>OU342745.1:446392136-448928852 GCA_910589775.1 Avena eriantha | reverse complement strand
TTAGCATATTGAAGCATAGTATAGTGGTATTCTCCTTTGATGCTTTATTTGGGTTGACTTGGCACATGCTCACACCATGTTATGACTATCCCAAGTCACCATAAGCCTTTATGATCCTTTAGTGTTCAACTTCTAGTATCACTTTATGCTTTGATCAATGATGTTTTGTCGCTCTGCATGATTATGGCCATTATTGCTCTCCTAGCTTGTCGCTCCCAGTCTTTTGCTAGTCTCCACAACCAAGTATGAGTTCCACTCATGCATCCAACTCCTTAAACCAAGTTATGCCAAAGATTCCACCATACCTACCTACTAGCTTATGCTATTCCAAGTATATTCATGTTTTTGTTTACCTTCCAAATTAAACTTGTTATGAGAAAACTAGTGATTAAAGCTCTCACGAACTTGATGGCACACTTTAATTTTCTTGCCCTTAATAAACTTGAACCATTGTGTCGTCTATGTTGTATATGCTTGCACTTATTTGTTGGGGATTAGCAGAACCTTGCTGTCATGGGGAACGCTTTCAACATTGAACGGGTACTTTGTACCTAGTTGATATCATGCTCTTTTGTCTATGGATGTCGTCGGTGTGAAATGAAAGGAGAGCTTGTAAGTCCATGGAGTTATGTATATGTGTTAGGGAAACGCCTGGGCCATGATACATTGCAAATGTATCTATAATTTTTGATGTTCCATGCTTATTTTTATCTACTTTCTTATGTTTTGTTCGAACTTTGGAGTAATTTCATATGATTTCTTGGACTAACCTATTAACAAGATGCCACGGTGGCAGTTGCCTGTTTTCTGCTGTTTTTGGTTCCAGGAAAGTCAGAAAATCAATATTCTCGGAATTGGACGGGACAAAAGCCAAAGTTACTATTTTCCCAAAAGACTCACGGAGCCAGAAGACGAGACGGCGAGGGGCCACAGGGCAGCCACACCATGTGGTGGAGCGAGATAGCCCTAGCCGCGCCACCAGGTGGTGTGGGCCCCCTGGTAATCCACCGACATTGCCCTTTCGCCTATAAGAAGCCTCCGATACAAAAACCCTAAATCATCAAGCCTCTAGCCATGAAAAGTTTGGCAGCGCCACCGCCACCGAAGGGGAGATTCGGGGGACAGAAAGTGTCTGTTCCGGCAGCCTGCCGGGACGGGGAAGTGCCCCCGGAGCCATCTCCATCAATCTCCACTGCCATCTCCATCACCATTGCTAATTCCCATGATGAGGAGGGAGTAGTTCTGTCTCGAGGCTAAGGGTTCTACCGGTAGCTATGTGTTCATCTCTCTCTCTATGCATGATCATATTGTGATCATGAGCTTGTAATCTATATATCTACCTTGCTACTCAAATGCTTTAATAGATCTTTGCTCTCCCCATGTGTGTGAAAGTGACAGCGTGCTTACCATGGTGGCACTTAGGCTAGAGATTACAAATACTTGTTATGAGTTATATTTGGAGTTGGATGTTTCTATGAAACTGTGGTGTTTGTTGGAACCATCTAGAGCTCAAGGTGACAGTGTGGGGTTTTCTAGATGGGAAAGACTTATTTTGAGGTGTGCTGTTATAGACCTACCATCGATTAGAGTGTTCAACCGGAGAGTAGTTAAGAGTAGTATCATGAAGAGAATATTTTGATATGAGAGTGTTCACTAGTGAAAGTATGATCCCTAGGCCTTGTTTCTAAGCATTGATACACCGTTTGCTATTAGATCTATTACATGTTTGCTTGCTTCCATCTTTATTTCAGTTTTCCTTTAGTCTTTTCCACGCCAAAAAGCTATTTTCTATCATCGTTACCACTTATATTTATCCATACCACTTGTATTTCACTATCTCTTCGCCGAACTAGTGCACCTATACACCTGACAAGTGTATTGGGTGTGTTGGAGACACAAGAGACTTCTTGTATCTTGATTGCAGGGTTGCTTGAGAGGGAATACCTCTGAGCACTTCCTCCCTGAGTTCGATAAACCTTGGGTGATCCACTTAAGGGAAAACTTAGTGCTGTTCTACAAACCTCTGCACTTGGAGGGCCAACAACTATCTACAATAATAGAAGTGCGTAGACATCAAGCTATTTTCTGGCGCTGTTGCCGGGGAGTTAAGGTAAAAGGTACTCACATCCTCCGGTGTGAGTGCTCGAAGTTATTTCCTTTAGATTCTGCAATTTTGTCTTTTTGTTTCTTGTTTTCACTAGTTAGGCTTAATGGAAAACAACAACAAAATTAGAGAGCTTTTTAGTATTTTTCCTAAGTAAGAACTTGAATTGTGTGAAAAGAAAATTAAAAAACCCATGGAACTTTCTTTGCATGCTAATAGCAATGTTATTAGTATGAATCTTTTGAACACCTTTGTTACTAATGCTATGGAAACGTCTAAGCTTGGGGAAGTTGGTTCTTATGAAAATGATCTCTTTAGTTCCCCAGTTTTAAGGAAGAAAATTTGCTCTGATGATACTTTATCTCCCATATGTGGTAATTCTAATGATACTTGTGATATTTTGAATCCACATACTGAAAGCATCCCTTTTAAAATACCAATAAAAATTATTGATCGTGTTATGGATAACTACTATTTTGGAGATGGAACTGTCCATCCCGGTGATCATTTTCTCTTTATACACGAATTATGCGGGTTGTTCAAATGTGTAGGTATTACAGCAGATCACGTCAAGAAGAAGTTATTCTCTTTATCACTTAAGGGCAAAGCAAGGGAGTGGTATGAGCTACTGGATGATCCTCATCATTTGGAGTGGAAGCAACTTGAATCTCTCTTTTACTCTAAATTTTATTCTCCTCATGAAATTCATAAAGATAGGAATTATATTTATAATTTTCATCCTCATGGTGGAGAAAGTATTGCCCAAGCATGGGGGAGATTGAAACCACTAATGCTCAAATGTCCCATTCATGAGCTCACCAGGAATATTGTTATTAATAACTTCTATGCAAGGCTTTCAGGGCATTACAAGGACTATCTAGATACTTGTTTAGAGGGATCCTTCACAAGTAAGGAGGTCCAAGCTAAATGGGATCTTCTTGAAACAATTCAAAGCAATACCAAAGATTGGGACAACAACAAAGGTAAAGAACCAGGTATAAACTATGAGTATGATTGCATTAAGTATTTTGTTGAAACTATTGATTTTCAAGAGCTTAGTGCTAAATATGGTCTTGATCCTCAAATTCTTGTTGATTGTTATAGAACCTTTGCTTCTCATATTAATGCTCCTAAAGAAAAATGGTACATGTATCATGAGCATTATAAAGACACTTGCATGGAAAATGAAATTGTTATTAATGGTAGCAATAAACATGCTCAAATCTCTGAAAGTACTACTGCTTATAAGCATGTTAATTTTTGTGGAATACATAGACCTTGTGAGAATAATCAAATTGAAGAAGAGTATTGTATCACCCACAGGAATGGAAAAACTAGAACGTGGTATAGGGCTCTAAATGATCTTGGTAAAAAAGTGTGTGCCCTCTACCCTTTTATTTGTGAACTTTTCTTTGAAGTGGGTCATTTCAATTTTCAATGCTCAGGCCATAATAATAGCCCTTCTAATCCAATGAGTACTGCAAGTTTGTATTGTGATGACATGATCACTCCTAATCAGCATGATGAACTTACATTATTTTTGGGGTGTGAAGAGTTATCAAGAAAAACCTCTTTGGTAGATATGGGTGCTTTTGATAGAATAGTGTCCTGCATGGTTGTCATCTTTATTGTGTTGATAATTGCCACACATATACTTACATACAAAATATTATAGAAGATGAGATTTTACCAAAATATGATAGGACTAATATGTGTTTTGATCTTATTAATGAAAAGAAGGAATCCTCCAAAGTTTCTTCTATTGTCTATAACAATGAACCAGGGTATATGGAGAAGCTTCCTTTCAAGCCTCTCCCTCCTAAAGAGAAGAAGAAAAAGAAGAAGAGGAGGAGTAAAAGAAGAGAGGAAACTGTATTTTCCCCTAAGCATATAGCTCCTATTATAGTTTTTGATGAGTCTGAACTCGATGATGTTCCTATGCCTATTACCTATAGTAGTGATCATGATTGGGAAAAGCACACTACTTTTGATATTGATAATCTCTTCGGTACCAATTCTGAAAATGATGATATTAATAATTGCTATACTATTAGTGCTATCCATGATCTTTCTAATGATGATATTTTTACAAATGAACACACTTTGGAGGATAACTATTCTATTTCTTATGAAGATACTATACCTCCAATTTATGATGATTGCAATGATGAATATGATATTTTCAGTCCACCTACTATTGAGGAGGAAATTAATTATGATTATAATATGCCTCCAATATTTGATGATTATGGTGATGAAAATAATAATGATAGCTATTTTGTTGAATTTTCTCCCACTACAATTAACAAGAATGACTATGTTTATGTGGGGAGTCTTAATTCTTTTATGTATGTGGATCATGATAAGAATGTTTTATGTGATAGTTATACTGTTAATTTTATTCATGTTGCTACTGAAAGTTATTATGAGAGAGGGAAACATGGTTCTATGCATCTCAATAATATTAAGTTTCCCCTCTTTATGTTGAAAATTTTGAAGTTGCACTTGTTTTGCTTTCCTATGCTTGTTGCTTTGTGCTTTCATGACTTGTTTCTTTACAAGATTCCTATGCATAGGAAGTGGGTTATACTTAAATGTGCTTTGAATTTGCTTCTTGATGCTCTCTTTTACTTCAATTCATATTTCTTATGTGAGCATCTTCTCAAACTATCATGCCTAACTTAAAGGCGTTAAAGAAAAGTACATATTGGGAGATAACCCAAAAAAATTAGATGAGTCTTGGAAGTTGTTACCTCTGTAATACCCGCTCCTTATCCTTTTTATTTGCTTTTGGTGCCAAGAGTAACATCTAATGAGAGAGAACTAATGATTGGGAAAGTTGCTGTCCCAAAACAGATTTCTGTGCTTCACCGTAAAAATTCGTGTACAATCTCTGAACGTATTTTTGAGGCGTAAAGTTTTGTGCTTATTCCCCAGGTTGTTATCTAACTTTCGTTAGTTCAACTCTTTTTTATTTGAGCTACAGAAGATCTTCGAAAAAATTCGTCTTCACCTGCTGGTCTGTTTTGACAGATTTCTGCCATTTTTTGCATTTGCTTCTTGTTGGTTCCTTTTTTAGTTTGGGGAATTTAGCTTTTTGAGGGAAGTGCTACCGTATATAGTGTTGTAATGGAAGTTTATTGGTGTTAGAACTGAACCTAAAGACTTATTATCTTGAGTGCACTAATGTTGGTAATAAAGATTGTGTGAAGTTTTGTATGAAGGAAAAATTTCAGGTGTATGGAAGGAATGAGTAATGAGATGAAGGATGGACTAAAGCTCAAGCTTGGGGATGCCACGGGTGTCACCCCAAGAAATATCCAAGAAGTACAAGCATCAAAGCTTGGGGATGCCCAAGGAATTCCCCTTCTTCATCAATAACAATTCCAGGTTTCTTCCAAACGCTTCATTTTTATTGTTTGATGCACATTTGTGTTATTCCTGGAGCGTCTTCTTTTTCGTTTTTGTTTTATTTGTTTTCTTAGATTTCTAAATAAATTGGTTGGACCCCCTCTTTCATACATTGGTTTGCAAATAGTTTGGTTTGGTTTGGAAAAGAGTAGGAAAGTTCATGCTTATGTGGTAAAAAGAGCTCGTTTTTGACGGTGGCCTATGCTTTGTCATGCCATGCTTGATATTGTTTTGGCTTTATGCTTAGTATTCTTTGCTGTAGCATGACTTGTTATAAACAATTGAGATTTCTTAATGTGCCTTGGATGAATCATGCATTGTTTTAGCATATTAAAGCATAGTATAGTGGTATTCTCCTTTGATGCTTTATTTGGGTTGACTTGGCACATGCTCACACCATGTTATGACTATCTCAAGTCACCATAGCCTTTATGATCATTTAGTATTCAACTTTTAGTATCACTTTATGCTTTGATCAATGATGTTTTGTTGCTCTGCTTGATTATGGCCATTATTGCTCTCTTAGTTTATCGCTCCCAGTCTTTTGTTAGCCTCCACAACAAAGTATGAGTTCCACTCATGCATCCAAATCCCTAAACCAAGTTATTCCAAAGATTCCACCATACCTACCTATTAGCTTATGTTATTCCAAGTATATTCATGCTTTTGTTTACCTTCCAAATTAAACTTGTTATGAGAAAACTAGTGATTAAAGCTCTCACGAACTTGATGGCACACTTTACTTTTCTTGCCCTTAATAAACTTGAACCATTGTGTCTTCTATGTTGTATATGCTTGCACTTATTTGTTGGGAATTAGCAGAACCATGCTTTCATGGGGAACGCTTTCAACATTGCACTTGGTACTTGTACCTAGTCGATATCATGCTCTTTTGTATATGGATGTCGTCGGTGTGAAATGAAAGGGGAGCTTGTAAGTCCATGGAGTTATGTATATGTGTTAGAGAAATGCCTGGGTTGCTGGTCTAATCCATGCTGACATGGTGGAAACCTGCAACGTAACCATAATGAGCTGTCTATGAAGCATTCTTCTTATAAAAAAAGAGTCCTATATTGAGAAAAAAGAGAAAAAGAGAAAAAAAGAGATACTATGAAAAGAGGAAAGAGAGAAAAAAGCACCATATTCCCATGGTAAATAAGAAGAATGCTGAGATGCTCGTTGTCTGCTTGCCTTGTCATTTTGATATGGGGATTCTTCCATATCATCGGGCAAGGGGTACCCCGTTGGCGGTTCTCTATGATAGACGTATAGTTACAATGACAAGAACTTACCGGTGACTAAACTTGAGTAGCATGAGGAGCGGCCCTCATATACAAGGGACATGAGATTTCTGACTTATACTTCGTCAAGCATGTACACCATAGTTTGTTCACTTTAACCTTAATCACTTCAAGATGCTTATGATAGGGGCAATGAGAGCTGAAAGCTATAAGTACCATAATTTTTGGAAGCTCTTTATGAGACTTGAATCCCTACTTCCTTTTACAAAAGCCTTTCTTCCACCATTACATTGAGTCTCCAGCTTCTACCTTTATGCACCTACTTTGAGAGCATAGTGGCCATTCTTAGTTCTATATGCATTGTCCCAAGACTAGTTGATTGATGCATAACTTTGATATTGCTTGTTCTAAACTATTTGTATCTAGTCACTCTTATAAACTTTGAAGGTGTCCTATGCATTTATATTTGCTACTCTATGAGGGACAAGCTGAATGCCATTATGCTATATTTTCTTTATGTGAAACAAACAAACGTCTTGCAAAGCATTGTTATTCATGAATCTTTTGTTTATGCCTTTTCATGTTGCAACATAGTTGCTTTGTCTTATTGTTAGAACTTTGTCTTTCATGTTATAATTGAAGTACTATGATCCCAGCTTTGAATGTTTTGTAAATACTTTGATCAAGTCTTTAATTGTGCATGTCACCTCAAAAATTATTCTTTCTTTTTATCACTTACCTACTCGAGGACGAGTAGGAGTCAAGCTTGGGGATGTTGATACATTGCAAATGTATCTATAATTTTTGATGTTCCACGCTTGGTTTTATCCACTTTCTTGTGTTTTGTTCCAACTTTGGAGTACTTTTCATATGATTTCTTGGACAAACCTATTAACAAGAGCCAAAGTGCCAGTTGCCTGTTTTCTGCTGTTTTTGTTCCAAGAAAGTCAGAAAATCAATATTCTCGGAATTGGACGGGACAAAAGCCAAAGTTCCTATTTTACCGGAAGACTCACGGAGCCAGAAGCAAGACAGAGGAGGGCCAGGGCCTGGTGAAAAGGAAATGGACGTCGCCTAGAGGGGGGTTGAATAGGCGTTTTAAAATTGTTATCTAGCTTTCGTTAGTTCAACTCTTTTTTATTTGAGCTACAGAAGATCTTCGAAAAAATTCGTCTTTACCTGCTGGTCTGTTTTGACAGATTTCTGCCCTTTTCTGCATTTCCTTCTTGTTGGTTCCTTCTTGAGTTCTTTTGGGGAATTGAGCTTTTTGAGGGAATGCTACAGTAGCTTGTGTTTTAATGGAAGTTTTATTGGTGTTGGAACTGAACCTAAAGACCTATTATCTTAAGTGCAGTAATGTTGCTAATAAAGATTGTGTGAAGTTTTGTATGAAGGAAAAATTTCAGGTGTATGGAAGGAATGAGTAATGAGATGAAGGATGGTCTAAAGCTCAAGCTTGGGGATGCCACGCGTGTCACCCCAACAAATATCCAAGAATTACAAGCGTCAAAGCTTGGGGATGCCCAAGGCATCCCCTTCTTCATCAATATAAATTCCAGGTTACTTCCAAACACTTCATTTTTATTGTTTCATGCACAATTGTGTTGTTCTTGTAGCGTCTTCATTTTTTTTTAGTTTTTCATTTGCTTGGTTTTCATAGTTTTCTGAATAAATTGGTTGGACCCCCTCTTTCATACATTGGTTTTCAAATAGTTTGGTTTGGTTTGGAAAAGAGTAGGAAAGCTCATGCTTAAGTGGTAAAGAGAGCTTGTTTTTGACTGTGGCCTATGCTTTGTCATGCCATGCTTGATATTGTTTTAGCTTATACTTAGTATTCTTTTATGTAGCATGACTTGTTATAAACAATTGACATTGCTTAATGTGCCTTGGATAAATCATGCATTGTTTTAGCTTATTAAAGCATATTATAGTGGTTTTCTCCTTTGATGCTTTATTTGGGTTGACTTAGCGCATGCTCACACCATGTTATGACTATCTCAAGTCACCAATAGCCTTTATGATCCTTTAGTTTTCAACTTGTAGTATCACTTTATGCTTTGATCAATGATGTTGTGTCGCTCTGCATGATTATGGCCATTATTGCTCTCTTAGTTTGTCGCTCCCAGTCTTTTGCTAGCCTTCGCAACCAAGTATGAGTACCACTCATGCATCCAACTCCCTAAACCAAGTCATTCCAAAGAGTCCACCATACCTACCTATTAGCTTATGCTATTCAAAGTATATTCATGCTTTTGTTTATCTTCCAAATTAAACTTTTTATGAGAAAACTAGTGATTAAAGCTCTCACAAACTTGATGGCACACTTTACTTTATTGCCTCTAATAAACTTGAACCATTGGGTCCTTCTTTGTTGCGTATATGCTTGCGCTTTATAAGTTGAAATTAGCAGAACCATGTACCATGGGGAACGCTTTCAACATTGCACTTGTACTTTGTACCCCGTTGATATCATGTTCTTTTGCTTAGGGATCCCGGCGGTGTGAAATAAAAGTGGACCTTGTAAGATCATGGAGTTTGTATGTGTGTTAGAGAAACGCCTGGGCCGCTAGCCTAAGACATGCCTAATCATGGTGGAAACTTGCAGCATCACCATAATGAGCACTCTATGAAGCATCCTCAATAAAAACCTATGCAAATAGCAAATAAAAAGATTGCTGAGATGCTCATTGTCTGATTGCCTTGTCATTTTGATTATGGGAAAGCTCATGTATCATGTGCAAGGGGTACCCCGTTGGCGGTTCTTAATGATACACACATACTTACAATGACAAGAGCTTACTCGTGACTGGAGTTGAGTAGCATGAGGATCGGTCTTCGTAAGTAAGGGGCATGAGATTTCGGCTTATAACTTGTCAAGCATATCCTCTTAGTTGTATCACTTTAACCTTAATCACTTAAAGATGCTTATGATAGGGGCAATGACAGCTGAAAGCTATAAGTACCATAATTTTTGGAAGCTCTTTATGAAACTTGAATCTTTGCTTCCTTCTATGTAGGCCTTTCTTCCACCATTATATTGAGTATCCACCTTCTACCTTTATGCACCTACTTTGAGAGCATAGTGGCCATTCTTAGTTCTATGTGCATTGTCCCAAGACTAGTTGATTGATGCATAACTTGATATTGCTTGTTTTAAACTATTTGTATCTAGTCACTCTTATGAACTTTGAAGGTGTCCTATGCATTTATATTTGCTACTCTATGAGGGACAAGCTGAATACTTTTATGCTATGTGTTGTTTATGTGAAACAAACAAACATCTTGCAAAGCATTGTTATTCATGAATCTTTTGTGCCTTTTCATGTTAAAACATAGTTTCTTTGTCTTATTGCTAGAACTTTGTCTTTCATGCTATGTTGAAGTACTTTTATCCCAAATATCAATGGTTTACAAATACTTTGATCAAGTTTATGATGGTGCATGTCACCTCAAAAATTATTCTTTCTTTTTATCACTTACCTACTCGAGGATGAGCAGGAGTAAAGCTTGGGGATGTTGATACATTGCAAATGTATCTATAATTTTTGATGTTCCATGCTTGGTTTTATCTACTTTCTTAAGTTTTGTTCCAACTTTGGAGTACTTTTCATATGATTTCTTGGACTAACCTATTAACAAGATGCCACAGTGCTAATTGCCTGTTTTCTGCTGTTTTTGGTTACGGGAAAGTCAGAAAATCAATATTCTCGGAATTGGACGGGACAAAAGCCAAAGTTACTATTTTCCCGGAAGACTCACGGAGCCAGAAGACGAGACGGAGAGGGGCCACATGGCAGCCACACCATGTGGTGGCGCGGGCTAGCCCTGGCCGCGCCACCAGGTGTTGTGGGCCCCTGGCCGCCCACTGACCTTGCCCTCTGGCCTATAAGAAGCCTCCCGAGGCATAAACCCTAGAGAGTCAAGCCTCTAGCCATGAAAAGTTCCGCAGCATCGCCACCACCGAAGGGGAGATTCGGGGGATAGAAAGTCTCTGTTCCGGCACCCTGCCGGGACGGGGAAGTTCCCCTAGAGCCATCTCCATCGATCTCCACCACCATCTCCATCACCATTTCTGATTCCCATGATGAGGAGGGAGTAGTTCTCTCTCGAGGCTAAGGGTTCTACCGGTAGCTATGTGTTCATCTCTCTCTCTATGCATGATCATATTGTGATCATGAGCTTTGTAATCAAGTAGATCTACCTTGCTACTCAAGTACTTTAATAGATCTCTGCTCTCCCCATGTGTGTGAAAGTGACAGCGTTCTCACCATGGTGGCACTTAGGCTAGAGATTACAAATACTTGTTATGAGTTATATTTGGAGTTGGATGTTTCTATGAAATTTTGGTGTTTGTTGGAACCATCTAGAGCTCAAGGTGACAGTGTGGGGTTTTCTAGATGGGAAAGACTTACTTTGAGGTGTGCTGTTATAGCCCTACCATCGATTAGAGTGTTCAACCGGAGAGTAGTTAAGAGTAGTATCATGAAGAGAATATATTTATATGAGAGTGTTCACTAGTGAAAGTATGATCCCTAGGCCTTGTTTCTAAGCATTGATACAACGTTTGCTATTAGATCTATTACATGTTTGCTTGCTGCCATCTTTATTTCAGTTTTATTTTAGTCTTTTCCATGCCATCAAGTTATTTTCTAGCACCGTTACCACTTATAATTATCCATACCACTTGTATTTCACTATCTCTTCGCCGAACTAGTGCACCTATACACCTAACAAGTGTATTGGGTGTGTTGGGGACACAAGAGACTTCTTGTATCTTGATTGCAGGGTTGCTTGAGAGGGGATACCTTTGACCACTTCCTCATTGAGTTCGATAAACCTTGCGTAATCCACTTAAGGGAAAACTTGTTGCTGTTCTACAAACCTCTGCACTTGGAGGCGCAACAACTGTCTACAAGAATAGAAGTGCGTAGACATCAGGCAGGTGAACAAATCCCGAGCTTGATACATATGCCTCAAAAGTTCCTCTGAAATACCTAACATACACCATTATTGTCACCCAGGTACGGACATGACGTTTGATGCAATTAAAGCAGCCTCTACAGATAGTGATTAATATGATCTTACGGTCTAAGGAGAAGGAAGCTACACTTCTAACTATTGTAACGTTTAATGTTGTGACTTGATTGTGTCGTAGTACCTATCTTTGGGCAATGTCCATCGTATCCTCAGGAAACCTTGATCATAGGTTTCCTAACGAACTAGTATAAATAGATGCTACTAGGGACTTGGTATGTTTCATAGCACACCTATATCAATATTTCCGTTTGATACAGTTATAGCACAATATGAAACTATTATGAACTAATTGAGATATCATAATAAAATACATTTATTTTTACCTCCAGGCCATATCTTCTTCGGTCTCCCACTTTCACTAGAGTACAAATAATCTAGCTTGTATTTGCTTCTAGTCATAACATCATATGATGATATGAATAAGCATGCTTGCTCATGGAAAATGTTTTGTCCTTGACTGTTTTACCAGATTTGTATGTCTTTTGCAAATCGTTAATGTCTTACTGATTATTTATATTTACATCATTATCACATAATGTGTCGAAGTATTCTTTCGGTGATAGCGTGAGACTTTGTTTCTAGTGTTTATAATGACGTTCGATCAATCAATTGGGATTTCATGGTTGTCATTTAAACTCCAGAAACACACTTAGCATAAGTTGATCCTCTTTAGCCAAGTCAACTATACTAGCCACTTCAAAAGTAGCCCCATATATATACTTCTATATCTATGTAGGTCCTAATCAATAGTGCACAGAATGCAACTATGATGCCTAATCTTGTTTCTTCCAATTTAAGGATAAACTTAAATATGGTTTAGTGATTAACTATAGAATCATCTCAAAACATGTTCTTACAACTAAGAACCCGTTGTTTTAACCAAAAATTGGGCCACATTACGTCAAGTAGACAATATGGTTATATGGAATAACCTTTGACTGAGGCATAGGAGATGCAACACATCTCTTTTATTTCATTTAACCATAGTTGTAATACTGAGATAAATAGATATACAAGTAAAATCTTTCTACTTACCTTGTTCCATTTTGAACTTCTTCAAAATCTCATCTAGGGTCTTCTGAACATCTTTAGAATCAAATCCAGAAAGCATTCGACTATAACATTTATTAAACATATCAATCTATCTCAATATATTTTAATGATTAATACTTTGTTCCACTTTATCCATAGAATATTTACTAACTAGATATTATTAATACCAATCACACCATTCATTATATGGTATTCACCTATTTACGTATGTTGTCACGCTCAAACTCAAATATGACATTCATATATGAGATACATGGATTTCACTTAACTCCCACTCAAAATATGTCACTTACATATTAAGATTCAACCAAGCTAATTAACTCCCACTCAAATGCATGTCCTCTCAATAATCTTGGACATAGAATCCATACAGTTTGGCAAAAACCTACTCTGTTGTAACAATTACAACCCTATCTTCAATCTTATCATTGAAGAACATGCATTTTTTACAAACTTACTACCAATCACTAAATTGGATTAATTTATGGTGCAAATCCAATTGACTCAAGCATCGCTACACATTGTAGTCAACCCTTTGAATTTTTCCAAATATACTTTGTGAGCAATCGAGCTTTATGTTTTTCATTAAGTTTCATTTCCATCTTATGATTTTGCAGTCATTTCGGAATATAAAGTAAACATCTCTACTTAATAAGATCAAGTAAATATTAATTTTCAATCTTAAATGTAACTTAGTATAGGGATTTATGACTCCTAGTAATTTCTCGCACTTAGGTCACCACGCTTCTTCGTAGGTATGTCATGTTTTATCAACATGACACGTGAATCAATAATATAATTTCGCCTATAAGATGCGTTCTGACCTAAAAACTCAAGGGGGTTCGACGTTTTTCCAGAAGGAGTTCTGCTCCGCCACCACCACCATATTCCACGAAACAGCACCAGAAACTCCGTTCTGGCACCCTGCCGAGATGGGGAATTGGTGGAGATCATCGCCATCATCATCACCATCGCTTCTCCATCGACCATCCATGTTTCCCCCATCTATGAGTGAGTAATCCCCCACTGTAGGCTGTGGGGATGGTAGGGATTGGATGAGATCGTTCATGTAACGGCATCAGATTGTTAGGGCATGGTGCCTAGTATCTTCTATTAGTGCTTTATGACTTTGTTGCAACTTGTTATGCATAATGCTTGTCACTAGGGCCCGAGTGCCATGATTTCAGATCTGAACATGTTATTGATTCATTATGATAGTATTGTTTATGGTCTTACCTGCAAGTTGTATACACACGTTGTTGTCCGGAACCAATGGCCCCGAAGTGATAGAAATCGGCATAATCGGAGGGGATGGCTTTGATGTGAGGATCATATGTGTTCACGGAGTGTTAATGCTTTGCTCCGGTGCTCTATTAAAAGGAGCAGCTTAATTGCCAGTAGTTCCCTTGAGGCCCCACTGCAAACGGGCTGGCAGGACAAAAGATGTTGTGCAAGTTCTCATTGCGAGCACGTATGACTATATATGGAACACATGCCTAGGATTATCTAGTACTTGGATGCTTTATCTTATTTATCTGCAATTGCCCTATGTTCTGATTGCTATGTGAATTGTCTTGTCCATGCAATGCCCGTCCATCCATCCATATGCTTACCGCACTCGAATCCTACTGTTTACTGCTATTGTTACTGCTTTCTTTACTTTACTACTGCTGCTACTTTACTATTCCTACTACAAACTATTTCTACTGATAAACTGCTGTGAGCAAGATTGTTTCAGGTGCAGCTGAATTGACAACTTAGTTGTTAAGGATTATAAATATTCTTTGGCTCCCCTTGTGTTGAATCAATGAATTGGGTTTCACTTCCCTCGAAAATACTGCGATACACCCCCTATACTTGTGGGTCATCAAGACTATTTTCTGGCGCTGTTGCCGGGGAGTATAGATTTATTTATCAAGTCCACTTGGAATCACTATTGTTCAAGCTTAGTTTATTTCTGCCTTGTTTGCTTGTTTCTTTATCAAAAATACAAAAAAAAATAGTTCCTACTCTAGTTGTTATTTTCGTTGGTTTGTTATTGTCTTGCTTTATCTTGCTTGTTGTCAATGGTTGGTTTCTTTGAAACTGAATCTTATTGGCAAGGTGGGTTCATGGAAGATCGAACATATTATTATAAGGAACACCGCTTGTCACAAAAAGGGAAACACTTATGGGAACAAATTGATAAATTGTATACCATTGCTTGAAACGTGTGCTCTACTTATAATGTTACTTATTGCTTTGATAAATCTTCTTGCTATAAGAGGTATAAAAACCTCCCTTTTCAATGTGAGTATAATGATAATGTTACCATATCTTCTTATGTTAAAGGAAATTATGACTTTTATGATGTGGAACAAATTGAGGAATTTATTGCTTGGAAGAGTGCATTTGAACTTGCTAGTTTGCTTGAAAATATTGATGATTCACCTAATAAATATGAGGTTTATGATATACTTAAATTTTTCTTTGATAATTACAAGGAAGAAAATGGCTATATTCTTGAATATATTAATAGATGATTTTCACAAATGGAAGAGACTAATGCCTTGCAGGATCTTATAGAAGAAGAAATTGATGAACCTGAAAGCTCATTAGATGAAAAAGAGGAGGAGAGTGATGAACAAAAGGAGGAAGAATGGATTAGCTACCCATGCCTACCTTCTAATGAGAGTAACTCTTTATCCCTTACATTATTTGATTGTCCCCCATGCTTACAAAAGGAGGATGAATGTTATGCTCATGTTATCTGTGATAATCCTTTATTTGTGCCTAACTTCGAGATGCATGGTACTAAAGCGTTTTGCTGAGAAATTGTTTATGATAAATCTCTAGACGATGGGCCTATATTGAATGATCAGTCATCGTGTTATAGCATTGTTAAAAGTGGGTTTGAAGGTTTTAATCCCTCTATCTTTGAGCTTGATAAAAATTATGTTTTTGTAGAACATGAAAAGCATGCTTTATGTGATAGTTATATTGTTGAGTTTATTCATGAGGCTACTGAAAATTATTATGAGAGAGTAAAATATGGTTGTAGAAGTTTTCATGGTATTGAAACACCTCTCTATGTGCTGAAAGTTTTGAAGTTACTCTTGTTTTATCTTCCTATGCCTGTCACTTTGTTCTTTGCGAATTTATTTGCATACAAGATTCCTATGCATAGGAAGTGGGTAAGACTTAAATGTGTTTTGAATTTCCTTCTTGATGCTCTCTCTTACTTTAATTCATATTTCTTATGTGAGCATCCTCTCAAACTATCATGCCTAACTTAAAGGCGTTAAAGAAAAGTACTTATTGGGAGATACCCCAAAAGTTTTAGATGAGTCTTGGAAGTTATTACTTCTGTAATAACTGCTCCTTATCCTTTTTATTTGCTTTTTGTGCCAAGAGTAACCTCTAATGAGAGAGAAGTAATGGTTAGGAAAGTTGCTGTCCGGAAACAGATTTATGTGCTTCACCATAAAAATTCGTGTAAAATCTGTGTACGTCCTTTTGAGGCGTGCATTTTTGTGCTTCTGCCCCAGGTTGTTATCTAACTTTCATTAGCTCAACACTTTTCGATTTGAGCAACAGAAGGTCTTCGAAAAAATTCGTCTTTACCTGCTGGTCTGTTTTGACAGGTTTCTGCCATTTTCTGCATTTGTTTCTTGTGGGTTCATTTTTTAGTTCTTTTGGGGAATTGGGCTTTTTGAGAGAAGCGCTACATTAGCTTGTGTTTTAATGGAAGTTTTATTGGTGTTAGAACTGAACCTAAAGACCTATTATCTTGAGTGCACTAATGTTGCTAATAAAGATTGTGTGAAGTTTTGTATGAAGGAAAAATTTCAGGTGTATGGAAGGAATGAGTATTAAGATAAAGGATGGACTAAAGTTCAAGATTGGGCGTGACACGGATGCCACGCGTGTCACCCCAAGAAATATCCAAGAGGTACAAGTGTCAAAGCTTGGGGATGCCCAAGGCATCCCCTTCTTCATCAATAAAAATCCCAGATTTCTTCCAAACGCTTCATTTTTATTGTTTCATGCACAGTTGTGTTGTTCTTGGAGCGTCATATTTTTCATTTTTGTGTTGGTTTTTCATTTTCTTGGTTTGCTTAGTTTGCTGAATAAATTGGTTGGACCCCCTCTTTCATACATTGGTTTTCAAATAGTGTGGTTTGGATTGGAAAATAGTAGGAAAATTTCATGCTTAATTGGTAAAGAGAGCTTGTTTTTAACTATGGCCCATGCTTTGTCATACCATGCTTGATATTGTTTGGCTTTATGCTTAGTATTATTTGCTGTAGAACGACTTGTTATAAACAATTGTGATTTCTTAATGTGCCTTGGATGAATCATGCGTTGTTTTAGCATATTGAAGCATAGTATAGTGGTATTCTCCTTTGATGCTTTATTTGGGTTGACTTGGCACATGCTCACACCATGTTATGACTATCCCAAGTCACCATAAGCCTTTATGATCCTTTAGTGTTCAACTTCTAGTATCACTTTATGCTTTGATCAATGATGTTTTGTCGCTCTCCATGATTATGGCCATTATTGCTCTCCTAGCTTGTCGCTCCCAGTCTTTTGCTAGCCTCCACAACCAAGTATGACTTCCACTCATGCATCCAACTCCTTAAACCAAGTTATCCCAAAGAGTCCACCATACCTACCTACTAGCTTATGCTATTCCAAGTATATTCATGTTTTTGTTTACCTTCCAAATTAAACTTGTTATGAGAAAACTAGTGATTAAAGCTCTCACGAACTTGATGGCATACTTTAATTTTCTTGCCCTTAATAAACTTGAACCATTGTGTCGTCTATGTTGTATATGCTTGCACTTATTTGTTGGGGATTAGCAGAACCTTGCTGTCATGGGGAACGCTTTCAACATTGAACGGGTACTTTGTACCTAGTTGATATCATGCTCTTTTGTCTATGGATGTCGTCGGTGTGAAATGAACGGAGAGCTTGTAAGTCCATGGAGTTATGTATATGTGTTAGGGAAACGCATAAAGTAAACTAATAACAATAAATAACCTACAAACTAATATTTTTTTGGGGACCCATAAAAAAATAGTTTACTTTATTGTTATCTATTTGAAGACCCCAAAAAAATATTAGTTTGTAGGTTATTTATTGTTATTAGTTTACTTTATGCGTTTCCCTAACACACATACATAACTCCATGGACTTACAAGCTCCCCTTTCATTTCACACCGACGACATCCATAGACAAAAGAGCATGATATCAACTAGGTACAAAGTACCAGTGCAATGTTGAAACCGTTCCCCATGACAGCATGGTTCTATTAATCCCCAACATATAAGTGCAAGCATATGCAACATAGACGACACAACGGTTCAAGTTTATTAAGGGAAAGAAAAGTAAAGTGTGCCATCAAGTTTGTGAGAGCTTTAGTCACTAGTTTTCTCATAACAAGTTTAATTCGGAAGGTAGATAAAAACATGAATATACTTGGAATAGCAAATGCTAATAGGTAGGTATGGTGGACTCTTTGGAATAACTTGGTTTTAGGAGTTGGATGCATGAGTGGAACTCATACTTGTTTATGGAGGCTAGCAAAAGACTGGGAGCGACCAACTAAGAGAGAAATAATGGCCATAATCATGCAGAGCGACAAAACATCATTAATCAAAGCATAATGTGATACTACAAGTCGAAAACTAAAGGATCATAAAGGCTATGGTGACTTGGGATAGTCATAACATGGTGTGAGCATGCGCCATGTCAACCCAAATAAAGCATCAAAGGAGAATACCACAATATTATTCTTTAATATGCTAAAACAACACATGATTCTTCCCAGGCACATTAAGCAATCTCAATTGTTTATAACATGTCATGCTACAGCAAAGATCACTAAGCATAAAGCCAAAACAATATGAAGCATGGAATGAAAAAGCATAGGCCACAGTCAAAAACAAGCTCCTTTTACCACTTAAGTATGGACTTTTCCTACTCTTTTCCAATCCAAACCAACTATTTAAAAACCAATGCATGAAAGAGGGTGTCCAACCAATTTGTTCATCAAACTAATAAAACCAAGAAAACGAAAATGAAAAACAAAAAACGAAAAAGTAGACGCTCCAAGAACAACACAACTATGCATGAAACAATAAAAATAAAGTGTTTGGAAGAAACCTGGGATTTTTATTGATGAAGAAGGGGATGCGTTGGGCATCCCCAAGCTTTGACGCTTGTACCACTTGAATATTTCTTGGGGTGACACGGGGTGGCATCCCCAAGCTTGAGCTTTAGTCCATTCTTTATCTCATTACATCATTCTGTCCATACACCTGGAATTTTTCCTTCATACAAAATTTCTTACCTTGTGGAGCTCTCTTAGTATGCCATTCAGAATAGTTAACCATCATATTATCCAGAAACTTTTTTGTAGAACCCAAAGTAATGGTCATAAAGGTAGCTCCAGCAGCAGAATCCAATAGATTTCTTGAAGAATAGTTCAATCATGCATAAAAGGTTTGGATAATCATCCAAGTAGTCAGTCCATGAGTGGGACAATTCTATACCAAAGATTTCATTCTTTCCCAAGCTTGAGTTATATGTTCATTATCAGATTGTTTAAATTTCATTATTTCACTTCTCATAGATATAATTTTAGCAGGAGGATAGTATTTTCCAATGAAAGCATCTTTGCATTTAGTCCAAGAATCAATACTATTCCTAGTTAGGGGTTGCAACCATTCTTTAGCTTTTCCTCTCAAAGAGAAAGGAAACAATTTAAGCTTAATAATATCCCCATATATATCCCTATGCTTCTGCATCTCACAAATTTCAACAAAGTTATTCAGGTGAGAAACAGCATATTCATTACCAATACCAGAAAATTGTTCTCTCATAACAAGACTGAGTAAAGCAGGTTTAATTTCAAAGAAAGTAGCTTCAGGAACATGTGGAGCAATAGGTGTGCACATGAAATCATTGTTGTTGGTGCTAGTGAAGTCACACAACTTAGTGTTTTGAAGAGTAGTCATTTTTTTGTGTTTTTAATAAAGAAAGCAAACTAGCAAAACTAATTTTTTTGTGTTTTTGATAAAGAAGCAAGCAAATAAAGAAAAAATAAACTAAGAAAAACAAAAATAAGAAAGTAAAGAGATTGGTTATGAGGGACTCCCCTTGTGAAGATGTCCTTGACTCCCCGGCAACAGCGCCAGAAAAGTACTTGCTGACTCGTGTAATAACGAACTCGTCGGGGAACCCCAAGAGGAAGGTATGATGAGCACAGCAGTAAGTTTCCCTTAGTTATGAAACCAAGGTTATCGAACCAGTAGGAGCAAGGAAACACCTCCAAGGTGTTGCTAGCTGGCCTTTGGCAGGGTGCACTACCGGTGCTAGCAGCAACGTGGAAACCTGCACAACACAACCACATAACTTTGCCCCCAACATACAGTGAGGTTGTCAATCTCACCGGTTTTGCTGAAAACAAAGGATTAAACGTATTGTGTGGAAGAAAGTAATAGTTTGTAGAAAGTAAACACAAAGCAGTAAACATTTGTAGATTGATGGTAAAAGAAAGGACCGAGGTCCATAGTTCACTAGTGGTGGCTCTCCTTAAGATAGATGACATGTTGGGTGAACAAATTACAGCGGGGCAATTGACAAACATCGAGAAAGCATAAATGCATATACTAATCATGTTGAATCCTTTGAGATTTGATTGGGCATTACAACATTATACATAGACCGTAATCCAACTGCATCTATGACTAATAATCCACCTTCAGGTTATCATCTGAACCCCCTTCAGTATTAAGTTGCAAGCAATGGATAATTGCATTATGCATTGCGTTTAATGTAAACAATATGATTGTTCTATGAAAAAAGGAATGTTGTTTTCTCCCTAGTAGCAACAACACATCTAGTAGCTTAGAGATTTCTGTCACTTCCCCAGATTACTAGAGACATGAACCCACTATTGAGCATAAATACTAATTTTGGAGTTGCTAGCATCTACTTGGCCAAGATAACTACTAAAAATGTAAAGCATGCAAGATCACAAATAACAAAGACATGATAGAATCAATAATCAATCTGAAATAGCATCTCAATATCCACAGGATCCCCGCAAACACAACATGTAGGATTACAAATAGATGATCTTGATCATGCAAGGAGATCACAAGATCTAAACATTATAGCACAAAGGAGAAGAACCAGCCATCTAACTACTACATGGACCCGTAGTCCAAGGATGAACTGCTTACGCATCACGCCGGAGGCTTGCATGGTGATGAAGAAGGCCTCTAGGGTGAACTCTCCCCTCTAGCAAGGTGCCGGGAAGAGCTTCAGATCCCTCCCGATATAGGAATGGAGATGACGGTAGCTACAGAGTCTTTCGTGGAATTTTGATTGGGTACTTAGAGTTTATTTATCGGAGGCATCTTATAGGCGAAAGGGGAGGCCGAGGGGGTGCCCTAGGCGACCAGATCACCCCCTGGCGCGGGCCAGGCCTGGCCGTGCGCCAGGTGTTTTGGCCGGCCCTTGGCCCCTCTCCATATCGTATTCTGGCTTCGTGTCCCTCTCGATGAAAAACTGACTTTGGCTTTTGTCCCGTCAAATTTCGAGAATATTCATTTTTCTGACTTTCCTGGAACCAAAAACAGCAGAAAACTGGCAACTGGCGCTGTGGCATCTTGTTAATAGGTTAGTCCAAGAAAGTGTATAAAAAGTACTCCAAAGTGTGGACAAAACATAAGAAAGTAGATAAAACCAAGCATGGAACATCAAAAATTATGGATACGTTAGCAACGTATCAACTTCATCAAAACCTTCATTATGACTCCTAATTTCGCATTAAAAACCGTGATTTCCTGCACACCACAATTCAAAGAAAGTTTTTGCATATCTTTACAATTATTAGTCATTAGTGGCAAGGATTGATAGTTTCTTGTCAATTGCTTGACCGAAAACAATGTTTAAACGTGGTAGAAGATGGCAAATTTTGGAGCCATCACAGGTGAAAGTGAAATGGACGTCGCCTAGAGGGGGGGTGAATAGGCGATTTAGAAATATTACAGTTTAGGCTCTAATAAATGCGGAATAAAACTTAACGTTTAATTTATCAAGCCAAAACCTATATGCACTAGTTTCACTAAGTGCACCAACAACCTATGCTAAGCAACACAAGCAACAAGGTGATAGTAAGATATAGTACTTCAAGCACGATGGCTATCACAATGTAAATTGCATAAGTGAAGGGCTCGGTTGAGAGATAACCGATGGAAGTGGAGATGATGATTTGTTTCCCGAAGTTCACTTCCAAAGAAGCTACGTTTCCGTTGGAGAGGTGCGGGGCGCAATGTACTTCGAACGCCACAAGTGGCTCACCTCGAGGTGTGCTGGCACGATGCTCACCCAACGCCACACAAGGCCTCACCCCAAGATGCGAAGGCACGCAACCTACCGACGCCACAAAAGGCTCACCCTATTCTCCCGTGAGCTCGCCACAAAGGCCTACTCACGTTCCACTATGGGACACTTGATGGTGGTCACCGAACCCGTACAAGATTGGGGAAATCTCCACAACTCAATTGGAGGCTCCCAACAACAATGCCACAAAGTCTACAGAGCCACAAAAGGCAACAAGGCCACAAAAGGCTACAAGACCACAAAAGGTCAACAATCCAACCACACAACCGTCTAGGGTTCCAAGACCCCAAGAGAAACAAGCCCAAGGGCTTGAACTCGCCGAATCTTCGAGGAGAACTCAAACCTATGCACCAAATGCAAGAGGCAAGTCCTTCACTCTCAAATTCCACCAAAGCTACAAAAGCTATATGGGGAATAAGGGAGGAGGAACACAAGAGGAGAACACAAAACTCTCCAAGATCTAGATCCCAAGGATTCCTTCACAAAGAAGGGATTTTGCTTCATGGGGCTTGTAGATCTAGATCTCCTCTCTCAAATCCCTCAAAATTATGCAAGAATCATAGGAGGGGGAAAGGGAGAGGGCAAGCTCTTCAAGGTCAACAATGGAGGAGAGAGAAAGCCAAAAACCAAGAAGAACAAGTGTTCGGGCCGAAGGGGAAAGTGGAGCTCCTTTTAAATGGCTCCCCGATCTGCCTGTTACTCACAGATTCGCGCACGGCCAGTAGTACCGGTGGGTGGCCGGTACTACCGGTGGCACCGATCCAACGGTCATAAAACAAGGTGCAAACGAACACAAAAACGAGGCTGGCCGATACTACCGGTGGGTCACCGGTACTACCGCCTAGGCCTGTACTACCGCCCAAGATTCCGACCGAAGTTCCGTCAAATAGCACAGACCAGGCAGAGAACATACTGAAGCGAAAACGGGGTTACCAGAAATTGGGTGGGAATTAACGCCGGTACTACCGACGCAAACTGCCCTAGCGGTACTACCGGCGGCCCGCTAGAACTACCGGCCAGACAAAAACTCCAGAACCAGAAATGCCACAACTTTTGCATCCAAACTCCAAACGAGATGAAATCAATTTTGTTGGAAAGATAACGACGTGTAGAATCCAAAAAAAGGGTGAAAATACCATGAATATATATGTGAGACATCTCCCAAGGTGTGGAGCCGGAAAACCTGCAAGATTAAAAACGCAATAAGATATGCATGGGAAATCCGTTTTTGATGAACTAGAGCTTGTTATGGAGATAACCACAAGCTCTAGATCCTCACATGGAAAATAACCAAACAACAACCAAGAAAGATGATGCTATGTATGCAAAGGTTTGAGCTCTCTCCGAAAGATACGAACGAGTCACCCACTCGAGAGCCCCTCTTGATAGTACAGCTATCTATCCTAAACCCGGTCTCCCAACACTACAAGAGACCTGTAAAGTAGAAAACCAATAAAGATCATACCTTTGCCTTGAGCATCCCACTTGAGCTTGATGTAGACGATCTTGTCACCTTCAAGATGGAACACCTTTCTTGATTGCTCTTGCTTGGAGAAGACTTGCGAATGGCTCCCCCATACTCCATGGGGAAACCTCTTCTTTGACCTTGTCTTCATCACTCCATGAACGCCGAGGATGGCAAGCTCCAAGCATGTGATCTTCTAGAGATGGTGCACCATGAGCTTGCACATCAATTCTTGATGATGAAGTCTTGAAGAAAGCCATGAGGAACTCCATCTTCTTATTCTTCTTCTTCAAGACATACTCGATCTTCTTCTTCTACTTGATTTCAATAGGCACAAAGCCCTTGGACAATGCTTCTTCTTTTTCATCCTTGAAACCAACACATGGTCCAAGCGATGCCAATGGACAAACCTACAAGTCAAACTCAATTTGCACATTAGTCCATAGGGATTGTCATTAATTACCAAAACCACACATGGGGCATACATGCCCTTTCAACAGGGTTATGACCACAATAAAGGGGATCATTGGGAAATCCCAAAAAATCAATAGAAAACAGGGATATAACACTATATATGATGCTAATATGTGGGAAAACATGTTAACAAACTACAATGTTCATGTATGCATTTTACATGCATCAACATCTCCAAGCTTAACCTATGCTCATCCTTGAGCATTAAGGTGATAAAACTAAACATAGACTTTGGTTTTTGTTACCTTTTATTCCTTCATTATCATGTAGAGTTCATAGGCTCAATTCCTTTCAATGAAACATTGCAAGTGTACTATCAAGTTATATCTTTTACACATTCATAAATATGCTAAACAATAAGTGATGGTGTGATAAAACAAATGATGAAAAAATAAACCTTCAAGCACACTTTGATGAACCTATAGAATAGGTGACTCTTTCCATGATTGGAATTGGTGTTCATGCCTTTATTTTTGGGTTACTTCTTAGTTTCATGCCCTTGACTGGAAGACTCACTTCTTAGTTTTATGTCTTCCCTTGAGATGTTTTTCATCCCATACCAAAAGTAAGCATTGAATACATATGTTAATCCTCCATAAGGAATAAAAAATAGAATTTTGAGCTATGTAATTCATATCAGCAATACTAATAAGGAGGGGGTTCCCAGTAGCTTTTTATTTTCACTTTGTTTTAAAGCATTGTATCGTTTATGTGCCAAACATCTTATAAGTTGATTGTTTCATGCACCTAGTCTATGACCTTGCACTCCTAATGCTACTCAACTTAGGCCTGTCATTGTATACTTATATTGGTCTTGTGAAACCGCATCACTGAAGTACTTCTTGCCCATGTGTAGCTATATGCCCCTTTTTGGCATTTACTTATTTGCTTATTTTAGCATAAAAGATAATATAATTCCTTGATTGTGTTCAAGGTGGGAGGGGGCAGTATCTCTACTCAGAAGACAAGAAAAACAGACATATGAATCATATCAAGAAGGATCATCATGCTGTAAGTTTCCACCATGTCATGCTTGGCTTTAACTAGCAGTTTAGGAGCGTTTTCTACCAACATGCCTACTCTAGTGTGCATATTTCATTTCAAATCGTTGCAATCCATAGGTAGAGCTTCAACATGATTGATATTCAACATTTAATATTGAAATCTTTGTGCCATGTCAATCATGGTTTAGCTAACAACCCCTAATAAGATGTGAAGCACAAAAATTTCCATAGTGGTATCACCCCAAACCTTACATTCTTATGAGCTTTAAAATACATGAAAATGGTGTTTTTAAGAGTGTTTGGAGGATTAACATACATACTATACTTGAAAGTATCTTTTGCTACAAGTAGGTGGGTATGCCTAGTCTAGTTTTAAGGAGCTTGGAACAAGTCTTACCTTGTACAGAAAAGGCTTAGCAAAAAGAGATCCAAGGAGTGTGCCATTTAGTTCATAATATCAACATTTACTTTCTCACCTTGATTCTTAATGTTGAACATAAATATGCACAAGAAAAGGATACAATTTAATAGGCGTAAAACATATTATGCTTGAAATAAAACACTTGAACATAGGAACTAGACACAACACGAATTTCAGCTTTTGTTTTTGTCTCCCCTTTTCTTTTGTTCCATGGAATTATTTTTCAGTTTTAATCTCATCAATGTAAAGTTTATTTTTAGTATCTAATCATAAACATTTATAATAAAGGTGGTGCTGGTCTTTATAATGCAAAACAAAAAGTAAAATGACAAAACAGACGCTCCAAGTTTCTACGATAGTTCTATGTTGCTCAAAAAACAAAGTTTACAGGTTTGCAAACCGAGAGTTGAGTTGGTCAAGTGGGGTGTCTTTGGCACCCCCAGTCTTATAGTTTGCACCATGCTTGGATTGCTCTTGGTGTGTTGTTCCTATATTTCCTGTAAAAACACTTCAACACAAAACTTTTTCTCCCATCTCTTTTCTGAGAGGTGACATTAGTGGCACAAGAATATAATAGTTGTTGGCTATATATCAAATACAAAATTATTTAATGTTCCAGAAAGCACATAATGTTCCTACCTATCCTTAGCATATAATATGAGTCACACAAATAATTTTAAGACACTTGGGAATGATTAAAACAAAACATGGCAGAATTTGTCCAAATTTTCAGGAACAGCAAAACGAATTTCTTTCGTCCACTTAGATATGTCAGGAATTTTAGCCAATTGTTTTGCATACAGAGGATGAAGAGTTTTAAGTTTTGTATGAATCTGAGTGCAATATGGGTTATATAAAAAATCTAAAAATTCATGCACTAAAAACTATTCTGCAGAAATTTCCTACTCCATATGGTTAGTAACTTTTAAAACATCGAAAATGGGTTCCACTTGGTACTTTACTAAAAACTTCAGAAACAAAACCAAAACAAAACTCACTTTCTATAGCAAGAGTTTAAAACAAAAATCCAAAAGAAAAATAACCGGGTCGCCTTCCGCGAAGTGTTTTCTTTATAATCATATAGCTAGGCTGTACTTACTTGGTTTAGGTGATGTGAGCTCATGGGATAACTTGTGCTTATTATCTACCTCATTCTTCCTTGGAAAGTATTCCATGCACTTCTTGTGAGGAAATTGAAACTTCATATTTCCTTCTTTTGCATCAATGACTGCACCTATGGTTCTCAAGAAAATTCTACCAAGTATTATAGGACTTGAGGTATTGCTCCCCATATCCATGATAATAAAATCAACAGCTACAAATGTCATATGTAATTCGACCATAATATTTTGAACTTTTCCTAGAGCATGTTTAGTTGAATCATCATCATGTAAAATATCTATCGAATATTTTTTCCATAGGTTTTAATTCAAGCAAGTCATATAGATCTTTAGATAAAACGGAGACACTAGATCCTAAATCTAGAATAGCATGATGTGTCTCCTTTCCAATAGTGATTAATATCTTGGGGATCCATACATCCCCAAGCTTAGGTTGTATCATAGGTTCTCTATTGTATCTTTTAATCTTTTCTTTTATAACATAATTTTCTAGGTAGTAACCAAATCATGCTTGATGACCATTAAACGATGGATCATTAGAATTTTTTTGCAACAAGTTAATGAGTTCATGCAAGCTACATTTATCAAGATCAAGTAGAGGTTCTTTTGTTTAACTTAGCATTTTAACTTCTTCTACTTGTTTATCTCTATTATATGAATTGAAGATTTGATGTGTATCATCAAATATGTATTCTGGCACTTTAGCTTTTTCAAGGCTTTCTTTGACTTTTACTTCTAGGAGTAGGCCATCTAAGAATATATAAGCATTGTTGGCAGTTATATTTATGAAGGAACCTCCACTTCTTCTTTTTCTAAATAAGCCATCGACTTGTAGTTAGCCCTCTATAGAAGTTGTGCATTAACATCCAATCTCTAAAACCATGTTCTATCCCAAAAGCTATTTCTCTAAATCTTTCCCAAGCTCTTATAAGATGTCCATAATTTTTCTGTTTACACATGATGAGCATTTCCCTAAGATGAGCTAATACTTGAGGGGTTTCATATCTTTCAACAAAAGCAGCTTTAACATTAAACCAAGAGCTAAAATTTCCAGGTGGCCATTGTAATATCCAATCTAAAGCCTTACAAGCAAGTGAATAGGGAAAAAATTTAACTTTAATCATACAATTGTTTTTATTACTCATGTTTAGATCTTTGCATATTTCATTGAAAGTTCACAAATGTTGCATAGGGTTCTCATTGGACTTCCCATAAAAATGGTTTTCATAAATAGCTTTTGTAGCTACAGGGTCTATTCAAATGATTGAAATTGTATCTATCTTTCTTTTGGGAAGTTCTTTACACTAAAGGGCCAATAAGCTCTCTTTTCCATTTTTATGTGTTTTTGTGTTTTTAAAGAAAAACTTAAAAAGACTAAAAACAAGAAAAAATGAAATACTTTAAAAATCTAGAAGGAGAATAAAAAGCTCAAAGTTGTGCAACCTCCCCAAGCTTGGGTTGTTGCACAAGTTGATGAAGATGACGGCACAAGAAAATAATCAATTGTCATGGGAGTTACCTTGCTCTTCAAACTTGATGAGGATGCAATTGTGATGTAGCTTTGCCAATTCACTGGCAACGGCGCTACAAAATAGTCTTGATGGAAACAAATGTGGCAACTTTTCATTGGGACTCCAAGTGTAGAGTGTTGTAGCAAGCTTCTTTTCCCCACAAGGGTTACTCGAGGGTTTATATCGAACTCTCGAGGAATTGGTTATGGAAGGATGTTTGTATTCTCCTCTTCAAGCATCCTGTAAAGTAAAATAATTTTTCTTGTGTCCCCAACTCCACCAAGTGGTTGTCAAGCACAAGGTTTTGTATTAGTAATATGAAATAAAAAATGTAAACTGAAATAAAAGAAGTAAATAAAGTAAAGTAATGCAAACTAGATGATATGGAAGATAGTAGAGTTGTTTTGGGTTTTTATAAGTGATTGCAAGTAGAGAAAGTATTTTGTATTTTCGAAATAAAAATTTGAAGAAATTATAAAGGATAGTATATGCAACTGAAAGGTGTTTCTTATGATAAAAATCGGACCGGGGTTCATGGGTTCACTTGTCTACTCTCTTTTTAAGTTGGAGTGATCACAAAACAATTCAGCAATGATAAAGATTCATGGAAATTTTATAAGTACTTGATAAAAGGATTTAATATGGGCATCACATTCTAATATTGAGATGGAATACATCTCTTTCTCTTATACTCCTCAAGAAAGGGAAATCTCCATGCAATTTTGATTTAAGAACAAATCAGAGTATAGCTTTAAGCAATACTATATGATGTTTGAAATATGAATATGCTACCTTGATTTAACAAGGTCATCACACTGTCACGTGATGACTATAGCACATGACTTCACTTTACCCCAAGTGAGGCAGCAAAAGAAAGGTAAAAACCAAAGTAGATCTTGAATATTATGTGTCACAATTCAATCTCCATCCCATGCTACTCCATCTAACACACACTTCTCGCCATATAAGTTCTTGCATACAAGTTGGATCAAAACAAAAAATGAAGAACGGGGTACATGATATGCATCTATTAAAACATCTTACACAAAATAGATTCCAATCTCAAATATCAAATCATAGAACAAAGATCAACCTCACAACAATTACAAATAAGACCATAATCATGTTGGACAACTCATATGGTACTAGATCTATGAATAACAAGAGATAAATAGATCAAGCTACTACCACAAACCCATAGCCCGGAGGTGGACTACTCCCTCTTCGTCATGGTGATGAAGCTGGCTATGATGGCGAGGGTGGAGATCTCCCCGGAGGTGGCTCTGGTGGAGTTTCCCCCTCCAATCTTTGATGGATCTGGTGGTGTTTTTCTCTCCGGTGTCTCTCGTCGCTTCCCGTCCGCTTCTGTTTCGAGGAGGCTCCGGGGGTCCTTATATAGGGATTTTTAGGTCAAGAGAACTCAGTGGGCGAAATAATCAAGGTGATCGGACAGTCGAGGAGAGAAAGAGCATGGGTGGTGCGCCCACCATGCCTGGGCACGCCACCTAGGCTCTTTTGGCCCTCCTGGTGAGATTCTAGTGCTTCAGATACTTCTCGTGGATAAATATTGGCATTCCCAAAAGTGTAGGTCCATTTGACTTCGTATAGGTCCTGAAATATCAAAAACATCGAAAACAAGGTTTTTCTACCCTGTAGGGTTATAACCAAAATAAAGGGGATCATTGGTAAATCCCCAAAAATCAATATAAAACAGGTATATAACGTTATGTATGATGCAAATATGTGGGAAAACATGTTAACAAACTACAAAGTTCATGTATGCATTTTACATGCATCAAGTCCTAAAGAGGTTAACGTTATGAGGGGAAAGCGGATGATGTAGTCATACTCGTAGCCGACCTCAAGGTCATGAAGCTCCTCGCAAGTTACCCTTGCCCCATCGTGCAACAGTCAGCTCACGACATCCATGGTGCAACTAATAGTGGCACCCTCATGGTTTCACACACATGAGGTGTATGACGAAGACCTTCGGTTCTCTAATCCCTACCGAGAGTGCGGAAGTAGATCCTCTGGATGGAATCCCTGCATCGCAATGGCATGCTACAGGTGTATTGTGTCTTGCGTGTGCCATCCTTCCAAGGACTGCGCCATCACGAGAGGACAATGAGAGAGAGGGAGTTCCCTGAAGAAATGCCTCAGAGATTTATTTTGGCATGTTTATTACTCCCATGAGCACCCCTTTATATAGATGGAGGGGGTGTACCTTTCCCAAATGCTCTCCCATGTGGGACTAAACTATTGCAAAGGGAATAAAGAAGAAGGGGCCGCCAGCTAGGCTGACTGGCGACCGAGTGGGCCACCTCGCCGTAGCCTAGCCTGCAACAGCAGTAGCAAAACAACAACGACAACTCGCGCGTCCCGGGTAGGCCATCCTTCTGCGCGCGTGGGGGCCCACTTCGATACTAGCAGTAGTAGCACAGCGAGCACAATAGGTGGGTGGGACTTGGCACGGCCCACCGCGTCTGGCTCGCTAGCGCCCCGAGCGGCGCACGCCCACGCGCCCGAGTGGGTCGAGTGGCAGTGTCCCGTGAGCGGTGGCTGGCTTTCAACCTCCTTGCGTAGCGCCTAGGGCCTTCCTGCCTGCATCGGCCACAGCAATGTGGCCCAACTGTGGCTACTACCTTTGCTGGGTAGCTTCCTCCTAGGCCGATTCCCTCTGGTGTCTTGGCCCTATAGAGGAACTTTCCCTATAAATATTAATATAATATATATTAATTCATAATTTAACAAATAGTAAATGCATATTATAAAGTGCTATTTATCCGAAACACCTTTCGGTCTTTTTTCCTTTCTCTTCCTGCTCAGAACAACTTTGGATTCTGTTCGGAACAATTCCGGTTTCTCTCTCTTCTATGATACCATCTTACAAGATGATCTCCTAGCGTCATCGTACCCTTAAGTGTGTTACCCTGATGTCTACGCACTTCTATTCTTGTAGAGAGTTGTTGGGCCTTCAAGTGCAGAGGTTTGTAGAACAGCAGCAAGTTTTCCCTTAAGTGGATCACCCAAGGTTTATCGAACTCAGGGAGGAAGTGGTCAAAGGTATCCCCTCTCAAGCAACCCTGCAATCAAGATACAAGACGTCTCTTGTGTCCCCAACACACCCAATACACTTGTCAGGTGTATAGGTGCACTAGTTCGGCGAAGAGATAGTGAAAAACTGGATAGCACACTGGAATTGCTGCAATGGAAGGCAGAGAACGGTGTGACTAACAAAGGATTTGAAAAGTTGCTCAAAATAATGAAGAAGTTGCTTCCAACAGATAACGAACTACTCGCCAGTACCTACGAAGCAAAGAAGGTTGACTGCCCTCTAGGATTAGAGGTGTAGAAGATACATGCATGCATGCATTAATGACTGCATCCTCTACCGCGGCGAGGAGTACGAGAATTTGGATGCATGCCTAGTATGCACTACATTGTGGTATAAGATAAGGCGAGATGACCCTGGTGATGTTGAGGACGAGTGTCGCATGAAGAAGGTTCCTGCCAAGGTGATGTGGTATGCTCCTATAATACCATGGTTAAAACGTTTGTTCAGGAAAAAATAGCATGCCAAGTTGTTGCGATGGCACATGGAAGACCGTAAGAAAGATGAGATGTTGAGACACAGGAGACGCGAGGAGAGACTTTCCGGACTTTGCAGGTGACGCGAGGAACTTGTGGTTTCGTATAACTACAGATGACATGCATCCTTTTGGGGAGCAGAGCTGTAGTCATAGCACCTAGCATGTGACTCTGTGTATCTATAACCTTCCTCCTTGGTTGTGCATGAAGCGGAAGTTCATTATGATGCCAGTGCTCATCCAAGACCCGAAGCAACCCGGCAACGACATTGATGTGTACCTAAGGCCATTAGTTGAAGAACTCTTATAGTTGTGGCACGGACAAGGTGTACATATGTGGGATGAGAACAAGCAGGAGGAATTTGACCTACAAGCGTTGTTGTTCATAACAATCAATGATGGCCCTGCTCTTAGTAACATTTCAGAACAGACAAACAAGGGATACAATGAATGCACACACTGTTTAAATGAGAACAAAAGTATATATTTGGATAAATGTAAGAAGAATGTGTATCCTGGGAATCGTCGTTTTCTTCTACCCACGCACACCCTAAGAAACAAAGGTAAGCATTTCAATGGTGAGGCAGACAACCGGTGTAAGCCTATCCGCCGTACTGGTGATGATGTATTTGATATGGTGAAGGATTTAAAAGTAATATTTAGAAAGGGTCCTGGTAGACAATCTGTTCCGAAGGACGATGTCAGACACGCACCCATGTGGAAAAAGAAATCTATATTTTGGGACCTACCCTATTGGAAAGTCCTAGAGGTCCGCTCTGCAATTTACGTGATGCACCTGACGAAGAATCTTTGCGTGACGCTGATAGGCTTCTTGAGCGTGTATGGGAAGAGCAAAGATACACCTGAAGCATGGTAGGACCAACAATGTATGAAAGACCGAGACGGCATGCATCCAGAGCTGTTTGAAGGTACTGCCAGCTATGATCTTACCAAAGAAGAGAAGGAAATCTTTTTTGAAGTCCTTTACAGTATCAAGGTCCCCTCTGGTTCCTCGTCGAACGTAAAGGGAATAATAAATATGGCAGAGAAAAAATTTCAAAACCTAAAGTCTCATGACTGCCACGTGCTTATGACCCAACTACTTCCGATTGCATTGAGGGGACTCCTGCCAGAAAATGTTCGAGTACCCATTGTGAAGCTATGTGTATTTCTCAATGCAATTTCTCAGAAGGTAATCAGTCTAGATAGTCTACCAAGGTTATAGAAAGATGTGGTCCAATGTCTTGTCAGCTTCGAGTTGGTGTTTCCACCATCCTTCTTCAATATTATGACGCACCTCCTAGTTCACCTAGTCGAAGAGATTAACATTCTTGGTCCTGTATTTCTACACAATATGTTCCCCTTTGAGAGGTTCATGAGAGTCTTAAAGAAATATGTTCATAACCGTGCTAGGACAGAAGGAAGCACAAAGGGATATGGAAAAGAGGAGGTCATTGTGTTTTGTGTTGACTTTATTCCTAACCTTAAGCCCATCGGTGTTCCTGAATCACGTCATGAGGGTAGACTTAGTGGAAAAGGCACGCTAGGAAAGAAAACAAGGATATGTATGGACGGATATTCTCTCACTAAAGCACACAACACAGTTCTGCAAAGTACCACCTTGGTGGCTCCATATATCGACGAACACAAGAATATTATACACACCAACAACCCGGGGAAGCCTGGCTCCTAGATTAGAGATGAACACATGAGGACTTTCGGCGGTTGGTTGCAGACACATCTCATGAATGACATAAATGTTGGAGAGCGGTTGTACTTGTTGGCTAGGTCACCATCTTCGACTATATTGACTTTCCAAGCGTACGAGATAAATGGGAATATATTTTACACGATCGCCCAAGATAAAAAGAGCACCAACCAAAACAGTGGTGTCCGATTTGATGCAACAGACGAGAATGGTCAAAATGATACATATTATGGTTAAATAGAGAAGATATGGGAACTTGACTATGGACCTTATTTTAAGGTCCCTTTGTTTCGGTGCAAATCGGTCAAGCTGACAAGAGGCGGGGTTGAGGTAGACAAGAAATACGGAATGACAACTGTGGATCTCAACAACCTTGCGTATAGAAATGAACCATTTGTCCTAACCAATGATGTGGCTCGGGTTTTTTATGTGAAGGACATGTCTACCAAACTGAGAAAAAGAAAACATAAGCAAAAGACTACAACATACGATGAGCCAAATCGCCACATAGTTCTTTTAGAAAAAAAACATCATGGGGGTGCAGGATAAGACAGACATGTCAGAAGATTATGATAAGTTTCATGAAATTCCGCCCTTCGCTGTGAAGGATGACCCAATCATCCCGTTAAGTAAGGAAGATGCTCCATGGTTACGGATTAGAAGAAAACCCTAACAATACAGATGTGTGGATGTTGGTGATGTACAATATTATTAAACCTTTATTTTTAATGATCTGCTTATATATATGGATATAAACTGTCTCGATCTCAATAGGTAGTATTGCAACTTGCTATGGCCAGACATGTATTAACATTTAAACGTAAAAATTAGTCATAATCATGTCTAGCCCTGTAGTACACAGCTTCAGGGTCGTCTTCGGAATCGTCATCGTCATCGCCGTCGCTCATAGCACGCAGCTGGATCCTCAGCCCTTCCCCAGCTTGTGCACGGGGGAACGGGGGAGGGGGCACCTGCCACTCCGGCCTCGGATTCACGACACGCGGGGAACGGGGCTCCCGGATGACGACCTCAGTATGCCCTAGCCCTTCACCACCACCATTGTTGTGGCTATGCGGCTGGTGAAAGTGCGGGTACCTCAGGCGAGGATTGTCTCCCATGGCGATGTAGCGCATCACGCTGGTGATAGTCCGGTTCGCCCACCATAGGTGCCGACCAGCCTCGTTGTGGTTCACTAGGGGCGGGTCGTCACCCTCGTACCTGGCGAGCTCCCTTTCCCGCCGGTTTGTGAGGAAGGCATTCTAGGTGTCGAGGTTGTTGGGATCCCAATGGGGATCCATCCACTGCTCCGACGTGATATCGAGGTATAAGTGGTTCATGATGGCCGCCTGGAGGGCCGAACCTTGAGGCACAGGAGGAACAAGAACCCCTACAGCGCTCAGTATCCAGCCGGCGGGCAGCCGGTACCCTGACGGGCATGGGTAGCTGGAGGCGCACAACACCTCGATCTCCTCGAGCGCCGGGAAGGCCCAGTAAGCGGTTTCCATTGTTGTGAGAGAGAAGGTGTGGATGCGATGGACATGGCGATCGGCCTAGATATAGAGGAAAGTAGCGGAAAAACATGGCAGAAAGCAGGGGGGAACATGGCGGAACGCGGGGGAAATGGCGGGAAAACATGGCGAGAAGCAGGGGGAAATGGCGGAAAATATCTAGTGGCTCCAACCAGGACTAAAGGCCCTCGAAATATATTTTAGTCCTAGTTACTAGTTTTAGTATTAAATATTATATTTCTAATGAGTATATTATTTTTTGTGAATATTTTGGTATATTATATGTATTTTTCTATTTTTTAAATAATAAACTATATTTTTCCAACATTTGTATTAAATATAATACTTGTTAAACAATAGATAATTTCATTTAAGTTGTATAACAAAGTACGATAATAGATTAAAATTATAGATCTTCTTTTTCTGAAAATTTTGATATATAATACATAATTTTCTGAAAACTATAAACCATTTTTCTTTTTGGCGCCAAAAAACCACATTTAGTCCCAGTTTGTAATACAAACCGGGACTAAATGGTGACCTTTAGTCCCGGTTTGTATTACGAACCGGGGCTAAAGGGGTATGGCGCGTGGGAAGAGCAGCGGGTCCCGGTTTGTAACACAAGCCGGGGCTAAAGGTGGTGGGGTATAAATACCCCACCTCCACCCCGGGTCGACCCACCACCCGGATCAGGAATTCCATCTCACCGCCTCCTACGCCTAAGCACATCGCCGCCCGTGGAGAGCTCACCGATTCCGTGCCCGTACGTGGAGGACACGCTGCTCGCCATCCGCGCCCGTACATGGAGGACACGCCGCTAATGTCTACGCACTTCTATTCTTGTAGACAGTTGTTGGGCCTCCAAGTGCAGATGTTTGTAGAACAGCAACAAGTTTTCCCTTAAGTGGATCACCCAAGGTTTATCGACTCAGGGAGGAAGTGGTCAAAGGTATCCCCTCTCAAGCAACCTTGCAATCAAGATACAAGAAGTCTCTTGTGTCCCCAACACACCCAATACACTTGTCAGGTGTATAGGTGTACTAGTTCGGCGAAGAGATAGTCAAATACAAGTAGTATAGATAATTATAAGTGGTAACAGTGATAGAAAATAGCTTGATGGCGTGGAAAAGACTAAAGTAAAACTGAAATAAATATAGAAGCAAGCAAACATGTAATAGATATAATAGCAAACGGTGTTTCAGTGCTTAGAAACAAGTCCTAGGGATCATACTTTCACTAGTGAACGCTCTCATATAAATATCTTCTCTTTATGATACTACTCTTAACTACTCTTCGGTTGGACACTCTAATCAACGGTAGGGCTATAACAACACACCTCAAAGTAAGCCTTTCCCATCTAGATAACCCCACACTGTCACCTTGAGCACTAGATGGTTCTAAGAAACACCACAATTTCACAGAGACATCTAACTCCAAATATAACTCATAACAAGTATTTGTAATCTCTAGCCTAAGTGCCAACATGGTGTGCACACTGTCAACTTCACACACATGGGGAGATCAGAGATCTATTAAAGCACTTGAGTAGCAAGGTAGGTCTACTTGATTACAAAGCTCATGATCACAATATGATCATGCATAGAGAGAGAGATGAACACATAGCTATCGGTAGAGCCCTTAGCCTCGAGAGAGAACTACTCCCTCCTCATCATGGGAATCAGCAACGGTGATGGAGATGGTGGTGGAGATCGATGGAGATGGCTCCGGGGGCACTTCCCCGTCCCGGCAGGGTGCCGGAACAGAGACTTTCTATCCCCCGAATCTCCCCTTTGATGGCGGTGGCGCTGTGGAACTTTTCATAGATTTCTGATTGACGATCTAGGGTTTTTGCATCGGGAGGAATATATAGGAGAAGGGGCAAGGTCGGTGGCCTGCCAGGGGCCCACACCACCTGGTGGCGTGGCTAGGGCTAGCCCGCGCCACCACATGGTGTGGCCACCCTGTGGCCCCTCTCCGTCTCGTCTTCTAGCTCCGTGAGTCTTCCGGTAAAATAACGACTTTGGCTTTTATTCGGTCCAATTCCGAGAATATTCATTTTCTAACATTCTTGGAACCAATAACAGCAGAAAACAGGCAACTAGCACTGTGGCATCTTGTTAATAGGTTAGTCCAAGAAATCATATGAAATGTACTCCAAAGTGTGGACAAAACATAAGAAAGTAGATAAAACCAAGCATGGAACATCAAAAATTATAGATACATTTGCAATGTATCAGCCGCTCGCGCCCACCACTCCCCCTAGCCGCCGCCCGTCCAGCGCCGCCCTAGCGCCCGCGTCGTCCATCGAGGATCGCCGCTGTCGCGCCCTCCACCACCCCTGCAGGTGAGGGTTAGTAATTAGGTTATTAGTATATATTATTAGGGTTAATTGTATAGGTTAATTATTAGTATATATATATATATGTTAATTTGGTGGATTTAGTTAGTATTAGAATTAGTATTAGTTGTTAGTATTAGTATTAGTTAGGTTAATTTAGTTAGTATTAGGTTAATTTAGTTAGTGTTAGTATAATTAGGTTGATTTAGTTAGTGTTAGTATTAGTATTAGGTTAATTTAGTTAGTATTAGTATATGTTAATTAGGTTAATTAACATATAGTAGTTGATTTAGTTAGTGTTAGTATTAGTATTAGGTTAATCTAGTTAGTATTAGTATATGTTAGTATTAGGTTAATTTAGTTAGTATTAGTATTAGGTTAATTAACTACCTCCAACCCATATTAGTTGACTTGGATTTATCTAGGGTTAGTTAGGGTTAGTTAGAATACATAGTTAATTAGGTTTAGTTTAGTTATTGTTACGTTTAGGGTTGGTGTTATTAGGGCAATACTTAGTGATTTAGTTACTGTTTATGTTTTATAATTGTTTATTGCTATTATTTAGTTATACCGCGTACTCCTCGTCCGAGCCTACTGTACTCCGTCGGGTTGGCACTGGGAGGTGCTACCTGTCGGGACTCGTACCTTGGTGAGGAATCCGCGTATCATCGTCGACCCGGAGCTTCTTTGGTGGTGTCAACAAGGTCCAGGAGCGGTGCAGAGGGAGCCGGCCCCCGAGGAGGTGGTACATCGTCGTATTAGGGAGTAGGACGAGCACGTACGGCGATATATGTATCTTTTGGAGACTAGGTTCTCCAATATCTAGTAGGCTCACGTATCTCACCCGAGATATTTTCCGGTGATGGTTCATCTTCTCTGGGTGCAGAGCTACCGTGGCACAGAACGTGGCAGCCGAGTTCGCTAGTTTGATTATTATTATACTTTATCTTATGAGCGATATGTATTAATAATGTACTTAATCTTATATTATTGTACTTTATCTTAATGCAAAATTGTTTCATTATTAGTATGTAATCATGTTTATGTATCCGAGTTGTTGCAATTGTAATATTCTTTTACTAAATGCAATATTCTTTTTCTATATTAGTTAAGCTATGGAGGGTAGACAAAATGAAGATGAGATTTTCAACATGATAGATGAGGGTACTGGGGGTTACGATGATGGATCCCAGTATCTTAATTTGTCTAGAGGAGACGAGGGTGGAGACGATAGTGGAGACGATGGTGCTGACCATGGTGGAGACCATGGTGAAGACACTTTAATAACAAACTCCGGTGAGGTATATAAAGCCTCTACCGATCGATCACTAGTATAGATGCACTAATTGATTCATATATATGTACTGACGAATGTTTCTTCTCTTAGACCTCCGGATCCGGCCAATCTTCTACAAGGACAAGAGTCCCGGCACAAAAGTTGTCCGCTGATGTCCGTTTCAGCATTGACTTAGTCTCTGTGCTCGGTCAACCGTTGGAGCCCAAAGAATCTGTGAATGCATTTGTACATCAATGCGGAGTTATTGTTAGAGACACCGTCCCGATCACCACGCGAGAGTGGAATAAGCCAGGAAAGAAAAGGGACCCAGCTGGGGCTAGTTTTGTAGATGACAGAGCGAGAGATGTGATATGGAATTCTCTCATGACACATTTCACCCTACTAGTCCTGGAGACTGATGAGCTCACACAACAAATGACGAGGAAAGTCAAGGCGTGGGCTCTTAACAAGATGGGTGAACTATTGAAGGACTGGAAGAAAAGATTGTACCACAACTATGTCTTGAAGAAAAAAACTCCTCCATTCATTGGCCCACTAGAGATGCAGCAGGATAACTGAGCCGCATTTGTGGAATAAAAGAACCCAACACGAGCTGTGGCAATGTATGAAAAGAATAAGCTAAATGCAGGCAAAAAGAAATATCACCATCATATGGGCATAGGTGGCTACAAGATTGCCATGCCTAAGTAGGATAAAGACGAGGCCGACCTGGCGGCTAAAGGGGTCACTCCAGCTATGTCTGGTTGGCCCTTGAGGTCAAGAAATTGGATACTCGGGCATGGGGCATTGTATGACCCAGAAACATGCGAGATTGTTGCAGCCAAAGAAGTTGTGTGACCCAAAGATGATCTTATTAAAGTGATAAAAGAGGTTGAAGAGGGAAAGTTTATTCTCGACAGAGAGAACGATGAGCTGACAAAGGCTCTCGGGAATCCTAAAAAGGCTGGACGAACAAGAGGGTTCGGACCTTCTTGTCCATGGGCTATCGGGTTTCCCGAGGACCTTCACATGTACAGAAGCCGATTGAAAAAAACAAAGCGGCAAAAAGAGGAGGATGCAGAGCAGTTCGCGAGGTTTGAAGCCATGCTGCAGGAGCATCGGCAGGAGCTTAATGAACTTAAAGGACTCCGATAGCAAGATCCTGCACCAGACAGTACGGTCGGCCCATCGCAACGGAAAAGCAGTGTGGCTTTCACGGAGGGCCACAGTAATGATGCAACGATGGATGTGTACCCCGTGGATGCAATTAAGGAGAAGACTAGTTGTGAGCTGCATGTTAAACTGAAGAACATATCGATGAAGGTGGCGGTCGGCTTTGCTTTACCTTCTGCACCGGGAGCGACCTACCATTGCAATCTGATTCCAGCTGGCTATGCTCGTGTCGGTGTGGATGAAGTTCAACCGCTGTGTCAGTCACTACTACTTGACTTCCCTGGAGGTGAAGGGGAGACGACACTGGGAGAAGTCACGAGTGGATTCATTCTTTGGAAAAAGGAATACGTCAAGTTTCCAGGCTCGGCACCAAGGCCACCTTCTCCAGCGAGAAACAATCCATCACCTCCAAGGCCACCGTCTCCTCCCAGTAAAAGTCCACCTCCAAGGGAACCGTCTTCTCCCAGTAAAAGTCCACCACCTCCAAGTACAATCCATGACCTCAACACAAGTCCATCTTAATTATGCAGCCGCCTCCACCCACTAAGGGCCAAAAGCTGAAGAATAGCACCGCTCTGTCGAGTGATAACCGACGCCCAAAGCGACAGTTGTCGCCCCTCCCAAGAGTACCGCCGGTTCCTCCCAAGGGGGCTTACGACTTGACCGATGAGGAGACCGATGCGGTCGTACGGGCTGAAGTGGATGCTCATTTTAAAAAGAAACAACCTGAGCCAGAGGTCCAAATAAAACCGGAAACCAAGGAGCACTTTAGGAAATTACTGACGCGACCATCCCAAGCTCAGTTAAATGCGCCAGATAACTATACACGATGTCTTAAGAAGACATTGAAACAGAAGAGATCAAGTGATAGAGGAAGCATCACAAAAGAGGTTCCCCAGCAGGGGGAACAAGCAAAACAATCGAGTGGTAGCGGAAGCATCAGAACAGACGTTCCCCAACTGGGGAAACAAGAAAAACAATTGAGTGGTAGCCGAAGAACCAAAAGAGACGTTCTCCAGCTGAGGAAACAAGCAAATCAATCGCTCCCCCCGCTCCAGGTGCACATACCCGAACCTCAACTATATGGGGGAGAACCTATGGATCCGGAAACTGCTAAGATATTGGCCGAGCAATGTAATATGTCTATTCACGACATTATTCACGGCGCTCATATTCCTAAGGTTGAGGTAGCACCCAAATTTTTTCACGGGGAGCCACTGGTCAGTTCTGAGAGGCTTCGGGATATGCCAACAAAAATGCGACGATTGCATGAATGGTACATGAAAGTATCAAAAGAAGAGCAATATTGGCTCATAGTGAAAGTTTGTAAAGAGCATTACTTCGTTGAAGACAAGGTCCCTATTGAATTTACAGAATTATTTCAGTTATTCAATCTAAAGGAGCTGGACAAATCTATCCTCAGTTGCTATTGTCTATAAGTGATTACTTTATTTATGTAATTAAGTCTCTATCTCAGCTTGTTCAATTCATTGTCGGTAAGTATACTCACTATATTATTTTGTATGCTATATATAATGATGCAGATTGAACATTCTCGAATGAAAAAGAAAGGCTATCAATAGATCTGGGTTCATTGACCCACATCGAGTTAATGGAGTTGTGCTAAAGGATAAGCCACTGGAGACCGAGCAAAACTTGCTCTGGTTTCTCACGAATCAGCATTTCTGTAATGAAATACTATTTCCTTACCACGACGGCAAGTGAGTTCTTGTACACATTAACTTTTGCTTACTCGATGTTCAGTGTAAATGATGAGTTACTGACGTATGTAAACCTTGCATAGGTACCACTGGATTCTTCTAAGCATTTCAGTTGACTTGGAAAGAGTTCACATCATGGACTCACTAAACAAAGACATTGAAGACTACCGCAGCATTATCGATATGCTTCAAAGGTAATTTCAACCATTATCGCACTATATCGGGTTCTTTCGTTCATTTTCTAGGATATCAAGTAGTTATTAATTCATACATTCATTTTCTTTGTCGGGTAGGGTTTGGACACGGTTCAAGAACAAGGTCTGTGGTCGATGGCAGGAGGAGCTATTTTTTAAATCAGTCTCGGTAAGTATCACGAGCTAAGTCCGCGCATCTATTTAATTCTAGTTTATGTACATTTATCATGCTAGAGTTATTATTTGATTGAATTCTATTCTTGTAAAGTGCGCGAGGCAGCCACATGGGACTAATCTATGTGGATTCTACGTGTGCGAGTTCATTCGCATCACTACTGAGAAGCCCTTGCAAACTGATCGAGTAAGTAAACAATATATTCACCCTTTATTTTTATTACGAAAAGTTGTGTTGAGTCTAATTCATACGATCTCCTTCTTTATAGTTGGACGCGATCCGGGACAAACTCCTACCAGATGACCGTCTACTAGCAATCCAAGAGGAATTTGTTGGATTTTTTGTCGACGATGTCATAGACCCATACAGAGAATACTCTCTAGATAGACCCTAAAGCATCCATGTAATGATCTCCATGTAATCAAATAGACAGGTTCTGGACCCTGTTGGGACTCCATGTAATGATCGACCTTCCATGCATGTATGCTTGTAAGAGAAATTATATTATATATATGTATCAATGTGTATAAGTACTGTGTAGTAGCGTTCTGTATGTATACGAAATTTGTTTCTAATAAAAACACAGAATGAAAAATAATTGAACACAAAACACAAAATGAAAAGAAAAACAAAAAACCCTAAAACCACATCACCTGCCGCGGCAGACAAATGGCACAAAATGCTGCCGTGGCAGGGAACCTTTAGTCACGAACCGAGACTAAATATCCTCCAACCTAGCGCGGCTCACGGGGCCACGTGGTGGACCTCGAGTCCCGGTTCGTAATAGAACCGGGACTAAAGGCGGACCTTTAGTCCCGCTTTGGAAGTCTCTGTTTGGAATTCGGGACTAAAGGTTCTTACGAACCTGGCCTAATGGCCTGGTTTCTACTAGTGTATATATGTCGAGATATCGCTCCTCGCCACACGTCATGCGGATTTACAATCATGTAGAGAAAATGCAAGCGACTAAGATGCCAAATCTATGTTGTCCATGACAGTGTAGACATCTTACGTCAAACGATAAAAGAATTAGTAGAGTTAAAAGAATAGGTAAACAGTATATCGCATCGATCAATAAAATAATGAATTGTATGCTATTGTTATTTATATGTAAAATATATTACCCTCTCTTATCCATAATAATTGTCGATGTAAAGAAAATAAGATAAATAAGTTTGTGACAAAATGTATTACGGGATTTATTTAATAACATAAATAATGATAAAGTTCTGTATGATAGATTGTGCATGTCTAAGAGGTTATCTACTGCACGACATGAAAGTGCAACTAACGAAGGAGACAAGAGGTAGTAAGATTATATAATGTAGATCCTTTTTTGTTTTACCTCTATTAAGAACTTTTTGTTCTATCGGAATGGCCTAAACATCGTAGGATCATTGATCAAGCAAACCGTAATTATTTATTAATACAAAGTTTAGCCTAGCATACTTATACAATATCACATAAAAACTTAAAGGCTAGATCACGTTCCAAACTTTAATTGTTCATACTAAATTTAATCTCATGTAAAAACTTCACATATGTTTATTAATTTATTATTTTCGAAATACCATAATAAAATTTCACCGTAAATAAAAGATGATCAAATATGCCCTCTGCGGATGTGCTATATATTTAGTATATAGATATTGTGGCTATATAATTTATTATTTTCTATAGCATTTGCTGAGGTATTAATATTGCTGATCAATTTTGACACACTAAAGAAAACAACGATAGTTGATGCCCTCGCAAATTGCGAGGGCCTCCATGCTAGTTCCAATAAAACCGAAACTAGACTCACCAAGGATCATCGCGTACAATCAGTGTGCCTGGCCCGCGGAGACCGCCCTGGACACTACGTGACCTGCATGGACCTTGTTACCCTATCCCATGGCTCTTGATTTTGAATATCTATGTCCCAAGAAGACGTATCAAGACAACACACAGATGTTAATGACGGTATGATCACCATCGATCTTCCTCTCCGGTGATCGACAAATCAATCACCCTTATGGGGTTCTATATGGTGAAATTTGTAGGTTCTAATGCCGGTAGATTAACAAGGGTTAGTCACCCAGGGTTCTCTTGATGTCCCACCTTGACCACGGACCAACCTGTAGAAACAGGAGAATGGCTCACCTGCATTGACAATGACAGCACCACCGCCAATATTACCTGAAGCTTTCGACATTCCAAAAACTTATTGATCCTTTATCTTGTCTCGAGAAGTTCTCGGTTGATGATGACCGACTCCGACGAATGCCAGTGTAACAAAGACAACGCTTCCTCCTCCTCTCGTTCACTCTCCAGCAAGACGAGCAGCCAGAATTGGACGATGACCATTCCTTACCCCCGCCTTCTCCGGGATCACCCCAGGAGTCGCCTTCAGAGTCAGTCCAGTTAATGTTATTCCAGGATCATGTGATCGATTTTAAAAATTTGTTGGACTGTTAGGGAAAATATTTCTTAGTGCCACCTGTCATTTTGATTAGGATGTTCAATTTACCTAGTTGAACTCGAGGAGCAAATTAAAGTACTGATTAAATGCGTATTTTACATTATTTTATCTAAATTAAGATATGATCCCTTTGGAGTACATAGCAAAGTCTTCACAACTTGTTAGACGGAAAGATAGGCCGGCATGCATCAAAGGGCACTGCGTTCTCAAAGTTATGAAAACAAGACATATTAAAGAGTTAATGTGACAAAAGAAATTAAAGCCTCCATCCACCTAGGCTCCGTAATTTTCAATGTTCAGCTCTATAAATTGTGCAATATTGTTTTGGAGAAGCTGAAGCAACAAATTAGGAGCCATTCTTTTGTCGTGATACATGGTCGTTAGGGAGAACCTGATAAACACAACTATCTCATCCTTGCTTTACATCCATTCACACGTTTGACCTATCCAGCTAGGCATGGAAGGCAACTGGGAATTAACGCTCAGTATTATTGTATCACTAGGTGTTCCGCACATTCTACTATGCATGTTGTTGGCAGCCAGTTGAGGTTCCAAACACCGTTTTAGCTAAATGCTACTCCAATAGTGCAGGCTGCTGTTCTAAACCTGCACATGGAAGGATCAGCGTTGAAGGGGATGCTTTTCTTCACCGTACGAGATCGGAAAATTGTGGATCCTACAAATTAGCTGCATTTTCTAGACCAGGAAAGTATGACATGCTTGCATACACGAACACCGAAAACATGCCAATAGAAGTCGCAGCCGCTCTCAATCTATACCTAATCTATATCTATATCTATACTAATAATAAAGTACGAAGTGTTTCTTACGGGTTCCGCTTTTTTTTAGACGATTTTACCCATATCAGTTATAATATAATTACCCACCCATGCCATCCTCAAGTCAACCCATCGTTTTAATAAACAAACCTGCCATCATTCGTTCGTCGCCGCCCTCACGAGCGAAGAGAAAAGCAGGGAGATTGTTTGGCCTGAAATCTAATGATCGGGACTACGCTACCTTGAGCAAATGTGAGAGAGAGCTACACCCTAGATGTTGTGAGCTAACGGGATCTCTGGCATGCAAGTCAGCGACACCCTATATCTGGCGTTGGCAAATTAAACGGGATTACCGGTTGTTGCCTGCATATGTTGCCGCCGCGTGGATAGCAGGAGGAGGATAGCAATCACAGAAGGTGGAGGAGGGCACTGGGCACAAGATCGGCTCCTTACGGAACAAGGTGCACAGGACTCATAGAACAAATTCCTACGGATTACACTTTGTATTCAAAATACCAACATATGATCACTGTTGAATGCATGAAGGAGCACTACCGCAGTCCACTTATTTAGAAGGAGAAAATAAACGCACTAGGATAATATAAAACTGGATCTGTAATTATGCTTAAGTTTGCCCTTTATTGTTGAGATTATATTTCTTTTCTTGGATGCACACACAACACTGCTAATTATATTAAAAAAAATTTGCAAAAGGAATTCTAAATTTTTTATTTCAAAAGGAATTCTAGAACCAACGATGAGTGGGAGACTAATATTTAGAGAAATTCTAGAGAACATGCTCTTACGTCCTATGTTGAACATGCTCTACGTCCTATGCTCGGTTTCAGTCGGTCGAAAAAACCTGGCCATGTCAGAGTTATAGAGATTTTTTTTTGAGATTGTATACGTATTTCATTAGATCAAAGTCGAGTATACCAACACGTACACACAGGACGGAACGGTCCAGAAGGACACATAGATCCGTACAAATTACAGAAAGAACCCTAAGAAGCAAAAAATGACAAAGGAACCCCTAGGGACCTCTGCACCAGATCCAATCTGCTGCTCGACTCCGGCATCGCCACGGCGAGCACCAAGAGAGGAAGAGACGGAGTTCAAAAAGCCCAAGATCGACGCAGCTCCATCACCACATGGCGTTGAACCTCAATAGTGGAGCACCTGGAGTGCTCACCTTGTCACCAGGGCTCGTCGGTCGGGGACCATCCCCAAGCTCATCGGCGATCACCAGATCTGGTCCACCCCATCGACCACGCCGAGGGACAAGGCTAGGTCCGCCTGCCATACACCACCAGCCCTGCACGGATCTCCGCATCAACCAGACCACAACCAGCCACACCCGGATGGCAGCAATCGCTCCACTACGCCTTTCCATGTCTTCATGACGACGCTGGAGGAGACACCGGCATGACGCGGTCGAAGAAGGGGAACAAAACTCCCCAGCGAGATCCTCGCCGCCGTCTCGACGATCTCGCCTAGGAACCCTAACTCCGCGGCTCCTCGAAGTCACATCACGGCGACCACGAGGCGGTGGCCTGAAAGAATTTATTCGCGGCGGCGGCGTCGACACCGACCGAGCGCTGCATGCAAACCCTAACCTACGCCTATCTACACGCCAGCCAGAAAGCAACGGGGCTTCCCCCCATCCCACCATCGCCGGAACGACGAGAGGAGGGAGAGGAAGCCCCCGCCTTCGGCGGCGACGGGTGGAAGGGAACGGGGCTCCTTCCTTTACGGTTCTCGCTCTACTGTAGCGAAGAGGAGGGGAAAAGGAAAGCAATCTATTTCTTCCAGAGCTTATTAGGCTAAGGGTGTGTAATGACACCATACATTTGATTGGCTGAATTATACTAATATCTCCCAGTTGAGAAAATCTTGAACTTGAGATTGATGGTGCACTTCTTGATTTATTATATTCAACTTTGAGAAACGGATATATTATGTGGTTATCTAAGTCTAAATTTATCAATCGTAACGCACGGTATTTTTCCAAGTAATAATAATAATAATAATAATATAATTAATTAATTAATAATTAATAAAGTACGAAGTGTTTCTTACTGGTTCCTTTTTTTTGGACGATTTTACCCCCGTCGTTCGGAATTAGTACATTGCCCTGCCACCGCTAAGTCACACCGAACCGAAAACCTTTTTTTTCATTCTCCACTCTATTTGTTCCACGGGAACGATTTCATCTACTGCCCACAGCGCACGTCATACGTGAAAAACTATAACGTCCTCAAGCGCAGAGTCCAAGCCGAATTAAAACACCGTAGCTATCCTATATACATATACAGCTTGTAGCATCGCATCTAGAATTTGAGAGACAAAATCGATTTATTAGATCTCCAGACCTAGACTGTTTTCGGCGCAGCGACGATGGATACCAGCGGAGGAAAAGCGGCGACGTGGAAGTGACAATGGATGGCTCCCGCCGGCAGTCCCTTGCGATTGCGTCCTTCTCGCTTCATCGTTGATGCCTGTTCCAGAACCAATTTCAGAGAGAACGAGGACTGTCCCGTCGAGATGACGGATGGCGATCAGCGCCGAGCTTAACGTGCGTAACCATTCACGCTCACCTGCGCCATTGACCTGCTCCTTTCCGGCAGCGGTCACGAGATCGCCATTGACCTGCTTCTTTCCGGCAACGGTCACGAGATGGGTCATGGAGTCTTGGACCGATGTGCTAATGGCAGGAACAAAGTGGCTAATGGCGTTGGCGTCAATGTTTAGGGCCCTGATCGTCCCAGTCCAGCTTCGAAGTCAAGAGCAGAATCCATGTACGACGGGGAGGCTCCATGGCTTAAGAAACTTCCTCCCGTCGACCCATCGAGAAATCAAGATATCAACCAAGGTGCCTCATGGGCGTGGAAGAAACCTCCATGCCACCGATCGCATGGCATGGGATCTCCTGGGTGACGTGCTCTCTCAACCCCCCCCCCCCCCCCCCCCCCCCCCCCCCCCCCCGCTCCTCGCGGACTGCGTCCCTTCTCCGCAGCGTGGGGCCAAACTCTTTGCCCCAGCTGTTGTTCCACTAGATTGCCCTCCCGAACGGCGTCACGTACGTTGCCCCCGGCATTGTATTTGATGTTTTTATTACTCCCTCCGACCCATATTATTTGACTCAAATTTGTCTAATTATAGATGTATATAGAACTAAAACTTGACTAGATATATTCGTATCTAGATGAACGTATGTATTTAGAATTAAAACTTAGCTCTAGATGATTCTAAGTTAACTAATATGGGTCGGAGAAAGTAGTTAATTTCTCGTTCTAGAATACTATGTTGACTTCTAGGAGTTGTTCTTCTCGGGGAATTCCACTGTTCGTTTTTCTACAAATGGAATTCATTTGCTTTCTCACGCTGGTCCTCTGGTCCTCACCAAGAGCACATGCATGTGCGTGTGACCGGTCGCGCCAATGCTTTCGTTCCCAATAACGCGTGCCTGACGGGACGGGAGAAGGTGTTGATGATGCAGAAGGAGGAGCAGCAAAGTGAGTCCTATCTAGCTGTTACCTTTTATTTGTTCTGATCAGTTGTTGCCCATCACCAGCATGCTTCATCGAATGTATAGGAGGGGCAATTGTATGCGTGTTTGCAATGTTAATTCTTATAGTTAAGGATGGAAGGGGTATTGAATAAAGCTGAACTGTTTTAACAGCATGGTTACATGCATTTTGCGATTGTTAATTCTTATACTAGATGAATATCAGATCATTTTTTCTCATGTAGCTTAGTGGACGATAATTTCCACCCTATTGTGAACAATTATTTTTAACGGTAGGTTGTGCTGTGGAGTACAATATTGCTGTCATGATGGAGGACTTCATGCCTGGTTTCAGCTCCCTGTGGCCGGGGCGGACGATTGTTGTAGTCGGTATGTCACGTTGCACACTACTTCCCTATGGTGCAAATCGGTGAAAGCCTACGTGAGCTAGATGACTTTAAGATCACTTTTGCTCGTGTAGTTTAGTGGACTATAATTATTCACTATTGCTGAACAATATTTTTCAATTGTAGGTTGCGAAGAGCTTCCATAGATTTGTCGGCACTTTTTTATAAGATTCGTGTTTCTTTCTTTTTCTCAGATTGTTTTGAATGATAATCATATTTTTCAAGTGGAGTACTAAAGCTGCCATATAATCTCATTAGCGATATACGTATTCCAATGTAATGGAAGAACTAATTTTTGTGTGTAGTGATGTCCACCCCTACCCCCGCTAGAGTGGGCACAAGATGACAACAATGGCGATTCAAAGTCATCGAGGAGGTGGCAGGTGGTAGCGTGAATAGTAGATATGCGGAGTACAATCTCGATGTCATGGTGGACGACTTCACACTCGTTTTCAGCTCCATGTGGCCAGTGGCGGACATCATTGTCGCAATCATGCCCAAAAGTAAGCTATACCTGCACATTTTTTTCTCCCGTCGCAACGCACGGGAACTTTTCCTAGTTGTGCTTAAAGGAGATTGATAGTTTCTAGAGAAGATTTTTGGTTTTAGAATGTTGTCATCTCTAGAAGATTCACTAAATTGCCTCCTTAATTTTTGTTCTCATATTCAACACACTGTACATATCATTTCGAGCTCAACATCCATGTATAAACAACACTGTTCTCACATAGAATGTAAGTAATTGAAACATAGTGCTAGGGCATTGACCATCAAACTACACATTGCATGCTTATATTTGCAATGCATATCATGAATGAACACTTTGATGATGAGGTGTACGCCGAGGCTGCGGTCCAGCACTGTGGCAGCAGAAGAATTGGTGGAACCGGCGGTGGGAGGAACGGGACCTCCATATGGTCCATTTTTTTTCAAAAAGGGGAAAACCCCGGCCTCTGCATTAGTTGATGCACACAACCTTTTATTAAGAAACATAATCCAAGTTTGTTACAATTTAGTGACCACATAAGGTCGCAACAAAGATCAACCAGCGGAAAATATAAAACAAAGGACTAAACATCAAGAGACAGCTACACACAGTAGCCATGATATCCCGCTAGTGTTGCGGCGATAGGAGCGCCTAGAGCTGCACCCAATGAGCCACCATATATATAACCTGAAAAATATTGAAAGTTTGTTATCTGTTAAAAATAATATCATTTCTACATCTCTAGATAGACCAACATAAAGCTGAGACACCAATACGAACTCTAGCCTTACATGATTTATCAAAACCATTCAACCAGTTTGCAAACATATTTCTTACAGTAGTGGGAGGGGGCAAGTCATAAGAAAAATGAATAATATGCCACAAAAGGCGAGCAAATGGACAAGATATAAATAAATGCTCTATGGTTTCTGTGACCCACAGAAACAACATTTATTACGGTGGTGTGGCAAGGGGTGGCCTTATGAGGAGGCAACGATGAGCGTCGATATAGTGTGTTAGATATTTACTACCTTGATATGTAGTTTTACATGCCGTATATGTGGATGTCAGTAAGGTTATATAAAGAGAATAATTAATCAATCTAAATATGGTATGTAGGGCTAATATGTTCATCATTTAATTACTCCATAGACTAATCATTTCTTGCTTTTTTTTTATACAAGACATTCATTGCACATCATGCAATATTTACTAGGATAGTGTTTTGGCTGCAAGGTCCAGGTGCTCCTGCTCTTCTAGACCAATCATGTTATCCTGATAACCTTATGTGGCAGAGCTGCCTTTTTTTGAAGACGCTTAGAAGGAAAATCGAGGTGTGTAATGGTTCGCAAATACGGTTAGGTCAAACATATGCTAATAAATTCGGATGTGATGTTACATGAACGGAAAAGTAAACGCTTGTGAAACTTGTACCGATAGTAGAAACAGATAGCAGGCATGGTTGTACCTTCGATACATGATTTTTGTTTCTTTGAATCTCAGTGTCTCAATCAGTGAACGGAGGGGGATATGTGGACCGGCTGGGGAAGTGTGGAGGGACTTCCTTTGATGTGAAAGCCGGGGAGGATTAATGAAACCAACTCACTCTGGCCAGGAAATAATCAAGGCTGAGGGGATTTGCTCACCGCAGATGTGAGTTCTTGGAGGGTTTGTTCGCCAGATAAGTTGTGCATGATTTCATTAGAGACTGTAAGCTATGCCAACGCTCGAACGGCTGATCCACGCGTGAATGTCTAAGCATGTGTGGATGCACCTACAAGAATGGCGTTCCTTTATCGTCTTTGACTCTTTCTTGGAGTGCATGTGTTGATGTAGAATTTTAGATGGTGGTGCCTGGCTCCAAACTCTAGATGATGTTGGCTTTCGTCTTGTGTCTTGAGGACTTTACGGTATTCAAACTGACAAAGTTCCAAAGAGGTAATGTTTTCATCGAGATGTGGAGGGTGTGACAAAGAATGAAACTTTGATGCTAACATCAATCTTGAAGTGCCAGTTGGCGACGTACCCAACACCCAAGCGGTATAGTCTATAGCAGCGAGTAGAGTGAAAGATGTAGTTCCTTGATCAGGTCAACAGGTGAGACACCATTATCCGACAGGAGGTACCATAGTGACCAGGGTCGCTGCTGAGAATACTAGCGGTAGGCATCCTGCCACTATTTAATATCCAATAAACACTGGCAACAAGTAGTCTGTTTCTTGCAAAGATTATTTCAAAGACATGGTGAGCATGATTGAATGGGTGTTATGTATGTATGAACGTCGAACATGGAAAGAGAACAATGAGCGTATTGGCAAGGAATAATGAGCACCATCAACAACGGGGTAGAACATTGTGGCTTAGTGCGAAAGCAGGGACGTGAACTTTAGCTTCCATGATACTGAGGCGGCGCACTTTCGTTTCACCATCTAAGCCAACGGCACATGTCCGCTAGGGCAGCGTCGGGAGGGAGTACGGCAGGGTGCTTCGGTGGCGAGTTCGGTGCTCGGTTTTCGAGAGAGATGCACGATATTATTATGTGCCATTTTCCATGCGATGTGGCTCTAAGTACGATATTTAGTCAATGATAGCGATTGGCCGTTGACATGGGTATGATTACGGGTGCTTATGTTTGGTTACTCTAGCTACAAAAAGTGTTACGTCCCATGAAGACCAAAGAAGAAGGCCCATGAAGCATCCGACGGAAGTCATAGTTCTACTATATAAGGAAATAGAAACCCACATTGTATTGGTGTTGTAATCATAAATATATAACGTATCCGTATATGGCCTCGGGACCTAGCCTATTATATATAGGCTGGGAGGAGCCAGCGGAAAGGTACCGAAAAAATCCCAAGCAATCTGTAATAATTATTCATCGATAATCAGACGACTTCGCCTCCCTTGTTTGTCTGACATCTGACAAAATCTTCAGCGTTCTTTTTTCCACAAAACCCTAAGGCTATGACCATGGACATTGCCGAGGTTATCCCTCGTCAGCCGTCGCCGTGGCCACAAAGGATGTTAGGAGGAGCCAACCCTGTCGAAAGTGATCCTGGTTTCTCCATGGTGTATATGGTGACGGTGCAGTAGGGGAGGGCCATACTCGAAAACATCGGCAAGGATTGGCTCATCGCGGAAAATGGGTATGACGCAAATTTCCATCATGGGCGGAGAAAGGTCAATACAATGCGCTATACATTTGCCTCCTTCATGCCTATATATACTGCCCCTAACGGGAGATTATACGATGGATCCTCAAGAGAAAATAGGTCTTGGTTTTGGGAGTTTGCTAAAGCTGTTTTTAGTCCTCCCATTTTTAATTAGCAATATGTTTAGAGTTGGTTGGTTATGTTGGGTGCTTAGTCCTCCATTCGAAGAAGCTGGAGAAACACGGAAATGGTTAATTAATCAATGTAAATCCTGTATTTACATCGAACAAATATATTCATTATTTAATTACACAATGGACTAATCATTTCTTCCTTTTTTTATAAGTACAACAAATACGTGGAGCTTAATAGAACATGTAGATAATTGGATGATAATTTAGCAACAGTAGCAAATTATTACAACATTTTAGCAACAAAAAATCATAGATCTACCTTAAGGACAACTCTTTAGGTTTAAGAAAAAGATGGTAGGTAAGAATTTTGTCATTCGAACAAACGAAATGATAGTGCACATGCATGGTCGTGCAAAGTGGGCTATGTTCCACTTTATAAAACGGATGTAGATGTTTGAAGGGAGCTAGATGGAAGAGAAGTTCTCTTTTCAGCCGGTGAACATATTTATAGGTGATCTTTGCTTTTCGATACATGATGCTCGCATCTCGTAAGTTTTCCATCATTGGGTGCATCTTGGAGATAGGCCTGTGAGGCAATGGGGAACTGATCTGCTCAAGCCTCGTCAGTTACAGTTTTTCATGAGATCTACTATACATAGCTCGGGAGAAAAAAAATGAATTTATAAATATTACTTAAGTTGGCTTCCCTCAAATGCAGGCTTGCCTTAAGTACCAAACAGAACATATTAATATAGACAGGGAGTCGTACCTTTGATGATTTTGGAGCGACCAGTGTTTCAGGATGGACGTAGATACGAAAAGAAATTGGAGAGACCAAGAGCTTTGACAGACACTGGTAGTGGGGTTTCTTCGTTGGTTGAAGCACTCTCTGTATGTGTTCACATTCAGTCTGTTCTCTTGCGAGCAAAACCGCCAAACTCCACTGCTCTTAAGATGTCCCTTGTTGTACACAACAGACACACCTACATGAGTTAGGGGGAGGGGGATGACGTCTAGCTCCCGCTTGTCAGAAATGGGATGGGGGAAGAGGGCACAGGTTGCTGTTGCTGCTCGTTGGGCCATTCATGGGATGTTGGCAGCATTGTGCGCGGTGGAGGGAGGCTGGGCTGGCTGGCGACATCTGCCTAGCCGACGCCTCTAGTTCAATTTGTTTTTCCTATTCTCTTTTATTGTTTTTTGAAATCTATATTAAGCTTAGTTTTAGGCATCTGAATTAATTTAGATCAATGCCAATTTCTTCTATAAGAGTGAGAAAGTCTTTTCTATACATTATGGAAGTCTTTTCTGTACATTATGGAACACTATTGCAGTCTAGTGTAAAATACAAGACATATTTTAATGCAATTGGCTTTGTTATGCTTATTGGAATATTTTTCCAAAACTTAATTTAGATTTCTTCAAATAAAATCATTTTAAAATTTCAGAAATATGCAGCAATGCAATGCATATAAATTTTATGCTGGTATGCAAAACTAGGATGTTACATGATTTATCCCCGTAGCTTCGCCCCTGTTACTGTGGCGGATGTTTAAATTTTTTCCATAGACAATGTTTCTAGTACATTGGAGCCACCTGTTAAGAGATGCATTTTAACCGTCACCAACATTAACTTAGATTGTAGTTGTTGACTAATTGACAAATAACGTGTGTTTACATATTTATTACTTTTTTAGTGTATCCTGCCTAAGCTTATGGTGCATCCAATAACTATATCCAGCTAGAAGTACAGAAACGTCCGTTTTTTTATTTGTTGTCTGGAGTGTGTGTCATTGTATTAGTGGTAATTATCAAGTCAAGATCTTTATTAGTTAATAAGCTTACCATTTCATTACTGAGACATTACAACTCAGAGAAAAAGTTATGCAAATAAAAAAGCTCCCAATTAATGCATGTATGCTCTCCGGAAAGTCCTTTTGGCTCCCCATCTCCAGTGCTCCCTGTATATTAAAAAACTATATTTACAAGTTTTAAAATATTGTGAAACAAATTTTTATAAGTAGCTAATAATGTATCCCACAAACGTGCAAAATCTCAATTCAAAATGTTATGTATTCTGAGCTACAAGTTTTATTTTTGGCTTTTTTAAACTTGGAAACACAATTTTTTTAAATCGGGATGTCTGCTGAACTTTGGATCAAATGGTACCTCCAGTAATCAACGCATGCATGTCATTGTATTCACCCAAATTAATGGGTGTGCCTTCGAAGTTTGAATTCCATAAAGGCAATATTTTATCATATTTTTTAATTGCAAACCAGTATTTGAACAAAGATATTATTTTGTCAAAACTAATAAAACTCGGTATATCCGATTTTGGTTAGGATGTCAAAATGATGTTATAATCTGCGGGGAACATAATCTAGTTGTTTGTTTGCATGTTTTCTTGATTCTTATGGTGAGACAAGGACACGAGGTAGAAGTATAGTAAATGTTGGCAGGCAGGCATAGGTGGAATTGAATCCAAGACGACTTTCTGTACATCTGGAACAAAGGACATGTTGTGCAATGCTGTAAATTTAGCTTGCATCGATGTCACTGAAATCAATAAATTGTTGTGGTCTCTATTTCTATAGAAAAATGGTGCATCAAACTAAAATGGAATAGCAGTGTTCAACCATGTGGACCAGATAAATAGACGGGCTTTTGAGTGTCAGTTCATGTAGTTCTGGCTAGGCAAGTATCGCATGACCGAGATAACACGATCAAATCCGATGAACACAGCTCATTTTTTCTTCCGTGCCCTTATCCATCTTTTATTTCTCCCAGTTTTAGTTCAGGACTGGGAGGCAACATGGATTATAGTGGCCCGCTATTGGTTTGTTTTGCTAGTTTCATCATACAGGATCTTGCAAGGCAGTGGAAACATACGATCCTATTTGGGATAATTACGACCGATAGGTTCCGAGCAATGCAATTTTTTCACTAGCCTCCGCCACCGTGCTGAAGTCTTGATCGCCCGGAATGGATATCTAGCAGAGCGTTTGATGCCAAACCAGGAAGTGAGGAACATGAAATTCGAAGACCCAGATGATATAGAGGAGATAAATAAATTTTCTGTAATACCGTCTCATGCAAGGCCAACCTATCACCCTACATAGCCTTGGCATCAAGCATTTTATGGTCTTAACATCAAAGGAACTCAAGATTGAATACTAAATAGAAATATGTACATTTAATCCAGTGAGGCATCAAGTAATTTCGTATACATTTCTAAAGCCTACAGTTGATTCAACTTATCTTGTACACGTGAAAAATAGCTGCATACTCACTCAATTAACCATGTAAAAGGATATTTTAAGATCATCTTTGGAATTGTATTAGTTTTGGATGAACTCCGATTTTTTATTTTCTAAACTCAACTATACTACTCCCTCCGATCGAAATTAATTGACTTAGATTTGTCTAGGTTCAAATGTATGTAGACATATTTTAGTGCTAGATACATCTTAATCTAGACAAATCGAAGTCAATTAATTTGGATCGGAAGGAGTATCACATTTTAGTCATTCCCGATCGTTGAGCTTAATAAACAGGTGGGATAGAATTAAATTTCAGTTTACACAGAAGGAAGTAAGTTAATACGACAAAGCACTATATGCAGAAATAAGGATTTGGCCCTCTCGAGTGGTAATTTTTTTATTTTAGAACCTAAATTTAATATTTATTCTAGTGAAAAGATTAACTGGTAGGTATATACTTTTAATTACTACCGTAATAGTAGGTAAGAATTTATAGCAAGCCTATAAATGATGCATGTCTACCGACTTAAGTTGCCAACGATGGGGTAGCTAGTTTCAGAGAAGCTAAAGCCACAACTAGAGTGCTTCTTATTTCAGTGAAAGACATCACATTAGAAATTCTACCGAAACATACAACTTGCTAATTAAATTAGAATCAGTTACTTGGAGCTAGCTAGGCTTGGGAGGCCACGGGAAACTAAGGCGCACACTTTAGTTCAGTGCGTGGTTGTTTCAGGTTATTGCCGCCCTTTGTGCTATCTTAAATTCACAAGCCCGAGATTTCCTGTTGACAATCTGTGAACTTGAGGCTCCGCCTTTGTTTTAGAATCTCAACTGCGCCTGAGGCGTTCAATTATCACTGGCTTGATAGATGATTATAGGATTCTTGATTATCGTTCTAGTTGAGCTGCACGTCTCACGTCCGAAGCCACGTTTTATTGACGACTTGCCTGTACAAGACCTGAAACCTTACAAGCATCGAAGAAAACCAGTTGACTCTAGACGGGATTCGAGACATGGAGAAAACTAAAGATATCGAAATTCATACGGGCCGTTGCTCCTGAATAAATCAGACTCATATATTTGTTACTCTACAGTGTGCTCGTGTAAAACTGTTGTTCTAGACAAAAAAATAACGAAAATTTTCTTTAAGTAATAGTCGATTTTAAAAAATACCAACGGCCTCTGTCAGTGTAGTCGGTATAGCCTTATGTCATCGGGTATCCGCCAGCCCAAGCACGTGGGTTGAGACTTTGCCGATGGTCGGCCTAATGATTTTGATCGTATTAAAAAAGCTCCCAATTAATGCACACTGGTAGAAAAATGGTCTTTGGTCCAGCACCCAAATATCATCGGTCCCGGTACGTTTCCTTAATCGAGACAAATGCCAGGCACCGGTCCCGGTTCATGCCGCCTGGGCATTGGTCTTGGTTCATCTCTAAGCATTGGTACCGGTTCGTGGCATGAACCGGGACCAATGCCACCGCGACGCACACGTGGCGCTCTGCGGAGCATTGTTCCCGGGTCATACCACCAACCGGGACCAAAAACCCCGCGACGGTCCGCATTCCGGGACAATCTAAATTAATTCTGGGCAGAAATTAATTCGAGGCAGAAATTGAATTGATCAGCATTTTTGAAAAAATCTTTCACAAATTAATCGAGACAAAAATCTAAATCTGGACATTTTATTAATTCGACCACAAATTCTTTCTAAACAAATGTGCGGTTTTACAAATTTTCCTAGTCGACAATTTCACTTTCGATGTCGCTGTCCTCCGAGCCGCCGGCTTCCTCGTCGTCGTCGGACGAAACCTCCACGATTTCGGCATTGTTCGGGAGACAGAGCTCCTCTGCACGGCTAGCGGCGTCGATGGCTGTGTAGATGGTCCGTCCAGGGACGGACCAGAACATCTCCCGCCCTTCTCGGTTGCGGAGATCCGGGTGCACCACGCGCCCGTCCACGATGCGGTTGCCAAGCTTGGCCTTCCGCTCCTTCTTGAACAACCGGGCCAGTACTCGCTAACCGCCACGTACTGGGGCAACGCCCTCTTCCACGCGGGCATCTGGCGGCGACGCTCCGCGATGACGCTCTCCATCTTGTATCCGCCGGGCACGAGGAGTGGAGCCACCGACACACCCGCCTCGCTGATGCGCCATCAGGTAGGCACCGTCGCACGCGGCAGCGTGAGGATGCCGTAGTACGCAAACATCGCCGCCTCGTAGAAGTTGAGCATGGGCACCTCCATGGCGGCGCGGTGGAGATTGGAGAGGGAGGGGAGGCGAGACGACGGCACGGTGGAGAGGGCGAGGCCATGGCGCGGTGGAGATCGACTGCAGAGAGGCTCAGGCGATGGCGAAAGCGACGCGCTGTGCCTCATATTCATACACGGGGACGACGAAGCAATGGTGGGCATTGGTCCCAGTTAATGCCACGAACCGGGACCAAAGCCCCTCCTGCGCGACACGTGGCGGCCCAGCAGCGCGCCCCCACCCAGGTCATTGGTTCCGGGTCGTGCCATCAACCGGGACCAATGACCTGGGTGGGGGGCGCATTGCTGGGCCACCACGTGTCGCGCGGGAGGGGCTTTGGTCCCGGTTCGTGGCATTAACCGGGACCAAAAACCCTCCCCTGGCTATATATAAGCTCAGCCCATCCACTTATTTTTTCTGGAATTTTGTGTGGGAGGTGGATGCTAGGTTTTTTTTCTTCACACTACACACAAGGTGTTCGACGAAATGTCCGAGCCACGCTTAAGTTCGCACAATACGGTATCCTCGGCCGAGGTTAGCAACCTTATCTTCTTTATCTGTAATTGATACAAAAATATTGCATGTGTCCATGTAGGGTGGTCATTTGACTATTCATGATGTCATTGTCATGGTTAATTATTATGACACAGATCGATGCGCGGATGCGATGGATGTACGGCGACTGACGCGATTCCGATTTTATTGCAGGCCTGCATAAATTTATCGATTTGGCTAAGGAAAACAAAGAGGATAATTTTATGCCTTGTCCCTGCGTCGACTGTCGGAACGTGGCGGAGCACTCTGCCCCAAGAATCCTTCAAAGCCATCTGCTTCGGAGAGGTTTCATGCCCGGGTATTATTGTTGGGCCATGCACGGAGAAAGAGGGGTTAGGCTGGAAGAAAATGAAAAAGAGGAGGATGATGACATTTATCCTATGTCCCCTGAAGAATACGGTGATACTGCAATGGAAGACAATGAAGAAGAGGGAGGCGGCAATGAAGAAGAAGAACGGGCATATGATGAGCCCACTGATTGTCTTGGTCGGGTCATTTCTGATGCAAAGCAACAATACGATACAGAAAGGGAGAATCTTAAGTTGGAGGCCATGCAAAAGGATCACAAAATGTTGTTGTACCCAAATTGCGAAGATGGCAGCACAAAGCTCGGTACCACACTTGAACTGCTGAAATGGAAGACAGAGACTGCCTTATCTGATAAGGGATTTGAGAAGTTACTGAAAATAATGCAGCCGAAGCTTCCAAAGTATAACGAGTTGCCCGAGACAACGTACGAAGCAAAGAAGACTATCTGCCCTCTAGGATTAGATGTGGAGAAGATACATGCATGCATTAATGGCTGCATCCTATCGTGGTGAGAAGTACGAAAATATAGATAAATGTCTGGTATGCACTGCATGTCGATACAAGATCATACAAGATGACCCCGGTGATGTTGAGGGCGATGACGAGCCCCCCAGGAAGAGGGTTCCTGCTAAGGTTATGTGGTATGCTCCTATAATACCACGGTTAAAATGTCTGTTCAGAAACAAAGAGCATGCCAGGTGGTTGCGATGGCACAAAGAAGAGTGTAAGAAAGACGGGAAACTGAGACACCCCGCCGATGGGTCGCAGTGGAGAAACATCGAGAGAAAGTACTCGAACTTTACAGGTGACGCGAGGAACTTATGGTTTGGTCTAAGTACAGACGGCATAAATCCTTTTGGGGAGCAGAGCTGTAGTCACAGCACCTGGTCAGTGACTCTATGTATCTACAACCTTCCTCCTTGGTTGTGCATGAAGCGGAAGTTCATTATAATGTCAGTGCTCATCCAAGGACCGAAGTAACCCGGCAACGACATTGATGTGTACCTAAGGCCATTAGTCGATGAACTTTTGCAGTTGTGAGCAGAACCAGGTGTAAAGGTGTGGGATGAGCACAAACAGGAGCCATTTGACCTACGAGCGTTATTGTTTGTAATCATCAATGATTGGCCTGCTCTTAGTAACATTTTAGGACAGTCAAACAAGGGATACAATGCCTGCGCGCACTGTTTAGATAAGACTAAAGGTACATATTTGGATAAATGTAAGAAGGTTGTGTACCTGGGGTTTCGTAAATTTCTTCCGACCAATCATCAAGTAAGAAAGAAAGGCAAGCATTTCAACGGTGAGGCAGATTACCGGAAGAAGCCTAAGATCCCTAAAGGTCCTGATGTATTTGGTATGGTGAAGGACCTAGAAGTAATCTTTGGAAAGGGTCCTGGTGGTCAATCTGTTCCGAAAGACCCCATTTCCGGACACACGGCCATGTGGAAAAAGAAATCTATATTTTGGAAGCTTGAGTATTGGAAAGACCTAGAGGTCCGTTCTTCAATCGACGTGATGCACGTGACGAAGAATCAGGAGTGCGTCCGCTGATACGCCACTAAAGCCGACGAGAGGAAGCACGTGAGGATGTGTGGGATGGCCAAAGCTAACTAAACCCATTGGGCCCAGATTGTGCCTATCTAGTTCATCCAGCAACCGCCACCTATGGTTGTGCCCAAAGACGCACACCGACCGCCTTTGCCCACCAATGCTGTTGGAGTAGCCGAGACCGGATTTGATGCCGCCTTAGTACCTCGGATGACCAAGGAGGTCCACCCCGTGCCGTAGGGGATTTGCACAAAAATTATCTCGGCGGAGGCGGGAGGAGCAGTGGGGGTGCGGGAGAGGTCAAGGGAGGTGTCTGGCTGACTATGGTGGCAACAAAAAAATATTAGGTTCCTATATTCTTTTTTTACATAATAGTAGGTAAGCATTAATATCACCCTAGTAATTGAAGCATGTCTAAGTACGTCATGAAGCCCAATCTATAAATTGCCAACGATCGAGTAGCTAGTTTCGGAAAACTTAAAGCAATAACATGGCAATGGATAGCTACATACATGTGCATGTAGCTAGGATTGGAAGGCTACAGAAGTTAAGATGCACAATCAGGTTGGGAGTGACATTGTATCGGGTTATCGCCGCCCTCACTACTTGATAGGATACACAAACCTTAGATTCCTGCGTGACTGCGACTTGTCAACAGGAGATACTTGCTCCTCCTTCACCACGGGAGAGGCTTACTAAACACGAGGCGCTGCGCCGCCTGGCACTTCTAGATGCCAAAAATGCGAGTGGTCTTCTTATTATGAGCCATGTCGAAGTGTCTCTACCGTACAAAGATGGTGTGTGCCAAGAGGGTGCTGCGGTGCGAGACTTTATGGCACGCATCAGGGAATCTGCATCATCCCTAATGTGTAGCATATGGAAGAAGTAGAAGAGGCTACACATGCGACTAGAAAGGGCACAAAAAATAAACAGTTGGAACACGACAAAACGTCGGAAAATAGGAGACACACAGTTGTTTGGCAATTGATCGTGAAGGATGTTTCGCCACTAAGAAAATGGTTTTTCCAATCTTGACCGTGTGGGATTTACCTTTTTACGGTCCCGGGAAACTTTATGTATGTGATATGGTGAGGAACGAGCATACCTAGGCCACGGTCAGACGGTCGAACTTTTGTGAAGTCAACAATCTTCCACATTACAGACGGAAAAGGGTTTCCATGCGACGAAGGGGACTTAATAGGCCTACTACTAGTGTGCAGAAATGAAAACGAAGGAATAGAAAGACAAAATAAAAATTATTGAGTGGGATAGGTGTCAAGCGCTGACCGGTACCGATTGCCACGTCAGCCTGATACTTGGCCCATCTGGTGATAAAAAAACACAGCCAAATGAGCTATATTCACGGAATAGCGTTTTTTGCAAAAATTAGAGGGGCAACCATTGATTTTTTGCTATTTTTTGAAAAAAGTGATTTTTCGAAGCCGCAGGCTCAGATGTGGGTATTTCTTTTGCAATTTTCTTGGATCTAGCCATGTGCTTGTGCTATCTCATCTTCTCCCTCCCGACCAGCATGCCAAATGGAAGGGTCTTATAAATCTCTACCGTGGCGTTCATTGCCTGGTTGTTTCCATGTGGTGCCATCCGGGGGACGAACGCAAATGGCGGTGGTGTTTATTGTTGAGCTCAAATTCATCGCCAGTGAAGACGAACCCGATCTTTTTATTTTCTTTACTTTTAGGGTCCTTTCTTCTAAAATTTAATTTCTGTGATGTAATTTTCTATTATTGGGAGGTCTGCTATGTAAGTTGAAGCACACCGTTCCTAATTAAATACAGACCCGGACCCTTCGGGGTCATTTCGCACCTTAAAAAATTGGATTAACTCTTAGTCGTTGTTATCGACTCCCTCAATTTCAAAATATAAGATGTTTTTAGTGTGTTGTTTACGCATTTTTTCTGAACTTACGCATGAAAAAATGTCTAGATACATGTGTTTCAAAAAAAGGCTAAAACATCTTTTAGTCGAAACAGAGGAGTAGTATCAATTCTAATATCACATTTTAGTCATTCTTCATAACGCTGAGCAAGGAAATATAATTATATTTCTTTGTTATTTTGTTTCGCCTGCACCTATGTTATTTTGTCTAACATAAATTTATTTTTGGTTCTAGAAGCAGGGTATTTGCATCAAAATAATCTAAACTTGAAATAAATTTACAGATTGAACTTTAGCCGAAAGAATTTTACTAAATCTAACCCTTTTTGCATCGCCGTATAGAGTGGCGCTGCACTCTACAGTGCAACACTATTGTTCACGGCGTTGCACAACACAGTGTAGCACCGTCGTTCATGGCGTTGCACTTTTAAAGTGTGGCGCCACCTGTCGTGGCATTGCACAACACAGTGCAACGCCGTAAGTCATAGCGTTGCACCATAGAGTGCGGCGTCACTCTATACGATGCTGCAAAAAGGGTTAGATCTAGTAAAATTCTTTTGGCCAAAGTTCTATATGTGAATTTCTTTCTAGTTTAGGTTAAATTGATGCAAATATCCCTAGAAGCACTCTAGTAACTGATGCATGCCTACGTATGTCTGATGATGAAGCCTAGTCTATAAATTGCCAACGATCGAGTAGCTAGTTCCAGAAAACCTAAAGCAACAACATGGCAATGGATAGCTACATACATGTGCATGTAGCTAGGCTTGGAAGGCTACGGGAAGTTAAGACGCACAATCAGGTCAGGAGTATCCTTGTTTCAGGTTATCGCCGCCCTCACTACTAACTAGGATACACAAACCAAATGTTCTCGGTTGACTGCCACTCACTAAAATGCTCCTCTTAAACAAAATCCATACCTCATCGAGCAGGGGCTCTTAAACAAAATCCATACATGCCCTCACTAAGGTTCCCGGTTGACTGCCACTCATTAAAAGGCTCCTTTCCCGCTTTTGTTTTAGATTTCGCCCTGGATGGAACAAGCTATGTACCTAGAATCTGAACCGCGCATATGAGGAGAACAATTCCGAGCAGTTTCACCCTCGTTAAGTTGAGCTGCACAAATCCTGCTGGCAGCCACACAAGCCTGGGACTCTTGCCCTACACCACAACAGCTAGCGTAAATCCATTGAACAAGACCGGCGGAATCGAGCCATCCAGCTAGCTTGGCAACCCTACAAAGAGGCATATGTATGCTTGCAGCTTCTGAATCACATTTGTGTTAATATGGCTAAACTTTTGGAATGTGCGCGGATTTCCTTTTCTATTCATCACATTAACACTACCTCCGTCCCAAGGCTTAAGCCTTATATTTTTTTGAAAAGTCAAACTATTCAAAGTTTGACCAAGTTTGTAAAAAATATATTAATGTTTACAATATGAAACACATACACTTTGATACATCATGAAACATATATTCACATGGTATCTATAGAATATCATAGTTTTTGATAGTTTTTTCTAAAAGTTTGGTAAAACTTTTCGTAGGATGACTTTTGAAGAAAATATAAGGCTTAAGCTTTGGGACGGAGGTCGAAACTTTGTCTATAAGATCCACGGAAATTAGATTGGGCCGTATAACGTACATGTGATTTCATCTCGAAAACGTCCGGTTCAAAAAAAACATATAAAATAAATTTAAATTTTAAAATATGATGTAGGAAAAATTGATGTTCAATAACTAAGTTCTAAAAAAACCCATGTTCTAGTTTTTGAAAAGCAAAATTAACTCGCATGAAATTCTCAAACACACTCATTTTGTTCTTTCCATGCTTCTAACGATTCACGTTCTTTTTGCTCCAAACATGTTTCCTACTCCCTCCACCCAAAAAAGATGCCATAGACTAAAATACCGTTAGGTACATTTTTTTTAAATGAACGTTCAAGCCCCCCGACATCTGCAACAAAAAGACGGACACAAACTTTTGTAATACATTATTCAACAATGATTTACAAGAAGAATACAAAGATCAACTTGAAGTCACCATCCTAGCGACACCGCCATTTTCGCGAACCCATCTCCAAGAGGGATCAAATCATTGACCTTGACAGGTCTACCATCGACACCGCCATTTTCGCGAACCCATCTCCAAGAGGGATCAAATCATTGACCTTGACAGGTCTACCATCGACACCGCCACGACACCAGACGATGCCACTGTCCTGCGCGCGCCCATCATCCTGCATCAGAAGATGGACTACTGTCTCCTCTAGATGGACTACCGTCTTGTCCTCGCCTTGGACCGCAACACTCCATGGGCAAGCAATCCGGCGCCAGGAAGCCGCTACGAAGCAGCGCCTACCGACCAGATCCCTTCACACGGTCGAGAAAGATAGTCAACAACGGAGGAGTCCACCTCGCTGTGTGACTGATGCCATGGCCACGCGCTGAACAAAGACGCCTGCTCGAGATCCGCCGCCGCAAGACGCACTTCCAAACCGTGGGCATCTAGATGCATGCATGTGAATCTACATAAATATGTTGACATCTAATTCAGGACAGAGCGAGTTGTTAATTATCCTTGGGAGTCAAAAGATAACTAAGAAATGCACATATTTGCTCATCGGATGCGCCATGAGCTATAACTAGCAAAAATATATGTGGGTCGCAACGGTTCAAAAACAATTTAATACGTTCTCGCAAACCTGTAAAACAATACCATGTAATTTCTAGCAACCTAAACATCTTATCTTTTTTGGTTTGTGTACCATTTTAAATATTTCAGGTTTTCCTTTGTTGCACTGTACATCAATCTAGTCAAAAGAGAACAAAAAACTCAAGACCTAATTTTCAATCTTCTTTGTGTGCATCATTATAATCTAGAATTGCAAAATATCATGTATATCATGCAATTTTGAGTATACAATTAATTGATTAATGTAAATTTGGCTAAATTACATGGGAAAACCAGTACACAATAAATATTTAAATCGGCATAAAGTTAGGCTCACCTGGAAACTTTCCAAGTTCCCATTTAAGGCATCATACCTGTCGATGCTCATGGCCTAAAAGTGTTTGAACTAGCCAAAAAACAATGGAAGTATATACCCCAATGGAATTGAAGGTTGGTGCACAACTGCGAGAATTGGGTCTAATTTTTCATCCATGAATAAAGGAAAAAATTGCATGTGAACTGAAAAAAAAATTTGATGAACAAAATTAAATCGTTGACCCAACCGCTTATCACCCTTTATTCACCTGAGAGCACATCATGTCTAATTAAAAAAATAGATCGCGTCCTCGGGCTAGCCATGGTGCGGGTATCATACCTAGTATCATACATGCTATATTGACAAAAATCTGACATGGCATGCTAATTAATAGAGAAATATATTGTGACGGTATCATATTATGGTACTGTATCATAGCACATAAAATAAGATATTTTAATACAAATAGATCATGTAGACATATTTATATTGGGTTCTACAAATTAAATATTATGCAAATATGATACACTATATCATAATATCCACTAGAGAGATAGTATCATACACTAGTGCCATATGTATGATACCATTGTATGATACTCTCCACAATGACTTGCCTCAACTCATCCCATCACCTGGACATGAGAAGTCCTCGATCCCCAATAGCGTAGCACAAGAAAGCGCCAGCCACAAGCCCCTGCACCTCCAGCATCAGCAGCATGTGCTCGATGATGCTTGGAGACCAGTCACCACCGCATCGCTCCCTTATCACCGGAATCCGGCCATGACGAAGGGTGGGGTGGACATGGCAGAGTTGGTTTCGAGGGGTGATGCGCGCATCTTCGCTGGTAGTGGGGAGACTACGATGGTGGAGAGACAGTGTAGGGTGGTCAAGGGGTGCACGATGGCGCAGGAAGTTCGGCCAGTCCCGGAGTTAAGCAAGAAGCAAGATCCGGCTCCCGCTGTCCTGTTCAACCAAACGGAGAAGGGGACCTCACCGTGGACATGAGGGTTCGGGCCGTGGGAGGGACTAGAGCTCGGGGATGGATAGCACTCGATTCAAATAAACTTCAATCTTCATTTATTTTCTAGCGCTTGAGCTGAGGAGCCGATTAACAAGGAAAGTAGATGTGCACGTATGAGAAAAAACATTTACAGGAGGTTACAGAGGTGTGCTTCGGTTTCCCCCTCAAACTTTAATTTTGCATCAAGCAGTTTTCTTTTGACCCATCAAAACCCATGTCGAGGCCATGTATACCTTCGTATAGGTATACTCGTTCGAGATGGGTATACTCCACGTCTGCACCAGTCGATTCCACCTCCCCTCGCGAAATACGTCCTTTCATGTTGCATTTTGAAATTTTGCTGCTGATACTATATATACCTCCATACTTTCTACCTCACGCAGACATGTGAGAATATATGTATGGTGTGTTTACGTCCAAGCGGACCATACGGGGTTCGGATCATCCGCACGGTCTTCGAAACGAATCGGTATCGTGCGACCTGGCCGTCCATGACAGGGGCGTATCCAGTGGGGTGCCATGGGTGCGTGGCACCCCCTCCAAAATATAGATTTGTTTCTTATATGCAAGTAGCTAGGACTAATTCTATGCTCCATCAGGTATTAAAATGCTAGATAGATAAATCTTTGTGATCAAATTAAGCTTGGCACCCCCACCTATCTGAGCCTAGATCTGCCACTGGTCCACGAGTTCCCTTTATTTGTCAAAGTTTGAAGAATAGGGGGAACACCAAAGCAAAAGTGACTTCGGTAAACACATGAGAAAGGGATGGCATGGGAAGAGATATGTTTGGACGTGCGAAGAAACAATAGTGTAGGCAAAAATTCACGCCGCGCATACATGCGAAGCCGCGGCGTGATCACACAGAAATGATGTAAAGTGACTTACCGAGTGTAAGAAAGAGCACAATGAGGAATGTGCTGTCAACCTGACCAGAAGAAAGACAACCGTGGTGCAGATGCCGAGCCCTTAGACGACGAACATCGATCTCTACGGGGAACCACGCAGAGGGATGTCAGGAAGGGCAGGGGTGAGGCGTGGCCAGTGGAGGAAGGAAGAGCCTATCGTGAGTTGGCATATATAAACGTCATAAGGCAGCAGAAAAGTAGCGTGAGGGAAGTCCACGTGGCACACGTGTGAGAGAGGTTGAGTGGGGGTTCCAATGTACATCGACATAGAGAAGGACACCGGCTCATGCGAATGGGTCGCGGAGTGGGATTTCGATGTTTTACATGTCTTATGACCTTTCCTATCAGAGGAGGGCTCCGCTGCAATGACAACGCCGTGTTCTCCCGGGCCAACATGGGACAACTCTCTGATTTCGAGGATACGTGGATATCGAAAATCACCGAAACATTCGAAAACTCTTATTTACTCAGTAATATATCACACATAAAGATGGACAGAAAAACCGTCATCACTACAAATGATTTTTTTTTGTTTTTGACCGTGTTATCATAGATGTGTGGGACACTTCAATCTTGTGTGTAGTGCGTTCCTGCCAAGTTCCCTAGGATTCTATTCGATATGTTTAGCCAGGTTGCCTTATCCAGCATGCCACACGTTGTTGACGAGGAAACTTCCTCTGCCGTGTTGCCGATCACTATAAAGCACTGCGTGTCGCCGTCCTCTTGGTACATGTCAACCCCTTAAAGATACACGACATGGATTGTAGTAAGAAGATGCTTGTCTCTCTTGCGTATGTCAGTGCCTGATGGTGCGACGTAGCCATTGAAGAAATCCAACCCCTTAAAGACTGGATCATGTGTTTACTGTGCTACTCCCTTTGATAGATTAGCTAGCGCTCACGGTTCGATGAATGAAAGAGTATTAATGCATCATAGTTGCATAACTCATGGCTAGCTCAAATAACACAATTCAATAAATAAACAATAAAGTAAAGGTCCATCACACCACAGGCAACACGCTGAGTGGAGATTCGCGACCTAAAGATAACTTTACTCATCCTCGGAATATCTTACAAAATAAAATGTTGCAGCCACAAATGGTTAATACATTTGAATTGTATTGGCAAAATGTCACTAGTATGTGGACTCAAGTGGCAACTTAACATATACATGCACCTTTGGCTAGTGGGCTCAAGTTTATTAGCATAAATCAGCATTTTCTCCTACATTTCCAAATAAATTTTTAGCTCGTAATAAAACTAAGAATACATTGGAGTCCACCAAGTGTCCCTAAAACTCATTAAATTCACCCATCAAGTTTTATTATTAGAGAATATGGAATTGATGAGATCTTCTGACAACATCCCGACAAGTTACTCATAGCTGTCCGTTACTGGGGACACGGATAAACACTTTACCCACAAGACCTAGTCGACCCCTTTTGGGAGAAGATGGAGACGAGGCCTTTGGGAAACAGAATCAAGATTCTAGCTCTCGACCCATGCCACCTACACGTCTATGTTATCTGGTCACGGTCACGTTAGGTCAAGATCCCATAACTTACTCAGTCTAGCCAGATCCCACATGATAAGTTGTTGTACTTGAAAGTTACTAATCATGATCGTCTACTATCTCATTAAGTCTGGGTGGCTGTCCCACCATATCTCCACTCGTTGTCCCAATCAATGCCATTCCACCTAGGTGATTCACTGACTCAGTGGATTTCAATACATAAAAAACATAATTTCCATCTCACATATCATGTCATGAAAACCACCCACGCAACTAATAACATGAGTAAGCAATCTACAATACGATGGCTATCAAGGAGTCATATAGATGATCATATGGCTATACTACTGGGTACTCACACCATATCATAGCATAGTTTATAAGATAAAACATTTCCTACACATGTAATCTACCGAAATCTAAATGCATAGGAAAACAATTGGGAAATTTATGACAGTGTTGGTTGCCTTAATTGTAGGTCGCATTCAAACAATCGTTGCAATCACAAGACTCGCACTCCTGACCATATATTGCGGAAAATATAATTGCAACCAACAAACAGGCACACAAAACACAATATAACAGTATGCATGCACAATAGAAAAGAAAACAAGTTCAAATCATTTCATAAACATTTTCTATTGTTCAAATAGGATTAAAATAGGAATTATAAAAATATCAAAACTTTCTGTACAAAATAGTTTTAGAAAATTTTGAAAGGCATGCTAAAGGATAGACAAAGATCATAGTTTAATTTGCCACTTGTTTCCGTTAATTATCATTTATGGAATTTAAATTAGGCTCAAATTACTCATTACAAGATTTTAAAATTGACAAACAATTTATACTATGACCAATCAAACTAATCATACAACGATTTACGTTACATTTTTCTGAATCCATAGACATCAAATTTGCTAAATTTGGACTTACTGAACTCTAGTTATGAATTTTACAAGGTTAATATATTTTCTGACTTTATATTCAATTTCTGGAATTACAGAGAATATTCCTGGCGAGGTGGCGTGATCTGATTGGCTGATGCCACTTCGGTGCCGGAACAGGTTAGGGTCGTCAGATCTTATGAAGATCGGACGGTTGAGGATGACTGTGGCAAGGCTCACCGGTGAGGCAGCATTGGCTGTGGCGGACAACATGAGATGTGTTGCTAGTGGCCGTTCCTGCGATCCCTAGCGGTGGCGAGGTGGTTGAAGGGATGAAGGTGAAGATGTCAATCTCAGTGGTGGATGCGGCATCAATCTTTGCTTCTCCGGGAGATGACATCGAGCGGCTGGAGGCGTGGGATGGTGGTGGTACCCTGGCGATGCTCCCGGAGTCAAATCGACTGTGGCTCATGGCTCTAAGGATGGGGCAAAAAATGTGAGGAGATTCAGCGAAACAAGGGAAAGAGGATCAAGGGGATAAAATGGTGAGAGGCGACGAGTTCCAGGGATTCGAGCTTGATGAGGAGGAGGCCGACGGCGGCACGCCGACGAGGTCAATTCTGATCCACTTGGCGGCTAGGGTTAGGAATCATGGAAAAAATGAGGCTCTCGATTGCTGGAGAATTTTATGGGGAGGCTGGCGTGCAGAAGGGCAAAAATCAAAATGGAGACTGCGATTTCTACGCGGATTCATTCGAGAACAGATGAACTTGTACACTGGTCGATCTCCTGAGCGAGGTGGAAGACGACATGCGAGTCCCACGCGTCAGTGCCTACGGGTGGGCCGTTTCTACTGCGGGAATTGGGCTGAAGCTGGGTTGTGCGTTGCGCACAGCGGTAGAGAGAGGATAGGGAAGAGTTGGGCTGGTGTGATGCCTCCGTGCCAAAGTGCAAGACCAACAAGGATGAGGATTCACACTACACAAATCCACCCCCATGCGCAACTTTTGGTGAATAGCACAAGCATGAAGTACCTTCAAAGTTTATTATCCAACGAATGTGCAGTTGTGGCACCAAATCAGGTTGGTGGATAGATATGCACCATTGCAGACGTGTTACATGCGGATTTTGGTGTTGTGATACGTGCCTGACAAATCCAGCTCATTGTAATGCCGAGATAAATGGAATGGAGGCAATATGTAGTTTGTCGTCCATTACAAGTGTTGTTAATTGTTGGTACCATGTTGGAGAAAGATCAAGTACATCTCAGTAACTAGTCAGGTTTGTCTAGCTGACTAGTGTGACAACCACTGCCGACCTGAGTCCGACCCTTTATATGCGAGAACATTGCAGATAACACACAAACCGTTAGGGATTTTCTTGCACAAAACCACAATCATGGTATGTTTTCCATAGAACACCAACTTTTGGGTAATTTCTAGCAAAAAAAACATCACCAGTCCTTAGCCACTTTGACATAAAAATGAGCTACAAGGGGCCACTTTTAGGAAGCCACCATGGCAACTGGATACAGACATATGAGCCCTTTGTGCAAACGTAGCCCATGTAGCTAAGCGCACTTGTTCTACAACCCATAAATCAAACCCTAGATCTCACAAAATTTCTAGCCTAATTTCCTATATAATACATGGAACGCTTAGTGCCCACTGCCCACTTCTCACTTCGTACATCGGTGCACTCCCCAATAGCCACTCGAAAGAGACAAGCTAAATCCTAGATCTGAGCTTCGTCGTTTTTAAAAAGGAACTGCCAACTTCCATCTCTACTACTCACCAACCTCTCCACTATGGAGACACAGGGGTGATGATGCACAAGCTCAAAACATGAAGGCTATCCACATCGGTATTATCCCCTGATCTAGCGCAACCCTCCGGCCGCGCTAGATTTCTCTAGAGGCATTGCCCACTCGCATGTGTATTTTTTATCTCATCTACATACCGTATTTCATCTTGCACTTTCTTTTAATCGATCTAATGTCTTTCAAATCCATGGTGAGGTCATAAGAATCAATCGAGTGGATGAACCGGAAACTATGGCAATTTTGCTCGCATGGTGCAGATCTTCGACACGCTAAGAGAGACACTCCTCGCCGAGAATGGACATGCATCGGACTCCAGTACCATGCGCTGAGAAGGGCGTGCGGAATAGACAAGTTGTACATAGGTTTTTTATATTTTTATTTTCTTGGAAGGTAGTCCTCGAGAATGAGAATGGTAGTACAATGTGATGTAATAAAATATGTTTTTCTTTCTGAATGATTGAAAAGGAAAATTATGATATGAATGAAGAAATAGACGCCATAAATTAGATCAGACTATGATTAATTTATGTGCCACAAAAAATCTACCCAACTTGGAAAAACATTTCACCACACCCTATCGATCAACGACACTAATTGAAATGTCGAGTATTAATCTACCGAGGCACATCAACTCTGTTCTCACGGAACATGTCACGGGTTGGATCCGATGTGCCGCACGAAAAAGTATCGTGTATGCACTTTCTCCGACACAGGTATCCCTAGCGGTTTTTTTTCGGCCCAAATATGAGCGCAACTTTTTTGCGGCCTGAAAGTATCGTGTTCCTTGGCATGCGTGCGTTGTTGTAGTGTCTAACTCCAATAAGGGAAATGCCAAAGAGAATGAGGAGGTCGTTTAGAATATCTACTTAGTTATTAGAAATTTTAGGTCGTCTACATATGTAATGTTAATTAGTTGGTGGTCTTGCAGAACAGGATGGGCTATCTTGTTTTTGTAGATCTAGCAAGCTGCTGGCGAGAGATATCATGCTTGACATGGTATGATTAATAGAATCATGTTACTACTTAATTTAGTAAATCACATCCTATATTTTTCTTCCTAATCTTTACAAATAGCATAATCTTTGTTAAGATTTATACATAACATACAATCTGTATTTATATTCTCTATCCAATACATGCCATTTATGAAAGAACGAAAATCATTCCAAAGCAAAATATTTGGTGCAGTTGGCTTGATTTAAAAAATTAATTACTGAAAGAGTAAAATAAGATATACAAGGACATGGAAACTTTAAATACTTAACACATGTTGAGCACCATAGAATAACTATAAGTACATGGGCTCAACCCTCCCAATGATCTGAATTCATTACTACCACATTCCAAATCTTCTCAGCTTTTCGGATACATCATATGCACTAGTCGTAACTATTTATAACTTAGGAGACAAGGTAGGTAACTCTATTTTATGACCTAGAGAGTAGAGAACTATAGGATTCTGCTAGACTATAAATTATAGGAAAAAGGCTTTAACAATTCACCCATGATCTCTCATCTTAAGCTATGCATGGATGTGAGCTGATGAACATCTAGTAATTGACATGGAGATTAGGAGGCAACCGAAAATTAAGATGTGCGATAGGTTGTCCTCATGCAAGCTACGACTGCCAGTATTGTGCTACCAAGTTGAATTTCTTGTCGATAATTTACAAAAAATAGCTAGACACCAACTCCTATCTCCAAGGTCTAGTGTGCTATTCCCAGTGATAATATTTTTAATCTCATGGTTGTATGCCCATCATTGTTCTACTCCCTACGCCCAAGAATACATTGTTTATTGAGTTTCCTTAAGAGGAATTTACAGACTTGCAAGGTGTCTTGTGCTCCAAGGTCCAAGGAGATAGACTTGCAAAATTAGTTAGAGAAGAACGTGTACTGGGTACGTTACATGGCAGTGGATCTCCCTGGGTGTTGGAACCAACCACTCACGGATGATTATACTATTTATAAAACCTAATCTACATAACCCTACCATGTACATGATGTTTATTGCTGCATCCATCCCAAAAAGCACATATTTGTCTAAATTTGAATATATCTAGACACTATTTGAATTTAGAAAAATATTTGATCCTTTTTAGGACGGAGTACCACAGTATAATTGGGTACTTAGGCTCCCAATGCAAGAAATCCTATTTATTTCAGCTCACACGCAAACAGTGAGTCAACAAATTTATTCTCGTGCATTTTATTTATTTATTATGTTATAAAAAAAATTGTCACCAGCATGTAGTTACTCCTTCATGCGAGATTAATGAATACACCAACCGGAGTTGTATGACCAATGTATTTATTTCAAGCTACCTTAGTACTCAATTTTTTTGAAGCTGTACAGTGGGTTTCCCCACTACCCTTTTTTTAATTTTATAAATGAAAGGAAAGTTATGTACAAAGCTAATTGCTAGAGGATAGCAACTAAAAATGTCCAGTATGAGACTTAGAGAAGCACGAGTTATCATTCTTAGTACTCAATGAAATCCTGTAGTTATACCCCTGTATAGAAAATTATTCTTCGTACACAAGGTACAGCTAGTTTTTCCCTCGAATAGTAGGATCTTATTATTTTAGAGATCATCTGCACAGTAGGAACTATATGGGGGCTCCTGCTGCAATGAGATAATCTTGTTCTTGTAGATTTAACAATCGAGAAGCTGGCGATGATGAATTGATCATTGCTTAATTGGTGTGGGGAACATAATTTTGGTATTTTCTGTTTGATTAAGTGCACCCCACGCTTCTCTTATCACACTTCTACACAATAGGATCATGTCAAACATTCCATCAACACTTCCATTCAGTGTATCATCGACTACAAAAAACTTGACCCAAGCCAGAGTTTCGGTACGTTCAAACCCAAACAGACTCAAAGATCACAAATTAATTATTGAAACAAGTTATTTTTCCTCTCCAAGAAAATATCACAAACTCATGGAAACTTTTAATCTCCATGAAAATATCATAGTTGTACATGTTAATGACTGCACTAAAAGTAAGAGGGTGTCTGCCCTCCAAATGTCCTATAAGGACATATGTATTAGAGACGGTCGATCTTTCACAAGTGAACTGATTAGAACCTATTTACTATGTTAACTGAGCGAGTAGGAGAATGTCATAATGAAAATATATTCAAAACCAGAAAAATATTAAGTAATTACAATGCCACGCGAAAACAAAACAAATGAAGGAAAATACAAAAAGTACATGATGTTTTGCGATGTCTGGGCCATTGGCTACAGAGCTTGAAAGTTCTTAGTCTTGACTCTGAAGAGAATCGGTGCTAGATAGCACGCTTATCACTTGGACTCGCTGCTTTTCTTGAGATTCTTCACTCACTACTTGGTGTTCTAAAGTGATAGTACAATGGAGTCCTGTTTATACTACTCTTGAGCTGCACAAGCCAGAGCAACCAACCGTCCATCATGATGATCATCCTGCTATTTTATCCTGGCAGCAGCTGAACACTATCCTGACATACTGCTACTTAACCTCACACAAGATAGCATTCTATCCTGACTTCTGTTTATTTCCTACTCCCTCCTTCTAGAAATATAAGACTGTTATGACCCGCCTCACGTACAGCTGGAGGAAGCCTGCTAGTGGGCCGAATTAGGGGCTTAGCTCATTTATTTTTATTATATAAGGAGTTGTAATCAGACTATTCAGATTAAAAAATAATCAGAGTTATTATTGCCGACTCCTCAAGGAGTCGGTCTAGAACCCTAGCCGCCACCTCTCCAGCGCCTCCGCCTCCCCTTCTTCGCGACCATGGCGCCGACACGCCGTCGGTGACGTCCAACTCCTCTTCATCCTCCTTTCCACCCATACAACCTACGCCCTAGACCTGGTAGACTAGCTGGTTCTACCAATTTGGTATTAGCTAGCTCAGGCTCGATGTCTTCGGGATTGCCCACCGCCTCCACCGCGATCGCCACCTCCGGCGCGCCCGCCTCCATGGAGTCACCGCCTGCCACTTTGGGACCGGCCGCTGCGGGCCAGACCGTGCCGCCCCCCGAACCTGCCCCTCTCCTCTCGCAGCAGGAGGTCTCAACAACCGTCCGTGACCTAACCTGGGCGGTCGCGAACCTTCGGACCTTCCTCCAGAAGTTCACTGCGCCATCACAGCCAAGGCATGGGGTTCTCTGCGCCGCCACCGCCACCGTCCGCCGCGCCCTTCACACCGCCCCACCATCGCCGCCGACAGCCGTCACCTCGTAGCAGGGGGTCCAAATCACGCAGATCAAGTTCCCACCATCGTCGTCGCAGCTGCCGGCTTGGCTCGACCAGTCTACGCACAGGACGGCGCCCGCCGCAGCCGACCGCGCCTTCGCCAGCCGCCGCCTTCGGGGGATTCACCAGGTACGGCGAGCCATATACATCCATGGCGCCGACCTACTCGCCCCCCGCAGCGCTGGGTCGCTCCGAGGGAGCCTACGCCACCGTTCCGCACGTCCAGCAGCCACCCCGCTTCACCAAGCTCGAGTTTTTCACCTACGACGGCACCGTCGACCCCCTGAACCAGCACAATCAATGCGAGCAATTCTTTTGGGGGCAGCGGACACTGGCATTGGACCGCACCTGGATCGCCTCCTACCACCTTTGTGGCGCCGCCCAGACGTGGTACTACGCCCTCGAGCAGGACGAGGGCGGGATGCCGTCGTGGGAGCGTTTCCGCGACCTGTGCCTCCTCCACTTTGGACCCCCGGTACACGGAAGCCGGCTGGCCGAGCTCAGTCGCCTTCCCTTCACAGGCTCGGTGCAGCACTTCGCCGACCGCTTCCAGACATTGGCGTGCCATGCGCCTGGCGTCACGGCTAGCCAGCGCGCCGAGCTCTTCATCGGGGGCCTGCCCGACCACATATGCGTCGACGTGGAGATGCGCGAACCACAAGACCTGCAGACGGCCATGTACTACGCACGGGCCTACGAGCAGGTCGCCATCGCCATGCAGCAGACTTTCCCGGGCCGTGGGGTGCAACCCCCACCTCGCCCGGCTCCGGCAGCCCCTGCCCCGACGCATCCCGCCCTACCAACCACCTCCGCGGCTGCGCCAGCGCCGACGCGCCCCTTTCGTCGCCTGACCGCGACCGAGCAGCTCGATTGGCGCCGCAAGGGTTTATGCTTCAACTGCGACGAGACATATGCGTCGGGTCACGTGTACGCCCGCATGTTCTACTTGGAGACCGTCGACAACGGGGAGGTGGAGGCCCTAGCCGCGGAGCTCGAGGCCACGGCTATCTCCGAGGCCGGCGTTACGACCTACGGGCCGGTCGACGCAAAGGCTTTCGTCGTCTCGCTCCACGCATTGGCTGGCATCAAGACAACCAAGTCTATGTTGCTTCCGGTAACTATAAACGGGGAGCGCCTCACCGCCCTTGTGGACACGGGCTCAACGCACAACTTCATGTCCGGGGAAACCATGCGCCCCCTCGCACTCCAGCCGTCGGGTGCCGAGCAGTTCCGCGTCACCGTCGCCAACGGGGACCGCCTTGCGTGCCAGGGCATGGCGCGGCAGGTCCCGGCCCTCATCGGCGATGAGCGCTTCGCCATCGACTGCGTCGGCATGAACCTGGGCTGCTACGACTTCATCCTAGGCCTCGACTTCCTGTCCACACTAGGCCCTGTACTCTGGGACTTCGACGCGCTGACCTTCATCTTCTGGCGCGAGGGAGGCTGCCGAGTCAAGTGGACGGGCATCGGCAGTACAGGTCCTATGACCCCGCAGCTCCAACTAATGGCGGCCACCCTCGATGAGGCGCACCCCCTGCTGGCCGACCTCCTGCAGTAGCACATCGACATCGTCGACGAGCCAAGTGGCGGTGATGCTCGCGCAAGGCATTATCTGGATTTCGACGTCGCCGTTCTTGGCACCGGTGCTCTTAGTGCGCAAGCCCGATGGCACGTGACGGTTCTGCATCGACTATCGTGCCCTCAACACCGTCACCTCCAAGGACAAGTTTCCCATACCCGTCGTGGACGAGCTCCTGGACGAGCTCCATGGGGCACGCTAGTTCACCAAACTCGACCTCCGCTCCGGCTATCATCCGGTGCGGATGCATCCGGACGACATTGAGAAGACGGCGTTCCGTCCACACCACGGCCACTTTGAGTTCTTGGTGATGCCATTCGGCCTCTCCAACGCTCCGGCGACGTTCCTGGACCTCATGAACGACGTGCTCAGCCCCTACTTACGCCGCTTTGCACTGGTTTTCTTTGATGATGTTCTTATCTACAGTGCATCTTGGGTGGAACACCCGCAGTACGTCGCCATCATCTTCAACAAGCTTCGAGCGTATCATCTTCACCTCAAGCGCTCGAAGTGCACGTTCGGCACGACCTCCGTCGCATACCTGGGACATGTCATCTCAGCGGAGGGCGTTGCGATGGACGCGGATAAGGTTGCCGCCGTCACTGCATGGCCGACTCCGCAGTCGCCGCGCACCCTACGCGGCCTCTTGGGCCTCGCAGGCTACTACTGGAAGTACATCTGGGACTTCGGCCTCATCGCCGCGCCACTGACGCGCCTTCTATGCCACGACGCCTTCGCGTGGGGCGTGGAGGCCAAGGAGGTGTTCACGGCCCTCTAGCGGGCACTCACGACGGGATCGGTGCTGCAGATGCCGAACTTCGATAGCCCCTTCGTGGTTGACTGCGACGCCTCCAGCATCAGGTTCGGCGCCATCCTCCACCAGGGCGAGGGACCGCTGGCCTTCTTCAGCCGCCCCTTCGCCGCTCGGCACCACAAGCTTGCCGCATACGAGCGCGAGCTGATCGGGCTGGTCCAGGCCATGCGGCATTGGAGGCCTTATCTTTGGGGCGGTTGTTCCACGTGCGCACGGATCACTACAGCCTCAAGTTCTTGCTGGACCAGCATCTCTCCACTGTTCTGCAGCACCAGTGGATCAGCAAGCTCTTCGGCTATGACTTCATGGTTGAGTACCGTCCCGGCCGTCTCAACACGGTTGCCGACGCACTGTCGCGCCGCGACACGGAGGTGTTTGTGGGGGATGCCGCGACCTCGGGAGCGGTCCTATGCATCCGCTCCGAGCCATCATTCACGCTCATCGACGGCATACGACAGGCCACGACGACCGCCGGCGATGCGCAGAGCCTACACCAGCGCCTGGACGCCGGCGAGCTGGAGGCGTCCTGGCACCTGACTGACGGACTGCTCCTCCATGGGCACCGTCTCTTTGTGCCCGACCACGACGACCTTCGCCCTCAGGTCTTGACGTTGGCGCATTCGGCTGGCCATGAGGGTGTGCAGAAAACCCTCCATCGTCTTCGCGCCAACTTCTACATTCCGGGCGATAAATCGCTGGTGCAAGATTGGGTGCGGACGTGTGTGACGTGCCAGCGCAACAAGACGGAGACGCAACGACCAGCGGGTCTTCGTCAGCCCCTCGAGGTGCCCTCGCAGGTGGGCTGATATCTCCATGGACTTCATTGAGGGGCTGCCCAAGGTGGGGCAAGTCTGTCATCCTCACGGTGGTCGACCGCTTCTCTAAGTATGCGCAGTTCATTGTGCTCGGCCCTCCGTACACCGCGGCATCCGTGGCACACGCCTTCTTCGACGGCATCGTGTGCCTCCATGGGTTTCCGTCGTCAATCGTCAGCGACCGTGACCCGGTGTTCACTGGTCACGTCTAGCGGGATCTCTTTCGGCTGGCCGGCATCAAGCTTCGCCAGAGCACGGCGTTCCACCCGCAGACGGGCGGTCAATCTGAGGTCGTCAACAAGGTGATTGCGATGTATCTGCGTTGTGTTACAGGTGATCGTCCACGCGCTTGGGTGGACTGGTTGGCATGGGCGGAGTACTTCTACAACACCTCCTATCACGCCGCCCTGCACACCATGCCTTTCGAGGTGGTCTACGACCGTCCGCCTTCGCCGATGCTGCCGTTTGAGGACGGGACGGCCCGGACTGAGGCTGCGGGTGACTTGCTCCGCACTCGCGACGAGATCTTGGCCGAGGCGCCCCAACGCCTTCTCCAAGCAAAGCAGCTGGCCAAGAAGTACTATGATGCTCATCATCGCGAGGCGGAGTTCGCGGAGGGTGACTGGGTGTGGATGCGCCTCCTTCGCAGGACGACGCAGTCCTTGGACCCGCGCGCCAAGCGCAAGTTGGGACCTCGCTACGCTGGGCCCTTTCGTGTGCTAGAGCGTATCGGGACGCTCGCCTACCAGCTGGAGTTGCCGCAGGGGTCTCGCCTTCACGACATGTTCCATGTGGGCTTGCTCAAGGCCTACTGTGGAGACCCACCTGCAGCGCCACCGACTCTACCTCGTACGGCCAAGGGTCGTCCGTTGCCGAGCCCGACGAAGGTGCTGAAGGCGCAGAAGCGCCGTGACGTCTGGCATGTCCTGGTGCAGTGTACAGGCCTTCCGGTGGATGACGCTACTTGGGAGAAGCTCGACGAGTTCCGCCAGCAGTTTCCGGATATCCAGCTCGAGGACGAGCTGTTTGTTGAGGCGGGGAGAGATGTTATGACCGGCCTCACGTACAGCCGGAGGAAGCCTGCTAGTGGGCCGAATTAGGGGCTTAGTCTATTTATTTTTATTATATAAGGAGTTGTAATCAGACTATTCAGATTAAGCAATAATCAGAGTTATTATTGCCGACTCCTCAAGGAGTCGGTCTTGAACCCTAGCCGCCGCCTCTCCAGCGCCTCTGCCTCCTCTTCCTCGCGACCACCGTGCCGACACGCCATCGGCGACGTCCAGCTCCTCTTCATCCTCCCTTCCACCCATACAACCTACGCCCTAGACCTGGTAGACTAGCTGGTTCTACCAAAGACGTTTTAGCTTTATGAAATGAATGTATCTAGACGATTTTTGTGTATAGATACAGAATGAACCTATACACTAAAAGACATCTAGATACATTTGTTTCACAAAGCTAAAATGTCTTATATTTCTAAACGGAGGGAGTAGTAGCGTAGATACTTTGACTTCTCGGGGAGTAGCACTTGCAGGTACTAGCACTAAGACTTAATTAACCAACAAGATCTGCCTTAACCTTCCTTTTCCAACACTCAACCAAGTGAGGGTCATTGGACTAAATTTATGGACATCATTCCCAAAAAATATTCAACCATGCCAAAACTAAATTAGTAAACGAATCTTCCAATGTAGTCAGCCAATTCATGCCATTGAACTGGCTCTGTCCCTGCCTGCAGTTGATCCAAATTGATTATATACACTTCCCAATACCCAATTTCCATGTTTTTTTTCTTCTGAAACTAGCATGGTGGCCCTCGCAAATGCGAGGGCACCATCTTTATTTATTTATTATTAAAGAGAATCATCTTTAGTGTGTCAAAAATAATAATAAATTACCTTCATAAATTCTTAATATTATATGGTTGAGAGTAATAAAATATGCAACCACAATTTTGTATGTCCGAACTAAATAGATATCACATCCGTAGTTGAGATCTTTAACTGTATTTAGTTTATGGGTGAAAGACTATTGGGATATTCAACACACTATATGAATGAACATATTTGAAATTTCTGCATGGTATTAAATGGGTACATAAAATTATATTTTAAATCATGAGATTGCTTGTATTTTTTATGTCATCTAAGATATAGGATGCAAGGCTGACATTCACATTCTTAGACCATTTTGAGTGAATAAAAAATATATTTAATAAGGTCAGTAATTTTTCGTCCTTTCTTTTTGGTACAAAGAGTTTATCCTCATTAATGGTCAAATGAACATTAAGAATTTCAATTCTATTTTTATAGGATAATTTTACCTCATAAAAATACATGACATTGTTATATTGATTTGAAATGCTCGACGTCTTAGAAATGTCCAGTCTAAAATATACAAGTGGACCAAGAGTTACGTTATTACAGAATTAAGGAAATATTTTTATCTCAAATTAATCGGCATGACTTTATTTTTGAGGTTGTGATAAATATTTTTTCATACCAATAATAATGACGTATCTTTTTTTATATTGGATGTAGCATTATGCTGAACCATTTGAACCGTACTATTATGTCAAGTCATTACATGCTCTTTCTCTTGGTTGTATTTGTCTTTTCAAACAACATTACTGCATTTTCACGTATGGATGACATAGTTCTGGCATCTTAATCAACCGCCATTTTCCTACGTGATTGTAAATTCCAATGATATATCCTAATAAATTGTAAGGAGCTAAGAAACCACATGAACTTTCTCAGAATTTTTTAATTTAAATAATATTTTATTTAATCATCTACATCATAGGAAAATCATAAGAACTGATTATATATAAATAACTTTCAAAATGTTATGTTGAAAAGAAATTTACTTCCACTTGACTATTATTTATACAAATAATTTCTAATTTTTATAATCCTCAGGAGTAAATAATCTTGATCCCTAAAAAATCCTATTCAAAATTCCACTACTTTGAGATAATCTTGAATAAAATTGTGGGAATATGTTGTAAGTGTATTCACAACAACCAATTTTGTTGGTATTGGTACTTATGTAATAGTATCTTTCCTCTACCTCAAGCAATCACATGCTTAATAACCGAGCACCGATTATCCACATCCATGCACATATTTAACTTGATACCACTATATTTGTCTTACCCCAATCATTCCAATAGGTCGAGGTTGATTATGTCCTAGAGCTCAAATCCAGTTACAAAGCTCTCTAAATTGTAAAGTTATCTAGAGAAATCCACCACTTCATTATATCATCTACATTAGGTAAGGTGTCATACACTTTTGTATATACACACACACCCCAAGGATTGCACAAATTTTAGCTAATTGAAACATTTACATCTTTAATCCTTCTAACTATACTATTATTGGATTATGCTTATATATGACATTTCAGTAAACTATGGTATGTTTGTCTTGCAAAGAGTTTAGACTGTTTATTACAAACTACTGATAACTTGATACACTTTAGGAAGATCTAATACTTATTTTTAAACCCCATGCACTTTAGGAACATCTGTCTATTTCAGGTGCAATAAGTATGATGATCTATTAAATTTGATTTGTTATTGATTGTAGTTTATTTAAAAATTAATTATGATAAGATGTTGGTTTGATTCTGCTTACGCATAGTTAGGATCATTTTTATTTTTTTTGATTCTACGTGAACTTCTATCATGTCTCTTTATGTACCACATTGTACTTTTTATATCATTTTTACTGTAAAATTGTCTCCCTTTCTAACATGGACAATTAAAATATGATGATGCATTGATAATTTTATCTTTAAGTGCACTAATAAATGATACATATATGTGTTAGTACATCTCACTTTTTATATCGAATTGTGCCTTGATGGTGTAATTGATAAGCGCCAGTATTTATTGATCGAGAAAGTTTATGCGAGTGACTTTTAGCATTTTCTTATAAGAATACTCATTGCTTTGGGTATGTGACTATAAGGACCAAATATACGTTTTCATGAGTTTGTAATGTCATTGGATTTTGTGAGGATGTTATTCTTCTTATCCTTTTGTGAAAGTTCTATGCCTTCTCTTCTAAGAATAAACGTACGGGCCACATGATTTGTACAGTAAGGAGCCCACAACTACTTTAACTATGAGATTAGCTTCGCTTCGAACCTTGTATGTAGGCTTTCCCTTTTTATCAAAAATATATTGTTTCAATATCCCTCGTTTCAACTAACTTTCGACAACTGGTGAAGGCTCCGGGAGGTGAGTGAAGTACTCAAAAATCTCTAGATTGTAGTTTATGCTCCCTCCATCTAGAAATAACTGACATGGGTTTGTCTAAATTTGAATGTATCTAGACACATTTTAGTGTATAGATACATTTGTATCGAGACAAACTCAAGTTCGTAATTTATGGACGTAGGGAGTATATGTGTTGTTTGTGTGTTTTTGCGACAATATCTTGATGGTTAATATGGTGCGGTTGAGAATAAAGATGTATTGGCTTTGTTTAATTATTGGTATTTGTTATGGATCAACATTTATCGTGCGATAGTTTATGAAACCGGTTCTTCTCATGGCTTGTTTTTTCGATTTTTTGTATCGACAAAGTTTAATGATTTGGTGGTAGACTGGTGGGATAGTTTGTCTTCTTGCGAGAATTGTGTCTCTAAAATTACCATGTGTATGACGACTTAGGTCCTACTCGCTGAAGTCCAAATCATGCGAGGTTAACTAAACTGATACAAAATATATTTTTAAATTTTATTTGTATTCGGAGATATATGTATATGTATATATTTATGTATGTATAAATCAGTGTAATCTCAGAGCCTCTTATATTTTTTCCGTAGGCAATATCTCATCGTATCGATCTGCTTTGAAGATCTTTTCATCTCCTATCATTTTTGGGCATTGTTGTGGTCACCTATTCTCGTATCGATCTGCTTTTCGAGTTAGCTTTATACACACTACCTTTATTTCTAAATATACTATACGCTTTGGTAGGCTGAAATAGTCTAACAAAATATACTACTTTTAAACATGTACCAATCATTTTTTGAATTTAATCTAAATCTAATACTAAGCTTGCTGACCGATTATGAGGTAGTGCTACGGTAGATATCGACCAAGCTTAGGTTAAAATAGTCTAACAAAATATAAGTTAGCTAGCTAATCGACCAATTCTTTTAGTAGCAGTAGCTTTTTTTTTCTGTTGTAGTTCTGCCCATACCATGCTAGCTACTAATGTACGTACTAAGGAAGCTGAATGATCTGGCTAGAGAGCGAGCTAGCCAGCTAGTTTAAGATGGAATCCATGGATTCTTTTGGTTGCAGTAGCATCTGCGTTTTTCATTAAATAATTGCATATGCCCTTTTCTTATACAACCTGGATGCATTCGGATCCAGGGATCATGCTTCTCTGCGTGAGTTTTTTTTTTTTACGTTGCTACGGTAGAGCTTCTCATATTAACGTAACGTGGAGTTAAGGACTTACACGGCCGGTGACCCGCCTGGCACGATCTAATATGTTACGTAATATACAAACTTAAATTAAATCATAGCCACTAATAATACATCTAACGGTCAAAATAATTTAGGGTGATGTGGATCAACGTGGTGCCTCGAAAAGCACCCTTATATTGCTTTTAGTATATAATAGATGCTCAACTGAGGAATAAAAACACTCCCACAGTTTCCATAATTTATAGAAAGCAGTCGTTCTGTTTGTAAGAAACACCACACACTTGTACTCCCTCCATTTCAAAATATAAGACGTTTTAGCTTTTTGAAAGGAGTGTATCTAGACCTCTTTTAGTATCTAGGTTCACTCCAAACCTAGATGAATCTAGATACTAAAAGAGGTCTAGATACAATTACATTCGCAAAGCTAAAACATCTTATATTATGAAACGGAGGGAGTATATATTTACTTATCACCAGAGCATGAACAAAATTTGGAGGCGGTAAATCATGTATCATGTTTCTAAATATTTAACATTTTCTTAGTTTTGCTGAGATTTACCACCTTTCTATATCTATTTTGTTCGGTAAAGCGAATACAGACTAAACTGTCGCATTAAGGGAATATTTAGTACACAAAAAAAGAATCACACCCAGGTTATGTATAACAAGGATATGCACACAGTTTACAAAATGAAACAAGGACATGACCAGAGTAATAAAATGACAACCGAAGGTGCTTGAGATCCGATCTGTAGACTAAGCTGCCAACTATGTTAGGTATCCCTTGGCCTCCTGCTCCACTTGTGTGCACCACATTGTAAAAGTTCCTTGTGTTCCAGCCGCTGAAAGAAGGTCCAGGTATGATGCTAATGCGTAGACGATATTAGATAGCTTGTAGTGGAAAGGAAATTCTTTTTTTTTCTATAACACCACATCATTTTAGCAATGCTATAATGCACAATACAGGCCTGCCACTCAAATAAGGATATGCGATATATATTTAAACATATTTAAACGGTATAATATGGTATACTCATAGCCAAATACCAACTATATTAGTAATACAGTTGGTACGAATTGGACGTATTTGAATAATTAACCAAGTTGTGTGAGTGAGTTTGCCATCTATGGTCAATGTGACAGGCATATACACCTACATGGAACAGCTAGTATTTCTACGTCCCGAGGCATGTGTGTAAGACTTTAGCGCAAGTTTTTTTACCCGTACGTCGATACCGAGAGATTTGTGTGCATTTACCTTTGTCTTTGAGGCACAGAGACGTCCGTACCCGTGGTGCAGAGATCCTAAAATAGTTTTTCCCTGCTGGATGGTACACAATACTACAGTAGTCTGCGCGCCTAGACGAAAATTACCTCCCCAGGGCACCACGTGCACGCTGGCTATGTACGAACAGCATGGCGTCTAAGCAAAACGGTCATAGATCCATGTTGACATGGATCCATTCACCAATCGTGACGTGACCTACCGAACGGTCGGATGAGCGTGGGGATCAAACCTGTGGTGACCGAATCCACGCTCGACAAGACACTGTTGCTCTGCTTGGTCTCTTTTTCGGATGTACTAAGCTATAATTTAGCGTCTATCTATTATATACTAAAAGCAATATAAGAGTGTTTTTCGAGGCACCACGTTAAGCCACATCACTAAAATTAATTTTGATAGTTAGATCTAAATTTTATGGCTAGGATTTAACTAGAAAGTAGTAGTTATGTAACCACGTAATGTCATCTGACACGATTCACAATTGACGTGGTGGACCTCTGTGTAGATTAGATAGGTTAACAATCCAACCAGAAAAAAAAAGATACCGCAACACCTTAGGACGTAACCCGCCAAGATTAATATACGTGGTGGTCCTCTAAAAAAAGTCTGACATATTCGCTAGGCCAGGATTTAACCAAAAATTACATAACACGGTGAACATCTATATAAGACTAGATCGGTTAACATCCCACCAGAAAAAGGGTTTCCGTCATCTTAGCAAAAAAAAACTATACAGGGTTCTAGACTGTTTGTTTCCTCGTGTTATAGCAGGACATGATGCGTGTACATCTGACCAAAAGAAAACAAATATGTATACCTAATACGGTTTGGACAAATGGAAATGTTCCTTCTCCAGTCACCCTCCTTAAAAAAGGTTCCTTCCCTAATTTTGTTTTACTTTGTGTGGTTTGCTGCTTTTTCTGTGTATTATACTAGGAGAATAATCAATCATGCATGTCCATCTGAGCGAAAATTCATAAAATAAATACCACGCACGTACGGAAACTAACTCGGGTGGTACCCTCCTTAAAAAAAACCCTTCCCACCAAAAAAATCTGGCGTATGATTTGCTTCCTTTTCTATGTATTATACTAGGACAATAATCAATCATGCATGTGCATAGCCAAAATTCACAAAATAAATACCACGCACGTGAGAAGGTAGAACATGAAAGATCAATGCATGCAACTTACGGCAGGATACAAAGTCTCGCAATCATGCTAATCCACATAATTGGGGCTACACGTTTCCCTACCAACACTAATATTTCTTCCACGAAGAAAATCACTAATATTTCTATACAATACAATCACGCAAAGTCATTGCCAGAATTATATGTTCAACTATTTAAGAATTTGATGACAAAACAAGTCAGTTCTTATCCTCATATTTAGTCCCAGTAAACAACAACAAATACACATACTATTGCAAAATTTATGAATGGTGCTATTGCTTGAGATTTGAAGCTCTTATTTTTTAGAAAAATAGGATATCACAATTCATCATCATACATAAGAAAATTATTATATATTTTAACCAAATTATATGACAAATAACATGCCATTCGGCTCTAGAAAATTAACTTCGATAGTTAATGTTAGTTTCCAATGAATTTATGCCAATAACTAATCAATTTTAGAACTTGGAAGTCTATAAACTTTACATAAATATTGGCAGTAATTTTCCGACTTAGCATTTGTGGTGGGCTTCCAAAACGTTCACATATTTAATCAACCATGATTGAAAAGATGTCAATTCTATCTCAATATTCATGTTTTATTTCCAAAAATACCATGGCCATTATTTTTCATGCTTTGTTCTATGTCGGGCATGGTTTTTTGAGGTTGCATGGTGGTGCTCTGGATAGGGTGTATAATGATGTGTGTTGCACCCTTGCACATAACTAATGTATATAGATATTAGCCATATTAGAGTAGTAGAGATAGATCAATACCATATGGTTTATACCCACTGCCACAACTAATGTTGCAAGCAATATGTGTACAAAAATGATGATGGATCTCAACTAGAACTTTATTGTTTCTACCTATATGTTTCAAAAGCACTAAAGATATTAGAGAATATGGTGTTGCAATTGTATACTTATCTATATATTTGTTTCTAATCCTATGAATCCAATATTTTCCCTATAGTATTGTGGTGGTATAACTACAATACATACAAAGGACTGCTGATGACCGATTAATTAGGGAGGAACTTGGTAGTTGGGTACTGGGATTGTAAGAATGGCTTGCAGGGAGGAATTAATCCATGACATATCAATTAAGATCTCGGGTAATCATGTTACACGAAAGAACAACTCAAGTGATTACTATGTAGAATGACTAGACTGAACAAAAAAAAAGGAGATAAATAAAAAATGGATACAATATGGCTACCTAATTTTCAAAGTAGACCAAGAGGCAGATAAGACAGTAGCCATTTTTCGAGAGATGGACATATTAATGTCAAGAAGATACAAACTACACCAAGCCACTATAGCAGCTCAATATATCACCAGCAATTTGCGAAATTGAGAATGTGTCCATGATCTTGAGATGATTAAAAATGCTCAAGTGACATGTTTCATTTATTAGCAAAGCACTTAAGATGATTAAGAATTCATATTACTTGAAATTGCATAATATGAGCTGTGAATATATTTCTCAAACACTTTTTTACATTGAAGATGATGCCCTCGCATTTGCGAGGGCCACCCTGCTATTATATACTAAAAGCAATATAATAATATACTAAAAGCAATATAAAGGTGTGTTTCGAGGCAGTACGTTAATCCACATCATCTAAATTATCACAGTGGTTAGATCTAAGGTTTACGGCTAGGATTTAACAAAAAAAGTTTAGTCACGTAACCTGTTTGACACACTATGTTAAAAAGGTCACGTGGAACATTGAGTATAGGACTAACACGATACGACCGTCAAGTCCAGGATATATTAACCGTGACGTCCTCCCTCACAAAAAAAATACCGTGACGTCCGGGACTAATACGACCGGGAAACAGATCCATTGCTCCGTGTTCTCTTTAGTAAAAAAAATGAAATCGTATACGTCCATCTTTTTTTTTGCGTCATGACTGGAAACATTGCTACGTGCGCGCTACCAGTAGAAAATTAAACGGTGAAAACAGATCCATTGCTACAACCGGGAGAGCTTAATACTCCATGTGGGAACCGGTACGTGTACAACAAACTGCACTAAGACAAAAAAGACGTGCCAATACAGGTTTCGCAAAAAAAAAAAGAGTGTGCCAATACCCAAAAAGGTTTTTGGATGCTATTTTGTGAAATATTCACGACAATTTTCATACACTTCTAATTCGCAAATATAATAGTTCTAAAATGATATCGCTGTAAATACATTTCAGCATAAAATAATACAATCAAACTTTGGTTTGTCATTTAAAAAATCCACGTCCACATTACCACAAGGACAAATAGTTTTTTATTTGGCATGAAAAATATTTTATTACTATTGTTGTTTAATAGGTTTTGGAAATATGTTATGTAAATATGGTCATTTTTATTCTTTGGCTTTACAGCTAATATAATGTCTCTCTTTGTGTGTCAATATACGATCATCCTCAAAACCCGATGATCGGACTTTGGTTACATCGGCCTTTAAATTATTTATAGTTTCCCCGTTGCTAAATGAAAATAGTATATGCAACTATTTTTCTAAAAACTATTCAAATAATATATTTTATTATAATTATTTCTATTTTTACTAGATATTATTTACTAGATATTAAGAGGCATGATCAATATGTGTATTGGAGAACAAACCAAAACGGTGTATATTTACATACAGAATGAGCACCTAAAAGCACAACGAGAGGGGCAGTGAGTACCACCGGGTACCATGAGAAAAAACATGGCAACCATCTTGGCATGGATGGAGTTAGGGAACTATATTTTGTTCAATACCATCTCAACCACTAGGGCGTAGGTTGTAACATGAAAATACGAACTCAACACATTAGATATCTAAACAATCAGAGGTTTGATCCTAATTATTTGAATATGAGGGAAGCGAGGGTTTAAAAACCCAACAAAGATAATTTCAAAATATATTTGATTATATGATTTTCTTAGATTAAGCCTCTAGCTATAGGGTTGAACCCTTTACACATTAATTTTTCTTATTTCTTATAAAAATATTTAGTAGTATCTATGTAAATCTACCATGCATAGTCTATAACTATTTGATCCATAAATTATTTAATAAAATCATAAAATGGTAAAAGAGGATAAACCTGAAATGCTTAGGTAAAAGTAAGACTACTAATTTAGTGTACCTGTTTTACTATTGTATTTTCTAAAATAGTAGACTATCAAGTGAGCCTAAATAACATTTAAAAGTATAACATTTCTGATGGCAGTATTATTTCCTATAGGATAATATGAATATCTTCTATTGTTTTTTTTAAAATAGTAGACCATCAAGTGTGCCTAAATAACATTTAAAAGCATAACATTTCTGATGGTCATATTATTTCCTATAGGATGATATGAATATCCACCCAAGTATTAATAATGATGCCCTCGCAACATGGCTAGTTACCATTTATTTTCCACCATCTTATACATTCCATTAACAGCGTACTATTTAGGTCCTGGATAAACAATAAGAAATTCAACGTGTGTACTTGAATTATTAATTCCAAATTGATAGATCATTCATATTGAGTTCTGACCTTAATTTACATCTTGCGGGGAGCTTGTAGATTAAAATTTGCAAAACGAGCACATGTTTAATATTTTGGCATTACAGGCACATTGTCGTCCGTATCAATTTTTTCATTGGATGATTCTCATTTTTCTTTAGATATTTAACTATCTGGGTGGCATATGCACATTTTGGCGGCTAGACGTACTATTCATATTTAATTCGACGCTAGCGTCATCCCATTGAGCTTTCCCTGGCTCGCCTCCATTTATAATATACACTTCCAAGTACCAAATATTTACAATTTTCTAGAAGTACGATATGCAGTTATGCACGCAGTGACATTAGATGGGTTGTAGATGGCATGTGGTAATTCATGCATGAATGCGATGCAACTTGCTAGCTCTATAAAAAGAAAAGTTCCGCAGAAGCTTGCAAAACATGGAGATGCTTCTTTGGTCATCTTGCGCAGTTTATTCTCGTCTTCCATTCTGAGCTCCACTATTTGATCTCCCTCCACAATATTCTTATGTAATTAGGCTTGGGGGGCAAATGGGAATAAAAGTGTGCAGCGGACTTCCCTTGGACATCCACATCGGCGGAAGCTTTCCACATGTTTGTTCTGTGCACCGCAATATAGGAAATGGGGACTGCCAGTCTATCCACAATAACGAGCTCAGATTCTAGCGATGGAACCAAAAACAAAAAACTTATTGACCGGCATGATAGTATACATATGCTAGATAACTTGGTTGTACATTGATTATCTTTTACAGCTCATGCAATTTGATTAGTGTCGTGTACTACTGTAATAGGATTGTCTTCTCATGCTACGTGGAACGACGCAACCCTTTGTGTCTCCCCTCCATGTCCTAACTCTCTCACCACTGCCTTGACCATAACTCATTAATTACTTTTGTTTCCTGAACTCTGAATGATAGTAGTCGACACATCATCTCGCAAATAAGTAGTACTATTTGTATGAAATGCAGAAAATTTATATTTGTTTGTTACCACCAGTGCGTTTAAAATATGTTGGATCTGCTACAAGTCCTCGACCTCAATGTCTCACCCTAAGGATTTAGCATTTTCTTTGATATTTATTCCTTAGTATCAGTGAAGCTTCTTTTTATTGACTCAATTTTTGCGACAAGATTATTACAAAAAAATCGCACAGGGCTCTGCATAAAAGGTATACACACAGCACACAAAGAAAACCGACTATAACAGATAACATGATCAAACAAACAAAATTAAAACATCCTAAGGTATTGGAGGTCCTATTTGCAGACTAACGGGTCATCCATGCAAGGTGTTCCTTGGCCGCCCACTCCAATTGGGTATTGGCGATCATAATAAGTCGTCCTTGTGTTCTTGCCGTTAATTGAGGCTCAAGTATGCATTCCATAGTAGGTTGTGTGTTCATCAGGTGGACTCGTGTCTAAAATGTTTTGAGCAAGAAGATAGGCAAAAAAATACATAGGTACATGAGTAGATAACTATAGTGGAGTGGAAATATTTTTTCTTTGTCAAGCAACACATCATTCTTGTAAAAGTCAAAACCCGTCCAATGTAGGTTTGTCACTCAAAAAACAATATGAGACATACATTAATTGTATACCTCGTAGCCAGTTACCAAACATGCTACTCCGATGTTGATAAAAATTGTACGGAGCTTGAATAATTGACAAAGTGGTGCCAGCAAATTTGCATTAAGAGAAAATTTTGGGCAAAAACAAGTATGTCGAGCAAATTTCCCCAACACATCAATGTGAATGGAAAGTGACGGCCTTTGACGAAGGCATGGGGGTGAGATGTGTTGGGGAACGCGCTACGTAAAAATTTCTATCTCATACCCTCGAACATCGAACTAGTGAAAGTTTGTCGATGACGAGGTTGATAAAGACGTGCATCGATCCCCACAACGAGGCTTATCACGTGAGGAGATGTATTATCTCACAGACGACTCCAACAATCTAGTGCCACACGTGCAGCACCTCTACGGTATCCATACGTAAGGGATCAGTAACTCCGCGTCGAAGTGTGATTGAGCGCACCGTTAGAAGAGGGAGTGTTTCATTGAACATCTGAAGCGCTCTGTGATCACTAGATAGATTAGATCTATACGGTGGGTAGAGATCCGAAGCGTTCTGATGATGATGATGATGAAGAAGAAGAACTCCTCCACATGATGAGAATGAACTCAACGACATAAGGAAGAGGAGGAAGTCAACGTGACAATGAGGAGGTGTGGCAGCCGGCGTTGACAGAAGGTGGCGATGATGGCGACGCTAGGGCTTGGGCCACGGCGTGTGGTGTGTCGCATCCTCCCCTTGGCCCCTCCTCCTATGGGGGCGTGGTGGTCGGCCTCCTCCTCGGAACCGAGTATGCGAGGGAGTCCGAGTCCCGGGTGGACTCCTCCCTCACCAAACCGACCTAGGGGGAGTTTGAGTTCACCTAGGACCACCCCCAATGCCTCATTCCGCCGACTAAGGGGGAGCCCTGGTCGACTCGGCCAGGGACTCCCCCTTCTCCCGGACGCGTGCCCTAGTGGGCCCATGTTGCCCCTTTGGCCCATGGGACCCACTAGGTAATTAATGATTTTTTGATGTTTCTGAAAAAATGAACTCCTCTGAATTCTTCTGGAACCTTCCTAAATCATTCTGATGCCTTCCATAGAATATCCGGAACCATTCCGTGCACTCTCAGTGATAACTCTGGACACTTCCGAATTATTCCGAGATTCTTCGAAACAATTTTCCAGTATTACTTCAATCATCGCATTCACATTATATATGTTGCTAAACCTTTAACACTACAGGAAATGTGCCAACCTGTGACCCTCCATATTGGTCATTGAATGGTCATAGTTTTCTATCCAATACCTTGACCAAAAGGAATAGGTCACATACCGAGCATCACTAAGCATAACTAATGAGCTTATTTTTGAATTGGTCAAAGCTGGCTACGACCAAAATAGATGGTCTTAGAGTGTATGACCAAAATTGTGGTCACGAGCAATCTGGTCTCCCCATGGAGGATCCAACATGATGTGGTTACGTGGAAGATCTATGACCAAATTAATTGGTCATAGATAAAAATCAGCCCAATATAGTTTACCCTTGTACATGGGCCAAGCCAAACAATTTTGGCATATTAATGTTTTTCCTTATTAATTCTGGTCGATTACACGAGCCTAATCCACATTTTGGCCTTTTAATTTACTGGGCAACGGCAAACTTAGAGTCGATTTCATCATGGGCCTTGTCTTTTTTACATTCCAATTTCTTCTTGAGCCTTAGCGTTTAGTCCTTTTCTTTCTAAATTTCCAGCCTAACTGCTTAGGATGTGGCCTTTATAGAGCCCATACGTACTTGATCCAGAACACTTTTCTGCCATTTTATTTTACTTTCTAGCCCATGGCCACTTTAAACACAGTGATATTTCGGCCTAGTACAGCCATTCAACATTTTATTAACAGCATAACAAAATCATAGCATACCACTTACTCTCAGCATGTTATATTAACTTACAACTCCATCAGAATATAACATAACAATCATCAACAAAAAGATCACCATCTAACATCATGGTTAATCGGAGCAAGAAAAGATCAACACAGTTTGACCAATGCAAAAACAACCTGCACATTGAAAAATAACAAACATGTGTTAGTGAGAGAACAACAACATCATGTCTTATGCTACTGGAAATTGAAGATAAGATATTCTAACACTGAACTTGGAAATATGAGTGCATGTAATATCTAATTATAAACAAGGAAACTGCACTCAAATGAACAGTAGATTTGATAATGTACAATAAAGTAGAATCTAGATGGAATCACACATATATACTACTTGCACAATTCAAAAGGTATCTACTACAACAAAAACATGTTTGGTCTTTTTTTTAATCAGGTTGCGGACATAAAATAACTTGCCAGCAATTGCTTGAAACTTGAAAGAATCTAAATTATATCATCAAATGTTAAAACAACCCTAGAATTTGTCCTTAGACTAACTAATATGTGTCTGACTGTCCCTATATATACCAATCTAGCAAAAATCAATCAATCCCAGTGTTGACTAAGAGATCTGTGTAAGTGTAGTCATTTAGAGGAATAAACTTGACGTCAAGACAATAAATATTGAAAATGACTTAAAAAATACGAGCATGCTAGATTTCAAGATAGTAGTGGGGAAGTAGGAGGAGTAAGTAGTTATCTACAAGAAGACAACCAACTGGTCAAATGATAGGGTGGACCTGCTGTTCTATCTCAAGGAGGTGGTTTGTCTTGGGGTTGTCAGTGTTGACCCTGATGTAAATGCCATGTCGGTGTGGCCCCTCTCATCACCTGCAACCTACTCGCTGCAGCATCATGATACTTGAGCAAATTAAAACTTGTTGGTAGGGTATCAATTACATATGTGAATGCAATATCATTTGAAGTGTTGAATATGGTTAGCTACTAACATGTTATTAACATCCAAAGATCATCTCAAGAATGAGATTGCAACAAGCAAAGGGGCTACTTATGCTTCCACTAGATACATTAACTCTTGTATAATCAGCCAAACAATAACAAGATATGGCATATATTCTAGTATTATGAGATACATCGGCACTCGTAAAATCAGCCCATCAAGACCAAAAATAAAAGGAAGTGATGATTTCTTATCATAAATGCCACTAAGCCACACCCTGCAACAACAGTAGTTTGGTCTGTGTTCAGAATTTAAATTGAGAGCCTATCAAGAAACAAATGTTCTCTGAAACAACCAGAGTCACCCTACCAAGCATTCAGCAACTCTTCTCTAAAAAATAAGTATAGTATTCTGTATGGATCCAAATACACACATTATTCTGTACATTAATTGCAGTGAAAATTCAGGCGAATTCCATCTCTTGACTTAACACACAAAAAAATGTACATATTTATGTATTGATGTAAACTAAAACAAACCGTTATGCTCTTCTCTAGTTGTCTACTTACAAGCAACCTTCAAGTTGAATGGAAACTTAAATTGGTACGAGTTTAGAATACTGGCTGACTACAATATTAAACCAACAAAAGTATATATCAACAACTTTCTCATTTATAGATTATGAATTACAGAACTTGTATATATATATATATATATACAAGCAGTTTAAATTTGTACTTCGTAAGAAATACAGTAGATTGAGATAGAATGTCAACTCCTAGATTTTGAAAAATACAATTAAATGTATATTATGTGCATAACATAGGCGTCAGCTACAGTCAAATAGCTTGTGTTATCTAATTTATATACCATGTCTATCCGTAGCTTGATATGCAACAACTAATTGGTGAGATATTACATAGTATATTGCTTTGGTCCTTGCAATTAAAGCGTGAATACAGACCACCTTTGTTCTCCATTTGTTGAACTTTCAACATGTGTTTTGGGTGTATACTTACATGTGATAAGATGGTTAAAGTTACAAAGTTATGAACTTGCAGCTAATATGGCTAATTGACAATGGGAAAGCCCAATCATGATTCTACCCTAGCGGATCCATGCACACGAACTGTATTCACTATTAGCCAAACAATTGAGAAGTCCAAACTTCACCAAGCAACATGCATTTATTCTTACTAAGAAGCTCAGCTGGACATGTCATATAAAAATCGTATCATAAGAGTTCCTACGTCGGAACATGAACAAGTATTTCCGGTATAGGCATAGCAGTAAAGCACATCAGACCTCAAACAATAACCTGGCATCAAATCGAATCCAAAACTAGCACAAACCTCGAACCTAATGTAACCTAAACCCTAATCCAAAACTAGTACAAACTTATCACATCGAATTGGGTTGCAATCTGAACAAGAGGCACAAAAATAATCTCGAAAAGAACTGCAATAAATAGATCTAAATGAAGGGGGACGGGAATAGAGAGGGATTATACCAGGATGAGGTCGAATAGGGTGGCATGGCCGACCTTGACAAACTCCGGGTCATAGTTCTTGAGGTCCTCTGCTAGGGTTGATGCCATGGAGGACGTGTGTGACCTTGGCGGTGGAGATGGCGCCTCGTCCCTAGAGTAGGTAGGCCAAGGCTAGGCGTTGATGCTTCTTGTGCCGTCCCCCACACCTGGTGTGTCAACTGCTCCCATATGCCACCCCCGCCGAATCTACCATGGAGGGTCGAGACCACCTCATCAAGACGTGATGGCGATGACTATAGAGAGAGACCCCGTCAGGCGCCGCTGGCAGTCGTTCGTGTGGAGTAGCTGGTGGAGATGGGGTTTGGTGATGCTGCTGGAGGTCGTCCATGCAGAACTCATCACCAGATATGAGAAGAGGATAGCTCTCTACCCCTCTGGACACGGATCTGGCTCCTCTCGGCATGCTCCAGCGAGAGGAGGTAGCCAGAGCTCAACAATGGAGTGGGGGTGTTGGGATAAGTGAGGTATTGGATCCGAAGAGAGGAAGAGAGTGGTGGCGAGGGGGATTAGGGTTAGGGAAGAAGATGTTACCTGGGTTGGGGGAATCTTGTTTTGCCATGCTGCGGATAAGGTGCGGTAGGCACTTGTAATTTGAGATCCTGCACGTGCGTTTTCTGGTGGGATTCTTGACTCCGCACTAACTCAACGGGTGCGACTGCCAGGGACCTAGGTGTTTGAGGTCCCACATTTCAGTGACCTTGTGGAGCTAGGTATTTTCTTGTGAGGTCCCACATTGCTGTGACTTTGTGAGCCAAATTTTGGAAGTTATGTGAACGGCTAAGATATGCTTCGAAGGGGTGATCTGTGGGCAGTTTGGTTCTTGTTCCGATTGGTTGGCTCTATTTTGCACGGTTAAGGAGTTATAAGCGTTATGGAATTTTCATGTTGCATACTTTCTAAATGGGATGGAAGATAATCTTATCGAAACAAGTTTCCAACTTTATTGGACAAAAAATCATTTCCCATTTTCTAAATGCCAAAAAGGTAGCTTTTGTGAAGCAACTACAAAGAATATGTTCAAAAATTATACCAATATATTTTGTAAATATATTATAACATATTATAGGTAGAAATCACCAATTGGTTGCATCTGAGAGCTTCCCATCCACCTCTCATCAAAAAGACAATTTTTGTCCTAGAAGTTGCAAAATTAACGGTATTGACCATTTAAATTGGCCGTGATCGCCTAAAATTAAGATCGTAAACCAGTGTTGTCTATGTTATGACCAATTGGCGTAATCAAATTATGACCTTCATGACACAAAAGGTTGTAGTTTTTAAGGGTTTGGGCCCCCTAAATGACCATTTAGTTCAAAATGGTCATAGATTTATGACCCTTTCACACACGTTCACTATGAGAAGATCACAAGTTAACATGTTTCTTATAGTGTAAGCGTGTGACCCTGTGGGTTCGGATATGAGTGGACATGTCCGAAACTCATTCCACAACAATGATCAACATAGGTATCTCAATATATACATATTGATCCCTACCTCATAACATGAAGATCTTTATCATGTGAGCCTTTCATATTACTTACCGGTACACATTGCATTGCTTCATGATACTTTAACATTGCCCGAGGTGAAACACTAGGTTATCCTTGTTACCCGGCATGTACACTTTACTCATCCCTTATTGTGGATGTTCATGTCATCAACACTTCGATCACTGTCGGGGGGACTTGTATTGAGCATTCGCTCCCCATATAGTGGATCCTTGCAGGAGTAGGAGCATTACCTCGAAAAGAGGGCTCTGAACCTGGGTACATCGCTGTGTCTGCAGTATCTGTGTCCAACCCGTTGCGAGTAGCCACCAATAGCATCCTGATTGTCCTCTTTCATGCCATCCCTGATGGCACTGCCGTGTTCCACACCACGACAATCACCTGTCTGGACAGACGATGACGAACACCACAATATATTGTGGGCCCAGAGTGTATATCTGCATCGTCAGGATTAGAAATTTCCACAACTATACCATATATAACACTGGCATACCATCCGGTAAGAACGAAGAACGACGTTATGATTACCCTTTCATGAAGTAACATTTTAAGTCCTCATTACTTCCTTATTGTATCCAAGTTAATATGTGGCTTATGGTCTACCGAAATTTAGTAGTGGTAATACTTGCCATTAGAAACTACCGATAACAATATTGACAATGTGTTTGATGGCATATTAAGTTTGGGTCTATCCATCATCGTTGTTCTTCTGACAACTCATATCACATGTATCACTAGCAACTTTCACAACACTGTCGTTTTGCCCAATAGTCAGGAAACCAAAACTATGAGTGATACATGAATTAGTCTTAGAGGATAGACTAGGGATATCTTTGTGATGATCATAGTTTCACACATGTACTAAGGTTTTCCTCCAAATACGCATTATCCGGAACTAATACAATTATAGCACAGAACAATAAACTTAATATGAAACAGAAATATAAATAATAATCCATTTATTATTGCCTCTAGGGCATATTTCCATCAGGATGAGACCGAGTCACTTGAGTCATCCCTTAATTCTAACTCATTAGGCACACGACTGTGCTTAGAAGATTTGCTTTCTTTGGTTCCTTCTCTCATATATTAAGATATCACTTGCATGACATCCCTTTTCAAAAACATAAGACAATTATGTTATGTCGTCTTGTTTCTTAACTCCCAGAATTAACATTAGCAAATTTAGTGTGTGTACTTGTATCACTGAATCAAAATGTGTAGACCACCTATTATGAGTTGTGAGCTTAATATAAATATTGTTGGTCAGCTATGGAGAATGCAAATTGCTGAATCGAGGGCACTTTGAACACTTCACCATTGCAGACATATTGTTGTCCAAATTAAATTTGCAAATGGGTGACTCTCCATCCTTTTGGAGATTTAAAAATCCATGAGTCCAAGCATTCATATTTGTTGGGGGGATACCCCCGGGTAGGGTCACGCCGTGGTATAAAAGGCCGAGTTAGCCGAGGTTCGGCAAGGTCAAAGCAAGTGCTGGCCGGGTCACCTCAAGGCAAGCCGAATCACGGGGTAATCTGGACCTGGGGGCGTTCGCCTAACTAGCCCTCATCCGACTTAAGCGGTGAGTCGGAAGCGTACGTCTAACCTGTATTCAGGAAAAGGGTGTGGCCGGATGAACCATCGTCCGGGTCGCAGTAACCTTCTAGGAGAAGGAAGGAATCTCGCTGGTCAAAAGGAGCCCCGGTACGCACAGCCTGAGCGAAGCGAGCAAGGACTGGACCACCGGGGCGTGGCCGACAAGCGTGACGACGCCCGTGTCAGCTGACGAGGGCGCCGCAGTGGCTCACGTAGCTAAAGCGTAGCTGACGAGGGGGAAAAAGCACCCCGGTCGGTTTACCACTTTGGGAGGGGGCATATTCTTAAGAATATACCTCCACGTATGCCCTAGGTTGAAACCGAGCCTCCCCTATAAAAGGGGGGCTAGGGCTTCAGTAGAGGGGGTTGGGTTTTTCATTCTCTGGAGATTTCTGTTAAGGATAAGGGTTTCAGGTGAGAGTAAGAGAGCTTCTTCTTCCTCCTCTCGCCAATACAGCTCTAGGAGCACTTGTAACCTTGGAAGAAAATCAATACGAGTTCTGGTGTGGAGAATCACTTCGCTATCCCTCCCTGGATTCCCCTAGCGTGTATTAGTCCCCACCTTTAGCCTATACATGGCATCTGTCGTGACACCACCACGACAGTTGGCACCCACCGTGGGGCTAACGGCGCTAGCAGGGGTCAAGATCCAGACGGGAAACTTCGTCGCCACTGGCAAACGCATCGTCTCCGGGCTCGTCCAGCGCTTTGAAGCGCGGGACTTCGTTAGCGACAACGCAGGTTGCTTCGGCATGCGCCCTCTCCCGCGCAACGGCATCTTCCTCAAGCTCGGCGCGCACAAGGTCTACGTCGTGGTGGACGTGTCAGGCGTTCATCCGCGCCACGTTGTCGAAGCAAGCAAACCGCCCCTCACTGTGGCTCGCGGGGAGCATATCACTCGTTCCCCGGATCATGTAGAGGTAATGATGACAGCGCCGGGAGCGGTTACGAGCAAGGATCCGGCGCCAGATCCGGAGGTGACACCCAAGGCACGAAGGAAAGGTAGGGGTCCTCCGCTAGAGAGGCCGGAAAACATGCTGAGAGAGGCAATAGATAGTTTGGCAAACCCTGTAGTAGCAGCGGTAGATCCGGCTCGCGCACAGGCCGAGCTAGAAGAAACTCGGCAGAAAATACTTGAGGGCGCAAAGAAAATAGCCGCGGCCCAGCAGTCGTTGAACATGACGCTGCGTGAGTACGCAAAGGCGAACAAAGTTGATGCTGTAAAAGTTAAAGGGAGAAATCTCATGAGCGAGATGAACAGAGAAGGTGATGTCGAAATCGAGGAATCAGAGAACTGTCTTTCTGTGGGGCTGCCGAGGTATAGTACCTCGGCCAAGAACCTCAGAGCGGCGGATGCAGCTGCATCCGAGTTAGAGGGACTGACGGGTGAAGCCCGGCAAAGGCAGCAAAACCGAGTTAACGAGCTGGTTCGGATTGCGAACAGGCAAAACGAGGAACTGCTCAGGGCGAACCCGGAGAGAGCTGGGGCCTCCAAGATCGTCCATTCGGCGATGGGTAACCCGGAGAAATCCATTGGAGCTGCGTCGTCCCCTCATGGCGATCCAAGGAGAGAGGAGGTGGTGACCTTGGCCAGATGGAACAAACAGATTGTCCCGTATGACCCGACACGAGCGGGGAAAGAAAAAGAAGCACAGAAAAATGATGATCGACGGAGTGTGAGCCGAGGCGAAGCTGGCCGAGGTAACCGTGACCAAGGCAATGCCGGTCAGAGGAACGTTGTCAACGGCAATGCCGGGCAGCAAAACTCAGCAGGGGCAAGACAACCGCAGCAGCGGAACATGCCGATGCAAGAGCATAGTGCCGGCCGAGGTATACAACAGAAAGGCGTGCCGCAAGAGCAAAACCGGTATAACGACGGTGATTCGGAGATGGCAAATGCGGGATACCTGAGACCGGACTATCATGTGATAGGTTCGAGACTGGGAAGCAGGGATTTGATGCCGGATGATGCGAGGTTGAAACTAGATCGACTATATAGGTCGGAACAGATAGAATGTCAGGGTCCACCGGGTCCAGCATGTTTTGGACCCCGGATCATGAAAGAGCCACCAGTCCCGAACTTTCAATTGCCCAGGGGGACCAAGACCTATGATGGTAGTACCAAGCCAGAGGATTGGCTGATAAACTAAGCTACCGCTGTAAAAATTGCCACAGGCAACCTGAGAGGGGCCGTACGATATGTACCCTAGATGTTGGAAGGCCCGGCAAGGGTGTGGTTGAACAATTTGCCGCCAGGAAGCATCAACTGCTGGATTGATTTCGAGGAGATGTTCATCAGCAATTTTTCGAGTACGTATCAAAGGCCAAATAGGCCACAGACCCTAGCTATGTGCAAACAGCGACCCAATGAGACGGCCGGGAGTTTTTGACCCGGTGGTGTACCGTGAGAAATTCGTGTGAGGGCGTGGTAGAATCACAGGCCATAGCATGGTTTGCACATGGATGCAGGTATGGAAGCGATTTATGGATGAAGTTGCAACGGAAAATGCCGGCAACGTTGGCAGAAATGATCCAGATCGCAGATTCGTATGCATTGGGTGACCTGACCCAACCAAGGCTCGCCTCAAACGAGTCAAGCGATGAGTACTATCAGAGGGATGGATCCAGATCATCCTGGAGAAATGATTACAGAGGAAAAAGGAGAGATGATCGACCGGATCATCGGTACGGTTCGCACCAAGTAGCAGCCGTAAGTCAAGATCAACCTGGAGCAGGGGTAGTCAGCGCCAGAAAACCGGAGGTCAATGGACCCCAAGGAATGATGGGAAGAAAACTTGGACACCGGAGCAAAAGAAGCAATGGCAAGAAAGGAAAGACCGTCCGAGGTACACTTACGAGTCGATGTTGGACCAGCCGTGTAAGTTTCACACGCCAAACCCGAACAGTCCAGTGGGTCATACGACGAGGCAATGCGAGTGGATGCGCAAGATTGAGCAAGGTGGTTCGGGGAATGCTCAGGAACCCCGGAATGATCAGCCTCGGCAGGAGTTACCCCGGCAGCAATTGCTCTCCGGAGCGAATACGCAACAGCTGATGTTACCTCCCCCTCCACTGAGGTATGATAACAATGAAAGAAGGGATGCAGTGCATCAAGTAGAAAATCAACATCAGCCGGATCAGAGGCACCCCGAAAATGAGGGGAGAAACGAGTACAGGGAGCATCACCAGAGCTACTGTGTATTTACCACAGAGGAAACTGATAGAAAAAGCTTGCAGCGTAGGCATATGGAAGTGAATGCGGTAATGCCGGCGGTGACGAGGTACATGCCTTGGTCCGATCAGGAAATCACTTGGAGCATTAGGGATCACCCCAAGCTCATGCCGAGCCCTGGTTCGTATGCGTTGGTGCTAGATCCTACATTCATTGGGCCTAGCATTAACGTAAGATTCTCAAAGGTACTGATCGATAACGGCAGTAGCATAAATATCATGTACGCGGACACAATGCGCAAGTTGGGTATCTCGGAGAACATGCTCCAGGCCACGAGGACAACTTTTCATGGCATTGTGCCCGGCATATCTTGCGAGCCCATAGGCAAGGTCCAGGTCGACGTCTTGTTCGGCACGAGGGACAATTGCCGTACTGAAAATCTGGAGTTCGAAGTGGTGAACTTAGAAAGCGCGTATCATGCATTGCTCGGAAGGCCAGCGCTGAACAAGTTCATGGAAAGTTGTCATATCAGCTATTTGAAAATGAAGTTGCCCGGACCAAATGGAGTAATTACAATTGCTGGGGACTTCCGACGTTCGATGGAATGTGCGTCGGCTGGATCAAACTTAGCCGAGTCGCTTGTGATCGCGCAGGAAAAAAGGAAAATTCAAGAGGTGGCTGCGTTGGCTCAGTCCGCGCAACAGTATATGCCGGCGCTAAGTAACCCGCATGGAAATGTCTCCTTCCAGGCCACGAAAGATACCAAGAAAGTTCCCGTTGATGACATGTTCCCAGAGCGCACCGTCACGATTGGTGCCGGACTAAGTGATAAATAGGAAAGCGAGCTCGTCAGCTTCCTCCGTGAGAATCGGGACATTTTTGCTTGGTCCACACAGGACTTGCAAGGTGTTCCGAGGGAGCTGGCCTAGCACTCTTTAAATGTGAGGCCCGGAGCTAAGCCGGTGAAGCAACCTCTCCGCCGCTTCGCCGAAGATAGGAGGAAAGTCATTGGGGATGAGATAGCTCGGTTGCTAGCTGCAGGATTTATCATGGAGGTCCTCTACCCCGACTGGCTGTCTAATCCGGTGCTGGTGGAAAAAAAAGGATGATCCGAACGTGGCAGTAGTTTGGCACATGTGTATCGACTACACGAACCTGAACAAGGCGTGTCCAAAAGATCCATTCCCGCTGCCAAGAATAGATCAGGTCATAGATTCAACTGCTGGATGTGAACTGTTGTCATTCATCGATGCTTATTCTGGTTTCCACCAGATACCTCTGAATCTGGATGATCAAATAAAGACGGCATTTATTACCCTGTATGGGGCTTATTGCTATCGCACCATGCCGTTTGGTTTACGTAATACAGGGGCAACGTACCAGAGATGTAAGCAAAAATGCTTGCATGACCAAATAGGTAGAAATGTACAGGTGTACGTGGATGATGTGGCTATCAAGACCAAGGAAAGCAAAATGCTCCTTGACGATATCAGGCAAACGTTCGCAAACCTAAGGAGGTTCCAGATGAAACTTAATCTGGAAAAATGCACCTGCGGTGTCCCGGCTGGAAAACTGCTCGGTTTTCTGGTTTCCAGCCGAGGTATCGAGGTTCATCCAACCAAGATCCGAGCCATCGAACGAATGGAACTGCCGAAGTGTCTTAACGATGTCCAGAAGTTTACAGGTTGCCTGGCCTCGTTAAGTCGGTTTGTATGTCGGTTGGGAGAAAAGGCATTGCCTCTCTATCAACTCATGAAAAAGTCGGATAAGTTCATTTGGACGCCGCAGGCTGATGAAGCCTTTACCCACCTAAAGAAAATGTTAGCCACGGCGCCAGTGCTAGCCTCACCACTATCGAAAGAGCCAATGTTGCTTTATATAGCCGCAACCAACCGAGTTGTAAGTGCAGTGATAGTGGTGGAGCGCGATGAGGAAGGTAAGTCAGTGCAAAGGCCGGTGTATTATTTGAGTGAAGTGTTGTCAGCCTCAAAGCAGAACTACCCACATTATCAAAAAGTGGCGTATGGCGTGTACATGGCCGCCAAGAAATTGAAGCATTACTTTGAAGAGCATCCCATCCGGGTCATATGTGAGGCCCCTATATCCGAGATAATGAGTAACAAGGATGCAAGCGGCAGAATTGCAAAATGGGCAATTGAGCTAGCTCCTTACGCTCCGCAGTATGACCAGAGAGAATCCATCAAATCTCAGGCCGTGGCAGACTTTTTCGTAGACTGGGCCGAGGTACAATACGAACCGCCACTTCCAGATCCGAACTATTGGCGGATGTACTTTGACGGATCAAAAACCAAAACCGGGCTAGGTGCCGGAGTTGTACTCACGTCGCCAAAGAAGGACCAGTTGAAATATGTGCTGCAGATCCACTTCACCGCATCGAACAATGTCGCTGAGTATGAAGCACTTGGTATACGTTGGATCATATGCTTTGGCGACTCGGATTTGGTAGTGCAGCAAGTGTCCGGAGTGTGGGATGCCCTTGATCCAAACATGGCGCTATACAGATTTCATGTGCAGAAGGTTTCTGGTTACTTTGAGGGATGCGAATTTCATCATGTACCCCGGGTGGAAAATGAGGCTGCCGACATGCTGTCAAAGCTCGGGTCAACCAGACAGGCAATTCCACCAGGTGTGGCATTAGAGCACCTCAAGAAACCATCCATCAGGCCATCCCCGGAATCCGAGTCCATCTACGTCCCGGAGGACATAGAGTCCGGAGCTGCGCCCATGGACGTTGACACGGGAAGTGGTGCGCAAAACCCGGGGACTGCTTCGGCAAACCCGGGGAATGCTTCGCATGACCCAGGAACTGCTCAGCGTAGTCCGGTTGAAGTTATGCCGGTGGATCAGATGGAGATTGACGAGGACGTGTTCCCCATGCGGCCAATACCGGCTTGGGCACTGCCTATATTTCAATTCCTGAGAGATGGAACGTTACCCACTGAGGAGGTGTTGTCCAGGCAAACACAGAGGAGGGCAAAGGCTTACACGATCATCAATTCCGAGTTATACAAAAGAAGTGTGACCAATGTCCTCCAACGGTGTGTTGACCCGGACGAAGGGCTTCAAATCATCCGAGATATACATCAGGGGGAATGCGGGCATCACGCCTCATCCCGAGCCTTGGTAGCGAAAGCTTTCTGACACGGATTCTACTGGCCCAATGCCTTAGAGCAAGCGGAAGATCTAGTGAGAAAATGTAATGGTTGTCAGAGGTACGCTACAAAGACGCATATGCCAATGTTGGAGCTCAAGACCATCCCAATCACTTGGCCGTTTGCCGTATGGTGCTTGGATATGGTGGGCCCGTTCAAACCAGCAAGAGGGAACATGACTCACATTCTGGTAATGGTGGACAAGTTTACAAAGTGGATCGAGGTAAAGCCTATAAGAAAATGTGATGGAGCTACGGCCGTAACGTTTCTCAAAGATATCATCTTGAGGTACGGTTATCCACACAGTATCATAACTGATAATGGCACAAATTTTGCGGAAGGAGCATTTGCTCGTTTCTGTCGGGATAAGAGTATCCGACTTGACGTAGCTTCGGTAGCCCACCCCGCATCGAACGGGCAAGTGGAGAGATCCAACGGATTAGTATTATCCGGGATAAAACCCCGGCTCATTGAGCCGCTGCAAAGATCAGCGGGGTGCTGGATAGAAGAACTACCAGCGGTACTGTGGAGTTTAAGAACAACTCCGAATCGATCAACAGGCTATACGCCATTTTTTCTCGTATATGGGGCCGAAGCTGTATTGCTAGCCGACATAGAGCATGATTCGCCTAGGGTCACCCAATACACAGAAGCCGAAGTGCAAGAAGCCCGGCAAAATGACGTTGATCTGCTGGAAGAAGCGAGAGAACTGGCATTGTCCAGATCTGCCATATATCAGCAAAATCTCCGACGCTATCATAGCCGGAAAGTGTGCCCCCGGGTCTTTCAGGAAGGCGGTCTGGTGATCCGGTTGGTACAACGTACTGCTGGAATGCATAAATTGTCCCCCCATGGGAAGGGCCGTTCATCGTGAGCAAAGCATTGCTCAATGATTCTTACTATCTTATAGATGCAAAGCCACAGGAAAAGAACAAGGCGGACAAGTCCGGTGAGGAATCTAAACGTCCATGGAATGTAGCTCTCCTTCGTCCTTTCTACACCTAGCTAAGAAGTAAATGTATCCGGGTTATCTCATAAACCGGTATGTATGTCGGCAATGAGCTTATCAATGAAATGTGGGCACCTCGAGCAGTAACTCGGGGACTTCCTTAATAATATTTGTTGTCTCTTATTATTTGTGCGTCGGCTGGAATAGGTTATTCTACTTAGTTCGGATTAGTAGTGTGTGAGCACCAAAAACCCAACTCTTCGACTTGCTGCTGTCCAACAAGAATTGGCTTCATGGCAAGCAAGAGAACAAGTTTGGAATTGCGTAGCACATGAAAAACGGCTAAGGAAAAGGATTTATTCGAGCCGACGTTTGTTTTCCGGACTAACTCCGTATTTATTCTTGAGCTAAGCCTAAAAGTTTCCCAGTATTGTTAAGACAATTTTTCAGGCTCGGATTCGTAAGTTGTAAAACCAAATCAAGGTAGACACGATCCGAGCCAAAAGATTGAACGAACAAGAAAAAGAAACTAGGGGACTACGCCCAAGTTAATCCGGCACAAGTACTCAGTAGAAAAATATCACATGTATTTGGAATACAATTCCACCCGGCATACCGGGGATCTCATGAATTTTCAAGTGTTTTTACTTAGGAGCAGCAGAAGGAAGTTCGGCATCATCATCGCCCTCGTCGATATCCGAGGCAGTGTCCTCCTCGTCCTCACCCGAGTCATCTTCAATGTTCTCAACTTCCTCTTCGCCTGCGACTTCCAGGAAGCTCGGACCCTCAGTCCATTCATGAATAGGGGCATATTCAATGAGACTGTGGGCGCAAGCCTGGCGCCGAGCTACCCACTCCGGGTCATCTGTCCATTTGGACCCGGTGCGCAGCCGTGTGAGGAGGCTGAGATCTATCTTTTCGTACCACGTCAAAACATGGTGAAGGACGGTATTGGCAGCAGCGCGACCAGCGGATTCTCGCTAGCGGTCGAGCTGGGTCTCAACTTCCGAAAGCCTTTCTGCGAGCCGCGTGACTCTCTCCGGAGCGTCATCGGCGGGCCAGAAGGCGTTGAAGACCCGGACTGAAACATCGAGAAGGTCCCGGCCGTAGTTCTTGATAATTTCCACCCGAGATGACAGGCTGACCAACAGGTCCTCCATGTCAAAGGGAACGCTCTCACCCTCAGCGGTAACCGGGGTACCTCTTTCTCGGCGGAAATTGGCAACAGCAGCACTTGCAATGGCAGTACCCTCTAGGAAGTGGCCTGGGAAACAAGGCAAAGGACAAAATTGAGAAAATAAGACATGTGAAATAACCCGGAGAAGTAAGGCGGATAAAGGAAAAGAAGTTACGAGAGATGTGACTGTGAATCCGGGTCAACTCCTTGATGCAAGCATCACGCCTTTTTCAAAGTTGCTCGAGTTCAGCATTTGCTGACCCAAGTTTGACCTCGGCTTCCTGAAGGAGCTCGCGATCCTTAGCACTTTGGAGTTTGAGACGCTCGCGTTCCTCGGTGAAGTCCTGGCCAACCCTTTTCAGCTCGATTTGGTGCTGCGCCTTCATCTTAGCCATTTCAGCTTTGAGCTTGGCTATGTCATCATCTTTGGTCCGGAGGAGGGTGAGCTCATCATCCTTCTTCTTCAGCTCGGCTTGATGTTGTCCTGCTTGTTTGAGAAAATGCAGCATCATGTCAGGCACATGCACACTTTCTTCAAGCAATGCTGAAACCGTGTGTTGGCCTGGCAGAGCCGAGGTATGAATGTTTGCCGAGCCAAGGAGGTAAGATGATGAAAAGCACAGTAAAAACAGACAAGAAGGACGTACCCTTGATCTGCTCCAAGTTCTTCCGCATTATTTTGTTTTCAGCTTCCACCCCAGCTGTGGAAACCGAATAATCAGATTGGTTCGGCAAGCGAAGTGGAAGAAAAATGAGGAAAGGAATGAGAAAGAAATTTACCCCTTTTCTCATACTCCGCGATGAGTGCAGCCTGTTTCGTGCGAAGATTTTTGTGCGTATCCAACAAGCGCTGGAATTCAGCACTTCGGCGGTTGGTGGTCACCTAAAAGAGATACAGAAACTTAAGTCATCCTTGTGCATGTTCGAAGTGTACTAAAATCCGGGCCAAGTGGAACTTAACCCGGCTCTAGGTATGTGCATGTTCGAAGTGTACTAAAATCCGGGCCAAGGGGGACTTAACCTGGCTCTAGGTGTGTGCATATTTGAAGTGTACTAAAATCCGGGCCAAGTGGAACTTAACCCGGCTCTAGGTGTGTGCATGTTCGAAGTGTACTAAAATCCGGGCCAAGTGGAACTTAACCCGGCTATAGGTGTGTGCATATTCGAAGTGTACTAAAATCCGGGCCAAGTGGAACTTAACCCGGCTCTAGGTGTGTGCATGTTCGAAGTGTACTAAAATCCGGGCCAAGTGGAACTTAACCCGGCTCTAGGTGTGTGCATGTTCGAAGTGTACTAAAATCCGGGCCAAGCGGAACTTAACCCAGCTCTAGGGGTGTGCATGTTCAAACTTATCATGGAGCTACGTTAGTTCTATGAAAGAGCATCCGGCCGAGTAACAAGTTACTCCCCCGGAGGCTCGGGGACTAATGGTTATTATCTACGATCTGCAAAGAAGAAACGGCGTACCTCCATCATCCGTCCAGCGAGGCTAATGGCCTTGGTGGCGGTATTCACTTGATCAGATTCGTGGATCACCTCGGCCTTATTCCAGTTCATGACGAACTCCATTAGGCTCGGGGGATACTGTTCACCTGTGGGCATATGTGGCGTCACAAAACCCTTAGCATGTGCCTCCTTCCTCTCCACCAAGGCAAGGGCGGGGCTGGTGTGCAGAACCAACTGCTGAGACTCGGTTGGCTCGGCAAGCACGTCCTTTGCCACTGGTGTCTTCATGGGGAGCATGGACTCAATGGTACGGTGCCCAGGCTCAGCAGTGCTGGGCTTGGTAACGTCTTGAGCCTTATTGCCCTTGATTTGCTGGGAAGAAGAAGCCGTAGTAGCGGTTTTCCCCTACCGAGGGTGAGAGGACTCGGAAGATGCAGACGAACTGGGCGCTGGTAATTTCGTTGCTGGACTTGGTGTCGGCGCTGATGTTTTCGCTGCCGGGGTTGGTGCTGCTGCCGAGGTTGGAGCCGGTGCTGTTTTGGCTGCTGGTACTGGAACAGATGCTGGAGTCAAGGTAGCTTTAGTGGCTGCTGGTTGGGGCGTCGCCGAGGTAGTGGCAGTCGTGGTTCGCGCTGGGCCAGTTCCCTCCGCCCCAGGATGATCCGGAGCGGCCGCAGAGCTCTCCGGAATGGGGCTCAGCGGTCGTGACTCGTCGTCACGACGGGGTGAAGGGCTGGCACGGAGAGGCGATGAGATACTAGATCCACTCTGAGGGACCTCTACCGGAGCCCTGTGAAATCAGGTAGCGTCAGAAGGAAAATTATGACGAAGTAAGGAAGAGCGAATTGCAGAAGAAAGAAGGACATACGCATCCGAGGTTTCGGCTGCTCGGGGTTTCCGAGCCCTTCGTGATGGGGCCTTCTTTCGCCTTTTAACGGGCTCAGAAGTCCGGAGGAAGAGCTTGCGGAGGCCGCGCGCTTTTTCTTCGGCGCCACCGGAACTGGCTCGCCCGTGGCAAGGGGAGGATCCTCGTGGATATGGCCACCGGCGTGAGCTGATGGAGGAAAAGCAAAAGAAAGGGGAACAGCCTCAAACAGTTCAATTATCTCGATATCCGAGTAATCTTCATCATCGGGCCAATCTCTAGCAGAAGAGAAGTTCCCCGTGGGTCGTTTCGTAGCATCGGTCATGGGGAGAAACATCTCTTGGTCCGGCTCCTCCACGTCCAAAGTCTCACGGTCCGGTGCCCACTTAAGGGTCGGATCAGTGCCGTCCTCGAGCGTCTGTTGAAGGAATAGCTGGGGAAAAGAGCAAACAAGCGAGTAAGAAATGCAACAACAACAGACAAGTAACTGGTTCGGGGTAAGTTTGGAACATGAAACTTACCATGGGAGGAAGCTGGTCACGGCAGAAATGCTCAACCCCCCAAGTCCAGTCAGAGGAGAAGTCCTTGTGAGTGGTGAAGAGAGCCTTAACCCGGCGGAAGATCTCAGTATTGTTCAGCTCGAAAGATGAAGTCCGGTTGGGATCGCGGCCGTAGCTCATATGGCACACCTTGTGGGTGCGCTTCTGGAGAGGAGAGATTCGGTTGCGCACGAAAGTAATCATCGCATCCTCATTGCGCAACCCGAGCTCCTTCAGCTCCGCGAACCTCTTACTCACTTGGTTGGCCAGGGCCGTAGGTTTCCTCGGAACGGCGTCCCACAGATCCGTGTTCGGCGGACCCGGGGTATAGGGAAGCAACCGGATCAAATCTCCGGTGCCTGTGTTCCGGACATAAAAGAACGTCCGGGCCCAACCTTTGCAGGATTCTAGCCCTGTGACTCGAGGGAAAACAGAAAACCTCCGGGGTGAGATGGAGGCTGCTCCGAACTGCGTGAGCCGCTTGTCCTCCGGGTCAGTGTGAATGTCGGGGATAACGTTGCGGCGAAGGGCGAAAAACCAGATCCACAGCTCCTTTGTGGGCCATAATCCGGCGTAGCCTTCAATCGTGGAGGCAAAGGCAGAGAGGGAAGTAATGGCATTGGCTGGAAGATGGTGCGGCTGGAGATGGTAGGTGCTGAGCCAATCATGGAAGAAATCACTCACCGGGAGTCCGAAGCCCCGTTGAAAATGAGACAGGAACACAACGAACACCCCGGGGTTGGGCGAAGGAGCTAGCTCGGTGGAGGCGAGGCGAGGAGCGACGCCGGCAGGGAGGCGTCTGGTCCGGTAGAGCCAATAAAGATCGTCCTGGCAGACCCAGGAGCCGGCCCATGCGCCGCGGTCCGCAGCGGCGGCGTCCTCCTCCATCTCTTGCTCAGCAATGGCGAGCTCTTCTTCAGTCATCTGCTCCTCGAAGCCCTCGCTGGCGCTGGAGGCGGCGGGGGACAGGGGCTTGGATTGGCGAGGACCCGTAGCGGGAGATTGGCGTCGCAGCGATGGAGACGCAGAGGTGAAACGGAGAAGTGCGGCGGCGACGCTGTTTTTTGGCAGTGCTGGCGGCGGCGCAGTCGCGAGGAAGACGAAGGAGAATAGCAGTGGGCAGAGGCGTGCGGAGGGGAAAAATCCTAAGGAACGCACCCCTCCGCTATTTAACCACCCATGTAAGCGGTGAGCGGGATCGCGCCCTGTGGACCGGCCACACGCTGTGGCCGTGTATCACCCGTCCGGACCAATCAGTAAGGAGCCACACGGAAGGCCACAGGGCGGAAAGAATCCTGGGACGTGACGCACTGATGCGGTAAACGAGGGGGCAGGCGTGACGTGACCCGCCCACAGTGATGACTGACAATTACTGTGGCAATTACTGTACCGTCCCTTAAAATAAGACAACATAATGATTACCCTTCACATGGGCTAGCGTACGAAAGAAGGAAGTAAGACCCGGATAGAGCTGTGGTAACCCGGCCGGCAAGTGAAAACTTGCAATGTGCGAAGGGAACGTAAATTCAAGTCGTCCGAGGTACAGAGGTAACTCGGCAAACAACGACAGGAGCACAAGATGGAACCTGGTGTGGCCTTAGCGGCCAAGGCGGCTAAGACCGCACCAGCTTCGGGGACTAATGTTGGGGGGATACCCCCGGGTAGGGTCACGCCGTGGTATAAAAGGCCGAGTTAGCCGAGGTTCGGCAAGGTCAAAGCAAGTGCTGGCCGGGTCACCTCAAGGCAGGCCGAATCACGGGGTCATCCGGACCTGGGGGCGTTCGCCTAACTAGCTCTCATCCGACTTAAGCGGTGAGTCGGAAGCGTACGTCTAACCTGTATGCAGGAAAAGGGTGTGGCCGGATGAACCATCGTCCGGGTCGCAGTAACGTTCTAGGAGAAGGAAGGAATCTCGCTGGTCAAAAGGAGCCCCGGTACGCACTGCATGAGCGAAGCGAGCAAGGACTGGACCACCGGGGCGTGGCCGACTAGCGTGACGACGCCCGTGTCAGCTGACGAGGGCGCCGCAGTGGCTCACGTAGCTAAAGCGTAGCTGACGAGGGGGAAAAAGCACCCCGGTCGGTTTACCACTTTGGGAGGGGGCATATTCTTAAGAATATGCCTCCACGTATGCCCTAGGTTGAAACCGAGCCTCCCCTATAAAAGGGGGGCTAGGGCTTCAGTAGAGGGGGTTGGGTTTTTCATTCTCTGGAGATTTCTGTTAAGGATAAGGGTTTCAGGTGAGATCTGTAGGTGAGAGTAAGGGAGCTTCTTCTTCCGCCTCTCGCCAATACAGCTCTAGGAGCACTTGTAACCTTGGAAGAAAATCAATACGAGTTCTGGTGTGGAGAATCACTTCGCTATCCCTCCCTGGATTCCCCTAGCGTGTATTAGTCCCCACCTTTAGCCTATACATGGCATCTGCCGTGACACCACCACGACAATATTTATCATGAAGAGATATGTAAGGATTGGATCGTATTATAAGTACAAACTAAGGCTAACGTAAAGCTCCTTGGTGTGATAACTAGGTTCTTTTAGCTTAATCTGTGCAATTAATTGTGTCCTAGAGTTGACCTACTAACTCGCACGTTGGCACTTTACCATTTTGCACACATGCACTTGCACGCTGGATTCGTGATCAACTTCTTGTTTTTGTTTTGCTTTCTTAGCTCTTGTTGAGATGTTTTACCATGCCCGAACATACCATTTTGCACACGAGCACATGCACAGCAACCATTGTCAAGCCAAAATATCATTGCTACTGTTGTGCATACTTATTAAGCATGTTTCCATATAATGAATGGATACTTTCCAAACCTCATTACATGGACTTCATTGGATGACCTATTACCCCCCCCCCCCCCCCCCCACCACCACCCCCACTGCAACACACACACTTCTATAAGAGACTAGGCAAGCATCATGAAATAATATGTTTTACTGTCCAATGCTCGACCTAGCATCATGTTCTCATAGTTTCCACGCCTAGTTTTGGAGAAGCAGGTGGCAACATAAAGAAATCAACCACCAGGGTTACCATCCAATCTTCTAGCAACTGAGATAGGTTCTATATGTATACATGTTAGAACATAAAGTATAGTGTGTTTGATATGGTTTAATAAGTCTATACAACTTGATCGCAAGAATTTTAGTAGCTACTAGGATATCTTCAAAAATCTAGTACGCCTTTTCCAGTTTAGACTAGCTTGTGTTAAAATATTGATGTTGCTTCACACCCTATTTCAATGTTAGCTCTCGTTCTAGTTAACATGCAAGTTTTATTTTATTCATCTGGATGTTGAGGAGCAAATATCAAACACAAATTGACATCTTGTAGCTAATCATTGCTGAGAACTAGTTCTCCAAAGCCCAAAAAAAATGCTCAATTCTGCAAGCAAGGGAAGTAAGAGGCTCCTCATATAACCATGTAATCAACAGCGTAATGCGAATGACCAGAACAAGGTCCTTCAGTGTGTATAATACTTCTCCTTTTTCATGGAATGTATATATGATCCATAAAAAATGGCATGGTCAGATTTTCTTATCGAAAAGGGGAAATACCCTGGCCACTGTATCGACATGATACATACGGCCTTTATTTCATTTATTCAACAAATACTGGAGAAATCCATACAACAAACATACATACCGAAGCCGCAAACAAGGTGACAAGGCACCCCCAACAAGCTCGATGATAGGGGACATGTGGCCTAGTTCCCCAACCACAATCTTCGTCAGCTCATGGGACAAAACACACACCTCATGTGTTGTTCGCTCACTGATTAAACCATAGAGTGCCATATGTGCAAACTCCCGAAGTTGCCTCCTGTATCTTCCGCTAACCCATCTCCAGGATGTAGATCAAAGCAAAGACGTTTGTCAGGCCTGTCATTGATGCTGCCACAGTGCCAGACGGCACCTACGCCTTGTGCGCATACCTAAGAATGTGTATGCCACCAAGACTATGTGGTGCCATGTCGCCGAGTCCCATTGTTGCTGACGTGGAAAAAAACCACGCCGCTCCAACTCATAGCCCATCTAGCCAGCATATGCTCCAAAACAATGCGCCCAAGAGGATGAATGGAACAAATGTCGCCCTCATCCGATCCGGAATACCCACATCTGGAGTTTCCCTACTAATCAACAACAATACCTTCACCAAGGTAACAACAGAAGTACACCACCATCGTCGGCTATGAGGAAAGTCGACACGGTTTTCACTACTAGTCGCATCGTCCTAAACCCATAGCTGGCTAGTTTACCACAAACCACGAAGTCGGTGAACCCACCATCTACCGGAGCACCGCCCCGACTTCCAATCCGCATAACCGGAGAGCTGTATTTCTCCCCCATCTAGCATCGTCGATGCTGGAGAAAGCTTCGGCCGCCACACGCCTCCTACAAAGAAACTAGGCTCATGATCCCGTGATTCGTTGCCCTTGGGCGCCACCACAAGGATCCTCCACCTTTCCTGTGATCCCTGGAGTAGGAGATGCCGCCGCCTCCATGTTCAAATTAGCTGCTCCGATATCCTCATGCCGCTAGTTGCTGCCCCAGCCGAACCAGCTATCCCACACGATGCTTCCGGAGAGACGTCACCGTCGGGAGGATTACCCTCAAGAAGACGATCTCGTGTCGTCACTCTCATGCCACCGTGTGCTGCCCTCCAGCCAGCCACCAGGGCCGCGAGACGCCGGGCCCCGCTATCTCCTTCACCGGCGGTGTGCGGGATAGGGTTCGCTCCCCCGGTCGCCCTGGAGGAGGGGTGGCGGCTGGGGTGCTAGGGTTCGCTCCTCCGGTCGCCTGGAGGAGGCGAGGTATACAGTGACACTGTACCACACATGGAGGTAAAAGCACGCCCTAGTCAACTCTATCATGTTGTTAAAGTACATATATATGTTCCCTCTGCAGTTATCATCTTTGAATAACCTTCATTGTAGAATTATTTTGTAGTTATCTTGTACTCTCTCCATCCCACGAATCGGGATTGCACTTCAAGTGAACCTTTGATAATAAAAATTTGTAAACAATATCCTGATTGTGTTGTACAAAATTTGTACCGTTTGACTTGTATAGGAAAAGCAATTTACAATGATATAGAATATGATGAAACTAATAATCCTCATATATTTGGACTAAATTTTTAGTCAAAAGGTAGATTTTGGAAAACACATACGTCTCATTAATAGGAAAAAAGGGAGTATGATTAATGGGTGGAGCGAGTTTCCCCTCATTTCTGGAACTTATAAATTGTGAAAGGAATATTGGGTTGAGACACTAGTAGAAAAAGGGTATTTGGTCCAGCGCCCAAATTCCATTGGTCCCGGTTCGTTTTCTTAATCGGGACCAATGCCAGGCACCGGTCTCGGTTCATGCCGCATGGGCATTGGTCCCGGTTCATCTCTAAGCATTGGTCGATGAACCGGGACCAATGCCCCCGCGACGCACACGTGGCGCTCTGCGGAGCATTGGTCCCGGGTCATGCCACGAACCGGGACCAAAAACCCCGCGACGGTCTGCATTCCGGGACAATTTAAATTAATTCGGGTAGAAATTAATTCGAGGCAGAAATTAATTCGAGGTAGAAATTGAATTGATCAGTATTTTTGAAAAATCTTCCACAAATTAATCGAGACAAAGATCTAAATCGAGACATTTTATTAATTCGACCGTAATTCTTTCCAAACAGTGCGACTTTACAAATTTTCCTAGTCGACAACACTTCCGCTGCCGCTATCCTCCAAGTTGCCGGCTTCCTCGTCGTCGTCGGACAAAATCTCCACGATTTCGGCATTGTTTGGGAGACGGAGCTCCTCTGCGCGGCTAGCGGCGTCGATGGCGGTGTAGATGGTCCGTCCAGGGACGGACCAGAACATCTCCTGCCCTTCTCGGTTGCGGAGATCCGGGTGCACCACGCGCCCATCCACGATGCGGTTGTCAAGCTTGGCCTTCCGCTCCTTCTTGAACAGCCGGGGCCAGTACTCGCTGGCCGCCGCGTACCGGGGCAACGCCCTCTTCCACGTGGGCATCTGGCGGCGACGCTTCGCGATGACGCACTCCATCTCGTATCTGCCGGGGAGGAGGAGCGGAGCCACTGGCACACCCGCCTCGCTGATGTGAAATCCGGCGGGCACCGTCACGTGCGGCGGCGCGAGGATGCCGTAGTACGCAAACATCATCGCCTCGTAGAAGTTGAGCGTGGGCACCTCCATGGCGGCGCGCATGGTGGAGATTGAAGAGGGAGGGGAGGCGAGACGACGGCACGGTGGAGAGACGATGGCGAAAGGGGTGGGTAGAGATCGATTTGCAGAGAGGCCGAGGCGATGGCGAAAGCGACGCGTTGTGGCCTCATATTTATACACGGGGACGACGAAGCGGCGTTGGGCATTAGTACCGGTTAATGCCACGAACCAGGACCAAAGCCCCTCCCGCGCGACACGTGGCGGCCCAGCAACGCGCCCCCCACCCAGGTCATTGGTCCCAGGTCGTGTTATTAACCGGGACAAATGACCTGGTGGGGGGCGCTGCTGGGCCACCACGTGTCGCGCGGGAGGGGCTTTGGTCCCGGTTCGTGGCATTAACCGGGACCAAAAACCCTCCCCTGGCTATATATAACCCCAGCCCTTTGCCCCTTGCCATCAAATTTTGCTGGATTGTGTGTGAGGTGTGGGTGCTAGCTTTTTTTTTCTTTAATTGCACACAAGGTGTTCGACGGAATGTCCGAGCCACACTTAAGTTCGCACAACACGGTATCCTCGGCTGTGGTTAGCAATCTTATCTTCTTTATCTATAATTGATACAAAAATATTGCATGTGTCCATGTAGGGTGGCCATTTTACTATTCACGATGTTATTGTAATGGTTAATTATTATAACGCAGATCGATGCACGGATGCGATGGATGTATGGCGACCGACGCGATTCCGATTTTATTGCCGGCCTGCATAAATTTATAGATTTGGCTAAGACAAACAAAGTGGATAATTTTATGCCTTGTCCCTGCGTCGACCGTCGGAACGTGGCGGAGCACTCTGCCCCAAGAATCCTTCAAAGCCATCTACTTCGGAGAGGTTTCATGCCCGGATATTATTGTTGGGCCATGCACGGAGAAAGAGGGGTTAGGCTGGAAGAAAATGAAGAAGAGGAGGATGATGACAGCTATCCTATGTCCCCTGAAGAATACGGTGATACTGCAATGGAAGACAAAGAAGAAGAGGGAGGCGCCAATGAAGAAGAACAATGGGCATCGGATGAGCCCGCTGATGGTCTTGGTCGGGTCATTTCTGATGCAAAGCAACAATGTGATACAGAAAGGGAGAAGCTTAAGTTGGAGGCCATGCAAAAGGATCACAAAAAGTTGTTGTACCCAAATTGCGAAGATGGCAACACAAAGCTCGGTACCACACTTGAACTTCTGAAATGGAAGGTAGAGACTGGCTTATGTGACAAGGGATTTGAGAAGTTACTGAAAATAATGAAGCCGAAGCTTCCAAAGGATAACGAGCTGCCCGAGACAACGTACGAAGCAAAGAAGACTATCTGCCCTCTAGGATTAGATGTGGAGAAGATACATGCATGCATTAATGACTGCATCCTGTACCGCAGTGAGAAGTACGAGAATATGGATAAATGCCCGGTATGCACTGCATGTCGATACAAGATCAGACAAGATGACCCTGGTGATATTGTGGGCGGTGATGAGCCCCCCAGGAAGAGGGTTCCCGATGGATGACACTGTGAGGTATAGGATCGACGTGGTTGGTGTAGATGGTGAACCGCAAGCTCCCATCGATGTCGCAAGAAAATTTGTCAAGCAATGCGGAGTTCTTGGGAGGGACTACATCCCGATCACCGTTCAAGAATGTAATCGACCAAGCGGCGGTGGAGTCCCGTATGTCGGCGACACCGCCAAAGATAAGCTTTTTGACAAGCTCATGATTAATTTCCTCCTGCCGATGCCAGATGTGAATCCAGATGAGGAGGAGAGAGCAAGAATGGAGCTTGTGCAAAGAGTCAAGAAGTTTGCTCTCATCAAGATGGCTGATGCATTCAAGAACTAGAAGAAGAAACTGTACAATAACTTTGTCAAGGTAGAGAAGACTCCGGATTTTCACTCAAGGCGGCTATGCTAAGTTAAGACACTAGTGGGAGGATTTTGTGAAGTACAAGACATCGGAGAAAGCTAAGGAATGGTCTAGAATAAATACGGAGAACGCTGCTAAGAAAGTATACCATCATAACATGGGGCCTGCTAGCTACGTCGGTTGCATGCCTAAGTGGGATGCACTTGAGGTCAATTACATAGCTACCGGGATCAGACCAGAGCCCGCAACATGGACACCATGGGCGAGAAACTGGTTTTACGGCCATGGGGGCACGTTGGACAAAGAAGGGAGGGCAATATATAATCAGAAACACAAAGATGATCCCCTACTGCCCATTGATGGCTCAATGCACGGTGCCCAGAAAAATGCTTGATGGCGGTGTTGATGTAGAGCTCGTTGGGAACCCCAAGAGGAAGGTATGATGAGCACAGCAGCAAGTTTCCCTCAGTTATGAAACCAAGGTTTAATCAAACCAGTAGGAGCAAGGAAACACCTCAAAGGTGTTACTAGCTGAGCTTTGGCAGGGCGCACTACCGGTGCTAGTAGCAACGTGGAGACCTGCACAACACAACCACAGAACTTTGTCCCCAACTTGTGATGAGGTTGTCAATCTCACCGTGTTTTGCGGAAAACAAAGAATGTTTCTAGCAATTTCATCTTCTCTTTCCCACTTAGCATGTAATTCAGCTAATAGTCTAACATTTTCATCAATTCTTACTTGTATGGCATTAGTAGCTGCAAAGGGATTCTCATTAGTTTCTAGTTTAGCAGCCATTTTATTCAAATTAGATTGAGCTTCAGCCAAAGATGCTATATTTCTTTCAGTATTAGAGAGTTTTTCCTCAATAGTTTTATTGAAAGTTGTTTGTTTACTAATAAACTCTTTAAGCATAACTTCAAGTTCAGAGGGAGCACTCTTATTATTGTTGTAAGAATTTCCATAAGCATTACCATTGTTGGGAGGATATGGCTTATAATTGTTGTTACCAAAATTGTTCCTATAAGCATTATTACCATAAGCATTGTTGCCAAAATTGTTATTTCTTATGAAGTTCACATCAACTTGCTCTTCTTGAGCAACCAAAGAGGCTAAAGGAACATTATTTGTATCAATATGGGCTTTCCCATTAACAAGCATAGACATAATAATATCAATCTTATCACTCAAGGAAGAGGTTTCCTCAACAGAATTTACCTTCTTACCTTGTGGAGCTCTCTCGGTATGCCATTCAGAATAATTAACCATCATATTGTCCAAAAGTTTTGTTGCAGCACCCAAACTGATGGTCATAAAGGTACCTCCAGCAGCTGAATCCAATAGGTTCCTTGAAGAATAGTTCAATCCTTCATAAAAAGTTTGGACGATCATCCAAGCAGTCAGTCCATGAGTGGGACAATTCTTTACCAAAGATTTCATTCTTTCCCAAGCTTGAGAAACATGCTCATTATCAAGTTTTTTAAACTTCATTATTTCACTTCTCATGGATATAATCTTAGCAGGAGGATAGTATTTTCCAATAAAATCATCTTTGCATTTAGTCCAAGAATCAATACTATTCCTAGTTAAGGAATTCAACCATTCTTTAGCTTTTCCTCTCAAAGAGAAAGGAAACAATTTCAGCTTAATAATATCACCATCTATATCCCTATGCTTTTGCATCTCACAAAGTTCAACAATGTTATTTAGATGGGAAGCAGCATCTTCATTACCAATACCAGAAAATTGCTCTCTCATAACAAGATTGAGTAAAGCAGGTTTTATCTCAAAGAAAGTATTTTCAACCATAGGTGGAGCAATAGGAGTGCTCATAAAATCATTGGTGTTGGTGCTAGTGAAGTCACACAACTTAGTGTTTTCAAGAGTAGTCATTTTCTGGGGTTTTCAAATAAGAAAGCAAACAAGTAAAACAAATTTTTTTGTGTTTTTTTGAAGAACAAACCAAGCAAACAAAGCAAAAAGAAACTAAGCAAAACAAAAACAACAAAGTAAAGAGATTGGTTATGAGGGACTCCCCTTGTGAAGATGTCCTTGACTCACCGGCAACGGCGCCAGAAAAATGCTTGATGGCTCAATGCACGGCGCCCAGAAAAATGCTTGATGGCGGTGTTGATGTAGAGCTTGTTGGGAACCCCAAGAGGAAGATATGATGAGCACAGCAGCAAGTTTCCCTCAGTTATGAAACCAAGGTTTAATCGAACCAGTAGGAGCAAGGAAACACCTCAAAGGTGTTACTACCTGAGCTTTGGTAGGGCGCACTACCGGTGCTAGTAGCAACGTGGAGACCTGCACAACACAACCACAGAACTTTGTCCCCAACTTGCGATGAGGTTGTCAATCTCACCGTGTTTGGCGGAAAACAAAGGATTAAATGTATCGAATGGAAAGAAGTAGAAGTTTGCAGAAAGTAAACACAAAGCAGTAAAAGATTGTAGATTGTATGTAAAGAGAAAGGACCGGGATCCATAGTTCACTAGAGGTGGCTCTCCTTAAGATAGAAAACATGCTGGGTGAACAAATTACAGCGGGGCAATTGACAAATACCGAGAAAGCAATACATGCATATACTAATCATCTTGACTCCTCTGAGACTTGATTGGGCATTACAACATAATACATAGACCGCCATCCAAATGCATCTATGACTAATAATCCACCTTCAGGTTATCATCCGAACCCCCTCCAGTATTAAGTTGCAAGCAACATATTATTGCTTTACGAACTGCGTGTAAAGTAAACAATACGATTGGTCTATGAACAAAGGATTGTTGTTTTCTCCCTAGTAGCAACAGCACATCTAGTACCTTAGAGATTTCTGTCACTTCCCCAGATTACCAGAGGCATGAACCCACTATCGAGCATAAATACTAACTCTTGGAGTTGCTAGCATCTACTTGGCCAAGATAGCTACTAACAACGGAAAGCATGCAAGATCTCAAATAACAAAGACATGATAGAATCAATAATCAATCTGAAATAGCATCTCAATATCCATCGGATCCCCGCAAACACAACATGTATGAATTACAAATAGATGATCTTGATCATGAACGGAGCTCACAAGATCTTTCGTGGATTTTTGATTGGGTACTTAGGGTTTTTGTCCCGAGGGCAACTTATAGGCGGAAGGAGAGGCCGAGGGGGTGCCGGGAGCCACCACACCACCCCTGGTGCGGGCACAGCCTGGCCGCGCGGCCAGGTGGTGTGGCCGGCCCCTGGCCCTTCTCCGTCTCGTATTCTGGCACTTGATCACTTCCCTAAAAATAGGCACTTTGGCTTTTGTCCCGTCCAATTCCGAGAATATTCATTTTCTGACTTTCCTGGAACCAAAAACAGCAGAAAACAGGCAGCTGGCACTGTGGCTCTTGTTAATAGGTTAGTCCAAGAAATCATATGAAAAGTACTTCAAAGTTGGAACAAAACACAAGAAAGTGGATAAAACAAAGCATGGAACATCAAAAATTATAGATACATTTGCAATGTATCACCCATCGACGATATTAGAAATGCAGTAGATGATGTTGTGGCGGGACGGTTCGTTCTCGATAGTGAGAACGACGACCTCACACGCGCCCTTAAAAATCCTGAACACGACGGACGAGCACGAGGCACACCAGGCTCTAAGCCATGGAAGGTTGCCTTCCCCCTGGAAATGAAGAGATATCCTGATAAAAGCCATCAGAGGAGAAAGGAAAGGGAGGTAGCTGAGAAAGCGGCCGCTGCAGACCGCCTGTGTAATGTAGAAGAAGCATTAAAGCGGCACCAGGATCAACTCGACAGACTTAGCCAACAAGGTACTAGCGGCCAATCTCAGCGGCACGTGGTAAAAGCTGCATTCGAGGGTATCGGCGCCCTATCGAATAAGAAAAGCAGCCTCGCTTCCACGCAGCTCCATGATGTTGATGATGATGCACCGACGACATCTCCTCCTAAACGCTACCCAGTGGATGATATCACGGAGACCACAGCTTGTGAGCTAAAGGTGCAGGTTATGAACTTAAGGGTGACGGCGGCGGTCGGCATGGCGGTACCAATTGCGCCTAACCCAACTTGGCATTGCAGACCGGTTCCAAAAGGGTACGTTGTCATCATGGTGGATGAGGTGAAGGAAGATTTTGAGGAGCTGAAGCTAGACCACCCTGCAGGGGAAGTGACATGGGTATACCCTATAGGTACTCGAGCTTGGTATATACGGTCTAAATACGTAAAGGCCCACGATGTCGCCAAGGCCCAAATGAAGGACTCGAGTAACCTACGGACTCTCAATTGCTTGAATAACAAGAAGAAGCTAAAGATAGAAAGTTTGAAGGGAAAAACCCTAATCTGTAACCGACTCGACCTACTACCCGAGACCTAGCCTATCTATATAAAGGCTAGGAGGGGGCGGCGAGGAGGACACACGCAACCCTAGTTTCCACAACCCTCGCCAGATCACATCTGCGCACCATTGTAATCTTTGATTCCTTCGATAATTTCACGAGCACACAAGCAGGAGTAGGGACCTCTACGACGCCTGAACCTGGGTAAATGTTTGTACCCTGTGTGCTTGTTTGCTAGCCGATAGATGTCTCCTGCGCTCCCTCCTTCTCCAAAACCCAAGTCCATAACAATGGGCATTGATGAGTTAAACCCTCGTCAATTGGCGCCGTCCGTGGGGATTGGGAGTGCTGATGTTGTGGCTTCTTCGGCCCCATCAACCGCGATCTACAACTCTGCAACAGTGGAGATCCGCCAACTCTTCGGCGCGTTCAACTTCACCATCCACACGCCGGCCACTCGCCCAGCCTTCGAGTCCGTGGGCGACGGAAATAGTCTGGCGATAAGGAGCTTCCGCTTCCAAGTCGGTCAGATGGGCACGCTTCGCATGCCTGATCAACCGACGGCACCATCGATTGCCCCAGCATCATGGTTCCCTCCATCGATCGGCACCCTCAGTGAGCTCAACGCCCCGACAGCAGTCGAGAACACGGTCAGCGACAGCAGTCGCGACTCCGATCTAAGCAATCTGGCCACCGAAGATGGAACCTACGGTTCCAGATCTGAGAGTTGCGGAAGCAGCAGCTTCCCCAACCACTTCAGGTGCGCTGTCATCAATGCAGGCGATACCTCTGCCAACCGCGACAACAGCGGCAATCGTGGCAACCAAACCGATCTGCCCAACACCGGCAACGGTGGCAATCGCGGTAACGGAACCAACCCGCCCAACGCCGGCAATGGCGGCAACGGTGGCAATCGCACCCCCGTCGATAATGGAGGAGAAGTCGAACCTCCAACCATAATAAATGAGCAAACCGGCGAACGCGTCGTGATCAGGCTCAACGAGCAAGAATGGGCTCGCTGCCGCGAGGCCCTGCGAGGCGCTCCTCTACCCTTCGGATCCCCACAGGAACTGCTGATGGGAAATCACTGGCTCCTGAAGAAAGAATTCAAGGACCAAGTACAAACAATCGCGCAACTCGAAGCGCGCAAAAAGGCGGCAGACAAATTGAGCCTTCGTCGTGCTGGGCTCTCCTCCCACGGAGGATCCTCCTCAAGGGGCAACGAGTATCTCGCCAAGAAGAGGCAATCTCGGATGGCCTATCTCATCGAGCAAGAATGCATAGAAGATGCAAAAGTCCTTGACTTCAGCTCTATGACAGTCGATACACGGGGCAACGTGGTCCCAAAGACGCCGCAGGCTGTGGTGACAGTGGCCACCATGTACCTCCTTAACAACCAGCCGCCAGCTGGAGACCCCCGAGCCACCATGCACCAATCTACGATCGCGGGCTTGGGATTAATCGAGGCCGCCCTCGACAAGGAGCCAACACCAGAGCGAAAGAAGGGCAAAACGCTAGCAAAGCGCTACTCCTCGCACTCGTACAGCGATGACAGTCATGACCTATCTTGACGCCGCCGCTCATGGCGACACGACCGTTACTATGATGCGTGCGACGACCTCACGCAGCGCAAGATCGACAAATCAAGGGCACGACGTGCTCGGTCGACTGACACGGAAGAAGAAGATGTGGAGCTCTGTGGCGCCAGATGCTTTAGGAGATCCATTAGGCAGAAACAAATGCCTAAAGGGTTTAAACTCCCGTCAGAGAACCCGAAGTTTGACGGCCTACAGGACCCCAAGATCTAGCTAGAGGACCACATCTCCTCCGTCAGACTCCACGGAGGCAGTCGGAGCACGGCCATGCAATGCTTGCAGCTACAGCTGCAGGGCGCCGCCCGAGCATGGCTCAACAACCCCCCACGCGGATCCATCCGCAGTTGGGATGAGCTGGTTTACAGCTTCGTGCGCAACTTTAAGGGCACATACAAGTGGCCCGCATCAATCGAAGAGCTGAGATGCTGCCAGCAAAGATCTGGCGAATCGCTGTGCTCCTACATCCAAAGGTGGTCCATCATCAAGAACTCCGCAGAGAACATCTCGGAGGATCGCACGATTGACGCATTCAACGGTGGCTTCTGTCGCCTAGAACTCAAAGAGGAGCTGGGCCGCTCAAAGTCCCAGACCATCGACCACCTGATGGAGATCGCGAATCGGTGGGCCGATGGAGAAGATTCGGTGAAGAATCGCGTTCACTCCGACGAGGAGGCGGAACCCGAACGCAAACGCGACCGTCGAGGCAAGCGTCGCACGCGCATCTACGATGACTGCGACGACATCAACATGGTCGTGGTTGGCTACGCCGACAGACGTGACGATAATGGTAACAGCGGATACCGCGACTCCGGGAAAACCACAAGTGTGGCAACGACGCACTCGCGATGAGGCACCCACGAACTCCATTGAGGACAAACTGTCCGGGCCATGTACGGTACACTTCTACATCGACAAGCATGATGGCAAGAAGAAGTCCAGCCACCTCCACAAGGATTGCCGCGAGTTCCTCAAGCTACATGAGGGATTGGTTCGGATGAACCGCAATGCAGTCGAAAGAGGCTATGGAGCCGCTCTAGGCGCCGTGGCACATGGTGCTCCGCCACCACCACCTGGGCCACCCCCGAATGCAGCTGCACCGGACCAGCACCACAGAGGCGAACCGTACCCACGAGCCATGGGCACCATGATGATCCAAAAGGGACGCCCCTCCAATAGGGTGCAGAAGGCCATCACTCGCCAAGTCAACTTGGCCACACACTCGCCAGCCTCTACCACTGAGTACCTCAGTGGAAGCGAGTCATGCATCACCTTCGACAAACGCGATCATCCGCCTCAGGTACCCCGTCCAGGCCATTGCCCCCTCGTACTCGAGGCGCAAATCGGAGGCTTCGACATGAGCCGCGTCTTCATGGATGGCGGAAGCGGCATCAACCTTATATTCGCGAGTACCTTGCGAGCAATGAGGATCCCTCTAACTTTCCTGGAGGCCTCGGACACAACGTTCCACGACATCGTCCCAGGGAAAGGCGTATACCCCCTAGGCAAAATCAACCTCGACGTCATCTTCGGCACGCCGAAGAACTACCGGCGCGAGCGCATCGACTTTGAGGTCGTTGACTGGCCCTCACAGTACCACTGCATCCTCGGGCGCGTCGTGTTCGCTAGGTTCATGGCAGTACCCCACTATGCCTACCTGCAGATGAAAATGCCAGGTCCCAATGGCGTCATCACGGTTAACGTGAGCTTCAAAAGATCTGACAGTTACGACAGGGAATTCAACAGAATTTCCCAGTCCTTCGGCATGCCGAAGGAACTCGCGAGACTAAAGGAGTCGACAGACAACAGTCTGCCTCCGCTGAGCCAGCCAAGCTCACCTGATCTCTCCTTCGACTCATCGGTGCACACAAAGAAAGTGCAGGTCCACCCATCGGATCCCGGCAAGACGGCTCTCATCACCAACAACTTGAGTCCTGCATAGGAACTCGCGCTCGTCGAATTCCTCCGTGAGCACTGGGAAATTTTCGCCTGGTGTCCTACGGACATGCCAGGAGTTCCCAGGGAATTCGCCGAGCACGCACTGAACGTCAACCCCGACGCAAAGGCCAGTCAAGCAAACAATTCGGTGATTGTCTGAGCCACGAGCCCAGGCAGTTGGAATGGAGATCAACAGACTCCTCGAAGCCAAGTTCATACGCGAGATCAAGGAAAGCACTTGGCTCGCCAACACGGTGTTGGTACCAAAAAAGGACACAGATATCATGCGGATGTGCGTGGACTTCACCTCTCTAAACAAGCACTGCCCAAAGGATCACTTCCCGTTGCCGCGCATCGACCAGATCATCGACTCCACTGCGGGATGCGAGCGCCTCTGCTTCCTCGACGCCTACTCAGGCTACAATCAGATTCGAATGAAGGGGGAAGATCAAGAGAAAACAGCGTTTACAACGCCCTTTGGTGTGTTCTACTACAACACAATGCCCTTCGGACTAAAGAACGCGGGAGGCACCTACCAGCGGTGCATGCAGGCTTGCCTCAAGGAACAACTGGGTCGCAACATTCAAGTATATGTCGACGACATAGTAATCAAGACCGAGGAGGAAGCCTCCCTAATCGACTATTTGCGCGAAACCTTCGCCAACCTCGATCGCTACCGGATCAAGCTCAATCTAGACAAATGCGCCTCTGACGTACCATTTGGGCAGCTACTCGGGTATCTCACCTCCGCGAGGGGAATCGAGGCAAACCCGAAGAAAATAAAAGCCATACTGGCAATGGAGAAGTCGAAAAACATAAGGGGCGTCCAGCAGCTGGCTGGGCGAATCGCGGCCCTCAGCCGATTCATCAGTCGGATGGGTGAAAAAGCGCTACCCTTCTACCAGCTCCTCGCAAAGCTGAAAAATTCGAGTGGACCAATGAAGCGCAAGAAGCATTCGAAGTTCTCAAGCGCCTGCTATCCACTTCGCCAGTGCTGGTGACCCCAAGAGAAAGGGAACCAATGTTGCTATATATCTCCGCCACCAACTAGGTGGTCAGCACAGTGCCCGTCGTCGAGCGAGCTAAGGAAAACAAGGTCCACGGCGTACAACGCCCAGTATACTACCTCATCGAGGTCCTCACGCCAACAAAACAGCGGTACCCGCACTACCAAAAGCTGGCGTACGGTGTCTTCATGACCGCCCGGCGACTGTGCCATTACTTCCAGGAACACCCAATCATGGTAGTCAACGACGCCCCGTTGGGACACATCCTCAACAACCCCGACGCCATGGGACAAGTCGCGCTTTGGGGAATAGAATTGTCTCCATGAGACATCACATACGAAAAGCGCGACGCAATCAAGTTGCAAGTTCTCCCTGACTTCCTTGTGCACTGGGTGGAGAACTAGCTCCCGTACAAACCAGACATGTCCTACCTCTGGACAATGCACTTCGACGGGTCCAAGTGAAAGGATGGAGCAGGCGCAGGTGTCATATTGACTTCACCTCAAGGGGACAAGTTGAAGTATATCCTGCGAATGCAGTTCACAGCCTCCAACAACGAGGCTGAATACGAGGCCCTGTTGCACGGGATGAGGATGGCAAAAGCCTGCGGCGCCAAGAGGCTCATCATAAACGGCGACTCCAAGTTGGTCATCAACCAAACGATGCATGAGTGCGACGCACTAAATGACAACATGATCGCATACCGCGACCTCTACGACACACTCGAAGGAGACTTCGACGGTTGTGAGCTGCGGCACGTAGGTCGCGAAAGCAATGAAGAGGCAGACGCACTCGCCAATATAGGCTCTACCTGCGCCCCCATACCACCTGGGGTATTTCTCGAGCGCATCTGCAAACGCTCCATCAAGCCAAAGGCCGCAGAGAAGAAAACAAGCGCAGCAACGGACTCGGGGGCTACGCCGCCCAATGAGTCAATGGCACTCGATAACTTGGAGTTGGACACAGGACTCGAGGGACAAATGAGCGTCATGATGATTGAGCAATCCTGGACGCAGTCGTACATCATGTACCTCCTCAGCAAAAGGCTCCTAAACAACCCAACTGATGCACGGCACATCGCGCGGCGATCCAAGGCATTCACTGTTATCAACGGCGAACTGTATAAACACAGCATCACAGGAGTACTCCAACATCACGGCCGATGGAAGAGCTGTTCTCCTCGACATCCATGAAGGGACCTACGGGCACCACGCCGGCAGTCACGCCCTCGTTTCCAAAGCTCTACGAGCTGGATTCCACTGGCCTATGGCCATGCGCGATGCCAAAGACACCGTCCAAAAACGCAACGCTTGCTAGTGATTCGCGGACAAGCTGCACGCACCTAGCGCAGAGCTACGGTCAATCCCATTGGCATGGCCCTTCGCGCAATGGGGACTCGACATGGTTGGCAAACTTCCAAGGTCCTCACGAGGAGGCTACGTCTACCTCTTGGTCGCAGTCGACAAATTCACCAAGTGGATTGAGGCCATGCCAGTGACCAACCAATCAGGGCACAACGTAGTAAAGTTCTTCGAGTCCATCGTCTACTGCTTCGGATTACCGCACAACATCATCACCGACAATGGGACGAACTTCACATCCAAGGAGTTCGAAGAATTCTGCAAGAACCTAGGGATCAACATCAGCTATGCCTCGGTAGCGCACCCACAGACCAACGATCAGGTGGAAAAAGCAAACGGGCTCGTCTGCAGCGGCATCAAGAAGCGACTACTCTGGCCACTCGAACAAGCCGCGGGTTTCTGGCCGGATGAACTGCAATCCGTACTCTGGAGCCTACGCACAACTCCAAACAGTGCCACGGGCTACATGCCATTCTTTATGGTGCACGGAGCCGAGGCAGTGCTACCCGCCGAGGTACGGTACAAGGCGTCGCGTGTGGTCGCTTAAAGCGAACAAGAGTCATCACTCGCACTCGAAGACTCCGTCGACCTCCTTGACGAAGCAAGGGAAATCACCACGGAAAGATCAATGATCTACCAGCAGAACCTGCACAACTACCACAGTAGGAGGCTACGCCCCAGATCCTTCATCGAAGGCGGCTTGGTCCTGCGACTGAAGCAGCAGGGGCATCTCAAGCTCGAGTCCCCCTTGGAAGGACCGTACATGATTACAGAAGTAATCCTAGGTGGCGCCTATCTCCTTCAAGATTTAGAGACAGGAGTCGCATACTCCAACCCCTGGAACGTCGCACAGCTGCGACGCTTCTACCCTTAGTCGCCCTTTACTTTTTACATTGCAAATACTCAGCCACACATTGTACCTCGCACTATTCTTCGAATAAATAAAGCTAAGTGCCCCAAAACTCTGTGTTCTCCTTTACTTTTCCAAATTTATCTACTTGGGGGTTGCGCCACCCTATATACATCTGTTCTACGAACCAAAACGCAATATCCTGAGTAGCTGGCACATCAATCGAAACCATTGACACAAACATCAACCCAGCTGCAACGCACCTGACAGGTTGACAAGGGACTAAGCTAAAAGCATGACCAGGCTAACGAAAGGGACTCGCATAGTGCAACGCACTTCATGCTAACAAAGCTCTTTATATATATTCAACAATAAATTATACACAACATTTATACGAACTTTACAACACAAGTACACTTATATGCAGGATACAAACTAGGCTACTACTGCAGCAGAAGAACGTTGGTTTGTTCCTAAAAGAAGTCGACGATCTCTTTTGTTGGGCGATCCACCGCCTGGTAGTGCGGCACCATATTCCAGGCAGAACCTGTTGGTGGTGCAGGCGGCCCAGATGCAATTGCCGCAACATCTACGTCAGGCCTGTGCAGTCGCACCAACGATAGAGCGGCCTTGGCACCAGCCACCAACTGTTGCCTCACGTACTCGCGAACCGCGGACAGGTCTTGAAACTTGTCAAGTAGGGCCAGCAGGCTCGATGGAGTAACATCCAGCGGAAACATCATCCGATAAATGTTCTTCAAACATGACTGCGACTTCTTCAGAAAGTGCAGCACTCGCGACGCGCGATCCTGCAGCGTCGCCAAAGCAATCACACGATCATGATCTACCCAGAAGTATCCACTCTCTTGAAGTTGCTCCTGGGTGAGATCATGCATACGAATGGCAATTCTATCCTTCTCACCCTGCGGATGACGTGCGCTGACAACTACACGAAGCAGCAAACAGCAGTATAAGTACAACATACCATTACGAGTGTCTACAAGGAAAAGATGAGAGCAAGCAAACTATAACTTGAATTGGTCACCCAGCTGCGTCACCTCGCCAAGCAGATACTGCTCTCGGGTGGCGGCTTTCTCCGCCTTCGACTTCCATACATCCGCATTACCACGGAGCACGGGCAACTCAAGCTCCAGCTGCTTCACGCGGTCACGCAGTCACGAAAGCAGTGACAGCTCATCTACACTGGAGCGCGGCGGTACCACGGTATCATCAAGAGTCGGCAAGTCCTGAGTTTCGCTCAAAGGATCACTTGATGTACCCTACCACAAGTCAAGATAGAAGCAAATAAGACGACCAAATCAACACAAAGACAAAGGATTCAAGTGCATTCAAGACTAGCAAAAGTATCAGCAGATACACTCGCCAGCAGGCATGGTCTTAAAGAAAAGGGCATAAACTAATAAACTATTACAAAGCTAACTAAGGAGCAACTGGCTTCTTCGACTTCGACGGCTTCGAGGGCTTCATCGAGTCCGTGGCAGTGTCAGATGCCACTGACTTTCCGCCAGCCCCTGATGTCGCCGATTTCGCTGCCTTCTTGGCGCGGTGCAGCTCCTCGGAATACTTTGCAACAATATTTATACTCTGAGGCCCATACTTGCCACAGGCAGTCACGAAAGGATCGAAGACTACCTGCTGGCTGTCCGTGCTAACAGGCATCGCCTTCGACACCGTGGCAGGATCAACCTTGACTCCGTGGGCCTGCACCATGGCAAGCGACATGGACGCGCTAGCCGCGCGGAGTGAGTTCTTGTAGCTGGAAGGCACACCCCCGGCGAGTGACTCCACCAGCTCGTCTATATTCTTGATTAGCTCCGCCTTGGGCATCAGCTCCTCCCGGAGGCGACTAAGGGCACCCTTGGCCTTGGAAAGCGTATCCTGGACGGCGGCGCTACGGTCCTCGACTGCCGACAGAGCACCCACCAGAGCATCATCGTGACGAAGAGCCTGTGGGTCGAAACTCAAGTCGCCAGCATCTGCACATAAATCCACACATGGACAAAACTTCAGTGCCAATGGCAAAAAGTCCAGCAGAGAAGGACAACGATATCCAAAGCAAAATACCTGAGAGGGTCTTGGCGATTGAGAAAAGCTGTTCCTCGAACAACTTCTCCCTGGCTGCGAAGGAGGCACGCAGCTCCTCTTCGCGCCTTTGCGCCTCGTCACGCGCCGCGATTGCCTCATCGCAACCCTTCACAGCCGCGGCGAGGGTTTTCTCCATGGTGGCAGCATTGCGCGGGAGGGCGTTATGTTCAGCTACAAACAGAAAGGGATTGACTATCAGTCGACCATATCAAAAACAAGATGATGAAGAAGAAGAAGTGTAGGACACTCACTTTCAACCACGTGATGACGCGTCTCTAGCATCACATGCTGGCGGCCCATCGCAAGCACTTGCTTTGCCAAGTGCGCGGCTTCCTTCACAAGGAGCTATCGCACAACAAGGAATCAGCAGAGGCAATAGATAACATCGACTGCAACACTAAAAAGGAGAAAAACTACACTTACATGGTCCTCCAATGACTCCGAAGATGTCTGTTGTACCGTCATCCGGGCAACCATTCGATGCTCCCCTGCATGAGGAGAACCGGAAGAGTTGTGCCCGGAGTGGGCCGCCAATAGAGGGGAAGGAGCGCGCTCGACCTCTTTCGTGGCCCTTGAGGTCGCGACTCCTGATTCCTTCAAAAATTGGACGTCGCTAGAAGATGAAGACGACTCTTGACTGCAAGACAAAAACCACATCAAGAAAGGGCAAACCCAGAGACGAGCCATCAAGGGCAAAAAACAGAGAAGAACAAATCGACTACAAAACTTACCAATCAATCTTGTCAAAGTCAAAAGTGGCTTCCCCCGACTCTGACGAAGACTCCTTGGGGAATCGCATCTTCTTGCGAGAAGATAGTGCCACGGCGCTCACATGAATGGCAGGAATTGGTGACTCCGCACCAACACCCGTACCTTACGGAGTTGAAGGAGACGATGCATCGGAATCCTCGCTGCACGAACGCTTGCGAGTATCTGGACTATCGGACTCGGGGGCTTCCTCCTCCACATCAGATGGGACGGTCGACTCCGACTCGTCCTCTTCCAAAGCTTCGCGAGGGATAATCCCCTCAGGAACAGGGGGCATACAAGGTGACACCGCCCAATCCTGCACACAGACAACACATTCAGCAAAAAGCAAGTAAACAACAGAGAAGCAATCGACAAATTTAGCTATTGCGTAGCACAGCTATACCTCAGGAGGAGGGTTCGTAGCATCAAATGGAGGAACAATTGGCTCACTGGGGAGCACATCCTTGACGGTGTACTTGGTGACCAGTCGAACCCTCTTGTCCACCTCACTCGCGGACATGCCATCGGCAGACACGCGAGTGGCATCATCAGCGCCAGCCCGCTGAAACATGGGGTGGACTCTGTCCTGCAGGAGCTGGACGCGACGGCGCAGCCAAGTGCGAATGAGAGCGCAGCCTCCTTCCTCTTTGCCTATGCGACTCTCGAGGTCGCAGACGCGCCTGTACAGCACATCTGTCTCCGCAGACTCGCCAGGCATGACTACATTCTTCCAGGAGCGCATCCTCTTGCACGGCGTCGCAGGATCGAAGGGTGCGAGTCCAAAGTGCTCACCGTTAGCCTTCTCATTGTGGATGTAGAACCATTTGCCCCTCCACCATTGGACGGACGCCATGAGCTTGATGTCGAAATAGGTGGCGGATGGGTCGACATGGATTCCGCAGCCACCTACATCATAGACTAAAGATCCAGACGTAGATTGGCGCTTCAATTTGAAGAGGCGCTTGAAGAGGCCAAAGTGCGGCTCGATTCTGAGCCAGCACTCTCAGAGGGTGATGAAGCAAGAGATATGGAGGATAGAGTTTGGGGACAGCTGATGGAGCTGAAGCCCGTAGAAACAAAGGAGGCCCCTAAAGAAGGGGTGAAGAGGCAAGGAGAGACCGTGAATGATGAATGCTAAAAACATCACTCGAAAACCAGCGGGAGGAGTAGAAATTGTCTCACTGCCGGGGACACGTTCGTCGGCGATTGCGGCGGATAGTACTCTGTCTTGGCGAAGAAGACGGAGATCAGATGACTTGATGATGGAGGGGCGCCATGCACCATTCGTGACACGGGTGCCTGAGGTCTTGTTCTTCCCGCCGGTGGCGGTGCTGGTGCCCGCAGCGGCGGAGCCGCCTTTCTTCTTCGCCGCAGCAGCGGTGGCCGCGGAATCAGCCGCAGTGCCTCCCTTCTTCTTCCCCATTGCGCGGCGGCGATGCGAGCGAAGGAAGTAGCTCGGAAACGAGCGGAGCTGGTCCAGCATCATGGAAGAAACAAGCGCAGAGAAAAGCACAGGAACAGCGGCAATGGCGATGGAAGCAAAGCATGAATGAGAGAAGATGAGAAAATTACCGTCACAGCGCCGCTACTTAACCCCTGGAAGATGCAATCCAACGGTTTAGAAAAACCCTACTGGACGCGTGGCAAACATCGTGCTGGACACGTGGAGAAGTGGAAGCGCGAACCGTCCTCCACTACTCCCATTACGCGCGGACATCGAGGAGGCGCAGTTAAAATAAAAGATTACGCACGCCCAGTCAAATCAAAGTCAGAGAGTGGGACCCACTGCTCGTCACGTCCCGTCAAACTCGCTCACGCGGGAAACTGAGGTCATGAAATCGTCAGCACTGACGTCATCAAAGCTACGCAGCAGAAGACTTCGACTACTTTAGTCCTTGCTTGAGTCTTTGACTCCACCAAGCACTCGGGGGCTACTCCCATAGGGAGCGCTGGTCGCGCACCCTATGATTTTTTCTTTTCTTTTTACAGGAACATGGACAATCACAAGCAAACCCAACCACTCGAAATACGATTCGACTATGGACATGGGTTACTCCCATAGGGAGCGCCAGAAACAAATTCGACTGAAACAAGCAAACAAAAGACGACAGCAGTCGCAAAAGTTCTTTAGTCTCTGCCTAAGTCTTCAACTCAACCAGACACTTGGGGGCTACTCCCATAGGGAGCGCTGGTCGCGGACCCTATGATTATTTGTACAAAAAACTGTGTGTTGATAACATCCACACTCGAAGCTCATGGCGACACCGCTCATAATTTTCCCTACAAAGAGACTACGTCTCCTGGGTCACCCGAATCGTCTCCGCGGTGATAAAATTCGGATGCCGTGCTTACAGCGTGAAGGTAAGACCTGAATAAGGCCTGGCAACGCACTAGCTGCACACTACCAGAAATATATCCGTGCCTACAGGTACGATGAATATGCTTTGACAGACGCGTCGAGTGCTCACACCCATATAACTGGAATTCGGCTCCTGTAAGACCTCCACGGCTTGAGTCGAATTACACCAGCACTTTTCCGGATTCGAGTCCGGGGACTCGAGTTCAAGTAGATTGCGTTGTTTCACCCTAAGATGGTTAACTGATACCGATACTTCGGTTATATCAGGCACGCACATCAACAATCCCTATGACACAAACAAAGCAGTCGAAAATGTACTCATTCCATGCACTCGAAAGACTTCAAAAAGTCCCCAGTCGAATCTGCGATTCCACTGGACACTCGAGGGCTACTGACATGGGTATACCCTACAGGTACTCGAGCTTGGTATATACGGTCGAAATACGTAAAGGCCCACAGTGTCGCCAAGGCCCAAATGAAGGACTTGAGTAACCTAGTACTCTCAATTGCTTGAAGAACAAGAAGAAGCTAAAGATAGAAAGTTTGAAGGGGAAAAACCCTAATCTGTAACCGACTCGACCTACTACCCGAGACCTAGCCTATCTATATAAAGGCTAGGAGGGGGTGGCGAGGAGGACACACGCAACCCTAGTTTCCACAACCCTCGCCAGATCACATCTACGCACCATTGTAATCTTCGATTCCTTCGATAATTCCACGAGCAGACAAGCAGGAGTAGGGACCTCTACGAGGCCTGAACCTGGGTAAATCTTTGTCCCCTGTGTGCTTGTTTGCTAGCCGATAGATGTCTCCAGCGCTCCCTCCTTCTCCAAAACCCAAGTCCATAACAATGGGCATTGATGAGTTAAACCCTCGTTAGGAAGATATGGAGCTGACTCAACTAGGAGAAGCTAAAGGGGGGACTATTCTATGGCCAAAGGAGCGCATCATGCTTCCAAATTATGTGCCGCCAAGGCCACCCACTCCTCAGAGCAGCAATCCACCTTCGCTGCCACCTCACCATTCTCCAGCGCAACCGTCGCCTTCACCGCCTCACCACTCAGCGCAACCGTCTTCATCGCTGTCTCCGCCGCCGCGTCAGCCGTCTCCGTCCCCTGAGCCTCAGAGACAAAAGAGGAAGTATACTAAGAGGGGCAACACCACCAGCAGCAGCAAGATCACCGAAATGTAAGCTATCACCCCTCCCAAAAGTACCTCATCAGAATATGAAGAAGCTACCTTGCGAGAAGACAGATGAGGAAACTGCTGCGGCCGCAGCTGCCCATTATGAAAAGTGGAAGATTGACATGGCTAACAAGCAAAAGCCGATAGAGGCATTCTTCCCGGTCACCACAGAAGATAAAGCCAAAGCAGCCGCGCTTAAGATTCAGCTTCACCAACCCATAGCGCTCACATCAGACTATAATCTCTCTATTACCAAGTCGGCTGAGGCAAAAGAGCGGAGAGTCAGGAAAGAAGTTGCCCAGCTCGGACAATAGAAAAATCAATCGATCGAACCGCTCAAAGTGTACGATACCAATGAGTGAAGAGCCCAGGAGCGACATGATCCGAACATTGATCCGGAGTTTGTTCGACTATACGGAGAAAAGGCCAAATTATATGGACTGTCTATTATTGAGTACATGAGCCGTATGGATGAGTTCGAGGGGTACCAAGAAACAGCATGCGTGTACCAGTATGGGGATCCTCTCGTCAAACCCGAGTTAGTCAAAGATCTACCAACAAAAATGCGAAGATTGCATAACTGGTACATCTAAGCCTGTGCTGAATTCAAAAACTGGATCTATGCTGCATATAAACACCACCATTACGGTCATGGAGATGGCTTCCTACTGATCGAATTTCCAGAATTATTTCAGTTTTACCAACAAGACGCCCTCGACAAAACTATCATCAGTGCCTATTGTTTGTAAGTATTATTAATTTCTGTAATTAAGTCTTTCTAGCTCAGCTCATTCGTTGCTTGTATAATCTTACTCTTCACTATACTAATTATATATGCAGAATGAAGATTCTCGAATGCAACAAAGGACAAATCTATGACCTTGGGTTTGTTGACTGCAATTTTGTTCATGAAGTTACTCTAAAAACAAAACTCAAAGAGACAGAGGATAACTTGGTACAAGTGTTGAAGCATTTCAGCAACAGAAGGGAAATACCATTTCCTTACAATGCTGGGTGAAAGTGCTTGAGGCAGAAAGTCGGGAATAACTTATGTGGATACTATATCTGCTAGTTCATTCGCCAGACGACCAAAGAGAAGGGCGCAGACCGGAACATCAAAAAAATTGAAGTACGATAAACAATAATCACAACTTTATTTTATTACCACCAATTGTGTTTAGTTTCATTCATATATATTGATCCCCTTCTTTATATTAGATCGAACGGATGCGGGACGGTCTTCTATCACAAGAACGCGTGCAAGCAATCCAAGAGGAAATTGCCAGATTCTTGTTAGAACAAGTCATAGATCCGAAAGGAGAATACTATTACCCACTTCATTTGGAAGGGTGAAGTGTAAAAAAGAAGATGTGAATTAGCTCAAATTCGTGTGAGAGTATCGTTTGTAATTATAATATGTTTCGACCAAGAAGACGGATGAGACGGTGTATAATATATTTGTGATCATGCATGATGTGTAATATATATATCGTGGTTTCATTATTGTTGTATATATGTAGTACCATTAAATTGATAAAAAAAATCCTGCCACGGCACAAAAATAGCCCGAAAATCCTGCCACGACACAAAAATAGCCCGAAAATCCTGCCGCGGCACAAAACCCTGCCGCGGCACAAAAATAGCCCGAAAATCCTGCCACGACACAAAACCCTGCCGCGGCACAGAGAACAACGATCCCGGTTCGTGCCAAGAACCGGGACCAATGATCCACCCCCGCTCGTCTCTCGCGCTCCCACGTGGAGACCCATCGGTACTGGTTTGTTCCATGAACCGGGACCAATGATCCCCCCCCCTCCTCGTCGCGCGCCTGCCCACGTGGAGACCCATTGGTCCCGGTTCGTGCGCGAACCGGGACCAGCATTAGTCCCGAGTGATTGGTCCCGGTTCGGGAACCAGGACCAATGGCCCTTATGAACCGGGACTAGAGGCCCTTTTTCCACAGTGAGATACTGAACTACATGGAATTATTTTTCTTCTAGAAGAAAATATAAAAAAGCATGAGAAGATATAATAATAGTAGTGATAAGATGGAATCAAGATACCTCATGTTAAACAGTGCACAAGACCACCTTGTCGTGTGCCTTCCAAAAAATGCAAGCCCATTATAGTGCGACCATGTAGAAGTGGTGAGCACTGATTTAATATAAAGGATTCTTTCATCATCTGACCTCAACGCCCCAATGTACTCCCAAGTGCCAAATCTGTACAGCTTTTCAGAAATGTGATACGCACCAATGAAATGAAACTACTTGTAGCAAATAAATGAGAGGGCAGTACTGCATGGAAAGGATGCAACTAGCTAGCTGGCCTTCCATGTTTTGCTCACTATCTTTGAGGTCTCTCCACATGTTCGGGCTTGGAAGGCAATATGGAATTAGGGTGTGCAACATATTGAGGTGGTTCAGGTTCATACACTCTCTGATGTGGCACCAAATTGAAACCCTCGACGTTAACAAGAACATAGTGACATCCACCTGCTTCGGTAATTGCTTGGGCAATATCTTTGCAGACGTTTCATCTTCTCAGTAGTATCATGATTCCCGACAAGAAACCCTGTTATTTAGACTTCACTCCTGACTATGTCGGGTTACCCACTCCAAACAATGTACGAACAGAGTGGCTGACCATCTTGCAAAACCGGCCTCCTCCTTCGGTCATAGGATCTGGAAGTATGATCTACCGGCCTCTGCTAGAGAACTTGTAAAGAGCGATTCAGAGTCTATGTGCACTACCTTAATATAAAGTTCTCTTGCCCTAAAAAAAATAGACTTCACTCCTGAGTAGAAGAAATCCTCAAGGCAGAAAGAGGTGTGTCCTGCCTGTGCCCGCTACAGTCAACATGGTTGACAAGTGGCAGCCACCGACAATGCAGTTTAGGCTAGATGGAGCGAGGTGCTTGAGATGAACACTCAATCTCGTCCTCATTCTCCACATACCAGTGCTTAGAATTTGGACGCGCCTCATTATGTGCTATTATTTCCCTCATAAATAAACACATAAATAATTTATTTGTTATTTTTTATGTGCTTCTTCTTCATTTCTCTAAGATCATAATGAGTCGCGAGCTTAATCTTCATCTTGCAAGCTTCATTGGTTGACATGTACAACAAAGATCCAGCTAAAGTGTTACCATTCACTTTAGTTTGTCACGTCTTTGTACTTATATCCTTGGATATGGCTACTTGTTCCTTGGACTTCTCTTCCAGAGAAATACAAGGACTGGCACATTGGGTACTCCTGGGACCTCCCGATTGGGTGGGGGCGATCGTCTGTGCCCGCAAGATCATCCTAAGCAGCTTCAAGGGGGTGCATCGTGAAGCTCTGTTTTCTATCGACACCATGGGTCATCTCTGTGCCGAGATTTCCATGGTATTGACACATGAGGAAAGTGTCATGGAGGTTGTGGCTGCAGGACAAGATAGTACTAGCGAAGGCGGGGTCTTGGATGCGATGAGTTTTCTTCACAAACAATAGTTCTGATATGTCTTGCGGGACGATGATCCCTTCGATACCGGACACGAGTTCATGTGAGCCTGGTGGTTGATGGCTTGCAGTAGTTGTCTCCGCAAGTAGTGGTCGAATCAGTGGAGGATTTCATTGTCGGTGGTGCTCCTCGACTATTCTGATTTCTAGATTGTAAACCCATGGTCTTGCCTTTATTGATTGTACTTTGTTGAAGGCATTGCTTTGGGAATGCAGACTTTTTTTTTGAGAAACACAGTACAATCGTAGACGCTCACAACACGTCCATGCACCTACCCCTATGAATGCACACATGCACACCCTACATATATAAGAGTACCTTCGAGAGGCTGAGCCGACGGATCGGGTCTTGAGATTGACGAAGTCATCACGGGCACCTCGCTGTCGACGGGAACATCGACTCCAACTGAAAGAATATTCCACTTTTTTCTGCAACACATAGTGTCAAACCTGGGGTTTGAACTCTGGTGGGCTGGGGGTACAACCACCCAACCACGGGTTAGTTTGCGGAGTGCAGTCTTTCTTCATGGTGAAAACCTAAGATCTTCGATCGGGCAATTACGACGCTTGTTTAGTTTTTAACTTCTTGGAGACGTTGTTTTTGAAATACCTCTTTCATAGTCCTGGTGATTTCTTTGGTGGTTAGAGGGCTGCTGTGGATGATTGATCATTGTGGCGGTGTCTTTTACTGTTTTTATTTTATTTTTGTTTGTGCACATAATTGACGTCTTTGAGCACCGGTGCATACGCTGGTCTAAAATCCGTATCTGCTCGATATCAGTATTTTATCTTTATCAAAAAAGCGTAAATCTGCCAAACGAGCAGCTAGCGTTATCACCGATCTAGCTTGGTGGTCACACGATCGTGATTCGTGATGTTTCTACTTTAATTATTAATCACACTTGTAGTCACTCTTAAACATTCTAGCAGAATTTTCATTCAGCGTAGTATGGATATCTAAAACCTTTAAGAAAGGACGGACCACAGATCAAGGTATTTTCAGGTGGGACAAGTGAAAAAAAAACTCGTCGCCCCCGCGTGGCCACAGGGGGAACCCTAGCTTACCTCGCCGCCGCCGCCCCCTCTCCCCTCCCCCTTCCTCGCCGCCGCCAGGAGGGCGCGCCTGGGCGAAGCCCGGCCGGCGCCGGCGCCGGCGGGGCTCTCTCGTCCTCTCTCTCGGTGCGGGCGCTCACGGGGCCGTCCTTCCGAGGCAAAACGTGGTGCTGGCGTCGGGTACCATGGCGGCGCTGCAGTGGCGCGCGACGGGCGGCGAGGTGGCGGCCGTGTCCTAGACTGGCGGTTGCGGGTCTGGGTGGCGAGGGCCGAGGGCGGCGTGGGCCGTGGGCGGCTCCCTCTGCAACGCTGGGTGGAGGGGCGGCGCGGTGATGGGTTGGTGGTGCGGCCGGTCGGGGTGGTCGCTGTTGTGCGGGCAGGCTGGTCATGGTGAGGAGGGTGGCCCTCCGCGGCGGCGAGGAGCAGCGGCGATGGCGGTGGGCTCAGCAGCAGCCCAGCAGCACGGGCCCGATCTGGGCCTGGGAGGGCCCGATCTGGGCCGGCCGGACTGTGGTTGTTCTTCCCCAGTGCAGATGCTGGGCACTCTCGACGGTTGTGTGGCCATGGCGCCGGAACCTGGCCGGGCGGGCAAGGATCTGGTGGCTGCCGGTAGGTCCAGGACGGGATCTGCGAGGTCCGGATGTTTGGCGGCGTGGTGGCCATTTTTTCGACCTTCTATTCTTGCGGGCAGGCTTGCGCAGGCCTCCCTCGTCTCTGGCGATGGACATGTCATGGCGGTGGCGGGCGCTCCGATGATCTTCCTCAGACCGATGGTGGGCCGACTCCAAATCCGGGTGAGCTCGATGGCGACGACGTTGCTGCTTGGCGGCGGGGATCTACGGTGGCAGCGGATTCACTAGTGGACAGAGAAGTAGGAACTGACGCTCGGGTTAGCGGCGACGTTAACACCCTTGTTGCAGTGTTGCGATGGGGCTTCACGAGCCCTCTTGGGTGAGGTCAGGCCAGTGAGGGCCTGGTTTGCCCCTGCTGCTACATCTGGTCGGCTATCGCCATCCGGCGGTGGAGGTAGTCCCCTCCCGCATGTGACTATACCGCTGACTCCCGCCGAAGTTCCTCCCTTTCAGTAATACTAGTCTCCCACTGTGGCTCACGGTGAGACGGCGGGGGTGACGGCAAGACCGTGGTGGCGTGTGCTGGTGGGCGGCCTGCGTGGTGGAGCAATTCGAACTGTCCGGGAGTGTGGTTTTTTTGAGAGGTCGGGAGAAATCCTTTTTTCTAGGCACCGACGCGGTGACGCCTGCGGGTGTCGCCGTCCTTCCTGAAGGGCATCAGGTGTATCTCTTTCCCACCTCCCGTAGCGTATCGAGGAAACCCTAGGACCAGTCCGGGCAGCAGCGTCGTTGTCGTCGCTTTCCTTCTTGGAGGTGTTGCTTGGTACACGATGCTTCGGAGCGCTAGGAGGGTGGTGGTAATCTTCCGGAGGGCGCAGCGGTTGCGTGTCATCCTTGTTTTCGTCAAGCCACTGTTATCGGCTTTGTTTTCTCTTTTTGTTTCTTTTTTGTTCTTTTTGTTTTGTCTTTTGGGCGTTGTGCTCTCTGGCCTAGCAGCGGTCTCAAACGGTTGCTCTATTTATATAGCTGGGCGAAAGCTTGTTTCGAGGAAAACCTTTAAGAAAGGTGAAAATCTTTTGTTCAGTTGAGTTTCCCAAGACCGAAACCATAAAACATCACAAAATACATTTGCTTCTCCTAAAAAATACCAAAAAATCATGAGAAATTATTTTAGCACCGACTAGATTTTTTTTTGAAATGGGGACTGCCCCGGCCTCTGCATCGAGTGATGCATGCAGCCTTTTATTTCTTTATTATAACAGAAGGTCTTTACAACTCAAGGATCACGGAAGTTTGATATGTGTATCGGCCACTCAAAAATCAATAGAAGAAATAAAAAAAGTTGATTCATTAGGCAGAAATTCTAGAAACAGGCCGTCAGCTGCAGAGTTGGAATAAATCCTGTGCTACCGTTTCCATACGGTTGCACCCAAAATCCATGGCAGGCCGCTGCTGCTCCGACTGAAGGAAAGACCACATATGGATCCAGTGCGTAGTACGCGGTATAACCTGAAAAATAATTGTTTTTGAAGATTTGTTAAACACAGAGTCATTTCTCACAGCCCAAATATCCCATAGTAAGCCGCATGCACCCACTCGGATTTGTATTTTATCATCCTTATTCACCCCCTTTAACCATGTACCGAACATGTTTGAGATGCTAGTTGGTGGAGCAATATTAAATGATATATGGACTATACGCCACATAATTTTAGCTAAAGGGCAGTGGATGAACAAATGTTAAATTGTCTCATTTTCATTACAAAAGCAGCATTTCTCACAGCCTTGCCAATTGCGTTTTTTTAGATTATCTTTTGTAAGAATAACTTTGTTTTCAGAGGGACCTTGATTTTTCAAATGTATTTTCTTAGGAAAGGCGTGTTCCCATTCATAAAGTCTAAATACAAAGATTTTACTGTAAATTCTTTTGTATTTGTTAATTTTCATTGAAACACATCATCATGTTCGGATAGATTGATATACATAAACCTTTCTACCAAATGCAGCCACCGACTCCACCGTCTACCCGTAAGAACACGTCTAAATTGGATATTTAAAGACGAGTTGGATAGTATATCCGCCACTGTGACCTCTTTCCTTTGAACAATACTATATAAGGACTAATATTGTATCGCAAGAGGGGTATCGTCTAACCAAGTGTCTTCCAAAAACGAGTTTTTTCACCATTTCTAGTTTGAAATTGACCTCTACTGAAGAAGTCTGCTTTAACTATCATCAATCCTTTCCAAAAAGGAGAATCCGAAGGACGTACTTTAACCTGAGATAGGCTTTTGGTTTGAAGATATTTGCTATGGATTAACTCATGCCAAACTCCCTCCCCTTCAAGAATCTTGAACAACCACTTACTTAATAGGCTTTTATTTTTTAGTTCTAGAATCTCAATACGTAGTCCACCTTGATCTTTTGGTCTACAAATAATGTCCCACTTAGCCAGTCTATATTTACGTTTATGATCGCAAAACATGATTAGTACCCTCTATTGGAATTTTTCTTATCTTGCAGAGTCTAGTCAAATCTAATTTCGTTGGATACACTACTTTAAACCTATTATCAGGTAAAGCTTGTATATCCCATTGACTGTTCCCTGGCACCAGCCACTCCAACTCCTATACTACCTGTGCGGCGGACATTAAATCACCTTTCACCTTAATAGATCCTAGCTTCCCACTCTCACGCATCTCTTTTAAACCCTGTGTTCGTGGAATGTCGAAGAACAGAAGTTTGTCGTTTGCCAAACCATACATAGTAGCCACTGGTTTGGGCATCTTGGGGAGATGGCACTCTTCCGACTTGTGGAGCGCAGATTCACATAAAATACAAATCTCGATCATACAACCCAGAGCTACATGACCTGTTAGCCCACATCGAAAACACGTAATCTTGTCAGGTTTTTTTTGTAGCCTTGGCCCCTCCTTGGTCCCTCCTTGGCACCGACTAGATGCCTGGGCGTCTAGCCTCCAAAGATACTACGAGGACATCTCTCCAATAACATGCAAGTCTAGGCATTGATATATATATATATACACACAGCTGAAGAAACAAAACAAAAATGAAAAAAGAAAAGAAAATTCCCGTTGAATAGTAGCAAACACTGCAGCAAAACTCCGACCATCCAACACGCATAATTCTCCTGATCCGCTGCAAGTACTCCCAGGAAATTTCACAACATCTCGAGTCGACTTGAGCATGCGAGATGGAAACTTCCTAGCCTATGGGGTCTTCTTCAAGCACAGTCCCCATAATCCCACCACTAACGCCTTGGAAAACGCAGCAATCTAATGCCGAGGCGTACCCAAGTTGAACGAGGGTTGCCACAAACCATAGATACATGGATCTGCGGCATAATGGGCTGCACTCGATCCATCGTTCTGTCTACCACCATCGTTATCCGTCACCTGAAGATCCAAGCACGCACACACGCCACTAGGCGAATTGTTGTGTGCCTGCCCGGTTTAAATCAAGACGCCCTTCTTCAGCTCCTTGTGAAGATCTTTGATCCAAAAGTGAGCATTAATGAACCAATTCGCAACTTGTTCCCTGGTGAGGCCGGTATTGGAGGCGAGCATGTCCTTCTTGCTATCCTGCGGATACGAGTGGAGTTTAGTTCTCGAACAACCAGGCCTTGAGCAAGGACACGCTCCTCTCCCAGCTGCAGCGGCTAGCGCTAGACCACCAGGTTCTTCACTATGAACGCCCTCGTCCCAGCTGTGGCTCTATCATCACGTACGCTGGGAATCATCGAAGATTCCACCCTGTGGGGGATGGGGGTGGCTAGACAGTCCCGCCCCTTCCACAGCTATGACCTCGTCGGTGATCCGTTGCCTCGGGGCTCGGGGCTCGGTATGGCACGGTGCATGACCGGCACATAGATTCCACTGCCGCCATCGGCTGCGTCAGGCCTCTACAGTGCGAGATGGTTGTGCCTGGAAGACTAGACGATCTCGATTTCTCTTGTTGAGTTCGAGATTACCGAGTGATGGCGGAGGCAAGGAAGTGGATGGGGTGATGACGATGCTTCATAACCAGTGGTGAAAAAGCGGTTTCGCTTTCTGGTATTGTCCACGCTGAAAACCGTATGCATGGCGACTGTGACCCCAGTGGGCACAGTGTGCTTGGAAAGTGGGGGCAACATCACACGGAGACTTCATTTTTTGTGGTGGTTCTCAAGTATTGAGTCTCGAGTTTCAGGGTGAAAACCCTAGGTCTGGCCTCAATTAGTTGAACCTGGCAATGGTGGTCTTCTGTATATTCTCTTGTTGACGGCATTGTCTGGAAAGCACGAACTTTCTCTAGGTGAAAACTCATGGTCTGACCTTGTGGTTAGATTAGTGACGTTGGTGCACTGTTTTCTTCGCTAGACCTTGTTGGAGAACTTCTTTTGCAGTTTGGTGTTGTTAATGGTGGTGGCTGGTTCATGCTGTTGCGAGTCGTTGATCACATTGGCATGGTCTTTTTTGGTGTTTCTAGGCTATCTGCATCATTGATATCTCGAGTAGTTCTTGGTATTATGTTGTTGCAGAGACCCGGTATAATTGGTATCCCTTTTATATTAATGTATATTGCTTTTTGTCAAAAAGTTGACTATGATCACAAGCCTTTCCATTAACTGTTTGTAGAGGAACGAATCAATATATTCTGAACCATTTTTTCCATTGCTCAACTCTTTATATCTTACGAAGTACTAGTACCTCACATAGTTCTCGAAAATAGTGACCATTAAATTGGGTAAGAAGCAAAACAGATGTCTATTTAAAGGTCGGTATGGTTCGATCCTAAAAATTAGGTAGACATGGGGTTTCATGACTTAGTCACACGCCTACATCCATCCTGGCACTTACAAATAATCGACCTTGTGTTTGTTTTCTTCGTGCTTTCCTCGTCAATTTTAGTTTATTTTGAATGATTGAGCATGGGAAGTGTCAGGATAGTTGATGTTTGTGTGCGCAAATGTTTGACATACACCAACTGGAATGGTAGCATATCCTGAGAAGTGTTGGTCCGTTTATGAGTGCCCATTAGTAGTTTTTCCCAGTTTCGCAGTACAAGTACCCAGACATTTTCTTTTACTTAACGTGCAAGTAAGCACACATTTCATAAAGGACATCGCAGTATGCTAGAAATTTAAGTCCAGGGACGACATGGTTTAGGGCTTGAGGCTACACTTTCGAAGAGCCCTAACTGGTAAAAAATAGACTAGGTGGTCACATCTAGTGCATAGGCAAATGGATGTTCAACAGCTGTTCCTTCATGCTCAACTCGAATCAATGTATCTAGGTTACATGAATGACCACACCATATTCCTCTACAAATATATATGGAAGATTAAGGTACCCCTTGATATAAATAATGTTATGTGGTTCCTTTGTCGCAAAGTGTTGTTCTCAAAGGATAATTTGGCTATAAGAAATTGTCAAGGTAGAAAAGACTATTGTTTTTGTCATCAAAATGAAATAATTTATTATTTATTCATTTCATTCCCCCTTGCAAAAATTGTTTGGCATATTGTACATATGGCTTTCAACATAATGCCCCAAAATATCACGAATCTTGTTGGCAATTGGTTAAAGGGAGTAGAGAAGAACAATATAGTATAATTTTGAGTATGAGTTTGCACTTCACTTGGGCCATATGAAACGTATGTAATGATTATATTTTCAACAATGAAAATCATCTTATTTTTAATCCAGGTTATACCTATGACAACTAATTGGATCTGTATGTGATCCTACTTGCAACCAACAGAGAAGCATCGGGTTATGGATATTCATTGCAACCAACTGAAAAGGGTTGCACATCATTTATACAGCATGTGCAACTGGCATTTTGATCGTAGGGTAGCATATTGATGCAACATCACTTCCTGTTTTCTTTTTTTCTTTAAATGGTTAGTACATGTATCGACTCTGTGCGACCCATCGTGTAATATTTCCTGATACCCGAACAATAACAAAGTAATAAAAAGGTCACACACATCAGTCAGTGCAGTGACCGGGGCTATGGGCTATGTCTCCATTTGGGGGGGGGGGGGGGGGGGGGGGGGGGAGGGGAGGGGAGGGGGGAGAGGGTTGCGGACGCTAGTAGCTAAGGCTGTTTATGTTACATAAACACGGTACTTTTTTTATCAAATAACATCAACAACAAAAATCAGAATGCACTGCAGAGGACTAGAAAATTACAGGATCGTGGACTCAGGCATAGTCCAGTGGTTGGGGTAGGCTGACACACCTCCGCCCGCCCAAGTTCAAGTCTCTGTACTTGTATCTGGGTCATACTCATATTTCTACTATATCAGAAAGTGCTTTGGGTTTCTTCCCTAAAAGCCATTCATCTTTTTTTTAGAAAATTACAAGATCTAGTCAGAATGTGTGCCGCTTCATTAAAAGATGGATTAAAAAGGTTGCAGAAGTAAAACCTACAACTATAGCCAAGATGTCCATGATCACTGAACCAACTTCTTATATGTCGAGAGAAGACAAGTTCAAGGGCTGGATCATGGAGAAGCAGTGAGTGGTGAAGATCTCCTTATCATAGCCCTTGTAAGCTCATGTTTGCATCTAATTTAAACATCCTCTGCATGATAGATACATGTATATCAAAAATATGTTTGATTTAAACGTGTTCTCTAACAAAACTTCTATAGGAGACACGTGACATGTGCCTCACAATTAAGCTAAATCATTTCAGCTCAAAAAATAATAAGCTGCAGCATGTTGGCATGCTGAACCTTTCTTTTACATGCATCCAACTTTACCATTTTCACTATTCATTACATAACATAATCAACTTTTTTTAAGAGTATGGAAGAGCGTTGTAGGTATGACTAAAGGAGAAATCATTCACACAGTATTGCAATCAAAAACAGATCAAAAGAAAAACCTACACCGCCAAACACTACAGCAACAGAGAAACCTTCAAGTCTGGAGGGGTTTGTGGTTTTACCTACGCAGCCAATTACCAAGACAACACTTCAGTGAGGATGGTAAACTCAGCGCATTTTTTATTGATCATTTGTGGGCTTAATAAGGCTTGGAAGACATCTGGGTTGAAAGCGTCATGTTCAAGTAGCAAATCGATGCCAAAAGAACTGGAAATTTCAAGTTCAAGATATACGTTCAGCATGGTTTTCCTATTTCATGTGTGGGCTTTGGATGCCATCAAGTTCGCATAACGGAATATAATTGTCAGGACCCTTTGAGTGCACGCACATCAAATTGAAGACGTATGTACGGCGTGTTGCAAGCCCATCAAAATGGCTACTGTTGTACTTAGTTTAGTTTATTGAGCTATAAATTATGTTGGTGTTGTGAGTACATGTCATCATTTCATCTTTGTAAGCCTTTTTTTATTTTAAAAACTAGAAGGGTGGCCCTCACAAATGCGAGGGCAACGTCTTAATATGCCTAAAACAAATTAATAAGCCCCAAATTTTAAATTATTATTATAATTGATGTGTTTATATAGTCACTATAACTATTATGCTAAATAAGAATCACATGTGTGGGATACATAGTTAGATTAGTACATATGGCAAGCTAGGGTGTACTTTTTCTTTTATATGACTCCATTGTGAGCTTAAATATTATGCTCGCCAATTTTTTAATGGTCAGGAGTCAAAAGAAACCATATGTTGATGTGTAATAATAATTTGTGGCTCGATGACATTGATATATAGTTACTAAGAAAGTAGCAATAATGTATTTAATTCAGATATATATTGCCTCACTCTATTGATGGTAAGAGGTTGAAGACATCAATAGCCCATATACAAAATTATCTTTTTCGATAGCTGGCTAAATATTTTGGTGTACCACGAGATACTCCTGACTAGTTCTATATTATTTGGTTCATCAAATGAACTTTAATAAAATAATTTTGGTTTCATATGAACATGTATAAAGATAAAAAAATAAATGGATAAAGAATTGTTTAACACACAATTTTATTGTTTCATTTTGTAAGGATTTTAAGATATATTTAACTTTTTAATGGAATAATCGAAATATTTTTAAGCACATTGAATAAGCTACGTCTTTTTGAATGCTAGGGAAACTATTTAACGAAAAATTTGATTTTATCTTGTCACAATCAATTTATTTCCTCATTATTTTTATTATGGAATATTAACATTCAATTTTCATTCTAATTACCATGTATTAGACAGATACATCATTTTCAAGATTTTATAAATATATTACGAATAATGGAAGTCTATTCTATCTTTGAATTTTGAACTTTCAATTTTCATTGCTCAAATTTAATGAAACTATTTTGTTTAATATTCTACATCGTGATACCTAGTGAAACAAAAAAATTCATAATTGTATGTATCTTCGTTGCGTCATTCATAGGTATCTCTCACCATCTGATGCATTCCTCGTTTACATGTTTTTAGAGAGATCATTTAGATATATTGGTGTATCATGTAGTATGTATAAGATGGTATCATAATTAATAAATACTTTGTTTTATTGTGTTGCTTCGTCACGCAAAATCTTTTAATCTTAGTATCGCACTACCATATTTTACACCGGTTAGTAGTCTCTTCATACCACTATAATATTTAGGAAAATTATTTGATTCATATTATTAAATACAAAATAAATATGTATAATATCAGTCATATATCCTCTTGAATTCAAAGGATAATAAACCATGAAGATTCACACATAATCGCATATTCTTTGTTACTTTTTCATGGTTGTCGGGAAATAGTTGCATATATTAACAATAGGATATTGATCTAGCTCTAGTAATTTGACCCCACATCGCACGCTTGCATGTATTAGATCAAAATTCAAACATGATACTATATTAATGGTGTCCTGGTAAAACACAAATGGAAAAATCTCAGGTCAGGTTTCGTAACAATATTAATTTTTTGTTTCAATTTGTTACAGATGATTTTCTCTAATTCAAAGTAGACGTAGAAATGTTGGTAGCATGATATCTAATATGAACAATCGGATATTAACCTAGTTCCACTACTTTCACCCCACATATATATATAGTTTTTCACTCATGTATGTATCAGATTAATATTTGAATCGGATGTCTGATACGTCCATTTTGCATCACTATTCTACATCATAATTTACTGTTATTCATTGATATATTTCATATTAAGAGATGATACTTATGTTATTTCATCTATTTTTGCATGGTTGATGAATTTTGGAGCATGGACCGCTGTAGTCAGGATTCTGATGGAAAAGGTGTTGTTTGGAGGCAAAATTCGTGAAGATCAGAAAATCCGGGAAATACATGGAAAATCATATTTTTCCAGAAGACGAAGAATGCCAGATGGGGAAGTGGAGATGGGCCATAGGGGGCCCACACCACCCCCTAGCGCGGGCCACCCCAGGCCGCGCCACCAGGTGATGTGGCCGCCCTGGTCCACTCCTGGCTCTCCCCTCTAGCGTATATTATCCGCCCGAAACCCTAAGAATCGGGGAGCGACCACAGAAAGATTTCGCCGCCTCTGTGGGGCAGAAAACACCGAGAGAGAAAGATCTCTCCGGCAGATAGAATTCTGTCGGGGGAATTCCTTCCCGGCGAGGGGAGATTGTCGCCATCAAAACCACCATCAAGCTGGACTTCATCGGGATCATCATCATCACCACCATCATCTCCACCAGCACCATCACCACCACTTCACACCGCTGTAACAATTGGGTTGAATCTTGCATAGTTGTTAGGGGAAACTTTCCCAGTGTTGATTACTATTTGTAGTTGATGTTATTGAGTGAACCATTGAATTATCGTTTATGTTCAAATTGTTATACATCATTATTCCATCTCTGATCATGATCCATATGATGTCTTGTGAGTAGTTCATTTTATTCTTGAGACATGGGAGAAGTCATGTTGTTAGTAGTGGAATTGTGTTGAGAAAGATTCAATGGTTTGATATTTAAGTTGTGGTGTATTTCTTCTAGTGGTGTCATGTGAACGTCGACTACATTACACTTCACCTATATGGGCCTAGGGGAATGCATTGTGTATTTGGCTACTAATCGTAGGGGTTGCCGGAGTGACAGCAACCTGAACCCTCGTTAGGAAACCTTTGCACAAGGGATGTCAGGGTCTTAGAGTTTAAAGCTGTGGTTAGGTTTCTACCGTAATTACTTTCTTGTACTTGTGGATGCTTGCAAGGGGTATAATCATAAGTATGTATTAGTCCTAGGAAGGTCGGTACATTAGCACAGGTTCACCCACACAACACTGAGCAAACTAAAGAAGATTAATCAACTATATGAAGCAAAAGCACTTGACGATATTCCCGTGTGTCCTCAAGAACGTTTGGTTATCTTAAGTAATACAACCGGCTTGTCCTTTGCTAAAGAAAGGATAGGGCCACTTGCTGCATTTATTCTTATTGTCTTTTATTTACTCATACTTTATTTACCTGTATTATCAAAAACCCCTAAAAATCTGTTTGCTAAGTATTTACAGAGAATTCCTGCTCCTAGCCACTCGCCAGCACCTTCTGCTCCTCGTTGGGTTCGACACTCTTACTTATCGAAAATACTGCGATACACCCCCTATACTTGCGGGTCATCAAGACTATTTTCTGGCGCCGTTGCCGGGGAGTGAAGCACTATTGGAGGGTGGAACTGGTAAAGGAAACTTCTACTGTGAGTATTGTTTACTTCTTTTAGTTGCTTTATTTTTAATATGGATAATTCGCTGAGTCTCTTATTTCGTAATGCTACTACCACTGCTAAGGTAGTAGATGAACCACCACCTGCTGAGAATGATACTTTTAAAATACCTACAAGAATTATTGATCGTGTTATGGATAACTATTATGTTGGAATGGAACTGTCCATCCTGGTGATCATTTGCTATTTATACACGAATTATGCGGGTTGTTTAAGTGTGCAGGTATTACAACAGATCAAGTCAAGAAGAAGTTATTCTCATTATCACTAAAAGGAAGAGCTTAAGAATGGTATAAGCTGCTAAAGAATGGTCAAGCTCTTGAATGGGAGGAAATAGTACCTCTCTTTTATTCTAAATTTTATCCTCCCAGTGAGATTCATAAAGATTGGAATCAAATATACAACTTTTGGCATCTTGATGGAGAGAGTACAGCTCAAGCTTGGGGGAGATTGAAGCTACTAATACTCAAATGTCCTATTCATGAGCTCCCCAACAATATTATTTTTAATAACTTTTATGCAAGGCTCCCTCTTCCTGATAAGGATTTATTGGATGCTTCTTGTGCTAGATCATTCACTCGCATGGAAGAAGAAGCTAAATGGGATCTTCTAGACCGTATTCAAGACAATGCGGAAGCATGGGAGAATAACAAAGGAAGAAAGTCAGGTATAAATTATGATTATGAAAGCATTGAATCTTTTATGGGAACTGGTGACTTTCAAAACATTAGTAATGCTTATGGTCTTGATTCTCAAGTTATTACAAATTGTTTTAAGGCTTTTGCTTCTTATATTGAAATTCCGAAAAAGGGATGGAACAAGTATCATGCACCATATAAAGATATTGTTGATTGTGTTCCTGTTAGGAGTACTGAATTTTGCACTATTGATCACATCCTACCTGAACCTTATATCGAGAAAATACCCTTCCCGGATAAGGTAAAGGAGCATCCTATGATAACTAGTGTAATCAATAAAAGTGCAAAGAGAATTGTAAAACCTGGTGAACAAATAAACATTGAACCTGTTGTAGCAATTGTGAAAGACCTTGTCACTAAAAGTGTAGAAGATGGACACATAGTCTTCTGTGAGGATGCTTCTAATATTGTCTCACATCCTAATAGAACTAAAAAGGCTAGTGCCCCTGTGCTTTCTGTTAGAATTGGTGATCATTGCTATTATGGTTTATGTGATATTGGTGCAAGTTCAAGTGCTATCCCTTATGAGCTTTACAAAGAAATCATGCATGAAATCAGTCCATGCGAACTAGAAGAGATTGATGTGGTTATTCACCTTGCTAATAGAGAGACCATCTCTCCAATTGGTATTGTACGGGATGTAGAAGTTCTTTGTGGTAAGATTAAATATCCTACTGATTTTATAGTACTTGGTTCAACTTCTAGTAAAACCTATCCCATCATTTCTGGTAGACCTTTCTTGAGTACATGTGGAGCCATTATAGACTGCAAAAGGGAGAAAATCTTGACTAAATTTGATGGGGAATTTTATGAGTTTAATTTTTTGAAATTTACTAAAGAACCTTGTGAAAATGAAACCCATAATGAGGATTTTAGAGTTGAACAACTTGCTTATATTTCTCTTGCTCCAAACAATGCTTTGCAGCAATTTATGGAAGACCACGAAAGTGAAATCTTCATGGAAGAAAGAAATGAGATTGACGAGATTCTCCGTCGTCAACCTAAGATGCTTAAGCATAACTTCCCTGTGGAAGATTTGGGTACCACGTTGCCACCTAAAAAGGATCCGGTCTTTGATCTAAAACCTTTACCTGATGATCTTAAGTATGCTTACATTAATGATAATAAAATATGGGCTATAGTCTGGATGATTTAAAAGGGATTTCTCCTACTATATGTCAGCATGCTATCAATATAGAACCAGATGCAAAGCCAGTGGTAGAGCACCAACGTCGTTTAAATCCTAAGATGAAGGAAGTGGTAAGAAACGAGGTATTGAAACTCCTTGATGCTGGTATTATTTACCCTATTGTTGATAGTGAATGGGTTAGTCCTGTTCATTGTGTCCCTAAAAAGGGGGAATTACCGTTGTTCCTAATGATAATGATGATCTTATTCCCCAAAGAATAGTAGTAGATTATAGGATGTGCATTGATTTCAGGAAAGTTAACAAAGTTACTAAGAAAGATCATTACCCACTTCCTTTTATTGATAAAATGTTAGAAAGGTTGTCTAAAAAGAACCATTTTTGTTTTCTTGATGGATACTCTGGTTTCTCTCGAATTGCTGTTAAACAACAAGATCAAGAAAAAACTACTTTTACATGCCCTTATGGAACCTATGCTTATAGACGTATGCCTTTTGGTTTATGTAATACTCCTGCTACTTTTCAAAGATGCATGTCTGCTATCTTTCATGGTTTTTGTGAGGAAATTGTGGAAGTATTCATGGATGACTTCTCCGTCTATGGAACTTCTTTTGATAATTGTCTGCACAACCTCGATAAAGTTTTGCAGAGATGTGAAGAAACTAATCTTGTTCTTAATTGGGAGAAATGCCACTTCCTGGTGAATGAAGGGATTGTCCTTGGAAATAAGATTTCTAAAAGAGGCATAGAAGTTGATAGAGCTAAAGTTGAGGCAATTGAGAAAATGCCATGTCCAAGAGATGTCAAAGGTATTCGTACTATCCTTGGTCATGCTGGTTTCTATAGAAGGTTTATTAAAGATTTCTCTAAGATATCAAAACCCCTCACTAATCTTCTTCAAAAAGACGTACCGTTTGTCTTTGATGATGATTGTAAGGAAGCTTTTGAAACTCTAAAGAAGGCTTTAACTACTGCTCCTATCGTTCAACCACCTGATTGGAGCTTACCCTTTGAAATAATGTGTGACGCTAGTCATTTTGCTGTAGGTGCTGTCCTTGGGCAACGAATAGATAAAAAGTTAAATGGTATCCACTATGCTAGAAAGACTCTTGACGCTGCTCAAAAGAATTATGCTACTACTGAAAAAGAATTCCTAGCAGTTGTCTTTGCTTGTGATAAGTTTAGACCTTATATTGTTGACTCAAGAGTTACCATTCATACTGATCATGCTGCTATTAAGTACCTTATGACGAAGAAAGATGCTAAGACTAGGCTTATTAGATGGGTGCTACGCTTACAAGAGTTTGACCTACATATTGTAGATAGGAAAGGTGCTGAAAATCCTGTAGCTGATAATTTATCTCGATTGGAAAACATCTCTTTTGATCATATGCATGTTAATGATAGTTTCCCAAATGAACAGTTGGCTGCAGTAGGGGTAAGCTCACGAGGGAGCTCTTGATATGCTGATTATGCTAATTTTATTGTCTTCAGGTATTTGCCTCAAACTTTCACAGCTCAGCAAAGAAGGAAGTTCTTTTACGATTTGAGGCATTATTTTTGGGATGACCCACATTTATATAAAGAATGAGTGGATGGTATTATGTGAAGATGTGTTTCAGAATATGAACAAAAGGAGATATTGCGGAAATGTCATGGTAGTGCCTATGGAGGACATCATGCGGGAGATAGAACTGCGCAAAAGGTGCTACAATCAGGTTTCTACTGGCATACCCTTTTTAAAGATGCAAGAAATTTTGTCTTATCCTGTGATGAGTGTCAGCATGTTGGTAATATTTCTAGACGCACTGAAATGCCTATGAATTACTCTCTAGTTATTGAACCCTTTGACTGTTGGGGATTTGACGTTATGGGTCCTTTTCCTCCCTCAAAAGGTTATACTCATATTCTTGTTGCCGTTGATTATGTAACTAAGTTGGTAGAAGCCATACCTACAAAGAGTGCTGATGGGGAGATCTCTCTAAAAATGCTTAAGGATGTTATCTTTCCTAGGTTTGGAGTGCCCAGGTATCTTATGACTGATGGAGGCTCTCATTTCATTCATGGTGGTTTTAAAAAGACCCTTGCTAAATATGATGTTAATCATAGAATCGCTTCAGCTTATCATCCCCAAACTAGTGGACAATAGAGTTATCAAATAGAGAAATTAAATCCATCTTGCAAAAGACTGTTAATAGATCTAGAAAAAATTGGGCTAAAAAGTTGAACGATGCTTTATGGGCTTATAGGACTGCCTATAAAAATCCTATGGGGATGTCTCCTTACAAAATGGTTTATGGTAAAGCTTGTCACCTGCCTTTAGAATTAGAACACAAACCTTATTGGGCAGTTAAAGAACTTAATAGAGACTATAAGCTTGCTGGTGAAAAAAGATTATTTGACTTAAGTTCGTTGGATGAATGGAGGAGTGAAGCATATGAGAATGCTAGACGCTTTAAGGAAAAACTTAAAAGATGGCATGACAGGCGAATTCTTAAGAGAGAATTCCATGTTGGTGAGAAAGTTATCTTGTATAGGTCTCGTCTCAGATTTTTTGCAGGGAAACTACTTTCAAAATGGGAAGGACCTTTTGTTATTGAAGAAGTGTATCGTTCAGGAGCAATAAAAATTTCTTCTTTAAAAGATAACACTACACAAGTGGTGAATGGTCAACGACTCAAGCACTATATTGCTAGATATTCTTACAATGAATATATTGATGATATTCAAGTGGTAACTCCGGAAAAATTTATCAAAGACCAAACTCAGAGACCTACAGAGTCCGTTTTCGAATAGGTAACATATCTGGTAAGAAAAGTTCTGCGAAAATTCTATCCAGTTGTATTTTTGGAGTTTTTATCCAACAAGGAAAGCTACGAAGCAAAAGAGGGACAGAAATGGAGCCAGGGTGGCTCACACCACCCCTTGGCGCGGGCCCCCCTGGTCGCGCCACCAGGTGGTGTGGCTGCCCCGGACTCTGTCTCCAATCCGTTTTCTCTCAATACCTTCCTTTTGTTGTAAAACTTCGTAATATATAGTCCCCCGGATACCCTGAGGTTCGTATATCATGTTCTCGTCGTGTTTTCGTTTCGATCTGTCTCTGCCAGGAACTATTCTTGAAAGTTTAGAAGCACAATGGTGTCCGCCAAGGATAAGGGAAAGGAGCCTATGGGGGAAGATCTCCAAGATCCCGGGCAGGAGAAGGAGATCAAGAGTGAAGATGAAGAGGAGGCAAAGCAAAGCCAACATCCGCACACCGGCACTACCATTGCAAGCATTGGAGTGTTGGCAAACCCTGCCAAGATCAAAAGGACTGCACGAATGTCAACTGGAGGGAAAACTTCGCGTCACTGTTTGGCTCCACGGTCACTTCCTCCATGCACCAAGATTCCTTTCCATACCCTTATCCATGAACATCAATACCAGAATATTCCCAAGGAGAAACTACCCTCCAATTGGGATTTGCCTCGTTCTAGCCATGCAGGAAAAGAAGACTTCAAGGAGGAAGAGTGGGGAAAGAATCACAAAAGCTGGAAGTCGCAACTCGACATGATCATGAGCCGCACTGAGCAAAACTCGGAGTTGATTCGTACTCTCACCTTCGAGATTGAGGATTTGGGGAAATTAATCAAAAAGCTCATCGAGAGAATACCACCACCACCGAAGGAGTAATTCGTCATCAGGTTTTGGCATCCCCTTGTTTGTTCCAAGCTTGGGGGAGTGCCTCGGTATCACATCACTATTGTAACACCCTCAAATCGGCCCTATGCAAGTTTTAGCCCTTCCCGCCAAACCCGCATAGAAACGATTCAAGGACGCCCACCAGGCACTTTCGTGCGGGTGGAAAACGAAGTAACACCATTACACAACAGTCCTCGATGGGACCCACAGAATAGATATATATACAACAGCGACTCAACGAGTCAAGAATACAGATATTCAATACAAAGATGCAATCACCTTGAAAACGATAGAGCGTCCGTCTACGGACAAGAGGCAAATGGGGCTAAGAGCCCTGAAAGAATAACCAATGGCGTCCATAACCCTGCCCAGGCCAAGCCGGAAGGGTAACCCTGCTTACGACGTCGATCTCAAACCTGCTAAAACAAAAGGGGTGCCGGCAAAGGGCAAAGGAAAAAGAGGAGTGTCAGTACTGAGGCCAGTACACGGCGAGGCTAGAATTCGGCGGCTCTCGCCTACATAGGTATGGTGGGCTAAAGCGGCAGCGCAGCGGCACTAAACAATCTATAGAGACTCGATACAACTGGCGGTTATCAGAGAGGGATAAGAAAGACCTATTCGGATCCAACCTGAAGCTAACACCAAACAAACCCATCCTGGCATTCCCCCTCGAGACCAAACGAGGAAGTCAAACCGAGGAACTCACACAGTTGGCAGTTTTACTCATTCCATTATAGTTGTAGCAATTGCTAATCAGATATAGATAACATGAGTCATCCTGATAGCATAAGTAGTGGGCAGTTTTAATCGCCATTCCGTTGTAGTTGGAACATTTACTAGTCAGATATAATAGTCCTGAGGAATGCCAAAACCCAGTAGTTGTTGGCACTTTTATCACATTCCATTGGAGTTGCAATACTTACTAGGCAGATATAGTATGTCACAAACAACCCAGATCCACCAGCTGTTGGCATTTTTAATATCCATTCCATTATAGTTGAATCTGATTACTAGTCATATATTAAGTCAAATTTATAGCACTACTTTAGTTATGCTTGTCTATGATCGAGATATTGTGCTCCAAGTCGTCCATAACCGCGGACACGGCTTTCAGAAAGTTTTACCCTGCACGGGTGCACAAATAGCAACACACACTCGATCAACCTCGGAAAAACCAACTCAAAACCCAACGAGGCATTCACGACAAAGCGATCACAGGATTCATAAAATATTTCAGGGGGCCACCCCACTAAGCTACCCGCAACGAAGTTGGCCGGCTCCGGTTGCGTCAATGGCTGTAAATGACTGGGAACCCGAAAGTGTGACTAGGCTTGTCGATACCGCGAAAACACTCCGCATCCAAAACAGTACAGGTGCTCCACGCACAATCTTAAATAAAGCAGTAAAGCATGGCATAAGTACAGAATAGTAATAAAGCCCCAAACTACTTGTGGCCCCAAGAAATAGAAATGAATCAAGCTCTGGCTCAGGGGGGTCCACGGCCTCCCGGATGTGGATAGTGCAAAAAATCAAGGAACAGGTATCAAGTACTCGGGGTCCTACGGGACACAAGTGAGCGTGGAAGAACCAAATAACATCTATTTCCCACCGATGCCTCTGCATTAGTTATAGCTAGCATTTTTAATGGTTGTAATTAATGTCATGATCAACTCCACCAGTAAGCATCTCCACCATAAACATCTATCAGCATTCCAACAACTGTGGTACTTGACAACACGAGATCACACCTGAGCAAGCGACTATGACTCGCAAGGCCAACTATCTACCAAACACAGGTAATAGGAGGTGTCCAAGCGAATATAGAGGCTGCACGGGGTGTAACTGGTGTACGGAAACTAAAGCATCGCGATACGGATAGCAATAGATCAACAGGAGGAAATAAAGACTATACATGCAAAATAGGTAGAAAGGGGGAGAATGCTCGCATGGGAAACACTGCCGAAGGTTTATATCCGGAGAACTTGACGATACTCGCATCAACTCATCGGCCTAATCCGCGAAGAAGCAAACACTAGAAGAAACACCAGATGCAATATTTAATACTACGGCAGAAGATCCGGCATGCTTTATGATATGATGCAGATGCGGTGCAATTAGGCAATATTAAGCGGAATCGGGGTCCCAACAATTAATTAGGTGGTTCAAGTTATTTAACTACCCCGCAATTTAAATGTTGTATTAACAAGGCATCACATGGCATCGGTTCTCTACACAAATTTAAATGGAGGCGATACGAGACAAGTATAGCCCGCATATAGTCTCCATATTTAATTTAGATGAATTGACTATTTAACCCAACCCACCAGATGACATGTATGCAAGCATGAACAATTGAATATGCAACATTTGATCATATTATAAAAATAGGGGTCTCGGAAAAAGGGGATCACATTAGGGGTCGAAGATCTTGGGGTTCGATGTGGTCTGGGTTCGGTCTCGGCGGGAACGTTCTCGGACAACGGAAGTAGATCTTGTCACATCCGTGGTCTTCGTGTTCGAGAAGGAGGTCTTGCGGTTTTCTGTGAAGGAGGTCTTGTCGCTCGGTGTCCGTGTAGGCGTACTTGTCGGTTCCGTGGTTTCGATTGTCGGCGTCGGTCTCGGGTCTCGGCGCCGGGAGATCTTGGCATTCCGATGGATCGGTCCTCTGGGTCGAAGAACTTGGCGCGCCAGGGTTCGATTCGGTCTCGCCGGGATCGGTCTTCGAATCCGCGCCGTGAAGAAGACCTAGGCGTTTCGGATCGGTCTCCAGAAGATCTCGGAAGCATAGAACTTGAGGGGCCTTCTACCCCAAAGGGGCGTCTGTGGAACATGATTGCCGGACTTGGCTCGCTAAACACAGATACATTAGTCAATGTCGCCTGATTGCGGTAGATCCCAGGTCATCAGCAGCATAAGCCAAGCCACAGATAACTGCATCGACAAACAAAAACAAAAAAACAAAACACAAAACTAGCACAGTGCACATGCGCGTGACCAGAAGAAGGCGACGTGTCGCCGGCCTCGGGCGATGGGTGCACAGGCTGCAGAAGGGCGGCCGACGGCCAGCACTGGCAGCGTGTGGCCAGAACTGAGGTGAGGAACGGGGCGTGGTCGACCCGGGACAACGGTGCTCGCGTACGGCGTCGGGGTCACGGCAAAGAAGAGGACGGCGGCGACCTTGGCGAGTTCGCTGGCGAGGACGCCCGTCCTGGTGGCGGCTAGAAGGGGCGCTGGGCGACAGGGTCCGGTGCAGAGATGGGGCCGCGGCGCTTGAGGTGGAACGTGGCGGAGCGGCGGCCGGCTCCGGTCCCGGTCGATGGAGACGGAGGTTGCGGTGGCGGCGGGTACCGCGGGAGAGGGAGCCCCCGGTCGATGGAGAGGCGCTGGCGGCGCTGGAGCTTGCAAAGGAGGCGAGGTGATTGCGGTCGGGTCGGGGGCCCGCAGTAGTACGGCGGCGAGCTCGGGCCGGCGGACTCGACGGGGTGGAGAGGGCGGCGCTGCAGGGGCCGAGGTAGAGCTGCGGTCGGTGTCGCGCTCTGCAGAGAGGGGCGGGAGGCAGGGCCGCGAGGAGATGGGACGACGGCGGTGACCGCAGAGAGGAGCGGGAGGCGGGGGAGCGGGATCTGGGAAGGAAGAGAGAGACGGGGGCGGTAGGTGGGGGAGACGCGCCCTGGCTGGCGGGTTGGGGCCAGGGCAGCGGGGTGGGGCCCGACTCGGTCGTTTGGTGTGCGCGTGGGCGGGAGTTGGTGAGGCGTGCGGTCTGGCGGCAGGTGGCGGGGGTGGAGCGGGCCCAGCTGGCTGGGTGGCTGGTGTGGTGTGTGTGTTGTGTGTGTGGGGTGATGAGGGGAGGTGGCGGCTGGTGGTTGGCTGGAGTGAGGTGGAGATGTGAGGTGGAGGGAGGGGATTGGTCAGGGTGAGGTGGAGGGAGGCTGGGTAGGGTAGGATTGGGTAGAATTAGGATTAGATATTTTTAGACTAGGGTTTGGAGGTGGCCGGCCAGGCTTTCGGGCCTAGCGGGCTGCCTCCCAAAAATAAATTAAATATTTTACTTGTTTAAAACGGGGCGTTTGAAATCTGTTGGTAGACGAAACAAAATATTCCGGAGACCCGGGCGAGAGACAGGGATTTTTATTTGAAATAAAGACAGGGGAATATTTAGAAATCAAAGTAGGCTTTTAGAAAATAGTTTTAGGCAAAACATGCACGATGACATGAAGATACTCAAATGCAATGTGGCATGATGACATGAGCATGTGGTCATGATGATGCAATGCACAAAAACACCGCGATTTTCTAGTAGTGGTTTTTGCGGGGCGCCACAACTATCTTCTATCTTTTTACCTTTTTAGTAGAGTCATATCATGAATAGAGAAGTTATCATGTAGGACGGTTTGCATTATGGAAGTGTCCCTCCTCTCGTTAGATATCTATGTATCCCTTGGTCTAAGCTGCCGTTATGGAATGTTAATGAGAATTTCTATCATTTACTCTTTTGCATATCTTATTTTAGTATTCAATTCATGGTTATATGATTGATCTTGTCATTAGTATTGGTATCACTTTGGGATCATGGAGTTAATTTAGTTGGTTTTGGCAAACCTGGCTCGATCAGTGGCAACACTATTTTGAGAACTGAATGAAAAAGATAAAAGTACTCTTAAAAGAAATATAATTTCATCATCTTTCTTTCTTGATTTGCTCATAAGTTTAGTATTCTCTAGTTAAGATCGTTTGTGCTTCCAAGGAAGATTGCGTGTTTGTTTTTGTCACTTGTATGTTTGTTTGTTTCCTTCAACTCTTATGCTTGCTACCCAGCCTTGCTAGCCAAAAACTTGTACTGAGAGGGAATGCTTCTTGTGCATCCACTCCTTAAACCAAAACCTATGCCATTTGTGTCCACTATACCTACCCACTAGCACTATTGCTATTCCAAGTAAATTCATGTTTTTATCTACCTTCCAAATTAAACTTGTTGTGTGAAAATTAGTGATTAAAGCTCTCACGAACTTGATGGCACACTTTACTTTCTTGCATTTAATAAACTTGAATCATTGTGCACATCTATGTTGCGTATATGCTTGCGCTTTGTAAGTTGTGAATTAGCAGAACCATGATGTCATGGGGAATGCTTTCAACATTGCACTGGTACTTTGTACCTAGTTGATATCATGTTCTTTTGTCTATGGATGTCATCGGTGTGAAATGAAAGGGGGGCTTGTAAGTCCATGGAGTTATGTGTGTGTGTTAGAGAAACGCCTGGGCCGCCGGTCTAATCCATGTTGTCATGGTGGAAACCTGCAGCGTAACCATAACAAGCCTCTATGAAGCATTCTTCTTATAAAAAAAGAGATAGAGATTGAGAAAAAGATAAAAAGAAAAGAGATGAGAAAAGAGGAAAGAGAGAAAAAAGCACCATATTCCCATGGTAAATAAGAAGATTGCTGAGATGCTTGTTGTCTGCTTGCCTTGTCATTTTGATATGCGGATTCTTCCGTATCATTGGGCAAGGGGTACCCCATTGGTGGTTCTCCATGATAGACATGTACTTACTATGACAAGAACTTACCGGTGACTAAACTTGAGTAGCATGAGGAGCGGCCCTCGTATTCAAGAGACATGAGATTTTCAACTTACAACTTGTCAAGCATATCCTCATATTTGATCACTTTAACCTTAATCACCTAAATATGCTTATGAAAGGGGCAGTGAGAGCTGAAAGCTAATAAGTACCATAATTTTTGGAAGCTCTTTATGAAACTTTAAATCCCTCCTTCCCTTTGCGAAGGGCCTTTCCTTTACTTTTTGGTTGAGTCAGTAAACCCATTCTCTTCTACCTCAGCAAGTATTTTGAGTTGTTGTGTTTAATTCATTCATATGATGACTTATTCAATCATGTTTCTTATGTTCCTTGTTTTGCACATTGCACTTATCTTGGTGATTATTACTTTGAAAGCTATCATTGAAAACCAGTTATTTGTGAACTCCTGCAAATTTTCAACTATTCTTCGACCAAGAGCTAAGTTTGCCATTACCAATTATGATTTACTTTATGTATCATTATTGTGTTTCCTTTACTTATTGCAACTTAAGTTATATAATAGTGAGTTGTCTTGTTTTATGACTTATTGATGAATGTGATGCTTCTTGTCCGTATTCTTTTATCGACTCTTCACTCCATAAACCTGAGGTCATGTTTATTGAGTTCAGTTTCGCTTGAGGACAAGCGAAGTCTAAGCTTGGGGGGAGTTGAGACGTCCATTTTGCATCACTATTCTATATCCTAATTTACTATTATTCATTGATATATTTCATATTAAGAGATGATATTTATGTTAATTCATCTATTTTTGCATGGTTGATGACTTTTGGAGCATGATATGTTGCTAACGTATCCATAATTTTTGATGTTCCATGCTTGGTTTTATCTACTTTCTTATGTTTTGTCCACACTTTGGATTACTTTTCATATGATTTCTTGGACTAACCTATTAACAAAGAGCCACAGTGCCAACTGCCTGTTTTCTGTGGTTTTTGGTTCCAGAAAAGTCAGAAAATCAATATTCTCGGAATTGGACCGGACAAAAGCCAAAGTCGATATTTTACCAAAAGACTCACGGAGCCAGAAGACGAGACGGAGAGGGGCCACAGGGTGGCCACACCATGTGGTGGCGCGGGCTAGCCCTGGTCGCACCACCAGGTGGTGTGGGCCCCCTGGCCGCCCACCGACCTTGCCTCTTCGCCTATAAGAAGCCTCCCGATGCATAAACCCTAAATCATCAAGCTTCTAGCCACGAAAAGTTCCGTAGCGCCGCCGCCACCGAAGGGGAGATTCGGGGGACAGAAAGTCTCTGTTCCGGCACCCTGCCGGGATGGGGAAGTGCCCTCGGAGCCATCTCCATCGATCTCCACCGCCATCTCCATCAGCGTTGTTGATTCCCATGATGAGGAGGGAGTAGTTCTCTCTCGAGGCTAAGGGTTCTACCGGTAGCTATGTGTTCATCTGTCTCTATGCATGATCATATTGTGATCATGAGCTTGTAATCTATAGATCTACCTTACTACTCAAGTGCTTTAATAGATCTCTGCTCTCCCCATGTGTGTGAAAGTGACTGCGTGCACACCATGGTGGCACTTAGGCTAGAGATTACAAATACTTGTTATGGGTTATATTTGGAGTTGGATGTATCTATGAAATTGTGGTGTTTGTTGGAACCATCTAGTGCTCAAGGTGACAGTGTGGGGTTATCTAGATGCGGAAAGCGAACTTTGAGGAGTGCTGTTATAGCCCTACCATGGATTAGAGTGTCCAACTGGAGAGTAGTTCATAGTAGTATCATGAAGATAAGATATTTATATGAGAGTGTTCACTAGTGAAAGTATGATCCCTAGGCCTTGTTTCTAAGCACTTAAACACCGTTTGCTATTAGATCTATTACATGTTTGCTTGCTTCCATCTTCATTTTAGTTTGCCTTTAGTATCTTCCACGCCATCAAGTTATTTTCTATCACCGTTACCACTTATAATTATCCATACCACTTGTATTTCACTATCTCTTCGCCGAACTAGTGCACCTATACACATGACAAGTGTATTGGGTGTGTTGGGGACACAAGAGACTTCTTGTATCTTGATTGCAGGGTTGCTTGAGAGGGGATAGCTTTGACCACTTCCTCCCTGAGTTCGATAAACCTTGGGGGATCCACTTAAGGGAAAACTTGCTGCTGTTCTACAAACCTCTGCACTTGGAGGCCCAACAACTGTATACAAGAATAGAAGTGCGTAGACATCAAGCTATTTTCTGGCGCCGTTGCCGAGGAGGTAAGGTAAAAGTTATTCACACCGGAGGATTAAAGAAGAAGAACCTCCCACGGCAAATGCCTATTTTCTGGCGCCATTGCCGGGGAGGTAAGGTAAAAGGTACTCACATCCTCCGGTGTGAGTGCTCGAAGTTATTTCCTTTAGATTCTGCAATTTGTCTTTTTGTTTCTTGTTTTCACTAGTTAGGCTTAATGGAAAACAACAACAAAATTAGAGAGCTTTATAGTATTTACCTTGAGTTAGGACATGAAGTGTTTGAAGAAAAAATTAAAAAACCTACGGAACTTTATTTGCATGCGAATAGCAATGTTGTTAGTATGAATTCTTTGGATACCATTATTGCTAATGCTATGGAAAAGTCTAAGCTTGGGGAAGCTAGTGTTTATGAAAATGATCTTTTTAGTTCCCCAGCTTTGGAAGATAGCTATTCTATTGCTTATGATGATACCAAACCTTCAATATATGATGATTACAATGATGAATATGATATTTTCAGTCCACCTACTATTTAGGATAAAATTAATTATGATTATAATATGCCTCCTATATTTGATGATTAATGGGGATGAGAATAATAATGATAGCTATTTTGTTGAATTTGCTTCCACTGCAATTAATAAGAATGACTATGCTTATGTAGAGAGTAATAATCATTATATGCATGTGGCTCATGATAAGAATGTTTTATATGATATTTATATTGTTAATTTCATTCATGATGCTACTGAAAGTTATTATGAGAGAGGGAAACATGGTTTTATGTGTCTCAACAATATTAAGTTTCCTCTCTTTATGTTGAAAGTCTTGAAGTTGCACTTGTTTTTCTTTACTATGATTGTTGCTTTGTGCTTTCATGACTTGTTTCTTTACAAAATTCCTATGCATAGGAAGTGGGTTAGACTTAAATGTGCTTTGAATTTGTTTCTTGATGCTCTCCTTTTCTTCAATTCATATGTCTTATGTGAGCATCTTCTCAAACTATCATGTCTAACTTAAAGGCGTTAAAGGAAAGTACTTATTGGGAGATAACCCAAAAGTTTTAGATGAGTCTTGGAAGTTATTACCTCTGTAATAACCGCTCCTTATCCTTTTATTTTGCTTTTTGTGCCAAGAGTAACCTCTAATGAGAGAGAAGTAATGATTGGGAAAGTTGTTGTCCCGAAACAGATTTCTGTGCTTCACGGTAAAAATTCGTGTAAAATCTCTGTACGTCCTTTTGAGGCATGAATTTTTTAACTTCTGACCCAGGTTGTTATCAAACTTTCATTAGTTCAACACTTTTTTATTTGAGCAACAGAAGGGCTTCGAAAAAAATTGTCTTTACCTGCTGGTCTGTTTTGACAGTTTTCTGCCATTTTTTGCATTTGCTTCTTGTTGGTTCCTTTTTGAGTTCTTTTGAGGAACTGAGATTTTTTAGGGAAGTGCTATAGTATCTAGTGTTTTAATGGAAGTTTATTTGTGTTAGAACTGAACCTAAAGACCTATCATCTTGAGTGCACTAATGTTCCTAATAAAGATTGTGTGAAGTTTTATATGAAGGAAAAATTCAGGTGTATGGAAGGAATGATGTAATGAGATGAAGGATGGACTAAAGCTCAAGCTTGGGGATGCCACGCGTGTCAACCCAAGAAATATCCAAGAAGTACAAGCGTCAAAGCTTGGGGATGCCCAAGGCATCCCCTTCTTCATCAATAAAAATCCCAGGTTTCTTCCAAACGCTTCATTTTTATTGTTTCATGCACAGTTGTGTTGTTCTTGGAGCGTCTTCTTTTTCGTTTTCATTTTGGTTTTTCATTTGCTTTTGTTTGCTTAGTTTGCTGAATAAATTGGTTGGACCCCCTCTTTCAAACATTGGTTTTCAAATAGTTTGGTTGGGTTTGGAAAAGAGTAGGAAACTTCATGCTTAAGTGGTAAAGAGAGCCTATTTTTGACTGTGGCCTATGCTTTGTCATGCCATGCTTGATATTTTTTTGGCTTTATTCTTAGTATTCTTTGATGTAGCATGACTTTTTATAAACAATTGAGATTGCTTAATGTGCCTTGGATGAATCATGCGTTGTTTTAGCATATTAAAGCATAGTATAGTGGTATTCTCCTTTGATGCTTTATTCGGGTTGACTTGGCACATGATCACACCATGTTATGACTATCCAAAGTCACCATAAGCCTTTATGAACCTTTAGTTTTCAACTTGTAGTATCACTTGATGCTTTGATCAATGATGTTTTGTCGCTCTGCATGATTATGGCCATTATTCATCTCCTAGTTTGTCGCTCCTAGTCTTTTGCTAGCCTCCGTAACCAAGTATGAGTTCCACTCATGCATCCAACTACTTAAACCAAGTTATTCCAAAGATTCCACCATACCTACCTATTAGTATTTGCTATTCCAAGTATATTCATGTTTTTATCTACCTTCCAAATTAAACTTGTTATGTGAAAATTAGTGATTAAAGCTCTCACGAACTTGATGGCACACTTTACTTTTCTTGCATTTAATAAACTTGAACCATTGGGTCCTTCTTTGTTGCGTATATGCTTGCGCTTTATAAGTTGAAATTAGCAGAACCATGTATCATGGGGAACGCTTTCAACATTGCACTTGTACTTTGTACCCTGTTGATATCATATTTTTTGCTTATGGATCCTGGCGGTGTGAAATAAAAGTGGAACTTCTAAGATCATGTAGTTTGTATGTGTGTTAGAGAAACGCCTGGGCTGCTAGCCTAAGCCATGCCTAATCATGGTGGAAACTTGCAGCATCACCATAATGAGCACTCTATGAAGCATCCTCAATAAAAACCTATGCAAATAGCAAATAAAAAGATCACTGAGATGCTCATTGTCTGCTTGCCTTGTCATTTTGATTATGGGATAGCTCATGTATCATGTGCAAGGGGTACCCCGTTGGCGGTTCTTTATGATACATATGTACTTACAATGACAAGAGCTTACTTGTGACTAAAGTTGAGTAGCATGAGGTTCGGTCTTTGTAAGTAAGGGGCATGAGATTTCGGTTTATAACTTGTCAAGCATATCCTCTTAGTTGTGTCACTTTAAACTTAATCACCTTCAAGATGCTTATGATAGGGGCAATGAGAGCTAAAAGCTATAAGTACCATAATTTTTGGAAGCTCTTTATGAAACTTGAATCTCTGCTTCCTTCTATGAAGTCCTTTCTTCCACTTATATATTGAGTCTCCACCTTCTATCTTTATGCACTTACTTTGAGAGCATAGTGGCCATTCTTAGTTCTACGTTCATTGTCCCAAGACTTGTTGATTGATGCATAACTTGATATTGCTTGTTTTAAACTATTTGTATCTAGTCACTCTTATGAACTTTGAAGGTGTCCTATGCATTTATGTTTTGCTACTCTATGAGGGACAAGCTGAATGCCACTATGCTATGTTTTATTTATGTGAAACAAACAAACGTCTTGCAAAGCATTGTTATTCGTGAATTTTTTGTTTGTGCCTTTTCATGTTGCAACATAGTTGTTTTGTCTTATTGTTAGAACTTTGTCTTTCATATTATGACTGAAGTACTATGATCCCATCTTTGAATGTTTTACAAATACTTTGATAAAGTTTATGATGGTGCATGTCACTTAAAAAATTACTCTTTCTTTTTATCACTTACCTACTCGAGGACGAGCATGAGTTAAGCTTGGGGATGTTGATACGTTGCTAACGTATCCATAATTTTTGATGTTCCATGCTTGGTTTTATCTACTTTCTTATGTTTTGTCCACACTTTGGAGTACTTTTCATATGATTTCTTGGACTAACCTATTAACAAAGAGGCATAGTGCCAGCTGTCTGTTTTCTGCTGTTTTTGGTTCCAGGAAAGTCAGAAAATCAATATTCTCAGAATTGGACCGGACAAAAGCCAAAGTCGATATTTTACCGGAAGACTCACGGAGCCACAAGACGAGACGGAGAGGGGCCACAGGGTGGCCACACCATGTGGTGGCGCGGGCTAGCCCTGGTCGCACCACCAGGTGGTGTGGGCCCCCTGGCTGCCCACCGACCTTGCCTCTTCGCCTATAAGAAGCCTCCCGATGCATAACCCTAAATCATCAAGCCTCTAGCCATGAAAAGTTCCGCAGCGCCGCCGCCACCGAAGGGGAGATTCGGGGGATAGAAAGTCTTTGTTCTGGCACCCTGCTGGGACGGGGAAGTGCCCCCGGAGCCATCTCCATCGATCTCCACCGCCATCTCCATCACCGTTGCTGATTACCATGATGAGGAGGGAGTAGTTCTCTCTCGAGGCTAAGGGTTCTACCGATAGCTATGTGTTCATCTGTCTCTATGCATGATCATATTGTGATCATGAGCTTGTAATCTATAGATCTACCTTACTACTCAAGTGCTTTAATAGATGTCTGCTCTCCCCATGTGTGTGAAAGTGACAGCATGCACACCATGGTGGCACTTAGGCTAGAGACTACAAATACTTGTTATGAGTTATATTTCGAGTTGGATGTCTCTATGAAATTGTGATGTTTGTTGGAACCATCTAGTGCTCAAGGTGACAGTGCGGGGTTATCTAGATGCGGAAAGCGAACTTTGAGGTGTGTTATTATAGCCCTACCATGGATTAGAGTGTCCAACCGGAGAGTAGTTAAGAGTAGTATCATAAAGAGAAGATATTTACATAAGAGTGTTCACTAGTGAAAGTATGATCCCTAGGCCTTGTTTCTAAGCACTGAAACACCGTTTGCTATTGGATTTGTTACATGTTTGCTTGCTTCCATCTTTATTTCAGTTTGCCTTTAGTATCTTCCACGCCATCAAGTTATTTTCTATCACCGTTACCACTTATAATTATCCATACCACTTGTATTTCACTATCTCTTCGCCGAACTAGTGCACCTATACACCTAACAAGTGTATTGGGTGTGTTGGGGACACAAGAGACTTCTTGTATCTTGATTGCAGGGTTGCTTGAGAGGGGATAGCTTTGACCACTTCCTCCCTGAATTCGATAAACCTTGGGTGATCCACTTAAGGGAAAACTTGTTGCTGTTCTATAAACCTCTGCACTTGGAGGCCCAACAACTGTCTACAAGAATAGAAGTGCGTAGACATTAGAGCATGGATCGCTGCAGTCAGGATTCTGATGGAAAAGGTGTTGTTTAGAGGCAAAATTCGCGAAGATCAGAAATCCGGGAAAATACATGGAAAATCCTATTTTTACAGAAGACGAAGAATGCTAGAAGGGGAAGTGGAGATGTGCCACAAAGGCCCCACACCACCCCCTGGCGCGGGCCACCCCAGGCCGCGTCACCAGGTGGTGTGGCCGCCCTGGTCCACTCCTGGCTCTCCCCTCTGGTGTATATTATCCTCCCGAAACCCTAAGACTCGGGGAGCGACCACAGAAAGATTCCGCCGCCTCTACGGGGCAGAAAACATCGAGAGAGAAAGATCTCTCCGGCAGACAGAATTCTGCCAGGGGAATTCCTTCCCGGAGAGGGGAGATCGTCGCCATCAACACCACCATCAAGCTGGACTTCATCGGGATCATCATTATCATCACCACCATCATCTCCACCAGCACCATCACCACCACTTCACACCAATGTAACAATTGGGTTGAATCTTGCATAGTTCTTAGGGGAAACTTTCCCGGTGATGATTACTCTTTGTAGTTGATGCTATTGAGTGAACCATTGAATTATCGTTTATATTCAGATTGTTACACATCATTATTTCATCTCTGATCATGATCCATATGATGTCTTGTGAGTAGTTCGTTTTGTTCTTGAGGACATGGGAGAAGTCATGTTGTTAGTAGTGGAATTGTGTTGAGAGAGATTCATTGGTTTGATATTTAAGTTGTGGTGTATTTCTTATAGTGGTGTCATGTGAACATCGACTACATGACACTTCACCTATATGGGCCTAGGGGAATGCATTGTGTATTTGGCTACTAATCGTAGGGGTTGCCGGAGTGACAGCAACCTGAACCCCCGTTAGGAAACCTTTGCACAAGGGACGTCAGGGTCTTAGAGTTTAAAGTTGTGGTTAGGTTTCTACCTTAGTTACTTTCTTGTACTTGCGGATGCTTGCAAGGGGTATAATCACAAGTATGTATTAGTCCTAGGAAGGTCGGTACGTTAGCACAGGTTCATCCACACAACACTGAGCAAACTAAAGAAGATTAATCAACTATATGAAGCGAAAGCACTTGACGATATTCCCGTGTGTCCTCGAAAACGTTGGGTTACCTTATGTAATACAACCGGCTTGTCCTTTGCTAAAGAAAGGATTAGGCCACTTGCTGCATTTATTCTTATTGTCTTTTATTTACTCGTACTTTATTTACCTGCATTATCAAAACCCCCTAAAAATCCGTTTGCTAAGTATTTACAGAGAATTCCTGCTCCTAGCCACTCGTCAGCACCTTCTGCTCCTCGTTGGGTTCGACACTCTTACTTATCGAAAATACTGCGATACACCCCTTATACTTGTGGGTCATCAATGTCGCGTTAATGGTGTTCCGGTATAACATGAATGAAGGAATATTAAATGCACCATGGGGTATACTCTAAACCGGTTACATAAAAAATATTAAGTAATCCATATTCTTTTAATTTTTGTCTTTGCATAGTTTCAAACAACACTAGAGCTTTGTTCATTCGCCTAGTGTGACTTGTCTCTACTTTGTTACTTAGTCCAAGGAATATAATACAACGAATCTTTGAAATGAGTCAAATAATTGATGTGTCATTATGTTAAAATAGCAAGTTGTCGGCCATTTAGTAATTTTGAATGAGATAAAAAATTATTAAAATCGGTATTCTTAAACACAAACCTTACATATTAGAATATATATTACTCAAAGAAGATTAAAAATGCAGACTTGAGGACAAAAAGTAAATGTGATCTCCTTTACAAAAATTATATCCATTTTGTATTTTACACTTTAAGTAGTAGCATAGTTGTCTGGGTGTACTCAATTAGATATACATAAAAATGTTTTATATTGATCAAGAAAACAAATTCTATCTTTTCTGTGTGATGTGCACCTGCACTAATTAGTTGATAATATTTATTAAGCACATACACAAGCTTTTATATCCTAATATTCTTTTGTATGCTATGTCCGTATGACCTGATTGAACACAAATAGACTTTTTTTCCGGGTAAAACACAACTAGACTTGAGGGTAAAAGTAAACCATTTGTACAAAAATAGTATCTATTTTATGTATTATGTTTGTAGGGGCGGAGGCAGGATTGAGCATTAAAGGGGCCAAACATGCTTAATCTTTTGTTAGAGGGGCCAAACATGTAATTTTCTGCTTAATCACACATAATCTAGCTTTATATGATTGAAAAATCGCTTGCAATACCATGCGTCGGGTGGCCAAGGCACCTGCTGGTCCCACCTAGCTCCGCCACATTGGGCGTACTCACTCATTCGTTTATACACAAATATTGTTTTCTATATATGTAAAAAAATAGATTCTATCTTTTTTCATGCAACTGAATACAAATATTTATCAAGCCTTACCCGGTCGGACGAATAAATAAATTTGCACATGAAGTAAACAAAAAAATTATGGAGCATATATATATAAGCTTTTTCTATGCTAATATTCTTCTCTATACAGTGTCCATATACGTCCGGACGGATGAGCCTAATCTTTTGCTTGCACGTATGTACGTGAACTGAAAACACAAAAAATCAATTCGTATTCGAGCTTTGTTGTTCTTATCAATTCCATTCAACCAATTACCAAACATATTAGTAACACTAGTTAGAGGTGGAATATTGTAAGTACAGTAAATCATATGCCAAATTTTACATGCAAAAGCACATGAGAGAAATAAATGTTGTATGGTCTCCATTGAGTCAAAAAAAGAACATTTCTGACTCTCATTCCGTTTTCGCTTTGCCAAATTATCTTTTGTTAACAAGACTTTGCTATTTAGGAACCACATGAATATTTTTATTTAAGAGGAATTTTAACTTCCACATGTATTTATGCAAAAATCTTGTATGCCCATTCATTATGTCTAAATGCATGGATTTCACAGAAAAGGAAGTAAGTTTCCAGACAAATATAGCAAGTGAGTCTGTTAGCGGTACCATCATTAATATATGGCATAAATATAACCAACCATTCCACTTACTACCAAGTAAAGCCCTCCTGAAACCAATATTCAGCGGGGTTTGAGCAAGAACACTTGCCACTAAAATATTTTTTCGGTGAACAATGTTATATAAAGATGGATACTGGTTAGCTAGAGATGTATCATCCATCCAAACATCTTCTTAGAAAAGAGTGGTAGTCCCATCCCCAACTTGAAACAACCCCATATTAAAAAATTATGCTTTCACTCGCATTAAGCCTTTCCAGAAGGGGGAAGCCACTTGATGGCTATGCTGGGATGCTGGCCAGGCGAGTTACTATCTTATGGAGATAGGCTAGTCTTGATTAATTCAGTTTTAACTACTTTGTCCATGTTCATGCTTTTTTATTGAAATACTTGAAGGGGTACAAAAGTGTTTGGACTTTTTCTGATCCAGATTCTTTTGGCAAAGTGATGATAATATGAAGAAGTATCGGTTAAAAAAATTGAGTATGATTTGTAGACCAAAGGACCAGGAAGTTCTAGGTATTGAGGTGCATGATTTGAAAAATCAGTGTTTGCTTAGCAAATGGATTTTAAACTACCGAATGAAGAGGGAGTGTGGCAAGAATTGCTAAAAAAAGTACCTTCGTAATAAAGCACTATCCCAAGTCAAAGTGAAAAATCATTGTTGCAGTTTGATCAGAATAATATGTGTTCTTTTCAGGCATGTTTGGCTTTATTTCTTAGTTCAGTTCAACGGTATTTTTGTCGGGTACTGTTCCCATGTATTTTTCTATCAAGGACTTCAAATATATGTGCAGTTACCAAATTTAAGATATGGGCATGTCTTCTTTATCAATTCTTCAACTATTCTATTAGCAATATAGGTCCACCCTTTGTAGCAAAGTCAAATCCAGCTAGCCAAATCTTTGGTAGGTAGATTCAGGCTCAAATAAGGCATGCCCTTGGTTTATCAGTTATTTAGTGGACAAAAATGCACTTCTCTGAGAATATGGAAAACCATGAAAACTTTAGATCTTTGATTAGACAAGAACAAAGCACCAAAAATATTTAACACTGCATCTACTCTTACAGTGATCTGAATTGAATAGTTGGAAGTACCATATCTTCAACCACCCAAATAATTATATACACACATATTCATGGCTAGACAAAGAATGGTATGTTATGGCGGCTAAATCCAAAGGCAGTAATATACGATAGGTAGGTGCCGCTAGCTAGCTATATAAAATATTTCGAGTTATATCTTCATGGATCATCCAAGTCTTGCCATGTTAACCTCACTCTTCGATCACTCCATGTTCGCAATTAGGCTTGGGATGCAATCGGGAATAAAGGTATCTGTAAAATGAGTCGTGTTCAAGTATCAAGTGAAGACACCGTTGCAGCAACTTGAGTTTTCTCACATTACTTGTTCCAGAAAGCACTCTCTAGCAATTTTTCCCTTGTTTTTTCAGTTTTTAGGGAAGTGTTGTTTACATGTGGTAGATCTTAACTTTTTTGTAAGACTCACATATATGTTGACCTAAAAATATTTCTGTGAAAAAAGTTTCTGCCGATTGAAATTAGTTGGAAATAATCAACTCAATAAGTAATGTGTCCGTCGTCGAGTTTTTATGGTGTACAAGTAAAAGCAGCCTTGCAAGCCTGTGGTAAGATCAAACTACCGGTGCCTAGTACTTCCGTGCTTCTTATTATGTGAATGTTAAGAGAAAGGTCATTGTATTAAATCATACTTATTTCCATGATATATGATCTAGATAGATAGATGGACTTGTATGTGCAAGATAAATTGCAAGCATCGGAATTTCCCCATTTCTATGCACCAAAGAAGAAGGGAGAAAATATTGATAACATGAAAGCGTGAAATCTTAACTACTGAGAATAAGGTCCTGAATGGCTATGTGTTTCACAAGTTATACAACTCCGACATGCAGGGTAAAACCATTTAATTGTACACACCTTGTCTCTGCCACATTCACAATATATACTCAGCTCACGTTTTGGTCTCCGCACCTTTGAGCTTAGGATATGACCCGAAAGAGCTACCAGGAATTTGCAGGACCGTTTCTTGTTTCACAGCAGTAAGTTGCATCAATTAATTATCATCTTCTTTGCCACAGAAATTGATAGTCATTTGCGAGTAGCTGATTCCATGTACGACAAGACGATACCAAGTTTAATCTCTACTTTGTCATATGCAATATGTTAGACTAGAGTCCTTGTACCCCAAGTTAGGGTTTGGGTCGGCCGCATGTGCCCCAGCCTATATAAACACTTTGTAATCTGAAATAATACAAGTAACAATTCCGCAATTCTACATGGTATCAGCCTAAGATCCTCGAGCATGTCCCCTCCCACCCCGCCGCCGCCGCCCGGCAACTTCGAGCGTAGTGCGGCCCTCGCCGCCTCCAAGGCCGCCTACCTCTCCTCCTCCTCTACCTCTCTAGCCTTAAACCCAACACCTTCTGCCCCCTTGGCCTCCTCAATCCCCTTTACCAACACCATCTCCGACGTAACTTCTTTCATCCCAATTACATTAGATCTTGCATGCCACAATTACTATCACTGGCGTCACCTCTTCGAAATTCATCTCGGCCGCTGCAATCTACGCGGCTATGTCACTGCGGATTCGATTCCCCGCCCCAATGATCCTTAATGGGTCAAAGACGATCTCGCCATCATCCAGTGGATCTACACGCGGGTCTCCACCGAGATCTTCAATCTCGTCTGCTGTGACGCCGCCACCGTCGTCGTCCTGTGGACGGCTCTTTGCCAACTCTTCCAGGACAACGTCGACGCCCGAGTCAACAGCCTCAACACCAATCTTCGCAACACCATCCAAGGCGCCTTCTCCGTCGGCGTGTACTTCCAATGTCTACAATCGATCTCCGATGAGCTCCGCGAACTCGGCACTCCAATTGACGAATGACAACTCATCAACGTGCCCCTTGTCGGCCTCGGCGAGCGGTTCGAGAAGCAGGCGTCTTTCATCCCCTTGATGCGGCCGCCCCTCACCTTCGCTGAGATTCACTCCCTCCTGCAGTGGGCTGATGACATGCAGTCACGCAATGAGGCGCGTCCTCAAGTCTTCATCGCCACTCCACGTCCGCAGCCACTAGCTTCTGCTTCCTATTTGGCGTCCTAGCCCAAATTATTGCGGCAAGAACCCTACGTACCGGCGGCCAAGCCCTCCTCCAGCACCGTCCCACCACCCGCCTACTCCGGCAACTAGATGTCGGGCATGCAGCCCCACACAGGCTCCTCGGGTCTTCTTGGATCGTGCCCACCTGTGCAGGCGTACCAACCTAGTATTCCTGCGATGCCTCTTCTCCAGTACCTGCAATCGGAAAGTACATGCAGTACCAGTACCAGCTGCATGCTCCGCCAACTGCGTCGTCACCTCTGTCTGCACCACCGCTCCTGCCTACTCCGACGCCGAATTGGGACCAAGCTGCCTTTTTGCAAGCCATGAATAACTTTGTTGCTCAAGGAAACTCATGTATGGACTAGATTTTCGATTTTGGTGCTTCTAGTCATATGTCTAATTCGAGTAATATGCTGTCATCTTTCACTTCCTATCCTTTTTCCTCCATCACACTCGGCAACGGTTCCACTATACCCATCTATTGCACCGGCCACACTCAGTTGCCCTCTCCAACAACACCACTCCTTCGAGATGTTCTCATTGCACCTGTTCTTATCAAAAATTTAATTCCGTTCGTAAATTCCCATACGATGATTTTTGTCTCTGTCGAGTTTGACCCCTTTGGCTTATCTATGAACGATTACCTGGCCAAGGTGCATATCACATACTTCAATAGTTCTGGCGATCTATATTCTGTTCATGGAGCCCCTACCTCCACTCCACCATCCTCCTTGCTAGATCACTGTCTTGGCCATCCAAATAATAAAGTTTTGTCATCGCTTCTTAGTGAATTTTATACCCCCTGTAATAATGATTGTCATGATCCTTTAGTTCATGCGTCGTGTCAAACAGGAAAACATGTTTGTCTCCCATTTAGTTCATCTAGTTCCACTAGTATTTTTTTCGTTTGAGTTAATACATTGTGATTTATGGATGTCACCGTGTGCTACAGTCTCTGGTTTTCAATACTATCTAGTTATACTCGGTGATTACACTCACTTTGTCTAGACTTTTCCTCTCCGCAACAAATCTGATGTTCATACTACTTTTGTAAATTTCCAACGATATGTCTCCACCCATTTTCTCCTTCCTATTCTCTTTATACAATGTGATAATGGATGCGAAATAGAAAATTTTAAAACTCTTAGTTTCTTTCTTCATAGTGGGCATTCTCCCTCGATTTTCCTGTCCCTATACATCTCCTCAAAACGGCAAGGCTTGACGCTCTCTCTCCATACTTTAAATGACATAGTTCGCACCCTCCTCATTCACTCATCCATGCCTCCCCACTTTTGGGATGTAGCTCTTCGCACCGCCACCTATCTTCTCAACATTATACCCTCTATAGCAAACCTAAAATCTACATATTTCTCTCTTTTTCTTTCACACCCAACCTACCTTGAACTTCGTGTTTATGGCTGCCTCTGCTTTCCTAATATGTATGCCACCTCTCCCAACAAATTAGCACGACGGTCCATCTCATGTGATTTCCTCGGTTATTCTGACAAGCATAAAGGCTATCTTTGCCTTGATCTTCTCTCTGGTCACATCCACATCTCTTGCCACGTCACCTTCATAGAACATATTTTTCCTTTTGCTGACTGATGCTCTATAAACACCACCTCACCCTCTCCACCATCTTCTCCTTTTCGTTCCTCCAACAATCGTATTTTTTCCACACTCAGCAGCCTACACCCTACCGCGGAAGAACCTTCTCTGCCAATGCCTGTCGCGATAGCCAAAACCAGCCAAAACCCTGTCGCATCAAAAAATTCGTTGTTGCATGTCGCGCTGCCGCGATAGCCGACCATGCCCACAGCTCTGTCACCGCCTGCCGTGGCAGCCGAAATACATCAAAAGCCTGCTATGGCAGACCACCCTATCGTGTCACCTTCTTTCGTGTCCGCTCCATCCACACTTCCTCCACGAGCTATTCCCACCTCTGCACCCACCAACGATCACGTCATGCATACCTGCGTCAAGTCTGGTTTTCACCTTCCTACCTCCCGGCTTAACCTCCATGCCACTACCACCCTTTATCCCCTTCCAAACTCGTACAAAGCTGCTCTTCTTGATCACAATTGGACCGCTGCCATGAAGGATGAATTAAGTGCCCTTCTTTATAACCACACTTGGCATATTGTCCCTCGGCCTCCCGGTGCTAATGTTGTCTCAGGGAAGTGGGTCTTTCATCACAAATTTCACTCTAATGGCTCCCTCTCTCGCTACAAAGCTCGCTGGGTCTATTGCGGTTACTCACGGCAGCATGGCATCGACTATGAAGAAACTTTTTCTCATGTTGTCAAACCCAGGACCATTCAAATGGTTCTTAGCATTGTCATATCTTCTTCCTGGCCTATTAACCAATTAGATGTCAAAAATGCTTTCCTCCATGGTTCCTTGAAAGAAACTGTCTACTGCCAACAACCTCTCAGTTTTGAAAATTCTTATTCTCCAAATCATGTATGTGTTCTCCAAAACCTAGCGCCACGCACCTAGTTTCAGCGCTTCTCCACCTTCATTCAAAGAATCAGATTCACTCCCTCTCTCTTTGATTCCTCTCTTTTTGTCTACCACAAGACTCTCATACCTCATACCTACTTCTTTATGAGATGACATTGTTCTTATTGCCTCCTCCCAGAGCTTTCTTAATCACATCATTTATCTCCTCAACACTGAATTCTCTATGACTGACCTCGGTCTCCTTCATCACTTTCTCGGCATTTCTGTCACTCGTGCTTCTCATGGTCTCTTTCTTTCCCAAGGCCAATATATTAGATCTCTTGTCTCGAGTTGGTTTGCTTGATTGCTAGCCCTCATGCACCCCTGTCGACACTGCTTTCAAATTTCCTCTGACGGTGAACCTTTCTTTGATTCTAGTTTATATCATAGCTTAACAGGTGCTCTACAGTATCTCACACACACACGTCTAGAATTTTCCTTTGTTATCCAACAAGCTTGTATTTATATGCATGATCCTTGTATTTCTCATCATAATCATGTCAAACGTATTCTTCGTTACCTCAAAGGCACTTTAGATCATGGTCTCCACCTAAATTATTCACCTCCCACTTCATTGACAGCTTATTCCGATGCAGACTGGGCCGGTTGCCCGAATGCTCATCGATCCACGTCTGGAGTTTGTGTTTTTCTTGGTAACAATTTAATTTCTTGGTCCTCTAAAAGACATGTTATAGTCTCGGTCATCGACTGAAGTAGAGTATCATGTCGTTGCACACACGGTTGTTCAAGCTGTTTGGCTATGATAGCTTTTGTCAGAGTTGCATCGCCCCATCCAGCAAGCCACTATTGTCTATTGCGATAACATTTCAGCTATTTACATGTCAAGTAACCCAAGTGCAGCATCGCAGGACCAAGCACATCGAGATTGATATTCATTTTGTTCGTGAGAAGGTTGCATTGGGGCAAGTTTGAGTACTTCATGTTCTGACTACTGCGCAGTTTGCAGATATTTTTACCAAGAGTCTTTCTACCTCGCCATTCTCTGATATTCGGTTCAGTCTCAACGTTATTGAACTCCACATTGACACTGCAGGGGATGTTAGACTAGAGTCCTTGTACCCCAAGTTAGGGTTTGGGCCGGCCGCCTGTGGCTCAGCCTATATAAAGACTTTGTAATCTTCTGAAATAATGCAAGTAACAATTCTGCAATTCTACACAATAGGATGCTCGGAGCAAACTACTATTTCCATTCATCGTCTCGAATCTCTGGAGCATATACATCGGGGAAGAACTGTAAACAAGGCTTGGAAGCCATCTAGGATTTGCAACACAGGAGAAACCACCAGATTATTAAGTAGGATACCTCCCTTACTAGGTTGCTGTTTCCACACACAATGCACAAATAGAAAATCCTATGATCCCACAATAACCAGCAAAATTTCAATTTTAAGTTATACATTCTACGAGGGTTTATTTTACTTGTGTGATTTTGAATGCCATTAACATCCTGTAACGGAATAGTCTTCGTGGACCCTTAAACCTTTTAGTGCACACATCATAAATTGTCGGTGTTAGTCCTCGAGTTAGTTTATTTTATCTAGCCAACAATGATGTCAATGTTTTGAGTACATTGCGGTAATTTCATATTTGTAAGTCTATTGTTATTCGAAAAACAATTGGCGTTGTTTGAACCTACTAACAATATGTTGATTCCGAGTATGTTATCTTATATATCTTAATTCAGCTCAAAGGTATTTTGGTCAAGTGGTGTTTCGACATATTTTTTGTTCCAATGACTTGCACTATTTTGGTTGTTACCGAATCTTAGATATGTAGTGTCTTTATGGGCAGCATTATTGGCTGAACCACCCGAATAAAACCAATTTCGGCTAGCCAAATCTTTGGTAGGATAGGCCTGGGCTAAAACTAGACGGACCCTTGGTTGAACAAAATAATGTTGCTCTTCTACGGAAGTATGGAAAATCATGAGAACTTTAGATCTTCTATGCCATAAGATACACGAAACATATATACCACATGTATCACTGCAGCTACGTACCTTCGGAAGTTCGGATCTATCAGAATTGATTACTTAGAAGCACTATATATTTACAACTTCTTAGAAATATTATATGCTCGATAAGAACCAAATGTGGCTCGACCAAGAAAGCTGCACGCGTAAGTACATATTTCCTGACACAGGATAAATAGTAGGGCAGTAAATTCATGCGCGTAGGAGGCAGATAGCTGATCTATAAATAAACTGCAAACAAGAAGCAACTACGTGAACCAAGTTCTTTGGAGTGATATCTCCATATTTATCCTAGCCTCCTGCTCATGTTGCCCTCACTCTTCTTTTTCTCTCAATGTTTGGACATAGGCTTGGGAGGCAACTGGGATTTGATGTGTGTACAGTGTACACAATGAGTGGTGTACAAGTGTTCAAGGACCATTCAGTGTCGACAACTTGAATTTCCCAACTTTTTTTGGGTAACAAAGCAAAACGGAGCTCCCTCTCACATTACTTGGGCCACAAAGCACTGCAATACATTTACACATCATGTACTTGACGTGTAGTGTATATGGAAGTGTTGTTCAAATCTGTACAGTAGATGATAATGACATTTTGTACAACTACTCCTGTGTATTGAACTAGATACCACTTTAAGAGAATGTCTACGGATTATTCTTGAAAGCAACGTTGCAACCCCAATGGTTAGATTAAACCCTACTTAAAGAAAAGTGCGTACCATCCAATAAATAGATGGATTTGAATGCGCTAGATTGCAAGAATCAGAGAGAATTTCCCATTTCTATTGACCAAAGAAAATGCACACAAAAAAAAGATAATAATAATATGATAGCTTGAAGGTTACAAGTACTCATAGTCAGGTCCGGCTGTAGATAGGAGACATATGCTAAGATGTTTCACAACTTACACAACCCCCACATGCATGGCAAACACATTTCTTTGCACCTAACTTGCCTCTATCACATCACTCAGCTCATGTTTTGGTTTCCCTGCCTTTGAGCTTAGGCTTGGGAGTCACCAGGAATTTGCAAGACCTTTTGCTTCCTGACTGAGGTAGGTCACTGAGCTAACTCTCGTGATGCCAAATTAACAAGGAGATACAAGTTTAAGCTCTCTTTTTTGTGAGGAATTTAAACTATATATGATAAGCTCTTTTTTTTATTACTGGTGGGCACAACCAGTTATACTTATCGGTGATCTTCCAAGACATGAGGCCTGGATATACATATTTGAGCGATCTAATACTCATTTCTACACTAATTCAATGCCCTCCACTACAAGATCATCTGCAGCCTCTTGAACATATACATCGAGGGAAGAACTCTTGAGATGATTGTAGAAAGCTTCAAGCATTGAAGTTTCTAGGCAGAAGGAAGTATGTTGAGGGCCACTTCTTTAAGTGAAGGCATCTCCTCCTGCTCATGCAAACAAACGAAACTGCCACCTACTTTTCTCAGCACCTTCCAAGGGCCAGGGTAACACCTGCCATAAAGACAAGAAAGTTTGGGCGTGCACATGTAAGCCTCCATATTTAACCCAAGCATGGTGTTGATCAGGCTACCATATCGATATGAGGAGAATGAAAGTCTTAACACGTGCATACAGGACATGTGAAATGATCGAGAAAAAACTGCCTGTGAGAAAATATGACTGCCTACAAACTATATTTCTAAGTGGTACATCTAATATTAAGAGTTTTAGTGCTAAAAAAACTGAGACTTCAACACGGCAAGGATGTTAACAAACTCATGTCCAGAAACATGTGATACATCTCAATAACACTATGTTAGAAATTGTTCATGCGTACACATAGACTTATGCATTAGTAAACACATATTTGGGGAGAACCAACGTGTGTAACATGCACAGGATAAGAGTGCAAACCTGAAAAGTGTTCCCCCTCTTGATCCCTTAAAATTGTGAATATAGTAAACTGTATCCACTTTCGGAAGAAAGGTCTTGGAAAGTTCTCCTAGCTTTGGGTAGAAAAAGGGCGGGTAATCTTTGCTTGTTAAGGAAGTCAAATCTACAAACATGGAATCGCAAAATAAGAGTTTCTACCTCCAGGTTCAACCTAATCAACTGATCAAGGGCTCTATACAAAAGGATACATCCACTTCTTATCCGATCTAGTTCTCCATTGAAGATAATCATTTTCCGTTCTGTATTAAGAACTGCTTCCGAGTAAAGCTCCTCCACCACAAGCATCTCTACAGAACATCATTGACACATTATTAGAGCAGCAAACTGAACTGTGACTGAACAGTACAACAAGGGGAGGATAGCTCAAACTTCAAACACCAGAAGAGCACACCATTGACATTGAAATAGGGATAAGCCACAAGAAATATCTCGTCATTGGGCTGCACGCGGTCTGCCATTTTGACCTTTGTTGTAAAACCAAAATCTTCGAACAAGGACGGTTTTGTTAGATAGTCCAATTTTAACGAACATCCTTCAAAAGCTGACTGTCTTGCAAAAGTAACCTCATTTGCCTCAGGGAAGAACTGAAACATGTTGAGACAGTAAAACAATTAGGTTAATACAAAATTTGAGTACATTATAAATACACCTATTTGAAGTTAGTTGCAATTCAAATACTTAAATCACTTGGGAGTACTCGCCAAAGCTTACCATAGCATAAGAATTCTTGCTATTTGAGAGGTCCAAATCCATTCACATAATTAGCTTGTAGGTATAGATACTAATAAATACAATAATGCACAGAAAGACATACAATTCTAGTTCGTGTAGCTTTCTCTGCAGGTACAAAGCGGTCACAAAATTCTCTAATGAGAAGCATGCTTCCTGTCATCTCAATTCCTCCTTCTCCATCGCCTGAACAGAAACAAATTGAAATCTTTTCACCTGATGAATAACCTATAGTAAATTAAGTATACAGAAAGGTCATCTAATGTGGAACCTGGTACAGATTGTAGTCCTGCTGTAGGAAACTCTATTTCCTGTAATATATTACATGGAAAATCATTGACACAAAAGTAACGTAATTAAATTCAACCAAGAGATAAGAATGATGCTCTAGGCACTCACCAATAGGTGCTTCCCATCCTTAAAAGCTGATTCTGTAGCTTCTTTAGCCTGAAATCACTACATGTATACCCCATTAGTCCTTACATCACGCATGCATTTTCTCAGGATAAACAAGAAAAAGGTACAAAAAGCTGGTAGCTGGTATACAAAAGCTACAATAAATAATAAATACAAATGACAATTACATTGTTAGTCATCAAACGTAAAATTTAATATGCTGGGCTTAAGGAAGATGCTACCACATGGTTAACTCGAATTGTAACACCAATTTGGGATGTACATTGATTCTATCCAAACTACATTCCAGATACAGTATAGTGTTGAGTTGCTGCGCACAGAACTCCAACAACCCGTCGCATATGTTACTCTTACAACAGCAGTCTGCAACAGTAACTTTGCAGCACAGAGAGATAATGTAAAACAATTCAGCACCTAATTGTGAAGGAAGCCCAATTGAATGTGTAGCATGCCAATGCATACACAAGTCTTGCTTGTCTAGGTCAATTCATTAAAGCAAAAGACCCCACCAAAAATGTTGTACAAGAAAATAGCTCAGAAAAAGTAACTAAGAATCTGAAATGCAAATAAAATAACTAGTATTCAGATATTCGAGAACTGCCTGACAGACAAAGGATTTCACATTTGATCATTGAGTTGCAAGTTCACCTCAAGTACGGCAGCTGAACACAATGAGATGCTTGGCTCATATTAAAGCAAAGAGACTAATATCGGAATGTAAAACTGGCACCACATCAAAAGCCCCAGCACATTTTAGGAGCACCAGTTGTCAATGAACAAGTTTGCACAGGATTACCTGGACTATAAGTTCTGTGTAATCGCTTGGGAATTTTGCATCGAAAACATTGTGGGTGCTCTGGTCCCCAGTGACAGCAGCACAGACATGGAACCGAGTTCTTAAATTTCTCCTTTCCATAGTGAACATACCCCCACTGCCATTGCCACTTCTGATTGTAGGAAGTCTCCAATTTGGAACCTTCACAAAACCAAGAAACTGCATGAACAGAAAGCTCAAGTTCAAAGGGAAAGGAAAGAATAAGAGATGAGATAGCATGTTTGGGACGGTGTACTTGTTTATCAAGATGAGAAGTTTTGAAGGTATGTGGTAGGTTGGAGATTGAATAACTGGTTGCCATGGCCATTGAAACCTGGGGGTCGGTGGTTAGGACAAAGAGACAGAGAGGCAGGGGGATAGAGTATCAGTGTATGGTAATGGACAAAAATTGCTATTGCGGTACCAGTCTGTTTGGTAGGGCCTTACTGTGTGGTCTCCAATTGCTGTGATGCGAAAATATCTTGCCTGCCATGACAGCTGCATATTGTGTGCATATGCTGCTATTAGTTCGGTTGATAAAATAAGGCGTAGACTTTTCCAATCTGGTATATTCTAAAATAGCGATATACATTTAATTATTTATATAGTAGGCCCATGCAGTATTGGCCGAGAAATGAATGCCTGGATGAAATTTAAAGGATAATGCAGAGTTTATGGTTCCAGTACCTCACCTTGTCTCGCCTCTTTCTCCATGGTTAAGGAGGTTTCCAGAAGATAAGACTGTGGTCTTGTTTTCAACTTCTTGATTATCATCTTGGAAGGAGTCATCACTAAAGAATTGAACAGGCTCTAACTCCAACACCTGACTATCCTTTCAAGATCTTCTCATTTGGGCCTACCCCAGGACCCTGACAAGAAAATCAGTATCTGAACTTTGGAGCCATGAGGATCATCAAAAGATCTCAGACTGAGTTTCATTCGATAACCTTATCACATCGCCTCTTCTATCATAACAGAAAGATTATCAACCTCTTGGCATATCTGATCAATCAGAGGATGTGCATTGTCATTTGATGAGAAGGAAGCAACCTCACCCTTCAGCTCAACCCAACTACACCCAGTCTCCTTCTTTAACCCCTGCTCTTTCATGAATCCTCTAACACTGGCAGCACTGCTCCACATCTCTTTTGCAGCATATAAGTTTGACAAGAGTGTATACATTCCTCCATCAGAAGGTTGCGCCTGAAGGACATTATTTGCAATGACTTCTCCTAGCTGAACATCCCCCTGAGCATTGCATGCGCTAAACAGCGTCTCCCACGCACTTACTTGAAGGTCCGATGGGATATTTCTTGTGAAGGCATAAGCCTGGTGTGTAAAACCCGATCTTCCTAGGAGATCAACCATACAGGAATAGTGATCAGATCTTGGAATCAAGTTCCAATCTTCTTGCATACTTCTAAAATAGCGGCAACCTTCATATAAATAGCCTTTGTGTGCACAAGCAGACAATACACTTAGAAAGGTTGCATGGTCTGGACGAAACCCATCTTCAGTCATCTTCTCAAAGAGTCTCAGAGCATCAGAAGCCATACCATGATAAGCATACGTCGCAATCATGGCATTCCATGTCACTGTATCTCGCTGCAATATCGACTCAAAAACTTGGGAAGCTTCAGCAATTATCCCGCACTTCGAGTACATGGATACCAGTGAGCTCATCACCAAAGCGTCATGCTCAAATCCAGTCTTGACTGCAAGGAGATGCACCATCTTCCCACATCCGAGAGCAACAAGAGATGCACAGATAGAAATAATGACGCTTAAAGTGGCTTGGTCTGGTCTGAGTCCTCCTCTGATCATTTCTGACAGCAAAGCTAGTGCTCCTTCATCTTTGTACCCGGAGATCAACGTGTTCCACGAGGTCTCATCTTTCTCTGCCATTCTTCTAAACCAAGTATTTGCACTATCCATGTCCCCTTTTTGAACATAGCCCTGCAAGATTGTATTCCAGGATACCAGATCCCTGTCTGGCATCTCAGCAAACAATCTCAAAGCATCATCAACCCTCTCGCTCTGCACAAAACCACCGATCATTGTGTTCCAAGCAACCACATCCCGATCAGGCATTTCCTGGAACACCTTCCATGAAGCGTCGACGTCTCCATTCTGCAGATACCCGCGCATAACGGCTGTCCAAGATATAGTGTCCTTCTGGGGCATCTCATCAAACAGTCTCTGCGCAACCTGCATCCTCCCAGCCCGCGCATGGCCGGTGATCATGACATTCCACGAGACAGGGTCCCGTCTCTGCATCCGACCAAACAGCTCCTCCGCGTCCTTCATGCAGCCAAGCGTGACATAACCCGACAGCAAAGCATTGCACACAGAAGTCGGCGGGGAAGGCGCACGGTCAAAGAGCTCCCTCGCCTCGCGGACACGCCGCCTCCTGATATAACCGGAGATCATCGTCAGCCACGAGACGTCATTCCTGGACGGCATCACGTCGAAGAGCTCACGCGCCTGATTGACCATCCCGTTGCGCACGTAGCCCGACATCATCGCGTTCCAGGAGACCACGTTCCGGTCTGGCATCCGGTCGAAGAGCTCCCTGGCCTCGGTGACCCTCCCTGCCCGGGCGTAGCCCGTTAGGAGCGCCGCCCAGGAGACCGAGTTCCTCGCGGGCATCGCGTCGAACGCCCTGCGCGCGTCGGCCAGCATCCGGTTCCCCACGAGGCCAGAGATCATGCAGTTCCACGTGAACACGTTCCGCTCCGGCATTTTGTCGAATAGGCGGTGCGCAGCGGCCACCCTGCCGGCGCGGAGGTGGGTGGTGATGGCTGAGTTCCATTGGAAGATGTCGCCGCCAGCGAGCGGCGTCGCAGACGGGGCGCGGGTGCAGAAGCGGCGGATGGGAATAGAAGCGCGCGGTGGTTGCAGAAGATTCTGGAAGGTTCTTATCATGTTCAGAGGCGGGGGGAGAAGAGGTGCGTGGCTGCAAAGACGGGTGGTTAAGCTCAAAGTAGGGCTCTGGTTTGGTCTGAACCGGTCGCAAACCAAACAAATTTTGTTCGAAGAAAAAACAAATCAGATAACTTTTGTGCAATCAGCCAAATTTATTGTGAATCGAGAGAGTACTATTAGAAAAATCTACTACTACTTAATCCATTTCGAATTAGATGTCGAGATTTCTAGATTTCAATGTATCTAGATGTATTTCAGTGTATAGACGCTTAGAAATTTAGATAAATCTAAGATATCTAATTTGAGATGGAGGGAATATTTTTTCACAAACATGTGGTACTCTCTATGGTTCGGCGCTTTAAATAAAAATAACCTATTTGTGTAATAAATTTAAGGGCGCGCCTATAGCTCAGGCGACTGAGATTTCGTTAAATCTCAGTCGACCTGACGTCAGCGTGGTGATCGTGAGCTAATTTTGTTTCTGGATCGTAACCAGTACGTGTTGTTCCTGTTAAAAGGATACGATAAGTTCTTGTCTTGTTGGTCTGTTGGGCCTGGTGGTCCATGGGCTTTTTGCATCTTTCCCGTATAATATGCTGATAGGATTTGTAAGATTTGCGAGCATTTTTTCCCTCGTTTCACAAAATATGCTACTAGAAAAAGGAAGCTAAGAGCTAGAGGTACAATCTGCTAAAAAAAATCCAGTTACAACTGGACAGTCTTATTTTGCAACTAGAAAAAAATCCTAGTTACAGCTAACCTGTAACTAAAAAACCTAGTTGCAACCCACTTGCAACTCGGAAAATCTCGGTTGCAATCCACAACTGCAAAAAAAATCCCGGTTACAACAGTCTTGCAACTAAAAAAAAAATAGTTGCACCCCATTGCCACTAAAACACCCGGTTGCAACTTAAGAAAATCTTAATTGCAACCCGCTTGCAACTGAAGGGGAAAAAACAGTTGCAACCCACATACAACTGAAAAAATTAGTTACAACCAACTTGTATATCTGAAAAAAACCAGTTGCAACCAACTTGCAACTCTCATGCCATCACAAACCACCCAACGATTCAGAGGTCGACTGAGCTTTAAATCAAAATCTTGGTCGATGAGAATTAGCAAACTCGACAAAGTATAAAAATTGTAAAATAATGAAGTAATAATTTCTTTTGAGAATACTCTTTAACGCATGATATAAGCAAGGCCTTTAATAGAGAGAAGTCAAGTATTACAAAATTTACCCGCAAAAAAATATTTACAAACATTAAAACTAAAAAATAAACTAAAAGGTCAAAAATAAGGTCAAAGTTAACGAATCATGACAAAACGAAAGGCTACAAAAAGAACAAATCAGAAGGCAATAATTCTTCGGCATAATGGTTAGAGCCTAGATGTGAATTCTGGGAATTCTTTGTTCGATCCTTGCCAAAATGCTCATTTTTATGTTTTCTCTTTCATTGTTGGGTCGGCCCAAACTTGTCAGCAGCCCATGCAAAAACAACAAAACAAGATAAAACATACAACAAAGTCTGCACGAATCTCCGCTTAGGATCCGATGGTTAAATAGGCGACTGAGATTTAACTGAGAACTAGCGCCTAGGTCTCAGGCGAGTCACCTGATATCACAAGCAAAACAATCCAGCGCAGCTTCCCCTGAAGTCCAACACTCGGCTCATGTGTTGTTAGGATTTTGTCCTATGTCGTTGTTGGGTTTTTTTCTTATTTGCCTCCTTCTCTGTAGGGCTTTTGACTTGTTTTTGGTTGTTGTTTTGCATATTGCTTGTGACCAAACATGAGCTAACCCAAAATACTTCACCCACTCATCGCATAACCAATGTTCAGTTCGATGAACTACAGGTTCATGTCAGTAGTACTATACAGTAAGCATCGACAACTAGGCATACAAGAGATATTCTCAAAATCGCTGACCATAATCACCTCCTATACCCCAAAATTCTGGACGAATATCTCACATAACATGAACAATATGCAGTCAATTGCATGATCCACATTAAAATGCTACAAATCTACTTCGATTTTGCAATTAAAAATGAGGCGAGCTCGAAAATGGTAGCGCGAGTGTGCGGAAAAGTACCAGGGGATGGGGCTTTGCTCCCCGGCGGCTAGGGGAGCTCCGAGGAGAGTATATTCGCGGTCGCCGCACTCGTCTCCCAAGCTCCATCTGCGGTGGCCGCTAGTGCGCCCTCCCTGGTCGCCGCCCGCACGTGCTCCGCTTGCACACCCTCCGCCCGCGCACCTGTCTCGGTCACCTCCTGCGCGCCCGTCGCTGTCACTACCGGCGTGTCCGCCGAGCTCGCTTCCCAACATCTCTCCGTGCTAGCCACAGAGCCTCCGCCCCAGCGCGTGTCTCGGTCACCGCGTGCGAGGCCGTCGCCGTCACCACGGGAGCGCCCGTTGCGGTCGCCGCTACAGCACCCATCGAGGTGTCTTCCTTCTTTCTCTTCGTCTCCCCTTTGTGCGTTCGTTGTCTCCATTTCTATCTCCCTTGATGGCGATTTCGAAATGTATATTATCTATTCGGCTAGCTAGCACCCAATATTCTAGGCATTATGTCCTAAAAGGCCAGTGACATTTTGGTCCCACACATAACAGTTGCATAAAAAGGTTATGTGATGAACATTGTCTATTAAATATGACAAAAATGTGAAACAAAATAAAAATAAAAATTCATTATATTTTCCAAAAAAGATCATGAATGTTTATACCGTAGATATCATCATATAAAATTGACTATGATTTTTCCTTTTTTGAAACTATTATTGTATTTAGGACCCTTTCCTTGTTCACCTCTTTCTTGTCAGAAGTAAACATAATATACACGACTCCTATTTTGGCACTTTGTATGACCGGAGTCTAACAAGACAAATGGAAAAACAATTGAAAGTGCCTTACTTAGCAAACAACAAAACAAATCAGAAAACAAAGGGAAAAATGCCGGCCGTTCAAAGGACACAAAAAAATTGCATCTAATTTCACATGGTTGGAATGAACTTGCAAACTGTTTTTGTGTAACAATCAAGTTGCAACTAGGCCCGTCGGGAACTCGGTTACAACTAGGACCTGGCAGAACTTAGTTACAAGCAAGTTTACACTGTGCCCCCCTCCACACCAACGGGGCCCCAATTATAAGAAAGTTGCAACTGAGACCCGACAGAGCTCAGTTACAAGCAATTTGTAACTGTCCCCCCACCGACGGGTGCATAGTTACAAGCAAGTTGCAACTGGCCCGTCGATGGGATTCCCCCGGTTGCAATCAAGTTGCAACTGGCTCCCCTTGGCGGGGCCGTAGTTACAAGCAAGTTGCAACTGGGATCCAACAAAGCTCAGTTACAAGCAAGTTGCAACTGCCCCCCCCCCCCCCACGCGCTCCACACCGATGGGTGCTCAGTTACAAGCAAGTTGCGACTGGCTCGCTCACAGGGTCTCCCTTCCCCCGGTTACAATCAAGTTGCAACTGGCCCCCTCGGTGGTGCCCCAATTACAAGAAAGTTGCAATAGGGACCCGACAGAGCTCAGTTACAAGCAACTTGAAACCCCCTACCCCTGTCCTCAGTTACAAGCAAGTTGCAACTGGCCCACCGACAGGGTCCCCCCGGTTGCAATGAAGTTGCAACTGGCCCCCCTCGGCGGGCCCTAGTGACCCGACAGAGCTCAGTTACAAGCAACTTGAACCCCCCCCCACCCTCCACACCGACGGGTGCTCATTTACAACCAAGTTGCAATTGGCCCGCCGATGGGGGTCCCCTCGGTTGCAATCAATATGCCACAGTTACAAAGCAAGTTGCAACTGGGACCCGACAGAGCTCAGTTACAAGAAAGTTGCAACTACCCCCCCCCCCCCCCCCCCCGGTCCACACCGACGGGTGCTCAGTTACAAGCAAGTTGGGACTGGCCCGCCGACAGGGTCCCCCTCCCCCGGTTGCAATCAAGTTGCAACTGGCCCCCACGACGGGTCCCCAGTTACAAGAAAGTTGCAACTGGGACCCGACATAGCTCAGTTATAAGCAACTTGAAACCCCCCACCCTCCACACCGATGGGTACTCAATTACAAGCAAGTTGCAACTGGCCCGCCGACAGGGTCCCCCCGGTTGCAATCAAGTTGCAACTGGCCCCCTCGGCAGGGCCCCAGTTACAAGCAAGTTGCAACTCAGACCCGGCAGAGCTCAGTTACAAGCAACTTGAAACCCCCCACCCTCCACACCGACGAGTGCTCAGTTATAAGCAAGTTGCAACTAGCTCACCGATGGGGTCCCCCCGATTGCAATCAGTTGCAGCTTGCCCCCCTTGGTGGGGCCCTAGTTACAAGCAACTTGAACCCCCCTCCACCCTCCACACCAACGGATGCTCAGTTACAAGCAAGTTGCAACTGGCCCGCCGACGGGGTCCCCCCGGATGCAATCAAGCTGCAACTGGACCCCTCGGCCGAGCCCTAGTTACAAGAAAGTTGCAACTGGTGCCAGGAAGAGCTTAGTTACAAGCAAGTTGCTACTCCCCCCCCACACCGACGGTTGCTCAGTTACAAGCAAGTTGCAACTGGCCCGCCGATGGGGGTTCCCCCCGGTTGCAATCAAGTTGCAACTGCCCCCTTGGCGGGGCCGCAGTTACAGGCAAGTTGCAACTAGGACCCGACGGAGCTCAGTTACAAGAAAGTTGCAACTGCCCGCTCCCCGCTCTACACTGACAGGTGCTCAGTTACAAGCAAGTTGCGACTGGCCATTCGACAGGGTCCCCCTTCCCCGGTTGCAATCAAGTTGCAATTGGCCCCCTCGACGGGGACCCAGTTACAAGAAAGTTGCAACTGGGACCCGACATAGCTCAGTTACAAGCAACTTGAAACCCCCACCCTCCACACCGACGGGTGCTCAGTTACAAGCAACTTGAAACCCCCACCCTCCACACCGACGGGTGCTCAGTTACAAGCAAGTTGCAACTGGCCCGCCGACGGGGTCCCCCCCCCGGTTGCAATCAAGTTGCAGCTGGCCCCCCTCAGCGTGGCCCAAGTTACAAGCAAGTTGCAACTGGGACCCGACAGAGATCAGTTACAAGCAACTTGAAACCCCCCACCCCCCACACCGACGGGTGCTCAGTTATAAGCAAGTTGCAACTAGCCCGCCAACGGGGTTCTCCGGATGCAATCAAGTTGCAACTAGACCCCTCGGCGGGGCCCCAATTACAAGCAAGTTGTAACTGGAATCCGGCAGAGCTCAGTTATAAGCAAGTTGCAACTGCCTCCCCTCCAGACTAACGGGTGCTCAGTTACAAGCAAGTTGTAACTGGCCCGCTGACTGGGTACCCCTGGCGGGGCCCAGTTACAAGCAAGTTGCAAACTGGGACCCAGCGAAGCTCAGTTAGGAGCAAGTTGTAACTGGCACCTTATAAGAAAGTTGCGAACTAGCTCGCTGACGGGGTCCCCCGGTTATAAATCAAGTTGAAACGCCCCCTCCCCGGACGGGTGCTCAAGCAACTTACAAAACTGGCCCGCCAACCCCCCTGGTTGCAAGCAAGTTGCAACTGGGCCAGTTAAAAAACTCAATTGAAACTCGGTTGAACCTACAACTCAAAAACACTTAAAAGATAATCTTAATTTCACAAAAGAAAACAACCACAAAAAGGAAAGAAAAATGCCCTAGCAGTCTAGCTTCACATATATTATGCTACCAGTGAAAAAAAAATATGCCGTCCATATAAAACGACCACAAAAAACAACTACAAAACACAACACATATTAAAAAAAGATAAAAAAGGGTACAGGAATAACAACTACAAAACACAACACATATTAAACAAAATTTACCCGCAAAAAAATATTTACAAACATTAAAACTAAAAAATAAACTAAAAGGTCAAAAATAAGGTCAAAGTTAATGAATCATGACAAAACGAAAGGCTACAAAAAGAACAAATCAGAAGGCAATAATTCTTCGGCGTAATGGTTAGAGCCTAGATGTGAATTCTAGGAATTCTTTGTTCGATCCTTGCCAAAATGCTCATTTTTATGTTTTCTCTTTCATTGTTGGGTCGGCCCAAACCTGTCAGCAGCCCATGCAAAAACAACAAAACAAGATAAAACAAACAACAAAGTCTACACGAATCTCCGCTTAGGATCCGATGGTTAAATAGGCGACTGAGATTTAACTAGTTCTCAGACGCTTGAGAACTAGCGCCTAGGTCTCAGGCGAGTCACCTGATATCACAGGCAAAACAATCCAGCGCAGCTTCCCCTGAAGTCCAACACTTGGCTCATGTGTTGTTAGGATTTTGTCCTATGTCGTTGTTGGGTTTTTTTCTTATTTGCCTCCTTCTCTGTAGGGCTTTTGACTTGTTTTTGGTTGTTGTTTTGCATATTGCTTGTGACCAAACATGAGCTAACCCAAAATACTTCACCCACTCATCACATAACCAATGTTCAGTTCGATGAACTACAGGTTCATGTCAGTAGTACTATACAGTAAGCATCGACAACTAGGCATACAAGAGATATTCTTAAAATCGCTGACCGTAATCACCTCCTATACCCCAAAATTCTGGACGAATATCTCACATAACATGAACAATATGCAGTCAATTGCATGATCCACAGTAAAATGCTACAAATCTACTTCGATTTTGCAATTAAAAATGAGGCGAGCTCGAAAATGGTAGCGCGAGTGTGCGGAAAAGTACTAGGGGATGGGGCTTTGCTCGCCGGTGGCTAGGGGAGCTCTGAGGAGAGTATATTCGCGGTCGCCGCACTCGTCTCCCAAGCTCCATCTGCGGTGGCCGCTAGTGCGCCCTCCCTGGTCGCCGCCCGCACGTGCTCCGCCTGCACACCCTCCGCCCGCGCACCTGTCTCGGTCACCTCCTGCGCGCCCGTCGCTGTCACTACCGGCGTGTCCGCCGAGCTCGCTTCCCAACATCTCTCCGTGCTAGCCGCAGAGCCTCCGCCCCAGCGCGTGTCTCGGTCACCGCGTGCGAGGCCGTTGCCGTCACCACGGGAGCGCCCGTTGCGGTCGCCGCTACAGCACCCATCGAGGTGTCTTCCTTCTTTCTCTTCCGTCTCCCCTTTGTGCGTTCGTTGTCTCCATTTCTATCTCCCTTGATGGCGATTTCGAAATGTATATTATCTGTTCGGCTAGCTAGCACCCAATATTCTAGGCATTATGTCCTAAAAGGCCAGTGACATTTTGGTCCCACACATAACAGTTGCATAAAAAAGTTATGTGATGAACATTTTCTATTAAATATGAAAAAAATGTGAAACAAAATAAAAATAAAAATTCATTATATTTTCCAAAAAAGACCATGAATGTTTATACCGTAGATATCATCATATAAAATTGACTATGATTTTTCCTTTTTTGAAACTATTATTGTATTCTTAGGAACCTTTCCTTGTTCACCTCTTTCTTGTCAGAAGTAAACATAATATACACGACTCCTATTTTGGCACTTTGTATGACCGGAGTCTAACAAGACAAATGGAAAAACAATTTGAAAGTGCCTTACTTAGCAAACAACAAAACAAATCAGAAAACAAAGGGAAAAATGCCGGCCGTTCAAAGGACACAAAAAAATGGCATCTAATTTCACATGGTTGGAATTAACTTGCAAACTGTTTTTGTGTAACAATCAAGTTGCAACTGGGCCCGTCGGGAGCTCGGTTACAACTAGGACCCGGCAGAACTTAGTTACAAGCAAGTTTACACTGTGCCCCCCTCCACACCAACGGGGCCCCAATTACAAGAAATTTGCAACTGAGACCAGACAGAGCTCAGTTACAAGCAATTTGTAACTGTCCCCCACACCGACGGGTGCACAGTTACAAGCAAGTTACAACTGGCCCGTCGATGGGATTCCCCCGGTTGCAATCAAGTTGCAACTGGCTCCCCTTGGCGGGGCTGCAGTTACAAGCAAGTTGCAACTGGGACCCAACAAAGCTCAGTTACAAGCAAGTTGCAACTGCCCCCCCCCCCCCACGCGCTCCACACCGATGGGTGCTCAGTTACAAGCAAGTTGCGACTGGCTCGCTCACAGGGTCTCCCTTCCCCCCGTTACAATCAAGTTGCAACTGGCCCCCTCGGTGGTGCCCCAATTACAAGAAAGTTGCAATAGGGACCCGACAGAGCTCAGCTACAAGCAACTTGAAACCCCCTACCCCTGTCCTCAGTTACAAGCAAGTTGCAACTGGCCCACCGACGGGGTCCCCCCGGTTGCAATGAAGTTGCAACTGGCCCCCCTCGGCGGGCCCTAGTGACCCGGCAGAGCTCAGTTACAAGCAACTTGAACCCCCCCCCCACCCTCCACACCGACGGGTGCTCATTTACAACCAAGTTGCAACTGGTCCGCCGATGGGGGTCCCCTCGGTTGCAATCAAGTTGCCACAGTTACAAAGCAAGTTGCAACTGGGACCCGACAGAGCTTAGTTACAAGAAAGTTGCAACTACCCCCCCCCCCCCCCCGGCTCCACACCGACGGGTGCTCAGTTACAAGCAAGTTGGGACTGGCCCGCCGACAGGGTCCCCCTCCCCCGGTTGCAATCAAGTTGCAGCTGGCCCCCACGACGGGTCACTAGTTACAAGAAAGTTGCAACTAGGACCCGACATAGCTCAGTTATAAGCAACTTGAAACCCCCCACCCTCCACATCGATGGGTACTCAGTGACAAGCAAGTTGCAACTGGCCCGCCGACAGGGTCCCCTCGGTTGCAATCAAGTTGCAACTGGCCCCCTCGGCAGGGCCCCAGTTACAAGCAAGTTGCAACTCAGACCCGGCAGAGCTCAGTTACAAGCAACTTGAAACCCCCCCACCCTCCACACCGACGAGTGCTCAGTTATAAGCAAGTTGCAACTAGCTCACCGATGGGGTCCCCCCGATTGCAATCAAGTTGCAGCTTGCCCCCCTTGGTGGGGCCCTAGTTACAAGCAACTTGAACCCCCCTCCACCCTCCACACTAACGGATTCTCAGTTACAAGCAAGTTGCAACTGGCCCACCGACGGGGTCCCCCCGGATGCAATCAAGCTGCAACTGGACCCCTCGGCCGAGCCCTAGTTACAAGAAAGTTGCAACTGGTGCCAGGCAGAGCTTAGTTACAAGCAAGTTGCTACTCCCCCCACACCGACGGTTGCTCAGTTACAAGCAAGTTGCAACTGGCCCGCCGATGGGGGTTCCCCCCGGTTGCAATCAAGTTGCAACTGCCCCCTTGGCGGGGCCGCAGTTACAGGCAAGTTGCAACTAGGACCCGGCGGAGCTCAGTTACAAGAAAGTTGCAACTGCCCGCTCCCCGCTCTACACTGACGGGTGCTCAGTTACAAGCAAGTTGCGACTGGCCATTCGACAGGGTCCCCCTTCCCCGGTTGCAATCAAGTTGCAACTGGCCCCCTCGACGGGGCCCCAGTTACAAGAAAGTTGCAACTGGGACCCGACATAGCTCAGTTACAAGCAACTTGAAACCCCCACCCTCCATACCGACGGGTGCTCAGTTACAAGCAACTTGAAACCCCCACCCTCCACACCGACGGATGCTCAGCTACAAGCAAGTTGCAACTGGCCCGCCGACGGGGTCCCCCCCCGGTTGCAATCAAGTTGCAGCTGGCCCCCCTCAGCGTGGCCCAAGTTACAAGCAAGTTGCAACTGGGACCCGACAGAGCTCAGTTACAAGCAACTTGAAACCCCCCACCCTCCACACCGACGGGTGCTCAGTTATAAGTAAGTTGCAACTAGCCCGCCAACGGGGTTCTCCGGATGCAATCAAGTTGCAACTAGACCCCTCGGCGGGGCCCCAATTACAAGCAAGTTGTAACTGGAATCCGGTAGAGCTCAGTTATAAGCAAGTTGCAACTGCCTCCCCTCCAGACTGACGGGTGCTCAGTTACAAGCAAGTTGTAACTGGCCCGCTGACTGGGTACCCCCGGCGGGGCCCAGTTACAAGCAAGTTGCAAACTGGGACCCAGCGAAGCTCAGTTACGAGCAAGTTGTAACTGGCACCTTATAAGAAAGTTGCGAACTAGCTCGCTGACGGGGTCCCCCGGTTATAAATCAAGTTGAAACTGCCCCCTCCCCGGACGGGTGCTCAAGCAAGTTACAAAACTGGCCCGCCAACCCCCCTGGTTGCAAGCAAGTTGCAACTGGGCCAGTTAAAAAACTCAATTGAAACTCGGTTGAACCTACAACTCAAAAACACTTAAAAGATAATCTTAATTTCACAAAAGAAAACAACCACAAAAAGAAAAGAAAAATGCCATAGCAGTCTTATAAAACGACCACAAATAACAACTACAAAACACAACACATATTAAAAAAAGATAAAAAAAGGGTACAGATAAAACAGACAAAAACAACATCAACCCATAGAAAAACAGCCCCAACCCCAACACACCCCCGATCGAAAAAAACAGCCCCAACATCTCTTGCTCCCATCGCACGTTGCTAGGAATAGCCCACGCAAAAATAGCACACACGAAAAAAAGCCAGCAGTAACAGCCCATAGAGAAAAAAAAGCCAATAAACACCTGCGTGACGGCCACAGCCCAGAAAACACACAGACACGCACGCGCGCGAAGCGAGCGCTCGCGACCAGAACACACGGGAAACTTCAGTTTGCACATATCACAAAGCATAGAACCAACGGTTGAAAAGACGACTGAGACTTAACTAATTCTCAGGCGCCTGAGAACTAGCAAAACCGTAAATTTAAATAATAAACCTTCTCTAAAAAAATTCCACGCGGGCTAACCCTTTTCTGCGGCTCCCGCCACGGCGGCGCTGCATAAGAGGCTGCAACTCCACCCGCGCGGCGCCGCACAACTACCACGCTGGCTTGGCGGAGGACTAGGCGCCACGAGGTGGGCCCAGCCCCGTTCGTGCGGCGTCAGGAGGGACGGAGCCGCAGACAAGCCTGCAGCGCCATGGGAGCTGGCGTGTGGCTTCGGTGCTGGTGGATTGGCGGGGAGTAACGGCCTGTGCCGCCAGGCCTTGCCGGCGTTGCGTGGAGCGTTGCGGCGCCCGCTGCTTTGATTTAAACAGAGCCTGGCCGTACACCGTCGACCCACCAAAGTGCTACTGTTTACATACAGGTGCCCACGCGCGTGTCAGCTAACGGAAAATCGCCGATCGCAGCAGAAACCTATTGTTTCCATGTGAGGTGAGATTAAAGCATTAAACCAAACTGCAAACTGCTGCAGGAGCACGTCGCTTTACCAGTCACGACTCACGAGGCCTCATTGTCCAAGCGTTCAGGCTTCACGAACTGCTGCAGGAGGCCAATCCTCTCCGAGACCCGCCGCGTCCTCGGGCGACGCCGCGAAGGTGCAATCAAAGAGCTTGGTCATGATGTACTTCTCCGGGCTCTGTTTGGGACGCACAAAATCAAAGCAGCGCCAACCCCACGACGCCCCAACGCTCCACGAGCTGCAGAAAAGGGTTAGCCTGTGTGAATTTTTTTCGGAGAAGGTTTATTATTTAAATTTGTTACATAAATAGGTTAATTTTGTTTAAATTGCCCTATGGTTCACGTATTATATTCTGGTTGTAAAAGTGTACTATCTTGCTTAAAAAAAGATATGGCGGATTTTTCTAAAAGTTTATATTCCATTGTCTAGATATGTATAAATATGCGATTTTTTCCGGACAAAGGAAGTACTTATATTACGAGACAGTTTTGGGACCTACTAATCCATATAATTTAATTCGAATAAATAATCAGACAAAGCATGATCATACATATAACAATTAAATAGATCATATAAAATAAGAGATTAGATGACCAGATTACATCTAAATAAGAATTACATCTATACCAAGCACTAGAACTAGACACTCTATCATAATCTGAAAGAAATGAATTGAGATCACATACGGTGTAGCAGCGGCAGGAGCAATCGCGGCGGTAGCAGCAGCAACATCGTCAGCAATATCGTCGATGTAGAGGCTGCTGAAGTCCGAGAAGAAGTCCTCGTCGGGGAAGGAGTCATCCGTGATGGCGTCAGTAGTCGCGTGAAAGCGCTCCCCAAAAACCTGATCCCCCCTCACTCGTACATGTTCACAAGAGGCGGGGTTCCAGAGACCTAATCTCCCGATCTACGTTGCACGCCGCAAGCCGGGATGGGAAAGACGAAGACGACAACGCAATAGACTGAAAGAAGACGCGTGTGATAGGAAGTGTCGATTAGGTTTAGCGCAGACGCTTATATAGTGCAAGTCAGGGGAGATCATGGGGCTCAGCCTACGTCCGAGTCGGTAACAGCCCACGTCCGAGTCGGTAACAGCCCACGTTCCAAAAAGTCTAGAAATGGCCGACTAATTAACGTGTCCGTTAATGACTCGTAATTAATCCATGATTAATTTTCCTAAACAGCAAAAATAAAGCTCGGCTAGATTTCCGCAACCCGCGGCGCGCAAGCGTCGTGACGAGGCGAGGCAGGCGGGATCGAAGGAGGAGTGCGCGAGAGCTGCTCTTTTTCTCACACCTTAGTGAGTGGTGGAACAGCCTAGTATATAAGGAGGTGTAACTCTCACTCAACTAGCAACGTGGGATTAAATTTTAGCACCACTAGCACAGCCATATGCTGCCATGCACAAATAGGCCAAAGAGAATTTCAGAATTTGTCTAGGCCAACAGCCCAATACTCACCAAATTCCAACAATCTGCCGTAAAGTCTCATTGGCACATCACGTCACTTTCAATCTAGAATATTGTTTTATATACCGGTGTGTAGTGGAGACTGTTAAGTTGAACTTCCACGTTAAACTTCATGCTACACTAGCTAGCAACTTGAATAGTGAACTATGCCTTGAACTACAAGTTTCCTGTACACTAGTTTCACACAAAATCTAAACCGGTATAGGGCTGCCGCAGGGCTTCCCCGCGGTTTGGATCTTATATGTCATACTCTAGGGCCTTTCATGAGTTTATTAGAGAACACCCAACTCTCATGGACTGCGAAGTTTGCTAGTCAGACTCATATAGGTGTGTTCCTCAATAGATGTTCTGCAGGACAATATCTCTACTTAGAAAAGCCACTTGGAACATATTAAGATAAATATCAACATGCCATGCAGAATAAGAAAATATTACATCTTCATGGAGATATAAATATAATATGGTCATACTCTCCTCTCAGCTGATCAACTGCTTGTCTCCTAGCTCTAATTCACGAGATCTCTGATCACATAGAGTGGGTTACCACTGCAAACAACTCATTGTGTGGGTCTCAAACCTGTCTCCCTCGATGCATTATCTATCACACTACATGATAAACCATTTGTGAAGGGATCGCCAAGTTCTTAGATGTTTGGATATAATCCAACGCAATAACTCCGGAGTTTCTCAGTTTCCTGACAGATTTCAATCTCCTCTTGACATGCCTTGATGACTTCATATTATCCTTAGAACTGTTTACTTTGACGATCACAGTTTGATTATCACAGTTCATCGGGATGACGGGTATTGGTTTTCCAACCACGGGAAAGTCCATCAAGAGCTCACGAAACCACTCTGCTTCAACAGTGGTTGTGTCTAATGTTGTGAGTTCTGCTTCCATAGTTGACCTTGTTAACATGATCTGCTTGCAAGACTTTCAGGAAACAGCGCCACCACCAAGTGTAAACAAATAACCACTTGTGGGTTTAATCTCATCAGCATCAGATATTGATACGTCCAAAACATATCTACTTTTTCGAACACTTTTTCTATTGTTTCTTCTCTAATTTGTGTGATTTGGATACAACTAATGCGGACTAACGTTGTTTTCAGCAGAATTGCTTTGGTGCCTCGTTTTTATGCAGGAAATCAACTTTTAGGAAAAATCCTGGAAAATATCGCAAAACCCCTATTTTACCAGAAGACTCACAGAGCCAGAAGACGAGACGAAGAAGAGCCACGAGGGGCCCACACCACTTGGCCGCACGGGCCAGGCCAGGCCACGCCAGGAGGTGCTGTGGCCACCTTGGACTCCTCCTCGACCTCTCCTTTCGTCTATATAAGCCCTCTGACCAAAAACAGACGGGGGGTTTGACGTTTTTCCAGATAGAGTTCCGTTGCGCCGCCACCACCAGATACCGCGATTCAGAACCAGAACCTCCATTCTGGCACCCTGCCGGGATGGGGAATCGGAGGAGATCATCGCCATCATCATCACCATCGCTTCTCCATCAACCATCCATGAGTCCCCCATCCATGAGTGAGTAATCCCCCACAGTAGGCTATGGGGATGGTAGAGATTGGATGAGATCGTTCATGTAATTGCATAAGATTGTTAGGACATGGTGCCTAGTATCTATTGTTAGTGTTTTTTGACATTGTTGCAACTTGTTATGCTTATTCTTGTTACTAGGGCCCGAGTGCCATGATTTCCGATCTAAACATTATTGATTCATGATGATATTATTGTTTATGATCTTACCTGCAAGTTGTATACACATATTTTTGTCCAGAACCCAAGGCCCCAAAGTGACAAGAATCGGGATAACCGGAGGGGATGTCTATGATATGAGGATCACGTGTGTTTACGGATTTGCTCCGTTGCTCTATTAAAAGGAGCACCTTAATTGCCAGTAGATTCTCTTGAGGCCGCGCTGCAACGGGCTGGCAGGACAAAAGATGTTGTGCAAGTTCTCATTCCGAGCATGTATGACTATATATGGAACACATGCATATGATTATTTAGTACGTGGATGCTTTATATTATTTATCTTCAAATTCCCTATATCTTGATCGTTACATGAATTGTCTTGTCCATGCAACGTCCGTCCATCCATCCATATGCCTACCGCGCTTTAATCCTACTGTTTACTTCAATTGTTACTACTGTCTTTACTTTTACTACTGCTATCGCTTTGCTATTGCTATTACAAAATTATTACTATTGATAAACTACTGCAAGCAAGACAGTTTCTAGGTGCAGCTGAATTGATAACTCAGCTGTTAAGGCTTATAAATATTCTTTCGCTCCACTTGTGTCGAATCAATAAATTGGGTTTTACTTCCCTCGAAGACTATTGTGATCCCCTATACTTATGGGTCATCAAGACTATTTTCTAGCGCCGTTGCCGGGAAGCATAGCTCTATTTATCAAGTTCACCTGGGATCATTATTGTTCACTGCTATCCATTCATCATGGGTAAAACTCATGATGGAAAAGTTCATATATTACCATCCACTACAAGGAGAGGTACAATTCTGAACACCTCTGTTGCTCTTGATTCACCATCTGTGATAAGTAAGCTCCTTACACCACCACCACATACACATGCTACACATACTGCTACTTCTGCTGAATCTAAAATTGCTTCTGATACTTATGATGCTACTTCTACTGTGCTTGATAAGAGTGGTTCATTAGGTCCTTTCCTAGATGCTACGATTTCTAGAACCATAGCTCTAAATACTGAAACTCCTAATGAAGATACTACTACACCTGTTAGTTCACCTGAGTCCAGAGAGAGCTATGATATTGAAGATGGTTATATAGAAATGACTAATGAATTTATTGAGGAATGTCGAAACACTCATGGTACAATTGCTATTAAGAGTCTTCTTGAGAGACGTACTATTAAACCTCAATTATCTCCTAGTGCTAAGTTTGCTACATCTCCTATAAACATTAAAGATAAGGATTATGATTTCTCACTAGATTTATCCTACATAACCATTGTTGAGAAAGAACCTTTTTGTGGGACTAAAAATGAAAGTGATGTAGCACATATGAATGAGCTTTCTACCATGAGTGGCCTATTCTCTAATGATATTAAGATGCGCACCTACCTTTTTGCTAAATTTTCCCTTTTTCACTGAAAGGAGAAGCTAAAGCTTGGTTTAATAATTTACCTCCTGGATCTATTAATAGCCCTGATTGCTTGATTGATACTTTCTTTCAGAAATATTTCTTGATGGCCCAAAATATATCGAGCTCGTTGGGGAACCCCAAGATGAAGGTATGATGAGCACAGCAGCAAGTTTTCCCTCAGTTATGAAACTAAGGTTATCAATCCAGTAGGAGCAAGGAAACACTTTCAAGGTGTTGCTAGCTGGACTTTGGCAGGGCGCACTACCGGTACCAGCAGCAACGTGGAAACCTACACAACACAACCATAGAAATTTGCCCCCAACTTCAGTGAGGTTGTCAATCTCACCGGTTTTGCTGAAAACAAAGGATTAAACGTATTGTGTGGAAGAAATTAGTAGCTTGCAAAAAGTAAACAGAAAGCAGTAAACAGTTGATTGTAGATTAACGATAAAAGAAAGGACCGGGGTCCATAGTTCACTAGTGATGGCTCTCCTTAAGATAGATGACATGTTGGGTGAACAAATTACAGTGGGGCAATTGACAAACATCGAGAAACCAATATGCATATACTACTCATCTTGACTCCTATGAGATTTGATTGGGAATTACAATATTATACATAGACCGTAATCCAACTGCATCTATGACTAATAATCCACCTTCAGGTTATCATCCAAACCGTCTCCAGTATTAAGTTGCAAGCAACATATAATTGCATTACGCATTGCGTGTAAAGTAAACAATACGATTGTTCTATGAACAAATGATTGTTGTTTTCTCCCTAGTAGCAACAACACATCTAGTACCTTAGAGATTTCTATCACTTCCCCAGATTACTAGAGGCATGAAACCACTATCGAGCATAAATACTAACTCTTGGAGTTGCTAGCATCTACTTGGCCAAGATAGCTACTAACAACGAAAAGCATGCAATATCACAAATAATAAAGACATGATAGAATCAATAATCAATCTGAAATAGCATCTCAATATCCATCGGATCCCCGCAAACACAACATGTAGGAATTACAAATAGATGATCTTGATCATGAACGGAGCTCACAAGATCTAAACATGATTTCACAAAGGAGAAGAACCAACCATCTAGCTACTACATGGACCCGTAGTCCAAGGATGAGCTACTCACGCATCACACCGGAGGCTTGCATGGTGATGAAGAAGGCCTCTAGGGTGAATTCTCCCCTCCGGCAAGGTGCCAAGAAGAGCTTCAGATCCCTCCCGATCTAGGGATGGAGACGACGGCGACTACAGACTCTTTCGTGGATTTTTGATCGAGTACTTAGGGTTTCTGTATCGGAGGCATCTTATAGGCGAATGGGGAGGCCGAGGGGGTGCCGGAGGCGGCCAGACCGCCCCCTAGCGCGGGTCAGGCTGGGCCGCGCGACCAGGTGGTGTGGCGGCCCCCTGGCCCATCTCCATCTCGTACTCTGGCTCCTTGTGTCCCTCGGTGAAAAACTGACTTTGGCTTTTGTCCCGTCCAATTCCGAGAATATTCATTTTCTGACTTTCCTGGAACCAAAAACAGCAGAAAACAGGTAGCTGGCACTGTGGCTCTTGTTAATAGGTTAGTCCAAGAAAGTGTATAAAAAGTACTCCAAAGTTGGAACAAAATATAAGAAAGTAGATAAAACCAAGCATGGAACATCAAAAATTATGGATACGTTAGCAACATATCAACATCCCCGAGCTTAACTCCTGCTCGTCCTCGAGTAGGTAAGTGATAAAAAGAAAGAATAATTTTTGAGGTGACATGCACCATCATAAACTTGATCAAAGTATTTGTAAAACAATTATAGCTGGGATCATATTACTTCAATCATAACATGAAAGACAAAGTTCTAACAATAAGACAAAGCAACTATGTTGCAACATGAAAAGGCACAAACAAAAGATTCATGAATAACAATGCTTTGCAAGACGTGTGTTTGTTTCACATAAAGAAAACATAGCATAGTAGCATTCAGCTTGTCCCTTATAGAGTAGCAACCATAAATGCATAGGACACCTTCAAAATTCATAAGAGTGACTAGATACAAATAGTTAAAAACAAGCAATATCAAAGTTATGCATCAATCAATAAGTCTTAGGACAATGCACATAGAACTAAGAATGGCCACTATGCTCTCAAAGTAGGTGCATAAAGATAGAAGGTGGAGACTCAACATAAAAGTAAAAGAAAGGCCTTCATAGAAGGAAGTAGGGATTCAAGTTTCATAAAGAGCTTTCAAAAATTATGGTACTTTTTAGCTTTCAACTCTCATTGCCCCTACCATAAGCATCTTGAGTGATTAAGGTTAAAGTGAACAAACTATGGAGTATATGCTTGACAAAGTATAAGTTGGAAATCTCATGTCCCTTGAATACGAGGGACGCTCCTCATGCTACTCAAGTTTAGTTACCGGTAAGTTCTTATCATAGTAAGTACATGTGTATCATAGAGAACCGCCAACGGGGTACCCCTTCCCCGATGATACAGAAGAATCCCCATATCAAAATGATAAGGCAAGCAGACAACGAGCATCTCAGCAATCTTCTTATTTAGCATGGGAAAATGGTGCTTTTTTCTCTCTTTCCTCTTTTCTCATATCTCTTTTTTTTATTTTTTCTCTTTTTTTCTCAATATCTGACTCTTTTTTATTAGAAGAATGCTTCATAGATAGCTCATTATGGTTATGCTGCAGGTTTCCACCATGACAACATGGATTAGACCAGCGGCCCAGGCATTTCTCTAACACACATACATAACACCATGGACTTACAAGCTCCCCTTTCATTTCACACCGACCTCATCCATAGACAAAATAGCATGATATCAACTAGGTACAAAGTACAAGTGCAATGTTGAAAGCGTTCCCCATGACAGTATGGTTCTGCTAATCCCCAGCATATAAGTGCAATCATATACAACATAGATGACACAATGGTTCAAGTTTATTAAGGGCAAGAAAAGTAAAGTGTACCATCAAGTTCGTGAGAGCTTTAATCACTAGTTTTCTCATAACAAGTTTAATTCGGAAGATAGATAAAAACATGAATATACTTGGAATAGCATATGCTAATAGGTAGGTATGGTGGACTCTTTGGAATAACTTAGTTTTAGGAGTTGGATGCATGAGTGGAACTCATACTTGGTTATGGAGGCTAGCAAAAGACTAGGAGTGACCAACTAAGAGAGCAATAATGGCCATAATCATGCAGAGCGACAAAACATCATTAATCAAAGCATAAAGTGATACTACAAGTTGAAAACTAAAGGACCATAAAGGCTATGGTGACTTGGGATAGTCATAACATGGTGTGAGCATGTGCCAAGTCAACCCAAATAAAGCATCAAAGGAGAATACCACAATACTATGCTTTAATATGCTAAAACAACGCATGATTCTTCCAAGGCACATTAAGCAATCTCAATTGTTTATAACAATTCATGCTACAGAAAAGAATACTAAGCATAAAGCCAAAACAATATCAAGCATGGCATGACAAAGCATAGGCCACAGTCAAAAACAAGCTCTCTTTACCACTTAAGCATGAACTTTTCCTACTCTTTTCCAATCCAAACCAAACTATTTGAAAACCAATGTATGAAAGAGGGGGTCCAACCAATTTATTCAGCAAACTAAGAAAACCTAGCAAACGAAAAACCAAAAATGAAAATGAAAAAGAAGACGCTGCAAGAACAACACAATTGTGCAAGAAACAATAAAATGAAGTGTTTGGAAGAAACCTGGGATTTTTATAGATGAAAAAGGGGATGCCTTGGGCATCCCCAAGCTTTGACGCTTGTAGTTCTTGGATATTTCTTGGGGTGACACGCGTGGCATCCCGAACCTTGAGCTTTAGTCCATTCCTCATCTCATTACTTATTCCTTCCACACACCTGAGATTTTTTCCTTCATACAAAACTTCACACGATCTTTATTAGCAACATTAGTGCACTCAAGATAATAAGTCTTTAGGTTCAGTTCCAACACCAATAAAACGTACATTAAAACACAAGATACTGTAGCACTTCCCTCAAAAAGCTCAATTCCCCAAAAGAACTCAAAAAGGAACCAACAAGAAGCAAATGCAAATAATGGCATAAATCTTTCAAAACAGACCAGCAGGTAAAGACAAATTTTTTCGAAGACCTTCTGTTGCTCAAATCAAACAGTGTTGAACTAACGAAAGTTAGATAACAACCTGGGGAAGAAGCACAAAAATTCACGCCTCAAAATGACGTACAGAGATTTTACACGAATTTTTACGGTGAAGCATAAAAATCTGTTCCGGGGCGACAACTTTCCCAATCATTACTTCTCTCTCATTAGAGGTTACTCTTGGCACAAAAAGCAAATAAAAAGGATAAGGAGCAGTTATTACTGAAGTAATAACTTCCAAGACTCATCTAAAACTTTTGGGTTATCTGCCAATAAGTACTTTTCTTTAACGCCTTTAATTTAGGCATAAGAAGGAAGAAAAAGAATCAAGTGTTCTCAAATGAAGAAGCATTAAGAGCAAATTTTGTTTTCATAGGAGAGGCAAAAGAAATCTTCTCTCTCTTCTTAGGGAAGTGTTCTATACTTTTATTGAGTAGGAGTTGATATTTAATGGTGCCTTCTTTCATATCAATAATGGCACCAACAGTTCTAAGAAAATGTCTTCCCAAAGTAATAGGATAAGAAGCATTGCATTCAACATCCAAAACATAGAAATCAATGGGGACAAAGGCATTGTTAACCATAATAAGAACATCATTAATACTCCCCATGAGTTTCTTTTTAACAATATCATCAAGAGGGACATTCAAATAACAATCTTCCAATGATGGCAAGTCAAGCATATCATAAATCCTTCTAGGCATAATAGAAACACTACTATCAAGATCACATAAAGCTTTGAAATCAAAATCATTCACTTTCATATTAATGATGGGTTCCCAACCATCTTCTTGTTTTATAGGAATAGAAGCTTTATGTTTCATCTTTTCTTCTTTAATTTTTATGAGAGCATCAGTAATGTGTTTTGTAAAGGCCATATTCATAGCACTAGCATTAGGTCTTTTAGCAAGATTTTGTAGGAACTTAATAAATTCAGAGATGTTGCAACCATCAAGATCAAAATCATAATTATCATATAAAGTAGTAGAGCTATTACTAGCCTCAACACTAGTGGTGGTGATAGTAGAAACACTAATGTTTCTAGCAATTTCATCTTATCTTTCCCACTTAGCATGCAATTCAGTTAATAGTCTAACATTTTGATCAATTCTAACTTGTATGGCATTAGTAGCAGCAAAGGGATTATCAATAGTTTTAGGTTTAGCAGCCATTTTATTCAAAGAAGATTGAGCTTCAGCCAATGATGCTATATTTCTTTCAGCATCAGAGAGTTTTTCCTCATTAGTTTTATTGAAAGCAATTTGTTTACTAATAAAATCTTTAAGCATAACTTCAAGTTCTGAGGGTGCACTCTTATTATTGTTGTAGGAATTTCCATAAGCATTACCATTGTTGGGAGGATAAGTCCTATCATTGTTGGTACCAAAATTATTCATGTAGGCATTGTTGCTAAAATTGTTATTTCTTATAAAGTTCACATCAACTTGCTCTTCTTGAGCAACCAAAGAGGCTAAGGGAACATGATTTGGAGCAATATGAGCCTTCCCATTAACAAGCATAGACATAATAACATCAATTTTATCACTCAAGGAAGAGATTTCTTCAATAGAATTGACCTTCTTACCTTGTGGAGCTCTATTAGTGTGCCATTTAGAATAGTTAACCATCATATTATCCAGGAGCTTTGTTGCAGCACCCAAAGTAATGGTCATAAAGGTACCTCCAGCAGCAGAATCCAATAGATTTCTTGAAGAATAGTTCAATCCCGCATAAAAAGTTTGGATAATCATCCAAGCAGTCAGTCCATGAGTGGGACAATTCTTTACCAAAGATTTCATTCTTTCCCAAGCTTTAGCAACATGTTCATTATAAGATTGTTTAAACTTCATTATTTCACTTCTCATACATATAATCTTAGCAGGAGGATAGTATTTCCCAATGAAAGCATCGTTGCATTTATTCGAAGAATCAATACTATTCCTAGTTAAGGAATTCAACCATTCTTTAGCTTTTCCTCTCAAAGAGAAAGGAAACAATTTAAGCTTAATGATATCTCCATCTATATCCCTATTCTTTTGCATCTCACAAAGTTCAACAAAGTTATTTATATGAGTAGCAGCATCTTCATTACTAATAACCAGAAAATTGTTCTCTCATAACAAGATTGAGTAAAGCAGGTTTTATTTCAAAGAAAGTAGCTTCAGGAACAGGGTTAGCAATAGGTGTGCTCATGAAATCATTGTTGTTGGTGCTAGTGAAGTCACACAACTTAGTATTTTCAGGAGTAGTCATTTGTTGTGTTTTTAATAAAGCAAGCAAACTTGTAGAACTATTTTTTGTGTTTTTTTGATAAAGAAACAAGCAAACAAAGCAAAAGTAAACTAAGCAAAACAAAAATAACAAATTAAAGAGATTGGTTATGAGGGACTCCCTTGTGAAGATATCCTAGACTCCCCGGCAACGGCGCTAGAAAAATAGCTTGATGGCCCAAACTATATCGAGCTCGTTGGGGAACCCCAAGAGGAAGGTATGATAAGCACATCAACAAGTTTTCCCTCAGTTATGAAACCAAGGTTATCAATCCAGTAGGAGCAAGTAAACACCTCCAAGGTGTTGCTAGCTGGACTTTGGCAGGGCGCACTACCGGTGCCAGCAGCAACGTGGAAACCTGCACAACACAACCACAGAACTTTGCCCCCAACTTACAGTGAGGTTGTCAATCTCATCGGTTTTGCTGAAAACAAAGGATTAAACGTATTGTGTGGAAGAAAGTAGTAGTTTGTAGAAAGTAAACAGAAAGCAGTAAACAATTGATTGTAGATTAACGATAAAAGAAAGGACCGGGCCCATAGTTCACTAGTGATGGCTCTCCTTAAGATAGATGACATGTTGGGTGAACAAATTACAGTGGGGCAATTGACAAACATCGAGAAACCAATATGCATATACTACTCATCTTGACTCCTATGAGATTTGATTGGGCATTACAATATTATACATAGACCGTAATCCAACTGCATCTATGACTAATAATCCACCTTCAGGTTATCATCCAAACCCTCTCCAGTATTAAGTTGCAAGCAACATATAATTGCATTACGCATTGCGTGTAAAGTAAACAATACGATTGTTCTATGAACAAATGATTGTTGTTTTCTCCCTAGTAGCAACAACACATCTAGTACCTTAGAGATTTCTATCACTTCCCCAGATTACTAGAGGCATAAACCCACTATCGAGCATAAATACTAACTCTTGGAGTTGCTAGAATCTACTTGGCCAAGATAGCTACTAACAACGGAAAGCATGCAATATCACAAATAATAAAGACATGATAGAATCAATAATCAATCTGAAATAGCATCTCAATATCCATCGGATCCCCGCAAACACAACATGTAGGAATTACAAATAGATGATCTTGATCATGAACGGAGCTCACAAGATCTAAACATGATAGCACAAAGGAGAAGAACCAACCATCTAGCTACTACATGGACCCGTAGTCCAAGGATGAGCTACTCACGCATCAGACCGGAGGCTTGCATGGTGATGAAGAAGGCCTCTAGGGTGAATTCTCCCCTCCGGCAAGGTGCCAAGAAGAGCTTCAGATCCCTCCTGATCTAGGGATGGAGATGACGGCGACTACAGACTCTTTCGTGGATTTTTGATCGAGTACTTAGGGTTTCTGTATCGGAGGCATCTTATAGGCGAAAGGGGAGGCCGAGGGGGTGTCGGAGGCGGCCAGACCACCCCCTAGCACGGGCTAGGCTGGGCCGCGCGACCAGGTGGTGTGGCGGCCCCCTGGCCCCTCTCCGTCTCATACTCTGGCTCCTTGTGTCCCTCGGTGAAAAACTGACTTTGGCTTTTGTCCCATCCAATTCCGAGAATATTCATTTTCTGACTTTCCTGGAACCAAAAATAGCAAAAAACAGGCAGCTGGCACTGTGGCTCTTGTTAATAGGTTAGTCCAAGAAAGTGTATAAAAAGTACTCCAAAGTTGGAACAAAACATAAGAAAGTAGATAAAACCAAGCATGGAACATCAAAAATTATGGATACGTTAGCAATGTATCATTTCCCTCCTAGTGCTCGACATGCCATTGATGACCCACAAGTATAGGGGGTGTATCGCAGAATTTTTGATAAGTAAGAGTGTCGAACCCAACGAGGAGCAGAAGGTGTTGACGAGTGGCTTGGAGCAGGAATTCTCTGTAAATACTCAGCAAATGGATTTTTAGGGGTTTTTGATAATGCAGATAAATAAAGTATGAGTAAATAAAAGACAATAATAATAGATGCAACAAGTGTCCCAATCCTTTCTTTAGAAAAGGACAAGCCGGTTTTATTACTTAAGATGACCAAACGTTCTCGAGGACACATGGGAATATCGTCAAGTGCTTTCGCTTCATATAGTTGATTAATCTTCTTTAGTTTGATAAGTATTGTGTGGGTGAACCTGTGCTAATGTACTGACCTTCCTAGGACTAATACATACTTGTGATTATACCCCTTGCAAGCATCCGCAAGTACAAGAAAGTAATTAAGATAGAAACCTAACCACAGCTTTAAACTCTGAAATCCTACACTCCCTTGTGCAAAGGTTTCCTAACGGGGGTTCAGGTTTCTGTCACTCCGGCAACCCCTACGATTAGTAGCCAAATACACAATGCATTCCCCTAGGCCCATAAAGGTGAAGTGTCATGTAGTCGACGTTCACATGACACCACTAGAAGAATAACACCACAACTTAAATATCGAACCATTGAATCTTTCTCAACACAATTCCACTACTAACAACATGACTTCTCCCATGTCCTCAAAAACTAAACGAACTACTCACAAGACATCATATGGATCAAGATCAGAGATGAAATAATGATAAGTAACAATCTAAACATGAATGATAATTCAATGGTTCCACTCAATAGCATCAACTACAACAAGTAATCAACACCGGGAAAGTTTCCCCTAAGAACTATGCAAGATTCAACCCAATTGTTACAGCGGTATGAAGTGGTGATGATGGTGCTAGTGGAGATGATGATGTAGATGATGATGATGATCCCGATGAAGTCTAGCTTGATGGTGGTGTTGATGGCGATGATCTCCTCTCTTCGGGAAGGAATTTCCCTGGCATATTTCTGCCTGCCGGAGAGCTCTTCCTCTCTTTGTAGTTTTCCGCCCCGCAGAGGCGGCGGAATCTTTCTGTGGTCACTCCCCGAGTCTTAGGGTTTCAGGAGGATAATATATGCCAAAGAGCAGAGCCATAGGTGGGCCAGGTGGACACACCACCTGGTGGCGCGGCCAGGGATAGTTAACAATGCGCATGAGTTCAAACATAAAGGGGTTTTTAATGATAGCTTTCAAAGTAATATTCACTAAGATAAGAGCAGTGTGCAAAACAAGGAACATAAGAAACATGATTGAATAAATTATCATATCAATGAATGAAACACAACAACTCAAAATACTTGCTGAGATAGAAAGGAATAGGTTTACTGACTCAACTAAAAAAAGTAAAAGATAGGCCCTTCGTAGAGGAAAGCAGGGATTACAAGTTTCATAAAGAGCTTCCAAAAATTATGGTACTTATTATCTTTCAGCTCTCATTGCCTCTATCATAAGCATCTTTAGGTGATTAAGTTTAAAGTGATCAAATATGAGGATATGCTTGACAAGTTATAAGCTGAAAATTTCATGCCCCTTACTTACGAGTACCGTTCCTCATGCTACTCAAGTTTAGTCACAAGTAAGTTCTTGTCATTGTAAGTACATGTGTATCATAGAGAACCGCCAACGGGGTACACCTTGCCCGATGATACGGAAGATTCCCCATATCAAAATGACAAGGCAAGCAGACAATGAGCATCTCAGCAATCCTTTTATTTCCTATTTGCATAGGCCTCTCTTTTTTTCTTCTTCTTTTTTCTTTCCTATTTGCATAGGTTTTTTTTATATAGAGGATGCTTCATAGATTTCTCACTATGGTTACGCTGCAGGTTTCCACCATGATTAGGCATGGCTTAGACCAGCTGCCCAAGCATTTCTCTAACACATATACGAACTCCATCAGCCTTACAAGCTCCCCTTTCATTTCACACCGCTGGGATCCATAAGCAAAAGAACATTATATCAACTAAATAAAGTGCAATGTTTAAAGTGTTTCCCATGATAACATGGTTCTGCTAATTCACAACTTACAAAATGCAAGCATATACGCAACATAGATGGGCACAATGGTTCAAGTTTATTAAGTGCAAGAAAAGTAAATTGTGCCATCAAGTTGGTGAGAGCTTTAATCACTAATTTTCACATAACAAGTTTAATTTGGAAGGTAGGTAAAGACATGAATTTACTTGGAAAAGCAATAATGCTAATAGGTAGTTATGGTGGACACAAGTGGCATAGGTTTTGGTTTAAGGATTGGATGCACGAGAAGCATTCCCTCTCAGTACATGTTTTAGGCTAGCAAGGCTGAGTATCAAGCATAAGACTTAAAGGGAACAAACAAACATACAAGTGACAAAAAACAAACATGCAATCTTCCTTGGAAGCATAAAAGATCTTAACTTGAGAATACTAATCTTATGAGTCAATCAAGAAAGAAAGATGATGAAATTATATTTCTTAAGAGTACTTTGATCTTTTTCATTCAATTCTCAAATAGTGTTGCTACTGACTAGAGCCAGGTTTGCCAAAACCAACTAAATTTACTTAATGATCCCAAAGTGATACCAATACTAACAACAAGATCAATCATATAACAGTAATTGAAAACTAATATAAGACGTGCAAAAAGAGTAAATGATAGAACTTCTTATTAATATTCAATAACGGCAACTCACACCAAGGGATACATAGATAACTAACGAGAGGGGATACACTTCCATAATGTAAACCATCCTATATGATAACTTATCTATTCATGATATGACTCTACTAAAGAGGTAAAAAAGATAAAAGATAGTGATGTGATACCGAGGCACTCCCCCAAGCTTGGAACAAACCAAGGGGATGCCAAAACCTGATGACGAATTACTCCTTCAGTGGTGGTGGTGTTCTCTCGGTGAGCTTTTCAATCAATTCCCTCAAGTCCTCAATCTCGAAGGTGAGAGTATGAATCAACTCCGAATTGTGCTCAATGTGGTTCATGATCATGCCGGGCTGTGAATCCCAGCTCTTGCGATTCTTTCCCCACTCTTCCTCCTTGATGTCTTCTTTTCCTGCATGGTTAGAACGAGGCATATCCCAATTGGAGGGTAGTTTTCCCTTGGGCATATTCTGGAATTGCTGCTCATGGATGAGGGTATGGAATGGATTATTGGTGCGTGGAGGAGGTGACCGTGAAGCCAAGCAATGACGCGGAACCTTCCCTCCAGTGGACATCCGTGCAGTCCTTTTGAACCTGGCAGGATTTTCCACCACTCCAATGCTTGCAATGGTGGTGATGGTGTGTGGATGCTGGTCTTCCTTTGCCTCCTCTTCAACTTCACTCTCGATCTCCTCCTCCTGCTCATAATCTTGAAGATCCTCTTCCACGGGCTCCTTGCCCCTATCGTTGGCGGAGACCATTGTGCTTCTAAACTTTAAGAATAGTTCTTGACAGAAAAAGATCGAAACGAAAACATGACGAGAACACGATATATGAACCTCGGGGGATCCGGGGGATTATATATTGCGAAGTTTAACAACAAAAGGAAATTACTGGGAGAAAACGGGTCAGAGACGGGCTCCGGGGTGGCCACACCCCCTAGTGGTGCGGCCAGGTGGGCCCGCGCCACGGGGTGGTGTGAGCCACCTGGGATCCGTTTCTGTCCCTTTTTCGACTCATTGCTTTCCATGTTGGATAAAAACTGCAAAAATATAAAAAGACAGATTTTTTGCAAACCTTTTCTTACCAGAATTGTTACCTATTCGAAAACGGACTCTACAGGTCTCTGAACTTGGCATTTAATAAATTATTGCGGAGTTACCGCTTGAATAACATCAATATCTTCATCTTATTAAACATATTGTTTGAGTCATTTAACCATTCACCATCTTATTACACCATTTTCTCCTACAACCTGGAAATTTCTCTCACACAAAACTTCACACAATTCTCATTAGCAACATTAGTGAATGCAGGGTAATAGGCCTTTTAAGTTCAATTTTAACTGAAATCTATCAAAACATAAGCTACTATAGCAACTCATTCCGAAGGCCCAAAAAGGAATCCAAAAAGGAAAATCATTTTAAGAGGCAAATGCAAGAGTGGCAAAAATCTGCCAAAACAGACCAGCAGGTAAAGATCAATTTTTTGAAAATCTTCTGTTGCTCAAATCAAAAAGTGAAAAATTAATGAAAGTTAAATAATATTTTGGGGCATGCACACAAAAATTACAAATCAGTACGACATTCTCAGATCATTCACGATTTTTTAGTGAAGCACAAAAATCTGTTTTGGGACAGCAACTTCCCCAAATCTTACTTCTCTCTCATTAGAGGTTGATCTTGACACGAAAACCAAACAAAAGGATAAGGAGAGGTTATCGCAGAAGCAACAACTTCTAGGACTCAAATAAACAAATACTGAAAGCAAAAATATATTGGGTTGTCTCCCAAAAAGCTCTTTCTTTATAGCCATTAAGATGGACATGATAATTTCAATGATGATCACATAAGAATATGAATTGAAGTAAAAGAGAGCATCAAGAAGCAAATATACACATGTTTAAGTCTAACCCACTTCCTACGCAAGGGAATTTTTTAAGAAAATAAATTGTTGAAACCAAAGGCTACTAGCATAGAAGGCAGAATAAGTGCAACATAAAGACTTTCAACATAAGGCGAGGAAACTTAATATTATTGAGATGCATTAGAACAATCTTCCCTCTCTCATAATAACTTTCAGTATCATGCATAAATTTAATGATATAACTATCACATGAACCATTGTAGCAATGATCACTTATTCTAATAGAAAACACAGGGACACTAACTCTCATAACACTACTTTGTGAAACAATATTAGAAGTATCCTTACAGAGGATAGTGTGTCCATCTTCTACATATTTAGTGACAAAGTCTTTCACATTTGCTATTATAGGTTCAACAGCTATTTGTTCATCAGGTTCAACAGCTTTATTTGTACTTTCATTAACCATACTAGCTATCATAGAATGTTCCTTTATCTTAACTAGGAAAGGCATTTTCTCAATGTAAGGTTCAGGTAAAACATGATTAGCAGTATAAACTTTAGTATTTCTTGCAGGAACACTATTAACAATATCTTTATATGGCTCATGATACTTATTCCATTTCTTTTTAGGAATTTCAATGTAGGAAGCAAAAGGCTTAAAATAAGTTGCAATACTTTGAGAGTCTAGACCATAAGCATTACTAATATTATGAAAGTCATCAGTTCCCATAAAATATTTAATGCATTCATAATCATAATCTATACCTGACTTTCTTCCTTTATCATTCTCCCATGCTTCAGCATTGTCTTGAATGCGGTCTAGAAGATCCCATTTAGCTTCTTCTTCCATGTGTGTAAATGATCCAGCACAAGAAGCATCCAATATATCCTTATCATGAAGAGAAAGTCTTGCATAAAAGTTATTGATAATAATATTATTAGGGAGCTCATGAATAGTACATTTGAGCATTAGTAACTTCAATCTCCCCCAAGCTTGAGCTGTACTCTCTCCATCACGAGGCCAAAAGTTGTATATTTGATTCCGATCTTTATGAATCTCACTAGGAGGATAAATATTTGAATAAAAGAGAGGTACTACTTCTTCCCATACAAGAGCTTGACCATTCTTCAGCAGCTTGTACCATTTCTCAGCTCTTCCTTTCAGTGATAATGAGAATAACTTCTTCTTCACTTGATCTGTTGCAATGCCTACACACTTGAACAACCCACATAATTCGTGTATAAAGAGCAAATGATCACCGGGATGGATAGTTCCATCTCCAAAATAGTAGTTATCCATAACACGATCAATAATTCTTGTAGGTATCTTAAAAGTATCATTTTCAGCACGTGTTGGTTCATCTACTACCTTATTAGTGGTAGTAGCATTACGAAATAAGAAACTAAGTGAATTATCCATATTGAGAATAAAGTAACAAACAGAAATAAACAATACTCACGGTAGAAGTTTCCTTTACCAGTTCCACTCTCCAATAGCTCTTCACTCCCCGGCAACAGCGCCAGAAAATAGTCTTGATGACCCACACGTATAGGGGGTGTATCGCAGTCTTTTCGATAAATAAGAGTGTCAAACCCAATGAGGAGCAGAAGGTGTTGACGAGTGGCTTGGAGCAGAAATTCTCTGTAAATACTCAGCAAACGGATTTTTAGGGGTTTTTGATAATGCAAATAAATAAAGTATGAGTAAATAAAAGACAATAATAATAGATGCAGAAAGTGGCCCAATCCTTTCTTTAGCAAAGGACAAGCCGGTTGTATTACTTAATGTTGGGGATATACTTTCCAGGTATCCTCACAGTTCCTCACTGACCAGGGTGGCCCACTTCGGGTTAGAGCTTTGCTTCACGGGCGGCCTAGTTAGAGAGAGAAGACGGAGTCCAATCCGGCTACGGGAAGGCCCAGAAGACTTACCGACTTAGGCCCATAATGTTACTTGTAGTTCAAGATGTACTCTGTAACCAACTCTTAGTCGTAGCCGGATTGATCTCTCCTGTAAACCCTAGGCCGGATATCTATATAAGCCGTCCTAGGGAGAGCCTTTAGGGCACTAGATAACACCCAATACTTTAGACCCTCAACTCGCACAGGCGATACCATTGTAACCCATATTCCGGCTCTGTCGTATTATTGGATTGCTAGCAGGAGTAGGGTCCGTCCAAAGCCGGCAGATTCGAACCTGGGTAAACTTGTGTGCTCACCGTCCTAGAACACCGTACGTCTCACACCCCTCTCTTCCGCACGCCTCGAGGACCCCCTCATGGCGTACTTGTCCTCAATCCGATGACAGTTGGTGCCCACCGTGGGGCAAGTGAGCTTCGGATCTACGTTCCGAGTGGAATCTGCAAGAATCGGAATCGGCAAGACCATCACCGTCGGTCGCATCCTCTACGCCGGCGATGTCCCTCTCATCGTTCTCGACAAGACTTGGATTCCGGCTAGGGAGGCCGTGACTGCCTATACTATCATGTCATTTGGCGAGATCGATGTTCACATCGGTTTTGCTGAACCTGCCCAACCCACCCTAGCGGTGATGATAGAGGCAGAAGAATCTTTTGGGTCCCCTTTGTCCGCGGAGGCCGCAGAGTTCCGGATCTCGGAAAACCCTAATCCCACCCAGCCCGCACCAGTTGCAGAGGTAGTGGAGAAATCCGAGTCTGAAGAAGACCTCACGGTCCAAGACGAATCTAGAGTGGATCTCTCTAGAGAAGCCGGATCCCAGATCGACCCAACCGTGGAAGTCGAAATCCAGGAGGAGCATATCAACAACACTGATTCCGGCTCTGACGATGCCGGGACAGACATGCCTTTCCTCAGGTACACACTAAGATGTATGATACTGCAAAGCTCTAGCGCAGATGCAATCCTCGAAGCCATAAAAAGTTTTGACATGGCTGATCGCAAAAGTCACAGGTACCTCAGGAAGCACACATCGCACTTCGTCGGATATGTTGGATCCGGATCCGGCTCTGCCGATGCTGGAGAAAACACCAACTCGGTGCTGGAGGCAATTGGAACAAACGCCGACGTTCCTGCATCCTCGGATGAATCTATGACGTCGGCAGATTTCCGAAAGTTCTCTGCGGAATACGAAGAGGAGTACAACTCCAAAGCTGCAGAAGAAGGAGAAGCCATGGATGAAGGATCCGGGGAACACTCTCCCAAAGCGCAGGATGACATGGACATCGGAGATAATCCCGAGATCCAGATGTCCGAAAGTACCGATCAGAGCTTGACTCCGGGAAACGGACCCAAAGCCGTCTTTACTATCGGCTCTGCCAAGAAGGCAAAGAACAAGAACAAGACCCCGACAAAAGACCCCCTCACAGAGGAGGTAATCGCCGAGGAATGCGAAGAAGACTCGGATGGAGCACTTATCCCAGACGAGCCGAAAAAGGAAGCATCGGTGGATGGACACGTGATCACTGAAGGTGCACGTAAACTCATCGATGCCGCATTAACCACACCTATCCCTACAGCTGCAGAACTTACTGCAGATGAGCTGGACGAAAGGGCCCAGGCCCTAGAAGCGCGTCGTCAACAACTCCTTGATGAAGCCAAAAACATCAAGGTGGATAAGAAGTGTATGTCAAACAAGGAGTACATGTCCCGGCTGCATCAGAAGACACGGAAGCGTCACATAGATGACAACCAATTCCCACGTGTCCGTGCCGTCCTTTTTGGAGATGAGATGGGGAAGCCACAGAAGGATAGCAATGGAGATTGGGTTTACCCAACACTAGTGCAAAATACCGTGGCATCTCGCGAAATTATATCGGCTAATCCAGGACCAGAGGAGATACGTTTGGGTATCAAGCTACTCAATAAGGGACTGGAGCAGCAAAAGGTCGCCCTATCTGGAAGTCAAAAGCCGGTCTCGGATTCCGACCAATGTCGCACAGATCCGGCATGGGCTGACGTAAGATCCCACTACGTTCGGGCGCAGTATCGTCACCCCGAACGTAGGGAAGACAATTATTCAAGAACCGGATCGTCGGGGCAGCACCGCAGGGCTACACATAACTGGAGCAATGTCACTCCAATAGCCGAGAAAGACACGATCGCTGCACTGAATCCAAGGAATCCTCCCCGAAAGGGAGAAGATAAAGAGAAACGTCGGGAGGAGGATCGTCAGAGAATGCCACCTCCCAGACATGAAATCCGTCCGGCTGAGCCTCACCATGGTGGGAACGACGGACGAAGGAACGACGGAAACCACGCTGGAACAAGCCGGCAGGGGGCTCGTCATAGTCAAGAACGTCCCCGGAGCCGGAATAATGACGCTCTGGACGGAGGTCGGCAATCAGCCGGAAACTATCCAGCTGCACCACCCTCTCCACCACACAGTTATCACAACGGCCCCCAAGGAGGTCAAGGAGGACGACATGGCGGAGGAGGTGGTGGCAGAAGCCGAAGTCCGGCTCCAAGGCACCGCAGCCACAGCCGACATTCAGGACAATCCCTATCCCCGAACGACGCAAGGCACAGGATCAACTCCAATATAGAGGCTCAGCGCTACAAAAACGATGATGTATACGTGGGCCCAAAATGCTTCGGACCACGCATCAGAGCTACAAAGTTCCCGGAAGGATTTGTTATCTCAAGACATATCCAAGCCTACGACGGCATTGCTCGGCCAGACACCTGGTTACAGGATTTCTTCCAAGCCTGCTGCATCGCCAAAGGCGGAAACAGCCTGGTCGCAACCCGATATCTCCCACTTATGTTGCGGAAGACGGCACGATCATGGCTCAATGAACTTTCGGCGAACACCATCCATAACTGGTATGATTTACAAAGTGCATTCTTTCAGAATTTCGAAGGCACGTATCGGAGGCCCTGTACGGTTGGAGACCTACAACGTTGCACCCAGAAAGCCGGAGAAACTTGCCGGGATTACCTCGGATGATGTATTGACACCAAGAACTCCTGCGAAGGAGTAAATGATCAAACTACGATTGAAGCTTTCATCGCAGGTCTCCCAATTGGTTTACTGCGCCATCGCTTGAAGTGTGACAGGGTTACTGATCTGGGAGAGATGATAGAAACAGCGAGCAAGTATGCAGATGCTGACGACGATGCAGAGGGATTACTCAATGTCCTAGTTGTACCTCAGTCAACAAAACAACCAAAGCAACAAGCTGAGAAGCGCAAAAATACCTCGGAAGAAAAACCCAACGCAGAGACAGCAGTAGTCACTACTGTTTCCGGGTCTGGAGGACGAGGAGGACGTGGCAGAGGCCGCGGGCGTGGCCGTGGGACATCAAGGGTCCAAGGTAGAGGAGAGCAACAACCAGGCAAAACCTACACTTGGGCCGACATCGCCTAAGTAGCGCATAGGAAAGCGCGCTCGTCAAGTTCCTCCAAGCAAATCAAGATATCTTTGCATGGCAGCCATCTAACATGACCAGAGTACCTAGGGAACTTGCCGAGCACTCTCTAAATGTAAACCCGAGCGCTAAACCCGTCAAACAGTCCTTACGACGGTTTGGTGATGAAAAGCGTATGGCAATAGCTAAGGAACTAGAGTGGCTCGAGTTAGCCGGATTCATAGAAGAGGTCATCCATACTGATTGGTCGGCCAACCCTGTAATGGTCCCTAAAAAGGACACCACTAATTTAAGGATGTGTGTTGATTATACTGCCTTGAACAAGGCTTGTCCAAAAGATCCGTTCGCTCTGCCTAGAATTGATCAAGTTATCGATTCTACAGCAGGCTCGGAACTCCTCTATTTTCTCGACGCATATTCCGGTTATCACCAAATCCGGATGAAGGAATCTGACAAAGTCAAAACTTCATTCATAACCCCCTTCGGAACCTTCTGTTTTGTTACAATGCCCTTTGGGCTGAAGAACACAGGAGCTACGTACCAGCGCACGATGCAGCGTTGCCTCCATGATCAACTCGGACGCAATGTACATGCATACATGGATGATATTGCGGTCATGTCCAAAAAGAAGGAAACATTGATTTCCGACTTGGAGGAAACGTTCGCCAATCTACGAAAATACAACATCATGCTTAACCCGAAGAAATGCTTCTTTGGAATACCAGTCGGAAAATTGTTAGGTTTCATCGTGTCTCAAAGAGGCATAGAGGTAAACCGTGACAAAATCAAGGCTATTCTCAACATTTCCAGGCCAACTCGCCTGAAGGACGTACAAAGATTAACTGGTTGCATTGCTGCGGTCAGTTGATTTGTAAGCCGGCTTGGTGAAAGAGTCGCACCATTATACAAACTCCTGAAGAAGACCAAGGATTTTGTCTGGACTGACGAAGTTGAAGCTGCACTACAAGACATGAAGAAAGTACTCTCATCTGCTCCTATCCTTGCAACGCCGGAACTTCAGGAACCGATGTTGCTCTACATTTCTGCGACAAATAAGGTTGTCAGTATCGTTATGGTAGTGGAGAGACCAGAAGAAAATCAGGAACGCCTAGTGCAACGTCTGACGTACTTTGTCAGCGAGGTCCTGACAGAATCAAAACAGCGGTATCCGCACTATCAAAAGTTGGCTTACGGTGTTTTTCTAGCATCTCGTAAGTTACGACACTATTTTCAGGAGCACCCAATTACCGTGGTGAGCAAGGCTCCCATGAGAGATATAATCAACAATAGCGATGCCGCGGGACGCGTCGCCAAATGGGGCATAGAGCTTGCAGCTTTCGATATTGAGTACAAACCCCGGACAACAATCAAATCCCAGATCCTTGCCGACTTTGTCGCTGATTGGACAGAGACCAAGGAGAACATGGTCCTCCCTGAGTCGGAATATTGGACCCTCTTTTTCAATGGGTCTAAGGCTCGAGGGGGCTCGAGGGCTGGCGTGGTGCTCAAATCACCCCAAGGAGATAAACTTTTATACGTGTTGCAGATCCACTTCACAGCGACAAACAACATTGCCGAGTATGAAGCACTGCTGCATGGAATCCGGATTGCTAAGGATATTGGCATCCGAAGTTTGATGTGTTACGGAGATTCGGATCTTGTTGCTCAACAAGTCTTGGATATTTGTAATGCAAATAAGCACATGGCAGCATATAAAGCTGTCGTGGATGATCTATCTAAATCGTTCGAAGGGTTTGAAGTTCAACACATCCCTCGAGCAGAAAATGAGGAAGCAGATGCATTATCTCGAATAGGCTCTGCGCGGAAAGAGGTCCCGGATGGCGCATTTTTAGAGCACCTCAAAGTTCCCTCGATAAAGGGAGTAGATGAGGAATATCCGACCAAATCCAACTCACCTTTGATAGCAGTTCTGGCTGTAATTCCCAGCTGGACTCAACCCTACCTCGATTACTTGGTAGATGGCAAATTACCCGAAGACGAGGTGTTGAGCCGATAGATTATCCGACGAGCAAAAGCCTATACTATTGTTAAAGGTGAGCTCCATAAACGGAGTGTTTCTGGGGTTTTTCAGCGCTATGTATCTCTAGAAGAAGGAGTGGAAATCTTAAGGGAAATCCACGAAGGCGAGTGTGGTCACCACGCTGCAGCCAAATCTCTAGTGGCAAAAGCTTTTCGACATGGATTTTTCTGGCTTATAGCTTAGGCAGATGCCGAACGATTAGTCAAGACATGCAAAGGCTACCAAAAGTACGCCAAGCAAGCTCATGTTCCGGCTGATCAGCTGCGAACAATACCTATAACATGGCCCTTTGCGGTCTGGGGGCTTGATATGGTAGGACCTTTTAAACGAGCCCCAAGTGGATTCACTCACCTCTTAGTGATGGTGGACAAATTTACAAAGTGGATCGAGGCTGAACCTGTCACTAGTTGTGCTGGAGCAACAGCCAAAAGATTTGTCGAGGATGTTATAATCCGGTATGGTTATCCGCATAGTATTATCACGGACAATGGGAGTAACTTTTCCATGGGAGAACTGGCTGAATTCTGCAATGAGCAAAATATCCGGCTTGACATTGCGTCAGTCGCACATCCACAGGCTAATGGACAAGTCGAAAGAGCAAATGGTTTAATTCTACAAGGCTTGAAACCAAGACTCAAATCACCACTGAGACGTGCTGCGGGGGGCTTGGGTAGAGGAATTACCCTCTGTAATTTGGAGTTTACGAACAACTCTGAACAGGTCAACAGGATACACACCTTTCTTCTTGGTCTGTGGCGTAGAAGCAATTCTTCCTAGCGATTTAATTCATACTTCTCCTAGAGTGTCTGCGTATATCGAAGAGGATGCCGAGATTTCTCGACAAAATGAACTCGACTTAGTCGAAGAAGTTCGCGTCGTTGCTGAAATGAGATCTACAGCCTATCAGCAGAAGTTACGCAGGTATCATAGCCAGAGAGTCCGAACTAGATCTTTCAATAAAGGTGATTTGGTTCTCCGGCTTGTGCAACAAAGAAAGCACAAACTTTCCCAGTATGGGAAGGGCCCTTTTTAGTTAGTCGAGTATTGCACAGTGGATCGTACTACTTAATTGACATGAGGCCAGTCAAAGAAAGACCTGCTACTAAGAAGAGAAAGAGAGCTGGAGATAGTACAAATCCGGATGAGTTAGACAGACCGAGGAATATTGCTCAGCTACGTCCCTTTTATTCTTAGTTTATCCTTCTTTGTAATCATAAATATGCACATGTTTTGTGAGAAATAAAAGTTTTGGTTACCTCAAGGTTTTTCTGAGAAGTTTGTACCATCTTATTTCCTAATGATCATGTCATAGTCGAAAATCCCAGAATGCTTGAAAGTACTTTATGCTCATGTTCGTTCTAGTTTAGATTTCCGATTGTAAAACTGCTACCTTCGGGTATAACTCTAAAAATTCTGGTCTTTACTTTGGTTATTTGTCTGATTGCTGGATGCGGGTATTTTCTGAGTAGTGAATTGTTGGTACTAGAAGCCGGCTTTGTTTCCGAGTTTAAACTGGTTTAGCAATTGAGCTCCCTTGCTCGGCAAAGTTTCCGGCTGAAGGTTTAGCTGGCTCACGAAAGGGACGAGGCAGAAAGCCAGATAAACGATAAGTAGAGACGGAAAAATTTCAAGTGCTTATGAAAACATTTCAGGCACGCAAAAAATCTAAGACAAAAGTGCTGAATAGATAAAAAACTTAGCACTAGCAAAAGTCATAGTACTTAATATTTACAAGCACATCATGTTCTTTCACAGAATAATACATAAGTTTGTGGTCTATGATGCAGGAGGAGATGAAGGAGCTGCCGGCTCGTTGGTTACTCCGCCTTGATATCGTTCCGAGATGTCCGGATCCGAGGTGGTCCGTTCATTGTCGGAAACTTCTTCGGTTTCTTCTGGAGGAGGTGGCGGGGTATCTACGCGGGTGAAGAAGGGGATCTCGTAGCTGGTCAGATCAGCTACGTGGCACCCATATCCGGCGTAGGAGTGCATGATGGCTTGAAGGTCTTGCTCCTGGCCGTCTTCGTCTACCTTGCAGTACCCTCTGGTCACTTGTCATATCTCCATGTTTCCATGGTGGCTCATGACCATGGTGAGAGCGTTCTGCGCAGTAGTCCGTGCGTAGGACATGTTCCAGTCCCGAACGAGTTGCGGCATCTCCTTGGCCTTCTCCCGCACCTGGAAGTCCGACATGCTTGGCATGTCCGGAATCCTGAGAGACTCGCCAATGTCCTCAAGGGACTGGCGGTAGTCATGAAGAAGATCACCAACTTGGGTAATCCGGTGAGTGCGGGGCTCGGACGAGGAGGAGTCCGTCAATTTCAGAGGACCTATACACAAAACAAGTCAAAGAAAATCCGACATTGATGAAAGTCGAAGAAATGACAAACCAGACAGATGGAACGTACCAAGAATGACGTCGTCGATCTTGGTCTTCTCCTCCCGGAGACTTTGGAGTTCAGCTCGGAGCGCTTCGGAGAGATCTTTCTCTCTGCCAAGCTCATTCTTGAGGTCCGAGATAACTTTATCTTGAGCGGCGATCTTGCGATCGCGCTCTTCAGTGGCCATGGAGGAGGATTCAAGAACTTGAGCTATGCTCCTTTCATGATCATCTTTGAGCTTATCCAGCTCTTGGCGAAGTCCCTTGTTCTCCACCACTAGGGTCTTGAGATTCTCGGCCTCTTCAATCATAGCGATGGATTGTTTCACCAACGCTGTAAGTCAAAAAGAACAATAGTTCAGAAAAATTCGGCATTGAAAAAGCAAAAGACAAGGTTTGAATCTCGGAATGTTTACCTTCGGCTTCATCCTTGGCTACCTTGAGCTCAGCATTTTTAAGCCAGAGAGCTTTGATCTCTCTCCGCTTATCACAGACATTGGTTAATAATTCCTGGTTATAGGAACATACTTTCTGTAAGTCAGAATACCCAAAGTCAGAAAGCTACTTAAGACTCGGGCGAATATTTTTTGCTAAATATTAGCACGAGCCTTGGGGGCTACACTAGTTCGTTTTTTGGCATCCTAATGAAAGCATAAACCCGGATTTCTATATCCTACTTCATGCTTGGGGGCTAGATGATATGATATAACATAGCGTAAAAAACAAGAGTTGGAATTCCGACTTACATATTGCTCGCGGGTGAGTTTGTCTAACCCTGCATTCACTTCAGCTGCAACCTTCTCGACGAGGGTAAGAGGAATTACTGGGGCTGTTGGAAGCTCGCCAGTCCTGATTCTCTCGTCGCGAAGGCGGACTTGAGCGAGAAGGTCAGAGAACTTGACGTCCTCTGCTTCTTGCGCTTCCTCTTCGGGGGATAGATGGCTTTTGTCCAGGACTTGCCTGGCCAGCCGCTGGATCTCCTCTGCAGATTTCTGGGATAAGCCAAACTTGGCAAGTCCGGGATTGCTGAGGAGGTTATCGCCGAAGACTTCAGTCAAGGGATCATTACCCAAAGAGGGTTCACCCTTATCTTGAGCTGACGCACCCACGGTGACGTCAATGTGTGACCCAAGGATCACAGGCGCCGTTGGAGGAGCCGGATCTTCTGCAACAACCGCAGAAGGAGTAATCGCCGACGTTGTAGAAGGTTGAGGGGCAGGAGTCGGAGGAGCCGTGGCAGGGGAAGCTATGGTAAGCTTCGTCAGTCGCAGGGGCTTCGCAGGAATCCCTTTCCCCTGACCCTTCATGAGAGGATTTTCTCTGAGAATGTAGTAAAGTCGGAAACATTACATCTCAGAAAGAAATTCGAGAAAGGTACAAAGGCGGAAATTGTGAATGAAAGTTACCTCTTCACAACAAGCACTTCCTTTGTGCCAACAGCCACTGTCGGAGCTTTGCGCTTCTTGAGCGCAAGGTCCGGCAATGGGACCACTTCAGTCTCCTGAGAAAACTCAGGAGGATATCCTTCGAGTGGAGCAAGCTCCGACTCGGGGAGGTCAGCAAGCTGAAAACAGGATAGCATATCAGCATTGCGGTATATAACTTAAAAACTGAAACACATAAAAGGTGTACTAAGGTAAGCTTACCCGCACCACGGGGTTTTCCGCCGTGTGCATATCCAGAGAAACCTCCGGAATTTTCCTCTCGATCCGCTCCTTGATCAGCCATTTGATTTGGCTTATGTAACCTTGGGCGGTGTAGGCTTTGGGGCTGATGCAGAGGGAATCTTTTTTGGAAGACATGATGGAGTGCATCAGTCTATCCCCGTGGTACCGAAGTGGCTGGATCCGACGTGAGACCCAGCATTGGACCAAGTCGGATCCCTTCAGACCCTTGTGCTTGATCAAATACTCGATCCGCCTCTTAGCGAGGATCAGATCGTTGGTGAGAGCCGGAGCAGCCTCGTCCTAGGAAGGCTGGGCTGTGGCGGCTCCGTCGACAAAAGCCGGCAAAGAAGTAGCTTTGTCGGGAGACGGAATATCCCTATGGTAGAAGAAAGTGGCTGGTCATTGTTTGACCGAGTCACTGGCATAAATTTTGGGATAGGACCGGTCTCGTCTAACAGAAAAACTAATGGTACCGGTGACATAAGGAACACTGGCAGTGATGGAATTCCTCCGGACATGGAAATAGTACCGGAAGAGAAGCAAACTCGGCCTAATGCCGAGAAACCCCTCGCAAAGCGCAGCATATGCGCTCATTTCTAGAAGAGAATTGGGAGGAAGATTGTGGAGTTGAACTCCATAGTGATCTATCACCTCGAGAAGAACTCCGAGGGAGGAAAGGACAAACCTCGGTCCAGATGGGTGCCGAATTGGACACGCTCTCCCTCGCGCGGGTTGGGTACGGTTTCGCCGAGGCCGGTCCGCCAGTCGCCGGCGGCGAGAAGCCCCTCCTTCTCCACGTTCTTGAGGCCTGCCTCGTCGAGGGCGCAGGGGATCCAGATTCGCCAGAAACTCTCCTTCTCTGCAGCTGCTTCCGCCGATGCCGCCGCCGCTGCCGCCACCAAACCAGAGGAAGAAGAAGAGGAAGCCATTTTTCTCCGGTGAAAAAGGTGATCTTAAAGTGGCGGCGCTGGGAGCTCTGTGGGAGGAGGACGAGGAGGCTCTGGGCGCGCAGGAGGATTGGGAAGGAAGGAACGGCGAAGGACTGGTGGAGAGGAGAAGAAGAAATCTAAACCCCTTATATCCACCTACCTGCACCAAGATTCGTGCAAACGCTACAGTGTAACCGCCACATGTCGTGGAAAGAACTGGGGAGGGCCCGCGCGATGATTGTGTTGCCTCGATCTCCACGCACGCATTGAAACGGCGCCTCGGTTCCACGAACCGCGGACCCACCAACGGTCGTGCTGACGGAACGTCTGTCAGATGACATGACTTGACCATACTTGTGTCAGGTGGCGTTAGAGACCAAGTTCCGGCTTAGTTTAAAAAGCGAGCTGGAAAATCCGAGTAACCAATTGAAAGGTCCGACTTACTTGTAAGACCCGAATCGTATTTTTTGTTGTGAAGTTTCAGGAACCCTTCAAGATTCTGCAAGCCGAAGATCAAGCTAGACGATGATAAAATCTGACTTTGGATCTTGGAGGCCTCCGGGGGCTGCTATTGGGGATATACTTTCCGGGTATCCTCACAGTTCCTCACTGACCAGGGTGGCCCACTTTGGGTTAGAGCTTTGCTTCACGGGCGGCCCAGTTAGAGAGAAAAGACGAAGTCCAATCCGGCTACGGGAAGGCCCAGAAGACTTACCGACTTAGGCCCATAATGTTACTTGTAGTTCAAGATGTACTCTGTAACCAACTCTTAGTCGTAGCCGGATTGATCTCTCCTGTAAACCCTAGGCCGGATATCTATATAAGCCGTCCTAGGGAGAGCCTTTAGGGCACCAGATAACACCCAATACTTTAGACCCTCAACTCACACAGGCGATACCATTGTAACCCATATTCCGGCTCTGCCGTATTACTGGATTGCTAGCAGGAGTAGGGTCCGTCCAAAGCCGGCGGATTCGAACCTGGGTAAACTTGTGTGCTCACCGTCCCGGAACACCGTATGTCTCACACCCCTCTCTTCCGCACGCCTCGAGGACCCCCTCATGGCGTACTTGTCCTCAATCCGACGACACTTAAGATGACCAAACATTCTCAAGGACACATGGGAATATCGTCAAGTGCTTTCGCTTCATATAGTTTTTAACATCTTTAGTTTAATAAATGTTGTGTGGGTGAACCTGTGCTAATGTACTGACCTTCCTAGGACTAATACATACTTGTGATTATACCCCTTTCAAGCATCCGCAAGTACAAGAAAGTAATTAAGATAGAAACCTAACCATAACTTTAAACTCTGATATCCTACACTCTCTTGTGCAAAGGTTTCCTAATGGGGGTTCAGGTTTCTGTCACTCCGGCAACCCCTATGATTAGTAGCCAAATACACAATGCATTCCCCTAGGCCCTTAAAGGTGAAGTGTCATGTAGTCGATGTTCACATGACACCACTAGAAGAATAACACCACAACTTAAATATCAAACCATTGAATCTTTCTCAAAACAATTCCACTACTAACAACAGGACTTCTCCCATGTCCTCAAGAACTAAACGAACTACTCACAAGACATCATATGGATCAAGATTAGAGATGAAATAATAATAAGTAACAATCTGAACATGAATGATAATTCAATGGTTCCACTCAATAGCATCAACTACAACAAGTAATCAACACCGGGAAAGTTTCCCTAAGAACTATGCAAGATTCAACCCAATTGTTACATCGGTATGAAGTGGTGATGATGGTGCTAGTGGAGATGATGATGATGATCCTGATGAAGTCCAGCTTGATGGTGGTGTTGATGGTGACGATCTCCCCTCTACCGAAAGGAATTGCCCCGACAGATTTCTTCCTGCCAGAGAGCTCTTTCTCTCTGTGCAGTTTTCCGCCCCGCAGAGGCGGCGAAATCTTTTTGTGGTCGCTCCCCGAGTCTTAGGGTTTCGGGAGGATAATATACGCCAAAGAGCAGAGCCAGAGGTAGGCCAGGGGGTGGTGTCGGCACCCCTGTGGCCCATCTCCACTCCCCCTTCTGGCATCCTTCGTCTTCTGGAAAAATAGGATTTTTCGTATATTTTCTAGGATTTTCTGATCTTCATGAATTTCGCCTCCAAATAGTGCCTTTTCCATCAGATTCCTGACTTTAGCGGTCCATCCGCCAAAAGTCATCAACCATGCAAAAACAGGTGAAATAACATAAGTATCATCTCTTAATATGAAATATATCAATGAATAACAGTAAATTATGATATAGAATAGTGATGCAAAATGGACGTATCGGCCATTTTGTAGGAAAATTTTGATTTTAAACAGGGAGAAGAGGAGAAAATGCCTGAATCATGGGCAAGGTTTTGTGCTTTAATTCACGCACAACCTGTATGTCCAATACCGAAAAATGACCTTCTTGATATATATTATAATGGACTAACTGAAGAATCTAGGACATACCTTGATAGTTGTGCGGATTGTGCTTTCAAGAAGAGAACTCCCAAAGAAGCTGAGGAATTAATGGCTAAACTAAGCAAGAATTATGAGGACTGGACTTCACCTGGGTCAACTACACCTGAGTTAACTGTGTCCAAGCCAACACCAACACCAAAGAAGAGGGGAGTGATTGAACTAAATGATGAAGTGATGAAGGAAGCTAAGAAATGTCTCAAGGAGAAGGGTATTAAATCTGAAGATGTGAAGAATCTACCTCCTATAGAAGAGTTATGTAAGCCAATCTCCCACTCACCCACTATTGAGGTACACTCTCTCCAACATTTTGATGAAGGTGATATTCCTTATTCTAAACCTCCCGATCAATGCTTAGAAGAATTTGATATCTTTGTTGTTAAGCAAGATAATTTTAATAAGAGGGTGCATAATCATTTAATGGAAAATTCTATAGCTATTAATGAGTTGAGGGATATTGTGGAAAGAACCTCCAATGTTGTTAAAATGCTTGTTAAACATTTCCAAATGGTTCAAACTCAAATTGATCAGCTTATTAAGGTACAAAAATATTTGCTAGTTAATGCTTCTAAAGAAAAACATGCTTATGAAATTAGAACTAGAAGTGGCGCTGTCACTCAGGATCCTCTATATCCCGAGGGGCATCCTAAAAGAATTGAGCAGGATTCCCAACAAATGGAAAATAGTGGTACTTCTTTTAAGAGAAAGAAAAAGAAACATAAAATAGTTGTAGAATCTTCTAAACCTGCTAAAGATCCTAATAGTATATCTGTCTCTGATGCTGAAACTGAAAGTGGTAATGATAATAATGATGCTCCTGATAAAGAAGAAATTGAATAAGAACCTGAAAGGCACACTAAGAATACTAAGTACACTAAGGAAGATTTTGTTGCTAAGAAACATGGTAGTGAAAGAGAGCCTTGGGTTCAAAAACCAATGCCTTTTCCTGATAAGAAAGACAAGTTAAAGGAGGAAGAACACTATAACAAGTTCTGTGAGTGGATGAAACCTTTATTTTTGCAAATTCCTTTGACTGATGCTATTAAATTGCCTCCTTATTCAAAGTATATGAAGGATATTGTCTCTAATAAAAGGAAGATCCCTAATGAGCAAATTTCTACTTTGCTTGCTAATTATTCCTTTAATGGTAAGGTTCCAAAGCAACTTAGAGACCCAGGCATTCCAACTATTCCATGTTCTATTAAAAATAATTATGTTAGAACTGCTTTGTGTGATTTGGGAGCTGGAGTTAGTGTTATGCCTTTTTCTCTATACAAGAGACTTCAATTAGAAAAATTAATACAAACTGATATATCTTTGCAAATGGCTGATAAATCTACTACTATTCCTATTGGTATATGTGAGGATGTTTCTGTTCAAGTGGCTCATAATTTCCTGATATTAACTGACTTTGTTGTGCTTGAAATACCTGAAATAATAATATGTCTAATATTGCAGGTGCTGCCATTAATTGTAATCAAGGAAAGGTAACTTTTAATGTTAATGACAAGGAGCATACTGTTTAGTTCCTGAAGAAGATTTATAAGACCTATGGCTTAAATTCAATTGAAAATATTGAGGGAATCCAAGTTGGAGAGATATATTGTCCCATACCAAGAGAAAACTATGAAATCATTATGATTGGGACTATTGCTATCAGGGTTGAGGTTACATAATCATTTAGTGGAATACAAAGTTTTGTTTCATATAATTTTTTTTTGGTAACAAGACCTGATCAACCTTGTTAACAAAGGGATTTTAATGAACAAAACAATGTTTTCACCATGATTATCTTTGCTTACATTTATTTTATCTATTTTAATTTTTGTTTTCACTTAGTTTACTTTTCTATTGCTAGTTGCTTGCATATTAGAGTGTCTTAGAACTTCTGACATTTTATTTTTGTTTTTGCATCATTCCAAAATTATCTTTCTGCTAGAAAATCATTTATACCTAAAAATTGCTCAAAAATAAAGTGTCTCGAAAAATTCCAGAAAATTCATATTAAATTTTACGTCAAAAGAGGGGCAGAGAAGTACCTGGAGTGACCCAGGGGGCCACCAGTCAGGCACACCACCTGGTGGCGCAGCCACACCAGGGGCGCGCCTGACCATGGTGTGGGCCACCCCTGGCCCTCCACTTATTCTCCCACCTGCCACTTCTCTCTCTCCCAAGAAAATATCAGTTCATTGCTCAAACTCCCGTTCCTGCTGTTCTTTCTCGCAATTTTCGATCTCCTTGCTTAGCCCACCTTTTCTACTGAGATTTGGAGCATTTGTTCTCCGGTATGTGAACCCTCCGCTTGTCCAAGTAAATTTGTGATTGGTAGATTATATCTTGAGTATTTTGCTACTGTAGGTGACAGGTTATGTGATCTTGCATGCTTGTTCTTTGCTTAGAGAAATTGTTTTGATGCATGTTTAGTCCACTTGCAAGTCCCTATAAGTAGTTCCTTTCATTATGTAATCACTTTGCAATTATTATTTGTGATGGTTGTCTAAAATTTCAGAAAAAGGAGAGCTGAACAATCATACTTTTGGGGAAGTATTTGAGTGTTGGGGGGATACCCCCGGGTAGGGTAACACCGGGGTATGAGGGCCGAGTTAGTCGGGGTACGGCGCGGTCAAAGCAAAGTGCTGACCGGGTCACCTCAAGGCAGGACGAATCACGGTGTGGCCCAGCCCATGGGGCATTCCCTTGACCATGGTTCGGCCGGCATAAGATTTATGTCGGCCACGTCTATATGTTTTGCAAGTAAGGGGGTAAGCCGGATTACCTATATGCTATCCGGATTATCTTAGCTTCCAAGAGAAGGAATCTCCCGCTGGTCAAAAGGTGGCTTTATCAGCTGGAGCATGTGCAAAGTAACGTAAAGAAGAGGACCAGTGGGTCAGTGGTGATCAAGGTGACACGAGCAAAGCTGGATGGCGTAGGCCGTGCCTGGTGACGCCAAAAGACAAGGATGACACTGTGGATTACGTCCAAAGCTCAGACGAGCCGTCAAAGAGGAATAAAGAAGCATCTACTTTATGAAAGGAGCATATTCATAGAATATGCTGCCACCTATGCTCTAGAATTGTAACCTGGGCTCCCCTATATAAGGAGCACCGGGGCCTCCATAGAGAGGCACGGCAAATAGAGGATTCACTCTCTATCTAAGGTAGAACTCTAGGGCTAGATGGTGGGGAGTAAGAGACATTGTCTCCTTCTTGCTAAGAGCCTCAAGAGCACTTGTAAACACCATTGATAGAGAGAATACAAGAACTTCCGTGCGTGGAATCACCACGCTCTCCCTACCTGGATTCCCCTAGCACTCATTGGCCCCATCTTTAGCCTATCCATGGCATCTGTCGTGCCACCACCACGACAGTTGGCGCCCATCGTGGGGCTAGCGGTGCTAACAGGGGTGAAAATCCAGACGGGAAACTTCTCGAGCACCGGCGAGCGTATTGTCTCAGGCTTGGTTCAGCGCTGGACTACGTTAGTGACAACGCGGGAAGCTTCGGCAGGCACCCTCCACCGTGCAACGGCGTCTTCCTCAAGCTTGGCACGCACAATATCTACGTCGGGGTGGATGAGTCATGCGTTCACCCACGGTACGTCGTCGAAGGGGGCGAACCACCTCTCAGTGCTGCTCGTGGAGTGTGTATCGTTCGCCCCACTAGCAGCGTTGAAGTCCTGATGACCGCACCTGATGCGGGACCGAGCAAAGATCCAGTGCCAGAGCCGGAGGTAATGCCCAAACAGATCAGGTCTATGTTTCCTCCGCTAGAGAAGCCAGAGAATGTGCTCTAGCAAGCGACAGATAGCTTAGCAACACCAATAAAACCTGTGGTAGATCCGACTCAGGCGCAAGTTGAGTTAGAGGAAACTAGGCGGAAGATGTTAGCTGGAGCAAAGAAGGTAGTAGAGCTGCATCAAGCGCTGAACATCACCTTGAGAGAGTATGCTAAGGCAAATCGTATCGATGGAGTGAAAATCCGGGGCAGGAACCTGATCACTGAGATTGACAAGGAATACCAGCCTAGGCTGGGTCAGATAACCACAATAGTAACAGGAGGGTTGGATCGTTACAGTACCCCGGCGAAGAACCTCAGAGCAGCAAATGCGGCCGCGTTCGAGTTAGAAGGCTTAACCGGTGAGGCTCGACAAAGGCAGCAAGAGAGGGTAAATCACTTGTTGAGAGTTGCATGTCAACAAAATGAAGAAATAAACAAAGCTAACCCGGCACCACCAGGGGCCTCATAGGTGGTACATTCAGCCAGAAATAACCCGGCAAGATCCAGAGGAGCCACGTCGTCTCCGGGTCACGATCCCAGGAGAGAAGAGGTAGTGGATTCCGGGAGATGAAACAAGCAAATGGTCCCTTATGACCCGGTAAGGGCTGGAAAAGGTAAAGCAGTGCAAGTTGATGAGGACCGGCACAGTACCAGCCGGGGTGTGGCTGCCCGAGGTAACCATGACCAAGGCAATGCCGATCAAAGAAATGCTGCCAACGGCAATGCCGGACAGCGCAATCCCGTGGGAGTGGGGCAAAATGTACCTCAGACGCAACAACGCGTACCTCGGCAAGGAGGAAGTGCAGGACAAGCGCCACAACAGCATCATGCACGTCCGGATCAGGAAAGATACAATGATGGTTATTCGGCTATGGTCAACGACGCATACCCCAGACCGAATCATCACGTAATCGGATCACGGTTGGGAAGCAGGAACTTGCAGCCAGATGATGCGAGGTTGAAGTTGGATAGGATTTATAGGTCGGAGCAAATCGAGTTACAAGGTCCACCGGGTCCAGCATGTTTTGGGCCCCGGATCATGAATGAACCACCAGTGCCGAACTTTCAGCGGGCTAGGGAAACCCGAACTTATGATGGTAGTGCCAAGCCAGAGGATTGGTTGATTGACTATGCCACAGCAGTCAAGATCGCGATAGGAAATTTGAGATGGGCGGTGAGATATGTACCACAGATGTTGGAAGGACCAGCACGAGCTTGGTTCAACAATTTACCACCAGGAAGCGTTAACTGCTGGTTGGAATTCCAGGAGCTGTTTGTTAGCAATTTCTCAAGCACTTACAAGAGACCCAACAAACCACAAACCCTCGCGTTATGCCGGCAGAGACCGAATGAGCCAGACAGAGATTTCCTGACTCGGTGGTGTAACGTGAGAAACTCGTGCGAAGGGGTGATTGAATCACAAGCTATCGCGTGGTTCGCTCAGGGGTGCAGATATGGAAGTATGTTGTGGCAAAGTTCATAGTGACATATGCCAACTAACTTGGCTGAGATGATCCAGATTGCAGATTCATATGCTTTGGGAGACCCAACTCAATCCCGGATAATGTCTAGCGAAACGAACGAAGAGTATTACGGCCGAGATGGCCCCGGATCATCAAGGAGGAATGATTTCTGAGGAAAGAGAAGGGATGAGCGCCCGGATTATCGGTATAACTCGCAGCAAGTCGCGGTAGTGGACCGGGATCAACCTAATGCCGGAGCCAGTCAATGCCAAAAAATTAGAGGACAAAGCTGGCAACAGAAAAACGAAGGGAGAAAGCCTTGGACCCTGGAGCAGAAAAAGCAATGGCAAGAACGGAAGGATAGGCCGAGGTATACATTCGAATCTATGCTAGATCAACCTTGCAAATTTCATATGCCAAGTCCAAACAGTCCAGTGAATCATACGACCCGGCAGTGTGAATGGATGAGGAAATTGGAACAGGGGAGTTCGAGGAACGCTCAGGCACCTCGGAACGAAGCACCTAGAAATGAAACACCCCGGCCACCGTTACTAATAGGGGAAATGGACAGCAATTGATGCTGCCACCACCTCCGCCAAGGTACAAAAATCCAGAAAGAAGGGATGTTGTACATCAAGTGGGCAATAACCAACAACAAGGCCAAGGTTACAACTAGAATGAGGGACAAAATGAGTACAGGGAGCATCATCAAAGCTCCTGTGTGTTCACCACTGAGGAGAATGACTGGAAAATCTTATAGTGCCGGCATATGGAGGTAAACGCAATAATGCCTGCGGTGGTGAGGTATATGCCTTGGGCGGATCAGGAGATTACATGGAGTGCCAAGGACCACCCAAAGATCATGCCAAGCCTAGGAACCTACGCTCTGGTCCTGGATCCAACGTTCATTGGGCCGAATCTCAATGTGAGATTTTCCAAGGTGTTGATTGACAATGGCAACAGTATCAACATTATGGACAAGGATACCATGCACAAGTTGGGGATAACAGAGAACATGTTGCAAGCGACAAGGACCACCTTTCACGGCATTGTGCTGGGTATTTATTGTGAACCAATTGGTAAGGTCCGAGTTGATGTGTTATTCGGCACAAGAGACAACTGCCGTACTGAGAACTTGGAATTCGAGGTGGTGAATCTGGAAAGTGCTTATCATGCGTTACTCGGCAGGCCAGCGCTGAGCAAATTCATGGCAACTACCCACGTCAGCCACCTTAAGATGAAATTGCCGGGACCAAGGGGCGTGATAACTATATCAGGGGACTTCTGGCGTTCGATCGAGTGCGCATCAGCCGGATCCAATTTAGCCGAGTCACTCGTGATAGCTCAAGAAAAAAGGAAGATACTAGAGGTGGCGACATTGGCTCAATCCGTGCAACAACATATGCCGGCCCTGACCAACCCTCACGGGAGCGTATCGTTCCAGGCAACTAAGGACACGAAGAAAGTGCCAATTGATGATATGTTCCTAGAGCGCACCGTCACCATAGGTGCCGGGTTAAGCGGCAAATAGGAAAGCGAGCTCGTCAACTTCCTCCGTGAGAATCGGGATATATTTGCTTGGTCTACACAAGATCTGCAAGGTGTATCGAGGGAGTTGGCCGAGCACTCATTGAATGTAAGACCCGGGGCTAAGCCGGTAAAGCAGCCTCTCAAGCGTTTCGCAGAAGACAGAAGGAATGTTATTGGAGATGAGATAGCAATATTACTAGCAGTCGGGTTTATCATGGAGGTACTCTATCCGAATTGGCTCTCTAATCCGGTGCTGGTGGAGAAAAAGAAAGACGATCCGAACGTGGCAGTGGTATGGCGCATGTGTATTGACTACACAAACCTGAATAAGGCGTGTCCAAAAGATCCATTTCCGCTCCCTAGAATAGATCAGGTCATAGATGCAATGGCCGGATGTGAGCTACTATCATTCATTGATGCATATTTTGGTTTCCATCAGATACCCCTGAATCCGGATGATCAAATAAAGACTGCATTGAATACCCCGTACGGGGCTTACTGTTATCGAACTATGCCGTTTGGATTACGTAATGCAGGAGCAATGTACCAGCGATGCATGCAAAAATGCTTGCATGACCAAATAGGTCAGAATGTGCAGGTGTATGTGGATGATGTGGTGATAAAAACCAAGGAAAGCAATACGCTCCTTGAGGATATTCGACAGACATTCGCGAACTTAAGAAGGTTCCGAATGAAACTGAACCTAGAGAAATGCACCTTCAACATACCAGCCGGAAAGTTACTCGGTTTCTTGGTATCTAGCCGCGGCATTAAAGCTAACCCGACGAAAATCCGGGCCATAGAAAGAATGGAGTTTCCAAAGTGTCTTAACGATGTCCAAAAGTTCACTGGTTGCCCGGCATTGTTAAGTCAGTTTGTATGTCGGCTGGGAGAGAAGGCCTTGCCCCTCTATCAGCTAGTGAAGAAGGCAGATAATTTCACATGGACACCACAGGCGGATCTTGCATTTCGATAATTGAAAAAGATGTTATCTATCGCGCCAATCCTAGCTGCACCACTACCTAAGGAACCAATGCTGCTTTACGTAGCTGCGACCAACCGAGTCGTAAGTGCAGTGATCGTAGTGGAGCGGGAGGAGGAAGGAAAGTCGGTGCAAAGTCTGGTGTATTATCTGAGCGAAGTATTGTCGGCATCAAAACAGAATTATCCTCATTGTCAGAAGATGGCGTACGGCGTATATATGTCGGCCAAGAAACTCAAGCACTATTTTGAGGAACACTCCATCAAGGTGATATGCGAGGCACCCATTTTAGAGATCATGAGTAACAAGGACGCAAGCGGCAGAATAGCAAAGTGGGCTATCGAATTAGCTCCATACGCGCCACAGTTCGAAAGAAGGGATGCGATCAAGTCACAAGCTGTGGTAGATTTCTTTGTGGACTGGGCTGAAATGCAATACGAGCCACCCCTGCCAGACTCCAATTATTGGCAAATGCATTTCGACGGATTGAAACTGAAAGATGGATTAGGCGCCGGAGTAGTGCTTACCTCGCCCAAGAAGGATCAACTGAAGTATGTCCTTCAAATCCATTTCAATGCCTCAAATAATGTTGCGGAGTACGAAGCATTGGTACATGGTCTCAAAGTGGCAAAGGAAGTGGGGATACATCGGATACAATGCTTTGGAGATTCGGATTTGGTAGTACAGCAAGTATCTAGAAATTGGGATGCCCTGGATGCTAACATGGCCTTGTATAGGTTCCATGTCCAGAAGATAAGCGGGTTTTTCGAAGGGTGTGAGTTGCATCACGTACCTCGGATCGAAAACGAGGCAGCAGATACACTGTCCAAGCTGGGCTCATCCCGGGAACCCATTCTGCCAAACGTAGATTTGGAGCACCTGAGAAAACCGTCTATCACACCCTCACCCGAATCAGATTCAATTTATATCCCGTCACTTCCCAGATCAGGAGCTGCCCCTATGGAGATAGAATGGGGAAGCACCTCCGCAAACCCAGGGACTGCTTCAGCAAACCCGGGGACTGCTTCAGCAAACCTGGGGACTATTCAGCTTGATCCGGCAGGAGTTATGTCTGTGGATGCAATGGAGGTTGATGAGGAACCATTCCCTGTCCGGACTATACCAACTTGGGCAAAGCCAAATTTTGATTTCCTGAAGGAGGGAATCTTGCCGGATGATGAAGTAAGTTCGAGGCAAATTCAGAGAAGGGCAAAGTCCTATACCATTATCAACGCCGAATTATACAAAAGAAGTGTGATAGCGTTACTACAACGGTGTGTTGATCCGGAATAAGGACTTGACATAATCTGGGATATTCACCAAGGGGAATGTGGCCACCATGCATCCTCAAGGGCCTTAGTAGCAAAAGCTTTCCGGCATGGATTTTATTGGCCCACTGCTTTGGAGCAGGCAGAGGACTTGGTGAGAAAATGTAATGGTTGTCAAAGATACGCCACGAAAACTCACCTACCAATGTCGGAGCTGAAAACTATCCCCATTACATGGCCATTTGCTGTATGGTGCCTAGACATGGTAGGACCATTTAAGCCACCAAAAGAGGAATGACCCACATGCTGGTCATGGTTGACAAATTCACCAAATGGATTGAAGTGAAACCGATTCGGAAATGTGATGGGGCAATAGCAGTAAGATTCCTCAAGGATATAATCTTAAGGTACGGCTACCCCCATAGCATCATAGCTGATAACGAGACAAATTTTGCTGAAGGAGCATTTGCGAGATTCTGCCAGGAAAAGAAGATCTGGTTAGATGTCGCCTTAGTCGCCCACCCCGCGTCGAACGGGCAAGTGGAAAGATCCAACGGACTGGTGTTGTCCGGGATAAAACCCCGGCTCATAGAGCCGCTGCAAAGATCAATGGGGTGCTGGATAGAAGAACTACCAGCGGTACTGTGGAGTTCAAGAACAACTCTGAATCGATCAACGGGTTATACGCCATTCTTTCTGGTATATGGGGCAGAAGTTGTATTACCAGCCGACCTAGAGCATGATTCTCCTAGGGTCACCCAATACAAAGAGGTCGAAGTGCGTGAAGCCCAGCAGAATGATGTTGATCTAATGTAAGAAGCGAGAGAACTGGCCTTGTCCAGATCCGCCATATATCAGCAAAATCTCCGACGCTATCATAGCCGGAAAGTAAACCCCCGAGTTTTCCGGGAAGGTGATTTGGTGCTAAGGCTAATACAGTGCACTACTGGCATGCATAAGTTATCTCCTCCATGGAAAGGACCTTTCATTGTAAGGAAAGCTCTGCGCAATGATTCCTACTATCTTATTAATGCACAACCCCAGCAAAAGAACAAGGCGGACAAGTCTGGAGAAGAATACAAAAGACCATGGAACGTAGCACTGCTTCATCCTTTCTACACCTGAGAGGTGAATGTATCCGAACTACTCATATGTCGGTATGTATGTCGGCAGTGAGCATATCAATAAAAACCTTGCCACCCTGAGCAGAGACTCGGGGACTGCCATAGCACTTGTCGCTTGTTTCTGTATTTTTGTGCCGGCTAGGTTAAGGCGCTTACGTCTTAGTTGGATTAGTAATGTGTGAGCACCAAAAACCTAACTCTTCGACTTTGCTGCTGTCCAACAAGAATTGGCTTCATGGCAAGCAAGAGAACAAGTTTGGAATGGCAAAGCACATGAAAAACGACTAAGGAAAAGAACTTAAGCGAGCCGACATTGGTTATTTTTTGACTAACCCCTAGTTTGTTTTGTTCACTAAAGCGCCGAAGCATTTTGAGCTAATCTCAAGGTTTCAAGTATTGTTAAGTCAATTTTTTGAACCTCGGACTCGTAAGTCGAAAAACCAAATCAAGGTAGACGCGAGCCGAATCAAAAATTGGAGGAACAAGAAAATGAAACTTGGGGACTTCACCCACGATAATCCGGCAATAAAACTTGGTTCGGAACATAAAATTGTAACACGAACAAACCAAACTGTTTAAATACATCTGCACCCGGCATTCCAGGGATCTGATCAATATGGTAAGTGTTTTTCAAGGGGCAGGGCAGCAGACGAATCATCTATTGAGGAGGGAGGTACTCTGGAGTGTGGGGGAGGAGCGCTAGCTACGGCTTCGTCCTCTGGGTCAACTTCGTTGCCCATTGGGTCTTCAGCCTCGTCGCCTAGCTCGGAGCCTTCGCTCTCGCTCCCTTCCTCTTCTCCTCTAGAGACAATCTCGTCGTCAGTGACATCAAGGTAACTCAGCCCCTCATTCCAGGCGTGGCAGAAGGAGTACTAGATGAGATTGTTCGCACAGGCTTGGCGGTGTGCAATCCACTCTAGGTCCTCGCACCACTTTGACCCGGTGCATAGGCGGTTGAACAGTGCCAAGTCAATTCCTTCATACCACGAGAGCGCAAATTTCAGAGTTGTGTCGGTCCCAGCCTGGGCAGCAGATTCGTTCCACAAATGCAGCTGCGTGTCACATTCCATGAGTTTGGCTATAAAAGTCGAGGTTTTCTTGGGAATGGTCTCACTAGGCCAGAGGCAGCCGAACATCCGTGTTGCCGCTGGGAGAATATCCGCGCCGAAATTCTTTACAACCTCAAGACGAGCAGTGAGACTCGCTAGGATATCCTCTGTAGTATAAGGGATTGGCTCGGCTCCCGGGCCAACAGAAATTCCACGTTGCTCACGGGATTGGCGTACGGCAGAGGCGGCGAACGTATCACTCTCTGGAAATTTTCCTAAGGATAAGAGGAGAAACAGTGAGCGAATGGACCAAGTCCGAATAGTAACGGATCAAGCAAGGGCGGAGAACTTACGCGCAATTTGGAAGAGGAGTCGCTGAAGCTCGGAATCAACGTTGGCATTGTGGACCCGGAGTTTTTCATACTCAGTGGTCGCCGACGTAAGTTTGACGTCGTCTTCCTCCAGTAGGCTCTGGTCCTTAGAGATTTGCGTGATTAAATGCTCCTTCTCTTTGGCAAACTCCTGATCGGCTTTCTCTAGCGTGGACTGATGGGAGCTCTTAAGCCTCTGGATTTCAGCGTTTAGCCGAGTAATCTCCGAGTCCTGCTGCTCGAGCCGAGCTATCTTAGCATCTTTCTTCTTCAGCTCAGATTCGTACTTCCCTACTTGTTCGAGGTAGTGGGTCATCAGTTTAGGCATGGGGACACTATCGTCAAGAACAACTACAACATGATCCGGAGGACCCAAAGTATGAGTGTCCACCGGATGAGGCAAAGAGAGTACAATGACTATATGAAAGGGATAAGTTTACCTTTGATCTCCGCAAGGTTCTTCCTCATAATTATATTCTTAGCTTCAACCTCGGCTGTGTAATTCGGACAAGACATTCATATAAATCCTAAGAAATTTGAATGAACAAGGAGGAAAAGGGAGGGAAACTAACCCTTCTTCTGGTACTCCTCTAGGAGTTTACCATAACGCATGCGCATGTCTTTGTAAGAGTCCAGCAGGCGCTAGAACTCAGCAGTTCGGCGGTTAGTGGTAATCTGAAACAGGCAAGGAAGAGACAAAAGTTTAGAGGCAAAGCATAAATAATTCAAAATCTACAAGATCCGGGCCAAGTGGAACTTAACCCGGCTCTAGGTGTGTGGATATTCGAAATCTACAAGATCCGGGCCAAGTGGAACTTAACCCGGCTCTAGGTGTGTGGATATTCGAAGTCTACCAGATCCAGGCCAAGTGGAACTTAACCCGGCTGTAGGTGTGTGGATATTCGAAGTCTACAAGATCCCGGCCAAGTGTAACTTAACCTGGCTCTAGGTGTGTGGATATTCGAAGTCTACAACATCCGGGCCGAGTGGAACTTAACCCGGCCCAAAATTTATTGCAAATTAATGACATTACGAACAAAAACTAAGGAGCATCCGACCGAATAACAAGTTATTCCCTCGGAGGCTCAGGGACTAGGGGATATATCTACAAATGCTAAGTTATGAAAAACACCAACAGCAGAGAAAAAGGATTACCTCCATCATCCGGCCAGCCAGGGAGATAGCCTTGGTAGCGGAGTTCATCTGGGCATTGAACTTGCTGCGCCGAACCTTTCTGGGAGATTGTCTTGGGGGTCGACGAATTTGGCATTGTTCCAGTTTTTCACGTACTCAAGGAGTAGTGGACTGTAACTCTCGCCGCTCAGAGAATGGCTCATCCCCAAGCCCTTCACATGGGCCTCACGCCTAGCGGATTGAGCCGCAGCAGGGCTGGTGTGCAAAACCAGCTGTTTGCTACCCTCTAATCTGGAAACTGGCGTGGATGAAGCTGACCCGGAGGTCTTCTTAGTTTTGCCAAATGAGGATTGAGGAGCTTGTTGAAAGAAATCAGCGATTGAAGGAGCAGACCCGGTGGGAGCCGAAGGAGCTTTTCCCTTGGTAGGCTTGGAAGCTCTTGCTGTTGCTGCTGGTGCTGGTGTTGCTGCTGCTGGTGTTGTTGCTGCTGGTGGTGGTGCTGGTGTTGCTACTGCTATTGTTGTTGCTGCTGGTGCTGTTGCTGCTAGTGCTGGTACTAGGATTGCTGGGGGCGGCGCCGATGAAACTGGCACCTCAACATTAGGCACAGAGGCCGAGGATCTGGGGAGATCCGGCATCGCCGTGTCCGAGTTGTCCCACTACCCCCCGCACCGACGTTTCCCTCCTCTTGGCGAGCTGGGCTCTGCTCAGGCGCGGCCGCAGAACCCTCTTGAATAGGGCTAAGCGGACGATGATCATCATTGCGGGGGGGGGGGGGAGGGGGGAGAGGGACTGCTCCGGAGTGGTGAGGCTATGCCGGAACCGCTCTGGGAAATATCCACATTAGCTCTAGAAAAAAGGAAGGACAGCGAGTCAAAAAGAGAGAACCAACCAGAATCAAAGACAAGCAAAGAAGAAGATCCGAAGTAGCAATGCTAAAAGAACTTACTCATCTGCGGTAGGAGGAGCCCGAGGTTTTTGTGCCCTCCGAACTGTGCTCTTGGTGGCAGGGTTGGCCGAGGGTTTAACCCCGGACTTCTTTTGCCTCTTCTTGGGCGGCGGCGCCTCCGAAGCTGCGGCCAAGGTAGCTGCGCGCTTCTGGGAAGGGGCCGGGGCCGGGCCACTGGTGGCAAGCGGGGGAACCTCATGGACCTGATCGTCTGGGTTAGCTGAACATTCGAACATGAGCCAGGTGCAAATAAGAGATAAGAACCGGATCTAGTACCTCAAGGACTTCAATGTCTGAATCATCATCATCTGGCCAATCCCTTAGAGAAGAGGCCTTACCAACGTTGTGTTTCATGACGTCCGGGGTAGGCAAGAAGGCCTCCGGATCAGTCTCCACCTCGTCTCCCGCGGGGCGGTCCTCCAACCACTTGCTCGCCGGTACCTCGCCATCCTCCAGCGGTTGCTGAAGGAATTTCTGAAAATCGACATACGCTGAAGATTCGGAAAATAGAAAAGGGCAATTTACCTTTGGAGGGGGGGTTGGTACGGGTGAAGGGCTCAAGTCCACACTCCCAGGCCTCGGAGAACTCCTTCTCAATGTTAAATATGGACTTAACCCGGCGGTAAACCGTCGAGTTATCCAGCTCAAAAGAAGAGGTCCGTTGAGGGTCAAGAGGACCGCTAAGATAGCAGATCTTGTGGGCTCGCTTCTGGAGGGGGAGACCTGACTGTGGATGAAAGTAATCATAATATCCTCCCCCCGGAGGTGCTCCTTAAGCAACTCCGTGATCCGGCGTGCCACTTGATTCGCCAGAGCCGTGGCGTGTTTGGGAATGCTTTCCCAAAGCGAGACATCTGGAGGGCTGAGCCTGAAAGGGAGCAGCCGGATCTGGTCCTCCTTGGTGGTGTTCCGGACGTAGAAGAAGGTCCGGGCCTAGCCCTTGCAAGATTCAAGCCCAGTGACCCGGGGGAACACGGACTGCTTGCGCGGAGAGATAGCGGCAGCACCGCATTGGGTCAGGTGTTTGTCCTCCGGGGCAACCTCCCGATCCGGAACCACGTTTCTCCGTAGACCAAATAACTTAATCCAAAGTTCTTTGGTTGGCCAGAGGCCGACGTATCCCTCAAAGCCGGAGGCAAGGGAGGACAGAGAAGTGATAGCGTTTGCGGGGAGATGATGCGGTTGCAATTTGTAGGTGGAAATGAAATCGAAGAAAAAATCAGAAGTGGGGAGGCCGAAGCCGCACTGGAAATGCGATAAGAAAACCACGTATTCCCTAGATTTGGGGGCAGGAGTAATTTCACCGGCTGCGAGACGATAGGCAACGCCGGCGGGAATGCTACGGGAGGCGTGGAGCCAAGCCAAGTCCTCCTCGCGAACGGTGGAGCCATCCCAGCAACCGCGCTCGTGGCCCTCCGCCCCTTCTTCCTGTTGCGCTACCACCGCTGCTTCCGCTTCAGACATGGTGGATTCAAGATCTTCCAAGGAGTAATCGGAGTAGACGTAGCTGGAAGAAGGGAAACGGGAAGCGCAATTCCCCGTGATGGATACCACAAGCGGGAACGGCGGCGCAGAGGTGAGTGGCTACCCGAGCGTGGTCGTGGTGGCGCTTGTGAAGCAGAGAGCTGGCGGCGGCGACGGAGTCGCTGTGACAGAGAAAGACTGGGAAGCGCGGGGGAAATGGAGGAACATCCCCTGAAATCGCCCCATGCCTCCTACTTAACCGTGCTGCACGCGCTTCGTGGGATCCACTGCGGGCAACGCGCCGCACACAACTAGCGTGTATGCGACCCAAACAGCCAATCTGAGCAATGCCATAGGAGGGGCCACGGGAGCAAGCGATCCCATGACATGACATAGTGTTACAGTTAACGAGGCGCTGCAGTGATGGGACATTTACAGCAGTTATGCCTGACGTGGCGACAGTAATCGGCACGGTAAACACGCATGACCCTTAAAATGATGCAAATGATGATTACCCTCCACGTGAGTTAATAGCATAAAACCATCGCTTTACTGCGAAATGTTCGAAAATCCACCACCATTCACAAATTTCGCAAAATGTGACCACTTTTCTGCAGATTTTTTGTAATGTACACTAAAACTGATTTTAAACAGGATTAACACGATTTTTCACAGTTGGACCCACCCATCAGGCTGACGTGGCGGTGAGAGACAGCACGCTGTTTATAGTTTTTCAAGCGGGTCCTCGAGTTTTGTTAGCAAACTACGTAGTGGTTCCTGATGCCCTGCAGTTTTCCAAAAAACCTCCTATTTATTTTCAAAGCGTTCATAACTTTTGAATACAAATTTAAATGGAAAAACTTTTAATATGTAAAGTGCTTAGAAATGTTTGAATATTTTTAATATAAACTTTTTATTCACTATTTCAAATAATTAAAATATGAAAACAATTAAAATTACTTCTATTACTAATACAAACTTTAAAAATTCATAACTTTAATTATAGAACTCCAAATAATATAAATAATATATCTAAATTTATTAGGAAAATCCAAGGAATCCATTTCTGACTTCCATCATTCATGAATCACATCTGTTACCATATTGACACGCACATGTACGTACGTACAAGAAACAAGACAAACCCAAATTATTACATCTCACATACTCACAAGCACATGTATTTGCAAATACGTGTACGTACGTACAAGAAACAAGACAAACCGAAATTATTACATCTCACGTCCTCACAGACACATATATTTGTAAATACGTGTACTTATGTACAAGAAATCTCTCGGCTCAATTACCATAATTTCTCATTTTGAAAACACGTGTGCAGCAACTGTCAGCTCCGTGCTTAGTTTAATGTGTGATGTGATGCTACAAGCTACTTGACATAACCACCACATTTCCATTTATCGTTACCGTCTGCATAAACCCATGCGATTAGTACAACGATGCATCGATGATTATAAGTATATCAGGGGAATATTAGTTGGGTGGTTAGATTTAATAATCACGCGTATGTGCACGTAAGTACTGACCTACACTTGCTTCCTCTTTTCTTGTGTACGTATAGCTGTTCGAGTTCGCCGACAAGTGTAATGCCAAGTCTGACAAAAACATTACCGACGTGAAGAGCTACTACACGCTGGTGAGCGGGCGGCACAACGAGCTCCTCTAGGCGGCGCTGTGGCTCCATCGCGCCAACGGCGATGAATAGAACATAGCCTTGATTGAAACGAAGTCGTGGCCATGCATCACATGCATACATGTGTTTTTTTTTGTAATACCTAAGAGAAACAGATGTGATTCATGAATGATGGATGTCAGAAATGGATTTTTTGGATTTTCCTAATAAAATTAGATATACTTTTTATATTATTTGGAGTTCTATAATTAAAGTTATGAATTTCCAAAGTTTGTATTAGTAATAGAAGCAATTTTAATTAGTTCCCTATTTTAACTATTTGAAATAGTGAATAAAATTTATATTAAAAATATTCATATATTTCTGAGCACTTTCATATTAAAAGTTTTTCCGTTTGAAATTTTATTCAAAAGTTATGAACGTTTTAACATAAACAAGTGGTTTTTTGAAAAGCTACGGGGCGACAGGGACCACTACGTAGTTAGCTAACTAAATTTGAGAACCCGCTTGCAAAACTACAGATTACGTGCTATCTCTCACAGCCACGTGGCCTGACGAGTGGGTCCAAGTGTCAGAAATCGTATCAATCCTGTTTAAAATCAGTTTTAGTGTATATTGCAAAAAATCTACAGAAAAGTGGTCATATTTTGCGAAATTTGCGAATGGTGGTGGATTTTCGAATATTTGGCAGAAAAGTGGTGGTTTTACACTATTAACTCCCCTCCACGTAGGATGTGGAGAAGCGTACAAGAGAAGGAAAGGCAACCCGGATAAGCAAGCGAAAGACCTGGCCAACGAGGGATGACTCGGAAAGAGCAAAAGGGTTGCAAGAAGAGCAACTCCGGGTTACGAGGTAACTCGGCCTAAGAAGCGAAAGATTACGTCCAAAGCTTGGACGAACCGTTAAAGAGGAATAAAGAAGCATCTACTTTATGAAAGGAGAATATTCATAGAATATGCTGCCACCTATGCCCTAGAATTGTAACCCGGTCTCCCCAATATAAGGAGCACCAGGGCCTCCATAGAGAGGGATGGCAAATAGAGGATTCACTCTCTGTCTAAGGTAGAACTCTAGGGCTAGTTGGTGGGGAGTAAGAGACATTGTCTCCTTCTTGCTAAGAGCCTCAAGAGCACTTGTAAACACCATTGATAGAGAGAATACAAGAACTTCCGTGCGTGGAATCATCACGCTCTCCCTCCCTGGATTCCCCTAGCACTCATTGGCCCCATCTTTAGCCTATCCATGGCATCTGTCGTGCCACCACCACGACATTGAGAGAGACACACCCAGGAGGGCAAGGCCTTCGAGATCAGCGTCTCAATTCAGGCCATCATATAATGAAGATCTTATTGCACCACGCTTTATCAATGAGGGAGATGAGGAGATGGTCATCCATCCACCTTCCCTTGCTTTGCCTTTTTGCAAGCTGCAGGGATCCTTAATGATTTCCTACTTCTTGTTCAGAGGGTTGGTCTAACCACCTACATGTAGGATGAGAGTGAGCAATATGCCATGTTCACCAAAACTTTCGTTGAAAGCTTCACTTTCACTAACACCCCTTATCGGTCAACTGTTTCGTTCAAAATTTATAATATGCCTATTACCATGTCATTAAAAAGATTTTGCAACATTATAGGCATAGGCATGGCTGGGACAGTGAAGAAGATCCAAGGTCGGCCCACCGATTTGCTGGAGCTCTACTGAAGTGTGACAAATGACGATGACCGCATAGCGCAGCACGGGAAGATAAAGAACATTCAACTCCTAGATCTAAGATATTTTGCTTATTATCTTGCCACTAGCATTCTTGGTAGGGAGAACACTAGTAATATTTCTAATTATCATTTAGCTCTTCTTGTTGCTGCACTTAATAATACAACCAAATATAATCTTGTCTCTCTCATTGCTCGCCGCTTAGCTGCTAGAGGACCCATTTATGGGGGCATTATTGCTACACGCATGGTTGCTGCCTTGGAACTTTCTGTTGATCCTAATGATACCGTGTTGACATCACAAAGACTTGATCTTGCTGCTATGAAAACACATCAATTTGTTACTTCTAGCTCTAGTATGGAGAGTTTAGTTTACAGGATGTTGTTTACTGACGGAGATGAGAGGGAAATTCCCTTGCCACAGCCCACTTTGTTCAGTATTTGCAGGATGCCATGGTCACGCTCCAAGGAGGAGGTGGACGAGCAACTCCGCTTGATTGGTTTCCACGGGCAGCACCAGGGGGATGTGCCCTCTTACGACTACTCTACGCACTACGCTGGGGCGCCCTCGAGTTCATATCTAGACGAAGGCACTTCTTCGTCATACTATGGTGGCACTCCGTCCTGGCCAGCTTGGGGGAGGTATACCGACATCACACTCATCTACATATCATGTTCTGTTGGTACTTTGCATATCCATGTTTCGCTTTCTTTTTAGTTTTTGCTCTTGCTTTATTTCTGCTTTCCAAAACACAAAAAGACCAAAATTATTTTCGTTATTTCTCTTTGTTTGCTTGTTTATCTTTTAGCATTGGTTTGCTTCATCCTTTTTTTAGCTTTGTTTTGATTATTCGAAAAACCCAAAAAGACTTTGCTTTGTTCGCTCTTTCCTTCGGTTCTTGCCTTTAAAAACGAAAACCCAAAAATATTTGGTGTTCTTCTCTGGTTTTGTAAAGTTCGTGCAGGGTTCAGCTGTCCTCAGTGACTCCTTGGAGTTTGGTTTTATCTTATTATTCAAGTCACACAAGTGAAGGGCAATGATGATTTATGACAACTCGAGGTGTGGTAAGAGGCTGGTATGAACTCTATTTGTTTTCATTTTTGTACATATACTCATTATTGTGGGCATGCTTAGTCTGTTCATCTAAGGTGTATGTTATTTAATGATGCTTAGTAGTTCTTGCTCTCTTATGATTAGTCCCAATCAATAAATAGTTCGTAACATGTCATATAAATGTTTGCTGCGTTGTTCTATTCATAACTTGGTATGACATTGTGGTATCCTCCTCTGAATGTTTAATTTGAATCGACTTGACACATGCTCACGCATGCATATGACCAAACAAAAATTCAGTTAAGCCTCGAAGATTTTCTGCCTCAGAGTTCTTGTGTCACTTTTATGCCACTATTAATTTTGTTTTGTCGCAAGCATGATTATGACAGTTACTGCTCTCTCGATTGTCGCTCCCTTTCTATTGTTAGCCTTCACTTGCGTTGAGTATAAGATTTACTCGTGCATCAAACTCCCCATAACCAAATTGTCAAAAAGAGTCCACCATATCTACCTATTAGCAGCATTGCTATTCCCTGCATATTTATTATGCTTTGTTTTCTTCCAATAAAAATGTTTGCTTGTTATGAGAAAATTAGTTAGTAAAGATCTCACAAACTTGATGGCACACTTTACTTTCTTGCACTTAGTTGTGAATTAGTAGAACCATGTTACCATGGGGAACGCTTTCAACGTTGCACATTATTTTGTTGATATCATGTTCTTTTATCTATGGATTCCGGCGGTGTGAAATAAAAGGGGAGCTTGTAAGATCATGGAGTTTGCATATGTGTTAGATAAACACCTGGGCGGCTAACCTAAGCCATGCCTAATCATGATGAAAACTTGCAGCATAACCATAGTGAGCAATCTGTAAAGCATCCTCAATAAAAACCTATGCAAATAGCAAATAAAAAGATCGCTGAGATGCTCATTGTCTATTGCCTTGTCATTTTGGTATGGGATAGCTCTTGTATCATGGGGCAAGGGGTACCCCATTAGCGGTTCTCTATGATACACTTGTACTTACAATGAAAGAACTTACTTGTGACTAAAGTTGAGTAGCATGAGGTTCGGTACTCGTAAGCAAGGGGCATGAGATTTTCAACTTATAACTTGTCAAGCATATTCTCATATTTGTGTCATATTAACCTTAATCGCCTCAAGATGCTTATGATAGGGGCAATGGGAGCTCAAAGCTAATAAGTACCATGTAGAGGCTGCTGATATCCGGGAAGAAGTTCTCGTCAAGGAAGGAGTTGTTCGTGATGGTGTCAGTAGTCGCGTGGAAGTGCTCCCCAAAAACCTGATCGCCCCTCACTCATACAAGTTCAAAAGAGGCGGGGTTTCGGAAGTCTACTATCCTGAACTGTGGTGCACACCACAAGCTGGTATGGGGAAGACGAAGGCGACGGTGCAATAGACTAGAAGAAAACATATGTGATAGGCAGTGCTAATTAGGTTTAGCGCATACGCTTATATAGTGCAGGTCAGGGGAGATCCTGGGGCTCAGCCCATGTCCGAGTCGGTAACAGCCCACGTTTCAGAAAGTCTGAAAATGGCTGACTAATTAACGCGTCCGTTAATGACTCATAATTAATCCATGATTAATTTTTCCGAACAACAAAAATAAAGCTCGGCTCGGCGAGGATCCCATAACCCATAGCCCGCAACCCGCAGGCGGGCCACGTCGAAGGAGGAGTGCACGAGAGATGCTCGTCATCTCACACCTTGGTGAGTGGTGGAACAACCTAGTATATAAGGAGGTGTAACTCTCACTCAACTAGCAATGTGGAACTAAAATTTAGCACCACTAGCACAGCCATATGCTGCCATGCACAAATGGGCCAAAGAGAATTTCAGAATTTGGGCCAACAACCAATACTTACCTTCCAACAGTGCATACACCAACACTAGCTCTTACGTCTAGTTGTAGATCTTTTTGAACTAGTTTCTTTCATAAAATGGAAAAGGGTGGAAGCCTGGTTAGAAAAAGTACATTACGCTTACGTTAAGTTGACATGTATTGATGTATGCGCATTTTATTCACAAACTTGTAAAAACGAAACATGGCAAGCCACCTTGTCAATGTCCCACAAGCCACATAGAGTGAGCCGAGCCTTCTAATTGAGTTGAGTACACTAGAAAGGATTCGATTTAGTCCTCTAACTTGCATTTTGCAGAATTGTTTCCATGTATTTGTCAGTCTGAATTAATTTTGTCATAAACTAGGTTTCCGTCGAAATTTGTTGACATGGACGTGGGTCCCATGTGTAGGAGAGCGGCTGCCTTGAAATTTTGCACGTCGCCCTTACCGCATCTCGAACAACAATTAGCAAGACTAGGAGGTTTGCATATCCCCCACCCCACCTGTAACTTGTCCATTATCCAGCGCCACCATCATTTTAGCTCCACGCTACTCTACCCCATTTTGTTCGAGGGAACCAAAAAAGGGACAGAGGCACGGGGAAGCGATACCTTCGATCCAGATTCACATATGTAGTATAATAGATTTTCCCTAAAAGACCTAGGTTTAATTGAACCTTGGAAAGCACTGCTAAAAGGTAATAAAAAGGGACACCTCTACAAGACTTTGTTTGTTTGGTTTACCTTAGTTGACTGGACCAATCTATTTAACTTTATAACTGGTTTGAATCTGATAATAATAATCATAGTCATGTATGATGTTAGAATCAAATAATCTCTTGTGGGCAACACATCCTAATATTCTAGAGCCCCATTGATGCAGCGGGCATAGCAATAGACTTTTAATCCAACCGAGAGTACACCGAAGCCATGTGTTACAAATGATTATTAAGTGCAAAACACAGATCAAAGCTTTAAGTGGTGATGTTCTTGTTGATCCCGAATGGGACGCTAAGCAAAGACCATACTACCCTTTTTATCACCGAGGTTCCTATAAGATCGCTGCTAGCCAAGTATCTCACTTCAAGCCTTTATAAATCTAAGGGATCTTGGGTACCTACTGTAGGGCTTCCGCGTATGAAAACAATAAAAATTTACCCTACGCCCCTGAACCCCTGATGCTACCAGGACCTATCTATTAGTAATACAGTAACAGGAGGGGCTTTTCGCGAACTTACCCTTGAAGACCGAAAAGCGCTGTCAACGCTCAGGAGAGCATGGTTGATGTAGACGAGCCGAAGCCGACCTCAAGGTCGTGATGAAGTCCTTGCGCTCCCTTTGGCTCCAACGACTTGAGTGCCTCAAGTGCGACACCTCGTGGGGAGTTACACACGTCCGGTGCCTAACGATGACTCCCGCTTCCCTGATCCAGCAGCAGTTGCGGAATTAGAGCTCCTGGATCCGAATCCCGCCGCGTGACGGCGCTTCGCGGTGAAGATGTCTCTCGTTCGCGTAGTCTGAACTTGGGACCACGGTCACGAGAAAGAGAGAGGGAGAGAGAGAAAATATCAATTGGAGGCCCTCCCAAATGTGAGAAGACCTTTATTGATTATTGTGTGTATTTATCTAGCCAAATACCCCCACTATATATAGGGGGAGGGGAGGTACTACCTCCCTCAAAGTCCCGGGGTGGGACAAAAGGAGAGGAGGGGGAGGGGCAGCCGCCAGCCCTAGTAGGCCCCGCGCGCGGGGGGGGGGGGGGGGGGAGGGGGCTTGGCCCATCCGGCCACCCCCTTGCCCCTTCTCCCTCTCTCCTTTCCCTAATGGGCCCTCTCCCCTCCAGGAATTCGCCCATTAAGCCTTTTGACCTTTTAAATTGATTTTCTCTTTATTAAATAATTATGAATAAATGATTAAATCAATATTTAACATTCATTCACATATTATTCAACCTCCATGGTTATGGAACACTTCCACCTCCACTCCGGACATCCTCCGGACTTACCGAAACCCTTCCGGTTTTCTCCCTACTATTCTTCGGCGATTCTTCCGATCCTATAAACACACTCTAAGCATCATCAAGCCCTTAAGAGTGATACCCCATGGTTCGGGAACACTCCAGACATGGTCGGGACACTCCCGCACCAATGATCGACAGAGGGACCTGGATGGCCATGTGACCCCTGTGCGTTCCATGAAGATCTTTCGTCGTTTCAACCGAGACAGCCATGTCTTATTCCCTTTGTCTCTCGATACTTGCATTGCCCGAGATCTGATCAATGACTTCACTATGTCGTGTTCAATCTTGTTACCGAAAAATGCTACTTGACTCGTTCCAACAAGTGATATCCCTGTGATCAAATCACACGCTACACAGCTATTGGATATAATCTCTCCGAGTGGGCCCTTGAGTATCTTCCCATCACATGGATGGACAAATCCCGCTCTTGACATATATTGCCTCTACGGTGTCCTCCGAGTACCTGAACACACCTTTATAACCACTATATTACCAAGTGGCGCTTGATGCTATCTAAGCACTCTTGGGAGATAGTGATTGATATAGCCTCACGGTCTAAGGAATAGTCTACAAGGATCCATTTCTAATCATCGTAACTTAAACTTCGTGACATGATCGGGTCACGATGTTTAGGTTGGGTATTGGTTCATCATCTCATTCTCAGAATGAGTTGACTCCATTTCCAACTGGCATAAATGCCACATGATCAGGAAACATGATCATCTGCTGACCAATGAACCAGTGACTAGAGTTTCACTAGGAACCCCTGGTTGTTTGTATATCACACGTGTATTGATGTTTCCACTCAATACAGTTATAGCATGATATAAAACTTAATCATAAACTATATGAAATATGATAATAGTCCTTATCACTATTTGTCTCTAGGGCATATTTCCAACAGTCTCCCACTTGCACTAGTGTACAAATACACTAGCTGCATTTGTTCTTAATCGTTGGCACCATATATCCGGTACCCTGAACATGCTTGCTTATGGAAGAGGCTAAGTCTTGGGCCTGTACTTTACAGTCCCAAATCCTTTGCAACTTACTAATGTCACCTTGATTGACATTAATAGTTTATCATCACATGATAACATCTGTGTTTATGCATCGTCGCGATGGTAGCAGAATGAGGCCTGATTGCAGGAGCCTAAAGTGACTTTAGATCAACCTCGAGGGCATTCTCATGGGCACTGTGCCCTGGGACACATCATTCTACGTTAAAAGTGAACTAGCCCCACCATAACATGACACAACACTTTAGATGGTAGCCTTATCTATTATTATAAATGTAATCATCGAAACACGAGTGCACTCTATGCAACTTTCGATGTTTTGTTCACCTCGCTTCCTACTTGACTTCAATCAGTATTTAAAGGAGTTTCCAACATATTCCCTTATAACATAACCCTTTATGCTTTAAGATATGTCATCCTTTATGTATTTGGAAAACATGTCTCCAGTTCTCTATTAGACTCTACAGACAATCTTAGCTCAACGTTCTATGATTCGAACTTAATCACTTTTAACCGTTCCTTATTGGATCATATATTAAATTAAGTTATCACCATGCTTTTCTAAGATAGAACCTATGTCTCAACATAGTGGATGATGGTCATCCTTTTCTTTCTTTCAACCATTGATGTTAAAGTTAATGATATTCCTAACTTGAGTTATCAAAGACCAGTTCCTTAATTAACTTCTATTCTGAAACCCTTTTCAAAATCCCTTAAGGAATACTATATAATATCATAATACACTTATTATCAACTTCTACACCTCATAAATCATTATTTATCGGTACTTGTGCTTTTATTTTTAACTCACTTAAGAATCACTCCTACAAGCTCCCACTCAAAATATGTTTCTAACATATTTGGGTATGAGTCACTACTCTTACTCAAATTATGTTCCTACATATTTGAATTTTAGACTTATATTGCTCCCACTCAAAAATATGTCATTCACATATTGTTTTAGGAAGACTTTCATAGATCCCACTCAATTTCATGCAAATTGCACATCTACTCACTATTTTGAACAATTTCAAAACCTTTGGTCAAATATCAAAGTGAGAGATTTACTATGAGACACTAATACTTTTACTAGTTTTAAATCCACTAGACATTAAGCACACGTGAATCAAATTCATTTGAATTCGTCCAATACTTGACAAATTGTGCTTTGTCATTTACCCATTTCCACTATGGCATTACAGTCATTTGGGAAAATCCAATTAACCCCTTTTACTTGTGAGATTCACCAACGAATTGCTTTCTAATCTCAAGTGAATTTTGCTTTGGGATTTCTCATATCCTTAGTTTACCATTATTTCCTTAGTAGTTCGTTGGTATGTCATATTCCAAGAATCATGACAAATGATTCACAAATGTCTCCATACAAGATATGGGTTACATTTTGAATCCTACTTTATGTAGTGAAAACACCAGTGGGGAACACAATGATCATTATCATTGATTCTTTCCTTTGTGAAGACAATCGTTCAGGAACGTTGTCCGTTGTGCTTCTCAACACTCTAATGCAGGGATTTGAATCCTCATCGTGTTTTTCACTATCTTCCAATTGCTCCATAATCGAGAAATATCACAAAAAGTGATCTTTCTCAAGAATGCACCAAAATCCAAGCAATACCGGTTTTGCTTCCCTTTTGGTTCCAGCTATGGATTTTGTATTCAATGAATACTCTACAAGGACTTATTCGCTATTGTTTTCATTATATCGAATAACCCCAAAACTTTCACGACGATCCATACTAGATATGGAGCCACTTTCACGAATTCAAATGGTTCACTATATATTCTAATTGAGTGCTAACTATTTCTAACTCATAGTCTCTACATCTACACTACAATGATTTATTTGGTGCCTTCTATTCACCCATTTTGATATCTAATATCACATTGTGATGCTTTGCATTTTGACATTTCAAAAGGCTTTGCATTTCACAATTTCTTTTATGCCAATTTTATTTGAATTTCATTACGATTGATCAAATCGTAGAAATTAGATTCCCTTTTATATTTATACCCTTTTATTGATGAAACACTTTGATCAAATCAATAGTTTCATATTCATGTTTCCTTTGGTAAACTTATTACACTTTTAAACAATCATATAATGATAATTACCATTTTCGTTAAAACACAATACATCGAATATGTATTTACTTTTAACAATTCATTAAACACGTTGTATTCAAGTAATACACGGTGTTCAAGTTAATTTGCCAAACTTAGGCATGGTTTATATGTGATAAGAAATCAAATGACTTTCACATATTATCAATATAACTTTGAATTTAAACAATGGTTTCATTCATTAATGAATATATCATTAAGTTGGGTATTTTTAAGGCATTTCAATATTTTACAAATGTTCATGCATTATCAATTAGTTTCAAACAACAAGGATAATTCACATATAATTAAACAAGATATGAACACAAAGAGAAATCATTCATAAAAGTAGAACAACTGTTTGTTACAAACTGATATGAATAACCGTCTCACAAAGTGTGAGACGCACTAAAGAAGTTCATAATATTTTGATTACAATAATCATCCTAAACATAAACTAAATGATAAATGTTGAGGGAGAGCATCGTTGGCCATCATCATCATGCTCGCCATCACCACGCAATGTCACCTCCTCTCCAGCAAGCACCTCTCATGCAGAAGGACCTGTTTTCAGCAAAGCAGAACAAGTATCAAATATACTTAACACTGCAAATGTGTTTGCAAGATTATAACATTTATAAAATTGTATATCGAATATATACCTTTGTCATTGATGACCTCAGTGACATCTAGTTAAACCACCACATCTCTAAAATGTGATATGAACTCGTGGGAATCATGTGTTTCCGCGTCGCCTCTCATAATGCAAATCCTGACTTGTGCTTGGAAGCTTGGTGGTAGCAACCGCAACACAACTCCTATTGCAAAAGAGTTTGCGAACCAATTGTCCAGAAAGTCTGCCGGACTCATGTATGCATCATATATGCTCAACAAGTGATTGTCCAGTGAGGAGCCTTCCTCCATCTTTATGGAGAGGAAGTCCCCCATCAGCACATACTCCCATATGCGCACTTGTTCCAAGAAATGCGATCTCAGATGTGCCATAACCATTCGGGGATTAAGACTTCCCACCAGTAACACCCTCAAATCGGCCTTATGCAAGTTTTAGCCCTTTCTGCCAAACCCGAATAGAAACGATTCAAGGACGCCCACCAGGCACTTTCGTGCGGGTGGAAAACAAAGTAATACCATTACACAACAGTCCTCGATGGGACCCACAAAACAGATATATACAACAACGACTCCGTGAGTCAAGAATACAGATATACAATACAAAGGTCCAAATCACCTTGGAAACGATAGAGCGTCCGACTACGGACAAGATGCAGATGGGGCTAAGAGCCCTGACGAATAACCAATGGCGTCCATAACCCTGCCCAGGCCAAGCCGGAAGGGTAACCCTGCTAACGACGTCGATCTCAAACCTGCTAAAACAAAAGGGGTGCCGACAAAGGGCAAAGGAAAAAAGAGGAGCGTCAGTACTGAAGCCAGTACACAGCGAGGCTAGAATTCGGCGGCTCTCGCCTACATAGGTATGGTGGACTGAAGCGGCAGCGCAGCTTGCACTAAACAACCTATAGAGACTCAATACAACTGTCGGCTATTAGAGAGGGGTAAGAAAGACCTATTTAGATCCAACCTGATACTAACACCAAACATACCCATCCTGGTATTTCCCCCTCGAGACCAAACGAGGAAGTCGGACCAAGGAACTCACACCGTTGGCAGTTTTACTCATTCCATTATAGTTGCAGCATTTACTAGTCGGATATAGATAGCATGAGTCATCCTGAAGCATAACTAGTGGGCAGTTTTAAACACCATTCCGTTGTAGTTGGAACATTTACTAGTCAGATATAATTGTCCTGAGGAATCCCAAAACCCAGCAATTGTTGGCACTTTTATCACATTCCATTGGAGTTGCAATACTTACTAGGCAGGTACAGCATGTCACAAAACAACCCCAGATCCACTAGTTGTTGGCACTTTTATTATCCATTCCGTGATAGTTGAATCGGATTACTAGTCATATATTAAGTCAAATTTATAGCACTACTTTAGTTATGCTTGTCTATGATCGAGATACTGTGCTCCAAGTCGTCCATAACCGCGGACATGGCTTTCAGAAAGTTTTACCCTGCAGGGGTGCACAAATAGCAACACACACTCGATCAACCTCGGAAAAACAACCTCAAAACCCAACGTGGCTTTCACGACAAAGCAATCACAGGATTCATAAAATATTTCAGGGGGCCACCCCACTAAGCTACCCGCGACGAAGTTGGCCGGCTCCGAGACGGACTTAGGGTTTGTGTGGACGGCGGTAAACAACTGGGAACCCGAAAGTGTGACTGGGCTTGTCGATACAGCGAAAACGTGTCACGATCCTAAACAGTACAGGTGCTCCACGCACAATCGTAAATAAAGCAGTAAAGCATGGCATAAGTACAGGATAGTAATAAAACCCCAAACTAGTTTGTGGCCCCAAGAAATAGAAATGAATCAAGCTCTGGCTCAGGGGGATCCCATAGGGTCTCCCGGATGTGGATAGTGCGAATAGTCAAGGAACATGTATCAAGTACTCGGGGTCCTACGGGACACAAGTGAGCGTGGAAGAACCAAATAACATCTATTGCCCATCGATGCCTCTACATTAATTATATCTAGCAATTTAATAGTTGTATTTAAAGTCATGATCATCTCCACCATTAAGCATCTCCACCATTTATCATGTGCCAACTTGCCGTCAACGGTGGAACGACAAAAACGCGAAGCAACACAGAAGCAAGAAACTACGACTCGCAAGGCCGTCTATCTATCAAACAACAGGCAATAGGATGTGTCCATGGAAATATAGAGGCTGCAAGGTGTATAAATGGTGCACGGAAACTAAAGCATCGCGACACAGATAGCAATAGATCAACAGGAGGAAATACAGATTATAAATGCAAAATAGGTAGAAGGGGGAGAGATGCTCGCCTGGGAAACACTGCCGAAGGTTCATATCCGGAGAACTTGTCGATACTCGCATCAACTCATCGGCATAATCCACGAAGAAGCAAACACTAGAACAAACACCGCATTCAATATTTAATACTATGGCAGAAGATCCGGCATGCTTATGATATGATGCATGGCATGGCACAGATGCGGTGCAATTAGGAAATATTAAGCGGAACCGGGGTCCCGATAGTTAATTAATAGGTTCATATTATTTAGAACCCCCGCAATTTAAATGTTGTATTAACAAGGCGAAACATGGCATCGGTTCGCTACACAAATTTAAATGGAGCCATTATAAGACTAGAATAGCCCACATATGGTCTCCATATTTAATTTAGGTGAATCATCAAAATAGCCCCAAACACCCACAATATGTATGCGAATATGAATGATTTAATATGCAACAAGTATATAGCATTTAATTTAATAGGGGTTCGGATAGGGGTCACACATCAGGGTTCGGCGAACTTGGTGTTCACCGGGGGTCGATGGGGTTCGGTCTCAGGGATCGGTCTTCGGGCTCCGGGAACGGGGCTCTAGGATCTGCGGGGAGATCTTGGCATCCGAGATCTCGTCATCTTCGGTACCGGGTCGGAGAGCGTGGCACGCCGGGGTTCGGTCTACGGATCCGAGAAAGTCTTGCAGTTCTGGCTTGACGGTCCATGTGGTACTTAGGTTTTCAATGCCGGTAGGTCTTGGCGTCAACATATGCGCGGACAGCAGAACGCGAAGGAGCGCTGCAAGGGCCTTGTCCCATACAGACATTGACTCGAACAACTTGCGAACGGAAAACAACAGGGGCACCGAGCTGGTTTCTTGAGGCCTCCAGGTGTAGAGCCTGCAAGATGCACAAAATAAAAAGGCTAGCGAGGCCCAGGTCGGAGAAGAGGCCTCGTCGGCGAGCTGGGTGCCCACGGCGATGAAGATTGGAGCTGGGTCATGCGCGGTCTTGCAAGGGTGGGCGCTCGGGCCTGAGAACGCGGAGACGTGGCAGAACTTGGCCTAGGAAGCAGGGTGGGGCGACACCTTGTCTACGGCAGCAGCACGATGGTGCAAGGAGAGGCGGTCGACGGGGAGCCCTGTGGCGCCGGGATGCACGCACGCGAGGTGACGGAGGTAGGAGGATCTGCGGGCGCGGCCGCGCGTCCGGCAGCGGTTCGGTGAGGTAAGGTGGCGGCAAAGCTCGATGGAGGCGGCGCATGCTCGTGGCCGGGGTGGCTCGAGATGGCCGGCGGCGCTCCTCTGTAGGAGGGGATGGGAGAGAGCAGGCACGTCGAGGAGGCGGTTCGCGGAGACGGGCACCGTCGGGAAGATGCCTGCAAGGGCGGCGGCCTTGGATACGGAGGCGAGAGTATCGGGGCGAGCTCGAGGATGCGCGACGGAGCGGTAGAGGGGTGGCCATGACTGGCTAGAGGCACGGCCGACGTCGACGGCCGAGGCAAGAGGTGGTAGGGTGGTTCCTGCAGGCGGCGACCTGCGATTCATGGAGGAGGGGGGCCTGAGCGGCGACGGGGTCGAGCCTGCTCGCGTGGCGCTGGCAGCGGTGGGAATGGAGCGGCTTGCCTCGCTCTTGGTGGCGGCTGCGCTCGGGCCTGGGGCGATGGGGAGATGGTTCGCGAGCGCTGAGCGAGACGGGGTCGCGTCGGTGGGTGGGTCCGCGTGGGACAGCGAGATGGGCGAGAGGATTGGGGTGGGGGATGAGCGTCAGGGTGGGCCCTGGCTCGGGTGAGTGCCGCACGAGGGAGTGGGGTGCGCGCATGGGTTGGGCCAGGCGACGTGGTGCACGTGCTGGGGTGGAGCGGGAGCATGGCCAGCGCGATATGGGGAACGAGCAGGTGGGGAGGCGGGAAAAGGAGGTGGGGTTGCCCGCCCAGGGGATTTTGGTCGGGCGGCAGGTGGGGATTGAGCGGGAAACCACAGGAGGGGAGGGAGTTGGGCGCGCGGCAGGGTGGCACCAGGTCGGCTGGTTAGGTTAGGATTTAGGTGGGCTTAGGGTTGGGGTAGGTAGGATAGGATAGGATTAGTTTTAGGGTTTGGAGGTGGCCGGCCGAGCTTTCGGGCCTGGCTGCCTCCCAAAAATAATCTTAATATTTTATTTATTTAAAACGGGGCTTTTGAAAACCGTTTGTAGACGAAACAAAATATGCCGGAGACCCGGGTTTTAATTTGAAATAAAGACGGGGCATTTAGAAAACAAAACCAGACTTTTCGAAAATAGTTTTAGACAAAAACCATGCATGATGATGACGATGCTCAAATACAATGTGGCATGATGACATGATCATGCGGTCATGATGAAGCAATGCACAAAAACACAGCGATTTTCTAGTAGTGGTTTTAGCGGGATGCGACAATTCGACACCACTAACAAGGGATCTCGCCCTCGAGATCCGCCTCATGGTACCGAGAAGAAGGTCGACAATCTGAATCTTCTCGCTTCATGTAGATCCTCGCGACACCACTAACAAGGCCGCTGCTCACATCCGTCGAGAGAACACTCCGGATAAACAAAGGAAGAAGGTAAAGGTATCGACAAATAAAGCCACCTCTAGCTTCCGTGGACGGAGTAAAATTGCTGGATCCACTGATTCGATGTACAAGAGCGAATGATAAGAGTAGTCGGATGGTGATCAGTCCATCGCGCACCCAAACCATTACTCTGCACACGAATAGGAGAATTATGCAACCAACTCTCGGAATCAGACTAAAGATCTCGACAAGCGAGGTCCGGAAACAAGAGAGTGATGTAGACTCTGCATCGGATCTGATGTAGAAGACGTTGTCATGTTGGAAAACACCAGAAGGCACATGAAGGAACAAAGAGAAGTCCAACAGATGAAGGATGCCTCAGATAGCATGAATACCGGATGTAGAAGCACCATTACCAAAGACGGAAGCAAAACCCTGAAGGTACGACAGAAACCCAACCACGAGAAATCCTAGACTAGAAGAAGGTAAGAGAGCAGATTTAAAACACGCAGAGGTAAGAGGAGAATAGCAGAGGGTAAGGAGTAAAAGCAGACCTAATCAGATCTATCCAACGATTTTGCAAAATAGTTTTGACACTCTACTTCGGCCGTTAGCTAGGTCATCCTACAGGCTGGACTTGTGGGGTATCGCAACTGCTGGGCTCTGATACCACTCTGTAACACCCTCAAATCGGCCCTATGTAAGTTTTAGCCCTTTGCGCCAAACTCGCATAGAAACGATTCAAGGACGCCCACCAGGCACTTTCGTGCGGGTGGAAAACAAAGTAATACCATTACACAACAGTCCTCGATGGGACCCACAGAATAGATATATACAACAACGACTCCGTGAGTCAAGAATACAGATATACAATACAAAGGTCCAAATCACCTTGGAAACGATAGAGCGTCCGACTACGGACAAGATGCAGATGGGGCTAAGAGCCCTGACGAATAACCAATGGCGTCCATAACCCTGACCAGGCCAAGACGGAAGGGTACCCTGCTAACGACGTCGATCTCAAACCTGCTAAAACAAAAGGGGTGCCGACAAAGGGCAAAGGAAAAAGAGGAGCGTCGGTACTTAGGCCAGTACACGGCGAGGCTAGAATTCGGCGGCTCTCGCCTACATAGGTATGGTGGACTGAAGCGGCAGCGCAGCTGGCACTAAACAACCTATAGAGACTCAATACAACTGTCGGCTATTAGAGAGGGGTAAGAAAGACCTATTCGGATCCAACCTGATACTAACACCAAACATACCCATCCTGGTACTTCCCCCTCGAGGCCAAACGAGGAAGTCGGACCAAGGAACTCACACCGTTGGCAGTTTTACTCATTCCATTATAGTTGCAGCATTTACTAGTCGGATATAGATAGCATGAGTCATCCTGAAGCATAAGTAGTGGGCAGTTTTAAACACCATTCCGTTGTAGTTGGAACATTTACTAGTCAGATATAATTGTCTTGAGGAATACCAAACCCAGCAATTGTTGGCACTTTTATCACATTCCATTAGAGTTGCAATACTTACTAGGCAGGTACATCATGTCACAAAACAACCCCAGATCCACTAGTTGTTGGCACTTTTATTATCCATTCCGTGATAGTTGAATCGGATTACTAGTCATATATTAAGTCAAATTTATAGCACTACTTTAGTTATGCTTGTCTATGATCGAGATACTGTGCTCCAAGTCGTCCATAACCGCGGACACGGCTTTCAGAAAGTTTTACCCTGCAGGGGTGCACAAATAGCAACACACACTCGATCAACCTCGGAAAAACCAACTCAAAACCCAACGAGGCTTTCATGACAAAGCAATCACAGGATTCATAAAATATTTCAGGGGCCCACCCCACTAAGCTACCCGCGACGAAGTTGGCCGGCTCCGAGACAGACCCAGGGTTTGTGTGGACGGCGGTAAACGACTAGGAACCCGAAAGTGTGACTGGGCTTGTCGATACAGCGAAAACGTGTCACGATCCTAAATAGTACAGGTGCTCCACGCACAATCGTAAATAAAGCAGTAAAGCATGGCATAATTACAGGATAGTAATAAAACCCCAAACTAGTTTGTGGCCCCAAGAAATAGAAATGAATCAAGCTCTGGCTCAGGGGGATCCCATAGGGTCTCCCGGATGTGGATAGTGCGAATAGTCAAGGAACAGGTATCAAGTACTCGGGGTCCTACAGGACACAAGTGAGCGTGGAAGAACCAAATAACATCTATTGCCCACCGATGCCTCTGTATTAATTATATCTAGCAATTTAATAATTGTATTTAAAGTCATGATCATCTCGACCATTAAGCATCTCCACCATTTATCATGTGCCAACTTGCCGTCAACGGTGGAGCGACAACGACGCGAAGCAACACAGAAGCAAGCAACTACGATTCACAAGGCCGTCTATCTATCAAACAATAGGCAATAGGATGTGTCCATGGCAATATAGAGGCTGCAAGGTGTATAAATGGTGCATGGAAACTAAAGCATCACGACACAGATAGCAATAGATCAACAGGAGGAAATAAAGATTATAAATGCAAAAGAGGTAGAAGGGGGAGAGATGCTCGCCTAGGAAACACTGCCGAAGGTTCATATCCAGAGAACTTGTCGATACTCGCATCAACTCATCGGCCTAATCCGCGAAGAAGCAAACACTAGAACAAACACCACATGCAATATTTAATACTATGGCAGAAGATCCGACATCCTTATGATATGATGCATGGCATGGCACAGATGCGGTGCAATTAGGCAATATTAAGCAGAACCGGGGTCCCGATAGTTAATTAATAGGTTCCAGTTATTTAGAACCCCCGCAATTTAAATTTTGTATTAACAAGGCGAAATATGGCATCAGTTCGCTACACAAATTTAAATGGAGCCATTATAAGACTAGAATAGCCCGCATATGGTCTCCATATTTAATTTAGGTGAATCATCGAAATAGCCCCAAACACCCTCAATATGTATGCGAATATGAATGATTTAATATGCAACAAGTATATAGCATTTAATTTAATAGGGGTTCGGATAGGGGTCACACATCGGGGTTCGGCGAACTTGGTGTTCACCGGGGGTCGATGGGGTTCGGTCTCAGGGATCGGTCTTCGGGCTCCGGGAACGGGGCTCTAGGATCTGCGGGGAGATCTTGGCGTCCGAGATCTCGTCATCTTCGGTACCGGGTCAGAGAGCGTGGCGCGCCGGGGTTCGGTCTACGGATCCGGGAAAGTCTTGCAGTTCTGGCTTGATGGTCCATGTGGTACTTAGGTTTTCAATGCCGGTAGGTCTTGGCGTCAACATATGCGCGGACAGCAGAACGCGAAGGAGCGCTGCAAGGGCCTTGTCCCATACAGACATTGGCTCGAACAACTTGCAAACGGAAAACAACAGGGGCACCGAGCTGGTTTCTTGAGGCCTCCTGGTGTAGAGCCTGCAAGATGCACAAAATAAAAAGGCTAGCGAGGCCCAGGTCGGAGAAGAGGCCTCGTCGGCGTGCTGGGTGCCCACGGCGATGAAGATCGGAGCTGGGTCACGCGCGGTCTTGCAAGGGTGGGCGCTCGGGCCTGAGAACACGGAGACGGGGCAGAGCTTGGCCCAGGAAGCAGGGTGGGGCGACACCTTGTCTACGGCAGCAGCACGATGGTGCAAGGAGAGGCGGTCGACGGGGAGCCCTTTGGCCCGAGGATGCACACACGCAAGGTGACGGAGGTAGGAGGATCTGCGGGCGCGGCCGCGCGGCCGGTAGCGGTTCGGTGAGGTGAGGTGGCGGCGAAGCTCGATGGAGGCAGCGCATGCTCGTGGCCGGGGTGGCTCGAGATGGCCGGCGGCGCTCCTCTGCAGGAGGGGATGGGAGAGAGCAGGCACGTCGAGGAGGCGGTTCGCGGAGACGGGCACCGTCGGGAAGATGCCTGCAAGGGCGGCGGCCTTGGATATGGAGGCGAGAGCATCGGGGCGAGCTCGAGGATGCGCGACGGAGTGGTAGAGGGGTGGCCATGACTGGCTGGAGGCACGACCAACGTCGACGGCCGAGGCAAGAGGTGGTAGGGTGGCTCCTGTAGGCGGCGACCTGCGATTCATGGAGGAGGGGGGCCTGAGCGGCGACGGGGTCGAGCCTGCTCGTGTGGCGCTGGCGGCGGTGGGGATTGAGCGGCTTGCCTCACTCCTGGCGGCGGCTGCGCTCGGGCCTGGGCTGATGGGGAGATGGTTCGCGAGCGCTGAGCGAGACGGGGTCGCGTCGGTGGGTGGGTCCGCGTGGGGCAGTGAGATGGGCGAGAGGATTGGGGTGGGGGATGAGCATCAGGGTGGGCCCTGGCTCGGGTGAGTGCTGCACGAGGGAGTGGGGTGCGCGCATGAGTTGGGCCAGGCGACGTGGTGCGCGTGCTGGGGTGGAGCGGGAGCGTGGTCAGCGCGACGTGGGGAACGGGCAGGTAGGGAGACGGGAAAAGGAGGTGGGGTTGCGCGCCCAGGGGCTTTTGGTCGGGCGGCAGGTGGGGATTGAGCGGGAAACCACATGAGGGGAGGGAGTTGGGCGCGCGGCAGGGTGGCACCAGGTCGGCTGGTTAGGTTAGGATTTAGGTGGGCTTAGGGTTGGGGTAGGTAGGATAGGATAGGATTAGTTTTAGGGTTTGGAGGTGGCTGGCCGGGCTGTCGGGCCTGGCGGGCTGCCTCCTAAAAATAATCGAAATATTTTATTTGTTTAAAACGGGGCTTTTGAAAACCGTTTGTAGACGAAACAAAATATTCCGGAGACTCGGGTTTTAATTTGAAATAAAGACGGGGCATTTAGAAAACAAAACCAGACTTTTCGAAAATAGTTTTAGACAAAAACCATGCATGATGATGACGATGCCCAAATGCAATGTGGCATGATGACATGAGCATGCGGTCATGATGATGCAATGCACAAAAACACAGCAATTTTCTAGTAGTGGTTTTAGCGGGATGCCACACCACCATTGGCCATAGCCCATCTTCCATCCCGAGGAGCATCATTAATGATATGAATGTGGCCATCACACGACGACGGCGGCGGAGATCGCGCTGCTCCTAGGTCTCATGAGAATAGGGTGGCTCCAAGTACATCTCATAGATCATGTAGTCAACCAATTTGTTCTCACCAAGGAGATAAAAAAGGCGCATGACCCATGCAGAAAAGGTGGATCCATCTAACTTGAGCTTTTCTCATTTTAACCAATCGTCAATAGGGAAGGTAATCTCAGGGAGAACCATTTTCTACATTTATAATTGCAAAAAGGAATTTAGACTAAGTTTATAATTAAATGAGTCAATAATGACTCCACTCAGAAACACCTATCCCCAGAAGGGTTCCTAGTGATAACATCACCCCTATCAGCCACATCTCCCCCGATCATCACGGCCATCAATGTTGGTTCAAGGCTGGACGCTAAACATCGGTCACATCATTCATGCGACTCGTGCTCGATCTTTCAACAATCCGCGTTCCGAGGCCATGTCTGTACATGCTAGGCTCGCCAACTCAACCTTAGTGTATTCACTGTGCAACATGGCTTACACCCACTGTATGCAAACGTAGATATGTCTGACACCCGATCATCACGGCCTGCCTCATACCGAAGAACTTTCTTGGTGGTGCACACTAAGGGGGAACATAATCAATGATAATTTTAACAGGGATCATCTTATTAGGCTACCACCGAGTATCTAATACTAGCACACAATAAGATATACAAACAATAACATTGAATGTAAATGCGATGTGATATGGTCCTTCAAGTCGTGATCTCCATCCGTCGTCACCGGATTCCAGCGTCAGGGTTCCGGGGCCGTAGACACCAGGGTACCGGTGTCATTTCGGCGTGGTAGTTTGTCATCTCTATGACTATATACTACTATGTAACATAAGGTAATCACTTTACCTTTGCCACAACCATATCACAAAGCAACGCCCCTGCAAAACAAAGTTAGACGCCTCTAATTTATCTTTGCATGTTTTATGTGGCTGAATGGGCTTTCACACAAGAACCGTTCTTACCTACGAACTTTCATCACAACGTTGATCAAGTAGTTGTCTCTACTACACCCCTTTCGGGGCCCTCCATTGCAAATGGTATACCAACTAATGCGAGAGAGACAGACACCCCCCTAAGCCACTTTATGTGGTACAAGCCGTATGTCAAGCGTGGACCAGTCTCACGAATGAACGGGTAAAGTCGGTTGGGGGCCGCTTCATCAAGCATTTTTGTGCAACTAAAAGATCATGCCCACATGCTACATCTCGTGTCTTCTACCCGTACTAGCATTACTACGCATAGATCTAGCTCTGATACCACTGTAGGGGTTCCGCATATGAAAACAATAAAATTTTACCCTACGCCCCTAAACCCCTGATGCTGCCAGGACCTATCTATTAGTAATACAATAACGGGAGGGGATTTTCGGAACTTACCCTTAAGACCAAAAAGCGTTGTCAACGCTCATGAGAGCGTGGTTGATGTAGACGAGCCGAAGCCGACCTCAAGGTCGTGATGAAGTCCTTGCGCTCCCTTTGGCTCCAACGACTTGATTGCCTCAAGTGCGACACCTCGCAAGGATTTACACATGTCCGGTGCCTGACGATGACTCCTGCTCCCCCGATCCAGCAGTAGTTGCGGAAGTAGAGCTCCTGGATCCGAATCCCACAGCGCGACGGTGCTCCACGGTGAAGATGTCTCTCGTTCGCACAGTCCGAACTTGGGACCATGGTCACGAGAGAGAGGGAGAGAGAGAAAATATCAATTGGAGGTCCTCCCAAATGTGAGAAGACCTTTATTGATTATCGTGTGTATTTATCTAGACAAATACCCCCACTATATATAGGGGAGGGGAGGTACTACCTCCCTCAAAGTGCCGGGGTGGGACTAAAGGAGAGGAGGGGGAGGGGGAGGGGCAGCCGCCGGCCCTAGTGGGCCCCGTGTGGGGGGGGCTTGGCCCAGCCGGCCACCCCTTGCCCCTTATCCCTCTCTCCTTTCCCTAATGGGCCCTCTCCCCTCCGGGAATTGGCCCATTAAGACTTTTGACCTTTTAAATTGATTTTATCTTTATTAAATATTTATGAATAAATGATTAAATCAATATTTAACATTCATTCACATATTATTCAACCTCCATGGTTATGGAACACTTCCACCTCCACTCCGGACATCCGCCGGACTTACCGAAACCCTTCTGGTTTTCTCCCTACTATTCTTCGGTGATCCTTCCGATCCTATAAAGACTCTCTAAGCATCATAAAGCCCTTAAGTGTGATACCCCATGGTTCGGGAACACTCCAGACATGGTCGGGACACTCCCGTGCCAATGATCGACAAAGGGACCTGGATGGCCATGTGACCCCTGTGCGTTCCACGAAGATCTTTTGTCGTTTGAACCGGGACAGTCGTGTCTTATTCCCTTTGTCTCTCGATACTTGCATTGCCCGAGATCTGATTAATGACATCACCATGTCGTGTTCAATCTTGTTACCAAACAATGCTACTTGACTGGTTCCGACAAGTGATATCCTTGTGATCAAATCACACGTTGCGCAGCTATTGGATATAACCTCTCCGAGTGGGCCCTTGAGTATCTTCCCGTCACATGGATGGACAAATCCCGCTCTTGACATATATTTCCTCTACGGTTTCCTCTGAGTACCTGAACACACCTTTATAACCACTGTATTACCAAGTGGCGCTTGATGCTATCTAAGCACTCTCGGGAGACAGTGATTAATATAGCCTCACGGTCTAAGGAATAGTCTACGAGGATCCATTTCTATTCATCGTAACTTGAACTTCATGACATGATCGGGTCACGATGTTTAGGTTGGGTATTGGTTCATCATCGCATTCTCAGAATGAGTTGACTCCATTTCCAGCTGGCATAAATGCCACATGATCAGGAAACTTGATCATCTGTTGACCAATGAACCAGTGACTAGAGTTTCACTAGGAACCCCTGGTTGTTTCTATATCAGACGTGTATTCATGTTTCCACTCAATACAGTTATAGCATGATATAAAACTTAATCATAAAATATATGAAATATGATAATAGTCCTTATCACTATTTGTCTTTAGGGCATATTTCCAACACCTACAAGTCCACAGATCGAGACAAGAGACGCAGAAAAAAGATACAAATCACAATCTCAAACAAAATACAATTCTCCCATGATATAGATGCGCATAATTGCTGTGAGGTTTATCCCCAACCCGCAGCCCGTGAGGACAACTCACTCATAACAAATAGATCGGAGATAGAAAACATCATGCAAATACTTAGATTGAAATCAAATATTCTTACAATGGTCGCCAAATCACAAGGAGATCTAAAGTACAAAGCAATGACTATGGATAGTGGATGGATGGGGGAAGTGATAAACAATGGATGAACCATGGAAGTGATAAACCAGTGGTCGTTAAGCTTGCAGACGCCCTAGAAGGCTTCTCTAATTACTTGGTGATACCTTCGATCCGGATTACGGATGTAGTATAACTTCTTTTTCCTAGTAGACCTAGGTTATCGAATCCTCGGGAAGCGAATGCATAGTGAGGTTACTTTAAAGGACCTTCGGGAGTTTTAGAATTCCTTTTGTGTTTTTATCAGACCAATAGCTTGCATCTTTTCGTTCTTGTCGATGATGGAGAGAGAGGGCCTAGGGCATTCGGTTTCACCTGTAGCTATGCAAAACATCTGATGGGAATAAAAGTAGAAATAAAGTATGCATGTACTTGTTAGAGCAAGATAAATTATATGTGGGCACTGCATCCATAATTGTTATTGCCTCCACAACCGCTTATACCAGTAACCTACTAGTCTCATCCATAGAAGAAAGAGAACTAATGATATGCATAGTGATGTCACCGTTAATCCCAGGTAAATCCCTCACATACAGCCATACTACCCCTTCTGTCACTAGGGTTCCCAACCTGCAGATCAGCCATTACTCATATTCCCTATACCTGGCTCAACCCTCGGGGTCTTGGGTACCTGACAAGTCCTTGGACTGAGGTAAGAGAGGATACAATAATCAGCATGTCATACAAACTAATACACGATCCCATCTATGATAGATAACATGCACAAACGCTACATGGCTAGGCCGAAGCCCTTAGCCCAAGGAGAATTACTCACACAAAGAGATGAGATCACAATCATAAACATTGTAATGAAAATCATAAGAATTGATAGCAATAGTCTTACAATGTCGCCAATCGGAAAAGATATCTACTATTACAAGTGGTGGAATATGGTTATGGAGATGGAGAAGGGTTTTGAGATCTGGAGGCGGCTGGTGATCTGAGGCAGAGACTTTTGGCGAGGTATGGCTTGTTTTCTCGTTGCCCGAGGCTTCTTTATATAGGGGTCCCCTCATGAAAGTTGTTATGTTTGACCTAATGGTGGCGGCGCCAACTATACGACCGGAGCTATACAGTCGGAATTTTGCTCCGGTCGTATAGTTAGTCGTTAAAGCGTCTGCCTTCGCTTCACGGCTCCTAGTTTCTTCTAGTTGTTGGAAATCTCGTATCTTTGACTTTAATGTAGTGATTCCCTTCTTTAAACGACATTACCTGTGTAGGAAAAATATAAAAGAAAGGATTGCATACCCCTTTGAATATTAGGCATTAGTGGCAGGATTTAGAGAGATATTTCATCAAAATTATGAATAATATCCAGTTTAAATGTGGACGTGGATGGCTATATTTTAGAGCCATCACTTGGCCGTGTGTACTTCCTCGAAATCCTTCATTATGACTCCTTATTTCGCTTTAAAAGCCGTGATTTCCTGCACAACATAAATCAAAGAAGGGATTTGCATATCTTTGCAATTATTAGTCATTAGTGGCAATAGTTGAGAGTTCGTTTGGCAATTGCGTGACCAAAAACAATGTTTAAATGCAGTGGAAGATGTTGGAGATATGCCCAAGAGGCAATAATAAAAGTGGTTATTATTATATCTTTATGTTTATGATAAATGTTTACATCCCATGCTATAATTGTATTATTAGGAAACACTAATACATGTGTGTTTTGTAAACATAAAAGAGTCCCTAGTAAGCCTCTTGTTGAACTAGCTTGTTGATTAATTGATGATCATGGTTTCCTGATCATGGACGTTGGATGTGATTAATAACAAGGTTATATCATTAGGAGAATGATGTGATGGACACACACCCATAGTAAGCGTAGCATAAGATCAAGTCATTTAGTTCGTATTGCTATAAGTTTTAAAATACATAGTAACCTAATCCTTCGACCATGAGGTTATGTTAATCACCATCACCGGATGGGTACTTTGGTGACATCAAACACCGCTTCGTAACTGGGTGGTTATAAAGGTGTCATTGGGTATTCTGAAAGTATGTGTTGAAGCGCATGGACCAAGATTGGGATTTGTCCATCCATATGACGGATAGATATGCTCTGGGCCCTCTCGGTGGAATGTCATCTAATTAGCTTGCAAGCATGTGACTGGGTCACAAGGGATGACATATCATGGAACGAGTAAAGAGTACTTGTCAGTAACGAGGTAGAACTAGGTATGGAGATACCAACGATCAAACCTCGGATAAGTATAGTATCGCGTGACAAAGGGAATTGGTTTCGTATGTAAGTGGTTCAATCGATCGCGAAGTCATCGTTGAGTATGTGGGAGCCATTATGGATCTCCAGGTCCCGCTGATGGTTATTGATAGGAGATGTGTCTCTGTCATGTCTGCATATTCACGAACCGTAGGGTGACACACTTAAGGTTCGAAGTTGTTTTAAGTAGATATGGAATGTGCGTTGGAGACCGAATGTTGTTCGGAGTCTCGGATTGGATCCGGGACATCACGAGGAGATCCAGAATGGTCCGGAGAATAAGATTCATATATTGGGGATCATTTTCTGAGTTAGGAAATGTTCCGGAGTATTTGTATGAGGGTTCTAAAAGGTTTCGGAATGTTTCGGAAAGTTCTGGAAGGTTTCTTGGAGTTTGCTTGAAAACCAAGGAAGGGTTCAAGGAGTCCTGGTGGGTCAAGACTAGGAGTCGTGGGGGAGGAGGACTCCTCCCCCCACTCCCCAATCCGCCGGCCTAGAGGAAGGGGAGTCCTACAAGGACTCCCCCTCCCATGGCGCCTTACTCCCCTTAAATAGAGGGGCAGGGGCGCCCCCTCCACCCATGCTCCATACAACTCCAATCTCTGCCGCCTCTCTCCTCCACCTTTCTTCTGCACAGGCATAGGCGAAGCCCTGCAGAATTCTCTACTCCACCACCACCACCACGCCGTCGTGCTGCTGGGATTCCGTGGAGAAGATCTACTACCTCCGCTGCTCGCTGGAACGGCGAGAGGAAGGTCTGCTTCGACTCCGCACGTGTGACCGACTGCAGAAGCGCTGCCAAATCGCGGCGCCGGAAGGATCGTCCACTTGACCGACTGCGGAAGCGCTGCCGGAACGCAACGCCGGAAGGATCATCCACACGATCTTGAGATCGGCAAGTGATCGACTACATCAACCACGAGATCTAATCTCGTTAACGCTTTCGGATCTACGAGGGTTAGTTCCTATCTATCTCGTTGCTCATGTCTAATAGATTAGATCTTGACTTTTATCTAGATTAGATCTGGGTTTTGTTCGTTCTTGCGGTAGAATTTTTTTGTTTTCCATGCTACGAACCCATAAGTGGTATCAGAGCCGTATCTATGCGTAGATCTGTTGCACGAGTAGAACACAATGTTTTTGTGGGCGTTGATGCTTTTGTTGTCGGTGTCTTAGCGTGTACTTTGCATCTTGCGGCATGGTGGGATGAAGCGGCTCGGGCTAACATTACATGTCATCGCACATGAGACTTGCTCCACGCTTGACGTGCAACTTGCTTTGCACAAGTGGCTTTGCGGGTGTCTGTCTCTCCCACCATAGTTAAGATTCAATTTACAATGAGCATATGACAACACTTTTATCAACGTTGTGGTCCTTGTTCGTAGGTAAGATCGGTCTTATGCGAAAGCCCCAAACCACGTAAAACATGCAAAGAAAATTAGAGGCGTCTAACTTGTTTTTGCAGGGGTTTTGTGATGTGATATGGCCATCATGTGATCATGATTATATTTGATGTATGCAATGATCCTTGTTGTAATATGGCAACCGGCAGGAGCCTAATGGTTGTCTTTTAATTCTGTTAAGACCTGCGTGTCTATTCATCTTGTAATAGCTTTATTCCAAGTAGTTGTAATAGTTACTAGTGATGATGGACAACCATGAAGCGGCGCCATTGACCTTGACGCAATGCTGGTGATGATGGAGATCATGTTCGTGCTTTGGAGATGGAGATCAAAGGCGCAAGAAGAAAGGGCCATATCATATCACACATATTATGAATTGCCTGTGATGTTAATCCTTTATGCATCTTGTATTGCTTAGATCGCGACGGTAGCATTATAAGATGACCCCTCTCACTAAATATCAAGTAATAAAGTGTTCACCCTTAGTTGGCACCGTTGCTAAGACTCGTCGTTTCGAAGCATCTCGTGATGATCGGGTGTGATAGACTCTACGTGTGCATACAACGGGTGCAAGCCAGATTTGCACATGCGGAAACTAAGGTTAACCTTGACGAGCCTAGCATGTACAGACATGGTCTCGGAACACGGAATACCGAAAGGTAAAGCATGAGTCATATGGATGATATGATGAACATGTTGATTGTTCGCCTTTAAAGCTACATCATCTCACGTGATGATCGGACTTGGTGTAGTGGATTTGGTTCGTGTAATCACTAAAACAACTCGAGGGATGTTGTTTTGAGTGGGAGTTCATTTATAATTTGGATTAGTCGAACTCAATTTATCATAAACACAATCAAAGTGAATTTGCATAGTTTGTTGTAGTCATTGGCATCCGTTCACCACCTTACGCTTAGTTATAATTGAGATAGTGGAACTATAGAAATTCTGGATATTTACTTTACGAACTGGTATCGTATTGTTTTGAATGTCAATTTAAAGTTTATAAGTCCTATTGCAAACTTTCAGCAAACTCTATTTACTCCATGAAGTTTAATAAGTAGTATTAAATCAAGAGTAAGAATTCCAATGTTAGTATCTAAAGTATCATGTTTGCCTCCATGATTCTTGATACTCAAAAGATTGTTTTTAATATCAAGTTTATCTAAGAGCTGAAAGCAATGTTTCAGAAACCATCATATGTGAAAGGTATTGCGATATCTAAAACAATGTGTTGGTTACAACATGATAGAGTATACGTCCTCATATTTGATGAGAATTTGTGAAGGTTGGAGACGCTAGTCGTCCTAATCCTCCAAAAGGTTTTGAAAAAGAAACATTATACTCGCAATTCACCTTTATAAGCTATAGCAGCTTGATCATGAAAGTTGTCATGATAAGGATGAATAGAAGATGTAAGTAAAATGTTTACTACACTAAAAGATTACTAAAGAATGGAATTTTGAAAGAATGCCAAACATTTGATGAAGGTGATCCACTTCAAAGTGCAAGTCCAAAGGTATTGGTATTTGACTATACACACTTTGTACTATGTGTCATGTGAATGACATCACTATTGATGTTGATAGATTTTTTTTAAAAGAAAAGGAATTGCTGAAAGAGAATCTATAAAATATTTGGGAGAAAATAAAATGTTGGAGATGTCCAACTTAGGCATATAGAAGATATACATGTTATGGTTGTATTCCTTGCGTGTTAAACAATGTGGTTCTCCGGTATTGGATACCGAAATTGGTTGGTATGAAGTGTCATACAGGACAACACAATTCATGAACTACAATGGCCTAAGTAACTAGCAAGAGAAGATGTGATGATGTTCATCGAAAACAAACAAAGGGTTGTTGTGTTGCTCAACATCAAAGCTTGCCTTCAAGATTTGTTTCAATAATTGTTATTTTGATCAGGTATTATGACGACAAAAGGTTGTTCAAATAATTACCATATTCCATAATAGATGGATAATATACAAGTCTGGTAGGAGAAAAAACGACCATAAAACTAATGCTAAAATGTCGCAAGACAAATGATTGAAAGATCACTTGCGAAGTGACATCGCCGTTTAAATTATATTGAAAGGGATACATGAAGAAACTCCATGTTGATGGATTTTTGGAGTCTTTGATTTGGATCAAATGACGCTTGTGATACTTTCTAGAGATAATTAAAACTCCGTTCGTAGGCCAAAAGAGGAACGGACGACTAACTGATTGGAATTTGTACATATTGATGTATATAGTCCATTATGTGTAGTCGTGGGCGATGGATTTCAACTTCATATGCTTTCTCCGAAGATTTGAGTGAGTATATGTATGTACTTACTCAATAAGGAAGAAGTATGAAACATTTGAAAAATGTTCAAAGACTTTCAAGATGAAGTGGAAAATCATTGTAACAAGAAAATAAAAGAGTTTATGATTGGATCATAAAGAAAGATGTTTGAGTTACAAGTTTCGCAAAACACCTAAGATTTGAGGAATCGTTCCATGGATTTGCATTTCCCAAAACACCATAGGAGTATGGAGTGTTCAAGATATGTAATGAAACCTTGTTTGACATGGTAAGATCAAAGGTGTCATTTATAAAACTGCCATTATATTTTAAAGATTAAAGCTTTAGTGACTACCGCTTTTACACTGAAAAGAGCACCATCGTGATCCGTTGAAATGACACCATATGAGTTATGTTTTGGGATAAAACCTGAATTGTCCTTTCTTAAATTTTTGGTATGCTAGGCATAAGTAAAATGTTTACAACCAAAGTCGGATAAGCACGTCTTTGTAGGTTATTCCAAAGAATTTGTTGAGAATTTCTCCATAACACTGAGGACAAAAGAGTTTGTCGCTTGGAACGTCAAGTTTCTTGAGAAGGAATTTTTCGTGAAAAGTTAAGCGGGAGGACAATAGAACTTTGATAAGGTTGTTGAACCTTAGCTATATGTGCTAAGTAGCGCAGCGCCGGAAAGTGTCCCGGTGGCGGCCACAATGCTCATGGCTCTCGTGATTACAAAAGGTGTGATCTTGGAGATTAGAGTTCCTATAGAACCGTGTGGGTCGGTAAGAATCAAATAGTAAGATTTGATAAGCAAGTCATTATTGTTTTGACAATGATGAACCGGCTACATGCAAAGAAGCGATGATGGGCCCTGACTCCATAAAATGACTAGAAGTCATGGAATCCGTGATAGCATCCATACACGAGAAATCAAGTTCCTGAACTTTGAAGACCCTCCGAAAAGGCGTGAAGCCTATCGGTCGTGTTTGGATCTATAAAGAAATAGACATGGATGTTTCAAATCTATGAAATAGTCGACATGTCGGAAAGAGTTTACGACAATGTTCAAGGAATTGACTATGATAAGATTTGATCTTTCATAGCGATATTTAGTCTGGACGGATTAATGTAGCAACCACTACATATATTTTGGTATATGGTAGTTGAACAAACAAAACAAGTTCTTCTAATAGAATGGTTACCTAGGACGTGTACATGACACGATCCAAAGGGTTTTGTTGATTCAAAGGATGCTAAAAGAGTATGCAAAACTTCAATGGTTGAAGTAAGCATAGCGGAGTTGGAATCTTCACCATGATGAAACTGTTAAAAGAGCTTAAATTCATCGGAGATGATGAAGATGCTTGCATTTGCAAGAAATTAAGTGGGAGCGCTGAGACATATTTCTAATACATTATGTAGAGGACATATTTTTGATTGGAAATGATGTATCTTGTATTGACACAGGTTAAGAATTTCATTTTGATGAAAGACTTAGGCATAATCCAAGAATTAGGCATCAATGTCTATATGAATAGATTGAGGCGCTAATATGGTTTTGCCAAATGTACATGGATAACATGTTGAATGAGTTCAATATGGAAACAACAAGAAAGGTTCTTGATGCACGGAAAGGACTGAATCAAGATTCAAGTGTGTTGACACGAGATTCAAGTGTTTTGACACTTGGTGAAATCACAAGAATATTTTGATCAATCATTCTTTGAGATGTACACATCCAGATATGTCCTATGCTCTAAATGTTATGAGCATATACCAGAATGATTCATAAGATGATCATTGGACAATAGTAAAGATATTCTTATGAGCTTTGGAAGAACTAAGAATATACTATGTATAAGTGACAAATAGTTAAAGGTAGTTCATTGTAAAGTGTTACATTGATACTAGTGTTGTCACAAGATACAAATTAAATTTATCTCAATTTATACTATGGGTGGCACAATATGATGGAAAGGATGTTCCATGATGGATTTGAATAAGTTCCAAAGTTGAGATATTGTGACGGATACTACAACAAAAGGCTTAGTATATAACTGCTATAGTAGCAGCAAAGGAGAGCATTTGTGTTAAGTAGTTTGTTATCAAACTAGGTGTGGTTCAAAGTGGGCTAATACTATGAAGATATATTGTGTGACAATAATATCAACATATTTTGAGCCGAAGGAACTAAAGGTCTCACCAAAGGACCAAATTTATACAATGCCATCTCATTGGAGAATGAGTAATGCGTAGAGACGCAAGGACATGCAAATACACACGGACCTGGAAGTGTCAGATCCGAAGATTATGTTTACCACTAGCAATAGTGTCTATACAACACCAGAAAGCCATAGGTGTTGAATGCACAAGTTTTTAACTAGATTATTGACTCTAGTGCAAGTGGGAGACTGTTGGAGATATGCCCAAGAGGCAATAATAAAAGTGGTTATTATTATATCTTTATGTTTATGATAAATGTTTACATCCCATGCTATAATTGTATTATTAAGAAACACTAATACATGTGTGTTTTGTAAACATAAAAGAGTCCCTAGTAAGCCTCTTGTTGAACTAGCTTGTTGATTAATTGATGATCATGGTTTCCTTATCATGGACGTTGGATGTGATTAATAACAAGGTTATATCATTAGGAGAATGATGTGATGGACACACACCCATAGTAAGCGTAGCATAAGATCAAGTCATTTAGTTCGTATTGCTATAAGTTTTAAAATACATAGTAACCTAATCCTTCGACCATGAGGTTATGTTAATCACCATCACCGGATGGGTACTTTGGTGACATCAAACACCGCTTCGTAACTGGGTGGTTATAAAGGTGTCATTGGGTATTCTGAAAGTATGTGTTGAAGCGCATGGACCAAGATTGGGATTTGTCCATCCATATGATGGATAGATATGCTCTGGGCCCTCTCGGTGGAATGTCATCTAATTAGCTTGCAAGCATGTGACTGGGTCACAAGGGATGACATATCATGGAACGAGTAAAGAGTACTTGTCAGTAACGAGGTAGAACTAGGTATGGAGATACCAACGATCAAACCTCGGATAAGTATAGTATCGCGTGACAAAGGGAATTGGTTTCGTATGTAAGTGGTTCAATCGATCGCGAAGTCATCGTTGAGTATGTGGGAGCCATTATGGATCTCCAGGTCCCGCTGATGGTTATTGATAGGAGATGTGTCTCTGTCATGTCTGCATATTCACGAACCGTAGGGTGACACACTTAAGGTTCGAAGTTGTTTTAAGTAGATATGGAATGTGCGTTGGAGACCGAATGTTGTTCGGAGTCTCGGATTGGATCCAGGACATCACGAGGAGATCCGGAATGGTCCGGAGAATAAGATTCATATATTGGGGATCATTTTCTGAGTTAGGAAATGTTCCGGAGTATTTGTATGAGGGTTCTAAAAGGTTTCGGAATGTTCCGGAAAGTTCTGGAAGGTTTCTTGGAGTTTGCTTGAAAACCAAGGAAGGGATCAAGGAGTCCTGGTGGGTCAAGACTAGGAGTCGTGGGGGAGGAGGACTCCTCCACCCACTCCCCAATCCGCCGGCCTAGAGGAAGGGGAGTCCTACAAGGACTCCCCTTCCCATGGCGCCTCACCCCCCTTAAATAGAGGGGCAGGGGCGCCCCCTCCACCCATGCTCCATACAACTCCAATCTCTGCCGCCTCTCTCCTCCACCTTTCTTCTGCACAGGCATAGGCAAAGCCCTGCAGAATTGTCTACTCCACCACCACCACCACGCCGTCGTGCTGCTGGGATTCCATGGAGAAGATCTACTACCTCCGCTGCTCGCTGGAACGGGGAGAGGAAGGTCTGCTTCGACTCCGCACGTGTGACCGACTGCGGAAGCACTGCCAAATCGCGGCGCCGGAAGGATCGTCCACTTGACCGACTGCGGAAGCGCTGCCGAAACGCGACGCCGGAAGGATCGTCCACACGATCTTGAGATCGGCAAGTGATCGACTACATCAACCACGAGATCTAATCTCGTTAACGCTTTCAGATCTACGAGGGTTAGTTCCTATCTATCTCGTTGCTCATGTCTAATAGATTAGATCTTGGCTTTTATCTAGATTAGATCTGGGTTTTGTTCGTTCTTGCGGTAGAATTTTTTTGTTTTCCATGCTACGAACCCATCAGAAGATGGCAAAAATCGGAGCCATCAACTTCCCCAAAGCTCAAACCTTGATTGTCCTCGAGCAATAAGAACCAAAAGAACTATAAGGAATTCAACATTTAAACTTGAAACAATGAGAATAAGAGTTCACTTATAGTCGGTAGTCGTATGTGCTCAACACTTCATTCATTTGTGAAGCTTATCAAAGTTAGAGAGATGACAAGAATACTATACAAGCTTCGTTAAGTCAAGATAATCAAAGTAAAGTTTAATATAAGTATAAGTAACTAGAAGTGTAGCAATCAATCCAATTCCTCTAATTAACTCTCAGCTTGCCAAGGAACACTAGGATGTTTAAATAACATAATTGAGTAAGAGAGTTTCATGTCCCGATTAGTATAACAATGAAGTGTCTTATGTACACCCACATCAATAAATCAAGTCTATTTAAAACACTTCTAATCCAATCATTGTTTTTCAAGAAAATTTCGTAAAGTAGTAATGAGACCATGCCAAGGACTTGTTATGTGGATCCTCATAGATATCTTTTTTCTTTCTTTTGTTTTTCAAGGATCGCTATTTGTTTCTTTTTGCAAGTGTTTGCACAACCTTTGAGAGTACCAATACTTTTGCCCATACATTGAAACGAATGCCACTCATGTCATCAACTCATAGCCAAAATCCGGGGTTATACCATAGATCATTCAAAAGCTAGCGGAGTTGTTGGCATCCCAAAGGTGTGCATTAGAGACATAGAACAAAGTTGTCTCACTTATTTCTTTTTTTTTTGAGCTAGTACCGTGGTTTGATCCACAAGGTTAGCTTTGGCATGCATCACAATTACCACTAGACTTTATTTCAATCAAACAACTCCTTTCATGAGTGTCATCGAGACTATCAAAATATCTATGGGGTTAAGTATCATCAAGGGTATACACTCTCAAGACAATCATTCATCAAACAAGTAGTAAATTTCAGACTTTTTCTTATTGTACTTGTTCAGTATTATTATTTCCAAGGCAAGACTCGGTTGACTAAAAGAGCTAGAGCAAGAGCTACAACAACAAATCATCATACCAATAAAAAGCTTTACTCTAACCATATTAAATTACTTCCCACTAGCATGGCATCTTATAAAATCAACCAACTAAGATAAACAACTCAAATTTCATAAGTGGGAGACATATGACATACCTCTCATAAGTAACTTCATGATCCTCTTCCTTATAGGGATGTGTTCCTTCAAAACTCAAACACGATTACTCCCGAAATGATATTAAAGCAAAGAGGCAAAGTATGAATCCATGTTTACGAAAAAAGGATAAACGAAAAAATCTTTTTGTATTTTTGAGGATAGGGATTAAAGAATAGAAAAGAACTTGTGACCAAGCAAAGGTTTAAGAAAAGGAAAAAAACTAAAATGAAAGCAAATTAAAAAGCAAAGGAAAAAAGCAAAGTGTTGGAACAAGCCAACACGAGTGTTTCAAAGCTCCCAAGGAGCTGGAGTACAACCTCGTTATTACACAAATAAATTTGCCGGGGGAACACATCCCCAAGCTCAGGCTTTTGCAAGCCCTTTTGTTTCTAATTGTGGTGGTGGTGGACAATCTCCCTTGTTCCATTGGCTGCTCCAATCATGGAACTGGGTGGCGAGGCTTGCAGTGGCATCTCGAAGGTTGATGGAGAGGTTGTTCATGTTTTGAATATTTCCTTCTAGTGCATAAATATCTTCATAGGTGGTGTAGTAGTTTGGTGGCTGCACATCTTGGTCAGGTCCTCCTTGTTATACTTCTTCATCTTCTCCTCCTCCCACGGGTATTTCTTGTTAGGGTAGATTAGCTTGAACCTGCGCGTCATAACGCAAGCGTCCATCCTCGATAGAGAATAAAACGTTAGGCAAAGGAGCTAGGATCAAGTGATCTGCTCTAGGTATATTGAAGAAATATCTACCATGATTTTTAGGAATCATACCACATGCTCTCAGAGTAGAAAGACCAAGACGGTTACCTCCAGTCAACGGTTGGATGTTACCAAAGTTGATGCGAAGTGCGCGTGCAAGAATAGTCACAATTCCTCCTCCATATATGGATTCTCGAGATTGAAGAGCCTGATACTTAAGGTAAAATACAAGAAGAGAGCCCAAATTTGGCGTTAAGTTCCAATTGGTAAGTGCAGCTTCTGCGAGGATCAACAAGTCCTCCTTATTAACTTTAGTAAACTCACCACGTGCCTGCAATATGTTAGCAATCATATATCATAAATATCGAATAGCAGGATGATGAATTTCATTCCCCTTGGGTATGTTTCCACGAATTCTCATCAAATTAAAATAATGTAAAGGGGAAGGATCTAAAACAAAGGTAGTTGTGCGTGTATCGGTGGTGTTGTTGGCAAACCCAAAGCATTGAGCCCATTGCCTGAGTGTCAAAGTATACTCATAGTTCATAGGGCAGAATTTAATTCTGTCAACTCTAGGCCTTTGTTCCTCGGAGCAACCATAAGGATCCACCGTGTGTGTCAAGGTGCTGAAGAACTCAAGCGTCAAGCGGTGATATGTCACAACATCCTAAAATGAAAAATTGTACAAACCAATATTGTTGCAAAGTAAATCAAAATCAGCACGAATGCCAAGTTGGTTCAGGATATAAGGACACGCCCACTTGGTGGACTTGATCTCTCGAATCTTGAGATGATCGAAACGGGTTAGATGGAACTCCTCAGTGAACTCGATGCCAAGTGACTCGGGAGTTAACGTATCAGTGGGTGGTGCGGAGGATTCCACAACCATCTCACATGTACTACTCCTCATGTTCATCTAACAAACAAAAACAAGACCAAGTAAATAAAGATTGCTAATAATTTTTTTGGTCCAATAAAAACATAGCATAAGTGATTCTCTACACTAACTACAAAAGAAACTCCTCTAAAAACAATGCTAAGCATACTTAGTATCAAGATTTAATCAAGAACAAGACCTATGTCTAGATTGGCAATGATGAATGATTAAGTGAAGCATTTGCACAAATAAGTTGGGGATCGGAGGAGAATCATATCTTAGATCGAGTGAGTGCGATCGAAGAAAGATTGAGTAAATTTCAAGATCCAATGGAGGTGGTTTGAAGTTTGGAGGAAGAAGAAAGAGAAAAAATGATTTAGGGATTTTTAGGTTACCTCCTTGGGGTGCTTATGGCGGCCGCATACTCGGTATGGGTGGGCAGTACGACCGGAGCCCGCCCGTACCGGGTGACTTACCTTGGGGGAAATGGTTGCTCCCAGGCGCTGCACTCGGTACGGGTGCGCGGTATGGTCATGCGCGCCCATACTGCTGGTCGTTAACTATACGGTGACTTTGCTTGAAATCTAATATTTGCTCGGGGTATGGTACGGGCGTGCGGTACGGGCGCGTTTGGCCGTACCAGTGGTCGTTATCGACATGGTTCCTTTTGGCAAACATCAATTTTTTTATCTTACTTTGCCTTGAGGTGGTACGGGCACACGGTACGGTCCACTCCGGCCTTACCAGTGGTCGTTATGAACACTGTGAACTACAAAACTCAAGGAGTTTGATTAGTAGCTCTGTGCTCCTTTGCACATCTTATCAAAGGTCTAAATAACAACAAAAATACTAAGTAATGATCCAACAATACTTTTAGGACACGTGTTAGTAAAATAAAATATAGAGGATTACCTTATTTCTTGTCCTCTCTCCATAGGTCTTCTTGAACACTCTTTATTTAAAACAAAATAAAACAAAAAACAAAACTAGCACAATAAAAATATAATAGGAAATATAAAGAGAAATTTTATTTCACATGGGTGGCCTCCCATGAAGCTCTTCTAGTTAAGGTTAATTATCTCGACCTCGATGGCAATCACTTAGGTTTGTAAAGTGGAACACCCACTCCAAAGTAGTTTGTTTTTAAAGTAATTACACCATCATCATCGTTAGGCTTGACCTTCTTTTTCCTAGGGAAGTGGACTACAAAAGGATCTCTAGATGGTAGCCCTATTCTCATATTCCCTTTATGTAAATTAATCAAAGCTTTAATAGTTTTTAGGAATGGCCTACCTAAAATTATAGGTGCAATGGGATCTTCAGCCATGTCCACAATAACAATATCAGTAAGAGCGGGACTACCTTTAATTTCAACAACTATATTTTCTTTTATCCCAACAGCTTGTTTATAAGTTGAATCAGCTAGATGGAGTCTCAATTCAGTTGTAACAAACGGCCCCAAGTTTGACTCATCGAATAGGCTTTTGGAAATTGTTGAGACGCTTGCACCAAGATCACAAAGTGTAGATATCTCATTACCTCCCAACTTAATTTTAATAGTGGGCTCAAATATATCATCTAGCTTAGCTGGAATCTTATCAGCTAGTCTTTTATATATACTCCATCTCTAAATCACGAACCTTAGATGCTACTTTTTGTATAAATTGTTGGTACATAGCATCATTATCTTGTTGTATACATGGATTCTTAACAGTGATCATCTTCAATAGATCTTCCACGGTATATTCCGGTGCTGGCGCATTGCTAAAATCTAGCTCTTCAGGTTTTTCATCATTGGTTACCACCCTCATAATTTCGAGGTCTTCTACCTGATTTGGCTCGGGCTTTCTAGCAAACTTTGCTAGTATGAGAGCTTGGCTCTCGGCTACCTTACCCAGCTGAGCCTCCACGGTCTTTGTTCTTTCCTATAGAGCCTGCACATCATTTCTAATTGCAATGGCCTGGTTAGATAATCTTCCTATACTACTTTTATGGTTCTCCGTAATCTTAATAAGCATATTATTTTGCTCGATTTGAGCTTGTATAAATGTTCTAACGGTTTTCTCAAACGGGAGATTGCCATGATTTTCTCCATTAGTATTATCATAATTATTTAAGGCGCCCCTACATGATTAGCATGATATTTTTGAATATTAGAAGCATAATTATTTTTCCATGTAGGATTGAAAGGAGTGCGAGCTATAAAATTAGCATCATTAACATCGGTAGTGATAACATTAACTTGGGTATCTTTCTTACCCTTAACTAAGCTAAGAAACTCATCTACCTTAGATGTAAGCTCCTCATTGTTTACCTCGGTAATTGAACTTACTCTCTTCGAGGTTCTTTCCACATGCCATTGGACATGGTTATTTTGCATATCATCAAGTAACTTGTTTGCAACACTCACATGCTTTCCCATGATCGTTCCTCCTGCTGCAGTATCTAGCATAGACTTAGACATTGGGTTAAGACCATTATAAAATAAATGTAATATAAGCCTCTTCCATCTCATGATTAGGATAGTTCATTACGGCTTCTTTCATTCTTTCCCATGCAAGCGCTAGTGGCTCACGATCTTCTTGTCTAAAGCTTGTAATGTTAGATCTTAGCTACATAGTCTTAGCTGGAGGAAAATTTAGTCATAAACAAATTAGTACATTCCTCCCAAGATTTAATTGTGCCCTTTGGTAGAGCTAGCAACTAATCCTTAGCCTTTCCTCTAAGAGAGAGAGGAAACAATCTTAGCTTAATAGCATTTGGATCTACATCCTCAATACGCATCATGTCACAAATTTCAGTAAAAATATTTAAGTGCAATCCCGAATCCTCAGAATATCAACCCCCAAATTGGTTTTGTTGAACCAAAATTAAAAGGTTAGGTTTAATCTCATATGTTTCCCCATCAACTGCGGGCTAAGTGATGGGTGCACGAATAAAATCATTGGTGGGAGTAGCATACTCCCCTAATCTCTTTTGAGCCATGGCTCTTATATTTTTGGTAAATTTTAAGTAATGAAAACGAATAACAAGTAACTAATTTTTTGGGGGGTTTTCAAATAGATAAGAAGAAAGTAAACTAATAACAAGAATTAAACTATAACTAATAATAAAATTAAAAACAAGGTCTCTAATGACCTCACCAGGATAGCGAAATTACTTCCCCGACAATGGCGCCAGAAAAAGGGTTGATACCTTCGATCCGGATTCACAGATGTAGTATAATAGCTTTTCCCTAGAAGACCTAGTTTTAATCGAACCTCGGAAAGCACCGCTAAAAGTTAATAAAAAAGGACGTCTACAAGACTTTTTTTGTTCGTTTTACCTTAGTTGACCGGACTAATCTAGTTTACTTTATAACGGGTTTGAATCAATGGATGGAGATAGCCCAGGATTGAAGACCCACCTGCAGCTGCACATCAAATGGGATGAAAGATAATAATAATAAGCGTAGTCATGTATAATGTTTGAATCGAGATAATCTCTTGTGGGCAACACATCCTAATATTCTAGAGCCTCCGTGATACATTAGGCATAGCAATAGACTTTTTATCCAACTGAGAGTACACCAAAGCCATGGGTTACAAACGATTATTAAGTGCAAAACACAGATCAAAGCTTTAAGTGGTGATGTTGTTGTTGATCCTGAATAGGGCGCTAAGAGAAGTCCGTACTACCCTTTCTGTCACTGAGGTTCCTATGAGACCGCCGCTAGCCAAGTATCTCACCTCAAGCCTTTATCAATCCATGGGATCTTGGGTACCTACAAGTCCACAGATCGAGACAAGAGACGAAGAAACAAAAGATACAAATCACAATCTCAAACAAAATACAATTCTACCATGATCTAGATGCACATAATTGCTGCGAGGTTTCTCCCCAACCCGCAGCCCGTGAGGACTACTCACTCATAACAAATAGATCAGAGATAGAACACATCATGCAAATACTTAGATTGAAATCAAATATTCTTACAATGGTTGCCAAATAACAAGGAGATCTAAAGTACAAAGCAATGGCTATGGCTAGTGGATGGATGGATGGGGGAAGTGATGAACAGATAAACAATGGATGAACAGTGTTGTGGATCTCCTTTGGTGGTGGTGTGATGCAATCAGAGAATGGCGGCCCTCTGGCCGACGGCTAGAGCCTCGAAATATATAGGTGCCTTCACAAAAGTTTTAGGGTTTGACGAGATGAAGCCGTCGCCACCTGGTACGGGCGGACCGTGCCTGTACCAGTGGTCGTTAAGCTTGCAGACGCCCTGGAACGCTTCTCCAATTACTTGGCCGTGTGTACTTCCTCAAAATTCTTCATTATGACTCCTTATTTCACTTTAAAAGCCGTGATTTGCTGCACAACATAAATCAAAGAAGGGATTTGCATATCTTTGCAATTATTAGTCATTAGTGGCAAGAGTTTAGAGTTTTTTTGGCAACTGCTTGACCAAAAACAACGTTTAAACGCAGTGGAAGATGGCAAAAATCGGAGCCATCAGGAGGCAATGGTGCCGGATGTTGCTCGACGGGCACAACGAGCAACGGTTCAAGGAGGGGAGACGATGCCGAGGCGACACCGGCAGTTGCATTGATCGTCGTGATGCCCTGTCCGCTAGCATGAAGGGGAACCGCCGCATTGTTTCAGTAAGCCTCACCTCACCTTCTTTGTACTCGAGCTCGAACCACGGGAGTCGCTCCCCATGGGATTCACTTGCCAGGGAAGATCGAGGCGGATGACAAGGGAGGAACGTAATAAGTTAGTGATTTGGTGAACTAGGGAATTTAATACAAAACATATCTTATCAATAACAACCAGGGGTTTTTACAAAATTAACATGATGGGAGATTATCTCACCCTAATTGGCTCACACGGGTGGGTTACATGCAAAATTTCAAGGTAGCTGCCCTCTTGCGTGTTGGTCCTGCGTCCACGTGTCCTCCACGTCACCGTAATTCTGACAGCAAATTTGTTCTAGGATGAAATCGTGTCAAATTGATAAGTACATGGAAACTATTGTGCATGACGTGAGTAAGAGTATACTAAGTCGAATCATGCGCTCGAAGTACAAGGACAGTAGTGTCGTAAATTTACGTTCACAAGCCTAAGATTTTCTCATTTATTGCAAACCAGTTCTCATGATTTTTTGCTTCAACGTGTCCAAGGTGTGGTGCCGCGGGTGACCCAAACGGGCATTGAAGGTAGGGGCGGAGTGAGGATCTGACCAAACCCAGGGCAAATGTTGTATTATGTTCTCTAATTAGGCTAAATTACCCACCGAAACAACTTTTCCTACTAAGAAAATCTTGGCTTGGGGTGGCTGAGCCCCTGAGTGAAGGTATGCATCGACGACACAATGAACTAGACGCTAGACATCGCCAGTTTGACAGAGATGCAGCCCCAAAACTGTTAGACATGCTCCAATTTCGCTCAGTTTCCTTCTCATTTAGCGCCACCAAGTTGGCGCTTTTGGTTGAGATGATCGACTCATTTGTGCACGTTCCGAGGTTCATCGCGACAAGCCATGATGATGACCACAAGAAGATGTATATTTGTTGTGCTATTACATTATTTTGCCGTACAAGTCTTTTGTAACATAATATCTCTTGACATTTTGCAGTTATTTGATAACTTTTCTTTCCGAAATTGCCGTGTGAGACTCAAATTAATGGGCCTTCCCCGTTCTTTGAGTAATATTATCCCATTATCTCATTTAACTTTGTGCTTCTTTCTTCATCTTCTTATAAACTGAGTATCAGTGTAAATACTTTGTGTCAAAGAACATTATCCTAGATTGAGTACCTCTTCATTGGTTTTTAATTTCTCTACCAACGTCATCTCACTAACTGTACGTGATACTCTTCCCAGGAGGGGTGACATTACCTGTGGTAGGAATATTTTTACGTTTGTCAAGATAATTCTACTTTGCTGAATGAGTTCGTGTACCTCTCAACTTTGGAGAAGAAATGAATGGTGTTTATCTTTTTCTAATGCACAAACACGAATAGACATCATGCGGTTCAGTACATGTTCTTTTCCTTAGCTAACTCTAAAATAAGGAACCGAGAAAGAGATCGGTGAATAGTTCATTAACAAATACAAGACACAACTACTATAAATCTCATAATTTCTATTTTCAAACAATACCAACTTAATAATTCGAGTCAATACCATATATAACTTTGCATTGGTTACCATGTTGCATTGTTGTATGCCACATGCATCATCACCTCACATGTCCCATATGCACATATTAACCAGCCCCTAATCTGAAAGATCTTACCATGCAGATGCTTCAGCAAGTAAACATGCTTCTCCTGCAGCTGTTGCAACATACACACTGGAAAAACAATTATTACAATTTAATGCATTGGAAGCCCCTAATCAACATGCTACAAACAATGTATATAGCTAATAATAAATATATAACTGAGATGCCAAGTTGCATGCACATATATAACCATCTCACTCACCAAGTATATGTACACAACATTTTATCTACATACCTAGGTGTCAGACACGTATAGAGTAATTAGTATTAGCTCAGGGATCACAACTTGTAGCTTAGGGATTATCAACAGGAATACGCTTACTTAATGTACATATCTTTCGGAGCAAGATCTACTGGATAAATTATTTTACAAATATTTATTCAACAAAACTTATAAAGTTACCAATATGAGGACTTTTTTGGCACATTGTAAGCTAAAACTTACATCACCAATCTCCTAGCCATGTAAGCGTAACCCTGTCCACTAAACAAATTAATCCATCCCATCAAACCATCTGTCGAAGGTCCCATTGATTGTTCAAATTACCATACACTCACTCCTTAAGTAAATTTCTATTTTGGGCAGCCACTGGATGTCGAAAAATACCAAAGAATTACTAGTTTGAATACAATATTATAACACTTATGGCATTTAGCTTAACCTAAATGATTTATGAGAACTTTACAATTTACAATTCATTTGAACTATTAAAAACTCTACAATCTTAGGTGGGACGTGTCACTGCGCCAAATCCTACTAATAATATTTATACTAAACTTGTATACTTTTTGTAATATATTTTTCCAACCTATGATCTCAACTAAATATGAATACTAATATTTTTTTAGACACAACTGTTAATGCGCATGTTTTTTTGAGACATTGCTCCATAATTCTTTTGTTGAACCGGATATTTAAACTATGATAAATGTAAAGCCAAATCACATGTCTAACATATATATATATATATATATGTGTGTGTGTGTGTGTGTGTGTGTGTGTGTATTTGTAGCATGCATGAATTAAAACGTGTATATGTGGTTTTTGTGTGGCTTTGTAGGAATATCTAATGCGTACGATCTATAAAATATCTAAGTAGAGATTTCTAATGTATCGGTAGGTATAATATGCAAGAAGATCTTTTGCAGTACATATGTTTTTACAAGAATCATGTTATCAAATTGTTGGGTTTGATAGACATAGGGTAGATAATAATGTCCCCAATAATAGGCTCAATAATAACTAGTTCTATCGTGGTCAAATATATGTTGCGTGTTCTAGTAGGTCCAACAATAATGTGCCTATACTTGGTACTTGTGTTGATCCTATGGCCCGTGTCTAGTTCTCGTGTTAGAGGTTCAAATTCTGTATTGAATTGCTAACCATTTGAATATCCTACACTTCAACGCCACCTAGGCTCGAGAGACAACCAGTAGCCGCAAAACGAACTACAACCTGACAAAGCCACTTGTGGGTTGATTTGTCGTGAATTTTTGAAAAAACCAGCTACAAGTGACTAGAAGAGGGTGAATAGGCTATTACCTTTTTTTATTTTTTTCATGCGTCACAAATGTAAATTCTCTAATATGCAACTAAGTGAATTTTCCTACATGACAAGTAAGCAAAGAGGCAAATAAACAACAATACAAGTGAGTAAAGGTAAGAGATAACCGCAATGGAGGCACACACGTTGGCTTCTCGTTTTCCTACCTTCTAGTCTACACGGATCCACCTCACCATTTGCTTTGTCTTTGATAAACTCTAGAGTACTTAAGCAAACGGTTAGAGATCCTAGTGTTGACAACAAACATCAAAGTACACTTAGGGGACGAAATGCTCTAACATTTGTCCTGGACGGTTTTAGGGCCAAGATAACTGGTTTGACAGTCCAGGATTACGGTTCAGATTCATGATATCCCCACACGTGATTACATATTGTGTGTACCCCTTCGACGATTATTCAGACTAAATGTTTAGGGTCCAATTGTTGTTCCGCAGTGTCTCTCGAGGGCTCTTTTGATTCATAGGACAGGAAAAGTGTAGAAATATGGAACATATAAGATCGAGATTGGGGGACGCCATGTCTAGTTGAATCCTATGTGACGGTGAATTCTATTTGATTATGGTGAAGGGATTTTTCATAAGGTCTAAACGATCTTTCCTTTAAGATGTACACTAAGTATTTCCAATGAGAAATGATCTATATGAATCAGACGAGAGCTGCGGGTAGCCCTTGCCAAGACATCAATCTGTCCTAACACCGTAAATTTTGGTCAAAATGTTAGGTTGCGGCTTAGATTAGAGTTGGACATAAAGCTCGAAACTCGGCGAGTTTAATGAGCACTCGTTTGAGCTTGACTCATTTTCTTAACGAACTGAGCTGAGCAGCAGTTTTTTTCATTATTCTTAACAAACTAAACAATTGAGTTGACGGTGTTTGTGAGCTACTCATTAAAGCCGGCAACAAGCATAGGCGGACCCACCACCCCTCTAGCCTAGGCACCCGGGCTTACCGGCGGCAGGACGCCTTGTATTCTATAATTTTACATAAATTTGTTGAAAACATTAGCATCGTATTCATGTTTACCGTTGCCCAGGCTTCTAGAAATTTCTAGGTCCACCACTGATAACAACAAAGTGTTTGCCCACTTATATTGTTGCATGCCTAAGCTCAGCGATTTGTTGGTGTTTGCTCACTTATATTGTTTGGTAACAACGTCATTCAGATTTATTTAGTATTTAAATCTTCAGTTCATTTGAGCGAATTTGCGGAATTGTCAGCGAAAAAAATGGTTTACCATCCCCACTTGCGCTTGGTCAGCTGTGCCACGTCAGCAATTCTACCACTTTTCTCCACTCCAGTCTCCGCTTCCTTTACCAGCTGCCGCGGCGCCCCTCCTCCGCGTTCGCAGATCGGCGGCGGCGGCGGCGCACCCGCGCTATGACAACGAAGCACCCCCACAGTGACGCTGATCCAGATGCCTCGCCTCCCCCGCCGCCGAGCCGCCGCCTGCGCGGCCTCGTCTCCGCCTCCGCTTCCTCCCCCGCCCCAGCGCAACCTCCCCCGGCGCGGCGGAGCGGCGAGCGGGAGCGGGAGCGGACGAAGCTGCGGGAACGTCACCGTCGCGCAATCACCAGCCGCATGCTGGCCGGGCTGCGGCAGCACGGCAACTTTCCCCTCCCCGTCCGGGCCGACATGAACGACGTCCTCGCCGCCCTCGCCCGCGCCGCCGGGTGGACCGTCCAACCCGACGGAACCACCTTCCGCTCCTACCCGTCCCAGCCCCTTCTCCCTCCCCCTGCACAATTCGTACGTGCCCGCCCGCCCGCCTTCTCCAATCTCTCACCGCCTTCACCTACTTAGAATCCTAGATGCTCTGCAGGTTAGAGATTCTAGTCTCCGTATGCTAATTCTAGTGCTGATTCACTCCCTTGCCGAATTTACAAACACGCGTTATGCCAAATGCGTAGAGTTTGCAAGAAATAATCAGCAATGTGTTACGTCCACACTGCATTCGTGTCCCTGATTATTCGATATTCCTCATTTGCAGCAGGGAGCTTTCCAGGCTACTTCTGTGGAACCCATGTCTTTCACTAACCATCTGAACAGCTATGCCATCGGGACACCGCTAGATTCCCAGGCTTCTGGCCTACAGACAGATGATAGCCTGTCACCGTCGTCGTTGGACTCAGTCGTGGTCGCAGAGCAAAGCATCAAGAATGAGAACTATGGAAATTCAAGTTCGGCCAATTCATTGAGTTGTATGGAAAGTGATCAGGTGAGAACAGTTTGAATTTGATTCATTCATTTGACGGGTGACAGTGATATGCCGATGTTTGTAACCAGAGAACCTTGGTGGTCTAAGCATCACTATAATAACTTTGTGTGTATCAGCTCTTCTGATTTATAAACCGTGAAGTTGTAGGTTGCCACTGACAGGGCCTAGAATGTTGTAGCTCCAGCTTGCGGTAGTGTTCTAGTTGAATTATACATCAGTATTTATGTGGCTATAATAAATTCACTGTTTCTTCTATATTGCAGCGCTGCTTTTCCTTTGAGCTTTCTGATTTATCAAAACAAATTGGGTGTCAACCTTGTGTTTTTCTTTGATTGTTCCATTGTAACAGGTAATGAAAACATCAGCAGTATGGGCTGGTGATTACACGAGAACTCCATATATACCAGTCTATGCCTCTCTATCTGTAAGTTTCTGGTGAACCTCTATGTTAATCTCACTCTCTTGGTTCCTTTGTTTTGACACCATTCAATATACACATGGTTGGAGCTGATTTTCATGCTGACTAGAGTTCTAAAACTTATGTTTGAGAAGTTGTACATTTTCACCCTAAACTTGCAAGCTTGGTGTTAGAACTTGAAATTCGATTACAGGCACCCAAAACTTGTTTATTTTGGTTATCTAACCTTTTTCTAACAAATCCAATGTTTAGGCATGTCGTTTGAGGTGGACTAGGTGAGTACATGAGGTAGCTTTGTGGTTTCCATTTGAAGTTTTGGACTATGCAGACTATATTGACTACATATCTCGTCAAGTGCATGCTTATACAGATATGAAAACCATCTAAATACGGCCACTCAACACATGCCATGTTATCACATGTAAGGCAGACACGCATTGCCAATCATCAGAACTTAACACTAAGAGCTATCACAAGTTCATGCAAGTATATGAAGATATGACCAAAACCTTCTGATTCTCTAGTTAAGCATGATGCTTGGATAGAAAAGGCTTGAGTTGTTACAGCTTCCCCAGTTAGCAGTGTATCATAAAATGTTGCTGCTTTACGGAAAGAAAATTGATAATGAATTGCTCTGACGTGATACACGAACAAATTCCCTGCATTCTACAAAGCAGAAACCACAAACTTATCATATACCAAAGCACAATCCCCATAGCTTTGAGATTGAGATGCATCAGTCTTCCTAGTTGCCACCCCCACTTTCCATATCTGTTGCTGCCTGGACTATCACCCTCTGGCTGGGTCCCACCTCTGCAATGCAAGGGCACAGATACCAGGGGGCGGGTCCATTGTTTTAGTTGCTACAGCCCTCTGTTCGCTGTGTCCCCTGCTGATACCAGAGGAAAAAGTGCGTATAAAAAGGACCCCATTTTCTTTCCACTGTTTTAGTGCTTTACTGCTACATCAATCATTTGACAGTTGAGAGTCATGTGGTCTGATGTGGTGCTATGCCATCTCTCGCTTGCTAATTGGATGTCACGCAGGCCAGGAAGGTTCAAACAAAAAGTTTAGAGGTGGGTCTGCCCCTGGTTGTGCTTTCTCTCATGGCCAGGTGGATGTGGAACTTGAATTTCTAATGTACCACCAAAGTTCACACGAATTCTGTGGGTCTAACTGATAACTATACCGTACGCATCCCATTCTTAATAAGATCTGTGCGTTTAAAATAATATGTAAGTTGTGAGAAACTTATGGTTTCTATATGTACCAACCATATATTCCAGAAATATCCACATCTATGATCTACTATTTACCACACCATGCTTTAGCATTGTTGCTCTTGCTGCAGATGGGCATTATCAACTGTTATTGCCAATTGGTTGATCCAGAAGCTGTACGCGCTGAACTAAGGCATCTGAAGTCTTTGAATGTTGACGGAGTTGTTGTTGACTGTTGGTGGGGGATTGTGGAAGCCTGGACTCCTCAAAAGTACGAATGGTCTGGTTACAGGGACCTTTTTGGCATCATTAAAGAGTTCAAGCTAAAAGTACAGGTTAGCATAATAATATCATAGGTTCATAACTTGTGACATATTTTAGGATGCTATTACTCACACATCTGATATTTCATATATATGTGGTAATTTTGTAAACATTTACTATTGGTGATTGAATTAGAACTAAAGTATATTTAGGTCTCTCAAAACTTAAGTACTGACATAGAGAAAAAGCATCCATTCATTCAATTCGAATGTACTCTTAACTTTCTTGAATCGTGACATAACCAAACATTTGACCTTCCAAAGTAACATGACTAAACGTTTTGATCTTATATGATGGATTTTCAATTATGAGCATGACGTAACATTGAAATATTTAAAATCTTTAATCAAACTAAATAAGCTTCTCTTTTTTCCTTTGTTAAATCGAACTCGGACTTACATTGGCTAACAAGGTGTTCTTCGGCAACTGCAAGGTTGTATTGTCATTTCATGGGTCTGGCGAGTGTGGATCTGGTGATTTGCTAATTGCTCTCCCTAGGTGGGTCATGGAAATTGCACAAGAGAACCAGGATATATTTTTCACTGATCGGGTAGGTAGGAGAAATACAGAATGCCTCTCTTGGGGAATTGACAAAGAGCGTGTCCTTCGAGGGAGAACTGGCATTGAGGTATTGGGTCATCGTTGGTAATTTTTCTTCTCTCTTCTTCAAACTCTTCTTTAGCATATGTTTTTATTACAAAAACAAAGAGCTGCCATTCTCCTCAGACAATTATTTCTTCGGTCTATTCCTGGTGACACTTCTATTTCAGTTAAATGTTTTACTTTTCTACACAGTGGTGAGTGTAGTACTATACCTTATACATAACGACTAGATGTTCTGTTATTGGATATGCTAAGCTTGGACATTGGCATCTTTAATCTTGTTTCATATCAATTTTCTAATAGAAGGAGAAACTTGTATGCTGATACTTAATTTTTTTTTCCGAAATGGAGGTGATACCCCCGGCCTCTGCATCAAAATGATGCACACAGCCTTCTTTATTTATTATTCAACGAAACGTACACCTCTATTTCATTTAGCCTTCTTGTATGCTGATACTTAATGAGATTATATGCAGGTTTACTTTGATTTCATGAGGAGCTTTCACATGGAATTCAGAAGCTTATCTGAAGAGGGTCTTATTTCTGCTATTGAGATTGGATTGGGTGCTTCTGGAGAGCTAAGGTACCCTTCATGTCCAGAAAAAATGGGCTGGAGATATCCTGGTATTGGTGAGTTTCAGGTATTTACCTAAAACTCCACAGCTTTTGTGTTTGTCTCAAAGAAGAGATATAATTCCAAATTTGAGTCATCAAAGGAAACATACTCCAGTTACCTTGTTTTCTGCTTCTGAAGCCTTCTCCTTTTATTCACCGAGCCTGAAATAGTGTAAAATATTAATATATTGCACATCTTTGTTATAGTATTGATAGTACTTCATTTTGTGTTGAACAAAGCGCATGAGTATTCTAGAAGTATATGTATATAGTTGATATGAAAAAAGATTGGTGATGGCAATCCTGTTGGCACCTTGTTCTGTTGCTATTATGCTGCAGTAGAGGAATATATGTGGACAGTGGGCACCCTTGGAGAACCATATAATACTGTTTTGTCTTTTTTACCTATAGACTAGTGTGTGGGTTATGACTTGAACTTACCTTTTGGATTGCACATATCGAAAATGTTATGCTCCATTATCTGTTGTGTATAGTGGCATGCATATATTTTGTGATTGCATATATAAAACATTCTTTTGTTGATTGCTTTGTTGACAGTGTTATGACAGGTACATGCAAAAGAACCTGCGGCAAGCAGCCTTGAAACGGGGCCATTTGTTTTGGGCTCGTGGACCTGATAATGCTGGCTACTATAATTCAAGATCACATGAGACTGGTTTTTTTTGTGATGGAGGTGATTACGACAGCTATTATGGGCGATTCTTCCTTAATTGGTATTCTGGAATCCTCGTAGATCATGTGGATCAGGTGCTCTCACTTGCTACTCTTGCATTTGATGGAGCAGTAATTGTGGTGAAGGTATGCTATTTCTCTGTAAAGTTGTTGGTTGGGCCTTGAAGCACCATATTATTCTCTATAATTTTACAAAACTTGACATGTATTCTTTGCACCGTCTCTCTGTCTCTAGTGTAACATGGAATTATCACATCAAACTTTGCATGAGATGGATATTCCTGTTAAGCATTTTTTTTCTATTTTCCTGGACTGTGCTTATGTCAGCAGCCAAAGATTACTGAAAACCTGGTATAGTACAGAAGTACTCAAAATGCTAATAATTAGATCGACTATTTAATTAGTTCAGACTCCTAAGCAAACTTGTGAAACACTGTAATCATATGTAGATACACATACACTAAGCGGATCCTTTACCTGCCCTTATAGTACAGTCTTTCAATATAGCATGTGCTTGATAAGTCCATGGTACTCGTCCCACATAGTTTTTTCTTGCCGGTTTGGCTGTTTCATGACAAGACAATTGTCTTCCCTCAGATCCCCTCTATGTATTGGTGGTACAGAACTGCAAGCCATGCTGCAGAGCTTACAGCAGGATTCTACAACCCTACAAATCGAGATGGATACTCTCCAGTTTTCAGAATGCTCAAGAAGCATTCTGTAGTTCTTAAGCTAGTTTGTTATGGGCCAGATTTTACAGTTCAGGAGAATGATGAAGCATTTGCCGATCCAGAAGGTTTAACCTGGCAGGTGAGATGTTCTAAGAATTCTGTGCAGCTACATTTGCAAGTTTAATTTCCGTGGGTTGATTTCGGTACACATGAAACTATGCAGGTTATGAATGCAGCATGGGAGCATGGTCTATCTATAAGTGTAGAGAGTGCTCTTCCATGTCTTGCCAACGAGATGTACCCTCTGATCCTTGATACCGCGAAGCCTAGGAATGATCCTGACCGTCACCATGTCTCATTCTTTGCATACCGTCAGCAAACTCCATTCCTTTTGCAGAGAGATGTTTGCTTCTCAGAGCTCGAGACCTTTGTAAAGTGTATGCACGGTTAGTATCAGTCTGTCACTTCCTCACTCCCTAATAGTACCATTGTTTCACTATGTCTTGTTGATCCTTCTCAGTGTATCTTTATTTGCCTTTCGGGGTTAAAAGAATGCCACGTGCATAACAATGTGGGCGTGCTACATTCCATATAATCGGAGTCTGATTGTTACCCTTCAAAAGCTGTCTCTGCATTCTTCCTGAGAGGACAATGACCTGATAATAACTGTATGCTTTTGTTTGCAGGGGAGGCTACCGAGAACTTTGTAGATTGAACTCGCTTTGGCGACGCATTCCATGTTATGCTGCAACTACTGTTGCGCTACGCAGATTTACAGATTCGCTGGTTGGCTATCACAAGATTCCAAGTCATATTGTCGATTGCTTCCCCATTCCCCCATGTTGCACCAGAGGCCGCTGAAACTGTTGGTGCCAGTGATAGGCTAGGGTTAGTGTTCTTAGCTGTGATCCTGGCTGATTGTCCAGCAAGTTTTACCATGGCATGACTTGCCTTTGAACAGGAAAAATTGGAAGAGGGGTGTGGCATCTATCTGTTATTAGGTTATCGTGCTGTAAGATGCAAAACAATCATCTCTTCTACTCCAGTTGAATGGAAAACCATCCGCCTCTGAATTCTCAAGCAAGTTCAGATGGTGTTTAAAGGAAATTGGTGCGCTCCACTGTTCTTAATCTTCCGGCCCAATGAAAGCCCAACTGAAGTACCAGTGTAGACCAGAATCTGTAGTATTTCCTAAGAAACGACGAATCATGGATGCGCCTGAGATCAGCAGCTGTTCGAGTTCAATTTGTTCTCTCAAAGGCTAAAGAAAAACAGGGCTAGGTTTCTTCCACCATATATAACGAATATCCGAAGAAAAATATGAAGAAACACATGTAGGCTACGGTACCGTAAAATGAATGTCTATCGTGTAAACCATGATTTAGACATACCAACATGTAGCGTGTGTAGAGTCGTTTCAGCATGTTGGTGCAACTATGGTTGTACGGTCGCCTCATCCTTGCGTCTCACTCGAACAATTCGGCCAAGAGACACAGTCGCAACACTTTCAAGGTATCAACACATTTTGAGGAGGAACGTCGTTAGCTAGATCACTAGATCCTAACATACAATTTTGGTCATAGGTAATGACGGATGTGGTTCGGGTATTTCAGATGTATCCTCACATGAATTTCAATCAGGTGCCAGTGTAGAATGATCCTTCAAGTTTAGTATGAATTTCAATCAGGTGATATATCCTCGCATGAATTTTGGTTAGGGGCTAATTTAGAATGATCCTTCAAGTTTAGTATCCAGTCTCATAGACCAGTCACACACATACTAATCTGTATTAATACTATGAGCTCTTTTACGGTGATTGGGGCGGCATTTTTTGTGTTGTTGGGTGCCGTTGGGTGCTACTGGCTCTGATTTTTTCTAACCATCGGTTAACCCATTTGATCAAGATCTATCAAGAAACAATTTTATTAGAAATGGCCTCTAGTTCTTATTTGAGCGCACATTACATTAAAAATGTGACTGTTATTTCTAATCACCCCGTCCTACACGCGATCAACCCGATCATCCCGACTGTGAGCTGCCGCCACAGCGCGCCCCTCCCCTTTGAAACCTAGCCTCCAACCACACGGCAACTCCCTTTGTCTTCATGCACCGCCGCCCTTCAAGGTTAGGTGGGTGTCGTCGCATTAAACTTAGGGTTCATCTTTACTCGCCAGTTGGCTGCGGTTGACCCTGGTGTATGCTTGCCTGCAGGTTAACGAATCGGACGCAACTGATCATGCCGACCAACCTGACTATGAGACGTAGCCACTGGACGCGCCCCTCCCCTTCGAAGCCCCACCTCCAACTACCCAGCAACTCCCCTCCTCTTCACGCACCGCCGCCCTTCAAGCCTAGGTGAGTAATGTCGCACTAACTTTAGGGTTCATCTTTAGGGTTTCATGAACTGGCCGCGTATGAACCTGGTGTATGCATGCCTGCAGGTTGAGGAATCGAACGAGACGGATACGTTTGGTGTCATCTAGGATCGTCGGCGAGGAGAGGGACGAGTGCCTCTCGTGCTTCCCCAAGAGATCCTGCCCTAGTCCATCTGGGCCGCTGCCATCGCATCGAGGATCTCCAATCACCGCCGTCCGAAGACCGCCCGGTGCTAGACCAGCTGCTACTCATCGATTGGTATGATTTCTTGTGTCTAACTCTTTGATTTGTTGATTCATTCGGCGACTGATCGGGTAGTCCTTGTCGCGGTTAGCTCCTAGCACCACCAATTTCGTTTTTGATTCATCCTTTCTGGGATATGGATGTTTGGATCAATCTATCAGTAGTTTAAATTGAACATTGTATCAGTATGTGTGTATGTGCCATGGCATTCTACCTTTCCACTACCTCTCTGTTTATCTCAAGTGCACCTGACATCATCTTTTTTTAACTTCTAGTGCACATGAAATATTATCCATTTTTCTTAATCACATGAATTGGTAGCACCCATCATGTTAAGCCATTATTCTTCTTGTTTCAAAGTCTTTGTAGCTTGTTCTCTATTTGAATTTTGTTCAAAAACATTCTAACTAATCTCATCTCTCTCTTGGTCCAACCATTGGACCATACCATCTAACAAACCTTACACTATCTAATCTAATCATCCTACCCGAGAGCCATACATGTGAGGAATTAATAATAGAGTTTTTGACATGGTGATATTTAGGATACTCTTGTACTCGACACTTGTAGCTTAGTATATGCCTCTAGCTACGAACAATTCTTAGTGTGGCTACCAAACTGATTATTTTTAGTTCACTGTATTTTTAATTAAATGGTGTAATCTTATCCTAATTATTTTCGGCTTTATCCTTGTACTGTGATTAAACTTATGATTTTCTATCCGTACGTGGTATGCAGGAAGATATGGCACACGTAGGTGATGATATTGAGTACTGGGACATTGCCAATATGGCGTTTACTAGCGTAGATGATGCGGGTTCTATAACGAATTTGCTCTTGACAAAGGATTTAGTATGCGGAAAACCTATGTTGAGTGGGATGGAGCCAACATGGAGATAATTCTAAGGAAACTTGTCTGGAGTCGCGATGGTTATAGGGAAGAGAAACACATGAAGAGGAAAAGAGAATACAGGAGGAGGACGCCACGGAACATCACTCGGGTTGGCTTTAAGGAGAAACTGGTCGTTGCACGGGTCAAAGAAACCGGGCGGTGGTTTGTGAACGATTTCATAGATGAACACAACCATCCTATGGTCCTACCGGATCTTGCTTGTCTTATGTGTTCACAGAGACATATCAACGACGAGTAGAAAGCTGATATTATAGAGATGCAGATATCTGGGATGCGCAAGCACAAAATCATGGATGTCTTGGTGTTACAATACGACGCATATGATGAAGTTGGATGCACCAAAAGGGACATTTATAATTTCTACGATAGCTATAAACAAGAAACAATTGCAAACAGTGCCGCCCAAACAGTGATCTGTCACATGATGGCGCGATAGGAGAATGATCCAGATTTTTACTTCAAGTACTTGGTTGACAAAGAGGGACATCTGAAGGGACTGTTCTGGGCTGATAGTCAATCCCGGCGCGACTACCAAGCTTTTGGAGACGTCGTTGCTTTTTACAGCACGTACATGACAAATAAGTATAATCTTCCTTTTGTGCCGTTTGTTGGGTTGAATCATCAGCGTGGCACTACTATCTTTGGATGTGGTATTATCTCCCATGAGACCACCGAGGCATACGAGTGGATGTTGCGGACCTTTTCTGACCGCATGGGCCAGAATCACCCGATATCTGTGATCACTGACGGTGACCTGGCAATGCAAAGAGCTATCAGGGTGATCTGGTTTGACACAATTCATAGGCTGTGTATGCGGCACATTCAGCAGAACATTGTACGTAATCTGAGTGATGATGCGGTCAAAGAAGAGTTTAGATCCTTCATATATGATTGCGCTTCCATAGAAGAGCATGAGATAAAATGGTTAGACTTTTTGAAAAGAAATAAAGTAACAAGCGAGGAGTCGTGGTTGCACCAGATGTATAAGATGAGGAAGCTATGATGTGCTCCATATCTGGTGGGAAAATGTTTCTTAGGACTGAGCAGTAATCAAAGGAGCGAGAGCCTGAACTCTGTTCCGCACACACACCTAGATGGTAGCATGACATTGTTCAAGATGCTAAAGCACTATGGGCGTTGCCTTTCGACGCGACGCCTAAACGAGGCAGTCCTAGACATTGTGGCCATGTAGTCCATTCCATTTATAGACGTGGATGCTTCATGTCTCGAGAAACATGTTGCAGCTGTTTTCACGCCAGCAATGTTTGCGGAGGTTAGATATAGTACAGATGCTGCCAGCAATTGATCCCTCTGGCAGATTCTAGATGCAGACGATTTGACTACATTTGGTGTGTACAGAATGATAGAAAAGAGAAGAAGTTCCAAGTGGACTGTAAGCGAAAGGAAGGTTCTCTAGACATGATATCTTGTTATTTCCATAAGATAGAGTGCTTAGGCACACCATGTTCCCACATATTCTTCATGTTGGGAACATTACTGAAAGTAAAACAACTTCCCAACTGTTGTGTTTCCACCAGGTGGACGATGAGTGCAAAGGCTGTAGTTCCTTTGACTACAAAAACTGCATGTACGAGTATTCGAAAAGCCTAAAAAGGTTTCGTGAACTGCGAAAATTAGTCCTTAAAAGAAGTTTCTTTGCAGCTCATTCTGATAAAGAATACGACAGGCTTATTAGACTTCTGAATGAAAAAGATGACATCAACGAATCAACCAGTGGTCATAAGGAATGCATGAGGTATGGTCCTGTTTTGCCACAAATGACACAAGTTGATTCTGAAGATTTGGAAAAGGTTTAGGATCCCCTCCATGTAAAAGGCCGAGGTGAACCGAAGAAAAGGCTACAAGCAAAGACGAAGAAGCCAAGATCAAAGGGGAAATGTGAATTCTACGGGGAGTTCGGCACAACATCCGTACATGCAAAAACTTCAGAAAGGTAGAAAATCTGTGTAAATTTGCCTTTTCATATGCAGTACTCACTAAAATCGAAAATGTCATTGACTGTTATTTTGCTTTGTAGGCAAATAAGCAGCCACAAGACTAGAAGTAGTGAGGTCACATTATGACTGTATTTTCTACACAAAGTTGTCACACTGTTTATGTCATCTGATACAAAGTTTTTTTTCACATTTAAATGATGAAATCAGATATGCAATGTGCATATGTTGTCAAAGAAATTTATAGAAGAAACGAGCATCCACGAAGAGGGAAGTTTGGATGACAACATGGGTACTACCATCAAACTGAAGGTAGTACCCCTAATTTCAAACTTCTGATTTCGAGTTTTTTGGATATTCATTAAAACTACCTGTATGCCAGCATGTGTGAAAAGTTTAGGATCATTTGGAGAAGGTAAAAAATCCACAAACTTACAGAAGAAATCGTTTGGGCTAACTTGAGTGAGATTTTCTAAGAATGTATTTTTTCGACCATCACGAAATAACCTAATTTTTAACACATGATAACATAGACACGCGGAGACAGGATCTATTGGTTTTTAAATCTTCTTATGTTTCTTAAACTTCTACTAGCCCGGTCAAAGCGTGATCAAATTCGTGGCATCCACCTTGACAAGGGGATGAATCTTGCTAAGCTAAGATAACAACTATGAAGATAGCATCACTAAAATGTTTTCATGTCTTTGTGTTACAAGAGAAGATGATGTATTTAGACACTGGTAGAAATTTATAGGAGAAACGAGCACCCACGAAGACGGAAGTTTGGATGACAACAGGGGTACTACCATCAAACTGAAGATAGTACCTCTGATTTCGAACTTCTGATTTCGAGTTTTTTTTGGATATTCATTAATACTACCTCTATTCCAGCATGTGTAAATTTTTTGGGATCATTTGGGGTGTGTTTATTTTCCCTAATCCCCGTTTCTCGCATGGCGCGGAAAAAAATAAGGGCGTTTGGTTCCGCGCGCTAGGAGGAATCTTTGCACCACACGAGTTTTAAAGCGCCCCTCAGCCTGGTCTGGAGGAATGCCCAAATCGGACGTTTCCATGGAGCCAAGTTATTCTCTCGCTCGCAGGGAAAGAAGATGCACGCGAGCGTGCAATGGATGGATGGTGGGAACTAGGAAAATCCGGCGGAAGAAATTGGGTTACCTCCCGCCGATTCTTGGCGGCTATAAAAACTGCCGCTCCTCCGACTCCAAAATCCCCGCCACCATTTCCCCCAATTTTGAGCCCTCCCTCCAAATCCTCTTCCTCATCGACGGGTAGGTAAGCGGCGCCTCCTACTTCGATGGGTCTAGCTCATCTCCGTCAAGCCTTCATCATCGGCTATCTCGGACATGTCGTCCTCGTTGGTCGAGATTGAGATCGTGGTAAGAAACACCTAACCCTAGCTATCACATCTTAGATATGTTGCCATGTTCTAGCTCACAGTTCATATGTTTGTCTTTGCTCCATTCTAGTAGATCGTTAGGATTGCCATGTGTTGTAGGTAGGATTAGAGTTGCAAGCATAGTTCTTCTCCTAGAACTGAACACATTGCGTATCTCTGGTGTCATAGGAGAAGGTTGCGTCCCCTGATCTGTCTGCAACCTCTGTGCGGCCTCTTTGTTATGTGTCGATGCCTGATGTAGTGTGCAAGAAGAAGTTGGCCATGTCATGGCCAACATCTCTATCCACCTTCGTCCTGAATTGGGTATTCTAGTTGATCGAGAGAGGGGGTTCAGTTGTTTTGGGATACATAGAGGCGGACATGCGGTTGATTGCTGATGATGTCTTCAAGTTCTGTGGTCGATCAGTCACTTCGAACCAGGTGTAGAACCACATGAGGCACTAGAGAGTTAGGTGGATTCAGGTGTTGAGGATCAAGAGGCTTGAGACTGTGTGCTGGGTTGAGGAGACCTCTTCTATCATCATGGACGATGATGATTACTATGTGCACATCAAGGTTAGATATATTTGAACTTACATCAGTAGTTGTAAAGCTCACATATGAACTACATGTCTCGTACTAATTGTGATTCTCATGTAGGCTCATCTGAAGGATACCGAGTTGATCAACAAGCCCATTGAGAACTATGCTCATATGAAGATCATCTACGGTCCTCGCATTCCCGTTGCACCCGTCTTTCTGACCGCAATACACCGTGCTCTTAGCCACCTGATGGAGCACAGTGGACAGGCTACCAGGTATCTTGCCATGACCCCTGAGCGCAAGATGAGGTGGTTCACGACCTTTCTGAGCAAGCACTACCTCTGAGCAGCGGACTGAGCTGTTCGAGGACATGCTGGTAGCAGTGTTGATGATCATGATGACTGTGATGTGTATTTTGGAGTAGCTATGCTGATAAACTTTAGTTGCGATGACCCCTGAACTTTGGTCTGTATATTTTGGGAGGTGGTATTGATGACCCACAAGTATAGGGGGTGTATCGCAGTATTTTCGAGGGAAGTGAAATCCAATTTATTGATTCGACACAAGGGGAGCCAAAGAATATTTATAAGCCTTAACAACTGAGTTGTCAATTCAGCTGCACCTGGAAACAATCTTGCTCACAACAGTTTATCAGTAGCAACAGTTTTGTAGTAGGAATAGTAAAGTAACATCGGTAGTAAAGCAAGGATAGTAGTAACAAACGCAGTAAACAGTGGGATTCGAGTGCGGTAGGCATAGGGATGGATGGACGGGCGTTGCATAGACAAGACAATTCAAATAGCAATCAGAACATAGGGCAATTGCGGATAAATAAGATAAAGCATCCAAGTACTAGACAATCCTAGGCATGTGTTCCATATATAGTCATACGTGCTCGCAATGAGAACTTGCACACCATCTTTTGTCCTGCCAGCCCGTTTGCAGCGGGGCCTCTAGGGAACTACTGGCAATTAAGGTGCTCCTTTTAATAGAGCACCAGAGCAAAGCATTAACACTCCGTGAACACATGTGATCCTCACATCAAAGCCATTCCCTTCCGGTTATCCCGATTTCTGTCACTTCGGGGCCATAGGTTCCGGACAACAACGTGTGTATACAACTTGCAGATAAGACCAAAAACAATACTATCACAATGAATCAATAACATGTTCAGATCTGAAATCATGGCACTCGGGCCCTAGTGACAAGCATTAAGCACAACAAGAGTCATAAAGCACTAATAAAAGATACTAGGCAACATGCCCTAACAATCTGATGCCATTACATGAACGATCTCATCCTATCCCTACCATCCCCATAGCCTACAGTGAGGGATTACTCAGTCATAGATGGGGGAAACATGGATGGTCGATGGAGAAGCGATGGTGATGATGATGGCGATGATCTCCTCCAATTCCCTGTCCCGGCAGGGTGCCAGAACGGAGTTTCTGGTGCTGTTTCGTAGAATCTGGTGGTGGCGGCGGAGCGGAACTCCTTCTGAAAAATGTCGACCCCCCCGAAGTTTTTAGGTCAGAAGGCTCCTTATAGGCGAAGAGAGAGGCCGAGGGGGTGCCTGGGGGCCCACATCACCCCCTGGCGCCGCCTGGCCTGGCCCGCGCCACCAGGTGGTGTGGCCACCCCTGGCTCTTCTCCGTCTCATATTCTGGCTCCTGGAGTCTTCGGGTGAAATAGGATTTTTTGCATATTTTTCCTGATAGTTGGTTTTCTGCACAAAAAGTAGACACCAAGGCAATTCTGCTGAAAACAACGTCAGCCCGCATTAGTTGTATCCAAATCACACAAGTATAGAGGAGAAACAATAGCAAAAGTGTTCGGGAAAGTAGATATGTTTTGGACGTATCAACTCCCCCGAAGCTTAGCTTATTGCTTGTCCTCAAGCAATTCAGTTGAAAACTGAGTGCGATAAAAGAACTTTCACGAACACATTTGCTTCATAAAATGTAAATATTCTCAGCAATGTGATCAACTACTTAGAGTATGCAACTGAGTCTACTTAATAGTCTTTGCAAGCTATGAAGAGATTCCAACTCAAGAATAATAAGTAGCATGAGGCACAAACATAAGCAACATTGCAATGCTCATAGAAAGGTATGTTAGAGTGGTATCTCGCTTGCCTTTGATTCGAGGTACCTCTGAAGTTCAACTGATGACTAGAAGTAAAGATATCAAGGATACAAGCATCAAAGTCATAACACAAATATTCAAGTAATGAGACAAGCACAAAGAATGACAACTATGCTCTCAAGAAGGTGCTCGGAGAATATGTGGAGACTCAACAAGTGGAAGAAAAAGTTTTGAATAATTTGAAAGGCTTCCAAATGCTGAAAGTATGGTACTCATTAGCTTTGAGCTCTCATTGCCCCTATCATAAGCATCTTTAAATGGTCAAGGTTAAAGTGACACAACTAAGAGGATATGCTTGACAAGTTATAAATCGAAGCCTCATGCCCCTTACTTACGAAGACCGATCCTCATGCTACTCAACTTCAGTCACAAGTAAGCTCTTGTCATTGTAAGTATATACGTATCATAGAGAACCGCCAACGGGGTACCCCTTGCACATGACACGGGAGCTATCCCATAATCAAAAATAACAAGGCAGCATCTCGGCGATCTTTTTATTTACTATGTGCATAGATTTTTATTGAGGATGCTTCATAGAATGCTCATTATGGTTTGCTGCAAGTTTCCACCATGATTAGGCATGGCTTAGGCTAGCGGCCCAGGCGTTTCTCTAACATACATACAAACTCCATGATCTTACAAGTTTCACTTTTATTTCACACCGCCGGGATCCATAAGCAAAAGAACATGATATCAACTAGGTACAAAGTACCTATGAAGCATTGAAAGTGGTCCCCATGATACATGGTTCTGCTAACTTCAACTCATAAAGCGCAAGCATATGCGCAATAAAGAAGGACGCAATGGTTTAGGTTTATTAAGTGCAAGAAAATAAAGTGTGCCATCAAGTTCGTGAGAGCTTTACTAACTAACTTTCTCATAACAAGCAAACATTTTATTCGGAAGAAAACAAGGCATATTGAATATGCACGGAGGTAGCAAATGATGCTAATGGGTAGGTATAGTGGACACTTTGGAAATATTTGGTTTAGGGAGTTGGGAACTTGAGTAAAACATACTCAGTGAAAGTGAAGGCTAGCAATAGTAAGGGAGCGACAAACGAGAGAGCAATAACTGTCATTATCATGCTTGCAACAAAACAGGACTACTCATGGCATGAAAGTGATTCAAGATTCTCAAGGCAAAATAATTCATCAAGGCTTAACTGATTATTACAGTCATGTGCATGCGTGAGCATGTGCCAAGTCAATTCAAATGAAACATTCAGAGGAGGATACCGCGGTGTCATACCAATTTATGAATAGAGCAATGCAAGCAAACATTCATAAGACATGCTACAAACTATTAGCGAGCTGGAGCTAATCATAAGAAAGCAAGAACTACTAAACATCCAAATATAACATACACCCTACTTGAACGGACTAAGCAAGCCCACAGTGATGAGTATATGTACAAAAATGAAAGCAAATAGAGTTCGTTACCAGCCTCTTACCACGCCTCAAGTTGTCATTAATCCTCATTATTGCTCTTCACTTGTGTGGCTTGAATAATAATATGAAACCCAATAATCCACTGAGGACTGCCGAACCATGTAGCAAACTCACAAAAACCAAAGAAGAACGACAAATATTTTTGATGTTTTCGATTTTTAAAGAAGAACCAAAAGGGAAAAACAAGCGAAGCAAAATCTTTTTGGGTTTTTCGAAAAATTCAAACAAAGCAAAAGGGAAAAACAAACCAAGGCAAAAAGAAGAAGCAAACCAAAGAGAAACAACAGAAATATTTTTGGTCATTTTGTGTTTTAGGAAGCAAAAGCAAAGAAAAACGAAAACTAAAAAGAGAACGAAAACATGAATATACAAAGTACCGACGCAACATGATATGGAGATGAGTGCGGTGTTGGCGTACCTCCCCCCAAGCTTAGGCTTTTGTCCTAAGTGGGTATCAATCCCAAGCTAGCCAGGATGAAGTGTCACCCTGTTACGACGAAGAGGTCCCCTCATCCTGGTGTGAACTCGAGTACGTCCCTCCGTAATGCGCGGAGTAATCATAGGAGGGCACATCCTCCTGGTGCTGCTCGTGGAAACCCTGCAAGCGAAGCTGCTCGTCCACTTCCTCCTTGGAGCGCGACCACGGTCTCCTGTGAACACTAAACAAAGCAGGCTGTGGCAAAAGGATCTCCCTTTCATCCCCGTCAGTGAAAAGCATCCTATATACTAGACTGTTCAAATCAGAGGTAGCAGTGACAAAGTGATGAGTTTTCATGGCAACAAGGTCAAGCCTCTGTGGTGCGAGCATAGCATCATAGGGATCCACTGAAAGACCTAATGCATTGACTATACGCGAGGCAATGATGCCCCCATAGATAGGCCCCCTAGCAGCTAGGCGGCGAGCAATAAGCGAGCCAAGATTGTACCGAGTATCGTTAAGCGCAGCAGCAAGGAAAGCTAAATGATAGTTGGAGATATTACTTGTGTTCTCCCTACCCAGTACACTAGTAGTAAGATAATATGCAAAGTATCTAAGAGCAGGGAGTTGGATATTTCTTATCTTTCCACGTTGCGCCACGCGGTCATCATCATTGGTCACCCCTCGGTAAAGGTCCAACAAATCAGCGGGTCGCCCTTGAATTTTCTTCACGGTCCCTGTCATGCGCACACCTACAACACTGCAAAATCTCTCCAAAGGCATGGTGAAGGGCAGACCATAGATTTTAAAAGAGACAGTAGACTGATAGGGTGTGTTAGTAAACGTGAAGCTCTCAACAAAAGTTTTGGTGAGCATAGCGTATTGCGCACTCTCATCTTGCATATATGAGGTCAAACCAACCCTCTCAATCGGTAGCAAGAAATCATCAAGAATACCTGCAGCTTGTAAGAAAGGAAAACAAGGAAAAGAGGATGGGTGAGCATCCCCATCATCCCTTTCACTGCCAATACAAGTTGCAATGAGATCTTCATTGTATGATGGCCTAGCTTGAGAGGCTGTTCTTGAGGGCTTCGACCTCCTAGGTGCATCACTCTCAAATATCTCTCCAAAAGTATGGTTGTTCATGCTTGGTATTCTGAAATTTAAACACCTATCAAACAAGTGATTGCAAAGTAAATGTAATGAAGGATTCTACTCATATGGACTTGCAAGATGCCTAAACATCCATCAAAACTATATCTCTAAGAATCAAACAAGCTTACAAGCTCTCATAAACAGTCACCTACAACAGCAAAATACTCAAGATATAATCCACTAAACACAAATCTACTTGGACAAGGGGAGGAGTCACATACCAGGGAACAAATGCTCCAAATTTCAGCAAGAAAGATGGGCCAAGCAAGGAGATCGAAAAAATCGAGAGCAAGCGCAGCAAGAATGCGATTTTGAGCTATGAACTGGAGCTTACTCGGGAGAGAGAAGAAAATGGCAAGTGAGAGAGTTAGTGGGGGGGGCAGGGGTGGCCCACACTAGGGCATGGCGCCACCCAAGGCTGGCCGCGCCACCCAAGGCTAGCCGCGCCACCATGTGGTGTGCCTACCTAGTGGGCCCCCCTGGTACCTCCCAGGTACTCCTCTGCCCCTTTTTTCACGTAAAAATTTTAATATGAATTTTCTGAAATTTTTCGAGACACTTTATTTTTGGATAATTTTCAGAAATAGAAGAATGATTTTTCTGTCAGACAGATTTTTTTCTTTTGGAAACATGATGCAAGGACAAAACAAGGCTAGAACTACAGAAGTTCTAACATGCAAGCAACTAACAACAAAAAGAAAACTAAACGAAAGAAAAAACTAAAATGCAAAGGATAGAAATAAACGGAGATAATCATAATGAAAACATTGTTTTGTTCAATGAAATCCTTTTGTTAACAAGGTTGATCAAGTCTTGCTACCAAAATAATTGCACATGAGACAAAACTTTGTATTCCACTAATGATTATGTTACCTCAACCTTGATAGCAATGGTCCCAACCATAATAGTTTCAATTTTTTCTCTTGGTATGGGACAATATATTTCTCCAACTTGAATGCCTTCAATATGTTCAATTGAATTCAAACCATAAGTCATTTCAATATTCTTGGGGAAATAGATAGTATGTTCCTTGTCATTAACATTGAAGGTCACCTTTCCTTGATTACAATTAATAACAGCTCCCGCAGTATTAAGAAAAGGTCTCCCAAGAGTAATAGACATATTATCATCTTCGGGCATTTCAAGCACAACAAAATCAGTTAATATCAAGCAATTGTGAGCCACCTGAAGAGGTACATCCTCACATATACCCACATGAATAGTGGTAGATTTATCAGCCATTTGCAAAGATATATCAGTTGGTATTAATTTTTAAAGTTGAAGCCTCTTATAGAGAGAGAAAGGCATAACACTAACTCCAACTCCCAAATCACACAAAGCAGTTCTAACATAACTGTTCTTAATAGAGCAAGGGATAGTTGGAATCCCTGGGTCTCCAAGTTTCTTAGGAACCTTATCATTGAAGGAATAATTAGCAAGCAAAGTAGAAATTTCTTCATTAGGGATATTCCTTTTATTCGAGACAATATCCTTCATATATTTTGAGTAAGGAGGCAATTTAATAGCATCAGTTAAAGGAATTTGCAGGAATAAAGGTTTCATACACTCACAAAACTTATTATAATGTTCATCTTCCTTAAGACATTTCTTAGCTTCCTTCATCACTTCATCATTTAATTCAATAACTCCCCTCTTCTTTGATGTTGGAATAGGCACGGGAATTGATGGTTCAGGTACAATTACTTCAGGTATAGCTTGTTTAGGAGGAGTCCAATCTTCATAATTCTTGCTTATTTTAGCCATTAATTCCTCAGCTTCCTTAGGAGTCCTATTCCTGAAAACACAATCAGCACAACTATCTAGGGATGTCCTAGATTCTTTGGTTAGTCCATTATAAAATATATCAAGAAGCTCATTCTTAGGTAATGGACTTCCAGCCTGTGCATGAATCAAAGCACAAAACCTTGCCCAAGATTCGGGCAATACCTCTTTTTCTCCCTATTTAAAATCAAAAAGTTCTTGCAAAATAGCATGTCTAGCACTGAGAGGAAAATATTTCTGCAGGAAAGTACTAATCAAGCACTCAGGGCTATCAATAGATCCAGGAGGTAAATTACTAAACCAAGTTTTAGCTTATCCTTTTAGTGAAAAGGGAAAAATCTTAGCAACAAAGTAAGTACGCATCTTAATATCATCAGAAAACAAGCCACTCATGGTAGAAAGTTCATTCGTATGTGCTACCGCACTTTCATTCTTAGTCCCACAAAAAGGTTCTTTCTCGACAATAGCTATGTAAGATAGATCGAGAGAGAAATCATAATCTTCATCTGTAATGTTTATGGGAGAAGCAGCAAACTTAGCAGCAGGAGATAATTTGGGTCTAATAGTACGCCTCTCAAGGAGACTCTTAGCAGCGCTCCTATCATGGGTGTTTTTACATTCTTTAATAAACTCATCGGTCATCTCAACATAACCATCTTCAATATCATAATTCTCACTAGACTCAGGTGAGCTAACAGGTGTGGTAGTGTCTTCATTAGGAGTTTCGGTATTTCCAGCTATAGTTCTAGCAATCGTAGCATCTAGGAAAGGACCTAATGAACCACTCTTATCAAGCACAGTAGAAGCAGCATCATAAGCATCAGAAGTTTCAGATTCAGCAGTAGTAGCAGTGTGTGTAGCATGTGTATGTGGTGGTGTAACGAGCTTACTTATAACAGACGATGAATCAAGAGCAGCAGAGGCGTTCAGAACCGTACCTCTTCTTGTAGTGGATGGTAAAATAGGAACCTTGCCATCACGAGACTTACCCATGATGGATGGATAGAAGCGAACAATAGAGAATCCAAGTGAACTTGATAAATAAAGATATGCTCCCCGGCAACGGCGCCAGAAAATAGTCTTGATGACCCACAAGTATAGGTGGTGTATCAGAGTATTTTCGAGGGAAGTGAAACCCAATTTATTGATTCGAGACAAGGGGAGCCAACGAATATTTATAAGCCTTAACAACTGAGTTGTCAATTCAGCTGCACCTGGAAACAATCTTGCTCACATCAGTTTATCAGTAGCAATAGTTTTGTAGTAGGAATAGTAAAGTAACAGCAGTAGTAAAGCAAAGACAGTAGTAACAAAAGCAGTAAAAAGTAGGATTCGAGTGCGGTAGGCATAGGGATAGATGGACGGGCGTTGCATGGACAAGACAATTCAAATAGCAATCAGAACATAGGGCAATTGCAGATAAATAAGATAAAGCATCCAAGTACTAGACAATCCTAGGCATGTGTTCCATATATAGTCATACGTGCTCGCAATGAGAACTTTCACAACATCTTTTGTCCTGCCAGCCCGTTTGCAGCGGGGCCTCTAGGGAACTACTGGCAATTAAGGTGCTCCTTTTAATAGAGCACCGGAGCAAAGCATTAACACTCGGTGAACACATGTGATCCTCACATCAAAGCCTTTCCCTTCCGGTTATCCCGATTTCTGTCACTTCGGGGCCATTGGTTCCGGAAAACAACGTGTGTATACAACTTGTAGATAAGACCAAAAACAATACTATCATAATGAATCAATAACATGTTCTGATCTGAAATCATGGCACTCGGGCCCTAGTGACAAGAATTAAGCACAACAAGTCGCAAAAAAGTCATAAAGCACTAATAAAAGATACTAGGCACCATGCCCTAACAATCTGATGCCATTACATGAATGATCTCATCCAATCCCTACCATCCCCATAGCCTACAGCGGGGGATTACTCACTCATAGATGGGGGAACATGTATGGTCGATGGAGAAGCGATGGTGATGATGATGGCGATGATCTCCTCCAATTCCTCGTCTCGGCGGGGTGCCAGAACGGAGTTTTTGGTGTTGTTTCGTGGAATCTGGTGGTGGCAGCAGAGCGGAACTCTTTCTGGAAAAACGTCGAACCTTCCAAAGTTTTTAGTTCAGAAGGCTCCTTATAGGCGAAGAGAGAGGCCGAGGGGGTGCCTGGGGGGCCCACACCACCCCCTGGCGCGGCCTGGCCTGGCCTGCGCCACCAGGTGGTGTGGCCACCCCTGACTCTTCTCCATCTCGTATTCTGGCTCCTGGAGTCTTCGGGTGAAATAGGATTTTTGGCATATTTTCCAGGATTTTTCCTGATAGTTGGTTTTCTGCATAAAAAGTAGACACCAAGGCAATTCTGCTGAAAACCGTGTCAGTCCGCATTAGTTGTATCCAAATCACACAAGTATAGAGGAGAAACAATAGCAAAAGTGTTCGGGAAAGTAGATATGTTTCGGACGTATCAGGTATTCATTTATAACCCCTCCGTTTGTGATGAACTTGTGCTGCATCACGGGTATTTGCTCGTGAACTGGTGCCGCAGTACACTTGCCATGACTGATTATGTCGATTCAGTCTTAATATAATCTATTAGTTCTTTGAATCGTAATTGTCTGAAATTTGTTATCTGCCTTGCTGGTGTTGGGTAAGCTCACCTAAGCACTGAGGAGGTAAGGCTATCAGGGACAATGCAACTAGCCAAATAAGTACCAATTTGCTGAAAATCAAGAATGCATGGAACTAAACAACTGGGCCTTGGCTTCCAAACCCTAGGGAAATAAGAATACATGGAACCAAACGAATGGCCATTTTGGCATGAGAGGTTGCATTGTCGCGTGCAACTTCCGTGGATCCATGATCTCCAGGTGCGACTAAAAGCCACGAGCAACCAAATACGCCCCTGGAGAAGGTCAAAAAATCCACAAACTTACAGAAGAAACGTTTGGGATAACTTGAGTGAGATTTTCTAAGAATGTGTTTTTTCCGACCATCATGAGATAATCTAATTTTTAACACATGATAACATAGACACACGAATACATGATCTATTAGTTTTTAAACCTTATGATCTTTTTGTAACCTTCTACTAGCCCGGTCAAAGCGTGGTCAAAATCGCGGCATCCACCTTGACAAGGGGATGAATCTTGCTAAAATAAGAGAACAACCATGAAGATAGCATCGCTAAAATGTTTTCATGTCTCTTTGTTACAAGAAGATGATGTATTTAGAGGCTGGTAGAAATTTATAGGAGAAACAAGCACACATGAAGACGGAAGTTTGGATGACAACATGGGTACTACCATCAAACTTAAGGTAGTACCCCTAATTTTAAACTTTTGATTTCGGGTTTTTTTGGATATTCATTAATACTACTTGTATGCTAGCATGTGTAAAAAGTTCGGGATCATTTGGAGAAGGTCAAAAAATCCACAAACTTACAGAAGGAACATTTGGGCTAAACTTGAGTGAGATTTTCTAAGAATGTGGTTTTTCGACCATCACGAAATAATCTATTTTTTTACACATGATAACATAGACACAAATAGGCAGGATCTGTAGGTTTTTTAACCTTTTGATATTTTTGTAACTTCTACTAGCCTCATCAAAGCATGGTGAAATTTGCGGCATCCACCTTGACAAGGGGATGAATCTTGCTAAGCTAAGATAAGATCCATGACGATAGCATTGCTAAAATGTTTTCATGTCTCTTTGTTACAAGAGAAAATGATGTATTCAGAGGCTGGTAGAAATTTATAGGAGAAACAAGAACCCACGAAGATGAAAGTTTGGATGATAACAAGGGTACTACCGCCAAAATGAAGGTAGTACACCTGATTTCAAACTTTAGATTTCGAGTTTTTTTGACAACACACCACTTCATAGTACACTACTGATCCACACTCAAAGTTAGAGGCTACTGAAGGGAGAGAGAGAGAGATCTTAGCCTAGTGTAGGAATGCTACACTATTATACCTAGAGCTAGAAAAAAAAGAAACTACATCACCTATGTATCAAAAAGCTTAGCCTCGGCCTTTTTTGCATCATTGGCAGGGGCAGAAGCAGCAAATGATGCTATCAATCTAACATATTGTGCACACTCCACAGTAGCAAAATTAAAATAGTAGAAGCCACATGTTTGAAGTCTTAAACCATAGACAAGCAACAAGGTCAACAAGAGACAAACAAATCATCTTCCTAGTCAGTCATCTAGGAATCATTCCACAAACTAAATCACTGTCAGTCTAGACAGGCAACAAGGTTAATTCAAGTTATGGATTAAGCATGAGGAACAAGTAATACTCCAGTGTCATACTTGACAATTATAGAATATTTAGAAAATAACACATTCAATTAGGCTTAAGTAAAGTATAACTAGAACATCATTCCATCACAGTGCATTAGTGATCACTGAATTTGAGTTCAAACACATAGATTGAATTCAAATATGGTCATTGTATCCCATTTGCAAGAACAATCTCAATCATTTGGAGCACAATACACTACTAAGAAAATTTAACCACTCACCAATGGTCAATCATATCATCAAAGGCACTACAAACCAGCAGCGTCTCAGTTTTGGATACCAGCTGATATTGTGCACTTTCAGTACATAGCCAAGAACACTATCATAACAAAAATAGTTTGTCTCCAGATCATCCACACAAACCACTAGAAAAACCAAGAATCACCATGATTACTTAAGAGCATGAAGGAACATGACAAGTTAGCTCAAGAGGAGGAGCAGGCTTACAGTTAGAAGGCATGCTAGGATATTGGAGAAGTAGCTAAGGAGGATAAGGCCAGCAACAAGAGGATCTAGCTGATTAAGAGCAAGCACAACATCACCATCAGAAATTAGTCTACTCTACAAACAATAGGTTGACAACCTAGATCCTTAGTAGTATCTGATCTTATTATTCCATTTTAGGAAATGGATTGGAGAGAGAGGGAACTTAGATCAGTGTAGAAGTGATACACAGATTTCTAACTAGAGCTAGGAAAAGGCAAGCACAATATTTTTTTTAGATCAACAGGAACACATGTCCCCGGTTCCATCGATTGGATCAACAAAACTTGAAAGTGAGCTCAGGTCTTATGTTTTACAAGCAACTACCCAAAAGGAGTATTTTATCTAGAAACCATAACCAAAAATAGAACAAATGGTGAGTAAAAGCTAGGTAACAAAGCCAAAGGTGCATCCACACCGGCTGACAACAAACTAAACTGGAGAGGGGAAGGTTGCCACCTCCAAGGTGGATGTCGGCATCGGCCAGGCTCCTTGTAGCGCATCTCTCTTAGAGGCTAGGGACGAAGAAGGGTCTTGAGGTTCTCTCACATCATCTTGCTCCCTAGTTAGCCACTTGTCAGCACGAAGTTCGAGTTTAGGATCTTGGACAGGTGATCGCAGAAACGGTTCACGCTCACCATCATTCCCTCCTTGAAGATCAGTCTCTAGTGTCTCACTGAAGTCAGGACTTTTCTTAAAATCTAGTGCAACTTAAGCCATGGGAGACCATTAAAGATCATCTCATTTCTAAACTTCCAGAGACACCAAAGGGTAGTAGAGAAAACTGAATTCAAAACTACATGTTTCTTGTTGGATATCCAAAACTTAGCTATAGACAGATAGTCACTCCCAACACTAAGATTAAAGAAACTGGAAATGATATCCCAAAGTTGTCTAGCAACTAAGCATTGGAAGAAGAGATGAGCAATAGATTCATTCTCAACACAGAAAACACAGTCTTCAGGTTTGTTGAGGTGTCTTTTTCAGATTATCTATAGTCATTAACTTGTTATGAGCAAGCAACCAAAGAAAGATATGCACTCTAGGAGGAATATGAATTTTCCAAACAACATGAATACAAATAGGAGTTACCCCTCTAAAGTTAATAATACATACAAGGAAGTAGTAGAGTAAACCCCTTTGTTTTAATGCTGCCATATCAGAGCATCAGTATTAGAGCTAAAGGAGATACCACAAGCAATCTCCTCCAGTTCATACCATTGAGCCATGAGCAAAGCATTAAAATTTCTCCTAAAAGTAAGCTTTAAAGAAGATCCATCCCATATCTGTTGCACAATTTTATTATGCTCATTACAAATAACATAAATCCCAAAGAATTGGACTAACAGAGGGGAGGTCCCAAACCATGTATCCTCCTAGAACCTGACTTGGGACCCATCCCCAATCTGCCATCTGTAGCCAAATTTGATACTATTAACAGCCCATAAAACACCTTTCCAAAATTGGGAAACCCTGTTTTGCTTGCTACAAAATATATTAGGACGTAGTTTTCTATGCCCATTCAAAATCATTCTACACACAGTTAGACATCTAGGAGTTGATTAAGTCTAGGGCCCATTTAGGGAACTTGAAAAAGGAAATAAGATAGATAGGAATACTTGCTAGACAGACTTTAATGAGGGTTAGTCTAGCAGCATAAGAAAGTAATTTTCCTCTCCGGCCAGCTACCCTTTTGAGTATTTTATCTATCAGGGGCTGGATATCCTCTCTTCTTAACTTCTCAAAATACAGAGGGATTCTAAGGTACTTAATGGGAAAAGTGCCAACATCACAACCCAAATAGGCAAGCACAATATATGTTCTTATTTAGGAAAAGTACAGCCTCAGCCTTTTGCATCATAGGCAATAGGACAATCTTAGCAACAGTGCAAAAAGCAGCAAATCGTGTTGTTTTAAAACTAATGTTGTGCATATTATCACTAAGAGGCACCATAGCAGTAGATCTACTAACATCAATTCCCAGTTGTAAATGCCTATCAAGTCATAGAATTAATTTTCCTAATTTGATTCAAGAAATTTTCGAAACAATACTACCAAGTTAACAGTATGAAAGGAATCAATGGTCATTCCTACAAATCATTACCAACTTACTAAAATCATCTCCCATGATTAAAATTACCTAGGAATCATTATCAAAGAGTTTCTAAACTATCACACCACAGAGAGTATAGACTACAACACATGCAATTGAAGAAATAATTGAACATGCTATCACACCTCCGATTTGGGTGCAGACGGATGACAGTTGTAGTTCTTTCGGTGGCGGAGGCGTGAAAGGAGGGTCCCACACGCGTGCAATGGGAAGGCGTGGCGGAGGCGGCGGCTCCGGTGGTTAGAGGGATGTGCTCATAGGGGGTCGGTACCCGTCGGCGGTGGTGGATGAATGGCGGCGGGATTTCTGTCGAGAGGAGTGTGTTGGGCTCGGTGGAGAAGAAGGATAGATCGACCGATGGAACCCAAGATCTAATTTATTGTTTATTTTGTGGTAAAAAATATAAAGTTTTTAGGATGTTCACTCAAACGATCAACCTCTAATTAGCCTAGTCAATATCAGTTTTACAGTATTGGCCCCACCTTTTTTTTGTGCCGGCCCCATACGATTTGTACTGTGTGGTGCCGCCAGGTTTGTGTCGCCATTTTTTTCACCGTTAGATCGAGGTGGATCAATGGTTATTAAAAATACTAACCACTGTAAAACTTGTATAATATTATCACTCAAAGAATGTTTAGTTAACCATGGACACAATGACATGATCATGTTTATAAATTATTGCAATGTGTAGAGACATGCATGCAAATGAACTTGTCCAAGAAAAATATAAATTAGTCTGAAGAGTAAAAGAATGCATGGGGTAAATACAAAGGATGAGCCAAAGCACGATCTATGCATTGTATACTGTAGAGACATGAAGGATGTGAATCCCAAAGGAGGATATGTGCATAGCATAGAGACATAAAGGATGTGAATCTCAAAGTACGATGTGTGGTACGCGATAAGAGAGATATACTAGGTGGGTATAGTTCACCTGGGATAAAAAGTCCACACATCCATGAATACATAAACTAACTTCTATCTCATCAAGCACATAGGCAACACACGCATATCAAATATACAATATACAGTAATCTCATGAATCGAGTTTACTTAGCGCTAGGTACTACTCCCATGGAGCAATAGTATGAGCTAACATCAACATGCAAGGATCTTCTTAAATCGTTATGCATGTCATACTTTTGTGTATCTCAATGCTTGTTCATGTGTTTGGGATTGGAAGACACAAGGAATTCAGCATGTGCATATGCATAAGATTAAGTATGGCGATGGAGCGGGTTTGAACGGATATAACAAAACCAAATCCATGAACTTCACTCTAGCCCACCCATGAAGATATCCATGGGCATGGATGTCGCCCCAGATCCAAACCCGTCAGATATCCATGTATCCATGGATATCCATTGGTTTACATGCCATATACATAATCATAACAACATTCGGCATAACTGCGACATTATAGCAAATTTTGATAGGATTTTAGCACATTTCAGCAAATAAGGTGTAAAAAAAACATTTCAGCAAATATTACATGGATAATACATAGAAATATGAAAGCAATAATATTTCAAACACATAATACTTAAAATATGTAGAATATCACGCGATAACACCACCGTACATAGATGTCTTATAATATTCTCACTGACATGTGGGTCCCACGTGTCAGTCGGGTATCCGTTGGATATCCATGGAGCGAAACCACTACTCATGCCCGCCTCGTGAATTAGAGGATATCCACCCCACGAAATCCATGGGCATAGCTAGCCCTCCATACCCTTACCCGTCAGGTCGGATATCCGTGGATACCCTGATCCGTGGATAAAATTGTCATCCTTACATAAGATCTTTACTGCACCTTGAGGTGTGGTTGTTAACACTTTGTCTGGTCATGTCAAGAAATCTAGGTGACCGTAGCTCCTACATGTGCTTGGTATTTCTTCATTTTTGATAGCATCATTAGTATGCCAATCTCAAGTACAAGACGAAGGTACACTAGGAGTTAAGAACTATGGCGCATGACGAACATTAATTGTGGCACAACAAAATGTATAGCATGGAGCAGAACAATGTTTTGTACTCGACATGCAATTTGATGAAGTTCAAGTGAATAATAATCAGCCAATTAGTCCCATCAGGCATCTGGATGTCATGGAGCCATGAGATAAATTCCAGTCTTTTGTGATCTTGGCAGGGGGCTTACACATTTGTTAACATCAACATATTATGAGTTTTTTAACCACTGAGGAGCATCTCCATTTTTTAATTAAGTAGGACGTGCGGGACCGCAAGTTGAACTCTGGTTGGCTGGTTAGTGCCACTGCGCCCCAACTACTGCGATAAGAACCAATCTGCCATATTGTAAGGTTTAGCCAAGAAATATACAACACTATTGCAAAGTCTCCTCAAAACACACACCATTACATCCATTACTATAACTATGGAACGGTATTCACCCCCTTATCTTCCGGTTTAAATTTTTTTGAGTGCTTCCTATTCGTCGTAACTAGGCTGCAGATAGAAGATCAACACCACGACCCAAGGTGGTGGTGTACACAAATAAAATCATCCAAATTGCCAACATGTAGGGGTGGATGCCACATGATGCAAGGGTGTGCGTACTATTTTTTGCAAAAAAGTTAGTATGTGCATCAAGGGCACTAAGCTATCCTTTTTTCGAAATGGGGCACTAAGCTATCCCGGAGACTACCAGGAACATGCTCGCTCAACAAACAACCATCACAATCCGAATAAATGATCCATGAGAGCTTTTTCTAGTAATGAACACTATATTAATATCATGTTGATATCAAGTGCATAGGCCTCTTAACAACATAATGATTCATAGGGAGACATGTCCTTACTTGACTTAAGTACAAAAAGACTAATATAACAAGAGTCTCATAACAGGCACTGAGAGTACATTTATATTCTTACTACTGCTTCTTGGTGGCTTCATCGTTGTATTTTTTCTTTAGCTTTTCCCCTTCTTGCTTTCCTTTCCACGGTGACCAAGACCAGTCATGCCGAAACAAAGGAATATATACTTAACTACTCTGCTAGGGTAGTTGGGGCGATGGATCATGGTGTGTTTTCATATCAGTAACTTCTGATCTACAGATGTCATCGTTGGCGATGGTTGTTGCTCTGGTATGTTGTCCCTTTTACACCTCTTATGTGTAACTTGGCCATTGCTTCCTTGAAATGGACCCTACAAAGGATAGATGGCGATGAATGAAATCCCATGCACATTCCAATCACGGAAATATCGGTGTAGACTTTTCTTTTCTTCGAAATAGAGGATATCCCTGATATTAGTGTTGATTGATGCACACATCCATATACTATTCATTATTTAAAAGACAAAGTCGATCAAACTCAGCCCGTAAAGGAAACAAAAATATATGAGGTTGTATCCACTCGGCCCAAATCTCCAGCGACAGGACTCTCTCCGCTCGAGTTATCCTCCTTTATGAATTTGGATCATAACTTCAACTGTGCAAACTCCTCATTGGTATGATACCGACTTGTTCAAAACACAACATGTGTGGTGAGGCTATATGCGGAGGAGGATGTGCATGTATTATTCCTATTCTCAAGCTAACATTGGATGATATAAAACTAAGTATTCAATAAACATAGCACAGTTGGATGATCTTCTCCGATTTTATATTAGGAGGCAAAACTCCGAAGTGTTTCTCAAATTGGTCTTCACTAGCTTCACTGCGAAACAAACATGTTCATAATGGCAAACACTGTCAATTGTAGATGCAACACTAATTTAGGAAGCACGTATACTGGGTAGAGCAAACATTTTTTTCTTATTTCAACGAGCTTAACCGGAGGCCCGACGAGATTCTTTAGATATTCTAACCTTGTTTCAAAATGTTCAAAATCCGGGCACACTGGTGCCCGGGTACTGCAAGTCCGGCTCGTGTAGGAGTACTTTGGTTAATTCGAAAGAAAAAATGTAGATCCGCCCTAGTGGTGCTCTTCTCTCCACACCTAGGCTTAGACTAGCTAGACCATAGCTCGCTCATTCAGGAAAAACCTATATATGTAGTACCTTTGCTTCCTGCCGCACAGGAAACAGTTACCCTCAATGGGCTAGCTCACATGAGAAGATGGAAACATCAGCTACACTTTGCACAATCAGCATTGAAAATGCCTACTTCCCATGTTTTGACACAAGGGCAGATTTCCCCTTTGCCTCTCAAGCCTAATCCCAGTATTGTTCTCGCACTATTTAACTTTACACTCTCTGCTATTTGATACAAAAGGGAGAAGTAGGAAGACATGCACGAAATGTGATTGATTATATAGTATACCATCGAACAGTATAGTACCATGGTGGGTGAGCTTTGGTTGGCTCCTTGAAAGAACATGTATCCATGCTATATTTATTTTCTATCTAATAAACAGCGCACAGAATGTTGAGGCACAAACGAAATAAAACCATGCATTTACATATCTCTCTTTGTATGTTTGTGTGCCTCTCTCTCACACACAATACAGGTAGGAATTGTCCTCTACATGAGCTGAAATACTTGAGTACCACCACTCTCTAAATAATGCAAAAAATCAATATCATAATTAACTTGTGCATGAACAAACACACAAATTCATACTTGGAAACATTCACGCCAGAAAACAATTAGACACTAAATATATGCATACAAGCGTCAACTAAATATTTCCCCCGGAACACAATCTATTCAATACTAGCACAAGTTTTTCAGATGTCATCGGTAGGTTCCTTGTATCGATCGCCAGAAAGAAAATACCCAGTCAATTCCAAAAGGATTAGAGTTCTAGTTTTGTCTCTGAGGTTGAAGTATGACCATATTATAAATATATTTATCAACATCTATAACACTGGTTAGTTTCATTATCATATCTATGTAGTATATATTTTATTTTATTGATATTGCCTTATTTTTCTACTAGTAAATGTGTACGTGCACGAACGTCTCAACACAACTTGACATTGTAAACAATTATGAGGTGTGCTTCAATGTCCTCCCCCTCCTTCTAAGGTTAAGAAACTGAAAACAGAAGGACGGTCGGGATTAACCAATACCCATTCAGTTCGGAGGGAACGAAGGGGTATCGACTATTCCTATCCGTCCTTGTATTTTCAGTTTTTAAAGTTTTGGAGGAGGTGGAGGACACCGGAGCAAAACTCAGCAATTATAAGATACAAAATCATTGACACAAAAGTTGTTTTTTAGCCATTAAAATTTTGCTTTGTAATGGCGAATTATAAAATTCGGAATACTTATACATTTTGAAAATAAAATGCTACACATTTTAACCACATACCTATCTTATTATCTGAGATGATTTTAACCATGTATATAATCTTGTGTGAGCTAATTTCCATGTCACCTTAATGTACTATTAAGAATGATAATTGGGAGGATTCTACTACTAATACTCTATTAATAGACGTAAGACAAAGAGCAAAATTTGCTACTTCCAAAATGTAACATTAATACTCCATTAAATTAAGAAATATTAAACATGTGAGCTACCTATATGATGATCACATATTTAAACATTGTACCCTTATCATAAATAAAGAACTGTTGCTATAATCAAATACAAATGAAACTTATTTGAACTCTGAACTATTAAGAAAACATCAGGAAAACTCAAGTTAGCATCTGAAGCTGCAATTGTAGCGGAATTCGTTATTTGTAACACATATGAACAAGTCAACCAGATTATATATGTATCCATCTAGCCTTTAATAGTACATAGTTATTGTCTGCATTGTCATGTAACTATGGTCGCTGATGGTCCATAGAATTTAGGGGCCCTAAGGCAACATGAAATTAAGGACCCCTTGTTTAAAGTGTTAGAGCTTCCCTAGGATCAAGGGGGCAATGCCCCCTTACTACATAAAATATTAGGGGTATATTTAATATTTATTCTAAAATTTTAAATATTACTCAAAATTTATGTATGATTAGCGTTCTTGGGTGTCTCAACTATGGATGTGAAGCTCTACCACTTGTTTACACAGAAAAGACTTGAAAATATTAGTATTCCTAAAAAAATTATTACTGTAATGCAACAAAAAATTAAGTAATCCTTACATTTAATAGATCCATGGTCTTTGAAATCGTGGTGAATACATTCGAAACCACTTATTTCTATTGATCAAAAGAACTATATACCATCATACTTATTTTACCAATTGCTACTTGTCTATATAGGCTTGTGCAAAAAACGAGTAGATGAGTACACATATTAGGCACTGGATTAATGAAAGGATGGAAATAGTCTTATATGTATGACATGGACAAATAGAATCATTGGGAATCAGAGAAGAGTTGCTTGCAGAATGGTATAGCTATGTGATTGCATCCTTAATCTACACTAATGAATGCACACAACCTTGTAAAGGCACATGAGGGCTGGTGTTATTCTGCATATTTGGAGAGACCACCGAAATTATGGCATCGAGAAAAACTATTCAAAAATGTTAAGAGTATTTTTTTATAAGAGTAGAGTCATGATAGGTATAGCTTGAACATATTTTTTTAGACAACCATTTATATTTTCTATAGAATTATTTTACAGTGTTGGACGTCAAGGTAGACTAATAACAAACAAGTGGGCCGATCTAGGCCTTGAGATGGCGCCATCGTGCTTGGTTCTCTTTAGTGTGCCACATGTTGAGTCAATTGAGCACCATCACCATGGACTGTGCCCTGAAACCTCCTGCGCGCCCCAGCCGTGTTGGTGTAAGAGCAGCAACGGGAGTGCCATGACCGCGCGGGTCGCCGTGGAGTCGCCGCAATAGCGTGTTCCGCACTCAGGATCGGCAATGGTCTAAGTTGCAGGGACTGCCACTAGTCGATCATGGGGCGGGGAGAGGCAGGCGCGATGGAAGGGCAGAGGCTCCAGGGCATCGGGAAGGTCACGGGAGAGAAAGTTATAAGGCATGAGGATGGTTTCCAATTAACTGATACAGAGTAATTGATTTTCCAAAGAAAACGGATCGGAGATTCGCGAATAATCCGTTCGGGATTTGAAACTGTGTTGAGTTGAGCTCAACATTAGAGCGATCTAGGCCATTTGATCATCGATGTTTAACAGCTGAGATTGATTGTATCCCAACAAGTTTGTGCCGAGATAAACGTTTTTGGATAATTTTCTGTAGACAGGTGAAAGGGTGACCCCCCCGAATGATTGATTTTATATTTCTCTTCTTTGTTTCCGGGTCTATGTAAAGCCCATTGAGCCTATCTGCATAATAAACCTCCACCACCACGGGCTCTTCTCATTTATTCTCTTTTTTTTTGCGATTCCCTTCTCCTTTATTCTCTCTTATGCATTTTTTACAAAATTCCACCGATCTATTAAAAATCATCAACAATAGTACTTCCTCCGTTCACAATTACCTTGCATTCTGGGTTTAGTCAAAATCAATTTTTGCAAAGTTTGACCAACAATTTAAGAAAAAACAACAACATCCATAATTTCCAATAATATAAAAATATAGTTTATGAAAATTCTAATACAGTAGTTTTTACATTGGGAATGTTGGTATTTTTTCCTAAATCTATGGTCAAAGATTTCAAAGTTTGACTTTGACTAAATCTAGGATGCGAGGTAATTGTGAATGGAGGGAGTATAAAGATGTCTAAAAGATAAAAAAAATACAAATAGGTCTTTGGATTTGCTTGTGATTTAGAGCCCACCAGTCCACCCCACAGGGCACACACCACACGCACTGCGTTCTACTAGGAGACAGGAGTGATGGGCAACGATTCTCAAAAAAAAATGGTTGGGGACGGACCAAGATAGAAAAATGTGAAATCCTACAACTGGAGTGCATTTTAAACATACAGTTTTGGATAAGTATTGCTTAACCGTTCGTCTGGTTTTGTCCCCAGAGCACATGGAAATACCAGACAAAAATGTGGTGCTAATAAAAATTCAAATTCACAATAACCAAGATTGCCCAAGGCAAACGGAGATGAAAATAAATTTGCGCCACCAAAATACAGGTGATCAAGTGTGATTACTGATTATCCAGGTTTTGGCCTTTTTGGATCTAGAGAGTTAACAGAGCACTAAGCACCCAGGCAATTTAGCAAAATATTGGCGTTCATGCAACAACAGCGGAACAGCAGCAGAATCAATTTCTCAAGATAAACATTTCTCAGAGTGACCAACCAGCGAGCAGAGCAGCAACGTCCTCCGGAGGACTCCCCAAACTGCCAGAGAATTTACATGCATATTCCTGTAGTAGTACTAAAACGTAGCACAGTTTGAGGATCTTCTCAGATTTTAGGAGGCAAACCTCAGAGGTGTTTCTCAAGTTGTTCTTCACTGTGAAACAAGCATATGCTTCTAATGGCCGAGCACTGTGACTGGTAGATGCAACGCTGATTGGAGTAGACCTTTTTTGTCGCAACGAGCTTAACTGGAGGCCCAACAAGATTCTTCAGATATTTCATCGTGTGTCTTTGCCCTAGTTGTTGTCTTGTCGATGCCTCTTAGCACCCTCCTAGCACCCGGCAGGGTACAGCATAACTCACTCAGTCGGGAAAAACCTATACACGTATTACCATGGGTTCTTCCCGTGCTAGCAAGATTCACCTTGCATGGGCTAGTTTAAACAAGATAATGAAACCATAGGCTATACTTGCCACACTCATCTTGGAAAATGGCTACTTCCCAAGTTCTAACACAAGGGTGCATTTCCTCGTTGCCTCTCAAGCCCAATCCTATCATTGTTCTACAATATAGCTAACTTTATTCGATGCTATCTGAAACAAAAGAGGGTAGTAGGAAGACAAGCACAAAACGAGATTGATTATATAGTATACTATCAAACAGTAAATGTACCATGGTAGGTGGGTTTTGTCTGACTCCTTGAAAGGACAACCCACCCGAAAGCCATATCGTGCATATTCTTTACTTTCTTTATAATATATATATAGTACTATATTGTTTGTTGAGGCACAGACAAAATAAAACTACTCTCTCTCCCTCCCTCCCTCTTTAATACGGATTTTCTTATACATGGGTTGGAATATTGGAGTTCCGCCACTCTCCAACACCATAAAGAAAAATTCGATATCATAATTAACTTGCGCATGATTGCATGAACAAACACACAAGTTCAAACATGGAAACATTTACTATAAAACTAAATTATGCACTAAATATATGGGATTTCTATTTTCGTACCCTCGGTTCGTTAGTTGTACTCAGTTTTTCCCAGCCGCTTAGTTTTCCTCCCTTTTGCCCATCTCCTTGTACGAAACTCTCACATGGTCTGAAACCCGCCGTCCGTCAGCCTTGCCGTTACGTGCTGACAAGTGGGGCCGCGTTCAGTTGGGTCCCGTAGTGGACCTCGTCGTTACGTGCTGACAAGTGGGGCCGCGTTCTGTCGGGACCGCGTTCAGTCGGTTCCCGTAGTGGACACCTCTCTCAACTTATCCAGATCAACATCGAACCCACAGCTTATCCACGTGAGCGCCGGACCCACAGCTTACCCAGATTGGCGTTGCAAGATGGGACCCCGAGCCAGCCCCGTGCTCGTGCCGTTGCCTCCCCTTTCTTCTTCTCCGATGACGGCGGCCCTTTGTCTAACTTCATTTTTATATAGTGAAATATAATGCATATACGAAAATTATACGAAGTTTATACACCTTTGAACTCTTTGAAAATCGCACTTAGGACATGATAATGTTATGCTAATAAAATCTTGAGAGATTATCATTTCAATGGAGTGAAATATATTTGCATAAACTTGCGTATACGAAAATTATACACCTTTGAACTCTTTAAAATCGCACTTAATACGTGATAATGTTGTGCTAAGAAAATCTTGAGAGATTATCATTTTCATAGAGTGGAATGTAATGCACAAACTTGTATATGCGAAAATTATAAACCTTTGAACACTTTTAAATCACACTTAATACGTGATAATGATGTGCTAACAAATTTTCGAGAGATTATTATTTTCTCCCCCATTTTCATAGAGTGGAATGTAATGCATAAACTTGCATATACAAAGTTTATACACATTTGTACTCTTTGAAATCGCACTTAGGACATGATAATGTTGTGCTAAGAAAATCTTGAGAGATTATCATTTCCATGGAGTGAAATATAATGCATAAACTTATGTATATGAAAATTATACACCTTTAAACTCTTTGAAATCACACTTAATACGTGATATGTCGTGCTAACAAAATCTTGAAAGATTATCATTTTCATAGAGTAGAATGTAATGTACAAATTATACACCTTTGAACACGTTCCCTTCAAATTATATTTAAGTTCATTTGTTTACGGAGTTAAAGTACGGTGGCAAACTCGTTATTTTGCATGGATAGAAGGATGCCCCTCGAAAGATGTAGCGGTTATCCTGTCCGCTAGATCACAGAGGATCAACGGTTGGTGGGCACGATTCGCGTGACAACTATCTCAACCAATCAGAACATAGGAGCGAAGATGAGCATAGGTGTGAAAGATTGTGACCAAGAGAAGGGAAAACTGAGTAGAAGTTAAGAACCAAGGGTAAAACTGAGTAAACTTAAATACCAAGGGCAAGACTGATAAAGGGATTCAAATAGAAAATATTTTAAAAATGGAAAATACGTCTTTTATATAATAAAATACATCTTGGCATACATCAAACTATTTGTAATTCAAATATACACCAGTTTGACAATTATTGCCTCATTTAGACAAACTATTTTTTGGGGAGAAATGTTTTAGGAAGAGGACTGAGTAGAAAGCCATGAACCTTCATAGAGAGTAGGTGATTTGAGAAGTGGTGATTTAGGTTAAAACTTGATTTATATGCATTTGCTATGGTGACAGGTCACATAATAAGACTCCTTGGGTAGGTGTCACTATGTTTTGATCTTTTTGAATTTGTTGTGCATAAAATGAGTCAATTAGCTAGCTAAAACCCATTCGTTGACTCTCTGTTGACCAGCCACCGGAGGGTAAAAATGAGTATATTGCACACATAAGTGTTAGTACTGGAGGGAAAAACTAAGCACAACCAAACTGCCAGTGTTACACTCGAGGGCAAAACTGAGCACAACTAAGTCGCCAGAGTTAGACACGAGGGAAAAAATGTGACTCACGGTACGCGTGTGTGGTGCACGGGGCGGTAGCGGACACATGTGGTCGTGCATGGTGCAATAGCGTATGCGGTTACCCGGTGCACGGTGGTGCAACGAAACGTCGCTTCCCTTCTCCTTTAATAGGCCTCCTCACTCTCACCCACCACTCACTCGCTCACTCAACCGTATCCACTGTCCCATCACCTTCTACAAACCCCCAAGAAAACCCCAAGCACGCCGGCGATGGAGAAGAACGGCATAGTGGCCATCGGCGCCTCCAAGGCCGCTGGCGAGGAGGCCCCCATACATGCCCCTGTCCAGGCATCGAAGGCAGCCGTCGTCCCTGTCCCCGCATCCGTCGTAGTCGCCGGCGAGGAGGCTCCCACCGGTCTCGGGCAGATCCCGCTCGACTGGGACCCCTACGAGAAGGTTCATTACATAAGACCAGAGAACCTCTACGACACCAGCATCACCGACCCATGGTCGGAGGTAACCAGGGATTTCTCCCCTTCCCTTATTCTTCCCCCATTCCCATCGTTGGATGCAAGATAGTATGTTATTAGGGTTCGTCTGTTCGTATTTTTACAGTAGCTAATCCTCTTATGTTAGATCTCGTATTTCAATGAATCCTCCTGTTCGTATTTGAATCCCCCTGTTCGTAGTTGGGATCAGTATTCGATCTGGTTTTAGATTTGGGGAATAATCAGAGGATCTCAATCGGTTAATTTATGCAAATAATCAATCCCGATAATCAAAGTATCTTAATCATGTCCTTATTGCACTCCACTGTTTTTTCCAACAGGAGGATAGCAGCGACGACGAGTCCAAGGACACCAAGACTCGTCATGTGCTGAGGAGGCTGAAGTTCGGCCAGTACGATAACTACTTCGCCGGCGATGTCTACAGGTGCCCCTTCTGCACCACTAGGAGGATCCGCGCCACCGACTTCAACTACCTTGTGAAGCATGCTGAGGACATGAGGACCTACGGCGAGTCCGTGAACGTCCACGGTTTCAGAGCCAAGCACTAGGTGCTCGGCCTTCACCTCCGTAACCTACAGAAGGTGGCCATCGAGGTCGCATGCGCCCGATCAAGCCCAATGCGCACAAGGTCAAGGGACTGGGCAGCAAGAAGTGGAGGAGACGCTAGAGAGAGGAGGCGGAGGCCCTCCTAGCGGAGGCCACGAGGACCACTGATCATGTGCTGCTACTGCTGTAAAGAAGCTTCTTTTGTATTGTCTATGTTGAACTTGTCCGCTGCTGCTGCTGAGTAGCCTAATTGTCGAACCTCGTTAAGTACCGTACTATATAACTTATATTAGCTTTTTTATCTATATCTACTCTGTTTACTGAATTTATTTATGGTACTTGTTAGATTTACTATCAGATTGGGGAAAAAACGAGGGCCAAAAGAAACAATGAATGAAGAGAGAAGCTGCTCTAGATTCGCTACCTTTTTGGGTAAAAAAACATAATTGTTAGCAAGAGAGAGGGGAAAATGCGCTCTTAAAAATGTTAATCATAAAAATAACAAAAAAGAAAACCCACGTAACCACCAAACACGCCCCACGAGGTCCCACACCACATCCCCATAATCAGCGAGAGATGGATGGCTGGTCCGCCGTGTATCCTGGCCCCACCTATCAGCATATAACTGATGGGTTCGTAGCATGGAAAACAAAAAATTTCTATCGCAAGAACGAACAAAACCCAGATCTAATCTAGATAAAATTCAAGATCTAATCTATTAGACATGAGCAACGAGATAGATAGGAACTAACCCTCGTAGATCCGAAAGCGTTAACGAGATTAGATCTCGTGGTTGATGTAGTCGATCACTTGCCGATCTCAAGATCGTGTGGACGATCCTTCCGGCGTCGCGTTCCGGCAGCGCTTCCGCCGTCGGTCAAGTAGACGATCCTTCTGGCGCCGCGTTTCGGCAACGCTTCCGCAGTCGGTCACACGTGCGGAGTGGAAGCAGACCTTCCTCTCCCCGTTCCAGCGAGCAGCGGAGGTAGTAGATCTTCTCCACAGAATCCCAGCAGCACGACGGTGTGGTGGTGGTGGTGGAGTAGAGAATTCTGCAGGGCTTCGCCTATGCCTGTGCAGAAGAAAGGTGGAGGAGAGAGGCGGCAGAGATTGGGAGTTATGAGAGCAAGGGAGGAGGGGGCGCCCCTACCCCTCTATTTAAAGAAGGGAGGGCGCCTGGGGAGGGGGAGTCCTTGTAGGACTCCCCTCCCTCTAGGCCGGCGGATTGGGGAGTGGGGGGAGGAGTCCTCCTCCCCCACGACTCCTAGTCTTGACCCACCAGGACTCCTTGATCCCTATCTTGATTTTCAAGCAAACTCCAAGATATCTTCTAGAACCTTCCGGAACATTCCGAAACCTTCTAGAATCCTCATACAAACACTCCGGAACATTTCCTAACTCAAAAAATGATCCCCTATATATGAATCTTATTCTCCGGACCATTCCGGATCTCCTCGTGATGTCCCGGATCCATTCCGAGACTCCGAACAACATTCGGTCTCCAACGCATATTCCATATCTACTTAAAACAACTTCGAACCTTAAGTGTGTCACCCTACGGTTCGTGAATATGTAGACATGATAGAGACACATCTCCTATCAATAACCATCAGCGGGACCTGGAGATCCATAATGGCTCCCACATACTCAACGATGACTTCGTGATCGATTGAACCATTTACATACGAAACCAATTCCCTTTGTCACGCGATACTATACTTATCCGAGGTTTGATCGTCGGCATCTCCATACCTAGTTCTACCTCGTTACTGATAAGTACTCTTTACTCGTTCCGTGATATGTCATCCCTTGTGACCTAGTCACATGCTTGTAAGCTAACTAGATGACATTCCACCGAGAGGGCCCAGAGCATATCTATCCGTCATATGGATGGACAAATCCCAATCTTGGTTCATGCGCTTCAACACATACTTTCAGAATACCCAACGACAACTTTATAACCACCCAGTTACGAAGCGGCGTTTGATGTCATCAAAGTATCCATCCGGTGATGGTGATTAACATAACCTCATGGTCGAAGGATTAGGTTACTATGCATTTAAAAGCTTACAGCAATACGAACTTAATGACTTGATCTTATGCTACGCTTACTATGGGTGTGTGTCCATCATGTCATTCTCCTAATGACATAACCTTGTTATTAATCACATCCTAATGTCCATGATCAGGAAACCATGATCATCAATTAGTCAACAAGCTAGTTCAACAAGAGGCTTACTAGGGACTCTCTTATGTTTACAAAACACACATGTATTAGTGTTTCCTAATAATACAATTATAGCATGGGATGTAAACATTCATCATAAACACAAAGATATAATAATAATCACTTTTATTATTGCCTCTTGGGCATATCTCCAACAATAACAGCCGAGGCGACGTAACGTAACGCTCAACGCATGACCCGACCCAACGCGGTCCCACCGGTCTGTATGTAACGATCAAGCCTGTAACGATCAAGCCTTTGACCTGACGGTATCTCCCCGTCCGAGCGCCTGTGAGGGTTTCAGAATAGAGGGAGTGGAAAAGTGAGGAAAAACTAAGCGGCTGGGAAAAACTGAGTACAACTAACAAACTGAGGGTACGAAAATAGAAATCCCACCATGACTTAACTGTTTTTCCAAGCAATTTCTTATGTGACAATCTCCTCCAAGCTCATTCTGCAAGATTATGTGCAAGTACTATGTATACCAGTATGTCGCTAGCCATCATCATTTCTTTGCAAATAGAGCTAGCCATCTTTACTGATCTCCGTAAGTGTACGACTATTTACATTGTCCAAAAACAATGGTATAGATTCGAGATCGGACAGACTGATTGACAACAATTTCATAGTTAGTTTGCTTTCTCTAAGTTAGTAACTGAATAGAGATGCAAAACCAATGATTTAGGACTTGACTAGGCTCTAAGTTGGAGCATCTCCACTCGGGTTCCCAGCGGGCCGTTCCCAGGGTGTTTTTTCATCCAGACGCCGAAAATTGGCCCAGTCGCGTTCCCAGGACGCCGGTTTCGTCCGGATTTGGCCCAGATTCGTATGAAGATCCCAGGCCGTTTCCGGGGCGCCAGAAACACGCTGGGAACCCCGGACGAAGCGAATTCGGCGGTAAAAAATGATTCGGCGCATGGACCCGCCCAGTCAGCGACTAGAGGCCGATCATCGTCATCCTTCCGCCTCGGCTCCCACAATGGACCGCCGGGCGATAACTACTCATCTCATCGACCACGCGTCACCGTAATGGCGCGCCACCGCCGCCTCGGCTTCCCTCTGTTTCCCTTTTTCCCGCCATGACGCTACACCCCTCCCATCTTTGCCGCCCGTCTCGGCCTATAAAACACGGCCCTATCACTAGTTCACAGCACACTGCCCCCGCCCACCCCACTCTACCACGAACTCCGGCAAAAAGAAACACTCGATGAAAAGAAGCAGATGGAGGAGAGGTACCCCGGCGACCCTGTGGCAGCGAACGGCTTCGGTCGGCCGGCACTCTAGTCCTGGGAGGCTCGGATGCTCCACGACGCCGGCTACATGGCGCCGCCAGACTTTCGCTACCCACTGATACGTCCAAAACGTATCTACTTTCCCGAACACTTTTGCTATTGTTTCTCCTCTATACTTGTGTGATTTGGATGCAACTAATGCGAACTGACGCTATTTTCAGCAGAATTGCCTTGGTGTCTACTTTTTGTGCAGAAAATCAACTATCAGGAAAAATCCCGGAAAATATACCAAAACTGCTATTTCACCTGAAGACTCTAGGAGCCAGAATACGAGACGAGAAGATCCCTGGGGTGTCCACACCACCTGGTGGTGCGGGCCAAGCCAGGTCGCGCCAGGGGGTGGTGTGGGCCCCCCAGGCACCCCCTCGGCCTCTCTCTTCGCCTATAAGAAGCCTTCTGACCTAAAAACTCCGGGGGGTTCGACGTTTTTCTAGAAGGAGTTCCGCTCTGCCGCCACCACCAGATTCCACGAAACAGCACCAGAAACTCCGTTCTGGCACCCTACCGGGACGGGGAATCGGAGGAGATCGTCGCCATCATCATCACCATCGCTTTTCCATCGACCATCCATGTTTCCCCCATCTATGAGTGAGTAATCCCCCGCTGTAGGCTATAGGGATGGTAGGGATTGGATGAGATCGTTCATGTAATGGCATCAGATTGTTAGGGCATGGTGCCTAGTATCTTTTATTAGTGCTTTATGACTTTGTTGCAACTTGTTGTGCTGAATGCTTATCACTAGGGCCCGAGTGCCATGATTTCAGATCTGAACTTATTATTGATTCATTATGATAGTATTGTTTCTGGTCTTATCTACAAGTTGTGTACACACGTTGTTGTCCGGAACCCATGGCCCCAAAGTGACAGAAACCGGATAACCAGAAGGGAAAGGCTTTGATGTGAGGATCACATGTGTTCACGGAGTGTTAATGCTTTGCTCCGGTGCTCTATTAAAATGAGCACCTTGATTGCCAGTAGTTCCCTAGATGCCCCGCTGCAAACGGGCTGGCAGGACAAAAGATGTTGTGCAAGTTCTCATTGCGAGCACGTATGACTATATATGGAACACATGCCTAGGATTGTCTAGTACTTGGGTGCTTTATCTTATTTATCTGCAATTGCCCTATGTTCTGATTGCTATGTGAATTGTCTTGTCCATGCAACGCCCGTCCGTCCATCCCTATGCCTACCGCACTCGAATCCCACTGTTTACTGCTTTTGTTACTACTGTCTTTGTTTTACTACTGCTGTTACTTTACTATTCCTACTACAAAACTATTGCTACTGATAAACTGCTGTGAGCAAGATTGTTTCCAGGTGCAGCTGAATTGACAACTCAGTTGTTAAGGCTTATAAATATTCTTAGGCTCCCCTTGTGTCGAATCAATAAATTGGGTTTCACTTCCCTCGAAAATACTGCGATACACTCCCTATACTTGTGGGTCATCAAGACTATTTTCTGGCACCGTTGCCGGGGAGCATAGCTTTATTTATCAAGTTCACTTGGATTCTCTATTGTTCGCTGCTTTCCATCCATCATGGGTAAGTCTCGTGATGGCAAGGTTCCTATTTTACCATCCACTACAAGAAGAGGTACGGTTCTGAACACCTCTACTGCTCTTGATTCACCGTCTGTTTTGAGTAAGTTCCTTACACCACCACATACACATGCTACACACACTGCTACTACTGCTGAATCTGAAACTTCTGATACTTATGATGCTGCTTCTAATGTGCTTGATAAGAGTGGTTCATTAGGTCCTTTCCTAGATGCTACGATTGCTAGAACTATAGCTGGAAATACCGAAACTCCTAATGAAGACACTACCACACCTGTTAGCTCACCTGAGTCTAGTGAGAATTATGATATTGAAGATGGTTATGTTGAGATGACCGATGAGTTTATTAAAGAATGTAAAAACACCCATGATAGGAGCGCTGCTAAGAGTCTCCTTGAGAGGCGTACTATTAGACCCAAATTATCTCCTGCTGCTAAGTTTGCTGCTTCTCCCATAAACATTACAGATGAAGATTATGATTTCTCTCTCGATCTATCTTACATAGCTATTGTCGAGAAAGAACCTTTTTGTGGGACTAAGAATGAAAGTGCGGTAGCACATACGAATGAACTTTCTACCATGAGTGGCTTGTTTTCTGATGATATTAAGATGCGTACTTACTTTGTTGCTAAGATTTTTCCCTTTTCACTAAAAGGATAAGCTAAAACTTGGTTTAGTAATTTACCTCCTGGATCTATTGATAGCCCTGAGTGCTTGATTAGTACTTTCCTGCAGAAATATTTTCCTCTCAGTGCTAGACATGCTATTTTGCAGGAACTTTTTGATTTTAAATAGGGAGAAAAAGAGGTATTGCCCGAATCTTGGGCAAGGTTTTGTGCTTTGATTCATGCACAGGCTGGAAGTCCATTACCTAAGAATGAGCTTCTTGATATATTTTATAATGGACTAACCAAAGAATCTAGGACATCCCTAGATAGTTGTGCTGATTGTGTTTTCAGGAATAGGACTCCTAAGGAAGCTGAGGAATTAATGGCTAAAATAAGCAAGAATTATGAAGATTGGACTCCTCCTAAACAAGTTACACCTGAAGTAATTGTATCTGAACCATCTATTCCTGAGCCTATTCCAACACCAAAGAAGAGGGGAGTTATTGGATTAAATGATGAAATGATGAAGGAAGCTAAGAAATGTCTTAAGGAGAAGGGGATTAAAGCTGCAGATGTCAAAAATTTACCTCCTATAGAAAAATTATGTAAGCCTATTCCCTATTCACCCACTATTGAGGTACACTCTCTCCAACACTTTGATGAAGGTGATATCCCTTACTTGAAACCTCCTGATCAATGCTTAGAAGAATTTGATATCTTTATTGTTAAGCAAGATAACTTTAATAAAAGGGTGCAAAATCATCTAACGGAAAACACTAGAGCTATTGTTGAGTTGAAAGATATTGTGGAAAGAACCTCTAATGATGTTAAAATGATTGTTAAACACTTTCAAATGGTTCAAACTCAAATAGATCAACTCGTTAAAGTGCAAAACGACTTACTAGTTAATGCTGCTAAAGAAAAACATGCTTATGAAATTAGAACTAGAAGTGGTGCTGCTACCCAGGATCCTCTATATCCTGAGGGGCATCCCAAAAGAATTGAGCAGGATTCTCAACAAGCTGAAAATAGTGGTTCTACTCATAAGAAAAGGAAAAAGAAACATAAAACTGCCGTAGAACCCTCTGAACCTGCTATAGATCCTAACAGTATATCTATCTCTGATGCTGAAACTGAAAGTGGTAATGAAGAAAATGAAGTTCCTAATGAAGAAAAAGTTGAAGAAGAACCTGAAAACCACACTAAGAATACTAAATACACCAAAGAAGATTTTATTGCTAAGAAACATGGTAGTGAAAGAGAACCTTGGGTCCAAAAACCTATGCCTTTCCTGATAAGAAACACAAGTCAAAGGAAGATGAACACTATACTAAGTTCTATGAGTGGATGAAGCCTTTATTCTTGCAAATTCCTTTGACTGATGCTATTAAATTGCATCGTTACTCAAAATATATGAAGGACACTGTCTCGAATAAAAGGAAGATCCCTAATGAAGAAATCTCGACTTTGCTTGCTAATTATTCTTTCAATGGTAAGGTTCCTAAGAAACTTGGAGACCCAGGGATTCCAACTATCCCTTGCTCTATTAAGAATAGTTATGTTAGAACTGCTTTGTGTGATTTGGGAGCTGGAGTTAGTGTTATGCCTTTCTCCCTCTATAAGAGGCTTCAACTTGAAAAATTGATACCAACTGATATATCTTTGCAAATGGCTGATAAGTCTACCACTATTCCTGTGGGTATATGTGAGGATGTACCTATTCAGGTGGCTCACAATGCTTGATATTAACTAATTTTGTTGTGCTTGAAATGCCTGAAGATGATAATATGTCTATTATTCTTGGGAGACCTTTTCTTAATATTGCAGGAGCTGTTATTAATTGTAATCAAGGAAAGGTGACCTTCAATGTTAATGACAAGGAACATATTGTCTATTTCCCCAAGAAGATTGAAAGGACTTATGGTTTAAATTCAATTGAACATGTTGAAGGCATTCAGGTTGGAGAAATATATTGTCCCATACCAAAAGAAAAATTTGAAACTATTATGATTGGGACCATTGCTATCAAGGTTGAGGTAACATAATCATTAGTGGAGTACAAAGTTTTGTCTCATATGCAATTGTTTTGGTAGCAAGACTTGATCAACCTTGCTAACAATAGGATTCCATTGAACAAAACAATGTTTTCATTATGATTATCCCCGTTTATTTCTATCCTTTGCATTTTAGTTTTTTGCTTTCGTTTAGTTTTCTTTTTGTTGTTAGTTGCTTGCCTGCTAGAACTTCTGTAGTTCTAGCCTTGTTTTGTCCTTGCATCATGTTTCCAAAAAAAAAAAATCTATCTGTCAGAAAAATCATTCTTCTATTTCTGAAAATTGCCTAAAAATAAAGTGTCTCGAAAAATTCCAGAAAATTCATATTAAATCTTTACATGAAAAAAGGGGCAGAGGAGTACCTGGTAGGTACCAGGGGGCCCACTAGGGAGGCACACCCTGTGGTGGCGCGGCCAGCCCTGGTGTGGGCCACCCCTAGCCCCCCACTACCTCTCCCTCCTGCCACTTTCTTCTGTCTCCCGAGTAAGCTCCAGTTCATAACTCAAAATCGCGTTCTCTCTGTGCTTGCCCTTGATTTCTTCGATCTCTTTGCTCAACCCATCTTTCTTGCTGAAATTTGGAGCAATTGTTCCTTGGTATGTGACTCCTCCCCTTGTCCAAGTAGATTTGTGTTTAGTGGATTGTATGTTGAGTATTTTGCTGCTGTAGGTGACTGGTTATGAGAGCTTGTAAGCTTGTTTGATGCTTAGAGATATAGTTTTGATGCATGTTTAGGCCTCTTGCAAGTCCCTATGAGTAGAATCCTTCATTATATTTACTTTGCAATCGCTTGTTTAATAGGTGTTTAAATTTCAGAATAAAAGATGAGTGAACACCACCTAAACCAACATGAGCTTTGGGTGCCTGATGTCATGAAGGTCCACCGGGAGGAGGAAGGTTTTCCCTCCATTTATCCATGCTCTGAGTTCATGAGAGCTGCAGGAATTCTACAAGATTTCCACACTTTGGTTTCTAACGTAGGTTAGAGCACTTTTTGGAAGATGAACCTTGTCAATTTGTGAAGCTAACCATGTTGGTGGTGCAGGATTTCAAATTTAGTCACTCTTTGCCTAACCCCATGGTCCATTACAAAATCTACAATATAGCTGTCGACCTTTCTCTTTATGATTTTTGTGCAGCTATTAAGGTACCTCAATGGGGATCATGTAAGAAGATTATACGCAGAAATTTGTCAAGGGAGTAGCTTCTCGAAGGAGAATGGAAAAATCCGTAACATTCATCTTCCCTCCATTCGCTCCTTTGCCTACTTTATTGCCAAGTGTGTTCTTGCTAGGAAAACTGCCAATAAGTTATCTTCGTTTGATCTAGCATTTATCTCTGGTGCTCTTAGACGAGATATGTCTTACAACTTGGGTGCTTTGATAGCTTTCCGTCTTGCTGCTAATCGTGAGAAAGGTGGAATTTGTGGAGGCCTCATCGCTTCTCGTTTACTAGCATTGCATGGTTTAGTGCCTCATCATCTAGACCTATAGTTTCCCATATAGAGGCTTGATTTCAATTCCATGATACAGCATAAATTTATTTCCTCGTCGGCTAGTTTGAGTGAGTTATCTTATGAAATAATCTTTCTCAAAGCTGGTTGGAGAAAGAGCAAGTCCGAGCATGTTGTTCTTTTGCCTGCACCTGTTTTGTTTAACCTTGATAACAGGGAATGATGGTCCCTCACTGAGGAGGAGCTTGACACGTACTTGGGAGAGCTCTCCCAACAGGAGCAGGACACTAGAAGGGAGGTTACGGATGATTCGGGCCAGCCCTCGAATGAGGGAGAGTCTTCATATCAGCAGTCCGCTTATGATTGGGGAGCCTCTTCTTCTTCTCATGGGCCCAGCTACGACCATTCTTACCAAGATCCGCCCGCTTGGAACCCCTATTCATACATGGATTGATACCCACTTAGGCCAAAAGCCTAAGCTTGGGGGGAGGTACGCCGACACCACACTCATCTCCATATCATGTTGCGTCGGTACTTTGTATATTAATGTTTTCATTCTCTTTTTAGTTTTCGTTCTTCTTTGCTTTTGCTTTCTAAAAACACAAAAAGACCAAAAATATTTCTGTTGTTTCTCTTTGGTTTGCTTCTTATTTTTGCCTTGTTTTGCTTTCCCCTTTTTTCTTTGTTTGAACTATTTGAAAAACCCAAAAAGATTTTGCTTTGCTTGTTTTTCTCTTTTGGTTCTTGTTTAAAAATCAAAAACACCAAAAATATTTGTCGTTCTTCTTTGGTTTTTGCGAGTTGGCTACAGGGTTCGGCAGTTCTTAGTGGATTATTGGTTTCATATTATTATTCAAGCCACACAAGTGAAGAGAAATAATGAGGATCAATGACAACTTGAGGCGTGGTAAGAGGCTGGTAACGAACTCTATTTGTCTTCTTTTTTGTACATATACTCATCATTGTGAGCTTGCTTAGTCCGTTCATGTAGAGTGTATGTTTTCTTTGGATGCTTAGTAGTTCTTGCTTTCTTGTGATAAGCTCCAGCTCGCTAATAGTTTGTAGCATGTTTCATGAATGTTTGCTTGCATTACTCTATTCATAAATTGGTATGACACTATGGTATCCTCCTCTGAATGTTTCATTTGATTGACTTGGCACATTCTCATGCATGCACATGACTGTGATAATCAGTTAAGCCTTGATGAATTATTTTGCCTTGAGGATCTGGAATCATTTTCATGCCATGAGTAGTCTTGTTTTATTGCAAGCATGATAATGACAGCTATTGCTCTCTCGTTTGTCACTCCCTTACTATTGCTAGCCTTCACTTCCACTGAGTGTTTTACTCAAGTTTCCAACTCCCTAAACCGAATATCTCCAAAGTGTCCACCATACCTACCCATTAGCATCATTTGCTACCTCCGTGCATATTCAATGTGCCTTGTTTTCTTCCGAATAAAATGTTTGCTTGTTATGGGAAAATTAGTTAGTAAAGCTCTCACGAACTTGATGGCACACTTTATTTTCCGCACTTAATAAACCTGAACCATTGCGTCCTTCTTTGTTGTGCATATGCTTGCGCTTTATGAGTTGAAGTTAGCAGAACCATGTATCGTGGGGACCGCTTTCAACGCTTCATAGGTACTTTGTACTTAGTTGATATCATGTTCTTTTGCTTATGGATCCCGGCGGTGTGAAATAAAAGTGGAACTTGTAAGATCATGGAGTTTGTATGTATGTTAGAGAAACGCCTGGGCCGCTAGCCTAAGCCATGCCTAATCATGGTGGAAACTTGCAGCAAACCATAATGAGCATTCTATGAAGCATCCTCAATAAAAATCTATGCACATAGTAAATAAAAAGATCGCTGAGATGCTGCCTTGTTATTTTTGATTATGGGATAGCTCCCGTGTCATGTGCAAGGGGTACCCCGTTGGCGGTTCTCTATGATACGTATATACTTACAATGACAAGAGCTTACTTGTGACTGAAGTTGAGTAGCATGAGGATCGGTCTTCGTAAGTAAGGGCATGAGACTTTAATTTATAACTTGTCAAGCATATCCTCTTAGTTGTGTCACTTTCACCTTAACCACATTAAAGATGCTTATGATAGGGGCAATGAGAGCTCAAAGCTAACTAGTACCATACTTTCAGCATTTGGAAGCCTTTCAAATTATTCAAAACCTTTTCCTCTACCTGTTGAGTCTCCACTTATTCTTTGAGCACCTTCTTGAGAGCATAGTTGTCATTTGTGTTTGTTCCATTACTTGATTATTTGTGTTATGACTTTGATGCTTGTATCCTTGATATCTTTACTTCTAGTCATCACTTGAATTTCAGAGGTGCCTGGACATTCATAATCAAAGGCAAGCGAGATACCACTCTATCATACCTTTCTATGAGCATAGTAATGTTGCTTATGTTCGTGTTTTATGATACTTATTATTCTTGAGTTGGAATCTCTTCATAGCTTGCAATGACTATTAAGTAGACTCAGTTGCATACTCTTTATTATGAATTGTCTAAGTAGTTGATCACATTGCTGAGAATATTTACATCATATGAAGCAAATGTGTTCGTGAAAGTTCTTTTATCGCACTCAGTTTTCAACTGAATTGCTTGAGGACAAGCAATAAGCTAAGTTTGGGGGGAGTTGATACGTCCAAAACGTATCTACTTTCCCGAACACTTTTGCTATTGTTTCTCCTCTATACTTGTGTGATTTGGATGCAACTAATGCGAACTGACGCTGTTTTCAGCAGAATTGTCTTGGTGTCTACTTTTTGTGCAGAAAATCAACTATCAGGAAAAATCCCGGAAAATATGCCAAAACTCCTATTTCACCCAAAGACTCCAGGAGCCAGAATACGAGACGGAGAAGAGCCCTGGGGTGGCCACACCACCTGGTGGCACGGGCCAAGCCAGGCCGCGCCAGGGGGTGGTGTGGGCCCCCCAGGCACCCCCTCGGCCTCTCTCTTCGCCTATAAGAAGCCTTCTGACCTAAAAACTCCGGGGGGTTCGACGTTTTTCCAGAAGGAGTTCCGCTTCGCCGCCACCACCAGATTCCATGAAACAGCACCAGAAACTCCGTTCTGGCACCCTGCCGGGACGGGGAATTGTAGCAGATTGTCTCCATCATCATCACCATCGCTTCTCCATCGACCATCCATGTTTCCCCCATCTATGAGTGAGTAATCCCCCGTTGTAGGCTATGGGGATGGTAGGGATTGGATGAGATCGTTCATGTAATGGCATCAAATTGTTAGGGCATGGTGCCTAGTATCTTTTATTAGTGCTTTATGACTTTGTTGCAACTTGTTGTGCTTAATGCTTGTCACTAGGGCCCGAGTGCCATGATTTCAGATCTGAACTTATTATTGATTCATTATGATAGTATTGTTTCTGGTCTTATCTACAAGTTGTGTACACACGTTGTTGTCCGGAACCTATGGCCCCGAAGTGACAGAAATCGAGATAACCGGAAGGGAAAGACTTTGATGTGAGGATCACATGTGTTCACGGAGTGTTAATGCTTTTCTCCGGTGCTCTATTAAAATGAGCACCTTGATTGCCAGTAGTTCCCTAGATGCCCCGCTGCAAACGGGCTGGCAGGACAAAAGATGTTGTGCAAGTTCTCATTGCGAGCACGTATGACTATATATGGAACACATGCCTAGGATTGTCTAGTACTTGGGTGCTTTATCTTATTTATCTGCAATTGCCCTATGTTCTGATTGCTATGTGAATTGTCTTGTCCATGCAACGGCCGTCCATCCATCCCTATGCCTACCGCACTCGAATCCCACTGTTTACTGCTTTTGTTACTACTGTCTTTGTTTTACTACTGCTGTTACTTTACTATTCCTACTACAAAACTGTTGCTACTGATAAACTGCTGTGAGCAAGATTGTTTCCAGGTGCAGCTGAATTGACAACTCAGTTGTTAAGGCTTATAAATATTCTTTGGCTCCCCTTGTGTCGAATCAATAAATTGGGTTTCACTTCCCTCGAAAATACTGCGATACACCCCCTATACTTGTGGGTCATCACCCACCCGGGTGGAAGCTCAGCGCCGGCGGCGTGCCGGTGCCGCCGGTCCCCGAGGACGACGAGATGGTTGAAGAGATCTAGGCCGCCATTGCGGCGAGGCCGGATCCTGAGCTCGCCGAAGACCCCGACAATCTCGTGCACTAGGAATAGTTCTTCGCCGAGCACTGGCTCGCCGAACTCGCCGCCCACCAAGGACCTCCAGGCTCGCCGCCCAAGCGCAACAACGCGGCGGGCCACCGCCAATGGTGGAGTGCGCCTGGATGGACGCTCAACGCCGTCCTCGAGCACATCCACGCCGGCAACAACCTCCGGCTGGGCTTCCCGCGTTCGTCGGCACCGGCGACGAGGGCAAGGCGCCAGCCACCGGCCAACTGGTTGTCTAAGAGAATGGGCAGCATAAGCTCCTCCTCCTCTGCCGCCTCACGCTCGTCCGGATCCGCGCCGGCGCAGTCGCCGCGCACCAGCGGCGAGTTTTTTCGTCCCCTAAGCGCGAGGCCGACACGTCGGTCCACTCGCTGCCGAGGACGCGTTCACGGGGCATCGTCATCAATAAACCCCGCGCACCGCCGCTGCCGACCGGCTGACTCCGCTTGCGCCAGCCAAAGCCGGAGCCGCCGACATGGGTGGATTTCCCTGTTGCCTCTCAAGCCCAATACTAGCATTGTTCTGCAAAAGCTAATTTTACTACATTCTATCTGATATAAAAGAGGATAGTGGGAACACAAGCACGAAATGAGATTCAATGATTGATTATATACACATACCATGCAACAGAAAGGTACCGTGGTGGGTGGATTTTGTTTTGCTCCTTGAAAGGACAAAGAGAGAATTCCTTAATTGACACTATGTCCCAATATGATTCTTTATTTGACACTGAATTTTTTTTACTTCCCTATTTGACAACTAGTGTAAATATTTTGCCTTATATGGCACTCTAGTGTATTTTAAGAGCTAACGATGTTAGTTTGGGACCTACAAAGACATTTTTGCCCCTGGTGAATAATGTGACAAAAACAAATGGTAATCTGCTCATGGTGAAATTATAAAATCATATCCAAAACATGTTAGTAATGGAGTACGGTTTACATGTGCAGTTGAGACTTGACCTTATGGAAATTTGGGCCTTTTGAAAAACTCTATTTCATCACCGTGTATTACCGAAAGTCAACCCACCGATTTCACATACACGTATACTCCTAATCCCACTAGAGTAAAGATTTTTGTTGTGACTATTTAGGTCCCGTTCGGTTTGGAGGAATATTTTTGTTGCGACTATTTAGGTCCCATTCGGTTTGGAGGAATAGTACGGAAAAACTAGAGGAAAGCTATTCCTAAGGAATTATTTCCTTTTTGATCGTTCGGAACGGAGGAATCACTTCCTACAAATTCTATGGAAAGTTTCTCTCTCCCAGGAAAACGCAGGAAATCAAACATCCACTAGGAGCTTGTTTGGTAGGAGGAGAACCCAGCCTTTTCTTAGGGAAATAAATCCACTAGTAGGGAGGTGTGGAACAAAATCCCGGTTTAAACTGTTTTAGTGAATTCCCGGTCGGGATTTTATTTCCCGGGGTAAAAATCCCGGTACATCCAAACAAGCCCTAGGGCCTCTTGTTTACCGTTGGTCTGAGGTGAAAGAAAAAAAGGTTGCCCAGCCATGTAATTTGGGAGAAATTAGCGATGGACGACCGGGAGCCGGGCCACAACCAGTACCAAGGATATTTTAACTGCGTGAATACCGGGAAATAGAAGACCGGCTGGCACCCGGTAATGCCGTATTTTGACGGAGAAAAAAAAAAGAGTCCACTAGGTAAAGGAGGTCGATGTCGTGCGGAGTTGAGGAGCGTCGTGGGGACGTGTCCACGTACGACTGGAGCAAACATGAAATCTACAGTAACTGACTTGCTTCCGATCGCCAATAGGCGTCAAATCGGTCGGTCTATATGTATCTATATGTAGCTCCATAATAGGACCTCAGATCCCAACACGTAATGACCGAACTCATGCTGTCTAGCTTTACTTTCCTAGACTTAAGATTTAACAAAACGAATAGAATTTAGACATACAGCTAGCACTAACACATGGGTACTTTGGTCCATCTAGAAAAAAGTTGACGGAAGGATGTAATAGAACTAACGGTAGTGTGATATAAGGCAAATTTTTTAGACTAGGTATCAAATAAGGAAGTGAAAAAAAGTTGGTGTCAAATAAGTAATTCTCTCAAGGACAAACCATTGAAAGCAATACCGTGCATATTATTTCTTTCTAATATATATTGTATGTTGGGGCATAGACGAAATAAAACCCCTCTCTCCCAGTCTCCGATAGGAATTTTCTTCTATGGAGTACATGAGTTAGAATATTGGAGTTCCACCACTCTCCATAAGTAATGCAAAATTCGATATTGCAATTAACTTGTCCAGAACACACACATAGATTGAAAAATGGAAAAGGTTTACTCCGAAACTAAATTACACAGTGAATATATAAACACAACTTAACTATTTATCCAATTTCTTATGTAACAATCTCTTTCTAGCTCTTTTTTTCGATAAAGGGCGCTTTATTTAACTCATAGGTAGCATCACGATGATACAACATCAAGGAGCATACGCAACGGCCTCTGCATAGCTAGGACGATGCACATGGCCTCAATTTCCGAACATAATTAAAAGATGAAAGAGAAGAATCACATGGACGTAGAGCTAGTATAACGTCTAAGGTAGTGGACGGCCAATCTGCGTGTTGATGTTATGACCGGCCTCGCGTACAGCCGGAGGAAGTCTGCTAGTGGGCCGAATAAGGGGCTTAGCCCATTTATTTTATTATACGAGGAGTTGTAATTAGACTATTCAGATTAAGCAATAATCAGAGTTATTATTGCCGACTCCTCAAGGAGTCGGTCTTGAAACCCTAGCCGCCGCCTATCCAGCGCCTCTGCCTCCTCTTCCTCGCGACCACGGCGCCGACACGCCATCGGCGACGTCCAGCTCCTCCTCATCTTCCCTTCCACCCATATAACCTACGCCCTAGACCTGGTAGACTAGCTGGTTCTACCAATTTGGTATCAGCTAGCTCAGGCTCGATGTCTTCGGGATTGCCCACCGCCTCCGCCGTGATCGCAACCTCCGGAGCGCTCGCCTCCATGGAGTCGCCGCCAGCCACTTCGGGACCGACCGCTGCGGGCCAGACCGTGCCGCCCCCCGAACCCGCCCCTCTCCTCTCGCAGCAGGAGGTCTCAACGGCCATCCGCGACCTAACCTGGGCGGTCGCGAACCTTCGGACCTTCCTCTAGGAGTTCATTGCACCGTCACAAGCGGGGCAGGGGTTCTCCGCGTCGCCACCACCTCCGTCCACCGCGCCCTTCACACCGCCCCTACCACCACCGCCGACAGCCGTCACCTCGCAGTAGGGGGTCCCGATCACGCAGATCAGGTTCCCACCATCGCCGTCGCAGCTGCCGGCTTGGCTCGACCAGTCTACGTACAAGACGGCGCCCGCCCAGCCGACCGCACCGCAGCCGACCACGCCTTCGCCGGCCGCCGCCTTCGGGGGATTCACCGGGTACGGCGAGCCGTATACATCTATGGCGCCGACCTACTCGCCTCCCCACATCGCTGGGTCGCTCCGAGGGAGCCTACGCCGCTGTTTCGCACGTCCAGCAGCCACCCCGCTTCACCAAGCTCGAGTTTTTCACCTACGACGGCATTGTCGACCCCCTGAACTGGCTCAATCAATGCGAGCAATTCTTACGGGGGCAGCGGACACTGGCATCGGACCGCACCTGGATCGCCTCCTACCACCTTCGTGGCGCCGCCCAGACGTGGTACTACGCCCTCGAGCAGGACGAGGGCGGGATGCCGTCGTGGGAGCGTTTCCGCGACCTGTGCCTCCTTCGCTTTGGACCCCCGGTACGCGGAAGCCGGCTGGCCGAGCTCGGCCGCCTTCCCTTCACAGGCTCGGTGCAGGACTTCGTCGACCGCTTCCAGACATTGGCGTGCCATGCGCCTGGCGTCACGGCTAGCCAGCGCGCCGAGCTCTTCATTGGGGGCCTGCCCGACCACATCCGCATCGACGTGGAGATGCACGAACCACAAGACCTGTAGACGGCCATGTACTACGCACACGCCTACGAGCAGCGTGCTATCGCCATGCTGCAGACTTTCCCCGGGCCGTGGGGCGCGACCCCCACCTCGCCCGGCTCCGGTGGCCCCTGCCCTGACACGTCCCGCCCTGCCAACCGCCCCCGCGGCTACGCCGGCGCCGACGTGCCCCTTCCGTCGCTTGACCGCGGCCGAGAAGCTCGATCAGCGCCGCAAGGGTTTGTGCTTCAACTGCGACGAGACCTATGCGCCGGGTCACGTGTGTGCCCGCCTGTTCTACTTGGAGACCATCGACGACGGGGAGGTGGAGGCCCTAGCCGCGGAGCTCGAGGCAACGACTATCTCCGAGGCCGGCGTTACGACCTATGGGCCGGTCGACGCAAAGGCTTTCGTCGTCTCCCTCCACGCATTGGCGGGCATCAAGATGGCCAAGACTATGTTGCTTCCGGTAACTATCAATGGGGAGCGCCTCACCGTCCTTGTGGACACGGGCTCGATGCACAACTTCATGTCCGGGGACACCATGCGCCGCCTCGCACTCCAGCCGTCGGGTGCCGAGCAGTTCCGCGTCACCGTCGCCAACGGGGACTGCCTTGCGTGCCAGGGCGTGGAGCGACAGGTCTCGGCCCTCATCGGCGATGAGCGCTTTGCCATCGACTGCGTCGGCATCAACCTTGGCTTCTACGACTTCATACTCGGCCTCGACTTCCTGTCCACACTGGGCCCCATACTCTAGGACTGCGACGCGCCGACCCTCATCTTCTGGCGCAAGGGAGGCCACCGAGTCCAGTGGATGGGCATCGGCGGTACAGGTCCTATGACCCCGCAGCTCCAGCTAATGGCGGCCACCCTCGACGAGGCGCACCCCCTGCTGGCCGACCTCCTGCAGCAGCACAACGACATCTTCGATGAGCCACAGGGCCTCCCACCGGCGTGGGCCTGTGACCACTGAAGGGAATATGTCCGAGAGGTAATAATAAAGTGGTTATTATCTTATTCCATGTTTATGATAAATGTTTATTTTGCATGCTATAATTGTATTAATTGTAAACGTTAATACATGTGTGTTTAATAAACAAAATACAAAGTTCCTAGTAATGCCTCTCATATAAACTAGCTCGTTGATTAACAAGATGTTCATGGTTTCCAGATCATGGACATTGGATGTTGTTAATAACGAGGTTACAACATTGGTGGAATGATGTGATGAACATTCATCCGAAGTATAGCATTACGATCAAAGTCATTATGTTTATATTGCTATAACATCATACGAAGTAATCTTAGTCCTTAGACCATGAGATCATGTTAATTGCTAACACCGGAAGAGTATCTTGATAACATCAAATGTCACACCGTAACAGGGTGACTATAAAGGTGGGTTCAGTGCTACGAAGGTGTTATGTTAAGGCTCATGGATCAAGAGTGGGATTTGTCCATCCCGATGACGGATAGATATACTCTGGGGCCTCTCGGTGATATCACATTAAGATAGCTTGCAAGCAAGTGATATGATCACTAGAATGTTATATCACGGGAACGAGAAAAGAGTGCATGTCGGTAACGAGATCAAACTAGGTATTTGGATGCCGATGATTGAATCTCGGACATGTAATATATAGCGAGACAAAGGGATTTAGTTACTAGTGTTAAAGGTTCTCACGCTCACAGAAGTCATCATTGAATGTGTAAGAGTCAGTTTGGATCTCCAGGTCCCGCTTCTGATTATTGATCTGAGAGGGGTCTCGATCATGTCTACATTATTTGCGAACCGTAGGGTGACACACTTAAGGGATACCGACACCATTTGGAGTAAATATCTTTCAGATAAAGATTTAAGAAAGCGCTGGAATTATTTCAATAGACACCAAAACTGTTTCGGGTGAAATTGCTAAAATTGGTTCTGCATGTAATATTGAAATATTGCAGGGGGTTTTATGTGAATGTTTGTTAATTAAAGTAATTAACAAAATTCTGAATAAAATTAATAAAAGAGTTTTATTAAATGAGAGAGTATTAAATTTGGAGAAATTTAATGCATTTAAAATGGAGACTTTAAAAGAGAATGTGAAGGGGCAAATTTATGTGGAGGGAGTTACCACCACATGAATGAGGAGGTGACGGGTCACCCCTTGGGGCGCCGTCCATGGGGAGGGGCACTCCCCCTCCTCCTATAAAAGGCCCTCCTCTCACACCTTCACACTCACACCTCCTCGTGAAGGATCTCTCTCCCTCTCTAGTATTATTCCCCCATGGTCTCAGATTAGCGAGATACATGTTCCCGGTAGCATTATCTGGAAAGGAGTTGCTGCTTCCGCTGCTTTGCGGGAGCGAGGGACGGAGGTTGTTGGGGTACCGGACGTGTGTGCGATCACGGATGCACCGCTGCTTTGCGGTGCTGGACTTTGTGGTGCTGGACTTGCTGGAGCTGGATCTGATGGACGTGCTGGAGTCGGACCTGCTGGACTTCATCACGATCTTGAGATCGGCAAGTGTACCACTACATCATCCACGAGTTCCAACTCATTAACAAAGCTTTGTTGTCTTCGAGGGTAAGTTCTCTATGGATGTATATCCACTCGTTGCTTGTATCTAGTAGATAGATCTTGGGTTATAGTTCCCATCGTAGGTTTTTGTTTTCTATGATGCGAGCCCAACAGTGGTATCAGAGCCTGATCTATGCATAAGTGCTTTGCACGGGTAGTACACATATGTTTATATGTGGGAGATGATGATTATGTTATTGCATCTTCTATGTATTTTGGATATTGGTGGCATAGTGGGATGAAGCGGCCCGGACCAACCTTACATGTCATCGCATATGAGACCGATTCCACGACTGACATGCAAATAGTTTTGCATATGTGGCTGGCGGTTGTCTGTCTCTCCTACTATAGTCAATATCTGATTTACAACAAGTTGCTAATAACTTGGTTATCCTCGTTGTGGTTCATGTTCGTAGGTAAGACCGGTTCTATCTCCGAAAGCCCTAAGCCACGTAAAACTTGCAATTGATAAATTAGAGGCGTCTAGTTTAGATTGTTGCTGGGCTAGTGTCTTGATATGGTATTGTTGTAAGTAGATGTATGATAGATACTCTTATAACACACTCAACGTGTAAGTTCCATAGACCTTGGCCTTACACACAAAGGAATGCTAGAGATCATACCACGATGCAAATGATAGAGATCAAATGCATGGACAATATCATCTCACTTTACACATTAGATGTTAGCATCTTATATTGCTAGTTTGGTGCTATTGGTAGCATTATAAGATGATCCCTCATTTAGATATCAAGATAAAATGTGTTCTTCCTTAAGTATGTACCGTTTTGTGGATCGTGTTTCGATACATCACGTGATGATCGGGTGTACTCGACTCTACGCTTTCATATAACGGGTGTAAGACAGTTTTACACACGCGAATACTAAGGTTCTTACTTGGCGAGCCTAGCATATACAGACATGGCCTCGGAACACGGACCGAAAGGTTAAGCATGAGTCATATAGTTGATATGATGCCCATATAGATGCTCGCCTTTGAAGCTACACCGACTCACGTGATGATCAGACTTGGTGTAGTGGATTTGGCATGTAATCATCAAAAAGGCACTAGGGATGTCGTTTTTGAGTGGGAGTTCATTTCTAATCTGGATTAGTCGAACTCAATTTGTCATAAACTAAATCAAAGTGAATTTGCATAATTTGTTATAGTCATTGGCATCTGTTCACTACCTTATGCTTAGTTTTAATTGAGATAATAGAACTATAGAATTCTGGATATTTACTTTACGAACTGGTATCGTATTGTTTTGAATGTCAATTTAAAGTTTATAAGTCCTATTGCAAAACTTTCAGCAAACTCTATTTACTCCATGAAGTTTAATAAGTAGTATTAAATCAAGAGTAAGAATTCCAATGTTAGTATCTAAAGTATCATGTTTGCCTCCATGATTATTGATATTCAAAAGTTGTTTTAATATCAAGATTATCTAGGAGCTAAAAAATTGTTTTAGAAACCATCATGTGTGGAAGATATTGTGATATCTGAAACAATGTTTTTGGTTGCATTATGATAGAGTATAATTTATCAAAATACATGTTCTCATATTATATGAAAATTTGTGAAGGTTGGAGACGCTAGGCGTCCTAATCTAGCAAAAGGTTTTGGGAACTGATATTATACTCACGATTCATCCTTATAGGCTATAGTAGTTTGATCATGAAAGTTTTCATGATAAGGATGAATAGAAGATGTAAGTAAAATGTTTACTACACTAAAAGATACTAAAGAATGGACTTTTGAAAGAATGCCAAACATTTGATGATGGTGATCCACTTCAAAGTGCAAGTCCAAAGGTATTAGTGTTTGACTATATACGCTTTGTACTATGTGTCATATGAATGACACCACTATTGATGTTGATAGATTCTTTTAAAAGGAAAAGGAATTGCTGAAAGAGAATCTATAAAATATTTGGCAGAAAAGAAAAAGTTGGAAATGTCTAGCTTAGGTATATAGAAGATACACATGTTATGGTTGTATTCCTTGCTTGTTAAACAATGTGGTTCTTAGGTATTGGATACCGAATTGGTTGGTATGAAGTGTCATACAGGACAACGCAATTCATGAACTGCAATGGCCTAAGTAACTAGCAAGAGAATAAGTGATGATGTTGATCGAAAACAAATAAAGTGTTATTGTGTTTTTCATTGTCGTCAAACCTAGCCTTCAAGATTTGTTTTAATAATTATCATTTTGTTCCGGTATTATGAGAACAATGGTTCTTCAAATAATTACCGTATTCCATAAAGGATGGATGAACTTTTACAAGTCTAGTGGGAGAAATCACATCCATAAACACTATTGCTAAAATGTCGCAAGACAAATGATTGAAAGATCACTTCTGAAGTGACATCGTTGTTTAAATTATATTGGAAAGAAAACATGAAGAAACTCCATGTTGATAGATTTTTGGAGTCTTTGATTTTGATCAACTGACGCTTGTGAGACTTTCCTTGAGATAATTGAAACTCCGTCCATAGGCCAAAGAGGAACGGGTGACTAACTTATCGGATATTATACATATTGATGTATATAGTCCATTATATGTAGCCATATGCGATGGATCTTTTTGCTTCATATGCTTTCTCCAGAATTTTAGTGAATATATCTATATATTTACTTAATAAGGAAGAAGTATGAAACATTTGAAAATTGTTCAAAGTCTTTCAAGATGAAGTGAAAAATCATTGTAACAAGAAAATAAAAGAGTTTATGATTTGATCATAAAGGAACATATTTGAGTTACATGTTTAGCAAAACATCTAAGATTTGAGGAATTGTTCCATGATTTGTGTTTCCCGATAAACCATAGGAGTATGGCATATTCGAGAGATGAAATCAAACCATGTTTGACATGGTAAGATCAAAGGTGTCATTTATAAAACTGCCATTATGTTTTAAGGATTGAAGCTTTAGAGACTACCGCTTTTCACTGAAAAGAGCACCATCGTGATCCGTTGAAATGACACCATATAAGTTATGGTTTGGGATAAAACCCAAATTGTCTTTTCTTAAATTTCGGTATGCCATGCATAAGTAAAATGTTTACAACCAAAGTCGGATAAGCACGTCTTTGTAGGTTATCCCAAAGAATTTGTTGGGAATTTCTCCATAACACCGAGGACAAAAGAGTTTGTTACTTGGAACGTCAAGTTTCTTGAGAAGGAATTTTTCGCGAAAAGTTAAGTGGGAGAACAATAGAACTTTGATAAGATTGTTGAACCTTAGCTATATATGCTAAGTAGCGCAGCGCCGGAAAGTGTCCCGGTGGTGGCTGCAATGCTCATGGCTCCCGTGATTACACAGGTTATGATCTCGGAGATTAGAGTTCCTATTGAACCGTGTGGGTCGGTAAGAATCAAATAGTTTGATTTGATAAGAAATTCGTTATTGTTTTGATAATGCTGAACCGACTACATGCAAAGAAGCGATGATGGGCCCTGACTCCATAAAATGACTAGAAGTCATAGAATCCGTGATAGTATCCATACACGAGAAATCAAGTTTCGGAACTTGGAAGACCCTCCGGAAAGGCATGAAGCCTATCGGTCGTGTTTGGATCTATAAATAAATAGACATGGATGTTTAACATCTATGAAATAGTCAACATGTCGGAAATAAGTTTACGGCAATGTTCAAGGAGTTGACTATGATAAGATTTGATCTTACATAGTGATACATTCCAAATGTATCTATAATTTTTGATGTTCCATGCTTAGTTTTATCCACTTTCTTGTGTTTTGTTCCAACTTTGGAGTACTTTTCATATGATTTCTTGGACTAACCTATTAACAAGAGCCACAGTGCCAGCTGCCTGTTTTCTGCTGTTTTTGGTTCCAGAAAAGTCAGAAAATGAATATTCTCAGAATTGGACAGGAGAAAAGCCAAAGTGCCTATTTTTCTGGAAGGGATCAAGTGCCAGAATACGAGACGGAGAGGGGCCAGGGGCCGGCCACACCACCTGGCTGCGCGGCCAGGCTTGGCCCACGCTAGGGGGTGGTCTGGCCGACCCCAACACCCGCTCGGCCTCTCCTTCTGCCTATAAGTTGCCCTCGGGACAAAAACCCTAGGTACCCGATCAAAAATCCACGAAAGAGTCTATAGCCACCGTCGTCTCTGTCCCTAGATCGGGGGGATCTGAAGCTCTTCCTGGCACCCTGCCGGAGAGGGGAATTCACCCTGGAAGTATTCTTCATCACCATGCAAGCCTCCGGTGTGATGCGTGAGTAGTTCATCCTTGGACTACGGATCCATGTAGTAGCTAGATGGCTGGTTTCTCCTCCTTTGTGCTTTCATGTTTAGATCTTGTGAGCTCCGTTCATGATCAAGATCATCTATTTGTAATTCATACATGTTGTGTTTGCGGGGATCCGATGGATATTGAGATGCTATTTTAGATTGATTATTGATTCTATCATGTCTTTGTTATTTGAGATGTTGCATGCTTTCCGTTGTTAGTAGCTATCTTGGCCAAGTAGATGCTAGCAACTCCAAGAGTTAGTATTTATGCTCGATAGTGGGTTCATGCCTCTGGTAATCTGGGGAAGTGACAGAAATCTCTAAGGTACTAGATGTGCTGTTGCTACTAGGGAGAAAACAATGATCCTTTGTTCATAGAACAATTGTATTGTTTACTTTACACGCAGTTCGTAAAGCAATAATCTGTTGCTTGCAACTTAATACTGGAGGGGGTTCGGATGATAACCTGAAGGTGGATTGTTAGTCATAGATGCAGTTGGATGGCGGTCTATGTATTATGTTGTAATGCCCAATTAAGTCTCAAAGGAGTCAAGATGATTAGTATATGCATATATTGCTTTCTCGGTGTTTGTCAATTGCCCCGCTGTAATTTGTTCACCCAGCATGTTATCTATCTAAGGAGAGCCACCTCTAGTGAACTATGGATCCCGATCCTTTTACTTTACATACAATCTACAACTGTTTACTTCTTTGTGTTTACTTTCTGCAAACTTTTACTTCTTTCCATTCAATACGTTTAATCCTTTGTTTTCCGCAAAACACGGTGAGATTGACAACCTCATCGCAAGCTGGGGACAAAGTTCTATGGTTGTGTTGTGTAGGTCTCCACGTTGCTACTAGCACCGGTAGTGCGCCCTGCCAAAGCTCAGTTAGTAACACCTTTGGGGTGTTTCCTTGCTCCTACTTGTTCGATTAAACCTTGGTTTCATAATTGAGGGAAAACTTTATGTTGTGCTCATCATACCTTCCTCTTGGGGTTCCCAACGAGCTCTACATCGATCGTCGAGTGCATCAAGATCTTTTCTGGCGCCGTTGCCGGGGAGTCAAGGACATCTTCACAAGGGGAGTCCCTCATAACCAATCTCTTTACTTTGTTGTTTTTGTTTTGCTTAGTTTCTTTTTGCTTTGTTTGCTTGTTTTGTTCTTCAAAAAACACAAAAAAATTAGTTTTACTTGTTTGCTTTCTTATTTGAAAACCCAAAAAATGACTACTCTTGAAAACACTAAGTTGTGTGACTTCACTAGGACCAACAAAAATTATTTTATGAGCACACCTATTGCTCCACCTGTGGCTGAAAATACTTTCTTTGAGATAAAACCTGCTTTGCTCAATCTTGTTATGAGAGAACAATTTTCTGGTAATGGTAATGAAGATGCTGCTTCCCATCTAAATAACTTTGTTGAACTTTGTGAGATGCAAAAGCATAAGGATATAGATGGTGATATTATTGAACTGAAATTGTTTCCTTTCTCTTTGAGAGGAAAAGCTAAAGAATGGTTGAATTCCTTAACTAGGAATAGTATTGATTCTTGGACTAAGTGCAAAGATGCTTTTATTGGAAAATACTATCCTCCTGCTAAGATTATATCCATGAGAAGTGAAATAATGAAGTTTAAACAACTTGATAATGAGCATGTTGCTCAAGCTTGGGAAAGAATAAATCTTTGGTTAAGAATTGTCCCACTCATGGACTGACTGCTTGGATGATCATCCAAACTTTTTATGCAGGATTGAACTATTCTTCAAGGAACCTATTGGATTCTGCTGTTGGAGGTACCTTTATGACCATCACTTTGGGTGCTGCAACAAAACTTTTGGATAATATGATGGTTAATTATTCTGAATGGCATACTGAGAGAGCTCCACAAGGTAAGAAGGTAAATTCTGTTGAAGAAACCTCCTCCTTGAGTGATAAGATTGATATTATTATGTCTATGCTTGTTAATGGGAAAGCCCATATTGATCCAAATAATGTTCCTTTAGCCTCTTTGGTTTCTCAAGAAGAGCAAGTTGATGTGAACTTCATAAGAAATAATAATTTTGGCAATAATGCTTATGGTAATAATGCTTATAGGAACAATTTTGGTAACAACAATTATAAGCCATATCCTCCCAACAATGGTAATGCTTATGGAAATTATTACAACAATAACAAGAGTGCTCCCTCTAAACTTGAATTTATGCTTAAAGAGTTTATTAGTAAACAAACTGCTTTCAATAAAACTATTGAGGAAAAACTCTCCAATGCTGAAAGAAATATAACATCTTTGGCTGAAGCTCAATCTTCTTTGAATAAAATGGCTGCTAAACCTGAAACTAATGAGAATCCCTTTGCAGCTACTAATGCTATACAAGTAAGAATTGATGAAAATGTTAGACTATTAGCTGAATTACATGCTAAGTTGGAAAGAGAAGATGAAATTGCTAGAAACATTAGTGTTACTACTATTACCACCACTAGTGTTGAGGCTAATAATAGTTCTACTACTTTAGATGATAAAGTTTATTTTGATCTTGATGGTTGCAACATCTCTAAAGTTATTAAGTTTCTACAAAAGCTTGCTAAAAGTCCTAATGCTAGTGCTATGAACATGGCTTTTACAAAACACATTACTGATGCTCTCATAAAGATTAAAGAAGAAAAGATGAAACATAAAGCTTCTATCCCTATAAAACAAGAAGATGGTTGGGAACCCATCATTAATATGAAAGTGAATGACTTTGATTTCAAAGCTTTGTGTGATCTTGATAGTAGTGTTTCTATTATGCCTAGAAGGATTTATGATATGCTTGATTTGCCTCCTCTTGAAGATTGTTATTTGAATGTCCCACTTGATGCTAATGCTAAAAAGAAACTCATGGGGAGTCTTAATGATGTTCTTATTATGGTTAATGATTCCTATGTCCCCATTGATTTCTATGTTTTGGATGTTGAATACCATGCTTCTTGTCCTATTACTTTGAAAAGACCTTTTATTAGAACTGTTGGTGCCATCATTGATATGAAAGAAGGCAACATTAAATATCAACTCCCACTCAAGAAAGGTATAGAACACTTCCCTAAAAAGAGAGAAAAGATTTCTTTTGCTTCTCCTATGAAAACAAACTTTGGTCTTAATGCTTCTTCATTTGAGAACACTTGATTCTTTCTTTGCTTCTTATGCCTAACTTAAAGGCGTTAAAGAAAAGTACTTGTTGGGAGATAACCCAAGAGTTTTAGATGAGTCTTGGAAGGTATTAACTCTGTAATAAACTCTCCTTATCTTTTTTATTTGCTTTTTGTGCCAAGAGTAACCTCTAATGAGAGTGAAGTAATGATTGGGAAAGTTGCTGTCCCGAAACAGATTTCTGTCCTTCACCGTAAATATTCCTGAGAGAGCTCTGTACTTAGGATTGAGCTGTAATTTTTTGTGCTTCTGCCCCAGGTTGTTATCTAACTTTTGTTAGTTCAATGCGTTTTGATTTGAGCAACAGAAGGTCTTCGAAAAAATTCGTATTTACCTGCTGGTCTGTTTTGACAGATTTCTGCCATTTTCTGCATTTGCTTCTTGTTAGTTCCTTCTTGAGTTCCTTTGAGGAATTGAGCTTTTTGAGGGAAGTGCTACAGTATATAGTGTTCTAATGGAAGTTTATTTGGTGTTAGAACTGAACCTTGAGATTATTTATCTTAAGTGCACTAATGTTGCTAATGAGATTGTGTGAAGTTTTGTATGAAGGAAAAATTTCAGGTGTATGGAAGGAATGAGTAATGAGATGAAGGAAGGACTAAAGCTAAAGCTTGGGTATGCCACGCGTGTCACCTCAAGAAACATCCAAGAAGTACAAGCATCAAAGCTTGGGGATGCCCAAGGCATCCCCTTCTTCATCAATAAAAATCCAGGTTTCTTCCAAACGCTTCATTTTTATTGTTTCATGCACACTTGTGTTTTTTTTGGAGCGTCTTCTTTTTCATTTTCGTTTTGGTTTTAGTTTGCTTTTGTTTGCTTAGTTTTCTGAATAAATTGGTTGGACCCCCTCTTTCACACTTTGGTTTGCAAATAGTTTTGTTTGGTTTGGAAAATAGTAGGAAAGTTCATGCTTATGTGGTAAAAAGAGCTCGTTTTTGACTGTGGCCATGCTTTGTCATGCCATGCTTGATATTGTTTTGGCTTTATGCTTAGTATTCTTTGCTGTAGCATGACTTGTTATAAACAATTGAGATTGCTTAATGTGCCTTGGATGAATCATGCGTTATTTTAGCATATTAAAGCATAGTATAGTGGTATTCTCCTTTGATGCTTTATTTGGGTTGACTTGGAGCATGCTCACACCATGTTATGACTATCCAATGTCACCATAGCCTTTATGATCCTTTATTTTTCAATCATTAGTATCACTTTATGCTTTGATCAATGATGTTTTGTCGCTCTGCATGATTATGGCCATTATTGCTCTCTTAGTTTGTCGCTCCCAGTCTTTTGCTAGCCTCCACAACAAAGTATGAGTTCCACTCATGCATCCAAATCCCTAAACCAAATTTTTACAAAGAGTCCACCATACCTACCTACTATCTTATGCTATTCCAAGGATATTCATGCTTTTGTGTACCTTCCACTTGTTATGAGAAAACTAGTGATTAAAGCTCTCACGAACTTGATGGCACACTTTACTTTATTGCCTCTAATAAACTTGAACCATTGGGTCCTTCTTTGTTGCGTATATGCTTGCGCTTTATAAGTTGAAATTAGCAGAACCATGTTTCATGGGGAACGCTTTCAACATTGCACTCGTACTTTGTACCCTGTTGATATTATGATCTTTTGCTTACGGATCCCGGTGGTGTGAAATAAAAGTGGAACTTGTAAGATCATGGAGTTTGTATGTGTGTTAGAGAAACGTCTGGGCCGCTAGCCTAAGCCATGCCTAATCATGGTGGAAACTTGCAGCATCACCGTAATGAGCACTCTATGAAGCATCCTCAATAAAAACCTATGCAAATAGCAAATAAAAAGATCGCTGAGATGCTCATTGTCTGCTTGCCTTGTCATTTTGATTATGGGAAAGCTCCCGTATCATGTGCAAGGGGTACCCCGTTGGCGGTTCTTAATGATACACATATACTTACAATGACAAGAGCTTACTCGTGACTAAAGTTGAGTAGCATGAGGATCCGTCTTCGTAAGTAAGGGGCATGAGATTTCGGTTTATAACTTGTCAAGCATATCCTCTTAGTTGTGTCACTTTAACCTTAATCACCTTAAAGATGCTTATGATAGGGGCAATGAGAGCTGAAAGCTATAAGTACCATAATTTTTGGAAGCTCTTTATGAGACTTGAATCCCTACTTCCTTTTACAAAAGGCATTTCTTCCACCATTATATTGAGTCTCCACCTTCTATCTTTATGCACTACTTTGAGAGCATAGTGGCCATTCTTAGTTCTATGTGCATTGTCCCAAGACTAGTTGATTGATGCATAACTTGTTATTGCTTGTTTTAAACTATTGTATCTAGTCACTCTTAAGAACTTTGAAGGCGTCCTATGCATTTATATTTGCTACTCTATTGAGGGACAAGCTGAATAGTTTCATGCTATGTTTTCTTTATGTGAAACAAACAAACGTCTTGCAAAGCATGTTATTCATGAATCTTTTGTTTGTACCTTTTCATGTTGCATCATAGTCTCTTTGCTTATTGCTAGAACTTTGTCTTTCATGTTATGATTGAAGTACTATGATCCTAGCTTTGAATGTGTTGCAAATACTTTGAGCAAGTCTTTGATGGTGCATGTCACCTCAAAAATTCTTTCTTTTTTATCACTTACCTACTCGAGGACGAGCAGGAGTTAAGCTTGGGGATGTTGATACATTGCAAATGTATCTATAATTTTTGATGTTACATGCTTAGTTTTATCCACTTTCTTGTGTTTTGTTCCAACTTTGGAGTACTTTTCATATGATTTCTTGGACTAACCTATTAACAAGAGACACAGTTCCAGCTGCCTGCTTTCTGTTGTTTTTGGTTCCAGGAAAGTCAGAAAATGAATATTCTCGGAATTGGACGGGACAAAAGCCAAAGTGCCTATTATTCCGGAAGGGATCAAGTGCCAGAATACGAGACGGAGAGGGGCCAGGGGCCAGCCACACCACCTTGCGGCGCGGCCAGGCTTGGCCCGCGCCAGGGGGTGGTCTGGCCGACCCCAGTACACCCTCGGCCTATCCTTCCGCCTATAAGTTGCCCTCGGGACGAAAACCCTAGGTACCCGATCAAAAATCCACGAAAGAGTCTGTAGACGCCGTCGTCTCTGTCCCTAGATCGGGAGGGATCTGAAGCTCTTCCTGGCACCCTGCCAGAGAGGGCAATTCACCCTGGAGGTCTTCTTCATCACCATGCAAGCCTCCGGTGTGATGCGTGAGTAGTTCATCCTTGGACTATGGATCCATGTAGTAGCTAGATGACTGGTTTCTCCTCCTTTGTGCTTTCATGTTTAGATCTTGTGAGCTCTGTTCATGATCAAGATCATCTATTTGTAATTCATACATGTTGTGTTTACGGGGATCCGATGGATATTGAGATGCTATTTCAGATTGATTATTGATTCTATCATGTCTTTGTTATTTTAGATCTTGCATGCTTTCTGTTGTTAGTAGCTATCTTGGCCAAGTAGATGCTAGCAACTCCAAGAGTTAGTATTTATGCTCGATAGTGGGTTCATGCCTCTGGTAATCTGGGGAAGTGACAGAAATCTCTAAGGTACTAGATGTGCTGTTGCTACTAGGGAGAAAACAACGATCCTTTGTTCATAGAACAATTGTATTGTTTACTTTACACACAGTTCGTAAAGCAATAATCTGTGGCTTGCAACTTAATACTAGAGGGGGTTCGGATGATAACCTGAAGGTCGATTATTAGTCATAGATGCAGTTGGATGGCGGTCTATGTATTATGTTGTAATGCCCAATAAAGTCTCAAAGGAGTCAAGATGATTAGTATATGCATATATTGCTTTCTCGGTGTTTGTCAATTGCCCCGCTGTAATTTGTTCACCCAGCATATTATCTATCTAAGGAGAGCCACCTCTAGTGAACTATGGATCCCGGTCCTTTTACTTTACATACAATCTACAACTATTTACTTCTTTGTGTTTACTTTCTGCAAACTTTTACTTCTTTCCATTCGATACGTTTAATCCTTTGTTTTCCGCAAAACACGGTGAGATTGACAACCTCATCGCAAGTTGGGGACAAAGTTCTATGGTTGTGTTGTGCAGGTCTCCACGTTGCTACTAGCACCGGTAGTGCGCCCTGCCAAAGCTCAGTTAGTAACACCTTTGCGGTGTTTCCTTGCTCCTACTGGTTCGATTAAACCTTGGTTTCATAATTGAGGGAAAACTTTCTGCTGTGCTCATCATACCTTCCTCTTGGGGTTCCCAACGAGCTCTACGTCGATCGTCGAGTGCATCACATCGCGATATTTAGTCTTGACGAATTAATGTAGCAACCACTACATATAATTTGGTATATGGTAGTTGAATAAACAAAACAAGGTTCTTCTAATAGAATGGTTACCTAGGACGTGTACATGACATGGTCCGAAGGGTTTTGTTAATTTAAAGGGTGCTAAAAGTGCATGCAAACTTCAATAGTTGAAGTAAGCATAGCGGAGTTGGAATCTTCACCATGATGAAACTGTTAAAAGAGTTTAAATTCATCGGAGATGATGAAGATGCTTGCATTTGCAAGAAATTAAGTGGGAGCGCTGAGACATATTCTAAAACATTATGTAGAGGACATATTGTTGATTGGAAATGATGTATCTTATATTGACACAAGTTAAGAATTTCATTGAAATAATATTTCGATGAAAGACTTGGGCAAAACCGGAATATTTGGCATCAATATCTATATTGATAGATTGAGGTGCTAATATGGTTGTGCCAGACATACATATATGAGATATTGAAAGGGTTCAATATGGAAACAACAAGAAAGGTTCTTGCTGCATAGAAAGGATTGTATCAAGATTCAAGTGTTTCATCACCTGGTGAGTAAAATCACATGAAGATTTTGATCGATTATACCGTGATATGTATATATCGAGAATGTCCTATGCTCTAAATGTTATGAGGACATACCAGAATGATTCATAAGATGATCATTGGACAATAGTAAAGATATTCTTATGAGCTTTGTAAGAACTAAGAATATATCATGTGTAAGTGACAAATAGTTAAAGGTAGTTCATTGTAAAGTGTTACATTGATACTAGTTTTGTCACAAGATACAAATTAAATTTATCTCAATTTAGACTATGGGTGGCACAATGTAATGGAAAGGATGTTCCATGATAGATTTGGATAAGTTTCAAAGTTGAAACATTGTGACGGATACTACAACAAAAGGCTAAATATATGACTGCTATAGTAGCAGCAAAGGAGGGCATTTGTGTTAAGAAGTTTGTTATCAAACTAGGTGTGGTTCAAAGTGGGCTAATACTATGAAGATATATTGTATGACAATAATATCAACATGTTTTAACCCGAACAAACTAAAGGTCTCACCAAAGGACCAAATTTATACAATGCCATCTCATTTGAGAATGAGTGATGCGTAGAGACGCAAAGACCTGCAAATACACACGGACCTGAAAGTGCCAGATCCGGAGATTATGTTAACCACTAGCAAACGCCTATATTCAACACCTAGGTGTTGTATATACAAGTTTACAAACTAGATTATTGAGTCTAGTGCAAGTGGGAGACTGAAGGGAATATGCCCGAGAGGCAATAATAAAGTGGTTATTATCTTATTCCATGTTTATGATAAATGTTTATTTTGCATGCTATAATTGTATTAATTGGAAATGTTAATACATGTGTGTTTAATAAACAAAATATAAAGTTCCTAGTAATGCCTCTCATATAAACTAGCTCGTTGATTAACAAGATGTTCAAGGTTTCCAGATCATGGACATTGGATGTTGTTAATAACGAGGTCACAACATTGGTGGAATGATGTGATGAACATTCATCCGAAGTATAGCATTACGATCAAAGTCATTATGTTTATATTGCTATAACATCATACGAAGTAATCTTAGTCCTTAGACCATGAGATCATGTTAATTGCTAACACCAGAAGAGTATCTTGATAACATCAAACGTCACACCGTAAAAGGGTGACTACAAAGGTGGGTTCAGTGCTACGAAGGTGTGATGTTAAGGCTCATGGATCAAGAGTGGGATTTGTCCATCCCGATGACGGATAGATATACTCTGGGGCCTCTCGGTGATATCACATTAAGATAGCTTGCAAGCAAGTGATGTGATCACTAGAATGTTATATCACGGGAACGAGAAAAGAGTGCATGTCGGTAACAAGATCAAACTAGGTATTTGGATGCCGATGATCGAATCTCGGACATGTAATATATCGCGAGACGAAGGGATTTAGTTACTAGCGTTAAAGGTTCTCACGGTCACAGAAGTCATCGTTGAATGTGTAGGAGTCAGTATGGATCTCCAGGTCCTGCTTCTGGTTATTGATCTGAGAGGGGCCTCGATCATGTCTGCATTATTCGCGAACCATAGGGTGACACACTTAAGGGATACCGACACCATTTGGAGCAAATATGTTTCAGATAAAGATTTAAGAAAGCGCTGGAATTATTTCAATAGACACCGAAACTGTTTCGGGTGAAATTGCTGAAATTGGTTCTGCATGTAATATTAAAATATTGTAGGGGGTTTTATGTGAATGTTTGTTAATTAAAGTAATTAAAAAAATTCTGAATAAAATTAATAAAAGAGTTTTATTAAATGAGAGAGCATTAAATTTGGAGAAATTTAATGCATTTAAAGTGGAGACTTTAAAAGAGAATGTGAAGGGGCAAATTTATGTGGAGGGAGTTACCACCACATGAATGAGGAGGTGAAGGGTCACCCCTTGGGGCGCCGGCCATGGGGAGGGACACTCCCCCTCCTCCTATAAAAGGCCCTCCTCTCACACCTTCACACTCACACCTCCTCGTGAAGGATCTCTCTCCCTCTCTAGTATTATTCCCCCATGGTCTCGGATTAGCGAGATACATGTTCTCGGTGGCTTTATCTAGAAAGGAGTTGTTGCTTCCGCTGCTTTGCTGGAGCAAGGGACGAAGGTTTTTAGGGTACCGGACGTGTGTGCGATCACGAATGCACCGCTGCTTTGCGGTGCTGGACTTGGTGGTGCTGGACTTGCTGGAGCTGGATCTGATGGACGTGCTGGAGCCGGACCTGCTGGACTTCATCACGCTCTTGAGATCGGCAAGTGTACCACTGCATCATCCATGAGTTCCAACTCGTTAACAAAGCTTTGTTGTCTTCTAGGGTAAGTTCTCTATGGATGTATATCCACCCGTTGCTTGTATCTAGTAGATAGATCTTGGTGTATAGTTCCCATCGTAGGAAATTTTTTGTTTTCTATGCTGCGAACCCAACAACCACCACATCCACCTGCTGCCGGATACGACGCTTGTCGCCGTGCGCCCATACCGCTACCCCCAGCTGCAGAAGGATGAGCTCGAGCGCCAAGTGGCGGTGATGCTTGCGCAGGGCATTATCCGAATTTCGACGTCGCCGTTCTCGGCACCGGTGCTCTTGGTGCGCAAGCCCGATGGCACGTGGAGGTTCTACATCGACTATCGCACCCTCAACGCCGTCACCTCCAAGGACAAGTTTCCCATACTCGTCGTGTTCGAGCTCCTGGACGAACTCCATGGGGCGCGCTTCTTCACCAAACTCGACCTCCGCTCCGGCTATCATCAGGTGCGGATGCATCCGGACGACATTGAGAAGACGACGTTCCAGACACCAGGGCCACTTCGAGTTCTAGGTGATGCCATTCGGCCTCTCCAACGCTCCGGCGACGTTCCAGGCCCTCATGAACGACGTGCTCAGCCCCTACTTACGCTGCTTTGCACTGGTTTTCTTTGATGATATTCTTATCTACAGTGCATCTTGGGCGGAACACCTGCAGCACGTCGCCATCATCTTCAACGAGCTTTGAGCGCATCATCTTCACCTCAAGGGCTCGAAGTGCTCTTTCGGCACGACCTCCGTCGCATACCTGGGACACGTCATCTCAGCGGAGGGCGTTGCGATGGATGCGGATAAGGTCGCCACCGTCGCTGCGTGGCCGACTCCGCAGTCGCCGTGCGCCCTACGCGGCTTCTTGGGCCTCGTAGGCTACTACTGGAAGTACATCCGGGACTTCGGCCTCATCGCTGCGCCACTGACGCACCTTCTGTGCCGCGACGCCTTCGCGTGGGACGCGAAGGCCACGGAGGCATTCCAGGCCCTCCAGCGGGCACTCACGATGGGACCGGTGCTGCAGATGCCGGACTTCGACAGCCCCTTCGTGCTTGACTACGACGCCTCCGACATCGGGTTCGGCGCCGTCCTCCACTAGGGCGAGGGACCGCTGGCCTTCTTCGGCCGCCCCTTCGCCGCTCACCACCACAAGCTTGCCGCATACGAGCGCGAGCTGATCGGCCTGGTCCAGGCCGTGGCATTGGAGGCCTTATCTTTGGGGGCGGTCGTTCCGCGTGCGCACGGATCACTACAGCCTCAAGTTCTTGCTGGACCAGTGCCTCTCCACTGTTCCGCAGCACCAGTGGATCAACAAGCTCTTCGGCTATGACTTCACGGTTGAGTACCGTCCCGGCCGTCTCAACATGGTTGCCGACGCACTGTCGCGCCGCGACATGGAGGTGTTTGCGGGGGACGCCACGACCTCGGGAGCGGTCCTGTGCATCTGCTCCGGGCCATCATTCGTGCTCATCGACGACATACGCCAGGCCACGGCGACCGCCGGCGATGCGCAGGGCCTACGCCAGCGCCTGGACGCCGGCGAGCTGGCGGCGCCCTGGCACCTGACTGACGGGATGCTCCTCCATGGGCGCCGTCTCTTTGTGCCCGACCACGACGACCTTCGCCATCAGGTCTTGACGTTGGCGCATTCGGCTGGCCATGAGGGTGTGCAGAAAACCCTCCATCGTCTTCGCGTAGACTTCTACATTCCGGGCGATAAAGCGCTGGTGCAAGATTGGGTGCGGATGTGTGTGACGTGCCAGCGCAACAAGACGGAGACGCAACGACCAGTGGGTCTTCTTCAGCCCCTCGAGGTGCCCTCGCAGGTGTGGGTTGATATCTCCATGGACTTCATTGAGGGGCGCCCAAGGTGGGGGGCAAGTCTGTCATCCTCACGATGGTCGACCGCTTCTCCAAGTACGCACACTTCATTGCGCTCGGCCATCCGTACAACGTTGCGTCCATGGCATGCGCCTTCTTCGACGGCATCGTGCGCCTCCATGGGTTTCCGTCGTCGATCGCCAGCGACCGTGACCCGGTGTTCACTGGTCACGTCTAGCGAGATCTCTTTCGGCTGGCCGGTGTCAAGCTTTGCCTGAGCACGGCGTTCCACCCGCAGACGGACGGTCAATCTGAGGTGGTCAACAAGGTGATTGCGATGTATCTGCGCTGTGTTAGAGGTGATCGTCCACACGCTTGGGTGGACTGGTTGGCATGGGCAGAGTACTGCTACAACACCTCATATCACGCCGCCCTGCACACCACGCCTTTCGAGGTGGTCTACGGCCGTCCGCCCCCGCCAATGCTGCCGTTTGAGGACGGGACGACCCGGACTGAGGCTGCGGGTGACTTGCTCCGCACCCGCGACGAGATCTTGGCAGAGGCGCACCAACGCCTTCTCCAAGCACAACAGCTGGCCAAGAAGTACTATGATGCTCATCATCGCGAGGCGGAGTTCGCGGAGGGTGACTGGGTGTGGCTGCGCCTCCTTCACAGGACGACACAGTCCTTGGACCCACGCGCAAAGCGCAAGTTGGGACCTCGCTACGCTGGGCCCTTTCATGTGCTGGAGCGCATCGGGACGCTCGCCTACCGGCTGGAGTTGCCGCAGGGGTCTCGCCTTCACGACGTGTTCCATGTGGGCTTGCTCAAGGCCTACCGTGGAGACCCACCTGCAGCGCCGCCGACTCTACCTCCTACGGGCGAGGGCCGTCTGTTGTCGAGCCCGGAGAAGGTGCCGAAGCCGCAGAAGCGCCGTAACGTCTGGCATGTCCTGCTGCAGTGGACAGGCCTTCCGGTGGATGATGCTACTTGGGAGAAGCTTGACGAGTTCCGCCAGCAGTTTCCGGATATCCAGCTCGAGGACGAGCTGTTTGTCGAGGCGGGGAGAGATGTTATGACCGGCCTCACTTACAGCCGGAGGAAGCCTCCTAGTGGGCCGAATTAGGGGCTTAGCCCATTTATTTTATTATATAAGGAGTTGTAATCAGACTATTCAGATTAAGCAATAATCAGAGTTATTATTGCTGACTCCTCAAGGAGTCGGTCTTGAAACCCTAGTCGCCGCCTCTCCAGCGACTCCGCCTCCTCTTCCTCGCGACCACGGCGCCGACACGCCGTCAGTGACGTCCAGCTCCTCTTCATCCTCCCTTCCACCAATACAACCTACGCCCTAGACCTAGTAGACTAGCTGGTTCTACCAGTTGAACATAATCTCCTTCTAGCTCATGCTTCAGGATTATGTGGAAGTATTATACTATACACAGTATGTCACTAGCCGTCACTATTCCTTCTAAAAATAGAGCTAGCCATCTTTACTGACCTCGCAAGTACTGTGTACATTCTCCAAAACAATGGTATGCATTCGAGATCAATCAGAGTGATAAACCACAATTGCATAGTTCATTTCGTTTATCTCCCTCCCTCTTTCTATGTCTCTACACACACCCACACACCCACACACCAACATAGGACACTCTCTATCATTAAATAAAAAAGGAATATTTTTAATTAATAAGGTACAAGGTGTGAGACACGAGCGACATTTGCGAAACAAATCAGAGACCCTACCCGGGGTTTGGACTAGCTAGACCATAGCTCGCTCATTCAGGAAAATCCATATATATAGTACCTTTGCCTCCTGCCGCACAGGAAACAGTTACACTCAATGGGCTAGCTCACATGAGAAGATGGAAATATCAGCTACACTTTGCACAATCAACATTGAAAATGCCTACTTCCCATGTTTTGACACAAGGGCAGATTTCCCCGTTGCCTCTCAAGCCTAATCCTAGCATTGTTCTCGTACTATTTGACTTTACACTCTGCTATTTGATACAAAATGGAGAAGTAGGAAGACATGCACGAAATGTGATTGATTATATAGTAGTATACCATCGAACAGTAATAGTACCATGGTGGGTGAGCTTTGTTTGGCTCCTTAAAAGGACATGTATCCATACTTTATTTGTTTTCTATTTAATATATAGCGCATAGAATGTTGAGGCACAAACGAAATGAAACCATGCATTTACATATCTCTCTTTTTATGTCTGTGTTGGGGGATACCCCGGGTAGGGTCATGCCGGGGTATAAAGGCCGAGTCAGCCGAGGTACGGCAAGGTCAAAGCAAGTGTGTCCGAGTCACCTCAAGGCAGGCCGAATCACGGGGTAACCCGGGCTGGAAGATGTCCACCTAACTGAGTTCCGTCCGACCTATGTCGTATGTCGGCAGGATGTATCTAACTTGTATGCAGGTACATGTGTGACCGGATTAACCAGACATGATCCGGATTATATCAGGCTTGCAAGAGAAGGAATGTATCTCGCTGGTCAAAAGAAGGTCACTGTACGCAGAGCGTGCGCGAAGCGGACAGAGGCTAGGACCACCGAGGCGTGGCCGACAAGGGTGATGTTGCCTATGTCGGATGACGCTGGCGCCGCAGAGGCTCACGTAGCCTCTGCATGGCTGACGACGGGGAAAAGTGACCCGGTCGGTTTCCTATTTTGGGAAGCTTGGAATATGCCTCCACGTATGCCCTAATTGGAGACCCAGTCACCCCTATTGTTGGGGGGATACCCCCGGGTAGGGTCGCGCCGGGGTATAAAGGCCGAGTTAGCCGAGGTTCGGCAAGGCAAAAGCGGATGCTGGCCAGGTCACCTCAAGGCAGGCCGAATCACGGGGTAACCCGGACCAGGGGACGTCCACCTAACTTGGTCTCAACCGACTTAAGCCGTACGTCGGTAAAATATATCTAACTTGTATGCAGTAACAGGTGTGGACGGATCAACTATGTAGGATCCGGGTTATATCAAGCTTGTAAGAGAAGGAAGGTATCTCGCTGGTCAAAGGTGGCAACTGTACGCAAAGAGTGCGCGAGGCGGACAGAGGCCGGACCACCGAGGCGTGGCCGACAAAGGTGACGAAGCCAATGTCGGGTGACGCAGGCGCCGCAGAGGCTCACATAGCCTCTGCATGGGTGACGCGGGGGAAAAGTGACCCGGTCTGCTTACTATTTTGGGAGGAGGCATATTCCCTGGAATATGCCTCCACGTATGCCCTAAGTGGAGACCTAGCCGCCCCTATATAAGGAGGGCTAGGGCCTCTGTAGAAGAGGTTGGTCTGGAACAGGTTGAGTTATACTGGTTGATACAGGAGAGATTGCTCTGAGGGCTAGCTAGTGGCGAGAGTAAGAGAGGTCCTTCTTCCTCCTCTCCCCAATATAGCTCTAGGAGCACTTGTAATTTGTGAAGGTGAATCAAATATAAAACTTCTGTGTGTGGAATCACCACACTATCCCTCCCTGGATTCCCCTAGTGCATTTAGTCCCCACCTTTAGCCTATCCATGGCATCTGTCGTGACACCACCACGACAGTTGGCGCCCACCGTGGGGCTAGCAGCGCTAGCAGGGGTCAAGATCCGGACGGGAAACCTCATCGGCACTGGCGAACGCATCGTCTCCGGGCTCGTTCAGCGCTTTGGAGCGCTGGATTTCGTCAGCGACAACGTCAGGTGCTTCGGCATGCGTCCTCTTCCGCGCAACGGCCTCTTCGTCAAGCTCGGCGCACACAAGGTCTACGTTGATGTGGATGTGTCATGCGTTCATCCGTGGCACGTCGTCGAGGCAGGCGAGCCACCCCTTAGCGTGGTTCACGGGGCACGTACCACTCGCTCCTCGGACCGCGTAGAAGTGATGATGACTGTGCCTGGCGCTGGCACAAGCAAAGATCCGACACCAGATCCGGAAGCCACGCCCAAGGAAACGAGGGAAGGTAGAGGTCCTCCACTAGAGAGGCCAGAGAATGTGTTGCGGGAAGCGATGGATAGCTTGGCAAACCCTGTAGCAGCAGCAGTAGATCCGACTCAGGCACAGGCCGAGCTAGAGGAAACTAGGCAAAAAATACTAAGGGTGCAAAAAAGATAGCCGTGGCTCAGCAGTCGTTGAACATGATGCTGCGTGAGTATGCAAAGGCAAATAAAGTTGATGCTGTAAAAGTAAAGGGGAGAAACCTCATGAGTGAAATGAACAAAGAGGGAGACACTAGGATTGAGGAGTCAGAGAACTGTTTGTCCATGGGGCTGACGAAGTATAGTACCCCGGCAAAGAACCTTAGAGCAGCAGATGTAGCTGCATCTGAGTTAGAGGGTCTAACGGGTGAAGCCCGTCAGAGACAACAAGATAGGGTTAATGAGTTGGTTCGGATCGCGAACAGGCAAAACGAGGAATTGCTCAGGGCAAACCCGGAAAGAGCTCGGGCCTCCAAGATCGTTCATTCGGCGGTGGGTAACCCGGAGAAATCCGTTGGAGCCGCATCGTCTCCTCATGGTGGTCCTAGGAGAGAAGAGGTAGTAACCTCGGCCAGGAGGAACAAACAGATCGTCCCGTATGACCCCACGAGGGCAGGGAAAGGAAAATAAGTGCAGAGAAATGACGATCGACAAAGTGTGAGCCGAGGAGAAGCTGGCCGAGGTAACCTTGACCAAGGCAACGCCGGTGAAAGAAATACTGTAAATGGCAATGCCGGACAGCGAAACTCGGCAGGAGCAGGACAACCGCAGCAGCCGAATATACCAAGGCAAGAGCAAAGTGCCGGCCGAGGTATGCAACAGAGAAGTGCTCCACGAGAGCAGGATCGGTATAACGATGGAGATTCCGAAATGGTGAACGCAGGATACCCAAGGCCAGACTATCATGTGATAGGGTCAATATTAGGAAACAGGGATTTGATGCCTGATGATGCCAGATTAAAACTGGATCGACTGTATTGGTCAGAACAGATTGAATGTCAAGGTCCACCGAGTACTGCGTGTTTTGGGCCCTGGATCATGAAGGAGCCGCCGATACCTAACTTCCAGTTACCTAGAGGCATAAAGACGTATGACGGCAGTACTAAGCCGGAGGATTGATTGATAAACTATGCTACAGCTATGAAAATTGCTACAGGCAACTTGAGATGGGCTGTGAGATACGTACCCCAGATGTTGGAGGGGCCAGCGAGGGTATGGTTAAACAATTTGCCGCCCAGAAGTATTAACTGTTGGATCGATTTTGAGGAAATGTTTATCAGCAATTTCTCAAGAACGTATCAGAGGCCAAATAGGCCACAGACCCTAGCTATGTGTAAGCAGAGACCGAACGAGACGGGCCGGGAGTTTTTAACCCGGTGGTGTACCGTGAGAAAATCGTGTGAGGGTGTGATAGAGTCACGGGCCATAGCATGGTTTGCGCAAGGGTGCAGATACGCAAGCGAGCTGTGGCAGAAGTTGCAAAGGAAAATGCCAACTACATTGGCAGAGATGATCCGGATTGCTGATTCGTATGCTTTGGGTGATCCGACTCAACCTAGGCTCGTGTCAAACGAGTCAAATGAGGAGTACTACCAGAGATATGGAGCCAGATCATCCCAGAGGAATGATTACAGAGGTAAAAGAAGAGATGACAGACCGGATCACCGGTACAGTTTGCAACAAGTTGCTGCTGTGAATCAAGATCAGCCCGGAGCAGGGGGCAGTCAACGTTAGAAAACTAGAGGGAAACAATGGAAACCGAGAAATAATGGCAAGAAAACTTGGACGCCAGAGCAAAAGAGACAGTGGCAAGAAAAGAAGGACCTTCCGAGGTATACTTATGAGTCAATGTTGGATCAGCCGTGTAAATTTCACACGCCAAATCTAAGTAACCCAGCAGGTCATACAACAAGGCAATGTGAGTGGATGCGTAAAATAGAACAAGGTGGTTCAGGGAATGCTCAAGCACCCCGGAATGATCAACCTCGGTAGGAATTACCCCAGCAGCAATTGCTCTCCGGAGCAAACACGCAACAGCTAATGTTGCCTCCCCCTCTGCCGAGGTATGATAACCATGAGAGAAGGGATGCATTGCATAAGGTAGAAGACCACCATCAGCCGGATCAGAGGTACCCCGGAAATGAGGGGAGAAATGAGTACAGAGAGCATCATCAGAGTTACTGTGGGTTTACCACTGAAGAAACAGACAGAAAGAGCTTGCAGCGCCGACATATGGAGGTGAATGCGGTAATGCTAGCAGTGATGAGGTATATGCCTTGGTCGGACCAGGAAATTACCTGGAGCATCAAAGATTATCCCAAGCTTATGCCAAGTCCTGGTTCATATGCATTGGTGCTGGATCCGACATTCATTGGGCCAAATATCAATGTGAGGTTCTCAAAGGTACTAATTGACAATGGCAGTAGCATTAACATCATGTATGCGGATACAATGCGCAAGTTGGGTATCTCGGAGAACATGCTCCAGGCTACAAGGACAACTTTCCATGGTATTGTGCCAGGCATTTCTTGTGAGCCCATAGGCAAGGTCTGGGTTGACGTCTTGTTCGGCACGAGAGATAATCGCCTAACTGAGAATTTGGAGTTTGAAGTGGTGAACTTAGAAAGCGCGTATCACGCGTTACTCGGAAGACCAGCACTGAACAAGTTCATGGCAAGTTGTCACATCATTACTTGAAGATGAAGTTGCCCGAGCCAAACAGAGTGATTACCATTGCTGGAGATTTCCGACGTTCCATTGAGTGTGCATCAGCCGGGTCTAACCTCGCCGAGTCACTTGTGATTGCGCAAGAGAAAAGAAAAATCTAGGAGGGTAGCGGCATTGGCTCAGTCCGCGCAGCAATATATGTCGGTGCTGAGTAACCCGCATGGAAGTGTCTCATTTCAAGCGGCAAAAGATACCAAGAAGGTGCATGTTGATGATATGTTCCCAGAGCGCACCGTAACGATTGGTGCCGGTTAAATGACAAATAGGAAAGCGAGCTCGTCAACTTCCTCCGTGAGAATCGAGACATTTTTGCTTGGTCCACAGAGGACTTGCAAGGTGTTTCAAGGGAGTTGGCCGAGCACTCTTTGAATGTGAGACCCGGAGCAAAGCCGGTGAAGCAACCTCTCCGCCGGTTCGCCGAAGATAGCAGGAAAGTCATCAGAGATGAGATAGCTCGGTTGTTGGCTGTAGGATTTATCATGGAAGTTCTTTACCCGGATTGGCTGTCTAATCCGGTGCTGGTGGAAAAGAAGAAAGATGCTCCGAATGTGGCAGTGGTTTGGCATATGTGTATCGATTACACGAACCTGAATAAGGCGTGTCCAAAAGATCCATTCCCACTGCCCAGAATAGATCAGGTCATAGACTCAACTGCTGGATGTGAACTATTGTCATTCATTGATGCATATTCTGGTTTCCACCAGATACCTCTGAATCCGGATGATCAAATAAAGACTGCATTTATCACCCAGTATGGGGCTTATTGCTATCGCACCATGCCATTTGGTTTACGTAATATAGGGGCAATGTACCAAAGATGTATGCAAAAATGTTTGCACGACCAAATTGGTCAAAATGTACAAGTGTATGTGGATGATGTGGTTATCAAGACCAAGGAAAGCAAAACGCTCCTTGACGATATCAGGCAGACATTCGCGAACCTAAGAAGGTTCTGGATGAAGCTTAACCCGGAAAAATGTACCTTCGGTGTCCCGGCTAGAAAGTTACTCGGATTTCTTGTCTCCAGCCGAGGTATCGAAGTTAATCCAACTAAAATATGGGCCATTGAGCGAATGGAACTACCAAAGTGTCTTAACGATGTCCAGAAGTTCACTGGTTGCCTAGCATCGTTAAGTCGGTTTGTGTGTCAGTTGGGAGAAAAGGCATTGCCTATCTACCAACTCATGAAAAAGTCGGATAAGTTCGTTTGGACGCCGCAGGCTAATGAAGCCTTTGCCCACTTAAAGAAGATGTTAGCCACTGCACCAGTGCTAGCCTCTCCACTATCAAAGGAGCCAATGTTGCTCTACATAGCCGCAACCAACCGAGACTGTGGGATCCTATGCTTTGGCGACTCGGATTTGGTAGTACAGCAAGTGTCGGGACTGTGGGACGCCCTTGATCCAAACATGGCGCTGTACAGATTTCATGTGCAGAAGATATCTGGTTACTTTGAGGGTTGTGAATTTCACCATGTACCCCGGGTGGAAAACGACGACGCCGACGTATTGTCGAAGCTCGGATCAACCCGACAAGCAATTCCACCAGGGGTAGCATTGGAACACCTCAGAAAACCGTCTATCAGGCCGTCCCTAGAAACCGACTCAATTTACGTCCCGGAGGATACAGAATCCGGAGCGGTGCCCATGGACGTTGACATGGGAGGTGGAGCACGAGACCCGGGGACTGCCTCAGCGAGCCCGGGGACTGCTTCGCAAGACCCGGGGACTGCCCAGCGCGATCCGGTTGAGGTTATGCCGGTCGATCAGATGGAAATTGATGAGGAAGTGTTCCCTGTGCGAGCAATACCAGCTTGGGCACTACCTATATATCAATTCCTGAAAGATGGAACTTTACCCATTGAGGAGGTGCTATCCAGGCAAACTCAGAGGAGAGCAAAGCCATACAAGACCATCAATTCCGAGCTATATAAAAGGAGTGTGACTAATGTCCTTCAGCGATGTGTTGAACCAGAAGAGGGGCTTGACATCCTCCGAGATATACATCAAGGGGAGTGCGAACATCATGCCTCGTCCCGAGCCTTGGTGGCAAAAGCTTTCCGGCATGGATTCTACTGGCCAAGTGCCTTAGAACAAGCAGAAGATCTGGTGAGAAAGTGCAATGGTTATCAGAGGTATGTTACCAAGACACATATGCCAATGTCGGAGCTCAAGACCATACCAATCACCTGGCCATTTGCCGTGTGGTGTTTGGACATGGTTACCCGTTTAAACCAGCAAGGGGAAATATGACTCACATTTTGGTCATGGTGGACAAATTTACAAAGTGGATCGAAGTGAAGCCAATAGGAAAATGTGATGGAGCTACGGCCGTGACATTTCTCTAAGACATCATCTTGAGATACGGTTATCCTCACAGTATCATAACTGATAATGGCACAAACTTTGCTGAAGGAGCATTTACGCGTTTTTGCCAAGATAAGAAGATCCGGCTGGACGTTGCCTCGGTAGCCCACCCCGCTTCGGACGGACAAGTGGAAAGATCCAAGGGATTGGTATTATCCGGGATAAAACCCAGGCTCATTGAGCCGCTGCAAAGATCAGCGGGGTGCTGGATAGAAGAACTACCAGCAGTACTGTGGAGTTTAAGAACGACTCTAAATAGATCAACAGGCTATACGCCATTCTTTCTGGTATATGGGGCAGAAGCTGTATTACCAGTCGACATAGAGCATGACTCGCCTAGGGTCACCCAATAGACAAAAGCCGAAGTGCAAGAGGCCCGGCAAAATGATGTTGATCTGCTGGAAGAAGCGAGAGAATTGGCATTGTCCAGATCCTCCATATATCAGCAAAATCTCCGACGCTATCATAGCCGGAAAGTAAGCCCCCGAGTTTTCTAGGAAGGAGATCTGGTACTCCGGTTGGTACAACGTACCGCTGGCATGCATAAGTTATCCCCCCATGGGAAGGGCCCTTCATTGTGAGCAAAGCATTGCACAACGATTCCTATTATTTTATCGATGCAAAGCCACAGGAAAAGAACAAGGCGGACAAGTCCGGCGAGGAATCTAAGCGTCCATGGAATGTAGCTCTACTTCATCCTTTCTACACTTAGCAAAGAAGTGTATGTATCCGAATCTTCTCATATGTTGGTATGTATGCCAGTAATGAGCTTATCAATGAAATCTTGGGACCTCGAGCAGTAACTCGGGGAGTATTGTCTTCTGTATTTATTATTTATACGTCGGCTGGCATAAGTTGTTCTACTTAGGCCGGATTAGTAATGTGTGAGCACAAAGAACCCAACTCTTCGACTTGCTGCTGTCCAACAAGAATTGGCTTCATGGCAAGCAAGAGAACAAGTTTAGAATTGCGTAGCACATGAAAAACGACTAAGGAAAAGGACTTAATCGAGTCGACGTTTGTTTTTCGACCTAACCTTATGTGTACTTTAAATTTACTATGCTGAGTTACTTTGAGCTAATCCTAAAGTTTCCAAGTATTGTTAAGACAATTTTTGAAACTCGGACTCGTAAGTCATAAAACCGAACCAAGGTAGACGCGAGCCGAGCCAAAAGATTGGAAAAATGAGAAAACGAAACTCGGGGACTACGCCCAAGTCAATCCAGCATAGAAACTTAGTAGCAAAATATTACTTGTGCATTTGATACAACTACACCCGGCATACCGGGGATCTGATGAAATTTAAAAGTTTTTTCGATCAAGGGGCAGCAGGAGGAAGTTCGGCGTCATCTTCGCCCTCCTCAACGTCCGAAGCCTCGTCATCTTCGTCTTCATCCGAGCCATCTTCGACATTTTCAGCGTTCTATTCATCGGCAGCATCCAGAAAGCTCGGTCCTTTGTTCCACTGGTGAATGGGGGCATATTGGATGAAGCTGTGAGCGCAAGCCTTGCGCCGAGCCACCCAATCCGGGTCAGTAGACCACTTTGATCCCGTGCACATGCGTGCAAGGAGATTGAGGTCAATCTTCTCATACCACGTGAGCACGTAGTGAAGAACGATATCAGCGCCGGCGCGCCCAGCAGATTCTCTCCAGAGATCGAGCTGAGTCTCGCAGTCCATAAGCCTGGCAAAGAGAACAGACAGATTCTCCAGAGTATCCTCTTCAGGCCAAAAGGCGTTGAAGATCCGGATTACCACGTCCATAACATCCTTGCCATAGTTCCTCACGGTCTCAACTCTGGAGGACAAGCTGACTATCAGATCTTCGAGATCAAGAGGAATGGAGCCAAGACCAGACGGAGTACCCCTCTGCTGGCGGAACTTGGTAACAGCCTTGGATGCAATAACATCGCTCTTTGGGAACTTGTCTGGAAAAAATAACACATGTGGAATGAATAAAGGAAGCAGACCCGGAGAGATCAATGTCGGTTGAAGGAAAAGAACTTACTGGAGATATGGCTATGAACCCGGGACAGCTCCTTGATGCAGTTGTCACGCCTCTCCCAGAGTTGCACAAGCTCAGCATCCGCCGACTCAAGCTTGACGTCGGCCTCCTCGAGTAAGTCCTGGTCCTTGGCAATCTGAAGATTGAGGCGCTCGCGCTCTTCAGTATAGTCCTGGCCGGCTTTTTGGAGCTCGGATTGGTGCTGTGGTTTCAATTTCTTCATCTCAGCCTTAAGCTTGGCGATCTCATCATCCTTGGTCCGGAGGAGGGCGAGCTCATCATCTTTATTTTTGAGCTCGGCTTGATGTTGTACTGCTTGTTCGAGAAAATGCAGCATCATATCAGGCATGGGCACACTATCTTCAAGAGATGCTGAAATAGTTTATTGACCCGGCAGATCCGAGGTATGAATGTTCGCCGAGCCAAGGAGGAAAGGAGATGGAAAGCATAGCAAGGTTGAGCAAACATAATTTACCCTTGATCTAATCCAGATTCTTCCTCATAAGTGTGTTCTCAGCCTCCACCCTAGTTGCGAAAACCGAATGATGGATTAGTTCAGCAGAAGAAGATGAAGGAAAATGGAAAAATGCTGAGGAAGAAACTTACCCCTCTTATCATGATCAGCGAGAAGTGCGTTATGCTTGGCGCGCGACATCTTATGAGTGTCCAGGAGACACTGAAAATCAGCGCTCCGACGGTTGGTGGTCACCTGAAAAGAGTACAAAAATACAACTTAGCCTCGTGCATATTCGAAGTGTACAAAATCCGGGCCAAGTGGAACTTAACCCGGCTCTAGGTGTGTGTATATTCGAAGTGTACAAAATCCGGGCCAAGTGGAACTTAACCCGGCTCTAGGTGTGTGCATATTCGAAGTGTACAAAATCCGGGCCAAGTGGAACTTAACCCGGCTCTAGGTGTGTGCATATTCGAAGTGTACAAAATCCAGGCCAAGTGGAACTTAACCCGGCTCTAGGTGTGTGCATATTCGAAGTGTACAAAATCCGGGCCAAGTGGAACTTAACCCGGCTCTAGGTGTGTGCATATTCGAAGTGTACAAAATCCGGGCCAAGTGGAACTTAACCCGGCTCTAGGGGTGTGCATATTCGAAGTGTACAAAATCCGGGCCAAGTGGAACTTAACCTGGCTCTAGGTGTGTGCATATTCGAAGTGTACAAAATCCAGGCCAAGTGGAACTTAACCCGGCTCTAGGTGTGTGCATATTCGAAGTGTACAAAATCCGGGCAAAGTGGAACTTAACCCAGCTCTAGGTGTGTGCATATTCGAAGTGTACAAAATCCGGGCCAAGTGGAACTTAACCCGGCTCTAGGTGTGTGCATATTCGAAGTGTACAAAATCCGGGCCAAGTGGAACTTAACCTGGCTCTAGGTGTGTGCATATTCGAAGTGTAAAAAATCTGGGCCAAGTGGAACTTAACCCGGCTTTAGGTGTGTGCATATTCGGAGTTACCAAGGAGCTACGTTAGTTTTCTAAGGAGCATCCGGCCGAGTAACAAGTTACTCCCCCGGAGGGTCGGGGACTAATGGTTATATCACTAATATCTACAACATGCTAAGGAAAAGGGGAAGTAACGTACCTCCATCATCCGACCCGCGAGGTTAATTGCCTTAGCGGTTGTGTTCATTTGAGCAGAAAATTCAGCAGGGCCGAACTTCTCCGGAAGATCATCGTTGTGGACGAACTCCGCCTTGTTCCAATTATTGACAAATTCAATCAGGGTCGGAGGGTATCACTCGCCGCTGAGCATATGGGGCGCCACTAAGCCCTTCGCATTCGCCTCCCTCCTCTCAACCAGGGCAAGGGCCGGGCTGGTGTGCAAAACAAGTTGCTGCGCATCAGCTGGCTCGGCAGGGGCGTCCTTCGGTGCTGGAAGCTTCTTGGAAAGCATGGACGCGAGAGTGCGCTGTCCAGCCTCGACGGACGCTGCCCTAGTGGCGTCAGGGGCCTTTTTTCCCTTGGGCTGTTGAGAGGAGGAAGTGGTTGCAGCAGATTTACCCTTGGGAGCTGCCTGGGTACTTTCTCGCCGAGACTGGGAAGTCTCGAACGAGGCGGAGGGGCTTGGTGTTGCTGCTGTTGCTCTTGGTGTTGCTGCTATTGCTCTTGCTGCTGGAGTTGGTGTTGGTGCTGGTGCTGGTGCTGGTGCTGGTTTATTCTTCGGTGGAGGTGCTAAGGTAGCCTCGGTAGTAGCTGGTTGCGGCGAAGCCAAAGTGGTGGATGCCGCTGCCTCGGCTGGTCCTGTCTCCCCCGCTCCAAGTTTGCCCCCCTCTTGACGAGGTGAAGTGGAACCCAGAGAAGCCGCTGAACCCCCCGGAATAGGGCTCAGCGGGCGTGAATCGTCGCCATGAGGGGGAGAAGCGCTGTGTCGGAGTGGCGAAGCAATGCTAGATCCACTCTAGGGGACCTCCACCGCGGCCCTGCCGAATCAAACAGTGTCGGATGAGAAACTATAACAACGCAAGAACAATTAAGTGGCAAAGGGAAAAGAGGCTTACTCATCCGAGGTCAGGGGCTCCTTGGGCTTCCGAGCCGTTCGTGCTGGGGCCTTGGTTGCAGGCTTGGACACAGTTTTGTCCCCGCACTTCTTTCGCCTTTCGGCTGGCTGAGAAGGTCCGGAGGAGGAAGTTGATGCAGCTCCCCTCTTCTTCTTCGGTGCAACCGGAACAGGATCACCCACAGCAAGGGGAGGGTCCTCATGGATCTGCCCACCGGTGTTAGCTGATGCCGGAAAAGCATAAGAAAGGGGGACAACGTCAAATTCTTCCATCACCTCGACATCCAAGTCATCTTCATCGTCGGGCCAATCTCTAATGGAAAAGAGTTTACCGGTGGGTCGCTTCGTCGCGTCGGTCATTGGAAGGAACATCTCCTGATCCGGTTCTTCCTCGTCTGAGGTATCCCGGTCTGGCGCCCATTTGAGGGTAGGGTCGGTGCCATCCTCGATGGTCTGCTGAAGAAACAGCTAAGGAAAAGAAAAAGCAACAGGATTAAAACCGACAACAATACCGGAATACGATTTAACTTGGAAAAGGTTTGAAGCACAAGACTTACCAAAGGAGGAAGCCTATCTCGGCAATAGTGCTCAATTCCCCACGTCCACTCAGAGGAGAAGTCCTTGTGGGTGGTGAAGAGGGCCTTGACCCGGCGGTAATTCTCTGTGTTGCTCAACTCAAAAGACAAGGTCCGGTTGGGGTCGCGGCCCCAGATCATGTGACACACTTTATGATTGCGCTTCTGGAGGGGGAGATCTGGTTGCGAACGAATCTGATCATGGCATCCTCGTTGCGCAACCCGAGCTCCTTCAGCTCCGCGAACCTTTTGTTGACCTGGTTAGCTAAGACCGTGGGCTTCTTGGGGATAACGTCCCATGACTCCGGGTTAGGAGGACCCGGAGTATAGGGGCGCAGCCGGATCAGGTCTTCGGTGCCGTCGTTCCGAACATAAAAGAAAGTCCGGGCCCATCCCTTGCAGGAGTCTAGCCCAGTAACTCGGGGGAAGACGGATAGCCTCTAGGGAGAGATTGACGCAGCCCCGAACTGCGTAAGCTGCTTGTCCTCCGGATCAAGCTGGATGTTCGGAATTACGTTCCGACGAAGGCCAAAGAACCGGATCCATAGCTCCTTTGTGGGCCATAATCCGGCATAGCCTTCGATCATGGAGGCGAAAGCAGAGAGAGATGTGATAGCATTGGCAGGAAGGTGGTGCGGCTGGAGTTCGTAGGTGTTCAACCAGTCATGGAAAAAATCGCGAACTGGCAAGCCAAATCCCCGCTGGAAATGTGACTGGAACACCACATACTCACCCGGATTTGGTGAGGGGGCAAGTTCGGCGGAGGCGAGGCGTGCGGTAACACCTAGGGGGATGCGCCTGGTGCGGTAGAGCCAGTCCAGGTCATCCTGGCAGACCCAGGATCCGGCCCACGCACTGCGGTCCGTCGTCGCAGCATCTTCTTCCATCTCCTGCTCGGCGATGATGAGTTCTTCTTCTGACATCTCGAGGTCGCTGCCCTCATTGGCGCTAGCGGCGGAGGGTGGCAGCGGCCTAGACAGACGAGGACCCATGGCGGAGGAGGTGCGCACCGGTGGCGGCGACGCAGATGCGTGTGGAAGCAGTGCGGCTGCGACGCTGCTACTCAAACGCGGTGGCGGTGGTGCTGTCGCGGGGAAGACGAGGAAGAAGAAAGGGCAGAGGGGCGCGAAACTATGGAAAGGACCCAAGAGGCGCACCCCTCCCCTATTTAACCGCTCCCTCAGGAAGGTAGTGGGATCGCGTTTGCAGGTAGGCCACATCGTGTGGCCGTGTACAAACCGGATTGACCAATAAGCATCGAGCCACACAGAAAGCCACAGGGCACAGCGGATCCCATGACGTGACGTTATGATACAGTTAACGAGGAGGCAAGCACGATGTGACGTGTGCTACAGTGATAACTGACAATTACTACGGTGGTTACTGTGGTTGGCCCTTAAAATGAGGCGATGTGATGATTAGCCTCCACGTGGGGAAGCGTATGAGAGAAGGAAGAACAACCCCGATGAGAATGTGGTAACCCGGCCAGCAAGTGAAAACTTGGATGTGCCAAGGGAAAGTAAATCCATAGAATCCGAGATGAGGAGGTAACTCGGAAATAAAGCCTAGAGCTCAGTGAAATTGAACCTATTGTGGCCTTAGCTGCCAAGGCAGCTAAGACCGCACCAGCTTCGGGGACTAATGTTGGGGGGATACCCCCGGGTAGGGTCGCGCCGGGGTATAAAGGCCAAGTTAGCCAAGGTTCGGCAAGGCCAAAGCGGATGCTGGCCGGGTCACCTCAAGGCAGGCCGAATCACAGGGTAACCCGAACCAGGGGACGTCCACCTAAGTTGGTCTCAACCGACTTAAGCCGTAGGTCGGTAAAATATATATAACTTGTATGCAGGAACAGGTGTGGCCGGATCAACTATGTAGGATCCGGGTTGTATCAAGCTTGTAAGAGAAGGAAGGTATCTCGCTGGTCAAAGGTGGCAACTATACGCAGAGAGTGCGCGAGGCGGACAGAGGCCGGACCACCGAGGCGTGGCTGACAAAGGTGATGAAGCCAATGTCGGGTGACTCAGGCGCCGTAGAGGCTCACGTAGCCTCTGCATTGGTGACGCAAGGGAAAAGTGACCCGGTCTGCTTACTATTTTGGGAGGAGGCATATTCCCTGGAATATGCCTCCACGTATGCCCTAAGTGGAGACCTAGCCGCCCCTATATAAGGAGGGCTAGGGCCTCTGTAGAAGAGGTTGGTCTGGAACAGGTTGAGTTATACTGGTTGATACAGGAGAGATTGCTCTGAGGGCTAGCTAGTGACGAGAGTAAGAGAGTTCCTTCTTCCTCCTCTCCCCAATACAGCTCTAGGAGCACTTGTAATTTGTGAAGGTGAATCAAATATAAACTTTTGTGTGTGGAATCACCACACTATCCCTCCCTGGATTCCCCTAGTGCATTTAGTCCCTACCTTTAGCCTATCCATGGCATCTGCCGTGACACCACCACGACACCTATATAAGGAGGGCTAGGGCCTCTGTAGAAAGTGTTGATTTCTGGTTGATCTTTACTGGTTTGATCTCTAGAGGGTTGAGTTTCACTTGTTTGGTTCCTTGTTCCTGAGAGCTAGTGAGTGGTGAGAGTAAGAGAGTTCCTTCTTCCTCCTCTCCCCAAGACAGCTCAAGGAGCATTTGTAACCTTGGAATCTCATTGAATACAAAGTAACTGTGTGTGGAATCACCACACTATCCCTCCCTAGATTCCTCTAGTGCATTTAGTCCCCACCTTTAGCCTATCCATGGCACCTGCCGTGACACCACCACGACAGTTGGAGCCCACCGTGGGGATAGCGGCGCTGCAGGAGTGAAGATCCGGAACGGAAACCTCATCGGCACCAGCGAACGCATCGTCTGCGGGCTTGTTTAGCGCTTTGGGGCGCTGGACTTTGTCAGCAACAACGCTGGCTGCTTCGGCAAGTGACCTCTCCCACGCAACGGCCTCTTCGTCAAGCTTGGCACACACAAGATCTACGTCGCTGTCGATGTGTCGTGCGTTCACCCGCGGCACATCGTCGAGGGAGGCGAGCCACCCCTTAGTGCGTCTCGCGGGGCGCGTATCACTCGCTCCCCTAACCGCGCCGAGGTGATGATGACTACGCCTGGCGTTGGTGCGAGCAAGGAACCGGCACCAGATCCGGAGGTAACACCCAAGGCACCGAGGAAAAGTAGAGGTCCTCCACTAGAGAGGCCAGAGAATGTGCTGCAGCAGGCAATAGGTAGCTTGGCTAGCCCCGTAGCAGTAGTGGTAGATCCGGCTCAGGTACAGGCCGAGCTAGAGGAGACTAGGCAGAAAATTCTAGAGAGTGCGTAAAAGATAGCCGCGGCTCAGCAATCGTTGAACATGACGCTGCGTGAGTAAGCAAAGGCAAATAAAGTAGATGCTGTAAAAGTGAAGGGGAGAAACCTCATGAGTGAAATGAACAAAGAGGGTGATACTAGAATTGAGGAATCAGAGAACTGTCTGTCCGTGGGGCTGCCGAAGTACAGTACCCCGGCAAAGAACCTCAGGGCTGCAGATGCAGCTGCATCCGAGTTAGAGGGTCTGACGGGTGAAGCCCAATAGAGACAGTAGGAAAGGGTCAATGAGTTAGTTCGGATCGCAAATAGATAGAATGAGGAGTTGCTCACAGCTAACCCGGAGAGAGCTGGGGCCTCCAAGATCGTTTATTCGGCAGTGGGTAACCCGGAGAAATCCGCTGGAGCTGCATCGTCTCCTCATGGTGGTCCTAGGAGGGAGGAGGTAGTAACCTCAGCCAGGAGGAACAAACAGATAGTCCCATATGACCCGGCAAGGGCAGGGAAAGGAAAAGCAGTGCAGGGAAATGAGGATCGACGAAGTGTGAGCCGAGGTGAAGCTGGCCGAGGTAACCGCGACCAAGGCAATGTCGGTCAAGGGAACGCTGTGAATGGCAATGCCGAACAGCGCAACCCGGCGGGTGCAGGACAACCGCAGCAGCGGAATATACCACGGCAGGAGTGCAGTGCCGGCCAAGGTATGCAATAGAGAGCAGCTCCACAAGAGCAAGATAGATACAATGATGGTGATTCAGAAATGGTGAACGCTGGGTATCCCAGGCCGGACTATCACGTGATAGGGTCAAGATTGGGAAGCAGGAACTTGATGCCTAACGACGCCAGGTTAAAACTAGATCGGCTTTATAGATCGGAGCAAATTGAATGTCAAGGTCCTCCGGGTCCAGCGTGTTTTGGGCCCGGATTATGAAGGAGCCTCCGATACCTAACTTCCAGTTACCTAGAGGCACTAAGACATATGATGACAGCACAAAGCCGGAGGATTGGTTGATTAACTATGCAACAGCGGTGAAAATTGCTACAGGCAACTTGAGATGGGCTGTGAGATATGTACCTCAGATGCTGGAGGGACCATCGAGGGTATGGCTAAACAATTTGCGACCTGGAAGTATTAACTATTGGATTGATTTTGAGGAAATGTTTGTCAGTAATTTCTCAATCACGTATCAGAGGCCCAACAGACCACATACCCTAGTAATGTGCAAGCAGAGACCGAATGAGACAGACCGGGAATTCTTAACCCGCTGGTGCACAATGCGAAACTCATGTGAGGGTGTGATTGAGTCACAGGCCATAGCTTGGTTTGCACAAGGGTGCAGATATGCAAGCATGTTATGGCAAAGATTGTAGAGGGATATGCCAACTACATTGGCAGAGACAATCCGGATTGCTGATTCATATGCCCTGGGTGATCCGACTCAGCCTAGGCTCATGTCAAACGAGTCAAGCGAGGAGTACTATCAGCGAGATGGAGCCGGGTCATCCCGGCGGAATGAATACCGAGGTAAGAGAAGAGATGATAGACCAGATTACCGGTACAGTTCGCAACAAGTTGCTGCTGTGAATCAAGATCAACCCGGAGCAGGAAGCAATCAACGTCAGAAAACTGGAGGGCAACAATGGACCCCAAGGAGTGATGGCAAGAAAACTTGGACGCCCGAACAAAAATGACAGTGGCAGGAGAAGAAAGACAGGCCGAGGTATAATTATGAGGCAATGCTGGATCAACCGTGTAAATTTCACACGCCAAATCCGAGTACCCCAGCGGGTCACACAACCCGGCAGTGTGAGTGGATGAGGAAGATAGAACAAAGTGGTTCGGGGAATGCTCAGGCACCTCGGAATGATCAACCTCGGAAGGAGTTACCCCGGCAGCAATTGCTCTCCGAAGCGAACACGCAACAGTTAATGTTGCCACCCCCTTCGCCGAGGTATGAAAACCATGAGAGAAGGGATGCAGTGCATCAGGTGGAAAACCAGCATCAACCAGATAAAAGGTACCCCAGAAATGAGGGGAGAAATGAGTACAGAGAGCATCACCAGAGTTACTGTGTGTTCACCACAGAAGAGACAGATAGAAAGAGCTTGCAGCGCTGACACATGGAGGTCAATGCGGTAATGCTAGCGGTGACGAGGTATATGCCTTGGTCGGATCAGGAAATTACCTGGAGCATCAAAGATCATCCCAAACTTATGTCGAGCCCTGGTTCGTATGCGCTGGTGTTGGATCCAACGTTTATTGGGCCTAACATCAATGTAAGGTTCTCAAAGGTGCTAATTGACAATGGCAGTAGCATCAACATCATGTATGTGGACACGATGCGCAAGTTGGGTATCTCGGAGAACATGCTCCAAGCTACAAGAACAACTTTCCATGGAATTGTGCCAGGTATTTCGTGTTAACCCATTGGCAAGGTCCGAGTTGACATGTTGTTTGGCACAAGAGATAACTACCGAACTGAAAATTTGGAATTCGAGGTTGTCAATCTGGAAAGCGCATATCACGCGTTGCTCGGCAGGCCAGCCTTGAACAAATTCATGGCAAGTTGTCACATCAGTTACTTGAAGATGAAGCTGCTCGAGCCAAATGGTGTGATTACCATAACTGGCGATTTCCGACGTTCCATTGAGTGCGTGTTTGCCGGGTCTAACCTGGCCGAGTCACTCGTGATTGCGCAAGAGAAGAGAAAAGTCCAGCAGGTGGCGGCATTGGCTCAATCCACATATCAATATATGCCGGCGCTGAGTAACCCGCATGGTAGTGTCTCATTTCAAGCGACAAAGGATACCAAGAAAGTGCCTGTTGATGATATGTTCCCAGAGCGCACTGTAACGATTGGTGTCGGGTTAAATGATAAATAGGAAAGCGAGCTCGTCAACTTCCTCCATGAGAATTGGGATATTTTTGCTTGGTCCACAAAGGACTTGCAAGGTGTGCCGAGGGAGTTAGTCGAGCACTCTTTGAATGTGAGACCCAGAGCAAAGCCGATGAAGCAACCTCTCCGCCGCTTCGCCGAAGACAGGAGAAAGGTCATCAGAGATGAGATAGCTCGGCTCCTAGCAGCTGGGTTTATCATGGAAGTGCTTTACCCGGATTGGCTGTCTAATCCGGTGCTGCTGGAGAAGAAGAAGGATGATCCGAACATGGTAGTGGTTTGGCGCATGTGTATCGATTACACGAACCTGAATAAGGCGTGTCCGAAAGATCCATTCCCACTACCAAGGATAGACCAAGTCATAGATTCTACTGCTGGGTGTGAACTGTTGTCATTCATTGATGCATATTCTGGTTTCCACCAGATACCTCTGAACCCAAGTGATCAAATAAAGACTGCGTTTATCACCCCGTATGGGGCTTATTGCTATCGCACCATGCCATTTGGTTTACGTAATGCATGGACAACGTACCAAAGATGTATGCAGAAATGTTTACACGACCAAATTGGTCAAAATGTGCAGGTATATGTGGATGATGTTGTTATAAAGACCAAGGAAAGCAAAACGCTCCTTGACGATATCAGACAAACGTTCACGGATGTGAGAAGATTCGTAATGAAGCTTAACCCGGAGAAATGTACCTTCGGTGTGCCGGCTAGAAAATTAATCGGATTTCTTGTCTCTAGCCGAGGTATCGAAGTTAATCCAACTAAAATCCGAGCCATAGACGAATGGAACTGCCGAAGTGCCTTAATGATGTCCAGAAGTTCACTGGTTGCCTGGCATCCTTAAGTCGGTTTGTATGTCGGTTGGAAGAAAAGGCACTACCTCTCTATCAACTCATGAAAAAGTCGTACAAGTTCATTTGGATGCCGCAGGCCAATGAAGCCTTTATCCAATTGAAGAAAATGTTAGCCACTACACCAGTGTTAGCCTCTCCACTATCAAAGGAGCCAATGTTGCTCTATAGAGCCGCAACCAATCGAGTTGTAAGTGAAGTAATTGTGGTAGAGCGTGACGAAGAGGGTAAGTCAGTGCAAAGGCCAGTATATTATTTGAGCGAGGTATTATCGGCTTTGAAACAGAACTATCCCCATTATCAGAAGATGGCATATGGTGTGTATATGGCGGCTAAGAAGCTAAAGCATTATTTTGAAGAGCACCCCATCAAAGTAATATGTGAAGCCCCCATATCCGAGATAATGAGCAATAAGGATGCAAGTGGCCGGATTGCAAAATGGGAAATTGAGCTAGCCCCTTATGCGCCACAATATGACAGGAGAGAAGCAACCAAATCTCAGGTTGTGGCCGACTGTTTTGTGGGTTGGGCCGAGGTGCAATATGAGCCACCATTGCCATATCCGAACTACTGGAGAATGCACTTTGACGGATCAAAAACAAAAATCGGGTTAGGCGTCAGAGTTGTTCTTACCTCGCCCAAGAAGGACCAACTGAAATACGTGCTACAGATCCACTTCGCAGCATCAAACAATGTTGCAGAATATGAAGCACTTGTGCATGGGCTCAAAGTGGCAAAAGAGGTTGGAATACGTCGGATCCAATGCTTCGGTGACTCGGATCTCGTAGTCCAGCAAGTCTCCGGACAATGGGATGCTTTGGATGCAAATATGGCACTGTACAGATTTCATGCGTAGAAGATATCAGGATACTTTGAGGGATGCGAATTTCATCACGTACCTCGGGCGGAAAATGAGGCTGCCGACGTATTGTCGAAGCTCGGATCAACCCGACAAGCAATCCCGCCAGGGGTAGCACTAGAGCACCTCAGAAAACCATCCATCAGGCCATCCCCAGGATCCGAGTCAATTTATATCCCGGCAAATCCGGAATCAGAAGCTATTTCCATGGACAATGATGTGGAAGTGGTTCACGAAACCCGGGGACTGCCTAGGCAAACCTGGGGACTGCTTCGCAAGACCCAGAGACTGTGCAGCGTGATCCGGCTGAGGTTATGCCGGTGGATCAGATGGAAATTGATGAGGATGTGTTCCCAGTGCGAGCTATACCAGCTTGGGCACTGCCCATATTCCAATTCCTGAAAGATGGAACTTTGCCCAGTGAGGAGGTACTTTCCAGGCAAACTCAGAGGAGGGCAAAATCATACATGATCATCAATTTCGAGCTATAAAAGAGGAGTGTAACAAACGTCCTCCAACGATGTGTTGACCCGGAAGAAGGGCTTGACATCCTCCATGATATACATCAAGGGGGATGTGGGCATCACGCCTCGTCTAGAGCCTTGGTAGCAAAATCTTTCTGTCATGGGTTTTACTGGCCAAGTGCCTTGGAACAAGCAGAGGTTCTGGTAAGAAAGTGCAATGGTTGTCAAAGGTATGCTACCAAGACACATATGCCAATGTCGGAGCTCAACAACATACCAATTACCTAGCCATTTGCCGTTTGGTGTTTGGATATGGTTGGCCCGTTTAAACCAGCAAGAGGGAACATGACCCACATCTTGGTCATGGTTGACAAGTTCACAAAATGGATTGAGGTGAAGCCAATAAGAAAATGTGATGGAGCTACCGCCGTAACATTCTTCAAAGATATCATCTTGAGATACGGTTATCCTCACAGTATCATAACAGATAATGGCACAAATTTCGCTGAAGGAGTATTTGCGCGATTCTGCCGAGATAAGAAGATCCGGCTGGACGTTGCCTCGGTAGCCCACTCCGCATCGAATGGACAAGTGGAGAGATCCAACAGATTAGTATTATCCAGGATAAAACCCCGGCTCATTGAGCCGCTGCAAAGATCAGCGGGGTGCTGGATAGAAGAACTACCAGCGGTACTATGGAGTTTAAGAACAACTCTGAATCGATCAACAGGCTATATGTCATTCTTTCTGGTATATGGGGCAGAAGCTGTATTACCAGCCGACATAGAGCATGATTCGCCTAGGGTCACCCAATACACAGAAGCCGAAGTGCAAGAAGCCTGGCAAAATGATATTGATCTGCTGGAAGAAGCGAGAGAATTGGCATTGTCCAGAGCCGCCATATATCAGCAAAATCTCCAACGCTATCATAGCCGGAAAGTAAACCCCCGAATTTTCCGGGAAGGTGATCTGGTACTCCGGTTAGTACAACGTACTGTTGGCATGCACAGGTTATCCCCCCACCCCATGGGAAGGGCCATTCATTGTGAGCAAAGCATTGCACAATGACTCTTATTATCTTATCGATGCAAAACCACAGGAGAAGAACAAGGCGGACAGGTCCGGCGAGGAATCTAAGCGTCCATGGAATGTAGCTCTACTTCGTTCTTTCTACAATTAGGAAAGAAGTGTGTGTATCCGAGTCTCTCATACGTCGGTATGTATGCCGGCAATGAGCTTATCAATGAAACGGTGGCACCTCGAGCAGTAACTCGGGGACTGCCTTAATAATATTTGTTGTCTTTTGTACTTGTTATAATTTTCATGTCGGCTGGGTTAAGTTGCTTCTACCTTAGTCGGATTAGTAATGTGTGAGCACCAAAAACCTAACTCTTCGATTTGCTGTTGTCCAACAAGAATTGGCTTCATGGAAAGCAAGAGAACAAGTTTGGAATTGCGTAGCACACGAAAAACGACTAAGGAAAAGAACGTAATCGAGCCGACATTTGTTATTTGGACTAACTTAATGTTTACCTTGTTTTTGCTATGTTGAATTATTTTGAGCTAGTCTTAAAAGTTTCTAAGTATTGTTAAGTCAATTTTTGAAACTCGGACTCGTAAGTCATAAAACCGAACCAAGGTAGACACGAGCCGAGCCAAGAAATTGGAGAAACAATAAAATGAAACTCGGGGACTACGCCAAAGTTAATTCGGCACGAGCAACTTAGTAGCAAAATACGATCATTGTGCTTAATACAATTGCACCCGGCATACCAAGGATCTGATAATATTCAAAGTGTTTGTTATCAAGGAGCAGCAGGAGGAGGTAACTCGGTACTAGCAGGCGGAACTCCGGCCTTGGCTTCAGAATTATCTTCATCTTCTTCAACATCCGAGGCTTCGCCCTCATCATCTACGCCTGAGCCATCTTCGACGTATTCGTCATCCACAGCGTCAAGGAAGCTTGGTCCTCCGTTCCATTGATGGATGGGGGCGTACTGAATGAGGTTATGGGCGCAAGCTTTGCGCCGAGCTATCTAATCCGGGTCATTGGACCACCTTGATCCGGTGCGCATGCGCTCGAGAAGATCGAGATTTATTTTCTCGTACCATGTGAGCACGTAGTGGAGAACGGTTTCAGCTCCGGCACGTCCGGCGGATTCCCTCCAGAGGTCAAGCTGGGTCTCGCACTCCATTAACTTGTTGATTAGATCAGTGGGACTCTTCGGAGTGTCTTCACCAGGCCAAAGGGCATTGAAGACCCGGACTATTGCGCTTAGGATATCCTTGCCGTAGTTCTTCATGATTCCAACTCGAGAGGACAAGCTGACTACCAGGTCCTCCAGATCAAGAGGAATGGTGCCAGGACCAGATGGAGTACCTCTCTGCTTGTGGAACTTGGTAACGGCACTGGATGCAATGGCATCACCCTCCGGAAATTTGTCTGGAAAAACAAGACAAGTGAAAAAAGTGAGGGAGGTTGACTCGGAGAGATTCATGCCAGCAGAAGAAAAAGAACTTACGAGAAATATGGATGTGAATCCGGGTCAGTTCCGTGGTGCAGTTGTCACGCCTCTTTCGGAGTTGCACAAGTTCAGCATTTGCCGACTCAAGCTTAATGTCGGCCTCCTTCAGTAGTTCTTGGTCCTTGGCAATTTGGAGGTTGAGGCGTTCTCGCTCTTCAGTAAAGTCTTGGCCAGCTTTATCCATCTCGGATTTGTGGAGTGCCTTGAGCTTCTTCATTTCTGCCTTGAGCTTGGCAATCTCATCATCCTTGGTCCGAAGGAGGGCAAGCTCATCATCTTTCTTCTTGAGTTCGGCCTGATGTTGTCCTGCTTGTTCGAGAAAATGCAGCATCATATCAGGCATGGGCACACTATCTTCAAGAGATGCTGAAATATTTTGTTCACCCGGCAAAGCCGAGGTATGAATATCTGCCGAGCCAAGAGGAAAAGGAGAGAGGGCGTAGAAGAAAACTAAGCGAAATGGACTTACCTTTTATCTGATCAAAGTTCTTCCGCATGAGTGTGTTCTCAGGTTCCACTCCAGCTGCGCAATCCGAATGATGGATTAGTACGGCGGGAAAAACAAAGAAAGATGGGAAAAAAGCTATGAAGAAAACTTACCCCTTTTCTCGAACTCCGAGAGAAGCGTAGAATTCTTCGAGCGCAGCACCTTATGTGTGTCTAAGAGGCGTTGAAACTCGGTGCTTCGGCGAGCGCAATCCGAATGATGGATTAGTATGGCGGGAAAAACAAAGAAAGATGGGAAAAAAGCTATGAAGAAAACTTACCCCTTTTCTCGAACTCCGAGAGAAGCGTAGAATTCTTCGAGCGCAGCGCCTTATGTGTGTCTAAGAGGCGTTGAAACTCGGTGCTCCGGCGATTGGTGATAACCTGAGAAAAGCAAAGTTGGTTTGACCATGTGCATATTCGAAGTGTACAAAATCTAGGCCAAGTGGAACTTAACCCGGCTCTAGGTGTGTGCATATTCGAAGTGTACGAGATCTGGGCCAAGCGGAACTTAACCCAGCTCTAGGTGTGTGCATATTCGAAGTGTACAAGATCCGGGCCAAGCGGAACTTAACCCGGCTTTTGGTGTGTGCATATTCGAAGTGTAAAAAATCCGGGCCAAGTGGAACTTAACCCGGTTCTAGGTGTGTGCATATTTGAAGTGTACAAGATCCGGGCCAAGCGGAACTTAACCCGGCTCTAGGTGTGTGCATATTCGAAGTGTACAAGATCCGGGCCAAGCGGAACTTAACCCGGCTCTAGGTGTGTGCATATTCGAAGTGTACAAAATCCGGGTCAAGTGGAACTTAACCCGGCTCTAGGTGTGTGCATATTCGAAGTGTACTAAATCCGGGCCAAGTGGAACTTAACCCGGCTCTAGGTGTGTGCATATTCGAAGTGTACAAGATCCGAGCCAAGTGGAACTTAACCCGGCTCTAGGTGTGTGCATATTCGAAGTGTACAAGATCCGGGCCAAGTGGAACTTAACCCGGCTCTAGGTGTGTACATATTCGAAGTTATTAAGGAGCTACACTAATTCACTAAGGAGCATCCGGCCAAGTAACAAGTTACTCCCCCGGAGGCTCGGGGACTAATGGTTATATAACTAAGCACTACTACATGTTAAAGAAAAGACGAAGTAGCGTACCTCCATCATCCGACCCGCAAGGTTTATAGCCTTGGCGGCTGTGTTCATCTCTGCAACAAACTCCGCAGGCCCAAATTTCTCCGGGAGATCGTCGTTATGGACAAACTCTGCCTTGTTCCAGTTGTTAACAAACTCGATCAAGGCCGAAGGATAGCGTTCTCCACTAAGCATGTGGGGCGCGACCAAACCCTTGGCGTGGGCCTCCCTTCTCTCAACTTGGGCAACAGCAGGGCTGGTGTGCAAGACAAGTTGTGCATCAGCTGATCCGGCAGAGATGTCTTTCTTTGGTGGGGTCTTCTGTGGAAGCATGGACGCGAGCGTGCGCTGTCCAGCCTCGATAATTGCTGCCCTGGCGGCGTCAAAAGCTTTCTTGCCTTTGGGCTGCTACTGAGAAGTTGAGGTTTGGGCTGCGGATTTTCCCTTGGGTATAGCCTTGGGCGCAGCCTTGGTGCTAGCCTTGGTGCTAGTTCTGTCTTCTCGCCGAATCTTTGAAGACTCGGACGAGGCAAACAGAGTTGGTGCTGCCGGTGCTTGTGCTACTGGCGCTGGTGCTGGCACTGGTGTTGATCTTGGCGAGGGTGTTGAAGGAACCTCGGTGGTGGCGGGTTGCGGCTGAGCCGAAGAAGAGCTGGGAGCAACCGCAGCCTCGGCAGAACCACTTCCCCCTGCTCCGAGGTTGCCCTCCTCTTGACGAGGTGGGCTAGAGCCCGGAGCAGCCGCTGAACCCTCTTGAATGGGGCTCAGCGGGTGAGAATCATCGCCATGAGGGGGAGAAGGGCTATGTCAGAGCAGCGAGGCGATGCCAGATCCTCTCTGAGGAACCTCCACCGCAGCCCTGCCGAATCAAACGACGAACAATAAGTTACAACGGAAGAAAGGCACGAAGCAGAAAATTGGATAGGGGAGAAATGACTTACTCATCAGAGGTCAAAGGCTCCTTAGGCTTGTGAGCTCTCCGGTTTATGGCCTTAGTCGTAGGCTTGGTGGCAGCTTTGTCTGCGGACTTCTTTCGTCTCTTCGTTGGTTTGGAAGGTCCGGAAGAAGAAGCAGAAGCAGCACCCCTTTTCTTGGGCGCAACCGGGACAGGCTCGCCCGTGGCGAGAGGACGGTCTTCATGAATCTACCCACCCGGGTTAGCTGATGGCGGATAAGCGTAAGAAAGGGGGACAGCGTCAAATGCTTCCATCACCTCAACGTCAGAATCATCTTCATCGTCAGGCCAATCTCTAATGGAAGAGAATTTACCGGTATGCCGCTTGGTCGCGTCGGGGAGTGGCAGGAACATTTCCTGATCCGGCTCCTCCTCGTCTAGGGAATCTCGATCCTTTGCCCATTTCTGCGAAGGGTCGGCGCCATCTTCAAGTGTTTGCTGAAGAAACAGATGAGAGAGAAATACAAGAAGATCAAATAAGCAACATACTCCGACATACAAAATAACTCGGAAAGAAACTGGAGCACGAGAATTACCAAGGGAGGAAGCCTGTCTCGGCAGAAGTGTTCAACTCCCCACTCCCAATCAGCAGAGAAGTTCTTGTCAGTGGTGAAGAGGGCCTTGACCCGGCGATAAATCTCGGTGTTGCTCAGCTCAAAGGAGGAAGTCCGATTGGGGTCAAGGCTCCAGCTCATATGGCACAGCTTGTGCGTGCATTTCTGGAGAGGGGAGATCCGGTTGCGAACAAAAGTGATCATCGCATCCTTGTTGCGCATCTTGGCGTCTTTCAGCTCCTGGAACCGTTTGTTGACTTGGTTCACCAGGACTGTGGGTTTCTTGGGGATCCGGTCCCACAGATCTGGATTAGGAGGACCCGGAGCATAGGGGCGCAGCCGAATCAGATCTTCCTTCATGCTATTTCTAACATAAAAGAAGGTTCGGGCCCAGCCCTTGCAAGAATCAATCCCCGTGACTCGGGGAAAGATGGATTGTTTCCTAGGTGAGATAGAGGCAGCACCAAACTGCGTGAGTTGCTTGTCCTCCGGGTCAAGCTCCTTATTCAGAATCACGTTCCGGCGCAGACCGGAAAACGGATCCAGAGCTCCTTAGTGGGCCACAGTCCAGTGTAGCCCTCTATGGTGGAAGCAAAGGCAGAAAGAGATGTGATGGCGTTCGTCAGAAGGTGGTGCGGTTGAAGCTCGTAGGTGTTGAGCCAATCGTGGAAAAAGTCACAGACGGGGAGGCCGAACCCACGCTGGAAGTGGGAAAGGAATACTACAAACTCACCCGGATTGGGTGAGGGAGCAAGCTCCTCGGCGGCGAGGCGGGCAACGACGCCCTCCGGGATACGGCGCGTGCGGTAAAGCCAGTCGAGATCGTCCTGGCATACCCAGGACCCAGCCCAGGCGCTGCGCTCGGCGTTCTCCGCATCCTCCTCCATCTCCTGCTCCGCAACGGTGAGCTCTTCCTCTGTCATCTCTAGGTCGCTGTCCTCACTAGCCCTATCGGCGGTGGGGGGCAGTGCCTTGGACTGGTGTGGACCCGTGGCGGAGGAGATGCGCGGGGGTGGCGGCGACGCTGGTGCGCGAGGAACGGTGTGGCGGCGGCGCAGCTAAGCAGGTGCGGCGACGGCGGAGCTATCGCTAGGAGAAAGAAGAAGAAGAAGAAGAAGAAGAAGAAGAAGAAGAGGCAGAGGGGCGCGGGAATGGGGAAAAGTCCCAAGGGGCGCGCCCCTCCCCTATTTAACCACGCCCCTGCGAGGTAGTGGGATCATGCGGTGCGGAAGGGACACATGGTGTGGCCGTGTATAATCCGTATCAGCCAATCAGCGACGAGCCACAGGAAGGGCCACAGGGCGTCGCGGATCCCACAACGTGACGTTATGATACAGTTAACGAGGAGACAGACACGATGTGATGTGTGCAACAGTAACACTTGACATTACTGCGGCAGTTACTGGCAGAGGCCCTTAAAATGAGGCAAAATCATGATTACCATCCATGTGGGGAAGCGTACGAGAGAAGGAAGAATAACCCGGATAACCAAAGGATGACCCGGCCAGCGAGTGGAAACTCGGAATGTGCCAAGGGAAAGTTTGCCTATGGAATCCGGACTATGAGATAATTCGGAAAAGGAGAAAAAGGTTCGGAAAAAGGGAACCTGATGTGGCCTTAGCGGCTAGAGCTGCTAAGACCGCACCAGCTTCGGTAACTAATGTTGGGGGGATACCCCCGGGTAGGGTCACGCCGGGGTATAAAGGCCGAGTTAGCCGAGGTACGGAAAGGTTAAAGCAAGTGCTGGCCGAGTCACCTCAAGGCAGGCCGAATCACGGGGTAACCCGGACTGGAGGATGTCCACCTAACTGAGTCCCGGCCGACCTATGTCGGCAGGATGTATCTAACTTGTATGCAGGTATAGGTGTGGCCGGATTAACCAGGCATGATCTGGGTTATATCAGGCTTGCAAGAGAAGGAAGGTATCTCGCTGGTCAAAAGGAGGTCACTGTACGCAGAGCGTGAGCGAAGCGGACAGAGGCTAGGACCACCGAGGCGTGGCCGTCAAGGGTGACGTTGCCTATGTCGGATAACGCTGGCGCCGCAGAGGCTCACGTAGCCTCTGCATGGCTGACGACAGAGAAAAGTGACCCGGTCGGTTTACTATTTTGGGAAGATGCATATTCCTTGGAATATACCTCCACGTATGCCCTAATTGGAGACCTAGCCACCCCTATATAAGGAGGGCTAGGGCCTCTATAGAAAGGGTTGATTTCTGGTTGGTCTTTACTGGTTTGATCTTTAGAGGGTTGAGTTTCACTTGTTTGGTTCTTGGTTCCTGAGAGCTAGTGAGTGGTGAGAGTAAGAGAGTTCCTTCTTCCTCCTATCCTCAAGACAGCTCAAGGAGCATTTGTAACCTTGGAATCTCATTGAATACAAAGCAACTGTGTGTGGAATCACCACACTATCCCTCCCTGGATTCCTCTAGTGCATTTAGTCCTCACCTTTAGCCTATCCATGGCACCTGCCGTGACACCACCATGACAGTCTGTGTGCCTCTCTAACACCGTAATTAATGCAAAAATCAATATCATAATTAACTTGTGCATGAACAAACACACAAATTCATACTTGGAAACATTCACACCAGAAAACGATTAGACACTAAATATATGCATGCAAGCCTCAACGAAATATTTTCCTCAGAAGACAATCAATTCAGTATTAGCACAAGTTTTTTAGATGTAATCGGTAGGTTCCTTGTATCGATCGCCGGAAAGAAAATGCCCACTCAATTCGAGAAGGACTAGAGTTCTAGTTTTGTCTCTGAGGTTGAAGTATGACCAGCTTATAAATATATTTATCAGCATCTATAACACTGGTTAGTTTCATTATAATATCTATGTAGTATAGATTTGATTTTATTGATATTGCCTTCTTTTTATATAAACGTTTTTGGATAATTTTCTGTAGACTTGGTGAAACTTAGAGAAATTTGGAAAAGTCTACGACTTCAATGAATTTCGAATGGAAGGAGCACCCTCTTATTTGTACAATGTGCGTATATATTAGATTTATTTTCTAACTTGTCAGGTGAGTATTTCATGCTCCTTATTGTTCCTGAATAAAAGGAAGCATGGAAGAAAATAGAAAAAAACACAACAAGACAAACTTAGATTCGGTCAAACAAAAATCTAACTTTTGTCACTATGTAACAAACCTCCACCACCATGGGCTCTTCTCCTTTATTCTCTTTTTTTGTGATTCCCTTCTACTTTATTCTCTTTTATGCATATTTTTTAAGAAATTTCATCGTCCTATTAAAAATTATCAACAACAATACAAAAAGGTCTAAAAGATAAAAATAAATACAAATAGGTCTTTGGATTGCTCTGGTTCAGAGCCCACCAGTCCACCCCACAGGGCACACACCACACACTCGTGCGTTCTACTAGGAGTGGTGGGCAACGATTCTAAAATCACCTTTGCTTCGGTATCCGGACCAAGATAGAAAAATGTGAAATCCTACAACTGGGGTGCATTTTAAACACACGGTTGAGGATCTTCTCAGATTTTAGGAGGCAAACCTCAGCAGTGTTTCTCAAGTTGTTCTTCACTAGCTTCACTGTGAAACAAGCAAGTTTTTAATGGCCGAACACTGTGACCGGTAGATGCTACACTAATTTATGATGCAACACTAATTTATGGTTGCAAAGCTAGCGAGTGCGCAATCAGTCCACCCGGGTTCAAATCCCCATGTGGATCGAATTAAACGGGGCGTTATCCGAGTGCGTATAGCTGCTGGAGAGGTCTCATCTACTTAACAACGTATAGTCCGCGAGGTACCATTTCAGATATTTTAACTAGCTGCCCCTTTTCATGTCGTTAATGGGGCTATAAGTTTGAAAGAAAGCTAGTCTCGTCAAATACATGCTTAAAACCATAGGAATAAAATTACTGGGTGGAATTTTTAATATTGCAAGCTTCTTATTCATCCTTTCCACCATGCCATTGTCTTGCCAACTCCTCTTAACATCTCTCAGTAGCAGGTACAGCTTAGCTTACTCATCCGGAAAAAACCTATGCACATATTACCATGGTTTCTTCACGCGCAAGCAAGATTCACCGTGCATGGGCTAGTTTAATCGAGAGAATGAGACCATAGGCTATACTTGCCATAGTCAAGTTGGAAAATGGCTACTTCCCAAGTTCTAACACAAGGGTGGATTTCCTCGTTGTCTCTCAAGCCCAATCCTAGCATTGCTCTGCAATATAGCTAACTATATTCTATTATCTGACACAAAAGGGGTAGTAGGAAGACAAGCACGAAATGAGATTGATTATATAGTATACTATCGAATAGTAAATATAAGATGGTAGGCGGGGTTTTGTTTGACTCCTTGAAAGGACAACCCGTCTGAAAGCCATATTGTGCATATTCTTTACTTTCTTTCTAATATATATATAGTGCATTGTATGTTGAGCCTTCCTCTTTCATAAGAATTTTCTTCTGCATGGGTTGCAATATTGGAGTCCCGGCACTCTCCAACACCATAAATAACGCAAAATTCAATTCGTAATTAGCTTGTGCATGATTGTATGAACAAACACACAAGTTCGAGCATGGAAACATTTACTCTAAAACTAAATTATACACTAACTCTATACACACAACTTAACTAACTTTTCCAAAGCTCCCGGCGTGTCGCACCCCAGGGCGACACCGGGGCGCCGCCGCTGCCGCCGGCCTCACCGCAGTGGTGGCGGGCCCAGCCGCCGAAAGGTGATCTGGGGTGGGTAGACGCCGGAGTTGGCCACCATGGCTGCTGGGGCAGATATGGCCAGATCGACGACGACTAGCGACCAGGGCGGCACCCCTGGTTGGGGTGGTGGTGGAGGTCCCTCCCGGCAGCGCCATGACTAGCAGTGGAAGTTCTGGGCCAAGCCGGCTAGTGTTGGAAACCCTAGATCTTGCTGTCTAGGGCTCTGATGCTTCCTTCCCGAACCTCTTCGCTGCTGGTAGGGCCAGATCCGGTGGGGGCGACCCTGCTCTATTGTCATCTCTCTCGTTACTAGCCTAGCCACAGGGCTGCTGGTAGGGTTTGGTGCGGCGGAACTTGCAGGTTGCCGGTGGGTGGCGAGGGGGCTGTCGGCTTAGTTTGAATAAAGGGGGCGGTCCTCGGATCCCTCTCGCACCAAGACGAACATCTACTTGATGCGTATATCCATTGATCTAGCCGGAGTGTCTGGTTTCGGAAGGCTCCGCCGGCGAACTCCCATGGGCGCATATGCCTGGAGCTTGTTGGATCGGAAGGTATTCCGTCATGCACACCTGTGTTTTTTTGCTGGTCGTTTGGTTTCAGTGGGAACATGGTGAAGCTCTGCTACCTATTACCATCATGTGACATGTCTTTGATGATGCATATGGTGAAGTCGGATGCCGAGAATGTAATGAAGCCAGAGACGTGTTGGCGAGCTATGGTGGATTGAGTCTATAGTGATGAGGATCTGGCTTAGTTATCTGTGACTCACAGCAGTGTCTGTTAGAGGGGGCGACATCACAGGAGGAGTTCACGGTCTTACCTTGCAGGGTGAAATCCCAAGGTCTGGCCTGCATTGGTTGTGCCTGGCAATGGTCTTGCAGAAGGCATTGTTTTGAGAGCGAGGACTTTCTCCAGGGTGAAAACCTAAGATATTTGATCCGGCGATGACAACGCTTGTGCACTGTTTCCTTCTTGGAGGCGTCGCTTTTGGAGGGGTCAGACTTCTGGTGTTGTTTTGGTGGTGGTAGTGTCACTGCTGCTAAGGATCTAATTACTGTAGTGGGACTTTTCATTTCTGTAATTCTTCTTACTTTTTCGGTTGTGTGCATCCGTATTGCCAACAGGGTATGCGTTGTTACAAAGGCTGAGCATAATTGGTATCCGCGTGATACTAATATATGCTCATTTTCAAAAAAAAAATCCCAGTTCATTATGTCAGGTCAGTTTTCCTTCGGTCGTGCGGGCGAGTCCTTCAATCATTTTTCCTTGTATACACGATTGGTCGATCGCTGGCCTAGTAGGCCTTTTCTTTCAGTTGGTGGCCTATGAATGTATCTTAGGTAAATATACAAGTATATCTGAAGTGGGGCCCTGCTATATCAAGCTCTACTACAACAGAATTTGCCTAGCTCCGATGCTAGAGGCATCGCGACGCGCCTTCGGCTCGTGCGAGTGGTTGTAACACTAGTAGAAACCGGGCCATTTGCCCCGGTTCGTAAGGGCCTTTAGCCCCGGATTGCGAACCGGGGCTGCGAAAGCGGGACTAAAGGTCCGAGCTTTAGCCCCGGTTCAGTTACGAACCAGGGCTAGAGGTCAACCATGTGGCCTGCTAGGCACGCTGGGCGGCAGGACATTTAGCCCCGGGTCGTGTTACGAACCGGGACTAAAGGTTCCCTGCCGTGGCAACATTTTGGGTCATTTGGCTGCCGCGGCAGGGGATGGGGTTTTAGGGTTTTGTGTTTTTCTTTTTATTTTGTGTTTTGTGTTCAATTATTTTTCATTCTGTGTTTTCATTAGAAACAAGTTTTCTCCTGTATACATACAGAACACTACTACACAGTACTTGTACACATTGACGCAATATATAATATAATTTCTCTTATAAGCATATATGGAGTCCCAACCGGGTCCAGAGCATGTCTATTTGATTACATGGATGCTTTAGGTTCTACTTATACAGTATTCTCCGCGTGGGTCTCTGACCTCGTCGATAAAAAATGCAGCAAATTCCTCTTGGATTGCTATTAGGCGGTCCTCTGGTAGGAGCTTGTCCCGCATCGCGTCCAACTATATAAAAAGGAGATTGTATGAATTAGACTCAACACGACTTTTTGTAATAAAAATAAAGGGTGAATATATTGTTTACTTACTCAAACATTTTCCGAGAGCTTCTCAATACTGATGCAAATGAACTCGCACACGTAGAATCCACATAGATTAGTTCCCTGTGGCTGCCTCGCGCACTTTACAAGAATAGAATTCAATCAAATAATAACGCTAGCATGATAAATGCACATAAACTAGAATTAAATAGATGCACGGACTTAGCTCGTACTACTTACTGAGAGTGATTTAAAAATAGCTCCTCACGCCATTGACCGCGGACATGTTTCTTGAACTGCGTCCAAACCCTACCCGACAAAGAAAATTAATGTATGAGTTAATAACTACTTGATATCCCAGAAAATGAACGAAAGAAACCGATATAGTGCGATAATGGTTGAAATTACCTCTGGAGCGCATCGATAATGATGCGATAGTTTTCAATGTCTTTGTTTAGTGAGTCCATGATGTGAACTCTTCCCATGTCAAGTGAAATGCTTAGAAGAATCCAGTGGTACCTACGCAAGGTTTACATACGTCAGTAACTCATCATTTACACTAAACATCGAGTAAGCAAAACTTAATGTGTACAAAAACTCACTTGCCGTCGTGGTAAGGAAATAGTATTTCGTTACAGAAATGATGTTTCGTGAGAAACCGCAACAAGTTCTGCTCGGTCTCCAGTGGTTTATCCTTTAGTATAGCTCCATGAACTCGATGTGGGTCAATGTACCCAAATCCGTTGATAGCCTTTCTTTTATAATCGAGCATCTTCATTTTGCATCATTATATATAGCTTACAAAAGAATATAGTGAGTATACTTACCGGCAATGAATTGAACAAGCTGAGATAGAGACCTAATTACATAAATAAAGTAATCACTTACAGACAATATGAACTGAGGATAGTTTTGTCGAGTTCCTTTAGATTGAATAACTGAAATAATTCTGTAAATTCAATAGGGACCTCGTCTTCAATGAAGTAATGCGATTTTTGAACTTTCAGTATGAGCCAATTTCGCTGTTCTTTTGATGCTTTCATATACCATTCATGGAATCGTCGCATTTGTGTTGGCATATCTCGAAGCCTCTCAGAACTGACCAGAGGCTCCCCGTTAACAAATTTGGGTGCTACCTCTTTTTTCATGCTTCATCTACCGCTTGATCTCTTTTGTTTCAGTGTCTTCTAAAGACATCGCGTATAGTCATCTGGCGCATTTAACTGAGCTTGGGATGGCTACGTCAGTAATTTCCGAAAGTGCTCCTTGGTTTCCGGTTTTATTTGGACCTCTGGCTCAGGTTGTTTCTTTTTAAAATGAGCATCTACTTTGGCACGTACGACCGCATCGGTCTCCTCATCGGTCAAGTCTTAAGCCCTCTTGGGAGGAACCGGCGGTACTCTTGGGAGGGGCGACAACTGTCGCTTCAGGCGTTGGTTATCGCTCGACGGAGCGGTGGTATTCTTCTGCTTTTGGCCCTTAGTAGGTGGAGGCGGCTGCGTAGATTGAGATGGACTCGTGTTGGGGTCATGGATTGGACTATTACTGGGAGGAGACGGTGCACTTGGAGGTGGACTTGGAGGAGACGGTGCACTGGGAGGAGACGGTTGCCTTGGTGGAGAAGGTGGCCTTGGTGTCGAGCCTGGAAACTTGATGTACTCTTTTTTCCAAAGAAAGAAGCCACTCGTGACTTCTCCCAGTGTCGTCTCCCCTTCACCTCCAGGGATGTCAAGCTGTAGTGACTGACACATAGGTAGAATTTCATCCACACCGACACGAGCATAGCCAGCTAGAATCGGATTGCAATGGTAGGTCGTTCCCGGTGCAGAAGGTAAAGCAAAGCCGACCGCCACCTTCATGGAAATATTCTTCAGTTCAACATGCAGCTCACAACTAGTCTTCTCCTTAATTGCATCCACGGGGTACACATCCATCGTTGCATCATTACCATGGCCCTCCGTGGAAGCCACGCTGCTTTTCTGTTGCGATGGGCCGACCGTACTGTCCGGTGTAGGATCTTACTGTCGGAGTCCTTTAAGTTCATTAAGCTCCTGGCGATGCTCCTGCAGCATGGCTTCAAACCTCGCGAACCGCTCCATATCCTCCTCTTTTTGCCGCTTTGTTCTTCTCGATTGGCTTCTGTACATGTCACGGTGCTCGGGAAACCCGATAACCCATGGATAAGAAGGTCCGAACCCTCTTGATCGTCCAGCCTTTTCAGGATTCCCGAGATCCTTTGTCAGCTCATCGTTCTCTTTGTCGGGAACAAACGTTCCCTCTTCAACCTCTTTTATCACTTTAACAAGTTCTTTCTTGGGTGAAGAAATTTCTTCGGCTGCAACAATCTCGCCTGTTTCTGGGTCTAATGATGCCCCATGCCCGAATACCCAATTTCTTGACCTCAAGGGCCAAATAGACGTAGCTGGAGTGACCCCTTTAGCCTCTAGGTCAGCCTCAGCTTTATCCCACTTAGGCATGGCACTCTTGTAGCCACCTGTGCCCATATGATGGTGATATTTCTTTTTGGCTGCATTTTCCTTATTTTTTGCTGATATTGCCTTAGCTGGTGCCGAGGTCTTGTATTCCACAAATGCGGCCCAGTTATCCTACTGCAACTCTAGTGGGCCAGTGAATGGAGGAGTTTTTTTCTTCAAAACATACTGGTGGTACAATCTTTTTTCCATTCCTTGAATAGTTCGGCCATCTTCTTAAGAGCAAAGTGCTTGATTTTCCTCGTCATTTGCTGTGTGAGCTCATCAGTCTCCAAGACTGGTAGGATGAAATGTGTCATGAGAGAATTCCACATCGTATCTTTCGCTCTGTCATCTACAAAACTAGCCCCAGGTGGATCCTTTTTCTTTCCTGGCTTGTTCCAATTTCGTGTGGTGATCGGGACTTTGTCTCTAACAATCACTCCGCATTGACTTGTAAATGCATTCGCAGATTCTTTTGGCTCCAGCGGTTGACCCTGCGGAGAGACTAAGTCAATGCGGATACGGACATCAGCGGGCAACTTGTGTGTCGGGCCTCTTGTATTTGTAAAAGATTGGCCGGAAGCGGAGGTCTAAGAGAAGAAACATTCGTCAGTACATATATACGAATCAATTAGTACATCTATACTAGTGAACGATCGATAGAGGCTTTATATACCTTGACGGAGTTTGTCATTATTATGGTGTCTTCACCATGGTCAGCACCATCATCTCCACTATTTTCTCTACCATCGTCTCCTCCAGACAAATTAAGATATTCGGAACCATCATAATAAGACCCCCCAGTACCCTCATCTATCATGTTGAGAAGCTCCTCTTCATTCTATCTACCGTCCATAGCTTAACTAATACAGAAAAAGAATATTGCATTAAGTAAAAGAATATTACAACTGCGACAACTCGGATACAGTACTTAGTGATTAAGATAAAGTACAATAATATAAGATAAAGTACATTATTAATACATCACCGGAGAATAGCTCGGGTGCATTATAGGATAAAGTATAAGATAAAGTACATTATTAATACATCACCGGAGAATAGCTCAGGTGCATTATAGGATAAAGTATAAGATAAAGTACATTATTAAGATAAACTAGCGAACGCGGCTGCCGCGTTCTGTGCTACGGGAGCTCTGCAGCCACAGAAGAGAAACCATCACCGGAGAATAGCTCGGGAGAGATCCGTGAACCTGGCAGACATTGGAGAACCTAGTCTCCAAAAGATACATGTATCGCCGTACATGCTCGTCCTCCTCCCTGATGCGATGACGTACCACCTCCTCGGGGGCTGGCTCCCTCTGCACCGCTCCTGGACCTCGTGGACGCCACCAAAGAAGCTCCAGGTCGACGATGATACCCGGATTCCTCACCAAGGTACGAGTCCCGACAGGTAGCACCTCCCAGTGCTAACCCGGCGGAGCCCAGACTCGGACATCCCCGACGGAGTCCAGTAGGTTCGGACGAGGTGGACGCGGCATAACTAAATAATAGCAATAAACAATCATAAAACATAAACAGTAACTAAATCACTAAGTATATATTGCCCTAATAACAATAACCCTAAACCTATCACTAACTAAACTAAACCTAATTAACTAAGTATTCTAACTAAACCTAATCCCTAATAAACCCTAAGCCCTAATAATAAACTAACTAAAATCCCTAACTAAAATCACTAACTAAATCACTGAAATCACTAACTAAAATCCCTAACTAAATCAATAACTATTATCCCTAACTAAATCACTAAATAAATCACTAAGTAAAATCACTAACTAATTCACTAACTAATTCACTAACTAAATCACTACTAAAATCCCTAACTAAATCACTAAATAAAATCCCTAACTAAATATAATCCCTAACTAACTAAAATCCCTAACTAAATAAAATCCCTAACTAACAAAATCACTAACTACACCTACGTACGTACCTCACCTGCAGGGGGCGGCGCCTCGCGGGGGGATGGACGACGGCGAGCGATGAGGCGGGACGGGCGAGGGCGTGGGCGGCGGCGGCGGCAGTCCTCCTTGGCACGGGCGGCGATGGCGCGGGCGGCGGACGGGCGGGGCTGGGACGGGCGGCGGGCGGACGGACGGGGCTAGGACGGGCGCGGTGAGAAGGGACGGACACGGCGGGACGGGCGGCGCGGAGACGGTGCGGCGGGGCGGCGCGGGGCGGAGACGGGCGGCGCGGCGGACGGCGTGGGCGTGTTCGTGTCTGTGGGAATGTGGCTCTCCGGGTCGTGCCACGACCCGGGGCGGGGGTGGGGTATTTATACCACCACCCCTTTAGCCCCGGGTTGTAATACGAACCGGGGCTAAAGGTCCCTTTAGCCCCGGTTCGTATTACAACCCGGGGCTAAAGGTGTTTTCGGCCCGCCGCACTTCCCGCGCGCCGCAACCCTTTAGCCCCGGTTTGTAATACGAACCGGGGCTAAAGGTCACCCTTTAGCCCCGGTAGGTTATTTTTGGCGCCAAAACCAAAAATGGTTTATAGTTTTCAGAAAATTATGTATTATATATCAAAATTTTCAGAAAAAGAAGATCTATAATTTAAATCTATTATCATACTTTATTATACAACTTTATTATAATTTTCAGAAAAAGAAGATCTATAATTTAAATCTATTATCATACTTTATTATAATTTAAATCTATAATTTAAATCTATTATCATGAAATTATCGATTATTTAACAAGTATTATATTTAGTAGAAATGTTCACAAAAAATAATAAAAATATAGTTTATTATTTAAAAATGTAAAAATACATATAATATAGCAAAATATTCACAAAAATATAGTAGAAATGTTCTCCCGCCATTTCCCCCGCTTCCCGCCATGTTCTCCCGCCATTTCCCCCGCTTCCCGTCATGTTCTCCCGCCATTTCCCCCGCTTCCCGCCATGTTTCTCCCGCCATTAATATTCCCCCGCTTCCCGCCATGTTCTCCCGCCATTTCCCCAGCTTCCCGCCATGTTTCTCCTGCCATTTCCCCCGCTTCCCGCCATGTCCCTCTATATCTAGGCCGACCGCCATTTCCATCGACACATCCACACCTTCTCTCTCACAACAATGGACACCGCTTACTAGGCGTTTCTGACACTCGAGGAGAACGAGGCGCTGTGCGCCTCCAGCTACCCATGCCCGCTGGGGTACCGGCTGCCCGCTGGCTGGATGCTGAGCGCTGGAGGGGTTCCTGTTCCTCCTATGTCTCAAGGTTCGGCCGGCCAGGCGGCCATCACAAACCACTTCTGCCTCGAGCTCACGCCGGAGCAGCGGATGGATCCCCATTGGGATCCCGACAACCTTGACACCTGGAATGCCTTCTTCGCAAACCGGAAGGAAAGGGAGCTCACTAGGTACGAGGGTGACGGCCCGCCCCCAGTGAACCACAACGAGACTGGTCGCCACCTGTGGTGGGTGAACCGGACTATGGCCGGTGTGATGCGCTACATCGCCATGGGAGACCATCCTCGCCTGAGATACCCGCACTTTCACCAGCAGCATAGCCACAAGAATGGTGGTGGTGGTGAAGGCCTAGTGTAGCACCCCAATTGTCTAACAATTGTAATGCTACTTGTCCTAGTAAGATATTGGCTACTCCATAGATATTATTGTTGCATCATAATTATATCATGCTCATGTCATCATGCCACCTTGCATTTGAGCATCATATAAAACTCTTTTTCTTTTGGTTCTTCTCTCACATGCATTATTAATTGTATTTGCTTCTTGATATTATATTTGGCTATTGATATATTGTTCAAATGCCCAAGTTGAGTTGGGGGCATATTTTTATTTCCATTTCACCACCTTTCTCTCCCACCACCCTATAATTCCACCATCCCATTAACAATGAGCTTGTCTTTCTTTTTCTTTGATATTTTAATTCTAGCTCATGTAGTTTGGGGTGGATTAAATCCTCTAAATTCTTGTGCTTGGTTTTGTCTCCACTTCTTGGATATGCATAGAGTAATGCCATAATATTCATATTGTCTTCACAAAATAAATAATGGCATTATTATTTTGCATGGGCCATGCACAATTCTTCACCACCTTTCTCCTCTTTGGTTTTTCTTTGGGTTTAATGGATACTATCTTTGGAAGATCATCTCCTACCATTACACCACCCTCATAATCTCATCCATCTCATTTTCCACTCATTTTTAATTCTCCATGCATGATCATATGTGGTCTTTTCCCATCTATTTCTTCTCTTCCTCTTTCATTCTTGTTCCTCCTCCACATTAACTCAAGCAAGATCAAGCTTCACCTTTTCTTTTGGTTTGGCCTCATCAACTAAATCAAATTTAAATAACTAATAAAATTCAAACCTAGTTTTCTCTTTATTTTTCCTTTACACCTAAATTACACTAAGCCCTAACTCTAAACCCCCCCTCTCTCTCTCTCTCACTAGCTTGACCACCTCCTCCCTCTCTCTCTAACCTGCTGAGCAACACCCTAGCTAACCCTAACCCTCTCCCTAACCCTAGCTAACCCTAACCCGAGCCATGCCCCATCTAACCTAGCCTAGCTACCCCTCCCTCTCTTCTCTCTCCCTGATCCGAGGGTCCCCCTCCAGCCGGGCCTCCCTGCCTTGGTCCACCTGCAGCCCCAGCCAGCTCGCCATGTGCTCGAAAAGGAGGAGGAGGAAGAAAAGGTGGCACCGAGGCCACCTTTATCTTGTCGTGCCCCAGCTGCCCTCCTCCCTCTCTCCCTTCTTTTCCCTTCCTCCCCACGCCTCTCTGGCCTCCCCAGATCTGGCCGAGTCGCCCCTCCTCTCCTCCTTCTTCCTCCCCGACGACTACCACCTGCCGCCGTTCGCCGCCAGCACCACTTCGCCTTCGTCGTTCTACCCGGCGTGCGCGACGTGGAGCTGTCCTGGAAGACCGAGGACCGTCCCCTGCCCCGACTCGTACGCGCCGACGTGGACGAGAAGCTCCCCAGCGCCGCCAGTACCTCGCCGCTCCCCGAAACCCTAGTTCGTCGGAGCGCCAGCAACCTCGACGCCTCGCCGCTCCTCGCGCCGATCCGAGCCTACCACCGAGCCCGCGGTGAGCATCCCCTCCTCCCTGACATGGTCCGCCTCGCCGTACCGCCCTAACGTCGCCGTGCGTTTCGTCGAACACCCACCGCGCGCCAGAGCTCGCCGGCATCTGCAGATTTTCCGCGCCGAACAGCCCCTTATCTAGCTCGCGTCCACCTCCCTGTCAGCTCCCCTAGCCCGCCGCACCGGTCAGCCCCCTCAGCGCGCACTCCCGCGGCCCGGGATCGAATCCCCACTCCGTGCCGCGCACGCACCTGCCGCCAGATGCGAGAGGAAGAAAAACAGTAATCGGGCCATGGTCAATTTGCAAACCCCCCCCCCCCCCCACCTTTTTGATTCCTGCGACCCGCACTCCTTTCAGCCCCACCAGTCAGCCACGCCAGCACGTTTGCAGAAAACCCCTCGCCTTTTTCCGGCCGCAACCCGCGCTCCAACCCCAGCCCCACCAATCAGCCCCTGTCTCACTCACCGCTGACACGCAGGCCTGCGCCTGTTGGCCCACCCCGCAGTCACAGTGGCTAGGCGAGCCCGCGGTGACAAAAGTTTTCCCCGCACGTGGTCCAGTCAGCACAAAGGCCCACCTGTCAGTGTCTGGGGTCGATTCCGCCTGAGTAACAAAAGTATTTCCCTGAGTCTGTTTTATTCAAATCTTTTTCAAATTAATTTAAATTCAAATTCTTTTCAGATTCAAATAATTTTTAAAATACAAATCCAAATCTTACATATAATATATGTTTTGGAATCATAAAAATGTGAGGAATTCAAATATGCCCTTCAAAATGTATTTTGAACATTTTAAATTTCGAGATGATTAAAATTACAATAAAAATGCCTTTTCCTTATTTAATTAATAACTTTTGTTTTATAACTCCAAATTTGACAAATAATATGTCTAAATCGATCAGCGCGACGAGCCCGTTCTAATTATGCAGTCCTTGTTCTGAATTGAAGCATGCATCATATTGTTAATAAAATTCTGAACTGTTTATGACAATAAAAATTGTTCAAACAAATAATAAAATGCTTTATTTCTTGTATCCACACCTCACCTTTGCCCTGCTACTTTAATGCCATGTAATTGTGCATCATTCATCATGGCATGCTTGGTTGCTTGATGCATTTTGGCTCATATGCTTGTGCAACTTATTTATGTTGGCCCTTGTTTGTTTGGTTCTTCTTCGAATAGACGCCCAGCAGGAGAATTACCAGGAATCACAGGAGTATTACCCAGATCCATCTCTCACTTCAACTGGGCTGCCAGGCAAGCACTACCACATGCTTGCATACATACAGTACTTATTGCATCTATCTTATTCTTGCATCATTGAGTCGCGATTGCATTAAATTGAATCCCAACTACTGCATAGTCTTTACTTTTAAACCACATCAAGCCTGTTCCGGTCCCATGAGCCATTGCTACAGGAGTTGTTTGAGCCATGCGAGTCGTAGAAAAGCATGAGTAGGGTATGTGAGTGTCTGAGGAATAACGAGGTACCTAAACAACATAACCTGAGTAGTAATGGGATAACTAATGAAAGAGGCACCGGTGAGCAATATCTGCTATTTGGTTTTTCATGCTCACTTGTGTCCCGTAGGACCCCGAGTACTTGATTCCTGTTCCTTGACTATTCGCACTATCCACATCCGGGAGGCCTTATGGACCCCCCTGAGCCAGAGCTTGATTCATTCTTATTTCTTGGGGCCACAATTAGTTTGGGGCTTTATTACTATTCTGTACTTATGCCATGTTACTGCTTTATTTAAGATTGTGCGAGGAGCACCTGTACTGTTTTGGATCGTGACACGTTTTCGCTGTATCGACAAGCCCAGTCATATTTTCGGGTTCCCAGTCGTTTACCGCCGTCCACACAAACCTTGGGTCCGTCTCGGAGCCGGCCAACTTCGTTACGGGTAGCTTAATGGGGTGGCCCCCTGAAATATTTCTGAATCTTGTGATTGCTTTGTCGTGAATGCCTCGTTGGGTTTTGTTTTGGTTTTTCCGAGGTTGATCGAGTGTGTGTTGCTATTCGTGCACCCCTGCAGGGTAAATCTTTCTGAAAGCCGTGTCCACGGTTATGGACGACTTGGAGCACAGTTTCTCGATCATAGACAAGTATAACTAAAGTACCGCTTTTAAATTGACTAAGTACTTGACTAGTAAGTAGTGCAATACTCATGGAATGGTTAATAAAACTGCCAACGGATGATGGGGGTTGTTCGTCCGCTTCCTCGTTGGTAAGCGAGGAGGAGGATGGATCTGTTAATTATACTGTTATAACTGTTGTTCTTAATTCACGGACTTCCGTCTATCCTTGGTTAGGCGGAAGGTTAGTGAGTCTCTATAGAATTGTTAGGTATTATCTTTTGCTGCAATTGCGTCACCCCAGGTTGTGTCCCCTTTAGTGGCATAAAGACTTGCTGAGTACCCCTAGGGTCTCACACGATAAATTGTTTGATTCAGATGAACAGGTGTACCCGCAAGATGGATACTGGGTGGAAGAGACAGAAGATGTTGGCAACGATCATTCGGTGTAGAGATTCCGGGAACGGGGATCCGTGTGATCTGTGGGCGGGATGTGTTTATTTATGGGGCATCTTATGCCAATTTGCTTCTTATCCGTACTCGGATCTTGTTTTCCGCTTCCGCCTGATACTCTGATGTGTGATGTATGAGGAGCTATCCTAAATTATTACATCTATCTAGGACATTTGGATCTTGCCGTATGGCGTTGCAATATTTCTATTTCTTTTAGATGGAATGGCTCTGAGGACTGTTGTATGTGGCTTGCATACATACTCATTTGTGTATGTAGTTGATCCCTTCGCCTGCCGATTACGCCGCTCGTTCTTGTCCCGTTGTTTGAAAGTGGTTAGGATGGCCGAAAGGTCTACCGTGAGTGGCCCTGGGCCCCACCGTACTATTTTAACCACTTTCGTTCATCCAGGCATTAACTAAGAGCGTAATTCACCGAGGTAGTTACAATTGGTATCAGAGGCATCCCGCCCTTCAGGGTCTCAGCCAAAATGGTCGTTGTCTGTCTAGCAAATATTTTGGTAGTTATGTATACTAGGGAAAAACAAACTTGAGAGTAGGAATGCTTCCATTTTTCTTCTTACCCACCCACCCACCCTTTTCTGGTAAGTAAGTGTAACGTTTTCAATCCTTTTCTAAAATTCAAACTAGGATTCACGTGTTCTGGGTTTCGTAGTACCATAGGTTGTGTTTGTGTCTGTCTGTGTGTGTGTGTGTGTGAATTCCTTGTCTATCTGTTGCATCCAAATGTTATCATTATCTGCCTTTTGGTTATCAACTGTTGGTACATTCCCTACCGACAGTCCTTTGTAAACCGACGCGATCTATTCTGATTCGTTGTACACCGATGCGATTGATCTTACTCTTTGTTATCTGATGTTATCTTGTTGGGGTGTTCTTTTCCGTAGTTAACAATCTTTAGGTTCATCTTAAGAAGAAGTTGTTGGGATATGTGTTTTACTGATTCATGTGCGGAGTAATGATTTGAGTGCGAGATGGAGTCGCGACCATACCACTACTTTTGTCATTTGCTTTTGTATATTGAACTAGTAGAGTTACTAATCTTGATTCGTTAAGTGGTTTTGCGCATATAGTGGTATTTTAATGCCGAAATTGCGGAAAATATTTCTTTGTTAGTTTGTATACCACACTCCTTGTTCAGTCGTGTGTGTTATGCTTAATATCTTCTAGTTGCCTTGAACTTTGTTGATATTTTTATATAATCTCAGTGAATTGCATTCTTTAATCTTGATTAATTCCATTTTGGTACTATTTTGGATTATTATCATTCTCCATTATAGTACTGACTTGTGTTTTATATCAATCACAGGATGGCACCACCACGCCGTTCTGAGGAGGATATACCACCTAAACTTGGGGCCGCTTTGGCAAGTATTGCAAATGCTTTGGGCACTATGCAGCAGAACCAGCAGCGCTTCGAGGAAAGCGTGAGGAGGAATGAGTTTGCTCCGCTACCTCCACCTCCCAAGCGAGGAGACATCAAGAGTTTTCTCAAGTTCAACCCATGTCAATTCGAAGTGTCTGATCAACCACTTGATGCGGATGATTGGCTTCGTGAAGTGTCAAGATTGCTGATGACTGTGAATGTTCCCGAGCAAGAATGGGTCAAGTGTGCTACTCACCTTCTGAAGGGAGATGCAGCTCTCTGGTGGGAAAATTATCTCAAGGCAGATCTTTCTGGTTTTCAGCCTACTTGGGAGCGGTTCACTACTGCTTTCAAAGAACAATATCTGTCAGAAATTGTCATGGAAAGGATGAAGGAAGTGTTTCTCAACCTCAAGCAGGGCACTGACAATGTCAACACCTACATCAGAAACTTCATGAACCTGTCTCGTTATGGTGGCGATGAGATCTCTGATGACAAGAAGAAGCAAAAGAGGTTTCGGCAAGGCCTCAATGCTTCCATCAAATATGCAATCACTCATGCAAGGCCAGCATCTTTCCTGGAACTTCAGCACACAGCTCTGCAGGAATAGGCAAGTAGGCAAGTGTTTGAGGAGTCAAAGAAACACAGCCGTGATACAGCAAGCTCTTCGGCTATGACAGCTCCTTCCAAGCATCGTGTCTGGGTTCCTAACACCCCACCGTCGCTCCCTGCTCCACCAAGACCTTCAAGCTACGCACCAAGGCCACCAAACTCCTTCACTGCGGCTCCCATGGGCTACAACCACAACTACCCTAGAGCGCCTGGCGGAGTCCCTGGCTACGTTGCTCCACGTCCACCTGGTGCTTGCTATACTTGTGGAAACACTGGACATCAGCAATGGAATTGTCCAATGAACAACAAAGCTCTTCCACCACCACCTCCAAGACCTGCAGCAAGTGCTCCTATGATTCGTGCACCTCCACCTCGGGCTCTCAACATCAACACTAAGTCGGGATCTACGGTTGCTCGTGCCAACTGTGTCAACGCCGCTCAAGCTGAGCATGCTCCTGGAGTTGTGATGGGTATGCTTTCTGTTAACTCAGTTCCTGCACGAGTTTTGTTTAATTCTGGTGCTTCACATTCTTTTGTTTCTCACAAGTTTGCTCATGAGCAAGATCTGGCTATGGTTCCTTTACTACACCGTCTTGTGGTACAATCTCCTGGGTCAAACATGAGGGCTGCTCATATCAGCCATGGCAATCAAATTGAGATTGGTGGTTCTTCGTTTCTGGCTTCCTTAATTGTTCTGGGCAATTCTGATATTGATGTTATCTTGGGCATGGATTGGTTGACAGCAAATGTAGCTGTGATTGATTATGCTGAACGTTTGGTTTCTCTGAAAATTCCTGAAGGCCATATAGTTTATTCTCCAAGTCTGACTCCTGCAATTCAGCTTTATTCTTTGGCGGCTCTGAATGATGATGCTATGGAAGGTATTCAGAGTGTTCCTGTAGTTTGTGAGTTCCCAGATGTCTTTCCTGAAGAGTTGCCAGGTATGCCTCCGGATCGTGAGGTTGAGTTTGTCATTGAACTTGAACCTGGTACCGCTCCTATCTCCAAGCGGCCTTATAAAATGGGTCCTGCTGAGTTGGCTGAACTTAAGCGTCAATTGGATGAACAAGAGAAGTTGGGTTTCATTCAGCACAGTACTTCTTCTTGGGGTAGTCCAACCATCTTTGTGAAGAAGCGAGACAAGACTGATAGACTTTGTGTTGACTACCGGGCACTCAATGCTAAAACCATCAAGAATAAATATCCCCTTCCGCGGATTAATGATCTCTTTGATCAGCTAGATGGAGCTGTGGTATTCTCTAAGCTTGATTTGAGAAGTGGTTACCATCAAATCAAGATCCGCAAGGAAGATGTTCCCAAAATAGCTTTCACCACCCGCTATGGCCTGTATGAGTACACGGTCATGTCTTTCGGTCTCACCAATGCACCTGCCACCTTCTAGAGGCTTATGAACTCGGTTTTCATGGAGTATCTTGATAAGTTCGTTGTGGTCTATCTGGATGACATTCTAGTCTATTCTAAGTCAAAAGAAGAACATGAAGAACACCTTCGTTGTGTCCTAAACAAGCTTCGTGAGAACCGCCTGTATGCAAAGTTCTCTAAGTGTGAGTTTTGGCTGCCTCAAGTCACCTATCTTGGTCACGTCATCTCTGCCAAGGGCATTGCCATCAACCCAGAAACTATTAAGACAATTATGGACTGGCTTCCACCCATAAATGTCAAAGAAGTCCGAAGTTTCCTTGGTTTGGCCAGTTACTGTCGGCGATTCGTTCAAAACTTCTCGAAGATTGTGAAGCCTCTTACCGATCTCCTCAAGAAAGGCAAGAAATATCTGTGGACTCCTACATGTCAAGCAAGCTTCGAAACACTCAAAGAGAAGCTCACTTCCACACCAGTCTTAGTTCCTCCAGATACATCAAAGCCTTTCCAGATTTTCTGTGATGCTTCATTGCAAGGATTGGGTGCGGTCCTTATGCAAGAAAAGCAAGTTGTTGCTTACGCATCTCGTCAGTTGAAGACGCATGAGATCAATTATCCTACACATGACCTCGAACTCGCAGCAGTTGTCTTTGCTTTGAAAGTATGGAGGCATTACTTGCTTGGCAACCGTTGTGAGATATTTTCTGATCACAAGAGTCTCAAGTATATATTCACACAGCCTGATCTCAACCTTCGTCAGAGGAGGTGGATTGAAACAATCAATGATTTCGATTTGACCATCAACTACACCCCGGGCAAAGCCAATGTCATGGTAGATGCTCTCAGCCGAAAAGCTTATGTCAACAACCTAATGGTGGAAGAACAACAGCCTCTCTTGTGCGAGGAATTCCGCAAGCTCAACCTTGAAATTGTGGATCAAGGTTATCTTATGAACCTTCTAGCAACACCTCTCTTGGAAGAAAAGGTCCGTTCCATTCAGCTTGGGGATCCTTACACTAAAAAGATCATCTCCAACATTCAACTTCCGAAGTATGAGTCTTTTCACGTAGATGACCAAGGCACTCTTTTCTTTGAACACCGGATGTTTGTTCCGAACTACCCGGGTTTAAGAGAGCAAGTTCTCAAGGAGGCGCATGATTCTGTTCTTTCTATCCACCCTGGCAGCACTAAGATGTACATGGACTTGAAAACACAATATTGGTGGCCTGGTTTGAAACGATATTGTGCCAAGTATGTCTCAGAGTGTGATGTTTGTCGCAGAGTTAAAGCTGTCGGAAGCCTCCGGAATGGAAATGGGAGAAAGTAGAGATGGACTTCATCACTGGTTTTCCAAGGTCGCAGAAGGGCAACAATGCAATCTTTGTTGTCATTGACAGGCTTTCCAAAGTAGCTCACTTCTTTCCAGTAAAGGAAACAATTTCTGCAATTCAGTTGGCTGAGCTCTATATCAATAGAATTGTCTCTCTGTATGGAGTTCCTCTTGAAATCAGTTCAGACTGTGGAAGCATCTTCACTTCCAAGTTCTGGGGAAGTTTCCAAAATGCTTTGGGAACAAAACTAAACTTCAGCACAGCTTACCACCCTCAGTCGCAAGGACAAGTTGAAAGGATCAATCAGATTCTAGAAGATATGCTCCGTGCTTGCCTTATCTCTTTCGGCATGAAGTGGGAAGAATGTCTTCCTTATGATGAATTCTCTTACAACAACAGTTTCCAGAAAAGTCTAAAGATGGCACCATTTGAGGCTCTCTATGGTCGCAAATGCAGAACTCCGATTGGTTGGTCGGGCGCAGGTGAAAGAATATTGTTTGGCCCCGACATTGTAACTCAAGCGGAGGAGAAAGTTCACATCATTCTTGAAAATCTGAAGATTGCTCAAAGTCGCCAGAAGAGCAATTATGACAGAAAGCACACGGACATGGAGTATGTCCCTGGTGATCTCGTTTACCTTCGTGTCACTCCCATGAGAGGCACGCACCGCTTTGGTATCAAAGGAAAGCTGGCTCCTAGATACATCGGTCCTTTCAAAATTCGTGGAAGAAGAGGAGAAGTTGCTTATGCTCTTGAGCTTCCTGAACAACTCAAAGTCCATGATGTTTTTCACATCTCTCAACTCAAGAAGTGCTTCAAGGATCCCGGCAGGACCGTGGACCATGAACTCATTAATCTCCAAGAAGACCTTTCTTATCAAGAACACCCCACAAAAATTCTCGAAGTCGCAGAAAGAAGGACTCGCAACAAGTCCATCAAGTTCTGTAAGGTGCAGTGGTCGCACCATTCCGTTGATGAAGCAACCTGGGAACGTGAAGATGAGCTCCGTGCCAAGTATCCTACCCTCTTTGAGTCTTCTTCTTCCTAGAATCTCGGGGCGAGATTCTTGTTTAGTGGGGGAGAGTTGTAGCACCCCAATTGTCTAACAATTGTAATGCTACTTGTCCTAGTAAGATATTGGCTACTCCATAGATATTATTGTTGCATCATAATTATATCATGCTCATGTCATCATGCCACCTTGCATTTGAGCATCATATAAAACTCTTTTTCTTTTGGTTCTTCTCTCACATGCATTATTAATTGTATTTGCTTCTTGATATTATATTTGGCTATTGATATATTGTTCAAATGCCCAAGTTGAGTTGGGGGCATATCTTTTATTTCCATTTCACCACCTTTCTCTCCCACCACCCTATAATTCCACCATCCCATTAACAATGAGCTTGTCTTTCTTTTTCTTTGATATTTTAATTCTAGCTCATGTAGTTTGGGGTGGATTAAATCCTCTAAATTCTTGTGCTTGGTTTTGTCTCCACTTCTTGGATATGCATAGAGTAATGCCATAATATTCATATTGTCTTCACAAAATAAATAATGGCATTATTATTTTGCATGGGCCATGCACAATTCTTCACCACCTTTCTCCTCTTTGGTTTTTCTTTGGGTTTAATGGATCCTATCTTTGGAAGATCATCTCCTACCATTACACCACCCTCATAATCTCATCCATCTCATTTTCCACTCATTTTTAATTCTCCATGCATGATCATATGTGGTCTTTTCCCATCTATTTCTTCTCTTCCTCTTTCATTCTTGTTCCTCCTCCACATTAACTCAAGCAAGATCAAGCTTCACCTTTTCTTTTGGTTTGGCCTAATCAACTAAATCAAATTTAAATAACTAATAAAATTCAAACCTAGTTTTCTCTTTATTTTTCCTTTACACCTAAATTACACTAAGCCCTAACTCTAAAACCCCCTCTCTCTCTCTCTCTCACTAGCTTGACCACCTCCTCCCTCTCTCTCTAACCTGCTGAGCAACACCCTAGCTAACCCTAACCCTCTCCCTAACCCTAGCTAACCCTAACCCGAGCCATGCCCCATCTAACCTAGCCTAGCTACCCCTCCCTCTCTTCTCTCTCCCTGACCCGAGGGTCCCCCTCCAGCCGGGCCTCCCTGCCGTCCTCTCTCCCTGCCTTGGTCCACCTGCAGCCCCAGCCAGCTCGCCATGTGCTCGAAAAGGAGGAGGACGAAGAAAAGGTGGCACCGAGGCCACCTTTATCTTGCCGTGCCCTAGCTGCCCTCCTCCCTCTCTCCCTTCTTTTCCCTTCCTCCCCACGCCTCTCTGGCCTCCCCAGATCTGGCCGAGTCGCCCCTCCTCTCCTCCTTCTTCCTCCCCGACGACTACCACCTGCCGCCGTTCGCCGCCAGCACCACTTCGCCTTCGTCGTTCTACCCGGCGTGCGCGACGTGGAGCTGTCCTGGAAGACCGAGGACCGTCCCCTGCCCCGACTCGTACGCGCCGACGTGGACGAGAAGCTCCCCAGCGCCGCCAGTACCTCGCCGCTCCCCGAAACCCTAGTTCGTCGGAGCGCCAGCAACCTCGACGCCTCGCCGCTCCTCGCGCCGATCCGAGCCTACCGCCGAGCCCGCGGTGAGCATCCCCTCCTCCCTGACATGGTCCGCCTCGCCGTACCGCCCTAACATCACCGTGCGTTTCGTCGAACACCCACCACGCGCCAGAGCTCGCCGGCATCTGCAGATTTTCCGCGCCGAACAGCCCCTTATCTAGCTCGCGTCCACCTCCCTGTCAGCTCCCCTAGCCCGCCGCACCGGTCAGCCCCCTCAGCGCGCACTCCCGCGGCCCGGGATCGAATCCCCGCTCCGCGCCACGCACGCACCTTCCGCCAGACGCGAGAGGAAGAAAAACAGTAACCAGGCCATGGTCGATTTGCAAAAGCCCCCCCACCTTTTTGATTCCTGCGACCCGCGCTCCTTTCAGCCCCACCAGTCAGCCACGCCAGAACGTTTGCAGAAAACCCCTCCCCTTTTTCCGGCCGCAACCCGCGCTCCAGCCCCAGCCCCACCTGTCAGCCCCTGTCTCACTCACCGCTGACACGCGGGTCTGCGCCAATTGGCCCACCCCGCAGTCATAGTGGCTAGGTGAGCCCCCGGTGACAAAAGTTTTCCCCGCGCGTGGTCCAGTCAGCACAAAGGCCCACCTGTCAGTGTCTGGGGTCGATTCCGCCTGAGTAACAAAAGTATTTCCCTGAGTCTGTTTTATTCAAATCTTTTTCAAATTAATTTAAATTCAAATTCTTTTCAGATTCAAATAATTTTTAAAATACAAATCCAAATCTTACATATAATATATGTTTTGGAATCAGAAAAATGTGAGGAATTCAAATATGCCCTTCAAAATGTATTTTGAACATTTTAAATTTCGAGATGATTAAAATTACAATAAAAATGCCTTTTCCTTATTTAATTAATAACTTTTGTTTTATAACTCCAAATTTGACAAATAATATGTCTAAATCGATCAGCGCGACGAGCCCGTTCTAATTATGCAGTCCTTGTTCTGAATTGAAGCATGCATCATATTGTTAATAAAATTCTGAACTGTTTATGACAATAAAACTTGTTCAAACAAATAATAAAATGCTTTATTTCTTGTATCCACACCTCACCTTTGCCCTGCTACTTTAATGCCATGTAATTGTGCATCATTCATCATGGCATGCTTGGTTGCTTGATGCATTTTGGCTCATATGCTTGTGCAACTTATTTATGTTGGCCCTTGTTTGTTTGGTTCTTCTTCGAATAGACGCCCAGCAGGAGAATTACCAGGAATCACACGAGTATTACCCAGATCCATCTCTCGCTTCAACAGGGCTGCCAGGCAAGCACTAACACATGCTTGCATACATACAGTACCTATTGCCTCTATCTTATTCTTGCATCATTGAGTCGCGATTGCATTAAATTGAATCCCAAGTACTGCATAGTCTTTACTTTTAAACCACATCAAGCCTGTTCCGGTCCCATGAGCCATTGCTACAGGAGTTGTTTGAGCCATGCGAGTCGTAGAAAAGCATGAGTAGGGTATGTGAGTGTCTGAGGAATAACGAGGTACCTAAACAACATAACCTGAGTAGTAATGGGATAACTAATGAAAGAGGCACCGGTGAGCAATATCTGCTATTTGGTTTTTCATGCTCACTTGTGTCCCGTAGGACCCCGAGTACTTGATTCCTGTTCCTTGACTATTCGCACTATCCACATCCGGGAGGCCTTATGGACCCCCCTGAGCCAGAGCTTGATTCATTCTTATTTCTTGGGGCCACAATTAGTTTGGGGCTTTATTACTATTCTGTACTTATGCCATGTTACTGCTTTATTTAAGATTGTGCGAGGAGCACCTGTACTGTTTTGGATCGTGACACGTTTTTGCTGTATCGACAAGCCTAGTCATATTTTCGGGTTCCCAGTCGTTTACCGTCGTCCACACAAACCTTGGGTCCGTCTCGGAGCCGGCCAACTTCGTTGCGGGTAGCTTAATGGGGTGGCCCCCTGAAATATTTCTGAATCCTGTGATTGCTTTGTCGTGAATGCCTCGTTGGGTTTTGTTTTGGTTTTTCCGAGGTTGATCGAGTGTGTGTTGCTATTCATGCACCCCTGCAGGGTAAATCTTTCTGAAAGCCGTGTCCGCGGTTATGGACGACTTGGAGCACAGTTTCTCGATCATAGACAAGTATAACTAAAGTACTGCTTTTAAATTGACTAAGTACTTGACTAGTAAGTAGTGCAATACTCATGGAAGGGTTAATAAAACTGCCAACGGATGATGGGGGTTGTTCGTCCGCTTCCTCGTTGGTAAGCGAGGAGGAGGATGGATCTGTTAATTATACTGTTATAACTGTTGTTCTTAATTCACGGACTTCCGTCTATCCTTGGTTAGGCGGAAGGTTAGCGAGTCTCTATATAATTGTTAGGTATTATCTTTTGCTGCAATTGCGTCACCCCAGGTTGTGTCCCCTTTAGTGGCATAAAGACTTGCTGAGTACCCCTAGGGGCTCACACGATAAATTGTTTGATTCAGATGAACAGGTGTACCCGCAAGATGGATACTGGGTGGAAGAGACAGATGATGTTGGCAACGATCATTCGGTGTAGAGATTCCGGGAACGGGGATCCGTGTGATCTGTGGGCGGGATGTGTTTATTTATGGGGCATCTTATGCCAATTTGCTTCTTATCCGTACTCGGATCTTGTTTTCCGCTTCCGCCTGATACTCTGATGTGTGATGTATGAGGAGCTATCCTAAATTATTACATCTATCTAGGACATTTGGATCTTGCCGTATGGCGTTGCAATATTTCTATTTCTTTTAGATGGAATGGCTCTGAGGACTGTTGTATGTGGCTTGCATACATACTCATTTGTGTATGTAGTTGATCCCTTCGCCTGCCGATTACACCGCTCGTTCTTGTCCCGTTGTTTGAAAGTGGTTAGGAGGCCGAAAGGTCTACCGTGAGTGGCCCTGGGCCCCACCGTACTATTTTAACCACTTTCGTTCATCCAGGCATTAACTAAGAGCGTAATTCACCGAGGTAGTTACACCTAGGGTGTACTGGGGTCGTCATTCAGGAGCCCCCTCCCCCGCGCGTCGTGAATCCGAGGCCAGAGGATCCATCCGCGTGCTACGAGGAAGGGCTGAGGATCCATCCGCGTGCTACGAGCGACGACGATGACGATGAGGATTCCGAAGACGACCCAGAAGCTGTGTACTACAGGGCTAGATATGATTATGACTAATTTTTACGTTTTAATATTAATAAATGTCTGGCCACAACAAGTTGCAATACTACCTATTGAGATCGAGATAGTTCAGATCCATATACATATAAGAAGATCATTAAAAATAAAGGTTTAATAATATTGTACATCACCAACATCCACACATGTTAGGGTTTTCTTCTAATCCGTAACCATGGAGCATCTTCCTTACTTAACGGGATGCTTGGGTCATCCTTCACAGCGAAGGGTGGAATTTCATGAAACTTATTATAATCGTCTGACATGTCTGTCTTATCCTCCACCCCCACGATGTTTCTTTTTTCCTGAAAGAACTATGTGACGCTTTGGCTCATCGGATGCTGTATTCTTTTGCTTATCTTTCCTTTTTCTCGGTTTGGTAGGCATGTCCTTCACATAAAAAACCTGAGCCACATCATTGGCTAGGACAAATGGTTCATCTCTATACGCAAGGTTGTTGAGATCCACTGTTGTCATTCCGTATTTCTTGTCTACCTCAATCCCGCCTCCTGTCAGCTTGACCCATTTGCACCGAAACAAAGAAACCTTAAAAAAAGGTCCATAGTCAAGTTCCCATATCTCCTCTATGTAACCATAATATGTATCCTTTTGCCCATTCTCGTCTGTTGCATCAAATCGGACACCACTGTTTTGATTGGTGCTCTTTTTATCTTGGGCGATCGTGTAAAATGTATTCCCATTTATCTCGTACCCTTGGAAAGTCAATATAGTCGAAGATGGTGACCTAGCCAACAAGTACAACTGCTCTCCAACATTTATGTCATTTATGAGATGTGTCTGCAACCAACCGCCAAAAGTCCTCATATGTTCATCTCTAATCCAGGAGCCAGGCTTCCCCGGGTTGTTGGAGTGTACAATATTCTTGTGTTCCTCGATATACGGAGCCACCAAGGTGGAACTTTGCAGAACTGTGTAGTGTGCTTTAGTGAGAGAATGTCCGTCCATACATATCCTTGATTTCTTTCCTAGCGTGCCTTTTCCACTAATTCTACCCTCATTCCGTGATTCAGGAACACCAATGGGCTTAAGGTCAGGAATAAAGTCAACACAAAACTCAATGACGTCCTTTGTTCCATATCCCTTTGAGATGCTTTCTTCTGGCCTAGCACGGTTATGAACATATTTCTTTAACACTCACATGAACCTCTAAAAGGGGAACATATTGTGTAGAAATACAGGACCAAGAATGTTAATCTCATCGACTAGGTGAACTAGGAGGTGAGTCATAATATTGAAGAAGGATGGTGGGAACACCAACTCGAAGCTGACAAGACATTGGACCACATCTTTCTGTAACCTTAGTAGACTATGTAGACTGATTACCTTCTGAGAAATTGCATTGAGAAATGCACATAGCTTCACAATGGGTACTCGAACATTTTCCGGCAGGAGTCCCCTCAATGCAATCGGAAGCAGATGGGTCATAAGCACGTGGCAGTCATGAGACTTTACGTTTTGAAATTTTTTCTCTGCCATATTTATTATTCCCTTTATGTTAGACGAGAAACCAGACGGGACCTTGATACTGTAAAGGACTTCAAAAAAGATTTCCTTCTCTTCTTGGTAAGAGCGTAGCTAGTAGTACCTTCAAACAGCTCTGGATGCATGTCGTCTCAGTCTTTTATATGTTGTTGGTCCTGCCGTGCTTCAGGTGTATCTTTGCTCTTCCCATACACGCCCAAGAAGTCTAGCAGCGTCACGCAAAGATTCTTCGTCAGGTGCATCACGTCAATTGCAGAGCGGACCTCTAGGACTTTCCAATAGGGTAGCTCCCAAAATATAGATTTCTTTTTCCACATGGGTGCGTGTCCGACATCGTCCTTCGGAACAGATTGTCTACCAGGACCCTTTCCAAAGATTACTTTTAAATCCTTCACCATGTCAAATACATCATCACCAGTACGGCGGATAGGCTTACACCGGTTGTCTGCCTCAACATTGAAATGCTTACCTTTCTTTCTTAGGATGTGCGAGGGCGGAAGAAAACAACGATTCCCCAGGTACACATTCTTCTTATATTTATCTAAATATATACTTTCAGTATCGTTTAAACAGTGTGTGCATGCATTGTATCCCTTGTTTGTCTGTCCTGAAATGTTACTAAGAGCAGGCCAATCATTGATTGTTATGAACAACAACGCTCGTAGGTCAAATTCCTCCTGTTTGTTCTCATCCCACACACGTACACCTTGTCCGTGCCACAACTGTAAGAGTTCTTCAACTAATGTCCTTAGGTACACATCAATGTCGTTGTCGGGTTGCTTCGGGCCTTGGATGAGCACTGGCATCATAATAAACTTCCGGTTCATGCACAACCAAGGAGGAAGGTTATAGATACACAGAGTCACAAGCCAGGTGCTATGACTGCAGCTCTGCTCCCCAAAAGGATTCATGCCATCTGTACTTAGACCAAACAATAAGTTCATCGCATCACCTGCAAAGTCCAGAAACTCTCTCTCGATTTTTCTCCACTGCGACCCATCAGCAGGGTGTCTCAACATCTCGTCTTTCTTACGGTCTTCCATGTGCCATCGCAACAACTTGGCATGCTCTTTGTTCCTGAATAAACGTTTCAACCGTGGTATTATAGGAGCATACCACATCACCTTGGCAGGAACCCTCTTCATGCGGCGCTCGCCCTCAACATCACCAGGGTCATCTCGTCTTATATTATACCGCAATACAGTGCATACTGGGCATGCATCCAAATTCTCGTACTCGCCGCGGTAGAGGATGCAGTCATTAATGCATGCATGTATCTTCTACACCTCTAATCCTAGAGGGCAGACAACCTTCTTTGCTTCGTAGGTACTGGCGGGCAGTTCATTATCCTTTGGAAGCAACTTCTTCATTATTCTCAGCAACTTTTCAAATCCTTTGTCAGTCACACCGTTCTCTGCCTTCCATTGCAGCAATTCCAGTGTGCTACCCAGTTTTTTGTGCCCATCTTCACAATTTGGGTACAACAATTTTTTGTGACCCTCTAACATCTTCTTGAACTTCAACCTCTCCCTTTCAGTTACGCATTCTTCCTGGGCATCAGCAATGGCCCGACTAAGATCATCATCGGGCAGATCTGATGCCCGTTCTTCATCTTTTTCTTCATCAATGTCTTCCATTGTAGTACCATCGTATTCAGGGTAGTCGTTTTCATTCTCTTCTTCTTCGTTGTCTTCCATCATAACCCCTCTTTCTCCGTGCTTGGTCCAACAATTATAGCCGGTCATGAAACCGGACCAAAACAGGTGGCTGTGAAGGACTCTTGAGGAAGAGTATTCTTTATGATTCCGACAGACACCACATGGACAAGACATAAAACCACTCCGCTTGTTTGCCTCGGCCACAAGAAGAAAAGAATACACGCCTTTAATGAACTCGTTAGAGAGTCAGTCAGCGTACATCCATTGCCGGCTCATCTGCAATATATAATTAATTAAGTACATCGAACATAATCATAATTAATTAGTACTAATCTAAAACCAGCAACCGGGACTAAAGATATGATGAACCTTTAGTCCCGGTTGGAGGCATCAACCGGGACTAAATGTGGATGTGGAGATAACATGTCGACACTATGTCCTCAGTGGGCGGCACTAAGCCAGTAAATTAAATGCCGACACTATTTTGGGTGGGTGGCAGCACTATGCCAGCGTGAGTGTATCGACATTATGTCATCAGTGCCCGACATTATGTTGTGCTACTTAATCTATAAATAGGTATGCATTCTTGTGAAGAACTGCAAGATGGTGTGCGAGACCAGGGACACCACTACGGCGAAGCTTCTCGAAGATGTCTTAGGACCTCGTCCTCAGACATCTTCGAGGAGCTCGCCGTAGAGGCACTCTCTAATATGTGAAATTAGTTAGCTCCACCAGCATACTGATTTAGCTAGAGAAGATATAAACCGAAAGATGGTGTGGGAGAGCAGGGACACCACTACGGCAGAGCTTCTCGAAGATGTCTTAGGATCCCGTCCTCAGACATCTTCGAGGAGCTCGCCATAGAGGCACTCCCTAATATGTGAATTGTGATGTCTCCTTATCAAGCTTTTATGAATTAACCCTATCTTTGTTACAATTTTTCAATTTATTGAACGCAGGTAGACGAAGAAGGATATTTTGTCCAGCTAGCTAGTTAGAATGATGAACTCATGCATGTGTGTGCTTCTAAAATCAATTTTCGAGACTATGTGCCAAAACAAGATATATATAGATAGAATCCACATATTGTGATATTTACCTTAGAGTTTCTTACATTAATACAAGATATAGATAGAATCTAAACATCGATCTCATCCTATCATTGCAAAAATTACTACCAAACTAAATCCATCTATAAGATAGAGCATGAAATGAGCTAATATAGCAATGAGAGTTCAAAGGATTAAGTTGCTCACCTTTTAGAACCTTTGGATAGATGGGGCACCACAAAATATAGACAAATCTTGAGGAAAAAAGGGCATGAACTCGAGCTTGAAGCAAGAAAGAGAGAGAGGAGAGCCACCAGCTTGAATGGTGGCTCGGACAGGGGAAGAAGATATAGCCAGACCCTTTAGCCCCGGTTCGTGTCTAGAACCGGGGCTGAAGGTCTACCTTTAGCCCCGGGTCGTATAACAAACCGGGACTAAAGTGTCTGGCGTCCGACCTGGCCTGCCTAAAACCCCTTAGCCCCGGTTTGTTACACGACCCGGGGCTAAAGGTCCCATTCAAACCGGGGCTAGTGTCTGTCACCCCCCGGGGCCAGTTCTAGCCGTTGGACCGGGGCATTAGTCCCGGTTTGTAGTAAAACCGGGGCTAATACCCCTGGACCAAAGGTCTGTTTTCTACTAGTGTAATAATCACTACTTGGCCGAATGATCTATTTGTAATTTTTATTACTTTTGAAACTCTTTGTACTGTCATTGTTGATTATTAATACATGGATGGAATTTCGCAAAATAAAGTGCAAATTTAAAAATCCGGGCACACTGGTGCCGGTATACTGCAAATCCACGTCGTCTAGGAGTACTTTGGTTAATTCCAAAGAAAAAAAAGTAGATCCGCCCTAGGGGTACTTTTCTCGCCAGACCTCGGAATCGACTAGCTAGGCCATTGCTCGATCATTCATGAAAAAACTATATATGTAGTATCTTAGCTTCCTACCGCACAGGAAACAGTTACCCTCAAATGGGCTAGTTCACATGAGAAGATGGAAACATAAGCTATACTTTGCACGAACTGCAGTGCAAATGCCTAATTCCCATGTTTTGTCACAAGGGAAGATTTCCCCGTTGCCTCTCAAGCCTAATCCTAGCATTGTTCTCGTACTATTTGACTTTACACTCTGCTATTTGATACAAGGCATGAAATGTGATTGATTATATAGTAGTATACCATCGAACCAGTAATAGTACCATGGTGGCTGAGCTTTGCTTGGCTCCTTGAAAGAACATGTATCCATGCTATATATTTATTTTCTATCTAATATATGGCGCACGGAATGTTGAGGCACAAACGAAATGAAACCATGCATTTACATATCTCTCTTCCTATGTCTGTCTCTCTCTCTCATACACAGAATACAGGTAGGAATTGTCCTCTACATGAGCTGAAATACTTGAGTACCACCACTCTCTAAATAATGAAAAAAAATCAATATCATAATTAACTTGTGCATGAACAAACACACAAATTCATACTTGGAAACATTCATGCCAACAAATAATTAGACACTAACTATATGCATGCAAGCCTAAATTGTAAAAACACAAACATCAGCATCAAACAATACATTATATGGGCATTTTAGTTAAGAGATGACATGAATTATGGACTCATGGTAGCAACGCACATGCGTATTTGGGATCTAACTGGGTATTATTTTGATAATTTGAGATAGAGGTGTAGACTACAACACTAAAATATAACTCTTTCTCAACATGTACTATTACAATGATTTGAAGGGTCCTAGAAGTGGCATATGTGAGAGAGGAAATCAAAGCTTATGTTATCCATAAATTCCTTATGTATGGCTAAACTGATTCTCGCCTTAATTCATCATATGCATCTGAATTAGTTCTGAAAGCAGCATTTATTTTATTTTTCTAAAAGGAAGCACGGAAGAAAATATAAAAGCACACGGAGACAAACTTAGATAATCGTCGCCGCCGGTAATCTAACTTTTTCCTCTGTTCTGGTTACGGCATCGTGAATATGTTGTTAGGAAACCACGGGTGAAAGCATGACCCCCTCTAACAATTGAACTTATATCTCTCTTCTTTATTTCCCCGGCCAGTATGTAAAGCCCATTAAATCTATCTGCATAACAAACCTCGGCCACCACGGGGCCTTCTCATTTATTCTCTCTTTTTTTTTGTGATTCCGGGATGTGGGATAAGTGAGATTTGTCAAATTATACTTATCTCACTTATCCCCCTTACACTAGAGTTAAAGTCCAATGGTGTAAAAGTGGGATCCCACTTATCCCACTTGTACCACTTCTGCATCCCTACTTCTCCTTTGTTCTCTTTTGAAATCATGCAAACCTTTTTTATTAAGCGATCAAGGTTATATCATCTACTAGACGTGGATACAAAAACATAAGGGCTTCATCGAGCCATACATTAGAACCACGGCTTTCTACGACCTTAGCTAGGAAATTAGCCACCTTGTTTACTTCTCCTTTATTCTCTCTTATGCTTGATTGCTTGTAGATTTTTATTTCAGAGCACACCAGTCCCACCCCACAGGGCACACACCACACGCACTCGTGCGTTCTACTAGGAGTGGTGGGCAGCGATTTTCTCAAAGAAAAAAGAATGGATGGCGACGGACCAAGGTAGATCCAAAATGTAAATTCCTACTAACTGGAGTGCATTTTAAACATACAGTTTTGCGAAAGTATTGCTTAGGGCTCGTTCGGTTTCCATGGAATAAATCTAAGATCCCCATGGGGATTTGGTTGATCCTCATGCTCCACCCAATCCAATTGCTGATTAATTATCCTACTTCACGAAACAATATATTAGTTTCGGTTATCCCAAAACATGTAGAAACCCCCGCCGTGGAAACATCACAGTCGAAGCATCGCCGCTCGTGCAAAAAATTACACAGCTCACGTGGCGAGAATTGTTTTCCAAGTTTGTAGAGAGGAAAACCAACGGGAACTGTTGGGATGTAATCCTGCCATGGGCTAAACGAACACGTCGCAACTGTTGGGTTTTGATCTCTGGTAAAACCGAGAGAAAACAGGGTGTGGCCCACCACACCTCTCACGCATGCACAATGACCGGAAGTGCAAATCCAGCCCTTGGTTTTGGTCCCGTGTACCTGGCACAAATGCACACAGAAGTATATAAGGGAGGGGTCCAGTTATGAGGGAACGACTCCAATTCTTACCCCTCTTCAAACTACCGATCCTAAAGTTGTGCTGAGGTAGGCGAAGACCATCTCCATCGCCGGCCACCACAGAGGAGTGTTAAGGATAACCCTATTAGATATTTATTCATATGCACTAGGAAAGTTGAGAGTTATGCAATACCTAATGCAACACTTAGTGTTGAGCTTCAACAATTTCCCTATGATAAATAATGTGTGTGAACGTTCATCTTAGTGTCTTATTGCCAGATAAGATAGAGATTATGAGTTGTATGAAACTTAATAGAATTTTATGAATGAGTTAAATAATGTTAGGCTTTAAATAGCTCTACAAAACCAAATATGACTCTAGGAAAATCTCCAATGGTTCAAACAAATAATTCTAGACAAAGGGTTGTTTTGTGGTGCTTATGTTATCGTTATGAAATGTTCATATGTTGACTATTGGGGATATACCAAATAGGTATACCTACGGCATAGTCTCATACCGGCAAACCTGGGTGGCCCACAGATGGTGGTTGGGCCTATGGCCTAACCGGGTGGCCCAGTTGCTGATAGACAAGACGGAGGTCTAGCCAGGAGATGGAAGACGATGTGCCACCACCTAAGATGGAAGCCGGTGCCTTGAAGGACAAGACAATAGTTTATGTATTAGTGTAGGACTCTGTAACCGTATCCGGCTAGGACTCTCCTTGTAACCCTAGGTTATGGCACCTTTATAAGCCAACCTATGGGAGCCTTTAGGGTATAAAAACAAGTGCATAGCACAACCCGTATACAGCGAACCCCACAATCCATGTAACTCGGCGTATTGCATTATAGTGATTTATCGCAGGAATAGGATCTCGCAATCGTCGTGAGATCTGAACCTAGGTAAGTTATGTTACGCCATCCCGAACGCTCTCCGTTTTACCCCACGTCTCTAAACTTGTTGTTGCGTATGTGTCGACAATACCACGACATTGACTGAATTAAGAATGTTTCATGTGGCTCGGCTGAAAGGTTGCGTCACGAAAGGCAAGTTCACATGTGGCATGTTATATAAAGAAACACAACTGAACTAAAACAAGCATTGAAACAGTAATACCATAAGTCGATAGGGAGTAAGGTTCACTCCTTTATGTAGATAGAATCTTATTGGCAGGCCAATAAATTTCTATATTCTAATGATTATATGAAGGATCATGGTAATGCCTCATACTTTGCTTGTATTGAGGTTCACCAAGATATAGGTCCAAAGGATTGTAAGTTATATTATGATGACATATGTTGATAAAGTACCAAAAAAATATTATGCATAGAGTACTCTAGCAAAAATATAATATGTTGATGACATATGTTGATAAAGTACTCTATCTCATTTGCAACTAAAGCTAAGGGCGATAAAGATGGGCATTTTAATGTCCATGGAACCATTTTAAACTGGTCAGATAATGCCGGTTCCTTGTGCTTCAGCTGTTAGAAGAAATATGTGTATTCAAGTATGAACACGCCCTATTAATGATCGGGATGAATTGGAAATTTATAATAACTATAGCAAAATGGACCGCTAGAAAAGACGCCAAAAGGTCTTGCGGTACATGCCAGACAATAAAGATAACATGCTTGATAATAAGAAGTTTGGTAACCTCTATAGCGTCGGTTATTCGGACATTGTTTCTGCGAGATGTGTGGATATTAAAGTTTCCACGCTAAGTTACATCCTCACCCTCGCTAATGTAGTTATATCGTGGAAAAGCTCCAAAATGACTCTAATGGCATCACTAATGATGCACTTTATGATGGGGCATGTTAAGAGGCTAAAGAGCAGGTTGTATGTCAAGAAGTTATATTCTCGAAATTAAAGTAGTGGATATCATTTTTAAACCACTTACTGCAAGATGAAGATGCATTTTTTTGTAGCGACAAGTCAAATGGTGTTACCAAAACTATTGACAATATGTTTCGTGTTGTGAAAGATAGAATTTAGGATCAAGTTATTGATCTTGAGCATATAAGTACGTTCGTATGTTTTATAGATCCGTTATCGAAGGCTTGCCAACTATACTTTTGATTATGCTGCCGACATGGGATACAAAAAGCCTTTATAATCCTGGAAATAAGGACCGTTAAATAAACTAACTCCCATAAAGTATTATGTTTTCCATTTCGATATAGAATGATATACTACAGGTAAAGAGGTTTGATGGCATTTATCTTGTCAATGTAACACTTTATTTTGGTATATTATTTCTATTTAGAGTGGGCTTATGATGTTTGTTAACCTTACGATCAAGGGGGAGAATGTTGGGTTTTGATCTCTGGTAACAAACCGAGAGAAAAGAGGGTGTGGCCCACCAAACCTCTCCCGCATGCACAATGATCGGAAGTGCGAAACCAACCCTTGGTTTTGGTCTCGTGTACCTGGCACAAACGCACATAGAAGTATCTAAGGGAGGGGTCCAGTTATGAGGGAACGACTCCAATTCTTACCCCTCTCCGAACTACCGATCCTAAAGTTGTGTTGAGGTAGCGAACACCATCTCCATCGCCGGCCACCACAGAGGAGTGCTGGAGGCGTCCAGGACATCCCCACCACCTCACCGAGTTGCTGCCTCTGATCATCTACATCAATAAGGAGCCCAACTGCCTCCACGGAAGACATGTGCTATTGATCTGGTTAGTACCCAATTCTATGTATTAAGATGTTCTAACTATGAGATTAAGGTCTTTATGATGTTAATCCTAAAGCTTAAGATCTAACAACAATGACTGGGCTGGAAAATTTACCTCAACGGGTTGGAAACCCGGGATCAGGCCACGATCCAGATCGATCCATGCGTGTTAGGGATTAAACAAACAAGGCCTTAAGCATTGGTCTGGTTTTGTCCCAAGACCACATGGAAATACCATGCAAAAATGTGGTGCTAATAAAAATTCAAAATCGCAATGGCCAAGATTGCCCAAGGCGAACGGAGATGAAAACAAATTTGCGCCACCAAAATCCTGGTGATGAAATGTGATTATCCAGGTTTTGGCCTTTTAGACCTAGAGACTTAACAGAGCACTAAACACCCAGACAATTTAGCAAAATATTGTCAACCAAAACGGTAGCCCGACCATATGCCGCGGCATTTATGCAACAACAGTGGAACAGAAGCTGAATCGACTTCCACGACTGTAGGAGTACTTTGGCTAATTCAAAGATAATTAGCTAGAATCATTGGTGTCATTTGCATCGTGTGCCTTTGCCCTAATTAGCTAGAACCTATATATACACGTATTACCATGGTTCCTTCCCGCGGAAGCAAGATTCACCGTGCATGGGCTAGTTTAAATGAGAGAAGGAAACCATATGCTATATACTTGCCACATTCAGTTCGGAAAATGTCTACTTCCCAAGTTCTAACACAAGGGTGGATTTCCTCATTGTCTCTCAAGCCCAATCTTAGCATTGCTTTGCAATATAGCTAACTATATTCTATGATATCTGAAACAAAAGGGGTAGTAGGAAGACAATCACGAAATGATATTGATTATATAGTATCCTATATAACAGTAAATGCATGTACCATGGTAATTGGGTGTTGTTTGACTCCTTGAAAGGACAACCCATCCGAAAGCCATATAGTGCATATTCTATACTTTCTTTCTAATCTATGTAGTACTACATTGTTTGTTGAAGCACGGACGAAATAAAACAACTCTCTTCTCCCTCCCTCACCCCTCTCTCCCTCTCTGGTAAGAAAAAATTTCTACATGGATTGGGGCACACTGGAGTTCCGCCACTCTCCAACACCATAAATAATGCAAAATTCGGTATCGTAGTTAACTTGTGCATGATTGCTTGAACAAACACACAAGTTCAAACATGGAAACGTTTACCCTTAAACCAAATTATGCACTAAATATATTTTCGCACAACTTAACTATATTTTTCCAATTTCTTGTGTGACAATCTCCTTCAAGCTCATGCTGCAGGATTATGTGCAAGTACTATATACCAGTATGTCGCTAGCTAGTTGTCATTATTCTTTCTAAAATAGAGCTAGCCATGTTTACTAATATCGCGAGTATTGTGTACTGTACATTGTGCAAAACAATGCTACAGATCTCAGAGATCGGACGGAGCGGTAGACAGCAATCTCACATTTCGTTTGGTTTCTCTTCCTCCCTCCTCCTCTTTCTCTACACACACCACCACACACAAATATAGATACACTCGCTCATTGAAAAGAAACAAGGCCGGTGGTGGAGGATCCTCCTGTTGTATTTATAATTAGAGTTGCAAGCGAATAGAGATGCAAAATTAATGATTTAGGACGGGTAAAAAGTAATGATTTAGGACTTGACTAGGCTCTAAGTTAGTCGACTGAGAATTAGAAAACCCGTTTTATCTAAGGTATATATGGTGTGAGACACGAGGCGAAACTCACGAAATAAATAGGAGAGGAGGCTTGCTTCGGTATCCCCCCCCCCCCCCCCCCCCCCCCAAGAACGTTCATTGCAAAACCGGGTTTGGGTGGTTTGATGGCGTGTTCCGGGTTAGTTTAGGAGCCGGTTTAGCATGGTATATTTTTTGTAGCGGTGTACGTATTGTATGCCGTTTGTACAGGGCGTGCGTAGGGAAAAAGATTGGCGGTCCCACGTTCGTATGTCGCATCTGTTACGCAGAAGAGGGCTACATTGTGCGCGTCGTGTGCCTTTGGAGATTCTCGTCGATCTATTGGCGGCAGAACCCTAAGATGCAGAACGGACCTCATCAGCGCTCCTCTCCTGTAGACAAAGTGTAGATCGTAGCACCTCAGATCGGAGACGACCTGGACCTGGTACGTGTCGAAGGTGGACAGTTGGTTGAGATATCGTCGGCTGCTAGGGTTTGGGTCATCGGCTCCTCCTCCTCCTCCTCCTCCGTGTTGTCGTAAGGTAATTACGACTCGCATCAAGTAATTCCGACTCTCATGGTTTGTAGTGTTGTAGGTAATGGCGGACAACAGTGGTTCCAGTATGATGGAAGTAGATGACGGGTACTCAGACAATGAGGCGGAGTCTTCTTATGAACATGGGTCACTATCTAGATGGGCATGTCGATCCTGACGATGCATCGGACGATAATGTGAGTGGACTTGATTTTATGTGGTGTACTATTAATTTCAATAAACTAAACAAAATCAATTTATGTACATTTTCATTTGTATTGTGTAGATTGAGATTGATGTTGATAATGAGGAGAATGATTCTGAGGTATTGGACGGTGAATACGTTAACAAGGTATGTGCACCGTTATGTTGTAGGTATGTGCAAGAAATAAATTACATGAAAATATAACTATGGTTTTCGTATTGAATTGTTCAGTTATTAGTTGGGAGTGATAATAGTTATGACTACTACGGTGATTCAGACTTGGAGACATGTGGTAATAGTGAGCTATGTGTTTGATATTTTACTGGCATGTGATCTACCCAATTGTAGCATTGTACTCATAATTTATGTGGTATATTGTTATGGATTTGTAGGTGACTGCAAATGTTTATAAAGAGAAAAAATATAAGGTGGAATGTGACAAGGATATTGGGCATCCCGGAGAAGTACTGGAAGATAATGGATAAGACTTTTGTTTCTGAAGCTATGGCATTTTTTACAACAGCTATGCTAAAGACCATGGATCCAGCATAAGAAAGAGCAGGTTCAAGGTTAGCAAAGGGGGATCACAGGAAGTGCATAGGAGACAGTTTGTCTGCTCTAGGGAAGGGAAATGTCTAAGCAAATTCTTGTCGATGGATGACCGGAAATATAGGCCAAGAACACATTCTCTTTGTGGATGCACAACGGAACTGACTGTGAAGTTAGATAAATCAAAAGGTGTTTGGTCAGAAGTTTACAAAATAGCCGAGTTTAAAAGTTCAGCATGCAAATAGCTGAGTTTACAAAATGATTGTACAATAATATGAAAAGTTTAATGTGTCACCGAAAGTGGGCTTCCCTCTTTCTGGTACTCATACGGATCCTCGTACTCAACCTCCTTCATGTTAAAATAAGTCCAATATTAATTTCAGTACACTTTGTAAGAAACTATATATGTAAGAAACTACATAAACATTGGCATTTCTTAATTCTAAAACCAATAATGATAAACTCAACTACAAATACTAGTTTTATGTTGTTTATGCATGTGAGTATATTAGTAGATAAACAAAATCCAAAACTTCTATATCATTATCTTTTCCTTAAGTATTCCACTAGGCTAATTTGTTTTTCATTGTCACTTTGACCCAGAAAATGCAAGAACTATTCTAACTAAGCGTGTGACTACTACTAACAGACAATGCCCAACATGCTAGTAGCTAAATAGTGATAGGCCATGTACAGATCATAATATCTAACAACAGCCTGATAATAATTAACCCTAGAATTTGGCTACCAATTCATTCACTTTTTTTGGCTACCAACTCCTGACTGTAGACATCATAATGCCATGCAATTTTCTTGCCATTAATCTCTATGGTATTGGTTCATGTGCAGTCAGGCTGGAGTTTTCGGATGCAACTTTGTTTTCTCTTGGTTATAATAAGAAAATGATGACTCACAACTAAAATGACCTTGTATTCTTTGATTCAGTTACTTTCCATAGTTGCTAAACTATGGATTAAATTCTTGCCCATTTTAGTGCTCCTTATTACAAAATGATTGTCTAGAAACTAACCATATTCTATTTAGACTACATGAGTTGTTCTAATCATTCAGATTCTCAACCAGATCAATAGTGTCAGTCCAGTGCTACTAATTAGGTACTCAAATAAACCGAGAATTTAGCAACCATTGAGCTGCATACATAAGCATTTTTTTATTAAAATAAAATGGGCAGAAATGAAAGCTATACAAAAGACTACAATACATGAGCTATGGCAAAAAGTAATCCCACTACAAGCAATTAATAAGCAAATAAAGCAAGCAATAACTAAGCATCTACAAGCCACATCAATAAGCAATCCATGCTCACAAACTACAACACAGACCTCGCAACATTTGAGACTAGATAAAAAAACCTAACAAGATAAAATCATGGCCATTCTCACAAGCTACAACATTAAACAGAACTTGCAACAATTTCACAGTCCATGGCCATTTTCAGATGATGAAACTCAAACAAAACCACCTACTTTAGGCATTAGAACATTTCAGATGATGTATTTCACTAGATAAAAACATGAAGATTAAAGTGATTCAGTACTAGCACAATCTGGAACTTGCAACTTTAACTATGTTCTAAACTCTTGCAAACAACTCCTGTGTAAGCTAATACCAAAGAATTGCTACTTTTCTTCTCCAAAATCAAAACTCCAAATCCGAGGCTACTCATAACACCTAATTTAAAACCCTAACTATAAACCCTAAAATCGTATAGAGGTGATGGAAGATAACTCACCTGCTGCTGCAGCTCTGGCACGACATGCACCGCCACGGGCAGCTCTGCCATGGCAAGAACCGGCACATCATCCTCCACCATGTCCTGCACCGCCACCTGCGCCCCCGTAGTCGCCACCACCAGATCGACGTCCGCTAGGATCTCGTCGCCAACCACCAGATCGACACCCGCCTGGGCCTCCTCCGGCCCCAGCATCTTGTCCCCCTCCTCCTTCTTCCTCTTCAAAAAAGGACCGAGCTCCACGTCCTCCTCCCTCGTCCGCTTCCGCTCTAGCTCCGCATCAGGCGCCATCAGCTCCTCCCCTGCATCCTTCTCCTCCGCAACCGCCACGGCCACCTCGATCTCCTCCCTCTGCTCCATATCCGCGGCGGAGACGCTTCGGCTGGTTTCTTCCATTGTCGTCCAAGTCGGAGGGGAGGAGGCAAGCACCGGCAGAAGGATGCGGCGAGGCAATACCCATCGCAGGTGGTGGGGTGTGTGAGATTTTTTCCCAGATCGGGTGGGGAATGAATCGTCGACTAGGGCGAAGTTATTGGTGCTGGTTATATACCGATGAGAAGATGACGTAGAGGAACAACCACGTCACGAGTGGCAGAGCTAGGGGGACCAGCAGGTGCCCTGGCCCCCCTATGCATGGTATTGTAAGGGATTTTTAAGCATCTAAAGCTAGATTATGCATGAATTTGGAGTAAAATGCATGTTTGGCCCCCTCTAACAAAAGATTAAGTTGTTTGCCCCCCCCCCCCCCCTAAGCTCAATCCTGCCTCCGCCCCTGCACGTCACCACCGCACACAGTACACACGTGCCGGTGTACGCCAGCTTTGGAATAAGACCAGTTCGACCCGGTCCGTATTGAACCAGAACCCACTCATACCCGCTTCAATTCCACTCAAGGGGGGGATACCGAAACAAAGGTGATCGGAGAGACTAATTCCGCCATCGGGATCGGAGCTTGTTTGGGTCAGCCTTGGGACGCCACCGGGCTATGAGTCTCGTGATCCAAATGGCGAGTCTTTTCTCAAAGCAATCACGAGGGAGGTTCCCTAGTATGTTTTACTTTAAAAAAATGGGTAACAGCTTACAGTTTACATGATCGCCATTGTCGCCTTTTTTTTTTACTTATGACGCCACTTGAGCAACAGCATTTTTGTGATGAGACGGGTTCTGTAAACCGGTGCCACAAAGTTGAAAGCCCAGCCCGGCCCGGCCCAGCCCAGCTGCAAGCAACAACAACTGAGGAGCAACGGCACATTCGAAAACCATCCAGCGACAACATCCTGCAGCGCGCAGGGGATTCCCCAGCCGGCCAGAGAATTTACAGCGCCGGCCGGTGCGAGGCAGGTGCGACCATCGGCGCAGAGGGGACCGTGGCTGGGGACTGGCGTCTGGCTAGAGCATCTCACGCTTTTCTCATGGCCTGGACCTGGACCTGGAGCTGGAGGGGCCACGGGCGCCTGCCGGCTTGAACAGCGCAAACGGACACCGGCTGGAATCAAACCGGCCGGCCACCACCGCCGCTCCCGGAGCCCACCATGTGGATTTCGTCTCGCAGATTGCTCAAGTACCGCGCGCCCTCGTCTTTGTGCCGCCGCCCATGGTCCCCAACCGATGAATCTGCCGAGCATGTGTCTTCCCCCGCCGGGATCCATCTATGCTTTTGAATTTTCGAAACAGGCCGAAGCGAGCCACCGCCGGGATCCATCTCCGTACACACACCATGGGTAATACTATCTCTGTTTAGGATTATTAGTGTTAAATGTTTTTTATATTGTTTGAATTATAAGGGCTATCTTATTTATTAGTCTCTCGTCCAATGCATGTTCTTTTTTTCCTCTCACTTCTTTCATGCATGTAAAACTATTGATACATGCATATATTAACCAGAGAGGATTACAGAGTGGCTTGTTATTAGCAACTTGGCTTTTAGAACTAATAATCCCAGATAAAAAGGCGGACATCTTCGCTTTTAGTCAAGTTCGCGGCCGACTTCATTTTTCAAGAAGAAAACCACATGTGACACGGTAATATCTAATCATCATGGCTCCACTAAGGAAGATGTTCACACCTCACTCTGCGATATTTATCAATTTAGTCCCTCTGATTTTTATAATTCTTATCGCAATTCTACTTCAAATTTAAACAACGATGACCACGACAAGAATTATGGAAACTGGCGGAATAGGGCCCTACGTGGCTCCGTGTGGTGTGTGCAAGGTGGCTTGTGGACGACACCGAAGGCGTTGCGCTCGTCTACTCGCTGCCCTCCGAGGCCACGCCATCTCCTCTGTCTGCCATGATTGCGCTAGATCTAGGTTAGGCAAGATCTGATCTAGGCGTGCTCATTCCTACGCCTTGGTGGCTCATCGACGTGAGTTAGGACGTCGCCAGGTGGTGGCCTCGGAAGGTGGACTGCGCGACCATCTCTCTGACGAGCGGCGTTGCAATAATGATGGTTCTCTCCATGGGTGTGTGGACGGTGAGGAGCGAGCGGCGGGTAATCCTGGTGTTCGCGACACTTCGGCAAAGGTAGACCCCTAATCGCTTCTTGTAGGCATGGCTTGATGACAACAAGGTGCTCTGAGGTACTGGGTAGTGGTGCGAAGGTTTTTTCCGGCCAAAAGCCCGGCACTCCGGCGCCGGCGTGTGTTGTAACCCTCTTGGAGGCGTTGTTGTGGTTACCTTCCCCGCCTCACAGCTCCAGGTGAAAACTCGTGACCGTCTCGGTCTCAACAACGACGGCGTGTTAAGTCGTCATCATGCAGCTCCGGTACCTCTTGGCCTTGTTCCGGTGTTATCGATGGGCAAGTTCGGACCCTGTCTCGAGGCACTTCGATATTGGCGTGGGCGTTCCTGGCGATCTCCTGTATTATACATGTGCCTATGTCTTCACCACTCTCTGTCCTTGTTATCCGCTGGCCGGATTGACGCTCCACGACCCGGAGCGAGGGGGCAGGTGGCTCTCTCCGACGACAACCTGATGGGCGTAGTGTGACTAGGTTCGGCGGTTTCGCAAGGAGGCGTGGTGGCACTGACCTCTAGCTAGTAGTCTTCAGTGCTTCAGTCGGATGTGGCTAACTCCTATACTTTTGTTTATCTTTGATCTGCTTTATAAAAAGGTTCCTCGTCACTTTTTAGCTTTATTTATAAAGTGGAGCGAAAGTCTATTTCGAGGAGTGTATCTCTCTCGTAACAAAAATATACTATATGTTTACCACCACAATGTGTTAGTCATCGTACAAGGATGAAAACCAAAAAAATATGCCACCATCATCAAAGAAGATAATATAAGATCTTCACCGCCACCAACGGAAATCCAGCTCTGCCTCATCCGTTCAACGCCACACGTCAGGAAATTTATATGCAGCTTTGCAGGACATGTAAATCACACCATATTCTAACCGCTACAATGACATGTAAATCACCAAGGCTGCCACCATATTCTAACCGCTATAAAATCACACTACCTCACTCGCTGATGACGATGATGATCAGCCTCCAGCTCAAGAGGGAATCAGGGAATCCGCTTTACCTGGATAGAGCCAGCGTCGACCAGCTAGTGCCAATCGGCAGCTTTGTCTCTACCGATCCAGCAAAGAATCTTGATCCCAGACCCCAGAGCATATATTCCTGGACACCTAATGAACCACTGTCCAGTCTTTTTCGCCCACAAAAGAACAAAATTGGAGGGACCTAATGCCAGCTTTAGCTCCTAAAACTATATGATGATTGTCAGAGTCACAAAATGTACATAGTTTGGGTCAAATCATGCCAACGGTGAAGCCAGGCCATGTCTGGAAATGCGACTTTTGAGATGATAAAACCTCAAAACTAATCCAAAGTTGCTTGAATCCACTAAAGTTCATGGTGAAAGGGAGACCTATTGAGTTGCCTACAGACTAGATCAATCAGTTGTCCAAGAGTAGCACGACTAAAAATAGGAATTTGTTTGTTTAGCGCTACGATTTCTACTTACTAGATTTATTACTAAGTATAGCATCGCAGGTTAAGGCAACATCCATTTGAAAAGGAAATCCACGTACACAACAGCAATCAGAGCGTAGGCCGTCAATTCAACCCAGAGAAAACACTGTTGGACTTGGCAATTGGCATACAAAATAACGAAAACTCCAATCTGAACTTGGCATACAAACGAAGAATCATTTCGGATTCAACATATGGTCACAGATTAAGTGAGTTACACAGGTTGACAGCACTACCAAAATCACTTTGGATCCGACTAGCTTACCATCGCAGTACACACCGTCACAATACACAAGCTTGACAGCATTAGAAAAATTGGCTTGTCTGGCGAGCTACATCTAACTAAATAATAAGCTATGTAACTGTTCACAAGACCAGATTGTAAGCTCGTTACTCATACAACAGATGATCCAAAATTAGCAATTGAGATTTCAATTTCCTTTCCGACAGGAACAATTGGTACTTTGGAGCCAAGCACCGCGACCAGTCAACCACAGGGTCCTGAATTGTAGAGTTAAGATCGTCGGAGCCTCAAGTTCCTGAGTGAGAACAGTAGTTGTTAATGACTAATGAAATATCCAGGAAGCAGCAGTAAACAAAATGTTCAAAACTTGCAAAAAGAAAAGAGGGATACTGGTTAAACCTGCACCTTACAGCTCTCCTAAAACAATTCACAGATGGGACCGACATTAGCTCCGTGCATCCATCTGCACTAACCTATACAAAGAAAAAAACTGAGCCAACAACCCTAATCATAGCATACTTATCAGTTTAATCATTCTAGAACAAGGTCCAGAGTTCCAGAAAAATCAAGCATAACTTATCTTAGTCGCACCAGAAATCAGACCTTACCGCAATCATCATCAGTGCACAAGGTAGCTGAAGAATTAGGGAAATTCTAGTACACATATATATCTTAGATAGAAGCAAGATACAGTACTGAATTTTGACAAGAGAACAGAACCAGGCCACTGCTTGCTGGTTTCAGTTTTCTGGAATTAGCATCTGCCTGAAGGCCTTTCAGGGACGACTGCAACAGGTGTGCTAAATAAAGTATATGCAGGCATCAGGCACGAACCTGCAGCTCATGCATCCTACCAAAACTAGTCCATCATAATTCCCAGTATCCTGCAGAGATACGGCACTAGTACTACTAGTAACATCTACATCAATAAATGTTCTCCACAGACAGTTCAATCAGGGCAAATAATGAATCTACTACTACCCCAATACCAATAACCTGGCCATGCTTTCTCTCAAAAAAAATAACCTGGCCATGCTCTAAAGCAAAATTCGCATCATGAATTACAGACCAAACAGCCTAACCCTGGTACCAGACAACATAATTTCGGGGCCGGATTTAATACGTACAAGATACTCAAGCATGGAAAAGATTAGATCTTATACAGCTTGGCAAACATCACATCACCCAATTCCGCCAGGACGAACTCGCGACGGAACGAGGCGCCGGATCTAGACAGATCCGGCGAATTCCTAAATCGGCGGCAGGGATCAGCGCCGGAACACAAGAACGGGCGTACATACATACATAGATACATACAGAGTCTGGACTTCAAATCGCAGCGACCAGATCAATCACATACCCTCGGACCGATCGATCGAAGTAACCAAAGGAAACGGCAGCAGGGGAGCGTCAATTCGGAGGCGGCGGGCGAAGGAAGGGTTGCTGCGCCGGCTCCGATTCACTTGGTGCAACGCGGGATCCGGCCCGACGGGGCGGGCGGAGGGTCCCGATCTGCACCAAGCGAGCCCGAGGCGGCGGCGGCGTGGGGAGAGGCAGATCCCGATGTGGCGCGGCGGTGGACTTTGGGAGGAGGAAGGAGGAGCGTACAAACTACGGCGACTGGTCGCTGCGTGGAAGGTAAGGGGAGGGAGAGGCCCGGGTTTTATAGCTGGGGAGGGTGGGGATTCGGGAGAGCATATTAGGGCGGGGGAGGTGGGCCCAACCGAACAGAAAAAGCATGTGCCGCTCTCCTCTCCTCTCAGCCGCTCCTCTGTTCCGGTCAGTCGGTCTAGGGGTAGGGAGGGGAATTTCTTTTTCCTTTTCCAGAGATTTGATGGTATTTTGTTCCCCCTTGTGTCTTCTACGATTCCTTCTTTTTCAGGGTGGGGTGGAGTGGATTGATTCTGTTTTATCAACAAGTAATTTTCGTTTTTAATATCCTTATTATGTTAAATTGTTGAATCTTTGGTTACTGATCTGAAAGCCAAAAGGAAATCTTGGAACAAAATTTTCAAAAGTAAATCTTCTAGCCATCAATGCATGGTACTCATAAACAAAAGGGGATTTCATGTGCACCTTGTCGCCGTGGGTAGTCATACACGTCGATGCATCGAGTGATCTTTCACAAGTCGATGTCCTGTCTAGCCCACCATGCTGGCAATTTTGGAGCCAAATGCGGCACATACCTATAAGGGCTTTTTACCAACTTCTCCAAGGATTTCGAATCTTGATCCAATCGAAGCTAGGGGACGATGGTGAGTCGCAAAAGGGGATGTGGTGGTAACATTGCAGAGGAAGCTGAAGAGTGTGGTATGATTTTGTTGCTAGCACCGGGGTTAGTAAGCAGAACGAATTAGAAACTAGGTTTTCTGGGAGGAGGAGGGATCCCAAGGTGGCGGCGTGGAGGGGGAGGAGCGGGAGATCCCAACGCAAGGTGTAGTAGTGGACTTTGGGAGGAGAAGCGTACAACAACTATGGTGGAGGAGCGGCCGAGTTTTATAGCTAGGGAGGGTGGGGATTCCGGAGAGCATATTAGGGCAGGGGAGAGGCGGGCCCCACCCACACAGAAGAAGCATGTGTCGCTCTCCTCTCCTCTTAGTCGCTCATATGTTCTAGTCCGTCGGTCTAGGGTGGGAGAGAGAGATTTTTTATTTTCCGGAGATTTGGTTGTATTAGTTTGCTTCTTGTCTTTTATGATTCCTTCTATTTTATGGTGGGCGGAGTGGACCGATTCTCTTATGTCAATAATTTATTTTTATTTTTAATATTCATATTTGAATCAGTTGAATCTTTGATTAGCTACAACGAAACCAAAAAATCTTCAAATTGTGCACTTTACAATAAAAATGGGATTTTGTGTGTACCTTTCTAGCACAGTTGAGTCGTGACCTTGGTGAATCAAGCGGTCTTTAGGGTTCACCGTACACCTTTAAGGATGTGCAACATCTCCAAGGAGTTTGGATCTAGATCCATTCCCAATTGGAGGACTCATGATGATTCGCGAAAGGGGATCCTCGCTAACATGGCCAAAGAGGCTGATGGTCGTGGTAGGTTTTGTTGGTAGCATTGAGGTTTGCACGCACAAGAAATTATAAGCTAGGTTTTTTAGCTAGAGAGAGTGTTGGTGACAGCGGGCCGGGGGAATTATGTGTAGTGCGATATGGGGGATTAGGCAAGTACTAACATGAAATTCAGGATGATGATAACTGTTGAATTTGATCAGAGGGTCATGTGGTATGCTCTTATATACTTGTTAGGGATTTATATGAGTGACTTAGGGGGCGAGTTGGTGTTCATTTAGAGGGTGGGATGGGAAATCAGGCAGGTACTTATAGTAGATTAAATATGACGAGAACGTTTGATTTGATCGGAGGGTTATGCTATGTGCTCCTATACTTGTTAGGGATTTGTGAGTGGGTAAAGAGGCGGTGGAAGGTCATATGGAATCGGGAATGGTGAAGGTACTTATAGGACATTAAATATGAATGTAAGTGTTGGATTGGACTAGGGTTATGTAGTATCCTCTACTATACTTGCTAGGTTTTATGACTACCTAAGGGGCAGCTGTGGATCATACCGGGCATGGGATGTGGGATTAGGCAGGTACTTAGGACATAAACATGCAGCAAAGCTGTTGTTGGGGATATGCATAATGGGTATCACCATAGCATAGCTCTATTATGGCTAACCCGGGTAGCCCATAGTTGGTAGCAAAGCCTATGGCATGCTAGGAGGACCAGTTAGATGGATCTAGAAGGGAGGCCGATGCCGGATAAAGGAGGGTTACAGTACCAACATAGATGAATTCGAAGCCCTGGAGTACAAGACATGAAGACTAGCTAGTATTAGTGTAGGATTCTGAAACATGTCTGGTATGGACTCTATCATGTGACCCTAGATTACGTTCTGGCGCCTTTATAAGTCGGACATACGGGAGCCTTTATGACACAAGTAATAACAACTCAACCTCGCGCAGCGAACCATACGAATCTATGTAACTCGGCATATTGCCATTATAGTAATTTATAGCAGGAGTAGGATTCCTCCACCTTTGTGGGATATGAATCTCGGTAAACTGTGTTACCTCATACCCGCCAACTCACTGCCTTACCCCACCTCTCTCTACACGCTCTATGAGGAACCCTCCATAGCCAACTCGTCGACAATACCACGACAATCGTCGGTTTGATCCAATACTTACGTTGTATGCTCTCCTATACTTGTTAGGGTTTTAAATTGTTTACTAAGGTGTGTTGTGGTATGAAAATCATCGACACTTATTAACTGGTTCCACTCCTTTCCTATCACATGTTACATTTTTATAAGTCATGATAATGTGGCAACCTTTGTTTTTATGTAATTAGGCGATGTACCATTTATATTTTGGTGATATGGAAAGAGAGATTTTCAAATCATTAGACAGTATCTAATAGGGCTAGAACATATCATAGAAAGCAACTCCTTCAAAGAAATTAAGGGAGAAAATATGACTTGTATACTCAAAATGACATGACTAGTCATCATCTTGAAAGAAACTTTTGTATATATATCAAATCTGAGTGTAGCGAACATTTTACTAGGAAGTGTTAATCCCATATTTTCTCGCTATTGTCCAACTTTGGAGACAAAATAATCTATGGTGTATAGCCGTGGAAACTTTATCACAAACCAAGTGATAACTTTTTGTTCACATGATTCTCCTAACTATTTCGTTCAACCATGCATTACTAATCCATTTTTGAACTTTCCAGTTAAAAAATAGATGTTAGTGATAGTTTCGTAAATATTTCCCATAGAGTATTTTTCCTCAAAGCATCCCTATCTATTTTCTCACAAAGGAGAGACGTTTGAAATTTGTTCATACCAAAAGCAAAACAAATAGAGCTTAACTTTTGAAGTTTCTCATGTATGGTATGCTCTTCTATACTTTCTAGTGTTTTATGAGTGGGTAAGGCACATGCGTATCATTTAGAGTGTGGTATTGAGAACCGGGAAGGTACTTATATGACATTAAAGATGACGAAAGCCGTTAGATTTGATCTAAGGGTTATGTGGTATGCTCTCCTATACCTTCTAGGTTTGTGTGACTAGTTAGATGAGCGGCGATATGGATCATCTAGTGCGTGGGATGGGGATCAAGAAGGTACTTATAGGACATTAAAGTTGACGAGAACCTTTGGATTTGATTAGAGTGTTATGTTGTATGCTCTCCTATACTTATTAGCCTTTGGTAAGTGGGTAAGGGGTGATGAGCCAATTATTACTCCTATTTACTAAGGTGGGACATGGTGATAAAACAATAGGGTCTTGTTTTGACTAGTCTCACTCCTTTCCTCTCACATGCTATAGTTTTACAGGTTGGGTAATTGTCACAAACTTTGTTATTATGTACTTAGACAGTATACCATTCACCTTTTGGTGATAAATAAAAGGAGTTCAAAATAATTCGACAAAATCTAATAGGGCTAGAACATATCATAGAAAGTAACTTCCTCTAAATAAATTAAGGCAGAAAAATACGAGATATATACTTAAAATTATCATGAGTAGTCATTGTCTTGAAATAAATTTTTGCACCTATATCAAATCCAAGTGTAGCTAATATTTTATTAGAAATGTCGATCGTTTATTTTCTCTCTTTTGTCCAACTTTGGAGACAAAAAAAATCTATAGTATACCTTGGGCGTGGACACTTTCTCATGCACCAAAGGATAACCTTTTATTCACATGATTTTCCTAACTATTTCGTTCAACCATGCATTACTAACCAATTTTCGCACTTTCCAATCAAAAAAGATGCCTATTATAGTTTCATAATTATATCCCACGGAGTATTGGAGAAATTAATAGATTATACATTGTTCAAACCAAAAGTGAAAAAAAATAGAGCCTAATGTTTGAAGTTATCATATGTGGCAAGATCCTATGCTTGTTAGGGTTTTGTGACTATGTAAAGGGCGACATCGGTGGATCATCTATAGAGTGAGATGGGGATCCGGAAGGTACTTATAGGACATCAATGATGACAAGAAATTTTATATTTGATCTGAGTGTTATGCGATATTCTCTCCTATACTTTCTACTAGGGTTTTGTGAGTAAGTAAGTGGGCGGCTGCACCGTATCATCTCGAGTGTAGGATGGGGATCAAACATGTACGTGTAGGTAATTAAAGGTGACGAAACCATTGGATTTGATCTAAAGGTTATGTTGTATGCTCTCATATACTTGTTAGGGTTTTTAAGTGGGTAAGGGGACAGTGGCGACCATCCATTGACTATTGTTTACTGAGGTGTGACGTGGTTAGAAAATCATCTGGTCTTATTGTGACTAGTCTCATGCTTTTCCTCTCACCTGTTAGTGTTATGTAAGTCTGAGTAAATGTGTCATCCTTTGCTATTATATAAGTAGACAAGGTACAATTTATCTTTTTGAGATCCAGAAAGAGAGACTACAAAATCATTGGACAAAATCCATTTGGGCTAGAACATATCATCGAAATTCGAAAGCAACTTCATCAAAAGAAATAAAGGAAGAAAATACGGATTGTATACTTAAAAGGATCATAATATACATCGTATTGAAAGCAACTTTTGCACCTTTATGAAATCCAAGTGTAGCTAACATTTACAAGGAAGTGGCAATCGCTTATTTTTGTTTCCCAACTTTCGACACAAAAGAATCTATAGTATAGTGATACATTGCAAATGTATCTATAATTTTTGATGTTTCATGCTTGGTTTTATCTACTTTCTTGTGTTTTGTCCACACTTTGGAGTACTTTTCATAGGTTATCTTGGACTAACCTATTAACAAGAGGCATAGTGTCAGCTACTCGTTTTCTGCTGTTTTTGGTTCCAGGAAGTCAAAAAATGAATATTTTCGAAATTGGACCGGACAAAAGCCAAAGTCGATATTTTACCGGAAGACTCATGGAGCCAAAAGACGAGACGGAGAGGGGCCAGGGGCTGGCCACACCACCTGGTGGCACGGGCCAGGCCAGGCCGCGCCAGGGGTGGTTTGGGCCCCTCCGGCACCCCCTCGGTCTCCCCTCTCGCCTATAAGAGCCTCCCGATGCATAAATCCTGAATCATCAAGCATCCAGCCACGAAAAGTTCCGCAGTGCCGCTGGCACCGAAGGGGAGATTCAGGGGACAGAAAGTCTCTGTTCCGGCATCCTGCCGGGACGGGGAAGTGCCCCCGGAGCCATCTCCACCGATCTCCACCACCATCTCCATCACCACTGCTGATTCCCATGATGAGGAGGGAGTAGTTCTCTCTCGAGGCTAAGGGTTCTACCAGTAGCTATGTGTTCATCTCTCTCTATGCATGATCTTATTGTGATCATGAGCTTGTAATCTATAGATCTACCTTGCTACTCAAGTGCTTTATTAGATCTCTGCTCTCCCCATGTGTGTGAAAGTCACAGCGTGCACTGATGGCTCAATGCACGGCGCCCAGAAAAATGCTTGATGGCGGTGTTGATGTAGAGCTCGTTGGGAACCCCAAGAGGAATGTATGATGAGCACAGTAGCAAGTTTCCCTCAGTTATGAAACCAAGGTTTAATCGAACCAGTAGGTGCAAGGAAACACCTCAAAGGTGTTACTAGCTGAGCTTTGGCAGGGCGCACTACCAGTGCTAGTAGCAACGTGGAGACCTGCACAACACAACCACAGAACTTTGTCCCCAACTTGCGATGAGGTTGTCAATCTCACCGTGTTTTGCGGAAAACAAAGGATTAAACGTATCAAATGGAAAGAAGTAAGAGTTTGCAGAAAGTAAACACAAAGCAGAAACAGTTTATAGATTGTATGTAAAGTAAAAGGACCGGGATCCATAGTTCACTAGAGGTGGCTCTCCTTAGATAGAAAACATGTTGGGTGAACAAATTACAGCGGGGCAATTGACAAACACCGAGAAAGCAATACATTCATATACTAATCATCTTGACTCCTTTGAGACTTGATTAGGCATTACAACATAATACATAGACCGCCATCCAACTTCATCTATGACTAATAATCCACCTTCAGGTTATTATCCGAACCCCCTCCAATATTAAGTTGCAAGCAATAGATTATTGCTTTACGAACTGCGTGTAAAGTAAACAATACGATTGTTCTATGAACAAAAGATCGTTGTTTTCTCCCTAGTAGCAACAGCACATCTAGTACCTTAGAGATTTCTGTCACTTCCCCAGATTACCAGAGGCATGAACCCACTATCGAGCATAAATACTAACTGTTGGAGTTGCTAGCATCTACTTGGCCAAGATAGCTACTAACAATGGAAAGCATGCAAGATCTCAAATAACAAAGACATGATAGAATCAATAATCAATCTGAAATAGCATCTCAATATCTATCGGATCCCCGCAAACACAACATGTATGAATTACAAATAGATGATCTTGATCATGAACGGAGTTCACAAGATCTAAACATGAAAGCACAAAGGAGGAGAAACTAGCCATCTAGCTACTACATGGATCCGTAGTCCAAGGATGAACTACTCACGCATCACACCGGAGGCTTGCATGGTGATGAAGAAGGCCTACAGGGTGAATTCCCCTCTCCGGTAGGGTGCCGGGAAGAGCTTCAGATCCCCCGATCTAGGGATAGAGACGACGGTGGCTACAGACTCTTTCATGGATTTTTGATCGGGTACCTAGGGTTTTCGTCCGAGGGCAACTTATAGGCGGAAGGAGAGGCCGAGGGGGTGCTGGGGGCGGCCAGACCACCCCCTGGCGCAGGCCATGCCTGGCCGCGCGGCCAGGTGGTGTGGCCGGGCTCCAGCCCTTCTCTGTCTCGTATTCTGGCACTTGATCCCTTCCGGAAAAATAGGCACTTTGGCTTGTGTCCTGTCCAATTCCGAGAATATTCATTTTCTGACTTTTCTGGAACCAAAAACAACAGAAAACAGGCAGCTGGCAATGTGGCTCTTGTTAATAGGTTAGTCTAAGAAATCATAATAAAAGTACTCCAAAGTTGGAACAAAACACAAGAAAGTGGATAAAACCAAGCATGGAACATCAAAAATTATAGATACATTTGCAATGTATCATGCACACCATGGTGGCACTTAGGCTAGAGATTACAAATACTTGTTATGAGTTATATTTGGAGTTGGATGTCTTTATGAAATTTTGGTGTTTGTTGGACTCATCTAGTGCTCAAGGTGACAGTGTGGGGATTTCTAGATGGGAAAGATGAACTTTGAGATGTGCTGTTATAGCCCTACCAACGATTAGAGTGTCCAACCGGAGAGTACTTCAGTGTAGTATCATAAAGAGAAGATATTTATATGAGAGTGTTCACTAGTGAAAAGTATGATCCCTAGGCCTTGTTTCTAAGCATTGAAACACCGTGGAGACTCAACATAATGGTGGAAGAAAGGCCTTTTGTAAAAGGAAGTAAGGATTCAAGTCTCATAAAGAGCTTCCAAAAATTATGGTACTTATAGCTTTCAGCTCTCGTTGCCCCTATCATAAGCATCTTGAAGGTGATTAAGGTTAAAGTGACACAACTAAGAGGATATGCTTGACAAGTTATAAACCGAAATCTCATGCCCCTTGCTTACGAAGACCGATCCTCATGCTACTCAACTTTAGTCACGAGTAAGCTCTTGTCATTGTAAGTATATGTGTATCATTAAGAACCGCCAACGGGGTACCCCTTGCACATGATACGGGAGCTTTCCCATAATCAAAATGACAAGGCAAGCAGACAATGAGCATCTCAGCGATTTTTTTATTTGCTATTTGCATAGGTTTTTATTGACGATGCTTCATAGAGTGCTCATTATGGTGATGCTGCAAGTTTCCACCATGATTAGGCATGGCTTAGGCTAGCGGCCCAGGCATTTCTCTAACACACATACAAACTCCATGATCTTACAAGTTCCACATTTATTTCACACCGCCGGGATCCGTAAGCAAAAGAACATAATATCAACGGGGTACAAAGTACAAGTGCAATGTTGAAAGCGTTCCCCATGAAACATGGTTCTGCTAATTTCAACTTATAAAGCGCAAGCATATACGCAACAAAGAAGGACCCAATGGTTCAAGTTTATTAGAGGCAAAAAAGTAAAGTGTGTCATCAAGTTCGTGAGAGCTTTAATCACTAGTTTTCTCATAACAAGTGGAAGATAAACAAAAGCATGAATATACTTGGAATAGCATAAGCTAGTAGGTAGGTATGGTGGACTCTTTGGAAAAACTTGGTTTAGGGAGTTGGATGCATGAGTGGAACTCATACTTGGTTGTGGAGGCTAGCAAAAGACTGGGAGCGACAAACTAAGAGAGCAATAATGGCCATAATCATGCAGAGCGACAAAACATCATTGATCAAAGCATAAAGTGATACTACAAGTTGAAAACTAAAGGATCATAAAGGCTATGGTGACTTGAGATAGTCATAACATGGTGTGAGCATGTGCCAAGTCAACCCAAATAAAGCATCAAAGGAGAATACCACTATACTATGCTTTAGTATGCTAAAACAACGCATGATTCATCCAAGGCACATTAAGCAATCTCAATTGTTTATAACAAGTCATGCTACAGCAAAGAATACTAAGCATAAATCCAAAACAATATCAAGCATGGCATGACAAAGCATAGGCCACAGTCAAAAACGAGCTCTTTTTACCACATAAGCATGAACTTTCCTACACTTTTCCAAAACCAAACCAAACTATTTGCAAACCAAAGCGTGAAAGAGGGGGTCCAACCAACTTATTCAGAAAACTAAGCAAACCAAGCAAACTAAAAACCAAAATGAAAACAAAAAGAAGACGCTCCAAGAGAAACACAACTGTGCACGAAACAATAAAAATAAAGCGTTTGGAAGAAACCTGGGATTTTTATTGATGAAGAAAGGGATGCCTTGGGCATCCCCAAGCTTTGATGCTTGTGCTTCTTGGATATTTCTTGGGGTGACACGCGTGGCATCCCCAAGCTTGAGCTTTAGTCCATCCTTCATCTCATTACTCATTTCTTCCATACACCTGAAAATTTTCCTTCATACAAAACTTCACACAATCTCATTAGCAACATTAGTGCACTTAAGATAAATAAGTCTCAAGGTTCAGTTATAACGCCAAATAAACTTTCATTAGAACACTAGCTACTTTAGCACTTCCCTCAAAAAGCTCAATTCCCCAAAGGAACTCAAGAAGGAACTAACAAGAAGCAAATGCAGAAAATGGCAGAAATCTGTCAAAACAGACCAGCAGATAAAGATGATTTTTTTCGAAGACCTTCTGTTGCTCAAATCAAAAATTGTTGAACTAACGAAAGTTATATAACAACCTGGGGCAGAAGCACAAATAATTACAGCTCAATAAGACGTACATAGCTCTCTCAGTAATTTTTACGGTGAAGCACAGAAATCTGTTTCGGGACAACAACTTTCCCAATCATTACTTCACTCTCATTAGAGGTTACTCTTGGCACAAAAAGCAAATAAAAAGGATAAGTAGAGGTTATTACAGAGGTAATAACTTCCAAGACTCAACTAAAACTCTTGGGTTATCTCCCAACAAGTACTTTCTTTTAACGCCTTTAAATTAGGCATAAGAACCAAAGAAAGAATCAAGTGTTCTCAAATGAAGAAGCATTAAGACCAAATTTTGTTTTCATAGGAGAAGCAAAAGCAATCTTTTCTCTCTTTTTAGGGAAGTGTTCTATACCTTTCTTGAGTGGGAGTTGATATTTAATGGTGCCTTCTTTCATATCAATGATGGCACCAATAGTTCTAAGAAAAGGTCTTCCCAAAGTAATAGGACAAGAAGCATTGTATTCAACATCCAAAACATAGAAATAAACGGGGACATAGGAATCATTAACCATAATAAGAGCATCATTAAGACTCCCCATGAGTTTCTTTTTAGCATTATCATCAAGTGGGACATTCAAATAACAATCTTCAAGAGGAGGCAAATGAACCATATCATAAATCCTTCTAGGCATAATAGAAACACTACTATCAAGATCACACAAAGCTTTGAAATCAAAGTCGTTCACTTTCATATTAATGATGGGTTACCAACCATATTCTTGCTTTATCGGAATAGAAGCTTCATGTTTCATATTTTCTTCTTTAATCTTTATTAGAGCATCAGTAATGTGTTTTGTAAAAGCCATGTTCATAGCACTAGCATTAGGACTTTTAGCAAGCTTTTGTAGGAACTTAATAACTTCAGAGATGTTGCAACCATCAAGATCAAAATCAACTTTATCATCTAAAGTAGTAGAACTATTACTAGCCTCAACGCTAGTGGTGGTGATAGTAGAAACACTAATGTTTCTAGCAATTTCATCTTCTCTTTCCCACTTAGCATGTAATTCAGCTAATAGTCTAACATTTCATCAATTCTTACTTCTATGGCATTAGTAGCTGCAAAGGGATTCTCATTAGTTTCAGGTTTAGCAGCCATTTTATTCAAAGTAGATTGAGCTTCAGCCAAAGATGCTATATTTCTTTCAACATTAAAGAGTTTTTCCTCAATAGTTTTATTGAAAGCAGTTTGTTTACTAATAAACTCTTTAAGCATAACTTCAAGTTCAGAGGGAGCACTCTTATTATTGTTGTAAGAATTTCCATAAGCATTACCATTGTTGGGAGGATATGGCTTATAATTGTTGTTACCAAAATTGTTCCTATAAGCATCATTGCCATAAGCATTGTTGCCAAAATTATTATTTCTTATGAAGTTCACATCAACTTGCTCTTCTTGAGCAACCAAAGAGGCTAAAGGAACATTATTTGGATCAATATGGGCTTTCCCATTAACAAGCATAGACATAATAATATCAATCTTATCACTCAAGGAGGAGGTTTCTTCAACAGAATTTACCTTCTTACCTTGTGGAGCTCTCTCAGTATGCCATTTAGAATAATTAACCATCATATTGTCCAAAAGTTTTGTTGCAGCACCCAAAGTGATTGTCATAAAAGTACCTCCAGCAGCTGAATCCAATAGGTTCCTTGAAGAATAGTTCAATCCTGCATAAAAAGTTTGGATGATCATCCAAGCAGTCAGTCCATGAGTGGGACAATTCTTTACCAAAGATTTCATTCTGTCCCAAGCTTGAGCAACACGCTCATTATCAAGTTGTTTAAACTTCATTATTTCACTTCTCATGGATATAATCTTAGCAGGAGGATAGTATTTTCCAATAAAAGCAACTTTGCACTTAGTCCAAGAATCAATACTATTCCTAGTTAAGGAATTCAACCACTCTTTAGCTTTTCCTCTCAAAGAGAAAGGAAACAATTTCAGTTTAATAATATCACCATCTATATCCTTATGCTTTTGCATCTCACAAAGTTCAACAAAGTTATTTAGATGGGAAGCAGCATCTTCATTACCAATACCAGAAAATTGTTCTCTCATAACAAGATTGAGCAAAGCAGGTTTTATCTCAAAGAAAGTATTTTCAGCCATAGGTGGAGCAATAGGAGTGCTCATAAAATCATTGTTGTTAGTGCTAGTGAAGTCACACAACTTGGTGTTTTCAAGAGTAGTCATTTTTTGGGTTTTCAAATAAGAAAGCAAACAAGTAAAACTAATTATTTTGTGTTTTTTGAAGAACAAAACAAGTAAAGAAAGCAAAAAGAAACTAAGCAAAACAAAAACAACAAAGTAAAGAGATTGGTTATGAGGGACTCCCCTTGTGAAGATGTCCTTGACTCCCCGGCAACGGTGCCATAAAAATGCTTGATGGCTCAATGCACGGCGCCCAGAAAAATGCTTGATGGCGGTGTTGATGTAGAGCTCGTTGGGAACCCCAAGAGGAAGGTATGATGAGCACAGCAACAAGTTTCCCTCAGTTATGAAACCAAGGTTTAATCGAACCAGTAGGAGCAAGCAAACACCTCAAAGGTGTTACTAGCTGAGCTTTGGCAGGGCGCACTACCAGTGCTAGTAGCAACGTGGAGACCTGCACAACACAACCACAAAACTTTGTCCCCAACTTGCGATGAGGTTGTCAATCTCACCGTGTTTTGCGGAAAACAAAGGATTAAACATATCGAATGGAAAGAAGTAAAAGTTTGCAGAAAGTAAACACAAAGCAGAAACAGTTTATAGATTGTATGTAAAGTAAAAAGACCGGGATCTATAGTTCACTAGAGGTGGCTCTCCTTAGATAGAAAACATGCTGGTTGAACAAATTACAGCGGGGCAATTGACAAACACCGAGAAAGCAATACATGCATATACTAATCATCTTGACTCCTTTGAGACTTGATTAGGCATTACAACATAATACATAGACCGCCATCCAACTGCATCTATGACTAATAATCCACCTTCAGGTTATCATCCGAACCCCCTCCGGTATTAAGTTGCAAGCAACAGATTATTGCTTTACGGACTATGTGTAAAGTAAACAATACGATTGTTCTATGAACAAAAGATCGTTGTTTTCTCCCTAGTAGCAACAGCACATCTAGTACCTTAGAGATTTCTGTCACTTCCCCAGATTACCAGAGGCATGAACCCACTATCGAGCATAAATTCTAACTCTTGGAGGTGCTAGCATCTACTTGGCCAAGATAGCTACTAACAACGGAAAGCATGCAAGATCTCAAATAACAAAGACATGATAGAATCAACAATCAATCTGAAATAGCATCTCAATATCCATCGGATCCCCGCAAACACAATATATATGAATTACAAATAGATGATCTTGATCATGAACGGAGCTCACAAGATCTAAACATGAAAGCACAAAGGAGGAGAAACCAGCCATCTAGCTACTACATGGATCCGTAGTCCAAGGATGAACTACTCACGCATCACACCGGAGGCTTGCATGGTGATGAAGAAGGCCTCCAAGGTGAATTCCCCTCTCCGGCAGGGTGCCGGGAAGAGCTTCAAATCCCCCCCGATCTAGGGACAGAGACGACGGCGGCTACAGACTCTTTCGTGGATTTTTGATCGGGTACCTAGGGTTTTCGTCCCGAGGGCAACTTATAGGCGGAAGGAGAGGCCGAGAGGGTGATGGGGGCGGCCAAACCACCCCCTGGCGCGGGCCAGGCCTGGCCGCGCGGCCAGGTGGTGTGGCCGGGACCCAGCCCTTCTCCGTCTCGTATTCTGGCACTTGATCCCTTCCGGAAAAATAGGCACTTTGTCTTTTGTCCCGTCCAATTCCGAGAATATTCATTTTCTGACTTTTCTGGAACCAAAAACAACAGAAATAGGCAGCTGGCACTGTGGCTCTTGTTAATAGGTTTGTCCAAGAAATTATAATAAAAGTACTCCAAAGTTGGAACAAAACACAAGAAAGTGGATAAAACCAAGCATGGAACATCAAAAATTATAGATACATTTGCAATGTATCATGCACACCATGGTGGCACTTAGGCTAGAGATTACAAATACTTGTTATGAGTTATATTTGGAGTTGGATGTCTTTATGAAATTTTGGTGTTTTTTGGACTCATCTAGTGCTCAAGGTGACAGTGTGGGGATTTCTAGATGGGAAAGATGAACTTTGAGATGTGCTGTTATAGCCCTACCAACGATTAGAGTGTCCAACCGGAGAGTAGTTCAGTGTAGTATCATAAAGAGAAGATATTTATATGAGAGTGTTCACTAGTGAAAAGTATGACCCCTAGGCCTTGTTTCTAAGCATTAAAACACCGTTTACAATTAGATCTGTTACATGTTTGCTTGCTTCCATCTTTATTTCAGTTTGCCTTTAGTCTTTTCCACGCCATCAAGCTATTTTCTAGCACCGTTACCACTTATAATTATCCATACCACTTGTATTTCACTATCTCTTCGCCGAACTAGTGCACCTATACACCTGATAAGTGTATTGGGTGTGTTGGGGACACAAGAGGCTTCTTGTACCTTGATTGCAGGGTTGCTTGTGAGGGAATACCTTTGACCACTTCCTCCCTGAGTTTAATAAACCTTGGGTAATCCACTTAAGGGAAAAGTTGCTGCTGTTCTACAAAGCTCTGCACTTGGAGGCCCAACAACTATCTACAAGAATAGAAGTGTGTAGACATCAAGATATTTTCTGGCGCCGTTGCCGGGGAGGTAAGGTAAAAGGTATTCACACCGGAGGATTAAAGAAGAAGAACCTCCCACGGCAAACGCCTATTTTCTGGCGCCGTTGCCGGGGAGGTAAGGTAAAAGGTACTCACATCCTCCGGTGTGAGTGCTCGAAGTTATTTCCTTTAGATTCTGCAATTTTGTCTTTTTGTTTATTGTTTTCACTTGTTAGGATTAATGGAAAACAAAAAAAATTAGAGAGCTTTATAGTATTTATCTTGAGTTAGGACATGAAGTGTTTGAAGAGAAAATTAAAAAACCTATGGAACTTTATTTGCATTCTAATAGCAATGTTGTTAGTATGAATTCTTTGGACACCATTATTGCTAATGGTATGGAAAAGTCTACGCTTGGGGAAGTTGGTTTTGATGAGCATGATCTTTTTAGTCCCCCAAGCATGGAGGAGAAAATTTACTTTGATGATACCAAACCTCCAATATATGATGATTACAATGATGAATATGATATTTTCAGTCCACCTACTATTGAGGAGGAAATTAATTATGATTACAATATGCCTCCTATATTTGATGATTATGGTGATGAGAATAATAATGATAGCTATTTTGTTGAATTTGCTCCCGCTACAATTAATGAGAATGACTATGTTTATAGGGAGAGTAATTATTATTTTATGCATGTGGCTCATGATAAGAATGTTTTATGTGATAGTTATATTGTTAATTTTAATCCTGATGCTACTGAAAGTTATTATGAGAGAGGGAAACATGGTTCTATGCATCTCAATAATATTAAGTTTCCCCTCTTTATGTTGAAAGTCTTGAAGTTGCACTTGTTTTGCTTTACTATGCTTGTTGCTTTGTGCTTTCATGACTTGTTTCTTTACAAGATTCCTATGCATAGGAAGTGGGTTAGACTTAAATGTGTTTTGAATTTGCTTCTTCATGCTCTCTTTTAATTCAATTCATATTTTCTATGTGAGCATCTTCTCAAACTATCATGCCTAACTTAAAGGCGTTAAAGAAAAGTACTTATTGGGAGATAACCAAAAGTTTTAGATGAGTCTTGGAAGTTATTAGTTCAGTAATAACCGCTCCTTATCCTTTTTATTTGATTTTTGTGCCAAGAGTAACCTCTAATGAGAGAGAAGTAATGATTGGGAAAGTTGATGTCCCGAAACAGATTTCTGTGCTTCACTGTAAAAACTCGTGTAAAATCTCTGTACGTCCTTTCGAGGCGTGAATTTTTGTGCTTCTGCCCCAGGTTGTTATTTAACTTTCGTTAGTTCAACACTTTTTGATTTGAGCAACATAAGGTCTTCGAAACAATTCGTCTTTACCTGCTGGTCTGTTTTGACAGATTTCTGCCATTATTTGTACTTGCTTCTTGTTGGTTCCTTTTTGAGTTTTTTGGGGGAATTGAGCTTTTTGAGGGAAGTGCTACAGTAGCTAGTGTTTTAATGGAAGTTTTAATGGTGTTTAAACTGAACCCAAAGACTTATTATCTTGAGTGCACTAATGTTGCTAATAAAGATTGTGTGAAGTTTTGTATGAAGAAAATTTTCAGGTGTATGGAAGGAATGAGTAATGAGATGAAGGATGGACGAAAGCTTAAACTTGGGGATGCCACACGTGTCAGCCCAAGAAATATCCAAGAAGTACAAGCGTCAAATCTTGGGGATGCCCAAGGTATCCCCTTCTTCATCGATAAAAATCCTAGGTTTCTTCCAAACACTTCATTTTTATTGTTTCATGCACAGTTGTGTTGTTCTTGGAGCGTCTTCTTTTTTATTTTCGTTTTCATTTTGGTTTTTCGTTTGCTTAGTTTTCTGAATAAATTGGTTAGACCCCCTCTTTCATACATTGGTTTGCAAATAGTTTGGTTTGGATTGGAAAAGAGTAGGAAAGTTCATACTTATGTGGTAAAAAGAGCTTGTTTTTGACGGTGGCCTATGCTTTGTCATACCATGCTTGATATTGTTTTGGATTTATTCTTAGTGATCTTTGCTGTAGCATGACTTGTTATAAATAATTGAGATTGCTTAATGTGCCTTGGATGAATCATGCGTTGTTTTAGCATATTAAAAGCATAGTATTGTGGTATTCTCCTTTGATGCTTTATTTGGGTTGACTTGGCGCATGCTCACACCATGTTATGACTATCCCAAGTCTCCGTAAGCCTTTATGATCCTTTAGTTTTCAACTTGTAGTATCACTTTATGCTTTGATCAAATGATGTTTTGTCGCTCTGCATGATTATGGCCATTATTGCTCTCTTAGTTTGTCGCTCCCAGTCTTTTGCTAGCCTCCGCAACCAAGTATGAGTTCCACTCATGCATCCAACTCCCTAAACCAAGTTATTCCAATGAGTCCACCATACCTACCTACTAGCATATGCTATTCCAAGTATATTCATGTTTTTGTTTACCTTCCAAATTAAACTTGTTATGAGAAAACTAGTGATTAAATCTCTCACGAACTTGATGGCACACTTTAATTCTGTTGCCCTTAATAAACTTAAACCATTGTGTCGTCTATGTTGTATATGCTTGCACTTATTTGTTGGGGATTAGCAGAAACCATGCTGTCATGGGGAACGCTTTCAACATTGCACTGGTACTTTGTACCTAGTTGATATCATGCTCTTTTGTCTATGGATGTCGTCGGTGTGAAATGAAAGGGGAGCTTGTAAGTCCATGGAGTTATGTATATGTGTTAGAGAAACGCATGGGCCGCTAGTCTAATCCATGCTGACATGGTGGAAACCTGCAGCGTAACCATAATGAGCTGTCTATGAAGCATTCTTCTTATAAAAAAGAGTCCTATATTGAGAAAAAAAAGAAAAAAAGATAAAAAAAGGTGATTATGAAAAGAGGGAAGAGAGAAAAAAGCACCATATTCCCATGGTAAATAAGAAGATTGCTGAGATGCTTGTTGTCCGCTTGCCTTGTCATTTTGATATGGCGATTCTTCCATATCATCGGGCAAGGGGTACACCGTTGGCGGTTCTCTATGATACACATGTACTTACGATGACAAGAACTTACCGATGACTAAACTTGAGTAGCATGAGGAGCGGCCATCGTATTCAAGGGACATGAGATTTCTAACTTATACTTCGTCAAGCATGTACACCATAGTTTGTTCACTTTAATCTTAATCACTTCAAGATGCTTATGATAGGGGCAATGAGAGCTGAAAGCTATAAGTAGCATAATTTTTGGAAGCTCTTTATGAAACTTGAATCTCTACTTCCTTCTATGAAGGCCTTTCTTTTACTTTTATGTTGACTCTCCACCTTCTATCTTTATGCACCTACTTTGAGAGCATAGTGGCCATTCTTAGTTCTATGTGCATTGTCCCAAGACTTGTTGATCGATGCATAGCTTTGATATTGCTTGTTTTAAACTATTTGTATCTAGTAACTCTTATGAACTTTGAAGGTGTCCTATGCATTTATATTTGCTACTCTATGAGGGACAAGCTGAATGCCATTATGCTATGTTTTCTTTATGTGAAACAAACAAACGTCTTGTAAAGCATTGTTATTCATTAATCTTTTGTTTGTGCCTTTTCATGTTGCAACATAGTTTCTTTGTCTTATTGCTAGAACTTTGTCTTTCATGTTATAATTGAAGTACTATGATCCCAACCTTGAATGTTTTACAAATACTTTGATCAAGTTTATGATGGTGCATGTTGATGGGTTCGTAGCATGGAAAACAAAAAATTTCTACCGCAAGAACGAACAAAACCCAGATCTAATCTAGATAAAAGCCAAGATCTAATCTATTAGACATGTGCAACGAGATAGATCTGTACTAACCCTTGTAGATCCGAAAGCCTTGTGCGAGATCGAATCTCGTGGTTGATGTAGACGATCACTTGTCGATCTCAAGATCGAGTAGACGATCCTTCCGGCGCCGCGTTCCGGCAGCGCTTCCGCAGTCGGTCACACATGCGGAGTCGATGTAGACCTTCCTCTCCCCGTTCCAGCGAGCAGCGGAGGTAGTAGATCTCTCCATGGAATCCCAGCAGCACGACGACGTGGTGGTGGTGGTGGAGTAGAGAATTTTGCAGGGCTTCGCCTAAGCCTGAGCAGAGCGAAGGAGGAGGAGAGAGGCGGCTAGGGCAAGAGTGGAGGGGCAAGGGGGGTGGCACCTCCACCCCTCTATATATAGAGGGAGGGGTGCAGCCTAGGGTTCCCACCCCTAGGCCCACCTCCTAGGGACGGCGCACAAGGGAGAGGGGGAGGGAGTTTCCTTCCCCCCAAGTCTTCCCCTTTCCTTTCTTGGTTTTCAAGTAAAGTCCACGGAACCTCCTAGAACTTTCCGGAACATTCCGAAACCTTCTAGAATCCCCATATAAACACTCCAGAACATTTCCAAACCTAGAAAAAAATCTCCATTATATGAATCTTATTCTCTGGACAATTCTGGATCTCCTCGTGATGTCCCAGTTCCAATCCGAGACTCCGAACAACATTCGGTATCCAATGCACATTCCATATCTACCTAAACAGCATCGAACCTTAAGTGTGTCACCCTACGGTTCGTGAATATGCGGACATGATGGAGACACCTCTCCGATCAATAACCATCAGCGGGATCGAGAGATCCTTAACGGCTCCCACATACTCAACGATGACTTCGTGATCGATAGAACCATTTAACATACAAAACCAATTCCCTTTGTCACGCGATACTCTACTTATCCGAGGTTTGATCGTCGGTATCTCCATACCTAGTTCTACCTCGTTACTGATAAGCACTCTTTACTCGTTTCATGATATGTCATCCCTTGTGACCTAGTCACATGCTTGCAAGCTAACTAGATGACATTCCACCGAGAGGGCCCAGAGCATATCTATCCGTCATATGGATGGACAAATCCCAATCTTGGTCCATGCGCTTCAACACATACTTTCAGAATACCCAATGACACCTTTATAACCACCCAGTTACGAAGCGGTGTTTGATGTCATCAAAGTACCCATCCGGTGATGGTGATTAACATAACCTCATGGTCGAAGGATTAGGTTACTATGCATTTGAAATCTTGTAGCAGTACGAACTTAATGACTTGATCTTATGCTACACTTACTATGGGTGTGTGTCCATCACATCATTCTCCTAATGATATAACCTTGTTATTAATGACATCCAACGTCCATGATCAGGAAACCATGATCATCTATTAATCAACAAGCTAGTTCAACAAGAGGCTTACTAGGGACTCTTTTACGTTTACAAAACACACATGTATTAGTGTTTCCTTACAATACAATTATAGCATGGGATGTAAACATTCATCATAAACACAAAGATATAATAATAACCACTTTTATTATTGCCTCTTGGGCATATCTCCAACAGTCTCCCACTTGCACTAGAGTCAATAATCTAGATTACATGGTAATATACCTAACACCCATGGCGTTCTGGTGTTGGTCATGCTTTGCCCTAGGGAGAGGTTTAGTCAATGGATCTGCCACATTCAGATCAGTGTGTACTTTGCAAATCTTTATGTCACCATCTTGGACATACTTGCGAATAGCATGGAAATGTAGCTTGATGTGCTTCAGCTTGCTATGTGACCTTGGCTCCTGTGCATTAGCTATGGCACATGTGTTGTCACAGTAGATGGCCATCGGGTCCAACGCACTAGGAACCACGCCAAGTTCAGTAATGAACTCCTTCATCCATATGGCTTCTTGTGCAGCCTCCGAAGCAGCTATGTATTCCGATTCAGTTGAAGATTTCACCACAACGCTTTGGTTGGCACTCCTCCAGCTTACTGCAACACCATTCAAAATAAATACGTATCCAGGTTGTGACTTCGAGTCATCTGGATCGGTGTTCCAACTAGCATCAGTGTAACTGTTTACAACAAGCTGTTCATCACCTCCATAAGAAAGAACCATATCCTTAGTCCTATTTAGGTACTTTAGGATATTCTTGACCGTTGTCCAGTGCTCCATTCCAGGATCACTTTGATATCTGCTAGTCAAACTAATAGCATGTGCTATATCCGGTCTTGTACACAGCATGGCATACATGATAGAACCTATGGCCGAGGCATAGGGAATATTATTCATCTTCTCTCTATCTTCTGCCGTAGCTGGACTTTGAGTCTTACTCCAGGTCTTACCTGACAACATGGGCACGGACCCTTTCTTGCTCTCTTCCATTCTAAACTTCTTTAGAACTTTGTCCAAGTATGTACTTTGTGAAAGTGCTATTATGCGTCTTGATCTATCTCTATAAATCTTGATGCCTAGAATATATGCCGCTTCGCCAAGATCCTTCATTGAAAAACTATTATTCAAATAGGCTTTGACACTATTAAGAAGTTCTATGTCATTCCCAATCAACAATATGTCATCTACATATAGTACTAGGAATGCTATAGAGATCCCACTCACTTTCTTGTAAATACAAGCTTCTCCATAAGTTTGTATAAATCCAAAGTTTTTGATTACTTTATCAAAACGTTGATTCCAACTCCGGGATGCTTGCTTCAGTCCATAAATGGAGCGCTGAAGTTTGCATACCTTGTCAGCATCATTAGGATCGACAAAACCCTTGGGTTGTACCATATACAACTCTTCCTCAATGTCTCCATTAAGGAACGCCATTTTGACATCCATCTGCCAAATCTCATAATCGAAATATGCAGCAATTGCTAACAAAATCCTCACAGACTTCAGCTTCGCTACTGGTGAGAATGTCTCATCGTAGTCAACTCCTTGAATTTTTCGGAACCCTTTCGCAACAAGTCGAGCTTTATAGATGGTAACATTACCATCAACATCTGTTTTTCTCTTGAAAATCCATTTGTTCTCGACAGCCTTACGGCCATCCGGTAAGTCCACCAAAGTCCACACTTGGTTTTCGTACATGGATCCCATTTTGGATTTCATGGCTTCTAGCCATTTGTCAGAATCTGGGCTCACATAGCTTCTTCATATGTCGCAGGGTCATCAGTGTTGTCCACCAACATGACGTTCAAGGCAGGGTCATACCAATCAGGAGTGGTACGAACCCTCGTTGACCTACGAGGTTCAGCAGCAACTTCGTTCGAAGTTTCATGATCACCATCATTAGCTTCCTCTCCAATTGGTGCAGGCGGCACAAAAACATCTTCCGGTGCTGCGCTACTCTCAACTCCGAGAGAAGGTTCAATAACCTCGTCGAGTTCTACTTTCCTTCCAGTCACTTCCTTCGAGAGAAACTCCTTCTCAAGAAAGGATCCATTCTTGGCAAGGAAAACTTTGCCTTCGGATCTATGATAGAAGGTATACCCAATTGTTTCTTTAGGGTATCCTATGAAGACACATTTCTCCGCTTTGGGTTCAAGCTTATCAGGTTGTAACTTCTTTACATATGCTTTGCAACCCCAAACTTTAAGGAATGACAACTTAGGTTTCTTTCCAAACCACAATTCGTACGGTGTCGTTTCAACGGATTTAGATGGTGCCCTATTTAAAGTGAATGCGGCTGTCTCTAATGCATAGCCCCAAAACGATAGCGGTAAATCTATAAGAGACATCATAGACCGAACCATATCTAAGAGAGTTCGGTTACGACGTTCGGACACACCATTACGCTGTGGCGTTCCGGCGGTGTCAATTGCGAAAGTATTCCACATTTCTTTAAATGCATGCCAAACTCATAACTTAGATATTCACCTCCGCGGTCAGAACGCAGAAACTTAATCTTCTTGTTACGATGATTTTCCACTTCACTTTGAAATTCCTTAAACTTCTCGAAAGTTTCGGACTTATGTTTCATAAAGTAGACATACCCATATCTACTTAAGTCATCTGTGAAAGTGAGAACATAACGATATCCACCACGCGATGCTACACTCATTGGACCGCACACATCAGTATGTATTATTTCCAATAAGTCTGTAGCTCGCTCCATTATTCCAGAGAATGGAGTCTTAGTCATTTTTCCCATTAGACATGCTTCGCATCTTTCAAGTGATTCAAGAAGTCCATCAGAATGGAGTTTCTTCATACGCTTCACTCCAATGTGACCAAGACGACAGTAACACATGTATGTAGAATTATCATTCAATTTTGTTCGTTTAGCATCTATGTTGTGAACATGTGTATCACTACTATCGAGATTCAGTAAGAATAAACCATTCATCTCAGGTGCATTACCATAAAAGATATTACTCATATAAATCGAACAACCTTTATTCTCGGACTTAAAAGAGTAACCGTCTCGCAATAAACAAGATCCAGATATAATGTTCATGCTTAACGCAGGCACCAAATAACAATTATTCAAATTTAAAACTAATCCCGATGGTAAATGTAGAGGGAGCGTGCCGACGGCGATCACATCAACCTTGGAGCCATTTCCAACACGCATCGTCACCTCATCTCTCGCCAGTCTTTGCTTATTCCGCAGCTCCTGTTTCGAGTTACAAATATGAGCAACCGAACCAGTATCAAATACCCAGGCACTACTACGATTACTAGTAAGATACACATCAATAACATGTATATCGAATATACCTTTCTTCTTGATGTTGCCGTTCTTCAGATCTGCCAGGTACTTGGGGCAGTTACGCTTCCAGTGACTAGCACCCTTGCAGTAGAAGCATTCAGTTTCAGGCTTAGGACCAGCCTTGGGCTTCTTAGCAGGTGCGGCAGCTTTCTTGCCGTCCTTCTTGAAGTTGCCCTTGTTCTTAGGCTTGCCCTGTTTCTTGAAATTGGTGGTCTTATTGACCATCAACACTTGGTGCTCCTTCTTGATCTCCACTTCAGCAGTTTTTAGCATGGACGATAGTTCAGGCAACGTCTTGTTCATGCAGTGCATATTGTAGTTCATCACAAAGTTCTTATAACTCGGTGGCAGTGATTGGAGGACATGGTGAATCCCTAACTCATTAGGAATCGTTATCCCCAACTCTTGGAGCTTGTTTGCGTGCCCAGACATGGTAAGAACATGCTCGCTAACGGAGCTACCCTCTTCCATCATACAGTTAAAGAACTTTTCGGAGGCCTCATAGCTCTCCACGGACGCGTGAGTCTCAAAAATCAGCCTGAGCTCTTTAATGATCTCGAACGGGTCGTGGTGCTCAAAGCGCTTCTGAAGCTCCATTTCTAAACCGTACAGGATGGCACACTGAACTATGGAGTAGTGATTTTTCCGAGTGGCGTAAACATTCTTTACGTCATCGGTGGCATCTTCTGTAGGTGGGTCACCTAGCGGTGCTTCGAGCACATAGGTCAACTGACCGGCCCTGAGGACAATCTTCAGTCCATGGAACCAGTCCGTGAAGTTGCTTCCATTGTTCTTAAGCTTTTCTTTCTCTAGGAACGCATTGAAATTGATGGAGAGGTTCGCCATAATCTAAAACAAATTTGCAAGTAGTTTAGACTAAGTTTATGATGAATTGAGTTCAATCTAAATTCTTTAAATTAACTAGGTGAACTCCCACTCAAAACAACGTCCCTCACATTGTCTTAGTGATTACACGAACCAAGTCCACTACACCAAGTCCGATCTTCACGAGAGAAGATGTAGTTTCATCGACGAACAATCTTCATGTTCATCATATCATTTATATGACTCATGCTCTACCTTTCGGTATTCCGTGTTCCGAGACCATGTCTGTACATGCTAGGATCGTCAAGATTAACCTTAGTTTCCGCATGTGCAAATCTGGCTTGCACCCGTTGTATGCGCACGTAGAATCTATCACATCCGATCATCACGAGATGCTTCGAAACGACGAGTCTTAGCAACGGTGCCAACTAAGGACGAACACTTTATTACTTGATATTTAGTGAGAGGGATCATCTTATAATGCTACCATCGCGATCTAAGCAATACAATATGCATAAAGGATTAACATCACAGGCAATTCATAATTAGTGTGATATGATATGGCCCTTTCTTCTTATGCCTTTGATCTCCATCTCCAAAGCAGGGACATGATCTCCATCATCACCAGCATTGCGTCAAGGTCAGTGGCGCCGCTTCATGGTTGTCCATCATCACTAGCAACTATTACAACTACTTGGAATAAAGCTATTACAAGATGAATAGACACGCAGGTCTTAACAGAATCAAAGACAACCATTAGGCTCCTGCCGGTTGCCATATTACACCAAGGATCATTGCATACATCAAATATAATCACAATCACATGATGGCCATATCACATCACAAAACCCCTGCAAAAACAAGTTAGACGCCTCTAATTTTCTTTGCATGTTTTACGTGGTTTGGGGCTTTCAAATAAGAACGGATCTTACCTACGAAACTGAACCACAATGTTGATACAAGTGCTATCAAGTACAAAGTGTAAATTGGATCTATACTATGGTGAGAGAGACAGACACCCGCAAAGCCACTTGTGCAAAGCAAGTTACACGTCAAGCGTGGAGCAAGTCTCATGTGCGATGACATGTAAGGTTAGCCCGAGCCGCTTCATCCCACCATACCGCAAGATGCAAAGTACACAAAGCAAAAGACGACATGAGCACCAACGCCCACAAAACCATTGTGTTCTACTCGTGCAACAGATCTACGCATAGACCTGGCTCTGATACCACTGATGGGTTCATAGCATGGAAAAAAATATTTTCTACCACAAGAACGAACAAAAACCAGATCTAATCTAGATAAAAGCCAAGATCTAATCTATTAGACATGTGCAACGAGATAGATCTGTACTAACCCTTGTAGATCCGAAAGCCTTGTGCGAGATCGGATCTCGTGGTTGATGTAGACGATCACATGCCGATCTCAAGATTGAGTAGACAATCCTTCCGGCGCCGTGTTCCGGCAGCGCTTCCGCAGTCGGTCACACGTGCGGAGTCGATGCAAACCTTCCTCTCCCCGTTCCAGCGAGCATCGGAGGTAGTAGATCTCTCCACGGAATCCCAGCAGCACGACGGCGTGGTGGTGGTGGTGGAGTAGAGAATTCTGCAGGGCTTCGCTTAAGCCTGAGCAGAGCGAAGGAGGTGGAGAGAGGCGGCTAGGGCAAGAGTGGAGGGGCAAGGGGGGTGGCGCCTCCACCCCTCTATATATAGAGGGAGGGGTGCGGCCTAGGGTTCCCGCCCCTAGGCCCACCTCCTAGGGCCGGCGCACAAGGGAGAGGGGGGAGGGAGTTTCCTTCCCCCCCCCCCCCCAAGTCTTCCCCTTTCCTTTCTTGGTTTTCAAGTAAAGTCCACGGAACCTCCTAGAACTTTCCGGAACATTCCGAAACCTTCTAGAATCCCCATATAAACACTCCGGAACATTTCCGAACCTTAAAAAAATCTCGATTATATGAATCTTATTCTCCGGACAATTCCGGATCTCCTCGTGATGTCCCAGATCCAATCCGAGACTCCGAACAACATTCGATCTCCAACGCACATTCCATATCTACCTAAACAACATCGAACCTTAAGTGTGTCACCCTACGGTTCGTGAATATGCAGACATGATGGAGACACCTCTCCGATCAAAAACCATCAGCGGGATCTAGAGATCCATAACGGATCCCACATACTCAACGATGACTTCGTGATCGACAGAACCATTTAACATACGAAACCAATTCCCTTTGTCACGCGACACTCTACTTATCCAAGGTTTGATCGTCGGTATCTCCATACCTAGTTCTACCTCGTTACTGATAAGCACTCTTTACTCGTTCCATGATATGTCATCCCTTGTGACCTAGTCACATGCTTGCAAGGTAACTAGATGACATTCCACCGAGAGGGCCCAGAGCATATCTATCCGTCATATGGATGGACAAATCCTAATCTTGGTCCATGTGCTTCAACACATACTTTCAGAATACCCAATGACACCTTTATAACCACCCAGTTACGAAGCGGTGTTTGATGTCATCAAAGTACCCATCCGGTGATGGTGATTAACATAACCTTCATGGTCGAAGGATTATGTTACTATGCATTTGAAAGCTTGTAGCGGTACGAACTTAATGACTTGATCTTATGCTACACTTACTACGGGTGTGTGTCCATCACATCATTCTCCTAATGATATAACCTTGTTATTAATGACATCCAACGTCCATAATCAGGAAACCATGATCATCTATTAATCAACAAGCTAGTTCAACAAGAGGCTTACTAGGGACTCTTTTACGTTTACAAAACACACATGTATTAGTGTTTCCTTACAATACAATTATAGCATGGGATGTAAACATTCATCATAAACACAAAGATATAATAATAACCACTTTTATTATTGCCTCTTGGGCATATCTCCAACACATGTCACCTCAAAAATTATTCTTTCTTTTTATCACTTACCTACTCGAGGACGAGCATGAGTTAAGCTTGGGGATGTTGATACATTGCAAATGTATCTATATTTTTTGATTATCCATGCTTGGTTTTATCTACTTTCTTGTGTTTTGTCCACACTTTGGAGTACTTTTCATATGATCTCTTGGACTAACCTATTAGCAAGAGCCACAGTGCCAGCTACCTGTTTTCTGCTATTTTTGGTTCCAGGAAGTCAGAAAATGAATATTCTCGGAATTGTACCGAACAAAAGCCAAAGTCGATATTTTACCGGAAGACTCACAGAGCCAGAAGACGAGACGGAGAGGGGCCAGGGGCTGGCCACACCACCTGGTGGCGCAGGCCAGGCCAGGCCGTGTAGGGTGTGGTGTGGGCCCCTCCGGCACCCCATCGGTCTCCCCTCTCGCCTATAAGAGCCTCCCGATGCATAAACCCTAAATCATCAAGCCTCCAGCCACGAAAAGTTCCGCAGCACCATCGCCACTGAAGGGGAGATTTTGGGGACAGAAAGTCTCTGTTTCGGCACCCTGCCGGGACGGGGAAGTGCCCCCGGAGCCATCTCCATCGATCTCCACCACCATCTCCATCACCACTGCTGATTCCCATGATGGTGAGGCCGAGAGGGTGATGGGGGCGGCCAAACCACCCCCTGGCGCGGGCCAGGCCTGGCCGCGCGGCCAAGTGGTGTGGCCGGGCCCCAGCCCTTCTCCGTCTCGTATTCTGGCACTTGATCCCTTCCGGAAAAATAGGCACTTTGTCTTTTGTCCCGTCCAATTCCGAGAATATTCATTTTCTGACTTTTCTGGAACCAAAAACAACAGAAATAGGCAGCTGGCACTGTGGCTCTTGTTAAATAGGTTTGTCCAAGAAATCATAATAAAAGTACTCCAAAGTTGGAACAAAACACAAGAAAGTGGATAAAACCAAGCATGGAACATCAAAAATTATAGATACATTTGCAATGTATCATGCACACCATGGTGGCACTTAGGCTAGAGATTACAAATACTTGTTATGAGTTATATTTGGAGTTGGATGTCTTTATGAAATTTTGGTGTTTTTTGGACTCATCTAGTGCTCAAGGTGACAGTGTGGGGATTTCTAGATGGGAAAGATGAACTTTGAGATGTGCTGTTATAGCCCTACCAACGATTAGAGTGTCCAACCGGAGAGTAGTTAAGAGTAGTATCATAAAGAAGAATATATTTATATTGGAGTGTTCACAAGTGAAAGTATGATCCCTAGGCCTTGTTTCTAAGCATTGAAACACCGTTTGCAATTAGATCTGTTACATGTTGCTTACTTCCATCTTTATTTCAGTTTGCCTTTAGTCTTTTCCACGCCATCAAGCTATTTTCTAGCACCGTTACCACTTATAATTATCCATACCACTTGTATTTCACTATCTTTTCGCCGAACTAGTGCACGTATACACCTGACAAGTGTATTGGGTGTGTTGGGGACACAAGAGACTTCTTGTATCTTGATTGCAGGGTTGCTTGAGAGGGAATACCTTTGACCACTTCCTCCTTGAGTTCGATAAACCTTGGGTAATCCACTTAAGGGAAAACTTGCTGCTGTTCTACAAACCTCTACACTTGGAGGCCCAACAACTGTCTACAAAATAGAAGTGCGCAGACATCATATAGCTTGGGCATGGAGACTTTCTCAAACACCAAAGGATGAACTTTATTCACATGATTTTCCTAACTACTTCGCTGAACCATGAATTACTAAACCTCTCTGTTCCGGTTAACCTCTCTTCTCCTCTCCTCTTAGTCGCTCCTCTGTTCCGGTCAATCAGTCTAGGGGTGGGAGATGGGAATTTGTTTCCTTTACCAAAGATTTGATGGTATTTTGTTCCTCCTTGTCTTCAATGATTCCCTCCTTTTTCAGGGTGGGATGGAGTGGATTGATTCTGTTTCATCAAATTATTGTTCGTTTTTAATATCCGTAGTATATATGTTAAATTGTTGAATCTTTGATTACCTATATGAAAGCCAAAAATAAATTCTCTAATCATCGATTCATGGTAATCATAAATGAAAGGGGATTTCTAGTGTACCTTGTCATCATGGTAGTCATAAATGTCGATGCATCGAGCGATCTATGATACATTGCAAATGTATCTATAATTTTTGATGTTCCATGCTTGGTTTTATCTACTTTCTTATGTTTTGTTCCAACTTTGGAGTACTTTTCATAGACTTTCTTGGACTAACCTATTCACAACATGCCATAGTGCCAGTTGCCTGTTTTCTGCTGTTTTTGGTTCCAGGAAAGTCAGAAAATCAATACTCTCGGAATTGGACGGGACAAAAGCCAAAGTCAATATTTCACCGAGGGGAACACGGAGCCAGAAGGAGAGTCGGAGAGGGGCCACAGGGTGGCCACACTACCCCATGGCGCGGGTCCCCCCAGGCCGCGCCAGGGCATGGTGTGTGCCCCCTGGCCGCCCACCGACCTTGCCCTCTGTCCTATAAGAAGCCTCCCGAGGCAAAAACCCTAAATCATCAAGCCTCCAGCCACGAAAAGTTCCACAGCGCCGCCGCCACCGAAGGGGAGATTCGGGGGGCAGAAAGTCTCTGTTCCGGCACCCTGCCGGGACGGGGAAGTGCCCTCGAAGCCATCTCAATCGATCTCCACCACAATCTCCATCACTGTTGCTGATTCCCATGATGAGGAGTGAGTGGTTCTCTCTCGAGGCTAAGGGTTCTGCCGGTAGCTATGTGTTCATCTCTCTCTCTATGCATGATCATATTGTGATCATGAGCTTGTAATCTATAGATCTACCTTGCTACTCAAGTGCTTTAATAGATCTCTTCTCTCCCCATGTGTGTGAAAGTGACAGCGTGCACACCATGGTGGCACTTAGGCTAGAGATTACAAATACTTATTATGAGTTATATTTGGAGTTGGATGTCTTTATGAAATTGTGGTGTTTGTTGGAACCATCTAGTGCTCAAGGTGACAGTGTGGGGTTTTCTAGATGGGAAATGCTTACTTTGAGGTGTGCTGTTATAGCCCTACCAACGATTAGAGTGTCCAACCGGAGAGTAGTTAAGAGTAGTATCATAAAGAAGAATATATTTATATTGGAGTGTTCACAAGTGAAAGTATGATCCCTAGGCCTTGTTTTTAAGCATTGATACGCCATTTGCAACTAGATCTTTTACATGTTTGCTTGCTTCCATCTTTATTTCAGTTTGTCTTTAGTCTTTTCCACGCCATCAAGTTATTTTCTATCACTGTTACCACTTATAATTATCCATACCACTTGTATTTCACTATCTCTTCGCCGAACTAGTGCACCTATACACCTGACAAGTGTATTGGGTGTGTTGGGGACACAAGAGACTTCTTGTATCTTGATTGCAGGATTGCTTGAGAGGGAATACCTTTGACCACTTCCTCCCTGAGTTCGATAAACCTTGGGTGATCCACTTAAGGGAAAACTTGCTGCTGTTCTACAAACCTCTACACTTGGAGGCCCAACAACTGTCTACAAGAATAGAAGTGCGTAGACATCAGTCTTCCACACTCGATGTCCTCTCTAACCCACCATGCTGGCAATTTTGGAGGGAGATGTGTTGTATACCTGTAAGGGCTTACCGAATTCTCCAAGGAGTTTGAATATCTATCCGATCGAAGCTGGAGGATAGATTATGAGTCGCGAAAGGGGATGTGGTGGTAACATTGCAAAGGAAATTGAAGAGTGCGGTACAGTTTGTTGCTAGCACCAACTTTAGTTATATAAACAAATTACAAGCTAGGTTTTTCAGGAGGAGGAGTGATCCCAAAGGTGGTCGTGTGGGATGAGGAGAAATGGTAGATCCAGACGTGTGGTGTGGCGATGGACTTTGGGAGGAGAAGCGCACAATAACTATAGTGGAGGAGATGGCGATGTTTTATAGCTGGGGAGGGTGTGGATTCGGGAGAGCACATTAGGGCAGGGGAGAGGTGGGACCCACCCACAAATAAGAATCATGCGTCACTCTCCTCTCCACACAACCGCTCATGTGTTTTGGTATGTCGGTCTATGGGTGAGAGAGAGAGAGAGAGATTTCCTTTTCTAGAGATTTGGTAGTATTAATTTGCTTCATGTCCTTTATGATTCCTTCTATTTTGTGGTGGGTGGAATGGACCGGTTCTCTTATGTCACTAATTTATTTTCATTTTTAGTATTCATACTTGAATCAGTTGAATCTTCGATTAGCTACATCAAAACCAAACAAGTCTTCAAATTATGCACTTGATAATAAAAATAGGATTTTATGTGTACCTTTCTTGCATGGTTGAATCGTGACGTCAGTGAATCAAGCGGTCTTCAGGGTTCACCGTACACCTTTAAGGGTGCGCAACATCGCCAAGGAGTTTGGATCTAGATCCAATCAGCATTACAAGATACATGATGAGTCGTGAAAGGGGATCCTGCGCTAACATGGTCAAAGAGGTTGATGGTTGTAGTATGTCTTGTTGGTAGCATTGAGATTATCACGCACAAGAAATTATAAGCTAGGTTTTTTAGCTAGAGAGAGCATTGGTGGCAGCGGGGGAACTATGTGTAGCGCGGGATGGGGGATTAGCCAAGTACTAAAATGACATTTAGGATAATGATAACTGTTAGATTTGATCGGGGGTTATGTGGTATGCTCTCATATACTCGTTAGGTCATATACTCGTTAGGGATTTATATGAGTGACTAAGGGGCAGGCTGGCATATTATTTGGAGGGTGGGATGGCAAATCAGGGAGGCACTTATAGTAGATTAAATATGATGAGAAAGTTGGATTTGATCAGAGGGTTATGCGGTGTGCTCCTATACTTGTTAGGGATTTGTGAGTGGGTAAAGAGGCGGTGGAGGGTCATATGGAATGTGGGATGGGGAATCGGGAAGGTACTTATAGGACATTAAATATGAAGATAAGTGTTGGATTAGATCGAGGGTCATGTAGTCCTCTACTATACTTTCTAGGTTTGTGTGACTAGCTAAGGAGGCAGCGGTGGATCATCTAGGGCATGGGATGGGGGATTGGGCTAGTACTCAGGACATAAAGATGCTGCGAAGCCGTCGGATTTGATCTGACACTTGCACTGTATGCTCTCCTATACTTGTTAGGGTTTTAAACTGGGTCAGGGGATGGCACCAATGAGTCATTTACTATTGTTTAGTAAGGTGGGATGTGGAAGTAAAATCATCGAAACTTATTGGCCGGTTCCACTCCTTTCCTCTCACGTGTTACATTTTTATAAGTCAGGTAAATGTGGCAACCTTTTGTTTTTATGTAATTAGACGATATACCATTTATATTTTGGTGATATAGAAAGAGAGATTTGCAAATAATTAGACAAAATCCAATAGGGCTTGAACATATCATAGAAAGCAACCCCTTCAAAGAAATTAAGGGAGAAAATATGAATTGTATACTCAAAATGACATGACTAGTCATCATCTTGAAAGAATCTTTTGCATATATATCAAATCCAAGTGTAGCGAACATTTTACTAGGAAGTATCAATCCCGTATTTTCTCACTATTGCCCAACTTTGGAGACAGAATAATCTATGGTGTATGGGCGTGGAGACTTCATCACACGCCAGGGGCTAACCTTTTGTTCACATGATTTTCCTAACTATTTCGTTCAAGCATGCATTATTAACCCACTTTCGAACTTTCCAATTAAAAAATAGATGTCAATTATAGTTTTGTAAATATTTCCCATAGAGTATTTTTCCTCAAAGGATCCCTATCTATTTTCTCACAAAAGAGAGAGGTTTAAACTTTGTTCGTACCAAAAGCAAAACAAATAGAGCCTAAATTTTGGAGTTTCTCATGTATGGTATGCTCTTCTATACTTTCTAGGGTTTTATGAGTATCATTTAGAGTGTGGTATTGGGAATCAGGAAGGTACTCATATGACATTAAAGATGATGAAAACCGTTAGATTTAATCCAAGGGTTACGTGGTATGCTCTCCTATACTTTCCAGGGTTTTATGACTATGTAGGCGGGTGGCGAAGGTGGATCATCTAGTGCATGGGATGGGGGATCAAGAATGTACTTATAGGACATTAAAGTTGATGAGAACCTTTGGATTTGATCAGAGGTTTATGTTGTATGCCCTCCTATACTTATTAGGACATTAAAGTTGCGGAGAACCTTCGGATTTGATCAGAGGGTTATGTTGTATGCTCTCATATACTAATTAGACTTTGGTAAGTGGGTAAGGGGATAATGATGAGCCATTTATTTCTCTTGTTTACTATGGTGGGACATGGTGACAAAACAATTGGGTCTTATTTTTACAGGTCTCGTGCCTTTCCTATCACGTGCTACAATTTTACAGGTCGGGTAAATGTGGCAAAATTTATTATTATATACTTAGACAATGTACCATTTATCTTTTGGTGACAGAGGAAGAGAGTGCAAAATTATTCGACAAAATCCAAGAGGGCTAGAACATATCATAGAAAGTACCTTCCTGTAAAAAAATATGTGGGGTAGATGGATTGACTTAGTGTCAATATTAATGGCTGTGCAACTGAATGATAATGAAGATTATTTTAAATGGAAGTTAATAGCTGATGGTTTGGATTTAGTAAATGACCATACAATTTATCTAAAGAAATACATATGGAAGATTAAGGTACCTCTCAAAATACACATCTTTATGTTGTTCCTTCATAGGAAGGAAATTGTCACTAAAGATAATTTAACCAAGCGTAATTGGCAAGGGTCTACTAAATGTTGTTTTTTTGATCAAGAGGAGACAATACAACATCTTTTTATTGCATACCCTTTTTCTAAGATTCTATGGAGAATAATATTCATGACATTTAGCATATCACCTCCTACTTCTATCCTGAACTTGTTTGGAAGGCTAAACAGAGTTCCAAAAAAATAAAGGACTCATTCAAGTTGGTGTTTGCGCTTTATTATTGGCCATATGGAATGTCCGCAATGATTTTATTTTTAACAAGAAGAGTTTTCCATCATTTCTGCAGGTTATCCCTATGGCTACGCAGTGGATCCATATGTGGTCCTTTCTTCACCTAGCAGAGGAGCATCAAGCCATGGATCTTGGGTGCAGCCGTTTGAAAACGGTGGCACGGGACTTCTACAGCCATTGGTGCGGCTGGAAGTCTGAGAAGAGGCTTACAAGATGATGCCATTACGCCGCATGATGTTGTTATTTGTTTAGAGGGCTTATTTTTGTTCAGACTTTGTATGATATGTGATTGTAATGAGTTGTATAATGTTATGATGATAATAGTGCAATAAAGTCCGTATGCATCCTTTGATGCAGAGGCCGGGGTCTATCGCCTTGTTCAAAAAAGGGAGAAAAATACGAGCCGTATACTTAAAATGATCATGAGTAGTAATCATTTTGAAACCAACTTTTGCACCTATATCAAATCCAAGTGTAGCTAAAATTTTATTAGAAAGTGTCGATCACTTATTTTCTCTCTATTGTCCAACTTTGGAGACAAAAGAATCTATAGTACACCTTGGGTGTGGACACTTTCTCACGCACCAAAGGATAACCTTTTATTCACATGATTTTCCTAAGTACTTCTTTCAACCTTCCATGACTAACCAATTTGTGCACTTTCCAATAAAAAGATGCCTGATATAGTTTCATAATTATATCCCACGGTATTTTACCTTGAAGGATGCCTATCAATTTTATTGAAAAGGAGAAATTAATGGATTATACATTGTTCAAACCAAAAGTGAAAAAACTAGAGCCTAATGTTTGAAGTTTATCATATGTGGCAAGATCCTATGCTTTTTAGGGTTTTGTGACTATGTATGTGGCGGCAACGGTGGATCATCTAGAGAGTGAGATGGGGAATCCGTAAGGTACTTATAGGACATCAAAGATGACAAGAACTGTTGGATCTGATCTGAGTGTTATGCGGTATTCTCTCCTATACTTGCTAGGGCTTTGTGAGTAAGTAAGAGAGCGGCTGCACCGATCATCTTGAGCGTAGGATGGGGATCAGAATTCGGACATGTACTTATAGGTCATTAACGGTGACGAAAAGCATTGGATTTGATCTGAAGGTTATGTTGCATCCTCTCATATACTTGTTAGGGTTTTGTAAGTGGGTAAGGGGACAATGGTGACCATTCATTGACTATTGCTTACTGAGGTGGGACATGGTGAGAAAACCATCAGGTCTTATTGTGACCGATCTCATGCTTTTCCTCTCACCTATTAGTGTTATATAAGTCGAGTAAATGTGGCATCCTTTGCTATTATGTAAGTAGACAAGGTACAATTTATCTTTTTGTGATCCCGAAAGAGAGACTATAAAATAATTGGACAAAATCCATTTGGGCTAGAACATATCATCAAAATTCGAAAGCAACTCCTTCAAAAGAAATAAAGGAAGAAAAGATGGATTGTATACTTAAAAGGATCATAGTAGTCATCGTATTGAAAGCAACTTTTGCACCTTTATGAAATCCAAGTGTAGCTAACATTTACAAGGAAGTGTCGATCGCTTATTTTCGTTTCCCAACTTATAGACACAAAAGAATCTATAGTATCCCTTGGGCATGGAGACTTTCTCACACACTAAAGGCTGACCTTTATTCACGTGATTTTCCTAACTACTTAGCTAGACCATGCATCACTAAACCATTATCACACTTTCCAATCAAAAGATGGATGCATATTATAGTTTCATAAATATTTCCCATAGAGTATTTTACCTTAAAGGATCCCTATCAATTTTCTTAAAAAGGAGAATGAGTTATATTATGTTCGAAAGAAAAATAAATAGAGCGAAACCTTTCGGAAATCCACTTTTGATCTCGGGTGCATATGCTCCTGCTAGCTGAGTTTTGTTTAAAATGTCAATAAATCCGGGGAAAAATTTTGGCGTGTGCATCTTGACATTCTATATGCTCACAAAGTCGTTTCGCGAAAAACCGATATGTTTTGTGTTATGTATGAAAAAGACAAAGAAATGTCTCGGTACCCACATTTTTCAAGCGCCAACTTTTACACACGACACAAAACATATGGGTTTTCCGTGAAACAACTTTGTGAGCACATAGAATGTCAAGATGTACACGTGGATTTTTTGTTGACTTTTTTACATTTTAACTTGCGTTTAAAATTCAGTTCAAAAACCGGGAGCAGATGCTCCCGGGAGCCAAAACGCCTCGTCCGAAACTTTTGATCTCTCCTATGCTTGGTAGGGTTTTGCGAGTGGGTAAGGGGCGGCAACAGATCATCTAAAGCATGGGATGGGGAATAGGGTGGAACTGAACCGCCGGCAGGTTCTAGTGCCACTGATCCCTACCTCCGGCGCTACATGTCGTCGGGAGATCGACCGCCAGCAAGCATTTCTCCTATGCCGACAACTCACCACTCTAGAATGGTTGGTTCAAGCGGGAGCACGACGCTAGACAAAGGTCATACTTGGCCGCGGAGTATAGGGGCCCACAAGGCCCCTAGTGAGAGCACGATATGGAGGAGCCACCCGCGGCGCCCGTCAAAGTCGAGTATAGAGAGGACGAGGCCATCAGGAGAGCTATCGAGGATCCAACCTCGAGAAGCTCGCCAAGTGACCAAAACTAGGAGCGGGCTTTAACATCTCGTCACTGCAGGCCCTCCCAGCGCTTCGGGCCCCACCATCACCACAGATCCTGCTAGTACAACATCTAGCAAACCCTTGGTAGCCATGGCATGCCGCCGCACCAGTGGCAACACCTACGGCCGCATCGCGACATAGTGGTCATAGTCACGCCGGTGTTCATCAACCTCGACGACGATGAGGGCTAGGCCGGGAGACTGTGGCTGTGGTCGTTGTCAATGGCACAAACCCTAGCTAGGGTTTAGTTTATTTATTTTCAAGTCATGTTTTTTGTTTTAGTTTATTTATTTCAAGTCATTTTTCTTTCCCGCTATGCATACTTATTTAAATATTGTAATGAAGTATTATGAGGAAAAAAATGTACTGTGTCATTGGGTGCACGTATGGAAAGAGGGAGGACAGCACCCAATCGGAAGCGAATCAAATACTACCTCCGGTCTATATTAGTGTTCTCAACTTTGTCTAGATACGAATGCATTTAGTCTAAATGCTTAGCTAGATTAATACAAATCTAAACAAAATTGTGAATATTAATATGGACCGGAGGTTTGTCTGTCCGGTTTGCACCACCTTGTTAGAGATGCTCTTAGAAGGTGGAAAGAGACATGTTTTGTTCGAGCCAAAAGCAAAACAAGTTGAGACTAACTTTTTGAGGTTTCTCCTATGTGGCTTAACCTTCATCGATTTTGTTGAAGTCCAAAAACTGCGAACCAACGGGACTTCTAGAATCTTCTCTCCATGTATTTCTGTAACATCACTACTACCTTAATAAATAAATTCTTTCTTTTTCATGATTTTTTTTCCAGAAATGTTCTTATCAAAATAATCGAAGATGAAAGGAAATGGTCCATGGGAGAGGAAAGTAACCTAAATGGCAGAGAATATAAATTCGTGTGGAGAGAAATGTTTTGTGGGAGAATCTTGTTCACATGGGGATCACATTCATTCAGACTGGACCAAGAATAAAAGATGGGCGCGTGCGTGACGCTTACACCTGCCTGCTTTCTGCCATCCGTGGACTCATCTGCCGCTCACATGGATGGATGGTGGAGATGAAAGCTTAACTAAAACTGATATTGGTGGCAGTTTGGACACATGCAGCACAAGAAAATCGAGAGAAGCAACTCCCAGTTGGAAATAAAAATGCCTTTGCGTGATGGCTCATACTGTACCAAAAATTGTTACTCTCTCCGGTCCATATTAATAACGTCAACTTTTGTGTAGATACGAATGCATCTAGTCTAAGTACTTAACGAGATACATACGAATTTAGATAAAGTTGACACAATTAATATGGACCGGAGTGACTATATAAAAATACATACGCGGCACATGAAAATCAGAAGAGGAAGCTATCTGTTGGGGAAAAAATGCCTTTGTGTGATGGCTCATACCCTAACAAAAACTGTTACATAAAAATACAAATGCAGCACAAGAAAATAAAAAGAGGAAGCTTTCTGTTGGGAAAAATGCTTTTGCGTGATGGCTCATACTGTAACAAAAGCTGTTATATAAAGATACAAACACAACACAAGAAAATCTGAAGAGCAAGCTTTCTGTTGGGGAAAAAATGCCTTTGCGTGATGGCTCATACCCTAACAAAAACTGTTATATAAAAATACAAATGCAGCACAAGAAAATAAAAAGAGGAAGCTTTCTATTGGGAAAAATGCTTTTGCGTGATGGCTCATACTGTACCCAAAAGCTGTTATTAAAAATACGCATGCAAAACAAGAAAATCTGAAGAATCAGCTTTCCGTTGGGGAAAAAATGCCTTCGTGATGGCTCATATTGTAACAAAAACTGTTATATAAAAATACACACTTGAAAAAAAAATGACTTTGCATGATGGCTCATACCGTAACAAAAACTGTACTCCCTCCGGATCCGATCCTAATTAATATTCTTAGATTTGTCTAGATTCGAATGTATCTAGTCATGTTCTAGTACTAGATACATCTGAATCTAAACAAATCTGAAAACATTAATTAAGATCGGATGGGGTGTATAAAAAATACACACGCGGCACAAGACAATGAAAAGTGGAAGCTTTCGGTTGGGAAAAAAATGTCTTTTCAAGTCTTTTATGTCACGGCAACTCGTACTGTGATGAAAATAAGGATATAAAGCATGATTCCTGCACAAACGAAAGAGAATAGAATTGTGTGGTTATGGTTCATTGTTATTTATCAGTGGGTATTTTGAGCACAAGTAAAAGATTGTTAATTTTGTTATCTAGTGGAGTGAGCTGTTGCAAATGCTCCAGATCTGCCGTGTGACTTCTCTTCTTGTTTTTAGTCCAATTTTAAGAAAAAATAATTTGTTTGGTTTTCTCGTGAAACGCATCTGCGGAATAAGTACGATCGATGGGTGCTTTCTTTTCTTTTCACTTCTTTTGCTTCTTCTGAGAACAAAGGCAGATTCTTTCTTTCTTATTTTGTTTCAGTAGAATCGCAAAATATCCCTGCCTGTAAAAAGGCTTGGTGGCTCACGGGAAGTAGTAGGCCCATAATAAATACTAATGGACCAAAGCAATTTCCGATAAAAACCGCCACAAGGTCCAGCCCATTTCTTTGCTGAGACGCAGAGCTTACTAACGGGCGGCTCCGCGCTGCCGATTTGGTTTTCCAAGCTTGAGTTCAGCAGATTTTTCAGAGCTGGAGCAAACAGTTGGACTGTACTATCTCGGATTTCATTTCATAGACATCTATCCCATAGGAAAGGCAGAAAATTTTTTTTTAAGTCAGAGTCAATGGAAGATTGCATATAAGATGCAATTCGAAATAGTTTACAGGAAAATTAATTCTAAAACAACAAGTAAAACAAGCCATGTAGTAAAAGAAATTACAAAAGATTAAAATGCATAGAAAATCCTCTCAAATTCCTTTTCCATCTTATAGACTATCTTTTTTTGTGTAAATTCCATCAAAAAGATATTGACAGCTGAATAAAGAACACGGAATCTTTGTTTGTAGTTGCAGCAAGATTGCATGCCTTTACCTCGCCATGGGTCCTCTTCTGCTCCCTACGTCTGCCACGCCGCACCGAGTTTTGTTACGAGACAAAGTTTAGAGCAACTCCAACACCCGCGCGAAAAATCGGCGCTGTACGTCGATATAGAGCGCGCGTCACTTTTCCCTCCTCTAGCATGCGCCCGATAATCGTGCGCACTGTAAACAAAATTCGACGCGCGTCAACTTAAAAGTCACCCACGCGTGCGCTGCCTCCATTTTCCACCCGTGATTCCGCCGGCGACGCCACCACCGCCCGTCCGCGCCCAGTAGCTATAGATCCGCCACCGCCGCGCCTCCCCGCACCTTCCCCCAGCTCGTCGCAGCGGGAATCAACGCGAGTTGCCGGCTCCGCTCATCCTTTCGCGCCGCCAAGCGAACTGCTGCCGTCGCGCCTCAGCCAACTTGGAGCTGCCTCGGCGACCTCGGCGCCCTCGACCATGTCCTCCTCAAGCCGAGACGCTACGTGGCACACGAATTTTTGCCGCCGCAAGGTACGTTTCGCCGCCGGCCGCGCCATTTGTCCTCCAAGTTTTATTTTAGTTCCGGTAGACGAAGTGAGTGTATATTTGTGCTTGTAGAGGATCTCGTATGATTCATCCGACGATGAACTACAGCTCGAGAAAGATGAGAACATATCGATGCTATTAGCTTGGCACGCGGCGAAAGAACCGAAGCGCGGTGACTCGGTTTTTGGTAGGCGCAACTTGTGGAGGGAAAGGATTGAAGGGCATGAGAGGTTGATGAGGATGTATTTCAACGACAATGCCACCTTCTCGGAGGAGTATTTTCTTCGGCGTTTTAGGATGAGCATCGATTTGTTCAAGCGCATTTGCGAAGAGGTGACCAAGTTTGATCGGTTCTTTGAGCGAAGGAGGAATGGTGCCGGAGAGCATGGGCATAACACCTATCAAAAGGTGATCGCTGCCTTGCGTATGATGACATACGGTATACCGACGGACCTTGTTGACGACCATTTGGCAATGAGTGAGAGTCAAGCCATTGAGCGTGTCAAGTGCTTTGCCGTCGCAATTGTGCGCGTGTTTGGTACCGTGTACCTGAGAGCCCCCAATGCCGAAGACACAGCTAGGTTTTTGGAGGAGAATAAGGCTCGGGGTTTCCCTGAAATGCTTGGCTCTATTGACTGTATGTATTGGAATTGGAAGAATTTTCCTGCGGCATGGTATGGACAACTCAAAGGTCACAAGAAGGATTGCACTATCGTCCTTGAAGCCGTGGTAGATTATGAGACTTGGATTTGACATGCTTTTTTTTGGAATGCCTGGGTCCTGCAATGACATCAATGTTATTTAACGGTCTCCTCTTATGTCAAGGATTGCATTGCGTGAAGGTCAACAAGTGGAGTTTGAAGCAAATGGCCACAAATACAACTATGGATATTACCTTGCCGATGGCATCTACCTAAGGTGGCAAACTTTTGTGAAGTCGGTTCACAAACCCAAAAGTAAGAAAGAAAAGAATTTCCATGCCGCACAAGCGGCGGCTATGAAAGATGTGGAGAGTACCTTTGGGATTTTTCAAGCTTAATTTGCTATTGTGAGAGGACCGACTAGATTTTGGGAGCAAGAATACCTTTGGTACATTATGACCGCTTGTATCATCATGCATAACATGATCATAGAGGATGATCATGGCAAAGATGTAGATCGCAGCCACCACTATGACTTGATGGGATTCCCATGCAAGTGCATAGGAGAGAGCATATGGTGGCGCGTTTCATTGCCTCATATCATGCCATTCGCGACAATGAGACCCATGATAATCTTCAAAAAGATCTCATCAAGGAGTGGTGGAAATGGTTTGGAGCACAACGTTGAGCCCTCCTTTTATTTGTTATTTGTTGTATTGTTGGAAAACAATTTGTTATAGCGTTGATGAAAAACTTGTTGTATTTGTTGGTGAACAATTCCTATATTTGTTGTACTATTCATCTACCATTTGATTGTGTTGTTATAATAACTAACATTTTTTTTAATTTATTTGGATATGTTTGATCTTCTTGATCATATAATTCATTGTGAAACCTGTTTACACCGGCGCCCACGCGCTGTATTTTCGCGCGCCTGCTGGAGGCTATTTTGTACTCTGTTTTTGCGCGTCTGTTTTAGCTCGTCCCTGGAGAAGAAACACCGCGCGCACGCTAAAACTAGATCGTGTGTGCTGCATAGCACTTTTATAGCGCCGCGATATCGCGCTCCTGTTGGAGTTGCTCTCAGACCAAGCAGCTATCATTGCATCGGCCTCCTCTGTTATTGCATTTGCCTGCTCCAGGGAGCATGACTCACTGCAATTAGAACTCCGTACTAGTACTATTCAAATTCGAATCTGAATTTATTTATGCATATTTTATAAGCACGGACCACTAACACAATTGAATCTGCATATTTTTATGAGCAAAATCCTTAAACTGTTTTAATTTGCTAACAAGATGGTACAGTATGTTTAACCATCGCTGAAACTTTCTTCTAGGTCCACCCTGGACCTGGAGTCACGTAACCTTACTCAAAGAGAAGGCAAAGAGCAACTTGGGTGGAGTCTTGCAAATGTGCAAGGGTCGGAGAGACGCTTGGTAGAGAGTCAGACTGGTGTCACTGGAACACAAGCTTAAAAGTTGTACTCGCTCAAGTTTTCACCGTTATACACTATACAAACTTGCACTGCCTCAGTTTCAGTCTTGAATCAAACTTTCGTGAATTTCATTTGATTAACTCCCTGGAAAACATGATTTTTTCTCTCCCAGCCCCCGCCTCTCCTAGCTAGCCGCCGCAACACCTTCTTCTCTTCCATAGATCGGTTCCACCTCCTCTAGCAGGCTTTGCCAGATCGCGAGGGGTGGGGAATCCGATCTATGGGTGGAGTTCTCAGTAAAAGTATTGTTTTCAGAAGATTAGATTAGAGTTTCATAGGTATCTTCCTGACGTCTACGTCAATGGAGATGTCATCATTCGTAATAAGTGATCTTCGGCCCTTGGTGGTGTTGTAAGATTGAAGTTCTATGTACGGTCTTTCAGATCTTGCTTCGTTAGATTAATCTTGATTTTTTTTTCATGATTGCCGCGAGGAGGATTATGCTCGCAATATTTGTCCCGGCTGCTACGTCCTCGACAATGGAAATTCATCTTCTCGACTCCCCTCTGACATCGATCAGGCTGTACGGTTTCTTTTCCTAGAATACTGGTGGTGATACTCTTGCTGATGTTATCTGATTACTCTAATGGTTGCGCGCGTGCATGTAGCCTTGCGGCTCAAAATAAAATTATGAGAGAACCCTCTGGTATTTACAGGTCTATCACTTGACAATGTGATGTTAATTGGGCCTTCAAATGCGGGCAAGATTATGTTATGGAAAGAAGATTTTGAAGACCTCCAAATTTTTCTCTTTTTTTTAGGCTTTATTTTGTAATGGTTAGAAATAGTCATAGTCTATCTATATCTACCATGTACTATTCGATACTATAAATATATCGTGGTATATATCGTGGTATTGATTATATAAAAAAAACTCCCTGGAAAACCACATTCCCCATCACTGACCCGGGATTGAACTTGAACATGCTCTTACTACTAGTGTACAAGGTCACTCGTTATGAAAGCCTGTCGGACAAATTAATCCTCCCGTAGTTTTACATTTGTCTACGAATCTACCGTTGTACATACTGCCGCCGCACTGTGTGCATCCACAGCGCGCCACGTCTGCGCCTCACCGTCGTCAAAAAATCATTAACGAGCTCGGCCGACGCCCTCCGCCGCCTCCGGCCAAGTGCTACCTTCCGTAGGCCGCGGCGCCGCGAGCGGCGGCGAGCTCCCGCGCGAGCTCGACGGCCTCGCACTCGGCCTCGCCGAGCTGAGCGCAGAGCCGCTCCTCGGCCTCCTCCGCCGCCTCGGCGCGCAGCCAAGCGGCCTCCAGCGCGGCCCGCAGCGCCGCCAGCTCCTGCTCCAGCTCGGCGTTCCGCCGCCGCAGCGCCTCCGCCGCCTCCACGACGGCGACGCTCTCCGCCGCCGGCACGACGGCGGGAACGCCCGTCTTCTTGCTGCTCTTCCAGCCACCCGAGGCCGGCGCCGCGACGGCAATGGATGGCGCCATGGATCGAACCGGAGCGCGGAGGGAGAGCGAGTTCGTGAGTCGAGACCGCCGGAAGAGATCGAGTGGAGCTGTGGTACCAGCTCGAGCAGACAGCAGAGTCGGGGATTGCTTGAGTTGAGTGGTTGCTGGGTAGCTGCAGGGAATGATATTTATGGGCGTGCGGGACGGCCGGGAAGGCGTCCAGGTTCGCTGTACCTGGACGAGAGGATGGGAAGCGGCGACATGTGCACGGTGGTGACGGGTGCGGTGAGCGAAATCTGGCCCTCGGGAACATCGAGAAAACGGGGTGAGGCGAAGGTCGTGGACGCGGCGGATCGATGCGGGTCAGACTCGGCAACTCGCCGGAGTTCTCCTGGTAGAAACAAGATGCGTATTAAAACGTCAAGATCATCTTGATAATTCCCCCAAAATAATTAGTACCGTCTCGTCTCCGTTTTAAATTATAAGATGTTTTACATTTACGAAAGACCCATATAGATTTAAATTGAATCTACGCACTAAAAGCGGTCTGCATATGCTCCTTTCAAAAAGCTAAAACATCTTATAATATTTTGAAACAGATGGAGTACATACTACTCCAATAATTATGAACTTTTGCCAAGTTAATCAATGAAAACCGTGAAACCCGTTACTCCCTTTGTCTTTCGAGACGTAGTAAATTTATTAAAATTTGAAATCTACATAGTACTAAATAATGTTAAAAAGTGTCTACATACATTTAAATTCGGACACGCAATAACTTTTCTAAGAGGAAGGAGGCATAAAACCGCTCCGCCAAACTAGTCGACATCCACAACGACTAGAGAGACAAATACCTATGGTTTGGAATGACTGCTCCAATAATTTGTGCCTTCGTGGACCGACGAGATCAATAGCATTAGTCGGTGTTTAGCCTTTATCGACAACAATGACATCACGTGAAAAGTAGCATAAGATCCGTAGGACTTTTGTTCTGTATGACATCACCTTACCTATAAGAATAACTACCAAGGACAAAAAAAACCTAACATGATAGAAACTATAACACCCTCCAATATTTCTGACGAGACAAAGAGTAACTGATAGATCATTATACTCACTTTGTCCCGAAATAGGTGTCGAAATTTTTTCTAAATTCGCATATACCTATACACTAAAACGTGTCTAGATACATGTGAATTTTAAGAAATACCTGACATCTATTTTACTATTTAAGAAGAACTTCGTGAGCACTTTGGCCAGCCAAAGGTTGACACCCAGTGGTATCATCACCACCAATCCCTGTAAAGCACACGATAATTCGTCAAATCTAGAGCTGATGATCTTGGAACAGAACACCACAACCTCCCTGCTATCCGGCAAACTTAGGGACTGGGTAGGCTCCCTCCTGCAGTTTCGTGTCTTTCTCGTCTCACAGGCCAATGGCGGAGCGTCCTAGAGGCGATACTAGGCTGCAAACCCCCTTCACAAATTGCAATAACAAATACTAATTATTAGTCTAAGCTAGGCCTAGTCCACCAAGTGCAGATCAGCCAGTCTTTCCTCTCTTCCCCAGTTCGATCATTCGATTGGCCTCCATCCTCGCCCCCCATCCTCCTCCCCAACTTCGTTCTTCTCCAATCCCCTTATCCGCGTCTAAATTCCGCATTGTTTGCATGTTGCTGCTCTGTCCGGCACGACGGCACCCTAATCCGACACTTCGGCACTCCCACCGGTGATTGGTCATGGTGCCAGCACCCAGATGCCCAAGGTAATATTACTATTAACTTATTGCAGAATTCTAAATTCTAGTGCCTGAGAATTCTGAATTTTCTATAGATTCTGAATCTTTTACGGGTTAACGTATTGCTGAATTCTGAATATTTTATAAATTGTGATTAGTGTATTGTGTACACGTCCTTTAGTTTTTTCAGTACTATTATTGGAAGTTTTAGATGTCCATTGTGCTGCACTTGTTTTATTACTTGACGAAAAAATGATTCATTGTAAATTTCTTATTTATTTTGCAATGGGGAAACAACAAAAGATGCAGTATTTTTTAAAAGAAAACGGGATGAAGAATTTGATGAACATACGTCCACCTGATGCTGGCATTGGTGGAATTTGTAGATAAAATACAAGATGAAGATGGACAAGAATAAGATGGAGGATGAAGAAGAGCAAGAAAATCATGGTGGTCAAGATGAAGAAAAAGAAGAGCAGCAAGCAAGTGGACATGTGATATTTTGTGGAATTGAATTCTTGGAGCGAGATCCGGCTTTACTTCTGCAAATTTGGCAATACCCTCTGAACCAGCAAGATGATGTACGAAGAGCTTACTTGCGGTTAGGCCCTATGCAGCCTAAGCGAAATAAGTATAAAGCTACTCGAATACAAGGGGCAAAAGGCGTTTTAGTACTGCTATTTCAGCCATTTCCCATCATGGGTGGAGTATTCAGTGAGTAGTGGTCGTGCATACCGTTTGCTTTGCTTCCTTTTCAGCAAAAATATAAAGAAGAGAGGTGGCTATGATGTCTTCACAACACAAGGTTTTTATAGGTGGAAGAAAGTTCATGATGGAAAGAAGTGTGTGTTTCTAACTCACATGGGATTAAATCCTTGCTCACAACACAACAATGCAGTGAGAGATACCCGAGCCTTACTGCATCAGCTAAACCACTTAGAAGTTTAAGACTAAAAATGACGATTGCATGTGTTAAGTGGCTCACATTTCAGTCTTGTGCTTTAATAGGCCATGATAAGAGACCAGAGTCAAGAAATAGAGGGAACTTCCTTGAATTGCAAAAACTTCTTGCAGAATTTTGTCTTGATATTGCAGTTGTAGTCGACGATAATGCTCCACAAGTTTGCAAGTACAATTCACATGACATAAAAATGAGATCTTGGGCATTTATGCTATGAAAGTAAGGGAGCATATTAGAGCAGAAATTGGGGACTCCAAGTACTCTATTCTTGGGGATGAAACATGTGATGTCTCCAAAAGAGAGCAAATGGCACTAGTTTCCAGATTTATTGATCAAGATGGTTATTCACAAGAAAGGTTCTTTCATCTCATACATGTGGCCAACACAAAATCATTGACACTAAAAAGGGAGCTAACTTCAGTTTTATCCAAGCATGGATTTGATGTACATAGTATGCGAGGCCCAGGGTACGGTGGGGCCAGCAACATGAAGGGGTGGTTGAATGGATTGCAGGCTCTTTTTATTAAAGATTTCCCCTATGCATATATGTTTTGTTGCTATGGACATCGTTTACAACTTTCCCTTGTTGGTGCAACAAAGAATGTGGTTCTTGTCTCCCAATTTTTTTAGAAGCTTCTCTTTATTATAAATACATCTGACTCCTCTTCAAAGCGCCATGATGAGCTGTATGATGCCCAGGTGGATGAGATAACATGTTTAGGTCAAGGAGTCAATCAGATTCGTTCATTGAAGCGACCAGGAGAGACTAGATGGGGTTATCATTTAGGTTCTATCTCTAGTCTTATGCACTTGTATAATCTGGTAAGAACAATTTTAGAAAAGTTAGGAGGTGATTCCACATCAGGAGCAAACCGAGTTGATGGAGATACCGGTTTCACCTACTTGACCTCCTTTGAGTTTGTATTTATGCTATGCATGATGAAAGAGATATTAGGAACCAGTGAAGATCTTGAAAAGGCTTTACAAAAGAAAAATCAAGACATAGTAAATGCAGTTCGCCTTGTGCATTCCATACAAGTGCTTCTAGAAAATATAAGATCAGATGAAGGATGTGATGAGTTCGTTTTGATGGTTATTGAGTTTTGTGTGGAGCATGGAATATGTATTCCAGACATGGAGGCGATATGCATTTTGCATGGTGGGTGTGCCCGTCGTCAACTTGATCATTTTTACTACTAAAAGGTATTTAGGAGTGGAGATATGTTGAGAAATAATTGACCGCCAACTCATGGAACTGAATCTCAGGTTCAATGAGATGGTGATGGATCTCTTATCCATTAGTGCTACACTCATACCAAGACATGGATTGGCATATTTCGATGCTAAAAGAAATTTGTTCAATGGTGCATAAATACTATCCAGCTGACTTTACACAATATGAGAGGTATAATTTACAGATTCAGTTGAACCATTTTTTGTTATGGATGCTAAAAACAGTGAAGAATTGAGAAAGCCTGCAACTATTACTTCTTTATGTCGTTGCCTTGTTGAGACAGGACGAGGATATAATCTATAATTGGCTTGACAGATTGCTTTGATTGCTCGTTACTCTCCCGGTTTCTTTGGCAAGTGTTGAGCGTGCTTTTTCTACGATTATCAAGTCAAGGCTGCATAATAGAATGGAAGATGATTTTCTTGCGGACAACATGCTTCTACAAATAGCTTCTACAATGCTTAAAAAATTCCATGTGAAGATATAATTGTAGATTTCAAAGCTAAGAACTGAAGAGGATTTCTCTAGCTATTTATTGTGATATTGAATCGGAAATCAAATTCGGCTCACGAATACAAATGAACCCACTATATGAAAACACATTTTAAGATGTCAAAAAAATCCAAAACAAATATTTGCATGCACATCCAGCCATTATATGTTCATACACAAGTTTCAAGTTTCGATAGAAAAAACATTTTAGGTGTCCCATGCAAAAAATACATATTTGAGTGCTTCAACGTGTCTATTCACGAACATATTTTTGTCTTTTTACACAATCCATATAAAATATTCATTTTTTGCTGAAAATTTTTATACAGATATAGAATGTTTGGATGTACATGCGGAATTTTCAATTTTTTACAATTTAAATTTTACTTTTTGTGTATTTTTTCATATGGTTCATTTGCACCTGTCAGCCAAAACACCACATTGCCTTTGGTCGTTATATACGTTTTTTTTCTTTTGGTGTACCAAAAATTACTTCATCACAGTGGCTAGGTATATTCGAACCAGTTATATGTGCACTTGCATGGACAAGATACATATTATATCTTCCCTAGAAAAAGATAGATATTATATCATCGTCACATTGCCGTCTAATATATACCTTATATGTTCTCTCACTTGCCCCAGTATTTATGCATATTTGCTATTTTCTATGAAATTTGTCTCCTCTTGTGTTTCGTTCACGCCCCGCCACTGTCGCAGGCGACAGGGCGGCACCCAACTTCCTCGGAGTTGGCAACATGTGCTTGTTGATCCTTCAAATCGACAAGTCGATATTCTCATCGTTCTTCAAATCTATCGAGAACTATGTCCCTAGGATTCGTCATCGTCTATGGTGCCAGTAGGGTCCAAGGCGACAAGGCGTCGCCCAACTCCCCTCGGAGTTGACAACATGTGCTTGTTGATCCTTCGAATCGGCAAGTTTGATTCAGTAGCCAAGATATGTCCTGTATGTACGCTACATGATACGTACTTCCTCCGTTAAATATAAGACGTTTTAGCTTTGTAAATAGAATGTATCTAGACGTTTTTAGTGTATAAATTTGTAGAGTTTCGGAGTGAATCTATATATACTAAAAAGCATCTAGATATATTCAGTTTACAAAGCTAAAACTTCTTATATTTCTGAATGGAGGGAGTACAAACTTGCACTGCCTTAGTTCGGTAATAAGTGTGCATCCAGTTTTTGTCTTGAATCAAACTTTCGTGGATTTGATTAACTCCATAGAAAAAAAAGTACTCCCTCCATCTTAAAATAGATATCTCAGATTTGTCAAAATTTAGGACGTGTTTGGATCTGGTGCGAGTTTTTCCCGACGCATGCAATTTGCATGCGCGGGACTGCATGCTTGGATCAGCCTCTGGGCCAATTTCCTATAACACTCCAGCATTAGAGTTTAGAAATAAGTTGAGATAAGGTGTGTTCATTGCATTCATGCATAGAAAATCTGGATAATTTTCGTGCTTTTAAATAAAACTTGTCAAAGTGATTGAAGCTTCTATTAACTTGGTGGAACTGAAGTAGATCATCAAGTTGACTGCGATAAGTTTCAATATGACCTTTGCTAAAACCTTATCTTTGGGTAATATAATTTGATCTAAGGGTAGATCAAATGTAATAAAAACCGAGTCACAACACACTACTTAACAAGGAGTACTAGATCTCCTAGAGATCATCACATGGTATTCTATACAACAACTGAAAGATGAATACTTAATGTTCTAAAGATGATATCAATGTATTATCTACCAAAAACCCTGAATCCCAAGTCAAGTATATAACCCAAATAAAAGAAACTCTATAACTAAATCTCGAAACACTTGTTTGCCATAAATATTCCTACCATGAGAACCATGGTAGTTTATAAACACTAACTCTTATTACAAGAAGAGTAGAAAGGGAAGTCAAACCAAGACCATCCATCACATACCTTAGTGTAATGTTAATACCTGACAAGCCTATTTAACCAAGTCCAAGTGTCTATTGCTCATCAATGTGTGTGATCAATTCTTGACCTAGCACTTATTGACTCATAGCCTTTGACCTATTATGTTGACCTTCCAACGACCTTAAGTAAGTTAATAATAAGAAGGAACTGGCTATGGTGAAGTATGCCATCATCAATGTAATGAGATCCTCAGTGGTGATTAAACCATTTGGTGTTGGAGGAGTTAACTCACTTGTGAGTTAATTAGAAGCAGTACCTATACCCAAGAAGTAACTAGTGATCATGGAGCTATAAGGAAGCTAGTAGTATTAGAATATCCAATGATAATCTTGTTAAACCAAGTGGGCATAAACTTAAAGTAAGTGTTCTTAATAAGATAAATCTTATAGAAAGACTAGTACAAGTCTACTACTTAGTTGAGTATAGATCTTGATCAGATAATTAAAAGCCTAAGCTTTGTTTGATCAAATGATGGTGGTCATTATTCTCAAGTCACTTGAGAATAGATGACTAGGTGTTGAAGAAGAGTTGTGAGTATAACGAATTAGGTAAAGCACTAGTAAGCTAAATCATCTAGCCTGATTACGAGAAGTCAAGCTAGAGTATAATGAAGCATATAACATAAGTTGTAGGAGTAGCTGGAAGTATAATAGTTTAACCAAGCTAATACAAGAACAAACTTGTATTATGGAGAGTAATACCATACCTCTTCTAGAAGATTGATATCCTTTGTTATCTACAGTGAGGATTGTCATCTTGTAAGCCTTGGATATAGTTGCAAGATGGAGTTAAAGGAATTAATTGATGGAGTTAGAAGTAGCTACATTGATGAATTCATCAAGGGTTGTTTAGTAATGGAAGTTATGTAGATACTAGGAGAAGACTGCAGAATGAGTATTGTTGAAGTGGCATGACCATGTCATCATATGATGATTGATATGGTGAAGTCAGATGATTGACTTATTCAGGAAGATGTTATCTTTGTGATTGAAAGTAGAAAGATTTATAGAGTATATTTAGGAAAGGAATTCCTTAACTATGATCCAAGCTTAGTGAAGTCTGAGGATAGGAATTCTTTAGAAGCCTTAACCAAGATCATATCAAGCCATGACAAGACCATGTCTACCTCTTTGTTCTAAACTCTTGAATGAAGAGGTTAGTTAAACAAATTCCTATCTTTAGGCAGCCAATGGATAGTATCTCTTAGTCAAATGAGATGTCTAAGAGATGAGTAGAATACTAGTTGAGAGAGTATTGATGGAAGTCTTGTCCATCTGATTGTCTTAAACCCTAATAAGAACCTACTGTCATAGGCTTACTGAGATCATATTCTGAATAGCTCACTCTAAGTTGAGATATCAACCTACTCATAGATTTAGAAGTAGTATCCCTAAACCTTGATCCTTATACATATTCATAATAGAATATGAGTCTGTTAAAGCCCTTCCTAAAGCTCATGGAAGTTATTAATGATTGCTATTCATGTTTCTTGACTTCACCAAATTTGTCCGTGGTAATCCTAAGCACTATAAGTCAAGAAGGATTTGAATAAGAGAAATCACCAAGGATGGTGAACCATGAAAATGAAATCAACATATTAACAACCACAAGATTTAATACCTTATAATGAATATTTATAATTCCTTCATGAAGTTAAGCATTAATAAGATTTGATATATATCGTTCACCATTTTAAATCTTTACCATTATAATCATTAAGTGAAAAGAGAATCATCTTTGTGAAATCTTATTATAAGAAAGAAATTCCTAAAACCCTAATCTTTATTAATACTTCCTAATGAAAAGGACTTTTCATATAATTATGAATATTTTTAATGCACAATAAGAAGTGAAGAGATGAGGGTCATATTTTCTTTACACAATAATATTCAAGGCCTACAAACTCTCTGGATATTTAAAACCTTGAAGAATGTTATATTTAAAATGGTTTTATAAAAACAGAAATTGAAATAGAAAAAAACGAAATAGAAGTATTTTCGGCCCATAGCCCAACTGGTCTTCCCTCTATTTACCGCTCGGCGCATCAATACTCTTTCTTTTTGCTCGCCAATCCGCAGCCCAGCAGCAGCCTGTCCGACCCAACACATGGCCCGTACCCCTTTGGCCTCCTAACGTCGTCGTCATCTTTGCTCGCGACGACAAGCAGCTGCCTGGCGTCGCCGGTGCCGTCGATCCCTGCCGCCTGCTCTCCGCCGTCCGTCGAGCCCGGGAGGGGATAAGACCCGCCACGGACACCTCTACCTCGTCCCTATCTCTTTTCTCTCCCCAACAACCTCTCTCTCGCGTGTTTCCCATTCGATCGAAACCCTAGCTCTGGCCAGAGCTCGCCTTCGCCGCTGTTTCGCACGTTCCTGTGCCCTGCCGACAATGCCATAAGCTCCGCCTCGCCTCCCTCTTCGTTCCTGCGGAGTCGTGCTTTCCGGGACGCCTCCGTCTTGCCGGAATCGAGCCCGATGACCTCCTCCTCTGATGGACGTCATCACCGAATACCGTTGCTTCCGGCCACGGCTTGCTTTTCCGATCGCACGGTTGTGATCATGGTGAGTTTGCCGTCCTCCTAGACCCTTCCCTTCCTCCTCTCTCTCTAGTTGGCTCTAGCCTCAAGCGCCGTCGTGCGGCCTCCGCTCCGGTCATCGCCGGCGAGGTTCCCGGTCACCCAAGGAGCTTGCGCCGCCCTAGTTAGGCTCGTCTTGACCGCCTCTATCGATCATGCACACTCACGATTGCTGGCGTGCACTGTGGCGCTGCCGGCGATCACCGTCTGACGCTGGCCGGCGGGTGACGTCACGCCCGCGTTATCACGACGTCAGCGCGCGGGTCACACCGGTCAAACCCAGGGTGGGTCCCTTCCTTGCTTGCGTGGTGGCTGAGGTCGCCTAGGCCCCTCTGTCAGCCAATGTGGCTAGGTGTTGCCCCGGTGTAAAAAGTTCTGGATTGTTTAATATTTTTAGAAATGGTTTAAATAATTCCAGAAATTGAATAAACACTAGAAAATTCATATCTTATTATTTATAATTCAGAAAATGTATATAATATAACAAAATGTTTAGAAAAATAAAATATATAATTTAACTTTATTAACAAACATTATTGGGTTAACTATTTAAATAATTATTATTTAATAAAGATTTTATAAGTAATAATACTTTGAAAAAATTCATATTTTAACATTGGTAAATGAGAAAAATATAAATAATATACTAAAATTCTTAGAAAAACAAAATCTACATTTACAAACTTGTTTCTTAAATTTTTAGTATCACTTAGATAAATATTATTATTTATTAAGTATTTATAAAGTGATAAAACTTATCAAAACCATATCTTATTATTTAATAATCAAAAAAATACATATAATATACCAAAATGATCACAAAAATAAATTCTACACATTAAAAATATCCTATTTCATAATTGAAGTCAAATAAAAGGGAAAGGTCCAATAAATATTATTTAAACTCTTTGAATTTATTTTAATTCATTAAAAATATATAAATATTTACTATTGCCTTTACCACTATTTGTTTAAAGTTTAAAAATGTAATAACAAGTTTAATTAATGTTTGATGAATTAAAATTAAGTGTATTCTAATTTTGTCCATTATAATATCATCGAAGTAGTATATTGATTATCAAGAAGGATATTATGCATCTATAAAATCATCAAGAGGTTAACTACCAATTCTTTTACAAGTGGGGAAAGCTACTCAATGGTTTAAACCAATTTTTTAAGTAATTTAAGTAATGCCCTTTCTATGTTTATAAAAGGTAAGCATTAATAATAAAGTAATTCCATTCACTTATAACTTTAATAAAACACCACCTCATTCAAGTAATAATACTTAAATTCTAACTTTGTGGAATGTTAAGAAGTCAACCATCTATAATGTGGTACCTTGTTCAAAACATGTAAATCTCCACCACTTATGCTATGATTGTTTAATGTAGTAATGTTTTCCTCTTTAATAATCTTAGCTAATAAGAAAACCTTAAAGTGTTAGTCTTAAGTTTAAATACTTTTTACTTTGTAAAGTAATATTTTCCTCAAAAGTTATTCTTTTAAGGAACATTAAAAGTGATCCTTGAAAACTTCTTTAAATGATCTAATTGATTCTTAATCTTGTTTAAGAAATATTTTAGATACCATGACCAATCTGAGTGCTTTAGTATTGCATACTATTTGTTGTGTTTACATATTGTTTCACACACTCTCACAAGCCTTAATAAGAAGCACAAGTGTGAAACTGGTTTAAAAGTGCAACACATTCCTAAGAATTCATCACAAACTCCAAAACCTAGATCAGATACGACTATTTCGGGGTTTCGTGTTTATCAAATTGCATTATATTACTTATGCATCGTTGCATCTTGCTTCTTTAAACATTAGTCCTCACCGAACCAATGATGCTATTTTTAGAATTTGGATCTTCTAATGTCTTGAAGACTGTGAGTGCATAGTCTTGCAATCACAAAAGGCAAGTTCACAACTTGCTCATGTCCTTTGATTATTTTCTATCAAATGCTTGTAACTCAAATATTGTCATCACCTGCATTTCAAAAAGGATAGAAAACACTATTTTCATAATAATTTGATTATGGATTTTTTACCAAATGGTAACAATCTACTGATATAGTTTAAGTGGTAAAGGAACACAATATTTAGGACTTAATGATGCGCTCGACTTTCGACGTAGAGCTCGTTGGGAACCCCAAGAGGAAGGTATGATGAGCACAGCAGTAAGTTTTCCCTCAGTTATAAAACCAAGGTTTAATCGAACCAACAGGAGCAAGGAAACAACCCAAAGGTGTTGCTAGCTGAGCTTTGGCAGGGCGCACTACCGGTGCTAGTAGCAACGTGGAGACCTGCACAACACAACCACAGAACTTTGTCCCCAACTTGCGATGAGGTTGTCAATCTCACCGTGTTTTGCGGAAAACAAAGGATTAAACGTATCGAATGGAAAGAAGTAATAGTTTACAGAAAGTAAACACAAAGCAGAAACAGTTTATAGATTGTATGTAAAGAAAAAGGACCGGGATCCATAGTTCACTAGAGGTGGCTCTCCTTAGATAGATAACACGCTAGGTGAACAAATTACAGCGGGGCAATTGACAAGCACCGACAAAGCAATACATGCATATACTAATCATCTTGACTCCTCTGAGACTTGATTGAGCATTACAACATAATACATAGACCGCCATCCAACTGCATCTATGACTAATAATCCACCTTCAGGTTATCATCCGAAACCCCTCCATTATTAAGTTACAAGCAACAGATTATTGCTTTACGAACTGCGTGTAAAGTAAACAATATGATTGTTCTATGAACAAAGGATTGTTGTTTTCTCCCTAGTAGCAACAACACATCTAGTACCTTAGAGATTGCTGTCACTTCCCCAGATTACCAGAGGCATGAACCCACTATCGAGCATAAATACTAACTCTTGGAGTTGCTAGCATCTACTTGGCCAAGATAGCTACTAACAACGGAAAGCATGCAAGATCTCAAATAACAAAGACATGATAGAATCAATAATCAATCTGAAATAGCATCTCAATATCCATCGGATCCCCGCAAACACAACATGTATGAATTACAAATAGATGATCTTGATCATGAACGGAGCTCACAAGATCTAAACATGAAAGCACAAAGGAGGAAAACCAGCCATCTAGCTACTACATGGATCCGTAGTCCAAGGATGAACTACTCACGCATCACACCGGAGGCTTGCATGGTGATGAAGAAGGCCTCCAGGGTGAATTCCCCTCTCCGGCAGGGTGCCGGGAAGAGCTTCAGATCCCTCTTGATCTAGGGATGGAGATGACGGCGGCTACAGACTCTTTCGTGGATTTTTGATCGGGCCCTTCGGGATTTCGTCCCGAGGGCAATATATAGGCGGAAGGAGAGGTCGAGGGGGTGCCGGGAGCGGCCACACCACCCCCGACGCCGGCCAGGCCTGGCCGCGCGGCCAGGTGGTGTGGCCGCCCTCTGGCCCTTCTCCGTCTCGTACTCTGGCATCTGATGACTTCCGGAAAAATAGGCACTTTGGCTTTTGTCCCGTCCAATTCCGAGAATATTCATTTTCTGACTTTCCTGGAACCAAAAACAGCAGAAACAGGCAGCTGGCACTGTGGCTCTTGTTAATAGGTTAGTCCAAGAAATCATAAGAAAAGTACTCCAAAGTGTGGACAAAACACAAGAAAGTGGATAAAACCAAGCATGGAACATCAAAAAATATAGATACATTTGCAATGTATCATGCAACAAGGATTTGGTCTCTCATGGGTAAAGTAATGCACCTCTGCAGAGTGTAAGAACGATGACATGTTACTCCATGTTCCGGGAAGGAGCTATGAATGTGGCAAGAAAGGAACCCATGAAGGTTCTGGTCAACTTGTGAAGGCTGTCGAACAAAGTTTTCAGAATAAAAGCAACCTTTGAGGAAATATTTACGAAAACCTCCATTGCCTATGACCTTTGGTCTATGGCTGTAGAGATAATGCATCATATACTCCTTTTTAGTGAACTTGCTGAGTACGCTCATACTCAAACGTACCTTCTTAACCCTTGCTAGGTTCTAAGCCATTGAAGACGACGCCAACATCAAGTTCCTCCAAAGAAACCATCATTGACAGCTCAAGTTCTTCAATAGAGTCAATGAAGTCAACATATACATCAACCAAAGTGAAGATAAAGTTCTTAAGTAGATAGGAGTAGATTCTCTAGCCATAAAACCTACTTCTGTAGAACATTGCATTGGTAGCAATTGCAAGCCAAATAGTTTAGATACTAGACTTAGTTACTAGATAGTTCTGAGTGATTATCTCTAGTTCTTCTTTGTAAGAAGTTCTTTCTCTCTCTTGAACCTAGAGTGTTCTCTGGATCTTTTGTAAAGAGTTGAGTTGTAATCTATAGTCATGTCTTGGACCTACTGTGTTTCTGTTGTACCACTCTGAGGGATGTAATACTATTGAATGATGTTTCATTGGTCTTATGTCAATGACTATAGTGTACTACATCATGCAGTGGTATGCTGGGTCACTGCAGCTGGTATTAGAGCATATGCTTTGACCTTAGGACTAAAACCCTTTTAGGAAGATCTGTAGGTTGGATAGTGACTATAGGAGCCATCTTATCTAAACCAAGACTTGTGATGGATATCCACTTGAGGATAAACCTTGTCACACTTAAGTTGGATGTTTTTGTCATCTTTCTTAAGGATTAGTTATATGTATTCTCTAGAGAAAGGTTATTTGGGTGTAGCTCTAGATAGCTATAACATCACTAAGATATCTTACGTAAGTTAAAATATCAAAGAATATTATGATTAGGATTAGGATATCTTGTGGAGTAGTATTAGTGATGGAGTCTATATATAGAATCCCTGTGAAGTTGCAGAATCTTACCACTAGTTGGTACCACTATACCACATAAGGTAGACCATTAGAGTATGTATAGATACAATTGGAAGTAAATCATGTGGCATTCACTTGAGAATTCCATGTGCTGGAATAGAGTTTTGTTAAGAATCATTAATAGTAAGCTAAGAAAAAGAGTCGTCATGGTGAGATTAGCTCTTTAATCATTATGACTAGGTAAATCTTAACAAGTTCATGGTGAGAATATCTCCGAGACCATGATAAGCCTGTAATTAGGACAAGTACTTAGTAAATAATCTTGTAACACCAGTAAGTAAAGAACGGTGTAGGTCTATGATAGAAGTCATAGGTGTCAAATATCACGATAATTTTTGTTTTAAGGTAGTAACTACAATTTTGTTAGTAGTTTTGAGAGATCATGTGAGAATAGTTTACGATAGAATAGAAAATTGGTAGTCTTTAGTAGTCCTAAAGGAAAGGTAAGTGGTTAGTCAAAACCAAAGTGAGATCACTTTGCTCAAGATTATCCAGTTGCAACTGAGCAAATTGGGTAAATATTAAGACAAAGAGTAGTTTAACCTCTAAGTGCTAAGTATTACGAAGTGAACCTATATTAGGAGGTGTCATATACTACATAGCTAAGCCTGAATTCTAGAAGTATTATACTCAACTATTATATTACGGACTTAGAATGATGTGTGTTATATGTATCACATTTGGATTTCTTGGTTTTTCTTGCATCTTCTTGATTGACTAGATCTGTGCATGAAATTTTGACTTGATGTGCAAATGCATGTTGCGTCACCAAGTTATTACTTGATGTTATGGACCTAGATACATAAGGGAATTCGTGAAAGGGAGTGACGAGTTTCGAAGATCAAGATGAAGACTTGCACGAAGAAGGAAGCCAAATGTAAGGTGTATCAACACCATTTTGAAGGATGGATCAATTCCAACTTATTATTAGTTGGAAACAAGAAGGAACTTTAATGTAGAAAAGGGGTAGAGCAACATGAAGGGATGGACTTAAGTTCACTTAAAGTAGGTGATATTGCTGAAAGTCTAATGAAGTAGTTGTACCAAGTTCATGGAAGTATCATGAATCAGTGCAAAGAAGAAGTCCTTGAACAAAGGTGGTATTCAAGCTCTGACAACTCCGAGAAAATGCCATTAAGAAGTGCAAAGTCCATAGGGTAAGCCATACACCTAGGAGGATTCGTACTTGGTATCCGTAGATGGTACCCTATTGTCTTAGCTAATTAGGTCATCTTGTATAGTTTAAAGAGTATAAAACTTGGCCTAAGTAAACTTGGCTCTAAAATGTATAAAATTAAAGGTCATCTTTCGAGACGTTTTCGCGACATTGGATTTACCGGTGTGAAATATTGTCTAAAGAGATAAAAGTAAGGCAAGTAACATTGGAAGATTCATTTCGGAGATCCATGATGTCTACGCACTTCTATTCTTGTAGACAGGTGTTGGGCCTCCAAGTGCAGAGGTTTGTAGAACAGCATCAAGTTTTCCCTTAAGTGGATTACCCAAGGTTTATCAAACTCAGGGAGGAAGTGGTCAAAGGTATCCCCTCTCAAGCAACCCTACAATCAAGATACAAGAAGTCTCTTGAGTCCCCAACACACCCAATACACTTGTCAGGTGTATAGGTGCACTAGTTCGGCGAAGAGATAGTGAAATACAAGTGGTAAGGATATAAGACAACGGTGCTAGAAAATAGCTTGATGGCATGGAAGAGACTAAAGGCAAACTGAAATAAAGATGGCAGCAAGCAAACATGTAACAGATCTAGTTGCAAACAGTGTTTCAATGCTAAGAAACAAGGCCTAGGGATCAAACTTTCACTAGTGAACACTCTCATATAAATATCTTCTCTTTATGATACTACTCTGAACTACTCTCCGGTTGGACACTCTAATCCATGGTAGGGCTATAACAGCACTCCTCAAAGTTCACTTTCCTCATCTAGATAACCCCACACTGTCACCTTGAGCACTAGATGGTTCCAACAAACACCACAATTTCATAGAGACATCCAACTCCAAATATAACTCATAACAAGTATTTGTAATCTCTGGCCTAAGTGCCACCATGGTGTGCACGCTGTCACTTTCACACACATGGGGAGAGCAGAGATCTATTAAAGCACTTGAGTAGCAAAGTAGATATACTTGATTACAAAGCTCATGATCACAATATGATCATGCATAGAGAGAGATGAACACATAGCTACCGGTAGAACCCTTAGCCTTGAGGAAGAACTACTCCCTCCTCATCATGGGAATCAGCACGACAATGGAGATGGTGGTGGAGATCGATGGAGATGGCTCCGGGGGCAATTCCCCATCCCAGCAGGGTGCCGGAACAAAGACTTTCTGTCCCCAGAATCTCCCCTTCGGTGGCGGCGGCGCTGTGGAACTTTTCATGGCTGGAGGCTATTCGATTTAGGGTTTTTGCATCGGGGGGCATCTTATAGGCGAAGAGGCAAGGTCGGTGGGCGGCTAGGGGGGCCACACCACCTGGTGGCGTAGCCAGGGGGACCCGCGCCACCCTATGGTGTGGCCGGCCCCTAGCCCCACTCCGCCTCGTCTTCTGGCTCCATGTTCCCCTCGGTGGAATATTGACTTTGGCTTTTTTCCCATCCAACTCCAAGAATATTCATTTTCTGCCTTTCTGGAACCAAAAATAGCAGAAAATAGGCAACTGACACTATGGCATCTTGTTAATAGGTTAGTTCCAGAAAATGCATAAAAGTATCTCCAAATGTAGAAAAAACATAAGAAAGTAGATATAAAACAAGCATGGAACATCAAAAATTATAGATACGTTAGCAACATATCAACATCCCCAAGCTTAACTCCTGCTCGTCCTCGAGTAGGTGAGTGATAAAAAAAGAATAATTTTTTAGGTGACATGCATCATCACAATCTTGATAAAACCATTTGCAAGCATTGAAAGTTGGGATCAAAGTACTCTAAACATGAGCATGAAAGCTGAAGTTCTAACAATCAGACATAGTGACTATGCATGCAACATGAAAGGATACATACAAAGATCATGAATAACAATGCTTTGAAAGACGTTTGTTTGTTTCACATGTAGAAAACATAGCATAGTGGCATTCAGCTTGTCCCTCATAGTGTAGCAAAACATAAATGCATAGGACACCTTCAAAGTTCATAAGGGTGACTAGATACAAATAGTTCAAGAAAAAGCAATATCAACATTATGAATTAATCAACAAGTCTTGGGACAATGCACATTAAACTAAGAATGACCACTATGCTCTCTTAATAGGTGCATAAAGATAGAAGATGGAGACTCAACATAAAAGTAAAAGAAAGGCCTTCGTAGAAGGAAGCAGGGATTCAAGTCTCATAAAGAGCTTCCAAAAGTTATGGTACTTATTAGCTTTCAGCTCTCATTGCCCCTATCATAAGAATCTTGAAGTGATTAAGGTTAAAGTGACACAACTAAGAGGATATGTTTGACAAGTTATAAGTTGAATTCTCATGCCCCTTGCTTACGAGTACCGAACCTCATGCTACTCAACTTCAGTCACAAGTAAGCTCTTGTCATTGTAAGTACATATGTATCATAGAGAACCGCCAACGGGGTACCCCTTGCACATGATACAAGAGCTATCCCATAATCAAAATGACAAGGCAAGCAGACAATGAGCATCTCAGCAATCTTCTTATTTACCATGGGAAAATGGTGCTTTTCTATCTCTTTCCTCTTTTCTCATCTTTTTTTCTTCTTTTTCTCAATCTCTGCCTCTTTTTTTATAAGAAGAATGCTTCATAGATTGCTCACTATGGTGATGCTGCAAGTTTGCACCATGATTAGGCATGGCTTAGGCTAGCGGCCCAGGCATTTCTCTAACACACATACAAACTCCATGATCTTACAAGTTCCCCTTTTATTTCACACCGCCGACAACCATAAGAAAAATAATCATGATATCAACGGGGTACAATGTACAAGTGCAATGGTAAAAGCGTTCCCCATGATACATGGTTCTGCTAACTTCAACTTATAAAGTGTAAGCATATACGCAACAAAGATGGACACAATGGTTCAAGATTATTAAGTGCAAGAAAAGTAAAGTGTGCCATCAAGTTTGTGAGAGCTTTAATCACTAGTTTTCTCATAACAAGTTTAATTTGGAAGGTAGATAAAAACATGAATATACTTGGAATAGCAAATGCTAATAGGTAGGTATGGTGGACTCTTTGTAATAACTTGGTTTTAGGAGTTGGATGCATGAGTGGAACTCATACTTGGTTACGGAGGCTAGCAAAAGACTGGGAGCAAACAACTAAGAGAGCAATAATGGCCATAATCATGCAAAGCGACAAAACATCATTAATTAAAGCATAAAGTGATATTACAAGTTGAAAACTAAAGGATCATAAAGGCTATGGTGACTTTGGATAGTCATAACATGGTGTGAGCATGCGCCAAGTCAACCCAAATAAAGCATCAAAGGAGAATACCACAATACTATGCTTTATTATGCTAAAACAACGCACGATTCTTCAAAGGAACATTAAGCAATCTCAACTGTTTATAACATGTCATGCTACAGAAAAGATCATTAAGCATAAATCCAAAACAATATCAAGCATGTCATGACAAAGCATAGGCCACAGTCAAAAACAAACTCCTTTTACCACTTAAGCATGATATTTTCCTACTCTTTCCAATCCAAACCAAACTATTTGAAAACCAATGTATGAAAGAGGGGGTACAACCAATTTATTCAAGCAAACTAAGAAAACCAAGCAAACGAAAAACCAAAAACAAAAACGAAGACGCTCCAAGAACAACACAACTGTGCATGAAACAATAAAAATGAAGTGTTTGGAAGAAACCTGGGATTTTTATTGATGAAGAAGGGGATGCCTTGGGCATCCCCAAGCTTTGACGCTTGTACTTATTGGATATTTCTTAGGGTGACACGTGTGGCATCCCCAAGCTTGAGCTTTAGTCCATTCTTCATCTCATTACATCATTCTCTCCATACACCTAAATTTTTTTCCTTCATACAAAACTTCACACAATCTTTATTAGCAACATTAGTGCACTCAAGATAATAAGTATTTGGGTTCAGTTTCAACACCAATAAAACTTCCATTAAAACACTTGCTACTGTATCACTTCCCTCAAAAAATCTCAATTCCCCAAAATAACTCAAGAATGAACCAATAAGAAGCAAATGCAAATAATGGCAGAAATCTGTCAAAACAGACCAGCAGGTAAACACCAATTTTTTCTAAGATCTTATGTTGCTCAAATCAAAAAGTGTTGAAATAATGAAAGTTAGATAACAACCTGGGGCAGAAGCACAAATATTCACGCCTCAAAACGAGGTACAGAGATTTTACGCGATTTTTTACGGTGAAGAACAGAAATCTGTTTCGGGACAGCAACTTTCCCAAGCATTACTTCTCTCTCATTAGAGGTTACTCTTGGCATAAAAAGCAAATAAAAAGGATAAGGAGCGGTTATTACAGAAGTAATAACTTCCAAGACTCATCTAAAACTTTTGGGTTATCTCCCAATAAGTACTTTTCTTTAACGCCTTTAAGTTAGGCATGATAATTTCAATGATGCTCACATAAGAAATATGAATTGAAGTAAAAGAGAGCATCAAGAAGCAAATTCAAAACACATTTAAGTCTAACCCACTTCCTATGCATAGGAATCTTGTAAATAAACAAGTCATGAAAGCACAAAGCAACAAGCATAGTAAAGCAAAAGAAGTGCAACTTCAAGACTTTCAACCTAAAGAGGGGAAATTTAATATTATTGAGATGCATAAAACCATGTTTCCCTCTCTCATAATAACTTTCAGTAGCATCATGAATAAAATTAACAATATAACTATCATATAAAACATTCTTATCATGAGCCACATGCATAAAAGAATTAATACTCACCACACAAACATAGTCATGCTTATTAATGGTAGTGGGAGCAAATTCAACAAAATAGCTGTCATTATTATTCTCATCACCATAATCATCAAATATAGGAGGCATATTGTAATCATAATTAATTTTCTCCTCAATAGTAGGTGGACTGAAAATATCATATTCATCATTGTAATCATCATATATTGGAGGTTTTGTATCATCATAAGCAATAGAATAGCTATCTACCAAAGCCGGGGAACTAAAAAGATCATTTTCATAAAAACTAGCTTCCACAAGCTTAGACTTTTCCATAGCATTAGCAATAATGGTGTCCAAAGAGTTCATACTAAGAACATTGCTATTAACATGCAAATAAAGTTCGATAGATTTTTTAATTTTCTCTTCAAACACTTCATGTCCTAACTCAAGATAAATACTATAAAGCTCTCTAATTTTATTTTTTTGTTTTCCATTAAGCCTAACTAGTGAAAAGAAAAACAAGAAACAAAAAGACAAAATTGTAGAATCTAAAGGAAATAACTTCGAGCACTCACACCGGAGGATGTGAGTACCTTTTACCTCACCTCCCTGGCAATAGCGCCAGAAAATAGCTTGATGTCTACGCACTTCTATTCTTGTAGACAGGTGTTGGGCCTCCAAGTGCATAGGTTTGCAGAACAGCAGCAAGTTTTCCCTTAAGTGGATTACCCAAGGTTTATCGAACTCAGGGAGGAAGTGGTCAAAGGTATCCCCTCTTAAGCAACCCTACAATCAAGATACAAGAAGTCTCTTGTGTCCCCAACACACCCAGTACTCTTGTCAGGTGTATAGGTGCACTAGTTCGGCGAAGAGATAGTGAAATACAAGTGGTATGGATATAAGACAACGGTGCCAGAAAATAGCTTGATGGCGTGGAAGAGACTAAAGGCAAACTGAAATAAAGATGGCAGCATGCAAACATGTAACAGATGTAGTTGCAAAAGATGTTTCAATGCTAAGAAACAAGGCCTAGGGATCATACTTTCACTAGTGAACACTCTCATATAAATATCTTCTCTTTATGATACTACTCTGAACTACTCTCCGGTTGGACACTCTAATCCATGGTAGGGCTATAAAAGTAGTCCTCAAAGTTCACTTTCCTCATCTAGACAACCCCACACTATCACCTTGAGCACTAGATGGTTCCAAACACCACAATTTCATAGAGACATCCAACTCCAAATATAACTCATAACAAGTATTTGTAATCTCTAGCCTAAGTGCCACCATGGTGTGCACGCTGTCACTTTCACACACATGGGGAGAGCAGAGATCTATTAAAGCACTTGTGTAGCAAAGTAGATCTACTTGATTACAAAGCTCATGATCGCAATATGATCATGCATAGAGAGAGATGAACACATAGCTACCGGTAGAACCCTTAGCCTTGAGGAAGAACTACTCCCTCCTCATCATGGGAATCAGCACGGCAATGGAGATGGTGGTGGAGATCGATGGAGATGGCTCCGGGGGCACTTCCCCATCCCGGCAGGGTGCCGGAACAGAGACTTTCTGTCCCTCGAATCCCCCCTTCGGTGGCGGTGGCGCTGCCGAACTTTTCATGGCTGGAGGCTGTTTGACTTAGGGTTTTTGCATCGGGAGGCATCTTATAGGCGAAGAGGCAAGGTCGGTGGGCGGCCAGGGGGCACACCACCTGGTGGTGCAGCCAGGGGGACCCGCGCCACCCTATAGTGTGGCCGGCCCCTAGCCCCTCTCCGTCTCGTCTTCTGGCTCCGTGTTCCCCTAGGTGAAATATTGACTTTGGCTTTTGTCCTGTGCAACTCCGAGAATATTCATTTTTTGACTTTTTGGAACCAAAAACAGCAGAAAAAAGGTAGTTGGCACTGTGGCATCTTGTTAATAGGTTAGTTCCAAAAAATGCATAAAAAGTATCTCCAAATGTAGACAAAAATAAGAAAGTAGATATAAAACAAGCATGGAACATCAAAAATTATAGATACGTTAGCAACGTATCAATCCACAACTATGTGGGTGTACCGTAGATTCTTTCATGAAACCTCATAGAAGTAAATTATAAGCTGGACAGAGAGTGATATCCTAACTATTGAGTTAAGGGGTATTATACATGGAGTTTAGCGACCATTAGGAAACCCCAAGGGGGAGAGTAAACAATAAGCACTCAGGAGATGTTATTTGATCGTCCAACTAAAGGTTGGAGAAGAAGTACTAAACAGTGAAAAGATTAAGCTTTATTTTCATAAAGTTATAAGAAGTCGTCATTATAAAGTATTTCCGACAATAGGTATGGATGAATAACCTAGGTAGACATAACTTCTTAAGCCAAGGAGACTAGTTGTAAAGGAGAAACATCTGGTAAGTTGTTCTTGAGAAGGAGTAGAGCCTACTAAAATAGTTTAGTGTATAGTAGTAGGAACGCCTGATTGGAATGGACTAAATGTGTCCCAAACCAATCCTAAGTAAAACTTTAAAGACATAACCAGGGGATTGTAGTAGAAGGAGTTATGCTACGAATTGGAAGTGACAATTGGAAGTGGCCAAGTATGAAGGAAAATTATCTAGATACGGGATACCACAATTATCCCAAATTGTGATCACAATGAATTTTAAGAAATGTCGTGATCAATACAAGTCAACACCTCATTCCAAAATGTAAGAGAGTACAAACTTCGAGGACGGAGTTTATTTTAAGGGGGAGAGTCTGTAACACCCCAGCATTAGAGCTTAGAAATAAGTTGAGATAAGGTGTCTGCATTACATTCATGCATAGAAAATCTGGATATTTTTCGCGCTTTTAAATAAAACTTGTTAAAGTGATTGAAGCTTCTATTAACTTGGTGGAACTGAAGTAGATCATCAAGTTAACTGCGATAAGTTTCAATATGACCTTTGCTAAAACCTTATCTTTGGGTAATATAATTTGATCTAAGTAGATCAAATGTAATAAAAACCGAGTCACAACACGCTACTTAACAAGGAGTACTAGATCTCCTAGAGATCATCACATGGTATTCCATACAACAACTGAAAGATGAATACTTAATGTTCTAAAGATGATATCAATGTATTATCTACCACAAACCCTGAATCCCAAGTCAAGTATATAACCCAAGTAAAAGAACCTCTACAACTAAATCTTGAACCAGTTGTTTGCCATAGATATTCCTACCATGAGAACCATGGTAGTTTATAAACACTAACTCTTATTACAAGAAGAGTAGAAAGGGAAGTCAAACCAAGACCATCCGTCACATACCTTAGTGTAATAATAATAGCTGACAACCCTATTTAACAAAGTCCTAGTGTCTATTGATCATCAATGTGTGTGATCAATTCTTGACCTAGCACTTATTGACTTATAGCCTTTGAACTATTATGTTGACCTTCCAAATACCTTAAGTAAGTTAATAAGAAGAAGGAACTGGCTATGGTGAAGTATGCCATCGTCAATGTAATGAGATCCTCAGTGGTGATCAAACCATTTGGTGTTGGAGGAGTTAACTCACTTGTGAGTTAATTAGAAGCAGTACCTATACCCAAGAAGTAACTAGTGATCATGGAGCTATAAGGAAGCTAGTAGTATTAGAATATCCAATGATAATCTTGTTAAACCAAGGGGGCATAAACTTAAAGTAAGTGTTCTTAACAAAGATAAATCTTATAGAAAGACTAGTACAAGTCTACTACTTAGTTGAGTATAGATCTTGGTCAGATAATTAAAAGCCTAAGCTTTTTTTGATCAAATGATGGTGGTCATTATTCTCAAGTCACTTGAGAATAGATGACTAGGTGTTGAAGAAGAGTTGTGAGTATAACAAATTAGGTAAAGCACTAGTAAGCTAAATCATCTAGCTTGATTATGAGAAGTCAAGCTAGAGTATAATGAAGCATATAACATAAGTTGTAGGAGTAGCTGGAAGTATAATAGTTTAACCAAGCTAATACAAGAACAAACTTGTATTATGGAGAGTAATACCATACCTCTTCTAGAAGATTGATATCCTTTGTTATCTACAGTGAGGATTGTCATCTTGTAAGCCTTGGATATAGTTGCAAGATGGAGTTAAAGGAATTAATTGATGGAGTTAGAAGTAGCTACATTGATGAATTCATCAAGGGTTGTTTAGTAATGGAAGTTATGTAGATACTAGGAGAAGACTGCAGAATGAGTATTGTTGAAGTGGCATGACCATGTCATCATATGATGATTGATATGGTGAAGTCAGATGATTGACTTATTCAGGAAGATGTTATCTTTGTGATTGAAAGTAGAAAGATTTATAGAGTATATTTAGGAAAGGAATTCCTTAACTATGATCCAAGCTTAGTGAAGTGTGAGGATAGGAATTCTTTAGAAGCCTTAACCAAGATCATATCAAGCCATGACAAGACCATGTCTACCTCTTTGTTCTAAACTCTTGAATGAAGAGGGTAGTTAAACAAATTCCTATCTTTAGGTAGCCAATGGATAGTATCTCTTAGTCAAATGAGATGTCTAAGAGATGAGTAGAATACTAGTTGAGAGAGTATTGATGGAAGCCTTGCCCATCTGATTGTCTTAAACCCTAATAATAACCTACTCTCATATGATTACTGAGATCATTTTCTAAAAGTAATCTCCATAGCTCACTCTAAGTTGAGATATCAACCTACTCATAGATTTAGAAGTAGTATCCCTAAACCTTGATCCTTATCCATATTCATAATAGAATATGAGTCTGTTAAAACCCTTCCTAAAACTCATGGAAGTTATTAATGATTGCTATTCATGCTTCTTGACTTCACCAAATTTTTCCATGATAATCCTAAGCACTATAAGTCAAGAAGCATTTGAATAAGAGAAATCACCAAGTATGGAGAACCATGAAAATCAAATCAACATATTAACAACCACAAGGTTTAATACCTTATAATGAATATTTATAATTCCTTTAGGAAGTTAAGCATTAATAAGATTCTATATATATCGTTCACCATTTTAAATCTTTACATTATAATCATTAAGTGAAAACAGAATCATCTCTGTGAAATATTATTATAAGAAACAAATTCCTAAAAACCCTAATCTTTATTAATACTTCCTAATGAAAAGGACTTTTCATATAATTATGAATATTTTTAATGCACAATAAGAAGTGAAGAGATGAGGGTCATATTTTCTTTACATAATAATATTTAGAGCCTACAAACTCTCTGGATATTTAAAACTTTGGGAAAGTTATATTTGAAATGGTTTTATAAAAACAGAAATTTAAATAGAAAAAATGAAATAGAAGTATTTTCGGCCCATAGCCCAACTGGTCTTGCCTCTATTTACCGCTTGGCACCGCAGTACTCTTTCTTTTCGCTCGCCAATCCGCAGCCCGGCAGCAGCCTGTCTGGCCCAACACACGACCCGTACCCCTTCGGCCTCGTAACGTCGTCGTCTTCGCTTGCGACGACAAGCAGCTGCCTGGCGTTGCCGATGCCGTCGATCCCTACCACCTGCTCTTCGCCGTCCATCGAGCCCGGGAGGGGATAAGACCCGCCGCGGATGCCTCTGCCTCGTCCCTATCTGTTTTCTCTCCCCAACAACCTCTCTCTCGCGTGTTCCCCATTCGACCGAAACCCTAGCTCCGGCCAGAGATCGCCTTCGTTGTTGTTCCGCACCTCCCCGTGCCCTGCCGATAATGCCATAAGCTCCACCTCGCCTCCCTCTTCGTTCATGCGGAGTCATGCTTGCCGGGACGCCTCCATCTTGCCGGAATCAAGCTCGACGACCTCCTCCTCCTCCGACGGACGTCATCGCCGAATACCGCTGCTTCTGGCCACGGCTTGCTTCTCCAACCGCACGGTTGTGATCATGGTGAGTTCATCGTCCTCCTGGACCCTTCCCTTCCTCCTCTCTCTCTGGTTGGCTCTAGCCTCGAGCGCCACCATGTGGCCTCCGCTCCGGTCATCGTCGGTGAGGTTCCCGATCACCCCAGGAGCTCGCGCCGCCCTAGTTAGGCTCGTTTCGACCGCCTCTATCGATCGCGCACACTCGCGATTGCAACTGTGTGTTGTGGCGCTGCCAGCGATCACCGCCTGACGCTGACCGGCGGGTGATGTCATGCTTGCGTCATCACGACGTCAGCACGCAGGCCAGACCGATCAAACCTAGGCTGGGTCCCTTCCCTGCTTGCGTGGCAGCTGAGGTGGCCTGGGGCCCCTCTGTCAGCCACTATGGCTAGGTGTTGCCCTAGTGTAAAAAGTTTTGGGTTGTTTAATATTTTCACAAATGGTTTAAATAATTCTAGAAATTGAATAAACGCTAGAAAATTCATATCTTATTATTTATAATTCATAAAAATATATATAATATAACAAAATGTTTAGAAAAATAAAATATATAATTTAACTTTATTAACAAACATTATTGGGTTAACTATTTAAATAAATATTAGTTAATAAAGATTTTATAAGTAATAATACTTTGAAAAAATTCATATTTTAATATTGGTAAATGAGAAAAATATAAATAATATACTAAAATTCTTAGAAAAACAAAATCTACATTTACAAACTTGTTTCTTAAATTTTTAGTATCACTTAGATAAATATTATTATTTATTAAGTATTTATAAAGTGATAAAACTTATCAAAACCATATCTTATTATTTAATAATCAAAAAAATACATATAATATACCAAAATGATCACAAAAATAAATTCTACACATTAAAAATATCCTCTTTCATAATTGAAGTCAAATAAAAGGTAAAGGTCCAATAAATCTTATTTAAACTCTTTTAATTCATTAAAAATATATAAATATTTACTATTGCATTTACCACTATTTGTTTAAAGTTTAAAATGTAATAACAAGTTTAATTAATGTTTGATGAATTAAAATTAAGTGTATTCTAATTTTGTCCATTATAAGATCATCAAAGTAGTATATTGCTTATCAAGAAGGATATTATGCATCTATAAAATCATCAAGAGGTTAACTACCAATTCTTTTACAAGTTGGGAAAGCTACTCAACGGTTTAAACCAATTTTGTAAGTAATTTAAGTAATGCCCTTTCTATGTTTATATAAGGTAAGCATTAATAATAAAGTAATTCTATTCACTTATAACTTTAATAAAACACCACCTCATTCAAGTAATAATACTTAAATTCTAACTTTGTGGAATGTTAAGACGTCAACCATCTATAATGTGGTACCTTGTTCAAAACATGTAAATCTCCACCACTTATGCTATGATTGTTTAATGTAGTAATGTTTTCCTCTTTAATAATCTTAGCTAATAAGAAACCTTAAAGTGTTAGTCTTAAGTTTAAATACTTTTTACTTTGTAAAGTAATATTTTCCTCAAAAGTTATTCTTTTCAGGAACATTAAAAGTGATCCTTGAACACTTCTTTAAAAGATCTAATTGACTCTTAATCTTGTTTAAGAAATATTTTAGATACCATGACCCATTTGAGTGCTTTAGTATTGCATACTAGTTGTTGTGTTTACATATTGTTTCACACACTCTCACAAGCCTTAATAAGAAGCACAAGTGTGAAACTGGTTTAAAAGTGCAACACATTCCTAAGAATTCATCGCAAACTCCAAAACCTAGATCAGATACGACTATTTCGGGGTTTCGTGTTTATCAAATTCCATTACATTACTTATGCATCGTTGCATCTTGCTTCTTTAAACATTAGTCCTCACCGAACCAATGATGCTATTTTCAGAATTTGGATCTTCTAATGTCTTGAAGACCGTGAGTGCATAATCTTGCAATCACAAAAGGCAAGTCCCCAACTTGCTCATGTCCTTTGATTATTTTCTATCAAATGCTTGTAACTCAAATGTTGTCATCACCTGCATTTCAAAAAGGACAGAAAACACTATTTTCATAATAATTTGATTGTGTATTGTTTACCAAATGGTAACAATCTACTGATACAGTTCCAGTGGTAAAGGAACATAATATTTAGGACTTAACAACCAATGTCGCCAGTGATTCTAGCGTCGTATATTACGCGTTAACCATGAGATCTGGAATGGGACGGAGAAGTCAGCTGGATCTTCTTCCTTTCACATGGACGGATGACCTTATCGTGAGGTTGTTGATTTCTCGTGGAGTTCTAGAGAATCCAGCACATGGGTGGGACCCCTTAGTTCCCCGCGAGCTAGGTGTCTAGATTATCTATGCATAGATGTCTGGTTCATAGTTCACCATAGCTGATGGTGACCGCCAGACAGAGCTGCTTACAAAGTCCTCGAGAGGCTACCCAAAGAGTAACCGTGGTAGTCCGTCTTGGGGGATCGTGTCTTCATGTAGAGTCACGGAGAAGGGCAGCGATTGGCTTGGATCATCTACTAGGCCCCACACCATAGGAAGTGTGGACGGGAAAGATTGCCCGGTTGTGCAACAAGGATTTGATCTCTCATGGGTAAAGTAACGCACCTCTGCAGAGTGTAAGAACGGTGACATGTTACTCCCTGTTCCGGGAAGGAGCTATGAACGCGTCACGAAAGGAACCCCATGAAGGTTCTGGTCAACCCATGAAGGCTGTCGGACATAGTTTTCAGAATAAAAGCAACCTTTGAAGAAATATTTACAAAAACCCGCATTGCCTACGACCTTTGGTCTGTGGCTGTAGAGATAGTGCATCATAAACTCCTTTGTAGTGAACTTGCTGAGTACGCTCGTACTCAACCGTAGCTTCTTAACCCTTGCTAGGTTCTTAGCCATTGAAGACGATGCCAACATCAAGTTCTTCTCAAGAAACCATCATTGACAGCTAAAGTTCTTCAACAAAGTCAATGAAGTCAACATATACATCAACCGAAGTGAAGATAAAGTTCTTCAGTAGATAGGAGTAGATTCTCTAGCCATAAAACCTACTTTTGTAGAACATTGCATTAGTAGCATTTGCAAGCCAAATAGTTTAGATACTAGACTTAGTTACTAGATAGTTCTGAGTGATTATCTCTAGTTCTTCTTTGTAAGAAGTTCTTTCTCTCTCTTGAACCTAGAGTGTTCTCTGGATGTTTTGTAAAGAGTCGTGTTGTAATCTATAGTCATGTCTTGGACCTGCTGTGTTTCTGTTGTACCACTCTGAGGGATGTAATACTAGTGAACGGTGTTACATTGGTGTTATGTCAACGACTATAGTGTACTACATCATGCAGTGGTATGCTGGGTCACTGCATTCCCCCCCCATTTGGTTCCCCACATTGACACTATTTAGGACTTGGGTAGAATTGAGGCCCTGTTGTTTGGTGGGCTATATTAGGCCTAGGAGAAAGAAATGCGCATGTTTGGTTTCAGCTATCTCATGTGCTCTGGTAACCTCTTCCCTAGATGGTGAGCTTACCACACATCACAACCTCTTAACCACAGCAAGCACACACGAAAGTATATAAACATTGTAGCAACAACACGACATAAGTTCATAGCAATCGAGGTCAGACAACAAAGTACGTAGCAAAGATCAAAGGTCGATCATGGCAAGGGCTGAATCATGCTGCGAGCACTTCTTCATGACTTCAGTCATGGTGTAGTCGAAGATGGTGACCTTGAACAGGTCACCCTTCAGGATCTTGAAGGTCAAGAAGTACGCGATCTTGACCTGGTGTGCAATGGCGAATACTGCCCACCCCTGGTCAAGGTAGATCCTGCCACTGACATCCCGGAGCTTCACCATCCAGCTGCATCCGGTGCTCGTCGTCAACACTATTGTCCTCGGTACAGTGCCGAGAAAAGGCCTAAAGCCATCTAGGATTGGCAGCAGATCTAACCCAGGTGCCAAGATCACCTTGGAAAAATGGGTTGGACCTACCTGGTCGTGGAAGTGCCATATCTTGAGAGGCCTGCCCCACGACCTCTTGCCGCTGCTGCCCTCACCACCATTGTTCCCCCTCTTGGAGGCACTACCCTCAGCAGCATCTCTGGAACATGTTGTTCCATTGGTGGGGAGAGCACCTCCGATCAACATCTTCGAGCACTACAACAAGAATCAGAACATGTGATCAGACATGACCAACGAACATAAAATATGTGATCATACATGACCAATGAACATAACGCATGGCCTCATATGTTATGGCACAGAGGCAAAGGGATTCTCCTCATGAGCAACAAGAATGAACAATGAATTTGGTTAGCACACAATTTTTTTCATCAAGAGGATCCCCTTGTATGTCATCGTGCTACTTACTAATCATCGGCCAAAGGAAACAACACATAGCCAAATCGATGAACTGCTTTAGAATAACTAGCACAAATAAGGCAGAGCTAATTTTACAGGGAACCAGAGGACGTGCACATCCTTTTTGTTGTGAATACCATCCGGTTCCTATAGAACCAGCTCTATGAACACATTGTACTAGGTGCCATCACTAGTTGCGTGCACAGAATAAACAACGATTGCCTCATAGTACAGAGCATTGGCAACATGAAGCGATGATCCTACCGAACCAAGTTCCATCCCCTTGAAAACATGAAGAAGAAGAACATGAAGAGTGATATGCAAAGTAATCAATGTCTCATATATGATGTGCACACAAACACCGGGGAGAGGACTCTATACTACCTAGTACAATGCACAATATAGTTTGTTATGAATGATTGCATGTCGTACGTATCACTCCCCGGTGTGATTAGGTGATAGTTTTAATCATCGGTCTAGAAACAAGAAGATGAATAGTGCAATCTAGAAAGTAATTTTCCCCAATTTTCCCAATTGGACGAACCTTAATCACAATATCTGCCGGAATCTAGCTAGTAACAAGCGGAATCAAGGCACAATAAGGAAAGAATCTACCCTAACACATCAAATCGACCAAAACTAGCATAAATAGGTACAAATCTACTATGCATGTCACTCATACTCGGAGAATGAGTCCGTAACAGATAGATCTGAGCTGCTAAAACCTTAGAGAGTTGGTGGTTCGAGGCCTTACCGCCATTGCTGCAGGATTCGAGCTTCGGGTTTGCCGAGGAAGAAGAAGAAGAAGCAGTCGCAGGAGCAGATCCGCTCCGGCCACGAAAAGTGCAGTAGTCGCCTAGATCTACCTCCGTCGATTGCCCTCGCGGTGGTCTTGGATCTTCGAGCGGGAGAAGAACCGCCGAAAGTGAGAAGTGGGGAATGGGCGGTTGTGAATGGGGGAGAGAGAGAGAGAGAGAGAGAGAGAGATGTGAGGGGATTTATGGCGCGCGTACTCGATGCGTCACGCCGTCTCCCGCCCTTCTTCCGGCGTGCCCGCTTTTGGCTCCCCAGGGTCTGTCCCAGCAAAAAGGCCCGGTTTTAGCGTTCCTAGTGGGCCATAATTTGCTGTGTTTTAAGACCCGTACGATACGAGCTCGGCCCGACGTGCGAGTCTCCAAACGGGCTTATTTTTTTCGGCCCGGTGCACGAAACAACCGTGCGCCCACTAAATATGGCCTAGATAAATCTAAACAATATTTAGTATATAGATTCGTAAACAAATTTACGATATCTATTTCGTCACTGACCCGGGGTTGAACTTGAACATGCTCTAGTGTACAGTACAGGTCACTCATTATGAAAGCCTGTCGGACAAATTAATCCTCCCGTAGTTCTACACTTGTCTACGAATCTGGCGTTGTACATACTGCCGCCGCACCGTGTGCATCCAGAGCGTGCCACGTCTGCCCTGCGCCTCACCGTCGTCAAAAAATCATCGGCCGACACGCTCCGCGTCCGGCCAGGTGCTACCTGCCGTAGGCTGCAGCGCCGCGAGCGGCGGCGAGCTCCCGCGCGAGCTCGACGGCCTCGCACTCGGCCTCGCCGAGCTGCGCGCAGAGCCGCTCCTCGGCCTCCTCCGCCGCCTCGGCGCGCAGCCGGGCGGCCTCTAGCTCGGCCCGCAGCACCGCCAGCTCCTGCTCCAGCTCGGCGTTCCGACGCCGCAGTGCCTCCGCCGCCTGCACGACGGCGACGCTCTCCGCTGCCGGCACAACGGCGCCAACGCCCGTCTTCTTGCTGCTGCTCTTCCAGCCACCCGAGGCCGGCGCCGCGACGGCAATGGATGGCGCCATGGATCGAACCGGAGCACGGAGGGCGAGCGAGCTCGAGACGGCCGGAAGAGATCGAGTGGAGTTGTGGTACCACCAGCTCGAGCAGAAAGCAGAGTCGGGATTGCTTGAGTGGCTGCTGGGTAGCTGCAGTGATATTTATGGGCGTGTGGGACGGCCGGGAAGGCGTCCAGGTTCGCTGAACCTAGACGAGAGGACGGGAAGCGGCGACATGTGCACCAAGCAGTGAGTGGTTGTGACGCGTGAGGTGAGCGAAGGAAGTCTGGCCCTCGGGGACATCGAGAAATCGGGGTGTGGTGAAGGTTGCGGATTCGCGGCGGATCGATGCGGGTCAGACTCGGCAACTCGCCGGAGCTTGCCCGGATGAAAAATGAGGCGAATTAAACCGTCAAGATCATCTTGATAATTCCCCCAAAACGATTAGTACTACTCCAATAATTAAGAACTTTTGCCAAGTTAATCAATGAAAACGGTGAAAATCGTTACTCCTCTGTCTTTCGAGACGTCCTAAATGTAAGATCCGGATGGATTTCTCTAGCAACTATCAATAGAATTGGAATTTGGATTTATCGGCTTGTTTCTCCCGTCCACCCAGAGCCAGTTCAGTTCATACATACGTCACTGCCATCCGGTTCCTAGGCAAGTTCTTGCTGGAGCTATTCTCGCCAATATAAAGAGAAGAACAGATAGACTATTACACATGCCTTAGTGGGCCTAGATCATGGCATGCAAGCTAGTCAGGAAGCTTCCGTGTCCTCTTGGGCCGCGTCGACCCAGTTGCCCGCTCCTCCTCCGTGTTGCCGGCCTTGGTTCTATCCTCCGGCTGCGCAGGGTCGTTGACAATTTCCCCTTCTTGAAAATCTCCTTGTCCCCAAGCAGATGCCCGCGGGAATTGCTGCTTCAGCGACTCCAAGTCTTCCCGAGTGGCGAGCGACTCCGGGCACCCACTCCACTGCACCAGAACTTGTACAAGAGTGTGAAGGTCTTGCTGGCGCACCTGCCATTGAAGAACACGAACAGGAACATGAAACAAAGCATCAGGCGAGGGCAACTGAGGCATTACCTGACGAGCAGGTCAATACATGGCTTCAGCTGGGACACATGAAAAACGGGATGGATCCTGCTGGACTGCGGTAATTCCAATCTGTAAGCCACTTCACCAATGTGTTCCAGCACTCTGTAGGGTCCAAAAAAATTGAATGCCAATTTGTGGTTAGCTCGGCGCACCACTGAAGTCTGCATGTAAGGTTGTAGCTTCAGGAAAACCACATCACCAACTCCAAAAACTCTCTCGGAACGTCTTTTGCCAGCTTGATGCTTCATTCGATGCTGCATTCGTAAGAGATGCCGCCTGACAGGTGCCATGATCCATGTGTGTTCATCGATCCAACCTTGGATATTAGGTGGTGCAACTTGTTGGGGGATACCCCGGGTAGGGTCACATCGGGGTATAAATGCCGAGTTAGCCGAGGTTCGGCAAGGCCAAAGCAGAGGCTAGCCGGGTCACCTCAAGGCCGGCCGAATCAGGGAGTGACCCGGACCAGAGGGTGTTCGCCTAACTAAGTCTCAACCAACTTAAGCAGTAAGTCGGAAGTATATGTTTACTTGTATGCAGGAATAGGGGTGCCCGGATCAGCTGTGACCCGGGTCATGTTTGGCTTCTAGGAGAAGGAAGGAATCTTACTGGTCAAAAAGAGGGCCCGGTACGCACTGCATGAGCGAAGCAGACAAGAGCAGGACCACCGGGCCATGGCCGACAGGGGTGACGACGCCCATGTCGGCTGACGCGGGCGCCGCAGAGGCTCACGTAGCTAAAGCAAGTGTGACGCGGGAGAAAAAGTACCCCGGTCGGCTTACCACTTTGGGAGGAGGCATATTCTCCACGTATGCCCTAGGCAGAAACCGAGCATCCTCTATAAAAGGGGGGCTGGGGCTTCTGTAGAAGGGGTTGGTCTTTCTACTATTCTGTTTTGGCTAGGGTTTCAGGTGTGATCTGTGGGTGAGAGTAAGAGAACTCCTTCTTCCTCCTCTCTCCAATACAGCTCTAGGAGCACTTGTAATCTTGGAAGGAAATCAATACAAACTTATGTGTGGAGAATCACTCCACCATCCCTCCCTGGATTCCCCTAGCGTGTATTAGTCCCCACCTTTAGCCTATCCATGGCATCTGCCGTGACACCACCACGACAGTTGGCGCCCACCGTGGGGCTGGCGGCGCTAGCAGGGGTCAAGATCCGGACGGGAAACATCATCGGCACCGGCGAACGCATCGTCTCCGGGCTCGTTCAGCGCTTTGGAGCGTGGGACTTCGTCAGCGACAACGCTGGCTGCTTCGGCACACGCCCTCTTCCGCGCAATGGCCTTTTCGTCAGGCTCGGTGCGCACAAGGTCTATGTTGTTGTGGACGTGTCAGGTGTTCATCCGCGTCACGTCGTCGACGCGGGGGAGCCTCCCCTCACTGTGGTCCCCGGGACGCGTATCGCTCGCTCCCCGGACCATGCAGAGGTGATGATGACTGCGCCAGGTGCGGGCGCGAGCAAGGATCCAGCGCCAGATCCGGAGGTAACGCCTAAGGTACCGATGAAAGATAGAGGTCCTCCACTAGAGAGTCCGGAGAACGTGTTGAGGGAAGCAATGGATAGCTTGGCAAACCCTGTAGTAGCAGCGGTAGATCCGGCTCGAGCGCAGGCCAAGCTGGAAGAAACTAGGCAGAAAATCCTAGAGGGCGCAAAAAAGATAGCCGCGGCGCAGCAGTCGTTGAATATGACGCTGCGCGAGTACGCGAAGGCGAACAAGGTTGACGCTGTAAAAGTGAAGGGGAGAAATCTCATGAGCGAGATGAACAGAGAGGGTGATACTGGAATTGAGGTATCAGAAAACTGTTTGTCCGTGGGGCTGCCGAGGTATAGTACCCCGGCAAAGAACCTCAGAGCAGCGGATGCAGCTGCATCCGAGTTGGAGGGTCTAACAGGTGAAGCCTGGCAAAGACAACAAGATAGGGTTAACGAGCTGGTTCGGATTGCGAATAGGCAAAATGAGGAACTGCTCAGGGCTAACCCGGAGAGAGCTGGAGCCTCCAAGATCGTCCATTCGGTGGTGGGTAACCCGGAGAAATCCGCTGGAGCCGCATCGTCTCCTCATGGTGGTCCAAGGAGAGAAGAGGCGGTAACCTCGGCCAGACGGAACAAACAGATCGTCCCGTATGACCCGACGCGGGCAGGGAAAGGAAAAGAAGCGTAGAAAAATGATGATCGACGGAGTGTGAGCCGAGGTGAAGCTGGCCGAGGTAACCGCGACCAAGGCAATGCCGGTCAAGGGAACGTTGTCAACGGCAATGCCGGACAGCGAAACTCGGCTGGAGCAGGACAACCGCAATAGCGGAATATACCAAAGCAAGAGCAAAGTGCCGGCCGAGGTATGCAACAGAAAGGCGCTCCAAGAGAGCAAGACAGGTATAATGATGGAGACTCGGAAATGGCAAATGCGGGATACCCAAGGACGGACTATCATGTGATAGGGTCAAGATTGGGGAGCAGGGATTTGATGCCGGATGACGCCAGGTTGAAACTGTCGACTGTATAGGTCGGAACAAATTGAATGTCAAGGTCCACCGGGCCCAGCATGTTTTGGACCCTAGATCATGAAGGAGCCACCGGTACCGAACTTTCGGCTACCCAGGGGCACGAAGACGTATGACGATAGTACAAAGCCGGAGGATTGGCTGATAAATTATGCTACGGCTGAGATGGGTTGTACGATATGTACCCCAGATGTTGGAAGGCCCGGCAAGGGTATGGCTGGACAATTTGCCACCAGGAAGCATCAACTGCTGGATAGATTTCGAGGAGATGTTCATCAACAATTTTTCGAGTACGTATCAGAGACCAAATAGGCCACAGACCCTAGCTATGTGAAGCAAAGGCCAAATGAGACGGATCGGGAGTTTTTAACCCGGTGGTGCACTGTGAGAAATTCGTGTGAGGGCGTGATTGAATCACAGGCCATAGCATGGTTTGCACAAGGGTGCAGGTATGGAAGCGAGCTGTGGATGAAGTTGCAAAGGAAAATGCCAACTACGTTGTCAGAGATGATCCGGATTGCAGATTCGTATGCTCTGGGTGATCCGACTCAACCTAGGCTCGTATCAAACGAGTCAAACGATGAGTCCTATCAGAGAGATGGGGCCGGATCATCCCGAAGGAATGACTACAAAGGAAAAAGGAGAGATGATAGACCGGATCATAGATACGGTTCGCACCAAGTTGCAGCTGTGAGTCAAGATCAGCCCGGAGCAGGGGGCAGTCAACGCCAAAAAACTAGAGGGCAGTGGACTCCGAGAAACGATGGCAAGAAGACTTGGACACTAGAGCAAAAGGAGCAGTGGAAGAAAGGAAAGACCGTCCAAGGTATACTTATGAGTCGATGTTGGACCAGCCGTGTAAGTTTCATACACCAAATCCGAACAACCCAGCGGGTCATACGACGAGGCAATGTGAGTGGATGCGCAAGATCGAACAAGGTGGTTCGGGGAATGCTCAGGCACCCCAGAATGATCAGCCTCGGCAGGAGTTACCCCGGCAGCAACTGCTCTCCGGAGCAAACACGCAACAGCTAATGTTGCCTCCCCCTCCGCCGAGGTATGATAACAATGAGAGAAGGGATGCAGGGCATCAGGTAGAAAATCAGCATCAGTCGGATCAGAGGTACCCCAGAAATGAGGGGAGAAACGAGTACAGGGAACACCATCAGAGCTATTGTGTGTTTACCACTAAGGAAACCGATAGAAAAAGCTTGCAGCGTAGGCATATGGAGGTGAATGCAGTAATGCCTGCAGTGACGAGGTACATGCCTTGGTCCGATCAGGAAATCACCTGGAGCATCAGGGATCATCCCAAGCTCATGCCAAGCCCTGGTTCGTATGCGTTGGTGCTGGATCCGACATTCATTGGACCTAGCATTAACGTAAGATTCTCAAAGGTGTTGATCGACAATGGCGGTAGCATTAATATCATGTATGCGGACACAATGCGCAAGTTGGGTATCTCAGAGAACATGCTCCAGGCCACGAGGACAACTTTCCATGGCATTGTACCCGGCATTTCTTGTGAGCCCATAGGCAAGGTCCGGGTTGATGTCTTGTTCGGCACGAGGGATAACTGCCGAACTGAAAATCTGGAGTTCGAAGTGGTGAACTTAGAAAGTGCGTATCATGCGTTGCTCGGAAGGCCAGCGCTGAACAAGTTCATGGCAAGTTGCATATTAGCTACTTGAAGATGAAGTTGCCCGGACCAAACGGAGTGATAACCATTGCAGGGGATTTCCGACGTTCGATGGAGTGTGCGTCGGCCGGGTCGAACTTAGCCGAGTCACTTGTGATTGCGCTGGAAAAAAGGAAAATTCAAGAGGTGGCGGCATTGGCTCAGTCCGCGCAGCAGTATACGCCGGCGCTGAGTAACCCGCATGGAAGTGTCTCTTTCCAGGCCACGAAAGATACCAAGAAGGTTCCTGTTGATGACATGTTCCCAGAGTGCACCGTAACAATTTGTGCCGGGTTAAATGATAAATAGGAAAGCGAGCTCGTCAGCTTCCTCCGTGAGAATCAGGACATTTTTGCTTGGTCCACACAGGACTTGCAAGGTGTTCCGAGGGAGTTGGCCAAGCACTCTTTGAATGTGAGACCTGGAGCTAAGCCGGTGAAGCAACCTCTCCGCCGCTTCGCCGAAGATGGGAGGAAAGTCACTGGGGATGAGATAGCTCGGTTGCTAGCTGCAGGATTTATCATGGAGGTTCTTTACCCGGATTGGCTGTCTAATCCGGTGCTGGTGGAAAAGAAGAAGGATGACCCGAATGTGGCAGTGGTTTGGCGCATGTGTATCGATTACACGAACCTGAACAAGGCGTGTCCAAAAGATCCATTTCCGCTGCCAAGAATAGATCAGGTCATAGACTCAACTGCTGGGTGTGAACTGTTGTCATTCATTGATGCATATTCTGGTTTCCACCAGATACCTCTAAATCCGGATGATCAAATAAAGACTGCATTTATTACCCCGTATGGGGCTCATTGCTATTGCACCATGCCGTTTGGTTTATGTAATGCAGGGGCAACGTACCAAAGATGTATGCAATATTTGCACGACCAAATAGGTCAAAATGTATAGGTGTACGTGGATGATGTGGTTATCAAGACCAAGGAAAGCAAAACGCTCCTTGACGATATCAGGCAAACGTTTGCGAACCTAAGGAGGTTCCGGATGAAACTTAACCCGGAAAAATGTACCTTCGGTGTCCCGGCTGGGAAATTGCTCGGTTTTCTTGTTTCCAGCCGAGGTATCGAGGTTAACCCAACCAAAATCCGGGCCATCGAACGAATGGAACTGCCGAAGTGTCTTACCGATGTCCAGAAGTTCACAGGTTGCCTGGCATCGTTAAGTCGGTTTGTATGTCGGTTGGGAGAAAAGGCGTTGCCTCTTTACCAACTCATGAAAAAGTCGGATAAGTTCGTTTGGACGCCACAGGCCGATGAAGCCTTTACCCACCTGAAGAAAATGTTAGCCACGGCACCAGTGCTAGCCTCACCACTATCGAAGGAGCCAATGTTGCTCTATATAGCCGCAACCAACTGAGTTGTAAGTGCAGTAATAGTGGTGGAGCGCGACGAGGAAGGTAAGTCGGTGCAAAGGCTAGTATATTACTTGAGCGAGGTGTTGTCTGCCTCAAAGCAGAACTATCCACATTACCAAAAGGTGGCATATGGCGTGTACATGGCCGCCAAGAAACTGAAGCACTACTTTGAGGAGCATCCTATCCGAGTCATATGTGAGGCCCCATATCCGAGATAATGAGTAACAAGGATGCGAGAGGCAGAATTGCAAAATGGGCAATTGAGCTAGCTCCTTATGCGCCACAATATGACATAAGAGAGGCCATCAAATCTCAAGCTGTGGCGGACTTTTTCGTGGATTGGGCCGAGGTACAATACGAACTGCCACTTCCAGATCCGAACTATTGGCGAATGCACTTTGACGGATCAAAAACCAAAACCGGGCTAGGTGCCGGAGTTGTACTCACATCGCCAAAGAAGGACCAGTTGAAATATGTGCTGTAGATCCATTTCACCGCATCAAACAATGTCGCTGAGTATGAAGCACTTGTGCATGGGCTTAAGGTAGCAAAAGAAATTGGGATACATCGGATCATATGCTTTGGCGACTCGGATTTGGTGGTGCAGCAAGTGTCGGGAGTATGGGACGCCCTTGATCCAAACATGGCACTGTACAGATTTCATGTGCAGAAGATATCTGGTTACTTTGAGGGATGCGAATTTCACCATGTACCCCGGGTGGAAAATGAGGCTGCCGACATGCTGTCGAAGCTCGGGTCAACCCGACAAGCAATTCCACCGGGTGTAGCATTAGAGCACCTCAAGAAACCATCCATCAGGCCATCCCTAGAATCCGAGTCAATATATGTCCCGGAGGACACGGAATCCGGAGCTGTGCCCATGGACATTGACATGGGAAGTGGTGCGCGAACCCACGGGGACTCCCTTGGCAAACCCGGGGACTACTTCAGTAAACCCGGGGACTGCTCTGCAAGACCCGGGGACTGCTCAGCATGATCCGGTTGAAGTTATGCCGGTGGATCAAATGGAGACTGATGAGGATGTATTCCCTGTGCGAACGATACCAGCTTGGGCATTACCTATATTTCAGTTCCTGAAGGACGGAACATTACCCACTGAGGAAGTGCTGTCCAGGCAAACACAGAGGAGGGCAAAGGCTTACACGATCATCAATTCCGAACTATACAAAAGGAGCGTGACCAATGTCCTCCAGAGATGTGTTGACCCGGAAGAAGGGCTTGACATCCTCCGAGATATACATCAGGGGGAATGCGGGCATCATGCCTCATCCCGAGCCTTGGTAGAAAAAGCTTTCCGGCACGGATTCTACTGGCCAAACGCCTTAGAGCAAGCAGAAGATCTGGTGAGAAAATGTAATGGTTGTCAGAGGTACGCTACCAAGACACGTATGCCAATGTCGGAACTCAAGACCATACCAATCACTTGGCCATTTGCCGTATGGTGCTTGGATATGGTTGGCCCGTTCAAACCAGCAAGGGGAAATATGACTCACATTCTGGTGATGGTGGACAAGTTTACGAAGTGGATTGAGGTAAAGCCTATAAGAAAATGTGATGGAGCTACGGCCGTAACGTTTCTCAAAGATATCATCTTGAGGTACGGTTATCCTCATAGTATCATAACTGACAATGGCACAAATTTTGCGGAAGGAGCATTTGCTCGTTTCTACCGGGATAAGAGGATCCGGCTGGACGTAGCCTCGGTAGCCCACCCTGCATCGAACGGGCAGGTGGAAAGATCCAACGGATTAGTATTATCCGGGATAAAACCCCAGATCATTGAGTCGCTGCAAAGATCAGTGGGGTGCTGGATAGAAGAACTACCAGCGGTATTGTGGAGTTTAAGAACAACTCCGAATCGATCAACAGGCTATACGCCGTTCTTTCTGGTGTATGGGGCAGAAGCTGTATTACCAGCCGACATAGAGCATGATTCGCCTAGGGTCACCCAATACATAGGAGCCGAAGTGCAAGAAGCCCGGCAAAATGATGTTGATCTGCTGGAAGAAGCGAAAGAACTGGCACTGTCCAGATCCGCCATATATCAGCAAAATCTCCGACGCTATCATAGCCGGAAAGTGTGCCCCCGGGTCTTTCGGGAAGGCTATCTGGTGCTCCGGTTGGTACAACGTACTATGGGCATGCATAAGTTATCCCTCCCATGGGAAGGGCCGTTCATCGTGAGCAAAGCATTGCACAATGATTCTTACTATCTTATAGATGCAAAGCCACAGGAAAAGAACAAGGCGGACAGGTCCGGAGAGGAATCCAAGCGACCATGGAATATAGCTCTAGTTCGTCCTTTCTACACTTAGCTAAGAAGTCTATGTATCCGAGTTATCTCATATGTCGGTATGTATGTCGGCAATGAGCTTATCAATGAAATGTTGGCACCTCGAGCAGTAACTCGGGGACTGCCTTAATAATGTTTGTTGTTTTTTGCGCGTCAGCTGGAATAAGTTATTCTACTTAACTCGGATTAGTAGTGTGCGAGCACCAAAAACCCAACTCTTTGACTTGCTGCTGTCCAACAAAAATTGGGTTCATGGCAAGCAAGAGAACAAGTTTGGAATTGCGTAGCACATGAAAAAAGACTAAGGAGAAGAATTTATTCGACCCGACGTTTCTTTTTCGAACTAACCCTGCATTTATTTTCAAATTATTATGCAGTTTTATTTTGGTGCTAAGTCTAAAAGTTTCCCAGTATTGTTAAGACAATTTTTGAAGCTCGGATTCGTAAGTCATAAAACCGAATCAAGGTAGACACGAACCGAGCCAAGAGATTGAACGAACAAGAAATAGAAACTCGGGGACTACGCCCAAGTTAATTCGGCATAAGAACTTAGTAGCAAAATATCACATGTGTTTGGAATACAACTCCACCCGGCATACCAGGGATCTGATAAATTTTTAAGTGTTTTAGCTCAAGGAGCAGCAGGAGGAGGAAGTTCGGCATCGTCCTCGCTGCCCTCAATATCAGAGGCATCATCTTCTCCTTCATCATCCGAGCCATCTTCACCGTGCTCAACCTCTTCGTCTCCAGCAGCTTCCAGGAATCTCGGCCCCTCAACCCATTCATGAATGGGAGCGTATTCAATGAGGCTATAGGCACAAGCCTGGCGCCGAGCTACCCACTCCGGGTCATTGGTCTATCTGGATCCTGTGCGCAGACGTGTCAGGAGGTTGAGATCAATCTTCTCGTACCACGTGAGTATGTGGTGAAGGATGGTATCAGCTGTGGCACGTCCAGCGGACTCTCCAGAGGTCAAGCCGAGTCTCGGTTTCCATTAACTTCTCAATGAGAAGTGTGGTGGTCTCCGGGGCTTCTTCGCCGGGCCAGAAAGTGTTAAAGATGCGAGCTGCAGCGCCGAGGATGTCCTTGCCGTAATTCTTGATGATCTCCACAAGAGATGATAAGCTGACCAACAGGTCCTCCAGGTCGTAAGGAATCCCTTCACTATCAGAAGTGACCGGAGTACCCCTTTGTCGGCGGAAGTTGGAAACTGCTGCGCTCGCGATAGGAGTGCCCTCTGGAAATTTGCCTGGAAACGAGACAAAGGAGAAAGGTCAAGAAAATACATATGAAGTAACCCGGAGAAGTAAGTCGAAAAAGGGAAAGAAACTTACGTGATATATGACTGAGGATCCGGGTCAACTCCATGGTGCAGTCATCACGTCTCTTCCGGAGCTGCTCAAGCTCAGCGTTCGACGACCCAAGCTGGATGCCGGACTCCTTGAGAAGATCCTGGTCCTTGGCGATCCGGAGGTTGAGGTGCTCGCGCTCTTCTGTGAAGTTCTGGCCAGCCTTTTGAAGTTCGGATTGTTGCTGGGCCTTCATCTTCTCCATCTCAGCCTTGAGCCTAGAAATCTCATCGTCCTTGGTCCGGAGGAGGGCGAGCTCGTCATCTTTCTTCTTAAGCTCGGCTTGGTGCTGCCCTGCTTGTTCGAGAAAATGCAACATCATATCAGGCACGGGCACACTCAAGCGATGCTGAAATAGTGTGTTGGCCCGGTAGAGCCGAGGTATGAATGTTGGCCGAGCCAAGGAGAAAAGGGAATGGAAAGTACGGCAAAGTCGGACAGAAATGACTTACCCTTCATCTGCTCCAGATTTTTTCGCATAATGATGTTCTCAGCTTCCACCCTAGCTGCGGAAACCGAATGATGAGGTTAGTCCAGCAAAGGAAAATGAAGCAAAACGAAGAAGCGCTAAGGAAGAAATTTACCCCTCTTCTCGTATTCTGCAATAAGTGCAGCCTGCTTTGCGCGTAGCAGCTTGTGGGTATCCAGCAAGCGTTGGAATTCGGCACTCCGGCGATTGGCGGTCACCTAAAAAGGACAAACACAAGTTAGCTTGATGCATATTCGAAGTATACTAAAATCTGGGTGAAGTGGAACTTAACCCGGCTCTAGGTGTGTGCATATTCGAAGAGTACTAAAATCCGGGCCAAGTGGAACTTAACCCGGCTCTAGGTGTGTGCATATTCGAAGTGTACTAAAATCCGGGCCAAGTGGAACTTAACCCGGCTCTAGATGTGTGCATATTTGAAGTGTACTAAAATCCGGGCCAAGTGGAACTTAACCCGGCTCTAGGTGTGTGCATATTCGAAGAGTACTAAAATCCGGGCCAAGTGGAACTTAACCCGGCTCTAGGTGTGTGCATATTCGAAGTGTACTAAAATCCGGGCCAAGTGGAACTTAACCTGGCTCTAGGTGTGTGCATATTTTGAAGTGTACTAAAATCCGGGCCAAGTGGAACTTAACCCGGCTCTAGGTGTATGCATATTCGAAGTGTACTAAAATCCGGGCCAAGTGGAACTTAACCCGGCTCTAGGTGTGTGCATATTCGAAGTGTACTAAAATCCGGGCCAAGTGGAACTTAACCCGGCTCTAGGTGTGTGTATATTCGAAGTTCTTATGGAGATACGTTAGTTTTCTAAAGAGCATCCGGCCAAGTAACGAGTTACTCCCCCGGAGGCTCGGGGACTAATGGTTACTATCTACAACTTGTAAAGGGGAAGCGACGTACCTCCATCATTCGCCCAGCGAGGTTAATTGCCTTTGCGGCTGTGTTCATTTGAGCGGAAAACTCGGCAAGGCCGAACTTCTCCGGAATATCAGTGTCTTGAACCACCTCTGCCTTATTCCAATTCATGACAAATTCAATTAAGCTCGGAGGGTACCGTTCACCGCTGGGCATATGGGGCGCCACCAAGCCCTTCGCATGCGCTTCTTTCCTTTCGATCAAGGCAAGGGCTGGGCTGGTGTGCAGAACCATTTGTTGTGTGTCAGTTGGCTCGGCAGGCGTGTCCTTCACTGCTGGTGCTTTCTTGGGAAGCATTGACACGAGGGTACGCTGCCCGGCTTCGACGGATGGTGGCTTGGTAGTGTCCGGAGCTTTCTTTTCCTTGGCTTGCTGGGAAGAGGAAGCCGGCGCAGCGGTTTTCCCCTTAGGAGCGGCCGGAGTGGTTCCTCGCCGAGGTTGAGAAGACTCGGACGAGGCAGAGGAGCTAGGCACTGATGCTCTTGGGGCTGGACTTGGTGCTGCTACTGACGTTTTAGCAGCCGGAGTTGGTGCTGATGCCGGAGTTGGTGTTGGTACGGGTCTGGTTGTTGGTACTGGTGCTGGAGCCGAAGTTGCTTCAGTGGATGCTGGTTGCGGCGATGCCAAAGTGGTGGATGCCGTCACCTCGGCCGGGCCGGTCTCCCCCGTTCCAAGGTTACCCCCCTCTTGCCGAGGTGGAGCAGAACCCGGAGCGGCCGCAGAACCCTCTAGAATAGGGCTCAGCGGACGGGACTCGTCGTCGCGACGGGGAGAAGGGCTGGGTCGGAGAGGTGAAGAGATGCTCGATCCACTTTGAGGGACCTCCACCGGAGCCCTGCAAAAGAGAACAATGTTAGAAGAGAAATCACAACGATGCAAGGGAGAGCAAGTTACAGAAGGCAAAACAAGTTACGCATTCGAGGTTTGGGCCTCCTTAGGTTTTCGAGCCCTTCGTGCTGGGGCCTTGCCTGCTGGCTTGGAGGCAGTCTTGTCCCCAGACTTCTTTCGCCTTTTGGCGGGCTGAGAAGGTCCGGAGGATGAACTTGAAGCAGCCCCGCGCTTCTTCTTCGGAGCCATCGGAACAGGTTCGCCCGTAGCGAGGGGAGGATCCTCGTGGATATGACCACCGGGGTGAGCTGATGGCGGAAAAGCAAAAGAAAGGGGGACAGCCTCAACAGGTTCAATCACCTCGACATCCGAGTCATCTTCATCATCAGGCCAATCTCTAATGGAAGAGGATTTACCCGTGGGTCGTTTCGTGGCTTCGGTCATTGGGAGGAACATCTCCTGGTCTGGCTCCTCCTCATCCGGGTTCTCCCGGTCCGGCACCCACTTAAGGGTCAGATCGGTGCCGTCCTCGATGGTCTGCTGAAGAAATTGCTGAGGAAAGAAATGAATGAAAGAGTCAAAAATGCAACAATAACTGACATATAATTGGTCCGGAGTAAGTTCGCAACATGAAGCTTACCACGGGAGGAAGCCTATCGCGGCAGTAATGCTCCATTCCCCAAGTCCACTCGGAGGAGAAGTTCTTGTGGGTGGTAAAAAGAGCCTTAACCCGGCGATAGATCTCCGCGTTGCTCAGCTCGAAGGAGGAGGTCCGGTTGGGATCGCGGCCGAAGCTCATGTGGCACACCTTGTGGGTGCGCTTCTGGAGGGGGGAAATCCGGTTGCGCACGAAAGTGATCATGGCATCCTCGTTGCGCAGCCTGAGCTTCTTCAGCTCCGCGAACATCTTGTTGACTTGATTGGCCAAGGCAGTGGGCTTCTTGGGGATCTCATCCCACAAATCCGGGTTAGGTGGACCTGGAGTATAGGGGAGCAACCGGATCAAGTCTTCAGTGCCCGTATTCCGGACATATAAGAAGGTCCGGGCCCATCCTTTGCAGGACTCTAACCCGGTGACCCGGGGGAAAACAGAAAACCTCCGGGGTGAAATGGAAGCCGCTCCGAATTGAGTGAGCTGTTTGTCCTCCGGATCAGCGTGGATGTTGGGGATGACATTGCGACGAAGGCCGAAGAACCGGATCCATAGCTCCTTCGTGGGCCACAGTCCAGCGTAGCCTTCGATCGTAGAAGCAAAGGCAGAGAGAGAAGTGATGGAGTTGGCTGGAAGATGGTGCGGCTGGAGCTAGTATGTACTGAGCTAGTCCCGAAAAAAATCGCTAACCGGCAACCCGAAGCCCCATTAGAAGTGGGACATAAAGACAACGAACTCACCCAGATTGGGTGAGGGGGCCAGTTCGTTAGAAGGGAGACGAGCGGCGACGCCGGCAGGGATGCGCCTGGTTCAGTAAAGCCAGTCAAGATCATCTTGATAGACCCATGACCCGGCCCACGCGCCACGGTCCGCTGCCGCGGCGTCCTCCTCCATCTCCTGCTCAGCAACAATGAGTTCTTCTTCCGTCATCTGGTCCTCGAGGCCCTCGCTGGTGCTAGAGGCGGCGGGGGACAGTGGCCGGGATTGGCGAGGACCCGTGGCGAGAGATTTGCGTCACGGTGGCGGCGACGCAGAGGTGCGACGGAGAAGCGCGGTGGCGACGCTGCTATTTGGTATCACTGGCGGCGGCGCAGTCGCGAGGAAGATGAAGAAAAAGAGGAACAGGCAGAGGGGCGCGAAAGGAGAAAGACCCTAAGGGAAGCACCCCTCCGCTATTTAACCACTCCCACCAGCGGTGAGTGGGATCGTATCCTGCGGACCCGCCACACGCAGTGGCCATGTATCACCTGTCTGGACCAATCAGCGGGGAGCCACATAGAGGGCCACAGAGCGGAGCGAATCCTATGACGTGACACTGTGATGCGAGAAACGAGGAGGCAGGCATGACGTGACCCGCGCACAGTGATAACTGACAATTACTGCGGCGGTTACTTTGCAAGCCCTTAAAATAAGACGACATAATGATTACCTTTCACATGGGCTAGCATACGAGAGAAGGAAACAAGACCTGGATGAAACTGTGGTAACCCAGCCGGCAAGTGAAAATTTGGAATGTGCGAAGGGAACGTAAATCCATATAATCCGAGGTAAAGAGGTAACTCGGCAATAACGACCGGGGCACAGAATTGAACCTGATATGGCCTTAGCGGCCAAAGCAGCTAAGACCGCACCAGCTTCGGGGACTAATGTTGGGGGGATACCCCCGGGTAGGGTCACGCCGGGGTATAAAGGCCGAGTTAGCCGAGGTTCGCCAAGGCCAAAGCAGAGGCTAGCCGGGTCACCTCAAGGCCGGCCGAATCACGGAGTGACCCAGACCAGAGGGTGTTCGCCTAACTAAGTCTCAACCGACTTAAGCAGTAAGTCGGAAGTATATGTTTACTTGTATGCAGGAACAGGGGTGCCCGGATCAGCTGTGACCCGGGTCATGTTGGCTTCTTGGAGAAGGAAGGAATCTTACTGGTCAAAAAGAGGGCCCGGTACGCACTGCATGAGCGAAGCAGACAAGAGCAGGACCACCGGGTCATGGCCGACAGGGGTGACGACGCCCATGTCGGCTGACGCGGGCGCCGCAGAGGCTCATGAAGCTAAAGCAAGTGTGACGCGGGAGAAAAAGCACCCCGGTCGGCTTACCACTTTGGGAGGAGGCATATTCTTAGGAATATGCCTCCACGTATGCCCTGGGCAGAAACCGGGCCTCCTCTATAAAAGGGGGGCTGGGGCTTCTGTAGAAGGGGTTGGTCTTTCTACTATTCTGTTTTGGCTAGGGTTTCAGGTGTGATCTGTGGGTGAGAGTAAGAGAGCTCCTTCTTCCTCCTCTCGCCAATATAGCTCTAGGAGCACTTGTAATCTTGGAAGGAAATCAATACAAACTTCTGTGTGGAGAATCACTCCACCATCCCTCCCTGGATTCCCCTAGCGTGTATTAGTCCCCAACTTTAGCCTATCCATGGCATCTGCCGTGACACCACCACGACACAACTGTATCTGTAGCTGTAATACCAAAATAACGAGGTTGCCTGCCGTAAACCAATTCAAAGGGTGACTTGTCGAGAGAGGACTGGTAGTTTGTATTGTACCAGAGCTCATAGAGAGATAACCACTTAGACCAATGTTGTGGATGAGCACTAATGAAGCAACGCCAGTAACATTCCATGGATTGATTCATACGTTCTGTCCGGCCATCTGTCTGTGGGTGGTTAGCCGTGCTCATACGCAACTGAGTGCCAGTAGCCCTGAAGATAGCTTGCCAAAACTGACTGGTAAACACTAGATCACGATTGGATACCAAGGATAAGGGTAGAATGTGTAACTTATAAACATGTCAATGAACACCTTAGTAACCTTGGCGGCTGTATATGGATGCTTCAAGGGTATGAATTGGCGTATTTGGACAGCTTATCAACTACCACAAGAATGCAATTATACTGTGGAGGCAAACCTTCAATAAAATCGATTGTAGCCATCTCCCAAGGAACTGAAGGTACAGGCACAGGTTGAAGTAATCCAGCTGGCAGTGTACGTTTCGGTTTTCGCCTGCTCGCAAACATGGCAATTTTGGACATACTTCTTCGCGGCTAATTTCATCCCCTGCCACTTGAATAAGGACGCGAGCCGCTTGTATGTAACGGGAAATCCAGAATGGCCACCCACGGGATTGTCATGGAAAACCGAAATCACAGTTTGTTGCACATATGAGTTCTGCCCCGCTAAAATACGACCCTTATAGCGGAGCAAGCCAGCAGATCAGGTGTAAGGAGGTTCTTCCTGAGGATCGACAGCCAATTTTTGCAGTAGTTGCTGCGCGTGAACATCAGTTACATAACTACGAGCAATCATCTCAAGCCAAGGTACATGTACAAGTGTCGTGGCTGCCATGAGGGGGGAAGCCTCAACTGGCTTGTGTGACAATGCTTCAGCAGCGCTATCGAAGATCCCTTTCTTGTACTGGATAACATACTGAAGACCCATGAGCTTTGTGAGTGCGCGTTGTTGCCATTCTGTATGCAAGAGCGGATCTGACAAGTGTGTGAGGCTTTTATCATCAATTCGGATGATGAATTCACCTAGTTGGAGGTACGAATGCCATTGTTGAACAGCTAGTAGAATAGCAAGATATTCCTTCTCATAAACAGACAAACTCCTGTTCTTTGGGCCCAAAGCTCTGCTAACGAATGCAAAGGGATGCCCTTTCTGAGAGAGAACAACACCAATACCAACATCGCATGTGTCAGTTTCAACCACAAAAGGAACTGAGAAATCCAGAAGGGCCAAGACTGGAGCAGTTGATAGAGCATTTTTCAAAACAAGAAATGCAGTCTCGTGGTCTTTAGTCCACACGAAAAGAGAGCCTTTCTTCAACAACAAGGTAATAGGGCGGCTGATGATCACATAGTGTCATATGAATTTGTGGTAATAACCACTAAGACCAAGGAAACCTCTCAACTCCTTCAAGGTCACAGGCCTTGGCCAATCCCTAGCAGAAGCTATCTTGGATTCGTCAGTTGACACACCCTCTTCAGAGATAACATGCCCAAGGTAGGCAATCTTCTGTTGCGCAAATGCATATTTGGACAATTTAACCTGCCACTAATCCCTCTAGAGAATAGACAGGACTGTATGCAAGTGAATCAAATGCTCGTCATAACTTCTACTATAAATCAAAATATCATCAAAAAATACCAGAGCAAATTTCCTCAAAACTGGGGCAAGAGAGGCGTTCATGGTGAATTGGAATGTCGTAGGAGCACCTGTCAAGCCAAACGCCATAACTTGAAACTCAAAATGCCCGTTATGAGTTTCGAAAGCAATTTTGTACTCCTTGCCAAACGCAAGACAAATCTGATGATACCTAGCTGGTAAATCGAGCTTAGAAAACTATTTGGAACCAGCCAATTCATCCAGTAATTCATCGATGACCAGAAGTGAATACTTGCCCTTTAGAGTGAGTGCATTCAGATGATGATAATCAACCACAAGTCACCACTGCTTTTCCTTAGGCTCCCCCTTCTGGACCATGATCACTGGAGACGCAAAAGCATTGTTGCTATGTGTAATAACACCATGCGACAACATTTCCTGAATCTGCCTCTCAAGTTCATTATTGAGCTCTGGGGCAATGCGATAAGGGCGCATCGAGACAGGTCGAGCACTAGGAACCAAGGTAATATGATGGTCGTATTGGCGACGAGGCAGTAAACCAGAAGGAGTAGCAAAAACTGACTGAAACGTGTCCAACAATTCCTTAATATCCATAGGAGGAATCTCCTGTTCTTATCCACAGGCTGCACCAATTGTAATTGGATAAGTGTGGGATTGGAATCCACACTACCGTCGCAATGCAGAATAACCAGCTGACCATCGATCATCATAGCAAGCCAATTGTGCGACCAGTGCATGAGCATAGGGTTATGCTTAGTGATGACTACAAGTGCACAGGTCAATTGTAGCTAGTTTCGAAGTAAAGATATCGAACTCACAGAGAGCTATTGGTAAAGGTCTTTATGCTCCTCGTTACTATCTACCAAAGAATACTTGTAAGTTGTCTTTGATCTCAAGTAAAGGGTGTTTGAATGGTTTATGGTTGTTTGCAGAAAAGTAATTAAAACAAGTAACAAGATTGTACGAAAGAGTGGTTGAACTCAATAGGGCTAAAACGTTCTCGGGAATGTAGGATACCCCACTAGCATAGTACTATTATTATATTTAATCAAGATAACATAATTCTTATGTCATGATATGTGTGGAGAGAGCCCCATAATAAAATGTTCACGATAAGTCTCATAGGAAGCCACTTTGTTGAGCCAAGTGTGAGGTCACCTCTAAATAACGACTGCAATTCCTGAGAGTAATCACCCATACAGTCCACCGCAATTAAGGGTTTCCCCATGGATATCTTAATTAGATTAGGGAGTCCCTTATAATCCCCCTTTGACCGTGTGGGTTACGAGCTGGCGCCAATCTGTCACGGGGCACTCCAGGTACGCTTCCACAACACGTCCAAAGGGTTTCTTCCTCCCTTTACTCCCAAAGGAAAATGATACATGGTCGCCTTCACATATCATCTAAAGAGAGAAATCAAACACAAGTCATAATTATATCATAGACAAGAAAGTCATATGGACACAAGAATAGATCATCTTCATTACAAGATCATAGTGGTGCTAGAGTTTCTCCATCTCCCCAAGAACAAAGTTACTACTCACTCATGGAAGCAATCAACAACATCATCATAATCAAATGGATGGATTAAATTAGGGTGTAGATCTAATGCAAACCACAATTGAATTTGGAATTACAAAGATATCTAATAGATGAAGGATGGGGTAATGGTGGTGATGAAGATGCATCAACTGATGGTGAAGGGGATGATGTGTTGTCCTCCAATGATCCGCGAAGTAGCTAGGATTTTACCCCAGCCAAGTTCCTCCTTCAGATCCCTTTCATATGTGGTGTTTCGTGGTTTCTGGTGGCTATGAATGTCGGATCTATCTCTCGTCTTCGCCAGGAGAAACTATTTGACGAGGCGGTCCCGATGACGCCTGGTATGGGTGGACAGTACGGGCGGGATCCACCCGTACCAGTGGTCGTTATTGGTGCAGATGCCTCCTCCTTATTTGTTATTCTTCCAGGTGCGAAGGTAAATTCATAAAATGGCTTTTATTACTTAGAAATATCATATAATTATATAATATGACAGCTCTGATTGATAAGTTCATCTATGACTCCATGATTTAGGATCCTGTTGGAACAAGAACGAAATAGCGCGTGTAGGCGCAATGAAATACAAAAATCTCTACTCTATTTATGCAAAACAAGCGGTAAAAATGCTTCAATTTTGGATGCATCAACTCCCCCAAGCTAGGTTCTTGCTCGTCCCCGAGCAAGACGGTGGCTTATGGACAAGACCATCATGTTCATGAGACACGAGACTTTACAATAAATGAGGCAAAAAATTGAAACAAGAATATGACATCGGATGTAAAGATACATTGGGGGTATTACCTTACCCTTACACATTACATAACTTAGAGGCTTCCACACCCTTTTTCTAGTATTAATGAAATTATAAGAAGCTACTAGTGATTCAACATATCATATAATCACGGAGTTTAGAGATTTATAGCTTTAAGTTTAATGCTAAAGATTCATGATCATTTTGTTTTTCTTCTACCTCTCTTTCATATGCTTGATTCTTTTGATAGCTGCTTTTTTTTTCTTTTTTTTCTATACTTGTATGTCTATATTTTTCCTTGCTCTCTTTTTCTTTCCAGCAACCTATTTGATCATGCTCACTATTTCAATGGCTTTTGAAAACTCTTAATCATAATATGCTACCAGAATTCTTCTTCTCATAACTTAATCAATACTTCTAAAGGTGTGGAAATCCCTAAAATTATGACAGCTATATAAGTATCATAACACTCAACCTAGTTCAATCATCTAATATAATAATCATGAATCAAACACAACTTCAACTATCATAAAGTCTCATAGCTCAACGGATATAATTATTTTCTTGAACAAAGGGAACTCGAAGTTGATGCAACTAATGCAAAATTGGAATTAAACCTAACCATGCGTGCAGGAAAAGTAAATATGCTAAAAACCGTAAGATAGATTACAAGGTTCTCATAGATCCCCCCAATCTTGGTGTCAAGCCGGGTGGATCAATTAATCCCTTGCGATTATTTGATACCATGGCATGCTTCATGGTGAGGAGATCTTATTGGAAAGTGCCGCTCAGAGCTTCTTGTTTGTCCTCTCCAGGGAAGATATGCATTGGAGACACTTCTGTAGATCCGAATGCAAGAGGAACATCCCATCAGCGACTTTGATCATCATCCCATCGAGTTCTTCCTTGCCTTCAAGATCCAAGAGGCACTTGCGCATGATCTCTCTGTGAACGAGTTCTTCTTTCTGGTACTTCTCTGTCTTGTTGAGGCGGTGACATGGGTATGCCCAATAGGCACTCAACTACAGCCTACCTGGTGCGACTCGACGGAAGGCCCACTCGACGAATTGCCAAGGTCCATGACGCCCATGACAGTTCGACTGATATGAAGCCCATATGGACACGAACTCCTAAACGCACAAGACAAGGAAGTCTCAATACTAGAGTTCTAATCTAACTTGTAACCAACTCGTAGTGGTACCTAAGACCTAGCCTCCCCATATATAAAGGCTGGGAGGGTCCAGCGAGGAGGAGACGACCTAAGACCCCAATAGACAAATCGCGACTCCCACAATACACAATAGATCTAGACATACGCCAGATCCAATCTGCACGACACCGTCATCGGCGACCTTGTAATCCTTCGGATCATCATCAATCAAGAGCAGACAAGCAGGAGTAGGATCCTCTACGAGGCCTGAACCTGGATAAATCTTGCGTCCTTGTGTGCTTGTTTGCTAGCCGATCGAGACTTCCAGCGCCCCCTCCTTCTTCAAAACCCAAGTCCATAACAATGGGCATTGATGAGTTAAACCCTCGTCAATTGGCGCCGTCTGTGGGAAATTGGGAGCGCTGAAGTTGCGATCTCGACGACCCAATCACCCGCGATCTACGATTTGTTGGCTATTAGAGGCCATGTCTCCTTCGGCTCCCACGCATCTCCATCCGGGCGAGATCCCTCGACCAGCGTCGGCCAGACCATGTACGATCAACTCATCGTTTCGGAGAGCTCAATTTCTTCACCAACAAGCACCAACTTTGCGGAGGAAAGCAACCGCGCAGTAGAGGCTCAATTTCCCCATTGGCCTGCGGACGCGGATCACTCGTGTGTACCATCGACTTCGTCAATATCTAGCTTCAGGCGCTACTTGTGGGCGGTGATTCTACTTCATCAATGATTTTATATGGCGGCTGAAACGACAAACTACGTCATATCGGATCGTCCTGATAATAGCGGTACGGAGGACTGGAGTGCAATACTTGTGTCGCAAGAGCCTGTGCGTTCTGGCCTCTTCACGCGACGCGGCTGCCGTATTCATAGGTCCAGACTAGATTCGGTGGAGAAACAACAACGTAGCAGTTCATACCAAGTCCCAATACTGAATATGATTCAATCCGTTTACATGAAGAATCGATCAGGGATAGTGACCCGCCTACCGATCAGTCAAATGTGAAGAAAACGAGTTGGATTGGCACCATGTGGGGCACTCGCTCAAAGAGCAATTCGAAAAAGGAAAACATTAGCCGAAGGATCAATTCCCAATGTAGTGGAAGATAGACGCGTCTTCACGTTTGTACAACACAAGGATAAAGAGATCACACGAATAGATTAGTTCGTGGTCTTAAATAAATTAGGGACCTGCTCACGGTTAATCAAGTTCGGCTGGACATCAGGCGTCTTCATACTGGTCTCTATCTGGACGTCAATGCCTGCTTTCAACGCGACTGAGTACCGCAAGCGTCATCAATTTCACTGTGTCGACTCCATCCGCCAAAGTGCCACACTACCCCACCTCGAATACACATATGCCGTGACCGTGTTGACTCTATGTTAGAGGGCTACGCCAACTCAGCTATGGTCTTCGACGGCGGCGACTTGCTGCGGTCTTCGGATGTGGTAACTCTCTACCGCCATCAGCTCCCACTACACGCCTGCCACTTCCGACTCCATCCACTACGAAACTCCGACTCCACTGCATCAACCCTATCCGCCATGCAACTCCGATTGTAACACGACTACATCGACCTCGACTACACGTCCACTGCGTCCACTCCGTCCACCGCGCGACCAGTCACCACATCGACTTCGTCTGATTGCGTCGAATCTACACTCGGGGGCTGCGCATACTCCACTATGCGACCCGCCACGGTCTTTGACTTCAGCAAACCGCTACGGTGCTCGACTCCATCGTGCGACCTGCTGCGCTCCGGCGACTCGGGGGCTTTCTCGACATCGACGATGCTCTGCGATCTTCAGCTCCAGCGACCCGGGGGCTCGCTCCTCTATGGCGACCCGCCGCGTCCTTCGACTCTGATGATCCTCTATGGCCTTCAGCTACGGCGACCCACTAAAATCTTCGGTTGCGCCATCAGCTTCGGTGACCCGCTGCCGCGTTGACTCCGGTCCGCTGCATCGGCTCACGAACGTCGTCTCGACTCCATCAACCACCTCAACTCTACACTCGTGGGCTCCACCGACCCGCGACAATCTTCAACTGCGGCGACCCGCGAGCGACCCTCCACGGTCTCCAAATACGGCGACCTGCCATGGTCTTCGACTGCGACGGCACGCTGCGGTTCTCGGATCCGGCGACTCTGGGGCTCCTTCGGCTCTAGCGACCCGCTGCAATCCTCGACTCCAGCAACTCGGGGGCTCCCTCAGCATTGGCGACCTAGCGACTCGATGCGGCCTTCGACTCCGGCGAGATGTTGCCTCCTTCGGCAACGGCAACCGTCACCTCCATCGTCTAGCGACCTGCTGCAGTCTTCGACTGTGGCTACCCATTACAATCTTCGGTTGGTGGTGAGTCACACGTTGGTGTCGAGTCCGTCCGCCACGTCAACAACCAATAAAGCTAAGTTTTCTCTCTACTTAGAGCTGATTTCTTTCTTACATTAATCGCACTCGAAACACTCGGGGGCTGCACCCTATTCGAGCAACCTAATGTGTCGTCGACTCCACGCACTCGAGCACTTCATACGCGATAGCCCGAGTAGTTGATTCTGTCTGATCGTAGAATCCTTGAACTCTGAGCACCTCCGCAAGATACTGAGACTAAGGGTAATCAGGCTAACGAAAAGGCCTAGCATACAGTGCAAAAGTGTCGACTCGATTGGCACCAAAATTTTACTTTGCAAACCGACATGCAAATATATTTACAAGATACAAGTACTTCACAATTCGTAATGTTTTATGCAGCTTATAAGGATGTCGACTGCGTCGAGCTATTCTATTGGGTCCTCCAACAGGAGTCGACAAAACAACTGGCTACGACATACACTCAAGACCCGAGTCGAGTCCCTCGTCGGATGGTTTCATTGCTTGATGCTACACACACGCGACGTTGGCCACGCACCCGATAGAAGTGACTGTGTCGAATCCATCCGCATCATCGACTCACCTAGCTAGAACTCCTGGATTCTCCTCGTATTATTTTCAACTGCTTCTACAAGATACAAGGCTCGAGTCTCTGTCCGAGTCTACGACTTCGCCAGACACTCGGGGGCTACTCCAAACTGGAGCACTGGTCGTGCATATACAAGATCCTCGAGTGACACGCTATGATTTCTCACTCGAATCCACGATTCGACTAAAGACTCGGGGGCTACTCCCATAGGGAGCACTGTCCACGCACCCAAAGAAATTTGTGAAGATATCCAAGCATCATGGAAACCCTTCACTCGAATCTACGATTCGATTGTGGACTTCAGGTTACTCCCATAGGGAGCGCTGAAAACATATTCGACTGAAACAAGCAAAAGACGACAGCAGTCGCAAATATTTATAGTCCCCACTCGAGTCTACGACTCGAATAGGCACTCGGGGGCTACTCCCATAGGGAGCGCTGGTCGCGCACCCTATGATTATTTTTCCTTGCACATCGTACTGTGTGTCGATAACATCCACACTCGAATGCTATGGCGACTCCACCTCATATTTTCCCTACAAAGAGATTGCGTCTCCTGGGCCACCCGAATCATCTCCGCGATGACAAAAAATTCGGATGCCGCGCTTACAGCGTGAAGATAAGACCTGAATAAGGCCTGGCAACGCATCTGCTGCGCACTACCAGAAACATATCCGTGCCTGCAGGTACGATGAACATGCCATGACAAACGCGTCGAGTGCTCACACTGACACACTGGGATTCGACTCTATAAGACCTCCGCGGCATGAGTCGAATTACACCAGCACTTTTCCGAATTCGAGTCTGGGGACTCGAGTTTGAGTAGGTAGCGTTGTTTTTGCCCTAGAGCAATTAACTGGTCCCGATCCGTCGAGCGCACCAGGCACGTTTACCATCATCTCTATGAACTATTACAAATTCGACTGACTCGATGTACTTCCGGGTGAAGTGCTTCGCACTCGACACAATTGTCGACTCTGACATCCTAATGCAAAGACTCAAGACTTCTGAGTCTCCATCCGAATCTACGATTCGCATGGACACTCGGGGGCTATTGACATGGGTATGCCCAATAGTCACTCAACTACAGCCTACCTGGTGCGGCTCGACGGAAGGCCCACTCGATGAATTGCCAAGGTCCATGACGCCCATGACGGTTCGACTGATATGAAGCCCATATGGACACGAACTGCTAAACGCACAAGACAAGGAAGTCTCAATACTAGAGTTCTAATCTAACTTCTAACCAACTCGTATTGGTACCTAAGACCTAGCCTCCCCATATATAAAGGCTAGGAGGGTCCAGCGAGGATGAGACGACCTAAGACCCCAATAGACAAATCATGACTCCCACAATACACAATAGATCTAGACATACGCCAGATCCAATCTGCGTGACACCGCCATCGGCAACCTTGTAATCCTTCGGATCATCATCAGTTAAGAGCAGCCAAGGACCTAGCCTCCCCATATATAAAGGCTAGGAGGGTCCAGCGAGGATGAGACGACCTAAGACCCCAATAGACAAATCATGACTCCCACAATACACAATAGATCTAGACATACGCCAGATCCAATCTGCGTGACACCGCCATCGGCAACCTTGTAATCCTTCGGATCATCATCAATTAAGAGCAGACAAGCAGGAATAGGGTCCTCTACGAGGCCTGAACCTGGGTAAATCTTGCGTCCCTGTGTACTTGTTTGCTAGCCGATCGAGACTTCCAGCGCTCCCTCCTTCTCCAAAACCCAAGTCCATAACAATGGGAATTGATGAGTTAAACCCTCGTCAGGCGGCGTTCATTGTCTGGGACATGCATGCCCACCGGTACGTCCAGAAGTTTGAACTCCCAATCCTCTTGTGGCTTCACGCTCGTACGTGCATTCATGGTGATCTTCTTTGTTGTTGATGTGTGGGCCATCGTTTCCGGATAGGTTCCGCAGTGGGGTTGTTAGACTTCTTACGCTTTGGTGACGAGTAGTTGGTGGAGATGAGCTTGAGTAACTCCGTGCATCTCTTCTCATGGGGTTTCTTGGCTTCTTCCTAATCTTCGGGCTTCACCATTGTTAAGTAGTCTGATTGATTCGACCCCCTCTTTGATTGCTCCATGAAGATCTAGAACTCTTCATCTTCAGAATCATCATCGGAATCATACGTGTACCGCTTGTCCTTCGGGCTTAGGCCTTGAGCTTCACGATCATCGGCTTCGATGGAGGAGGTCTAAAAACTATCTCACGAACGAGCCACGAGGTTTAGAGGCTTGCCCTTGCCTTGAATCGAGTAGCATACCAGGTAGATTGGATCTGTTGATATAAGAGAGAGGTGGATCTCTAAGGAGACCTATAAAGGGTTAGAGGTAAGGTAAAATCCGTACTAGGAGAAAAAAGGGTCGTCCAAGAAAAGAATCCCAACAAATAAGGAAACAAATAAGTGCAAAAGAAGGAAATTCGGGTCGTAACGACCAAAGTGGTACGGGCGGCGCCCGTACCGGGTCGTTTCCAAAAATTCTACGGCACGAAGTTGGTAATAGGTCAACTGACTAAGCGGTATGGGCGTGCTCCGCCCGTACTACCCGTCTGTACTGGCTTTGAAACTTCAGAAAGTTTTTTTGACACAATAAGCGACGAAGGATAGAAGAAAGTCACTGAACCAATAATGACCAGCGGTACGGGGAGGTATGCCGCTTCTGCTTAACGACCATCGATACGAGTGGATCCGGCCATACCGTCTGCCCGTACCGATCTCGAAAGACCGGCAATGGACTCAAAAAACAAAAGAAATTCAAATATGCAAAAATAAATAGTAGAAAATCATCCAGAACAAAGGTGTGTTGAGAATTTCATAAGTCATGTTCATCGAGGGAATATGATATCAATTGAATTTCTTTTCTTCCTCTCTTCGAATAAAATAGGTCACAGAAAATTGTCAAACTATTATAAGGGGAAATAGGATACTTCCTTTTTGGTTGTGTGGTTCCCAAAGGTATGCACTGTTGGAAATATGCCCTAGAGACAAATAGTAATAAGGACTATTATCATATTTAATAAAGTTTATGATTAAGTTTTATATCATGCTATAACTGTATTGAGTGGAAACATCAATACACGTGTGATATCTAAGCAACCAGGGGTTCCCAATGAAAATCTAGTCACTGGTTCATTGGTCAATAGATGATCAAGTTTCCTGATCATATGGCATTTGTGCCAGTTGGAAATGGAGTCAACTCATTCTGAGAACGAGATGATGAACCAATACCCAACCTAAACATCGTGACCCGATCATGTCACGAAGTTCAAGTTACGATGATTAGAAATGGATCCTCATAGACTATTCCTTAGACCGTGAGGGTATATCAATCACTTTCTCCCGAGAGTGATTAGATAGCATCAAGCGGCACTTGGTAATACAGTGGTTATAAAGGTGTATTCAGGTACTTGGAGGAAACCGTAGCGGCAATATATGTCAAGAACAGGATTTGTCCGTCCACGTGACGGAAAGATACTCAAGGGCCCACTCGGAGAAGTTATATCTAATAGCTGTGCAGCGTGTGATTTGATCATAGGGATATCACTTGTCGGAACGAGTCAAGTAGCATTGTTCGGTAACGATATTGAACACGTCATGGTGATGTCATTGATCAGATCTGGGGCAATGCAAGTATCAAGAGACAGAGGGAATAAGACACGACCGTCCCGGTTCAAACAACGAAAGATCTTCGTGGAACGCACAGGGGTCACATGGCCATCCAGGTCCCTCTCTTGATCATTGGTCCGAGAGTCTCCCGACCATGTCTGGAGTGTTCCCGAACTGTAGGGTATCACGCTTAAGGGTTTGATGATGCTTAGAGAGTGTTTCTAGGATCGGAAGAATCGCTGAAGAATAGTAGAGAGAAAACCGGAAGGGTTTCGGTAAGTACGGAGGATGTCCGGAGTGGAGCTGGAAGGTGTTCCATAGCCACAGAGATTGAATAATATGTGAATGAATGTTAAATAATTATTTAATCATTTATTCATAATTATTTAATAAAGAGAAAATCAATTTAAAGGTCAAAAGGCTTAATGGGCCAATTCCGGAGGGAAGAGGGCCCATTAGGGAAAGGTAAGAGGGAGAAGGGCCAGAGGGGGTGGCTGGCGCCCTGGTGGGCCACCCCCCCATGTGTGGGGCCCATGGGGGTGGACGGCGGTGCCACCCCTCCCCCTCTACTCTCCTTTAGTACCACCCCGGGACTTTGAGGGAGGTAGTACCTCCCCTCCCCTATATATATAGTGGGGATATTTGGCCAGATAAATACACACAATATTCAATAAAGGTCTTCTCACTTTCGGGAAGACCTCCAATTGATACTCTATCTCTCTCTCTCTCTCTCTCTCATGACCGTGGTCCCAAGTCCGGACTGCGCGAACAAGAGACATCTTCACCGTGGAGTGCCGTCGCGTTATGGGATTCGGATCCAGGAGCTCTACTTCCGCAACTGCTGCTGGATCGGGGAAGCGGGAGTCATCGTCAGGCACCAGACGTGTGTAACTGCTCGCGAGGTGTCACACTTGAGGCACTCAAGTCGTTGGAGCCATAGGAGCGCAAGGACTTCATCATGACCTTGAGGTCAGCTTCGGCTCGTCTACATCAACCACGCTCTCCTGAGCGTTGACAACGCTTTTCGGTCTTCAAGGGTAAGTTCGCGAAAAGCCCCTCCTATTACTGTATTACTAATAGATAGGTCCTGGCAGCATCAGGGGTTCAGGGGCATAGGGTAAAAATTATTGTCTTCCCCCTATCATGTGTTTGTCAAAATTCCTATTAGAGCTTCATATCCTGTTTTAGGTTATATGTAATTATGTTGGTTAGCATTTTTTTCCACTCAAAGTTTTCTAGGACGACACATGCCTCAGCTCACCTCTTGAGCTGCCTCAGTAATGAACCCCAATTGGTGCATCATCGAGCGACCCCTACAACCGCTCTTGCTCATCGCCCGTCTTGACGCTTCTCCTCTACATGTTGTCGTCTACTTCAATGTTCCATCCACACTACAATCTATCCAAACAAAGGTAGACGGCGGCATTTCACGTGTCTATAAATTGGGCCGGACTAATCTTGAGTTCTCCATCAAGTTATTACTTCAACAGAAAAAAATAGTGTGATGCACACTCTGGGCAATAATGGACAACTGATATAACTGATGTATGATAACAATTAGTTATGGTATGTTTCCCTTTTTCATATTTATATATTTATATTTATATTTATATACTCTTCTAATTTTATGAGATCTGAGCTGGTATCCAAAAACATCGATATCTTCTGGATAAGCCTACATATGCTTCGTTATTTGATTACCAATCATTCAAAGTGATTAGTTTCCAGTCCAGTTATTACTCATTTTTATACAAGAGGCACTCATTTAAGATCTCATGGATTGTCCACACGAATTAACAGGAAAAACCTTAGGTAGATCGGAGGACATTCTTTGGCAAGCGAAGTAGCACACAAACCATAGTAATTCCAAGCTATTTTTATAACTGCATTTTAAAAGTGCTCCTTGATTAATGCAATTCTGTCCACTGTAATTCTGTTCACTATTCGGCGCATGCGAAGTTCGCTTCCCTTCGGTGTCGCCGCCGCCTTCACTACCTGCTCCAACACGGAGTTCCGCGGCTTCCTAGATCTGTAGGCCTCCAGCCACTGCTCATAGGACACCCGTGCACTTGCTTAGTGTGCCGCCAAGGACCAAGTGATGTACACAGAGGATCATGGTGTTAGTGCTTTGTACGGATAGTGGGGTACTGCCAGTGACACATTCCAAGATCTTCCTTTTTAATGCCACAACAAATACGACATGTGCATGAGTTGAATCTGAAAAGTGACAACTTTATGAAAAAAACAATTTCTCAGGAGTCCTAATCCTACTAAGCTAGAGAGTCCTAATCCAACTCATCTTGGGAAAAAGGAAGTGCTTACCATTCAACTTGGGGAATATGGTGAAGTGTTTACTGAAGATACATTTCAGTCTTTGGAGCAGCTGCAAATATTCAGTGCTGCCATGTTTCTTTGCAGGCAGTATCTAGGTGTGAATCCAATGCTACAATTCGTCTGCAAGCACAAGTGGGGGATCAAATCATGATCACCTTGATTGATTTCCGGTAGTAGCCACAACTTCATTGACATTGAATTTGCTCACCGTGCTCAATGCAACGTTACACAAGCTTCATCCTCTCAGGTTAAACTGACTAATGCCAGCTTAGTGCTTTTTGATCAGCAAGTTTAGGAGCTCTCTTGGTTAACAAGGGTACATGTTTACAACTGATATGCGGGCGATTAGATTGGGAGGCTATGATCATGCTGGGTGTGGACTGGTTGGCCTTCTGTTTGCAGAATTTTCAATCCCGTTGCAACGCACGGGCATATTTGCTAGTCTCATAGTAAATCTCCAAATTTTATATTTGATCAAAGGATTTTGAAGTTGTTCAAAATAGTGAGTGGATATGCAATTTGCATAAAATTGAGTGAGAGCTATGAAAGTCTTCCTAAAACAATATGTGAATGACATATTTTTGAGTGGGAGCAATATAAGTCTCAAATTCAAATATGTGGGAACATAGTTTGAGTAAGAGTAGTGACTCATACCCAAATATGTTAGGAACATATTTTCAGTGGGAGCTTATAGGAGTGATTCTTAAGTGTGTTAAGAATAAAAGCGCAAGTACCGATAAATAATGGTTTATAAGGTGTAGAAGTTAATAATAAGTATTATGTAGTATTCCTTAAGGGATTCTGAAAAGGGGTTTCAGAATAGAAGTTAATTAAGGAACTGGTCCTTAATAACTCAAGGTAGGATTAATATTAAGTATAACATCAATAGTTGAAAGAAAGAAAAAGTATGATCATCATCCACTATGTTGAGACATAGGTTCTATCTTAGAAAACCATGATGGTAACTTAACATAACATATGATCCAATAAGGAACATTTAAAAGTGATTAAGTTTGAATTACAGAACGTTGAGCTAAGTTTGTCCGCAGTGTCTAATAGAGAATTGTAGACATATTTTCCAAATCCATAAAGGATGACATATCTTAAAATATAAAGGGTTATGTTATAAGGGAATATTTTGGAAACTCCCGTAATACCGATTAAAGTCAAGTAGGAAGCAAGGTGAACAAAACATCAAAAGTTGCACAGGGTGCACTCGTGTTTTGATGAATACATTTATAATAATAGATAAGGGTACCATCTAAAGTGTTGTATAATGTTACAGCGAGGCTAGTTCGCTTTTAACATAGAATGATGTGTCCCAGGGCACAATGCCCATGAGAAAGCCCTCGAGGTTGATCTAAAGTCACTGTAGGCTCCTACAATCAGGCCTTGTTCTGCTGCCACAGCGACAATGCATACACACAGATGTTATCATGTGATGATAAAGTATTAATGTCAATCAAGGTGACATTAGTAAGTTACAAAGGATTTGGGACTGTAAAGTACAGACCCAAGACTCAACCTCTTCCATGAGTAAGCATGTTCAGGGTACATGATATATGGTGACAACGATTAAGAACAAATGCAGCTAGTTTATTTGTACTCTAGTGCAAGTGGGAGACTGTTGGAAATATGCCCTAGAGACAAATAGTAATAAGGACTATTATCATATTTCATAAAGTTTATGATTAAGTTTTATATCATGCTATAACTGTGTTGAGTGGAAACATCAATACACGTGTGATATATAAATAACCAGGGGTTCCTAGTGAAACTCTAGTCACTGGTTCATTGGTCAACAGATGATCAAGTTTCCTGATCATGTGGCATTTATGCCAGTTGGAAATGGAGTCAATTCATTCTGAGAATGATATGATGAACCAATACCCAACATAAACATCGTGACCCGATCATGTCACGAAGTTCAAGTTGCGATGATTAGAAATGGATCCTCATAGACTATTCCTTAGACCGTGAGGCTATATCAATCTCTGTCTCCCGAGAGTGCTGAGATAGCATCAAGCGCCACTTGGTAATACAGTGGTTATAAAGGTGTGTTCAGGTACTCGGAGGAAACTATAGAGGCAATATATGTCAAGAGCGGGATTTGTCTGTCCACATGACAAAAAGATACTCAAGGGCCCACTCGGAGAAGTTATATCCAATAGTTGCGCACCGTGTGATTTGATCACAGGGATATCACTTGTCGGAATGAGTGAAGTAGCATTGTTCGGTAACGAGATTGAACACGACATGGTGATGTCATTGATCATATCTCGGGCAATGCAAGTATCGAGAGACAAAGGGAATAAGACACGACCATCCCGGTTCAAACGACAAAAGATCTTTGTTCAACGCACAGGGGTCACATGGCCATCCAGGTCCCTTTGTTGATCATTGGTCCAGGAGTGTCCCGACCATGTATGGAGTGTTCCCAAACCATAGGGTATCACGCTTAAGGGTTCGATGATGCTTAGAGAGTATTTATAGGATCAGAAGAATCACCGAAGAATAGCAAAGAGAAAACCGGAAGGGTTTCGGTAAGTACAGAGGATGTCCGGAGTGGAGGTGGAAGGTGTTCCATAGCCACAGAGATTGAATAATATGTGAATGAATGTTAAATATTTATTTAATCATTTATTCATAATTATTTAATAAAAAGAAAATCAATTTAAAGGTCAAAAGGCTTAATGGGCTAATTTCGGAGGGAAGAGGGCCCATTAGGGAAAGGTAAGAGGGAGAAGGGTCAGAGGGGGTGGCCGGCACCCTAGTGGGCTAGCCCCCCCATGCGGGGCCCATGGGGGTGGCCGGCGGCGCCACACCTCCCCATGTCCTCTCCTTTAGTCCCACCCTGGGACTTTGAGGGAGGTAGTACCTCCCCTCCCCTATATATATAGTAGGGATATTTGGCCAGATAAATACACACAATATTCAATAAAGGTCTTCTCACTTTTGGGAAGACCTCCAATTTATACTCTCTCTCTCTCGTGACCGTGGTCCCAAGTTCAGACTGCGCGAACAAGAGACATCTTCACCGTGGAGCGCCATCGCGCTGCGAGATTCGGATGCAGGAGCTCTACTTTCGCAACTGCTGCTGTATCGGGGAAGCAGGAGTCATCGTCAGGCACCGGACATGCGTAACTCCCCGCGAGGTGTCACACTTGAAGCACTCAAGTCGTTGGAGCCACAGGAGCGCAAGGACTTCATAATGACCTTGAGGTCGGCTTCGGCTCGTCTACATCAACCACGCTCTCCTGGGTGTTGACAACGCTTTTCAGTCTTCAAGGGTAAGTTTGCAAAAAGCCCCTCCCGTTACTGTATTACTAATAGATAGGTCCTGGCAGCATCAGGGGTTCAGGGGCGTAGGGTAAAAATTATTGTATTCATACGCGGAACCCCTACATGCACACAGATGATACCTCCTTAGGATGGATATGTCCTTGAGTGTCCACGAATGCTTCCTCCACCTCTTCCTTTCTTTGTAGGAACTATAAATCAAATTCTTGCAAAAGCAAAGTCCAACGGATCATTCTTGGCTTAACATCAGTCCTTTCCAGGATTTCTTTCGAGCCAACACGATCAGTGTGTACTCTTACTTTGGAGTCCATGATGTAAGATCTAAATTTATCACAAGAAAAGACTACAACGAAGAATTCTTTTCTAGCCATAGGATGATTCTTTTGGGGCCCATTTAAGGTGTGACTAGGATGGTGAATGATATTTAGATCATCACCATCATACTAGCAAAGAATTGCCCCTACAACTTCATGGATAGCTTCACAAAATAGTTCAAAGGGTTTCTTCCAATTAGGTGGTTTAATAACTGGTGCTTTTAGGAGAGCTTGTTTTAATATGTTGAAAGATACAAGACGTTTTTCATCAAAATTAAAACGAACATCCATTTGGAGAAGGTTAGTTAATGGTGTAGCAGTTTTTGAAAAGTTCTTAATGAATCTTCTATAAAACCCTACATGGCCCAAAAAGCTTTTTATACCTTTTACATCTCGAGGAGGGGGTAATCTGTTTATTGGTTCAATCTTTGCCTTATCGACTTCTATGCCCTTACTTGAAACTTTGTGACCGAGTACTATGCCTTTTTTAACCATGAAATGACATTTCTCCAGTTCAATACTAAGTTAGTGTCTTCACATCTCTACAAAACTTTGTGAAGATTATGGAGACAATGATTAAACAAAGTTCCATAAATAGAAAAATCATCCATGAACACTTCCATAATACTTTCAACATAATCGGCAAAAATAGCAGTCATGCATCTTTGAAAAGTGGCAGGAGCATTGCAAAGACCAAAAGGCATACGATGATAAGCAGAGAGACCATAAGGACAAATGAAAGTTGTTTTATGTCGATCATCAGGGTGTACAACAATTTGGGAAAAACCGGAGTAACTGTCTAGGTAGCAAAAATGAGAATGCATGGCAAGTCTTTCTAAAGTTTGATCTATAAACGGTAAAGGGTAATGATCCTTCCTAGTTTACTTATTAAGCTTTCTATAGTCAATGCACATCATGTGGCCAACAACAGTTCTAGTTGGTACCATTTTGTTATGTTCATTTTCTACAACCGTAAACCCACCTTTCTTTGGAACACAATAGACGGGGCTTACCCATTCACTCTCCTCCACATGAAAGATAATGCCTGCATCCAACAAACGTATTATTTCTTTCCTTACCTCCTATTTCATGTGAGGTTTGAGACGTCGCTGAAAGTCTGCCACCGGCTGGGCTCTCTCTTCCATAAATATTCTATGGGTGGCTATCGAAGGACTAATCCCCTTTAAGTCACTCATCGAATACCCAAGAGCATTTTGGTGCATGCGAAGAATCTTCATCAGATTTTCCTCCTCTTTCTCTGTGAGGTTAGTACTTATAATAATAGGGAAATTATTTGTATCATTAAGGAATCTATATTTTAATTCATTTGGTAGAGTTTTAAGGGTTGGAGGAGGAAGAGCCGCATCTCCCTTTCTTATAGGTTCTTCATACTTTTGATTAATCTCGATGTCCACCTCCATTGGGGAGTCCAGATAGTTATCTATTTTAGCTTTTTCTATGTCATCAAGAATGTTATTATTGTTGACTAGACTTCTTCCTAGATCATCATCTGGAGTCTCGATAATTATTGAGGCTAAGTTTATGATATTACCTTCTTCCTCACGTTCGTACTCATCATCATCTAATTCTTCGATAGCTGGTTGATGGTCAAATTTGGAAAAATGAAAATCCATCTTCTCTTCACCAAACTTGAGACACAATTTGCTTCCTACAATCTATGTTCGCACCTGTGGTATTTAGAAAGGTCCTTCCAAAGATGATGGGACAATAAACGTCAGTGGGCATATCAATAAGCACAAAATCAATAGGATATTTGTGGGGCCCAATACATATTGGTACATCCCTAATTATTCCCATAGGGACTCTCGGAGTTTTATCTGCAAGGATTATTGTCATATCCGTATCTTCCATTTCAGTTGGGGCTAATTCGTTTTGAATTTTTAAATAAAAGTTAAAAGGAATAACATTAACAACTGTACCTATATCGCAAAGACCATAATAGGAAGTTCCCCCGAAAGTGCAGGGAAGGATAGGCTTACCCACTTCTTTGGCTTTTACCTTTCCTTCAACAACTTGCGAGGCTTCAGAATCTATCTCAATTACATTGCAATGTGCCAACATGGTCAACATATCTTATTTTATTGATGCCTCTACCTCTTGTTCCCTTCCCTCCTTGGTTTTCCTTATTAGTGTTCCTTCTGCTAGCTCCTTGAGAAATAATTCTTCCTCTTTGAGTTGATCCTCAAGTTGCTGAACCATCATGTGTTTTCTCAGCGTCCTTGGAAAAGGAAGGGGTTCAACATACAAAGACACCTCCATCATTGGCTCGACAGGGGCCATAATTATTGGTTCTTCTTCATCGACTAGCTTAGGTGGAAGAGTATAATGAAGCCAGTCCTTCTTTGGAGCTTCAATATGTTCTGTAAAAGACTGAAGGATTTGCAAGACAATATCATCATCAAGTTGCAGTTCATTAGCAGTTTCTTTTACCTTACCAAAGTCTTTATAAGAATTGAGACAATCATATTCAATTTCTATACCTCCTTTGCCTCCTAAATCAAATCCCCATGTTTCTCTATTACGGTGAATTTGTTCTAAAAGTTCCCAAGATTTTATTATAGATAACTCCATGAAAGAACCTCCTGAATTCGTGTTAAGCTCGTGTTTAATTTCTTGATTAAGTCCTCCATAAAAAATATGCCGTACATACCATTCGGGTACATCATGATGGGGACATTTGTGAAGTAGAGATTATACCTTTTGTAGGCTCTTACCAAACCTTCGCCTGGGCGGTTTTAAAAATTTGTAATTGCCCTTCTTACCTCAGCAGTCTTTACCTTAGAAAAGAATCGAGACACAAGTTCTATTTTAAGCTTTTCCCAGGTATCAATTTTCTCTACAGGGCAAATTCTATACCAAGCCAAAGCAGTGCTTGTTAGAGATTGGCTAAACAGTTTAAATTTTAATTCATCATCAGAATAGCCTCTCAATTTTAGGGTACAACATAGCTCGGTAAAGTGCATTAAATAATTATAAGGATCATCATCGGGATCATCTCTTGCAAAAGTTTTTTCTTTAATAGTAGCGATAAAATGTGGGTTAACCTCGTACTCTGGTTCACTCCCACTCGGGAATTCTTTCAGTAATCCTCTATTGAATCTCCCGAGGTATTCAGTAGCATCTATCTGATTAATCAGTCCGAGTGCAGCCATGGTGCTTACCTGAAACTAGTAAACAACTTTAGTAAAACAATGACTAAAGTAAGTAACTAAGAACAAAGACCAAAAGTGCTTAGCTCCCTGGCAATGGCGCCAGAAAATTGCTTGATGACTGTAAGTGCACAGATCAATTGTAGCTAGTTTTGAAGTAAAGATATCGAATCCACAGAGAGCTATTGGTAAAGGTCTTTATACCCCTCGTTACTATCTACCCTCGTTACTATCTACCAAATAATACTTGTAAGTTGTCTTTGATCTCAAGTAAAGGGTGTTTGAATGGTTTATGGTTGTTTGCAAAAAAGTAATTAAAACAAGTAAAATAAAACAAGTAACAAGATTGTATGAAAGCGTGGTTGAACTCAATAGGGCTTAAACATTCTCGGGGATGTAGGATACACTACTAGCATAGTACTATTATTACATGTAATCAAGATAACATGATTATTATGTCATGATATGTGTGGATAGAGCCCCATAATAAGATGTTCATGACCAGGCTCGTAGGAAGCCACTTTGTTGAGCCAAGTGTGAGGTCACCTCTAAATAACCACTGCAATGCCTGAGAACAATCACCCATACAGGCCACCGGAATTAAGGGTTTCCCCATGGATATCGTAATTAGCTTAGGGAGTCCCTCTTAATCCCCCTTTGATCGTGTGTGTTATGATCCTGTGCCAATCTGTCACGGGGCACTCCGAGTACTCTTCCACAACACGTCCAAAGGGTTTCTTCCTCCCTTTAGTCCCGAAGGCAAATGATACATGGTCGACTTCACATATCATCTTGGGAGACCCCATGGAGGTAGGCATAATTGGATAAAGACCACCTTGACAAGGGCCTCTAAAAAGAACTTCCTTCGTGACCTGATCCTTGATAAAAAGAAGAAAGGGTGTAACCCAAGGAAAACATTATTATCCAAAGTAAGTTTATGAATAAATAGGAGATTTTTGGAAGCCTCTGGAACATGTAGAACATTATTAAGAGAAAAAGAGCTATGAGGGGTATGCAAAGTTGAATGACCAACATGTGTAATTATCATACGGTTACCATTAGCCATATGGACTTGATCATGTTCTTTGTAGTTTTCCTAAGGTGTTAATTTATGAAGCTCACTAGTAAGATGATGAGTAGCGCTAGCGTCGGATACCAATTTGTATCCACACCATAGGAAGCAATATGATCTCCCTTGTCTCCGGAACTAGAATCATCATCATTATTGTCAGAATATTGCCACCAACATTCATTAGTTGGATGTCCATACTTTTTGCAGATTTGGCATGTGATGTCTTGGCGAGGTGAAGGTGTGCGACCACGGCCACGACCACGGCTTCCTTTTGGCACACCATGGCCTTGAGTTTGTGCATTATAATGACCAGTAGAATGACCATATTGATGTCCACGGATGCGACCATCACTACCCTGAAAAATCTGTCGTGGACTATAGGAAGGGTGATGAGCACCACATTGGGCAGTGTTGGCATAAGTTTGAAAAGTCCCCATATTCTGATCGATTTCAGCAAGCATCTTTTGGCGATAATCATATGTTGTGAGTTGGGAACACATATCCGCAAGAGATGTATTTGGGACAACATTAATTGAGGCAACCAATGAATTATATTCACCAAGGAGACCACCAAGAATATATTCTTTGAGCTCTTCATCATCAATCATCCGACCTATTGTAGCAAGTTCATAGGCAAAGCCTTTCATCTGGCCAATAAATTGTTCAACGTACATGTTAATTTTCTTGGTATTGACGAGGGCACCGTGGAGCATCGAGACACGGGCCTTAGATTGCGATGCAAACATGGCTTCAAAAGCAACCCAAACATTTGCAGCAGTGTGTAAAGAGAGAACCTAAGAGAGAACTTCAGGCTTCATAGAATTGAGCAGATAGCGCAAGACTTGCTGATCTTTAGAAACCCATTCACCATACGCTGGATTGGGGATTTGATTTCTGGTATTACCTTCTCCTCCAACCTCCAGAATTCTTGCGGGCATGGGGTCAGTGCCTTCAAGAAGTGACATGACCTGGGCACCACGTAGAGTAGGAAGCATCTGAGCTTTCCACAGGAGGTAATTTTCCCTAGAGAGTTCCTCCAAGGGGGGAGCTCCAAGAGCCGCCTCTAGTGATAGATGATACGTTGCTAACGTATCTATAATTTTTGATGTTCCATGCTTGGTTTTTATCTACTTTCTTATGTTTTGTCCACACTTTGGAGTATTTTTATACACTTTCTGGGACTAACCTATTAACAAGATGCCACAGTGCCAGTTGCCTGTTTTCTGCTATTTTTGGTTCCAGGAAAGTCAGAAAATCAATATTCTCGGAATTGGACCGGACAAAAGCCAAAGCCGATATTTTTCCGGAAGACTCACGGAGCCAGAAGGAGAGACGAAGGGGGGCCACAGGGTGGCCACACCACCACTTGGCGCGGGCAACCCTAGACCGCGCCAGGGCATGGTGTGGGCCCCTGGCCGCCCACCGACCTTGCCTCTTCGCCTATAAGAAGCCTCCCGACGCATAAACCCTAGATCGAGGAGCCTCCAGCCACAAAAAGTTCTACAGCGCCGCCGCCACCGAAGGGGAGATTCGGGGGACATAAAGTCTCTGTTTTGGCACCCTGCCGGGACGGGGAAGTGCCCCCGGAGCCATCTCCATCGACTCCACCGCCATCTCCATCGCCGTTGCTAACTCCCATGATGAGGAGGGAGTAGTTCTCCCTCGAGGCTAAGGGTTATACCGGTAGCTATGTGTTCATCTCTCTCTCTATGCATGATCATATTGTGATCATGAGCTTTGTAATCAAGTAGATCTACCTTTCTACTCAAGTGCTTTAATAGATCTCTGCTCTCCCCATGTGAAAGTGACAGCGTGCACACCATGGTGGCACTTAGGCTAGAGATTACAAATACTTGTTATGAGTTATATTTGGAGTTGGATGTCTCTATGAAATTGTGGTGTTTGTTGGAACCATCTAGTGCTCAAGGTGACAGTGTGGGGTTATCTAGATGGGGAAAGCGAACTTTGAGGAGTGATGTTATAACCCTACCATGGATTAGATTGTCCAACCGGAGAGTAGTTCAGAGTAGTATCATAAAGAGAAGATATTTATATGAGAGTGTTCACTAGTGAAAGTATGATCCTAGGCCTTGATTCTAAGCATTGAAACACCGTTTTCAAATAGATATGTTACATGTTTGCTTGCTTCCATCTTTATTTCAGTTTGCCTTTAGTCTCTTCCATGCCATCAAGCTATTTTATGGTATTGTTGTCTTATATTCATACCATTTGTATTTCACTATCTCTTTGCCAAACTAGTGCACCTATACACTTGACAAGTGTATTAGGTGTGTTGGGGACACAAGAGACTTCTTGTATCTTGATTGTAGGGTTGCTTGAGAGGGGATACCTTTGACCACTTCCTCACTGAGTTCGATAAACCTTGGGTGATCCACTTAAGGGAAACTTGCTACTATTATACAAACCTCTGCACTTGGAGGTCCAACAACTGTCTACAAGAATAGAAGTGCGTAGACATCAAGGTATTTTCTGGCACCGTTGCCGGGGAGATAAAGTAAAAGGTACTCATATCTTCTGGCTACTAAGCTATCTTCTAGCACTGTTGGGTGTGTGAGTGCTCGAAGTTATTTCCTTTAGATTCTGCAATTATATCTTTTTGTTTCTTGTTTTTATTTTCACTAGTTAGGCTTAATGGAAAAGAACAAAAAAATTAGAGAGCTTTATAGTATCTATCTTGAGTTAGGACATGACATGTTTCAAGAGAAAATTAAAAAACCTATGGAACTTTATTTGCGTGCTAATAGCAATGTTATTAGTATGAATTCTTTGAACACCATTATTGCTAATGCTATGGAAAAGTCTAAGCTTGGGGAAGTTAGTTTTTATGAAAATGATCTTTTTAGTCCCCCAAACATGGAGGAGAAAATTTACTTTGATGATACTATACCTCCAATATATGATGATTACAATGATGAATATGATATTTTCAGTCCACCTACTATTGAGGAGAAAATTAATTATGATTACATATGCCTACTATATTTGATTATTATGGTGACGAGAATAATAATGATAGCTATTTTGTTGAATTTCCTCCCACTATAATTAATAAGAATGACTATGCTTATGTGGAGAGTATTAATTCTTTTATGCATGTGGCTCATGATAAGAATGTTTCATGTGATAGGTATATTGTTAATTTTATTCATGGTGCTACTAAAAGTTATTATGAGAGAGGTAAACATGGTTTTATGTATCTCAACAATATTAAGTTTCCCCTCTTTATGTTGAAAGTCTTGAAGTTGCACTTGTTTTGCTTTCCTATGCTTGTTGCTTTGTGCTTTCATGACTTGTTTCTTTTCAAGATTTCTATGCATAGGAAGTGGGTTAGACTTAAATGTGTTTTGAATTTGCTTCTTGATGCTCTCTTTTATTTCAATTCATATTTTTATGTGAGCATCTTCTCAAACTATCATGCCTAACTTAAAGGCGTTAAAGAAAAGTACTTATTGGGAGATAACTCGAAAGTTTTAGATAAGTCTTGGAAGTTATTACCTCTGTAATAACCGCTCATTATATTTTTTATTTGCTTTTTGTGCCAAGAGTAACCTCTAATGAGAGAGAAGTAATACTTGGGAAAGTTGCTGTCCCGAAACAGATTTTTGTGCTTCACTGTAAACATTCGTGTAAAATCTCTGTACGTCGTTTTGAGGCATGAATTTTTGTGCTTCTGCCCCAGGTTGTTACCTAACTTTCATTAGTTCAACACTTTTCGATTTGAGCAACAGAAGGTCTTCGAAAAAATTGGTTTTTATCTGCTGGTCTGTTTTGACAGATTTTTGCCATTATTTGCATTTGCTTCTCGTTGATTCCTTTTTGAGTTCTTTTTGGGGAATTGAGCTTTCTGAGGGAAGTGCTACAATATCTTGTGTTTTAATGGAAGTTTTATTGGTGTTAAAACTGAACCCAAAGACTTATTATGTTGAGTGCACTAATGTTGCTAATAAAGATTGTGTGAAGTTTTGTATGAAGGAAGAATTTCAAGTGTAAGGAAAGAACGATGTAATGAGATGAAGAATGGACTAAAGCTCAAGCTTGGGGATGCCACCCGTGTCACCCCAAGAAATATCCAAGAAGTCCAAGCGTAAAAGCTTGGGGATTCCCAAGGCATCCCCTTCTTCATCAATAAAAATCTCAGGTTTCTTTCAAACATTTCATTTTTATTGTTTCATGCATAATTGTGTTGTTCTTGGAGCGTCTTTGTTTTTGTTTTTAGTTTTATTTTGCTTTCTTTGCTGAAATAAGTTGGTTGGATCCCAGCACTTTTTTTGGAGAGAGACACACTCTGCTTTCATTGTTTAGAACACTCTAGTTTTCATTCTTATTGGTTTGTGAGTGTTCTCCTTTGCTAGCATTGCGTTTAGCCTTAGTTTTCTTGTGCTTTCAGCTTAGAACTTTTTAGTTCTTATTTTGGATTTGTGAGACAAGCTCACTGATCTTTATGTATTATTATATTTGTGAGTTCTTTCAAATAAGTTGATTTGGATTGGAAAAGACTAGGAAAGCATGCTTAAGTGGTATAAAAGGAGCTTGTTTTTGACTGTGACTTAAACTTTACCATGTCATGCTTGGTATTGTTTTGGCTTTATGCTTAGTGATTTTTGCTGTAGCATGACATGTTATAAACAATTGAGATTGCTTAATGTGCCTTGAAAGAATCATGCGTTGTTTTAGCATATTAAAGCATAGTATTGTGGTATTCTCCTTTGATGCTTTATTTGGGCTGACTTGGCACATGCTCACATCATGTTATGACTATCCCAAGTCACCATAGCCTTTATGATCTTTTAGTTTTCGACTTGTAATATCACTTTATGCTTTAATTAATAATGTTTTGTCGCTTTGCATGATTATGGCCATTATTGCTCTCTTAGTTGGTCGCTCCCAATCTTTTGCTAGCCTCCATACCAAGTATGAGTTCCACTCATGCATCCAACTCCAAATAAAACCAAGTTATTCCAAAGAGTCCACCATACCTACCTATTAGCATTTGCTATTCCAAGTATATTCATGTTTTATCTACCTTCCAAATTAAACTTGTTATGAGAAAATTAGTGATTAAAGCTCTGACGAACTTGATGTCACACTTTACTTTTCTTGCCCCTAATAAATTTGAACCATTGTGTCGTTTATGTTGTATAGGCTTGCATTTATACGTTGAGGATTAGCAGAACCATGTTGTCATGGGGAACGCTTTCAACATTGCACTTGTACATTGTACCCAGTTAATATCATGCTCTTTTGTTTATGGATGCCGTCGGTGTGAAATGAAAGGGGAGCTTGTAAGTCCATGGAGTTATGCATGTATGTTAGAGAAACGCCTGGGCGGCTAGTCTAATCCATGCCTAATCATAGTGGAGACCTGCAGTGTAACCATAATGAGCAATCTATAAAGCATTTTTCTTATAAAAAGAGATAGAGATTGAGAAAACAAGAGAAAAAAGAGATGAGAAAAGACTAAAGAGAGAAAAAAAAGCACCAATTTCCCGTGGTAAATAAGAAGATGTTGAGATGCTTATTGTCTGCTTGCCTTGTCATTTTAATATGGGGATTCTTCCGTATCATCGGGCAAGGGGTACCCCATTGGCAGTTCTCTATAATACACATTTACTTACTATGACAAGAACTTACCCGTAACTGAACTTGAGTAGCATGAGGAGATGCCCTCGTATTCAAGGGACATGAGATTGCCAACTTATACTTTGTCAAGCATAAACTTCATAGTTTGTTCACTTTAACCTTAATAACTTCAAGATGCTTATGATAGGGGAAATGAGTGCTGAAAGCTAATAAGTACCATAAGTTTTGGAAGCTCTTTATGAGACTTGAATCCCTGCTTCCTTCTATGAAGGGCCTTTCTTTTACTTTTATGTTGAGTCTCCATTTTCTATCTTTATGCACCTAATTAAGAGAGCATAGTGGTAATTCTTAGTTTGATGTGCATTGTACCAAAACTTGTTGATTGATTCATAACTTTGATATTGCTTATTCTTAAACCATTTGTATCTAGTCACCCTTGTAAACTTTGAAGGTGTCCCATGCATTTATGTTTTGCTACTCCATGAGGGACAAGCTGAATGCCACTATGCTATGTTTTCTATATATGAAACAAACACACGTCTTTTAAAGCATTGTTATTTATGAATCTTTTTTTTGTACCTTTTCATGTTACAACAAGTTGCTAGGTCTTATTGTTAGAATTATATCTTTCATGTCTATGTTAGAGTACTATGATCCCAACAATCAATGTTTTACAAATACTTTGATCAAGTTTATGATGGTGCATGTCACCTCAAAAATTATTCTTTCTTTTTATCACTTACCTACTCGAGGACGAGCAGGAGTTAAGCTTAGGGATGTTGATATGTTGCTAACGTATCTATAATTTTTTATGTTACATGGTTGGTTTTTATCTACGTTCTTATGTTTTGTCCACACTTTGGAGTATTTTTATACACTTTCTGAGACTAACCTATTAACAAGATGCCACAGTGCCAGTTGCCAGTTTTCTGCTGTTTTTGGTTCTAGGAAAGTCAGAAAATCAATATTCTTGGAATTGGACCGGACAAAAGCCAAAGTCGATATTTTCCCGGAAGACTCATGGAGCCAGAAGGAGAGACGAAGGGGGGCCACAGGGTGGCCACACTACCCCTTGGCGCGGGCAACCCTAGGCCGCGCCAGGGCATGGTGTGGGGCCCCTGGCCGCCCACCAACCTTGCATCTTCGCCTATAAGAAGCCTCCCGACGCATAAACCCTAGATCGAGGAGCCTCCAGCCACGAAAAGTTCCGCAGCGCCACCGCCACTAAAGGAGAGATTCAGGGGACATAAAGTCTCTATTTTGGCACCCTACCGGGATGGGGAAGTGCCCCCGGAGCCATCTCCATCGACTCCACCGCTATCTCCATCGCCGTTGCTGACTCCCATGATGAGGAGGGAGTAGTTCTCCCTCGAGGCTAAGGGTTCTACCGGTAGCTATGTGTTCATCTCTCTCTCTCTCTATGCATGATCATATTGTGATCATGAGCTTTGTAATCAAGTAGATCTACCTTTCTACTCAAGTGCTTTAATAGATCTCTGCTCTCCCCATGTGAAAGTGACAGCGTGCACACCATGGTGGCACTTAGGCTAGAGATTACAAATACTTGTTATGAGTTATATTTGGAGTTGGATGTCTCTATGAAATTGTGGTGTTTGTTGGAACCATCTAGTGCTCAAGGTGACAGTGTGGGGTTATCTAGATGGGGAAAGCGAACTTTGAGGAGTGATGTTATAACCCTACCATGGATTAGATTGTCCAACCGGAGAGTAGTTCAGAGTAGTATCATAAAGAGAAGATATTTATATGAGAGTGTTCACTAGTGAAAGTATGATCCTAGGCCTTGATTCTAAGCATTGAAACACCGTTTTCAAATAGATATGTTACATGTTTGCTTGCTTCCATCTTTATTTCAGTTTGCCTTTAGTCTCTTCCATGCCATCAAGCTATTTTATGGTATTGTTGTCTTATATTCATACCATTTGTATTTCACTATCTCTTTGCCAAACTAGTGCACCTATACACTTGACAAGTGTATTAGGTGTGTTGGGGACACAAGAGACTTCTTGTATCTTGATTGTAGGGTTGCTTGAGAGGGGATACCTTTGACCACTTCCTCACTGAGTTCAATAAACCTTGGGTGATCCACTTAAGGGAAACTTGCTACTGTTCTAAAAACCTCTGCACTTGGAGTCCCAACAACTGTCTACAAGAATAGAAGTGCATAGACATCAAGCTATTTTCTAGAGCAAAGGAGGAGGTCGCCATGGGGAGGGAGGGAGGGAAGGTTGTATGTGATCAAGGATCGTAACCGATGATCAAGGTTGCGTGAGTGGATCAATGGATAGGCAGGAGACCATGACCAGATCATCGGGGATTTGGATTTGATCTTGCTAGACATCGGGGAAGAAAGGGGCTCTGTTACCATGTCAATACTAGAGGAAACGATGCCGCTATTGAGGGGATCGGTTACATGTTTATAGATGGTGGAAAAGCCCCACCAGTGGCATTTATAGAGGGAGAGGAACCGAAGAGGTTGAGGACTCCACAACCGGTTCGGTGCCTAAACGAAATAAATATGAATGTTACAATTTATGTTGATAATCTTTTCATGTCTTCTAAACCAAAAGAATATGCGCCAATACTTGTTGTGCCTATCCACAACTGGTTCGGTGCCTATCCACGGAACAAATCACACTAGCATAAAGCGCTCCGCTAGGCTAGGAGACATCCACAACCGCCGGAGAGACAAGCCCTAAGGTTTTGAATGACTGCTCCAATAATATATTGTGCCTTTGTGCCTTTGTGGACTGTTGACATCAATAGTTGGTTGTAGCCCTTATCAGCAGCAACAACTTCACATGTAAAGTAGCATTAGATTCATAAGACTTTTGTTCCGTATGACATCACCTTACCTATAAGACACAACCACCAAGGACAAATAAACCTAACCTGATAGAAACTATAACTCCTTATGATTTCATTACCGATTTTGATGAGACAAAGAGTAACCGACTGATCTTTGCACTATTTAAGAAGAACTTTTCTGAGCACTTTGGCCAACCAAAATTGATACCCATTGATAGCATCACTACCAATACTAGTAAATTGCACGATAATTCATCAATCTAGAGCTGATGATCTATTGGAATAGAACACCAACTTCGAAACATCATATCTCGAAGGGATTGGGTAGCTCCTGTCTTGCCATTTCGCGTCTTCCTTGGCGACAAGGCGGCATCCAACTCCCTCGGAGTTGATGGCAACATGTGCCTCTCGGCCCTTGGCAGCTTGGTATTCTCGTTGTTCTTCAGATCTGGCAAGATTAGTTTCTCGGTGTATCGTCGGTGTTCGACCTTATCCATAGTGGCACTAGATTTGGGACGAGTTGGATGCTTTAGAGCGAGAATGTTGGCCCGGAGGTGATGGATATGTCTTTATTCCCTGACTGCGTCAATGGGATGCGGTGGATCTGGGTCCAAGGCAGCACGAGGATGGCCCCTAGTCGACGTGTCGCAGCGACATGTGTTTTGCTGCTTGCAGCGGACATGTTCATCTACTCACAAAGCCTCGTTGATGATGATGGTTCTTTGGAACTGGCAATGGTGGATGCTCATCGTCTCTTGCAGTGTGCATCTAGGCGACGTTTGACTTTGGCGGTGATCGCTGGCTTTAGCTGGTGCAAGAAACCCTAGGCATCGTTATGTATTTTTATATCCATTAGGTTTCCATCTTGAAATTTTTCAGGACAATAGTTTTCTCCTATATCTTTTAGTTTTCACATTCGTTTGTTCATGTAACTTGATTTTTTATTAGTAAAATATGTGATTGCTAAAAAACACATCGTTGCTGGATTTGTAGGTCACGATGGAAAAGAGAGATTGAAGACTTATCTTGTGTGACACCGAGTTCGCTTGAGACACCTTTCGTCGACAATAGGAAAACATCTATGAAAACTCTTATCTACGGGCCTCAGTATTTGCCGGCGTCCTATCTACTACCCATTTTGCTTTGAGATTGGTACGACAGTTTGTCTTTTTTCTTAACACAAACCGATTAATTGAAACATAACTGAATTTTTTATGAAACATGAGTGAAGTTGTAAAACATTTTTTGAACTTGGAGTTCACAAGTTTCATACTCCCTCCGCCTCGAAATATATGTCGAAGATTTTCTAAAATTTGGATGTATCTAGTACTAATAGGGTCTAGATATATTCAAATTTTAATAAATTTGGACATCTATTTTGAGACGGAGGGAGTACATGTTTCATTTTTGTTTGACAAAATTTTCCTAAGTTATGTTCAACACATGGATAACGTCACCCTAACTTGACACTCCGGTACATATTGTTGCCTTCAGAATCAGCGGGTTTGGAAACATGTACCGCCTGGTCCGGAAATAATTGGTTTGGATTTGATTTATCTAGATCCGAATGCATCTAGTATAAAAACTATTTCTAGATTCATCTGACAAATTCAAATCTCGGAAATAAAGGTTCCCCACATTCAGCTACAGTTTTTTTTAGAGTCCGGAGTTATCCCTATAACCAGTCACGGACTCACGGCCCATCAAAATTGCCCGGGCCGTGCCCGCTTTTGCTCTGGTCAGAGTGACAGCTCGCTAGTGATCACAGAGCACATCGCCGCGGCAGATAGAGTTCGCTTGGAGAGGGAGGCGCACGCCGCGCCACGCCACGGCGAGGCCACCAACACCACCGCAGCGCGCGCACACACACACACCGGCCATGCTCTCCCTCCTCCCGCCCGCGCGCCTCCGCGCCGCGCCCTCCGACGTTGCCGCAGCAGTATCGCCGCGCCGCCCGGCCGTCATCCTCCCAGTTACTGCCCCTTCCTTCCTCGTCCCTCGCCGCTCACGGCTTTCCTTTTTCTTTTCCCCTCCCCATCTGTCTCTCTGTGCGTGTGCGTGACGCGCGGCGGTCTGTCGTAGTGGCGCGCAGGGGCTCGGGAACAACACGGGCGACTACGCGCGGCTGGCCGCGGCGCTGCGGGACGACCACGGCGTGCCGTCCGTCGTCGCGCGGGTGTCGCGCCCCGACTGGCTCCGCAACGCCGCGGGGCTCGCCGACCCCAGATACTGGCGGGGCACCCTCCGCCCGCGCCCCGTGCTCGACTGGTATACCAACCTAAGCCTCTGCCTCTGAGGCATTCCGTCGAACGCACCGCGTGCTGCGCCTAACACCTTGCATGCGCTGCGCTGCAGGTACCTGAAACGGGTGGAGGAGGCGGTGTCCGAGGCCAGGGAACTATGCCCTCCAGGTTCGTACGTCTCCCAAATCATGGCGCAATTGCCGTCACTGATCAGTGCCACGCCAATGAAGCTCCAGCAGTTTTACTGCCCTTTTGTGCCATTGAACTTTTCGTAGTACTACTTAGCTTCAGTTGCCATGACAAGGAAATAATCCTGCTTCGAATTCACCATCTAGGGCCCGATTATTCCTTCCAATTTCAAACCCATTCCGGCATTCCTAGTTGCAGGCAGCCCTCTGACTGATTCTAGATTGCACATTGTACTCTCAACTGTCCACAATATCGATTCAAGATGTTAAAAGGTATAAGAGCATTCACGCTGACTCTCAACTGTCTGATGCTTGCAGATGTGAAGTTATCATTGGTAGGGCATTCGGCTGGCGGCTGGCTCGCGCGCGTATACATGGAGGAGTTCGGGACTTCTGACATAAGTCTACTGCTTACCCTTGGCACTCCCCACCTGTACGGTTTCCTATCTGATCATTGTTTGAACACTTGAGTCCGTACCCTGGTAGTAATAACTAAGGTTTATCCATTTCTAGCGCAAACTTCCATGTAAAGCTTAACCGCCTGTAGCTTTGGTTTGACAGTTCCTGTGGACAAGTTTATAAAATGGAGGAAAAATAGAATTGAGACTTCCCTTCGATTCTTTTCCTACAGTCCTAATCGTGCAGGCTTATGTTGCTACAACTTACAACAGTGTGGTGATACGCCTGCTACCTGCACAATATGCTTCAGACTTGCGTGTGGATTTTATTATCCTCATGTTTAGGAGATATGCCTAGCCCTTATTTTGGAACGGAGGAAATTTAATCCTGTTCCCTTGAAATTGAGTGGGATGTTTAGTTTAATCCTATCTGATCATTGTTTGAACACTTGAATTGGTAGTCTGGTGGTAATAACCAAGGTTTACCCCCTTCTAGCGCAAACTTCCATGTAAGCTTAACCACCCGTAGCTTTGGTTTGGCAGTTCTTGTGGACAGGTATCATGGATGGGCCTCGTACGTTACATATATGAATTATTATAAGATGGAGAAAAATAGAATCGAGACTTTGTTTTACAGTGCCCTTCTATTCTTTTCCTACAGTCCTAAACGTGCAGGTTATGCTTACAATAAGAGTGCTACCTGCACAATATGCTTCAGAGTTCAGACTTGCGTGTGGATTTTATCATCCTCATGTTTAGGAGATATGCCTAGCCCTTGTTTTGGAACAGGGGAAAATTTATCCTGTTCCCTTGAAATTGAGAGGGATATTTAGTTAAATTTCCTATCCGTCTGAAAGAGGATTGAGCCTAATACATATCCATCTGAAAAATCGCTTAAACCCTGACTGTTATGTTTCTCTTACAGGTGGATCCCTTAACAATAGTTATCTCCATATGTTCAATTCAAAATGTAACCCAGTACATACTATCATTTGACCAATTCCCTTTCCTTCTCTCTAATTGCTAGGCCACCTCCAAAAGGCGTATCTGGCGTAATTGACCAAACCAGAGGACTACTTTACTACGTCGAGGAGAATTGCGCCCCCGCAGTTTACACACCAGAACTACGCTACGTGTGCATTGCTGGAAGGTAACTTAAGCGACAATTCAGGGGTCTGCTTAGTTATCACTTCCATGTGAATCATATATACTTATCAGAGAACTTTGTTGACGGTTATCACACATTTTCTCTCGTTCACCAAAAATGCCCAAGGCATGTGCATTGCAGTACTATGTTATGCACGTTTTGCAAATGAAAAGGAGCATGACATAAAATATACTCCCTCCGTCTCAACATAGATGTCGGAAATTTATCTAAATTTGGATGTATCTAGACACTATTTAGTACCAGATACATCTAAATTTTGAAAAATGTGCGACATCTATTTTGAGACGGAAGGAGTATATGTATTGTCGTTCTCCTGGGAAGAGAAAATATCGAATTGTAATGATACATGCTATCATCACGTTCACTGGTTGGCTAAATTGTGAACATTCTTCCTGAAATAAGTCTTGTAAAACAGACATTTTGATTTCTAAAAGAATTACACTTTTGCTTACTTTGATTTTTTTTAAGGAGGCACGCTCCAATTTCTGTTATTAGAAACCCACTAGTTCTTAGAGAAAGAAAAAAAGAAACAATTGACATAGTTTAGCAGATCCTTAAGCACATTGCATGATACTCCAGAGCCGTCTAGTTATAGAACATCAAATGATAAGATGATCAATGGATTCATCTTGTTCTTTGCATCCACTCCGGATCAAGTTAAGACAGTGTTATAGTGTAGGTATTAACCTCCAGCAAGATGATTCATCTCACCATTTCAACCTGGCAGGTACATTCAGGGTGCTCCTCTAACTGGAAATTCCATTTCTACTACCGAAGAGATTGTCGCAGTGGATGCTCCATCAGAAGTAGCTGAAGCAGTCATGGTCAGCGCCGAAGATAAATCCGCTCGATCAGGCTCCACCTGGCGAGCTCGCTTCGTCGGACAAGGCTACAAACAGGTGAATCCCGCTGTAGCAACACCGCGGCTGTGAAATACCCCGTATTTATTTGATTCTAAAACAAAAGTATCTTCTCAACTAGGTTTGTGGACGCGCTGACGTGTGGGGAGACGGTGTCGTCCCCGAAATATCAGCACATCTGGAGGGGGCGCTGAATATAAGCTTCGATGGTGTGTACCATTCCCCTGTAGGTGCCGATGACGAGAGGCCCTGGTACGGCTCACCAGCGATCCTCGAGCAGTGGGTGCATCATCTCCTCAGTTGATACGTTTGTCGGCAAGATGGTCAGGCAGGGTCGTGCCACCAGCCCCAAGGAAGTCATCAGTAAATAGTGCGCATAGTAGCTCTGTAATGTACAGAAGATGCGAGTTTCCGTTTGTACGCAGCTTAAACTGTTTCAACTTCACCCTTTTTGTCAAATTGCTAGTGTACTAAACATAATTTCATATGTTTTGCCCTTTTGCCAAATTGTTGCAACCTGCAACATTATGTGCTCTACTGTAGAAGATAATTCAATTTGTATGAAACTGCAAGGCAACTACACGCACAACTTGAACTACAAAGAGATCTCCTGTTAATTACAGCCAGAAGGAAATCAATTAGAGGTTGTGGCTAAACAATACCAAAAAATACCAGAAACACAAGTGACCATCAAATCAACCGAGTGAAAGCTGCTAGCACAGATCTGACAACCTCCAAATTCACCATTCACTGCAACCAAACCAGCATGATATATATGACTAGGGCAAGGTTGGCATTGACAGACTAAACACTGAATCGCATCAACGTGCATGCGGGTACGCTCGCAGGATGGCAGGAGCTACGAACCACAAAACACCGCGAATCCTCTTTACATGCATCAGACACGGAACCCCCAAACATTAATGTCGAACAAGTCTGAAGTCTTAACAAGATCACGTCGTCGACTTAACTACCTAGTGGAACGTTCGACTTAACATGGATCGCAAAAGAAGCTTCCCAACACTGGTTCAGAGCTGAAAGCACCAGCGTCGGTGCCACTTGACTGCTTTAGTTAGTCTTGATGAAATGAGGGGACAGCAGCTTGGTGATCTCCATCATCCCGATCTTGTCCCTCCCAGCAAATATGCTCTTGAGCTTCTCGTCACAGAGGATCTCCCTCTTGTTTGCTGGGTTCTGTAAATCATGTGGAGAGAATTTGTATTACAGGATCACAAATAACAAGCTAGTCAACAAGTCAGTGGCAGTTGAACCGAAATTAGCAAATATATAATGCAACTGAAAACCATTATCATTATGGCTATAGATTTGCAAGTGCAGAGTATACTTTAAATGGAAACTAATTACCTATTTCAGATGGAGAAAACTAGGTGATGTAGGTTCAATTTTGCAATTAAGCAGGTGCAATCAATGAAATAAATCAATGATGCAGACATTTAATCGTTATTGAACAACTATCAACTATATACTCCCTCCTTCTCAAAATAGATGTCCCAAATTTGTCAAAATTTGGATGTATCTAGACACTATTTAGTACTAGATACATCCAAATTTAGACAAATCTTCAACATCTATTTCGAGACGGAGGGAGTATAAAAATTCCACCAACATAGAAATTTTCGCCTTACCAAGGCAGAACCTTGTGAACAAAAACATTAGGGCCTACCGGCTTAGCACCAGCGCTCAGCAAGCATTAGTGATTGTATGGTCTAGAAGAGAATCATGAAACTACAATTTTTATATAACCAAGCACCATTTCCAGAAAGAGCTGAAACTGAATTTTGAACACCAAGTGCCCTGCTCATAAACTTCACTATACTGAAGGTACAACTCAACAAGATCAGCACATAAGCAAAATGTCAGCAGGCATCATCTTTACTAAGTGAGATTCACACAATCTCTATCTAAACACCCAGAAATGAAATGAACTGCACCGAGGAGGGGTTTTCCCCATACACTTCTCTTTCTACATAAACAAATCAAAGACTCGGAAATACATCCCGGGTTGACAAAACTCCAATATGGAAACACTTCCATCTGAGATTTACAAAATCTCTATTCAATAAAGACTGAGAAATGGGGAATGAACTGCACCGTGGAGGGGCTTTCCCCTACTAGAATCTTGCAGCATAGACAGATCATAGACTCTAATCTAAACCAGAGCCAAGAAATATACCAGTGTTGACAAAACTCCTATTCCTATATGGAAACAGTTGCCTGAAACATCTGTCAAGCTGCGTGAACCAATTAAATCAAAATAACAAATAGCAGCAAATCCCTCATGAATAGCTCAAGGAAAACTAAAACCAAAGCCAATATTGGGGTTTCCTTCTTCCCCAAATCCCTCATGAATGCTTATGAACTTTGCAGTTTAAAGGCACGACTCAACAGCGTCAAGCACATAAGCAAAATGTCAGCAAGTGTCGTCTCTACTGAAGGTACAACTCAGCAACCACAGGACGTAAGCAAAATGTCAGCAAGCATCATCTCCATTAAGTGAGATTTACACAATATCTATCTAAACACCCAGAAATGGGGAATGAACTTCACCACAGAGGGGGTATCTCCCCTACTGTAATCATTCTACATAAACAAATCAGACTCTAATCTACCAGGGTTGACAAAACTGCTATATGAACACATTTCTCTGAAACTTGTGTCAAGTTCCATGCACAAATTAGATCAATCTACAGCAAAATACCAGCAAATCCCATCATAAATAGCTCAAAGAAACCTATAACCGAAGCCAACATTAGGTTTTCCTTCTTCCCACCACACCCACCCTATCCCAGCCAATACACACCAGTAGTTGACAGGAATCTCTAATAAAACCGACCGGAATGGGGCTTTCTTCCTCAAAACCCATCAATCCAGAGAACAAACCACATCACATCACGGAAGATTAGATAAATAGCGGAGGGAATAACAACTGGAGCTCCGTCCACGGGGAACTACCTGGAGGCCCTGGCCCTTGATGTAGGCCCAGACGATCTTGATGGCACCGGCGCGGGAGATCTCGGGCCCGCCGCCGGGGAACTTGCTGAGGGCCGCTGAGACGGGCACCGGACGCATGATCCCGCGCAGGTTCTTCGCCTCCGCCGCCTCCGCCTTGGTGGTCACCTTCGGGGGCACGGCCGCCCTCGCCGCCGCCGCCGCGGGCCTTTTGCCCCCCGCCGCCGCGGCGGAGGAGAAGGAGTTGGCCATGAGGGCCCGGCACCCGCGGAAAACCCTGGCCGCCGCCGCCGACATCGCCGTGGGATGGGGTGGGTGGTGGGTCTCGCTTCGGTGGAGGAGTACGGCGAGGGAGGGCGAGTGTTTTGTGGGGTTTAGGGTTTGGATTGCCGATTTGTATTTGGGAAATGGGAGTGGGGAGGAGGAGACCGGTCGCTTTTGCGCTCCAGCCCTTGGGTTTGTACGTAAATACGAGTTCGCATTGGCATTGGACGCCTATTGGGAGATACGGGCAGGCCCCGGAGTGACGAAAATGACCCGTTTGGATGCACGCATACGAGTTTGGGTTACGCCAGCGTGGACTATAAAGCAGCCCATGGCTAGGTCAATAAACGATGCTTGACTAGGCGTTTCCAGTGAGCCAGTCTCGGTGAACCAGGAAGATGCAAAAAGTGGCGTTCCTCGCACGAGCATATCCGATGGTGGTGTGAGCGGGAGCTTGGGCTGGACATATTCGTCCACCTTCCGCCGAAACACTCCCTTCCCGCTCACTACGAAAACCAAAACCACCATCCCTCCCCATCAGGTTGTATTCTCTGGTTAGTCAGCAACAGTCAGCTCCCTCATATCTGGCCATCGGTGGTACGATGCTCCCATGAAGAAAATTACCTCCTCTTCGTTGAGCCGTCTTTGCGGTCGCCATACCGAGCAAGGAAAGACAACAATGCTCGAGCTAATCGGTATGGGTGTAGCATCCCATCTGTCTAACATCTATAATGCTACATGGTCTAATAATAAAATGCTACTTCCTACATATAATTGTTGCATCATAATTATATCATGCTCATGTCATCATGCCACCTTGCATTTGAGCATCATATAAAACCCTTTTCTTTTGGATCTTGTCTCATATGCATTTATCAATTGTATTTGGTTCTTAATAAATTGTATTTGGTTCTTGATAAATGCTTGGTGCCCAAGTTGAGTTGGGGGCATATCTTTTATTTAACTCCACCGCCTTTTCTTGTCACTACCCCATAATTCCACCATCCAACTATATGTGAGCTTTGCATTTTATTTGGGTTTACCTCTAGCTCATGTGGGTTGGGATGGATCCACTTCTAATTCCACATGCTCCCATATATGTCTCATGTTGTTTTCACATTGTTGATATGTGGAGAGCCACATTGCCACCTTTGCATGCATGTGGTTAGTTTCACTTGCTCTATCTTCCATATGGTTTGTTTTGGGAATAATTGAGCATTGTTTAAATATAATTGTGGCCAAATGGTCTTCTAGTGGGACATACACACTAGCATGCCCAAATTATGTTCAAAGATGAGCATATTCCATCTATTCCACTTGGGACACAACTCTTTCCTTTTTGCTTGGCCTTAATTCCATATTTGGAAATGCATGTGCTAATAAATGCCCATGGTCTTTTACAATTGTTTTCACCATAGTAAATATTGCATTTATTATACATGCATGGGCCATACAAGATCATCCTCTTTTCTTTTTCTTTGGTTTTTCTTCGGTTTTGAGTAGGGCATGGCTTTTCTCCCATGATCTAACCTAGTTCCTCTTCCTCTCTTTATTCTATTTGGTGCCATCATCTAAACCTCACCCTCACCTCCCTATCTAACCCTAAACCTACACAACACCAAACCCTAGCTACTTCCTCTTCTCATTCCATCCCTCCTATCCTAATCACCACTCCACCAGGCCGAGCCTCCCTAGGCCAGCACCACCTGGCCCTGCCCTAGCTGGCCTTGGCTAGACCAAACCCAGCCCGAGCCACCCCTGCCGAACCCCCATGCCGGTCTAACCCTAGCCGAGCCCCTTCCCTCTCGGTTCCTCTCTCCCGCTGCCTAGCAACACCCCACCCGAGCCACACCTGCACCGTGCCACCCCGACCCGCAGCTCCAGCCAGCCTCGACCCTCCCCTGGTCCACCGACCGAGAGAGGCGAGAAAGGTGGTCACCACCACCTATTCCAACCCGAGCCCATGTGCACCTCCCTCTTCCCTTATCTACTCCCTCCCCTGCCATGCAGCATCTCCAGATCTCCCAGGGCTCTTCCCAGCTCCTTTCCACCCCACCCGCCTGCTACCTTCCCCTCTCTCTTCCATCGCCACACCACCGTCGGCATCTGCTCGCCACCACCGTAGAAAGGAGAAGGGCGTGGCGTCTGGTTGTCGAGGAAGACCGAGGAGATCCTCTAGACCAGCCCCGTACCCGGAGACGAGGAGGAGGAGACGGCCAGCCCCGCTGCACACCGTCGAGCCGAAGCAAACCCTAGCCCCGGAGCAGTAGCAACGCCGTCGATTCCCTGCGCTCCGGCCCGATCCGCCACCACCAACACACTCCCGGTGAGCGCCTGAGTCTCCTAGACATCTTCCCCCTGTCTATCTCTTCCTGGACACGCGGCGCACTCTGACGAGCACTCTATGTGCACCGCGCTCGCGTTCGCCTTCTCGTCGTTGCGCCGCAGTAACCTCACCTGGCTGCGCCATCGAATCCCATCACCAACCCGAGCCAGTCCTAGCGGTAGCAGCCGCCTGCGCGCGTACGCTAGATCGCCAGTTCGAGCCCCCGCCGTGCCGCGCTCTGTCCGACAGTTTCGTCAGAGAACAATATGTGGAAGAAAAACAGTAGCCGGGGCTTTTTCCCGAATACCCCCTGCATCTTTTTGCGGCTCAACCCGCGCTCCACCAAGGCCCGCTTGTCAGCTGCTGTGGCGTTTTATAAAAAGGTACCCAGGGTTTTTGGTTCCTCAACCCGCAGTCCCCCGGATCCGCCATGTGTCCGACCCTGGCTGGCGCGCCCGCATAGTGGCCCCGCGATACGTTGGCCCACCCGTCCGTCTCTGCGGCTGGGTGAACCCGCGGTGAGAAAAGCCTCGCGTAGAGCCGTTGCCCCACCTGCCGCTGAGTCAGCGTGGGACCCCGTGCATCAGTGACTCGAGCTAGTCCCACCTGAGTACAAAAGGTTTCTGTGAGCCTTTTCAAAATAAAGATAATTCCAGAAAATTGCATATTTGTTTCAATATCCAGAAATTAATAACTTTTTATTGATAAATTCAATAATACAAATAATACATGTTTTCGAATCAGAAAAATGTGAGGATTTCAAATATGCCATCCAAAATAATGTTTGGCTAATTTAAATTTTCGAAATTGTTTAATTGCAATAAAAATGCCTTTTCTCAATTAATTAATAACTTTAATTCTATAACTCCAAATTGGACAAATAATATGTCTAAGTCGATCAGCGCGACGAGCATGTTCTGTTTATGCATTCCTTGATATGAGTTGAAGCATGCATCATATAAATATTCAAATCCAGAACTGTTTATGGTAATAAAACTAGACCAAATAATTAATAAAATGAGTTGTTCTTGTCCCCACACCTCACCCTTGCCATGCTATATTATTGCCATGTAAATTGTGCATAATTCATCATGGCATGCCTGTTTGCTTGTCGCATTTTATTCATATGCTTGTGCACTTTATTTATGTTGGCCCTTGTTTGTTTGGTTCTTCTTTCGAATAGACGCCGAGCAGGGGAATTATCAAGAATCCCAGGAGTACTACCCAGATCCATCTCTCGCTTCAACTGAACTACCAGGCAAGCACTACCACATGCTTGCATACATATAGTACCTATTGCCTCTATCTTATTCTTGCATCATTGAGTCGCGGTTGCATTAAACTGAATCCCAAGTATTGCATAGCCTTACTTTTAAACCCCACCGAAGCTTGTTCCTCCATCCTATGAGCCATTACTACAGGAGTTGTTTGAGCCATGCGAGTCGTAGAACAGCATGTGTAGGGTATGTGAGTGTCTGATGGATAACGAGGTACCTAAACAACTTAACCTGAGTAGTAATGAGATAACTAATGAAAGAGGCATCGATGGACAATATCTGTCATTTGGTTTTTATGTCCACTTGTGTCCCGTAGGACCCCGAGTACTTGATACCTGTTCCTTGACTATTCGCACTATCCACATACGGGAGACTCTATGAATCCCCCTTTGCATGAGCTTGATTTGCACTTTATTTCTTGGGGCCACAAAATAGTTTGGGGCTTTATTACTATCATGTACTTATGCCATGCTTTACTGCTTTATTTACGATTGTGCGTGGAGCACATGTACTGTTTAGGGATCGTGGCACGATTTCGCGGTATCGACAAGCCCAGTCACACTTTCGGGTTCCTAGTCGTTTACAGCCGTTCTCGCAAATCCTGGGTCCCTCTCGAAGCCGGCCAACTTCGTTGCAGGTAGCTTATTGGGGTGGCCCCCTGAAATAAATTATGAATCCTGTGAATGCTTTGTCGTGAAAGCCTCGTTGGGTTTTGATTTGGTTTTTCCGAGGTTGATCATGTGTGTGTTGCTATCTGTGCACCCCTGTAGGGTAAATCTTTCTGAAAGCCGTGTCCGCGATTATGGACGACTTGGAGCACAGTTTCTCGATCATAGACAAGTATAACTAAAGTACCGCTTTTAATTTGACTAAATATCTGACTAGTAATTAGTGCAATACTCATGGAATGGTTAATAAAACTGCCAACGGATGGGTTGTTCGTCCGCTTTCTCGTTGGTAAGCGAGAAGGAGGATGGATCTGTTACTTTATACTGTTATAACTGTTGTTTCTAATTAACGGACATGCGCCTATCCTTGGTTAGGCGGATGGTTAGCGAGTATCTATAGGCTTGTTAGTTATTCTCTTTCGCTGCAATTGTGTCACCCCAGGTATATGTCCCCTTTAGAGGCATAAATACTTGCTGAGTACCCCTAGGGTCTCACACGATAAATTGTTTGATTCAGATGAACAGTGCATTCGCAAGATGGATACTGGGTGGAGGAGACAGATGATATTGGCAACGATCACTCGGTGTAGAGATTCCGGGGATGGGGATCCGTGAGATCTGTGGGCAGGAGGTGCTTATTTATGTGGCATCTTATGCCGATTTGCTTCTTATCCGTACTCGGATCTTGTTTCCCGCTTCCGCTTGATACTCTGTTGATTGATGTATGAGGAGCTATCCTACAATATTATCTCTATCTAGGATATTTGGATCTTGTCGTATGGCGTTGCAATATTTCTATTTCTTTTAGATGGTATGGCTCTGAGAACTGTTGTAAGGTAGCTTGCATACATACTCACTTGTGTATGTATTTGATCTCTTCGCCTGTTGCCTACGCCGCTCGCTCTTGTCCCGATGTTTTTGGAAGTGGTTAGGGCGGTCAACGGGCCTACACGTGGGTGGCCCTGGGCCCCCGCTATAAAACCCTTAACCACTTTTGGTTTATCCAGGCTTGAACTTAGAGCGTAGGGTCCGAGGTTGTTACAATTGGTATCAGAGCCATCCCGCCCTTCAGGGTCTCAGCCAAATGGTCGTTGTCAGTCTAGCTAATATTTTGATAGCTATGTATACTAGGGAAAAACAAAACGCGAGAGTAGGACTGCTTCCAGTTTTCTTATTACCCACCCACCCACCCTTTTCTGGTAAGGAAGTGTAATGTTTCCAATCCTCTTCTAAAAATTCAAACTAGGATTCACGTGTTCTGGGTTCTGTAGTACCATAGGTTGTGTGTGTGTGGGTAATTCCTTGTCTATCTGTTGCATCCAACTTATTATCGCTATCTGCCTTTTGGTTATAAACTATTGGTACATTCCATACCGACAGGCTTTTGTGAACCGACGCGATCTGTCTTACTCTTTGTTATCCGACGCTATCTTGTTTGGGGTGTTTGTTTTCCATAGTTGTTAATCTTTATGTTCATCTTAAGAAGGAAGAGAGTTGGGATATGTGTTTTACTTATTCATGTGCGGAGTAATGATTTGAGTGCGGGATGGAGTCGCGACCATACCACTACTTTTATCATTCGCTCTTGTATATCGAATTGGTAGAGTTACTAATCTTGATTCGTTAAGTGGTTTTACGCATATAGCGGTATTTTAATGCCGAAATTTGCGATTTTTTTCTTTAATAGCTTTGTCTACCACACTCCTTGTTCAGTCGTGTGCGTTATGCTTACTATCTTCTAGGTGCTTTGAACTTTGCTGATATTTTAATATCATCTTAGTAATTTGTATCCTTAATCTTGGTTAATTCCATTTTGGTACTATTTTGGATTATTATTATTCTCCATCATAGTACTGACTTGTGTTTTATATCAATCACAGGATGGCACAACCACGCCGCACTGAAGATGACATAACACCTGAACTAGGGGCTACGTTGGCAAGTATTGCTAATGCCTTGGGAACAATGCAACAGAACCAGCAACGCTTTGAAGAAAGTGTCAGGAGGAATGAGTTTGTTCCGCTACCTCCACCTCCCAAGCGAGGAGACATCAAGGGCTTTCTGAAGTTTAACCCGTGCCACTTTAAGGTGTCTGATCAGCCACTGGATGCTGATGATTGGCTTTGTGAGATGTCAAGGTTGTGGAGGACTGCTGATGTACCTGAACAAGAATGGGTAAAATGCACCACGCACCTTCTGAAATGAGACGCAGCTCTATGGTGGGAGAATTACCTGAAGGCAAACCACTATGGTTTTCAGCCTACTTGGGAGCAGTTCACTGGGGCTTTCAAAGAGCAATACGTGTCAGAAATTGTCATGGAAAGGATGAAGGACGTGTTTCTCAACCTCAAGCAGGGCAATGACAATGTCAACACCTATATCAGAAACTTCATGAATCTTTCTCGGTATGGTGGCGATGAGATCTCTGATGACAAGAAGAAACAAAAGAGGTTCAGGCAAGGGCTCAATGCATCTATCAAATATGCAATCACTCATGCAAGGCCGGGGTATTTTCTGGAACTCCAACATACAGCTCTACAGGAAGAAGCCAGTAGGCAAGTGTTCGAGGAGTCCAAGAAACACAGCCGTGACACAGCAAGCTCTTCAGCTATGATAGCTCCTTCTAAGCGCCGCGTGTGGGTTCCTAATACCGCACCGCCGCTCCCGGCTCCACCAAGACCTTCAAGCTACGCGGCAAGGCCACCAAACTCCTTCAACGCTGCTCCTAGGGGCTACAACCACAACTACCCTAGAGCGTCTGGCGGAGTCCCTGGCTACGCTGCTCCACGTCCACCTGGTGCTTGTTACACTTGTGGGAACACTGGGCATCAACACTGGAGTTGTCCCATGAACAACAAAGCTCTTCCTCCACCACCTCAAAGACCTGCAGCAAGTTCTTCTATGGTTTGTGCACCTCCACCTCGGGCTCTCAACATCAACACCAAGCCCGGGTCCACTGTTGCTCGTGCCAGCTGTGTCAACGTCGCTCAAGATGAACATGCACCTGGAGTTGTGCTGGGTACGCTTTCTGTTAACTCAGTTTCTGCACAAGTGTTATTCCATACTGGTGCATCGCATTCTTTTGTGTCTCAAAGGTTCTCTCAGCAACAAGGTCTTCCGCTTCAATCCTTGTCCAAGGTTCTTAGGGTGCAATCACCGGGGACAACTATGAAGGCTTCTCAAATAAGCCATGGGAACCAAATTGAAATTGGCAACCAAATTTTTCATGCATCCCTCATTGAATTGGGCAATTCAGATATTGATGTCATATTGGGCATGGATTGGTTAACAACAAATGCAGCTGTGATTGATTGTGCTGAACGCTCGGTTTCTCTGAAAAATCCTGAAGGCCATATAGTCTATTCTCCAAGTCTGACTCCTGCAATTCAGCTTTTCTCTTTGGCGGCTCTGAATGATGATGCTATGGAGGCTATTCAGAGTGTTCCGGTGGTCCGTGAGTTCCCAGATGTTTTTCCTGAAGAGTTACCAGGTATGCCTCCTGATCGAGAGGTCGAGTTTGTGATTGAGCTTGAACCTGGAACCGCCCCTATCTCCAAGCGGCCTTATAAAATGGGTCCTGCTGAGTTGGCCGAACTCAAACGTCAGCTTGATGAACAAGAGAAGTTGGGTTTCATTTAGCACAGTACTTCTTCTTGGGGTAGCCCAACCATCTTTGTGAAGAAGTGAGACCGCACTGATAGACTTTGTGTTGACTATCGGGCTCTCAATGCTAAAACCATCAAGAATAAATATCCCCTTCCGCGGATTAATGATCTCTTCGATCAGCTAGCTAGAGCTGTGGTATTCTCTAAGCTTGATTTGAGAAGTGGATATCATCAAATCAAGATTCGCAAGGAAGATGTTCCCAAGACAGCTTTCACCACCCGCTATGGCCTGTACGAGTACACGGTCATGTCCTTCGGTCTCGCCAACGCACCTACCACCTTCTCGAGGCTTATGAACTCGGTTTTCATGGAGTATCTTGATAAGTTCGTTGTGGTCTATCTGGATGACATTCTAGTCTATTCTAAGTCAAAGGAAGAACATGAAGAACACCTTCGGTGTGTCCTAAACAAGCTTCGTGAGAACCGCATGTATGCAAAGTTCTCCAAGTGTGAGTTCTGGCTGCCTGAAGTCACCTATCTGGGTCACGTCATCTCTGCTAAGGGCATTGCCGTCAACCCAGAAACTGTTCGGACAATTGTTGAGTGGCTTCCACCCAAAAATGTCAAAGAAGTCCGTAGTTTCCTTGGTTTGGCTAGTTACTGCCGTCGCTTCGTTCAGAACTTCTCGAAGATTGTGAAACCTCTTACCGATCTCCTCAAGAAAGGCAAGAAATACCTTTGGTCTCCTGCATGTCAAGCAAGCTTTGAAACCCTCAAAGAGAAGCTCACTTCCACACCAGTCTTGATTCCTCCAGATACATCAAAGCCTTTCCAGATATTCTGTGACGCCTCATTGCAAGGATTGGGTGCGGTCCTCATGCAAGAAAAGCAAGTCGTTGCTTATGCTTCCCGTCAGTTGAAAACTCATGAGCTCAACTATCCAACACATGATCTTGAACTTGCAGCGGTTGTCTTCGCTCTAAAAGTATGGAGGCACTACTTGCTTGAGAACCGTTGTGAGATCTTTTCTGACCACAAAAGCCTGAAGTATATCTTCACTCCGTCGGACCTCAACCTTCGCCAAAGGAGATGGATTGAAGCAATTAATGACTTCGATCTCACCATCAACTACACTCCAGGCAAAGCTAATGTCATGGCCGATGCTCTCAGCCGAAAAGCTTATGTCAACAACCTCATGGTGGAAGCACAACAACCTCTCCTGTGCGAGGAATTCCGCCAGCTCAACCTTGAAATTGTGGATCAAGGGTATCTTCTGAATCTTCTGGCAACCCCTCTCTTGGAAGAAAAAGTTTGCTCCATTCAACTTGGTGATCCTTACACTAAAAACATCATCTCCAAGATTCAGCTTCCGAAGTATGAACCTTTCCACCTTGACGACCAAGGCACTCTATTCTTTAAGCACCGGATGTTCGTTCCGAAGTATCCGGGTTTGAGAGAGCAAGTTCTTAAAGAAGCTCATGATTCTGTTCTTTTTATCCACCTTGGCAGCACTAAGATGTACATGTACCTGAAAACACAATATTGGTGGCCTGGATTGAAACAATATTGTGCCAAGTATGTCTCGGAGTGTGATGTCTGCCGCAGAGTTAAAGCTGTCCATCAGAAACCTTCCGGTCTTCTACAGCCATTGAAGCCTCCGGAATGGAAATGGGAGAAAGTAGAGATGGACTTCATAACTGGGTTTCCAAGGTCGCAGAAAGGCAACAATGCAATCTTTGTTGTCATCGACAGGCTTTCTAAAGTGGCTCACTTCTTCCCCGTCAAGGAAACAATTTTAGCAATTCAGTTGGCTGAGCTCTATATCAACAGAATTATCTCTCTGTATGGGGTTCCTCTTGAGATCAGTTCAGACCGTGGAAGCATCTTCACTTCCAAGTTCTGGGGAAGTTTCCAAAATGCTTTGGGAACAAATTTGAACTTCAGCACTGCATATCACCCTCAGTCGCAAGGACAAGTTGAAAGGATCAATCAGATTCTAGAAGATATGCTCCGTGCTTGCGTCATCTCTTTCGGCATGAAGTGGGAAGAATGCCTTCCTTATGCTGAATTCTCTTACAACAATAGCTTCCAGAAGAGTCTAAAGATGGCACCATTTGAGGTTCTCTATGGACGCAAATGCAGAACTCCGATTGGTTGGTCGGGCACAGGTGAAAGAACATTGTTTGGCCATGACATTGTAACTCAAGCGCATGAGAAGGTTCACATCATTCTTGAAAACCTGAAGGTTGCGCAAAGTCGCCAGAAGAGCAACTATGACAGAAAGCACACAAACATGGAGTATGTCCCTGGTGATCTCGTTTACCTTCGTGTCACTCCCATGAGAGGCACGCACCGGTTTGGTATCAAAGGGAAGCTGGCTTCTAGATACATCGGTCCTTTCAAAGTTCGGGGAAGAAGAGGAGAAGTCGCTTATGCTCTTGAGCTTCCTGAAAAACTCAAGGTCCATGATGTTTTCCATATCTCTCAACTCAAGAAGTGCTTCAAGGATCCTGGCAGGACCGTGGACCATGAGCTCATCAATCTCCAAGAAGATCTGTCTTATCAAGAACACCCCACAAAAATCCTAGAAGTCGCAGAAAGAAAGACTCGCAACAAGTCTATCAAGTTCTGCAAGGTGCAGTGGTCGCACCATTCCGTTGATGAAGCCACTTGGGAACGCGAGGATGAGCTCCGTGCCAAGTATCCTACCCTCTTCGTGTCTTCTTCTTCTTCCTAGAATCTCGGGGTGAGATTCCTGTTTAGTGGGGGAGAGTTGTAGCATCCCATCTGTCTAACATCTGTAATGCTACATGGTCTAAGAATAAAATGCTACTTCCTACATATAATTGTTGCATCATAATTATATCATGCTCATGTCATCATGCCACCTTGCATTTGAGCATCATATAAAACCCTTTTCTTTTGGATCTGTCTCATATGCATTTATCAATTGTATTTGGTTCTTAATAAATTGTATTTGGTTCTTGATAAATGCTTGGTGCCCAAGTTGAGTTGGGAGCATATCTTTTATTTAACTCCACCACCTTTTCTTGTCACCACCCTATAATTCCACCATCCAACTATATGTGAGCTTTGCATTTTATTTGGGTTTACCTCTAGCTCATGTGGGTTGGGATGGATCCACTTCTAATTCCACATGCTCCCATATATGCCTCATGTTGTTTTCACATTGTTGATATGTGGAGAGCCACATGGCCACCTTTGCATGCATGTGGTTAGTTTCACTTGCTCTATCTTCCATATGGTTTGTTTTGGGAATAATTGAGCATTGTTTAAATATAATTGTGGCCAAATGGTCTTCTAGTGGGACATACACACTAGCATGCCCAAATTATTTTCAAAGATGAGCATATTCCATCTATTCCACTTGGGACACAACTCTTTCCTTTTTGCTTGGCCTTAATTCCATATTTGGAAATGCATGTGCTAATAAATGCCCATGGTCTTTTACAATTGTTTTCACCATAGTAAATATTGCATTTATTATACATGCATGGGCCATGCAAGATCATCCTCTTTTCTTTTTCTTTGGTTTTTCTTCGGTTTTGAGTAGGGCATGGTTTTTCTCCCATGATCTAACCTAGTTCCTCTTCCTCTCTTTATTCTATTTGGTGCCATCATCTAAACCTCACCCTCACCTCCCTATCTAACCCTAAACCTACACAACACCAAACCCTAGCTACTTCCTCTTCTCATTCCATCCCTCCTACCCTAAACACCACTCCACCAGGCCGAGCCTCCCTAGGCCAGCACCACCTGGCCCTGCCCTAGCTGGCCTTGGCTAGACCGAACCCAGCCCGAGCCACCCCTGCCGACCCCCCATGCCGGTCTAACCCTAGCCGAGCCCCTTCCCTCTTGGTTCCTCTCTCCCGCTGCCTAGCAACACCCCACCCGAGCCACACCTGCACCATGCCACCCCGACCCGCAGCCCCAGCCAGCCTCGACCCTCCCCTGGTCCACCGACCGAGAGAGGAGAGAAAGGTGGTCGCCACCACCTATTCCAACCAGAGCCCATGTGCACCTCCCTCTGCTCTTATCTACTCCCTCCCCTGCCGTGCAGCATCTCCAGATCTCCCAGGGCTCTTCCCAGCTCCTTTCCACCCCACCGGCCTGCTACCTTCCCCTCTCTCTTCCATCACCACACCACCGTCGGCATCTGCTCGCCACCACCGTAGAAAGGAGAAGGGCGCGGCGTCTGGTTGTCGAGGAAGACCGAGGAGATCCTCTGGACCAGCCCCGTACCCGGAGACGAGGAGGAGGAGATGGCCAGCCCCGCTGCACACCGTCGAGCTGAAGCAAACCCTAGCCCCAGAGCAGTAGCAACGCCGCCCATCCCCTGCGCTCCGGCCCGATCCGCCACCACCAACACACTCCCGGTGAGCGCCCGAGTCTCCTAGACATCTTCCCCATGTCTATCTCTTCCTGGACACGCCGCGCACTCCGACGAGCACTCTCTGTGCACCGCGCTCGCGTTTGCCTTCTCGTCGTTGTGCCGCAGTAACCTCACCTGGCTGCGCCGTCGAATCCCATCACCAACCCGAGCCAGTCCTAGCGGTAGCAGCCGCCTGCGCGCGTACGCTAGATCGCCAGTTCGAGCCCCCGCCGCGCCACGCTCTGTCCGACAGTTTCGTCAGAGAACAATATGTGGAAGAAAAACAGTAGCCGGGGCTTTTTCCCGAATACCCCCTGCATCTTTTTGCGGCTCAACCCGCGCTCCACCGAGGCCCGCTTGTCAGCTGCTGTGGCGTTTTATAAAAAGGTACCCAGGGTTTTTGGTTCCTCAACCCGCAGTCCCCCAGATCCGCCATGTGTACGACCCTGGCTGGCGCGCCCGCGTAGTGGCCCCGCGATACGTTGGCCCACCCGTCCGTCTCTGCGGCTGGGTGAACCCGCGGTGAGAAAAGCCTCGCGTAGAGCCGTTGCCCCACCTACCGCTGAGTCAGCGTGGGACCCCGCGCATCAGTGACTCGAGCTAGTCCCACCTGAGTACAAAAGGTTTCTGTGAGCCTTTTCAAAATAAAGATAATTCCAGAAAATTGCATATTTGTTTCAATATCCAGAAATTAATAACTTTTTATTGATAAATTCAATAATACAAATAATACATGTTTTCGAATCAGAAAAATGTGAGGATTTCAAATATGCCATCCAAAATAATGTTTGGCTAATTTAAATTTTCGAAATTTTTTAATTGCAATAAAAATGCCTTTTCTCAATTAATTAATAACTTTAATTCTATAACTCCAAATTGGACAAATAATATGTCTAAATCGATCAGCGCGACGAGCCTGTTCTGTTTATGCATTCCTTGATATGAGTTGAAGCATGCATCATATAAATATTCAAAATCAGAACTGTTTATGGTAATAAAACTAGACCAAATAATTAATAAAATGAGTTGTTCTTGTCCCCACACCTCACTCTTGCCATGCTACATTATTGCCATGTAAATTGTGCATAATTCATCATGGCATGCCTGTTTGCTTGTCGCATTTTATTCATATGCTTGTGCACTTTATTTATGTTGGCCCTTGTTTGTTTGGTTCTTCTTTCGAATAGACGCCGAGCAGGGGAATTATCAAGAATCCCAGGAGTACTACCCAAATCCATCTCTCGCTTCAACTGAACTACCAGGCAAGCACTACCACATGCTTGCATACATATAGTACCTATTGCCTCTATCTTATTCTTGCATCATTGAGTCGCGGTTGCATTAAACTGAATCCCAAGTATTGCATAGCCTTACTTTTAAACCCCACCGAAGCTTGTTCCTCCATCCTATGAGCCATTACTACAGGAGTTGTTTGAGCCATGCGAGTCGTAGAACAGCATGTGTAGGGTATGTGAGTGTCTGATGGATAACGAGGTACCTAAACAACTTAACCTGAGTAGTAATGAGATAACTAATGAAAGAGGCATCGATGGACAATATCTGTCATTTGGTTTTTATGTCCACTTGTGTCCCGTAGGACCCCGAGTACTTGATACCTGTTCCTTGACTATTCGCACTATCCACATACGGGAGACTCTATGAATCCCCCTTTGCATGAGCTTGATTTGCACTTTATTTCTTGGGGCCACAAAATAGTTTGGGGCTTTATTACTATCATGTACTTATGCCATGCTTTACTGCTTTATTTACGATTGTGCGTGGAGCACCTGTACTGTTTAGGGATCGTGGCACGATTTTGCGGTATCGACAAGCCCAGTCACACTTTTGGGTTCCTAGTCGTTTACAACCGTTCTCGCAAATCCTGGGTCCCTCTCGAAGCCGGCCAACTTCGTTGCAGGTAGCTTATTGGGGTGGCCCCCTGAAATAAATTATGAATCCTGTGAATGCTTTGTCGTGAAAGCCTCGTTGGGTTTTGATTTGGTTTTTTCGAGGTTGATCATGTGTGTGTTGCTATTTGTGCACCCCTGTAGGGTAAATCTTTCTGAAAGCCGTGTCCGCGATTATTGACGACTTGGAGCATAGTTTCTCGATCATAGACAAGTATAACTAAAGTACCGCTTTTAATTTGACTAAATATCTGACTAGTAATTAGTGCAATACTCATGGAATGGTTAATAAAACTGCCAACGGATGGGTTGTTCGTCCGCTTTCTCGTTGGTAAGCGAGAAGGAGGATGGATCTGTTACTTTATACTGTTATAACTGTTGTTTCTAATTAACGGACATGCGTTTATCCTTGGTTAGGCGGATGGTTAGCGAGTATCTATAGGCTTGTTAGTTATTCTCTTTCGCTGCAATTGCGTCATCCCAGGTATATGTCCCCTTCAGAGGCATAAAGACTTGCTGAGTACCCCTAGGGTCTCACACGATAAATTGTTTGATTCAGATGAACAGGTGTATTCGCAAGATGGATACTGGGTGGAGGAGACAGATGATGTTGGCAACGATCACTCGGTGTAGAGATTCCGGGGATGGGGATCCGTGAGATCTGTGGGCGGGAGGTGCTTATTTATGTGGCATCTTATGCCGATTTGCTTCTTATCCGTACTCGGATCTTGTTTCCCGCTTCCGCTTGATACTCTGTTGATTGATGTATGAGGAGCTATCCTACAATATTATCTCTATCTAGGATATTTGGATCTTGCCGTATGGCGTTGCAATATTTCTATTTCTTTTAGATGATATGGCTCTGAGAACTGTTGTAAGGTAGCTTGCATACATACTCATTTTTGTATGTATTTGATCTCTTCGCCTGTTGCCTACGCCGCTCGCTCTTGTCCCGATGTTCTTGGAAGTGGTTAGGGCGGTCTACGGGCCTACACGTGCGTGGCCCTGGGCCCCTGCTGTAAAACCCTTAAACACTTTTGGTTCATCTAGGCTTGAACTTAGAGCGTAGGGTCCGAGGTTGTTACAATGGGGGTAAGCTCAATTCCCCCCATCTCGAGGGTTCGGGTTTTCAGCTGACTCGATTTCGTTTGTTAGGACCTCACAGACATGGACTATGCTCCTGACTGCATTGAAGACCCCACCTTCCGTTGCATAGCAGTAGATTGTCTCGAGGTGTGCCGTGTCCACAAGCTTAAGCCTGTCAAGCGTGTTACATTTGAAGGAAGCAACACTTGGCGTAGATTCTATCTCTATGAGATGCAGAATGTAAGTTCTTCTGATTTCTCACTTACTAGCTCATCCATTAGTTGTGAACATGAACATGTGATCTGAGTACTCACTCATTAGCCCATCCATTAGATTTGACCATGAACTTCTTATTGGAGTCCTCACTTACTAGCTCATCCATTAGAAGTGTGACCATGACCTTCTGATAAGAGTCCCCACTTACTAGTTTATCCATTAGTTGTGACCATGAACTTCTGATTAGATGTGACCATGAACTTATGATTTGCAGGAAGTCACAAACTATGGTTTTGTGGATTGGTTGGATAAGGAATGGCTAGAAACAACAAAAAATGCATTAAGAAGACTTTGCTATATCATGACAGCAGTAGTGCAAGATTCAACAAGAGGATTGAGAATGCAAAGTTGGTGAAGGAGCAAGCTGATGAGAAGAACAAGATTGACAATAAGTACTCAAGCCTGTTAACTAATATGAAGAAATTCATGGATGAAGGACAACACTCTGAAATATGAGGAGGAATCGGTGGAGAAGTATAAGGAGATGAGTTTGCAGATGACTGAAGCGTTCAAGAATGAACTAGATATGAGAAATCGGGTGTAGAAATCTCAAGCAGAGATAATGAAGGTGAGGGAGAAGAAATGGGATGAAAAGAATGGTATGAAGGAGGAAAATTAGAAGCTAGAGTACATGCTCTTTGATATGCTCACAACTAGTGAGGCTAATAAGGATAAGCTGGAGAAAATTAAGAAAATTTGTGATAGTTGACTTCTAATTCTAGTGATTTTATACCTATGGACTAAAACCTTCTCATGATCAAATATTCTCATGAGGTGTTATATAGTAACCTCTCATGTGATGGTGAACTAGTGGTGGTGGTATAATGACACCCACTTTTGATGTGGTTATAGTTTAACCCCATGGTTATACGCTGAACTGTGATCCCCTTTTGGCAACGATGATGCATACACATGTTAGTGTAATGCGATGCAAGTTATGACTAGTACATGCTTAGTACGATGTTTTTCTTCTTGTGTTGTTCATGTTGTTTTGCTTGTGTTGTTCTGGTTGTTATGATTGTCTTGTTTGTGTTGTTATGCTTGTATTTTAGGAACTTGTGTTGTTCGTGATGCTATGGCATACTTTTATGGTGATCTCACCACAAGGTAGAAGAAGGTGATCATAATGGGCTTCCTGTGGGCTACCAAACAAGAGTAGTTTTGCATGAGATAGCCTAATAGAGTAATGCACATGCAACAAACAACCCTGACATAATAGCCCAATCCATGCAACCATCTCTTATGCAGAATACTAAACGGGCTGCACAAGGTGACCCAAGCCTATTTATGTTTATCATTGTCAACCTCGGTCATGTATGGCTGGGGCGAAAAAGTTATGCATGCTACCATACGCGCCCATTGTAAATATGTTGTTGACCATGTTGCAATATATCCTTTTTCCAGCAGCAAATAGCTTCAGATGACAACCACCCGCCCGAACCCAAAGCCAGCACCCGTCTACACGTTAAGAGTAGCGATGCAGCAGAAGGTTGTTCTAATCATGCTAATGGTACTCCTGCGGCATTTTGCTTCCATGACTCTAGGATGCTTCTTCAGAAGTTATATGCAAGTGTCCCTAAAAAAAGTTATATGCAAAGTGTAACAGGTTTAGACGGCACAAGACCTATAGATGCAGTGGCAGAGCCAGTAGGGGGTCGAGGAGGGGCGGCCGCCCCGGATCGCCAATTGCGGAGCAGGATTGCCCGCCTACATCTCCTGCTCAGAAATTTCAAGGACTCACAACCCAGCGGCGGCACAAGCGCGTTTAGCCATTACATGGAATGGTCAAAGGTTTTTTTTCCAGACAAGCCAGAGACGAACCATTTCGGGGGATTGGGGAAGTGATAAAAAGAAATCTGTCATGGGCCAAATGGTAACTGGAATTAGAAAATGCCTAGAAAAAAGCGCGACTAGGCATTAAAAAACAAAGTGCACAACCAAGGTGTGCACGACAACCTCAATTGGTATTTCTCCATGTCCGCTAAAAAGACCACATGATCCGGCGGTCCTTGCATCAGTGGCATACCGAGAGACTCTCATTTAGGAGGTGTTATTGGTCGCTTGAAGCAGCACGCACGGTCAGCGTCGTGGGCCGCGACCCACCGACATCGTCTTCTTCCTGCTGCTGCCACCACTGCGAACGAGTGCGAGCACCCCCAAACCCTAAGATCTCTTCCTCTGCTTCGCCGACAACGCCACGACCAACCGCGCCGTCCCTGTCTCCGGCCTCGTTGCTCCTTCGTCATCCTTGTTGGTGGGTCGGCCCATGCGCGACGGTAAAAGGAAAGGGGGTGTGCGGCGCGAGCAAATAGCGCCGCAATAAGCGGCAATTAGCATTTGGCCTTTCTTCTTGGCGCTAGATCTTCACCTCACTCGTAGTAAGAGAGTTACCCCGATTGCCTTGAGGTGGTCGAGAGTTAGGGCCCATGATGGAGGCTACGTACATATGCAAATTTAGCAGCGTGATAAGCCAAATAAAATCGAAATCGGCTTATTTCCACGTAGTCATGTAATCCAGTAAATATATTGAGTAATGAAGTGGCAGCTGATTTCCCCATTAAAAATCCTACTTGCCCGTCCTGGTCTCGAAACAAGTTCATATTAGTAGTTTCTAAGTCATCTCTATCTTTCTTTATGATGTTATAGTAGTTGTACTTCATAACCGAAAATTGATTTTTTAGACCATTTATTCTGTTGAGTATACTTGCTTTTGTGCATTAAAAAATTTAGACCTGGTATTTGGAAAAACTTAGGCCTTGTATTTTGCCCCGGCTCATCTCATTTCCTGGCTCAGCCACTGTGTAGATGTACCACTAGATGTGAGCATGCGATCTCTCACGTTTAGACGTACTCCCTCCTTTTAGAAATATAAGACGTTTTAACTTTGTGAATCGAATGTATCTAGACGTCTTTTAGTATATAGGTTCATAGAGGATTAAAATGAATCTATACAAAGCTAAAACATCTTATATTTCTGAACAGTGGGAGTACCTCTAAGCAGGCTCACGTTTTGTACAAGATAGTGTCGGTTCTCTCTTTTTTGCAATGTACTAAAAACAGTAGCTAACCAAACCATTGTGGAATCTGCTAAAAGCAGACATTATCACTCCTGTTATAATAGTTGCAAGCTTGCAAGCCACTGTTCATCATAAGAAACCATCACGTATGCATAACGCTGTCAGATGAGACTCACAAAGACCACAGCCCGACGTTAATAGTAATAGACAGATGTTGTATTGCGTTTTCTTTCAGGTCTATCAGGTCACAGAAAAATGTCACACGATTTATTCAGCAAGCGACTAGCTGAAAACGCAGCCAAATCGGTACATCTTAACCCAGATAGAAAACAGAACAAGCTGAGGGGACACTGGCACAACTGGTAACCAAATAAAGCAACAGCTCTAAAAAAAAAACCAAAGAAATATGTAACTCCAATTAATACCATCCTTGCAGAATTCGCGTTTACATAATTAGTGAAAATAGCAGCAGAGTATATTTATGCTCATCCAGGCAAATACCAACACAGGTTCATAGACACAAAATTACTGGTATTTCAAAGACCATATAATGATAGATAGGACACTTGGTGGAAAATCGGTAAAAGCTAACTAGGTCTGGGTGTTGCCCACTCCACATGGAGGATAAGGTTGTCATACCCATACCCATTGAGCTTGCTGATAGCCTTCTCAGCATCCTCCCTGTGGACAAAGTTGACGAAGCCAAAGCCCCTGCTCGATCCAGTCTTCTGATCCACCGCGACATAGACGCGGCTGACCGGGCCAAACGTGCGGAACAGCTCGAGGACGTCAGGCTCACGGGTGTCCTCTGACAGATTGGTGACACGGACAGAGTTCTCGTCGTTCCTGCGCCTCATGTCATGTCCAGCATCTTGCACTGCACCAGCCCTTAGCCTCGGAGGAACGTATGATCCCTTAGTAGCAGCACCACCACCACCCAGTGTTGGGGGTCCGTCGGAAGTAGGAGGCCTGTCGAGAGTATCTGACGCTGGAGCAAGGTCCTTGTAGGGGCACTTTGAGGTCCAGTGGTCACCCTTCTTGCCGCAGGTTCTGCAAACCATGAGAACCGCACCTCCCTTGCTTGCCATTGCCAGCGGATCACCAGAAGCACTTGGTTCATCAGCTTTGCTCCCTACAATTTAAGTGAGGAGTTAATAATTAAGAGCACAGAGATAGAGCAAAGCCAGCTAGTTTAATGGGCATAGGAACAACAAAAATTAAGTGGTTATCAACAGGGAATTAGTACCATTGGCAATATTAAGTTTCATGTTACAGTTTTAGCAGAGCACAAGTTAAGGCTAAATACTAGACAGTAAGACATCCGTGGCACAGTAACATAGGGTTAAGTTCAAAGAAAGACAACTTAACATGCCCCAGCGATGAATAATCATCATTCGACCTACCCAACCGCAGCATCCATTAACTGGACTGGAGTAATAGAATGCCAACATGATCGACCGGAGCAGGAAATCATCGAAAACAAAATGCAGAAAGTAATTTTGGGTTTCTGGTAACATAATCATCGCAACACCAGGAATTGGATTGGGGAGAATGTGGGCACTCTGTACAATGGTAGCAATGTATTCAAATTATAATTCTTTTACTCCAAAACCAAGAGCGCGCTAGAACTTCAACTGGAAACCCCATGGACAGACATAATACATGGCCCGCGCCTGATGTAATTCAATGATCTACCCAACTTAAACAGAGTGCAGTCATCCGAAGAACCTATCATGACTCACTCAATTACATTCAACTGCAGCTTCTCTCACTATATAACTGAATTTGTGTAGCATCTTACAAAACTGAAATTATGGCCCTTACCCAATACCAGTGTTGCTTCAAAACTTATATCATTCAGAAAAGCTTTCGGAGGCCAATGTTCCGTACTGCACCATAGCTACCAATCTATTCACGTTGCTCCAAATTGTGTACCTCGGTTTATTGCATATACGATACCAATTAGAAAGTATTTACCAACGCCTTATTGTATCAAGGCCACTTCCTATACTAGAGAGATCGGCAATCTCGAATTCTATAATAATGCTACAGTGGGGAACAGCAATCCAAACCCGATTTGACCTGGAGATTGCCTAGAAGCACAGCAGTTGAATCGAAAAAGATGAACCGGCGCAGATCCAAGCGGGGATGTACAGAAAACATGGACGGACCTGGGGCGCGTGGGCGCTCGAGGAGGATCTCCTCGGTGGAGACGACGGTGAGCCGCGCGGAGGCGTCGTCGCCGCTGGCGGCGTCGCCGAACTTGGACCAGTTGCGGCGCTCGACGGCCGCCTTGGAGAGACGCGCGCGAGCGAGCTTGCGGACGCGAGTGGTGGTGGTGACCTTGACCTTGTTGCCGTCGTCGTCGAATCGGTACTCGATGGTCTTCTTGAAGCCGTTCTCGTCGGGCCCGAGGACGACGCGGGGCGGGAGCAGGAAGTCGAGGTCGCCCCCGTCGTCCTCCTCGAGCTCTCCCCATCGGATCTTCGCCGCCGCCATGGCTGTCGCTGGGGCGCTAGGGTTTCCGGGTGGGCGGGGTTGAGTTGTGTGGTGTGGTTGCAATCTGGTCTGGCGATGTGTGGTTCGGTCCGAAATGCCTAGTATCAGCTCGTGCGTTTTAGTAGTAGCAGCGGCGAATTTGGATGTTTTCTGCGGTTTCATATATTTCGCGTAAATTCTGAAACTTTAACTTTGTTATTTTCATTTTCTCTCGGAGGAGATAATTCTCGTAGCGAGAATATAGTTTTATTATGCCAAATTCCATCGATCTACTAATAATCATCAATACTATAAAGATGTCTAATACAAATTATAAATAGATCAATGAATGAATCACCTGGCGACGACAAAAAACACTAGCGCGAATCGAAGACACGCCGTCGCCCTCACCCCACGATCACCGGGGCCAGACAAAGATTGTCATAGCAAAACTTGTAGCAGTAGACAAATGGATAGTCGTCACGCTAAGCTCGCAAAAGACCAACGCACTAGAGCAGCAATCATCACCACAATGATGGCATCCATAGATCGGACCGACCTGAAAGCACACCAATAAACACGAAAACCGAATATCCTAGGAGATTTGTCAAATACACGACTCCATGCGCCCTCCACCGGCTCTAAATGTACCACCGGCGTGAGGATAGGACTATCAGGATCTTATTCTGACTTTAAGAAGCTATCACCTAACTAACCCGAAAAGGGAAAAAAAGACATAGTCTAAACAAAGATAAAAAACCTACAGTGATTAAAAAAACTCATGTATTCTAAGAATATAACTCGGAATAAAAACCAATTTTAAAATCCAACAATCGATCTTGGTTAGGATGATAACCGAGTTAATCCAAAAAAATTGCCGAAACATTCGAGCAATTAAACATTCGAGGTCGCCCCCGTCGTCCTCCTCCAGCTCTCCCCATCGGATCTTCGTCGCCGCCATGGTTGTCGCTAGGGTTTCGGGGTGGGTGGGGTTGAGATGTGCGGTGTGGTTGCAATCTAGGGATGTGTGGTTTCGGTGCGAAATGCCTAGTATCAGCTTGTGCGTTTTCTAGTAGTAGCAGCGGCTGCTGTTTCATATATTTCACGTAAAATCTGAAACTTTAACTTTGATATTTTCATTTTCTCTCGGAGTAGATAATTCTCGTAGTGAGAATGACATTTCTTTTTTATACCAAATTCCACCAATTTACTAATAATCATCACAATAATGCAAAGAGGTCTAATACAAATTATTATAAATAGATCAATGAATCACCTGGCCACGACTACGAACACTAGCGCGAGCTGAAGACGCGTCGTCGTCCTAGCCCCTGAATCAACAGAGCCAAACAAAGATTGTCGTAGCAGAACTCGTAGCAGTAGACAAACGAAAAGTCGTAGTTCTAAGCCCGCAAAGGATCAACACACTAGAGCATCAGTCATGACCAATGATGACATCCATAGATCGGAAGAGACTGGTCTGAAAACACACCAACAAGCACGAAAACCAACAAGATCCTAGTTTATTGGATACACGACTCTATGCGCCCTCCGCAGCTCTAAATGTACCACCGGAGCAAGGATAGGGCTAGCCGGATCTGATTCTGACTTTAAGATGTAGTTGTCGCCTAACTACCCCGAAAAAGACATAGAAAAACACAGTCTAAACAAATATCAAAAACCCTTCATGTAGAATCTAAGAATAAAACCCAGAATAAAAACCAATTTTATAATCCAACAATCTATCTTGGTTAGGATGATTAACCAAGTTAATCCAGAAAAAAAATGCTAATACATTGGAGCAATTAAACGTTTCACAAGTAGTGAATTAAATTTCTTGTTATTACAACTAACAATTTCCACAGGTTCAGAAAAGTGTTTATTACATCCTTTTCATCTTAATAAGCTGTTTATTAGTAGTAGTACAATTTTCCAACCAAATTTATAAATACCAGTTAGTATCAAAATTTGAGCGATTTCTCTATTGGTTGTTATTGAGTTGCACGATACTAAACTTATTCTATAATTTGTTATAGAATAGCCAGAAAATCGAGAAATACCAAGATACAAAAGCTGGTGAGAGACAATGTTGTACAATACAGAGCTATGTCAAACACAAAATTGCAAAGTTGATAATACTAAATCGGTATCACTTGATCCATCGATAAAGATATATTCACATCACATTGATTTTATATTGTAGATGTTGATAAACTTTTTCCTATAATTTTGGTCAAACTTTACAAAGTTTGACTTAGGACAAAAGGGAACACACTTATCTACCATTACAATGCAAATTTCTACGTCAGGATGGCATGGGGGAACATAATCAAAATATGCATTTCTAACCATTGTACAGCTGTAATAACCCCACACAGGTGTGTACTACTGCAGTAACACCTAGGAGTATATTCAACTGATCAGCTTCCTTCTCAAAGCAATATCATAGTAGTGTTTGGAGCACAATGTCCATTATTTTGGTTGGTACAGTTTAGACGCCAGTAATATCCTTCGGAGTTGAACATGACGCATGCCCAAAACACTTTCCTGACACCAACTGAATGATCAAATTTTTTGGTTTTCTTCGTTCTACTCGAAGATGGGTAGATCAAGAGGCTTATTCTTCGACACGATTTCTGGCTCGATCGAAGATGCCGATAGTGATAGTGCAGCGAGGGACCTCGCTTGAGAATCTTTGTCCATGGCCAAGAAGAGGCGATGCCTGCCAAGGAGCAGAGAGCAAGCATGATTCAGTGTTAGCAGCCTGAGTACTGAGTACTGTGCGGTGGAGTGGATGAAGATCACTTACCATCTAGAGTCTGATGTTAATTCTGGGTGAAACGCAGTGGCGAGGATGTTCCCTTGCTGTACTGCAACAATCACTCGGTCTTTTGAGTACACTTCATCCTGCAAGATTATTGTGTTGCAGGTCAGTTCCTGGGAGTATTTGATTCGAAATGACCAATAGATTCTACGAGCCCATCTACTTTTGGACCCTGCAAACTCTAATGGGCTTGAAAGAGAGCCGGATATTAATGACTAGCAGAATATAGGGATATTATGATAAAACAGAGCAATGAACAAACCTCCAAACCCTTGCCAGATGTAATTGTAATGCTGGGTCTACCAGCGGGAACAGGGCAATCAGCCAATATTTCAACATCCGGTCCAACTTCCAGTATAGCAGGTGCTCGTATAAATACACCACGGCATGTATGACTTCCTCCTTCCTTCTCTGCAAGCATTGGGACTGGAAGTTCTGTTTCAAAGCTTTGAAGCTGCAAGAGAAATGTAGTTTGGGATCAAACATGATGCTCACATTCTTGTACATTCATCTGAAGAACTTCCATACATATACAATTCAAATGACACTAAAAACTAATTCAGCCATAAATAAACAATGCGGTACTTGTTGATACCTGACTCCCGAAAAAGTTACGGTGGACAGTACAATCTAGTCCCCCAACAAGTTCCTGACCTCCTGACTTTTGTCCTGCAAGTTACATTACTTATCAATCATGATGGTCCATCAATTAATCTTGTTAAAAAAAAGTCTAAAGTGGCCTAATAATGGGTGTTCCACAATTCCAGATACCTACTGCCTTGTTTGCAAGGAAGATGAGCCCAGCACAGGTTCCCCATACAGGTTTTCCTGCACTGACAAACTCTCGAAGTGCAGGAAACTGCAAAGCAGATGAAGCGAAATGTCTGAGCATTTTACAATGTGGGCAAATAAATAGGTAAAAAGGAGTATATTTGCGAAAAGCTGGCTCCAATACCATAACCATGCAGGGGAAATGTCGAAAGGAGTATATTTGCGAAATGTCTGAGCATTTTACAATGTGGGCAAATAAATAGGTAAAAAAGGAGTATATTTGCGAAAAGCTGGCTCCAATACCATAACCATGCAGGGGAAATGTCGAAAACTATGAGCATGTGCTTGTCTTAAGTACTCCCTCCATCTCAAAATAGATGTCGCAAACTTTTCTAAATTTAGATGTATCTAGACACTATTTAGTATCTAAATTCATCCAAATTTAGACAAACTTTCGATGTCTATTTTGAGACGGAGGGAGTACTAAACATCAGATGAGTTCCCTTTTCAGAATTATCTACTCGACGGTCCGCACCGCTACAGGTAGACAGTGACCGAATTTGCCTTCGGTGCTATTCTTTTTTTTTTTTGACCAATGCGATGAAGCACTACAATAATCTCTCTCTGTTTTCCTTAGAAACAGGGAAACCAGCTGGGAGAAGATGATGTTTGTCTAGTTCGACCAAAAGCAAATTGTTTGATAAAGAAATACTCCCTCCGCTGCCAATTACTAGTGCAGTGTACTACTACCGCACTCTTACTCAATTTCGGTGACGGTAAAATTTAACCAAGAAAGAACCATATCACTAAATCCAGTTTCTCAAACTCCAGTCGTGCCACGACTGGACTGATGCGTAGATTTCAGAGATACTATTTGGCAGAGCCTTCAGGAACACGGGCAGAGCTAATAGGGCTAGCTCAGGAACTTAGACGAACAGAGAGGGATGGACGACGGGCTATCCATGTGAGGAACGGAGTAGGCACGTACGAGGTTGTGGTAGTCGGCGAGCTTGGCCATGGTGGTGCTCTCGCCGCCGGGGATGATGAGCGAGTCGAGGCCCAGCAGCTGCTCCGGCTTCCGCACCTCCACCCCCTTGGCCCCGATCCTTCTCAGCGCTGCACCCAGAGCGAAATCAAGAACAGAACAACCAACGGAGGCGAGAGAGAGAGAGAGAGAGATTAAACGGCAGAGAAGATAGAAGGAGCACGCGCGCACCGGCCATGTGCTCGTTGTAGGAGCCCTGCAGCGCGAGGACGCCGACCACCGCCGCCATTGCCGCTCCCTCCCCGGTCGCCTGCCTCGGGACGTGCGGTGCGGTTTGGGCAGCGTTGGTGAAAGGGGGCCAGAGGGTGGTGGTAACTGGTGACGTCAGGGGAATGAGGGAGGGAGGTGGGGAGGAAGGAGGCGCACGTCGCCGTGGGCGGCCGCCGCCACACACTGTGTGATTGGGTGACGTACGACGGAGACGGCGGCACTGCCGAGTAACCGTGTCCGCCCGATTATCGGCGGGACGGTCCCGGCCGTCCGTCGTTCTCAGTGGGTAGGGGCCCGGCTCGAGTGGCGGCCGTGAGACCGTCAGCCCACCAGGCCTAGTGGCACATAACTACTTTTCTTGCTCATCCTCAACCCGTAAGGCTTGTTCGGTTACCTGAGATTTAAAGTGGATTGGAGGGATTAATGCGGATTAAATCCCATACAAGTCATAATTCATCTAAATCCACTTCAGTACTCTCCAATCCTCTTGGTGTGGGATGAACCGAACAAAGCCTAACTGGTAAGATAAATGTCTCAAAAAGAACCTACAAATCTATTTAGCTCCCAAAAAAACCCTCTTAAGATAAAAATTGAATTAGTTTCTTGCATACATGTTCGCACTTCTTAAGAACAACGTCAAGAACCGAACCAACACTCTTACTTCCTCCTACCAAATTAATTCACTCAGCTTTATCTACATATATGGGATGGAGGGAGTATAATTTTTTGTCAGCCTATTTTTTACTCTTTGACAACCGATTCTGAATCAAGAAATACTAGATTTAGGGCCTGTTTGGTTTACTACGTGTTTGGTTCAGTGACTATCTAGTGGATGGTGAGGGATATCCACTTTTTGTGTGGATGTCCTTGTTTGGTTTGGAGAATGGAAAATATTCTCTCGAAAAACTGGTTGAGCTCATTCGCTCTCGGTGGGATGAGGCCAACCACTTCTGGTTGGCGTCCCGAAAACTACTAGGACCCACATGTCAGCTTCACCACATCAATTTCGGACGGCGTCGGTACGGAGCCAACACCACCGCCACCCCTCCTTTAGTAGTGGCGCCTAGGGTCAATGGCAGCTCCTGCACCGCGCCTGCCCAACCCCGAATTCCTTTATGGAATATCGCCCTCGACGAGACACAAGCTGTTAGAAATAATGGGCTAAATAAATAAGCCCATATAGATTTCAGATTTTCCCTAAATCTCAAAGCCCATGTGTGTGGAAACCCATGTGTGATTTGGCCCAATTTGGTGGCAGCTCACATATGAGTGGACTGAGAGCTAAAGTTTAGTCCCACATGGGAAGTTGGAGGAGAGTTACACCACTTTATAAGGTGGAGTGGTTCACCACTTAGTAAAGTGAGTGAGAAGAGGAGAACTACACGCGCGCTCCTCCTTCGACGACGCTCGCCCGCCCGCCCGCCCGCCCGACCGTCTCGTCACGACGTGCGCGCGCGGGAATCTCGCCGAGCTAAGCTTTATTTTTTGCTGCTTGGGAAAACTTGTGCGGTTTTGACAGACGTGTCAACAGTTAGCCTATTTAGGTTGCTTCCGGATCGTGGGCTATATGTAACCGACCCGAACGTGCGCAACGTGGGCTTGGTCCACGACGTGCCCTATGCGGGACTCCCAAGCCGCTCTATATAAACTTCAGTGCGGCTTCCACCACGTACACACAGAAAACCAATCTAGGGTTTGCCAATCTCTCTGCTTGCGCCGCCACCGTAGTCTACTCCATCCCGCTTGCCGGCGTACACCGGCGGACGGGAGAGCAGCTCTCCGAAACCACTCGCCTTTGCGATCTTGTACGGGAGAGGGCGAATAAGGTTTTTGGGAAGCGCCATGCACGACTGCTCAAGTTTTGCATCACGGTTCGTCTTCCATCCAAGTCGGGCGGTGTTGCCTATCGTCGTCTTCTCCGCCGTCTGCTTCGACCAATCTTCCCCAAGGCTACTGATGTGATTACTGCAATCGAATGGTACATGCAACGTGCTGCTGTCTGGTTATTAATCATGTTCTGCGAGTACATGTTTAGCTGATGTCTGTTTCCGTTCATCTTGTTGTTTAGTACTTCTAGTATATTCGAGTTACATGTGCGAGTAGCTGGTATTGTCATGTTTAATATTCTGGAATTAATCACGGAAATTGTGCCTAATTTTCCAACAATCCAAAAACCTTATTATAGGCAATTTTTCGAGATAAACATGGGACACTTGGCCGATGCGATGAAGCCGGAAAAGTTTACCGGTGTTCACTTTAAGAGGTGGCAGTATAAGACCACTATGTGGCTGCAAAATCTGAAAGTATTCGAGGCTAGTGAGGGTTTACCTGAAGGAACTATATCTGAAGAAGATCAGAACAAGTTCAAGGAAACCAATCTTGCCTTTGTGGGATGCGTTCTGAGTGTTCTTGACAACAAGCTGTTTGATGTGTACATGCACTTCAAAGATGGCAAAGAGCTCTGGGAGGCACTGAACCCTAAGTTCGGTGTAACAGATGCTGGCAGTGAACTGTACATCATGGAGAACTTTCATGATTACAGGATGGTTAACAATGGTTCTGTAGTCGAACAAGCTCATGAGATACAGTGTTTTGCTAAGGAGCTTGAAATCCTTAAGTGTAACTTACCCGACAAGTTTGTGGCTGGGTGCATCATTGCAAAGTTGCCTTCTTCATGGAGGAATTTTGCCACAACTCTCAAGCATAAGAGACAAGAGATATCGGTTGAAAACCTGATAGCGTCTCTTGATGTTGAGGAGAAGGCTTGGGCTAAGGACACTGTTGAGAAAGGAGGCGAGGGTCAGTCTAGCGCCAACATGGTGCAAAAGAGGACCTTCGGCAAGAACAAAGGGAACTATAAGCCCTCCTTCAACAAGCCTGAAAAGACTACAACCTTCAAGAAGAAGAAGAAGCCGAACAAGGCCGAGCTAGGTTGCTTTACCTATGGAGAGCTCGGGCACTTTTCCAAGGACTGCCCAGAACGTGCAGATCGTAAAGGGAAAAAGGGGAAAACTGTCAACGTCGTGACTGCTAGCAATGCTGATGGGTATGGTAATCTATTTACTGTTCTTTCAGTTTTTCAATCACCATGTTGGTGGATTGATACGGGTGCTAATATTCATGTGTGTGCTGACATCTCTATGTTCACTTCTTATCAGGTCGCTCAGGATTCATCCATCCTAATGGGGAATGGGTCACATGCTTCTGTTCATGGTGTTGGCACAGTGGATCTGAAGTTCACTTCGGGAAAGATTGTGCAGCTGAAGAACGTGCAGCATGTCCCTTCCATGAACAAGAATCTCGTTAGCGGCTCCCTTCTATGCAGAGATGGGTTTAAGGTTGTTTTTGAGTCTAATAAAGTCATTGTGTCGAGACTGATGGGTTCGTAGCATGGAAAACAAAAAATTTCTACCGCAAGAACGAACAAAACCCAGATCTAATCTAGATAAAAGCCAAGATCTAATCTATTAGACATGTGCAACGAGATAGATAGGAACTAACCCTCATAGATCCGAAAGCGTTAACGAGATTAGATCTCGTGGTTGATGTAGTCGATCACTTGCCGATCTCAAGATCGTGTGGACGATCCTTCCGGCGTCGCGTTCCAGCAGCGCTTCCGCAGTCGGTCAAGTGGACGATCCTTCCGGCGCCGCGTTTCGGCAGCGCTTCCGCAGTCGGTCACACGTGTGGAGTCGAAGAAGACCTTCCTCTCCTCATTCCAGCGAGCAGCGGAGGTAGTAGATCTTCTCCACGGAATCCCAGCAGCACGACGGCGTGGTGGTGGTGGTGGTGGAGTAGAGAATTCTGCAAGGCTTCGCCTATGCCTGTGCAGAAGAAAGGAGGAGGAGAGAGGCGACAGAGATTGGAGTTATGGGAGAGGGCTTAGAGGGGGCGCCCCTGCCCCTCTATTTAAAGGGGGGAGGGCGCCTTGGGAGGGGGAGTCTGATGGGTTCGTAGCATGGAAAACAAAAAATTTCTACCGCAAGAACGAACAAAACCTAGATCTAATCTAGATAAAAGCCAAGATCTAATCTATTAGACATGAGCAACGAGATAGATAGGAACTAACCCTCGTAGATCCGAAAGTGTTAACGAGATTAGATCTCGTGGTTGATGTAGTCGATCACTTGCCGATCTCAAGATCGTGTGGACGATCCTTCCGGCGTCGCGTTCTGGCAGCGCTTCCGCCGTCGGTCAAGTGGACGATCCTTCCGGCGCCGCGATTCGGCAGCGCTTCCGCAGTCGGTCACATGTGCGGAGTCAAAGCAGACCTTCCTCTCCCCGTTCCAGCGAGCAGCGGAGGTAGTAGATCTTCTCCACGGAATCCCAGCAGCACGACGGCGTGGTGGTGGTGGTGGAGTAGAGAATTCTGCAGGGCTTCGCCTATGCCTGTGCAGAATATGGTGGAGGAGAGAGGCGGCAGAGATTGGACGTTATGAGAGCGTGTTTGGAGGGGGCGCCCCTGCCCCTCTATTTAAAGAGGGGAGGGCGCGCCAGGGAAGGGGAGTCCTTGTAGGACTCCCCTCCTATGGGGCCGGCGGGTTGGGGAGGTGGGGAGGAATCCTCCTCCCCCACGACTCCTTATCTTGACCCAACAGGACTCCTTGATCCCTATCTTGATTTTCAAGTAAACTCCAAGATATCTTCTAGAACCTTCCGGAACATTCCGAAACCTTCTAGAATCCTCATACAAACACTCCGGAACATTTCCTATCTCATAAAATGATCTCCTATATATGAATCTTATTCTCCGGACCATTCCGGATCTCCTCGTGATGTCCCGGATCCATTCCGAGACTCCGAACAACATTCGGTCTCCAACGCACATTCCATATCTACTTAAAACAACTTCGAACCTTAAGTGTGTCACCCTACGGTTCGTGAATATGTAGACATGATAGAGACACATCTCCTATCAATAACCATCAGCGGGACCTGGAGATCCATAATGGCTCCCACATACTCAACGATGACTTCGCGATCGATTGAACCATTTACATACGAAACTAATTCCCTTTGTCTCGTGATACTATACTTATCCGAGTTTTGATCGTCGGTATCTCCATACCTAGTTCTACCTCGTTACTGATAAGTACTCTTTACTCGTTCCGTGATATGTCATCCCTTGTGACCTAGTCACATGCTTGCAAGCTAACTAGATGACATTCCACCGAGAGGGCCCAGAGTATATCTATCCGTCATATGGATGGACAAATCCCAATCTTGGTTCATGCGCTTCAACACATACTTTCAGAATACCCAATGACACTTTTATAACCACCCAGTTACGAAGCGGCGTTTGATGTCATCAAAGTATCCATCCGGTGATGGTGATTAACATAACCTCATGGTCGAAGGATTAGGTTACTATGCATTTAAAAGCTTACAGCAATACGAACTTAATGACTTGATCTTATGCTACGCTTACTATGGGTGTGTGTCCATCATATCATTCTCTAATGATATAACCTTGTTATTAATCACATCCTAATGTCCATGATCAGGAAACCATGATCATCAATTAATCAACAAGCTAGTTCAACAAGAGGCTTACTAGGGACTCTCTTATGTTTACAAAACACACAAGTATTAGTGTTTCCTAATAATACAATTATAGCATGGGATGTAAACATTCATCATAAACACAAAGATATAATAATAATCACTTTTATTATTGCCTCTTGGGCATATCTCCAACAGTCTCCCACTTGCACTAGAGTCAATAATCTAGATTACATGGTAATATACTGAACACCCATGGCGTTCTGGTGTTGGTCATGCTTTGCCCTAGGGAGAGGTTTAGTCAACGGATCCGCCACATTCAGATCAGTGTGTACTTTGCAAATATTTATGTCACCATCTCGGACATACTCGCGAATAGCGTGGAAACGTAGCTTGATGTGCTTCAACTTGCTATGTGACCTTGGCTCCTGTGCATTAGCTATGGCACCTGTGTTGTCACAGTAGATGGCCATCGGGTCCAACGCACTGGGAACCACGCCAAGTTCAGTAATGAATTCCTTCATCCAAACGGCTTCTTGTGCAGCCTCCGAAGCAGCTATGTATTCCGATTCAGTTGAAGATTTCGCCACAACGCTTTGCTTCGCACTCCTCCAGCTCACTGCAACACCATTCAAAATAAATACGTATCCCGACTGTGACTTTGAGTCATCCGGATCGGTGTTCCAACAAGCATCGGTGTAACCATTTACAACAAGCTGTTCATCACCTCCATAAGAAAGAACCATATCCTTAGTCCTATTTAGGTACTTTAGGATATTCTTGACCGCTGTCCAGTGCTCCATTCCAGGATCACTTTGATATCTGCTAGTCAAACTAACAGCATGTGCTATATCCGGTCTTGTACACAGCATGGCATACATGATAGAACCTATGGCCGAGGCATAGGGAATATTATTCATTTTCTCTCTATCTTCTGCCGTAGCTGGACTTTGAGTTTTACTCAAGGTCTTACCTGACAACATGGGCACGAACCCTTTCTTTCTATCTTCCATTCTAAACTTCTTTAGAACTTTGTCTAAGTATGTACTTTGTGAACGCGCTATTAGGCATCTTGATCTATCTCTATAAATCTTGATGCCTAGAATGTATGCCGCTTCGCCAAGATCCTTCATTGAAAAACTATTATTCAAATAGGTTTTGACGCTATTAAGAAGTTCTATATCATTCTCAATCAACAATATGTCATCTACATATAGTACTAGGAATGCTACAGAGCTCCCACTCACTTTCTTGTAAATACAAGCTTCTCCATAAGTTTGTATAAATCCAAAGTTTTTGATTACTTTATCAAAACGTTGATTCCAACTCCGGGATGCTTGCTTCAGTTGATAAATGGAGCGCTGAAGTTTGCATACCTTGTCAGCATCTTTAGGATCGACAAAACCCTTGGGTTGTACCATATACAACTCTTCCTCAATGTCACCATTAAGGAACGCCGTTTTGACATCCATCTGCCAAATCTCATAATCGAAATGTGCAGCAATTGCTAACAAAATCCTCACAGACTTTAGCTTCGCTACTGGTGAGAATGTCTCATCATAGTCAACTCCTTGAATTTGTCGGAACCCTTTCGCGACAAGTCGAGCTTTATAGACGGTAACATTACCATCAGCATCTGTTTTTCTCTTGAAAATCCATTTGTTCTCGACAGCCTTACGGCCATCCGGTAAGTCCACCAAAGTCCACACTTGGTTTTCGTACATGGATCCCATTTCGGATTTCATGGCTTCTAGCCATTTGTCGGAATCTGGGCTCACCATAGCTTCTTCATACGTCGCAGGGTCATCAGCATTGTCAACCAACATGACATTCAAGGCAGAATCATACCAATCAGGAGTGGTACGAACCCTCGTTGACCTGCGAGGTTCAGTAGTAACTTCATTTGAAGTTTCATGATCATTATCATTAGCTTCCTCTCCAATTGGTGCAGGCAGCACAAAAACATCTTCCGGTGGTGCGCTACTCTCAAATCCGAGAGAAGGTTCAATAACCTCATCGAGTTCTACTTTCCTTCCAGTCACCTCTTTCGAGAGAAACTCCTTCTCAAGAAAGGATCCATTCTTTGCAACGAAAACTTTGCCTTCGGATCTATGATATAAGGTATACCCAATTGTTTCTTTAGGGTATCCTATGAAGACGCATTTCTCCGCTTTGGGTTCTAGCTTATCAAGTTGTAACTTCTTTACATATGCCTCGCAACCCCAAACTTTAAGGAACGACAACTTAGGTTTCTTACCAAACAACAATTCGTACGGTGTCGTTTCAACGGATTTAGATGGTGCCCTATTTAAAGTGAATGCGGCTGTCTCTAATGCATAGCCCCAAAATGATAACGGTAAATCTGTAAGAGACATCATAGACCGAACCATATCTAAGAGAGTTCGATTACGACGTTCGGACACACCATTACGCTGTGGTGTTCCCGGCGGTGTCAACTGCGAAGGTATTCCACATTTCTTTAAATGCATGCCAAACTCATAACTCAGATATTCACCTCCGCGGTCAGAACGCAGAAACTTAATCTTCTTGTTACGATGATTTTCCACTTCACTCTGAAATTCCTTAAATTTCTCGAAAGTTTCGGACTTATGTTTCATAAAGTAGACATACCCATATCTACTCAAGTCATCCGTGAAAGTGAGAACATAACGATATCCACCACGCGATGCTACACTCATTGGACCGCACACATCGGTATGTATTATTTCCAATAAGTCTGTAGCTCGCTCCATTGTACTAGAGAATGGAGTCTTAGTCATTTTTCCCATTAGACATGCTTCGCATCTTTCAAGTGATTCAAAATCAAGTGATTCAAGAAGTCCATCAGAATGGAGTTTCTTCATACGCTTCACTCCAATGTGACCAAGACGACAGTGCCACATGTATGTAGAATTATCATTCAATTTTATTCGTTTAGCATCTATGTTGTGAACATGTGTATCACTACTATCGAGATTCAGTAAGAATAAACCATTCATCTCAGGTGCATTACCATAAAAGATATTACTCATATAAATCGAACAACCTTTATTCTCGGACTTAAAAGAGTAACCGTCTCGCAATAAATAGGATCCAGATATAATGTTCATGCTTAACGCAGGCACCAAATAACAATTATTTAAATTTAAAACTAATCCCGAAGGTAGATGTAGAGGGAGCGTGCCGACGGAGATCACATCAACCTTGGAGCCATTTCCAACGCGCATCGTCACCTCGTCTCTTGCCAGTCTTCGTTTATTCCGCAGCTCCTGTTTCGAGTTACAAATATGAGCAACCGAACCAGTATCAAATACCCATGCACTACTACGATTACTAGTAAGATACACATCTATAACACATATATCAAATATACCTTTCTTCTTGATGTTGCCATTCTTCAGATCCGCCAGGTACTTGGGGCAGTTACGCTTCTCGTGACCAGCACCCTTGCAGTAGAAGCACTCAGTTTCAGGATAAGGACCAGCCTTGGGCTTCTTAGCAGGTGCGGCAGCTTTCTTGCCGTCCTTCTTGAAGTTGCCCTTGTTCTTAGGCTTGCCCCGTCTCTTGAAATTGGTGGTCTTATTGACCATCAACACTTGTTGCTCCTTCTTGATCTCCACTTCAGCAGTTTTCAGCATGGACGACAGTTCAGGCAACGTCTTGTTCATGCAGTGTATGTTGTAGTTCATCACAAAGTTCTTGTAACTTGGTGGCAGTGATTGAAGGAGACGGTGAATCCCCAATTCATTAGGAATCGATATTCCCAACTCTTGGAGCTTCTTAGCGTACCTAGACATGGTGAGCACGTGCTCGCTAACGGAGCTTCCTTCTTCCATCTTACAGTTAAAGAACTTTTCGGAGGCCTCATAGCTCTCCATGGCCGCGCGAGTCTCAAAAATTAGCCTGAGCTCCTTAATGATCTCGAACGGGTCGTGGTGCTCAAAACGCTGTTGGAGCTCTGCTTCTAAACCGTACAGGATGGCACACTGAACTGTGGAGTAATGATTTTTCCGAGTGGCGTAAACATTCTTTACGTCATCGGTGGCATCATCTGCAGGTGGGTCACCTACCGGTGCTTCGAGCACATAGGTGAACTGACCACCCCTGAGGACGATCTTCAGTCCATGGAACCAGTCCGTGAAATTGCTTCCATTGTTTTTAAGCTTTTCTTTCTCTAGGAACGCATTGAAATTGATGGAGGGGGTCACCATAATCTACAACAATTTGCAAGTAGTTTAGACTAAGTTTATGACAAATTGAGTTCAAATTTAATTCTTAAACTAACTAGGTGAACTCCCACTCAAAACAACATCCCTCACATTGTCTTAGTGATTACACGAACCAAGTCCACTACACCAAGTCCGATCTTCACGAGAGAAGATGTAGTTTCATCGGCGAACAATCTTCATGTTCATCATATCATTTATATGACTCATGCTCTACCTTTCGGTATTCCGTGTTCCGAGACCATGTCTGTACATGCCAGGCTCGTCAAGACAACCTTAGTTTCCGCATGTGCAAATCTGGCTTGCACCCGTTGTATGCACACGTAGAATCTATCACATCCGATCATCACGAGATGCTTCGAAACGACGAGTCTTAGCAACGGTGCCAACTAAGGGTGAACACTTTATTACTTGATATTTAGTGAGAGGGATCATCTTATAATGCTACCGTCGCGATCTAAGCAATACAAGATGCATAAAGGATTAACATCACAGGCAATTCATAATTAGTGTGATATGATATGGCCCTTTCTTCTTGCGCCTTTGATCTCCATCTCCAAAGCACGAACATGATCTCCATCATCACCAGCATTGCGTCAAGGTCAGTGGCGCCGCTTCATGGTTGTCCATCATCGCTAGCAACTATTACAACTACTTGGAATAAAGCTATTACAAGATGAATAGACACGCATGTCTTAACAAAATTAAAGACAACCATTAGGCTCCTGCCGATTGCCATATTACAACAAGGATCATTGCATACATCAAATACAATCATAATCACATGATGGCCATATCACATCACAAAACCCCTACAAAAACAACTTAGACGCCTCTAATTTTCTTTGCATATTTTACGTGGTTTGGGGCTTTCGCATAAGACCGATCTTACCTACGAACGAGAACCACAACGTTGATAAAAGTGTTGTCAGATGCTCATTGTAAATTGAATCTTAACTATGGTGGGAGAGACAGACACCCGCAAAGCCACTTGTGCAAAGCAAGTTACACGTCAAGTGTGGAGCAAGTCTCATGTGCGATGACATGTAATGTTAGCCCGAGCCGCTTCATCCCACCATGCCGCAAGATGCGAAGTACACGCTAAGACACCGACAACAAAAGCATAAACGCCCCCAAAAACATTGTGTTCTACTCGTGCAACGGATCTACGCATAGATACGGCTCTGATACCACTGATGGGTTCGTAGCATGGAAAACAAAAAATTTCTACCGCAAGAACGAACAAAACCCAGATCTAATCTAGATAAAAGCCAAGATCTAATCTATTAGACATGTGCAACGAGATAGATAGGAACTAACCCTCGTAGATCCGAAAGCATTAACGAGATTAGATCTCGTGGTTGATGTAGTCGATCACTTGCCGATCTCAAGATCGTGTGGACGATCCTTCCGGCGTCGCGTTCCGGCAGCGCTTCCGCAGTCGGTCAAGTGGACGATCCTTCCGGCGCCGCGTTTCGGCGGCGCTTCCGCAGTCGGTCACACGTGCGGAGTCGAAGCAGACATTCCTCTCCTCGTTTCAGCGAGCAGCGGAGGTAGTAGATCTTCTCCACGGAATACCAGCAGCACGACGGCATGGTGGTGGTGGTGGAGTAGAGAATTCTGCAGGGCTTCGCCTATGCCTGTGCAGAAGAAAGGAGGAGGAGAGAGGCGGCAGAGATTGGAGTTATGGGAGAGGGCTTAGAGGGGGCGCCCCTGCCCCTCTATTTAAAGGGGGGAGGGCACCTTGGGAGGGGGAGTCCTAGTAGGACTCCCCACCTCCTAGGCTGGTGGATTGGGGAGGGGGGGAGGAGTCCTCCTCCCCCATGACTCCTAGTCTTGACCCACCAGGACTCCTTGATCCCTTCCTTGGTTTTCAAGCAAACTCCAAGAAACCTTCCAGAACCTTCCGGAACATTCTGAAACCTTCTAGAATCCTCATACAAACACTCCGGAACATTTCCTAACTCAGAAAATGATCCCCTATATATGAATCTTATTCTCCGGACAATTCCGGATCTCCTCGTGATGTCCCGGATCCAATCCGAGACTCCGAACAACCTTCGGTCTCCAACGCACATTCCATATCTACTTAAAACAACTTCGAACCTTAAGTGTGTCACCCTACGGTTCGTGAATATGTAGACATGACAGAGACACATCTCCTATCAATAACCATTAGCGGGACCTGGAGATCCATAATGGCTCCCACATACTCAACGATGACTTCATGATCGATTGAACCATTTACATACGAAACCAATTCCCTTTGTCACGCGATACTATACTTATCCGGGGTTTGATCGTTAGCATCTCCATACCTAGTTCTACCTCGTTACTGATAAGTACTCTTTACTCATTCCGTGATATGTCATCCCTTGTGACCCAGTCACATGCTTGCAAGATAACTAGAGGACATTCCACCGAGAGGGCCCATAGCATATCTATCCGTCATATGGATGGACAAATCCCAATCTTGGTCCATGCGCTTCAACACATACTTTCAGAATACCCAATGACACCTTTATGACCACCCAGTTACGAAGCGGTGTTTGATGTCATCAATGTACCCATCCGGTGATGGTGATTAACACAACCTCATGGTCGAAGGATTAGGTTACTATGCATTTAAAAGCTTACAGCAATACGAACTTAATGACTTGATCTTATGCTACGCTTACTATGGGTGTGTGTCCATCACATCAGTCTCCTAATGATATAACCTTGTTATTAATCACATCCTAATGTCCATTATCAGGAAACCATGATCATCAATTAATCAACAAGCTAGTTCAACAAGAGGCTTACTAGGGACTCTCTTATGTTTACAAAACACACATGTATTAGTGTTTCCTAATAATACAATTATAGCATGGGATGTAAACATTCATCATAAACACAAAGATATAATAATAATCACTTTTATTATTGCCTCTTGGGCATATCTCCAACAGAGACATGGACAATTTATTGGCAAAGGATATGAGTGTAGAGGGTTGTTCCGCTTTTCACTTTCAGATTTTTGTAATAAGTCCGTAAACCATATTTGTGGCGGTGTTAATGATGATACCAGTGTTTGGCATTCTCGTTTATGTCACATTAATTTTGGTTTGGTGTCCAAGTTGTCCAATATGAGTTTAATTCCGAATTTCACTATTGCCAAAGGTCCCAAGTGCCATAGTTGTGTGCAATCAAAGCAACCTCGAAAGCCTCACAAGGCAGCCGAGGAGAGAAACTTGGCACCTCTGGAGCTCATACATTCTGATCTTTGTGAGATGAATGGTGTGTTGACAAAAGGTGAAAAGAGATATTTCATGACTTTGATTGATGATGCGACTAGATACTGCTATGTTTATTTGTTGCGCACAAAATATGAAGCTTTAGACTACTTTAAAATTTATAAAGCAGAAGTTGAAAATCAACTAGAGAGAAAGATCAAACGTGTTAGGTCGGATCGTGGTGGTGAATATTTTCCCAAAATCTTCGATGAATTCTGTGAGGAACATGGCATTATTCATGAAAGGACGCCTCCCTACTCGCCTCAATCAAACGGGGTTGCCGAGAGGAAAAACCGCACGCTGACTGACTTGGTGAATTCCATGTTAGCCACCGCTAGTTTATCTAAGGCATGGTGGGGGGAGGCCTTGTTGATAGTGTGTCATGTCCTAAATAGAGTTCCTAACAAGAATAAAGATAAAACCCCTTATGAGGAGTGGGCTGGGAGAAAACCATCACTTTCTTACTTGCGCACTTGGGGGTGTTTGGCTAAGGTCAACATACCGATTCCTAAGAAACGCAAACTTGGACCAAAGACAGTGGATTGCATCTTTCTAGGATATGCTCCGTGGAGTGTAGGCTATAGATTTTTAGTAGTTAAATCTGAGGTTCCTGATATGCATGTTGATACTATAATGGAATCTCGTGATGAAACATTCTTTGAGAATATGTTTCTTATGAAAGATATGCATAGCACTGCTAGAATTTCTTCTGAAATACTTCCTAAAACTAGTGCATCTAGTGAGAATTTTGAGCAACCACGTGAGGAAGAAGTCCTAGAGAAGGATGACAATGAAGCTCCTACACGGAGTAAGAGACAGAGGGTTGCAAAATCCTTTGGAGATGATTTCATTGTGTACCTTGTGGATGATACTCCCACTTCCATTGCAGAGGCATATGCATCTCCTGATGCAGATGATTGGAAAGAAGTTGTTCATAATGAGATGGACTCGATTCTTTCTAATGGAACTTGGGAACTATCAGAACGACCCCATGGCTGTAAGCCTGTGGGTTGCAAGTGGGTGTTCAAGAAGAAGCTAAGACCTGATGGTACTATTGAAAAGTACAAGGCTCGGCTTGTAGCAAAAGGCTACACCCAGAGAGAAGGTGAAGATTACTTTGACACCTATTCACCTGTTGCTAGACTGACCACCATTCGAGTACTACTATCCCTAGCTGCCTCTTATGGTCTTATCGTTCATCAAATGGACGTTAAGATAGCTTTCCTCAATGGAGAGTTGGAAGAGGAGATCTATATGGATCAGCCTGATGGGTTTGTGGTAAAAGGTGAAGAGAGAAAGGTGTGCAAGTTGTTAAAATCTTTATATGGCCTGAAGCAAGCACCTAAGCAATGGCATGAGAAGTTTGACAGAACATTAACTTCTGTTGGCTTTGTCGTTAATGAGGCTGACAAGTGCGTCTACTATCGCCATGGTGGGGGCGAAGGTGTTATATTATGTTTGTACGTGGATGATATCCTTATCTTTGGTACAAACATGAATGTGATAAATGAAGTTAAGTCCTTTCTGTCAAAGAGCTTTGACATGAAAGATCTGGGAGAAGCTGATGTTATTCTGAATATCAAGCTGATTAAGCACGAGAGTGGGATTACTTTGATGCAATCACACTATGTTGAAAAGATCTTGAGCTGTTTCGGTTTCGTTGATGGCAAGTCTTCCCCAACACCTTATGATCCCAGTGTGACATTACGGAAAAACAAGAAAGAGCCGAAAGAACAATTGAGATACTCTCAAATCGTTGGCTCACTCATGTACTTAGCTAGCGCGACAAGACCCGACATCTCTTTTGCTGTGAGCAAGTTGAGTAGGTTCATGTCTAACCCGGGTACTGAACATTGGTGTGCACTTGAAAGGGTCATGCGCTATCTATGTGGTACAATGAGTTATGGGATACACTATTCGGGGCATCCAACGGTGCTCGAAGGATATAGTGATGCGAACTGGATCTCAGATGTAGATGAACTCTACGCCACTAGCGGGTATGTATTTACCTTTGGAGGTGGCGCGGTATCATGGAGATCTTGCAAACAAACCATATTGACAAGGCCGACTATGGAAGCAGAACTTGCTGCTTTAGACACAACCACTGTAGAGTCAGAATGGCTGCATGAACTCTTGATGGACTTGCCGGTGGTTGAGAAACCTATACCGGCCATCCTCTTGAATTGTGATAATCAAACTGTTATTGTCAAAGTGAACAATTCTAAGGATAACGCGAAGTCATCAAGACACGTCAAGAGACGTTTGAAGTCTGTCAGGAAATTGAGAAACTCCGGAGTAATTACTGTTACGTATATTCAAACTGACAAAAACCTGGCAGATCCCTTTACAAAGGGACTATCACGAAACGTGATAGAAAGTGCATCGAGAGAGATGGGTTTGAGACCCATGGATGTTACACAGTAGTGGTAACCCAACCTTTTTGATCGAAGATCCCGTGAATTAGGACCTGGGAAAAACAAGCTAGTGGTGTGACGGAGGAGAGTATTAGACAACCCTCTCTATGTGAAGATGTACAACTCTCAAAAGCTGTAAGGCAGGTTGGCAACATGCCTTAATGTGTTTTTGTTGGCTATGATTAGCAAAGATGCTGTCCTACAAAGCATTCTTGAAAGAACACACCTATACGAGTTCCGATTGTTAAACGTCGTAATCTATGAGATTTGGGTGATCTCTAGTAAACTCATGAAGAGACCAAGTAGTATGACGCATATGCTACACCCACGGGGTAGGCTACTAGCAGCCAGGTACTAGTTATGACTTTGTGTGAAATCTAAAAGCACCAAACTTGCAATTCAAGGTTCGTCCATTGTTCAAGTTGCTGATAGACGTAGCTCAAGGTTCTAGGCGGAAGTTCAACTTAACAGTCTCTGCTGAAACACTGGTATATAAACAAGTAGCGAGAATTGGCAAATCTTCAAATGGGCATTTGAGATCTGGTGGGGGATTGTTAGAAATAATGGGCTAAATAAATAAGCCCATATAGATTTCAGATTTTCCCTAAATCTCAAAGCCCATGTGTGTGGAAGCCCATGTGTGATTTGGCCCAATTTGGTGGCAGCTCACATATGAGTGGAGTGGAAGCTAAAGTTTAGTCCCACATGGAAAGTTGGAGGAGAGTTACACCACCTTATAAGGTGGAGTGGTTCACCACTTAGTAAAGTGAGTGAGAAGAGGAAAACTACAGGCGCGCTCCTCCTCCGACGACGCCGCCGCTCGCACGCATGCACGCACGCCTGCCCGCCCGCCCGTATCGTCACGACACGCACGCGCCGCGGGTTGCGGGAATCTCGCCATGCTGAGCTTTATTTTTTGCTGCTTGGGAAAACTTGTGCGGTTTTGACAGACGTGTCAACAGTTAGCCTATTCGGGTCGCTCCCCGATCGTGGGCTATCTGTAACCGACCCGAACGTGCGCAACATGGGCTTGGTCCACGACGTGCCCTATGCGGGACTCCCGAGCCGCTCTATATAAACTCCAGTGCGGCTTCCACCACATAGACACAGAAAACCAATCTAGGGTTTGCCAACCTCTCTGCTTACGCCGCCATCGTAGTCTACTCCATCCCGCTTGCCGGCGTGCACCGGCGGATGGGAGAGCAGGTCTCCAGAACCACTCGCCTTTGCGATCCTGTACGGGAGAGGGCGAATAAGGTTTTTGGGAAGCGCCCTGCACGACTGCTCAAGTTTTGCATCACGGTTCATCTTCCATCCAAGTCGGGCGGTGTTGCCTATCGTCGTCTTCTCCGCCGTGTGCTTCGACCAATCTTCCCCAAGGCTACTGCTGTGATTACTGCAATCGAACGGTACATGCAACGTGCTGCTGTCTGGTTATTAATCATCTTCTGCGAGTACATGTTTAGCTGCTGCCTGTTTCCGTTCATCTTGTTGTTTAGTACTTCTAGTATGTTCGAGTTACATGTGCGAGTAGCTGGTATTGTCATGTTTAATATTCTGGAATTAATCACGGAAATTGTGCCTAATTTTCCAACACAAGCACCATAGACCAGATCCTTTGAGCCACCACATCGACATGCTCTAGGCGGCACCACCCATCGCCCAGCTGCTCCCTATGTCCATATGAATACGTAGCAACCTCCACCACCTCACCCTATTCTTATCCTGCTCAAGCAATTGGCGCTAGAAGCCGGTCGATGTGCATCTACATCTGCCGTCTCTCCCTATTTCTCATCCCCGAGATAATCACTAACATCGATGTTCATCTGCAACCGTAGTTGCTACCGGCAACCATAGGGCAACGCACCACCGGGGACCATGGCATGGGAGAGGAGATGGGTCTAGGGAGGAAAGCCAAGCAGCCAGCTACTCATCCAAATGGGGCAGGGATGGGAGACAACCTAGAGAAGAAAGGATATGACAGGTAGACCCCAACGACCTAGCCACATCTCATCCCTCCAACCAAACAAAAAATTGGCTATCCCTAACCACATATCATCCTTCCAACCAAACAAAAAAAATTGGTTATCCCTAACCAGATGGCTGGGGAGAGAATATGATTCAGGGGATGAGGATATCCCTAGCCATCTGGTTAGGGATAGCCATTTTTCTGTTTGGTTGGAAGGATGATATGTGGTTAAGGGATAGCCAATTTTTTGTTTGGTTGGAAGGATGAGATGTGGCTAGGTGGTTGGGGTCCACCAGTCATATCCTTTCTTCTCTTGGCCGTCTCCTAGCCTCACCCCCGCTGCTCCTAGACAAGCAACCGACTGATTGGCTCTCCTCCCTAGACCTATCTCCTCCACCATGCCATGCCCGACGGTGGTGTGTCGCACTAGAACACGGTGGAGAGGGTGAAGCACAGGATAGTCAGTGATGGAGAAGATGGTGACTGTGGCATCGATTGCCGACTTCTAGCATCGATTGCTTGAGTAGGACAAAAATAGGGAGAGGCGACGAAGCTCGTTGGGTGTTGGTATGGACACAAGGAGCAACTGCATGACGACATGATTATCGGGTAATTTTTCCTGTCGAGCTCTTGTTTCTTGACCTCCTATTTTCTCCCCGTCGCTCCCCAGTGTCAGGAGCGGGGTCCTCATGCGTGCTACGGGCTACATGATGAAGCAAGGCAACATACGGCGGCAGACTGGAGGAGGTCCCTAGGCCCTATGGGCGATGACGCCTGGAGCCCGTCAATATGTTGGAGCAAGGGATCCTACTGGCGGTGCTTGCGTCTCACCGGGGAGGCGGTCCATAGAGGAACTCGAGGTTGGGCGGGCACAACGCACAACCTACCATTGGCACCAGGCACCGCTGCTAGAGGAGGAGGCGGCACTGGTGTTGGCTTGGCACCAGTGCCGTCTTGAATCGATGTGGTGAAGCTGACATGTGGACACTGATACTTTTACGGGGCGCTAGCTAGAAGTCGTTGGCCTCATCCCACCGATTTGGGCGGATGAGATCAACCAGTTTTTGAGGGAATATACCCATAATTTGGCTATCCTATCCCTTCCATCCTCCAAACCAAACAGAGGGCAACCACCCAAAAAATGACTATCCCTCACCATCCACTGGATATCCACTAAACCAAACATCCCCTTAGGGGTGCGTCTTGGCACACACCTCCAACTTACACACAAATAAATGTTTGTACACCGCTATGTTAAGCGAGAGTAATATTGGTCTACAGATAATCATAATTGCTGAAACTAGGGCAAAATACATCTAGAAGAATAAAATACATATAAGTAGCAAGAAAAGAAAATTATGTTAAAATAGGTATATATTTCTATCAACCGCTGAATGGTTTGTAATCACAACAAATTCATAATCTAAGGAACCCCCATCCCCTGACCTAACCCCTCCCCCATGCGACGGTGTCGCGCCACATCGGGAAGCCCATACCGACCGCTTGCAGCCCCTTCCCTCTCACATTCTCCCCTACCGACTCTGTCACCGGGCAAAGCCCATGTGGTGTGGCGGTGGTGATGGTGCTCCTTGGCCAACGGGATTTAATCTGAGGAGTCGGTTGTGTCCCCTCTTCATCCTCCACCGGTGGTGCTACTGGATGGCGGCGATCAAGCGGAGCTCTAGCGGCTGGTGGCAGCGGTCGGCACGGATCACGGTGGATGCATGAGGGAACTGATCTATGCCCGATGGGTCTGAGATGCATCCTCAACCAAAACGGTTGTACTTTAAGAAGAACGGTGACAAGGGGAAATCTCGGCAATGTCCTTGAAGAAGGACTTAGGGTTTTGCGGAAAAGAGAACGCTGGGGATTTCGTCGGATGTCAAGAAAACAATGGAGTCAAAGTCACCTGAATATTGAGAGAATCGCTCTGTTACAAATCTCTTTGGGATTTTTCGTCCGTTTTCCTAGGCTTCTCCCGTCCTATATATAATAGGTCGGGTCTCAAAGCTGTATGTGGATAGGTTACATGATTACAATACCAACTCGATATCGGTCTTTGTGCCTCTTTCCTAATACAACTATAATCTTTGTCGGTTGCTCCTTCGGATCTTTATATTGACTCTTCATGGGTCGTAAGCCTTTCTGCAGGCCCTAGGTAGCAAATCATAGGGATCCGAGTAATCATACCTATGTCAGTAGCCCCCGAGACTCTACCTGAACTGTAGATTTGAGTTGAGTATCAAGGATATGTTTTAGTTATTTTTCTTTGTTTTTACTATTTTTAAGTTTTATAGGGATTTGGTACAACGAGCCTGATGCATCCGACGGATCAAGAATCAGTTAATTGCTCCTGGGCAAAAGCAAGGTTGTCCTACATCAAATGCAAGTCCCCAGGCCTGAACTCGGGATTTATTACTGGCGTAATTCAGTTTAGGCCGCTGAGGTCTTATCTACTGAATTCTAGTTTCATTTTATCGGGTACCCAACGCGTCCGTCGGGATTTTTTATCGTATCGTAGATACGGATATAATTCTGGCAGAGCGCATTCTTGTGCGATTACCAGGCCACACAGGAAGAATCCCGGGGTCTTACCTTCATGTTTTTTAACATGGCATTCGGATTTTTATCGCATGTGGTTGCGATCTGAGATTATTTTTTGTCGGATGATTGATTTTTGCTTCATATACGCCCTCCCGATAGGAGATTTTTGTTTTTCTTTTATCAGGTGTGCATCCGCGCTCTTGATAGGAGTAGCCCCCGAGGCTATGTTCGGACGTATGCGTCAGGACATAGGCTCGAAAATCTTTTAATATGATGTCAATGTTTTCCTCAAATATTTGTCAGGTACGCGACTAACGCTCTCGATAGGAGTAGCCCCCGAGGCTACAGTCGAAATTTTCTTTTTGATTGTAGTCTCAATCTTTTTTATGGAGGAATTTGCTTTGACTCCCTATTTTATCTTCGGGTGTGTATCCTTTCCACTGAACCGCTTTTGCTGTGACGTCATTGGTGACGAATTTTACACTGCTTGATTCTCGAAAGATATGCTTGTGACGAGATGTGTCGAGCGTGGGCCCGTGCTGCAGTAATGATGACGTGTGGTGGCGTATTCAGTGGAGTTTTCAGACTGCATGTCCCCTTTTTTGCGCGAAGATTGAGGCGACGTACGGTGTTCTCCATTTTTACCGCAGTAATAACTTCTTGAGATATTTTCCTTTACGGAATCTATGGACACGTGTCATCATCGTGTGTCCTTTGGATGATTCGATTTTATATCAAATGGTCCAAGCCGTGTAGCTTTGTTCTTTATAAGGGGAAGGGGATTTCTTTTACCCTTTTTACGCCGTTCTTGCTAAATTCATCTTCCTCCTTGCTCCCTTGCCTTCTTCTGCCCTTCTTGCGAACTCTTGCTTTGCGCTAGCGTCGCTCCTTCACCGCCATGGGTAAAAGCAAGGTGGAAACTTTTTCCACGGCCGCCAAGGCCACCAGGAAGAGGGTCGTCAGATGGCTCCTTCCAAGTGCACGACACGGGAGCTACGCGAGGCTCAGAACTCCGGCCATCTGATGGAGGGCTCCTTCAAGCTTCCTGGGGACGAAGCTGCTGCAATCCCCGAATCGAGCTAGAGGGTAATGTTCCTCTCCTTTCTTTTCCGCGGCCTTTCTCTTCCTGTCCACAAATTTCTTCGTGGTCTCCTTTTCATCTATGGCGTGCAGTTGTACCATCTCACGCCGAACTCTATTCTCCATGTTGCTTGCTTTGTCACTCTGTGTGAATGCTTTCTCAGGATTCATCCCCATTGGGGCATGTGGAAGTATTTGTTTTAGGTTTGCCGCAATGCCACCGACACCATCGACCATGACGTTGGTGGCGCCATTTTCTCAATTCGCTCCAATGTAGATTACTTTGATTTCAAGCTTGCTGATTCCGTCCAAGGGTGGAAAACCAAGTGGTTTTACATTAAGGATCAATCTGTCGATGGTCAGTCTTTCAGGTTAGCCCCCTTTGACCCGAATAAAACTTGCTACAAACTTGACTCCTAGGATCAGCGCCCTACTGTCGAAGAAATGTCGGAGACCAACCCTTTCTTGGCCGTATTTCAAAGCTTCGGCAAGGAATTTTCGGGTCTTCAAATTCTGGCATACTTCTTGCAGATTCGCATGTAGCCCCTGCAGGCCCGACTCTCTGGTATGTGAGCGTATACCGACAAGAAGGATTACATGAGGATTTCTCAGGATGATCTGTCCCTCAAGGTTTATGAAAAAAAGGTTCGTAATTTCACGACCCTTACAGCAATGGTTCCTTCAGATTGTCGTGTTGACCCCTTTGGCAAGAAGAACCGTCTTCCTCAGGTAAATTCCTTTTCTCATTTGCTCCTTGCTCATCTATCTTTTGCAATTGTTCCCCTTTGTGATTGCTGGTTTTCTTGTTTATGCAGGACCATGATCATTTGTCCTGCCTTCCTCCTCTTTCTAAGAGCGGTCAGCTTCCCGCTAGTCCTTCTGCTTCCGATGATCTTCCTTTGACTAGGACTGCCGCTGATGAGGAGATAGAGACATCTGCCGCGGAATCTTCATCAAGGATGCCATCGCTTCCGTCGGACCATTCCAAGGATTTCTGCGTTGCGCCTGTTGGCGAAAAATGGAAACGTCTGGATGCTGCAAAAACCATTGAAGATTCAGATGATTCTACGGCCGTGAAACCTTCGGGTGCCATTCCATTATCGTCGGCTCCTCAACAGGAGAATCTATTCCGCTTTGCGCAGGACGTATCTTCATAAGAACTTTTCTCATCTTTTCTTTTTTTATCGGGTGACTCATCTGCTGATTGATGTCTACGCACTTCCATTCTTATAGACAGTTGTTGGGCCTCCAAGTGTAGAGGTTTGTAGAATAGCAGCAAGTTTCCCTTAAGTGGATTACCCAAGGTTTATCGAACTCAAGGAGGAAGTGGTCAAAGGTATCCCCTCTCAAGCAACCCTGCAATCAAGATACAAGAAGTGTCTTGTGTCCCCAACACACACAATACACTTATCAGGTGTATAGGTGCACTAGTTCGGCGAAGAGATAGTAAAATACAATTGGTATGGATATAAGACAACGGTGCGAGAAAATAGCTTGGTGGCGTGGAAGAGACTAAAGAAAACTGAAATAAAGATGGCAGCAAGCAAACATGTAATAGATATAGTTACAAACGGTGTTTCAATGTTTAGAAACAAGGCCTAGGGATCATACTTTCACTATTGAACACTCTCATATAAATATCTTCTCTTTTTGATACTACTCTAAACTACTCTCCGGTTGGACACTCTAGTCCATGGTAGGGCTATAACAGCACACCTCGAAGTCCGTTTTCCCCATCTAGATAACCCCACACTGTCACCTAGAGCTCTCGATGGTTCCAACAAACACCACAATTTCATAGAAACATCCAACTCCAAATATAACTCATAACAAGTATTTGTAATCTCTAGCCTAAGTGCCACCATGGTGTGCACACTGTCAACTTCACACACGTGGGGATAAGTAGAGATTAATTAAATCACTTGAGTAGCAGAATAGATCTATTTGATTACAAAGCTCATGATCACAATATGATCATGCATAGGGAGAGAGATGAACACATAGCTACTGGTAGAGCCCTTAGCCTCGAGAGAGAACTACTCCCTCCTCATCATGGGAATCAGCAATGGTGATGGAGATGGTGGTGGAGATCAATGGAGATGGCTCCGGGGGCACTTCCCCATCCCGACAGGGTGCCCGAACAGAGACTTTCTATTCCCCGAATCTCCCCTTCAGTTGTAGCAGCGCTGTGGAACTTTTCGTGGATTTCTGATTGACGATTTAGGGTTTTTGCATCGGGAGGAATATATAGGCGAAGGGGTGAGGTCGGTGGCCGGCCAGGGGGCCACACCATGCCCTGGCGCGACCTAGGGCTGCCCGCGCCAAGGGGTGGTGTGGACACCCTGTGGCCCCTCACCGTCTCGTATTCTAGCTCCGTGAGTCTTCTGGTAAAATAATAACTTTGGCTTTTGTCCCGTCCAATTCCGAGAATATTTATTTTCTGACTTTCCTGGAACCAAAAACAGCAAAAAACAGGCAACTGGCACTGTGGCTCTTGTTAATAGGTTAGTCCAAGAAATCATATGAAAAGTACTCCAAAGTGTGGACAAAACATAAGAAAGTAGATAAAACCAAGCATGGAACATCAAAAATTATGGATACGTTAGCAACGTATCACTGATGCTTCCTTATTCTTTGTTCTTGCTCTTGTAGTGGTGATGATGCGGAAGACCCGCCCTTGTCTCCTCTTAGCACTTCTTTTGCTCCTTCTACTATGGACCCAAAAGATTTGCTCGCGTCTTCTATGGATCCACTTATCCAGAAGGATGTTGCTGCTTTGCCAAAGCCACTGCCACATAAGAAAATAAAATCAACTAGCAAAGGCATGATGATATCTGAGAGCCTTGTCGAGGTGGATATGCAAGATGTAAGTACATCCGTGTTTTTTGATTTTACTATGGACCCTCTTTTGCTTGTCTTTTCTAGATGTCCTTCTTTTGCAGCCTCTGATGCGTGAGATGGTTGATATGGCCTCTCATTTCATCAAGATATGGAACGAAACGGAGGGCATGAAAGGTATATTTTCATCCTCCCGCTATTTTTCTTATACCTCCTCCTATTTTACTTATCTTTTGGTACTTTTTGGTTTCTTCAGCTGCTGCCAAGGAATCCGAAGTTATCCGGGATGAGGTGTTGAAGCATGCCGATGATCTGGAGGTAAAACTTCTAGTTGCTAAAAAAGCTTTGGAAGATGCCAAACAAAAGGCCAGCACAGATGCTAAGGAGCCGCTGTCCGGGATGAAAATCTTCGAAAGCGCTTGGAGACCCTTAATACTTCCCTGACTCGTAAGTCTTTGCTTGTCGAAAAAAGGAAGTTTCTTTTCTTGTTTTTATTTCTTCTCTGTCCTTATCATCCTCCTCCTTTTCTGGTATGTGTAGAGCTTTCAGGCCAAAATTTGCTACTGGATGAAGATAAGAAGGTTGACCCCTTATCGGATGTTGTTAGCACCTTGGAGGCTAATAGTGTTTGTGTGTGAAACCTCCTTGTCCGATCACGCCGTGCCTTCAAGATCTTGCATGCCGAAGTTTTTCCATCGAAGGAAGTACCTGCTGACCTGAACAACCTTGTCTCTATTTTTGTCGCTGATTCGAGTCCGCTTGTTGGATACATCATGACCAAGTCGAAAAGCGGTGCAGACACTTCGACGACATTAACGATGGCTCATGGCGAGAAGGTCGACTGGGAGAAGGTTAGCTCATCCGTCCTAGCCAACTCCAAAGGCCAGCCGGTTGATTTGAAGCCTTTTGTTAAGCAGGCCAAGAAATTTTCTCGGCTGCTTCTCGGTATAAAGTCAGATCCAAAGGGACCAATTGCTCCTTCTTCGACTGGAGCTCCTTCTTCGGCTACTGCTCCTACTATAGCCAGTGCTCCTTCTGCCAACGCAACTTTGTCTTTGGAGAAATCAGCTCCGTAGCTTTGTTTTGTAGTATCCTATATTTCTTCTGCTGCTATTGTAATGACTATTGAATTATTCTGTCTCTGAAGTGCCTCCTTTTGATGAGAAGAGCACTTTTGTATATATGTATATGAGTAGCTCTTTTCTTTGCTGGAAGTTTTCTATCTTTCATGTGCCTTTCCAGATTTTTGAATGATTCGGCTGCTCCCCATTCTCCCGCACAGATGTTGGATGTGACCCCATCCTCGTCTAGGATGGGTGCAACTGAGTATACCATTATGCGTACAGTAGACCCGTCGTTATATGCTGAAAAATTGAGTAGGTGAAGAAGCTTGAGGGAAAACTTCGGATTTTTCAATCGATGGTGGATGTTGCCCAGTCGAAGACGCGTCAGGCCCTTGATTATGAGGCGTACTTCCTGGATGAGATTTCTAGGGAGAGTGAAAAGATGTTGTGTAAGTCCTTAAGATTTTTGCTTCCTGCCGCTCCTCTTTTTGCGGGATGCCAATTTCTCTCTCCCTTTCTCTTTTCCTTGTAGGCATTCGATTGTGCGAGAGGGAAGAAACCCAACGTCTACGCAACTGAATTCAACCTTTCGTGTCTGCTTCTCAAAATTCTGGGATGGACTTTTGGATTGATCATCATCGCGCTTATGTCGTAGCCCTGCTTCAGGATCATGTAGCCTAAGTAGAGCAATTTGTCGAGTGTTGTCGCAGATCACTAGCCATTATTTATAATGCCATGTTTCCTCGGGATCCCTAGCCTCAGACTTTGGCTGATTTGATGACAAAGTTTTGATAGGGTGAACGGATTCATCATTTTGTAAAGCTTTAACTTGTAGCGGGTGCTAAGCTTGCGCTGTCATGGGTGCATGTGCATCATCCTACGCTAAATTTGGACGACATATCATCGAGGTTGCCTTCACTCGCTGATGGTGGTTTTATCGACATGGCGCCTCATTATGATGCCGCCCAAAGACCTGCAATTAGGATTGTTCAAAGGTGCCTATAGGCAGACGAGGAGTTTTTTATGAACTTTGCTATCCGACTATTTCTGCTTCTATTATGTAGCTATGAACTTTTTAGAAGAAATACTGTGTAGAGCTTCTTTATACTTTGTCAAAAAGGTCGTATGCTTTATACGAGATTTTGATTGTACATTTTATTCTTTTGTTGAGGACCTGACGAACTGAATGCCTCTTTGCATAACTGCCTGTATGTGCCTTAGAAATTTTTATGCTGAGAAGGACTTTCTTTACATTGATAAGTATACATGGATACATTGCATGGTCATGATCGCCTGGCTGTTGGCCTTATTGAATATAATAGTAACGATTTTTTCTAAAAATTGCCGCTTCTGTCTTTGAGGTGCTCCATCATGCTTCTTTGCGGTAGGTGTAACTTTTTCGACTGGAGGCGCCATGTTTGTACAACGGACCAGAGAGAAAAGTAGTTGCTTTTACTGGGTCGCTTGTACTTGGGGAAACTGACGAGTGTGTCCTTCTATGTGGGACCGGAGGTGGAGGCTGAATAGGTAGCTTTTGCGGGTGCGTAGTGCTCTTGATTTTCTGGTTTCTGCTCACTGCGTATTTCGTGTAGTAATTCTTCATCCGCTATTTTTAGCTGGCCAAATTGCGTCTCCATCCCGAAGGATTCAGATATTTTGTTGAATTCCTGATCATAGCTATCTGAGCGGCTGAAGCTTCCTTTTACTATTATGACCCCATTGGGGGCTGGCATTTTCAGTACCAGGTATGCATAGTGGGGTACTGCCATGGATCGAGCGAAAGCTGGTCGTCCCAAGATCGCGTGGTACTGTGATGGCCAGTCCATGACCTTGAACTCTAGTTTTTCGCGCCTAAAGTTGCTTATTGACCCGAAGACTACGTCGAGGTACACTTTTCCCAGAGGAGTTTCGGCTTTTCCTGGGACTATTCCGTGGAAAGTTGTATCTGTTGATGCTAGATTTGTCAGGGACCAATTCATTGCCCGTAGAGTTTTGGCATAGATGAGGTTGATGCTGCTTCTTGCATCCAAGAAAACATTGCCCATATCGAACCTGCAGATGTGTGCCTCCACTATTAGTGCTGATTTACCAGGTCGTGGGACCCGAAGTGGGTGGTCAGCTCTGTTGAAAGTTATTTCTTGTTCTAACCAATGAAGATACTCCGGCGTAGGGGGTGGTGCTGTTTCCGCCATGTTCACTTGTCTGGTGAATAACTTATGTGTTCTATTAGAGGGTCGTCCCTTCTGGATCATTGACATTGCTTGTGTTTTGCGTCTGTCCCATTGGCGGATGCCCGGGTGGTGGTGGTGCACCGATAGCAAAAGCGCCAAGTGTAGTGGCTTAGCTTCGATTTGCTGCTTCGGTTGCTCTTGCCTTGCATAGTTCTTGCATTTTTAAGAACGTTCTGCAATATTTTAAGAGATGGTTGGATCGCCTCTTGCCTGTCGAGTAGACGTAGAAGTGCATATTGCATGGTCCTTCCAACATTTGTCCTGCTGACATGGGCGGGTCCCTACTTTTTGGCTGGTACCATTGCTGCGGCTCATTTCCGCCGGCGTCGTCTCTGCTACCACGGTACCCATTGTTGTAGTCATCGCTTTGTAGGTTGTCTCCTCTAGAAAAACCGGCTACGACATAACTTGGCGTGTTGTACCTGTCGTTGTTTTGTCGCCTTCTGTCATTACTATCTTCCTCAGGTGAGCGAGCTCTTATGTTGTGTAGTGCATCTTCTCCATCGGCCCAGTAGTTGGCTATATCCATTGATGTCTAAGCACTTCTATTCTTGTAGACAGTTGTTGGGCCTCCAAGTGTAGAGATTTGTAGAACATCAACACGTTTCCCTTAAGTGGATTACCCAAGGTTTATCGAAATCAGGGAGGAAGTGGTCAAATGTATCCCTCTCAAGCAACCCTGCAATCAAGATACAAGAAGTCTCTTGTGTCCCCAACACACCCAATACACTTGTCAGGTGTATAGGTGCACTAGTTCGGCGAAGAGATAGTGAAATACAAGTGGTATGGATAATTATAAGTGGTAACGGTGCCAGCAAATAGCTTTGAGGGCGTGTGGTTGACGTGGGAAGAGACTAAAAGCAATCTGAAATAAAGATAGAAGCAAGCAAACATGTAACAGATCTAGTTGCAAACGGTGTTTCAATGCTTAGAAACAAGGCCTAGGGATCATACTTTCACTAGTGAACACTCTCCTACAAATATCTTATCTTTATGATACTACTCTTAACTACTCTCCGGTTGGACACTCTAATCCATGGTAGGGCTATAACAGCACACCTCAAAGTCTGCTTTTCCCATCTAGATAACCCCACACTATCACCTTGAGCACTAGATGGCTCCAACAAACACCACAATTTCATAGAGACATCCAACTCCAAATATAACTCATAACAAGTATTTATGTAACCTTAGCCAAAGTGCCACATGGTGTGCACACTATCAACTTCACACACGTGGGGATAAGCAAAGATTCATTAAAGCACTTGAGTAGCAAAATAGATCTATAGATTACAAAAGCTCATGATCTCAATAAGATCATGCATAGAGAGAGATGAACACATAGCTACCGGTAGAGCCCTTAGCCTCGAGGAAGAACTACTCCCTCCTCATCATGGGAATCAGCAACGGCGATGGAGATGATGGTGGAGATCGATGGAGATTGCTCCGGGGGCACTTGCCTGTCCCGGCAGGGTGCCGAAACAGAGACTTTCTGTCCCCCGAATCTCCCCTTCGGTGGCAGTGGTGCTATGGAACTTTTCGTGGCTGGAGGCTCGATTCTTTAGGGTTTCTGCATCAGAGGCTTCTTATAGGCGAAATGGCGATGTCAGAGGGTGGACTAGGGGGCCACACCACCTGGTGGCGCGGCCAAGGGGGACTGATGGCTCAGTGTTGATGTAGAGCTCGTTGGGGAACCCCAAGAGGAAGGTATGCTGAGCACAACAACAAGTTTCCCTCAGTTATGAAACCAAGGTTTAATCGAACCAGTAGGAGCAAGGAAACACCCCAAAGGTGTTGCTAGCTGAGCCTTGGCAGGGCGCACTACCGGTGCTAGTAGCAACGTGGAGACCTGCACAACACAACCAAATAACTGTGTCCCCAACTTGCGATGAGGTTGTCAATCTCACCGTGTTTTGCTGAAAACAAAGGATTAAATGTATCGAATGGAAGGAAGTAATAGTTTGCAGAAAGTAAACACAAAGCAGTAAAAAGTTTATAGATTGTATGTAAAAGAAAAGGACCGGGAAGCAAAAAAATTCACGCCTCAAAAAGACGTTCAGAGATTTTACACGAATTTTTACAGTGAAGCAAAGAAATCTGTTTCGGGACAGCAACTTTCCCAATCATTACTTCTCTCTCATTAGAGGTTACTCTTGGCACAAAAGGCAAATAAAAAGGGTAAGGAGCAGTTATTACTGAAGTAATAACTTCCAAGACTCATCTAAAACTTTTGGGTTATCTCCCAATAAGTACTTTTCTTTAACGCCTTTAAGTTAGGCAAAAGAAGCAAGAAAGAATCAAGTGTTCTCAAATGAAGAAGCATTAAGACCAAATTTCTTGCCCTTACCTCTCTTACTTTTATTCTTAACCTTGGGGAAAATATGATTGTTTGGTGGAGAAGAAAGGTGCATGGTCCCCTTTCCCACATCTATTATTGCTCCAAGAAGTTCTAATAGGGACCTTCCAAGTGTAACTTGTCCTTTTCCTGCACATTCAATAACAAGATAATCAGTAGAAATCATTTTCCCAAGGATCTTTGTAAACACTCCTTCAGCTATTCCAGTAGGTAATATGGTAGCATTATTAGCAAGAGATATTTCTTTTCCTCCTTCAGTAATCCCCCAAAGATTCAAAGATTCATAAATATCTTTGGGCATAAGACAAAATTCAGACATGATATCACAGCGAGCTTGAAAAGTTTCAGTGTTTATCTCAATATTTACTGTAGGGAGCCACTTTGATGGTTCAGAATTTATTGGAACATAATTATGATGCTCCCTAAGCGTATTATAGCAATCTTTTAAGCTAGTAGTGCTAGTCTCAAGAGTTTTCAATCTAGCAAATATTCTTGCGAAAGAAATATCAGTTTGGCTAGGCAAGTTGTAAGTGAGGATCAATTTCTTTATAGCATTTATAGCATCATCCTCATTACATTGGAGGAAATCTCCTCCCACAACAGTATCTAAAGCATATCTATAGCAAAGAGCAATTCCAAGGTAAAAACTGCTAAGGAACAAGCTTTGAGTCATTTTAGGCTCAGTTTTTTCATGTAGATCAGAGATTCTAGACCAAGCTTCCTTGAAGCTTTCCTAAATTCCTTGTTTAAAAGTGAAAATCATTTCCTCGGGTGACATAGTGACTGGAGCAAGGCTAGACATAATGGCAACTTAAGATAGGAGCTAATTTTTTTTTGTGTTTTCAATAAAGAAAGCAAACTAGTAAAACTATTTTTTGTGTGTTTTTGATAACAAAACAAGAAAACAAACAAAAAGAAACTAAGCAAAAAAAAACAAAGTAAAGAGATTGGTTATGAGGGACTCCCCTTGTGAAGATGTCCTTAACTCCACGGCAACGGCGCCAGAAAAATGCTTGATGGCTCAGGGTTGATGTAGAGCTTGTTGGGGAACCCCAAGAGGAAGGTATGCTGGGCACATCAACAAGTTTCCCTCAATTATGAAACCAAGGTTTAATCGAACCAATAGGAGCAAGGAAACACCCCAAAGGTGTTGCTAGCTGAGCCTTGGCAGGGCGCACTACCGGTGCTAGTAGCAACATGGAGACCTGCACAACACAACCACAGAACTATGTTCCCAACTTGCGATGAGGTTGTCAATCTCACCGTGTTTTGCTGAAAACAAAGGATTAAACGTATCGAATGGAAGGAAGTAATAGTTTGCAGAAAGTAAACACAAAGCAGTAAACAGTTTATAGATTGTATGTAAAAGAAAAGGATTGGGATCCATAGTTCACTAGAGGTGGCTCTCCTTAATATAGATAACATGCTGGGTGAACAAATTACAGCGGGGCAATTGACAAACATCGAGAAAGCAATACATGCATATACTAATCATCTTGACTCCTTTGGAACTTGATTGGGCATTACAACATTATACATAGACCGCCATCCAACTGCATCTATGACTAATAATCCACCTTCAGGTTATCATCCGAACCCCCTCGAGTATTAAGTTGCAAGTAACATATTATTGCTCTACGAATTGCGTGTAAAGTAAACAATACGATTGTTCTATGAACAAATGATTGTTGTTTTCTCCCTAGTAGAAACATCACATCTAGTACCTTAGATATTTCTATCACTTCCCCAGATTACCAGCGGCATGAACCCACTATCGAGCATAAATAGTAACTCTTGGAGTTGCTAGCATCTACTTGGCCAAGATAGCTACTAACAACGGAAAGCATGCAAGATCACAAATAACAAAGACACGATAGAATCAATAATCAATCTAAAATAGCATCTCAATATCCATCAGATCCCCGCAAACACAACATGCAGAATTACAAATAGATGATCTTGATCATGAACGGAGCTCACAAGATCTAGACATGAAAGCACAAAGGAGGAGAACCAACCATCTAGCTACTACATGGACACGTAGTCCAAAGATAAACTACTCACGCATCACACCGGAGGCTTGCATGGTGATGAAGAAGGCCTCTAGGGTGAATTCCCCTCTCCGGCAGGGTGCCGGGAAGAGCTTCAGATCCCTCCCGATCTAGGGATGGAGATGACGGCGGCTACATACTCTTTCGTGGATTTTTTATCGGGTACTTAGGGTTTTCGTCCCGAGGGCAATATATAGGCGGAAGGAGAGGCCGAGGGGGTACTGGGGTCGGCCAGACCACCCCCTGGCGTGGGCCAGGCCTGGCCGCGCGACCAGGTGGTGTGGCCAGCCCCCAGCCCTTCTCCGTCTCGTATTCTGGCATCTGATGACTTTCGAAAAAATAGGCACTTTGGCTTTTGTCCCGTCCAATTCCGAGAATATTCATTTTCTGACTTTTCTGGAACCAAAAACAGCAGAAAACAGACAGCTGGCACTGTGGCTCTTGTTAATAGGTTAGTCCAAAAAATCATATGAAAAGTACTCCAAAGTGTGGAAAAAACACAAGAAAGTGGATAAAACCAAGCATGGAACATCAAAAATTATAGATACATTTGCAATGTATCAGGGACCTGCGCCACCACATGGTGTGGACAGCCCCTGAACCTTCTCCGTCTCGTCTTCTGGCTCCGCGAGTCTTCCTGTAAAATATCGACTTTGGTTTTTGTCCGGTCCAATTCCAAGAATATTCATTTTCTGGCTTTTCTAGAACCAAAAACAGAAGAAAACATGCAACTAGCACTGTGGCATCTTGTTAATAGGTTAGTTCTAGAAAATGTGTAAAAATACGCCAAAGTGTTGACAAAGCAAAACAAAGTAGATACTAGACAAGGAAGGAACATCAAAAATTATAGATACGTTTGCAACATATCATCCATCAGCTGCAAAATTGTGTTTGGTTTGATTTGTCCCAGTTCTGCAATGAACTCTTGCTGACGAAGTCCGTCATTGAAAACATCAATTGCTCTTTCACCGGATATGGTTTCAGCCGAGTTTTTAATGATGCTCCACCGCTAAACGAAAGCTCGTATTGACTCTCCTGGATTTTGTTTACAAGCTCGTAATTGTTCTAGAGATGCGGGTTGCTTGAAGGTGGAATTGAAATTTCTGATAAACTTGTCCTCTAGGTCGTTCCAGCTGCTGATGGAATATTTCGGTAATTGTCTTAACCAAGAGCGAGTTGCGCCGATTAAATGCAATTGTAAGCTTTGCATTGCGGTAGCCTTGGAGCCACCTTGTAGTTTAACTATGGCTAGATAATCTATCAGCCAAGCTTCGGGCTCTTGGAGGCCATCGTATTTCTGACAATCGTGAGGTAGTTTGAAGTCTTTTGGTACTGGAGTCTTGCGATCCTCGTCGGGTAAAGCAACTGGCTCCACATAGTTCTTGCTCCTTCTCGCTTTCACCATCATAGTACCTTCGGCTGCTACGCTCTTCCATGGATCGATCGATCCTCTGCTGTGTGATATCATTTCTTGCATAGTTTCGTGGCTCTGATCCCGAGAAGTGGACCCGATGTGGAGATCGTGATCGTCGGGTGTGATCTACTTGCCATAGGCTGCTGTGACAGCGTGGGGATCTGTCGAGTTGCCATGTGACTCCTTGCTCCATCTGCACGAGAGATGCTCCTACCATGCCGAGGTTCATCAGGGCGGAATGGTGGAGGGATACGCGAGGATCGTCGGGTGAGGGTTGAGTTGTGATCAGATATGTTTGTGCGGCCACAATTGCTGCTTGAGCTGTTTTTGCCTTGATATTTCCTGCTTGATCTATTGACATGAATGGTAGGTCCAGGTCTCGGATTAGGTCGCTTCTTTCTGTTTCGGGGATATTCTGCAATCGAGATGTTCCCCTTCTTGGTGGAACTCTGCTTACTCAATATATTGAGCTCTGTGGGGAACCCCAAAAGGAAGGTATGATGACTATAGCAACAACTTTTCCCTCAGATATGAAACCAAGGTTATCGAACCAGTAGGAGCAAGGAAACACCTCACATGTGTTGTTTCCAACTTGGAATCTTGCACAACACAATCACATAACTTTGCCCCCAACTCAGTGAGGTTGTCAATCTCACCGGTTTTGCTGAAAACAAAGGATTAAACGTATTGTGTGGAAGATAGTAATTGCTTGTAGAAAGTAAACAGAAAACAGTAAATAGCTTTGTAGATTGATGGTAAAAGAAAGGACCGGGGTCCATAGTTCACTAGTGGTGATTCTCATTAAGATAGATGACATATTGGGTGAACAAATTACAACGGAGCATTTGACAAACATCGAGAAAGCATACATACATATACTAATCATCTTGACTCCTATGAGATTTTATTGGGCATTAGAACATTATACATAGACCGTAATCCAACTGCATCTATGACTAATAATCCACCTTCAGGTTATCATTCGAACCCCCTCCAGTATTAAGTTGCAAGCACCAGATAATTGCATTAAGCAAAGTGTGTAAAGTAAACAATACGATTGTTCTATGAACAAAGGATTATTGTTTTATCCCTAGTAGCAACATCACATCTAGTACCTTAGAGATTTCTGTCACTTCCCCAGATTACTAGAGGCAAGAACCCACTATCAAGCATAAATACTCCCTCTTGGAGTTGCTAGCATCTACTCGGCCAAGATAGCTACTAACAACGGAGAGCATGCAAGATCACAAATAACAAAGACATGATAGAATCAATAATCAATCTGAAATAGCATCTAAATATCCATCGGATTCCCGCAAACACAACATGTAGGATTACAAATAGATGATCTTGATCATGAACGAAGCTCACAAGATCTAAACGTGGTAGCACAAAGGAGAAGAACCAACCATCTACCTACTACATGGACCTGTAGTCCAGGGACGAACTACTCACGCATCACACCGGAGGCAGGCATGGTGATGAAGAAGGCCTCCAGGGTGAATACTCCCCTCCGATAGGGTGCCGGGAAGAGCTTCAGATCCCTCCCGATCTAGGGATGGAGATGACGGCAGCTACAGACTCTTTCGTGGAATTTTGATCGGGTACTTAGGGTTTCTGTATCGGAGGCTTCTTATAGGCGAAAGGATAGGCCGAGGGGGTGCCCGAGGCAGCCGCACCACCCCCTAGCGCGGGCCAGGCCTAGCCGCACGGCCAGGTGGTGTGGCCGGCCCCTGGCCCCTCTCTGTCTCATCTTCTAGCTTCGTGTTCCCCTCGGTGAAATATTGACTCTGGCTTTTGTCCCGTCCAATTATGAGAATATTCATTTTCTGACTTTCCTGGAACCAAAACAGGAGAAAACAGGCAGCTGGCACTATGGCATCTTGTTAATAGGTTAGTCCCAAAAAGTGTATAAAAATACTCCAAAGTGTGGCCAAAACATAAGAAAGTAGATATAAAACAAGCATGGAACATCAAAAATTATAGATACGTTAGCAACGTATCAACATCCCCAAGCTTAAATCCTGCTCGTCCTCGAGTAGGTAAGTGATAAAAAGAAAGAATAATTTTTGAGGTGATATGCACCATCATAAACTTGATCAAGGTATTTGTAAAACATTAAAAGCTGGGATCATAGTACTTTAACATAGCATGAAAGATATAGTTTTAACAATAAGACATAGCAACTATGTTGTAGCATGAAAAGGCACAAACAAAAGATTCATGAATAATAAGGCTTTGCAAGACGTTTGTTTGTTTCACATATAGAAAGCATAATGAGAATGGTTTTCAGCTTGTCCCTCATAGTGTAGCAAAACATAAATGCATAGGACACCTTCAAAGTTCATAAGGGTGACTAGATACAAATAGTTCAAGAACAAGCAATATCAAAGTTATGCATCAATCAATAAGTCTTGGGACAATGCACATTAAACTAAGAATGGCCACTATGCTCTCTTAATAGGTGCATAAAGATAGAAGATGGAGACTCAACATAAAAGTAAAAGAAAGGCCTTCATAGAAGGAAGCAGGGATTCAAGTCTCATAAAGAGCTTCCAAAAATTATGGTACTTATTACCTTTCAGCTCTCATTGCCCCTATCATAAGCATCTTGAAGTGATTAAGGTTAAAGTGAACAAACTATGGAGTATATGCTTGACAAAGTATAAGTTGGTAATCTCATGTCCCTTGAATACGAGGGCCACTCCTCATGCTACTCAAGTTTAATTACCGATAAGTTCTTGTCATAGTAAGTACATGCATATCATGGAGAACCGCCAACGGGGTACCCCTTTCCCGATGATACGGAAGAATCCCCATATCAAAATGACAAGGCAAGCAGACAATGAGCATCTTAGCAATCTTCTTATTTACCATGGGAAAATGGTGCATTTTTCTCTCTTTACTATTTTCTCATCTTTTTTTTTCTTTCTCAATCTCAATCTCTTTTTTATTAGAAGAATACTTCATAGATTGCTCATTATGGTTACGCTACAGGTTTCCACCATGATTATGCATCGATTAGACCCGTGGACCAAGCGTTTCTCTAACACACATACATAACTCCATGGACTTACAAGCTCCCCTTTAATTTCACACCGACGACATCCATAAACAAAAGAGCATGATATCAACTGGGTACAATGTACAAGTGCAATGTTGAAAGCGTTCCCCATGACAGCATGGTTCTGCTAATTCCCAACGTATAAGTGCAATCATATACAACTTATATGACACAATGGTTCAAGTTTATTAGGGGCAAGGAAAGTAAAGTGTTCCATCAAGTTCGCAAGAGCTTTAATCACTAATTTTCACATAACAAGTTTAATTCGGAAGGTAAATAAAAACATGAATATACTTGGAATAGCAAATGCTAATAGGTAGGTATGGTCGACTCTTTGGAATAACTTGGTTTTATTTGGAGTTCGATGCATGAGTGGAACTCATACTTGGTTATGGAGGCTAGCAAAAAACTGTGAGCGACCAACTAAGAGAGCAATAATGGCCATAATCATGCAAAGCGACAAAACATCATTAGTTAAAGCATAAAGTGATATTACAAGTCGAAAACTAAAGGATCATTGAGGCTATGGTGACTTGAGATAGTCTTAACATGGTGTGAGCATGCCCCAAGTCAACTCAAATAAAGCATTTAAAGGAGAGTACCACAATATTATGCTTTAATATGCTAAAACAACGCATGCTTCTTTAAAGGCACATTAAGCAATTCTCAATTGTTTGTAATAAGTCACGCTACAGCAATAATCACTAAGCATAAAGTCAAAACAATATCAAGCATGACATTATAAAGTCTAAGCCATAGTCAAAAACAAGCTCATTTATACCACTTAAGCATGAACTTTTCCTACTCTTTTCCAATCCAAACCAACTTATTTGAAAACTAATGTATGAATGAGGGGGTCCAACCAAGTTATTCAAGCAAAATAAGCAAACTAAGCAAACAGAGTAAACGAAGACGCTCCAAGAACAACACAACTGTGCATGAAACAATAAAAATGAAGTGTTTGGAAGAAACCTGAGATTTTTATTGATGAAGAAGGGGATGCCTTGGGAATCCCCAATATTTGACGCTTTGTACTTCTTGGATATTTCTTGGAGTGACACGGGTGGCATCCCCAAGCTTGAGATTTAGTCCATTCTTCATCTCATTACATCATTCTTTCCCTACACCTGAAATTTTCCTTCATACAAAACTTCACACAATCTTCATTAGCAACATTAGTTTACTCAATATAATAAGTCTTTCAGTCTCAACAAAAGTAGAACTTACATTAGAACACAATCGACTGTAGCAATTCCCTCAAAAAGCTCAATTTCCCCAAAAAGAATCCAGAAAGGAATCAATAAGAAGCAAATGCAAATAACAGCAGAAATCTGTCAAAACAAACCAGCAGGTAAAAACCGATTTTTTCGAAGACCTTTTGTTGCTCAAATCGAAAAGTGTTGATCTAACGAAAGTTGGATAACTACCTGGGGCATAAGCACAAAAAATTACAGCTCAAACCGATGTACAGAGATTTTTCTCGAATTTTTACAGCGAAGCACATAAATCTGTTTCGGGACATCAACTTTCCCAAGCATTACTTCTCTCTCATTAGCGGTTACTCTTGGCACGAAAACCACACAAAAATGATAAGGATACGTTATTACAGAGGTAATAACTTCCAAGACTCAACTAAAACTTTTGGGTTATCTCCCAATAAGTACTTTTCTTTAACGCCTTTAAGTTAGGCATAAGAAGGAAGAAAAGAATCAAGTATTCTCAAATGAAGAAGCATTAAGAGAAAATTTTGTTTTCATAGGAGAGGCAAAAGGAATCTTCTCTCTTTTCTTAGGGAAGTGTTCTATACCTTTCTTAAGTGGGAGTTTATATTTAATGGTGGCTTCTTTCATATAAATAATGGCACCAACAGTTCTAAGAAAAGGTCTTCCCAAAGTAATAGGACAAGAAGCATTGCATTCAACATCCAAAACATAGAAATCAACGGGGACATAGGCATTGTTAACCATAATAAGAACATCATTAATACTCCCCATGAGTTTATTTTTACCATTATCATCAAGGGACATTTAAATAACAATCTTCCAATGGTGGCAAATCAAGCATTTCATAAATCTTTCTAGGCATAATAGAAACACTACTATCAAGGTCACATAAAGGTTTGAGATCAAAATCATTTACTTTCATATTAATGATGGGTTCCCAACCATCTTCTAATTTCATAGGAATAGAAGCTTTATGTTTCATCTTTTCTTCTTTAATGTTTATGAGAGCATCAGTAATGTGTTTTGTAAAGGCCATATTCATAGCACTAGCATTAGGACTTTTAGCAAGCTTTTGTAGGAACATAATTACTTCAAAGATATTGCAACCATCAAGATCAAAATCATAATTGTCATCTAAAGAAGTAGAGCTATTGTTTCCCATGTTTGGAAGAATCTCAGCATTTTTATTAGAAAAGGTTCCATTGGGTTTACTAGCTTCAACATTAGTGGTAGTGATAGTATAAATACCAATATTTCTAGCAATTTCATCTTCCCTTTCCCACTTAGCATGCAATTTAGCTAATAGTCTAACATTTGCATCAATTCTAACTTGTATGGCATTAGTAGCAACACAGGGATTTTCAATAGTTTCAGGTTTGGCAACCATTTTATTCAAAGAAGATTGTGCTTGAGACAATGATGCTATATTTCTTTCAGCATTAGAGAGTTTTTCCTCAATAGTTTTATTCAAAGCAGTTTGTTTACTAATAAAATATTTAAGCATGACTTCAAGTTCATAGGGTGCACTCCTATTATTGTTGTAGGAATTTCCATAAGCATTACCATTATTGGGAGGATATGGCCTATAATTACTATTACTAAAATTATTCTTGTAGGCATTGTTGCTAAAATTATTATTTATTATAAAGTTCACATCAAATTGCTATTCTGAGCAACCAAAGAAGCTAAGGGAACATGATTTGGATCAATATGAGCTTTCCCATTAACATTCATAGACATAATAACATCAATTTTATCACTCAAGGAGGAGGTTTCTTCAACATAATTTACCTTCTTACCTTGTGGAGCTCTCTTAGTGTGCCATTTAGAATAGTTAACCATCATATTATCTAGAAGTTTTGTTGTAGCACCCAAAGTAATGGTCATAAAGGTACCTCCAGCAGCAGAATCCAGTAGATTTCTTGAAGAATAATTCAGTACTACATAAAAGGTTTGGATAATCATCCAAGCAGTCAGTCCATGAGTGGGAAAATTCTTTACCAAAGATTTCATTCTTTCCCAAGCTTGAGCAACATGTTCATTGTCAGATTATTTAAATTTCATTATTTCATTTCTCATAGATATAATCTTAGCAGGAGGATAGTATTTTCCAACGAAAGCATCTTTGCATTTAGTCCAAGAATCAATTCTATTTCTAGTTAGGGATTGCAACCATTCTTTAGCTTTTCCTCTCAAAGAGAAAGGAAACAATTTAAGCTTAATAATATCTCCATCTATATCCCTATGTTTTTGCATCTCACAAAGTTCAACAAAGTTATTAAGATGAGTGATATGTTGCTAACGTATCTATAATTTTTTATGTTCCATGCTTGTTTTATATCTACTTTCTTATGTTCTGTCCACACTTTGGAGTATTTTTATCAACTTTCTTGGACTAACCTATTAACAAGATGCCATAGTGCCAGCTACCTGTTTTCTGCTGTTTTTGGTTCCAGAAAAGTCAGCTGGCACTGTGGCTCTTGTTAATAGGTTTGTCCAAGAAATTATAATAAAAGTACTCCAAAGTTGGAACAAAACACAAGAAAGTGGATAAAACCAAGCATGGAACATCAAAAATTATAGATACATTTGCAATGTATCATGCACACCATGGTGGCACTTAGGCTAGAGATTACAAATACTTGTTATGAGTTATATTTGGAGTTGGATGTCTCTATGAAATTGTGGTGTTTGTTGGAACCATCTATCGCTCAAGCTGACAGTGTGGGGTTACCTAGATGGGGAAGGCGGACTTTGAGGAGTGCTGTTATAGCCCTACCATGGAATAGAGTGTCCAACCGGAGAGTAGTTAAGAGTAGTATCATAAAGATAAGATATTTATATGAGAGTGTTCACTAGTGAAAGTATGATCCCTAGGCCTTGTTTCTAAGCATTGAAACACCATTTGCAACTAGATCTGTTACATGTTTGCTTGCTTCCATCTTTATTTCAGATTTCCTTTAGTCTCTTCCCACGTCAACCACACGCCATCAAAGCTATTTTCTGGCACCGTTACCACTTATAATTATCCATACCACTTGTATTTCACTATCTCTTCGCCAAACTAGTGCACCTATACACCTGAGAAATGTATTGGGTGTGTTGGGGACACAAGAGACTTCTTGTATCTTGATTGCAGGGTTGCTTGAGAGGGATACCTTTGACCACTTCCTCCATGAGTTCGATAAACCTTGGGTAATCCACTTAAGGGAAAACTTGCTGCTGTTCTACAAACCTCTGCACTTGGAGGCCCAACAACTGTCTACAAGAATAGAAGTGCGTAGACATCAAGATATTTTCTGGCGCTGTTGCCGGGGAGGTAAGGTAAAAGGTACTCACATCTTCTGGCTACTAAGCTATCTTCTAGTACCGTTGCTGGTGTGTAAGTGCTCGAAGTTATTTCCTTTAGATTCTGCAATTATATCTTTTTGTTTCTTGTTTTTATTTTCACTAGTTAGGCTTAATGGAAAACAACAACAAGTTTAGAGAGCTTTATAGTATTTATCTTGAGTTAGGACATGAAGTGTTTGAAGAGAAAACTAAAAAACCTATGGAACTTTATTTGCATGCTAATTGATGAGGGTTTAACTCATCAATGCCCATTGTTATGGAATTGGGTTTTGGAGAAGGAGGGAGCGCTGGAAGAATCAATCGGCTAGCAAACAAGCACACAGGGATGCATGGTTTACCCAGGTTCAGGCCTCGTAGAGGTCTGTACTCCTGCTTGTCTGCTCTTGGAATTAATGGAGGAATCGAAGATTACAAGGGGGCGCAGATGCAATCTGGCGAGAGTTGTGGAAACTAGGGTTGTGTGTGTCCTCCTCGCCGCCCCCTCCTAGCCTTTATATAGATAGGCTAGGTATCGGGTAGCAGGTCGAGTCGGTTACAGATTAGGGTTTTCCCTTTAAACTTTCTATCTTTAAACTTCTTCTTGTCTCGCAAGTAATCGAGAGTCCGTGGGCCACTCGAAGTCTTCATCGGTCCATGGCAACGCCGTGGGCTTCCACCGTATCTGGACCGTATATACTAAACTCGAGGACCTGCAGGGTATACCCATGTCAGTATCCCCTGAGTGTCCAGTGGAATCGTAGATTCGACTGGGGACTTTATGAAGCCTTTCAAATGCATGACTACGTATTTTTTTGAGTGTTCTGTTTATGTCATAGGGATTGTTGATATGCGTGCCTAATTTAACCGATGTATCGGTATTAGTTAACTGCCTAAGGGCAAAACAATGCAATCTACTCAAACTCGAGTCCGTGGACTCGAATTCGGAAAAGTGCTGCTGTAATTCGACTCAAGCCGTGGAGGTCTTATAGGAGTCAAATTCCAGTATATGGGTGTGAGCACTCGACGCGTCCGTCAAGGCATGTTCATCGTACCTGTAGGCACGGATATATTTCTGGTAGTGCGTAGTAGATGCGTTGCCAGGCCTTATTCAGGTCTTATCTTCACGCTGTAAGCGCGACATCCAAATTTTTTGTCATCGCGGAGATGATTCAGGTGGCCCAGGAGACGCAGTATCTTTGTAGGGAAAAGTATGAGGTGGTGTCGCCATAGACTTCGAGTGTGGATGTTATCAACACACAGTACGACGTACGAATAATCATAGGGTGCGCGATCAGTGCTTCCTATGAGAGTAGCCCCCGAGTGCCTGGTTGAGTCGAAGACTCAGGCAGGGACTAAAGAACTTTTGCGACTACTGTCATCTTTTGTTTGCTTGTTTCAATCTAATTTGCTTTTGGTGCTCCCTATGGGAGTAACCCATGATCCATAGTCGAATTGTAGATTCGAGTGGTTAGGTAATCTTTGAATGTCCATATTCCTGCATAAAAAGAAAATTGTAGGGTGCGCAACCAGCGCTCCCTATGGGAGTAGCCCCCGAGTGCTTGGTGGAGTCGAAGACTCGAGTAAGGACTAAAGTAGTCGAAGTCTTCTAGTGCTCAACCTGATGACATCAGTGCTGATGATGTGATGACCTCAGTTGCCCGTGTGAGCGGCTTTGACGGGACGTGACGAGCTGTGGGTCCCATTTTCTGACTTTGATTTAACCGGGCGTGCACAATCTTTCATTTTAACTGTGCCTCCTCGATTTCCGCGCGTAATGGAGATAGTGGGGGACGGTTCGTGTTTTGGTCTCTCCACGTGTCGACCGCTATGTGCGCCACGCGTCCAATAGGGTTTGTGCTGGCCGTTGGATTGCATCCGCAAGGGGGTTAAGTAGCAGCGCAGCTGCGGTAATCTCCCATCTGCTCTTTCTCTGCTTGTGCTTCCATCTCCATTGCCGATGCTCTCTGCTTCCTAGAGCTCGTCCTCTTCGCAGCACTGGACCAACTCCGCGTGTTCCCGAGCTACTTCCTCCACTCGCACCGCCACCACAAGATGGGGAAAAAGAAGGGAGGCGCCGCCGCTGAATCCACCGCCGCCATTACTGCTACCAAGAAGAGGGGCGTCTCCACCGTCGTGGGCACCAGCGCCGCCGGTGCCGGGAAGAAGAAGGGCGCGGGCACCCGCGTCACCAATGGTGCATGGCGCGCATCCATCATCAAATCCTCCGATCTCCGTCTCCTCCGTCAAGATGGAGTTCTATCAGCCGTGGCGGATGACTCGCGATTGCCAGGTGACAAGGTAACTCCTTGTCCTCCTGCTGGTTTCCGGGTGATGTTCTTAGCGTTCATCATCTGCGGTCTTTCTCTGCCCCTGCATCCTTTCTTCAGGGGCCTCCTTTGCTTCTACGGGCTCCAGCTGCATCAGCTGTCCCCCAACTCCATTCTCCACATCGCCTGTTACATTACACTTTGATCCATCGAAGTGCATCGTCTAGAGGTAGGACATATCTGGTTTTTCGGGGAGCTGATTCTCCATCCAGTGCACGAGGAAATCAGGGAGAACTTGAGACTTGATCGCGTCGCGCTTTTCATATGTAATGTCTTGTGGAGACAGCTTGATTCCCCAAAGCACGACTCGTCCAGTGGTGTCGGGGTTGTTGAGGATATGCCCAAGCGGGGCGTCATTGACCACCACAATTGGATGCTCCTGGAAGTAGTGACACAGTCGCCTGGCTGTCATGAATACACCGTATGCCAGCTTCTGGTAGTGCGGGTACCGCTCCTTTGTTGGCGTGAGCACCTCGCTGAGGTAGTAGACTGGGCGCTGCAACCCGTGGACTTTGGTTTTCTTTGGCTCGTTCCACCATGAGTACTGTGCTGACCACTTGGTTGGTGTCGGAGATATATAGTAGCAATGGTTCTCTTTCGCGTGGGGTCACCAGTACTGGTGAGGTAGATAGTAGACGCTTGAGGTCTTCGAATTCTTCCCGCGCCTCGTCGGACCACTCGAACTTGTCAATTTTGCAGAGAAGTTGGTAGAAGGGCAGTGCCTTTTCGCCCATTCGACTGATGAATCGACTGAGCGCCGCGATTCGCCCAGCCAGCTGTTGGACGCCTCTTATATTCTTCGGCTTCTCCATGGCCAGTATTCTTCGGGCTCGCCTCAATTCCCCTCGCGGAGATGAGATACCCGAGTAACTGCCCAAATGGTACGCCGAAGGCGCACTTGTCCGGATTGAGCTTGATCCGGTAGCGGTCGAGGTTGGCGAAGGTTTCGCATAAATCATCGATTAGTGAGGCTTCATCCTTTGTTTTGATGACGATGTCATCGACGTAGACTTGAATGTTGCGACCAAGTTGATCCTTGAGGCAAGCCTGCATGCACCGTTGATAGGTGGCTCCTGCGTTTTTGAGCCCGAAGGGCATTGTGTTGTAGGAGAACACACCGAAAGGCATTGTAAACGCCGTTTTCTCTTGATCTTCCTCCTTCATTCAAATCTGATTATAGTCTGAGTAGGCGTCGAGGAAGAAGAGGCGCTCACATCCCGCGGTGGAGTCGATGATTTGGTCGATTCACAGCAGCGGGAAGTGATCCTTTGGGCAGTGCTTATTCAGGGAGGTGAAATCCATGCACATCCGCAGGATATCCATGTTTTTTAGGTACTAGCACCGTGTTGGCGAGCCAAGTACTTTCCTTGATCTCGCATATGAATTTGGCGTCGAGGAGTCTGTTGATCTCCATTCCGACCGCTTTTGCTCTTGGTTCAGACAGTCGTTGAATTGTCTGCTTGACTGTCCTTGTGTCTGGGTTCACATTGAGTGCGTGCTCGGTGAATTCCCTGGGAACCCCTGGCATGTCTACTGGACACCAGGCAAAGATTTCCCAGTGCTTATGGAGGACTTCGACGAGCGTGAGTTCCTATGCGAAACTCACGTTGTTGGCGATGAGGGTCGTCTTGGTCGGGTCTGATGGGTGGACCTGGACTTTCTTCGTGTGCACCGATGAATCGAAGGACATGTCGGGTGAACTTGGCCAGCTCAGGGGAGGCAAACTGTTGTCTGTCGACTCCTTCAATCTTGCGAGCTCCTCCTGCATGCCAAAGGACTGGGATATTCTGTTGAATTCCCTGTCGCAGCCGTCGGACCTCTCAAAGCTCCCGTTGATTGTGATGACACCATTTGGACCTGGCATTTTCATCTGTAGGTAGGCGTAGTGCGGCACTACCATGAACCTAGCGAACGCGACGCATCCGAGGATGCAGTGGTATTGTGAGGGACAATCGATGACTTCGAAGTCTATGCGTCCACGTCGAAAGTTTTTCGGCGTGCCGAAGATGACGTCGAGGTTGATTTTTCCCAGGGGATATATGCCCTTGCCTAGGATGATGTCGTGGAATGTCGTATCCGAGACCTCTAGACATGTCAGAGGGATCCTCATTGCCCGCAAGGTACTTGTGAACATGAGGTTGACGCTGCTCCCGCCATCCATGAAGACGCGACTCATGTCGAAGCCTCTGATCTATGCCTCGAGTACGAGGGGACAGTGGCCTGGACAAGGGACTTCGCGTGGGTGGTCGCGTTTGTCGAAGTTGATGCAGGAGTCGCTTCTGCTGAGGTACTCAGTGATGGAGGGTGGGGAGTTTGTCGCTAAGTTGACTTGGCAAGTGATGGCCTTCTGCACCCGATTTGAGGGGCGTCCCTTTTGGATCATCATATTGCCTACGGCCCGTGGGTATGGTTCGCCTCCGTGGTGCTGGTCTGGCGCAGCCACGGGTGGTGGTAGTTCGGGCGGTGGTGGAGGAGCTCCATGTGCCACGGCGCCTAGGGAGGTTCCGTAGCCCCTGTTGATCGTGTCGCGATTCATCCTAGCGAGACCCTCATGGAGTTTGAGGAACTCGCGGCAGTCTTTGAGGAGGTGGCTGGATTTTTTCTTGCCGTCGTGCTTTTCGATGTAGAAGTGCACGTTACACGGCCCGGACAGTTTGTCCTCAATTGTTGTTGCGGGTGCCTCTTCGCGAGTGCAGCGCCATACCAGCGTTGTTTTCCTAGAGTCGCGGTGTCCACCGTTGCGATAGCCGCTATTGCGGTTGTTGTTGCACCTGTCAATGTAGCCGGCTGCGACCATGTTGACGTCGTCGTGATCATCGTAGATGCGCATTCAACGCTTGCTTCAGCGATCGCGTCTGCGCTCAAGTTCCGCTTCATCGTCGGAGTGAACGTGGTTTTTCACCGAGTCTTCTCCATCTGCCAACCGATTCGCGATTTCCATCAGGTGGTCAATTGTTTTGGGCTTCGAGCGGCCCAGCTCTTCCCTGAGCTCTATGCGGCGAACGCCGCCGTTGAATGCGTCGATTGCGCGATCTTCCGAGATGTTTTCCGCGGAGTTCTTGATGATAGACCACCTCTAGATGTATGAGCGTAGCGATTCGCCCGACCTTTGCTGGCAGCACCTCAGTTCTTTGATTGACGCGGGCCTTTTGTAGGTGCCCTTGAAGTTGCGCACAAAGCTATAGACCAGCTCTTCCTAGCTGCGAATGGATCCGCGCGGGAGATTGTTGAGCCATGCTCGGGCGGTGCCCTGCAGCTGTAGCTGCAGGCATTGCATGGCCGTGCTTCCACTCCCGCCGTGGAGCCTGACGAAGGAATGTGGTCCTCCAACCAGATTTTCGGGTCCTGCAGGCCGTCAAATTTTGGGTTCTCCGATGGGAGCTTGAACCCCTTGGGCATTCGCTTCTGCCTGATAGCCCTGCTAAAGCATCTGGAGACATAGAGCTCCACGTCTTCATCCTCTGAGTCAGTCAAACGGGCACGTCGTGCCCTTGATTTGTCGATTTTGCGTTGCGTTAGGTCATCGCGTGCATCGTAATCGTGATCGTGCCGCCGTGAGCGGCGGCGTCGAGACAGATCGTGACTATCGTCGTTGGACGAGGGTGAGGAATAGCGTTTTGCCAGAGCCTTGCCTTTTTTCGGCTCCGACGTCGACTCTTTGTATGGAGCGGCTTCGATTAACCCCAAGCCCGCGATCGTAGATTAGTGCATGGCGGCTCGAGGATCTCCGGCCGGCGGCTGATTGTTGAGGAGGTACATGGTGGCCGCCGTTACCGCAGCTTGCGGTGTCTTTGAGACCACGTTGCTCCGTGTGTCGACTGTCATAGAGGCGAAGTCGAGGACTTTCGCAGCTTCTATGCGCTCCTGCTCGGTGAGGTGGGCCATCCGAGATCGCCTCTTGTTGGCCACGTTCGTTGACCTTGAAGGAGGATCCTCCATGAGAGGAGAGCCCGGCCCGTCGAAGACTCGACTCATCCGCCGCCTTTTTACGCGCTTCGAGCTGCACGATCGTTTGCAGCTGGCATCTATACTCCTCCTTTAGTAGCCAATGGTAGCCCATCAGCAGATCTTGTGGCGTGCTAGGGGGCAGAGGATTTCCTCATAGAGCTTCTCGGCAACGGGCCCATTCGTTGTCATTGAGCCTTATCACGACGCGTTCGCCGGTGTGTTCGTTCACCATGGTTGGTGGTTCGACTGCCCCTCCGTTGTTGACGGGCGCGCCATTACCACCATTGGTGGGGCCGCCATTGGGTGGACCGCCATTAGGTATGCCACCGTTGGGTGGATCAGGACCGTTGCCACCGTTTTCGCGGTTGGCGCTGGTTTCACCGGCATTGATGACGGTGCACATGAAGTGGTTGGGGAAGTTTTTGCTTCCACAGCTCTCGGATCCGGAGCCATAGACCCCATCTTATGTTGCTAGGCTACCCAGATCGGATCCGCGACTGCTATCGCTGTCCGTGGTCTTAACTGCTGCTGAGGTGTTGAGCTCGCTGAGGGCGCCGATTGGTGGCAGGAACCACGATGCTGGAGCAATCGTGGATGTTGTTGGCTGGTCAGGCATGCGAAGCGTGCCCATCTGACCAACTTGGAAACGGAAGCTCCCGTTCGCCAGGCTGATTCCATTGCCTACGGACTCGAAAGCCGGGCGAGTGGCCGGCGTGTGGACGATGAAGTCGAACGCGCCAAAGAGCTGGCGAATCTCCGATGTTGTGGAGTTGTAGATCGCGGTTGATGGGTCCGAAGAAGCCACAACATTAGCACTCCCTATTCCCACAGACGGCGCCAATTAACGAGGGTTTAACTCACCAATGTCCATTGTTATGGACTTGGGTTTTGGAGAAGGAGGGAGCGCTGGAAGAATCAATCAGCTAGCAAAGAAGCACACATGGACGCAAGGTTTACCCAGGTTCAGGCCTCATAGAGGTCCCTACTCCTACTTGTCTGCTCTTGGAATTAATGGAGGAATCGAAGATTACAGGGGCGCGCAGATGCAATCTGGGGAGAGTTGTGGAAACTAGGGTTGTGTGTGTCCTCCTCGCCGCCCCCTCCTAGCCTTTATATAGATAGGCTAGGTCTCGGGTAGCAGGTCGAGTCGGTTACAGATTAAGGTTTTCCCTTTAAACTTTCTATCTTTAAATTTCTTCTTGTCTCGCAAGTAATCGAGAGTCCGTGGGCCACTCGAAGTCTTCATCGGGCCGTGGCAACGCCGTGGGCTTCCACCGTATCTGGACCGTATATACTAAACTCGAGTACCTGTAGGGTATACCCATGTCACTAATAGCAATATTATTAGTATGAATTCTTTGAACACCATTATTGCTAATGCTATGGAAAAGTCTAAGCTTGGGGAAGCTTGTTTTGATGAGCATGATATTTTTAGTCCCCCAAGCATGGAGGAGAAAATTTACTTTGATGATACTATGCCTCCAATATATGATGATTACAATGATGAATATGATATTTTCAGTCCACCTACTATTAAGGAGAAAATTAATTATGATTACAATATGCCTCCTATATTTGATGATTATGGTGATGAGAATAATAATGATAGCTATTTTATTGAATTTGCTCCCACTACAATTAATAAGAATAAATATGCTTATATGGAGAGTAATAATAATTATATGCATGTGGCTCATGATAAGAATGTTTCATGTGATAGTTATATTGTTAATTTTATTCATGATGCTACTGAAAGTTATTATGAGAGAGGGAAACATGGTTTTATGCATCTCAATAATATTAAGTTTCCCCTCTTTATGTTGAAAATTTTGAAGTTGCACTTGTTTTGCTCTCCTATGCTTGTTGCTTTGTGCTTTCATGACTTGTTCTTTACAAGATTCCTATGCATAGGAAGTGGGTTAGACTTAAATGTGCTTTGAATTTGCTTCTTGATGCTCTCTTTTATTTCAATTCATATTTCTTATGTGAGCATCTTCTCAAACTATCATGCCTAACTTAAAGGAGTTAAAGAAAAGTACTTCTTGGGAGATAAACCAATAGTTTTCTCGAGTCTTGGAAGTTATTACTTCTGTAATAACCTCTCCTTATCTTTTTTATTTGATTTTCGTGCCACCTCTAATGAGAGAGAAGTAAGATTTGGGGAAGTGTTGTCCCGAAACAGATTTTTGTGCTTCGCTGTAAAACTTCGTGAAAAATCTCTGTATGTCGGTTTGAGCTGTAATTTTTTGTGCTTCTACCCCAGGTTGTTATCCAACTTTCGTTAGTTCAACACTTTTCGATTTGAGCAACAGGAGGTCTTCGCAAAAATCAGTTTCTACATGCTGGTCTGTTTTGACAGATTTCTGCCATTATTTGCATTTGCCTCTTAATCTCTTTATATTTGAGTTCTCTTTGATCAATTGAACTTTTTAAAGGAAGTGCTACAGTAGCTTTTGTTTTAATGGAAGTTTTACTTGTGTTGAAACTTAACCAAAAGACTTATTATCTTGAATACACTAATGTAGCTAATGACCGTTGTGTGAAGTTTTGTATGAAGGAAATTTTTAAGTATAGGGAAGAGTGATGTGATGAGATGAAGAATGGACAAAAGCTCAAGCTTGGGGATGCCACCCGTGTCACCCCAAGAAATATTCAAGAACTACAAGCGTCAAAGCTTGGGGATGCCCAAGGCATCCCCTTCTTCATCAATAAAATCTCAGGTTTTCTTCCAAACACTTCAATTTTATTGTTTCATGCACAATTGCGTTGTTCTTGGAGCGTCTTTGTTTTTTGTTTTTAGTTTTCGTTTTCTTAGTTTGCTTAAATAAATTGGTTGGACCCCCTCATTCATGCATTAGTTTTCAAATAATGTTGATTTGGATTGGAAAAGAGTAGGAAAGTTCATGCTTAAGTGGTAAAAAGGAGCTTGTTTTTTACCGTAGCCTAGACTTTATCATGTCATGCTTGATATTGTTTTGGCTTTATGCTTAGTGATTTTTCCTGTAGCATGACATGTTATAAACAATTGAGATTTCTTAATGTGCCTTGAAAGAATTTAGCGTTGTTTTAACATATTAAAGCATAGTATTGTGGTATTCTCCTTTGATGCTTTATTTGGGTTGACTTGGTGCATGCTCACACCATGTTAAGACTATACCAAGTCACCATAGCCTCTATGATCATTTGGTTTTTGACTTGTAATATCACTTTATGCTTTAATTAATGATGTTTTGTTTTTTTGCATGATTATGGCCATTATTGCTCTCTTAGTTGGTCGCTCCTAGTCTTTTGCTAGCCTCCATACCAAGTATGAGTTCCACTCATGCATCCAACTCCAAATAAAACCAAGTTATTCAAAAGAGTCCACCATACCTACCTATTAGCATTTGCTATTCCTAGGATATTCATGTTTTTATCTATCTTCCGAATTAAACTTGTTATGAGAAAACTAGTGATCAAAGCTCTCACGAACTTGATGGCACACTTTACTTTTCTTGCCCCTAATAAACTTGAACCATTGTGTCATCTATGTTGTATATGCTTGCACTTATATGTTGGGGATTAGCAGAACCATGTTGTCATGGGGAACACTTTCAACATTGCACTTGTACATTGTACCCAGTTGATATCATGCTCTTTTGTTTATGGAAGTCGTCGGTGTGAAATGAAAGGGAAGCTTGTAAGTCCATGGAGTTATGTATGTGTGTTAGAGAAACGCCTGGGCCGCTAGCCTAAGCCATGCCAAATCATGGTGGAAACTTGCATCATCACCATAGTGAGCAATTTATGAAGCATTCTTCTTATAAAAAAAGAGATAGAGATTGAGAAAAAGGGAAAAAAGAATGAGAAAAGAGGAAAGAGAGAAAAAAGCACCATTTTCCCATGCTTGTTGATATGTTGCTAATGTATCTATAATTTTTGATGTTCCATGCTTGTTTTATATCTACTTTCTTATGTTTTGTCCACACTTTGGAGTATTTTTATACACTTTCTTGGACTAACCTATTAACAAGATGCCATAGTGCCAGCTACCTGTTTTCTGCTGTTTTTGGTTCCAGAAAAGTCAGAAAATGAATATTCTCGGAATTGGACGGGACAAAAGCCAAAGTCAATATTTCACCGAGGGGACACAGAGCCAAAAGACGAGACGGAGAGGGCCAGAGGCCAGCCACACCACCTGGCCACGCGGCCAGGCCTGGCTCGCGCCAGGGGGTGGTGTGGCTGCCTAGGGCACCCCCTCGGCCTCCCCTTTCGCAAATATATCGCCTCCGATGCAGAAACCCTAAAGAAGAGAGCCTCCCACCATGAAAAGTTCCGCAGCGCCGCCGCCACCGAAGGGGAGATTCGGGGGACAGAAAGCCTCTATTCCGGCACCCTACCGGCCCCCGGAGCCATCTCCATCGATCTCACCACCATCTCCATCGCTGTTGCTGATTCCCATGATGAGGAGGGAGTAGTTCTTCCTCAAGGCTAAGGGTTCTACTGGTAGCTATGTGTTCATCTCTCTCTCTCTATGCATGATCATATTGTGATCATGAGCTTTGTAATCAAGTAGATCTACCTTGCTACTCAAGTGCTTTAATAGATCTCTGCTCTCCCCATGTGTGTGAAAGTGACAGCATGCACACCATGGTGGCACTTAGGCTAGAGATTACAAATACTTGTTATGAGTTATATTTGGAGTTAGATGTCTCTATGAAATTGTGGTGTTTGTTGGAACCATCTAGCGCTCAAGGTGACAGTGTGGGGTTACCTAGATGGGGAAGGCGGACTTTGAGGAGTGCTGTTATAGCCCTACCATGGATTAGAGTGTCCAACTAGAGAGTAGTTAAGAGTAGTATCATAAAGAGAAGATATTTATATGAGAGTGTTCACTAGTGAAAGTATGATCCCTAGGCCTTGTTTCTAAGCATTGGAACACCGTTTGCAACTAGATATGTTACATGTTTGCTTGGTTCCATCTTTATTTCAGATTGCCATTAGTCTCTTCCCACGTCAACCACACGCCATCAAAGCTATTTTCTGGCACTGTTACCACTTATAATTATCCATACCACTTGTATTTCACTATCTCTTCACCGAACTAGTGCACCTATACACCTGAGAAGTGTATTGGGTGTGTTGGGGACACAAGAGACTTCTTGTATCTTGATTGCATGGTTGCTTGAGAGGGATACCTTTGACCACTTCCTCCCTGGGTTCGATAAACCTTGGGTAATCCACTTAAGGGAAAAATTGCTGCTATTCTACAAACCTCTGCACTTGGAGGCCCAACAACTGTCTACAAGAATAGAATTGCGTAGACATCAATGAGCAGCAGCATCTTCAGTACCAATACCAGAAAATTGTTCTCTCATAACAAGATTGAGTAAAGCAGGTTTAATTTCAAAGAAAGTAGCTTCAGGAACAGGTGGAGCAATAGGTGTGCACATGAAATCATTGTTGTTGGTGCTAGTGAAGTCACACAACTTAGTGTTTTCAAGAGTAGTCATTTTTTGTGTTTTTAATAAAGAAAACAAACTAGTACAACTATTTTTTTTTCGTATTTTTGATAAAGAAACAAGCAAACAAAGCAGAAATAAACTAAGCAAAACAAATAAAACAGAGTAAAGAGATTGGTTATGAGGGACTCCCCTTGTGAAGATGTCCTTGACTCCCCGGCAACGGCGCTAGAAAAAGTCTTGCTTACTCAATATGTTGAGCTTGTTGGGGAACCCCAAGAGGAAGGTATCCTCAGTTATGAAAACCAGGTTATCGAACCAGTAGGAGCAATGAAACACCTCCTAGGTGTTGTTTCCAACTTGGAATCCTGCACAACACAATCATAGAACTTTGCCCCCAACTCAGTGAGGTTGTCAATGTCACTGGTTTTGCTGAAAACAAAGGATTAAACGTATTGTGTGGAACATAGTAATTGCTTGCAGAAAGTAAACAGAAAACAGTAAATAGCTTTGTAGATTGATGGTAAAAGAAAGGTCCGGGGTCCATAGTTCACTAGTGGTGATTCTCCTTAAGATAGATGACATGCTGGGTGAACAAAATACAGCAGGGCAATTGACAAACATCGAGAAAGCATACATGTATATACTAATCATCTTGACTCCTATGAGATTTGATTGGGCATTACAACATTATACATAGACCGTAATCCAACTGCATCTATTACTAATAATCCACCTTCATGTTATCATTCGAACCCCCTCCAGTATTAAGTTGCAAGCAACAGATAATTGCATTAAGCAAAGTGTGTAAAGTAAACAATACGATTGTTCTATGAACAAAGGATTTCTGTTTTCTCCCTAGTAGCAACAACACATCTAGTACCTTAGAGATTATGTCACTTCCCCAGATTACTAGAGGCATGAACCCACTATCGAGCATAAATACTCCCTCTTGGAGTTGCTAGCATCTATCCGGCCAAGATAGCTACTAACAACGGAGAGCATGCAAGATCACAAATAACAAATACATGATAGAATAAATAATCAATCTGAAATAGCATCTCAATATCCATCGGATTCCCGCAAACACAACATGTGGGATTAAAAATAGATGATCTTGATCATGAACGGAGCTCACAAGATCTAAACATGGTAGCACAAAGGAGAAGAACCAACCATCTAGCTACTACATGGACCCGTAGTCCAGGGATGAACTGCTCACGCATCACACTAGAGGCAGGCATGGTGATGAAGAAGGCTTCTAGGGTGAATTCTCCCCTCCAACAGGGTGCCGAGAAGAGCTTCAGATCCATCCCGATCTAGGGATGGAGATGACGGCGGCTACATAATCTTTCTTGGAATTTTGATCTGGTACTTAGGGTTTCTATATCGGAGGCTTCTTATAGGCGAAAGGGGTGGCCGAGGGGGTGCCCGAGGAGGCCACACCACCCCCTGGTACGGGCCAGACCTGGCCGCGCGGCCAGGTGGTGTGGCCGGCCCCTGGCCACTCTCCGTCCCGTCTTCTAGCTCCATGTTCCCCTTGGTGAACTATTGACTTTGGCTTTTGTCCCGTCCAATTCTGAGAATATTCATTTTCTGACTTTCCTGGAACCAAAAACAGCAGAAAACAGGCAGCTGGCACTGTGGCATCTTGTTAATAGGTTAGTCTCAGAAAGTGTATAAAAATACTCCAAAGTATGGGCAAAACATAAGAAAGTAGATATAAAACAAGCATGGAACATCAAAAATTATAGATACGTTAGCAATGTATCAAACTCCTCATGTGACGCTCCTCGATCGTCGGGTGGAGCTCAACTGCGCCCACCGCATGCTGGATTCATCAGCAAGCCTTTTCCTTTCATCGAGCTACCTCTGCATCCTTAGTAGGTCTCTTTTTTTTATGATGAAGCAAGTATTGCTATGCCAGTAGGTCTTCACGCGTGGCGTCAGCTGTCATGGGGACTGCACCCGAAATTGTTTCTCTTTCTTTTTGCCATGCTTCGGATGGTAGTCGAAGAGTTTGCCTCTCGCCCCCCCATGGTTCTCCTCCTCCTATGGTTACGCGGTTGTTTGCTGGGTCCTCTCCGTTTCCGCAGTTTTCTACATTCTCGCTTGATAGGATATCATCAGAGTTAAAAATAGGGTTACCGTTGGAGTCTTGCTGAGTCGATGCGTCTCCAATGATTACGCATACTTGGTGCTGTGTAATATATGGACTTGTGGCATCTTCATCTGAATTGCGGGAGACACTATCAGGTAGATCAGTGAAGTCTGTTAATTTCTGTTATGGGTAGATTTCTACCATCCTTATTCCAAAGTCGATGCTTTCGCTGCTTTCCTCGGGTTCGGAGTTTGCTGGGCTTGCTCCACGTGGTGGAGTTAGTGGGAATCTGATCTGAAGGAGAAATTGTCGTAAAGACCATCAAGGTCCCCTAGATCCGTCTCATCTTGCTTGTTTTCTTCTGGTGCTTTGATTTCCGCCATGACCTCCATGGAGGATCCGACAGATGATGCTAGAACCGCCGTGAGCGCAGTTTGTTCCACCGATGGTTCTGATGTAATCTGGGCCGAGGGGTGTGATTCTTGGGGGTCTATAACTTGGAAGCGGAAGCTTCCGATGATTAGATCATATCCGCCATTGAATCTGGCGGGTACTATCACAGGGGTGGGCGGGCGTAGTTCCGCTTTTGTTGGGTTGCTGCTTGGCGAAGAGAATTCCACCAAACCCATGGTTCGAGCGTTCAAGTTTCCCACAGACGGCGCCAATTGACGAGGGGAAATCTCGGCAATGTCCATGAAGAAGGACTTAGGGTTTTGCGGAAAAGAGAACGCTAGGGATTTCTTCGAATGTCAGGAAAACAATGGAGTCAAAGTCGCATGAATGCTTGATGGATTCGTGTTGATGTAGAGCTCGTTGGGGAACCCCAAGAGGAAGGTATGATGAGCACAGCAGCAAGTTTCCCTCAGTTATGAAACAAAGGTTTAATCGAACCAGTAGGAGTAAGGAAACACCCTAAAGGTGTTGCTAGCTGAGCCTTGGCAGGGCGCACTACCGGTGCTAGTAGCAACATGGAGACCTGCACAACACAACCACAGAACTTTGTCCCCAACTTGCGATGAGGTTGCCAATCTCACCGGTTTTGCTAAAAACAAATGATTAAACGTATCGAATGGAAAGAAGTAATAGTTTGCAGAAAGTAAACACAAAGCAGTAAACAGTTTGTAGATTGTATGTAAAAGAAAGGACCGGGATCCATAGTTCACTAGAGGTGGCTCTCCTTAAGATAGATAACATGCTGGGTGAACAAATTACAGCGGGGCAATTGACAAACATCGAGAAAGCAATACATGCATATACTAATCATCTTGACTCCTTTGGAACTTGATTGGGCATTACAACATTATACATAGACCGCCATCCAACTGCATCTATGACTAATAATCCACCTTCAGGTTATCATCCGAACCCCCTCGAGTATTAAGTTGCAAGTAACATATTATTGCTTTACGAATTGCGTGTAAAGTAAACAATACGATTGTTCTATGAACAAATGATTGTTGTTTTCTCCCTAGTAGAAACATCACATCTAGTACCTTAGAGATTTCTATCACTTCCCCAGATTACCAGCGGCATGAACCCACTATCGAGCATAAATAGTAACTCTTGGAGTTGCTAGCATCTACTTGGCCAAGATAGCTACTAACAACGGAAAGCATGCAAGATCACAAATAACAAAGACACGATAGAATCAATAATCAATCTAAAATAGCATCTCAATATCCATCAGATCCCCGCAAACACAACATGCAGAATTACAAATAGATGATCTTGATCATGAACGGAGCTCACAAGATCTAGACATGAAAGCACAAAGGAGGAGAACCAACCATCTAGCTACTACATGGACACGTAGTCCAAAGATAAACTACTCACGCATCACACCGGAGGCTTGCATGGTGATGAAGAAGGCCTCTAGGGTGAATTCCCCTCTCCGGCAGGGTGCCGGGAAGAGCTTCAGATCCCTCCCGATCTAGGGATGGAGATGACGGCGGCTACATACTCTTTCGTGGATTTTTGATCGGGTACTTAGGGTTTTCGTCCCGAGGGCAATATATAGGCGGAAGGAGAGGCCGAGGGGGTACTTGGGTCGGCCAGACCACCCCCTGGCATGGGCCAGGCCTGGCCGCGCGACCAGGTGGTGTGGCCAGCCCCCAGCCCTTCTCCGTCTCGTATTCTGGCATCTGATGACTTTCGAAAAAATAGGCACTTTGGCTTTTGTCCCGTCCAATTCCGAGAATATTCATTTTCTGACTTTTCTGGAACCAAAAACAGCAGAAAACAGACAGCTGGCACTGTGGCTCTTGTTAATAGGTTAGTCCAAAAAATCATATGAAAAGTACTCCAAAGTGTAGACAAAACACAAGAAATTGGATAAAACCAAGCATGGAACATCAAAAATTATAGATACATTTCCAATATATCAATATTGAGAGAATCGCTCTGTTACAAATCGCTTGGGGATTGTTCAGCAGTTTTCCTAGGCTTCTCACGTCTTATATATAATAGACCGGGTCTCAAAACTGTATGCGGATAGGTTACATGATTATAATACCAACTCGATGTCAGTCTTTGTTCCTCTTTCCTAATACAACTATAATCTTTGTCGGTTGCTCCTTCAAATCTTTATCTTGACTCTTCATGGACCGTAAGCCTTTCTACATGCCCTAGGTAGCAAATCATAGGGATCCGAGTAATCATACCTATGTCACACGGTAATGGCAACCAATGGTCTTCCTGTGGCATATTCTTAGCACGAGGAAGCCAAGGGGCTCTAGCCCGGGCACATGGTGGTGGCTCCCTCCTCCGTCGGAGGTGGTCGGCCGGCTGGTTGTAGCAGATCCTTGATCCCACTTTCAATTCCGGCGGCAAGTTGGGAATGTGCGGTTGCTGGTGAAAATCGTGCTATGACCCTAGTCATGACGGGTGATGGCAGTGTCTTCTCGCCGTTACCTTGTTGAAGGCATCGCCACTGTAGCTGACGTCTACCTTCTCGTGCTGCTCCGGGGGAAACCCTAGACCCGGGTATTCTGGATCGGATGATGGCAACGCTCTAGGTGTCGCTCTCCCTCTTGGGGGCATCGTTTTTGGAGAAGCTGCTGGATGGTGGTGGAAAGAAGGTGTCGTCGGGCCATAGCTTTGGCGATAATCTTCGGGACCATATGGATGAGACTAATGGGCCTGAAATCAGTGATGGACTCCGTGCCATCCTTCTTTGGTAGCAACACAATGTTGGCGGTGTTGACCACGTGGAAATTGGACGCTGATAGATCTGAGAAGGCGTTGATAGCTCTCATAAGATCATCCTTGATGGTCTCCTAGCAAGACCGGACAAAAGAGATGGAGAAACCGTCTAGGCCTGGGGCCTTATCCGCAGGCATGTCACGATAGCCTCCTTGATCTCAAGTTCGGAGAAAGGAAATCCAAGGTGCTCCAAAGGATAGACAGAGGGGTTTAAAACGGCCGAGTTAAAAACCAGCTGGAGGCGGCCTAAAGCGTGGGAGAAGTGATCGAAAATGAGTTTCTCCTTGTCCTCGTGTGAGTTTCTCCTTGTCCTCATGAGTAGCAGACCACCCGTTGAGATGCTTGAACCTCATAATGTAGTTCTTATGTTTCATCGCATTTACTCGTAGGTGGAATTTTTTTTGTGTTGGCATCTCCCTGTTGGAGAATCTCTCACACCCATAAAATGGACTTGTACCTGGGCTGAAGTACGGGTTTGTATAAATTAGTTAGTTTAGTAGTCCAGGTCCTAAGGCTATGAAGCATGGATGGAAAATCTGTAGCAAATGAGATAGACAACCTTGGAAGAACTACATGTATATACCGGTAAAATAAATAGAGAAAAAAAATCAACAATTGAGATAACACTAAGATAATTATTACCCTATCAAACAAACATGATTACCCCTTAAATTAGGTGCACACAAATCACCAACTCTTCCACATCACCCCTCTTCAAACCCTAGAATTTGCCAACTGAACTCGTTCACTTTCTGCATGGTCCCTTACGATTCCCCACACCAAATAACAAAAAAAGAAAAACATAGAGTTGGAGAACTGGTAGCACCTGGGCGTGAATAAAGGGGAGGTTGGTGTTGAACACAGAGCGTGGCGGTGTAGGAGGCGGATTTAGCGGGAGACATGCACTGTGGAGCCCAACAAGCAATGGGACAAGATGAGTCCTTTACGGAAATGATGCTCCAGATAGGCCCACTCACAGCGACACATGATCGGCACAAAGCGATCACGTTTCACCAATCGGGTCCACGGCACAGGCACACAACCGGCAGCGCGTTCCGCAGATACTCTTATATGGCTCACATTCCCTCATGCTTAAGACTTTAGATAATGTAGGGGTACTTCTCGCTAATCACAGACTCACGCAGGTCAAATCAAGCGTCCTCGTACAGCTTTTCTTTTTGCGAAATCATATACTCGCTCCGTCTCAAAATAAGTGATTTGATTTTATCTAGATTCGCATGTACTTATATACTAAAACATGTCTAAATACATCTGAATCTAGACAAACATACGTCACTTATTTTGGGACGGAGGAAGTAATAATTAATTTATCGATACATATGGCGGTAAAACATATAAGAATAAGAAAACCCTAGTTAATTTGGATGTCAAAAGTGCATGTCTGACACGCTGCACATACTGATCCCATAGGTTTTCACAGCTCGGTATGCAGCAGCGGAGCCGCCGGCGCCTCCCCGCCGACCTTCTTGTCCCCACCGCCGCCGCACGCGCTGTCCCTGAGGCAGTCCGCGGCGGGGCGGACGGGCTCGTAGCCCATCCCCATGGCGCAGTTGCACACGGTCTGCACCTCGGAGCCATCCTCCCGGAGCAGGTTGATGTTGCTGAGCACGATGCCGCTGCAGGGCACGGCGTCGCTGCAGGCGAACTTGATGGCCTCGGCGCGCCTCGACGTGCCGGTGATGTTCCGGTACATGACGTTGCTCACCTGCACGTTGCTGCTCCGGTTGGCGCACGGCGTCCTGGAGTCGCAGTAGAACTGGTCGATGATGATGGGGTGGTCGACGTCCTCCACGAGCACGTTGGAGAACCGGACGTTCCGGACGTAGCCGGCGCCGCCCTGCCAGGTCTTGATCCGCACCCCGTTCTGCGCCCTGCTGATGCGGGCGTCGTCGAGGGAGACCCCCTCCACGGCGGCGTAGGAGCCGCCCTGGCCCAGGCTGCCGATGCTGATGCCGTGGCCCGGGTCGCACACGATGCCCCGCATCTTCACCGCGAAGCTGGCGTTGGAGATGGACACACAGTCGTCGCCGGTGCCGATGCGGCACCCCGTGATGGTCACGGCGCTCGACTCCGCCACGTGGATGCCGTCCGTGTTCGGGCTGTCCTCGGGCGCCGCGATGGCCAGTTTGTCCAGCCGCACCCCGCGCGACCGCGACACCGTCAGGTGCATCTGCTGCGCGTTCTGGATACGCAGGCCCCGCACCCGCACGCCGGAGCACGAGTCCACGGTCACCGCCGTCGGGGCCGGCCTGCACGGCTTCGACCGGTCGGTCTTGCAGGAGTTGGCCCACCACTTGCAGCCGGAGCCGTCGATCACGCCGCCGCCCTGAATGCGCGCGCCCACGAGCCCGCCGAAGAGGAGCCACAGACGTGGGCTCTTCGGGTCCCACTCCGACGGCTCCGACGGCGCCACGATGGTGCCGTGGATCAGGACCACCAGCTTCTCCTTGCACGGGCCCATGAACCTGATCGGGCCCACCTTGTAGCGCCGCCCGGCGGTCACCACGAACACCGCGTCTTTCACCGAGCACGCATGCTCCCACGCTTTCGCGAACGCCTGGTGATTCATCAACAATAATCAGCTAACTCAATAGTACTTCACTTCATCTTGTTACTAAGTTACTACCGCCTCCGATTCCAAAATATAAGGCTTTCTACTTGTTGAATTTAAACTGCTAGAAAGGATTACAATTTTGAAACGGGATACTACTTGTTACTACTTTATTTAATCCGCGGAAACAAAAAAAATACAGTACATCACTAAATCAATATCACTGCATTTAGCATGAAATTTTATTTATAATAAATTTATTAGGTGATGTATATATTAGCAATTTTCTCTACATAATTGGTCAAATTTTAAGCGGTTTGATTTAAGACGAGTTTAAGAAGGGGTGAAGCCGGAATAAAACTCCATTTCATTTCATTCTTCAAATGGCACCGATAAGTTTTTTCTAACCCTCTTTAGTAATAGAGAAAAGCTCTGGGCAATATACAAGGTAGCCAGAAAAATTAGAAGAATGACACGAAATGGAATTTTATTCTAGCTTCGTCCCTTGACTTAAATCAAGCTGCTTAAAATTTGACTAATTATGTAGAAAATTTTGCTAATATATACAATACCTAATAAATCCATCATAAAAACATATAAATACGTCACGTAAGCCAAACTATTATAAGTTTGACTAAGTTTATAGAACAAAATATTATGATCCATACTGCCAAATCAATAGCACTGGATTCAACATGAAATATTATTTATATTGAATTTATTAAGTATTTGTGTATATTCTAGCTTGTTAAAAATACTTATATCGAGGAACATAGGACAAATGTTTCTACATAATTGGTCAAATTATAAGCTGTATTATGTAAGATGAGTTTAAGTAGGGGCGAAGCCAGAATAAAATTCCATTTCTTGTCATTCTGCTAATTTTTCTGGTGACATTGTCTACTGCCAAGAGCTTTTTCTCTAGTTGAATGGATAGAAAGGCTTATATATATACTATACACCTAACACTAGTTCTTTAACAAACTAAATCCTATTTTGGGACTATTTGTTAAAATTATGATGATGTTTATACTATAGTGTGATTTATTAAAGAAAATAAAAATTAAGAGTTGTTCACACATTGTATTGTAAATCGTGGCACCCCTAGTTTAAGTGGTTTTGTACATAAGAAAATAGAGGGACTTTTTTTATGAACCAAATAAGCAGAGCTTTTGTATTGTGCATATAAAAAAAATCCATATACAAACTAAACATGGAGGCATGCGTGCACGCGGATGTTATTCTGGTTTCTTATTAGGCTGGATCTCTCAACGAGATACGCACTCATCCAGATGGTGGATGATGATTGAATGATGAGTGAGTTCAGCATTTCCTCTAAGCAACCGCCAACCGCTATCAAATCTCTTTATTTTTTTCTTTCTGAGCTCATCCATCATAGTAGTACACATGGAAAGTGTGACATCTTTTCCTGCTAAGCTTTGGTCATCCTCATGAGCGATGCCGATGTGTACAAGGATCACTCCAGTTTGTAGATGCACCTCTTCTCTCCTTTCTAAAAGAGCCTTTAAGTAACTAAAAGAGTGACACACAATTTCTCATCGCTAATTAAAAAAAAAAGAGTGAACAATCTTCCAGTCTCAGTAGTTGCCTGATGCAATGCCAACTACTAAGTAGACAAATCCGCGACATCTTTTTTGGGACAGAATGAGTACCATATTTTTTTTTCATTTCTGGTCAATTATACACACACACATATATAGTATGTGAAAAGTTGACTAACCCTTTGTCATGTGAAAGGATCAACACGTTACTTATATATGATTAAATAATCTAATCACACTCAACTTTTTGATTAGAAAAAGTTGCAAGAAAAAATAAAGGTGACCGGCCGATCTGCAGGGCAGAAACGCTTCTGATAAAATCTCGCACCATTTCCATGCACCTGCTGCTACTAGCTCCTATCGTCACGCAATGGAGATCGATCGAGTTGGTACGTCGTCCGTCCGTACGTGTCACGGTGTCGGCATGGACGATCAGTGCGAATCAAACTAGTCTAAGGATGATGCAAGGGATGTTTACCTCCGTGTCGTCGACGCTGCCGTCCCCTGCCGCGCCGAAGTCGTCGACCCTCACGACGTTCCTCTTCCTCTTCTTCTTCTTCCCCGGGCTCGGACATCTGGCGGCCCCCAACACGATGCTCTCTCCGTCGTTCTCCACCCGATCTTCCTCGTCATCGTCGTACTCGTCATCGTCGTCGCCGTACCATCTGAGGTGATCTTCCTCGTCCCCGCCACCTCCGTCCATCCACAGCTTCAAGAAGCTCTTCTCAAACGCTTCGTCACCATCTAGGGCATCGGCGTCGACGCTGCTTATCTCAGCGGCTGCTCTCGCCACCACGGCCATGGACATGAACACCAACACCAAGAAGAGCGGTGCTGTTCTCATGGCTCTTCCCCTCCTTCTTGTACCTGGCTCCATTTCGCAATGGTATTGTCCTCTAATAAGGTGCCAGCGCTCTACAGGCATGGCTTGGCTTGGCTTGGTTTGGAAGGGTCGTACGTGTGCGACAATTTATAGTGGGAGAAATTCAGCAAGGCGAGAGGGAGGAGGCATATATGATGCTTGTTTTTTTGTTTTTTTTTTTGCATCTGGACTTGTAGTGCAAGTGAATGATAGCAGTGTGCGACATGGCAAGGTGTGGTTTATACTTTACTCATCCTCCGCAGAAGGGGGCCACTATAACCTAGCAGCTTGCATGCATGATGAGATCCATCCATCCATCCATTCTTTTGATTTTCTTTTCTTGGCATTTTCTAGATATGATTAGAGAAGTGATTATATAAATAAGTTTACACGCGCTAAAGAAGATAAGGTTATCATTGTTGTCTTAAAACGTTAGCAAGTCGTAATTCCAATCATCTACTACTATAAAAAAAGAGTTAATAATTCCGGCTGCGAGAGGACAACAAGTCATAACTTATTATTTTTTGCATAGGATCAGGGGACCTTTTGGATTGTCTTTACATTAACGTCGATAGCTTACGACATGCGTGCTTAATCATCATTTTGCCTTTAGAAGCAAAAGAAGTCCCTCATTGATTTACAAAACAATTCATATAAGAGGACCGAAAGATTGCAAAATTTAGGGGGGGGCGGTGTATTCTGCTTGTAGCACATCGATCCATGTGAATTATTTTCCTATAGGCTCCTATGTAGTCTAATTCATATGAAAATTTCCCATATGTATAATAATCCTAGGTTTTTCAGAATCTTATGACAAGATTGCTCTGATTATTACGTACCTAACCGGGGAGTGGGACACGACGAAGCCACTGGCCACCTGGCCGCATTGCACCGAAGTTTCATGATGGGTGATCAATGGTGTACCTCCACGGTCAGCGGATTCTCGCAATGACGCTCATCGGTAGCGTCTCCCGCTTCATTTGCGATCCTTTTTCAAGAGCCGTCCGAATGCTTGCAGGGAACAACAGAGAAAGATGAGTTTGTTTTTTTCATACAAAACATATATAGTGGGCTAGTGGAGCTTGTTTTTTCATAGAAACATATATAGTGGGCTAGTGGCATTCTCCTCCTCCGAGGTAGGACAACGCCAAATGGCAATCCGAGGAAATGAAGAAGGGGAAAAAAAACACGCCGATCGTTTCATCATCGGACGGTCGAGCGAGGTTCACCGGAGACACAGAGCCACCGCTGCATTTGGATCTTCTTCTGCCGTCCCATGCTCAAACCTTTCCCGAGTTAGATCATGGTGGCAATCATGAAACCGCACCAGCATCGCTGGGTTTTGCGGTTGGCTCATGCATGGAATGGCACCGCGCCAGCGGTGTGCCGCGATGCCTTGGTACGTACGCACTCTTGTCCGACCCGATTCAGTTGGGCAAAGCGGCATCATCCCCACTGCACTGCACACGTTCCGTTGCGTGTGCTGCTGGCCTTGGCTTTGCTGGTGATCCTCACATTCTTCCTGCCGCAACGTGCCATGATTTGATTCCCCATTTTTTGTTGTTTCTGCAACAAGACAAGATATATTCAGTGATATATAATCATAACCCTTTTATTCAAAACTATCTGAAAAACATTATACTGTTGCTGCTCCAGAGTAGGCAACTTGGAAGATTTATGAATTATGCCTGTTCAAAAGCCTGTTTGGAACCACAGGAATTTCGCCACAATCTTCTCTTCTCTTCTCTTCTCTCAGTAGATCTGGCAGGAAAAAGAACCACGCATTCCAAAAGGGACTAAAAAACCCTTCCTCCACCATCAAAAAGTTTTCGGACCACAAGATTGTAGACCAAGACAAAATCATGACGGTAAAGGCGAGAGCCAACGGATTTACTATATCTATGTACACTTGTTCTGTTTCAAACAGTCCATTTCGACCCACATAGATTGTCTCACGACACTAGCACATGTTGATCTCAACGCTACCGCTCTTGGGGAACTGGCAGACAGGGCAGGTATCGGCGATCCTCTCGCAGTCGGCGCACAGGCACAGGTGGCGGCACGGCATCACCAGCACCGCCGCCTCTTTCGCGCCGCACCACCTGCAGGGCGCCGTCAGCCCGCCGCCGCCGGCCACGTTCCTGCCTCCGAGGAGGAGGCTCGACTCGAAGAAGCCCCCGGGCGTGGCGGCGTTGATGTTGTTCTTGCCCGCGGCGCTCTCCACCTCGCTGTCGCCGCAGCCTTCCCTGGTGCGGTTGGCGTGGTCGGCTACCACCTGCATCAGCTGGCTCTTCAAGCTGCTGGCCACCGACTCGTTGTAGAGCGCCGCCGACTTCCATGACTGGACTTGCATCGAGACCTGTCTGATCTGCTCATTCAGCTCCTGGCTCTTCCTGTTCATCGCCTCCACCTCCAGTTCCTTCTCCCGCAGCTTCTTTCCTATGCCTCGTTCCAGAGACGCCAGAAAAGAAACCATCCGCCTCTGCTCCATCTCTTTCACACGCTTACTGAGCTGTTCCACCTGCGACAAAAGAGAAACAAACATAACCACCAGAAACCTCTGTCACCTACTTGAGTTACTTTCAACAGTTAGAATCAACGGAAGTGTGTTAGGGCATGTACAATGCAAGATGCTCAGAGAGGTGCTTAGGAAAATAAACCGGTTTTCTTATAAGCATTGGTGCTTATTTATACTAGGCAGATGCCTAACTAGGCACCTCTCCTATACAAATAAGCACTAGTGCTTACGGAAAAGCTTGGTTTATTTTCCTAAGCAATCACCTAAGCACCTTGCATTGTACATGGCCTTAGCGAATAGACCCTATGACAGATGGATCGCTCATATACTACATACCACAATAAGGGACCAGCACATTATCTTCCATATCCTTGCAATCACACTCTACGCAGTACCAGCCTAAGCAGATTCCAAATATCTATATGGACAACTTGACCAAAGGAGGAAAGGCTATAAGGCCTAAAATATGTCAATATATTTCATATTTGGTAATCAGGATGTATGAAGATCAACCATTTACAGGGTTAGAAAGTGACTAGTTGTGATGCCACCAACAAGTTCAGAATAATAACTTGACCATTCCACACTAAGCTGCATCATTTATTGTTTGCATGTAATTAAGGATGCAAATTCTGGACCATTCGGGTAGCCCTGTGATCCACTCTACCAAATGAACTAAATTTCCAAAAATAACATCACTTCTGAAAAGTTAGTTCATTTGATTGAAATGAGAGGGTCACAGGGTAACCCTAGTGGTCCAGAATTTGCATCCCTGTTGGCATGATGATTGAAAGCGTAGAAAAAAACATGAGAAAGTCGTGACAGTAAATATTATCACTACTATCTGAGCAAAAACTACAACTCAAAATTGGTCAACAAAGTAGGTAAATATGGATAAAATATTTACCTGAGTTTTGAAATAATGGTCAATCTCTTTGTTTCCTTTCTCCATTTCTGCCATGATATCATTGACAAATGGCGTCGTGGTAGGCAAAGACATGCTTCCACTACCAGATGTGATGCAAGAATTACGCTCATTGTCCTCGTAGGACAATTTTAGCCCAGTAGACACAACGCTTGAATTACCAGTACATGCTAACCCGTCAGCATAGTTGTGCAAGGACATCTGAAGCTTGAGCTTCTTCTCATCCACTGTATAGTCACTTGTCTTTCTTGCTTGGTTCATAACAGGCATGTTAACGTTTCCATTGTAGTTATAATAACCACCGGTGCCAACTGCAAGAAACACATTGAAAATTAGATGAACATGAGGCATTTATTTGAGCATCAGATAGCAGATTAAAATCATGTGTTGTGGCAAGAAGGCAAAGTGCCTAAGCAATTCCTGTTGGAGGTAGAGATGCTAATCAGCTGGCCCATTCATAATGAAGTCAATATGGATATCAACAAGACTACAAGGATACAAAAGCGTTGAAGCAAGCATTTGGCACACATACATATGTAACCAATGTATATCTGGCAGGCAAGGCAGTAAGAACAGTGTTGTTGCTAAAACTACCAGAACTCAAAATGAAATTAAGGACAAAACCCATCAGGCAAAAATGATATCCTTTTAGGGACAGTACAATGAACAATAGGGTATTCCAAAAAGAGACTCAATTCCAACCATGCCCTGAGTAATGGTTTAATACTGGCATTGCATGCACTGTTACCCGATAAAAAAAAATTGGGAGTTATCACATTAAGTCTTGATGGGGTAATACTAATATCTAGTACTATCTGCTAACAAAGTCACTAAAAAATAGACTGACAACATACTGTAAAACTACGATGGTTAACAAGCCAGCTCATAAGCCTTGCACCTGAGATATGATCATCCTTTTATCCTGCTAGCATACAATCGAGTTTTTCTCACAAAGTTTATCACCTCTATGCCTAACCTACAAACTTGGTCACAAGATCATCTAACTGCGGGAAACGTCTTTATTCCATCGAAGAAAATGAGGGCCTTGAAAATAGCCATAACCAGTTCCATGCTAAGTTACAAAAGTGTGAGATGATGCTCTGTATACATGAAGAGAAAAAATATATATACTCCCTCTGATCCTAATTAATGTTCTTAGATTTGTCTAGATTCGGGTGTATCTAGCACTAAAATATGACTAGATACATTCGAATCTAGACAAATTTGAGAACAATAATATGGATCAGAGGGGGTATCTGAATGTGGCTAGCTTATACTACTACTGATAAATACAAAACCACAGGGATTGTAACCAACAAACAACAGGGAGTCCGGGTGCACAATGTATGTGCTCATCTCAGTGAAAACATCCAGTGAATCAGATTACTAAATCAGGACCTAGGCTCAACTCTGAACTCTACAACAAGATGAAGCGACGAAAATATGAGAATGCAGTTATGCAGCGCAGGGTAATCATCACCATACCTGCGTTGCTCCCGAAGAGCTGCAGCTGCTGTGGCGCGGACCTGGCATCAAACAGGAACTGGTTCTCGTTGGCGATGGTGTTGGTGTTAGTGTCAGGGTAGGGCGAGGAGCCCCAATTGGTTCCTCCGAACATATGCCCCTCCATTCCAGCAATCCTTTACCTGGCAATAACACAGCGGGAGTGAGAGGGATTCTGGAGAAGGAAACCACAGTAGAAATCACTCGGTTCTCGTCGAGATCGAGAAATCAGAACGGGAACGGAGACGATATCGAATCGAAACCGCTGACACGTACCGGGAATGTTTCCCCCCACCCCGTACCAGGGAAGATGAGAAGGCGCGGCGGAACACTCCGAGACGACGGCGTCGGTCTCCGATTGGGGCAGTCGGGCACGAGTCCTCGCGAATCGAAACCCTAGCGAGCCAGCCGCGATCCACCGAGAAACCAGCCGAAATCGGGGAGAACACGGAAATAGGGGTGGGGAGCAGGAGGGCGAAATCTGCGGCGTGATTCGGGCGTGGAGGGTGGGAGAGAGGAGACGGGACGGGAACGGAAACGGAGTGAAACTTCCCGGGGAAGCCCGCCGCGGCCGCTGATGCCGCCGTCGAGGGTTGGATTGGGGAATGCGAGCGAAGGGGGAGAGAGAGCGTTGGGAACTCCGCGATTTATTTGTTTTTTTCTTCTTTTGCTCTCGGTTAAAGAGGGAGGAAAACGGAAGGGAAGGAGGAAGAAGAGAAGAAGACTGGAGCGGTGTGCCCCAGCCCACCCAATGGGCTGTTGCAAGACCTGGCATGGCTCAGTTGGATAAGTGGGCCTCCATAGCATGTTTTGACCAGACTGCTTTCATGTAGCATGGTTCTCTCAAAAAAGAAATGTAGCATGGTGGGCCCTTTGGTCAACCATTTAGCCCAACACAAGAAGTGCTTCACCTAGGCTTTTATATTTTCACAACTGACAAAAGTTTTTCGAAAATTAAATTGTTTTTTCTACTTTAGACTTTTTTATAACTTACTAGGTGGTTTGATTTTCTTCCTATTGTCTAGATGGTTTGATTTTCAATAGTTAATTTTTTTTGTAACTGTACGAGTAGTTTTATATCCCATTTTTCTAGATGGTTTGATTTTCTTCCTATTGTCTATAAACAGTTTTTTCTCCTTCCCCACTTTGTAGCTGCCATAATGTTTATGTTTGGAAGATCAAGCTTGTCTCAACCCCCTCTCTCCTCGATTCTAACCGTCTAGAATTTTTTCTACCCCACTGTGTAGCCGCCACAACATTTACGTTTGGAAGATCAAGCTTTTTTTGCGAATAAAAAAAAGTCAAGCTTGTCTCGACCCCTCTCTCCCTCCTTGATTCTAGTGAAACCCCGTGTTCTAATGTCCCTCTTTAGATCACATGATTTTTTTGAGGAAATTTGTTAATTTTAGATTTTCATGAGAATGCATTCATTTAGGTTGTTTGGTAGGAACATGCACAGGAGGAATCCACTTCCTTTTGGTTTTGGGTGAATTGTTTTGCAAGAATTTCACAGGGCTCCAAAAACCTACTCTTGCCTATAAATTTTCTGCTCGTTCATTTAATCTGCTCTACGTGATCGACGATCTTCGCGAGACCTTCGTCAACCTCGACCGCTATTGGATGAAGCTCAATCCGGATAAATGCGCCTTCGGCGTGCCATCTGGGCAATTACTCGGATATCTCATCTCCGCGAGAGGGATCGAGGCAAACCTGAAGAAAATAAAAGTCATACTGGCAATAGAGAAGCCAAAGAACGTAAAAGGCGTTCAACAGCTGGCCGACGAATCGCGGCGCTCAGTTGATTCATCAGTCGAATGGGCGAAAAGGCACTGCCCTTCTACCAACTTCTCCACAAAACTAACAAGTTCGAGTGACAGACGAGGCGCAAGCAGCATTCGAAGTCCTTAAACGTCGACTATCCACCTCGCCAGTACTGGTGACTACGTGAAAAAGAGCCATTGTTGCTCTACATCTCTGCCACCAACCAGGTGGTCAGCACAGTGCTCGTGGTGGAACGAGCCGAAGAAAACAAGGTCCACGGGGTACATCGCCCAGTCTACTACCTTAGCGAGGTGCTCACGCCGACAAAACAGCGGTACCTGCACTACCAGAAGCTGGCGTACAACGTCTTCATGACAAACAGGCGACTGCGCCACTACTTCCAGGAGCACACAATTGTGGTAGTCAACGATGCCCCGCTCAGACATATCCTCAACAACTCTGATGCCACCGGACGAGTCGCGCTTTGGGGAATCGAGCTGCCTCCACGAGACATCACATATGAAAAGCGCGACGCGATCAAGTCGCAAGTCCTTCCTGATTTCCTCGTGCATTGGATGGAGAACCAGCTCCCCGAAAAGCCAGATATGTCCTATCTCTAGACAATGCACTTCGATGGGTCCAAACGAAAGGACGGGGCTGGTGCAGGTGTCATACTGACATCACCCTAGGGAGACAAGCTGAACATCTTGTGGATGCAGTTCACGGCCTCCAACAACGAAGATGAGTACGAGGCCCTAATCCATGGGATGCGGATAGCGAAAGCCTGTGGCGCCAAGAGGCTCATCATCTACGGCGACTCCAAATTGGTGGTAAACCAAACGATGCATGAGTGTGACGCACTGAGCGACAACATGATCGCCTATCGCAACCTCGACGACACACTCGAAGGGGACTTCGACGGCTGTGAGCTATGGCATGTAGGCCGCGAAAGCAATGAAGAGGCGGACACACTCGCCAACATTGGCTCCACCTATGCCCCCATACCACCTGGGGTATTTCTCGAGCATATCTGCGAACGTTCCATCAAGCCAAAGGCCCTAGAAAAGAAAGCAGGCGCGCCAACGGACTCGGGGGCTATGCCACCCAACGAGCCAATGGCACTCGACGACCTAGAGCTGGATACAGGACTCGAAGGGCCAATGGGCGTCATGATGATCGAGCCATCCTAGACACAACCCTACGTCACATATCTACTCATCAAAAGGCTGCCATATTATCTGACTGACGCGCGATACATCGCGCGATGATCCAAAGCGTTCTTTGTTATCAACGGCGAACTGTACAAGCGCAGCATCACAGGAGTGCTCCAACGATGCGTCTCCAACGGGGACGGACGAGCCATCCTCCTCGACATGCACGAAGGCACCTGTGGGCATCATGCTGACAGTCGCTCCCTTGTCGCCAAAGCTTTGCGAGCTGGATTCTACTGGCCTACGGCCATGCGCGACGCCAAGGATATCGTCCAATGCCTGCAATGCTTGCCAGCGATTTGCGGACAAACCTCACGCACCTGGCGTGGAACTCAGGCCAATACCGTTGGCCTGGCCCTTCGCACAATAGGGACTCGACATGGTCGACAAGCTCCCAAGGTCCTCATGAGGAGGTTACTTCTACCTCTTAGTCGCAGTCGAAAAATTCACCAAGTGGATAGAGGCCATGCCGGTGACAAATCAATTAGGGGCCAACACCGTCAAGTTCTTTGAGTCCATTATCTACCGCTTCGGAGTGCCACACAGCATCATCACGGACAACGGGATAAACTTCACCTCTAAGGAATCCCAGGAATTCTGCGAAAACCTGGGAATCAACATAAGCTACGCCTCGGTGGATCACCCGCAGACCAACGGTCAAGTCGAAAAGGCCAACGGCCTCGTTTGCGACGGAATTAAGAAGCGACTCCTCCGACCACTCGAACAAGCTGCTAGATGCTAGCCAGATGAGCTGCAATCCGTACTGTGGAGCCTGCGCACAACTCCAAACAGCGCCACGGGATACACCCCGTTCTTCATGGTGCACGGTGCTAAAGCGGTACTACCGGCAGAAGTACGCTACAAAGCCCCACGGGTGGTCGCATACAACGAAAAGGAGTCCACTCTCGCACTCGAAGGCTCCATCGACCTCCTTGATGAGGCACGAGAAATCGTAGTGGAGAGATCAACGATCTACCAGCAAAATCTTCGCAACTACCACAGTAGAAGGCTATGCCCCAGATCCTTCATCGAAGGAGACCCGGTCTTGCGACTGAAGCAACAAGGGCATCTCAAGCTCGAGTCCCCTTGGGAAGGACCTTACGTGATTACAGAAGTAATCCTAGGTGGCGCCTGTCGCCTAAAAGATTTCGAGACAGGAGTCGCATACTCCAACCCCTGGAACGTCGCGCAGCTGCGTCGCTTCTACCCTTAGTCGTTTTTACATTTACAAATAAGTTCAGCCAGGCTACTTAGCCACACATTGTACCTCGTACTATTCTGCGAATAAATAAAGCTAAGTTCCCCAAAACTCTGTGTTTCCATTATTTTCTCGCAATCTTATCACTCAGGGGCTACGCCACCCTTTACACACCTGTTCTACGAACTCATCGCGATATCCTGAGTAGCTGATGCACTAATCGAACCCTTGACAAACACCAACCCAGCTGCAACGCACCTGAAAGGTTGGCAAGGTGCTGAGATAAACACACGTCAGGCTAACGAAAAGGAATCGCATAGTGCAGCGCACTCAAAAAATATAAAAGCTATCAAGATGTGCACATATCAATGAGCATTAATTACATCCAACATATTCATATAAACTTTACAACACTTGTACAATTATGTGCATGATACAAGTCATACTACTGCTGCAACAGGAGAACGTTCGTTTGTTCCTCAAAGAAGTTGACGATATCTTCCGCTGAGCGATCAACCGCTTGGTAGTGTGGAACCATGTCCCAGGTCATACCCTCTGGCGGAGGTGGCGGCCTAGCGGCAACAGCCGCAACATCTACATCCGGCATATGCAGTCACACCAGCGACAACGTAGCCTTAGCACCAGCTACTAATTATTGTCGCACGCACTCGTGAACTGCACTCAGATCCTGGAACTTCGCCAGAAGAGCCAACAGGCTTGAAGGGACGACGTCTAGCAGAAACATCGTCCGATAAATATGCCTAAGGCATGATTGCGCCTTCTTCAAAAAGTGCAGTACTCGCAAAGCACGATCCTGCAGGGTCGCAAGCGCGACCGCACGATCATGGTCCACCCAAAAGTACCCACTCGCCTGTAGTTGCTCCTGGGTCAGGCCGTTCATTCGAATGGCAACCCGGTCTTTCTCATCCTACGGATAACGAGCACTAACAACTACACCAAGCAAAAGGAAAAAATATGAAGACAAGGCATCACCACGACTGACTAAAAGAAAAGATAAGAAGGTAGAAAGCTAACATTTGAACTGCTCACTCAGCTGTGCCACCTCCTCCAAGAGATATTGCTCGCGGGCGGTAGCCTTCTCCGCCTTCGACTTCCATACATTCGCGCTACCGTGGAGGACGGGCAACTCACGCTCCAGCTGCTTAATGTGATCACGCAGTCGCGAAAGCAAGGATAACTCATCCACCTTTGAGCGCGGCTGCGCCAAGGTTCCATCGGTGGGTGGAGGATCGCGAGGATCACTCGAAGGACTACTCGACGTACCCTATCACAAATCAAGCAAGAGAAAATGAGGGACCAAGAATACATTGATAAAAAGGCACGAAGGCTTTCAAGCATAACAAAAGTTCTCGACAGGGAGACTCCCACAAAAGCATAATTTCACACTACAACTATTACATATTAGCTACAAAGGAGCAGCCTGCTTCTTCGACTTGGACTTCAACTTCGGGGGCCTCATCGAATCCATGGCAGTCTCAGACGCCACAGACTTTTCGGTGCCAGCCCCTAACGCTGTAGCCTTCACCACTTTCTTCGCTCGCTATAGCTCCTCGGAGTATTTTGCGACTGTGTTGATGAGTTGCGACCCGTACTTACCGCAAATAGTTGCAAAAGGAGCAAACACTACCTGTTGACCATTTGCGCCGACGGGCATCGCCTTGGAGATCGTAGTAGGGTCCACCTCCACGCCATGGGCTTGCACCATCGCGAGTGCCATGGTGGCGCCGACCGCCCGCTGATAATTACTGAAGTCCGCAGGAATACCTCCAGTGAGGGACTCCACCAGATCCTCTAGGTTATCAATAAGCTCAGCCTTGGGAGTGAGCTCCTCGCGGATGCGACTGAGCACACCCTTGGCCTTAGTCAACGTCCCCTGAAGGGAAGCGCTGCGGTCTTCGACTACCACGACAGCGCCTACCAACGCATCATCGCGACGAAGGGCCTGGGCATCAAAGCTCAGACCGCTAGCATCTACATACAGCAAAGAGTCAGCACAATAACACGATGTCGATGAAAGAAACAATGAAAATCCAGATGAAAGAATACCTGAGAGAGACTTGGCAATCGAGAAGATTTGTTCTTCGAACAACTTTTCCCTCTCAGCAGTGGAGGCGCGCAAATCCTCTTCGCATTTCCGCAACTCATCCAGTGCAGCGACTGCTTCGTCGCGACTCTTCACCGCCGCGGCGAGCGCCTTTTCAAGAGAAGCAACATTACGAAGAAGTTCGTTGTGCTCAGCTGCAAAACACAGGATGTATCATCAATCGAATCTATAAACTTCACAAAGACAAAGACGAAGCCAATACTAACCTTCGACAATGCGATGGCGATTGTCTAGCAGCGCATGCTATCGACCCATTACAAGGACCTGCTCCGCTAAACGAGCAGCCTCCTTCATGATGAGCTGCCTCAGAAGAAAACAAACGATCAGCAGATAGCACGAATTACAAATTCGAATGCACAACAAAAAGAAGCTTACGTGCTCCTCCAGAGACTCCGAAGATAAGTGCTACATAGTCGTCCAGGCAACCATCTGGTGTTCCCCAGCATGCAGGGAACTCGATGAGTTGTGCCCGGAGTGGGCCGCCAATGGAGGAGAGGAAGATCATTCAGCCACTTCCTTGGTCTTGGAGTCCGCGACTCCGGGTTCCTTCACAAATTGGACGTCGCCAGAAGACGACGACACCGCTTGACTACAAAACACATCTAGCAAAAAAAACTTCAGGGAACGCAGCTCCAAAAGAAACCAAGACAAAAGTCATAGACCTACTAGTCAAATTTATCAAAGTCGAAGGTTTGCTCCTCCGACTCCGATGACTCCTTCGACAACCGCATCTTCTTACGGGCAGGAGGTGCCATGGAGCGTACATGAACGGCAGGGATGGGCTCCTCCGCAACAACAGAGGGACTTCTGGGATCGTCGGCGACGAGGCATCCGAGTCCTTGTTGTGGGAACGCTTGCGAGTGTCCGGGTTGCTGGACTCGGGGGCTCCCTCCTCTTCACTTGGGACGGTCGACTCCGACTCGCCCTCTTCATGCACGTCGCAAGGAATAACCCCCTCAGGACAAGGGGGCAAATTTGGAGACACCTTCCAGTCCTGCATTTAGAAGATACAACATTACATATCAAAGCATCATAAAGGTAATCGAAAAAAGAAACTACTTCACGGTACAATTCTACCTTAGGAGGAGGGTTAGAGGCGTCGAAAGGAGGCACAGCTGGTTCACCCGAGAGATCCTCCTTGGTGGTGTATTTGGTGACCAGTCGCACCCTCTTATCAACTTCACCCGCGGAAATGCCCTCGATGGACACGCGAGTGGCATCATTAGCACCAGTCCAGTGGAACATAGGATGCACTCTGGCTTGTAGAGGCTGGACGCAGTGGCGCAACCATGTGTGAATGAGGGAAGCGCCACCTTCTTCCTTACCTATGTGGCTTTCGAGGTCGCAGATGCGCTCATACAGCACTTCTGTTTCCACGGACTCGCCGAGCATGATGACGTTCTTCTAGGAGCGCATCCTCTTGCAAGTCGCCGCGGGGTCAAAGGGCGCAAGTCCGTAGTGCTCTCCGTCGGCCTTATGGTCGCGGATATAGAACCACTTGTCCCTCCACCCTTAGACGGACGCGGTGAGGTTGATGGCAAAATAGGTGACAGAGGAGTCGACATGGATTCTGCAGCCTCCTACATCGTAGACTACAGAGCCAGATGCTGACTGGCGTTTCAGCTTAAAAAGCCTCTTAAAAAGGCCAAAGTGCGGCTCGACTCCGATCCAGCACTCGCAAAGAGTAATGAAGCAGGAGATGTGGAGAATAGAATTTCGGGACAGCTGATGAAGCTGGAGCCCATAGAAACAAAGGAGGCCACGAAAGAAAGGATGCAGAGGGAGAGAAAGACCTCAGATGATGAACGCAAGGAACATCACCCGGAAACCAGGGGGAGGACATGGAATTACCTCCTCACTAGGCACTCGCGAGTCATCCTCCGTGGATGGAAGAACTCCATATTGACGATAAAGTTGCAGCTCGGAGGGCCTAATAATGAACGCACGCCAAGCGTCGTTGGTGATGCAGGTGCCCACACCCTTCTTCTTCCCAGCGCTGGCGGCGCTGGTGCCCACAGAGGCGGAACCGCCCTTCTTCTTGGTGGCGGCAATGGCGGCCACGGACCCAGCGACGGCGCCTCCCTTCTTCTTGCCCATCTTCCGATGGCGGTGAGAACGGAGGAAGTAGTTGGGGGAAGATATGGAGTTGGTCCAGCGCCGCAATGAGAAAACGCGCAAGGGAGCAGAGAGCAACAGCAATGGCAATGGAGGCGAGAACAACGAAGACAGATGGGGAAATTACCGCTGCTACTTAAGCTTCTCGCAGGCACCATCCAACGGCTAACAAAAACCCTACTACACGTGTGGCGCACATTGCATCGACACGTGGCGAAGCTGAGGAACGAACTGTCCCCCACTATTCCCATTACGCGCGGAAATCGAGGAGATGCAGTTAAAATAGCAGATTACGCACGCCCGGTCAAATCAAAGCCAGAAAGTGGGACCAACCGCTCGTCACGTCCCGTCAAAACCGCTCACGCGGGCAACTTAGGTCATCACATCATCAGCACTGACGTCATCAATATTGATGTCTACGCACTTCTATTCTTGTAGATAGTTGTTGGGCCTCCAAGTGTAGAGGTTTGTAGAACAGCAGCAAGTTTTCCCTTAAGTGGATCACCCAAGGTTTATCGAACTCAGGGAGGAAGTGGTCAAACGTATTCCCTCTCAAGCAACCCTGCAATCAAGATACAAGAAGTCTCTTGTGTCCCAACACACCCAATACACTTGTCAGGTGTATAGGTGCACTAGTTCGACGAAGAGATAGTGAAATACAAGTGGCATAGATAATTATAAGTAGTAACGGTGCCAGAAAATAGCTTACTGGCGTGGAAGAGACTAAATGCAAACTGAAATAAAGATGGAAGCAAGCAAACATGTAACAGATCTAATTGCAAATGGTGTTTCAGTGCTTAGAAACAAGGTGAAAGGATTGTATGGGCACCTAGAGGGGGGGGGGTGAATAGGTGCTACTCCAAATTTTACTCTTAATCAAATTAGGGTTCGACACAAAAGGTAAATTCTCTAGATTATGCAACTAAGGTGAATTTACCTATATGTCACTAGTACAGAACTATGCAAGAACTAGAGATGTAAAGTGCGGTAAAGGATAGAGGTAACCAAAGTGGAGCGCTTGGAGACACAAGGATTTGTTTCCCGTAGTTCCTTCCTTTTGAGGGGAAGTACGTCTACCTTTGGAGAGGGGGTGGTATCAAACCACCAACGCCACGAGAGGCCTCCCTTGTTCTCCGATGAACCTCACCCCAAAGGGTTCGATTCACCTTCCACTATAACGGCAACCTTCGAGGTGGAAGCTGGCACCTTTACAACAAGTTCGAGGCACACATCCACAACCTAATTGGAGGCTCCTGAATACAAGCAAGCTGTCAAACAATCAAAGACAAGTTTGTAAGACGAAATCACAAGCTAGGGTTTCCAAGGAAACCCTAGAACAAGGGGCCCTCAAGTGAATGAGGGGGAAATGGAAATCTCTCTTGGTGAAGTAGTAGATCAAGGCCTCCTCCTTCAATTCTCAAAAGATCAACGACTTTGGATGGTTGAGTAAAGAGTTCTTGTGGATTTGGTGGCTCAAATGGTGATGCTTTTCTTGAACTGGACGAGCAGCTTCCAAGGTAGAAGAAGGGGCCTATTTAAAGGCCCCTGGAATTAGAGCCGTTGGGAGCCACTTACACCGGACAGTCCGGCAAATACAAGCCAGACAGTCCGGCCCAGCCGGACACTCTGGCTGACACCCACCGGATACTCCGGCCTGGCAAAGTTTCCGGCCTGTGTCCGCATTGAGTCCGGGAGGAGTCCGATGAGGCATTCTGAATGTCCAGGAAGATCGATAAGCCCCCTGGGCCGGACACTCCGGGGCAAACTCACCGGACACTCCGACCAGATTCCGGACCGTGTCCGTGAGGAGTCCGATATGGTGTTCTGAATGTCCAGGAAAGACGCCCACATCCCAGGGGTGGAAAGTCCGGACGGATCCAACCGGACAGTCCGGCCAGGGGCGGACACTCCGGTGAAGATCAGTCGGACAGTCCGGTTGGGACAGGTTTCTTAGCACAGACATGATCAAGGGGAGCTCTTTTCCTTAAGGCAACCACTCTCAACTATCTGATATCTCCTGCAACATTTAACAATAGATTAACCTATCCAAGTGTTGTCAACAAACATCAAAATAATAGGAAGGGCATAAATGCCCTTTCAATCTCCCCCTTTTTGGTGTTTGATGACAACCCAAGGATTTGCAAACAGGATAGGTAATAAAATTCACAATAGGAGATATACAAAAAATAGTGAGGCTCCCCCTAGATGTGTGACCATTTTAGCTTTGCGTTTTGAGACAATCACACACCCAAGGATCACATCCTCACTAGGTTTTGTAGCTAACAAGGTATGACATGATAATAACCACTAGAATGATAAGCTAGGCATAACAAAGTTGTTAACAAAACCGGGTAAGCATGTCACAACACACAACTAAGTTGAACACAACATAGTACTCAAACAAGTAAAGTAAGATAGCGAACACGAGGCTTCAAAGAGGCAAATTGAAATAACGTGAAGCACTCGTGTACCCATGCAAATCCCGGTAGCAACCTAATAAAGGGACTGCTTCTCCCCCTTTGGCATCAAGACACCAAAAAGGGAAAAGAGCACAACTTAAACGTCCCCAAAGCCAACACTAGCCATCGAAGTCGTAGTCGGCATCCTCCTCCTCATCCTCATCCTCGTCGTCATCCTCACCCTGATGATCACCCTGAGTCGAGCTCTGACCGTGAGGGTGAGAAGAAGAAGTCACGTCCTCAAACATGGACCAGTCCACACGACCCTGACTCCAGTGACCGTAGGAAAGAGTGCCATCGGATGCCTGCTGCTGAGAGGGATCAACATCCATGGGCTGGTTGATCCACTTGAGTTCCTTCATGATATTCCTATTAGCCTTGTATGACTCATACTGTCCATGGCGAATGTCAATGTTCTGGCATAGGAGAAGCTTCTTCCACCAGGAGGCCTTCTTCACCTTCTTGTGTACTTACTCCTTAGAGGTGGTGAAGCGATATGCATTGCTGGCATGCTTCATGCGAGGGCCCCAGGTCACAGCCTCCAGTACCACCTCATCATCACTGTCAAAATCATCTGCATCCATCACATCATCCTCAAATATGTCCTGAGTAGGGGGGTAGCCACGAGGAGCCTTGGTGGTGGGGGCAGCCTTCCTCTGTAGCTTGGCAGGAAGGTGTGGAACAAGATCAGTGTAGAGCAATGGAGTTGCTGGAGCCTGAGCAGCAATGAGCTTCATCACATAGGGAGCAAACAGAGGGCACTTCTTGTCAGTGATGCACTTATACAAGTCCTGATAGATGAAATCCATGACATCAATAGCACCACCTTGGTGGTCAGGACCATGAGTATACACAGAGTGAGCATGTGCCATAAGATTGATTTCTGCACCTCTCATCTCATCCTTGGTACCCGCCTTGGGAGTGAGTGTATGGCGAAACATGCAAAGCAGAATGTTGTAGATGAGCTTGATGTTGATGGTTTGGCCAGCCACACCATTCTGAGAGTAGATTGGGGCCAACCTCTGCTTGTCATATGCCTGACCATGAACATGCATTCTGAGACCACTAGGAGCATTGGGATTGAAAGGCAATCCAAGAATCTGTGCAAACTGAGCCATGCTGGAGCAGCACCTAGTAGTGCCAGAGATCCACTCAAGGGGAATATCCGTAGTGTCCCCAAAGACCACTGTAGCATAGAACTGCTGGACCAACTCAACATTATAGTCTTCTTTTACTTGAAAGATGGTGTACAACCCCATCTTCTCTGTCACCCACAGAGCATCCTCAAAGTACCTGTGAGCATGGAGCTCCAACCACTGCATGGGGCACACAGCAGTCCTGAACCCACAAAATACCTCAGAGAAAAGGAGGGCTTGTTCATTTCTCCAGAAGCGAGCATCATCCGAGGTGCGAGGCAGGGAGTATAACTGCTGGACTCTCATCTGCACAAACTCCTCGGTACCCAAATCTGCCAGAGTGGTCAATGCTTCAAACCTCATGCGCTTGGCTTCATCCCTTTTCAGTTTTCTGACCTTTTCCTGTTTTGCTGCAGCACGGTCACGAGCAACCTATCTCACCATAGAAGGATCTACATGAATGTCAAACTCTTCATCATGGAACCTGCGAGGATGTGCCTGCTTAGCAGCCCGAGGCCGGCGAGGACGAGAACCACCTGTGAGATCAGAGTAGAAGGATAGCATATGGGGTAAGCACACTTGTGCAGAAGATACAAACATGTAGTAGTAGTCAAAGTAATGCAGGAGCTGAACTGGCGGAAAACACCCGAACTGTCCGGCAAAATCATCCCGGAGACTCCGCCACGACCGGACATTCCGGTGCATAATAGCCGGACATTTCGGTCGGACCGGAGTGTCCGGCCCGTACACGCCGGACATTCCGGCTGGAGTCTTGATGATTTTAGGGGCAGTTCGAGTGTGTTCAACCATTGCAGATCGGGATTGCTAGGACCACTACCAGGACTAGTATTGCATGCTATATGATGTATCCATGGATCTAGGTGATACATAGCCCCCAAAAGTTCATCTAGATCAAACCCTAGGTATGGGAAGGGGAGGGGCACTATACCAGCATCCATGGTGTCCTTCACTAGAGGGGAATGGATCCCAGCGGCAAAGGGAAGAGAATGGCCGGCGGCAACGGCTGGATCCGGGGTGGAGGAGCCCTCCCGGTGGAGTCCTTGGTCGGGGGCAGCAGGCAGAGAGCAAGAGAGAGTCAGGGGAAGAAGAAGGACTGAACCGTCCACTTCTCCCCGACCCCCTATTACGATTTGGAAACTGCCGGGGCCGGAGTGTCCGGGTGATATTCACCGGAGTGTCCGGCCCGGCCGGAATGTCCGGAGTGAATCAAGCGGAGAGTCCGGTCTGGTCGGATACTCCGGTTGGTTCAGGGCGGACAGTCCGGCCTCCCCACGACCAAAAACCCCAGTTTCAAGTAGTGGACAAATGTGTGGCTAGAGGAGCATGTTTAGAGATGAGGAAAGGCCTGGGATTCAGATGATGTACTGTGAAGAACCAAGAAAACATTGATTTTCAAGAAAAAAAATCAAATTAAGTTCCAAATCAAACGGACCAAGAACCAACTCTTCAATAAGAAGAGGGCGATGGCCAATGCCATCATGTAAGAGTTTGTGGCATGACACCACGAAGAATTATCCTTGGGTTCATAGCCACTACTCATCAATGAAACTCACATATCACAAAATGATATTAATAGTATTGAATTTATTAATGTTGGCATTATGGGGGAGGGATAGTCCAATGTATTAGGACCGCACTCCCCCTATCTCCATGCCTGCACCTACACCAAATATGGGTCAAGACATAGGTGAATATGCAAGGTAATCAAGTCAAGCTCCTAGAATCCATGATATTTAGTTCATTCCTCAAATAACAAAATCTTGCTTCATCAAGTGGCTTCGTGAAGATATCGGCAAGTTGGTCTTTGGTTTACACATATGATAGCTCAATATCACCTCGGGCAACATGATCTCTAATGAAGTGATGACGAATCTCAATATGCTTTGTCCTTGTATGATCCACTAGGTTATATGCAATCTTGATAGCACTTTCATTGTCACATAGAAGAGGCACTTTGTCACAATGGACACCGTATTCCTTTAAAGTTTGCTTCATCCATAGCAATTGTGTACAAGCACTAGCAGCTGCCACATACTCGGCTTCGGCGGTGGAAAGGGATATACAATTTTGCTTCTTAGAAGACCAACACACCAAGGACCTCCCAAGGAATTGGCAAGCCCCAGAGGTTGATTTTCTATCATCCTTGTCACCAGCCCAATCCAAATCCGTGTACCCACAAAGAGAGAAAGTTGAGCCCCTAGGATACCAAATACCATAGTTTGGGGTATGAACCAAATATCGAAAGATTCTCTTGACCGCCATCAAATGGCTTTCTTTAGGAGCCGCCTGATATCTTGCACACACTCCTACACTCAACACAATATCGGGTCTAGATGCACAAAGGTAAAGCAAAGAGCCAATCATGGATCGATATACCTTTTGATCCACATCTTTACCATTTGGATTTAGTTCAAGATGAGTCTTTGTTGCCATGGGAGTGGGAGCTCCATTTAGGTTTTTCATGTTGAATCTTTTGAGCATATCTTGAGTATACTTGGCTTGGTTGAAGAATGTTCCTCCTCTTACTTGCTTGATCTCAAAGCCAAGAAAAACTCTCAATTCTCCCATCATAGACATCCTAAACCTGTCAGTCATAAGCTTTGAGAATTCATCATTAAAAGCTTTGTTAGATGATCCAAAGATAATATCATCTACATAGATTTGGCATACAAAAAGTTCCCCATTGACCTTCTTAGTAAAAAGAGTGGGATCGATTTTCCCAACCTCAAACCCATGATCTAACAACAACTCTCTAAGGTGCTCATACCACGTGCGTGGGGCTTGTTTGAGCCCATAGAGTGCCTTATCGAGTTTGTAGACGTGGTTTGGGAAGTTGGGATCCTCAAACCCCAGGGGTTGTTTCACATATACCAACTCATGCAATGGACCATTAAGAAATGCACTTTGTACATCCATTTGTTGTAGTTTAAATTTATGATGAGCCGCAAAAGCAAGAAGGATACGGATGGACTCAAGACGAGCCACATGTGCATAAGTCTCTCCATAATCAATGCCCTCAATTTGAGAGAACCCTTGTGCAACCAATCTTGCCTTGTTCCTTATCACAATTCCATGCTCATCTTGCTTGTTCTTGAAAATCCACTTGGTGCCTATGACATTACGGCAATCTTTTGGCTTCTCCACTAACTTCCATACTTTGTTTCTCTCAAAGTTGTTGAGCTCTTTGTGCATTGCATCCAACCAATCCGAATCTTCAAGAGCTTCCCATACTTTCTTTGGTTCCACCATGGAAATGTGTGCTTGGTGCTCACCAAAGTTCTTCAATTGTGCTCGAGTAGATATCCCTCTTCTTACACATCTCCTACCACATTCTCCAGAGAATGGTCTCTTAATTCCAAAATTCTATCCATTCTAGCTTGGCGACGAGTTTCGATTTCCTTGTTGTTTCTTCTGGGAATCACTTCATCATATTGGTCCTCGTCATGACCATCAACTTGACCTTGATCATCATTGGAGATATCCTCTTCTACAGGAGGCAGAGATTGACCTTGGTCTTGATCAAGCCCTCGAATGGCTAGGTATTCGGCTATTCTTATGGCAGTTTGTACAGATCTTCCTTGTGTAATGGCCTTAGCACCACTGGACATTATGGCAAACAGAGACTCAATCACTTCTTGGTTGGAGGCATCTTCTTGATCAGTGGGTTGAGGGTCCACAACTTGTTCTTGGTGTGGGTCATTGTCCCCTTCGATCGGAGCTTGTGGATGTTGTGAAGATGAGGGCTCCACTTGAGTAGAGCATAGTTCTTCTCGATCCGCCATAAGGGGTTCCTCAATAGGACGGATGAAGCCCGCACCCATTCTTCCTATGGCTTCCTGAGGCATTTCATCATCTACATCACAAACATCAACACGTCCCGCTTGGGGACCATCATATTCTTCAAACACCACACTACAAGATTCTATGACAACTCCAGAGAGCATGTCATAGACTCTATAAGTGTGGGATTCGAGACCATAACCAACAAAAATACCCTCTAATGCTTTGGAATCAAACTTGGACAAACGAATACCCTTAATACGATAGAAGCACTTACAACTGAACACCCGAAAGTATGAGACGTTGGGCTTGTTACCGGTAAGTATCTCATAAGGGGTCTTGACCAATTCTTTGCGGAGATAGAGACGGTTTGAAGCATGGCATGCGGTGGAGATGGCTTCAGCCCAAAAATTGTATGGAGACTTAAACTCCGCCAACATGGTCCTTGCCATATCAATAAGAGTCCGGTTCTTCCTCTCAGCTACACCATTTTGTTGAGGGGTATATGTAGCGGAATATTGATGTTTTATTTCCTAATCACTAAGAAATCCATTCAATGTGTAGTTCTTGAATTCGGTACCGTTGTCACTTCTTATTGTCAATACCGGGACATTGTGTTGGCGTTGAGCCATATTGATGAAGTCAATGAAGTTCTCTTGGGTCTCACTTTTTAGCTTGAAGAAATATACCCAAGTGTATCTTGAGTAGTCATCAACAATTACCAGACAATATTTCTTCCCACCAAGGCTTGCATGAGAGGGAGGACCAAAGAGATCCACATGAAGGAGCTCCAAGATCCTCTTTGACTTGATGTAGTTCTTTGGCTTGTGGGGAGAGTCATGCATTTTTCCTTCTACACATGCCCTGCAAACACGATCTTTGGCAAAGCAAACATTTTCTTTTAGTCCAACAATATGACCATCCTTGTGAAGGCTTTGCAAAGTTCTCATGTTGACATGGGCTAGGCGGCGATGCCATAACCAACCCACGCCGGCTTTTCCGAATAGGCACATCGGACTTGTTGTGGTTTTCCCGGAGAAGTCCACCACATACAAGTCATCTTCGACGTACCCAACGAAAGCAACCTTTAGACACTTGCTCCACAAGAGGATCACAATATCAACATCAATAAAGACGGCAAAACCAATCTTTCCTAGAGCACGGACTGAAAGTAAATTATACCCAAGGGTCTCAACAAGCATGACGTCCACGAGAGTGATATCGTGTGCAACCACAACTTTGCCGAAACCCATTACCTTAGATTTTGACTTGTCAGCATATGTAACGGATATTTGATCAACATTTGGTCTCAATTCCTTGACACTAGACGCGCTTCCGGTCATATGACTTGTGCATCCACTATCAAGCACCCATTTTAACCCTCCGGAAGCATAGTTCTACAAAAGATCAAACTAGTTCTTAGTTACCCATTTTTTCAATGGGTCCTCTTTTGTTAGCAACAAGGGTCTTGGGAACCCAAATAGACCATGCAATATAACCATCAAAAGGGCCAACATATTTTGCATACACATCACCATAATAATCACGCATTAAGACATAGTGAGGGTTAGCACTTCCCGCACAGTCGTCATGAGACATAGTTTTTCCACTTGTGGTCTTACTTCCCACAATGACCTTGTTCTTTTCTTGGGTTGGCTTGGCCTTCTTCTTCTTGTTGTTCTTATTTTTCTTGGCGATAGAGACAAAGCCAATGCCCCCCTTTTCACCATTTGACCTTTGCTTGTTTAAGAGATCATCAATAGACTTGTTTCCTTTGGGAAAGGAGGTCTTAGCTAGCTTCTTCTTCAACCTAGCATGTTCTTCAAGAGTATTTGTACAACTAGAAGGAATGAATGTACTAGGTGAGGGGGTATTGATCAATTGAGTTTGAAGCTTTTCATGAGACTTTGTGAGAGACAATAGTTCACTTTCCAAGGCCTTGTGAGCCTTGTCAAGTGTCCTAAAATCCTCAGCAAGTTTTCCATGAACAACACCAAACTCAATCTTATCCTTTTTAGCCTTTTTGTATTTAGCACTAGCATGATCACGTTCCTTGATGAGTTTATTAATAATGAGATCATTAGCACCATCAAGGCCCTCTAGTTTGGTTTCAAGAGATATTCTAGTTTCTTGTTCTTCTTCTAGAGCATTATTAAGAGCTTCTATCTCAATCATGTGCTCTCTTCCTAATTGACATCTCTCATCTAGAAGTTCTTGTGTGTGTGAAAGTTGATTTAAGAGGTCCACAACATGTTTCTTGTGTTCCCCTTGCAAGTTATTCATGAACACATCAAAAGCAACTAGTTCCTTTTTGACCTCAAGAGATAACTCATCATCAAAATCATCATTGATTAAAGAAGTGGAGTGTGATGATGATAATACCTCCGTTCCTCTTGCCATAAGACAAGTGACGTTCTTGTTGGAGAGGTTCTCATTTGGAGAGTCGAAGAGTGAGAATGAAGGAGTAGAGGTGGTGGCAAGAGCCGCCACACCATTTGGTGTATCCTCACCTTCCTCTTCTTCATCATCATCGGAGGAGAACTCTTCATGTGTGATCAAAGAAATTTCTCCTGGCTTCTTGTTGGTTGAGTTCCTCTTGACGAAAGGTTTCTTGTAGGGAGCTTTGGAGGTCTTCTTCAACACAAGTTTACCACCATGATCTTCTCTTTTCTCATAGGGACAAGCTGCAACGAAGTGATAGCGGTCACCACAGTTGAAGCACGTTCTCAACTTGGAACCACTATCTCTTCTTCCATTGGTGTTGTTTCTTTGTTGCATTTCCATCTTGGCTTTGGCGGGATCTTTCCAAAAGTTTCTTGCATAGAAGGCCATGTATTCACCATGAGCTACCTTGACATCTTCGGGGTGGCTCATTGAAAGTCCCTCATCACTTCCTTCATCTTCATCATATTCCACAACCTTGGCCTTCAAGGCAAGATTGACACCGCTATTCATTCCAATGGCACGAGCGCGGGCGTCTTTGGCATTCTTGGCAGCGACCTTGAAGGCGGCCATCTCTTGCATCACTTCATTGGAGGTCATGAGATGGTAATTATGTCTTCCTTGGAGACTCTTCAAGTCAGTAGGCTCAAAAGGCATGAGTGCACTCACATACTTCCTCTTGATCCAAGCATCATCAATGTGAGTGGCACCAACATTTCTAAAGGCAGTGGTTGTGGATTTGAGTCTTCGGTACATGTCTTCATGATCCTCACCATCCTTCATGAAGAATCCTTCGGCCTCATTGCTTAAGGCATCATATCTATTTATTCTCATACTCTCGTTGCCAACAAACAAGTCAATGAGAGCATCTCAAGCTTCCTTGGCGGTGTTGTAATGCTCAATGTGGGGAAAATCCTTTGGCCCTACACCAAGTTGAATCATGTGCAAGGCAGTCGCATTGAGTTGGCTATTGACCACTTCTCTTCTAGTCAAGTTGGTTGGATCCTCAATTTTGAGTCCTTCTTCAATCATGTTCCACAGATCAATGCAAGAGCTGCGCACATGAGATTTCATTAAAACTTGACATTGAGCAAAGGAATGTGCAGATAACTTAGGTGGGTCTCCTCTATTGTTTATATGTGGATGTGGGATAGGAGGGTCAGGAGAGTACCATCCGGGGACCGCATGGAACTCTTCTTTCCCATCAACCCTTTTGGTGGTGGAGTTTGTGGAATTATGTTCATCCCCCGCCACCTCCTCTAAGGGCTTAGCCTTTGGGTTAGGTGGTGTTTCCTCTGGAGAGGGAGGAGGTGAGGTTTGCTTGTCCTTAACAAGTTGCTCAATGAGTTGACGCAATTGTTGGATCTCGTTGCCCAAGGTAGAGCTCAAGCTCGTTTCCAACTTCTTGAGATCTACCATGGTCACCGAATGACTATCCTCACTTTCTCCCTCCCCGGTGGTGGCCATAATCTCTTAGGCGGTTAAGCCCGAATAAAGAGCAGAGGCTCTGATACCAATTGAAAGGATCGTATGGGCACCTAGAGGGGGGGGGGTGAATAGGTTCTACTTCAAATTTTACTCTTAATCAAATTAGGGTTCAACACAAAAGGTAAATTCTCTAGATTATGCAACTAAGGTGAATTTACCTATATGTCACTAGTACAGAACTCTGCAAGAACTAGAGATGTAAAGTGTGGTAAAGGATAGAGGTAACCAAAGTGGAGCGCTCGGAGACACAAGGATTTGTTTCCCGTAGTTCCTTCCTTTTGAGGGGAAGTACGTCTACGTTTGGAGAGGGGGTGGTATCAAACCACCAACGCCACGAGAGGCCTCCCTTGTTCTCCGATGAACCTCACCCCAAAGGGTTCGATTCACCTTCCACTATAACGGCAACCTTCGAGGTGGAAGCCGGCACCTTTACAACAAGTTCGAGGCACACATCCACAACCTAATTGGAGGCTCCCGAATACAAGCAAGCTGTCAAACAATCAAAGACAAGCTTGTAAGACCAAATCACAAGCTAGGGTTTCCAAGGAAACCCTAGAACAAGGGGCCCTCAAGTGAATGAGGGGGAAATGGAAATCTCTCTTGGTGAAGTAGTAGATCAAGGCCTCCTCCTTCGATTCTCCAAAGATCAACGACTTTGGATGGTTGAGTGAAGAGTTCTTGTGGATTTGGTGGCTCAAATGGTGATGCTTTTCTTGAACTGGACGAGCAGCTTCCAAGGTAGAAGAAGGGGCCTATTTATAGGGCCCCTAGAATTAGAGCCGTTGGGAGCCACTTACACCGGACAGTCTGGCAAATACAAGCCAGACAGTCTGCCCAGCCGGACACTCCGGCTGACAGCCGCCGGATACTCTGGCCTGGCAAAGTTTCCGGCTTGTGTCTGCATTGAGTCCGGGAGGAGTCCGATGAGGCATTCTGAATGTCCAGGAAGATCGATAAGCCCCCTGGGCCGGACACTCCGGGGCAAACTCACCGGACAATCCGGCCAGAGAAGATTCCGGCCAGATTCCGGACCGTGTCCGTGAGGAGTCCGATATGGTGTTCTGAATGTCCAGGAAAGACGCCCACATCCCAGGGGTGGAAAGTCCGGACGGATCCAACCGGACAGTCCGGCCAGGGGCGGACACTCCGGTGAAGATCAGTCGGACAGTCCGGTTGGGACAGGTTTCTTAGCACAGACAGGATCCAGGGGAGCTCTTTTCCTTAAGGCAACCACTCTCAACTATCTGATATCTCCTGCAACATTTAACAACAGATTAACCTATCCAAGTGTTGTCAACAAACATAGAAATAATAGGAAGGGCATCCATGCCCTTTCACAAGGCCTAGGGATCATACTTTCACTAGTAAACACTCTCATATAAATATCTTACCTTTATGATACTACTCTGAACTACTCTCCAGTTGGACACTCTAATCCATGGTAGGGCTATAACAACTCTCCTCAAAGTTCGCTTTCCGCATCTAGATAACCCCACACTGTCACCTTGAGCACTAGATGGTTCCAACAAACACCACAATTTCATAGATACATCCAACTCCAAATATAACTCATAACAAGTATTTGTAAGCTCTAGCCTAAGTGCCACCATGGTGTGCACGCTGTCACTTTCACACACATGGGGAGAGCAGAGATCTATTAAAGCACTTGAGTAGCAAGGTAGATCTACTTGATTACAAAGCTCATGACCACAATATGATCATGCATAGAGAGAGAGATGAACACATAGCTACCGGTAGAACCCTTAGCCTCGAGAGAGATCTAGTCCCTCCTCATCATGGGAATCAGCAATGGGGATGGAGATGGTGGTGGAGATCGATGGAGATGGCTCCGAGGGCACTTCCCGGTCCCGGCAGGGTGCCGGAACAGAGACTTTCTGTCCCCCGAATCTCCCCTTTGGTGGTGGTGACGTTGCGGAACTTTTCATGGCTAGAGTCTTGACTATTTAGGGTTTTCGCATCGGGAGGCATCTTATAGGCGAAGAGGCAAGGTCGGTGGGCGGCCAGGGGGCCCACACCATGCCCTGGCGTGGCCTAGGTGGACCCGCGCCCAGGGGTGGTGTGGCCACCCTGTGGCCCCTCTACGTCTCGTCTTCTGGCTCCGTGAGTCTTCCGGTGAAATATCAACTTTGGCTTTTGTCCTGTCCAATTCCGAGAATATTCATTTTCTGACTTCTTGGAACCAAAAACAACAGAAAACAGGCAATTGGCACTGTGGCATCTTGTTAATAGGTTAGTCCAAGAAAGTGTATAAAAATACTCCAAAGTTGGAACAAAACATAATAAAGTAGATAAAAACAAGCATGGAACATCAAAAATTATGGATACGTTAGCAACGTATCAACATCCCCAAGCTTAACTCCTACTTGTCCTCGAGTAGGTAAGTGATAAAAACAAAGTATAATTTTTAAGGTGACATGCACCATCATAAACTTGATCAAAGTATTTGTAAAACATTGATAGCTGGGATCATAGTACTCTAAACATGACATGAAAGATAAAGTTCTAACAATAAGACATAGCAACTATGTTGCAACATGAAAGAGTACACACAAAAGATTCATGAATAACAGTACTTTGCAAGACGTTTGTTTGTTTCACATAAAGAAAACATAGCATAGTAGCATTCAGCTTGTCCCTCATAGAGTAGCAAATATAAATGCATAGGACACCTTCAAAGTTCATAAGAGTGACTACATACAAATAGTTTAAAACAAGCAATACCAACGTTATGCATCAATCAACAAGTCTTGGGACAATGTACATAGAACTAAGAATGGCCAGTATGCTCTCAAAGTAGGTGCATAAAGGTAGACGGTGGAGACTCAACATAAAAGTAAAAGAAAGGCCTTCATAGAAGGAAGCAGAGATTCAAGTTTCATAAAGAGCTTCCAAAAATTATGGTACTTACTAGCTTTCAGCTCTCATTGCCCGTACCATAAGCATCTCTAAGTGATTAAGGTTAAAGTGAACAAACTATGAAGTATATGCTTGACAAAGTATAAGTTGGAAACCTCATGTCCCTTGAATATGAGGGCCGCTCCTCATGCTACTCAAGTTTAGTCACCGGTAAGTTCTTATCATCGTAAGTACATGTGTATCATAGAGAACCGCCAACAGGGTACCCCTTGCCCGATGATACGGAAGAATCCCCATATCAAAATGACAAGGCAAGCAGACAACGAGCATCTCAACAATCTTCTTATTTACCATGGGAATATGGTGCTTTTTTCTCTCTTTCCTCTTTTCTCATATTTTTTTCTTTTCTCTCTCTCTTTTTTCTCAATATCTGACTCTTTTTTTATAAGAAGAATGCTTCATAGACAGCTCATTATGGTTACGCTGTAGGTTTCCACCATGACAACATGGATTAGACCAGCGGCCCAGGCGTTTCTCTAACACACATACATAACTCCATGGACTTACAAGCTCCCCTTTCATTTCACACTGACGACATCCATAGACAAAAGAGCATGATATCAACTAGGTCAAAGTACAAGTGCAATGTTGAAAGAGTTCCCCATGACAACATGGTTCTGCTAATCCCCAACATATAAGTGCAAGCATATACAACATAGAAGACACAATGGTTCAAGTTTATTAAGGGCAAGAAAAGTAAAGTGTGCCATCAAGTTCGTGAGAGCTTTAATCACTAGTTTTCTCATAACAAGTTTAATTTGGAAGGTTGATAAAAGCATGAATATACTTGGAATAGAAGATGCTAATAGGTAGGTATGGTAGACTCTTTGGAATAACTTGGTTTTAGGAGTTGGATGCATGAGTGAAACTTACACTTGGTTACGGAGGCTAGCAAAAGACTGGGAGCGACAAACTAAGAGAGCAATAATGGCCATAATCATGCAGAGCGACAAAACATAATTAATTAAAGCATAAAGTGATATTACAAGTCAAAAACTAAAGGATCATCAAGGCTATGGCGACTTTGGACAGTCATAACGTGGTGTGAGCATGCGCCAAGTCAACCCAAATAAAACATCAAAGGAGAATACCAAAATACTAATGCTTCAATATGCTAAAACAACGCATGATTTATCCAAGGCACATTAAGCAATCTCAATTGTTTATAACATGTCATGCTACAACAAAGAATACTAAGCATAAAGCCAAAACAATATCAAGCATGGCATGACAAAGCATAGGCCAGAGTCAAAAACAAGCTCCCTTTACCAATTAAGCATGAACTTTCCTACTCTTTTTCAATCCAAACCAAACTATTTGAAAACCAATGCATGAAAGAGGGGGTCCAACAAATTTATTCAGAAAACTAAGCAAACGAAAAACCAAAACAGAAACGAAAAAGAAGACGCTCCAAGAACAACACAACTGTGCATGAAACAATAAAAATGAAGTGTTTGGAAGAAACCTGTGATTTTTATTGATGAAGAAGGGGATGCCTTGGGCATCCCCAAGCTTTGATGCTTGTACTTCTTGGATATTTCTTGGGGTGACACGCGTGGCAGCCCCAAGATTGAGCTTTAGTCCATTCTTCATCTCATTACTCGTTCCTTCCATACACCTGCAATTTTTCCTTCATACAAAACTTCACACAATCTTTATTTGCAACATTAGTGCACTCAAGATAATAAGTCTTTAGGTTCAGTTTCAACACCAATAAATTTCCATTAAAACACAAGGTACTGTAGCACTTCCCTCAAAAAGCTCAATTCCCCAAAGAGAGCTCAAAAAGGAACCAACAAGTAGCAAATGCAAATAATGGCAGAAATCTGTCAAAACAGACCAGCAGGTAAAAACCAATTTTCTCGAAGACCTTATGTTGCTCAAATCTAAAAGTGTTGAACTAACGAAAGTTAGATAACAACCTGAGGCAGAAGTAGAAAAATTCACGCCTCAAAATGACATACAGAGATTTTACACGAATTTTACGGTGAAGCATAGAAATCTGTTTCGGGACAGCAACTTTCCCAAGCATTACTTCTCTCTCATTAGAGGTTACTCTTGGCACAAAAAGCAAATAAAAAGGATAAGGAGCGGTTATTACAGAGGTAATAACTTCTAAGTCTCAACTAAAACTTTTGGGTTATCTCCCAATAATTACTTTTCTTTAACGCCTTTAAGTTAGACATGATTGTTTGAGAAGATGCTCATATAACCAATATGAATTGAAATAAAAGAGAGCATCAAGAAGCAAATTCAAAGCACATTTAAGTCTAACCCACTTCCTATGCATAGGAATCTTGTAAAGTAACGAGTCATGAAATCACAAAGCAACAAGCATAGGAAAGCAAAACAAGTGCAACTTCAAGACTCTCAACATAAAGAGGGGAAACTTAATATTATTGAGATGCATAAAACCTTGTTTCTCTCTCTCATAATAACTTTCAATAGAATCATGAATAAAATTAACAATATAACTATCACATAAAACATTCTTATCATGAGCCACATGCATATAATAATTATTACTCTCCACATAAGCATAGTTATTCTTATTAATCGTAGTGGGAGCAAATTCAACAAAATAGCTATCATTATTATTCTCATCACCATAATCATCAAATATAGGAGGCATATTATAATCATAATTAATTTTCTCCTCAATAGTAGGTGGACTGAAAATATGATATTCATCATTGTAATCATCATATATTGGAGGTTTGGTATCATCATAAGCAATAAAATAGCTATCTTCCAAAGCTGGGGAACTAAAAAGATCATTTTCATAAAAACTAGCTTCCCCAAGCTTAGATTTTTCAATAGTATTAGCAATACTGGTGTCCAAAGAATTCATACTAACAACATTGCTATTAGCATGCAAATAAAGTTCCATAGGTTTTTTAATTTTCTCTTCAAACACTTCATGTCCTAACTCAAGATAAATACTATAAAGCTCTCTAATTTTGTTGTTGTTTTCCATTAAGCCTAACTAGTGAAAACAAGAAACAAAAAGACAAAATTGCAGAATCTAAAGGAAATAACTTCGAGCACTCACACCGGAGGATGTGAGTAACTTTAACCTTACCTCCCCGGCAACGACGCCAGAAAATATTTTGATGTCTACGCACTTCTATTTTTGTAGATAGTTATTGGGCCTCCAAGTGCAGAGGTTTGTAGAACAACAGCAAGTTTTCCCTTAAGTGGATCACCCAAGGTTTATGGAACTCAGGGAGGAAGTGGTCAAAGGTATTCCTTCTCAAGCACCCTTGCAATCAAGATACAAGAAGTCTCTTGTGTCCCCAACACACCCAATACACTTGTCAGGTGTATAGGTGCACTAGTTCGGCGAAGAGATAGTGAAATACAAGTGGTATAGATAATTCTAAGTGGTAACGGTGCCAGAAAATAGCTTGCTGGCGTGGAAGAGACTAAAGGCAAACTGAAATAAAGATGGAAGCAAGCAAACATGTAACAGATCTAATTGCAAACGGTGTTTGAATGCTTAGAAACAAGGCCTAGGGATCATACTTTCACTAGTGAACACTCTCATATAAATATCTTATCTTCATGATACTACTCTGAACTACTCTCCAGTTGGACACTCTAATCCATGGTAGGGCTATAACAACACTCCTCAAAGTTTGCTTTCCGCATCTAGATAACCCCACACTGTCACCTTGAGCACTAGATGGTTCCAACAAACACCACAATTTCATAGATACATCCAACTCCAAATATAACTCATAACAATTATTTGTAATCTCTAGCCTAAGTGCCACCATGCTGTGCATGCTGTCACTTTCACACACATGGGGAGAGCAGAGATCTATTAAAGCACTTGAGTAGCAAGGTAGATCTACTTGATTACAAAGCTCATGACCACAATATGATCATACCTAGAGAGAGAGATGAACACATAGCTACCGGTAGAACCCTTAGCCTCGAGGAAGAACTACTCCCTCATCATCATGGGAATCAGCAATGGTGATGGAGATGGCGGTGGAGATCGATGGAGATGGCTCCGGGGGCACTTCCCCGTCCCAGCAGGGTACTGGAACAGAGACTTTCTGTCCCCCGAATCTCCCCTTTGGTGGCGGTGGCGCTGCGGAACTTTTTGTGGCTGGAAGCTTGACTATTTAGGGTTTTCCCATCGGGAGGCATCTTATAGGCAAAGAGGCAAGGTCGGTGGGCGGCTAGGGGGCCCACACCATGCCCTGGCACGGCCTAGGTGGACCCGCGCCCAGGAGTGGTGTGGCCACCCTGTGGCCCCTCTCCGTCTCGTCTTCTGGCTCCGTGAGTCTTCCGGTAAAATATCAACTTTGGCTTTTGTCCCGTCCAATTCCGAGAATATTCATTTTCTTACTTTCTGGAACCAAAAACAGCAGAAAACAAGCAACTGGCACTGTGGCATCTTGTTAATAGGTTAGTCCAAGAAAGTGTATAAAAATACTCCAAAGTTGGAACAAAACATAAGAAAGTAGATAAAACCAAGCATGGAACATCAAAAATTATGGATATGTTAGCAACGTATCAAATATCAGCAACCAAAGATTTTTGACTACTTTAGTCCTTGCTCGAGTCTTCGACTCAACCAAGCACTCGGGGGCTACTCCTATAGGGAGCGCTGGTCGCGCACCCTACGATTATTTTTATGCAGGTGTACAAGCGTTCAAGACAAACCCATCACTCAAATCTGCAATTCGATTGGGAAATCTGGGTTACTCCCATAGGGAGCGCCGGAAGAAAACTTGACTGAAACAAGCAACAAAAGACGACAGCAGTCGCAAAACGTTTTTAGTCCCCGCTCAAGTCTACGACTCAACCAGACACTCGAGGGCTACTCCCATAGGGAGCGCTGGTTGCGCACCCTATGATTATTTGTACATCGTACTGCGTGTTTATAACATCCACACTCGAATGCTATGGCGACTCCGCCTCATACTCTCCCTGCAAAGAGACTGCGTCTCCTGGGCCACCCGAATCATCTTCGCGATGGCAAAAATTCGGATGCCGCGCTTACAACGTGAAGATAAGAACCGAATAAGGCCTGGCAACACATCTGCTACGCACTACCAGAAACATATCCATGCCTCCAGGTACGATGAACATGCTTTGACGGACGCGTCGAGTGCTCACACTTATACACTGGAATTCGACTCATGTAAGACCTCCGTGGCCTGAGTCGAATTACACCAGCACTTTTCCGAATTTGAGTCCGGGGACTCGAGTTTGAGTAGATTGCGTTGTTTTGCCCTAAGGCAGTTAACTGACACCGATACATCGGTTAAATCAGGCATGTATATCAACAATCCCTATGACACAAACAGAACACTCAAAAATGCTCAGTCATGCACTCAAAAGGCTTCATAGAGTCTCCAGTCGAATCTGCGATTGCACTGGACACTCGGGGGCTACTGACATGGGTATACCCTACAAGTACTCGAGCTTGGTATATACGGTCCAGATATGGCAGAAGCCCACGACGTTGCCAAGGCCCAGTGAAGAATTCGAGTGGCCCACAGACTCTCGATTGCTTGCGAGATAAGAAGAAACTCAAGATAGAAAGTTCAAAGGGAAAACCCTAATCTATAACCGACTTGACCTGCTACCCGAGACCTAGCCTATCTATATAAAGGCTAGGAGGGGGCGGCGAGGAGGACACACGCAACCCTAGTTTCCACAACTCTCGCCAGATTGCATCTGCGCACCCCTTTAATCTTCGATTCCTCCATTAATTCCAAGAGCAGACAAGCAGGAGTAGGGACCTCTACGAGGCCTGAACCTGGGTAAAACTTGCGTCCCTGTGTGCTTGTTTGCTAGCCGAATGATGCCTCCAGCGCTCCATCCTTCTCCAAAACCCAAGCCCATAACAATGGACATTGACGAGTTAACCCCTCGTCAGTTGCTATTGCCAAATAGTTGTAGTAGGGGTCCCATCTCTGAATTAAACTAGGTAAAAATGGTCTTCTCTCCCAACCAAAGGCCCCTTCACGCGAGTCCAACGCCAGGTGAAGGCTTTAGCTGTTGTTAGTTGGAATAGAAACAATATAATATTGGGAGGTGGAAAATTTAGCATCAGAGCAAGAAGTTGCTCTGGTTTCCTCTTTTTACTAGTTTTGGAACTACGCTCACACCATAGCGATCTAGTTCCAAGAGTTAATAGGCAAATATAGAACTACTTTGGCTACACATTGTGGTTGCCCTTATAGTCTGCCTATGTGGCATTTTTGTCTATGTGGAGTAGCGAGATATGAAAAAATAAGAGGAATGAGCTCTTATGCGAGAGCCAACCTCTATGCATGCTCCTAGACAAATACAATTAATATCGGAAAAAGCAACTCCACCTTGTCTTATCATAGAGTACACAATCATGCTTTGAGATCTGTGCATGAATTTCTAGACATTGCATAAAAACCCTTATGTTACCCCTATTTCTAATCTACCGGTCCTTCCTATTTTGCACAACATACCCCACATTTTTTACTTTTCTTACATTTTGCACCTACTGATAATTGTACTCCAGGACATTAGGAAATGAATAACCACCTAAGTTAATTGGATGAACAATAAGTGGGAGATTAGGAAACGAGCTGTACGGACATAAAGAATGTGCCTTGATTGTATTTGGACCAACATTATCCAGGACATTACTCAGGACTTATTTTTTTTCCAACACCAGGATCTGTTAGGAAAAATAGAGTCTAAAAAGTAAAGATTTTTCAGGACAAGATTGTGTTGAAAAGTGATCAACTTTCACTGTGAAGAAAAAAAAGCCGCCAGTATGAAGAACTGCAGGTGACTGGAACACAAACTCTCGCTCCCCGAGGGCGACGGGGTCATCCCCATCGACCTCCCAGCTAGGCCTCCCCCTCTCCACCTCTCCCCCGTCGCCGCCGCCGGCAGGGCCCGCCAGGCGCGGCCTAGGTGGCGTCGGTGGCGGCGGTGCTTCTCTCCCCGCGCTGAGGCGGCGTGGTTGGGGCCTCTCCCCTCCGGCGGCGGTGCGTACTGGGCGGCGGATGTTCGGCGGCGGCCGGGCGAGGACGACACGGCGGCGCAGCTACTGGCAGCGGGGCAGCGCGGCAGGCGGTGGCAGGCGGATCTGGCCGGGTTTCCTTGGCCCAGATCTGGGCCCTTAGGGCTCCATCTGGGCCGGGGCGGGCCGGTTTGCCCTCCTCCACGCTTTCTCTACGGATGGTGGCGTTGTAGGTTTGTGTAGGTCCAACGGTGTCCGCGTTCGACCTGTTGCAGCGTGACTACGGGCTTTACGGGCCCTTCTGGGCCTGGTCGGACTCTCGTGGTACTGGTGTGCCCCTGTGGGGGCTTTACGGGTCCGTTGGACCTGGCCGGACCTAACGGGGATTGGTTTGCCCGTGGTCGCGTTCAGTTGACTGGCGGTGGAGGTAGTTCCCTCCCGCATGGACGCGGCTCTGTTGGCCCTGCCTCAAACTACGTGTGCCTCATCTTGTAGACCTCGCGTCGGTAATCTCAGTGAGACGATGATGGTGGAGTCGGGACTGGCATGGCGCGTGCTCGTGGGCGGCAAGTTTGGTGGTGGCGAGGCCTCGCCCTCGCGGGTCTCCTGTGCAACGGCCCGTCCGAGGCTTGTGGATAGGGTCTTCGGGAGAAATCCTTGTCGGCGTGACCGACACCGACGCGGTGCCGCCTGTGGGTGGCACCTCCCTTCGTGAAGGGCGTCGTGGCTACCCTTCTCACACTTCCCTCTGTGTGCCGGGGGAAACCCTAGGGCCAATTCCAGTCCGGGCAGCAGCGATCGCTTTCCCTCTTGAGGGTGCTGCTTGGTGCTTGACGAGTCGGGGTTAGGAGCGGGGTGGACATTCTTCGGTGGGCGCAGTGGTTGCGATCTTCATCATCTAGTCGATCCGCCTCCGTCTCCATTCCTTTCTGTGTCTCTTGGTTTTAGTCCGGGCATGTGTGTGCTGCTGCCCCAGCATCATGTATCGTGGTGTGTGTTCCTTTGCGCATTGTGCTGTCTGGCCCAGCAGCGATCTCACATGTGTACTTTATTTATAAAGCGGGGTGAAAGCCTATTTCGAGAAAAATAAGCCACAAAACATGGGACGAAAAATCATATGTGGAAAATTTTGAAGGATGGATTTGGGCAATGAACAAAACAAATCAGGATGGTCCGATGGCCATAATTTTTTTTACTGCTCTTCAAAGGGAATGTTTTTGTTAATACTTAACTTGACCTTTTTGCACCGAGCAGACAGTTCACATTTCCGCGTGCAGATGCGTTGAATTGTTCACATGCTGGTCGTCGACTAATTCAACGTTTCTCAATTTTTGTGTCGCGGTGAATCGTTTCTCACAAGCTGAAGATTTCACGGCTCGGACTCACAGCCGTGGACGCTATGTGATAACCAAAGGACTGATCTGAAATGGTGATTGCAAAGCCAGTACAATTTCCTTTTTTTCTGGAAGCGAGAGGCCATGGTTATGCAAACACTCAATTCTTGATGTCTTCCAATCCAAAGCGGTTAGCTGAATCAAAGAGCAAGCAAGCAAGGCGATGCTATTCTAGCCACGATGAGGTTGGGGAGCCTTGCACGCATGTTACGAGGCTTCTCATGTAACCAGTGGAGCATCATACACGCTCTACCTATTCGATTTATTGTTTGGATCCCAAGCAGTTAGCTCTCTCCTACTCTGCCTATATGTATGCATAAATATAAGTAGTCACCAGGAGATGTGTGGGCATTGCTTATTAATTAGTTGCTATCTTTCTTTATACTGTACTTTTTATGAGCCATCATGTTCTATTCAGTTGAACTTTCATCGCAATGAACTATTTGTGGTATATGTGCATTCACTAGGTGGAGGCAGAAGCAAGGAAATCTAGCAGTGGTTGAGAGGGGAGCCAGTTCATTTACTGTGTTAAAATCTTATTTAACACAAAAGAAGGGCGGCCATCCTCGGCAGTGCCATACCTAGTCTCGAACTTGGAAGTGCAGTCGAGGGCCTACATGTGGCGGTGTTTAAAGGCTGTGTGGAAGTGCATCGTTTTGTCATCAATTTGCACTCTATCGATCTAGAATGGTTCTTGATTTCCTACCAGTGTCTGCAGTTCAGATCCAGCAGGAAGGTGCTCCTTCCTCCAGATCAGGTGCCAGGAGCGCCGCCTCTTGTTTCCTTCACTCAAAATTGGCAAGATGAGTGTGAATGGGGTATCCATTCGCCGGTGACGTCCGCCTCTACACACAATGGCACGAACCGTCTTTCAGGACACGCGGACTGAGACCTTATTGGCAGTGCCGCTGCCGGCTCATGCTACGCATGCATATATGCTACGTCGACCACATGGTTTATTTAGCAAAAATTGCAAAACCCTTTTCAATAGTGTTCACAATTTTGCGTCTCAAATGTGCGCATCTCACGCAGTATGTAAAACCGTGTGAAATAGCACGTCCTGTAGATAGTTCCATGGGGTTATAGAAGTAATGAATGGATGTTGAGTTTTGCATGTCTGAGGCTGTATTCTTATGCATTAGATAGCTAGTGCCAAGAACACAGTAAGCACAAAACCGAGGCACTTACATGTGTTATAGTTTCCTTCTTTTTTGCTTAATTTGACTAGTGGTATGAGATATACAACTCATTCCTCATGCAGTCATGCGTGCATGCTGAGAACTTGGTTTCTTCAGCTCGAACTAAGGATCTAATGGTCTAGGAAGAAATCGTGACCGCTGGTATAAGCTCATGCTAGGGATGGCAATGGGTGTCCATCACCCGTTTACCCAACGGGTAAAAATCCTATTAGGGTAAGGGTTTGGGACAGAAAAATACCCATGGGTATATAGATAGGTAAATTCTAAACCCATCGGATGTGACGGGTACGTGTAAGGGATCATACAACCCACACCCGTGTACCCATGTGCCCATCAACATATCTGACAAGTGGACCTCCGATACAAAATTCTAACTTAGATAATCTATTTTGTCCCGTTAATCCCGGTAGGCCAAAACAACACACATATTTCACGCCTAGTATCTCCGTTTACCGGGGTATATTGATGATTGTTGATCGCACGCATTCTTTTTCTTCTATTGTCGTAGTCCATTCCTGTAACTCCAGCATGGTATCTCTAGGATTAATTGAGATAATGTAACATACTTTATTGTGATGCTTATTTTGTCGTCTTATATACGGTTAAATTATCTCTTTTCTTGTGTGAGTTTGTGAACTTAATTTATTGTGCTGATGCTTATAAATTACATTGTTAAATGTTGTTTTCTACAAAAAAAATTATTCATTTTGATGTGTCGTATATGCGGGTATTTTAACCCACGGTTACCCACTAACCCTGTTGGGTGACGGGTATGGGAAAAACTTGCACCCGTTGACGGGTACGGGTGCGGGTGATGGGTATACTCGGGAAGAACAGGTACGGGTATGAGGTGGCTCCACCCGCACCCATACCCTGCGGGTGCCATCCCTAGCTCATGCACACACCGAGACAAAAACGGTATAAGCTCATGTGCCACCTGGACTCACCGCCATGGAAGGTACCAGATAACCCAAGGTGTCATTCGACATGGTGATATCCAAACCAAGTACGATTTGGTTGCTAGCTAGAATCCACGAACAAGCAAACACTCAATTCTTGATGCCTTCCAATCCCAAGTGGTTAGCTGTAACAAGTGGAGCATCCTACCTATTTGATTGATTTGTTGTTCGGATCCCCAATAGTTATCTCTCTTCGACTCTTCCTATAGCTATGAACATACAGTCACTAGGCGATGTGTGGGACTGTGTTAGAGGAGCAAATAAAACTGTGCTCCAAGGTCATCGCCATCATCAGTCTTAAATACTACCGCCAACTACAAGTACAGTTGAGGCGCGACACTTAAGGATCTAACGGTTTAGGAAGAAATGTGATTGGTGGTAAATTAGAAAAGAGTCAGCTTATTGTATATCAAATACCTCATATCAGTCTGTTGTTCTTACTAACTCTCTGCACTCGAAATAATGACAACTACCAATTAATTCATTAAAAGAGAACATAAAGTTCATTACAACAAGAATTCATCAAGAAAAATGCCTCCAGATTAAGTTGCATGACGTATTATGCCATAAATAGATTTTGAATGAGAAAGTAGAAAAAGATCATGATGCTGTCACAAGTGAAGAGATTTTGAAACATACATAGATGGTAAAGTGTAGAGTTCTGAACTACTAATATTCATTGCAAACTTCAGCATCATGGCGTAAAACACACAATACATAGTAAAGTAAATTCTCGGATGGCCATCATCGCAGCTATAATCTTAATACCAATTGTTTTGTCGTGAACAAAAATCTCACCGATAACATGATCTATGGGAAGATCTAGAGTGCTTATTGCATATTAAAAGAGTGACCAAACCACATAGATCAACAAATAGAGTATATCATTTTTTCCATGATATATTAGTCCATTAGTAACAATGTTGTTACATAGAGGAGTGCTTCAGTGCGCACCGTCGTTTAGGAGGAAGTCCGAACTGCTAGGGGCATTTTAGTCTGGCGCGATTTGTTGGCTTCGTTTTTTTTGTCCCAGGCAGAACTCATATCCAAGCCCAGTATAGTCTCGTATCTGTATACAGGGACCGACGACGCCGTACGACACAACCCTACGTGGGGTCCACCTAGACCTAATCACCGCGATTAGCTCCCACGTCCATGCATGCACCATTGTTCGGGGTAACTGAATCTTTCTCTTCTCTGCCGCCTGGTAAAACTCGGTTGCTCGTACCCGCAGATCTGCTTCCCCTCGGCGCCGCCGATCTACCCCACGTCCGCCCCGCAGATCCTCGCGTCCGCCGCTACAAATCCTCGCGTCCGCCGCCGTAGATCCTCGAAGGTAGAAGGCGCGCCAGCGGCTCGACGTCTTCGTCACTAGGGTTTCTAATCCAAATCGTCGGCTTTATCTTCCGATCTTGTAAGTCCCATGATCATGCTTCGTCTCTAGCAATTGTTAGATACACATAGCATTGGTGATTCTAACAATGTGGCGCAATCACTGATAGAGGAGATGGAGGACTCTAGATCTAGTATGAAAGATGATCAAATCGGGCATGTCGGTGATGATTCCATATCCACCAATACGCATCCTGAAGACGGCTGGAGCGAAGATGAGTTTGATGTGAGGACACATTAGCTTCTTCTTTGATATTTAAATGTTAAATTAAATAATATATGATATCTCATGTCTTGATTTATTTAGATTGTCTATGCCGACGATTTCCACAATGGCCTTAACGATCATGAAGAAACGGACATGTTTGTTGATATTGAGGTATGTGTAGTGGTGTACAATTTTATATGTCATGCACCGTATGATGCAATTGTATACTAAATATTGCTAAATTGTTCAGGTAACAAATGACTCTAGTATGGAGTATGACTATTTGGGTGAATCAGACTTGGAGATGGGTAATTATGATGCTTGTGAAGATGCACCAAATTTTGATATATTCGTTGACACGGGGGAGGTATTATTTATAGGCTGCTTTTTAGCAATCAACGAACCGACATGCATACTACTATAGTTCTAATGGCTAGGTTTTGAATTTGTAGCAGGCACCATGTAATCAGACCGAGAGTTCAAATAAATGTAGCAATGTCACTGGGTATCCAGGTGATAAGAGAGAATTATACTGCAAGATAATGAAAATGACATTTCATAGTGAAGCAGCAGCCTATTCTTTCTACAACATATATGCCAAAGATCATGGGTTCGGCATTAGGAAGCACCAAGTGAGGCGGTTTGATGATGGACTTGTTCATCTAAGGCGCTTTGTGTGTTGCAAGCAAGGGAAACGTGACAAGAAGTTACTGACAATGGAAGGCCGCAAATATAGGCTCAGAGGTGAGTCTAGGTGCAACTGTAAGGCACGCATGGTGGTGAAGTTTGATGGAAAAACTGGTCTTTGGATCGTTCAGAGTTTTGATGATACTCACAATCATGTGTTAGCGAGACTAGGTGAAGTCCCTTTTCTTTGGTCCCATAGGAAGATCAACGATTCCCAAAGAGCTGAGATATTATCGCAGTGTAACATGGGGGTTAGGAAGCATATCATCATGCGGTCAATGATTAGAAACTCTGGTGGTTCATTTGCCGGTGTGGGATTTACAAGGAAGGATTTGTACAACATGTGCTCAAGGGAGAAGAGGAAGCTGCTTTATAAAGGTGATGCTAACACAACCTTGGGCATCATGGCGGAGTGAAAAAAGAGGGACCCTGAATTTTTTTATCATTACACGCTACATGAAGGCCGTCTGCAGCACTTGTTCTGGTGCAATTCTCAGTCACGTCGGGATTACCAGGACTACGGCGACGTCGTTGTGTTTGACAACACATACAAGATGAATAAGTATAAAATGCCATTTGTTCCCTTTGTCGGCTTGAACAATCACCGTAAAACAACGGTATTTGGATGTGCCATTCTATCAAATGAGACTGAAGAAACATATGCATGGCTGCTCCGGACTTTCTTGAAAGCAATGTGCCAGCAGAAGCCAAAGGAAGTAATCACGGATGCAGATGCTGCCATGATTTCCACTGTGGATGAAGTACTTACTGGTGTATACCATCGTATTTGCACCTTTCACGTTGAAAAAAATATGGAGATGCACCTACCTAACAAGTCACTGAACGAGTTTAGGACTCTTCTATATTACACCACGTCGGAGCAAGTATTCGAGCAACGATGGCACGCTTTTGTTAGGAAGTGGACGTCACCCAAAACTACAATTTGGCTTAAGAGAATGTACACGAAGAAGAGATTATGGGCCGTTGCGTATCTTTCAGAAGGGTTCTGGCTGGGTATGAAAAGCAACCAGAGGAGCGAAAGTTTAAAATTGTCTCTTCACCTCCACCTTGATGGGGAAATGAACTTGGTGGACATGGTTAGTCACTACGAGAATACCATCGCACGTCTCCGTGAGAAGGAGGCCAAAGATGATTGCACGGCTTCACATACATTTCCGGTGCCAGTTACTAATTTCAAAGAACTAGAGGTAGCTGCTGCGACAGTCTTCACTCCAACTGTGTTCTATATTTTGCAAGGTGACATGTCGAAGATTGGTGGGATGCAGATTTTAGAAAGAAAGCTAGGATCTGACTCGTACACCTTTGTCGTCGCATGGAAAAATAATCTTGACAGCAAGTTTTACATGGAATACACTCCCAACTCGTCAGAAATTATAAGGTGCAGCTGTCGAAGGATGATTCGCAAAGGGATCCCTTGCAAGCACATACTACGCGTGCTCAATCACTTAAAATTAACTGCAATACCAGACTGCTGTGCTCTACGACGTTTCACTAAAAATGTCAGGTTTCGGTTGCCCGCTAGACGCACGAGCGATATGTTTGGTAAGGGTTGGTCTGGGCCAGAGGAGTGGAAAAAATACAGCAGTATAAATGTGTTGGCCTCACAAGCTATGCATATTGCATGCAATAACATAGCGGAGTACGATCTTCTGAAGAGTACCATCGAAGGAATTATTTCTAGAAGACAAGGGTATGATAAATGCAGAGCATATGGTCCTCGTAGTTTAGTTAATAAAAATGCAGATGCAAGTCAAGCAACCCAGTTTGATGTTGGTGATCATAAAAAAGTGTCCACCAAGGGCGCACCTAAGCAAAACAAGGAAGTTCCAGTTGAGAAACATTCTCCCATGACCAAAAACGGTCGACCGCTAGGATACAAAGAGCGGAAGAAGCGGGTGTGCATCGCTTGCCAACAGGAGGGACATAACAGGAAGAACCCAAAATGCATATATCATCCCAAGTATGGTTTTGAAAATTAGCTTGATATATTTCCTACATTTTTATTAGACTTTATTATCTAATATTGTGTGTCGTATCGTACATGAATGTCCTACAGCAGTAAGGGTAGTCATTTTTCAAGTATTATACATGGAAATTATTTTTTAGACAGTTCGTCTGAAAATATGTATTTGTGATGTACATTTATAGTCTGCTGATATTTGTTCGGCCAAATAGCTCCTGTGTGACGTTTTTCATGGAATTGGAAGAGAAGCGACGTCCTTGTAATTTCTCTCTGTTTTGTTTATCTCCTGATCATTGATCCTTAGACAACACAATCAGTGTTTGAGTAAAAATCATGATGCTTTGTTATCCTATAACCCACTGACATGGATGTTACTATGGTCTATGGCTTTGGGTTGAATAAAATCAACTCGAAATTTGGCAAATTATTATGAGATGCTCTGTTTTGCTTCTTCAGTTCGTCAGTGTTAATAAAAACCCTGCTATCAGTTTTGTTTTATGCTCTGTTTTGTTTCCAACCTTTTGATGCATGAGCTGTTATAACATTTTGAGCCTTTTGTTTTATGCACTTGTGTACCCGTGTTGGTAGTATGCACAAGTGTGTTTTTGCATGAACTATAAGAACATATATTAATAAAACATGATTAGCAACCATTACATAGTAGCAAAGCAAGTCCACGGACACCATAGTACCAACCATACACGACACGACACGACACAACACAACAGTCTTCTTCTTCCTCTGCCCCGGACGCTCCCTGGCTCCTCCTTGGCCGCTCCTTACGCGTCATACCCCTCATCATCCTCCGCCATGATGTACGGGAGAGAGTGGGCCGCGCTGTTGATGGAGAAGATGCCGTGGAAGTCGGTGAAGATATTGTACGTCATGAACGCGATGAACTCGCATCCACGCCAGAACACTTGGCCGAGGAGGTGGTAGGTGTCGTAGTGGTTGATGAAGGTGACATAGAGGCTGATGTAGAAGTTGTTGTTGCCGTTTGCACCGTCGAAGTGCTGCTCGATCTGGAACATGTGTGGAGTGCCGGGAGGGAGGTGGTGGTAGCCGGCGGCAAGGAAGAAGTGGGCCAGCTCCAGCGGTCCCCTCCACCTCGAGATGGCCCAGATGCGGAGGCGGTTCTCCATGACCCGGCCGCGCGGCAACTCTCTCTTCGGCACGGTGGCGGGGCAGCGGTACGTCGGACCGTTGAACTGCATCTTGGCAGGGGAGGGGCGGGGGCGGCGAGCGCTTGCTTTGAGTGGTGGCGGTACGCAATTGCCTGAGTGGTGGCGGGGCTCGGCGGCTAGCGGTTAGATGGATTGGTACGAGCGAGTGAGAGAGGGAGATGTTCAGGGGCAGATATATAGGCGCGTCGTGGTCGCTGATGGCTCAGTGTCAGCGCCAGGAAAATGCTGGTGCGATGTTGATGTAGAGCTCGTTGGGAACCGCAAGAGGAAGGTATGATGAGCACAGAAGCAAGTTTTCCTCAGTTATGAAACCAAGGTTTAATCGAGCCAGTAGGAGCAAGGAAACACCCCAAAGGTGTTGCTAGCTGAGCCTTGGCAGGGCGCACTACCGGTGCTAGTAGCAACGTGGAGACCTGCACAACACAACCATATAACTTTGTCCCCAACTTGTGATGAGGTTCTCAATCTCACCGTGTTTTGTGGAAAACAAAGTATTAAACGTATCGAATGGAAAGAAGTAATAGTTTGCAGAAAGTAAACACAAAGCAGTAAACAGTTTATAGATTGTATGTAAAAGAAAAGGACCGGGATCCATAGTTCACTAGAGGTGGCTCTCCTTAAGATAGATAACATGCTGGGTGAACAAATTACAACGGGGCAATTGACAAACATCGAGAAAGCAATACATGCATATACTAATCGTCTTGACTCCTTTGAGACTTGATTGGGCATTACAACATTATACATAGACCGCCATCCAACTGCATTTATGACTAATAATCCACCTTCAGGTTATCATCCGAACCCCCTCCAGTATTAAGTTGCAAGCAACAGATTATTGCTTTACAAACTGCGTGTAAAGGAAACAATACGATTGTTCTATGAACAAAGGATTGTTGTTTTCTCCCTAGTAGCAACACACATCTAGTACCTTAGAGATTTCTGTCACTTCCTCAGATTACCAAAGGCATGAACCCACTATCGAGCATAAATACTAACTCTTGGAGTTGCTAGCATCTACTTGGCCAAGATAGCTACTAACAACGGAAAGCATGCAAGATCACAAATAACAAAGACATGATAGAATCAATAATCAATCTGAAATAGCATCTCAATATCCATCGGATCCCCACAAACACAACATGCAGAATTACAAATAGATGATCTTGATCATGAACAGAGCTCACAAGATCTAAACATGAAAGCACAAAGGGGGAGAACCAGCCATCTAGCTACTACATGGATCCGTAGTCCAAGGATGAACTACTCACGCATGACACCGGAGGCTTGCATGGTGACGAAGAAGGCCTCCAGGGTGAATTCCCCTCTCCGGCAGGGTGCCGGGAAGAGCTTCAGATCCCTCCCGATCTAGGGATGGAGATGACGGCGGCTACAAACTCTTTCGTGGATTTTTGATCGGGCCCTTAGGGTTTTCGTCCCGAGGGCATCTTATAGGCGAAAGGGGAGGCCGAGGGGTGCCGGAGGCGGCCACACCACCCCCTGGCATGGGCCAGGCTAGGCCGCGCGGCCAAGTGGTGTGGTGGCCCCTCTCCGTCTTGTACTCTGGCATCTGATGACTTTCGGGAAAATAGGCACTTTGGCTTTTGTCCTGTCCAATTCCAAGAATATTCATTTTCTGACTTTCCTGGAACCAAAAACAGCAGAAAACATGCAGCTGGCACTGTGGCTCTTGTTAATAGGTTAGTCCAAGAAATCATATGAAAAGTACTCCAAAGTGTGGACAAAACACAAGAAAGTGGATAAAACCAAGCATGGAACATAAAAAATTATAGATACATTTGCAATGTATCAGTCGCTTCGTTCTCCCCTCGTGTTTAAGGCGCACTGTTTCGAGGAGGCGCGTGCGCACGGTATCGAGGAGGCGTGGACTCACGGTATCGAGGAGCATTGACTCTTTTCTGCGGGCGTGTGACGGAAAGCTGTGCCCTGTGTGAAATTGTTTGGCGCGTGACCGACCGAGCGACACGCCCATGTGAATTCGCAGCAAAAAAAGACGTGCAAGTAGCTAGGCTACGAGGCTGCAGCGATGTGCACTAGACAGACGATGATGCTGCATGGCACATGCATGGAGAAGGCCCACCTCATTAATACACGTTCTAATGGAGCGGTCGTTGGACCGATGGGCTGTGGGATTCCTGATTAGGCCCTGTCCCCACCATGGATGCATGCATGCATGGGCGCGCAGCTGAGCGGACACATCGATCGACGTAGCATGCATCGCTCATTTCATACTTTACGACACAGCGACTGCGCTCATTTCAGACTCGTTGAACCAGTGCATCAATTAGCAATGCAGCAATTCATAGAGCATGGAAACCGAGACGACGCGCGTGATGGATACGACCACGCCTCGTTTCGCACCAATACACATGCAGAGCATCCGACGCGTTGTGCAGTTACTCACCGATCTTGTTCAAGCGGCGCTCGAGGCTATTTAAAATTCCATATCTCCACAGCATCCTCTCCCACACTCCACCCCATCCATCTGCCAAGCCCTTCTTCTTCATAAGGTCCACCGTCCGCCGCCTAGCAAGATCCATTGCCCACCGCCACCATGCAGTTCAACGGTGCTACCTTCCGTCCGCCTCGCACCATGCCGGAGAGGACCTACCCCACCGGGGTCATTGTTGAGGGGTCCCTTAATGTCTACGCACTTCTATTCTTGTAGACAGTTGTTGGGCCTCCAAGTGTAGAGGTTTGTAGAACAGCAGCAAGTTTTCCCTTAAGTGGATCACCCAAGGTTTATCGAACTCAGGGAGGAAGTGGTCAAAGGTATTCCCTCTCAAGCAACCCTGCAATCAAGATACAAGAAGTCTCTTGTGTCCCGAACACACCCAATACACTTGTCAGGTGTATAGGTGCACTAGTTCGGCGAAGAGATAGTGAAATACAAGTGGTATGGATAATTATAAGTGGTAACGGTGATAGAAAATAACTTGATGACGTGGAAGAGACTAAAGGAAAACTGAAATAAAGATGAAAGCAAGCAAACATGTAACAGATCTAATAGCAAACCGTGTTTTAGTGCTTAGAAACAAGGCCTAGGGATCATACTTTCACTAGTGAACACTCTCATATAAATATATTCTTCTTTATGATACTACTCTTAACTATTCACCAGTTGCACACCTCAAAGTAAGTCTTTCCCATCTAGAAAACCCCACACTGTCACCTTGAGTACTAGATGAGTCCAACAAACACCACAATTTCATAAACACATCCAACTCCAAATATAACTCATAACAAGTATTTGTAATCTCTAGCCTAAGTGCCACCATGGTGTGCACGCTGTCACTTTCACACACATGGGGAGAGCAGAGATCTATTAAAGCACTTGAGTAGCAAGGTAGATCTATAGATTACAAGCTCATGATCACAATATGATCATGCATAGAGAGAGAGATGAACACATAGCTACCGGTAGAACCCTTAGCCTCGAGAGTGAACTACTCCCTCCTCATCATGGGAATCAGCAACAGTGATGGAGATGGTGGTGGAGATCGATGGAGATGGCTCCAGGGGCACTTCCCCATCCTGGCAGGGTGCCGGAACAGAGACTTTCTGTCCCTCGAATCTCCTTTTCGGTGGCGGCGGCGCTGCAGAACTTTTTGTGGTTGGAGGCTTGACGATCTAGGGTTTATGCATCGGGAGGCTTCTTATAGGCGAAGTGGCAAGGTCGGTGGAGTGCCAGGGGGCCCACATCACCTGGTGGCGCAGGTAGGGCTAGCCCACGCCTGGGGGGGGAGGGTGGCCAGGCCCTGGCCCTCCTCCGTCTCGTATTTTGGATCCGTGAGTCTTCCGGTAAAATAGGAACTTTGGCTTTTGTCCCGTCCAATTATGAGAATATTCATTTTCTGACTTTCTGGAACCAAAAACAAAAGAAAACAGGCAACTGGCACTGTGGCTCTTTGTTAATAGGTTAGTCCAAGAAAGTGTATGAAAAGTACTCCTAAGTTGGAACACAACATAAGAAAGTAGATAAAACCAAGCATGGAACATCAAAAATTATAGATACATTTGCAATGTATCAACATCCCCAAGCTTAACTCCTGCTCGTCCTCGAGTAAGTAAGTGATAAAAAGAAAGAATAATTTTTGAGGTGACATGCACCATCATAAACTTGATAAAAATATTTGTAAAACATTGATAGCTAGGATCATAGTACTTCAACATAGCATGAAAGACAAATTTCTAGCAATAAGAAAAAGAAACTATGATGCAACATGAAAAGGCACAAACAAATGATTCATGAATAACAATGCTTTGCAAGACGTTTGTTTGTTTCACATAAAGAAAACATAGCATAATAGTATTCAGCTTGTCCCTCAATAGAGTAGCAAATATAAATGCATAGGACACCTTCAAAGTTCATAAGAGTGACTAGATACAATAGTTTAAAACAAGCAATATCAAGTTATGCATCAATCAACTAGTCTTGGGACAATGCACATAGAACTAAGAATGGCCACTATGCTCTCAAAGTAGGTGCATAAAGATAGAAGGTGGAGACTCAGTATAATGGTGGAAGAAAAGCCTTTTGTAAAAGGAAGTAGGGATTCAAGTCTCATAAAGAGCTTCCAAAGATTGTGGTACTCATAGCTTTCAGCTCTCATTGCCCCTATCATAAGCATCTTGAAGTGATTAAGGTTAAAGTGAACAAACTATGGTGTACATGCTTGATGAAATATAAGTTAGAAATCTCATGTCCCTTGTATACGAGGGCCGCTCCTCATGCTACTCAAGTTTAGTCACCGGTAAGTTCTTGTCATCGTACGTACATGTGTATCATAGAGAACCGCCAACGGGGTACCCCTTGCCCGATGATACAGAAGAATCCCCATATCAAAATGACAAGGCTAGCAGACAATGAGCATCTCAGCAATCTTCTTATTTACCATGGGAATATGGTGCTTTTTTCTCTCTTTCCTCTTTTCACAATCTCTTTTTTTTGCTTTTTCTCTTTTTTCTCAATATATGACACTTTTTTTATAAGAAGAATGCTTCATAGACAGCTCATTATGGTTACGCTGCAGGTTTCCACCATGTCAGCATGGATTAGACCAATGGCCCAGGCGTTTCTCTAACACACCCATAACTCCATGGACTTACAAGCTCCCCTTTCATTTCATACCGACGACATCCATATACAAAAGAGCATGATATCAACTAGGTACAAGTACCAAGTGCAATGTTGAAAGCGTTCCCCATGAAAGCATGGTTCTGCTAATTCCCGACAAATAAGTGCAAGCATATACAATATAGAAGACACAATGGTTCAAGTTTATTAAGGGAAAGTAAAGTGTGCCATCAAGTTCGTGAGAGCTTTAATCACTAGTTTTCTCATAACAAGTTTAATTTGGAAGGTAAACAAAAGCATGAATATACTTGGAATAGCATAAGCTAATAGGTAGGTATGGTGGACTCTTTGGAATAACTTGGTTTAGGGAGTTGGATGCATGAGTGGAACTCATACTTTGTTTTGGAGGCTAGCAAAACACTGAGAGCGACAACTAAGAGAGCAATAATGGCCATAATCATGCAGAGCAACAAAACATCATTGATCAAAGCATAAAGTGATACTACAAGTTGAAAACTAAAGGATCATAAAGGCTATGGTGACTTGAGATAGTCATAACATGGTGTGAGCATGTGCCAAGTCAACCCAAATAAAGCATCAAAGGAGAATACCACTATACTATGCTTTAATATGCTAAAACAACGCATGATTCATCCAAGGCACATTAAGCAATCTCAATTGTTTATAACAAGTCATGCTACAGCAAAGAATACTAAGCATAAAGCCAAAACAATATCAAGCATGGCATGACAAAGCATAGGCCACAGTCAAAAACGAGCTCTTTTTACCACATACGTATGAACTTTCCTACTCTTTTCCAAACCAAACCAAACTATTTGCAAACCAATGTACGAAAGAGGGGGTCCAACCAATTTATTCAGAAAACTAAGCAAACAAAAGCAAACGAAAAACCAAAACGAAAACGGAAAAGAAGACGCTCCAAGAAAAACACAACTGTGCATGAAACAATAAAAATGAAGCGTTTGGAAGAAACCTGGGATTTTTATTGACGAAGAGGGGGATGCCTTGGGCATCCCCAAGATTTGATGCTTGTACTTCTTGGATATTTCTTGGGGTGACACGCGTGGCATCCCCAAGCTTGAGCTTTAGTCCATCCTTCTTCTCATTACTCATTCCTTCCATACACCTGAAATTTTCCTTCATACAAAACTTCACACAATCTTTATTAGCAACATTAGTGCACTCAAGATAAATAAGTCTTAAGGTTCAGTTCTAACACCAAATAAACTTCCATTAGAACACTAGGTACTGCAGCACTTCCCTCAGAAAGCTCAATTCCCCAAAAGAACTAAAAAAGGAACCAACAAGAAGCAAATGCAAATAATGGCAGAAATCTGTCAAAACAGACCAGCGGGTAAAAAAGTATTTTTTCGAAGACCTTCTGTTGCTCAAATCGAAAAGTGTTGAACTAACGAAAGTTAGATAACAACCTGAGGCAGAAGCACAAACATTCACGCCTCAAAAGGACGTACAGAGATTTGACACAAATTTTTACGGTGAAGCAAAGAAATCTGTTTCGGGACAGCAACTTTCCCAAGCATTACTTCTCTCTCATTAGAGGTTACTCTTGGCACAAAAAGCAAATAAAAAGGATAAGGAGCGGTTATTACAGAGGTAATAACTTCCAAGACTCATCTAAAACTTTTGGGTTATCTCCCAATAAGTACTTTTCTTTAATGCCTTTAAGTTAGGCTTGATAGTTTGAGAAGATGCTCAAATAAGACATATGAATTGAAGAAAAAGAGAGCATCAAGAAGCAAATATAAAACACATTTAAGTCTAACCCACTTCGTATGCATATGAATCTTGTAAAGAAACAAGTCATGATAGCACAAAGCAACAAGCATAGTAAAGAAAAACAAGTGCAACTTCAAGACTTTCAACATAAAGAGGGGAAACTTAATATTGTTGAGACACATAAAACCATGTTTCCCTCTCTCATAATAACTTTCAGTAGCATCATGAATAAAATTAACAAAATAACTATCACATAAAACATTCTTATCTTGAGCCACATGCATAAAAGAATTAATACTCTCCAGATAAGCATAGTCATTCTTATTAATTGTAGTGGGAGCATATTCAACAAAATAGCTATCATTATTATTCTCATCACCATAATCATCAAATATAGGAGGCATATTGTAGTCATAATTAATTTCCTCCTCAATAGTAGGTGGACTGAAAATATTATATTCATCATTGTAATCATCATATATTGGAGGTTTGGTATCATCAAAGTAAATTTTCTCCTCCATGCTTGGGGGACTAAAAAGGTCATCTTCATAAAAACAAGCTTCCCCAAGCTTAGACTTTTCCATAGCATTAGCAATAATGGTGTCCAAAGAATTCATACTAACAACATTGCTATTAGCATGCAAATAAAGTTCCATAGGTTTTTTAATTTTCTCTTCAAACACTTCATGTCCTAACTCAAGATAAATACTATAAAGCTCTCTAATTTTGTTGTTGTTTTCCATTAAGCCTAACTAGTGAAAACACGAAACAAAAAGACAAAATTGCAGAATCTAAAGGAAATAACTTCGAGCACTCACACCGGAGGATGTGAGTAGCTTTTACCTTACCTCCCCCGCAACGGCGCCAGAAAATAGCTTGATGTCTACGCACTTCTATTCTTGTAGAGAGTTGTTGGGCCTCCAAGTGCAGAGGTTTGTAGAACAGCAGCAAGTTTTCCCTTAAGTGGATCACCCAAGGTTTATCAAACTCAGGGAGGAAGTGGTCAAAGGTATTCCCTCTCAAGCAACCCTGCGATCAAGATACAAGAAGTCTCTTGTGTCCCCAACACACCCAATACACTTGTCAGGTGTATAGGTGCACTAGTTCGGTGAAGAGATAGTGAAATACAAGTGGTATGGATAATTATAAGTGGCAACGGTGATAGAAAATAACTTGATGACGTAGAAGAGTCTAAAGGGAAACTGAAATAAAGATGGAAGCAAGCAAACATGTAACAGATCTAATTGCAAACGGTGTTTGAATGCTTAGAAACAAGGCCTAGGGATCATACTTTCACTAGTGAACACTCTCATATAAATATCTTATCTTCATGATACTACTCTGAACTACTCTCTAGTTGGACACTCTAATCGATGGTAGGGCTATAACAACACACCTCAAAGTAAGTCTTTCCCATATAGAAAACCCCACACTGTCACCTTGAGTACTAGATGAGTCCAAAAAACACCACAATTTCATAAACACATCCAACTCCAAATATAACTCATAACAAGTATTTGTAATCTCTAGCCTAAGTGCCACCATGGTGTGCATGTTGTCACTTTCACACACATGGGGAGAACAGAGATCTATTAAAGCACTTGAGTAGCAAGGTAGATCTATAGATTACAAGCTCATGATCACAATATGATCATGCATAGAGAGAGAGAGAGAGAGAGAGAGAGAGAGAGATGAACACATAGCTATCGGTAGAACCCTTAGCCTCGAGAGAGAACTACTCCCTCCTCATCATGGGAATCAGCAACGATGATGGAGATGGTGGTGGAGATCGATGGAGATGGCTCCGGGGGCACTTCCCCGTCCCGGCAGGGTGCCGAAACAGAGACTTTCTGTCCCCCGAATCTCCTTTTCGGTGGTGGCGGTGCTGCGGAACTTTTAATGGCTGGAGGCTTGACGATCTAGGGTTTATGCATCAGGAGGCTTCTTATAGGCAAAGAGGCAAGGTCGGTGGAGTGCCAGGGAGCCCACACCACCTGGTGGCGCGGGTAGGGCTAGCCTGCGCCTGGGGGGGGGGTGTGGCCAGGCCCTGGCCCTCCTCCGTCTCGTATTTTGGCTCCGTGAGTCTTCCGATAAAATAGGAACTTTGGCTTTTGTCCCGTCCAATTTTGAGAATATTCATTTTCTGACTTTCTGGAACCAAAAACAGCAGAAAACAGGCAACTGGCTCTATGGCCATTTGTTAATAGGTTAGTCCAAGAAAGTGTATGAAAAGTACTCCAAAGTTGGAACAAAACATAAGAAAGTAGATAAAACCAAGCATGGAACATCAAAAATTATAGATACATTTGCAATGTATTATCCCTCCTTGTATGGGCGAACTCAATGTTGAGGTCCCCGAGGGAGTTGGCCTACGCCTTCCTTAGCTTCGGCTATCGCCACCTCCGACCCGGCTCTTCGGCCATGTTCTGCCTCGAAGATCACTATGCCCTCGGAGGCCTTGCGGTAGGGCTCACGGTGCACTTCACCAACCAATATGATGCATATCTTCTCCTCGGGAAGGTCTACTGGTGTGGGTGCGAGTCGATCTTCTTCACCACCTTCAACATCTTCACGAACTTCGACAATACCTTCCCCACCGTCAACGGGATGCACACTCTCCTGTACAACCCTGAGGAAGAGTGAGGGCTAGGGCAGCGCCGAGGAGATGGGATCGAGGAGGGGAGCAAGAGCAAGAGGGAGGAGAGAGTTTATTTTCATGTTTTTTGCTTGGGCATATATGCCCCTCTATGTATGTTTTCTATGTTGTAAGAGATGCCCCCTCCTATATTATATCTACCTCGTTGTTTTTATACTTTGTTCGTGCCCTTTTAGTTTGATTTCACCGAAATATGCAGATCAAGCTAAATATATTAAAATATGCAGAGCACACTATGTATATTTAAAGGCGCATGGTTGAAAGAAATGAACTAGTTTTTCAACGTGAACAACTAATTTTGGTCGAAACAAATAAGTTAAACAACCAAACCATTTATTAGTTTTGAGTTGACCTGACACAATAGGATATGGACTATTGTCGAAAAATCCAAACAATAAACTATTTTACAAATCAATATGAATTTTCCAGGTATGGAAACCTCCATGGAATAGTAAATTATCAAGGTACACTGTTATTAATCACTCATCTGACTTTCCTTTTCACAGCCTCTAGTTTGTTTCTTGTAGACAGAAGAATCGTTGCAACGGTAGGTCCTCTTGATTCCTCGATGGTTGTCTGCAGTACCATATAGAAGAGTTTATAAATTGAATTGGAATCATATTTATTTTTGCGACTATACAAAGGAATAGTTGTACAGACCTGAGAAATGTTCTTAGTCATACGATCTCTCTCCTAGTGCTCTAGACATTGCAATACCCATAATCCGCATGAGTTGCTGCCATATAGGATGAAATAAAATTCGTTTATGACATCGGTAGTGCTAAAGTGATATGATTCAAAAGTACATACGAATCATCTTATTTTCCAATTTCATATTTTTTAATAGGCCAAGTATCAACTTTAGGAAATTGTTTGTGTGTAGTTTTGTTTGTCCACCATATGTCTAGTGCAATTTGTCCTTTCTGCAAAAGATTAAGAGTTAGTGAAATGCCAAAATAAAACACGGTTTTGATGAGAAAAGTAGATAATAATACCAAGTCATCCACAATTGCATGCGAATAGGTTAAATTGTATTTAGGGTCAAGGACTTGGAACTCCTTCTTGTTGTTATGCATTACAACTGTCACATAATGTTCTCCACGTATATTTAGAGGGAAATATTCCTACAAAATAAGATCACTAGCATGTACTATGTAGGCTTCCAAATAGTTAACAATAACATTAACTTTATAAAACAACACACTTTACCTTGTCACGTGCAAAATATTCATTCATAACCCTTCCTACAGCTCCTGGTCTTGGCACTTCTTCTACGTGAAACTTTTCAAGTTTTTTTTGTTTTGTACATTTTAATGGCTTCATTGATAAGATAGGTTGACCTCAACGGTCCACATATGTTCCGATCATAGTCAAGACGGGGAGCCAGCTCTAGAATGTAGGCATCAAGTATCTGCAAATAATAGTTGTACAATGATTGCATGTTCATACTACTTTGTTGTAAAATAACAATATAATAGGTTAGCGAATAACTTACAACAGTACTAAGCCATTCTTTTATAAGGACATCGTTAAGATTTTTCGAACAAAAGATAGCCTCATCTGCGTTCTGGTACGCCCTTTTTACAGCTTCTTTGGGGATCTTCGCCAAAGTTAAAACATATTTCGCAGCACCTTCTATTTCAACAGGTGTTAACATAGTGTAACATTCCCCAATATCATGCTGTTCAAATAACATCGCCGCATAACATTTATGAAAACAAACAAGTTACCGCGATGAACCATTTTGTTTGCTGCATAAAAATAATTAATGAAATCTATAAAGCTTTATACCTTTCGTATTTTTTGATTTACGTTTCGGTTGTTTCTGTCGCTCATATAATGGGGAGCCATACTTACTATTACCCTTGGGTACACGTTTCCTTTTGCCTAGACCATTGTCAATTTCCTTTTTGCCGCTATTAATAGAATTACCACACTTTGTTGCATCTTCCTTCCCCGCGGTACATGTCATATCGTTGTGTGCATCGTTCTGCATGACACCGCTCTGTGCACCATTTGGTGTATCCTTCTGAGTACCAAGAATGGATGACGGTACCTCCGATGACGATGCAAAATTGGTATTTTCATTTACATCCCACGGATTCTCCTCCGTACCATCCATCTTCCGAAGGTGGTATGCTGTGTTCATTGACATGTCTACAGTAGTCGTCGGCATACGTTTTTCCTTCAAGGGTGTGACGTAACTGTCACCACCAAATGGATCATCCGCAATGGCTGCTTTAGAATTAGCCGATGTTTTTCTCAGAATGTCATCAAGCTTGGCTTCTTTATTACCATGTTTATAGACAAATTTTTTGCCTGATTGTGATTCACTGGGAATAGATTTTACATCTTCACCATCTTCTCCTTTGTCCGACTGTGATGCTTCAGTTGGTTTGTACATGATACCATTTGTATTTAACAATTTTAGAACCTCCTACATAACAAAATATATTAAGTACTGAGTTTTCATTCATAGTGTAGTATCGTTATCATCAACATGAAACAACACATAAAATATAGACCATATTACCTCTGCACATATCTGCGATACAAGTGCTATCTTCATGTCCATGTGATTTTTCAAATCCGTCGTCATACGTTCGAATAGGAAGTCCATGTTACTGCCCCGTTTGTTTGAACTTGAGTGTGCACCATTCATTGATGGTTTTTGCACACTCTTTTTCTTATATTGCTGTCCAATATTATTACGGATCTGCATGTTACAAAAATGAACAAATTATACAAATTACAAATACAAACACGAGCTATGTATGGTGGCATATCAAAAGAATGATTAAACTGACTACCATCACTTTAGCGTTGTTTCCGAGGCCTCGACCATTCTTATAATCATAGCAACATGTTCTTTCTGATTCGTCTTCTGTCCATTTTTTCATTAGTGGCCGAATGGACACAGGGGGAATATAAGTAGGATCATCAATGATCACCAACTTCTCCCAGTAAAGAAACTGCAAACAAATTGTACAGACAAATAAATTTAGTTTTACATCGAGAGCTGAACATAAAAACTGATGATTGTTTGACTTAACATATATACCTGTGTTAGACCTAGATTTCCTTTGGGCCATTCTCTCATAGTAGATCCTACAAAGCTATCCTTCAAACTATCTATGAGAAACTTCAGTGTGAAGTAATTCCAGTTAATCTGAAAAATACGAGGAACGTCTTCCACTAAACGGTAGAAGGTCTTAGGTACAGTTACGTTTCTCGATGGGGCTATGACAAGACCAATTAGCACAAGCACTGCTTTGTGGACGAAGTTGTCATCGGACACCTTCTCAGTCCTTATGTCATTGATCAAATCTCTTATCACTATATTACCGCTTGACTTGCTGAGAAAACACGGGGGTATGTTATGCATATTATTTTGACCATCTTCCTTTATAATTTGAAATGCAGAATAACCTTGGTTACGTAAACCATAAATATGTTCTACATCCTCACAAGTTTCTACTATTTCTCCTGATCCTTCTTTTATGACGAAAGTGCTAGACGACGGATTGAACAACTCAATAATGAATCTGATTAAGTTTTCCCGCATCATGATTCGTGGCACATCCAACATTGGCCGCAAAGAAGTGCTGGTAAATCTCGCATGTTGCGCGCTTGTAAAGCCGGCTACCAAATCTGACCATCTTATGTAGTTACAAAATATCTCCCCATCTAAATCTTTAATTCTGCACAAATCATTTAGAGAATGTGTTAATGTCTCTCCATCTAAATCTAGATGCAGATTCCCACAAACCTATATGAGCATCTTGTATACACGACAAACAATCGATGAGACATGGAATCATTACCTAGACGACAGATAAGAAGAGGCGGCGAAGGGTGGCATGAATGAGAGACGGCGAAAGGGAGTCCCGCGAGGATGAAGTGGTGATAGGCGGCGTCGATCCCTAGAAGACAGACGAGAGGGGGTGGAGAAGGGAGGCGACAATGTAGGACGGCAAGGGCGGCTCGTAATGGAGGCAGCGGTGAGAGGCGGCCTACCTAGGTTGAGTCGTGGGTTGATGGACGATCGACGTGCCGATAACTACGCCCTCTGTGATTACAGAGACGTTGGGCCAGTTGTAGGTAGTTAATTGGGCCTATAGGGTTAATAATTTTTAGTGGCTTGTTTTTTATATTTTTATGCTTTTTTCTTATTTATAAGATTTTTATTGTATTCTTTAATGTCTTACCATATTTCAGGTTTTTCCGAATTTAATATGCACAATAGGAACTTTAATTAATAAACAGATCAAATCAACTTCATACCATGCGAGTGTTGCTCCAATCTTTAAAGTACTTTTAATACGTACATCGCAAAGGATGTGTAAGGCGCATACGAGTCCTACCGAAGGATCACCGATACGTGTTCACGGCGAGAAACCCCAAATGAAAAATCAGCAGTATAAGAAAAGGTTTAGATAAAAACAGATACAAAACTGTAACATGGGTTAACGGCGAGAAACCCAAATGAAGCATCAACAATTGTGAACATAACATGAAATGATGATTACTTAATAATTTCATATAGACCGAACTTAGTAAGCCATAATCATTACATAAGTGTTTCAGAAACATGAGAGTACATAAGCATAATATAGAACTAGAACACGAATTTGAGGTTGATTTCACACGTGATCAACTAGTAGCTTCGTAGTACCATCATCCCCACGACAGAACCAGAACACGAATTTCTGGTTAACTCTCATACCATTATGCCTAACAAGGTCCATCCAGTTTGTTGTAATCATGGCACCTCCTTTAGGTACTCCATTCACTTGGGACTTGCTCATCAGCAACTTAACGTGTGCAACTTTTCCATCTCTGGAATGGGCTTTTATAACTGCTGGCAATTGAATGTTTGTAACAATATGCTTCATGGTGAAGCTCCTTGAAAAGTACTGCACATAGATTTGCCAAACCAGATATACAAATTATTTCACATTTACGCAAACAAATAAATGTGAAAAAGCTCGTATGTACGGAAGAGTTACCATTTTAGCTTTATTTTTCACTGTGTTGGATTTTTTGATGGTGCATACATAAAATGGGTCTTTTGGCATGTGAGCCTCGACTAGTCGCTCAAGTTCATCAAATTCTTCCTCAGTCATCTTCACGCGATTGCCAAACTCAAGGAAACCTTCAAAATCGTGCTCGCCTTTTATTCTAGGACCTTAGTGTAATTTTTGCACATATTAGCGACATCCAATATATCAATTGCTTACAAAATAAAATTGGCACAAAATGCTTACCCCTGGCAAAAACAACATTTTTCTTCCTTTTGATTATAGCACGGATCTCAGCACGGGTAACACGTAATGAAACCTGGCGGAATATAGAAGAATAATTAACTCTCATGTCATATTACGGCATGAATAATGCTAAACTTTTACAGTATGAATTGAAAATCAAAAGTAGCCGAGCATCCCATCGCCCAATTGATTTTCGCTCCCTAGGGCACAGTCCGCATGCGATAACACCGGCCATTCGCCTACGTGGAAAACGAGATGAAGCGGCCGGCGGCTAAAATTGCGTCGACGCTAAAACGCACTTGCGTGATCAACCTAGATTAGATCTACGACGAACACATTTAGATCTGTATTTTCGAACAATTCGGGTAATTATAAATCCGAATTTTTTACGACGAAATAAAAAAATGCGAGGATTAGATCTAGGTCCTCTTAGATCTATCGTATGTCGATGCTATCCGTGGACAGTAAGTTAACCTAAATATAGATCATTGATAGGGCTTCGAATTTACATACCTGCGCCATGGCGACCGAGGATCTCCGAAACTACCTCCTAGCGACCGTCGTTGACGAAGCTCTCTCCCATCTAGTTTCAGATGAGACGAGGTGATGTGATGAGGTGACGGCTAGATCTAAGGGAATGTGTACGTGCAGTAGATAAATAGTCCTGGTTTAATAAGGCAGTTATCCTAATGGCCGAGTTTACCTTTGTATCCTCCTAGTGGGCCGGCCCAACCTAATATATTTAATTTTGAATTTAAATATAAATCGAATAACCATATGTTCGAAAATGACAAAAAAAATTACGGTTGTGTTTCTAATAATACGGACATCTTAGAGTATTTTTTTAATATTTAAAAATAATTGAAAACCTGGACTTATTAGTAATGGCCCTCTCAGGTAGCATAAACGGTCTATTTGTAGACGTGTGATTTTTTCGACAATCTTAAAATTGCCTCCATTTTGTAGTACATGCTTGTGTGGGCATGGTGGAGCAATGTGCAAAAGGAGAGCACATTCCTTGGACACTTGGCCTGACGATTCGTCCGTAGTTGTGTGAAACACCCCTAAAACCCTAGATTTTAGCCGTCTACCGTACCGAAGGCATGCCCAAGCATGCCATCACTGCTCATTGAAGTGATATAAGTGTGTGGTGTGTCATTGTGAACCATTGTGCCAAGTTTGAGGCCATTCATCAATAGCCATGCCGCTATCCCGACGGGTAGACACATTACACCATACTACCCTAGAACGAAGCTAGCCAGTGTGGGAAGGAGAATATCATTTTGCGGCCCGAAAGTTGGGGTGTCCAGGCAACGCGGTACCCAAGTTCCCTGAAATCATCCGCGATGACTACAGTTGGTATGCCAAATACTCAGAGGGTTTTTTTTGGCACGAATTCAACTTTACGTTTCAATACAAAAAATCAGGCTAACGGCCGTCAAGTTGGGCCCCTCCTGTCAGTTCTCGCCGTTATGTCGCTCCTGTCGCTTAGGTGTCAATTAGGCTTGTAGCGTTGGCGCCTGCATCCATTACGCGTCTTCTTCTTCCCCGGAGCGGCAATCTGTGGAGTGTCGCAGCCATGACGTGGAGCTAGGACGTGGACGAACCTGCTCGGCCCAGCTCTCCTCCCTGTAGGCTTGCAGCATTGGCGCCTGCATCCATTACGCGTCTTCTTCCCCGGAGCGGCAATCTGTGGTCGTGGCCATGGCGCAGAGCTGGGAAGTGACGAAGCTGGTCGGCCCCGCTCTCCTCCCCATCCCGAGTCGGAGCTCGCCCTCACCGTGGACGCACCCATGGCACGGTTGGGGACGAGAATTGGTTCTCGGTGAGATCTATCATCTTGTCGACCATGCTAGGTTCTGTTTCCCTCCTCTAGAATCCGCGCTTGCCGTCGCCGTGGTTGCACCCGTACCAATTCTGCCACCTCTGCCAAGGTCTCTGTGGTAGCTCAAGTTCTGGGGCTCTCCAAGTTCTGCCATGTTGGGCCTGTAAGTGTTGTTGTATGTTAAACTAGCAAATCTCTTTTGTTCAATTCTCTTGGGCTGTACCAACTTCATTGTGTTTAATTATGAAATACAAAATATAAATGACTTCTCTCAATTTCTCGCATAGAAAAATGCACAGCTAATTTCATATTCTCGCAGGAACTGGCCCCACTTGTTGAACCGGCAGCACTGCCACGATCTCCACGTAATCACGGTGAGTTCTCGAACCGAAAGTTGCAGTTACCACGTTTCTTCTGCAGTCATTCCTCTGCAGTTTTTCCTGGGCGCTTCTTCTTCCTCTGTTCTAGAACCGTCGATTCATCTTCTTCTTCCTCTCGCAGGCAGTTCCTTACAGGCAGTTCCTTTCACCCATTTCCTTGCAGCATGGACGATGGGAAACGCACAACAGAGACCCACTTGGTCCCTGCCCATGGCACCACGACTTTGACAGTGGTGTACACAAATGATGAAGCGACTGTGGAGACAAGTCTCGCCAGGTTTGAGCAATTTCTTGAGAAAGAGAAGCACAAGTTTGTGGGGCTAGCCTTGGAGTACATCCGTGCAAATAAGCGAAAAAATCCTCCACAAGAGATTGCTGTCGTGCAAATCGCCATACATGAGGAGGTCCTCGTTTACCACTTATGCAGGTATGTGAAATTTAAATTTGAGATCACCACTTCTGCATCCCTTGTTCCCTTACATCCCTAGAACCATCTAAGTGCACGAGTAAACCAACTGAGATGCGTTGTCCGGCTCTGGTCGAGTTCTTGTGTAGGAAAGGGATAACTTTCACTAGCGTGGATATCACAAATGACACAATTATACTTTCTTGTGCGTTGATAAAAATCCCAGAGAGGCACCACATCGACATCCAAAATCTGTATAAGATCAAATCATACCCAGCGAAGGATGGCATGGGTGATCTGGCAGCGGAAGTCATCGATAAATCCTATGAAAAACTGAAGAAATTGAAGCGACTCGATCATGACTACTGGGAGTGCAAGCCGATGAGCCAGGTGCGCCTCGTGTATGCAGCCAGAGACGCCTACATGGTGTACGTGTTGTACAGTAAGCTCATTACCATGAAAGATGGGATGGTTAATGCGGGGTTTTTGCGAGAGAGCTATGCCCTGGTTGCAAGCTAGCCTAGGAGAAGAAGCGCGAGGAGGACAGAAAGCGGTTTCAAGACGAGCAGGGATCTTGGGACGGTGGCGACATCAAGCGGTTGCAGGGGAAGCAAGTCAAGGACGACAACAAGTGGTGGTGATACATTATGTGTTTGAACTAGATTTTAGTTTCTAGTTTATTATGTGTGTGATACATTTAGTTACTTCAATACAAAATTTTGACCAATTTAACTTTTTGATATATTTCTTGACAATTATAATATAATCGAGCACTAGAAATATTTTATAGTGTGCATGAGCATGATCAGTAAATATAATTGAACACTAGAAACTTTAAGGCACTCCATATAAAAGAGTAGATTAATATAGAAGGTTCACCAGAGACACCACGGATATATTGTCTTACATGCCACACACAGGTAATAATTAACTAGAACAAAATAAAAGCAGGGGCTGCAGGAGGAGGCCGGGACACGGAGACGCCTAGCAGGGCAGGGGTTTATCAGTAGGAGGCAGCGACAGCCTAGTCGATGGGATACAGGCCAGTCCTGACATACTCCCGGAGGAATTTGCCGTAGGCTGCGTGCCGCGCCAAGGTAATCGGCCTATACCTTCTTCCTCCGCCTCTGCCAATGCCCTCCGCATGCTAGATCATGCTGTTGAGGTCCACGTTGATTGCTCTGCCACAGAATGGGCAAAACAGTCTCCCCCTACGGTGCAAACGGATTAGCCCACACCATAACCACCTCAACACGTAGCGGCTCTTGTTGTCCCTGGATACCTTGCTATCGTCCACTTCATCATCATCATCCTGTTGATTTTCAAGAACATAACTTAGAACTCATACATATGATTGAATTGTATTACAACTCAAGAATTGACAACATGTATATGTAAGACAATATATCCATGGATATCAAAGATAAAGCATCTCAGCAATAGTTTGATCAGTTCATATATCATTTCATCTCAACACAATGACAAATAATTGCATCAGAGTGAATGTAGGATAAATCTAGGGGCCTCATAAGTTTCTTCAGGGATGGAGTTAGCGAACCAAGTAACAATTGCACAACTTGTAATGTTGTTGTACATCGCCCCAGGTTCACTAACTCATCCCTGAAAAAATCTGACACCAATGTGTCTGCCTCTCTTTTGGGACCAATTTGAATCATTGGCCATAATAAGAAATTGAAATGTAATCATACAAAACATTATTCAGGGATATACATAGTCAGGTACAAAAACAGCCTAAATATTGTAATTATAAAGAAAAAACCAAACAATTAATCTTCAGGTGCATGTTAAAAATACTTATGATCAAAACCAAGCATATACATATGTATCATACCAATCATTAAAAGATTAGAAACAATTCAAGTATCATATATGTAGTTCCATATGAGAATAAATCTAGGGCCTCATAATTTGTTTCATAGATGGAGTTGGCGAACCAAAGTACCAACATCACAACCTATATTGTTTGTGTGCATTGCTGCCTCAGGTTCACCAACCCATCCCTAAAACACGACACCGTCATATGTGTCTCCCCTTGAACTCTTTTGGGGCAAATTTCAATCATCAGCCTCAAGGACAAACTAAAATGTAGTTCTAATACACTGAATGCATGGAATAGGTAATTCGAATATCATAGTTCTATGAATGTAGAATAAAGATTAAGGCCTCATAAGTTTCTACAGGGACGGCGTAAGTGAACCAAGTAACAATTGCACAACCTATATTGTTCTTGTACATCGCTCTAGGTTCACTAACTCGTCCCTGAAAAAATCTGACACCAATGTGTCTTCCTCTCTTTTGGGACAAATTTGAATCATTGGCCACAATAAGAAATTGAAATGTAATCGTACAAAACATTATTCAGGGATATACATAGTCAGGTACAAAAACAAGCCTAAATATTGTAATTATAAATAAAAAACCAAACAATTAATCTTCAGGTGCATGTTAAAAATACTTATGATCAAAACCATTCATATACATATGCATCATACCAATCATTAAAAGATCAGAAACAATTCAAGGATCGTATATGTAGTTCCATATGAGAATAAATCAAAGGACTCATAATTTGTTTCAGAGATGGAGTTGGAGAACCAAAGTACCAACAACACAACCTATATTGTTTGTGTGCATTGCTGCCTTAGGTTCACCAACCCATCCCTAAAACACGACACCATCATACGTGTCTCCCCTTGAACTCTTTTGGGGCAAATTTCAATCATCGGTCTCGGTGACAAACTAAAATGTAATTCTTATACACTATGAATGCATGGAATAGATAATTCGAATATCATAGTTCTATGAATGTAGAATAAAGATTGTGGCCTCATAAGTTTATTCAGGGATGGCGTGAACGAACCAAGTAACAATTGCACAGCTTATATTGTTCTTGTACATGGTCACATGTTCGCTCACTCATCCCTGAAAAAATCTAACACCAATGTGTCTGCCTCTCTTTGGTGCAAATTTGAATCATTGGCCACAATAAGAAATTGAAATGTAATCGTACAAAACAATACTCAGGGATATACATAGTCAGGTACAAAAACAAGCCTAAATATTGTAATTATAAATAAAAAACCAAACAATTAATCTTCAGGTACATGTTAAAAATACTTATGATCAAAACCATTCATATACATATGCATCATACCAATCATTAAAAGATTAGAAACAATTCAAGGATTATATATGTAGTTCCATATGAGAATAAATCAAGGGCCTCATAATTTGTTTCAGAGATGGAGTTGGAGAACCAAAGTACCAACAGCACAACCTATATTGTTTGTGTGCATTGCTGCCTCAGGTTCACCAACCCATCCTTAAAACACGACACCATCATACGTGTCTCCCCTTGAACTCTTTTGGGGAAAATTTCAATCATCAGCCTCGGTGACAAACTAAAATGTAATTCTTATACACTATGAATGCATGGAATAGATAATTCAAATATCATAGTTTTATGAATGTAGAATAAAGAATGCAGCCTCATACGTTTCTACAGAGATGGCGTAAGCGAACCAAGTAACAATTGCACAGCTTATATTGATCTTGTACATGGCCCCGGGTTCGCTCACTCATCCCTGAAAAAATTGACACCAATGTGTTTGCCTCTCTTTGGTGCAAATTTGAATCATTGGCCACAATAAGTAATTGAAATGTAATCGTACAAAACAATATTCAGGGATATACAAATGTATCATACAACACATTCATAGATCAGAAACAATACAAGTATTATATATTTAGGTTCCATATGAGAGAAAAATTAGGGCCTCATTTTTTTCAGCGATGGAGTAGGAGAACCAAAATACCAACAGCACAACTTATATTGTTTATGTGCATTGCTGCCTCAGGTTCACTAACCATCCCTAAGAAAACTACACCATCAGATGCCCTTGCACTATTTTGGGGAAAAATTGAATCATTGGGCTCAGTAAGGAATAGAAATATAATGTTATAGGCCTGCTGTGTATCAAAATCAACACTCAACTAGCAAACTCAACTAGATGGCAGATGAGCAGATTGGGGTTTTGTGACTAGACGTATTGGGGTTTTGTGACTAGATGGCAGATGCATCAATCAACCGATCGAATCATATATATACTACCCTACTTCAAGAGCAAAAGAATCTGTTCACGATTGAGCAAATCCTATGTATGAACAGTGAAAACTGCGGCTGCGACTAGAGAAGCTAGCAATGTAGTACCTCGGACTCCTCATCAGGGACCTCCTCCTCAAACTCATCATTCTCTGTGGTTGCGTCAAAGATTTCTTGAACGATGACGGGATCGTCGATGTAGATCACCGGATTGCCTCCGCCTGCCGCCTGCCTCCCATCCAGATCTGCCGCTAGCACCACAACGTTGTCGGCCACCTGCTGCTCGGCGGCGACGGCTACTACCTGCTGCTCGGCGGTGATCGCTACCACCTGCTGCTCGGCGGCGACTGCTACTGGCTGGACAGATGAGCTCGCACCCTCGACGGCGCGGCGACGAGCGACGTTCGTGCCTGGAGAAGACGCCTCCGCCTGCTTGGCGACGACCGAGCCATTTGCTGCTGTGCCTTCAACTGGCTTCACCTCCAGATCGTCTCCATGTGTACGCTGCACACCAAGGGAAGGAGGTAGTGCAAACGAGGGAGCTTCGGTGCGCGCGGTAGGTGTAGATTAGGCTCTTGGGACTAGACAGACTGGGAGAAAATGACACGAGCTCATGGAAAGAAGAAGGTCGAGGGGGGTTATAAACACCGGACCGTTCGTAGTCCTCGAGTGGAACAACCACGATCTCCACCCTTTTTTTTGGGTTCCCTTTTTTTGAAACAACCACGATCTCCACTTTAGAGGTGCATTGAAAACATGCTCATGGCAGACCTCGATTGCACTGCATGCAAGTGGCGCGGAACCAATTTCTAGCAACGTTAGATCTACTCGAGGGGGGCCCTTGACTCATGGAAGTTACTAGCGGTAGGGCCCAGTTGGAAGTGAGATTGAAAGCGCTGCGTAAAAATGGGATATGTCTTATTAAAATGAAGTGGCAATAAATGGCAGCGTCCCGTCGACAACCGTGCACTCGATGACCCCGTTTCCTAGTGCATGAGTTGTAGTAGCAGTAGTAGGCTTTTCAAACTTGATTAAACTTGACATGACCGCTCGACGCCTTTTTCCATGGACGGCATCGTGTTCCTTCCTGTAGAAGTCCCGCAAAGGGAGACGTCTGTGTTGTCTCACGCTGTACTATGAAGGGCACGACGTGTGCAACGATCATCGTTGGATCGCACAGAATCAACGGTTGGTGCGCACGATCCGCGTGAAAACTGTGACAACCAATCAGGGAGTAGCAGAGAGGGTGAGCACAGGTTTGGGCTTCTACGAAAGATAGAGAGGAGGCAAAACTAAGTAGTACCACATAAAACTAAGGGCAAAACTGAGTAGTATAAAAATGGAAAGTGTCTTGTACAATGAAATACATCGTGGAATACATCAAATTATGCCAAGATAGATCCACTAGAGTTCATTGGATGTGTGTGCTTCTCATAAACCACACATGGATCCACCTGTGTGATTGCATGTCTATTCCTCTAGACAAACCACATAAGGATCCACCAGTGTCATTGGATGTGTGTTCTTCTAAACAAACCACATAAGTCATTGCATGTCTATTCTTTTCATGAACCACACCCGGTGTCATTGCATGTGTGTTCCTCTAGACAGACCACGTAAGGATCCACCGGTGTCATTGCATGTCTGTTCCTCTAAACAAACCACATAAGGATCCACCAGTGTCATTGGATGTGTGTTCTTCTCATTAACCACATAAGGATCCACCAGTGTCATTGCATGTCTGTTCTTTCCATGAACCACACCCAGTGTCATCACATGTGTGTTCTTCTAAACAAACCACATAAGTCATTGCATGTCTGTTCTTTTCATGAACCACACCCGGTGTCACTGCATGTAAGTTCTTTTCATGAACCACATAAGGATCCACAAGTGTCATTGGATGTGTGTTCTTCTCATGAACCACATGTGGATCCACCGGTGTCATTGCATGTCTGTTATTTTCATGAACCACACATAAGGATCCACCAGTGTCATTGCATGTCTGTTCTTTTCATGAACCAAATAAGGATCCACCAGTGTCATTGCATGTCTGTTCTTTTCATGAACCACACCCGGTGTCATTGCATGTCTATTCTTTTCATGAACCACACCCGGTGTCACTTCATGTCTGTTCTTTTCATGAACCATTTTCATGAACCACACCTAGTGTCACTGCATGTTAGTTCTTTCCATGAACCACATAAGGATCTACCAGTGTCATTGGATGTGTGTTCTTCTCATGAACCACACGTGGATCCACCGGTGTCATTGCATGTCTGTTCCTCAAAACAAACCACACATAAGGATCCACCAGTGTCATTGCATGTCTGTTCTTTTCATGAACCACACCCAGTGCCATTGCATGTGTGTTCTTATAAACAAAACCACATAAGGATCCACCAGTGTCATTGCATGTCTCTTCTTTTCATGAACCACAAATAAGGAGCCACCAGGGTCATTGCATGTCTGTTCTTTTCATGAACCACACCTAGTGTCATTGCGTGTCTGTTCTTTTCATGAACCACACCCGGTGTCACTGCACGTCTGTTCTTTTCATGAACCACATAAGGATCTACCAATGTCATTGGATGTCTGTTCTTCTCATGAACCACACGTGGATTCACCGATGTCATTGCATGTTTGTTCCTCTAAACAAACCACAGAAGGATCCACCAGTGTCATTGCATGGCTGTTCTTTTCATGAACCACACCCAGTGTCATTGCATGTGTGTTCTTCTAAACAAACCACATAAGGATCCACCAGTGTCATTGCCTGTCTGTTCTTTTCATGAACCACACCTAGTGTCAGTGCATGTTTGTTCTTTCATGAACCACACCCAGTGTCACTGCATGTCAGTTCTTTTCATGAACCACATAAGGATCTACCAGTGTCATTGGATGTGTGTTCTTCTCATGAATCACACGTGGATCCACCGGTGTCATTGCATGTCTGTTCCTCTAAACAAACCACATAAGGATCCACCAGTGTCATTGCATGCATGTTATTTTCATGAACCACACCTAGTGTCATTGCATGTGTGTTCTTCTAAACAAACCACATAAGGATCCTCCAGTGTCATTGCATGTCTGTTCTTTTCATGAACCACATAAGGATCCACCAGTGTCATTGCATGTCTGTTCTTTCCATGAACCACATAAGGATCCACCAGTGTCATTGCATGTCTGTTCTTTTCATGAACCACACCCAGTGTCATTGCATGTCTGTTCTTTTCATGAACCACACCCAGTGTCACTGCATGTTTGTTCTTTTCATGAACCACGTAAGGATCTACCAGTGTCATTGGATGTGTGTTCTTCTCATGAACCACACGTGGATCCACTGGTGTCATTGCATGTCTGTTCCACTAAACAAACCACATAAGGATCAACCAGTGTCATTGCGTGTCTGTTCTTTTCATGAACCACACCCTGTGTCATTGCATGTGTGTTCTTCTAAACAAACCCCATATGGATCCACCAGTGTCATTACATGCTTCTTCCTCTAAACAAACCACATAAGGATCCACCAGTGTCATTGGATGTGTGTTCTTCTCATGAACCACACATGGATCCACCAGTGTCATTGCATGTTTGTTCCTCTAAACAAACCACATAAGGATCCACCGGTGTCATTGCATGTCTGTTCTTTTCATGAACCACACATAAGAATCCACCAGTGTCATTGCATGTCTGTTCTTTTCATGAACCACACCCAGTGTCACTGCATGTCAGTTCTTTTCATGAACCACATAAGGATCTACCAGTGTCATTGGAAGTGTGTTCTTCTCATGAACCACACGTGGATCCACTGGTGTCATTGCATGTCTATTCCTCTAAACAAACCACATAAGGATCCACCAGTGTCATTGCATGTCTGTTCTTTTCATGAACCACACCCAGTGTCATTGCATGTGTGTTCTTCTAAAAAAACCACGCTAGAGTCCACCAGTGTCATTGCATGTTTTTTCTTTTCATGGACCACAGCTAGAGTCCACCAGTGTCATTGCATGTTTGTTCTTCCCACGAACCACACATGGATCCACCAGTATCATTGCATGTCTGTTCTTTTCATGAATCACAGCTAGAGTCATTGCATGTCTGTTACTTCCATAAACCACATATGGATCCACCTAGTGTGATTGCATGTCTGTTCCTCTAAACAAACCACATAAGGATCCACTAGTGTTATTGGATGTGTGTTCTTCTCATGAACCACACATGGATCTACCAGTGTCATTGCATGTTTGTTTCTCTAAACAAACCACATAAGGATCCACCCGTGTCATTGCATGTCTGTTCTTTTCATGAACCACACATAAGGATCCACCAGTGTCATTGCATGTCTGTTCTTTTCAAGAACCACACCTAGTGTCATTGCATGTCTGTTCTTTTCATGAACCACACCCGGTGTCACTACATGTAAGTTCTTTTCATGAACCACATAAGGATCCACCAGTGTCATTGAATGCGTGTTCTTGTCATGAACCACACGTGGATCCACCGGTATATTTGCATGTCTGTTCTTTTCATGAACCACATAAGGATCCACCAGTGTCATTGCATGTCTGTTCTTTTCATGAACCACACCTAGTGTCATTGCATGTCTGACTTTTCATGAACCACACTCGGTGTCACTGCATGTCTGTTCTTTTCATGAACCATTTTCATGAACCACACCTAGTGTCACTTCATGTTAGTTCTTTCCATGAACCACATAAGGATCTACTAGTGTCATTGGATGTGTGTTCTTCTCATGAACCACACGTGGATCCACCGGTGTCATTGCATGTCTGTTCCTCTAAACAAACCACATAAGGATCCACCAGTGTCATTGCATATCTGTTCTTTTCACGAACCACACCAAGTGTCATTGCATGTGTGTTCTTCTAAACAAACCACGTAAGGATCCACCATTGCATTGCATGTCTGTTCTTTTCATGAACCACACATAAGGATCCACTAGTGTCATTTCATGTCTGTTCTTTTCATGAACCACATAAGGATCCACCAGTGTCATTGCATGTTTGTTCTTCTCATGAACCACACCTAGTGTCATTGCATGTCTGTTCTTTTCATGAATCACTCCCGGTGTCACTGCATGTGTGTTCTTTTCATGAACCACATAAGGATCTACCAGTGTCATTGGATGTGTGTTCTTCTCATGAACCACACGTGGATCCACCGGTGGCAATGCATGTCTGTTCCTCTAAACAAACCACATAAGGATCCACTAGTGTCATTGCATGTCTGTTCTTTTCATGAACCACACCTAGTGTCATTGCATGTGTGTTCTTCTAAACAAACCACATAAGGATCCACCAGGGTCATTGCATGTCTGTTCTTTTCATGAACCACACCCAATGTCATTACATGTGTGTTCTCCTTACAAACCACATATGGATCCACCAGTGTCATTGCATGTCTGTTCTTTTCATGAACCACAGCTAGAGTCCACCAGTGTCATTGGATGTGTGTTCTTACCATGAACCACACATGGATCCACCAGTGTCATTGCATGTCTATTCTTTTCATGAATCACAGCTAGAGTTATTGCATGTCTGTTACTTCCATAACCACATATGGATCCACCTAGTGTGATTGCATGTCTGTTCTTTTCACAAACCACACATGGATACACCAGTGTCATTGCATGGGTAGACGTTAGACCGAGTCTTCTAGAAGGCACGCCCTAACACAGTTGTTCTGCTTGACGATTGTTACATACCGTTCTATTGGGGTGCTTGAACGATTGGATGGTCTTCGTGAGAGCGATCCGCGAGTAGGCTGTTCTACAGCATGATTGTCCACGCTTGCTCTGGACAAACTGGCAACACCGGGTGCTCCCCTGTTGCGAGTCTCACGTCTCACGAGTTCAGTGGGCCACATCCTAGTGTCACGTCCCCATTACTTCTCTTCATCCCCGTACTTCTCTTCCTTACCCTCGAAGCCACTTTCCCCACTCCACTCCCATCTTGCCGTAGCCGCAAGCCGACGGCGCCTCCATCCTAATCCCCTCTCCGGCAGCCACCCCCCTCCCCTCTCGCCATGGGTTCAAGGGGAGACGGCGAGGAAACGCGTCGTGACGACAGGGACGGTGATTTCGATGTGAGTCGTCTCATCTCTATTTCTATCATCTGTGGCCAGTTATCTATTTTTTGAGCTAGATCTAATCTGTTTAATCATGCGCGTATGATGTGTTAGGCCAACCAGACGATGTATGACTCCGACTATCACGGTTTAGAGGATGAAGACAGTTCTCTGGTATGTAAACATGGATATGTGCCTGCTAAATTTGTAGCCTTCGAAGGACGAAACACAGGCAGGAGGTTTCTACGGTGTCAAGGACATCGTGCAATGATGCAAGGCGGAAGTTTCGGTGCTGTCAAATGGGTAGATCCAGAGTGGCCCACATCGATGCAGAAAACGCTGGACAAACTATGGGAAATGACTGTTGAGTTGAAAGAATCTGTATTCAGCTCACTTCTTGACAGTGTTGAGACGAAGCTATGGGAACCAGTTGACACGACCAAGCATAAGCGAGATCTTAGGTGGGTGCAAGAAAAGGTTATCAAAGTCGAGAAGGAGAGGGACGCGGCGTTGGTCCTGAAGGCTAAAGTAGAGCAAGAACTGACTCAAGCAAGGAATGATCTCCACTAGGCCAAAGTCCTGTAGTACACAACTACGAGTATTGACAAGTGCATGAGGAAAAATGCAGAGAAACAATTGAAGCTATGCAAGGAAGATGCTAAAAGGAAGGAGCAGACAATTCGATCCTTGCTCTCGCAGGAAGATGCGCATCGGGCCAAGATTAGGAAGATCAAGGAGATGTGTGATAACTAGTTCTATTTAGCTTAAGCTCTGTGCCTTTTTAAGTTGTAATATTTGTACTTGTTGACCTAGCGGTCTGAACTATAGGTCCCAGATTCCAGGGAGGAAAAAAACTGCTCTGACCCTGCATTACTTCTTTTGTCTGATCCTGCATTACTTCTTTTGTCTGACCGTCGCTTCGTCGTCCTCGTGTACAAATAGGAGGCGCCACAGCGCGTCGCTTCGTCGTCCATCCCCTCGTCCTCTCCAATCTCCACCGCACTGCCATGGAGATGCCCGATCTAAACTTGTACAAGGCGGTGATGTTCGCGAACTTCGACATCCTCGCGCCGCCAGCCGCGAAGGTGCCCCACGGATGGCGCATCAGCTCTGCGGGGGTGCCGGTGGCTCCGCTACCTGGCCGAGCCGAGATGGAGAGTGAAATCGTGGCGTGCCGCCGCCAGATGCCCGCGTGGAAGAGGGCGCTGCCCCGGTATGCGGCGGCCAGCCCGTACTGGCTAGCGCTGTTCAAGAAGGAGCGGAAGGCCCAGATTGGCAACCGCATCGTTGACGGGCACGTGGTGCACCGGGATCTCCGCAACCGAGAAGGGCAGGAGAGGTTCTAGTCCGTCCCTAGATGGACCAAGTACACCGTCATCACCGCCGCTCGACGCGAAGAGGTGCTCCGTCTCGGGAACAATGCGTACATCGTGGAGGTTCCGTCCGATAGCGACAAGGAAGCCGGCGGCTCGCAGGACAGTGGCGGTGGAAGTAAAATTGTTGACTAGTGGTTGAATTAATGTAGGATGTGAAATCGCACCTTTGTTTAGAAGAATTTGTGGTTGAAGTAATGAAATGCCTCGATTTAGATCTCTGTCTCGATTAATTTGTGGAAGAATTTGTGATTTAGATCAATTTCTGCCTCGATTTAGATCTTTGTCCTGGATTGGGAACATGACCGTGGACCAAAGACACCTTTTCTACTAGTGTATTCTGATATTGGTGGTTTGTTTAAACGTAATCTACGTGGATTGTGCCGCATGCAAATGGCACAACCACAATTGATAAAGTGGAAGCACGTACACCCAGTTACTGGAGATCCAGGAGCTTCGCCAGATGCAGGGGATGCAGGAGCAGAGAGGCGGTGAGATAGACGGGCTCAAGATTAGGCCAGAAAGTGGTACCCATTTCCTCCTCATCTTGGCATTATCGGTGAGAACATTGCTGTTTATGTTGCCACATTGTTGTGCATCATCTGAAATAAGTTGCTGCTTCATGGAGTGTGTCAGCTTAAATAATTTATTTATGTGCCACTTACATTCCGTCGTATTTGGAGACCTCCTGCCCCTCAGCAATCGTGGAACTGGTGGATCCTTGTTTTCAGATAGCAGTTGCACAATCACAATTTTGGATTCAACTACTGACTCGGGCGTTTCCAAACCCTAAGTCGCGGTACATTTTACTCAGAGAACGTGGGTAGACTGTTTTTCCCAGCAACGTGCCACACACAGAGCGATTAGAATTTAACAGAATTACATATATAGGTTCAAGTTCAACACATTACTATGCATCTTCATTGCCAGCATCCTTCTTCCGTAGCCTGGGTGCCAAGCCTTCACGTCCAATGGCTTCTTCATTTCCTGCCTTCTTCCTCTTCCTCGGTGCCAATTTTCTTAGCTTCACGTACTCTGCATCGCCAGGACAATGGGCACCAGAATCGTGTCCAGCATCATCTTTCCACTCGTTTTTAATTTCTTCGGGAAACAAAATGACATCTTTCCACTTGTTTTTATTTTCTTCGGGTAGCAAAATGACTGACCCGGCAGTCATGTTTCTAACCTTGCGGCGCTTCCTGTCAAAGAAACAAGACTGTTGCATAACTGCCCAATATCTATAGAGTAAATAAAACAAAAATTACAATTCAGCACAAACATGCGAACCCCAAGAGACCTTTGCTTACCAGGAGCTAATTGGGTTCGAGCAACCACCCTGTCCAAGAATAGAAGGGCGACTCCTAGTTGCAGCAGCTTCCACATGCAGTACATCACATTTCAGCTCAAACATGGTAGCCGAAGCATACCTTTTCATCAACCCAATTAGCTGACTGTCACGTTATAGGAACCATGATGCCACGTTCATCCATGAAGTTGAACTTTGCAGTCTGCTTCGGCCATAATTCAACATGATTACACAGAGCAGCAACCATACCAGATATAGTGCAGATCTACGCAGGCGCTTCTTCCATCGTGAAACAATGGTGTCCATACCTCTTGCCCTTAGAGTCGTACCAATAGAGGACTACCGTAACTAGGTAAGGGGGGTCCGTGCAGATCCCACTTGACAGAAAACTGTGGACAAAATATGTTTGTCAGCGTTGGGCTAACAAACAATTTGAGGTTCACTAGCCAGCTAGCAGTTGTAACTAGTGCGAATAGCAAAGAGAAGGGTAGCTCACCCGCTTGTAGACATAACTTCTTCTTTCTTGATAGTAGGATCTGCCATCCTCCGAGCTGCTCGGCTCGTCGGCGGCGGAGGCGGGCTAGAGCCTCGCAACGGCGGCTACGGCATGCACCATTGGAGCTCGGGATCAGCGACTTGGCGCAGCAACTTGGCGTCGGAAGTCAAATGTCTGAAGGGATCGTCCTGCCTGGAGGGTGGATTTCGACGCCGTCGGTGCTAGGGGAAAGTTGGGAATGGATTTGTGCAATTGGTCAACGCATCTAATCCACTTAGCTGCTCGATTTCCCTAAGAGGTTACCGCGTTGGCGCCCGCGTCACGGACAGATGACCGACATGAGGGTCCCAACTGTCTACTTCACGGGGCAGTTTAATGGAATGTTTGAATTTGCCAGGGGTGAGATGAGTTTGCCTCGAAATGGCCCCTCTCAGTAGTTGGCTACCCAACTTTTCGAAATGCGGTAATTTCAGGCAACTTAGATACCGCCATGCGCTGGCCTGCCAACTTTGGTACCGCAGACGAACAAGCCCTGTGGGAAGTGCATTGCCATGCAACATGTTGTTTGTAAAACAAGGGATGTGAGTGCTTGTGAGGGCATGGTGGATCAATGTACAAAAGGAGAGCACATTCCTTGGACACTTGGCCTGACGATTCGTCTGTAGTTCTGCGAAACACCCCTAAAACCCTAGATTTTAGCCGCCTACTGTGCCGAAGGCATGCCCAAGCATGCGATCACTGCTCATTGAAGTGATATAAGTGTGTGGTGTGTCATTGTAAGCCATTGTGCCAAGTTTGAGGCCATTCATCAATAGCCATGCCGCTATTCCGACGGGTAGATGCGTTACACCCTACTACCCTAGAACGAAGCTGGCCAGTGTGGGAAGTGCATGTCCAAGCAACATGTTGTTTGTAAAACAAGGGATGTGAGTGCTTGTGAGGGCATGGTGGAGCAATGTGCAAAAGGAGAGCACATTCCTTGGACACTTGGCCTGACGATTCGTCCGTAGTTGTGCGAAACACCCCTAAAACCCTAGATTTTAGTCGTCTACCGTGCCGAAGGCATGCCCAAGCATGCCATCACTGCTCATTGAAGTGATATAAGTGTGTGGTGTGTCATTGTGAGCCATTGTGCCAAGTTTTAGGTCATTCATCAATAGCCATGCCGCTATCCCGACGGGTAGACGTGCTACACCCTACTACCCTAGAACGAAGCTGGCCACTGTGGGAAGTGCATGGCCAAGCAACATGTTGTTTGTAAAACAAGGGATGTGAGTGCTTGTGAGGGCATGGTGGAGCAATATGCAAAAGGAGAGCACATTCCTTGGACACTTGGCCTGACGATTCGTCCGTAGTTGTGCGAAACACCCCTAAAACCCTAGATTTTAGCCGTCTACCGTGCCGAAGGCATGCCCAAGCATGCCATCACTGCTCATTGAAGTGATATAAGTGTGTGGTTTGTCATTGTGAGCCATTGGGACAACTTTGAGGCCATTCATCAATAGCCATGCCGCTATCCCGACGGGTAGACGCGTTACACCCTACTACCTTAGAACGAAGCTGGCCAGTGTGGGAAGTGCATGGCTAAGTGATGGCTCAATGCACGGCGCCCAGAAAATTGCTTGATGGCGGTGTTGATGTAGAGCTCGTTGGGAACCCCAACAGGAAGGCACAATGAGCACAGCAGCAAGTTTCCCTCAATTATGAAACCAAGGTTTAATCGAACCAGTAGGAGCAAGGAAACACCTCAAAGGTGTTACTAGCTAAGCTTTGGCAGGGCGCACTACCAGTGCTAGTAGCAACATGGAGACATGCACAACACAACCACAGAACTTTGTCCCCAACTTGCGATGAGGTTGTCAATCTCACTGTGTTCTGCGGAAAACAAAGGATTAAACGTATCGAATGGAAAGAAGTAAAAGTTTGCAGAAAGTAAACACAAAGCGGTAAACAGTTTATAGATTGGATGTAAAAGACAAGGACCGGGATCCATAGTTCACTAGAGGTGGCTCTCCTTAGATAGATAACATGCTGGGTGAACAATTTACAGCGGGGCAATTGACAAACACCGAGAAAGCAATACATGCATATACTAATCATCTTGACTCCTTTGAGACTTGATTGGGCATTAAAACATAATACATAGACCGCCATCCAACCGCATCTATGACTAATAATCCACCTTCAGGTTATCATCCGAACCCCTCCAGTATTAAGTTGCAAGCAACAGATTATTGCTTTACGAACTGTGTGTAAAGTAAACAATACGATTGTTCTATGAACAAAGGATTGTTGTTTTCTCCCTAGTAGCAACAGCACATCTTGTACCATAGAGATTTCTGTCACTTCCCCAGATTACCAGAGGCATGAACCCACTATCGAGCATAAATATTAATTCTTGGAGTTGCTAGCATCTACTTGGCCAAGATAGCTACTAACAACGGAAAGCATGCAAGATCTCAAATAACAAAGACATGATAGAATCAATAATGAATCTGAAATAGCATCTCAATATCCATCGGATCCCCGCAAACACAACATGTATGAATTACAAATAGATGATTTTGATCATGAACGGAGCTCACAAGATCTAGACATGAAAGCACAAAGGAGGAAAAACCAGCCATCTAGCTACTACATGGATCCGGAGTCCAAGGATGAACTACTCACGCATCACACCGGAGGCTTGCATGGTGATGAAGAAGGCCTCCAGGGTGAATTCCCCTCTCTGACAGGGTGCCGGGAAGAGCTTTAGATCCCTCCCTATCTAGGGATGGAGATGACGGCGGCTACAGACTCTTTTGTGGATTTTTGATCGGGTACTTAGGGTTTTCGTCCCGAGGGCAACTTATAGGCGGAAGGAGAGGCCGAGGGGGTGCCAGGGCTGGCCTCACCACCCCTGGCGCGGGCCAGGAAGGGCCGTGCCGCCAGGTGGTGTGGTGGCCCCCTGGTCCCTCTCCGTCTCGTATTCTGGCACTTAATCACTTTCGGAAAAATAGGCACTTTGGCTTTTTTCCCGTCCAATCCCGAGAATATTCATTTTCTGACTTTCCTGGAACCAAAAACAGCAGAAAACAGGCAGCCGACACCGTGGCTCTTGTTAATAGGTTAGTCCAAGAAATCATATGAAAAGTACTCCAAAGTTGGAACAAAACAGAAGAAAGTGGATAAAACCAAGCATGGAACATCAAAAATTAAAGATACATTTGCAATGTATCACCAAGCAACATGTTATTTGTAAAACAAGGTATGTGAGTGCTTGTGAGGGCATGGTGGATAAATGAGCAAAAGGAGAGCAGATTCCTTGGACACTTGGCCTAACGATTCATCCGTAATTGTGCGAAACACCCCTAAAACCCTAGATTTTAGCCGTCTACCGTGCCGAAGGCATGCCCAAGAATGGCATCACTGCTCATTGAAGTGATATAGGTGTGTGGTGTGTCATCGTGAGACATTGTGCCAAGTTTGAGGTCATTCATCAATAGCCATGTCGCTATCCCGACGGGTAGACTCGTTAAACCCTACTACCCTAGAACGAAGCAGGCCAGTGTGAGAAGTGCATGGCCAAGCAATATGTTGTTTGTAAAACAAGGGATGTGAGTGCTTGTGAGGGCATGGTGGATCAATGTGCAAAAGGAGAGCACATTCCTTGGACACTTGGCCAAACAATTCGTTTGTAGTTGTGCGAAACACCCCTAAAACCCTAGTTTTAGCCGTCTACCGTGCCGAAAATTATTTAAGTACCATTACATCAGCAAACAGATACAACAGAGACAACACAAAGGTACGTTCACTTGCTTTCAAAATTATTCAACACACGGATACAGCAGAGACACATAGAGGATATACCATTACATCAACAACGCACATGGATTTTCATTTCTGCTGAATAAGCAACAGACAAAGGACAACTAACAAACTTATTACACATTTTAGAAGAAGCACTGCTTATGTAAGAAGATCAACCGTAGAGACCAACTTCATCAGTACCAGTTCCTCATTCCTAGGATTTAATGCTGCTCTTTCTTTTTTCCTTAGCTTCGGAGTTTCCCTCCTCTCCTCTGCCCATCCATAAGCATCTATTGTTGCATCGCCAGTCAGAATACCGTTCTCACACAAGTACTTCACGTACTTCAGCTCCCACCGCCAAAAATTGCATTCAGTCTGTAAATTTAGGAACACTGAATATCAAACATTTAATTTTGTATGAACACTGCTCATAGTGTAGGTACATGCGCAATCGACTACATGAAAATCAAACCAAAATGCTTACCCCATGAGTTTTGCACTTGTAAAAGACCCAGCCATCGTGGTCATCGGTGCCGGAGACGTGCCTATTGACGACGACGCCGCAGTCGGAGCAGGGAACCAGGGGAATGTAGGGCGGACGGTTCTGATTATGCCACGTGTGGGACGACCTTGAAACAGACATGGCGGCCACTAAGGATCCAGACCAGGGCGACAACTCCGACGGTAGATGGCTCTGGCGGCAGCGCCACAATTATTTTGGGAAGGCGGTGAGAGGAAGTTAGGGTTTCTGTTTCTCTTATAAATAGCTAGGCCGCATTACCTGGGTGTATTATTGGGCTGGCCTTCATAGTTGTATTCCTCTTATAAAACCCAAACGCTATCCCTACACTGACATACATTTCTGTAAACCAGGGCTACCACCGCCGGCTAATCTTAGAGTCTCACATAAGACTGTTACCACAAATGCACTGTTGATGCCATACTAAAAGTGAAACTTTAATCAATGTAATGTAGCTAATCATTTAATTTAACCCATTATCAACTAGCTAAAGAAACCCAAATACATATACATTCCATAGATTTCCTTGTTTTTCCTTTATGCCACCATTTCCCGCAAATACACAACCAGAGTACATATGCACAGGATTAAAAATATCAAGAACAAACCAGGTTAAACATGAAACAATAAAGTTAAGCACGAACATTAGATTTTTCAAACACAAGTTCAACCACAGTAATTAACCAACTGTATCAAGTTCAACACATCACAGATAAACATAGTATTAACATAACAACCACATTAGCAAACAAACAGACAAGACACAATCTAGGCCTGGGGGAGGTGCTTCAGCAGGAACACGCCATAAGCGGCATGTTTGGCCTTCATGTCGGGCTTATGCTTCTGGCTGCCAGTTTCATAGTAGGTAGCATGCTGCAGCATTTCCAGGTGGTCCTTTGGCATCTCCTTCCGAAAGCACCACGGGCACTTGTACTGCCCTGGTCCTAGAAGATAGGGGATGTCCCCAGCCTTGAGCTTCTTCAGCACAACACGGTTCTTGCGGTCCCTGTCCTCCACGTCACTCCTGACATCGTCTGACTCCTGTTGAAATTTGTGAAATGAAATAAGGTTTACAATTTTTACTCTGTGTAATAAGACTATATGTGCCACGTATTATACAATGGTAAACTTGGACAATTGCTTTTTAATTGAACATTTAAAAATCATAACAGAATAGTTAATATATCACACATATGAAGTTAGATCAGAGCAGCATTATGTACAAATCAAATGTGTGCAACAAAACAAAACATGATGGAAGCATTAGTGTAACAAAAAATTATGCCTTACAAGCAGATTGATCTATCACACTTATTAATCTTAAATTGTATCACTGCAACATTAAATGCCAACTTAAGTTTGCAGTAGAACAACCCATGTGGTGAAAGTAGTAGTGCAGTAAATATTATAATCCTATGAAGCAGAATGTTGTATGGCACGTAATAATCTTAAGCTAGATCACATCAGCATTAACTACCAACTTATGTGTGGAGCATAAGAAAACAGCTACTGAAAGTAGTAGTGCAACAAAAATAATAAACCAATGAAGCAAGACAACAGCAATTGTTACTAGCAGTACCACAACCAGGAATTTATGCATCTGTAACAAAACACATAAACTTTCAGCTCCAGAACTGCAACTACGTAAATTCTTGATATGTTACAAATATTTTACAAATACAAATACAAATCAACTATCATGAATGTACTAGACCCATATGGTCTATGTGAGACAAGCATTTCAAAAGACTAGCAAATTACCAAGGGAGACACTCTGACTATGAGTACATAGACAGAGTATATTTAGCTCAGTATAAAGTGATCAGATGATGTAATGAACTAAATTAATAAGAAAAGTAAACGATACCAAATACATTCTACACAACAGTACAACAGTATAATGACATGCACTTGGGACAGATTCCCATGTCTCTTTTACTTAACTACTACAAGCAAATTCGCAAACTAGCTATCCATGGTCACATTACCTAAATTTACAATCTCGAAGTGGTCGCAAGTAGAACCCATAAATCAATTATATGTGTAGATCAATAGGCATCAGCCCCATTTCATTTTCATTGCAAACAAAATGCTAGGTTCTTACTTGTCAGATCGTTCAAGACCAAAAACTCAAGCACAAAGGCCAAGCATAAGCTACATCATCTAGGCGCATGTAAACCTGGCACAGATTACAGATATCATAACATTCAAAGTAAGAGGAACCACTCGACGACCTAGCCTGCCAAATCAGAAGCCTACTTGATCCTACATCCATCAGAACGTCACCAAAGGGGTCCTGGGGAAATCAGTAGCTAATCTACAGCGCATGTAACCTGGCACAAACTAGCATCGCTAGGCGCATCTAACCCTACTAGCACCACAAACCCTAGCAAGAACAGGACGAGGCAGACCTCGGCGGCAAGAACACTAGGAGAGAGAGAGATCTGGACTTACCTCATCGGTGTCATCGCTGTCGGACTCGCGGAAGGTCTCGACGTCGGCAGGCGAGTAGATCTTCTCCCCCTCTCCTTCCTCTCCTGACGCAGCCTGTTCTTCAGGTTCTTCTTCTTCTTGCGCCTGATCTGCGCCTCCGTCTCGAACTTCCGCTTCATTGGATGCACACCGGAGTAGACGGCCGGCCCACCCAAGCCGGAGCTCCCATTGCCGCCCTCTGCATCCGCGACCTGCTTCCCCTTCTCTGCGTGCTCAGCGCCCGCAGCCACCTGCTTCCCCTTCTCTGCATTGTCAGCGGTCGCCGCCATCTGCTTCCCCTTCTCCATGGACGGCCGCCGCGATCGAGGGTTTGTGGAGAGACGACTAGCCAGGGTTTGCTATCCGATTTGGGGAATTTCTGGAAGTGGTTGGAACGCACACCAACTGACTATGCTACTTAAGGAAGCGGACGGTTCGGCACCCACGTGCATACGTGTATAATACGTGTCGGTGAACGGGCCGTACAGGCTTCTATGCGGGTTTCTACGGTTCGTTTTTTTTCCAGCGCAGCTCCAAAAATTTCGGAAGGACGATCGTGCCCCCCGTCGTTGAATCGTCCGCGCGAATCCCAGCCATCCATGTGTTTTGCCAAACTTTTGGTTCCCAGGAGGGTGCGCACTGAAGCAGAAACGTGTTACATATTACACATGAGAACTCCCTGAATGGAAGTGGTGAATGTGGTCGTCTCTTCCCCTAAAATAACTCTTCCATTCTACACCTGTAAATAACCTAACTAGAGAATCCAATGTAGCCACAAAATCCATACAACTATTAATGATCAACACACCTGAGGATGTTGATCTCTCTCATTATAACCTTCTCAAATGTAGTAGTAACTTGCATGAGGGAGAGAGAACAAATGATAGGGTTGATCCACTACATGGGTATGTGGCCGGTGCTCAGTATCAACACAAAACCGAATACATGGTCCGGTTGCCCTATGAATCTTCATGGACACCAAACAGTGAAGCAGAAAACATAACCGATATTTTCTTTGAGGAACTTCAAGCTTTGAATGGTCGAACCCCAACTGCTTGAAATATATGATAATATGGCATGACTAACTTGATGAGTTCTAACAACTAATAATTGTGTGCTATAGAGGCTGCAAGTGGGCATTTTTCATATTCTCTTTGTTTCAATTTACAAGGCCCCCTCGTATTTGGAGTCGAACTTTGATTGTGGGAAGAGCAAATGTAGTATTTGCCAACACTAGTTGATACTGAGAAAGATACCAACTGTTCAAAATCTGAAAACAAAGGTAATCAAATTCCAAGTACCAAAACTACATCACTGGAGAAATTTATGTGCATGGCTTGTCTCCGTACAAAGCTTAAGTCAGTCCACATTACCATCCAAGTCAGATCCAGAATTTGTTTTATTCTCCTATAGATGAGTGACAGTGTAATGTGCGTACTTGACGAGAAGGATGTTCAAGTGGTTATATCCTGGCTTGATGCCTCATGATCCCAATTGTTTAGTGTGAACCTGAAATTGCGAGATCATTGTGGTTGGTTTTAGCCCAGCGCAGGCGCATAATTTTGTCTCACACACACACGCGCGCACGCACCCGATGTTTCATGTATGGCCAGATTTATACACATCTAATTTACGAGCGTGTTCCGTAGGCTACTATTGTATCGCCTATCTGTCCAAATGAAGATCATAGATTCAAATCGGAGCAGGGAAAGTAAGTGTTTAGAGCATCTAACTAACCACATAACATAGCAAGGCAACAATTGGTCGTGAGAACGACGCTTTACAGAGCAAATGGGTAACAAAAACGCTGAGGGGTCGACACGCACAAGCTAGATCTTACATACATAGAAACCCGGAATTGCTGATGCCTCCAAAGCCTGGACCATGATATGATTGTTGTACTCTGTATATACGATTAGCGACTCTTTCGATCGGGTAGATGGATGCAAAACTAAGAAAAAATATCGGGTAGATGGATGCAAAACCAAGAAAAAATATCGACATATGCATATAGTATTCCAGTTTAGTGGGGTCTCAAAAAATCTCTCTCCATGTCGTTCTCTTCATGCCCCTTCCCCTTTATACCCCTCTGTCTCTGCTAGCTCAAAACTAGCACATATAAGCATCAAGTAAGCAGTAGACGCCAGTAGTAACATGGAGCCCTACTAGACTTTACTACAACATCAAATGCAGCGTTTCATTTGAGTGTAACATCATCTGCTGCCGTCAAAGTGCTGGAGAAACAACTCAACATGTGTACAGTACAACTGGCACATGCATTTCTATAAATTTTTTTGTATCAATCAATGTGGAAGTGTTTTGGCCACTTTAATCCCCATTCCCTTCTCTGCAAGGCATATGCCATTTAACAAACTCAAGCAATTTCTATCAAGAAATGAATGATAACATGCATGAGAGATGTTTTTTTCCACTGACTACATGCTGCACCAAAAAGATTTTTTTTTTTGAAAATGTTAAAGATTCGAAATATTTATTCATGTATGTATTCGAGTTTTAACATTTCAATTAATTTAGTGTAAACAGGAGCAATTTTGTGCCTCGGAACAAGAAAAATAATTATATGCTCCTCTTTTATTACTTAATTTGTTCTTTTTGCATCAATGAGACAGTTCATCATTTTTGCGTGAAACATTACATACGCTGAAATTTTGTCACAAGCTGATCCTCAAGTAGTTCAGCGTTTCTCAACTTTTGTGTTGCAGGGAATTGTTTTTCACAAGCTGAAGTTCTCAAGTTCGGGAAAAGCCTGAATTTTTTACGCAATCAATCTTGTCTTCTTTTATGTTCTTAGAATGGGCGAAATTTAATATATATTGCAGTTACCTAGCATATTAAACTAAAATCATGGCTGTCAAAGTGATCACCGCTTAGAACGTCCTAACTGCTGCATTTACTTGACCGCATAGGATGTTTAGATTTCTAAACCAACCCAAGAAATAAGCATATATTCATCACTAGAAGAAAAAAAATATTATACTAATGGGAAAACATATCTTCTCTAATTTAAATTTATCACAAATAAATTGCGCTCATCACTCGTACTTAGAGGGCTACATACATCACATGTTTATAAACTAAGTGTTTATTGGTATGCTATATTGTGCATATGTATTGCCTAAAACAAAAGCATGTTCAAAAAAATGATGAAATTGTATAATACCATCTATCTAGCTAGCAAATAAGCTGGGTTTCTCAACAATGAGCTCCCCGCAGTAGCTAAGCTCGTCACAGACTGACGTCGATCCACCGAGACAAAAACAATACAAGCTCATGTGCAAACCCGGTTACCCAGACTCACAGCCATGGAGTCATCTGGCATGGTGATAGCAAAGCCAAGTACGCTTTGGTTGCTTTGTGCAAGCTAGAATCCATGGACAGGCAAACACTCAATTCTTGATGCCTTCCAATCCCAAGTGGTTAGCTGAATCAAAGAGGTCGGGGGAGCCTTGCGTGCATGTTACTCCTAGCCTACTCATGTAACCAGTGGGGAGCATCCTACCTATTCGATTGATTTGTTGTTCGGATCCACAACAGTTAGTTCTCTTCTACTCTACCTATAGCTATGCGCACATACTACTCATACTTGATGCGTATATATAAATCTATGTGTATAAATGCAGTGCAGCTGAGAGCTAGGCTTCTGGAATTGGGTTCGAGATAAATATACATGAATACCATACTTACAATATCAATGCTCTAGTGGATACATAGCTCATATAATAGGAGCCGGGTGGTTGAGCTCTAGAGCACAGGTGCTGATCAATATGCAAGACTCATACTTCCCAATCCACCCTCTTCGCCTCTTACATGGATATCCTTCTTTCTTGTTCTTCCCTCGGGGCTTGGAAGGCATCAAGAATTCAGTGTGTGCAAACAAGCAAACGGAAATTCGCGGCTATTTACCGAGATGTGTCTTAGTTAGCAGTTTGTCTTGTTTTAATGGGATCTAATATAATTATCTACAATCAAAATATATATACCGATCTTCAGTAATCAGTACCATCATCACCCCATGCTTCATCAGTTTGCATCCACGGCAGATATGCATAACCGGCGTTTTTGGAGACGACACTTGTAGTAGAGAAACACAATTTATGTTAGGATGTTATGAAACATGGTTGCATGTCAACTTTTTGTGTATCAAGCTTAATAAAACTGCATATGACTCACCTAACCATTATCCCAACCAAAGGAGAACAATTTTTGTGACATTGTATGAACATCCTTTTCTGCAAGGTATGTGCAAAGCGATTTTTTTTCGACAATCAATACCATATTATATTAACAGAAGCAAATTGTACATGGTAGAGATACAAAATAAAGTCTAAAAGAAACGAGCAAATCTTCGAGGTCTTCATACTCTTTCTTCTTCCATGACACAATCTTGCACTTTCCTGAAGGCAGTCGAACAAAACTGACATAGAAGTCGAACCACAGACCTATAAATACCAATGATGGTACTCCTATAATTGTAATTTGTGCCGCAATACCAAGACCACGTGCACGCGCGTAGCCATTAAAGTAATCAACCAACATCGGCAAGAGTACCAACACCAATATTCCAGGGAAAATTAACCGAACGGCTTGATCGACGTCGCTGGGGCTCCAAGAGTAGGAATCACCATTGTCGAGGATATAGCAGCCGGGACAAATACTGCAAGGACAAACCTCGCTGCAACCATTAGAAAAAATCCAAAACAGATCTGAAGACCCATACCTAGAGCGTTTTGATCTTTCAGCACCACCATTAACATTGGGAAAGAGATCGCATTGTCGAACAAAGGGCCGGAGATCGCTTATTGTAGATGATGCCATCTCCATTGAGGTGGAGGCCAAGACGAAAATGGATAGCAGAAACCTAACCTAATCTGATGAAAATACTACTTTTACTAAAACCTCCACTCATAGATTGGGTTCCCCACCCCTCCTGATATCGGCGAGTCCGGCCGGTGGAGGGGGAACCGATCTACACAGGGGGGGAACCGATCTACACAGGAGACGGAGGTGGGAGGCAGCGGCTATGGTTTCCGTAGGGTAGGAGACGAGTCGTATGCACTTAGAGGACCTCTTGTTGATTGGTCATTTTTTCGTTGGTGATGAGACGTATGGGCAAAGAGATTTGTTATTATTTTGCATCAATTAGTTGGTCGAACTGAGCCTCATGAGTCACGCTACAACATACTAAACAACTAAAATTCTTAATGACTTGCTGCCCCTCTAGATGGATGATGCACTTCTATCTATGCATGACTCGATCTCTACAGTTATCGGGTGCCGAAATCAAGGTGGCAACGCCAGGTATTGGGTCATCTTGTGGTGGCATTACATATGATACGTTCATTATATATCCAAGCCGCTTCTCCTCTTAATTTCGTCACGTCCTTGCTTCATTTTCATAGAGCATCTCTACTGGCATTTCCAGGAAGTCATTCCCAGCACATATTTTCGTCCGGATTTGCAAAAAAACACCAGTAGCGTTCCTAGGACGCGTTCCCAGGCCGAAAATAGGTCCGGCGTTCCCAGGCCGAACCCGGGGCGCTGGGAACGTCCTGGGAACACCGGATGTAACATTCGCCAGTCCTAGTGCCCCACGTGTCCCCTCTTTCGCCTTCTCTCTCCCCACAACTCCTCTCTCTGTCCTAGCTTGACCTCCCGCACGCGGAGACGCCGATGCCACGACGCGCGATCTCGGGAGCTGCTTCTCGATGGCCACCGGCGAGAGGTCCGAGGCCAGGAGGCGGCCGATCTCCGGCGAGCTGGTCCCGCAGCTGCTGCACCTCGCCATCCCCTCCTCCGCGGCGGGAGCCGTCGCCACGCGACCACTCTGCTCGGGAGGTCGCCGCAGCTGCCGCGCCTCGCCATCCCCTCCTCCGCGGCGGGATCCGCCGCCATGTGACCGCTCCGTGGGGAGGTCGCCGCAGGTGGGGGAGGAGCTCGAGGTGTCCATCGGGCTGCTCGACGCGTGCGCCGCCACGCGGGATGGGATGTGTGCGGGGATGCCGCCGTCGCGTGGGATGGGCTGTGAGAACGACATAACATAGCAAGGCAACAATTGGTCGTAACAGAGCAAATGGGTAACAAAAACGCTGAGGGGTCGACACGCACAAGCTAGATCTTACATACATAGAAACCCGGAATTGCTGATGCCTCCAAAGCCTGGACCATGATATGATTGTTGTACTCTGTATATACGATTAGCGACTCTTTCGATCGGGTAGATGGATGCAAAACTAAGAAAAAATATCGGGTAGATGGATGCAAAACCAAGAAAAAATATCGACATATGCATATAGTATTCCAGTTTAGTGGGGTCTCAAAAAATCTCTCTCCATGTCGTTCTCTTCATGCCCCTTCCCCTTTATACCCCTCTGTCTCTGCTAGCTCAAAACTAGCACATATAAGCATCAAGTAAGCAGTAGACGCCAGTAGTAACATGGAGCCCTACTAGACTTTACTACAACATCAAATGCAGCGTTTCATTTGAGTGTAACATCATCTGCTGCCGTCAAAGTGCTGGAGAAACAACTCAACATGTGTACAGTACAACTGGCACATGCATTTCTATAAATTTTTTTGTATCAATCAATGTGGGAGTGTTTTCGCCACGTTAATCCTCACTCCCTGCTCTGCAAGTCATATACCATTTAACATACTCAAGCAAATTCTATCAAGAAATCGAATGATAACATGCGCGGGAGATTTTTTTTTTCCACTGATTACATGCACATACTCCGCAGCAAAATGAACAGTAAATTTCTTGTAAATATTAAAGATTCAAAATATTTATCCATTTTTGTATCCGAGTTTAAACATTTCAATAAATTTTGTGTAAACAGGAGCAATTCTGTGCCTCAGAACAAGGAAAATAAGTGTATGCTCTTCAAAGGGAATGTTTTTATTACATAACTTGTCCTTTTTGCATCGATGAGACAGTTTATCATTTTTGCGTGAAACATTACATACACCAAAAATTTGTCACAAGCTGATACCCAAGTAGTTCAGCGTTTCTCAACTTTTTCATTGCAGGGAATCGTTTTTCACAAGCTGAAGTTCTCAAGTCCGGGAAAAGACTGAATTTTTTTACGCGGTCAATCTTGTCTTTTTTTTATGTTCTTAGAATGGGCGAAATTGAATATATATTGCAGTTATCTAGCATATTAAACTAAAATCAAGGTTGTCAAAGTGATCACCTTTTAGAACGTCCTAACTGCTGCATTTTCTTGACCGCATAGGATGTTTTCATTTCTAAACCAACCCGAGAAAAATAAGCATATATTCATCACTAGAAGAAAAAATATTATGCTAATGGGAAAACATATCTTCTCTAAATTTGAATTTATCACAAATAAATTGTGCTCATCACTCGTACTTAGAGGGCTACATACATCACATATTTATAAACTAAGGGTTTATAGGTATGCTATATTGTGCATATGTATTGCCTAAAACAAAAACATGTTCAAAAAAATGATGAAATTGTATAATACCATCTATCTATCTAGAGCGAATAATAAGCTGGGTTTCTCAACAATGAGCTGCCCGCAATAGCTAAGCTCGTCGCAAGCTGAAGACCGGGTCCAGATCAAGCCTGAAACCAACCCAGAAAAAGGTTTTTTCCCTCAATGTTTCCTGGGGGTGGGGGTACCGAAGCAAAAGTGAAACAATATAAGCTCATGTGCAAACCCAGACTCACAGCCATGGAACGTGTCTGTTAACCCAAGGACTCATTTGGCAAAGCCAAGTACACTTTGGTTGCTTTGCGCAAGCTAGAATCCACTAACAAGCAAACACGCAATTCTTGATGCCTTCCAATCGCAAGTGGTTAGCTGAATCAAAGAGGTCGGGGGAGCCTTGCGTCCATGTTACTCCTAGTCTACTCATGTAACCAGTGGGGAGCATCCTACCTATTCGATTGATTTGTTGTTCGGATCCCCAATAGTTAGTTCTCTTCTACTCTACCTATAGCTATGCGCACATATATACTACTATAAGTAGTCACTAGGCGATGTGTGGGACTGTGTTAGAGGGGCAAATACAGCTCTGCTCCAAGGTCATCGCCATCATCGTAGTCTTAAATACTGCCGCCAACTACAAGTACAGTTGAGGCCCAACACTTCAGGATCTAACGGTCTAGGAAGAAATGTGATTGGTGGTAAATCAGAAAAGAATCAACTGCCAAATTGAACTATATTTTCTCATTCATCGCAGTATATGGCCTGGAGGTAATTTGCTCTCTGCAACTACCAACTCATACTTGATGCATATGAATCTGTGTGTATAAATGCAGTGTAGCTGAGAGCTAGGCTCCTGGAATTGGGTTCGAGATAAATATACATGAAGACCATACTTATAGTACAGATGCTTTAGTGGTTACATATATAGCTCGCATAATAGGAGTCAGGTGGTTGAGTTCTAGAGCACAGGTGCTGGTCAATATGCAAGGCTCATACTTTCCAATCCACCCTCTTCGCCGCATATATACATAGTACCATCTTATTTCTTGTTCTTCTGTTCGGGCTTGGTAGGCATCAAGAATTCAGTGTGTGCAAACAAGCAAACAGAAATTCGCAGCTATTTACCGAGATGTGTCTTAGTTAGCAGTTTGGCTCGTTTTAATGGGACCTAATATAATTATCTACGATCAAAATATATATACCGATCTTCAGTAATCAGTACCATCATCACCCCATGCTTCATCAGTTTGCATCCACGGCAGATATGCATAACCGGCGTTTTTGGAGACGACACTTGCAGTAGAGAAACACAATTTATGTTAGGATGTTATGAAACATGGTTGCATGTCAACTTTTTGTGTATCAAGCTTAATAAAACTGCATATGACTCAACTAACCATTATCCCAACCAAAGGAGAAGACATTTTTTGGGATAATGTATGAACATCCTTTTCTGCAGGGTATGTGCAAAGCGATTTATTATTATTCTGCATCAATTAGTTGGTCAAACTGACCCTCATGAGTCACGCTGCAACAAAAACAACTTTTGACAAACCCGACACATCTATTTTGAGACGAAGGGAGTATAATTCTTAATGGCTTGCTGCCCCTCTAGATGGATGGTGCACTTCTATCTATGGTGGCTCGATCTCTACCATTATCGGCTGCCGAAAATCAAGGTGGCAACACCAGGTATTGGGCCATCGTGTGGTGGCATTACATATGATACGTTTGTTATATCTCCAAGCAGCTTCTCCTCTTAATTCCGTCAGGTCCTTACTTTGCTTGTTTTCATTAGTTCTGACAAGAAACAAACACTTTTTACACGAAACATCAGGACTTTACTGTATATTTTTATTGATTTCTGATTTAAATTATAGGTGTACAAGAGATTTGTACATTAGAAGGAAGAAATAAAGAAATCATGTGAAGCTATATACCCAAAGCTAAGAAGAGCCCATATTTTCTCCTTGTTGCTCAGAACTTAAGCCAACATAACTCCAGCTTAAAAAAAAATTTAGAGCTCATGCTCCCTATTTCATTCAAATGAAACCACAGAAGGTTTCAGGTTCATTACAGCATCCACGCAACTCTTCCATGGCAGGGGAGAACCCATCACACTCCTCTCAAATGTAAGCTAGAAACCACTACTATTACCCTACATGTACTAAAAGACACTACCAATTAATTAGTGATGCATCCAACGGTTATAGCTAGCGTATCCTTCTCTGTTCTTGCTCCCTGTGCATCTGCACCCACCTCAACAACGATCACTATGATGACCAAACTGGGCCGTCTTACGTATCGACTTGCACATGGTTCAAAGACGTGTCAGATTCAAAAGCAACGATTCCACAAACCAAACGATATTTCTCAAACCAAAAACTCAGATTCTCAATGTAGAAAGCCTCACACGACCACAAATTGCAACCCACAGCGAAAGGTGTTGATACATAGTGTTGCTATCCGGAGTCTCTATTAGGGCTTGTTTGATTCAAAGGAATCACATAGGAATTTTGGAGGATTTTGATCCTTAGGATTTTTTTCCACGTGCATCATTTGATTCGTAGGATTTGATCCTTAGGAATTTTTCCTATAGGATTGCATTGCACTATGTTTTGGAGGAAACTTTTTATCCACCTCAAGCTCATGTTACAATTCCTTTGCTTTTCCTGTGAATCAAACACTTCTTTAAGAAAAATTTCTATAGGCTCTAAATCCTGTAGGATTTAACTGGACATGACATTCTAACCCTGTGTTTTTCCCATTCCTATGTTTTTCCCATCCCGCGAATCAAACATGCCCTTACTCTATGCAGCTTTTTTTTTCTTCCTTGCTAATCTTAATACATCTAGCACGACCATATAACCACCAGCCCTATAACAACCCATTCGTCGATGACGATCACCACAATACTGCAGATATGCTAGCTGCCACGCGACATTTTACATCTTGATACCAATAAAGCAACAGGAGTACATCTGGGTGCATTTTGGATCACTGGATCAACCAAATGAGTGAAAATGCCTTTTTTCCACAGAAGCTACTTAAATATGGTAGTAATGTCTAAGCAAACAGCCCTCTGCATTTCAAGGCTGCTACATTATCCTAGCTCGCTTGCAGTTTGAACTGACAGCGTCCCTCACCCCTTTGCCTGTCACTGCATATGGTGTCGAAGCTACCGGAAGCGAAGGTGACTTATCCAGGTAAGCACACCGCTCGTTGCCTTTCCAGTACAGAATCAGTCGGTTTGTGCTCGAGTGGGACCAGCTGTCACCTGCATAACATCAATGCATCAGGTTCATTTTCTAGAATCAGTTGTTGTTCGGTCTATGAACCAGCAACAGATTTGTAAATAAATTACAAGTTCCTCTACAATCTGACTACCTGATTCATAAAATATTCAGAGAAGATGGTATATTAAGCTCTTGCAGAACCATAGAGATGTCCCAAACACCGAATAGACAGATGCTCCAAATATTCATAGATTTATCATTGCTTCACTGTTAATGATTTTACTTTGGAAATAAAGTTTGCAAGAAAAGCACACCCAAACCATTTGGAAATGCTGTGGACTTGCAGTTGTTAACATAACAAGGAAGCCACTACCCATTAGAACAGAACATTTTTAGCAACTCACCAGAACATTAACTGTAATGACGATTTTGAGAAATGGCCAGAAGCTACAAGTTACTTGTTGTTGTTTAAGACCAAACCCAAAGAAGCAGCAGAACCAATCACTCTAGCTAGTGTCAGTGCAAAGGTGAAGAAGGAAGCAGGCCCATACAGGCAATTGAGCATCTCATACAATTGCATGTGTTATATTATATTTACACCATTTTGTTTAAGAAAAGAATGTCATCAAAAAATTGAAGTTACGACATTACATTGTCTTCGAAGCACACTTTCCGTGACCAATTATATCGTAATATAAATTTTAAAACTTAATAATTGCATCATTACAGATGTGCTGATAATACTACAGATATAATTTTTATATTGGCAATGTAAGCATCATAAACACATTGCCATTACAGATTAAAATAGTCCGATTGTCGCATTCTAGGGTCACTTTGTTTGACCAGAGGTAGTTAACTGAATCTCGTATGTGATCACTAAAACATCTATTCTATAATGTATATTTCAGGACCCAAAAAATGCCCAGATTCTGAAATTCCATCAATTCGACTGCCTTAGTCATTCAAAATTCATGCTCGGAACCACAGGTACAGCAAGAAAATGTAATGTTGGTAAGAAAACCACTGTGATAGGAAAATAGCAATGTTGATTTCAGTTTTTTTTTGACAGGTGATTTCAGAAGTTTAAATTAGAGAACAAGTAAAATCTTAGGCATCGACAATGATTCAAAGGTAAAATTAGGAAGATAGGGAATGACCTAGAGCAAGAGTTAACTGAAATGATCCTTCTGTAAATTTAGTAGTTACTTGGTTCAACAAGACAACCTGCTCAAAGAAATACGATAAGTATGTTAGCCTCATTGAGTATGGTATCTCTACCTTAGGAGAAGCCATCATTGAGTTCTTTCTAGAGAAAATTCCATATATACCACTGAAAATTTGGTCAGATCCAGATATGCCACTTGGAGTGGCATATATGAAAGTTGGCGCAAAGACAAAGGACATCATCTTTTCAGCATAAACTTGACTAGCAATAGTGGCATATTTGAAACTGGATGAAAATTTACTTGGAACCGAGTTTTTGAGTGGCATATCTGGAACTGACCAAGTTATGAGTGGTTTATATTGGAATTTTCTGTTGTTTTTAATGTACCAAAGAAAATAAAGGAACATGATAAAGCAATGTAGTACAAACAGAGCACAAGAGAAGATAAGGAATCAGAGATTGAGAAAATAGATGCACTGTTGCCAAATCATGCAGGAGATAGCTACAGCTGTATTAAAGCAGGTCATACCCGAATGGGCAGTAGCAGAGTTTCACCCAAAAAGTTATGTGCCCCTTCTGAATTCTAACATTTACATGCAAAAAAATCTATTTACATAGAATTTGAGCTGCTATATGATTTTATCAGCAGAACCAGCACAACGTTTCACTAGTTTGTTCATAAGCTGAAATTTAACAGAAAAAATAAAGGTAGGTCTGCACTATCGTATTAAATCAGCACCTAGAAAAGCATAGAATTTTGCAACAGGAACAATAGTTTCAATGACCAATATGCCTAACAGAAGAGGCAGTGGAAGACAGATGGCGTAATGACACGACAGACCTTGCAAATGTTGAACAAAAGTTCAAATAAAATCACAACCATCTGTCTACAAAATTATCCACTCCTGATAACAGTGCCTGCATCAATGTCTTTGAAAGCTTACCGCCAAGTTATATGTCTTTGAAAGCTTCATCAACTTCAATGATAATCCACTGAGCACTCTAGTCCGCAAAGCCAGATCATCAAAATCTTGTCGAAAGTGGAAAGTAACACTATCAATTATAACTATTCTCACCTGTAAAGCAGAAAGAAAAATAATGATCATCTGGCAACACTGAACCTATTGTGGTAGATACTATTAAGAAGGGAAAGGCAGAAGAATAATTTTATAAAAAATACAACTGCCAGAAAATACTCATCTTAAAACCAAACATATATGAAGGACAAAACAACAGGCATAATGGAGGCGATTAAATTTGAAGACTCAATTATTCAAGAATATACATCTTTATGTTCTCCAAGGAATTTCTCCAGATGGTTTATCACCGCAATCTGTTCAGTGTAGCTGCATATTCGGAAGTAATAGATGCCTTCCAGGAAGCGCTCAGGCTGCAGATTTCGTTGGCCAGATGAAGCCTTGTCATGGTGGTATGGAAAGTACTCCATTATGTCACTGATACACCCTTCGGCAATTTGGTATGCACGTTCAACCATGAAACTGCCCTCTGTATCTGTTTCAATGAAAGGGGACGTTGTTATGAGTTTCTCAACAAACAATTGATAGCAATTGTTTTCCGTGACGCCACTATACCAATATAAACTGCTTTGCCGCCAAGGCCACCATAATCCACTGGGATCTGGACATTGATTGCTAGCTGAATCCTACAAATGTTGGTATTTAGTGAAGTACTTTTCTTCTAAAATTGCATCGATTCGATAGTAGGTGTAACATACCCCAACTGAGTTTTACCGACTCCTGGAACACCACCTGAATAAAACTGGTAGCTGATTAGTTTAGTCACCACAGATGATATCAATGAACAACTCAACAGACAAAAATGACAGGCATCATCAGATGTTGATGCACAAGGTGATAACCAGGGTAGAGAAAAGACTCGCTAAGCACTTACAATTAATCAGAGCAGTAAAAAAAATTGATACAGCTATCACTAGAGGACAGGAGGACTGGGAAAGAAGCTATAGAAACAGCTAAAGGATTAACAGACTAAAAATTGTCCAGTTGATTATATGGTTAACCAAGAAGTCCTACTCATTCCTTCATCATGAAGGATGTTAAAAAGGCACACCTATCTCGGTAACTTCTTTACAGTGAATCCCTCCACCAAGTATGCCATTCAGGTCACTGGAACCAGTACTGATGTGTTTCTGTGATTGCTCCTCAGATAGCATATCCCATGCATTCTGGGCTCCTGTGACGTATTTGAACAAGTGAGAAGAAGTACTATTACAATGATATATACAACATCAGAATATCAAGAGTAACAAGTGTAACGGCTTGCAAAGCTATTGAATCGTATGACTTCTTGGCAGCAGGACATATCACATATGGCTAAAAATATGAATTCACATATAGTTAGCTAGTTAAAACAGCTCGATTAGATGAAATATATCGACCTCAGGTAAATCTATATGAACACCTTACAAAGGGTAAGAGTAGAACATGAATCTCGATTATATAAAATATCTCATTATCATAGCTCCACAACCACTTTACTCGAGTTCAAAAGGGAAAATAAATTGGCTGTGAAACAAAACAGGGCAAACAAGGTCATAACACGTTTATAAGCAATGGCTGATAAATAGCATCGTACAATGAGTATTTTACCTCTGAGGACACTGCAAGGTTCCTCCACTCCCTTGAACTTGTTGGAACCATCAACGGCCTTGAGAATATCAGCAGCCTCCTGGATCTCATTGTTCATATCTGTACAATAGGAAAGGATCTAGATGGTGTGTGTGAGTGTGCATCAGCACACCAAAATTGTGGATCATTTTGGGCTTTAAGTAATGATGGCTAAAAGCTCATACCTCGACCAATGTCCAAGATTGCAGGTGGAGACAGCAGGGACGTGTGATGTCACAATGAAATAGAACAAGGGCGATGGAAGCAACACGTTTGAGAGGCTGACGGGTTTGAGGTGTTAAATCGTCGGCAGTGACACTAGATCAGAGGGGCAGCTCCAGGGATTGAGGAGAGGGGAAGTCACTGTGGAGAAAATGAGTTTTCAGGATGGAGAGTACAGATTTGAAATTTGGTCATGAAAATAAAACAAGCTATAATGTGTTTGTCCACCCAGTAATAAGGGTCTCTTCATAACGAATATAGGAATTATCAGAGCCTGTAATTTTCTTTAGGGCTCCATTTGGGTGTCAGAACCGTAAATGGTCTGGATAAATAGGCAATTTCGATTAAACCCAAAATGGAGATGATCTGTAGTTCCAATTATGTTTGGTTAGTTGCTTGGTGAAATCAACATAAGTTGCAAATTCAATTTCCTATTTGGATGCGCAACAATTGCAGCTAACAAGTAGCTGTCGATTTGCCCCGGAAAAAAAAAAGTAGCTGTCGGTTTGTGCTTCAGCTCACCTTGAGCTGCTGATGGCGGTCGACGGGAGCAACACAGCTACTGGAGGAGGACGCCGGGGTAGAGCGGCCGCTGCTGCTGCTTCAGGAGGAAGGGGCTTCAGGGGGAGGTCAGGGACGGGGAAATCCGGCTTCTGCTGCTGCTTGAGGGCGGAGCTTGACGAGGAGGGCTCCGGGCGCCGCTACTGCTGCTTGACGAGGGCCCGGAGCTCGAGCTTCCGGCGGAAGCGGAGGGAGGCCCGTCGCGCGGACGGAGGAGAGGGCGAGGCGCACGGGTGGTCGCGGTGGCGGCCTAGTTGAAGCGCCAGTGGGGCTGGGCGGCGGACGGAGGAGAGGGCAGAGGGGGCGCCTGGTGTTGGTCGGACGAGCGACTCCGGTGGCCTCGGGTGGCGGCGGGGTCGCACACGGATGGTGGCGGCGGCTAGGTGTCAGGTTACTGACGGACGAAATATAACAAGTGTCATCTTCTTCAGTTATCTGACGGTCACCGAGCATGACATCAATGGCCGAGATTCAACGACAACCTTCACTAATTTTAAAAAAATAGTACCAGAGCAACTCCAACAGCTTACCCATATATGATCTCCACCATAGAATTTTGGGTGATCACCCATTTTTTATCGCCTACTCATATATGGGTAGATAAGAGGGACAATAACCGCTTTTTTTGGATGAGAGAAGGAAAAAATCTTCCTCCAACAACTTACCCATAAGTTGTCCCCATCACAAAATTTTTGGGTGATCACCATATTTTGTTATCTTCTACCCATATAGGTAGATGGATACAAATTTTGGGTAAGCAACAGCTCTTACCCATATGGTGCCACATCAGCAGAAACACACGCGGGAAGCCTCTAGCCGTCCAAGTGGAAAATCGCTCGACCCGCCTATTATAATTGGTTATCCTAGGCTTACAGCCCACAAGACCCAAGAAGGAACCAAGGAAGGCCCAAGAAGCATCCGACGGAAGGCATGTCTTGCTAGACAAGAAAAGATAGGAACCGTGATTATATTAGTGTTGTAATCGTAACTTGTAACATATTCGTATACAGTCTCGGGACCCAGTCTATTATATAAAGGCTGGGAGGAGTCAATGGAGAGGTACGAAAAAATCCTTAAGCAATCTGTAATCGATTTGTTTCTATGCAATCAGACAACTTCAACTCCCTTGTTTGTCTGATCAGCCAACGAAATCCCCAGCATTCTCTTTTCTACGAACCCTATGTCCATTACTATGGAAATTGTCGAGGTTAGGCCTCGTCAATTGGTGTCGTCTGTCGGAAATCTGAACGTTGGAGCCATGGATTCGGTGCCCCCCTCTTCACCAAGCAGCAATCCGACAGCAGCGGAACCACGCCCGTCCACACCTGTTTTGGTTCCCGTCAGCTTCAACGACGGATCCGATCTCATCATCGGAAGCATCCACTTCCAGGTGGAGGAACCCGAATTTTTTTCTTACTGGCCCAGATATCTTTGGGTCCATCTATCATAACAATAACGTCGACAACGATATCTGCATCCTCTGTCGGCCCATTAGAAGAAATAGTGCCCTAGCCGGGAAACGGCGAGGAAAAATACGGAAACTCCGCAGATCTAGGGACCTGTCCGATCTATACGACGGTCTCTCCTTTGGGTCAGATTCCCTGCTAACGCCACCACGTGGCTCAGATCCAGCAAACATCGAACCCGCGGAAAGCGGCGAAGACATCGACTTTGGAATTAGGATGGCTAAAATCTATCCAGAGCAGAACCCGCAGGATCTCACAGATAGTGTTTCCCGTGGATCCAATAAAAGTAGCAACAACCTGTATCTGACGCATCACCAAGTAAGCGTAATCATTGACGAAGGAACATCCACGCCACGTGACGCCAATGATAACCCAATCCTTGATCCCAATAATATTTTATTGAATAACAATGCAGGAAACATTGGGAACGAAGGAGATCCAACCAACAATTGCATTGTACAAGGAAGAGATGGAACATGCCACGACGTCTAACTCTTCGACTGCCAACAGAAGCGTGGCAAAGAGCAAGGGACGCAGTCTCGGGTGCGGTCCCCATGGCAGCCGAAGCCACGCACGAGGACTTAATAACATACCAGTACTTACTTCACCAAAAGAAAAGGGACCTACTCAGGATGTAGAGACAACTCGATGAAAGGAAAAGTCTAGCCGATGAATCTAGTATACGGCGGACACAATTAAGCTCCACCCGCGGATCTGGCAGCATGGCTGGAGGCGCACCACGAAGGGTAACCTCATGGTTGCAAAACATTTTGGAAGCCGAAAAAATGATTTGACCCGAAATCTGGACATGTCCTTCATGATAGTAGATCCAGCAGGACACATCAAAGAAAAAAACAACGAAGCCGCGATTGTCGTCGCCCAAACCTACCTACTTACAACTCAACCAGCACCCGAAGATCCTCGTGCGGCTCTCTGTGGCGCCCCGCAAAACCACTACTAGAAAATCGCGTTGTTTTTGTGCATTGCATCGCCATGACCGCATGCTCATGTCATCATGTCACCTTGCATTTGAGCATCGTCATGTCTTCTTGCATTTGTTTGCATAAAGCTATTTTTAAAAGTCTGTTTTTGTTTTCTAAACGCCCCGTTTCTATTTCAAACCAAAACCCGGGCCTCCGGAATATTTTGTTTTGTCTACCAGCGGATTTCAAAAGCCCCTGTTTTAAATAATAAAATATTTTCTTTTATTTTTAGGAGGCAGCCCGCTAGGCCCGAAAGCCTAGCCGGCCACCTCCAGATTAAAACCCTAATCTGTCTAACATCCGGACCTTTTCCCACCAAAAACCCTACCCTAATTTCCCTACCCAGCCCCTCCACATCACCCCAGCCAATCACCACCTGCCACCTCACCCCACCAGCCCCACCAGCCCCACGCGCGGCACCCCGTCGCCAATTTTCCCGCCCAGCGCGCCACCTGGCCGCCGCCTGGCCCACCACCACCCCACCTGGGCACGCGCCCCCAGGCGAGCATCTCCCGCCCGCGCCCAACTCTCGACCCCCCCCCCCCCCGCCTGGACACACACCCGCACGCCACCACCGCACCGACCGCCCTGGCCCCACCACCTGCCGCCCTTGATCCCCACGCGCCCCACCTCGCGCCCGCGGCCGCTCCTCTCTCCCTTCCCCCGCTCGCCCGCATCCTCCCCCGCCCTCTCACCGAGCTCCGCCTCCACCCTGACGACCGCCGCCGCCCGCCGCCCTCCAGCGCCGGCCCCGACCGCGCGACCCCGTCACCGGTCACCCTCATCTCTGGCGTCGCGTCCCCCTCTACTCGCCCCCACCGTGCCGACCGCGCCGGCACTCGTCCTCCTCCCCGCCGCATCTGGCCGCCTCGGGCCCGCTCTGCTCCGGCCGAGCCAGGCCCTCTCCGTCACCACCACCCCGCCGCCTCGCGGGCTCCCCTTCGCCCAGGACCCCGCCGGCCCGCCTCCCCGTGTGGTGCCGCTGTCCCGAGCCCCGAGCGCCACCGGTCGCCGCTCCTTCCGTGCGCCGCCTCCTCCCTCGCCGAGTCCCTCCTCGCCGGAGCCGCCCATCCCCACGTCGGTCTGCCGTCCTCCGCCGCCTAGCGGGCCGCGCCTCCTCGACCATGTCCTCCGCCGCCTCCCTCTTCCAACCCGCATGCGTCACCGACGCCGCATCTTCAAGCCCCTGCCTCGGCCGCGTCGGGCCGCCTCGCCAACCGTCCACCTCTGTGCGCCCCTTGCAAAACCACTGTGGGAGCCATCACCGCAGTCGCCCTTCCTCGCCATGGGCGCCTCCTGACGCGAGCGCCGCCGGCTCCTGGTCGACCTCAACCTTCTCGCCTAGTACTTCCACACCGTTCGCGTAGTACTTTTACACCGCTCGGTCGCGTTCGTGAAGAAGGAAGCAGGTTGTCTCTGTGAGCCCTGTAGCCACCGAAGAATTGTTTGAGGCTTGACCCAATATTTTGCCTCTGTGGTGTCGAAGTTAATATGAGTATGTATGTTATTCGGTGGCAGATGTTGTTGCTGTGGTGGAGTTGGCCCTTCTACAAACTCCCGGCATGATCGACAAATGGAACACGAGGGATCTGAACCAAGTAGGCCCACACCAACGGACGAGAGAGAAGATGTCTATCACGAACTCCAAGTTCTCGGTAGCTCAAGACCTTGTCGAACCCAAACCCCTTTGGCCCCTCGGGATCTTCGTCATGGATTCGAGGCCGAGACCTTGTTTCCGGAGTCCGAGACCGATCCCCGATCCCTCGAAACAAGATCGCCGAACCCTATGTGTGACCCCTTTCTGAGCCCCTGTTTTTATAAATGAAATACAAACTTGTTGCATATTAATTGTTCACCTCGCATGCATATCATGGGTTTGGGGCATTATGTCGATTCATGTCATAATTAAATATGGAGTCTATATGAGGGCTTTTCTAGTCTTATTTCGACTCCATTTAAAGTGGCGTAGCGAACCGATGCCATGTTTCTTCCTGTTAATACAACATTTAATTTTCGGGGTAGATAAATAACATGAACCCTCTAATTAATTGTCGGGACCCCGGTTCTGCTTAATACTGCCTAATTGCACCGCATCTGCATCATATCATAATCATGCCGGATCTTTTGCCGTAGTATTAAATATTGCATCCGGTGTTTCTTTTAGTGCTTTGCTTCTTCGCGGATTAGTCCGATGAGAGGATGCGAGTATCGACAAGTTCTCCGGATATGAACCTTCGGCAGTGTTTCCCAGGCGAGCATCTCTCCCCCTTCTACCTATTTTGCATTTATAGTCTTTATTTCCTCCTGTTGATCTATTGATATCCGTGTCGCGATGCTTTAGTTTCCGCACCCCAGTTATATCCCGTGCAGCCTCTATATTGCCTTGGACACCTCCTATTACCTGTGTTTGGTAGATAGCTGGCCTTGCGAGTCGTAGTCGCTTGCTCAGGTGTGATCTCGTGTTGTCAAGTACCACAATTGTTGGAACGCTGGCAGATGTTTATCGGTGGAGTTGTTTATTGGTGGAGATGATCATGACTTTAAATACAACTATTAAAATGCTAGCTAAAACTAATGTAGAGGCATCGGTGGGCAATAGATGTTATTTGGTTCTTCCACGCTCACTTGTGTCCCGTAGGACCCCGAGTACTTGATACATGTTCCTTGATTTTTCGCACTATCCACATCCGGGAGGCCTTATGGACCCCCCTGAGCCAGAGCTTGATTCACTCCTATTTCTTGGGGCCACAAAGTAGTTTGGGGCTTTATTACTATCCTGTACTTATGCCATGTTTGCCGCGTTATTTAAGATTGTGCGTGGAGCACCTATACTGTTTTGGATCACGCCACGTTTTCGCGGTATCGACAAGCCCAGTCACATTTTCGGGTTCCCAGTCATTTACAGCCGTCGTCGCAAATCCTGGGTCCGTTCCGGAGCCGGCCAACTTCGTTGCGGGTAGCTTAGTGGGGTGGCCCCCTGAAATATTTCTGAATCCTGTGATCGCTTTGTCGTGAATGCCTCGTTGGGTTTTGAGTTGGTTTTTCCGAGGTTGATCGAGTGTGTGTTGCTATTTGTGCACCCCTGCAGGGTAAAACTTTCTGAAAGCCGTGTCCGCGGTTATGGACGTCTTGGAGCACAGTATCTCGATCATAGACAAGCATAACTAAAGTAGTGCTATAAATTTGACTTAATATGTGACTAGTAATCAGAAGCAACTATAACGGAATGGATATTAAAAATGCCAACAACTGGTGGATCTGTGGTGATCTATGTCATACTATACCTGCCTAGTAAGTATTGCAACTCCAATGGAATGTGATAAAAGTGCCAACAACTACTGGGTTTTTGGGATTCCTCAGGACCATTATATCTGACTAGTAAATGAATCGACTATAACGGAATGGTGATTAAAACTGCCCACTACTTATGCTTCAGGATGACACCTAATATCTATATCTGATTAGTAATTGCTGCAACAAAAACGGAATGAGTAAAACTGCCAACTGTGTGAGTTCCTTGGTCCGACTTCCTCGTTTGGTCTCGAGGGGGAATGCCAGGATGGGTTTGTTTGGTGTTAGCTTCAGGTTGGGTCCGAATAGGTCTTTCTTATCCCTCTCTGATAACCGCCAGTTGTATCGAGTCTCTATAGGTTGTTTAGTGCCGCTGTGCTGCCGCTTCAGCCCACCATACCTATGTAGGCGAGAGCCGCCGAATTCTAGCCTCGCCGTGTACTGGCCTCAGTACTGACGCTCCTCTTTTTCCTTTGCCCTTTGTCGGCACCCCTTTTTGTTTTAGCAGGTTTGAGATCGCCGTCGTTAGCAGGGTTACCCTTCCGGCTTGGCCTGGGCAGGGTTATAGACGCCATTGGTTATTCTTCGAGGCTCTTAGCCCCATTTGCATCTGGTCCGTAGTCGGACGCTCTATCGTTTTCGAGGTGATTTGGATCTTTGTATATTATATCTGTATTATTGACTCATGGAGTCGCTGATGTATATATCTGTTATGTGGGTCCTATCGAGGACTGATGTGTAATGGTATTACTTCGTTTTCCACCCGCACGAAAGTGCCTGGTGGGCGTCCTTGAATCGTTTCTATGCGGGTTCGGCGGAAATCGCTAGGACTTGCATAGGGCCGATTTGAGGGTGTTACACTCTCCATCGCTCCGCCCTGATGAACCTCGGCATGGTTGGGGCCTCCCTCGCATAGGGAGAACAAGGTACTTCAAGGCAACTCGATAAATCGCCACGCCGTTGCAACAACCCTCGGCACGGAGGACACAGCCGACGATCACTGTCAGCGCATCAGGTGCAATTTCCAAACTCCAAACCACGAGACGATGCAGGAAACAACATGATGAAATATAGGGCCGATAGGTCAAGGGAAGTGCATAGAAGCTGAAGATATCATGATGGTGAAAGCGAGGATGAGTACGAGCTATGTTGGGCTAATTGCTTTACCCAGCAGGTTCACAAAACCCCAATACCCAAGGACTTTAAGATTCCTCACGATTGTCAACAGTACGACGGTCTCCAAGAACCCGAAGCATGGCTAGCAGATTACCTGGCAACCGTCAAGCTTCAGGGTGGTTCTATGGCTACCGCGATGCAAAGCTTGTAGCTACACTTAAGCGGCGCTGTCCTCGCATGGCTCAAGCAGCTACCCGAAGAATCCATCAGCAGCTGGAACGACCTCGAAGATAAGTTCATCCAAAACTTCACATCCACGTTCAAGCGACCCGCATCCTTGGAGCAATTACGAGCGTGCAAACAGAAACTCGGAGAGCCGATACGAGCATCTATACAATGGTGGAATATCATCAAGAATTCAGCTGAAGCTATATCTGACGAGAGGGCAATCGATGCATTCAACGACGCCCTTCGTCGAAGTTGAGAAACTAGGGCAGGTCAAACCCAAAACAATCTCGCAATTAATGGACATAGCAAATCGCTGGGCGGATGGAAAGATGCAATAAACAACAAGCGAGGACGATCACCTGAAGAATACTGAGACAAACGCAATAATGATAGGAGAATACGCAACAACGATGGATACGGTGGGCCTAGCTATGTCACGGCTGGATTTTCAGGAGGAGACAACCAAAGAAATGATGATCGCAGCAGTGGGTACCGCAATAACAGAGAAGACACTGATGGAAGCCAATGTGCACAGCGGTACCAGCCAAGGGTTTAGGATCCCCCAATGTCCCTGCTATAGATGTTGGAAGGGCCCTGTAATATAAACTTCTACATCGACTCTGCAGGAAGAAGGCGATCGAACCACCTCATGAAGGACTGCCACACTTTCTTAAAAATGCAGGAGGTATGTACTGCAAAAGTGACGGAAGAAGCAAACCAAAGATATGTTGCCACACCTGGAACCCTAGCTATTGGATTGGGAAGTACATATTAGTTGATGTGGATGATGAAGGGATAGCGTGGGGCAATGAGTTGAGGATCAAGGTTGTTGTCAAGGTTGAGCAGTAACTTCTCTGTGGTGTTAGCTTGAAGGAGAGTGATGATCAGGATGAGGGAAATTGGTTTGATCTGAAATATGAGAGGTGCCACATTTTTGCTTTGATTGTGGTCGTATAGTTCATTCAATAGATGGTTGTCTAGCTGACAAAGAGGAAGGAAAATAGTAGGGAGAGTGGCATCGTGCCACACCGAGAAGATATCAGAGATTAGCGCCACTAGCTCGACCCTCGGTGTCCTTAGTAAGTTACAATAGTCATCCAGCTGGTTTAAATTACAGATGTAGAAATGGTGGTTTTGTCTGTGACCTGTCTCCGCGTAGAAATCTAGCCAATGACTATGGCTACTCTAGTTCGTCCAGCACTGGCGGGTATGACCTAAGGAGAGAGCGTGGAGAGGTTACAAGCCTGAATAAAGGAGGCATATCAGATGCTCGTGACAAGAAAGTAGTCGATGAGCCTGTGGAGATTGCACCTAGAAAGTATAATGGTGGTACTTATGTCAGGAGGCAAAGGAAGTCTAGGACTTCCCCAGCTATCCCTAATAATCTAGTGCCACTAGGCATTAGGAGCAAGAAGCGTGGTGTAAAGCATGTGTGGCAGCCAGTCACGGTGCAAGTTGTGGGATAAGGGAGCTCGAAATCGGCAGAAAAGAAGCAACATACAACCTTTGTCTTTGACAGACTTCAGACCCCATTAGTGGACCCTGAGCAGCAGGGCCGTCAGGGGTAATGGATCTCCTAGGCCTAAACTATCGCACACTGGGGTTAGACGCGACAGTGGGCAGGCTTCGAGACCTGTGTAGGTAGTACAACCTAGTGGTGGTCTTGCTTTGTGAAACCAAGAAACAGGCTAGGGAGATGTACAAGATTAAGTGGAGCCTTGGTTTCACTAATGGAGTAGCGGTGGATTGATGTGGGAGGAGTAGGGGTCTAGCTTTGTGGTGGCGGGAGGGTGTGGACATAGCAATCAGTCCATGGTGCCAGTACTATATAGATGCTAAGATCACCGTTGATGGTAAAATCATGGAGTTTAGTGGAATTTATGGGGAACCACGCACAAAATTGAGAAGAAAAAATTGGGAGATTCTGCAGTATTTGAAGTCACACGACAACTTACCGTGGTTATGCACCGGCGACTTCAATGAGGTGACCATGCAGAGTGAGCATCTCGGTGGCAACCCAAGAAACCAGTCGCATATGTCAGCTTTTCATGAATGCTTGGCTCATTTGTGAGTTGGTGGATCTTGGCTATAAAGGCTACGACTTCACATGGAATAACAAGCGCGAAGGAATTGACAATGTCCAGGTCCATCTTGATAGAGGAAAGGCGATGACGTCGTTCCTGGATATGTTCCCTCTAACTTGTGGAGCATATTGTCACTGAGGAATCGGACCACATGGCACTGTTAATTAAAGTTTGTGAGAATCTGCCAATTCGGAAACCCCTGGCTCTCAAGGGTTCATGTTTCAAGAGATGCGGTTAAAGCACGAGAGTACTACGAGGAAACATTCAAGACGATGTGGGATAATAGTTCTGCCCGTAGTGGTGGGCTAGAAGCGCTGTGGCGACAGCTACCTACGAGATGTCTCTGCAGATATTAAAAGGTGGAGCTACAAGACCTTTGGATCAGTTAGAGCAGAAATCAAGCGGCTACGAAGCCAGCTGGAAAGGGCATGTGAGGGGGAAAGGATGCATGGTACCTCACCGAATATCCGTGATCTTGAACAAAAATTGCATAAAGTGTTAACGTTCGAAAAGGAGGAGATCATGTACCACCAACGCTCCAGGCAGGAGTGGATGAGGGCCGGATATAAGAACACAAAGTTTTTCAGAATCGTGCATCACACAGGCGGCACAAAAACACTATCCGGTGCCTGAGGAGGGAAGATGGATCCCTGTGCAAAACCAACGAGGGTATGAGTGATATGGCATTGGCTTTTTATCACTCTTTGTATGCATCAGAAGGTTCCACGGGGGATAGTCAGATCCTTAGCTTGATCGACATGCTTGTTACTGATGATATGAATCGGGTCTTGATAGCTGAACTTTCAGACAAAGATGTATTGGAAGCTCCTTTCCAAATGGGTCCAATAAAGGCCCTAGGGCTAGATGGGATGCCGACCCTTTTCTACCAGAAACACTAGACCATTTTGAAACCACATGTCTGTGCTACGGTTCAAAGATTTTCTGACGGGAAGAGCTTGTCCGGATGATTTCAATGACACTATCCTAGTTCTGATTCCGAAGATCAACTCACTAGAGTTGCTCTTTAAGTTTAACCCCATTAGCCTCTGCAATGTGTTATACAAAATAGCTTCGAAGGCGGTGGTGAACATGCTCAAGAAAATACTGCCAATTTTGATATCAGAAGAGCAAAGCGCTTTTGTCCCTGGAAGGCTTAAAACGGACAATGTTTTTATCGCATACGAGTGTGTCCATGCTATCAGAACTAGGAAGAGGAAGAAACCCGTGTGCTCTGTGAAGTTAGACATGATGAAGGAATATGATAGGGTGGAATGACGATTTTTGGAGAAGATGTTATTAAAGATGGGTTTCTCGCAGATCTGGGGGGACATGATCATGCGATGTGTTAGCTCAGTCAGGTTCTCTGTCAAGATCAATGGGTGAGTTTCAAAGCCTTTTCAGCCTTCGAGAGGTTTACGATAGGGGGTACTCTTTCCCCTATTTATTACTCTTCTGTGTTGAGGGTTTCTCAGCGCTGCTTCGACTTTCTATGAGGCGGATGTCGCGGACATCTTGAAAATACCAACTGGTAGAGCTGGATCAGAGGATTACATGGCATGGAATTACATAAAAAATGGCATTTATGGGGAACCACGATCAGAGGGTGTGGACATATCAGTCAGTCCGTGGTGCCAGTACTATATAGATTCTAAGATCACCGTTGATGGTAAATCATGGAGTTTAGTGGAATTTATGGGGAACCACGCACAGAATTAAGAAGAAAAAATTGGGAGATTCTGTAGTATTTGAAGTCACAGGACAACTTACCGTGGTTATGCGCCGCCGACTTCAATGAGGTGACCATGCAGAGTGAGCATCTCGGCGGAAACCCAAGAAACCAGTCGCATATGTCAGCTTTTCGTGAATGCTTGGATCATTTGTGAGTTGGTGGATCTTGGCTATAAAGGCTACGACTTCACATGGAATAACAAGCGTGAAGGAATTGACAATGGAGGAAAGGCGATGACGTCGTTCCTGGATATGTTCCCTCTAACTTGTGTGGAGCATATTGTCACTGAGGAATCAGACCACATGGCACTATTAATTAAAGTTTGTGAGGATCTGCCAATTCGGAAACCCCTGGCTCTCAAGGGTTCATGTTTGAAGAGATGTGGTTAAAGCACGAGTGTACTACGAGGAAACATAGACGTGGGATAATAGTTCTGCCCATGGTGGTGGGCTAGAAGGGCTGTGGTGGCAGCTATGAGATGTATCTACATATATTAAAAGGTGGAGCTTCGAAACCTTTGGGTCAGTTAGAGCAGAAATCCAGCGCGGCTGGGGAGGAGCCAGCGGAAAGCGCACGTCAGGGGGCAAGGATGCAGGGTACCTCACCAGAGGCCCGTGATCTTGAACAAAAACTGCATGAAGTGTTCAAAAAGGCGGAGATAATGTAGCGCCAATGCTCTAGGTAGGAGTGGATAAGGGTAGGAAACAAGAACACAAAGTTTTTTCAGAATTGTGCGTCACGCAAGCGGCGCAAAAACACTGTCCGTTGCCTGAGGAGGGATGATGGATCCCTATGCAAAACCAATGAGGGTATGAGTGATATGGCACTGGCTTTTTATCACTCTCTATATGCATCAGAAGGTTCCACGGGGGACGGTTAGATCCTCAGCTTGATCGACAGGCTTGTTACTGATGATATGAATCGGGTCTTGACAGCTGAACTTTTGTACAAAGAGATAATGGAAGCTCTTTTCCAAATGGGTCCAATAAAGGCCATGAGGCTATATGGGATGCCGTCCCTTTTTACCAGAAACATTGGACCATTTTGAAACCACATGTCTATGATGCTGTTCGAGATTTTCTAGCGAGAAGAGCTTGTCTGGATGAATTCAATGACACTATCCTAGTTCTGATTCCAAAGATCAACTCACCGGAGTTGCTCTCTCAGTTTCACCCCATTAGCCTTGTACGAAGTAGATTCGAAGGCGGTGGCGAACAGGCTCAAGAAAATTGTGCCAATTTTGATATCAGAAGAGAAAAGCGCTTTTGTCCCTGGAAGGATCATAACGGACAAATTTTTTATCGCATACGAGTGTGTCCATGTGATCAGAACTAGTAAGAGGAAGAAATCCTTGTGTGATGTGAAGTTAGACATGATGAAGGCATACGATTGGGTGGAATGGCAATTTTTGGAGAGGATGTTATTAAAGATGGGTTTCTCACAGATCTGGGTGGACATGATCATGCGATGTGTTAGCTCAGCCAGGTTCTCTATCAAGATAAATGTGTGTGTTTCAGAGACTTTTAATCATTCGAGAGGTTTACGACAGGGGGATCCTCTCCCCCTATTTATTCCTCTTCTTTGTTGAGGGTTTCTCGGTGTTCCTTCAACAAGCTCAATTGGAGAGAGAGATGGCTCGTGTTAGTTTTGGTTCTCAAGGCCCAACTATAACCCACCTCCTTTTTGCCAATGACAACATCGTTTTCTTGGAGGCTAGTTCGAGCAATTTAGGGACGCTGAAGAGGATCCTTCATAATTATGAGTCTTGCATGGGACAGCGGAGTAACATGCATAAATCCTCTATCTATTTCGGAAAAGGGTGTAATGATGTAGCACGGGGTGATCTCAAAATCATCTTGGGCATACAATGTGTGGCTCTTTCTGAGCGCTATCCTGGGTTACCAACAGTAGTGAGCTAGTCTAAAAATGGTGCTTTCAAACATCTTTTAGACCGCTCGCGAGGAAAGGTAGCTGCGTTGAAAGGCCAAGGTTTATCTAAGGCGGGAAACGAGATTTTGGTGAAATTTGTGCTCTAGGCGGTACCCACTTATACCATGGGTTTTTTCAACTTACCAAGGGACAGGGTGGGGAGTTAACCTCAATATCTTCTCAGTTTTGGTGGGGTGATGGTAAGGGCAAGCACAAGGTCCACTAGATTGGTTGGGAGAAGATGTGTTCTACCATGCGCAACAGTGGTATGGGTTTCGGAGACTATGGTGATTTTAATCAAGCTTTACTGGCCAAGCAGGTATGGAGATTAGTTACTAATCCAGATTCCCTTTGCATGCGGGTTTTAGGTACTTCATGGTAGCCACATGTCCTAAGCGTGCCTTGTAAAGATGGAAAAGTAGCCTACTTGGCAGGGAACTGCTCAAGGAAGGCGTGGTGTGGAGGGTTGGGGATGGCCAGAAGATCGATGTGTGGAACCACAACTGGATCCCTCGATCAACCCTACAAAGACCTTTTATTTTCAGGAGGGCTAGGCTGGGATGTGGAAAAACTCCAAGAGACTTTCTATGAGGCGGATGTCGCGGACATTTTGAAAATACTCCCTCCGTTTCAAAATATAAGATGTTTTAGCTTTGTGAAAAGAGTGTATCTAGACATCCTTTAGTGTGTAGATTCATGCAGATTTAGAGTGAACATACACACTAAAAGAAGTCTAGATACATTCATTTCACAAAGCTAAAACATCTTATATTTTGAAACGGAGGGAGTACCAATTGGTATAGCTGGATCAGAGGATTACATGGCATGGAATTACACCAAAACTGGCATTTTTAGTGTTTGGTCCACGTATCACCTCAAACAACATCTCAAACGCATGGCGGTAGGCTCAGCTATCTCCTCTCTGAACTTAAGCGAGCACCATGGGTGGCTCTCTCTTTGGGCTGCAGATGTACCTAGCAAGGTAAAAGTGCGCTGCTGGAGGTTAATTAGAAATGGTTTGGCTGTTGGAGAAGAACTAAAGAGGAGGAAGATTAAGGAGGGCTTGCGGTGTGTCATGTGCAACATAGACGAATCGATCATGCATAGATTCTGGTCGTGTCCTCATTCTGTCAATTCCTGGGATGTGCTGAAACAAAGAACATCTCTGCAAATGTCGTCGCCTCCTGGAAACGTCAGGTCGCAAGGAGCCCTACAGAGCTGGTTACTTGATTGGCTTGGAGCACTGACGACGAAGGAAATAGCGGTTGCTATGACAACTTTCTATCAAATGTTGCTGGCACAAAATGACGCCCGTGATGAGCCGATGATTGAGGTTCTAGAGAAGTTGGCCCGCCGAACCCTGGCTTTAGTCGAGGAGTGGTGTGCTCTGAAGGAAGTGAAGCCGAGGCAAACCGGGCAGAATGTGGAGCACTGGCTCCCGCCTGCTGAGGGCTGGTTTAAAGCTAATGTTGATGGGGCATTTTGTCAAGGGGAAGGTCATGGAGGTGGGGGTGTGGTTCTTCGGGATCACCATGGCGTAGCTTGTGCAGGAGCTACCTGTTTTTTTCCCTCAGGTGACTCAGAGAGGACTGAACTCTTAGCATGCCGTGAAGCTGTCAAGGTGGCCAAGGAAATAGGAGTCGATAGGATCGAGCTGGAGACGGACTGCATGGGAGCGATGACAAAGTTGAATGCAGTGGGGCTTGAATGGTCTATTCATGGACCCCTAGCAGTGGCGAAGGACGAACAAAAATTGAGGTCGGGCGAACTCTAAACTATAATCAAAATTGATGCAAAAAATCAAAATTGTTGAGACACATTTATGAATTATATGATCTTAAACACAACTACTTCGTATAATGGTAATTGCAGCTTATTTAAATATAGTAGAACCTACAAACGTACCGATAATGAAGTTTTAATGCCGTCTAGAAGTCACAATGGCAAATCTCTACCTTTTTTTTTTTGAAAATCTTGATGTATCGGCATATTATCACTCTCATGTGTGATTGGTTTAGAGTTACTTCCACTAGAAATTGGCACAAAATACCTTGTCAAACCTGTAATTCATAATTCACAAATTCCAAATTCATCAAATAAGACACTAGTATTCTGCCGGATTGCAAAAAAGAAATAAAATAAGTGTACCTAGGAATTTTCCATTTAGATATTTGGGAATTCCAATACATTATAGAAAGCTAAAGAATGGGGAATGAAAACCGGTCGAAGACAGATTAGAGAAAAAGTTAGCTTGTTGGCTAGGTAAATTATTATCGTACGGATATCATTTGATCCTAATCAATTCGGTGCCAGCAAGCTTGCCAATGTTTATATTGTCCTTTATGGAGATTCCTAAAGGGGTTCGAAAGATATTAGATTTCTTTTGATCTCGCTTTTTTTGGCAAAGTGATAAACATAAGAGAAAATATTGCCTAACTAAGTGGAATATCATCTGTAGACCTAGGGATCAAGGGGGTCTGGGAGTGGAGGTATTACAAATAAAAAACAAATGTTTACTCAGTAAGTGGTTGTTTAAACTTTTAAATGAGGAAGGAGTATGGCAAGAAGTAAAAATAAATACCTTCACTCTAAAACACTATTGCATGTGCAAGCAAAACCTATAGATTCCGCTTTCTAGAAATGCCTCATGTGTGTGAAAGATGAGTGTTTGCTCATGGGTCATTTATTATTGGAAATTGTCAGGGTACACGCTTATGGGAAGATACTTGGTTAGGAGAAACTCCTTTAGCTATTCAATATATATCGCTCTATAATATTGTGCAAAGAAACAAATTTCTATTGCACATATTGTTTCTCTTAATCCTTCTAATATTACATTCTGTAGAGAACTCATTGGATATAGATGGTAAAGATGGCTTCATCTAGTTCAGTGTCTCATGGATATACATATATCCGATGGGGTAGATCAATTTAGATGGGATGTATGGCCATTAGGTGGTTTGTCCGTTAAATCAATGTATTTGGACTTATTAAGCAGACACACAACGTTCCTACGCAAGTACATTTGGAAAATTAAGTACCGCTGAAAAATATAAGTTCCATCTAGTTCTTAAACCGCAAAGTTGTTTTAACCAAGGATAACCTAGCTAAAAGAAATTGGCAAGGAAACAGAAGTGTTGTTTTTGCGAAAAAATGAGACGATACAACATTTATTCATTGAGTGCCCGTTTGCAATTTCTGTATGGTGAATTGTACATATGGCTTTTAATTTGTCACCCAAATATTATTAAGAATTTATTTGGGAACTGGCTTCATGGAGTGGATAAATATGAGAAATTAGGAATACGAGTGAGTGTTTGCGCTTTACTCTGGACCATATGGAAAATAAGAAATGATTTGGATTTTAACAGGGCATCAAACTCTTCTTTATGCAGGTTATTCCTTGACCACAATGGATCCGTATGTGGTCTTTTATTTAGTCGGAGGAGTGTAGGCCGGCCATGGCTATTGTGTACAGCCGCTTGGAAATGGTTGCACACGATTTATTCAGCCAGCGTGGCTGGTGTTTTAATAATAGAATATCATGTTGATATGTCATTCTTCCTCGTTACTTGCTTTCTTTAGGTGGCTGATACATGTATCAACACTTTGTGACCAATGAGATGGGATTTTTGTAAGCACTCGATGTAATAAATTTATAGTAAAAGCCATATGCATCAATTGATGCAGAGGCTGCGGCTTTCTCCCCATTTCAAGAAAAACACCCTTTATGTATTGAGTATATAATTTGTTTATCGAATTTTGTCATCCACGATTGTGGTGGATAATTCGATCTCGAAAGACTCTTAGTCCAGGGTTAGAATTCTAGCTAACCATGCCTGAGTTGTATTACCTTGCTTGCAGCAATGATGTGACTTTGTGGCCTGTCTTGTTTAAGGGTTGGGGTCATATTCTCTTTAGAAGAGTCTACGTGGTGGGACTTGAATCTTTAGAAGCAATACCATTGTGCCAAAATTCATTTGGTAATTATTTTGGGGCCAAGACAGGTTGAGATGGAAATTGGGCTCTAACAGATTAGTTTATATTCACTTTTTTCACGTAGCTTCGAAAACTAGTGGTACATGGTAAACTTTTGTCTACAAATGGAGCTGCTTTTGCAAATAGAGGTACTTCTTCATTTTAGCAACTGGGGAATGTATATTATCTGCTTCATTAGAAGCAAGACCATTTTAGAATCTCTAGGGCTTATATATTATCTGCTTCGTCAACTTTACTCATGATTTTTCATTTGCTTGATCATTTTTATCCTTTACGTTGTTTGTTTGGTGAAAAAAACTAGGATGCGGGAAGAAAAGGAGACATGAAGCAACAAGCTTGGGAATAGGGAACCTGCTAACATGTAGTTCACATTTTCCATTATTTACATCTTGCACTTGCTGATGATGGTAGTTGCCGACTCATATTGGCTAAATATTCGTCTCTCTGCTTTGATGGTGACATGAAACTATTTTTCATGTGTCTTAAACTGTATGTTTTCCCTCACGTCCTAAGTGCACATGTAGAGTAAATTTTCCCCTGTTGTTCTACGAAAACTGATAAGTAATCTAATCCTTTGCTATCACCTATCTGTTTGTGATTTAACGAATCTATTCATCCACTCTAAAATGTCTAGTCGCTGGTTCAAACATATGTATAGATGATGGCATCTGAGTATATCCTCCCAAACTTCTTTTGAATATAGTCCTTTTCCTTATGTGTATTGCAATGATGCCACAACATTTGCGTTGCTCAGTTACGAGCAATAAAACTATACATATTTTGATTTTATTCATTTTCTTTTAAAACTGGAAATAAATACATTGTATAACAATTTTTTATTTTGTTCGATGAACTATATATAGCCTATCTAATATCGGCACATGTTGCAATCCTTACCTTTTTCCATGTGAGATATGTGTTTTAGAGATTAAATCACAGTCAGAATCAACATATTTTTGTGCTAGAGCTCATCAAAAAATGGGTTGTCACTTGTGAGTTACATGCTATCTTTCTTGTATTTACTTATGTAATCTTATGCAGCTTGCTATACTTCATGTTTAGATTATAATAATTGATAGGTGGTGTCATGTGTATTTCTGGAGGTACATTCCATTTCTTCAATTCTTGGATGCCCGTCTAGTTCAAAAATTACTGTTCTATCTCAACAAATGTACCAAGATGAATCGTGCAATGTTGCACTTCCCAGATTGTTTCTCTTTTTAGATTCTATCATCATATCATCTCACTTAAGAGATTAAAATTTGAAGTTACATATTGTCCGAGTAGGAGCTACTTTTCAGTATGTATAGTCGTTCTGAAAATGAGAAGTTTACTTTTCATATTGATTTCCTCCGTCTAAAGGTTATTTCTCATGGCACAAGGTTAAGCACAGTAGAAACATCTATAAAGCGATTGACAACTTGAAATTTTATTATTGCATAGCGATGTTCATGGACGTATCATCATTCGAATGTACATTCTTTTTTGTAGTTATCATTTCGGATTTCAAACAATCACTATTTGTGGAACTGGAGGGGTGGCTTTGTATAGAGATGGATGTGTCAGCAGCTCAGCAACATGAAATTTAGGATAATCCACATTTTTTCATTACAAATTCGTATTTAAGGATGCCCAAGGAGAGAATCAATTTTGTGCTTTGGCCTCAGATATAAGCTATTTTGATAGTACTAGATGAAATGGATGATAGCATGTTGCTTTAGTGTTATTCCTTCAATCTCTTTTCTAATATGCATTTTCATTGATTTTTCTCCGCGAGATGTGTTTTGATTTCATCCCCCTTTTGATGGTCACTTCTAACCTACACTTATATGCTTCATTGTTGTGTTGAACATGCATAGGAGCTCCAAGAAGTCCCTTATTGGAGAGGTGCATGTTGCCCTCTTCTGCTCAAATTTATTCAGTTGCATGCATTAATTGGATTTTTAGTTGTGTTATGTGGTTGTTTTAGATGCATAATTGAGAAAAAAACTAAAATTGTCCTACAAAAAAGAAGTGACAGTTCTCCTCGTTATTATAATATGTAAAACATGTGATATGCTTTAACTTGCTAGTACCATATGAGCCAATTTGCAATTTTTGACTATTTATTTGGCAATGAGGAGAAATGATCTTCGGCATATTATTTTCAAATCTATTGATGGTTCAAACCACATAATGCAAAATAAGATAGTACATTTTGTGGCTCTATGATTTTAATGTATTTTCATGAGGTCATAAGAAGGGTGCACACACTAGAGTTTTTTTATTTTTTGAAAGGGAACCACACTTTATTAAGCAAAGAAAACCCGACTCATTAAAAACCTTCCAGTCCCCTTAGGTACCCTGACGTCTGAAAACTTGCCCGCAAATCAGCACAGAGTATTGGTTACAGATTACAGTCATGGGCAACCAGTATCTGATACGTAGATCGGTGTTGCACCAGATAAACTACCAGAGGCTCCTGACTTGCCCAATTGGGCTAAACTATGCACTGCGAGATTGCTACTACGAGGAACCTTAACAACAGAGATTTGAGTGAAGATCTTTAGGAGTTCTCTCGCCTCCTCATACAGACACCAAAACCCCGATCTATCAACCTCATGCCTGGAGAGGACCTGCACCACACAGTTGCAGTTGGATTCGATGGTCGCCGACCAACAATGGAGGTGAATAAGTTGCTTCAGGCCAGCAATGAAAGCATGGATCTCCGCCTGTTCCGCAGACATGCAATCATAAATAGGATTCCATTCAGAGAGAGTAACCGAACCAGTGTGATCGCGAATAATGATTCCGATCCCGGCCTTCTTCGAGAGGGCATCCCAACCAGCATCAACATTAGCCTTGACTTCGCCAAACCGTGGAGCCACCTAGAGCCCATTGGGTCCGCATGCACTGAAGAACTGCCAGGGAGAAGTGGAGACTTACCCTTTTCATCCACCTTTGGATCAACGTAGGAATTAAAAGAGCTGGGGTAATTCACCAGGTAAGGGACATAAGCAGTTACCGACGGTTTTCCATCACCGTGCACAATATTGTTTCTATGGTGCCATACACGCCAGAAGAGAAAGATAAATTTTGCTCGCATTTCAGCTGTAAGCTTCTGAAGGAGGACAAGAAGCCACTCCATGCCCGCGCCAGAGAAGGCCTCCTCCGAGGGTAGGACCTAGGAGTTCCTGAGCTCCGATCAGAGAGCTCTAGCTATGGTGCACCGAACCAGAGCGTGGTGCCCATCCTTAGTTTCTCTTCTGTAGATAGAACATATAGGATCCACACGTGGAATACGGTGGTGCAAATTTTGCTTCATAGCAAGAGTAGATGTCGCTGCCTTCCACGCAAAAACATTTAACTTTTGCGGAACCTTAGCCTTCCATATCACATTCTAGATGCCTCTATCCCCCATTGGCTCAGAGCTTGATTGACCTCCACTGAGCCTGGAGTAAGAGGGGGCCATGCCAAGTCGATATGCAGACCGAACCGAAAAGAGGCCGTTGCTTTCCGGCAGCCACGCCACAAAGTCATCGCATTGTCTAGCGAGGAGTTTTATGGACATGACCACATCAGCATCCATAGGGGGGCAGCAGGACCGGACCAGATTCACGTCCCAAGTCCTCGTATTCTGGTCGATAAGTTCGGACACCCAAGGCCTGCGACAGTTTCCCAACCTCTTAGAGACAGAAGGAGCATCAAGCCGGGGAAGCCAATTATCTCTGAAGATTTTCACTTGTGTCCCAGAGCCAATCCTCCAAATCACCCCTTTTTAAGTAGGTAAAGGCCATGCATGAAACCCTGCTAAGACTGCGAGGTGTTCTGGACAAAGACAGTAACAAGGAGGTTTCCAGACGGGTAGTACTTATCTTTAAGAATCCTTGCACATAAACTGTCGGGGTAATGGATCAATCTCCAAGCTTGTCAAGCGAGCAGCTCCTGGTTAAACATACGGAGATCTCGGAATCCCATGCCACCTTGGCTCTTAGGCTTCGTCAACTTTTCCCATGAAAGCCAGTGCATACGCCGGCGGTTCTCCTCATTGCCCCACCAGAAGTCACGAACAATTTTAGAGAGATCCTCAGTCAGACCCGCAGGAAATTTGAACACCCCCATTGCATACGTAGAGAGGGATTGCAAAACTGCCTTTATGAGGATTTCTTTTGCAGCACTTGACATATACTTCTCGACCCAATCATTTGCTTTTTTCGAAAATCTCTCCTTAGTTTTCTGAAGCTTGCCCTTCTTTAAATGTCCCTCAGGAACAGGGAGTCCAAGGTATTTTTCCTTGAAGCACAATGTCTCATATTTCAGAATACCTTTGATTTCATCCTCAGTACTAGAGGCCACTCTATCGCCATACAAAATGGAGCATTTGCCCAGGCTAACAAACTGCCCAGTACTCTTCTCGTATCTGTCGAGGATGGACTTGATCACTGAGGCTTGGTTGACTGATCCCTCAAAGAATAAGAGGCCAGCATCCGCGAAAAGAAGGTGAGAAACACCCAGTCCCCTTCTACTTAGATGTAGCTCATTGAGAGCACCGTCATCAATTTCCTTCTGGATTAGGCGAGAAAGGCCGTCGGCAACAAATAAGAACAAGTACGGAGAGAGGGGATCACCTTGGCGTAGACCGCGCGTAGGAGTAAAAGGGTCCAACGTATTTCCGTTAAAGCGAATAGAGTAGCGTACGGTGGTGACACATGCCATCACCCACCGAATCCATTGACTTTGAAAGCCCAGTTTCGCTAAAACCCCTTCCAAAAACCTCCAATCCACACGATCATAGGGCTTGGCCATGTCCAACTTATACGCACAGAAGTTCTTACGAGCAGTAGAACCTGTCTGGATAGAGTGAATGCACTCAAAAGCAACCAGAGCATTATCAGTAATGAGTCTTCCTGGAATAAACACACTTTGAGTTGGCGAGATGATGTCCTGTAGCATTGGCTGTAGGCGGTTCAAGAGTCACAACAAAATGAGCAGTAAAACTTTTTGTACTTCTTGGGCCAACAACTTGAGAATGAGGAGATTGGCAAACTTGCCCAGGGAGATGTAGTTCTGTCAGATCCACACATGTTTTGCTCACACATTATCCCACTGTTTTATACCATTGTAAGCTCGCAAAGTTGTCAATTAACTTGTTTCTTTTCTAGATGTACGTGTTATGATTTCTTTGCTTTGGGCTGGCAGACAATGAACTCAACTCTTCGCTGATGTTTTCTGCTTGGGGCTGGCAAGTTAAACTCAATAATATTCTCAATTGATGTTTTAAATTCTTGTGGATTCGTTAATTAGGGGCGAATGTTGTTTGTGGTTCAAATATACGTTTGGCTAGGTTTATATAGAAGCTTGGGAGTCATTTGAGCTTTTTCCCGGTACACAATAATAAATACATGTCAGCTAAGTAGGATGGACGATGATTACTAGTAGAGAGAGAAGGGGATAGAGATTAACATGATCCAGAAAGTCGCCTTGACTGTCGATGACCTCGCGGACATGGAAGACAATGATTGTGCAAACAATCACCTTGAGACCTTCTCTCGTCATTGGATCCAACTTTTCCTTTGCACGATGATTCACTTTGCTTGGTTCAATTCTTATTATAGATTGAACATTGTAGGAGAAAGCACCAACCACGAACACAACACTTTGATTGCCAGCAACGAGAGACCGTCGGATGTCCCCTACCAAAAAACTCATCTTTGACCCTTATCAAGTCTTTTCAAGAAATGTGAATGTCGTCACTTGTGAAGGACATGCAAAAGCGTGTAATGCCATCAAAATATTTCACACAATAAATTATTTTCTTTAGAATGGAAATGTTTAAAATGCTCAATTATTTTCTTTAGAATGGAAATGTTAAAATGCTGAAAGATGATGATATTTTGTGCTCACCCTGGCAGGTGCTTGAACTATGTTCAGCTGAACATTCTCGAGATATGTGTGTGTTCTTGAGCAAAGTAAGAACATCATGTCCATCTAAATCAATAAATAGTCAGACCGTATTGATATCTTTGACTTAAGGCGTTAACAATAAAATGTACGTGTAAGGCCATGTCCTCAACCTTGCAAAGCACAGACACCTGATAAATAAATCATGTAGAAGTCCTCTTGCCAGGCCTGAATAGGAAAGAAGTAACAGTGCATATGTGTGCAGCTAAAATCAGTGACAAGGCATAAACAGTTTTTGTTATGTTCCACAGTCCGAACTACCATTGAATAATAGAAGTAATAGGCTCCATACAGCAGGTGGATGTTGCCTTCATCGCATAGCAGCAATTTGTATGGTAATTGAGAGCTAGGCTTCTTGAGTTGGGTTTGAGATAGTTATAAATATGTATACGTCCACACACATAAGATCTATACTCTACTGTATATTTAGCTCATCGAATCGCTCATATTCTCCGGTCCTCTCCATCAGGTTCGCCTCATATACACTACTCTTTCTTGTTTTTTATCCAGGCTTGGGAGGTAGTCCCTCTGTTTCAAGATGTAAGGCATCTAAGATTAGTCAAAAGTCACAAAAACAGCTAAGAACCAAAGATACATCATGGGAGAATGTAGTACACGCATAGCTTCCCGCAAATTTTAACTCCGACATAAACGTCCAATTTTCAGTCCGCCTATTCTTGTCCTAGCTAGAGACGAGTCATCATGTGGGTGGCGCGGTTTGATGTTGCAGTGGTTGATAGACGACACGCTAATATCTCCGTTCTGCTGTGACCTCAGCAAACGCTCCCCTTCAGGAGCGTATTGAACTGACACCATTGTGCCTCCTTCAGGAGCGTATTGAACTGACACCATTGTGCCTCCTTCAGGAGCGTATTGAACTGACACCATTGTGCCTTAATGCTCGAAAACATCTAACATGTGAATACATAAAGAGATTAGTCATGGCACCAAACAAGAAGAAAGGCAGGGAACATGAATCTAATGTCCCTTAAGGCTGTTTAATTGGGCTGTTGGAAATGATGATTCACTACTGTAGGCTGTAGCGGCATTGTTCTACATGCGTTATGTTTGCTTAATTCAAGTGTATTTGAAGTGATCGATTGAGTGTAGCCCAAGCTACACATAGCTTTTTTTCCAAAAATTCAAAAAACTGTAGTTTGAATATTCAAAAAAATCTGAACAGATACCTCATATTGGGGGCTACCAAAAAGGACAAAATCTGACAGGTTTGGGAGATTTGAATTTTCACTATTCACTACTTTAGATGTCAAATTTTGTCATTGTTGTGTAGTCTTAATTATAATATAATTTTAGTTGAGATTTTCCAGGTAGATGAAGTACAATATTACCTACATCTATATATATTTTTAGATTTTCTGAATCTTCAAAATGCCATTTATGATTTTTTCAAAAAATGGGTTATGTGTAGCTCGAGCTACATTTGTCCGCACTCAGACATTATCCCTTAAAGCTAGTGTGATCTTGTGTGGATATGTGGAAAGTTAAGTATGTCATGCATTATTTTTTGTATATAAAATCTTTATCTTTGATATCAGACAATTTAGCTGATAGGTTAATACTATTTATACTCTGAACTACATATATGAACCATTTGTTGGCTTTGTTCTCCATATTACTGCAGAGATTCAAAAGCGCAATACTTATTCTTCATTTAAAAAGATGTAGCCTTTGTCAAGACTAGTTGATTCTGAGCAAGATAACAATTGTTCAGAATATGAATATAAAGTAATTAAGTCTCGGGAACCAGGAACACTTTCGGAGAAGATTATGTGCATGGCTTGGCTTCCTACGAAACATAACTCTCTCTACTTTATGTACATGTATATTTTGCATTTGTTCTCCTTTGAATGAATGATGTTGTACTTTGCACTTTGCCCTGCAGAACGTTCCAGTGTTGATGTACCCAAAGCCTTGCAATCCGAGCGTTCATGGACACAGACATAGACACACATACAAGCACATATCAACCCACGAACCAGTGTCTCATGTTCTAAAATCCTAATACATATTTGCTCCATGAGTGTGTTCAATCAACACCATTACATATTCGTCTTTGCAACATCATCACGAGAAGAATGGTAGGGAATATTTGTGCGAAATACTGGTGTCGTGCAGAACAGAGTGCTGACAGAAAAGCACAGACATATCAGATGATACAAGCTAGATCTTGTATACATCAAAAGATGGAATTACCGGTGCCTCCTAAGCCTGAATTCATGGACCATAATATGAATTGTGCATTGAGAAAATACGAACCTCTTGTACATGTGTTAGGGTAAAAGTGGTATCCTGGATCGATTGATATGGAGGTATTCCAGCTTAATGGGATCCCAAAAATTACTCTCCTTTCGTTCTCTTTGTGCTCCACGCCCTTTATATCTCTCTCGGCTAGCTAAAAAATGTGCAGGTATAAGCATCAATTAAGCAGTAGGTAGCAATAATAACTGGGATCACAACTGGACTTCACTACAACATCAAATTTAATTTTTCATTTGAGGGAATCGTCGGATGCAACCCTTAAGTGTTGCATACAGAGATCAACATGTATACAAGTACAACTGCTGCATGCGTTCTACATTTTTTGGGGAATATGAGCCACTTTTTCCTTATTCCCCTCCTGCAATTAATATGCCATTTAACATAATAAACAAAACGTTATCAAGAGACAAATGATAAAACATACTAGAGATGTGTGGTCACAACAATTAGTTCATTAAAATCACTTTATCTCAACTCAAGCTCTCTTCTCTTGTCAAATTACTGAGTTCCTTTTAGGTATTACTCTTCCTCCTACATCACTTCACATGCAAAGGTAAAAAATAAGAGTATGTTCTCGGCAAGCAAGATATTGGCTCCCGAAGCTGATGTTGCACTCATGGAGTGGTGATGCGATGTTTCCCCAATGCCGGACTTAAGGAGAGACCCCTATTTCTTGATAGTGATGGTAACCGTGGGGAACGTGGGATCATAGGAATGTGGTGGTCTCTGACAGTGCTTCCCCGTCTGTGTAGGAAATTCTTCTTCGCAATTTCAGGGAAACCTTCTTGTTGGTGGTGAGTAGGTGGAGTGGTGGACGCATAGTGAGTACTTTCCTTTTCCTAAACTATAGTGTTATTTTGGCAAGTTGGAATTTTTGAGTGGTATTTCAGGACTCTTGCTTTTGACTAATGGTATTATGGCAATTATATTGGGATAAATATCTTTGAGGTGTGGTTGTCATGCATGAAACCATTCATAAGACTCATGGATGGTGTTTTATTTAAATTTGACTTTTTTTTAGAAAAAAATTGATTTTGAGAAGGCATATGATAAAGTTAATCACTCTTTCTGCAACAAGTGATATGCATGAAAGGTTTTGATCCAAAATGGTGCGAGTGGATTCAAAACAAATTCAAGGAGGTACCGTGGGAGTAGGGTCAATAATGACATTGACCATTATTTCAAACTAGAAAAGGGCCCATGCAGGACGATCTGTTATCTCCCTTGAGCTCCAATATTGTTGTTGATATGTTAGCTATCATAATTGCAAGTGCAAAGGAGGATGTTCAGGTTGGAGGGATCATTACCCATTTAGTTGATGGAGGAGTTTCTCTACTTCAATATGCAGATGCTGCGATTATTTTCATGGAACTTGATATTCAGAAAGTTGTAAACATGAAATTAATTCTATGCATCTTTGAAAAATTAATTAGGATCAAGATTAACTTCTGTAAGAGTGAATTTTTTGTTTCAGAAGGGCAAAATAAGAAGAAAAACCATATAAAGAAATTTTTGGTTGTGAATCTGGTTTGTTGCCTTTTAGATACCTCAGGGTACCTACTGATTATAGAAAGCTTAGAAATTCATAATAAAATCTAGTAGAGCCATGCTTTGAAGGAAATCTTGGATGTTGGTAGACTATACTTCTATCACATGGAGATAGATTGGTTCTCATTGATTATGTTCTGACTAGTATGCCCGTGTTTATGCTATCTTTTCTTGAGATACCTTAGGGGTACAAAAAATATTAGATTATTTTTGATCTGAGATTTTTTTGGTAAAATGATGAGAATAATAAGTATCGTTTAACTAAGTGGAATATTATTTGTAGACCAAAATAGCAAGGTGGTCTATGTATAGAAGTGCTTGAGTTGCAAAAAAGTGTTTACTTAGCAAATAGCTATTTAAAATGCTTAATGAAGAAGGGGTGTTGCAAGAGTTGTTACAAAACAAGTATCTTCTAAACAAGATGTTAGCACAAGTTCAAATAAATCCTACCAATACTCTATGCTAGAAAAGACTAATGTGAGTAAAACGTGAGTTTCGAGCATAAGTTCTTCCAAGATTGGAAATGGAAAAGATCCTAGATTTTGCGAGGATGTTTGGTTAGGACACACGTCTCTTGCCATGCAGTATCCATAGCTTTATAACATTGTACAACAAAACGATATTCTAGTTCACGATGTTTTATCTTAGGTGCAGCTGAACATTGGGTTTAGGAGAGCACTGATAGGGAATAAGTGGACCCCCTGGATTAATCTTTGGCAACGTCTGATGGATGTTCATTTATTTGATGAAGATGATTATCTTATTTGGAAGTTCACTACTTCAGGGTGCTTTCTAGCGTAGTCTTTGTATAAAGATCTAATGAATGACCATCATAGATTTTGTAGAAGATACTTATGGAAGATAAAAGTCCCACTAAAGATAAATGTTTTCCTCTGGTTCCTTCATCGATTTTTTTACTCACAACCTGGCTAAGAGAAATTTGAATGGGTGTAAAAGGTGTTGTCTTTGTGACTCGGAGGAGACCATAGTAATTTTTTCTCTCATCTCCTTTTTATAAAAGTGTTTGGCGAACCGTACTTTTTACCTACAATATTATACCACCAAGCAATATCACTATTATGTTTGGAAACTAGCTAAATGGAATTGACAAGAAAACTAAAACTAGCATACACATATGTGTTTCTGTTTATTTTGGTCTATATGGAAATGCAGAAATAACACTATTTTTAACAAGGCTAGAGGATTCAGCTATGTGTGTTTCTCCTCCCCTCGGATCAGAGGGAGCTTATGGTTACTACACGGAACCGGTTGTTGATGGTTGCACATGATATCTACTCCCGGGTTGGATGGCGGCTAACTGGCAGATGACAAGATGTGTAGCTGTTGTACTCTGTTTTTTATTTTCTGTTGGTTGATATTTGTATCAAGCTTGAGTGATCCTTGAATTGTGTTTGTCGATAATGAACTTTGAATAAAAGGGCTATGTGCATCTATTGATGCAGATCCTTGGAGGTATGTCCCCCTTTTCAAAAGAAAAGGTTGTTCATTATTCTATAAACCATCCCGAGAAATATAAGCATGCATTCATGACATGCGTACTAAGGTCGAAACAATATTAGTATCTGAATAGGAAAGCATGTCTTGCCTAATTTAAATTGTCACACATAAATTATACTCAACGCTCGTACTTAGAATGTTAAAATACTGTCAGACATTTCAAAATTGAGGGAGAATAGGCATGCTGACTATGCGTATATTTTGCGATGTTTTGTAAGAGCCATTGATCTAGCACAAATAATAGCTGCGCTTTGTATGTTAACACTAAGCTACAGGCAATAGTAAAGCTTGGCGCAATCTAACATCGAGCGACCAAGACAAAAAATGCAATTTCATTTGCCAAGGCTGGAGCCAACTTGAATGGTACAGGAGAACCTAAGGCGTCATTTAGCATGCTGATAGCATTGCCAAGCACGCTCTAGTGGTTTCTTGAAAGAGGGAGGCAATGGACCGGCAAACACTCCATTCTTGATGCATTCCAATCCCAAGTGGATAGGTAAATCAAAGAGGAGCAACCAACAGGCGATGCAATTATAGCCAAGAGGTTGGGTAGCTTTGCATGCATGTCACTAGTCTATGCATGGAACGAGTGGAGCACCATACATGCTCTAACCTATTTGATTATTATTTTTGATCCCATGCAGTTAGCTCTCTCTTACTTTGCCTATATGTGTGCATATATATGTAGTCACGGGGCGATCTGGGCTTTACATAAGTTGTTGTTTTTCTTTATAATGTACTTTTTAAGAGCCGGCATGTTCTACATATATTAAGGCACGATATTTTCACGCCTTCTCCTTCGCCCGTCTAACCCGCGACTGCCGCGTGTGCCCTCCTCCCGTGACTGCCGCGTGTGCCCTCCTCCCGTGCGCAGCGTTGCCGCTCGCGTTCAATGGCCCCGACCCGGTCATTGTTTCCTTAGGCCATCTCCAATGGGCCCCCGCAAATGGACGCCGCGGTCCGAACCTGTCCTCCTAGACGAAGCCACAGCCTAACGCGCACCCGCAAACAGAGAGAACAGAGCTGCGGTCCGTTTCGGCGCAAACCGGGCCCAAACCTAGGGCTGGAATGTGGTGGGACGAACGCCGGCCTCGTCCGACCGTGTCCACCAGCGCCTTCAACGGGCCCCACCTGGAGGTGTCCCAGAGGGTTCGACATCGTCCTTTTTAATGGGATTGCCTTGTCGTCCCCATCCACAAAACCCACTCCACTCCACTTCCAGTCCTGGTCAAATGCCCAAAACCTTAGCCGCTCCCTCCCCACCGACAAGCCCTCGCCGGCCGCGACGACGAAGGGGAAGGGGAGCTGGAAGGGCTGGTCCGGCCTGGCCGGAACGACCACGAGGCCTTCTCCTCTGCCGGTGGCGGCTGTGGCCGCCATTCCGTCTCGAGGTCGCTGCCCCGCCGCCGCTCCACCTTCTTCCACGACCCACCGACGCGCACGCCGACGTGCCCGCGCTCCGAGTGGCGCGTGTACGTGAGCCTCAAGGCCGCGCCGCTCGCCGAGACAGGCATGCCCTGTCCATGGCCTGACGTGCACCTGCCAGTGGGGTGGCACCTCAACGGTGCCCGCGTGCCCGTGCTGGCCATCCCAGCCTCGGGCCCTGCACGCCGCCGCGAGATCTGCCGGCGCCGGGCCTTCCTGCCGCTAGATCTACGGCGGGATCCCGCATACGCCATCGACTCTCCGGTCTAGGACCGGTGGTTCGAGGCGGATCACGCGGCACGACGGGAGGCCATTGAGTCCCACCCGAGAACCTCGACGACGATGACGAGGACTACTCGGAGGGGTCGACCGAGGACTCCGCTGTGGTGGACGACGACGACGGCCTCCGGTCCCTGTCGCTGCAGCCCGGCATCCTGGACTGGTCGCGCTACCGGGGCACCGACACAGCACACACTCTCAGCCTCCCCATTTCCCCCCACGAACTCTACCTCCGGCGAGAAGAACAAGCTTCGGCGATGGAGGAGAGCTACCCGGGCGATCCCGCGGCGCCGAACGGCTTCGGCCGGTGCACTCTCTAGCCGTGGGAGGCCTTCATGCTACACGACGTCGGCTACATGGCTACATCGGACTTCTGGTGCCCGCCCGGCTAGAAGCTCAGCGCCGGCAGCGTGCCGGTGCCACCTGTGCCCGAGGACGACAAAATGGTCGAGGAGATCCAGGCCGCCATCACGGTGATGCCGGATCCGGAGCTCGCCGAGCAAAGGAACCGGGAGCTCGCCGCCCATGAAGGCCCGCCCGGCACGCCGCCGAAGCGCAATAACACGGTGGGGCGCTGTCGCTGGTGGAGTGCGCCGGGACGGACGCTCAACGCTGTCCTGGAACACATCCACGCGGGCAACCGCCCGATGCTGGGCTTCCCACGCTCGCCGGTCCCCACGGCGAGGGCAAGGCATGCAGACGAGGCACTACGCACCGTGAAGCGGGAGGCCTTGCCGCCGATGCGCTCGCCTCCGAGGACGAGGTCACGGGGCATCGTCATCAACAAAGCCCGCGCGCAATCATCGCCGACCGGCCGTCTTCGTCTGCGCCATCCGAAGCCGGAGCCGTCGGAATGGGCGCTCCCCGTCGACGAGGACTCCTTCACCATGAGGATGGCGATGGAGCAATCTCTACGGGACGTGCCGCCGATGCCGGAGCCGGACGCCCTTGCCTGGTCCTGGGCCGACTGGGAGCAGGAGGAGGCCGCCCAAATTCGGCGCCACCAGGAGGAGGCCGAGCGCGCGGCCGCCCGTAGGTCTCGCCGCTAGCGCGCCTACCAAGGTGCGCCGCTCATCGTCCTCGACGACAACGACGCCGGCCCTTCGTCCCAGCGGTGGCGGTGGGGCGACGCCGGCTAGGGCAGCTCGCGCCCACTACATCCGCCGAGCGATGACAACAACGGCGGCAAGGCCAACCCCGACTACACGGTGTTCTACCGTAACTTCGGCATGTGAGCGCCGTCGGCATCAGCATCTCCTCGCGATAGTGTATTTTATGTTTTATCATTTTTCTTTTAGCTTAATGCAGCCAAAATTCGGTATATGTCCGAATTTGGCATACTATGTACGAACTCTCGGCTCTGTTTAATTAAAATCGTCTATATTTATCCACTTTTCGCCAAGTTTGATCTAAATTCGGCAGAACCTGAGAACTCGGCATGAGAACGCGAGTGAAAAAAGCCTATTCCTAAGCTGAAAGTTGCATTCGTCCGGCGCTAAATAGCGCCGGATTTCGGCACGGGAGCGCCCAACGAGTGGGAGGTGCTCTTAAACATTATCCAATCAGGCAGCCTACCATGCTCAGCGGCGCTCGCTGCGACAGTATGTCGATTTGGCCACCACGCTGCATATATCGAGTATCACTATGTATGTCACATACTTTTATTTCTTAGGTGAAAAAATCGTGTCAGATCATGAAGTGCAGATCAGTGTAGTGTATATGTAATGACAGTTTAATGTAGTGTATCTGTAATGATAGTAATCCACAGAAAATGTGTGGTTGTACTCAGGCAGATAAGTTTTCCATCTTGCTACTCACTCTGCAGGATAGGCAATATGGCTACGCAATTCCCTTATATTGTTCGGACTATTTGTTCTTATTAAGTTTGCTAGTACGGTCTTGGGATAGGTGAACATGATTACGATGTGCACATTTGAAATGTTTTTTTCATTCTAGCAGCATTGTGACTAGATAGGTGTTATTGAGGTTGTAAATATGATCCTGATTATCTAACTATACATTGAACAAGTCGTGGTGTAGATACAGTTTGTCTTTGCAGGGTGCTCTTCAGGATGTTTCATTGATACATAAATAGATCGATTCCCCTACGAAGAAAATATAAGAAATTGAGCCAGGGGTGATGAACTTTCTGTGTTGGCAGCAGATAAACTGGCCGATATACCCACCTCTTCATGTGACTTCAACTAATGTCGAGGAATATTAAGCATTTGGTTAGGTGCGCTTAACCACAACACATCACTGAAGCAATGGTACACACAGAATTAATTATGCACTTAGATAAAAAAAATAGCCACAGTCGCCGCCGCGCCACAATCTCTAGTGTCCTAATTAGTTGAACACATGTACGCATGCCGAGGACTTGGCTTGGTATTTTAGTTTGATTTCCAGTTACACATGTTATTCTTTTTCAAACTACTCATGAATGACCCTAAAGACATTCCCATCGAAGTGCGTCCCACATCGGACATGGTAAATAAAACAAGCACGTGTGAGTTGTGGCAAGCTAGAAATAAGCGACCACGAGCAAACTCACATTGAAGTTGCTCACGAGAAGCCACATCACAACATATACTCAGCAAAAAACCCACCCCCACTAGGCGATCTAAGGTTTGACCACTGTCACCCCCTCCCGCCGCCGTCAGATCGCCGCCTGGCAAAGCCCGGGCGGGTGGGGGTGGGGTGGGAGGAGGATGGCGGTTCTAATCACATACACTTGGGACTAATAACAAGATCGGTTCCGGCAGCCAGTTTTTGGGTTAATTTATGGACATCTTTTTCTGCCGGGTCTCTTCTGGTTATTGTCTTTGTCCGAGATGCCAGGTTCACCAAATGATAGTTCAAATCGAGTGTTCAAGCAGCGTGTCCAGAAAACTGTAATTAATGGGAGGCTTCAATAGCTTTGGCTGTGAAAACTATTGGTTTTGGAGAATTAGTGTCATTAATTTAGCCAAGATCAGCAGGACGAATAACTACTAGGTTTGAGCGTATTATTTTCTTAGAGGAAAATGTTTACGGCCTCTTCTACTCTGGTATGACTAACCATGTCATAAAGGTAGGTTCTCGCATTCTCTCTCTATTGGGTCCTTCCTAAACAAGTGGAATTTTACCGCCTTGCATCCTGGCTTGTGCAAATCTATTTCCTATTTTTGATCAGTGGCCTGAATGTGTGAATGTCACTACAATGGAAATAACTAAACTATAAATTCTCGGCAACATGCTTCCCCTCTAAATTGAGTGTGTACAGTTACCCGCCGACGAAAATCAAGGCGCTAATGCTAGGTAATTGGGAGTGTGGTGGACATATAGTATGTTCAGCATATCATAAAGCATCAGTTCCTCTTAATTATACCAGGTCCCAAGTTTACCCCCTTTTTTTCTGATAAGAAACATAGACTTCATAACAAAACATGTGCTTTCTAATTCTTTTATGTGAAACAACACAAGTCCTTGCATCCCAGAACATGGAGGCACTTTTGGAATGTTTTTACTATAGTATTTGCCAAATGCTGGAGGCGATGATGATGTTCTTGTTGATTAGCACCAGTTCCCTGTTCTAGCACGCCCTGGCGTCCAAAATCGACTTCCTGGACAAGGCTAGTTGCGCTACCGGACTAACCAGCCCGGCCACTCCGGGTAGATCCCAGGGACACTCCAGGCCAGGCACGGATCAGCGACACGGCAACGAAACTTGCTGAGCTTGCATGTTCGTTCTTCTAGTAACTACTACAAAGCTTACTTTATTGTCCCAACTAGCACAGGGGCCCTCACAAATGCGAGGGCAACAGATTAAGTTGGCTTTCTCGTGAGGAATAATTAAATAATGGTAACATATGTGATGTGTCTATAAATTTCTAATATATGTGATGTGTCTATAATTTTCTACAACTTCTAAAACACTGCGGTTTAGATAGTGACATGTAAACCTAAAAACATGTACAACTCCATTTTTACTTCATTTTCTCTCAGACCAAATGACTATACAAATACACCCCCTAGTTGATGTGTTGATGATCCAAATTTAGAAATTACTCCCTATGTTTGGGATTATAAGGCAAGAAAGCCAATTCGCTAATACCAAGAAGATCAATTGCTCACTCTAATTAACTTATGCATACACCAATATTTTTCACATGCATGAGATGCTAGAGAAAAAATAGGGGACATGATGAGTGATGGAACAACATGCATTGGGGGATTGAGAGAAAAGAGAGGTATCTAAATTAATTAGTCACGAGAATTAAGATAATAAAGGAGATAGGCCTTATAATTCCTAACAATATTAAATGCTCTGTGGCCTTATAATCCGAAACAGAGGTAGTACACATTAACATGTTTTCATGGCATGCCGTTCTTCATGATGGGACATTGGTAGCTGAACAACCATCGGATATAGTAGAGAAAACCTTTTGCACAAATGAAATATATGCTAACACCAATTTTATCAATGCATCGTCTTCCATGGTTTATCTCAACTTGTGGGTGCAACTACTTATATTTGTTCCTCAAGAGCACAATGGTTATCTCTGTGACCATATAATAGGTTGCAAATCTCCAAACCATGCCATGACACCAATTCATTCTGCACCATAGAGCCCGCATGTGGATTTTAACCGGACAAACATGCATGGCACTTTAACTCAAATATGCATCCTTCCTCTTCCATTCCATACAACTATGTGGTCTCGCAGGGAGACTCGTTTTCTTGTTTCTTCTTTGAACACCCTCATGCTAGATACACGATATGTATCACTTAAAATCTCGATATCCACGGATTGATCTTATCTCCCACACAAGTTTACCAATGTTCTAAAACGATTATGTTAGTTATTTTATTTGAATTCATGAGTGGGTGCCATTAATTTGAGGTAAATGGTCACCCCTCTTACATGATTGAACTGAATCAGAAAACTAAAGTTTAGTAGAGTGTATTTGTGTGTGTTACTGTAAATAATAATGTATACGTTATCACTAACTTCTACTACATCGTTTGAAGTCAATGCTTTTTAAACTCTACACGGATAGTAACTTTTTTAATGTATTAATAGGGGATGTGGAATGGGACATTTCAAAGTGGCATAGAGAGATTAAAAAATTATATTTTTCAAGATCGACTGTTTTTCTAGATTGATAAAAGATCTAGTTTCCTTAATTCGTCAATACCAAAAAAGGGGCCTCTCGTAGTAGCAGCAAAAACTTATCAATCTCACTACAAGCTAACTACTTGGCAAATTAAGCCAAACCACTGAATTATTTATATCCTTTTGTACTTCTGGGAAAACAACTTGAAGCTCAAATAAGAGTCTATGTGCTAGCTACTGACCATGCTGAGAGTCAAATCAAAAAATGAATTTTCATCATCTTCACAAAAAATAATATTAGTAATTTTTGTTTTCTAAGAACAGACGGTTAGAACAAAATGGCTCTTGACAACCTATCCATGTCAAGTAGACTGATTGTTTTATTAGCATAAGATTTTTTTTTTGCTATTTAGGTTTTACTATGACACAATAAAATATTTCTTAGTCAGGGCAGTGTGCAAGAAAATCTTTCTCATTCCGTGTAAAATATTGCTACATATTCATTTTATATACATATTGTTGAATTATTCAAATACACACACAGCAAATCCCATGAAATTGATAGTTATAAAGTAAAACTAATCAAGAAAAGCATTGGCACGTTTCAATACATTATGGTCAGGTAAAAGATATGCACTTTTGTTCAAAATTATTCGCACATTGCATTTCGTCACGTCACAGTAGTAGAAATTATATATTGATGTTCTAAATTGATAGCGGTAGCTTCTGTAACATAACAATATTTTTCATCTAGAAAACCGAATCCATTCTTGCATACAAACCCACAAAGCATCCAAATGAACACACTTTGAGTATCGTCAACGTGGTTAGCAAGAAAATCTCATATGAGAAAATGTTGGTACACTCCGAGAATTATTATGATGAAATAAAAGATGCAACCTTTTTAGTTAACAACTTATCTCCCCAGGTATTCTCACCACGTACTCCAGCCTTGCCATAGATGCAATATATCCTACCAGCCAGACCTGACAAATATTCTGGTACGACTCTTTTAATTTAGCCGGGCATAGACACGTTTTATTCAGCTCTTGTTGGCACCGGCCTGTATGGAAACAAATCTCATGGAACATTGTTACGTGACTATGGCCGGTACTCAATTTTTTTTCCTGGACGTACGGACTCTGCGAATCGTTTCCATGTCCTGTCTGTTAGGAGAGTCGTGTTAACCAAAAACGGACCGCACCATATTTACAACTATCAGTAATTAAATCATAACCATATATTTTAGATCTAACGATCAATATAATTAAGGTGATGTGGATCAACCTAGTGCCTCGAAATACATCTTTATATTGCTTTTAGTTTATAATAGATTAAGCCAAGCGTACAACTTCATTGGACCTAATAGAGTACAGAGTAATCACTAGCCTTCGTTCCTCATTGCCTCCCAAGCCTAACGTAGTCTGTCTGAGCATTAGGAGAGACAAACGAGTGATGTTAGTATGGAAGACAAATATTAGGGATCTTCACCAGATTCAGTTTCATAGTGTGGCTAGCCACCTTCTCCGAAAGACTGAAACTTCCTGTTTGCAAGTTATATTAATAGTAGTATAGAGCTAGCTAGTTGTATTGCATTCTACTACATCAATGAACTCCTATTTATTTGAGTCGTAAGATAGTTAATTACCAACCATCTATGCAGGTGAAATATTTATCTTGATCACATCTGGTAGACTGGTACTACTGCCAGTCTGCCACACCACCAGAAATAAGACCCGACTCCTGCAACAAATTATCAAATCAAGCCACAGGGGCATCCAAGATCAATTAGTTCTATTGTTTAATGTGCGCTATGTTCTACAGTTCAGTGCAGTTTTACTCTTGTAACCATAACTTAAATTCTCGCGCCTTTGATTTATTTTTCTTCTATTTTTTTACATTTGTTGATCTCACAAAATGGCAAAGATCCAGACCTTACAATTATATAGGACTTATAGATATCTTCAAAAGATGCAGCATTTTTAGAAAGGGAGATGTAGCTCCGGCCTCCGCATCGACTGATGCATGCAATATTTTATTACTTTCTTAAAGTTTAAATATTACACAAGATTCCATCATGGGTCACATAGGATTGATAGTCTTATCAACCATCTAAAGCAAAATAAATACAACATGGAATTGTTCCGTATCGTATCAACATGCGATCACGTGATAAAGCACCAGGTGGTTGTATATCTTATGCAACACTTTCCAACAAGTTATGTCCTAGAAAGAATAAAAACATCATGGTCATGCCTCCTTATGAGTCTAATAATCCATTTGCCATGTGTCTTGTGTGACACCAAGGGTCGTCCCCCGACAAGAGATGGTGACGATCCATCACCAGTCCTCACACGGCCACACCAAGAGGCGATCCATGTTTCGACTTTAAGTGATCCTTGAATTGTAATACGCTTGGATGTTGAATTTTTAATAAAATGCTATGTGCATCAACCGATGCAGAGGCCAGGGTTTTCTCCCATTTTCGAAAAAAAGCAAATGTGCAAATTTCAATCCTGATGGCCGAGGTGGGCGCTAGCATAAGCGTAAAAAATGAAGCCAATTTTATTCATGCTATTGGTTAGCGCCAGACCTCTGTTCAAACTCCAGGACTCAAGCAAAGCAAGTCTCACAACCCAGGCACTATCATTCTTCTTCATGAAACGAACCAAATACAATCCAGGTCGATCCTAGGGATGCTCCAGACCAGGCACACGGATCAGCCATGGCGCCATCCAAACTTGCTGAACCTGGTACCGGTCGTTCTTATAGTGATACTGCAAGCTTACTTAAGTGTCACCTATGAGAAGGCTATTGCTAAGCCACAATTAACCGAAACGATATTGGGACGTTCATATAGTTGGTACTGCGACAACGTGATCTCTGTATAGGAGACAAAGTTGAGAGATGTCGCACACATTCGAACAGAAAAAACTCATAGTGGCTAGGAACGTCCCCTAAAAAAGATGGAACTTCTTGTTTTCAAGTTGTTAATAGAGTTAGATACTTTTATTCTAGATGCATCAATGATCTCGTAAGATGTTTCATTCCCAACCACCTATATGGATGACATTTCATTTGGTTCACAATGTGGTAATTAATACTGGCACTCAGCTATAAATACAAACCCAAATCCAAGAATAAATTATCAATCGAGCGACAGGGCATCCATATCAATTTGCGACAATGCTCTAGGCCAGACAAGGGATCTGAATATATAGTTCAAAACAGTTATATCTATTGACTTACTTAAATTTCCACTTATTCCATTCATATTTTTGCATTTTAGGCATCTCCCAAATGACATAGATCTAAATCTTATACATATCTAGCACTTGCAAGTATCTTCACAATAAGGCACCTATAAATAAATCATAAACATTATTAACCTTATAAACAAGGAGGTAACCTTAATTACAATGTGTGCAGTAGTCCCTTCATTTTAAATACATGGTGTGTTCTGATTTGTTAACACCAGAATTTGCCAAAACATTACTTTGTTGATAGAATTTGTGACACAAATAAACAATTATAGGTAACTATTGTATTAATATTGAAATAATATAGTGATATTTCGCTCTAATGTTATACACAAACCATATAATAAAATAATTATTTCAAGCTCCGTCTGAAATATTTCTTATATTTTGTCATGGAGGAAAATTTTAGCTTACCCCCCCATAGGACCATAGGTAAAAAATACTTCTAAATATATTGATCATACATGTTTAAAGGATAAAATAGGTTTGGAAAAACTTATGGTGACATAATTATAACTTTAAGAAGATAGGCACAACTTGTTGTCCAAGGTGAAAAGTTGACAAGGGTCGATGCATCTTCACAGAAAGTGATTCCAACATATTTCAACATGTTAAATCATATATTTATTCATTTATTTTGCTTAGGTGAACCAGTTATATATAAAATTTAGTTTGGATAGGTCATATGAATGAGTTTTCGTTGTCTAGTTACATTAGCATAAAATGTTCCATAGTTGTGGTTAGGGACGAAGCCATAAAAATAATTTCATTACTGTCACATCTCTAAGTGCACCGATATTATGGCATAATTGTAAGAGTACTTCTCTAAATTCTAGAGAATATTATAGGAAGTATTTGGTTGCATGGTTTTTTCACACTGGCTGTGGTATGCTCGTAATTTGCTAGCCTCCAATAGGTGTTTACCGTGCATGGTCTAGTTCAAACAAGAAAATGGAACTATGAGATATGTTTGTAACAAACTGTTCTACAAATGCCTACTTCCCATGTGTCAAGACAAGAGTTGATTTACCAATTGCCTCTCAAGACTAATCCTTAAACTATTATCGCAGTAAATAAGTTTACTGTTCTATTGCGGTACGAAGCGTGAAATAAGAAAATAAACACACAAAGAAGATTGATTATGTAGTATACCATCTAATGATTATATAGTGTGCCATTTAATAGGGGATTAGTACCATGTTGCCATGTTGGTATATTGTTTCAAATCCTCCAAAGGACATATGTTCACAAGACATGGCAACACAAAAGATCAAATTCTTTCTAACATTAAGAAACAGTAAAACTCACCTAGCTACGCCCCTTCTCAGCGATTTCATGCTCTGAATCGTTGGATCTGATCCTTAAACGCTCAGGATTGCATCTCGCGCGCGTCGGTGTTATCCTTTTACCGCACCGGCCTATGCCAGCCCCTGTCTCCGGGCTGCCGCTCTGTGAACCGACCTGCCCTCTATGTGGTTAATCGGGCCGAATCTTGTGAAACGCATGGCCCAGAGTGCTCAGCCCTCACACTGAATCACCTTCCGTCCGATCGGAAGATGATGTCTATTCTTATCCCCGTCCCCATCCCTATTCAGGTGGGTTGCGCCGCTGGTCGCCTCCCCCATCTGTTGTTCGACGCTGTGGTGGATGGAGCCTAAATGGCGCCTTGCCGGTGGAGTGGAGATTAGGAGATGCGACGGCTCTGGCATACTTGACCTTCGATCACCACCATAAGGCCTCATGTGAGCTCGACCATCGTCCTCATCTGACCTGGATCGTTTCTACGCATGACCGGCGTGCACTCTTCTTCCAGTCGGGATGCTACGAGCTCTTTTTCCAGTCAGGGTTGTGAGAAGCTGTCCGAAGACTACCGTATCCACAATGTTTGGTTCAAGGTAATGGCCCCCCAACTGTTTTAGTGCAAACTGTTAATTTCCTAAATTGAAAAAAAGATGTGTTCAGATCGCAAATAGAACGATTGGATTGGCCCTGTTACACTAAACTCTTCTTTCCTTCATTGTTTTGCCTCCAGATTTTCTTTTCCAGTTTGTTGTACTACCTGTTATGTCATGGAGAATTCACGAGTTTTCCGTCTGCCTTTCTACGTCTCTCTTACTCATTCGTGGTTGTTACTAACAAAGATATGATACTTGCATGCTGCACTTCAGCATCTGATTCATCTGTTTTATGCAAGAAAACCCGATCCCATGGCTTTCATAGAGGAGAGATATGTGAGGTTAGCTTCTGCCCTGACATGGCTTGATACCTATAGAGATTTAGCAGGGGCATAATAAAGACTAAATACACCCTGATCCTGGCATATATACTAACCGTTTGTTCGATGCACGATGTAATGCATAATAATAGGTGGTTGTTGGTGATCACAAATCTTGGAGCGGATAAATACATCTTTCATATTGATTGTAGCTAGCTGTGCATCTAGCTGGTTGGAAAAGTGATTGCCTGATGCTACACGAAAAGTCAGTTTCCTTAAAAATCTGACATGTTTAATCATTTGCTTCTAATAATTTATATTTGTGATTTATAGAGGTAGAGCAAAAACTTCAATCTATTTATATCTGTTTATGAATAGGAGCATAAAAATACTATATTCATTTCTTAGGAGAATTGATGAAGGAAAATCCATTATTTTTTATATTCGGGTCCGGACAGAAAACAGTATACTTAGCAAAAGTTATAGGAATATTCAATATATCTTAATTTTAATGTCTAAAATTTGGTTTTGTAAGTTGATGTGATACCAAGATTTACAATATACTGTTGTGTAATTGTATTTCAATATCAAGCCGGGTAATATTTACATGAAAAAAATGTGTGGGACATTACACATAAATTCACATGGTCAGACAGGTACCATTTCTAAATGCCATGTTTCATAGCAATTGTGCATTACATATAGCTTATTCATTTTTTCCACAAACACTAGATATTAGAGATTTTAGCAGAATAGTTTCGCCTAAGTTATTACAAACATTAAAGCCTTTTCTTCCTACATAGCATCTGCTATGCTAAACACACCCCGTTTAAACAACTAGCGAGATTTAGTCATGCATTACATATTATATGTAAGCCTCTTTGGCTGTTGGTGGAGTATCATGTCTGGTATGCTGAACCTGATTATGTCTATTTATTGACTATTTTAACCTGCTTTTGTATTCTTTTGTAGCTAATTTAAAAATGGTTTGTAAAATAAGCTTAGGCTAGCACAACTTAGTAAGCCTTGAACTAAGATTTAAGGTAACTATTTGCCCAACTGCAGCAAGAAACTGAGACTGGCACATACTGTGTGGTGTCTCGTTGCTAAATATCTTGTATATGGTGGTCGGCTATTTTGAGCACCACCATTTTCTAGACGTTATGGCATGAGCATAGAGTGATTCCCAAGTTTAATTGTAGCTCCACTACATATTTTTGCTTATGATCATATTAAGATGTATCTGATTTTGTGGTTCCTTTTGCAAATACTCAAATTCAATCAATAGATTTAGAAAGTAAATTTGTCCCACATTGTGTAAGCAATAGTCTCGTGCTACCTCACATGGAAGTCCATTTGCTTCATAGATTGCGATCGTTTGCACACTGAATGCTTTCATCGGTAGTTGTTTCTTCGGAGTCGACCGCATCAATCCGTACTTTTGGTGCCACATTGACTCTACCATCTCTATGAAGAACATGATTTATTCTAGCCCTTTGATTTTTTTTTTTCATTTCCTTAAATGTAGAATTCATGTGGTTTCGCGACAGCTCATGGCAATCCGTTGTGGTGGAGTCGGTTGGTTCCATTATTGAGCTCCAACTCCCAACTGTTTATTCCAGTTAATTCTAGAGAAATGAATGAGTGTATGATTATGGGCCTTAGTTCGGCGCATGTGCCTGATATAAAATATGAGATTATTCACACAATAAACTTCATCAATCTATGCTTCCAAAGTAGAGGGGGTAAGTGTTGCAATGGAAATCTATTGACTCCTAAGGTGGACTTGGAGTAACTAGAGCTATATATCTTTAACAAGCATGTCTTATTTACTTGCCGGAGTAGGGTGATCTTAGTTCTACTTCAGTAACATGAAACTTGCAAAACATGGTTTACCCTAAAGATTGTTACTTCTAGGAAGCTTTATGTACATGTGTGATGCTGCTATATATGTTTTATTTATAACTGATGATTGTATAGCAGACCACACAAGTTGACATGCGAACATTCATGCATTCATCCCATGAACATTTAATTTGAGGCTAAACATTGTTTGTTATATTTGATGAACATAACTGCAACATTTTCCTAGCTTCATGGTCCAACTGAAGTTTATTATCGTCACACGACTAAGATTCTCTTCCAGATGTAGAATTCACAAGATATCTTTTGAGTACAAAAGCACATTATCTGCAGATGCTTTTTTCGTTGTGGAAAGTTTGCTACGGAAAAGTATTTATGTTGATTTTTCTAACCAGTCAAATTCCAGCGGGCTGAAGTTAAGCAAAGTTTAAAGGATGTAACCCTTAATTTTTGCAATAATGCTCGTCCAGCAGTTGTATTATATATCTGGTGTATTTCTGATAAAATGAATGAGTTGGTGAATACCATGTCTATTGTGTGTTACGATGAAGCAAGTCATCCAATTAAAAGAAATTTGATCCAGACAATGGTATCTAGTATGTTTGTCGTTGGCATAATTCTTTCTTTTTTTGCGAAATTCCATCGAGCTATTAATAATCATCAACAGCAGTACAAAGAGTCCCAAAAGTAATAAAAATTACAAATAGGTCAATGGACCACCTAGCGACGACTACAAACACTGGCACGAGCCGAAGGCGCGCCGCCGTCCTCGCCTCTCCATCACCGGAGCCGGGCAAATCTTGTCGTAGTAGAGCTAGTTGTAGTAGACAAACGGGAAGTCGTTGTGCTAAGGCCCCAAAGGACCAGCGCACCAGAGGAGCAACCATCGCCGAAGATGAACAACGTAGATCGGAAGAGACTGACGTTAAAACACACATACGAAAAACGACCGGATCCCAAAGAATCCGTCGGACATTGCCAACTAAAATTCTAAAATGACTGGACACGAATGCATTTTCCATGAGAATATTTCCTTTTGTTACCTTTTTTCCTTCATATTTGAGCTACTAAAATTAAATTATGTGTTTCTATTGTCAAAATTGTATCATAAACTTCTAGGTTTTATCTCAAGATGGACGGGCGCGGCAAAGCGCACATTTGTGGTCTGGTATATATAATTAAGAGTATAGTGAAGCACACACATAAAATAGAACCATGTTTCTACATGCCCTCTCTAGACAAACATGAATAGCCATCTACATAAGTTGAACTACTAGAGTACCACACCTCTAACACCACACATAATGCAAAATATGATACCATAAAAACAAAACTATATATGCAAAACAATATCATCAAAAATATAATACATACAGAGACATCAAAAATATAATTTTATTGTGAAAATCTTGTTCTGGAATTTCCTTTTCTTCGAGACTCATATCTAGGTAGATGCATCGAAGACTCATTGAAATATTTATGTTACAAGCCCTTCTCTTCATTATCAACACAAGTTGTTCATATGCCATCTCTAGGGTTTCTTTATAGGTTTATCATGAGCCCCACATGTTAGTATGACACTACCATACACATGCAAGTAATTTTGAAAAGGACTAGCATCTTTTCGAAAAGAGATAATTCATTTACTTCTGTATTGAATGATGCACCATATTTATTGTAATGTTTCAAACAATATTACAAAGAAAGACAACATTTAAGGTTCAAACTGAACACATAAAATGGTTACATATAACACTTATGCGTTATAAACTTATTGATTCTAGACCACCATACATATCGACTAGGCCCGAGCTACCATCACAAAGTGATATCATCGAGTGTCTAGAGATTCTTGTGACTCAGACGCTAAAGTGAGTGCCTATATGCATCCATTGTTTAAACATGTGAACAACCCTATATGAAATTAGAATATGTAATTTTGTTAAAAAAATGTCATTATGATAGTTCCAATAGCCTAACATCAAGCATAATATCCTTCACATATTTGAGACTTAAGCTTATCAATAACTCCATTCAACTAGATCCCAAACATATTCGAGATGCTAGTAGGTGGAGAAATATTAAAAGCAACATGAAATGACCACCACAACAGGTGACTAAAAGGACATGAAAAAATACGTTCAATTAGTTTTTCCTCCTCTCTAAAACGATATTTCATACTCCCATGCCAAATGCTCTTTGCTAGATTATCTTTTGTTTTGAGTACCTTTCTACAAAGATACCAAGCAATGCTTAAATTTCTAGACAAAATTGTATTTTCCAAATAAACTTCTGTTGGCATTGTTGATTATCCTTGGTTATGTCAGAATACATTGAACTAATCAAAAAAGACCCAAAAGTGTAAATTCCATCGATTACGATGGATTCCTGGAATAAGTTGACACACCCATCAGCCCTGGACCAATGTAACCAACCAATCGGTTTGTCCACATACACCATTCGATAAAACAAATATTTAGCAGAAACTAACCATATCATCTGCCATAGAGACATTGTTTCTTTGCCCGATTTTATCAAAAGATGTTTATTTCTTACTTAGTGGCCCATCCCTTAGCCAAAATCCCTCCTAGAAGCTAGTAGCACGCCCACTTCCCACTGGGACTACCCCCTATCAAAAAAATACTCATCTTTGACATTCAGAAGGGTTTGATGTGATTTAAATTTCACACAATAAATTCCTTTCTTTAGAGAATGGGAATCCTAAAATTAAGAAATATAATATTTTTTGCCCTCACTGGCAAGTTCTTGAACAATGTTAGTCTGTGGCCATTCATGAGAAATGTGCACATTCTTGAGGAAAGGGATAACATCATGTCCAGTTTCTCTAAATGAAAAATACTAATGCCATTTTGATCTTTTTGACTTCTAGCATTAAAGATGGAATGTATAAGGTGATGCCCATAATAATCTGGCAAAGTACATGCAAATGGGAAATAAATCATGTACCGGTTCTCCTGCAAGGGATGGATAGGAAAGGAGTACAATGCATTAGTGTGTAGATAAATATAAATGACGTGACAAGGCCTCGACATGTTTGCCATGTGCTGCATCTACGCTCTGCACTATTGAATTGATGCACTAGCCATCTGAACCAAAAGTCCGAACTGATAGAAAGGGCTATACTATATATTTATATTTTTAACACTCTCCCTCACGTCTAGGCTATTTTATTCTTTAGCGTGAGTCGGGTGTAGGCCGCATAATCTTTTTCTAAACAGCGTAAGCAGGGTCTTGAAGTTGAGGCCTCTCCTCTCTAATAGTATCATGTTACAGGGATCGGTTGCATGTTTATATTGAGTGGAAAATCCGCACTCGTCGCATGATACTATGATACAAGGCAGGAGTATTACAATAGGAAGGGGAATAAAGAGAGAAATAAAGAGCCTACAATGCATGGCCGTTGGGTCCATGCCGTGTTGTACTCACACCAACGGGCTGTGGCAAAGCCATTTATGATATACTCCCTCTGTTTAAAAATATAAGATGTTTTAGTTTTGTCAAATGATTGTATTTAGACTATTTTTAGTGGGTAGTTTCATTTAGATTTGGAGTAAAACTACACACTAAAAGGGTCTAGATAGACTTCTTTCAGAAAACTAAAACATCTTATATTTTGAAACGAAAGGGAGTACTACATAATATTGTCTAACATGCACCACCGTCGCATACAAGTAATATGCAGGCTAGCTAAGATGTAGGCTTTGTGAGTTCCTTCAAGTCGAGCATGCACGTGCTAATAATCAACATGCAAGCCTCTTATTATCCCTCCCTCTCGGATTTGCCTCCTACGCACTACTCCTTTCTTGTCTCTGATCTAGGCTTGGGACTGGGGTGTATCAGAAATCCACGGAATGCGTAAGCTGACAGTTGTGCTGCTAGTGGTGCTGCTAATATGCGGCTTCTAATAGCAATTGACATAATTGTGATAGAACCTAATTATGTGTCCCCTACTTGCTCAGTTAGCACTTAGCACGCCCAGTGGATCCGTCGCAATCAGTGTGTTTAGAAACAAAGGTGCTTGGCACTAGACCGAGATATTTAATAATATCGGATCGAGGGGCGCTAACGGATATTTCGTTCCTGTATCGGTACTTATCGGATCGATTCAGAGTCACATAGTAGCGTCGACGGAAAGTGGAGCGACGGGCATCTACCTTCTTTTCCCGCACGATCCTGGAACAACAAGCGGTGGGAGCTAGCCCCTGGCGCTTGTAAAAAATCAGTTGGAGGACCGGTTCAACCGAATCCAGCTCAATTTCAGGGATTTCCAGCTGGATAGACATATTCTATCTCAAAAAAACTTAAATAATTTTCTTGAGTGATTGGAATCACCACGAGTCACATACACATACAAAATAATTAGCACGTAAAAATAATTAAGTCGATTACAAAATCATAAAAAGCTGCAACAGAAACGAATTTCTATAGTTAAAACTTGTCTAAAAAACTAATCTAGAAAAGGTCAAGGCATGCATAGATATGATCGTTGGGTCAAGAGATGGCCTAGATATGCTCGTTCAACCGGCATGGAGAGATCTCGGATGACCTTCCTTGCAAACCTGAAACCATGGACGAGTTAAAAATATAAAAAAATTGTGAAATTGTCACAGCCATTCATTTACTCACAGGTTTAACGGAATCTTGCATGCACTCAAGCAATATATATATATATATATATATATATATATATATATATATATATAATAGCTTCTATTCCCTAGAACTCTCACAAAATCTTCTACTTCTACACGCATCCCAAAGGTTTTCCTAGAGTACACACCACATTCTTCCTAGATGAACCCTTTCGTTGATGGATGGTTCACTTCTCAGAATTCACAATACAACCCGGAGATGTATCCACCTCCAGATTATCCTATACAATTTTCGTCCCAGTCATTCGATTCAGCTACTTACAGTGACTCGTCAATCATGCAACCCAATGCTACCGATGACCAAGGCGAGGAAGATGGCAACAATGACATTGAAGAGCAAAAACGAGCTCGACGACTTGCTTGGACTGAAGAAGACAATATTCGTCTGGTTAGTACCCTTACAAATATTTTTTTAATATTTCATGCTTTCTTTTATGAAACTATAGTAGAAATATAATCTCTTCTCATCGCAGATTAGCGCGTGGTTGAATAACTCCATCGATTCCATCGATGGAAACAACAAAAAAGGAGAGTTCTACTGGAAGGACGTCGCGGTGGACTACAATAACAATAGTCCATCTGATCGAAGGAGGAGCGGCAAAAACTGCAAAGACCATTGGCAAATAATGAACCGAAAAGTTGTTGCTTTTCATGGTGTTTACTACAGGCTTAGAAATGCATATGCCAGCGGGCAGAGCGACTTGCAGCTTGTGCAAAAAGCTCTTGCCATGTACAAGCACGAGACAAAGCAAAACTTCACACTTCTGTATTGGTGGGATAAGGTTAAAGTTCAACACAAATGGAGTAGACAAGTAGAAGAGGGCAAGGGCAAAGAGGATGGAACCGCACAAGATCATATGGCTAAAGAAAAACATCCAATGGGACAAAAAGCTGCAAAGGCCAAAAGGAAAGGTAAAACCGATGATGACTATCCAACACTTTCTCACGATGATATCCTATTGTATCATGATACACAAGCACTAAAAGCATCATCCCAAGAAAAGATGGCCGAGGTCAAGCTCCACTCTCGAAAAGAAAAGAGAGAATGAAAATGTCAAACACATACAAGGAGCTTCTTATGGCGGACACTACTCGTATGGATGATTTCCAAAAGATGGAACACCGTAGAGCACTAAAATATTTTAGTGACTTACTTTTTGGAGAAAGCGACGGTAGTGAATAATATATGTATTTTCGAAGAGAGCATTTTCATAGTCTTTTTGTACAATAAATGGTATTATTGTACCTATTTAGCATTTTCAAATAAATAGGTAATAAGAGATTTTGTAATAAATGACAAGGACAAAGTATTTGCACGATGCCAGGAGGCAGCGAGAAAAGATGTGGCGCGAGCTTTTGGAGTTTTACAAGCAAGGTTTGTTATTTTGCGTGGTCCAGCGCGACTATGGAACATGAAAACTCTTAGTAGGATAATGTATGCATGCATCATAATTCATAACATGATAGTTGAAGACGAGAGAGATACATACACTGTCCGATATGACTTCAATACGTTCGACCAAGGAGATAAACCAGTACCCCCTGTAGTACCAGAACATGGACCACTTGATGGATTCACCAATCTCCTTGCAAGGAATGACGAAATTCATGACAGAAGAAAGCACAAACGGTTGAAGAGATACTTAGTTAAGCATATATGGAAACAATTTGTAGAGGCACAAGAGAGCGATTAGATATAGCGCTTTATTTACAATAGCTTGTAATAATATTATTTGGCTTAGCTTTCATTCAAATAAGGTCTATTGCAATTTAGCAGATGCATGTTCCTCTCATTTATTGGTTGCTTCATGTAATAAATTATGGAGTATGATGTGTGGAATTATTTTGTTATTGTTCTTTTGTTCTAGTAAGATATCTCCAGATCTTTCTTTTACCTTGTTACAAACATTTTCATCTGTATTAACGATTGTTACCAGGTAAATAGACTCATAATACTTAAATTACAATTGTTCAGAACACTGATATATCTAGTTCTATGATTATTTCTTAGTTGGGTGTATATATAGTTCAGTACTTTCAAGCTAGGTAGCTTATAATCTGTATCTTGTTGCATCTGAGGCAAGTGTGCTTCTTGGTACTTATTCAGCATGAGTTCAAATAAAATTCAGATCCAGAGAGAACGTCTAAATGTGGAGGTGACTTGACTGATAGTAAATTCCCCTACTGTGATATTCTATTCTAGTGAGCTAAAAGTTGTTCGTAATCTAGAGGGATGAACATATGTACTATGGAGTTTTTGCACGCATTTGTGAGAACAAATGCATTACTGGGACTGAACTCAAAAGCATTTGCAATCTTTGAACATAGTACCACATAAATTAACAAAAATAGTCTCTGTTAAATGTGTAACAACAAGAGGGAACAAGAGGATACCTGCGATTTGCGATTTCTTGAAGATGGTACAGCATGGAGAAATCGGATGAGAACCCCCATCTAGCTCGCACCCCGTCCCCAGCTATCTAAATCCTTCGAATCGCCGCCGCGGATGTCTCCAGCTCGCACCCATCTCCAGCTAGCTGAATCGGATGTTGCCCACCAGCGTCCGCATGTTCTGCCCCACTCCCATCTCCGGCGAGCTGAAACCTGTGAAGGAATCGGCGAGGAGGATAGCTGGTTTATCCCCTTCCTTGGACTAGATTGGAATCAGCAGCGGCGAGGATGAATATCTCAGGCAGGGGAGGAGTTGACGGCAGCAGCGAGGATGCGTGAAGGAATCAGCAAGGAGGATAGGTGGTTTATCCCCTTCCTTGGACTGGATTGGAATCGGCAGCGGCAAGGATGAATATCTTAAGCGGCATCGCAGTGGATGAGAACGAGTGGACTGGGGGAGTGAGGATCGGTAGGCCTGTCGGTGACGGCCACAAGCGCCTAGCATTGGGAGGATTGGGACGCTAGCTTCATTTTTTTCTTCTTTTCTTTAGCTAAGCGGCTGATTTTAGCACTCCCCGTTGCCAGGTGAGGCGTTTAGGTGTTAAATAGATTTTGTGCTATTTTCTTTGGCTCGCTTAAGCGTCTATCTAACAGTCTCCCATTAAACATGCCCTTAGGATGTAATACAAAATGGAAATTCAAGCCCGGTACCCACATGCACGCGCACATTTGTATTTCCGTTGGAACTGTGGAAAAGCAAGAATAACATTTTTCTCCCATAAACTAGTTGCTAATATGAAAACTACAGTACCCACAAATGCACATCTATATGGGGGATGCTATTCGAGCCGAGCTGAGACTCGCTAAACCTCGTTCAACTAACGAGTTAACTCGACTCGACTCGTTAATACAACAAGCTCAAAGTTGGAACATGTTCGACTCGGCAAACTCGCTAGTAGCTAGCTTACCTCGTTATAACTTGTGAATATGAGCACATATAAATAAAACTAGTAATTCTTTTACTAATTTAGACTAGAACAAAAGTTGTACTTTTATAATTTTATAACAAGATCAATGAAAAATATAGTAGCTCTACACCATTATAGGTGCAAGAAACATTAGTAGTTTAGCATTCACCTATGAAAAATTTCAAATTCTTTATTTGACTGAGTTTATGAGCCGATGAGCTCAAATCTAAAACTCGGCTCGACTCCTTAGACAGCGAGTTCGAGACTAGTCGAGTCGTGCCACGAGTTACTCGTTTAGCTCACGAATTTCAAGTTGTAATTCCAGCCCTATGATGTACATTTGTATCTTATTGTAATTATCATACTCCCTCCGTCCCAAAATAAGTGACTTGTGTTTGTTTAGATTCACATGTATCTAGACGCGTTTTAGTATATAGATACATGTGAATTTAGACAAACGCATGTCACTTATTTTGTGACATGGGGAGTACTTCAAGCTCTCTAATAGTAGTCCATTTTTTGGCCGTGTGCGTAGTGTGATTGCAAAGATCAAATGAGTAATATGTTTTGTTTTCCAAAAGGAAAATAAATACAGCATTTTCCGGAGTATAATCATATGAACGGATTTTAAATACATCAATAGTTATTCATTTATTGATTAGGTAAACCAGTTATATATAAATTTACTTTGGATAACTCATATGAATGGATTTAAATTACCTAATTATGTTTTTTTGCGGGTACATCACCTAATTACGTTAGCATACACCATTTCATAGTTGTGGTTAGGGCCGAAGCCAGAAAAAAGAATGTCATTACTTGTCACATCTCTAAGGGTACTTCCTTCAATTGAGAATATTACAAGAAGTATTTGGTTGCATGGTATTTTGCCACTGGCTGTGGTATGCTCATCATTTCCTGGCCTCCAATAGATATACGTAGTAGCCTAGCTTTCTCCCGTGCAACATGTGTTTACCGTGCATGGGGTAGTTTAAAAAAGAAATGGAAGTATGAGATATATGCTTGGCACAAACTGTCCTAGAAATACCTACTTCCCATGTTTTAAGGGAAGAGTTGATTTCCCAATTGTCTCTCAAGCCTAATCATTAAACTATTATCACAGTAAATAAGTTTACTCTATTCTATTGTGGTAGACAGCGTGAAATAAGAAAATAACACATAAAGGAGATTGATTATGTAGTATACCGTCTAATAGGGGATCGGTACCATGTTGAGTGTATTTTCTCAGATCCTCGAAAGGACATGTGTCCACAAGACTTGGCCAAACAAAAGCTCAATTTCCTTCTAATATATATAATAAAGAGTATAGTGAGGCACACACATAAGATAGAACCATGTTTTTACACCCCCTCTCTACACATGCATGAATATCCATCTACATAAGTTGACCTACTAGAGTGCCATTCCTCCGACACCATAAATAATGCAAAATATGATACCATAACGAATGAAACTATCTACACAAAAGAACAAAATTAAAACTACAATACATACAAAGACTTCAAAAATATTTTTTTATCTTGAAAATCTTCTTCTGGAATTTCCTTTTGTTGAGACTCATATCTAGGTAGATGGATTGAAGACTCATTGAAATATTTCCGTTACAAGCCCTTCTCTTCAATATCAACACAAGTGTTGATGTGCCATCTTTAGGATTTCTTCAGAGGTTTATCATGAGCCCCACACGTTAGTATGACACTACCATATACATTCAAGTACTTCTGCAAAGTACTAACATCTTTTCGAACAGAGATAAATCATATGCTTCTCTATTCAATGATGCACCATATTTATTATAATGTTTCAAACAATATTACAAAGAAGGCCAACATTTAAGGTCAAAACCAAACACATAAAATGGTTACATATCACACTTATTTGTTATAAACTTATTGATTCTGGACCACCATTCATATCGATTAGTCCCGAGATACCATCACAAAGTGATATCATCGAGTGTCTAGAGACTCTCGTGGCTCATACGCTAAAGTGACCAGCTATATGCATCCACTGTTTAAACATGTAACAACCCTATATGAAATTAGAATATGTAATTTTGTTAAAAACAACGTCATTATGATAGTTCCAATAGCCCAACTTAAAGCACAATATCCTACCTAGACTTGAGACTTAAGCTTATTAATAACTACATTCAACTCTATCCCAAACATATTCGAGATGCCAGTAAGTGGAGAAAGTTTAAAAGCAACATGAAATGACCACCACAAGAGACAACTAAAAGGACATGAAAAAAGGCGTTTAATTGGTTTTTCCTCCTCTCTAAAATGATATTTCATACTCTCATGCCAAATGGCTAGATTATCTTTTGTTTTGAGTACCTTTCTACAAAGATACAAAGCAATGATTTAATTTATAGAGAAACTTATAATTTCCAAATAAACTTCTGTTGGTGTTGTTAATTATCCTTGACTATGTCAGAATACATTGAACTGATAAAAAAAGACCCGAAAGTGTAAATTCCATTGAATACGATAGATTCCTGGAATAAATTGACACACCCATCAGCCATGTACCAATCCAACCAAACAGTCGATTTGTCCACATACATCATTTGATACAAAAAAATTTAGCAGAACACTAACCATAGCATCTGCCATAGAGACATTTTTTTATGTGCCCAATTTTATCAAGAGATGTTTATTTCTTGCTAAGTGGGCTATCCCTTAGCCAAAATTTATCCTAGAATCTAGTAGCACGCTCACTTCCTACCGGGAATGTCCCCTATAAAAAAATACTCATCTTTGACATTCAAAAGGGTTTAGTGTGATTGAAATTTCACACAGTAAATTCCTTGCTTTAGAGAATGGAAATTCTAAAATTATGAAATATAATATTTTGCGCCCTCATTCGCAAGTTCTTGAAGAATGTTAGCATGTGACCATTCACGATAAATGTGCACATTCTTGAGGAAAGTAAGAACATCATGTCTAGTTCCAGTCTAAATGAAAAATAGTAATTCCATTTTGATCTTTTTGACTTCAAGCATTAACGATGGAATGTATAAGGTGATGTCCATGATAATCTGGCAAACTTCATGCATATGGCAAATAAATCATGTACCAGTTCTCCTGACTGGGGTTGATAGGAACGGAGTACAATGCATTAGTGTGCAGATCAATAAAAATGGCGTGGCAAGGCATCTACGGTCTGCACCACTGTCGCATAGAAGTAGTATGCAGGGTAGCTAAGATGTAGGCTTCTTGAGTTGGTTCGAGTCGAGCATGCACATGCTAATCATGCACATGCTAATCAACATGCAAGGCTCTTATTCTCCCTTCCTCTCGGAGTAGACTCATACACACTACTCCTTTCTTGTTTCTGATCTAGGCTTGGGACTGGGATGTATCAGAAATCCACCGAATGCTTAAGCTGACATTGGTGCTGCTAATATGCAGCTTCTGGTAGCAATTGACATCATTGTGATATAACCTAATTCCGTGTCCCCTACTTTCTCAGTTAGCACGCCTAGTGGATCCGTCGCAATCGGTGTGCTTAGAAACAATGGAAGTTCAAGCCCGGTATCCACATGCACGTGCACATTTGTATTTGCGTTGGAACTGTGGAAAAGCAAGAATAAAAAATTTCTCTCATAAACTAGTTTTTTCTACGAAATGGAGGATGTCCCCCGGTCTCTGCATAGAAGAGATGCATACGACCTTCTTATTTATTAATTATTCAACAAACGGCTGACAAATAATATACATTACAAAACCCAAAGCCCCCACATAACACCTACAAATCCGCAATGTGTAAAGATCATGTCAAAAGGGCCTATGCCCTGAAAATAATAAAATTCCACTATCAGCTAAGAACCGGGAACATGTCGCATATCCCGGGACGCCCTCTAGGCGAAACGAGAGCGCTCATCCTGTTTAGTAGACTCGTAGCGAGCACCTCATGTACACACTAAAGATGCCGTCACCACCGCCTATTTTTTCCTTTATGTTAGCCGGCATGTTAAATTCAGTTACTTGCAAATAATGAATAATTTTTGTTCTATGTGGACTCACTGGGTGGTGGCACGGAAGAAAATGTCTTTAAAACAAAGTATACTAGTAGTAGTTTGGAGGGGAGGCAGTTAACTTTCCATGTAGTACATACAGTGCTATAACATAGAAGGGAATCCATCCTTGACATACCATGTGTAATGTAGAAGTGCAACTGAGTGTCCGCATGTGGCGGTGATGAAGGGCTCGGTTTGAAGCAAGGTTTCGGTTCTCGATTCGAGAAAGATTTCTAGGGGGTTGGGATTTCCGGTTAACACGGTTATTAGAAAAAACCCAACCGATTACCAGAAGAATTAAAAAAAATCCTAGCTATGAGAATATATTGAGGAATTTTGTTAAAATTTAAAAATGCTCAAAAAACGGGGGGATTGTTTGCCCGGTAAACCAGTTTCCCGGGGCTGCTCGGGATATCCTGTTACCGGAGCGGTAACCTAGTTTCATGACCCGTAACCAAAACGCCGGTATAAAGTGTTTCCCTTTGCCCCAAATTTGCTAATGATCTTGGATTGTTCTTCATATTATATTCAAATTCAGTTCTGGCAAAGTGCGAGGAATACTAGCACTTGTTCTGTTTCCTTGAAATTGGCAAGGCGCCGAAGCGTCTTAGGCTGCTCATAGTGGTAACAGAGATGCCACCTAGACTAAAAAAGATGATATAAACAATTAATGAAGAGAGAGACAAATGGAGTAACATAACATCACGCTTTCTAATACAAAATGCGTCTATAAAATAATGCTCTAAGTTACTAAACTAAGCTACTAACACTATGAAGTTATTAACTTAGAGTAGTAACATGCATGTTACTACTCTAAGTTACTACCCACTATGACTAGCCTTATATATAGGACGTGCAACCTCAGACCTTGTTGGCAATTTTGCTGGCGCTCGCGATAAGCATGAAGGTGGCCTCCACTAGTTTTATTTAGGATCAAAATACAAATCCAATTCCACACGGCGTTCATCATCTCACCGTCCAGGATATGAAATGCATACTATGTGGGCTATAAAATCTTGTGAATTAAGAGCAACTTTAACAACAGCTGCAAAATGCGGCAGCAGCAATATAACCGCCGGATGCGGCAACTCAGGGCAAAAAATCCTACAGATATTGCATCACGGTTTTGTGCATTTTTTTTGTGGCATCATGGCCACATGCTACATATTTGCGGCAGAGTGGGCGCTACCGCATCCCTTCTCGTCGTTCGTGCGTGCAGCCAACCGACAACTGAAATTTCATTTCCCCCGCGCCACCACAGCCACCTACCACTTCCGCCGAGTCACCACCCGCATATTCCACCGTCGTGAACCACCGCGCCACCGCCCAACCACTGATTTTCCCCGCCAAGCGATCCCGTAGGAGCATAGCCCCATAGTCGATCTGATTCTATCTGTGGATTCGCCGTCAATTCTGCCACTACGCCACCCAAATCGACGCACCGAAGCCTTCACCGGCGATCTGTTGCACCACAGCTTCCCTTCTCCTCCAGCTGCCCCTCATCTGCCACCAGCGCACCGCATGGAAGGTAATAAAGGCTAGATTTTGCCCCCTTTTCTTGTTTTAGTTTAGATTGTTGAATCCATCAATTGTTTGTAGATGGTTTCACTCTTGTATTCAACTTCCAATGATGAGGAGTATGACATGGATGAGGACTTTGTGTGGTACTTGATGAACTATTGCTAAACTATCTGCGTTGGCATGTAATGATTAAGTATCATTATAATTTTATATATTTGTACTATCATTTTATTGCAATTTTGTGTTCATATCTATTGAAAAAGTCTTGAAACGAGGTGGTGGCACTGCAGTCGTGCCCCATTTTGCAGCAGCCTGCTGGTGCTGCAAAATACGGCAGCTGGTAAAGCGGCCGATGTTTTGCTGTCCCAAAACAGCGAACCTGCTGCAGTATTCTGCAGCAGTTGTTAGAGTGCTCTTTGACTTCCTCATAAGAAAAATAGACACTTCCATATGGCTGCAGAAATAAGACAACCTCATATGTGGGATATTTGGTTAATATTGTTTGGGACGTATTGGTGTGTACTATTCCCTTTGTTTCAAAATATAACATGTTTTAGCTATTTCTGAAACATATGTATCTAGGCATATTTTGGTGCATGGTTCACTCATTTTTCTTTGAACCTACACACTGGAAGACATCTAGATACATGTGTTTCAAAAAATATAAAACATCTTATATTTTGGAACATAGAGAGTATCTAACAGTGGGGAGAGCTCAAGGTGCGCACACATGCAGAACATACATGGATGAAACTAGGAAGATGAGCACCAAACGTGTTTGATTATATAGTCCATCTAATAGCAATGGTACCATGGATGGTGGATGGGTTTTTTTGTCTCCTAGAAAGGGCATTTTTCTCGGGATAGCCCACAAAACGAAAGTATGCTTCTACGTGTGTGCGTGTGTCGCGCACCACGTGTGTGGTGGAATTAATATTGCATGAGCTGGACTTAGGAGTACAATCACTCCTCCGAAACAATAAATAATGCGAACTTTGATGTCATAGGTAATTTATAAACAATCTATTATTTCTTAAATTCCTTTTTGATATTCCCAATCTAAGATTCTTTTTTTCCATATGTCTAATTTTAAAGAAAATTCATGCAAGTCGAAATGCAACAATGCAACAACCCCCCCCCCCCCCCCCAAATGTAAGTTGGCCCCTGACACTACCAGCGCCATTAAAAACCCTGGAGATTCGTGCTACACTTTTGCAAATGTTAGAACACCCCCTAAGTTTTCAAACCCATGCAAGGAGTATACTGTATCATACACAATATTCTGGCACCACCTCGAAATCAGGAATCATTATCCGTCAGATTCTTTAAAATCAGATATGGATTCTTTAGAGCTGACTCAGAACACATGATTTAATGCCAAAACTATCCTATGGAACACAATCTAGTAATTAAAGAACTTACTCTAGTTTGAATTTCTTATCAGGAAGACACTTCATAACAGAACATGTAACTTATATTTATATGGGAAAATTACATGTTCTTGCTTACTTGGTGGAGGAACTCAGCTTCTTGTTTGAATGGTAGAAGGTAACATGTGAGATCTGTTTCCACTTATTTTGCTCGATTTTGTCTAATGATACATTTTGTATTTGACAGAAATCTTTCTTAATTACCTCAATACAGTATGAAAACGCAAAATATATTTGCAGACCATACTCTTGTTCCCGTCACAGTGAGCCATGGGGAACAAAACATGGTCGCTCTTCAAGTCAGTGATGCAAGCCCACATTGATGTTTTTTTTACAAAAACAGGCAACACTGGTTTCTATTAATTAAGAAGAAGATGGTTACAAGGTGGTTAGTGGATCAAGAATATTTGCAAGTTAGTCAGGGGGAGCCACCTTGCACCCACAAGTCCTGCTCTGTTCTATTCCCTCAGCTCTTACACATGAAAATGTAGGTATTGCGATCTTTCCAGAGCTGCCACCTGGAACAGATGATTGTCTTCGAGCTGATCTTTGAGGGAGTAGAAGAAGTGCAGGTAGGTTTCGAGGGCGTGGATCCACCAATCTTGGTCCTTGGAGGCTGGGTTTGTCGGGCAGAGCGCATGTCACAACAACACAAAATCACCGGATGGTGGAGCTCCAAACGTCTCGAGACGGTGCTCGCCAAGGAGATGCAGTGCCGTGTCTGGATGCGATTGCTCAAATTGACACCTTGTCACCGACCATAAGTTTCTTACTGTCTAAGAGACAATTAACCCAGATATCGGAGATGGACGTAGTTGCTACAACATAGCTGTATGGAACCAGTAGAACACATGAGGAGCAAGCGCCTTAATTCCACGTTGCATCCCAAGCCTAACCTAGATTGAGCATTGGAAGATGAACATGATGTCAACATGGAACAGTCAAATTACTAGAGATATGTTCTTGAGGTTCAGTTTGCACCTATCTGAAAAGAAAAGACTCGTAGTGGCTAGTCCGTGCCTGTGAAACTTTTTATCTCCAAATTATTAATAAGGCTAGCTAGTCGCACTCTAGTAGTGCATTAGTGTCCTCCTATTTTTCCAGTTGTAGGTCAGGATACTTAATTACCAGAAACCATCTGTACAATTTGACGTAGTATTTATTTTCCTCACCGTGCAGAACTACCATCACTCCCTAGAAATATGTACTCATTTGCTCAGGCACTGAAATAATCAAGCGACAAGGCATCGGAGATTTATTAGCTCCATTTTCTAATGTGTGCTTTGTTCTATGTTAATTAACCAATTTAAGGAATTGAAAGTTATAATTAAATTAAAGGAAAAAAAAGGTCCAAAGAAAACCATGAACTTGTATATGAAAGACAAATCGAACCCTGAACTCGTAATCCTAGAAATTGGCACTCCGAATTTATCAATCTCGGTCTGTTCTAAACCTTGTAATTGTTTTTCATGTTGGAAAAAATAAACTCAAATTCCTACTCCTACCGATAGCACTCGAAATAGGCTTTTGTCCCACTTCATAAATAAAGACAAACTGAACCGATACATAGTGATGAGGGAAACCTCTTACAAAGCATATCAAAGATAAAAAAAATGAAAGAACTAGGATGGCCAAACTTGCCACCAAAGACGTCGAAACAAGACTGAGGGATACCGAAACTCCACGACAACTCTAGCCATCATTCACGCTGAAATCTTGTACACGCCGCTACCAACCATGTGGGAACCCACCTCCACAGCCATGCCGAAGCTCGTGCTAACCAACACTATCGCGCCGTGCGTCGTGTTGGGCCAGCACCGTCTGCCAACCGCGACTGCCAGTGCGTGTCATTGTCGTCGCAGCCGAGTCAACAAGGAGTACATACTACCCTACCCATACGTACACTTACAATCCTTACAAATTAGTTGATCATACGTGTTTTATATAATGCTAAATCTAAAGCTAATTACTCGTTTAGTATTTGTAGAATACCATTATGCCCTCAATCACCCTTGTGTTTCAGTTTGGCAGTGTTTAGGGAGAAGATTGTACCGGAGAAAGTATAGTCTTGTATACTCCATGGATTAATGAGCCTTTCAATGCTATGGTGGAGATATAGCCTCAAACTTGATATCCCTTTCTTATAATGAAGGGAGATGCCTCATACTACACAACAACGAAGGGAGATGCCTCATACCAGACACAAGCGTAAGAGTGTGCGTTGGACACTTATTAGATGAATCTAGTTTCGCACGCACTTTCATCGATTCTTAGTATCAATAATCCTGTAGGACTGAGAGGCATCGAAAAATGTATGACAAATCGATCTAGAACGGAAGTGGTGTAGGTCATCATTGCGTGTAGCAAGACGATCACTGTGAAGGATTTCCTTGACGCAGCGAAGAAGATCACAAAGGTACCAAAAGCTTATAGCTTAGGGCTACCTTCACGGTTTAGAGAAAGTTGATCTGCAACATCAAGAACAAAAATGAGTTTAGGGAGATCATCAAGGAGTGGAATAGCATGATCCAAAAATCAGCTCATGGGTATAATTTCTCTAGTATCAGCCTGTGTTTGACTGCCTTGTAAATAATTTTACTTCATTCTTAATCAAATCGCATCACAAGCACTTTCCCTTGCTTCGTGAAAAATAAAACAAAATGGATATCACTGTGATCATGACCATCACAAAAACTAGAGCGTGTTTAAGTAGACATCTTGCACTAGCACCATACGCACCGAATCAGCTCATCGTACCGCATCAAAGATTGGAGGGATAGCTTATGTGCGACCACGGTCTTGGACAGCAGATTCTCTCTTGGAGTCGCATTTGGCTCACCAGATGCTGCATGTGGGCAGATTGAGTTTGGATCTGTTTTGGCATTTCGTTTGGTTGCAAAAAAGATCCTTGGCTACACGAAGGCACCAATTATGCCCACTATGTTTGGTTGCCCAAAATTTGGATTTTTGGGCTTCGTTGATGCAAAGCAAAACGTTTGGCTGCCCGCATAATGCACAATATGGTTACCATGCACCATACGTGGCGAGCTTACTATCTAGCAGTTCAGGGTTTAAGGTCTTACATGTGATCACACGATTTAGAACAACAAAAAATCCACAAGCCACATGACCAGACCGACGATAATGAAGTATTTGATCCTACTTCCATTGTGCTGATGTGCAAAATATGGAGCTGCAATATGTGAAGCTACAATATGTGGAGCTGCAACCTATGGTTTTGCAACTGTGGATCTATGATGAGTGCATTTTTCAGCACTTGTAAGCATAATTTTTGTTAATTATTCAATCATTTGATGCTCCATATAGCTATTGCTATGCCTATTAGGCATGATTACTATTTCTGTCTATTTTCATGTGAGCTTTGAACAACTATTAGTTTTAGTAGGTTTTATTAGTTTTCATTGTCTTTGATATGTGTGTAGGTGCTATGCGTATTTATGGATAAAGCAATGCAAGAGGACCAAAGAGGGGACAATATGGAAGAGCTACATGCACTAGACTTAGCCACAAGGAGGGAAGGAAAAGTGAATTTTTCCATCATCACAAAATCAATATCCAAGGCCATGGTGTTGTAGCACTTGTCCATACGAATCTAACGAGTCAAAGAACACCCAAATCGAAGTCCGTACGAGGAAATATCGGCCAAAATACTGAAGCATCTACAAGTTTAACAACATCGGTACAGGTGCGCTTTGCTGTATGGCCCACCCGTACCGCATGTTCTAGGCGTTGGAAACTTCACGAACTCATGCATTTTTGCACCAGCTCTTCTATGTTTGTTCCCATAAATTCCCTAGTTTATAGGAAACGTATGTGTGGGTGTTGGGACCCTCCTAGGTATATATAATGGTGGGAGGAGCCAAGGGAGAAAGACCCAATCCTCCATACATACACGGCGAAGCCCTGTCACCGTGCCGTCTCCATAGCCACTGCATCAAACCTCCATTAGATCTAGATCTCCATCTCCACCATTGCCAAGACACCTCAAGATCCACCTTAATCTTGAGGGGAGATCGGGAAGGAAGACGTCGTGGAGCCACCACCGGGTGCTCCCCATACGCCGCCGCCGCCATCACGCCATATTCATTACCACTGCTACTCCTTCTTCCTTCCCCATCATGGTCTCCTTGATGGGTTGTAATATGTCTTGAACCCCTTTTAAATGCTATGATTACTTGAGTATATGTGATTGGTGTGATCATTTATAATCTATGGTGCATAGTTCTAATCTTGTTTATGTTAATCTTAGTGATTGGAGATGTTAAATCCATTTGTTTAGTTCGAGAGATCCAACTTCACAAGTCGACATGATTTAGATGCATGTATTGTGCGAATCGATTGACCTTACTAGTGACAAGTTTGATATCTCTTGAGATGAACATGTACGCCGGATCACAGTTGTCCATAAAACTTAATACCTTTGGTCTGGTATTTATTCATCTGGATATCTTCCTTTGGTCCGGTATTTATTGATCTTAGTATCTTCCATTGCTCATCCAATTGGCGTCATCTCATCAATTTTGCGTCGTCACTAGGGATAATAGCGTTTGGTTTATACCTACCCACTCACACATAGTTATTTCCATTTGTTGCTATTATCTTACTGTTTTTATTTATATTGAAAAGAACAATAATATATAAAAATATTTGCAAGTAATCATGTCTTCTGAGATAACTTCAGTTCAAAAGATAATACAAGCAATGGAGGAGACAAGGGATAAAAGACTAGTTAGCCTGACTAACAGATATGACATGATAAAGAAACCTGTTGTACTAATTGTAAGACCAATCATTATGGTTACATGTTAACAATGAATCTTATTGCATGAATTGTGAAGTTGATGAGGACCCTAATTTTGAATGTAAGTATTGTGACGATCTATCCTACACTAGTAAATTATAATAGTGATAATTCATATGCTAGTTTGGACGTTGCAGAATATGTGATTTTCATAGGTGCTAATGAAATGCTAATTAGACTAGGGAGTACAAATTCTGAAAGCAAAAAAACATGATAGAGTTTTTACTTGGTGTTCATATATTCCATTTTGTTGAAATTTAGGTAATAAGCATTAGCAATTAATTGCGGTCTGCAACCACCCTTGAAAAATAAGATCTTTTGCAAGACTCACTAAAAATCTAAGAGGAAAAGAAGCATAAGGAAGAGGAGGAAGAATGGATTAATCGTCTCACACCTTCCACTTCTACTTATAAATATATCATTGCTACGTATATACTAGTCGATGAACATCTTAGTCAAAATGCATTTTTAGTAGAGAGTAAGGCACGGTGTAAAGTCGTAGTGCCCGAAGATAACCATTTGCAGGAATCACAAGATGAAAATGAGGACCACAAAGGTAAGGTTGACAAAGAGCGGTATGTTACAAATACTAAGTTTGTTAATGATGTCTCTCTCCTTAGTGATGATTCTTATAATACTAAAGCTGATGATATTTATCTGCGGAGGCCTTGTGCCTAGACACTCATATGGAGGGCATTAATAATGATTAACTAGAGATAGAACCTTGTCATGAATCTTTCGATGCTAATATATGGATTTGAGTTACTCCCTGTTGCAAAGAAAAAAATACTATAAAGTGTTCCCTACAATGGTAGACCTGGTAATTATTTTTTAAAATAATACATAATTCCGTAACCCTCTCATTGCGGCTATATAAGGAGACATGCTCCCCATGCCTAGTGCATCAACACTCCCTTGGAAGTGAGAACCTATGCATTTACATGATGCCGATGCACCGCGAGAGGGTAGCTGTGCTACTAACATGGAAAATGCAGTGTCGTCTTTGGATGCCCTTGCTCAAATTGACACCTTGTCACCGACCATAAGTTTCTTACTGTCTAAGAGAGAATTAATCCCAATATGGGGGTGGACATAGTTGCTACAATAGAGATGCTTGGAACCAGTGGAACACACAAAGACCAAGCGCCTTCATTCCCCATTGCCTCCCAAGCCTAACCTTGATTGAGCATTGGAAGATGAACGCGATGTCAACATGAAAGAATCAAATGACAAGAGATATGTTATTGAGGTTCATTTGCACCTATATAAAAAGAAAAGACTTGAAGTGGTTAGTGTGCGTCTGTGAAACTTTTTATCTCCAAATTATTAATAGGGATAGCTAGACGCACTCTAGTAGTGTATTAGTGTCCACCTATTATTTCAGTCCTAGGATACTAAATTACCAGCAACCATCTATACAATTTGACCTATTTATTTTGCTAACCGTGCAGAAGTACCATCACTCCCTAGAAATATGTACTAATTTGCTCAGGCCCTGAAATAATCAAGCGACATGGCATCGGAGATTCATTAGCTCCATTTTCTAATGTGTGCTTTGTTCTATGTTAATTATCCAATTTAAGGCATATGAAATACAAATCGAACCCTGAACTCGTAATCCTAGAAATTGGCACTCTGAATTTATCAATCTCGATCTATTCTAAACCTTGTACCTGTTTTTCCACGTCAGAAAAAATAAACTCAAATTCCTACTCTTACCGACAGCACTCGAAATAGGCTTTCGTCCTGTTTTATAAATAAAAACAAACCGAACTTATATATAGTGATGAGGGGAACCTCTTACAAAGCATATCAAAGATAAAAAGAAAGACTAGAATGGCCAAACTTGCCACCAAAGGCGTCAAAACGAGACTGAGGGATACCAAAACTCCACGACAACTCTAGCCATCATTCACGCTGACGTCCTTTCGACACGCCATTACCAACCATGCTGGCACCCACCTCCACATGTCGCGCCGTGCCTCGTGTTGGGCCAGCACCGTCTGCCAACCATGAATGCCAGCGCGTGGCATTGTCGTCGCAGCCGAGCCAACAATGAGTACATACTACCCGTACGTACACTTACAATCCTTACAAATTAGTTGATCATAAGTGTTTTATACAATGCAAAATGTAAAGCTAATTACTCGTTTAGTATTTGTAGAAGACCATCATGCCCTTAGTTAAGAAGTGATATCGTGTGTTCTCAACCATCGTTGTGTTTCAGTTTTGAAGTGTTTTGGGAGAGGGTTGTACCGGAGAAAGTATAGTCTTATATACTCCATGGATTAATGATCCTTCCAATGCTACGGTGGAGATATAGCCTCAAACTTTAGAGCATATCTAGCAGATACCGCATATCGCGGTACCGCAGAAGGCGGATGCGGTAAACCGGAAACCCTTTTTGCGGTATGGAAAAACACGGGGCGGAACAAATGCACTTCATCCAAACTGCATATTTAAAATTCATCAAACATTGGCGCCAGATTACATACAGGAGGATTTTGATCATATAGATCTACATATATAGTTTAGCAGAATTGATGCCGCGCCCTGCATCCATACTTCACCTAGCATCTGCTTATTACCGGTACCTATTCTCACCTGATCATCATCGGCGGCGGCGCTTACTCCTCGTCGGTTGCCGGGTTGCCAAAGTCGTCTGCCATGAAGTACTCGTCAGGCAGGTGGGCTTCCAGGGCCTCGAGCCGCTCGCTTTGCTCGCGGAAGGAGATGCGGCAAGCATGGAGAATGTCGCGCTTCTCCGCCCTGCACGATCTGCATCACCGCGGTGCAAATCGAGTGGTATTTGGCCTCAGTGAGCAAGACCCTCCTGCTCGTCGTTCACAGCCGGCTCGCGGACGACCGGCAGAAGGGCGCACATATCCGCCAGGAGGAGCTCTTCTGCCTCGTCGGCGGCATCGTCGGGCGGAAACAGAGGGGCGGGTGCGGTCACGGGCGCCACCGCTCTGTCCCTGCAAGGGGAAACGCTCGTGCTCCCCTCCACCGACGTGGTCGGCAGGCGAGCTCGCCGCCCAGAGCTCCTCCACCTCAGGCGGCAGCGGCACCGGCAATCGCATCCGCCCAAATCGTGGCTCGATTGGCCGGCGATGGCAAGAGGGGGGTGCACATGGAGGTTGGCGGCGGCGATGTGCTTTTCGTCGGCGGAATCGGCTAGAATCGGAGAAGAATGGGGGCGGCGGCGAGGGTTTCTGGGAGGGGAAGGAAGGGAAAATGGATGCGGGATACCGCATCCAGTGCCCCCAGCGCTGAATATATGCGGGATAGATGAGTCTCGATGGGAAAACCGCAAAAAAAATTGCGATTCGGGCCGTTTTGCGGTATCTAGAAAAGCCATTTTTTGGCCACGATACCGCATATCGGTCCAAAATTTTGCAGTATCGCCTATATGCGGTATCTGTTAGAGATGCTCCTATATCCCTTTCTTATAAAGGGAGATGCCTCATAATAGACACAAGCGAAGGGAGATGCCCCATACTAGAGACAAGTGTAAGAGACTACGTGGGACACATATCATATGAGTCTAGTTTCGCCCGCACTTTCATCGATTCTTTTTATCGAGATCATCCGGTAGGACTGAGAGGCACCAAGAAATGTATGGAAAATCGATCTAGTTGGAAGTGGTGTACGTCATCATTGTGTGTAGGAAGACGATCACCGCGAAGGATTTCCTTGACGCAGCTAACAAGGTCACAAATGTACCAAAAGCTCACAGTTTAGGGCTACTTTTATAGTTTAAAGCATGTTGATATGTGGCATCAAGCACAAAAATGAGTGAAGGGATATCAGCAAGGAGTGGAATAGTATGATCCGAAAATGAGCTCACAAGTATATTTTCTCCAGTATCATCCTGTCTTTGAGTGCCCTATAAATAATTTTACTTCATTCTTAATCGAATCGCATCACAAGCACTTTCCATGGCTTCATAAAAAATAAAACAAAATGGATATTACTGTAATCATGACCATCACAAAAACTAGAGCGTGTTTAAATAGACATCTTGTACTAGCACCATCTACACCAAATCAGCTCATCGTACCACATCAAAGATTGGAGGGAGAGCTTATGTGCGACCATGGTCTTGGACGACGCCTTCGTGCCAGGAGCCACCTTTGGCTCGCTAGATGCTGCATGTGGGAAGATTGAGTTTGGGCCTATTTTGTCATTTTTTTTGGTTGCAAACAAGATCCTTGGCTGCATTAGGGAACCAATTATGCATACTATGTTTGGTTGCCCAAAATTTGGGTTTTGGGCTTCGTTGATGCAAAGTAAAACGTTTGGCAGCCCGCATAACGCACAATATAGTTACCATGCACCATATATGGTGAGCTTACTAGCTAGCAGTTCAGGGTTTAAGGTTTTACATGTGATCACACGATTTAGGACAGCAACAAATCCAGAAGCCACATGACCAGGACGACGATAATGAAGACGTTGATCCTACTTCCACTATGCTGAGCTAGAACATGTGGAGTTGCAATCTGTGGAGCTACAACCTATGGCTCTGCAACCCGTGGATATGTGAAAAGCGCATATTTGCAACACTTTTAAGCATAACTTTTGTATAATTACTCACTCATTTAATGCTCCATATAGCTATTACTATGCCTATTATGTATGTATTGTTTCTATCTATTTTCAAGTGAGCTTTGCACAACTACTATTTTAGTAGGATTTTATCACTTTTCCTTGTCTTTGATATGTGTATAGATGCTATGTGCATTTATGGATAGGCAAAAGGAGCAAATAGAGGGCAATATGGATGAGCTAAAGGCACCATACTTAGCCACAAGGAGGGTAGAAAAAGTGAAATTTTCCATCATCACAAAATGAATATCCAAGGTCTTGATGTTGTAACTCTCTTCCATATGAATCAACCGAGTAAAAGAACACCCAAATCGGAGTTTGTATGATAAAATAACGACCACAATACCAAAGCATCTGAAACTTTAACGCGCATCGGTACGAGCGCGTGTGCCCATATGGCCCACCCGTACCGCATGTTCTGGGCATCGGAAACTTCGCAAACTAACGCATTTCTCCAACAATTCTTCCACTGTTTGTTCCCAAACCTTCCGTAGGTCATAGGGACTGTATGTGGGGGTGTTGGGACCCTCCTAGGCCTATATAATGGTGGGAGGAGCCAAGGGAGAGAGAGCCAATCCTCCATTCATCCACGACGGAGCCCTGCCACTATGTCGTCTCCATAGCCACCACATCAAACCTGCATTAGATCTAGATGTCCATCTCCTCCATTGCCAAGACACCTCAAGATTCATCTCAATCTTGAAGGAAGGTGGGGGGGGGGGGGTAAGACACTAGGGTGTTTCCCATGCGCCACAGCCGCTATCATGCCGTCTTCATCACCACTGCTGCCTTCCCTATCATGATCTTCTTGATGGGTTGTAATATGGCTTGAACCCCTTTTTAATGTTATGATTACTTGAGTATATGTGATTGGTGTGATCATTTATAACCTATGGTGTGCAGTTCTAATATTGTTTATGTTGATCTTAGTGATTGGAGACGTTTAACTCATTGGTTTAGTTAGCGAGATCCAACTCCACAAGTCGACATGTATTAGATGCGTGTATTGTGCAAATCGATTGACCGTACTAGTGCCAAGTTTGATATCTCTTGAGACGCACATGTACGCAGGATCATGGTTGTCCATAGAACTTAATGCTTTTGGTTTGGTCGTTATTGATTTTAATATCTTCCATTGCCATGGTTGGTATGTAATGGATGGAGGATAATTGAGTTGTCTTATGCCCCTCATGCAGTTGGGAGATAACATCATGTGAGGGACCACCACACAAGTTAAAACTCATAGATGATAGATAAAGACACCTTTGCACCACTTTATTTGAGAATCACGGCATTAAAACTCTCTCATCACATTCACCCCTTTTAGTATTTTACTTATGCTCTAGTTTACTTCTAGTCCTAATAGTAGTTGTTTACAAACCCTCTCTTTAAGTACTGATATCCTAGCAACTTATAGAATAGCTATTTCCAAACACCATTTTGAGTATGAACGTGGATGCACTGACAACAGGGTTGCGGGTTGAGTGATTTTCATTCTGCAAAGGTTCCAAGTGACGATACATACTGAGAGATAGTTGCTTCTATAAGTATTGCAATAACCTTGTTGTTGAAGTAGGTAAAACAACATCACAACTGTATATCATGAAATTGGCGCCATCGTCGGGGAGCATAGCGTTTGGTTTTTACCTACCCACTCACACATAGTTATTTTCGTTTGTTGCTATTATCTTACTATGTTTATTTATATTGAAAAAACAAAAAATATAACTAAAACTTATATAAATATTGGCAACTAATCATGTTTTCCGAGATAATTTCTATTCAACAGACAATACAAGCAATGGAGGAGATAGGATAAAATCTTAGCAAGCCTATCTACCAAATATTCCATGATAAAGAAACTACTGAAACAATTGGAAGACCATTCATTATGGTTACATGTTCACTATGAATCTTATTGCACAATGGCCGGCTTGGTGGGGCCTTCAGTTTTTAGATGATGCGCTTAGGTGTGATGTCAAGGTACATACCCCTATCCATGGCCAGCCTGTCATCATTCTTGTAAGTGTAGAGAGTTGTCCCTAGGATGGTGACTTTGACTATATTTATGTGCATTTAATTAGATTAGTAGTAACATTAAACATTGAGTATACGACAACTCTCTACTCAAAGCAGTCACCATCCAGCCCCGTCATATTAAATATGTGTATACTCAAAGTCTCCATGGAGACATTGAGTATATAGATAGTGCAGCTGAGAGCTAGGCTTCTGGGTTGGGTTCGAGATAAATAAACATGATGATCATATTTATAAGTTCGATGCGCTAGTGGTTACATAGCTCAAGTAGGAGTAGAAAGGTAGAGTAATGGCACAAACATGGTAAAGAATATGCAAGGCTATTACTAACATTTTGGTACGCTATTTTAGCCTGCCAAAACGTCTTATATTATGGAACCAATTTAGTACATTGTATCTTGTTTTTTGTTCTTCCCTTCTGGCTTGAAAGAAATCAGGAATTCAGGGTGCCGTGCAAAATGACCAACAGAAATTTGCGGACTATTTGCCGAGATGTGTCTTTTGTAGCAGTTTGGCTCTTTCTAATGGGATCTAATATAATTTTGTATGACCAAACTATATATATTGATCTTCAGTAGTCGGTACCCACGGCAGATTATTTCGATTGCCCTTTTTCTAGAATAGTTCGGCGTATAGTGCATATGGCTTTCAACATAGCTCCTCCAAAATATATATCAAATTTGTTTGGTAATTGGTTGCCTGGAGTTGGGAAGGATGATATAGTTCAGATCCGTGTTGGAGTGTGCGCCATATTATGGGCAATATGGAATGTGTGAAACGATTATATCTTTAATTGTGCAAATCTTCTTCATTTATACAGGTTATTCCATTGGACACCTATTGGTTCCGTATGTGGTCCTTGTTACAACCAACAGAAAAGCGTCCCACTCTGGATATTGGGTGCAGCCAGCTGGAATCGGTTGCATGACATTTATACAGCCAGTGCAATTGGCATTTTGATCTTCGCTTAACATGCTGATGAAAAGTCTCCCTGTTTTCTTGCATTTTCACTTGGCTGATTCATGTTGCAACTCTGTGTGATCCATGATGTAATAATGTTTAAGAACAGATTCTGAATAAAGTAATAAAAAGGTTGTATGTACCAATCTGTCCAGAGGCTGGGGAATACCTCATTTCGAAAGAAAAAATTCAGCATATCTTAAAGCAGTAGTTCCTCTTAATTATACTAGGTCTCCAGTTTGCTCTATTTTTTTGATAAGAAACATACACTTCATAACAGAACATGTGTTTTCTAGTTCTTTTATGTGAAACAACACTAGTCCTTCCAATTTGCATGAGTGGTGGGAGGAACTCAGCTCCTTTGATTGAATCCCAGAACGTGGAGGAGCTTTTTGCATGTTTTTATAGTATTTCTCAAATGATGGATACCACGTTGTTCTTATTATTGATTAGCACCAGGCCGCTGTTCTAGCACATCCAAGAGTGTAAAATCGACTTCCTGGACCAGGCTAATTGCACTGCCGGAGTATTCGATTGCACAACAGTTTGGCCCAACTCACTACTACACGAGGCACCACCTATAATCCCAGGTCCACTGGATCACACAACCAAACACGGACTCGAGGCTAACTCAACCCAAAAGACTAGCCTAATAGGTGAGGTTTACCCCACCTTATACGTTGGGTTCCCCCACATCAAATTTCCGATGTAGGACTAAACCTAACACGGAGTAAGCAGCCTGGCCACTCTAGGTAGATCCAGGGCCTCTCCAGGCCAGGCATGGATTACCGACACCAACGAAACTTGCTGAGCTTGCATGTTCGTTCTTCTAGTAACTACTGCAAGTTTACTTTATTGTCACAATTAAGCCAAGTAGTATATGGAGACTTATGTAATTGGTACATACAGTATCATTGAACCTAATAGAGTACACACTAATTACTAGCCTTTGTTCCTCATTGCCTCCCAACCCTAACATAAAGTATACGAGCATTAGGAGAAACAAACGAGTGATGTTAGTATGGAAGACAAATATTACGGATCTTCACCGGGTTCAGTTTCATTGTGGCCAGCCACCTTCTCCCAAAGACTGAAACTTCCTGTTTGCAAGTTATATTAATACTACTATAGAGCTAGCTAGTTGTATTGCATTCTACTACATCAATGCACTCCGCTATTTATTTGAGTCGTAAGATAGTTAATTACCAACCCATCTATGCAGGTGAAATATTTATCTTGATCACATCTGCTACTACTGCCACACCACCAGAAACATAGACCCGACTCCTGCAACAAATTACCAAATCGAGCCAAGGGGCATCCAAGATCAATTAGTTGTATTGTTTAATGCATCCTATATTTGTTCAATGCAGTTTTACTCTTGTAACCATAACTTGAATTCTCATGCCTTTGATTTTTTCTTCTGTTTTTTTACATTTATTGATCTGACAAAATGGCAAAGATCTACACCCTACAATTATCTAGGACTTGTGATATCTCAAAAAGATGTAGCATTTGTTGAAAGGGAGCCGTAGCTCCGTCCTCCAAAAGATGTAGAATTTATTAAAGTTTAAGTATTATACAAGATTACATCATTGGTCATATAGGGTCGATAGTTTTATAAACCATCTAAAGTTAAAAAGACAACATGAAATGGCTCTCCATCAAGCCATCAACATGCTATCCTACGATCAAAATGCCAGGTGCACGGTGGTTGTACATATCTCGTGCAACACTTTCCAACAAAAAGGCGATTTTAAAATACACGGTGTGTCTTCATGTGTTAACACAAGCGTTTGCCAAAACATTACTTTTTTATACAATTTGTGATACAAATTCACACTCGTAAGTAAATATTTTATTATTTTTAAAATAAATCCAACAATATCTCCGTTTGATATTGTACACAAACCAATGTATTACTAAAATAATTGCTATTGAAAACTATGCCAGTAATATGTCTAATACTTTGGGATGGAGGAATACAATTCCATTTCTTTGTTTTTATGCAGGCCACATACAATCGTTTTTTTTTTGTTGAAATTTTCCACGAGAAAGTACCATGGTAATATGTACGTGCATGATTTATCTCAATTTTTCTGAAACTTTTAAATAGGAAATTTTAGGTTTTTTCAAAATCAGGTTCACGTGTACCAAGGTTCTCCCGGCTATTTCGATTTGATTTATTCTTTGGATCCCGAGCAGTTAGAGCATTTCGAATGCCCTATTTTAGAGCAGCAGATTTTTTTATAGGGTACATATACCCTATTATAGTGCACATCCTCTCCAACAGCTACTCTAAAATAAGGCAGCGCGGCCGCGCCATACCCCTCTTTTTTTGTTGATCTTTGAGAGATGAAATCGAATGTGTGAAATAAAACACGAACTAACATTACAAAATTTTAACGCATACAAATTTAGTTCAATCCATAGCATACCATAGTTCAAATCATAGCATAGTTCCACACAAACGACACATTGTTCAAAGCATAGAATTAGTTCAAACTACAAAATAACATGTAGTTCCTCGTGCATCATTGCCCTTGTTCGCATCATCAGCATTGACCTCTTCGACCACCTTGGTGGTTGCAACATGATGAGGATTAGTGTTCGAAGCATCTCCGATTCCATCACCCATGTTTCCATTGCCACCACCGGTTTGGGCTTGAAGCCGTGGTAGGCCACTTGCTTCTGCTTCTTGGTCTTCTCCACCGCGATGGTCGTTGCCGACTCCCTCTTGCCGCCGGCCCCCTTATTGCAGGTTCTGGGTGCTTACACCACCACATCAGCCTCTGGGGACATATTCTAGCCGCTGGTGTTGGCTCGACGCGGCAGAGGGGCAGCGGCATAGGCTTTTGCTGGGTGGCTGAGTCGGTGACGGGGGCCATCACGGGGTGGGGAGGGGTGGAGAAGTTGGTGGAGGCACCGTTGTCGCTGTCCATGGCACAGAGGTCACCGGCGCTGGTCGAATCGAGGGAGGAGGCGGGGTGGCGCGGGTCAGGGGAGGTTTCAGCGGGGCAGTTGGCCTTCACCCGCGTGGAATTTTGGTGAAAAGGACACGGGTCGCGCACGGTCCTCTCCGCCTCAAAGGGGAAAAATTTGGGGCAGCCCTACTTTAGTACACCATTTAGGACAACTTTCGTAGGCTTTTTTGCCCCCCCTCCCCCCTAAAAAGGGTTTATAGGACATCACTGCTAAAATAGGACAGCTGTTAGAGATGCTCTTAGCTCTCTCTTACTTGGAAATTTGTGCATATATAAGTAGTCACAAGGCAATGTATGTTTTATTTGTAGGAGCCGACATGTTCTATTCAGTTGAACTGATGCATGCATGCTGAGGACTTGGTTTCGTATTTAAGTTTGATTTCCTTTTACAAAACCCAGTACAAACGCAAATGCTCACGAATGCATACAAATATTCACCCCTATGAATGCACTCACGCACACCCTAACCATATGAGCACCTCTGAAAGAACGAGTCCGAGAGACTAATCGACGGGTCTTAAGATTGATGAAGTCACCACACATGCCTCACTGTCGACGGGAACATTTCCTCCCATTAAAGAATATTCTGTTTAGGATCGGTACTAGTGTATCGTATCCAGCTTTTGGTCGGTGTGCGCGTCGTATATATGTACACTGGAGGGTCCTGCAAGATAGTAACAACAAGAAAAGAGAAATGAAGTGAGAAAAATAGAGGGTGCGACATGCTAGAGTTTTCCGTGTGCTGCTTGTTTGTCTAGCTTCATGTGATTGATCCATGGATGGAATCCCAACATATAATTGGTGTTAGGATGTTAGGCAACACGGTTATTTTACGAAAAGTCAAAATTTTCTTTATCAACTCTAAGCAAACTAAAAAGAACTGAACTAACCATTATCCCACCGAAAGAGAAGACAGTTTGGGATAATGTATGAAAATTCTTTTCTGCAGGATTGTGCAAAGCTACTTAGTACTTATTTTTAGAGTGAATTCCACATTTTGCACCCGAGTTAAGCAGCTTTGACACTAATTACCCCGTCGAGTGAAAAATCGTCTCGATTACCATCTTTACAAGCTTAGAACCCTTGTGTTCTCATGAGTGTCTATTAGGTAAGGTGTAACTTGTTGACCGGAGTTTAAAAATATCAAGACGCCAATGATGAATTGAACATATGGACGGGGAAGTCCGAACATGATTGTAAATCATGCCATTCGATATTTACACATTTTACCGCACCACTCGGCATAACATGTCGATCCTATCTAACAAAAACAAGCAAAGTGCTAAATTGGTGTAAAACCGTGCCCACGGTCTCTTTAATGAGATATTTCCGTAGAAGTTTCACTAAATAGGGTAAAATGTGTCACAAATACAGAACTGCAGGGTAAAAAACGGAATCACTCTTATTTTTAATCAATCAGTGGTCGAATTAGCCCACATGAAACACACTGCAATGGAATGACTAAATTGTAAATTCTCGCTCAATTGCTGCCCACTAGATCGAGTGTGTACTCTACTGTTACCCGATGACAAAAATCAAGGCTGTAACGCCCGGTAATTTGGTAACCATGTAGTATATCTTCGAGCAGATACTCTTACTTCTATCAGATCATTATTTTTCCAAATAGCTAATACAAACAAAAAAATGAATCACTTGTGTCGAGGTGATTTTTTCTTCCTGTCCTAGTTGGCAACAAAGACCAAGACCTACCCTTGATTGGGTGCTTTGAACTTTTTACCCCTGGGGAAGTGAAAGTGAAGGAAAGGAAAAAGGTTTCTATCTGCTTTCTCTGTATCCACCTTTACTCGGTATTCTGTTCCTGATTTGCATTTTGCCCGACTAGGCTCAAACTCCAGGACTCAAGCAATGCCAGACTCTCCACTCTCCAACCATGCACTATTTTCCTTCTCCAACAAACGAACCAAATACAGCTCAGATTGATCCAGGGACTCTCCAGGCCAGGCACGGATCAGCCATGCCGCCATCCAAACTTGCTGAATACGGTACCGGTCGTTCTTATAGTGATACTGCAACCTTACTTAAGGTGTCACCTACAAGAAGGCTGTAGTTAAGCCACAATTAACCGAAACAATATTGGGACATTTATATAGTTGGTACTGGGGCGTTCTTGGCCACTAGTCGAGCAGGCGATAAGCACGTGCCTTCATTCCTTATTGCCTCCCAATCCTAATGTTGGATGAGAACAGGGAGAGATCAAGCGTGATGTCTGCATAGGAGACAAAGATGAGAGATGTCACGCGGGCATCCGAACAGACAAAAACATATAGTGTCTAGGAACCTTCTCTGAAAAAGATGGAACTTCTTGTTGGCAAGTTATCAGTACAAGTAGCTAGTTGTATTCTAGATGCATGTATGAATGAGCTCCTATTTATGTGAGTCGTAAGATACTTCATTCCCAACCGCCAATATGGGGGACATTTAGTTTGGTTCACAATGTGGTATTTCTGGCACTCAACTATAATATAAAACCCAAATCCTGCAATAAATATTCAAATCGAGTGACAGTGCACCTGAGATCAATTTACGACATTGTTTAATGTGTGCTCTGCTCTTAGCCGGTCAAGGGATCTGAATATATAGTTAAAGGTAGTAGTTATATCTTCTAACCAACTTAAATTTCCACGTGTTCAATTCATATATGTTTTGCATTTTAGTTGATCTCCTAAATGACATAGATCTAAACCTTATACTTATTTAGCACCTGCAAGTATCTTCACAACAAGGCACCTGCAAATAAATCATAAACATTATTACCCTTATAAACAAGGAGGTAGCCTTAATTAGAATGTATGTTGTAGTCGCTCATTAATACATGGTGTGTTTTGATTTGTTAACACGACCATTTGCCAAAACATTACACTAGTAGAAAAAGGACCTTTGGTCTAGGGGTATTAGCCCTGGTTTTGCTACAAACCGGGACTAATGCCCTGGTCCCAACGTCTAGATCTGTCCCCAGGGGGTGGCAGGCACTAGCCCCGGTTCGAACGGGACCTTTAGTCCCGGGTCGTGTAACAAACCGAGACTAAAGGGTTTCAGACAGGCTGGGTCGGGTGCCATACCCTTTAGTCCCGGTTTGTTATACGACCCGGGGCTAAAGATGGACCTTTAGTCCCGGTTCTAGACACGAACCGGGACTAAATGTCTGGCTATATCTTCTTCCCCCACCTGCCCGAGCCACTATTTCAAGCTGGTGGCTCCTCTCTCTCTTTCTTGCTTCAAGCTCGAGTTCATGCCCAATTTTTTCTGAAGATTTGTCTATATTTTGTTGTGCCCCATCTATCCAAAGGTTCTAAAAGGTGAGCAACTTCATCCTTTGAACTCTCATTGCTATATTTGCTCATTTCATGCTCTATCTTGTAGATGGATTTGTGGATTTAGTTTGGTAGTAATTTTTGCAATGATAACATGAGATCGATGTTTAGATTCTATTTATCTTGTATTAATGTAAGGAACTCTAAGGTAAATATCATAATATGTGGATTCTATCTATATATATCTGGTTTTGGCACATAGTCTCGAAATTTGATTTTAGAAGAACACACATGCGTGAGTTCATCATTCAAACTAGCTGGGCAAAATATCCTTCTTCGTCTACCTGCGTTCAACAAACTGAAAAAATTGTAACAAAGATAGGGTTAATTCATAAAAGCTTGATAAGAAGACATCACAGTACATCTTCGAGAAGCTCCTCTATGGCGAGCTCCTCGAAGATGTCTGAGGATAGGATCCTAAGACATCTTCGACAGAAGCTCCGCCATAGTGGTGTCCCTCTCGCACCATCTTGGAGTTAATAACTTCTCTAGCTATAGATTAATACGCCGGGTAACTAAAACAGTTCACATATTAGGGAGTGCCTCTATGGCGAGCTCCTCGAAGATGTCTGAGGACGAGATCCTAAGACATCTTCGAGAAGCTCTGTCGTAGTGGTGTCCTTGCTCTCGCACACCATCTTTCAGTTTATATCTTCTCTAGCTAGATCAGTATGCTGGTGGAGCTAACTAATTTCACATATTAGAGAGTGCCTCTATGGTGAGCTCCTCGAAGATGTCTGAGGACGAGGTCCTAAGACATCTTCGAGAAGCTCCGCCGTAGTGGTGTCCCTGGTCTCGCACACCATCTTGCAGTTCTTCACAAGAATGCATACCTATTTATAGATTAAGCAGCACAACATAGTGTCGGGCACTGATGACATAATGTCGACACACTCACCACTGGCATAGTGCTGCCACCCACCCAAAATAGTGTTGTCATTTAATTTACTGGCTTAGTGCTACCCACTGAGGACATAGTGTCGACATGTTGTCTCCATATCCACATTTAGTCCCGGTTGGTGCCTCCAACCGGGACTAAAGGTTCATCATATCTTTAGTCCCGGTTGCTGGCTTTAATTTTGGTTTTTAGATTAGTACTAATTAATTATGATTATGTTTGATGTACTTAATTAATTATACAATGCAGATGAGCCGACAATGGATGTACGCTGACCGACTCTCTAGCGAGTTCATTAAAGGCCTGCATTCTTTTCTCCTTGTGGCCGAGGCAAACAAGCAGAATGGTTTTATGTATTGTCCATGTGGTGTCTGTCGAAATCATAAGGAATACTCTTCCTCAAGAGTCCTTCACAACCACTTGTTTCGGTTCGGTTTCATGATCGGCTATAATTGTTGGACCAAGCACGAGGAAAGAGGGGTTATGATGGAAGACAACGAAGAAGAAGAGAATGATAATGACTACCATACTATGTCCCCTGAATACGATGGTACTACAATGGAAGACATTAATGAAGAAAAAGATGAAGAACGGGCATCAGATCTGCCCGATGATGATCTTAGTCGGGCCATTGCTGATGCCGAGGAAGAATGCGTAACTGAAAGGGAGATGTTGAAGTTTAAGAAGATGTTAGAGGATCACAACAAATTGTTGTACACAAATTGTGAAGATGGGCACAAAAAACTGGGTAGCACACTAGAATTGCTGCAATAGAAGGCAGAGAATGGTGTGACTGACAAAGGATTTGAAAGTTGCTGAAAATAATGAAGAAGTTGCTTCCAAAGGATAATGGACTGTCCGCTAGTACCTACGAAGTAAAGAAGGTTGTCTGCCCTCTACGATTAGAGGTGCAGAAGATACATGCATGCATTAATGACTACATCCTCTACCGCGGCGAGGAGTACGAGAATTTGGATACATGCCCAGTATGCACTGCATTGCGGTATAAGATAAGACGAGATGACCCTGGTGATGTTGAGGGCGAGCGCCGCATGAAGAGGGTTCCTGCCAAGGTGATGTGGTATGCTCCTATAATACCACGGTTGAAACGTTTGTTCAGAAACAAAGACCATGCCAAGTTGTTGCGATGGCACATGGAAGACCGTAAGAAAGACAAGATGTTGAGACACCCTGCTGATGGGTCGCAGTGGAGAAAAATCAAGCGAGAGTTTTCGGACTTTGCAGGTGATGCGAGGAACTTATGGTTTGGTCTAAGTACAGATGGCATGAATCATTTTGGGGAGTAGAGCTGCAGTCATATCACCTGGCCTGTGACTTTGTGTATGTATAACCTTCCTCCTTGGTTGTGCATGAAGCGGAAGTTCATTATTATGCCAGTGCTCATCCAAGGCCCGAAGCAACCCGGCAACGACATTGATGTGTACCTAAGGCCATTAGTTGAAGAACTCTTACAGTTGTGGCACGGACAAGGTGTACGTCTGTGGGATGAGAGCAAGCAGGAGGAATTTGACCTACGAGCGTTGTTGTTCATAACAATCAATGATTGGCCTGCTCTTAGTAACATTTTAGGACAGACAAACAAGGGATACAATGCATGCACACACTGTTTAAACGAGACTGAAAGTATATATTTGGATAAATGTAAGAAGAATGTGTACCCGGGGAATCGTTGTTTTCTTCCGCCCACGCACACCCTAAGAAAGAAAGGTAAGCATTTCAATGGTGAGGCAGACAGCCGGTGTAAGCCTATCCGCCGTACTAGTGATGATGTATTTGATATGATGAAGGATTTAAAAGTAATCTTTGGAAAGGGACCTGGTAGACAATCTGTTCCGAAGGACGATGTCGGACACGCACCCATGTGGAAAAAGAAATCTATATTTTGGGAACTACCCTATTGGAAACTCCTAGAGGTCCACTCTACAATTGACGTGATGCACCTGACGAAGAATCTTTGTGTGACGCTGTTAGGCTTCTTGGGCGTGTATGGAAAGAGCAAAGATATACCTGAAGCATGGCAGGACCAACAACGTATAAAAGACCGAGACGGCATGCATCCAGAGCTGTTTGAAGGTACTGCTAGCTACGCTCTTACCAAATAAGAGAAGGAAATATTTTTTGAAGTCCTTTACAGTATCAAGGTCCCGTCTGGTTTCTCATCGAACATAAAGGGAATAATAAATATGGCAAAGAAAAAATTTCAAAACCTAAAGTCTCATGACTGCCACGTGCTTATGACCCAGCTGCTTCCGATTGCATTGAGGGGACTCCTGCCGGAAAATGTTCGAGTACCCATTGTGAAGCTATGTGTGTTTCTCAATGCAATTTCTCAGAAGGTAACCAGTCTAGATAGTCTACCAAGGTTACAAAAAGATGTGGTCCAATGTCTTGTCAGCTTCGAGTTGGTGTTCCCACCATCCTTCTTCAATATTATGACGCACCTCCTAGTTCACCTAGTCGAAGAGATTAACATTCTCGGTCCTGTATTTCTACACAATATGTTCCCCTTTGAGAGGTTCATGGGAGCGTTAAAGAAATATGTTCATAATCGTGCTAGGCCGGAAGGAAGCATCTCAAAGGGATATGGAACAGAGGAGGTCATTGAGTTTTGTGTTGACTTTATTCCTGACCTTAAGCCCATCGGTGTTCCTGAATCACGACATGAGGGTAGACTTGGTGGAAAAGGCACGCTCGGAAAGAAAGCAAGGATATGTATGGACGGACATTCTCTCACTAAAGCACACTACGCAGTTCTGCAAAGTTCCACCTTGGTCGCTCCGTATATCGAGGAACACAAGAATATTGTACACTCCAACAACCCGGGAAAGCCTGGCTCCTGGATTAGAGATGAACACATGAGGACTTTCGGCGGTTGGTTGCAAACACATCTCATGAATGACATAAATGTTGGAGAGTAGTGGTACTTGTTGGCCAGGTCACCATCTTTGACTATATTGACTTTCCAAGGGTACGAGATAAATGGGAATACATTTTACACGATCGCCCAAGATAAAAAGAGCACCAATCAAAACAGTGGTGTCCAATTTGATGCAACAGACGAGAATGGGCAAAAGGATACATATTATGGTTACATAGAGGAGATATGTGAACTTGACTATGGACCTTTTTTAAGGTCCCTTTGTTTCGGTACAAATGGGTCAAGCTGACTGGAGGCAGGGTTGAGGTAGACAAGAAATACGGAATGACAACAGTGGATCTCAACAACCTTGCGTATAGAAATGAACCAGTTGTCCTAGCCAATTATGTGGCTCAGGTTTTTTATGTGAAGGACATGTCTATCAAACCGAGAAAAAGGAAAGATAAGCAAAAGAATACAACATACGATGAGCCAAAGCGCCACATAGTTCTTTCAGGAAAAAGAAACATCGTGGGGGTGGAGGATAAGACAGACATGTCAGAATATTATGATAAGTTTCATGAAATTCCGTCCTTCGCTGTGAAGGATGACCCAAGCATCCCGTTAAGTAAGGAAGATGCTCCATGGTTACGGATTAGAAGAAAACCCTAACAATAGAGTGTGTGGATGTTGGTGATGTACAATATTATTAAACCTTTATTTTTAATGATCTGCTTATATGTATATGGATATGAACTATCTCGATCTCAATAGGTAGTATTGTAACTTGCTGTGGCCAGACATTTATTAATATTAAAACGTAAAAATTAGTCATAATCATATCTAGCCCTGTAGTACATAGCTTCAGGGTCGTCTTCGGAATCGTCATCATCATTGTCGTCGCTCGTAGCACGCGGCTGGATCCTCAGCCCTTCCTCGTAGTACGCGGCTGGATCCTCCGGCCTCGGATTCACGATGCGCGGGGGAGGGGGCTCTCGGATGACGACCCCAGTACGCCCTAGGCCTTCATCACCACCACTATTTTTGTGGCTATGCGGCTGGTGAAAGTGCGGGTACCTCAGGCGAGGATGGTCTCCCATGGCGATGTAGCGCATCATGCCGGTGATAGTCCGGTTCGCCCACCACAAGCGGCGACCAACCTCGTTGTGGTTCACTGGGGGCGGGCCGTCACCCTCGTACCTGGCGAGCTCCCTTTCCTGCCGGTTTGCGAAGAAGGCATTCCAGGTGTCGAGGTTGTCGGGATCCCAATGGGATCCATCCGCTGCTCCAGTGTGAGCTCGAGGTAGAAGTGGTTCATAATGGCCTCCTTGCGGGCCGAACCTTGAGGCACATGAGGAATGGGAACCCCTCTAGCGCTCAGCATCCAGCCGACGGGCAGCCGGTACCCTGGCGGGCATGGGTAGCTGGAGGCGCATAGCGCCTCGGTCTCCTCGAGCGTCAGAAAGGCCCAGTAAGCGGTGTCCATTGTTGTGAGAGAGAAAGTGTGGATGTGTGGATGGACATGGCGGTCGGCCTAGATATAGAGGGAAATGGCGGGAAAACATGGCGAGAAGGAGGGGAAATGGCGGGAGAACATGGCATGAAGCGGGGGAAATAGCGGAAGAACATGGCGGAAAGCGGGGGAAATGGCGGGAGAACACGGCGGGAAGCGGGGGAAATGGCGGGAGAACACGGCGGGAAGCGGGGGAAATGGCGGGAGAACACGGCGGGAAGTGGGGGAAATGGCGGGGAAACATGACGGGAAGCGGGGGAAATGGCGGGAAATATGGTTTAGTCCTAGTTACTAGTTTTAGTATTAAATATTATATTTCTAATGAGTATATTATTTTTTGTGAATATTTTGGTATATTATATGTATTTTTCTGTTTTTAAATAATAAACTATATATTTGCAACATTTGTACTAAATATAATACTTGTTAAACAATAGATAATTTCATTTAAGTTGTATAATAAAGTATGATGATAGATTTAAATTATAGATCTTCTTTTTCTGAAAATTTTAATATATAATACATAATTTTCTGAAAACTATAAACCATTTTTCTTTTTGGCGCCAGAAGTTTACGCGCACGGGAAGAGCGGCAGGCAAAAACACCTTTAGCCCGGGTTGTAATACAAACCGGGGCTAAAGGGGGGATATAAATACCCCCACCCCCACCCCGGGTCGTGCCATGACCCGGAGAGCCAGCAGTTCATCTTCCCAGCCACAGGAGCTCGCCGCGCCCACGCCGTCCTCCGTGCCGCCGCCCGCGCCCGTGGAGAGAGGAGCCCTGCCGCCCCGTCTCCGCCCCGTGCCGCCCCGCCGCACCGTCTCCGCGCCGCCTCGCCGTTCAGGTGATCGCCGTTAATTATGTTAATTTTGGTTAGTATTAGTGCCACAATTTTGGTTAGCATTAGTGCCACAATTTTGGTTAATTATGTTAATTTGGTTAGTATTAATTAGTATTATTGGTATTAGGTTAGTATTAGTATTAGGTTAGTATTTAGTATTAGTATTAGTATTAGTTAGTATATATATTAGTATTAGGTTAGTATTTAGTATTATTATTAGTATTAGTATTTAGTAGTTAGTATTAGTATTAGTATTAGTATTAGTATTAGTATTTAGTATTAGTTAGTATTAATATTAGTTCGTATTTAGTATTATTATTAGTATTAGTATTTAGTAGTTACTATTAGTATTAGGTTAGTATTAGTATTTAGTATTAGTATTAGTTAGTATTAGTATTAGGTTAATTGTATAGGTTAGTATTATCTAGGGTTAGTTAGGGTTAGTTAGGGTTAGTTAGAATACTTAGTTAATTAGGTTTAGTTTAGTTAGTGTTAGGTTTAGGGTTAGTGTTATTAGGGCAATACTTAGTGATTTAGTTACTGTTTATGTTTTATGATTGTTTATTGCTATTATTTAGTTATGCCGTGTCCTCTCGTCCGAGCCTACTAGACTCCGTCAGTTCCGGGGATGTCCTAGCCGGGCCTCCGCCGGGTTGGCACTGGGAGGTGCTACCTGTCAGGACTCGTACCTTGGTGAGGAATCCGGGTATCATCGTCGACCCGGAGCTTCTTTTGTGGCGTTCACGAGGTCTAAGAGAGGTGCAGAGGGAGCCGGCCCCCGAGGAGGTGGTACGTCGTCGTATCAGGGAGGAGGACGAGCACGTACAGCGATATATGTATATTTTGGAGACTAGGTTCTCCAATATCTGGCAGGTTCACGGATCTCACCCGAGCTATTCTCTGGTAATGGTTCCTCTTCTCTGGTTGCAGAGCTCCCGTAGCACAAAACACGGCAGCCGAGTTCTCTAGTTTGATATGAGCGAGATGTATTAATAATGTACTTTATATTATGAACGAGATGTATTAATAATGTACTTTATCTTATATTATTATACTTTATCTTAATGCAAAATTATTTCATTATTAGTATGTATTCTTTTTTCTGTATCCCAGTTGTCGCAATTGTAATATTATTTTACTTAATGTAATATTCTTTTTCTGTATTAGTTAAGCTATGGACGGTAGACAGAATGAAGAGGAGCTTCTCAACATGGTAGATGAGGGTACTGGGGGTTCTTATTATGATGGCTCCGAGTATCTTAATTTGTCTGGAGGAGACGAGGGTGGAGACGATAGTGGAGACGATGGTGCTGACCATGGTGGAGACCATGGTGAAGACACCATAATAATAACAAACTCCGTCGAGGTATATAAAGCCTATACCAATCGATCACTAGTATTGATGCACTAATTGATTCGTATATATGTACTGACGAATGTTTCTTCTCTTAAACCTCCGCTTCCGGCCAATCTTCTACAAGGACAAGAGGCCCGACACAAACGTTGCCCGCTGATGTCCGTTTCAGCATTGACTTAGTCTCTCCGCTGGGTCAACCGTTGGAGCCCAAAGAATCTGTAAATGCATTTATAACTCAACGCGGAGTGATTATTAGAGACACTGTCCCGATCACCACGCGAAATTGGAATAAGCCAGGAAAAAAAAGGATCCAGCTGGGGCTAGTTTTATAGATGACAGAGCGAGAGATGCGATGTGGAATTCTCTCATGACAAATTTCAGCCTACTAGTCTTAGAGACTGATGAGGTCACACAACAAATGACGAGGAAAGTCAAGCACTTTGCTCTTAAGAAGATGGGCGAACTATTCAAGGAATGGAAGAAAAGATTATACCACAAGTATGTCTTGAAGAAAAAACTCCTCCATTCACTAGCCCACTAGAGATGCAGCAGGATAACTGGGCCGCATTTGTGGAATACAAGAAATCGACACCAGCTGTGGCAATGTCATAAAAAATAAGATAAATGCAGCCAAAAAGAAATATCACCATCATATGGGCACAGGTGGCTACAGGAGTGCCATGGCTAAGTGAGATAAAGTTGAGGCTGACCTGGAGGCTAAAGGGGTCACTCCAGCTATGTCTAGTTGGCCTAGGAGGTCAAGAAATTGGGTACTCGGGCATGGGGCATCGTATGACCCAGAAACATGCGAGATTGTTGCATCCAAAGAAGTTTCTTCACCCAAGAATGAACTTATTAAAGTGATAAAAGAGGTTGAAGAGGGAAAGTTTGTTCCCGACAGAGAGAACGATGAGCTGACAAAGGCTCTCGGGAATCCTGAAAAGGCTGGACATACAAGAGGGTTCGGACTTTCTTGTCCAAGGGTTATCGGGTTTCCCGAGGACCTTAAAACGTACAGAAGCCGATCGAGAAAAACAAAGCGGCAAAAAGAGGAGGATACGGAGCGGTTCGCGAGGTTTGAAGCCATGCTGCAGGAGCATGCCAGGAGCTTAATGAACTTAAAGTACTCCGATAGCAAGATCCTACACCAGACAGTACGGTCGGCCCAACGCAACGGAAAAGCAGCATGGCTTCCACGGAGGGCCACGGTAATGATGCAACGATGGATGTGTACCCCGTGGATGCAATTAAGGAGAAGACTAGTTGTGAGCTGCATGTTGAACTGAAGAACATATCCATGAAGGTGGCGGTCAGCTTTGTTTTACCTTCTGCACCGGAAGCGACCTACCATTGCAATCCGATTCCATCTGGCTATGCTCGTGTCGGTGTGGATGAAGTTCAACCGATGTGTCAGTCACTACAGCTTGACATCCCTGGAGGTGAAGGGGAGACGACACTGGGAGAAGTCACGAGTGGCTTAATTCTTTGGAAAAAAGAATACATCAAGTTTCTAGGCCCGACACCAAGGCCACCTTCTCCACCGAGAAACAATCCATCACCTCCAAGTCCACCGTCTCCTCCCAGTAAAAGTCCACCTCCAAGTCCACCTCCAAGGGCACCGTCTCCTCCCAGTAAAGGTCCACCACCTCCAAGTCCAATCCATGACCCCAACAGGAGTCCATCTCAATCTACGCAGCTGCCTCCACCCACTAAGGGCCAAAACCGGAAGAATAGAACCGCTCCATCGAGCGAGAACCGACGCCCAAAGCGACAGTTGTCGCCCCTCCCAAGAGTACCGCCGGTTCCTTCCAAGAGGGCTTACGACCTGATCGATGAGGACACCAATGTGGTCATACGGGCCAAAGTGGATGCTCATTTTAGAAAGAAACAACCTGAGCCAGAGGTCCAAATAAAACCGGAAACCAAGGAGCACTTTAGGAAATTACTGACACAGCCATCCCAAGCTCAGTTAAATAGGGAACAAGCAAAATAATCGAGTGGTAGCGGAAGCATCCGAACGGACGTCCCCCAGCTGGGGAAACAAGCAAAATAATCGAGTGGTAGCCGAAGAACCAAATGATACGTTCCCCAGTTGGAGAAACAGGCAAATCAATCGCCTCCCCCCCCGCTCCAGGTGCAGATACCCGAACCTCAACTATATGAGGTAGAACCTATGGATCCGGAAACGGCTAAGATATTAGCCGAGCAATGTAATATGTCTATTTATGACATTCTTCACGGCGATATGCCCAAGGCTGAGGTAGCACCCAAATCTGTTCACGGGGAGCCTCTGGTCAGTTTTGAGAGGCTTCGGATATGCCAACAAAAGTGCGACGATTCCCTGAATGGTACATGAAAGCATCAAAAGAAGAGCGATATTGGCTCATACTGAAAGTTCGAAAATCGCATTACTACGTTGAAGACGAGGTCCCTGTTGAATTTATAGAATTGTTTCAGTTAATCAATCTAAAGGAACTCGACAAATCTATCCTCAGTTGCTATTGTCTGGAAGTGATTACTTTATTTATGTAATTAAGTCTCTACCTCAGCTTGTGCAATTCATTGCCGGTAAGTATACTCACTATATTCTTTTGTACGCTATATATAATGATGCAGAATGAAGATTCTCGAATGTAAAAGAAAGGCTATCAATGGATATGGGTTCATTGACCCACATCGAATTAATGGAGCTATGCTAAAGGATAAGCCACTAGAGACCGAGCAAAACTTGCTCCGGTTTCTCACGAACCAGCATTTCTGTAATGAAATACTATTTCCTTACCATGACGGCAAGTGAGTTCTTGTACACATTAACTTTTGCTTACTCGATGTTCAGTGTAAATGATGAGTTACTGACGTATGTAAACCTTGCGTAGGTACCACTGGATTCTTCTAAGCATTTCAGTTGACTTGGGAAGAGTCCACATCATGGACTCACTAAACAAAGACATTGAAGACTACCGCGGCATTATCGATATGCTCCAGATGTAATTTCAACCATTATCGCACTATATCGGTTTCTTTCGTTCATTTTCTAGGATATCAAGTAGTTATTAACTCATACATTCATTTTCTTTGTCAGGTAGGGTTTAGACATGGTACAAGAACAAGGTCCGCGGTCAATGGCGTGAGGAGCTATTTTTTAAATCGGTCTCGGTAAGTAGTATGAGCAAAGTCCGCGCATTTATTTAATTCTAGTTTATGTGCATTTATCATGCTAGAGTTATTATTTGATTGAATTATATTCTTTTAAAGTGCACGAGGCAGCCACGGGGGACTAATCTATGTGGATTCTACGTGTGCCAGTTCATTCGCATCACTATTGAGAAGCCCTTGGAAAATGTTCGAGTAAGTAAACAATATATTCACCCTTTATTTTTATTACAAAAAGTTGTGTTGAGTCTAATTCATTCGAGCTCCTTCTTTATAGTTGGACGCGATGCGGGACAAGCTCCTACCAGAGGACCGCCTAATAGTAATCCAAGAGGAATTTGCTGGATTTTTTGTCGACGAGGTCATAGACCCACGCGGAGAATTCTCTCTAGATAGACCCTAAAGCATCCATGTAATAATCTCCATGTAATCAAATAGACAGGCTCTGGACCCGGTTGGGACTCCATGTAAATTATATTATATATTGCATCAATGTGTACAAGTACTGTGTAGTAGCGTTCTGTATGTATACGAAAACTTGTTTCTAATAAAAACATAGAATGAAAAATAATTGAACACAAAACACAAAATGAAAAGAAAAACACAAAACCCTAAAACCCCATCTCCTGCCGCGGCAGCCAAATGGCCCAAAACGCTGCCGCGGCAGGGAACCTTTAGTCCCGATTCGTGTTACTTTGTTGATAGAATATGGCATAAATTCACAATTATAGGTAAATATTTTATTAATATCGAAATTAATACAATGATATTTCTCTCTAATATTTTACACAAACCATATAGTAAAATGATTATTTCCCAAACACTATCTGAAATATTTATGGTTTTACATGGAGGAAATATTAAGCTTACCCCTTATAGGACCACGGGTGGAAATTCTACTGAATAGATTGATCATACATGTTCAAAGGATAAAATAGGTTGGCAAAAACTAGTTATAATTATAAGAAGATAGGCACAATTTTTTGCCCAAGGTGAGAAGTTGACAAGGGTTGGATGCATCTTTGCAAAAAGTGAGTCCAACATATTATAACCTATTAAAACATTTTTTTTAGCAAAATACAGACTTTATAATTATTCACTTATTTCCTTGGTAAACCAGTTATATATAACATTAACTTTGGATAGCTCATATGAATGGATTCTCATTACCTAATTGTGTTTGCATACACCGTTCATAGTTATGGTAAGGGGCGAAGCCAGAAAAAAGAATGTTGTCACTGTCACATCTCTAAGCGTAGCAATATTATAAGAAATATTTGGTTGTATAGTATTTTCACACTGGTTGTGCTATGCTCATCATTTCCTGGCCTCCAATATATGTAGCTAGTAGCCTACCATTCTCTTGTGCGAGAGGTGTTTACCGTGCATGGGCTTTCAAACAAGAAAAATGAACTATGAGATATGTTTGGCACAAACTGTTCTGGAAATGCCTACTTCCCATGTTCTAAGGAAAGAGTTGATTTCCCAATTGCCTCTCAAGCCTAATCCTAAAAGTATCATTTTTAATAAATTCGGTAGGGGCTAATCCTAATCCTAAAACTATTATTGCAGTAAATAAGTTTAATTTGTTCTATTGTGGTAGAAAGCATGAAATAAGAAAATAAACACATAAAGGAGATTGATTATGTAGTATACAATCTAAGAAGGGATTAGTACCATCTTGGGTATATTCTTCAATCCTCGAAAGGAATGTGTCGACAAGACTTGGCCACACAAAATCTCAACTTCCTTCTAATATATATAATAAAGAGTATGGTGAGGCACACACATAAAACAGAACCATGTTTTTGCACCCCCTCTCTACACAGACATGAATAGCCATCTATATAAGTTGAACTGCTGGAGTACGACTCCTATCACACCATAAATAATGCAAAATGTGATACCATAATAAACAAAAACTATCAACACAAAAGAATAAAATTAAAAATAGAATATATAGAGAGACTTCAAAAATACATTTTATATTTTACCATGACAATCTTTTTCTGAAATTTCCTTTTTGAAGTGACTCATATCTAGGTAGGTGCATCGAACAATCGTTGAAATGTTTCTATTACAAGCCCCTGTCTTCATAATCAACACAAGTTTTTCATGTGCCATCTTTAGGGTTCCTTGAGAGGCTTATCATGATCTCCACATGTTAGTACGCCGCTACCAATACACATGCAATTACTTTTGCAAGGGACTAACATCTTCTCAAAATAGATAATCTTTACCTCTGTATTGAATGATGGACCATATTTACTGTCAAGTTTCAAACAATATTACAAAGAAGACCAACATTGAAGGTCCAAACCAAGCGCATCAAATGGTTACAAATCAGACTTATGCATTACAAACTTATTGATGCTAGACCACCATACATATCGCCTAGGCCCAAGCTACCATCTCCAAGTGATATCATCTACTATCTAGAGACTCACGTGCCTCACATGTTAGTGAGCACCTATATGCATCCACTAGGTAAACTTGTGGAAAACCCAATACGAAATAAGAATATGTATTTTTGTTTAAAAACAATGTCACTATGATAGTTTGATACCCAGCATAAAGCACAATGTCCTACCTAGATTTGAGACTTAAGCTTATGGGTAGCTCCATTCAATTGGATTAGCTAAATCCAGGAATAAGAGCCTTGCATGTTGATTAGCACGAGCAAGCTCATCTCGAACAAACTCAAGAAGCCTAGAGCTTAGCTACCCTGCCTATTACTTCTATGGGACAACAGAACATGACAAACATGTTGATACCTTCTCATGTCATTTTTATCTTCACACTTACGCATGCTGCTCCTTTCATATCCACGGAAAGCAGGAGAACTAGCACAAGATTTATTTCCCATGTGTTTGTACTTTGCAAGATTGTGGACATGGCCTTATGCATTCCATTAGTAACGCCTAAAGTCGAAGAGAACAAAATGGCATGACTATTTCTAATTTAGACTAGACATGATGTTCTTACTTTCCTCAAGAATGTGCACATTTCTTGTGAATGGTCACTGGCTAACGTAGTTGAAGAACATCCCATTGATAAAATATCATCTGTCACAATTTTAGAATTTGCATTCTAAAGCAAGGAAATCATTGTGCAAAATTTCAATCACATTAAACCATTATGAATGTTAAAGTTTAGTATTTTGGATAGGGAAATTTCCGGTTTGAAGTAAGCGTGCTACTAGCTTCTCGGAGGAATTTTGGCTAAGGGATACGCCTCTTGGTAAAAAATATACATCTCTTGATAAAATCGCATAACATGTTTTCCTTTCGAGCACAATGCACTGGTGCGAGAGGTGGAGGTGGCATGTACAACGGGCTGACGTCGAATATCCCTTAGAGCCGCCACTTCAGAGTTTTGCTTAATTGGTGGAGACAGAATGAAGAAACGTAAGATTGTCTTCCCTTATCTAAGAGATGTCCCTTAAAAAATAAGTAAAAAATATTTTATTCATTGTACCATATGTTTTTTCTTATTAAAATTGCTACGGATGACAATAAGAGATAAGAAGTGTACGACTTACTTTTATTTCCTTCACTAATAACGTGGAAAGATAAGATAAAACTTTTCTTCTCTACCATTTTATTTGCCCTTATAGATACAAAAGCAATTTATTGCTCAATCGGATTTGGCAACGGAGCACGTGCGACTCTCTCATTTCTTCAGTTTGGCAATTAATGGTGTGAATTAGTTTCTTAGATTGTCTAGGTTTTTCTTACCGATTAGTACAAGGCTATGTAGATCAATGTGCTCACTATCTCGGTGGCTGCACATCCCCTAACCCTGATCTAGCCCTTGGGCTCCTATATCATTTTCTTTGTGAAAAATCCACCGATCCAATAATATTCATCAATAAAACTACAAAGAGTTTTAAAAATAATAAAAAGGACAAAAATAGGTCAATGGACCACCTAGCGACGACTCCAAACAATAGCGCGAGCCGAAGGCGCGCTGCTGTCCTAGCCCTTCCATCACCGGGGACGCGCAAAGCTTGTCTTAATAGAGCTTGCTGCAGTAGAGAGACAAAAAACCATCGTGCTAAGGCTCGAAAGGACCAGCGTACCACAACAACAACCATTACCAAAGATGAAAACATAGATCAGAATAGACTGACCTGAAATCATAGGAACAAAAATGAAAAACAGCTAGATCTAAGGAGATCTGCCGGACAGACGACTCCACGAGCTCCTCATCGGTGCTAGGCACACCACCTGAGCGAGGATAAAGCAGGAAAGACCTTACTCTGGCTTAAAGATGTAGCTGTTGCCTCACCATCATGAAGAAGACAATGAAAAACCGCTGGCCTGAGGCGAGGGCAAACAAGATCTGGGTGACAGGCCCGCGAACGACCGTGGCCCGTGTAGCCCAGATCGAGCCCAGCCGTGCCCACACGGATTGACAAACACCACCGCAACTAGCATATCTAGGTTGTGCATTGACCACCACCGTCTTGGCCTGCATCTCCTCCCTTCTGCACTACCGCTCTCCCGTGCTCCACCCCCTTGTAGAGACCCGCCCCCGCAACCCCTGTATCCCCTATCCCGTTCATAGATGAGCCTTTGAGGCGTGCACCCACTGCCCTCCGTATTCGACAGCTCGGGTGCCACCACCGCTTCCAGATTCAAAAATGGTGGCATCTAGGGAAGATCGAGAGGGGGACTATGTCGGTAGTATTTGATTGGGCCTCCAGAGTTGCTGGAGTGGAGGTGACCCGGGAGGCATCCCCCTAATGAGACAATATATCTTCTCTAGTTTAAATTTACTGCAAATAGATTATGCCAACCCTCATACTAGGAAGGTTAAAATACATCATATATTTCAAAGCTAAGGGATTATAGACATGTTCGACTAAAATAAAAGCATGTTTTAAAACCTATAAAATGTATGAGCCCATCGATCTAATATGAATAGTAAGCTGCACTTCTCAACAATAATCTATCATCAATAGTAAAGCTGCGAGAGAAAAACAATACTACTTCATTTGCCAAACATGGACCTAGTGTGAAAGGTACATGAGAACTAACGTATCATTTAGCATGCCAAGTATACACTTCTTGTTGCTTGCAGCTACTTGGATGCAAACACTCAATTCTTGATGCCTTCCAATCCTAAATGGTTAGATCAATCAAAGCGATCAACCAAGGTGATACTATTCTAGCCTAAGAAGACGGGGAGCCTTCCATGAATGCTACTAGGCTGACTCATGTAACCATGGAGCATCATAAATGCCCTAGATATTTGATTTATGTTTTTTGGATCCCAAGAAGTTATATCGCCCCTACTCTTCTTATATATGCATATACAAGTACTGGACAATGTGAGCATTACTTGCTATTTTTTCATATATGATTTATCTTTTATGTGTCAGCACGTTCAGTTCAATAGCTTGTGGGCAATGAATTGTTTGTGTTCTATGTGTACTCACTGAATGATTGCGGAACCAAGCAAATGTCTTTAAAACAAAGTACTAGTAGTAGTTTGGAGGGGATCTAGTTAATTTACTAGTACATAGTACTATAACAAAGAAGAACGGCAACTAGTAAATTAACTAGCTCAAGTAGTATAGACATCATTTGGCGAATGCTCAAGTAGCTCCTTATTATTTGGCAATATGACTGTTAACCTTGTGAAGGGTCTAATACCATATAAAAACTACCAACTAGCTCACAATATAATATGATTGTTAAATTGTATATAACAATAGTATCATGTAAATATGAAACAATTGGTCATTCTACAACCTTTGGCAATGATCTAACAATAATGCACCAAATTAAGATGACTAAAGATGTTTTCGCATAGGTGATACTCACTCCAGCCCAAAATGTAAGACGTCTAATGTTAGATAAAGGTAAAATCCTACTAACTGTGACCAAATATTTAAAAAATATTTGTATGTACAATATTGGATGGACACATTGAGAGGATATACTTTATCGTGAATCTTTTGATATTGATACAATATTGTAGATGTTCATATTTATTTGTATAAACTCGGTGAAACTTTGAAAATGCTGCCTTTTGACTATTCATAGCCGCTTTACATTTTGGGACAGAGAGAGTACTTATTTAGCCCTTGTGGCTATAAAATGTATTATTTTCCATTAGATAATGTGAAAGTCAAGAAAATCAAAAACAATCCCGAATAATTTTGACATAGTAAACACAATGCTCACCACCCCTCTAAAAAAATATGGATGATGCACTTACATTTGCAAGGGGCAAGGTGCTAGTTCAACTAAAATGTAGGGCATAAAAGTGACGACTGGACATAACGTTGACCACATGATCTAACTTTTGTATTTACTTCATCACATATGATGTTTATTCCATAAACCACCCCGAGAAAAAATAAGCACATATTCATGTCTATGCGACACCCTCCATCTCTTGCATGCATGTGTCATTAGTTATTCCTTTGATTTTGAATTTTAGAAATGTTTATCTCTCAAACCATTAACTGGACTGACAATCCATTTTCACAAGAAGTGAGCCTAGCTCACTTCGTTAGGGGAGTGGATGTATGACACAGTCGCCCAGGTTCAAGTCCTCACGGGAAATTGGGTTCTTATTATTCCAAAAATCAAACTCGCTCTGGGTTTTCCCCCACTCCTTTCCTTTCAAAAAAACACAATCCATTTTCATCATTAGCTTTCTCATGGAAAAACCATTGAAATTAAGTCCCGTGTCGATATGTTTCAATAACTTTTTTCATCTGCAGTTGTTAGATTATTTTCACATAGTTGACAGATTATCACTACTTAGTTTGCGAATTATACTTGCCAGATTATCACAACTTAGTTGTTAGATTAAAAATTACTTGTAATACTATTATTTGCTTATTACATATATGGCAGACTAAAAGAATTTTGCCAGTAATTGCCGGATGCTTGTCACATGGTTGTCGAGTTATGCATTTTCTAGTTTCTGGATTAAAAATAAAGTTGTTGTTAGTTTAGTGCGTGTAATTCTATACCGTTGGAAATGGTACTTTTTTTGTCTGATGGTATGATCTATTAGTTGTTGGACACATTTCAAGTCCCGCTCTCTAACTAGCAAGATCATTGCAATGTCTGAGGACATGTAGAATGTTACCTATAACTATACACAATCAACTTGGTAATTTTTTGCTACTAATCTGCCAACCATGGTAACATAATCTTGCAAATGACATGACGAAGAAATTGCACCAAAACACAACAACATGAGATGCAGTTTTCAAGATCTCGTCAAGATGAACTCGATCGATCATGAAACGGATCACTAATCAGCTTAATGGTTCACGGGAAATTAATTTGAAAATACGAATTTAACAATTAATGGGCACTAGGTGATACATGCATACATGTCCTCCTGTTATATGGGCATATGAAACCTGCCACAACACGCCTTTGCATTTGGTGGGGCGCTTCTACATAGATTTTCCTACAGTCATCACATATATACTAATGTCGAGACAATGTTGTATCCTAATGACATAATATAAAATCTCTAATTTATATTTGTCACAAATAGATTATGCCAACCCTCATACATGGAAGGTTAAAATACAAAACGTATTTCGAAACAAAGGGATAATATGCACGTTCACTATACGCATATCCCACCTAAAACAAAGCATGTTAAAAACCTATAAAATGTATGAGCGGCCAAAGACCTAGTACGAATAATAAGCTGAACTTCTCAACGATAAGTTACCAACAATAGTTAAGCTTTGCGCAAACTAAAATTGAACGAGCGAGAGAAAACAATATTAGTTCATTTGCTACAGGGATGTGAACACTCAATTCTTGATGCCCTCCAATCCGAAGTGGTTAACTCAAAAAAAGAGCAAGCAACCAAGTTGGTACTATTCTAGCCAAGAGGTTAGGGATCCATGTATAATACTAGCCGACCCATGTAACCAGTGGGGCATCCTACATGCCCTACCTATTTGATTTATGTATTTAGATCCTACCAGTTAGCTTGCTCCTACTCTGCCTATATGTACGCATATATAAGTACTGGAGCATTACTCCCTATTTTTTCATTTATGTTAGTCGGCATGTTTAATTCAGTTACTTGCAAATAATGAACAATTTTTGTTCTATGTGCACTCACTGGGTGGTGGCACGGAAGCAATACATGTCTTTAAAACAAACTACTAGTAGTAGTTTGGAGGGGAGCCAGTTAATTTTCCACGTAGTACATATAGTGCTATAACAAAGGAGAAGGGAAGCCATCCTTGACATACCATGGGTAAGGCAGAAGTGCAGCGGAGCGCCCGCATGTGATGGTGACGAAGAGCTGGGTTTGAAGCAAGGTTTCGGTTCTCGATTTGAGAAAAATTCTCTAGGGGGTTAGGATTTCCGGTTAACACGATTATCAGAAAACCCAATCGATTACCAGATGAATTTAAAAAAATTCCTCGCCATGACAATATATAGTGGAATTTTGTTAAAATTTAAAAATGTTCAAAAATGGGGATCTTTTTGCTGGTAAAGTTTCCCGGGGGTGCTCGGGATATCCGGTTACCGGGACAGTAACCTGGTTTCGCAACCCGTAACCAAAACGCTGGTATGAAGTGTGTCCCTTTGCCCCAAATTTGCTAATGATCTAGGATTGTTCTTCAAGTTATATTCACATTCAGATACGGCAAAGTGCGAGGAATACTATCGCTTGTTCCGTTTCCTTGAAATTGGCAAGGCGCCGAAGCGTCTTAGGCTGCTCATAGTGATAGTGACATAAGTGGTAACTCAAATGCCACCTAGACTAAAAAGATGATGTGGCAAACAATTAATAAAGAGAGAGATAAATGGAGTAACATAACGTCATACTTTCCAATACAAAATAAGTCTATAAAATAATGCTCTAAGTTACTGAACTAAGTTACTACCACTATAAAGGTAGTAATTTAGACTAGTAACATATGCATGTTACTACTTTAAGTTACTACTCACTATGACTAGCCTTGACACACAACCTGAGACCTTGTTGGCAATTTCGCTGGCACTCGCGTTAAGCATGCAAACGGCCACCACTAGTTTTATTTAGGACCAAAATACAAATCCAATTCCACACCGTGCAGGATATGAAATGCATACTATGTGGGATGTAAAACCGTGTGAAATAAGAGCAACTCTAACAACAGCTGGAAAATGCGGCTGCGGCAATATAACCACCGGATGTGGCAGCTCAGGGCAAAAAAAAATCCTACAACAGATGTCTCATCGCGATTTCGTGCTGCATTTTTTGCGGTATCGTGGCCTCATGCTGCATATTTGCGGCAGCACGGGCTCTGCTGCATCCCTTCTCCTCGCTCGCGCACGCAACCAACCGACAACTGAAATTTCATTCCCCCTCGCCGCCGCAACCACCTACCACTTCCGCCGAGTCGCCACCCGCAAATGCACCACCGTGAACCACCGCGCCACCGCCCAGCCACTGATTTGCCCCACCCAGCGATCCCGCAGTAGCATAGCCCCATGATGACCCACAAGTATAGGGGGTGTATCGCAGTATTTTCGATAAGTAAGAGTGTCGAACCCAACGAGGAGCAGAAGGTGTTGGCTAGTGGTATGGATCAGGAATTCTCTGCAAATACTTAGCAAACGGATTTTTACAGGTTTTTGATAAAGCAAGTAAATAAAGTACGAGTAAATAAAAGACAGTAGGAATGAATGCAGCAAGTGGCCCAATCCTTTATGCAGAAAAGGACAAGCCGGTTGTATTACTTAAGATGACCAAACGTTCTCGAGGACACATGTGAAGACTGTTAAGTGCTTTCGCTTGATATAGTTGATTAATCTTCTTTAGCTTGCTAAGTGTTGTGTGGGTGAACCTGTGCTAATGTACCGACCTTCCTAGGACTAATACATACTTGTGATTATACCCCTTGCAAATATCCCTAAGTACAAGAAAGTAATTAAGGTAGAAACCTAACCTCAACTTTAAACTCTAAGACCCTTACGTCCCTAGTGCAATGGTTTCCTAACGGGGGTTTAGATATCTGTTACTCTGGCAACCCCTACGATTAGTAGCCAAATACACAATGCATTCCCCTACGCCCATATAGGTGAAGTGTCATGTAGTCAACGTTCACATGACACTGATACATTGCAAATGTATCTATATTTTTTTATGTTTCATGCTTGGTTTTATCTACTTTCTTGTGTTTTGTCCACACTTTGGAGTACTTTTCATATGATTTCTTGGACTAACCTATTAACAAGAGCCACATTGCCAGTTGCCTGTTTTCTGCTGTTTTTGGTTCCAGGAAAGTCAGAAAAGAAATATTCTTGGAATTGGACGGGACAAAAACCAAAGTTCCTATTTTACCGGAAGACTCACGGAACCAGAATATTTATAAGCCTTAACAACTGAGTTGTCAATTCAGCTGCACCTGGAAACAATCTTGCTCACAGTAGTTTATCAGTAGCAATAGTTTTGTAGTAGGAATAGCAAAGTAACAGCAGTAGTAAAGCAAAGACAGCAGTAACAAAAGCAGTAAATTGTGGGATTCGAGTGCGGTAGGCATAAGGATGGATGGACGGGCGTTGCATGGACAAGACAATTCAAATAGCAATCAGAACATAGGGCAATTGCAGATAAATAAGATAAAGCATCCAAGTACTAGACAATCCTAGGCATGTGTTCCATATATAGTCATACGTGCTCGCAATGAGAACTTGCACAACATCTTTTGTTCTGCCAGCCCGTTTGCAGTGGGGCCTCTAGGGAACTAATGGCAATTAAGGTGCTACTTTTAATAGAACCAGTAGGAGTAAGGAAACACCTCAAAAGTGTTACTAGCTGAGCTTTGGCAGGGCGCACTACCGGTGCTAGTAGCAACGTGGAGACCTGCACAACACAACCACAGAACTTTGTCCCCAACTTACGATGAGGTTGTTAATCTCATCGTGTTTTGCGGAAAACAAAGGATTAAACGTATCGAATGGAAAGAAGTAAAAGTTTGCGGAAAGTAAACACAAAGAAGTAAACAGTTGTAGATTGTATGAAAAGAAAAAGGACCAGGATCCATAGTTCACTAGAGGTGGTTCTCCTTAAGATAGATAACATGCTGGGTGAACAAATTACAGCGGGGCAATTGACAAACACCGAGAAAGAAATACATGCATATACTAATCATCTTGACTCCTTTGAGACTTGATTGGGCATTGCAACATTATACATAGACCGCCATCCAACTGCATCTATGACTAATAATCCACCTTCAGGTTATCATCCGAACCCCCTCCAGTATTAAGTTGCAAGCAACAGATTATTGCTTTACGAATTGCGTGTAAAGTAAACAATATGATTGTTCTATAAACAAAGGATTGTTGTTTTCTCCCTAGTAGCAACAGCACATCTAGTACCTTAGAGATTTCTGTCACTTCCCCAGATTACCAGAGGCATGAACCCACTATCGAGCATAAATACTAACTCTTGGAGTTGCTAGCATCTACTTGGCCAAGATAGCTACTAATAACGGAAAGCATGAAGAATAACAAAGACATGATAAAATCAATAATCAATCTGAAATAGCATCTCAATATCCATCGGATCCCCGCAAACACAACATGCAGAATTACAAATAGATGATCTTGATCATGAACGGAGCTCACAAGATCTAAACATGAAAGCACAAAGGAGGAGAACCAGCCATCTAGCTACTACATGGATCCGTAGTCAAAGGATGAACTACTCACGCATCACACCGGAGGCTTGCATGGTGATGAAGAAGGCCTCCAGGGTGAATTCCCCTCTCTGGCAGGGTGCCGGGAAGAGCTTCAGATCCCTCTCGATCTAGGGATGGAGATGATGGCGGCTACAGACTCTTTCGTGGATTTTTGATCAGGTACATAGGTTTTTTGTCCCGAGGGCAATATATAGGCGGAAGGAGAGGCCTGGCCGCGTGGCTAGGTGGTGTGGTGGCCCCCTGGCCCCTCTCTGTCTCGTATTCTGGCACTTGATGACATCCGGAAAAATAGGCACTTTGGCTTTTGTCCTGTCCAATTTCGAGAATATTCATTTTCTGACTTTCCTGGAACCAAAAACAGCAGAAAACAGGCAGCTGGCACTGTGGCTCTTGTTAATAGGTTAGTCCAAGAAATCATATGAAAAGTACTCCAAAGTTGGAACAAAACACAAGAAAGTGGATAAAACCAAGCATGGAACATCAAAAATTATAGATAAATTTGCAAGTATCAACATCCCCAAGCTTAACTCATGCTCGTCCTCGAGTAGGTAAGTGATAAAAAGAAAGAATAATTTTTGAGGTGACATGCACCATCAAAGACTTGATCAAAGTTTTGCAAACCATTCAAAGCTTGGATCATAATACTTCAATCATAGCATGAAAGACAAAGTTCTAGCAATAAGCAAAGAAACTATGATGCAACATGAAAAGGCACAAACAAAATATTCATGAATAACAATGCTTTGCAAGATGTTTGTTTGTTTCACATAAAGAAAACATAGCATAATAGTATTCAGCTTGTCCCTCATAGAGTAGCAAATATAATTGCATAGGACGCCTTCAAAGTTCATAAGAGTGACTAGATACAATAGTTTAAAACAAGCAATATCAAAGTATGCATCAATCAACTAGTCTTGGGACAATGCACATAGAACTAAGAATGGCCACTACGCTCTCAAAGTAGGTGCATAAAGATAGAAGGTTGAGACTCAATGTAATGGTGGAAGAAAAGCCTTTGTAAAAGGAAGTAGGGATTCAAGTCTCATAAAGAGCTTCCAAAAATTATGGTACTTATAGCTTTCAGCTCTCATTGCCCCTATCATAAGAATCTTGAAGTGGTTAAGGTTAAAGTGACACAACTAAGAGGATATGCTTGACAAGTTATAAATCGAAATCTCATGCCCCTTTACTTACGAAGACCGATCCTCATGCTACTCAACTTCAGTCACGAGTAAGCTCTTGTCATTGTAAGTACATGTGTATCATTAAGAACCGCCAACGGGGTACCCCTTGCACATGATACGGGAGCTTTCCCATAATCAAAATGACAAGGCAAGCAGACAATGAGCATCTCAACGATCTTTTTATTTGCTATTTACATAGGTTTTTATTGAGGATACTTCATAGAGTGCTCATTATGGTGATGCTGCAAGTTTCCACCATGATTAGGCATGGCTTAGGCTAGCGGCCCAGGCCGTTCTCTAACACACATACAAAATCCATGATCTTACAAGTTCCACTTTTATTTCACACCGCCGGGATCCGTAAGGAAAAGAACATGATATCAACGGGGTACAAAGTACAAGTGCAATGTTGAAAGCGTTCCCCATGGTACATGGTTCTGATAATTTCAACTTATAAAGCGCAAGCATATACGCAACAAAGAAGGACCCAGTGGTTCAAGTTTATTAGAGGCAAGTAAAGTAAAGTGTGCCATCAAGTTCGTGAGAGCTTTAATCACTAGTTTTCTCATAACAAGTTTAATTTGGAAGGTAAACAAAAGCATGAATATACTTGGAATAGCATAATCTAGTAGGTAGGTATGGTGGACTCTTTGGAATAACTTGGTTTAGGGAGTTGGATGCATGAGTGGAACTCATACTTGGTTGTGGAGGCTAGCAAAAGACTGGTAGCGACAAACTAAGAGAGCAATAATGGCCATAATCATGCAGAGCGACAAAACATCATTGATCAAAGCATAAAGTGAAACTACAAGTTGAAAACTAAAGGATCATAAAGGCTATGGTGACTTGGTATAGTCATAACATGGTGTGAGGATGTGCCAAGTCAACCCAAATGAAGCATCAAAGGAGAATACAACTATACTATGCTTTAATATGCTAAAACAACGCATGATTCATCCAAGGCACATTACGCAATCTCAATTGTTTATAACAAGTCATGCTACAGCAAAGAATACTAATCATAAAGCCAAAACAATATCAAGCATGGCATGACAGAGCATAGGCCACAGTCAAAAACGAGCTCTTTTTACCACATAAGCATGAACTTTCCTACTCTTTTCCAAACCAAACCAAACTATTTGCAAACCAATGTATGAAAGAGGGGGTCCAAAAAAATTATTCAGAAAACTAAGCAAACCAAAGAAAACCAAAACCAAAACGAAAACGAAAAAGAAGACGCTCCAAGAACAAAACAAATGTGCATGAAACAATAAAAATGAAGCGTTTGGAAGAAACCTGGGATTTTTATTGATGAAGAAGGGGATGCCTTGGGCATCCCCAAGCTTTGACGCTTGTAATTCTTGGATATTTCTTGGGGTGACATGTGTGGCATCCCCAAGCTTGAGCTTTAGACCATTCTTCATCTCATTACTCATTCCTTCCATACACCTGAAATTTTTCTTTCATACAAAACTTCACACAATCTTTATTAGCAACATTAGTGCACTTAAGATAAATAAGTCTTAAGGTTCAGTTCTAACACCAAATAAACTTCCATTATAACACTAGATACTATAGCACTTCCCTCAAAAAGCTCAATTCCCCAAAAGAACTCAAGAAGGAACCAACAAGAAGCAAATGCAGAAAATGGCAGAAATCTGTCAAAACAGACCAGCAGGTAAAGACGAATTTTTTCGAAGACTTTATGTTGCTAAAATCAAAAAGTGTTGAACTAACGAAAGTTAGATAACAACCTGGGGCAGAAGCACAAAATATTACAGCTCAATACGACATACAGAGATCTCTCACTAATTTTTACGGTGAAGCACAAAAATCTGTTTCGGGACAGCAACTTTCCCAATCATTACTTATCTCTCATTAGAGGTTACTCTTGGCACAAAAAGAAAATAAAAAGGATAAGGGGAGGTTATTACAGAGGTAATAACTTCCAAGACTCATCTAAAACTTTTGGGTTATCTCCCAATAAGTACTTTTCTTTAACGCCTTTAAGTTAGGCATGATAGTTTAAGAAGATGCTCACAAGGAAATATGATTTGAAGTAAAAGAGAGCATCAAGAAGCAAATTCAAAACACATTTAAGTCTAACCCATTTCCTATGCATAGGAATCTTATACGCAAATAAGTTCATAAAGAACAAAGTGACAAGCATAGGAAGATAAAACGAGAGTAACTTCAAAACTTTCAGCATATAGAGAGGTGTTTCAATACCATGAAAACTTTTACAACCATGTTTTCCTCTCTCATAATAATTTTCAGTAGCCTCATGAATAAACTCAACAATATAACTATCACATAAATAATGCTTTTCATGATCTAAAAACACATAATTTTTATCAAGCTCAAAAATAGTGGGATTAGAACCTTCAAACCCACTTTTAACAATTCTATAACAAGATGACTGATCATTCAATATAGGAACATCGTCTAGAGCTTTATCATAAACATTTTCTAAGAAAAACTCTTTAATACAATGCATTTCAAAGTTAGTCACAAATAAAGTATTATCATGGATAATAGGAGCATAATTATTATCACAAGTTTTACCCATAGTAGATATTTCAAAAGAATCCACAGGAACATAACATTCATCCTCCTTTGGTAAGCATGGGGGACAATCAGAAAATGTAAGGGATAAAGAGTTACTCTCATTAGAAGGTAGGCATGGGAAGATCCATTCTTCCTCCTTTTGTCCATCACTCTCCTCCTCTTTTTCATCTAATGATCTTTCAGGTTCAGCAATTTCTTCTTCCATAGGCTCCTACAAATTGTGCACACATTCTTGTGCATGACTGAGTCTCTCTTTATAATCAATGATATAACAATTATTGCTGAAATTTTCTATGCAATGATTAAGAATAGAAGAGACCATATCTTTAAGGTCTTTACAAGCAACACATGGCTCATAGTTTTTAGACATGAAGGATTCTATTTCAGAAGCTCCCATAAAAAAAACGAATTGTTCTACTTCTTCAAATCCAAGATGAATATAGTTATTCCAATGATAGTTCATAATTACTAATTCCTTACTAAAGCCACATTGGAATTTAAGATGTTTAGTGTCCTGTTCAGAGCAACAATTTATATCATGGCGTTTAAGCAAAATTTTAGCAATTAGATCCAACCTTTTTAACATGGCTCTCATGACTTTACCCTTATAAGATTCTCTATACCTTATAAAATCTTCCATGGAGGTTCTAGCAGGCAGTGGTTCATCTATTACCTTAGCAGTGATAGTAGTGTTCCCAAATAGTAAACCGAGTGGGTTATCCATAATGAAATAGTGATTGGAGCAGAACTAGACATAAAAACAACTTGAAGTGGGAACTAAGATTTTTTTGTGTTTTTGAAATAAGAAACAAGCAAACAAAGGAAAAAAGAAAACTAAGCAAAACAAAAATAAAAAAGTAAAGAGATTGGTTATGACGGACTCCCCTTGTGAAGATGTCCTTGACTCCCTGGCAATGGCGCCAGAAAATCGCTGGCGCGTGGTTGACGTGGGAGCTTCTTCTTGTTCTTCAGTTCCCCGGCAACGGCGCCAGAAAATCGCTTGATGGCTCAATGCACGGCGCCCAGAAAAATGCTTGATGGCGGTGTTGATGTAGAGCTCGTTGGGAACCCCAAGAGGAAGGTATGATGAGCACAGCAGCAAGTTTCCCTCAGTTATGAAACCAAGGTTTAATCGAACCAGTAGGAGCAAGTAAACACCCCAAAGGAGTTACTAGATAAGCTTTGGCACGGCGCACTACCGGTGCTAGTAGCAACGTGGAGACCTGCACAACACAACCACAGAACTTTGTCCCCAACTTGCGATGAGGTTGTCAATCTCACCGTGTTTTGCGGAAAACAAAAGATTAAACGTATCGAATGGAAAGAAGTAAAAGTTTGCAGAAAGTAAACACAAAGAAGTAAACAATTGTAGATTGTATGTAAAGAAAAACGACCGGGATCCATAGTTCACTAGAGGTGGTTCTCCTTAAGATAGATAACATGCTGGGTGAACAAATTACAACGGGGCAATTGACAAACACCGAGAAAGAAATACATGCATATACTAATCATCTTGACTCCTTTGAGACTTGATTGGGCATTACAACATTATACATAGACCGCCATCCAACTGCATCTATGACTAGTAATTCACCTTCAGGTTATCATCCGAACCCCCTCCAGTATTAAGTTGCAAGCAACAGATTATTGCTTTACGAACTACGTGTAAAGTAAACAATATGATTGTTCTATGAACAAAGGATTGTTGTTTTCTCCCTAGTAGCAACATCACATCTAGTACCTTAGAGATTTCTGTCACTTCCCCAGATTACTAGAGGCATGAACCCACTATCGAGCATAAATATTAACTCTTGGAGTTGCTAGCATCTACTTGGCCAAGATAGCTACTAACAACGGAAATCATGCAAGATCACAAATAACAAAGACATGATAGAATCAATAATCAATCTGAAATAGCATCTCAATATCCATCGGATCCCCGCAAACACAACATGCAGAATTACAAATAGATGATCTTGATCATGAACGGAGCTCACAAGATCTAAACGTGAAAGCAAAAAGGAGGAGAACCAGCCATCTAGCTACTACATGGATCCGTAGTCCAAGGATGAACTACTCACGCATCACACCGGAGGCTTGCATGGTGATAAAGAAGGCCTCCAGGGTGAATTCCCCTCTCCTGCAGGGTGCCGGGAAATGCTTCAGATCCCTCCCGATCTAGGGATGGAGATGATGGCGGCTACAGACTTTCGTGGATTTTTTATCGGGTACTTAGGGTTTTCATCCCGAGGGCAATATATAGGCGGAAGGAGAGGCCTAGGGGGTGCCGGGAGCGGCCACACCACCCCCTAGCGCGGGCTAGGCCTGGTCGCGCGGCCAGGTGGTGTGGTGGCCCCCTGGCCCCTCTCTGTCTCGTATTCTGGCACTTGATGACATCTGGAAAAATAGGCACTTTGGCTTTTGTCCCATCCAATTCCGAGAATATTCATTTTCTGACTTTCCTGGAACCAAAAACAGCAGAAAATAGGCAGCTGGCACTATGGCTCTTGTTAATAGGTTAGTCAAAGAAATCATATGAAAAGTACTCCAAAGTTGGAACAAAACACAAGAAAGTGGATAAAACCAAGCATGGAACATCAAAAATTGTAGATACATTTGCAATGTATCAAGTAGCATGAGGAGCGGCCCTCGTATTCAAGGGATATGAGATTTCTAACTTATACTTCGTCAAGCGTATACACCATAGTTTGTTCACTTTAACCTTAATCACTTCAAGATGCTTATGATAGGGGCAATGAGAGCTGAAAGCTATAAGTACCATAATTTTTGGAAGCTCTTTATGAAACTTGAATCTCTGCTTCCTTCTATGAAGGCCTTTCTTCCACCATTATATTGAGTCTTCATCTTCTACCTTTATGCACCTACTTTGAGAGCATAGTGGCCATTCTTAGTTCTATGTGCATTGTCCCAAGACTTGTTGATTGATGCATAACTTGATATTGCTTGTTTTAAACTATTTGTATCTAGTCAATATTATGAACTTTGAAGGTGTCCTATGCATTTATGTTTGCTACTCTATGAGGGACAAGCTGAATACTACTATGCTATGTTTTCTTTATGTGAAACAAAAAAACGTCTTGCAAAGCATTGTTATTCATGAATCTTTTGTTTGTGCCTTTTCATGTTGCAACGTAGTTTCTTTGTCTTATTGCTAGAACTTTGTCTTTCATGTTATGATTGAAGTACTATGATCCTAGCTTTGAATGTTTTACAAATACTTTGATCAAGTTTATGATGGTGCATGTCACCTCAAAAATTATTCTTTATTTTTATCACTTACCTACTCCAGGACGAGCAGGAGTTAAGCTTGGGGATGTTGATACATTGCAAATGTATATACAATTTTTTATGTTCCATGCTTGGTTTTATCTACTTTCTTGTGTTTTGTCCACACTTTGGAGTACTTTTCATATGATTTCTTGGACTAATCTATTAACAAGAGCCACAGTGCCAGTTGCCTGTTTTCTACTGCATTTGGTTCCAGGAAAGTCAGAACATGAATATTCTCGGAATTGGACAGGACAAAAGCCAAAGTTCCTATTTTACCGGAAGAGTCACGGAGCCAGAATACGAGACGGAGGAGGGCCAGGGCCTGGACACACCCCCTAGGCGCGGGTAACCCTAGGCCGTGCCAGGGCATGGTGTGGGCCCCCTGGCAGGCCGCCGACATTGCCTCCTTCGCCTATATATTCGTCCCGAGGCAAAAACCCTAAATCATCAAGCCTCCAGCCACGAAAAGTTCCGCAGCACCGCCGCCACCAAAGGGGAGATTCGGGGGACAGAAAGTCTCTGTTCCGGCACCCTGCCGAGACGGGGAAGTGCCCCCGGAGCCATCTCCATTGATCTCCACCGCCATCTCCATCACCGTTGCTGATTCCCATGATGAGGAGGGAGTAGTTCTCTCTTGACGCTAAGGGTTCTACCGGTAGCTATGTGTTCATCTCTCTTCTATGCATGATCATATTGTGATCATGAGCTTTGTAATCAAGTAGATCTACCTTGCTACTCAAGTGCTTTAATAGATCTCTGCTCTCCCCATGTGTGTGAAAGTGACAGCGTGCATGCCATGGTGGCACTTAGGCTAGAGAATACAAATCCTTGTTATGAGGTATATTTGGAGTTGGATGTCTTTATGAAATTGTGGTGTTTGTTGGAACCATCTAGTGCTCCAGGTGACAGTGTGGGGTTATCTAGATGGGAAAGGCTTACTTTGAGGTGTGTTGTTATAGCCCTACCATGGATTAGAGTGTCCAACCGGAGAGTAGTTAAGAGTAGTATCATAAAGAGAATATATTTATATGAGAGTGTTCACTAGTGAAAGTATGATCCCTAGGCCTTGTTTTCTAAGCATTGATACACCGTTTGCAATTAGATCTGTTGCATGTTTGCTTGCTTCCATCTTTATTTCAGTTTGTCTTTAGTCTCTTCCATGCCATCAAGCTATTTTCTATCACCGTTACCACTTATAATTATCTATACCACTTGTATTTCACTATCTCTTCGCCGAACTAGTGCACCTATACACCTGACAAGTGTATTGGGTGTGTTGGGGACACAAGAGACTTGTATCTTGATTGCAGGGTTGCTTGAGAGGGGATACCTTTGACCACTTCCTCCCTGAGTTCGATAAACCTTGGGTAATCCACTTAAGGGGAAACTTGCTGTTGTTCTACAAACATCTGTGCTTGGAGGCCCAACAACTATCTACAAGAATAGAAGTGCGTAGACATTAGACACCACTAGAAGAAGTACACCACAACTTAAATATCAAACTATTGAATATTTTCTCAACACAATTCCACTACTAACAACATGACTTCTCCCATGTCCTCAAGAACAAAACGAACTACTCACAAGACATCATATGGATCTTGATCTGAGATGGAATAATGATGTATAACAATCTGAACATAAACAATAATTCAACGGTTCACTCGATAGCATCAACTACAAAGAGTAATCAACACCGGAAAAGTTTCCCCTAAGAACTATGCAAGATTCAACCCAATTGTTACAGCAGTATGGAGATGGTGATGAGGATGCTGATGGTGATGATGGTGGTGATGATGATGATGATCCCGATGAAGTCCAGCTTGATGGTGGTGTTGATGGCGACGATCTCCCCTCTCTGGGAAGGAATTCCCACGGTAGAAATTTGTCTGCCGGAGAGATCTTTCTCTCTCGGTGTTTTCCGCCCCTGCAGAGGCGCCGGAATCTTTTTGTGGTCGCTCCCCGATTCTTTTGGTTTCGGGAGGAATATATACGCCAGAGGTGGGCCAGGGCGGCCACACCACCTGGTGGCACGGCCTAGGGTGGCCCGCGCCAGGGGGTGGTGTGGGCCCCTGTGGCCTATCTCCACTCCTTCTGGCTTCCTTCGTCTTCTGGAAAAATAGGATTTTCCGTATATTTTCCCAGATTTTCCGATCTTCGCGAATTTTGCCTCCAAAAAGCACCTTTTCCATCAGAATCCTGACTACAGCGGTCCATGCTCCAAAAGTCATCAACCATGCAAAAACAGATGAAATAACATAAGTATCACCTCTTAATATGAAATATATCAATGAATAACAGTAAATTATGACATAGAATAGTGATGCAAAATGGACGTATCAACTCCCCCCAAGCTTAGACTTCGCTTGTCCCCAAGCGAAACTGAGCTCAATAAACATGACCTCAGGTTTATGGCATGAAGAGTCGATAAAAGAATACGGACAAGAAGCATCACATTCATCAATACATAGATCATAGTAGAAGACAACTCACTATTATATAACTCAACTTGTAATGAGTAAAGGAAACACAATAAAGATACATAAAGTAAATCATAATTGGTAATGGCAAACTTAGCTCTTGGTTGAAGAATAGTTGATAATTTGTTGGAGTTCACAAATAACTGATTTTCAATGATAGCTTTCAGAGTAGTAGACACCAAGATAAGAGCAATGTGCAAAACAGGGAACATAAGAAACTTGATTGAATAAATCATCATATGAATGAATGAAACACAACAACTCACAATACATGTTGAGATAGAAAGGAATAGGTTTAAGGACTCAACTAAAAGGTAAAAGAAAGGCCCTTCGCGGAGGGAAGCAGGGATTTCAAGTTTCAAAAAGAGCTCCCAAAAATTATGATACTTACTAGCTTTGATCTCTCATTGCCCCTATCACAGGCATCTTTAGGTGATTAAGGTTAAAGTGACACAACTAAGAGGATATGCTTGACAAGTTATAAGTTGAAATCTATGCCCCTTACTTACGAGTACCGAACCTCATGCTACTCAACTTCAGTCGCGAGTAAGCGCTTGTCATTGTAAATACAAGTGTATCATTGAGAACCGCCAACGGGGTACCCCTTGCACATGATACAGGAGCTATCCCATAATCAAAATGACAAGGCAAGCAGACAATGAGCATCTCAGCGATCTTTTTATTTGCTATTTGCATAGGTTTTTATTGAGGATGCTTCATAGAATGCTCACTATAGTTGTGCTGCAAGTTTCCACCATGATTAGGCATGGCTTATGCTAGCGGCCTAGGCGTTTCTCTAACACACATATGAACTCCATGATCTTACAAGTTCCCCTTTTATTTCACACCGCCGGGATCCATAGGCAAAAGAATCATGATATCAACTAGGTACAAAGTACCATAGCAGTGTTGAAAGCGTTCCCCATGATACATGGTTCTGCTAACTTCAACTCATAAAGCGCAAGCATATACGCAACAAAGAAGGACCCAATGGTTCAAGTTTATTAAGTGCAAGAAAATAAAGTGTGCCATCAAGTTCGTGAGAGCTTTAATCACTAATTTTCACATAACAAGTTTAATTTGGAAGGTAGATAAAAACAAGAATTTACTTGGAATAGTAATAATGCTAATAGGTAGGTATGGTGGACACAAATGGCAGAGGTTTTTGTTTAAGGATTGGATGCACGAGAAAAATTCCTCTCAGTACAGGTTTTTGGCTAGCAAGGCAGGGTAGCAAGTATAAGATTTGAAGGAAACAAACAAACATACAAGTGATAAAGATAAACATGCAATCTTCCTTGGAAGCACAAAAGATCTTAACTAGAGAACATTAAACTTATGAGCAAATCAAGAAAGAAAGATGATGAAATTATATTTCTTTAGAGTACTTTTATCTTTTTCATTCAACTCTCAAAAATAGTGTTGCTACTGACCGAGCCAGGTTTGCCAAAACCAACTAAATTAACTCAATGATCCCAAAGTGATACAATACTAACAACAAGATCAATCATATAACCATGAATTGAAGACTAATATAAGATATGCAAAAGAGTAAATGATAGAACTTCTCATTAGTATTCCATAACGACAACTCACACCAAGGGATACATATCTAACGAGAGAGGGGACACTTCCATAATGCAAACCATCCTACATGATAACTTCTCTATTCATGATATGACTCTACTAAAAAGGTAAAAAGATAGAAGATAGTGATATGATACCGCGGCACTCCCCCAAGCTTGGAACAAACCAAGGGGATGCCAAACCTGATGACGAATTACTCCTTCGGTGGTGGTGGTATCCTCTTGATGAGCTCTTTGATTAGTTTCCCCAAATCCTCGATCTCAAAGGTGAGATTGTGAATAAGCTACGAGTTTTTCTCAATGCCGCTCATGATCATGTTGGGTTGCGAATTCCAGCTCTTATGATTCTTTCCCCACTCTTCCTCCTTGAAGTCTTCTTTTCCTGCATGGCTAGAACGAGGCAAATCCCAATTGGAGGGTAATTTCTCCTTGGGCATATTCTGGTATTGATGCTCATGGATAAGGGTATGGAAAGGATTCTTGGCGCGTGGGGGAAGTGACCAAGGATCTGAACGGTGATGAGGAGGATTCCCACCAATTGACATAGTCCTAGCAGGGTTTTCCACCACTCCAATGCTTGCAAAGGTGGTGCCGGTGTGCTTTGCCTCCTCTTCATCTTCACTCTTTATCTCCTTCTCCTGCCCGGGGTCTTGGAGATCCTCCTCCATAGGCTCCTTCCCCTTATCCTTGGCGGACACCATTGTTCTTCTAAACTTTCCCGAATAGTTCCTGGCAGAAACAAACCGAAACAAAAACATTACGAGAACACGATATACGAACCTCGGGGGATCCGGGGGATTATATATTACGAAGTTTCACACCAAAAGGAAGGTACTAGGAGAAAACGGATCGGAGATGGAGTCCGGAGTGGCCACACCACCTGGTGGCGCGGCTAGGGGTGGGCCCACGCCACAGGGTGGTGTGAGCCACCCTGGCTCCGTTTCTGTCCCTCTTTCGCTTCGTAGCTTTCCTTATTGACTAAAAACTGCAAAAATATAGTTGGATAGTATTTTCACGGAACTTTTCTTACCAAAAATGTTACCTATTTGAAAATAGATTCTGCAGGTCTCTGAATTTGGTATTTAGTAGATTCTTCCGGAGTCACCACTTGAATAACATGAATATCTTCATCTTCATACACTTATTGCTTGAGTCATGAAACCTTTCACTTTCTTATTACACCATTTTCTCCACTACCTGGAAATTTCTTTCACACAGAACTTCACAAGTTCTCATTAGCAACATTAGTATAAGTGACGTGATAAAACCTTTTGAGTTCAACTTCAACTAAAAACCATCAAAACATAAGCTACTGTAGCAACTCCTTCCGAAGACCCAAGAAGAATTCGAAAAGGAAATCGAATAAAGGAGCAAATGCAAGAGTGGCAAAATCTGTCAAAACAGACCAGCAGGTAAAGATAATTTTTTTCGAAAATCTTCTGTTGCTCAAATCAAAAATTACAAAACTAATTAAAGTTAAATAACAACCTGGGGCAGAAGCACAAAACATTACAGCTCAATCCTATATACAGAGATCTCTCACGAATTTTTACGGTGAAGTACAAAAATCTGTTTCGGGACAGCAACTTCCCCAAATCTTACTTCTCTCTCATTAGAGGTTGATCTTGACACAAAAACCAAACAAAAAGGATAAGGAGAGGTTATTACCGAAGTAATAACTTCCAAGACTCAAAGAAAAACAAAAACAAACTGAAAGCTAAAATAAATTAGGTTGTCTCCCAAAAAGCTCTTTCTTTATAGCCATTAAGATGGGCATGATAATTTTGAAGATGCTCACATAGGAATATGAATTGAGGTGAAAGAGAGCATTAAGAAGAAAAAATACACATGTTTAAGTCTAACCCACTTCCTATGCAAGGAATTTTGTAAAAAAACAATTTGTTGAAACCAGAGACTACTAGCATAGGAAGGCAAAAGAAGTGCAACATAGAAACTTTCAGCATAAAACGGGGAAACTTGATATTATTGAGATGCAAAAGATCATGTTTCCCTCTCTCGTAATAAGTTTCAGTAATGCATAAACTTAACAATATAACTATCACAAGGACCATCGTAACAATGATCACTTATTTTAACAGAAAACACAGGAATACTAGCTCTCATAACACTACTTTGTGCAACAATATTAGAGGTATCCTTACAAAGGATAGGGTGTCCCTTTTTTCATATTTATTAAAGTCTTTCACATTTGCTATAATAGGTTTATCAACCATTTTTTTATCAGGTTCAACACTTTATTTGTAGTTTCATAAACATACTAGCTATCATGGAATGTTCCTTTATCTTAACCTAGAAAGGCATTTTCTCAATATAAGATTCAGGTAAAGCATGATTAGCAGTATAAACTTCAGTATTTCTTGCAGGAACACTCTTAGCAACATCTTTATAAGGTTCATGATACTTATTCCACTTCTTTTAGGCACTTCAATTTAGGAAGCAAAAGCCTTAAAATAAGAAGCAATAGCTTGAGAGTCTAGACCATAAGCATTTTTAATATTTCGAAAGTCATCAGTTCCCATAAAAGATTCAATGCATTCATAATGATAATTTATACCTGACTTTCTACCTTTGTCATTCTCCCAAGCTTCATCATTGTCTTGAATATGGTCCAGAAGATCCCATTTAGCTTCTTCTTCCATGTGAGTGAATGATCCAGCACAAGAAGCATCCAAGCATCCAATAAATCCTTATCATGAAGATAAAGCCTTGCATAAAAGTGAATGATCCAACTTTGGAGTACTTTTCATATGATTTCTTGGACTAACCTATTAACAAGAGCCACAGTGCCAGCTGCCTGTTTTTTGCTGTTTTTGGTTCCAGGAAAGTCAGAAAATGAATATTCTTAGAATTGGACGGGACAAAAGCCAAAGTGCCTATTTTCCGGATGTCATCAAGTGCCATAATAAGAGATGGAGAGGGGCCAGGGGGACCACACCACCTGGCTGCACGACTAGGCCTGGCCCGCTCCAGGGGGTGGTGTGGCCGCTCCCGGCACCCCCTCGGCCTCTCCTTCCGCCTATATATTGCCCTCGGGACGAAAACCCTAAGTACCCGATCAAAAATCCATGAAAGAGTCTGTAGCCACCGTCATCTCCATCCCTAGACCGGGAGGGATTTGAAGCTCTTCCCGGCACCCTGCCGGAGAGGGGAATTCACCCTGGAGGCCTTCTTCATCACCATGCAAGCCTCCGGTGTGATGCGTGAGTAGTTCATCCTGTTGGAGATATGCCCAAGAGGCAATAATAAAGTGGTTATTATTATATCTTTATGTTTATGATAAATGTTTACATCCCATGCTATAATTGTATTATTAGGAAACACTAATACATGTGTGTTTTGTAAACATAAAAGAGTCCCTAGTAAGCCTCTTGTTGAACTAGCTTGTTGATTAATTGATGATCATGGTTTCCTGATCATGGACATTGGATGTGGTTAATAACAAGGTTATATCATTAGGAGAATGATGTAATGGACACACACCCATAGTAAGCATAGCGTAAAGATCAAGTCATTAAGTTCGTATTGCTGTAAGCTTTTAAATGCATAGTAACCTAATCCTTCGACCATGAGGTTGTGTTAATCACCATCACCGGATGGGTACTTTGATGACATCAAACACCGCTTCGTAACTGGGTGGTCATAAAGGTGTCATTGGGTATTCTGAAAGTATGTGTTGAAGCGCATGGACCAAGATTGGGATTTGTCCATCCATATGACGGATAGATATGATCTGGGCCCTCTCGGTGGAATGTCATCTAGTTAGCTTGCAAGCATGTGACTGGGTCACAAGGGATGATATATCACGGAACGAGTAAAGAGTACTTATCAGTAACGAGGTAGAACTAGGTATGGAGATGCTGATGATCAAACCTCGGATAAGTATAGTATCGTGTGTCAAAGGGAATTGGTTTCGTATGTAAATGGTTCAATCGATCACGAAGTCATCGTTGAGTATGTGGGAGCCATTATGGATCTCCAGGTCCCGCTGATGGTTATTGATAGGAGATGTGTCTCTGTCATGTCTGCATATTCACGAACCGTAGGGTGACACACTTAAGGTTCGAAGTTGTTTTAAGTAGATATGGAATATGCGTTGCAGACCGAATGTTGTTCGGAGTCTCGGATTGGATTCAGGACATCACAAGGAGATCCGGAATGGTCCGGAGAATAAGATTCATATATTGGAGATCATTTTCAGAGTTAGGAAATGTTCCGGAGTATTTGTATGAGGGTTCTAGAAGGTTTCGGAATGTTCCGGAATGTTCTGGAAGGTTTCTTGGAGTTTGCTTGAAAACCAAGGAAGGGATCAAGGAGTCCTGGTGGGTCAAGACTAGGAGTCGTGGGGGAGGAGGACTCCTCCCCCCACTCCCCAATCCACCGGCCTAGAGGAAGGGGAGTCCTACAAGGACTCCCTCTCCCATGGCGCCTCACCCCCCTTAAATAGAGGGGCAGGGGCGCCCCCTCCACCACTGCTCCCATAACTCCCAATCTCTGCCGCCTCTCTCCTCCACCTTTCTTCTGCACAGGCATAGGCGAAGCCCTGCAGAATTCTCTACTCCACCACCACCACCACGCCGTCGTGCTGCTGGGATTCCGTGGAGAAGATCTACTACCTCCGCTGCTCGCTGGAACGGGGAGAGGAAGGTCTGCTTCGACTCCGCACGTGTGACCGACTGCGGAAGCGCTGCCGAAACGCGGCGCCGGAAGGATCGTGAACTTGACCGACTGCAGGAGCGCTGCTGGAACGCGACACCGGAATGATCGTCCACTCGATCTTGAGATCGGCAAGTGATCGACTACATCAACCACGAGATCTAATCTCGTTAACGCTTTCGGATCTACGAGGGTTACTTCCTTTCTATCTCGTTGCTCATGTCTAATAGATTAGATCTTGGCTTTTATCTAGATTAGATCTAGGTTTTGTTCATTCTTGCGGTAGAAATTTTTTTTTTCCATGATACGAACCCATCAGTGGTATCAGAGCCGTATCTATGCGTAGATCTGTTGCACGAGTAGAACACAATGTTTTTGTGGGCGTTGAAGCTTTTGTTGTCGGTGTCTTAGCGTGTACTTTGCATCTTGCGGCATGGTGGGATGAAGCGGCTCGGGCTAACATTACATGTCATCGCACATGAGACTTGCTCCACGCTTGACGTGCAACTTGCTTTGCACAAGTGGCTTTGCGGGTGTCTGTCTCTCCCACCATAGTTAAGATTCAATTTACAATGAGCATCTTGACAACACTTGTATCAATGTTGTGGTCCTTGTTCGTAGGTAAGATCGGTCTTATGCGAAAGCCCCAAACCACGTAAAACATGCAAAGAAAATTAGAGGCGTCTAACTTGTTTTTGCAGGGGTTTTGTGATGTGATATGGCCATTATGTGATTGTGATTATATTTGATGTATGCAATGATCCTTATTGTAATATGGCAACCGGCAGGAGCCTAATGGTTGTCTTTAAATTTTGTTTAAGACTTGCGTGTCTATTCATCATGTAATAGCTTTATTCCAAGTAGTTGTAATAGTTGTTGTTGGTGATGGACAAGCATGAAGCGGCGCCACGGACCTTGACGCCACGCTGGTGATGATGGAGTTCATGTCCATGCTTTGAAGATGGAGATCAAAGGCACAAGAAGAAAGGCCATATCATATCACATATTATGAATTGCCTGTGATGTTAATCCTTTATGCATCTTGTATTGCTTAGATCGCGACGGTAGCATTATAAGATGATCCCTCTCACTAAATATCAAGTAATAAAGTGTTCGTCCTTAGTTGGCACCGTTGCTAAGACTCGTCGTTTCGAAACATCTCGTGATGATCGGGTGTGATAGACTCTACGTGTGCATACAACGGGTGCAAGCCAGATTTGCACATGCGGAAACTAAGGTTAACCTTGACGAGCCTAGCATGTACAGACATGGTCTCGAAACACGGAATACCGAAAGGTAAAGCATGAGTCATATGGATGATATGATGAACATGTTGATTGTTCGCCTTTAAAGCTACATCATCTCACGTGATGATCGGACTTGGTGTAGTGGATTTGGTTCGTGTAATCACTAAAACAACTCGAGGGATATTGTTTTGAGTGGGAGTTCATTTGTAATTTGGATTAGTCGAACTCAATTTATCATAAACACAATCAAAGTGAATTTGCATAGTTTGTTGTAGTCATTGGCATCCGTTCACCACCTTACGCTTAGTTATAGTTGAGATAGTGGAACTATAGAAATTCTGGATATTTACTTTACGAACTGGTATCGTATTGTTTTGAATGTCAATTTAAAGTTTATAAGTCCTATTGCAAACTTTTAGCAAACTCTATTTACTCCATGAAGTTTAATAAATAGTATTAAATCAAGAGTAACAATTCCAGTGTTAGTATCTAATGTATCATGTTTGCCTCCATGATTCTTGATACTCAAAATATTGTTTTAATATCAAGTTTATCTAAGAGCTGAAAGCAATGTTTCAGAAACCATCATATGTGGAAGGTATTGCGATATCTAAAACAATGTGTTGGTTACAACATGATAGAGTATATGTCCTCATATTTGATGAGAATTTGTGAAGGTTGGAGACGCTAGTCGTCCTAATCCTCCAAAAGGTTTTGAAAAAGAAACATTATACTCGCAATTCACCTTTATAAGCTATAGCAGCTTGATCATGAAAGTTGTCATGATAAGGATGAATAGAAGATGTAAGTAAAATGTTTACTACACTAAAAGATTACTAAAGAATGGATTTTTGAAAGAAAGCCAAACATTTGATGATGGTGATCCACTTCAAAGTGCAAGTCCAAAGGTATTAGTATTTGACTATATACGCTTTGTACTATGTGTCATGTGAATGACACCACTATTGATGTTGATAGATTTTTTTAAAAGAAAAAATAGGAATTGCTGAAAGAGAGTCTATAAAATATTTGGCAGAAATTATAAGGTTGGAGATGTCCAACTTGGGTATGTAGAAGATATACATGTTATGGTTGTATTCCTTGCTTGTTAAACAATGTGGCTCTTAGGTATTGGATACCGAATCGGTTGGTATGAAGTGTCATACAGGACAACACAATTCATGAACTACAATGGCCTAAGTAACTAGCAAGAGAATGACTGATGATGTTCATCGAAAACAAATAAAGTGTTATTGTGTTTTTCATTGACATCAAACCTAGCCTTCAAGATTTGTTTTAATAATTGTTATTTTGTTCCGGTATTACGAGAACAGTGGTTGTTCAAATAATAACCGTATTCCATAAAGGATGGATGAACTTTTACAAGTCTAGTGGGAGAAATCACATCCATAAACACTATTGCTAAAATGTCGCAAGACAAATGATTGAAAGATCACTTATGAAGTGACATCGCTGTTTAAATTATATTTGAAAGAAAACATGAAGAAACTCCATGTTGATGGAATTTTGGAGTCTTTGATTTTTATCAAATGACGCTTGTGATACTTTCCTAGAGATAATTAAAACTCCGTTCGTAGGCCAAAAGAGGAACGGACGACTAACTGATTGGAATTTGTACATATTGATGTATATAGTCCATTATGTGTAGTCATGGGCGATGGATTTCAACTTCATATGCTTTCTCCGAAGATTTGAGTGAGTATATCTATATACTTACTCAATAAGGAAGAAGTATGAAACATTTGAAAAATGTTCAAAGACTTTCAAGATGAAGTGGAAAATCATTGTAACAAGAAAATAAAAGAGTTTATGATTGGATCATCAAGAAAGATATTTGAGTTACAAGTTTAGCAAAACACCTAAGATTTGAGGAATCGTTCCATGGATTTGCATTTCCCAAAACACCATAGGAGTATGGAGTGTTCGATATGTAATGAAACCTTGTTTGACATGGTAAGATCAAAGGTGTCATTTATAAAACTACCATTATATATTAAAGATTAAAGCTTTAGTGACTACCGCTTTTACACTGAAAAGAGCTCCATCGTGATCCGTTGAAATGACACCATATAAGTCATGGTTTGGGATAAAACCCGAATTGTCTTTTCTTAAATTTTGGTATGTTATGCATAAGTAAAATGTTTACAAACCAAAGTCGGATAAGCACGTCTTTGTAGGTTATCCCAAAGAATTTGTTGGGAATTTCTCCAGAACACCGAGGACAAAAGATTTTGTTACTTGGAACGTCAAGTTTCTTGAGAAGGAATTTTTCATGAAAAGTTAAGTGGGAGGACAATAGAACTTTGATAAGGTTGTTGAACCTTAGCTATATGTGCTAAGTAGCGCAGCGCCGGAAAGTGTCCCGGTGGCGGCCACAATGCTCATGGCTCTCGTGATTACAAAAGGTGTGATCTCGGAGATTAGAGTTCCTATAGAACCGTGTGGGTCGGTAAGAATCAAATAGTAAGATTTGATAAGCAAGTCGTTATTGTTTTGACAATGATGAACCGACTACATGCAAAGAAGCGATGATGGGCCCTGACTCCATAAAATAACTAGAAGTCATGGAATCCGTGATAGTATCCATACACGAGAAATCAAGTTTCTGAACTTAGAAGACCCTCCGGAAAGGCGTGAAGCCTATCGGTCGTGTTTGGATCTATAAAGAAATAGACATGGATGTTTCAAATCTATGAAATAGTCGACATGTCGGAAAGAGTTTACGACAATGTTCAAGGAATTGACTATGATAAGATTTGATCTTTCATAGCGATATTTAGTCTGGACGGATTAATGTAGCAACCACTACATATATTTTGGTATATGGTAGTTGAACAAACAAAACAAGTTCTTCTAATAGAATGGTTACCTAGGACGTGTACATGACACGATCCAAAGGGTTTTGTTAAATTAAAAGGATGCTAAAAGAGTATGCAAAACTTCAATGGTTGAAGTAAGCATCGTGGAGTTGGAATCTTCACCGTGATGAAACCGTTAAAAGGTTTAATTTCATCAGAGACGATGAAGATGTTTGCATTTTGCAAGAAATTAAGTGGGAGTGCTGAGACATATTTCTAATACATTATGTAGAGGACATATTGTTGATTGGAAATGATGTATCTTGTATTGACATAGGTTAAGAATTTCATTTTGATGAAAGACTTAGGCATAACCCAAGAATTAGGCATCAATGTCTATATGGATAGATTGAGGCGCTAATATGGTTTTGCCAAATGTAGATAGATAAGATGTTGAATGAGTTCAATATGGAAACAACAAGAAAGGTTCTTGACGCATGGAAAGGACTGAATCAAGATTCGAGTGTGTTGACACGAGATTCAAGTGTTTTGACACTTGGTGAAATCGCAAGAGTATTTTGATCAATCATTCTTTAAGATGTACACATCCAGATATGTCCTATGCTCTAAATGTTATGAGCATATACTAGAATGATTCATAAGATGATTATTGGACAATAGTAAAGATATTCTTATGAGCTTTGGAAGAACTAAGAATATATCATGTATAAGTGACAAATAGTTAAAGGTAGTTCATTGTAAAGCGTTACATTGATACTAATTTTGTCACAAGATACAAATTAAATTTATCTTAATTTAGACTATGGGTGGCACAATATAATGGAAAGGATGTTCCATGATGGATTTGGATGAGTTCCAAAGTTGAGACATTGTGACGGATACTACAACAAAAGGCTAAGTATATAACTGCTATTGTAGAAGTAAATGAGGGCATTTGCGTTAAGTAGTTTGTTATCAAACTAGGTATGGTTCAAAGTGGGCTAATACTATGAAGATATATTGTATGACAATAATATCAACATATTTTGAGCCGAAGGAACTAAAGGTCTCACCAAAGGACCAAATTTATACAATGCCATCTCATTGGAGAATGAGTAATGCGTAGAGATGCGAGGACATGCAAATACACACGGACCTGGAAGTGTCAGATCCGAAGATTATGTTTGCCACTAGCAATAGTGTCTATACAACACCAGAAAGCCATAGGTGTTGAATGCATAAGTTTTTAACTAGATTATTGACTCTAGTGCAAGTGGGAGACTGTTGGAGATATGCCCAAGAGGCAATAATAAAGTGGTTATTATTATATCTTTATGTTTATGATAAATGTTTACATCCCATGCTATAATTGTATTATTAGGAAACACTAATACATGTGTGTTTTGTAAACATAAAAGAGTCCCTAGTAAGCCTCTTGTTGAACTAGCTTGTTGATTAATTGATGATCATGGTTTCCTGATCATGGACATTGGATGTGATTAATAACAAGGTTATATCATTAGGAGAATGATGTAATGGACACACACCCATAGTAAGCGTAGCGTAAAGATCAAGTCATTAAGTTCGTATTGCTGTAAGCTTTTAAATGCATAGTAACCTAATCCTTCGACCATGAGGTTGTGTTAATCACCATCACCGGATGGGTACTTTGATGACATCAAACACCGCTTCGTAACTAGGTGGTCATAAAGGTGTCATTGGGTATTCTGAAAGTATGTGTTGAAGCGCATGGACCAAGATTGGGATTTGTCCATCCATATGACGGATAGATATGATCTGGGCCCTCTCGGTGGAATGTCATCTAGTTAGCTTGCAAGCATGTGACTGGGTCACAAGGGATGACATATCACGGAACGAGTAAAGAGTACTTATCAGTAACGAGGTAGAACTAGGTATGGAGATGCTGATGATCAAACCTCGGATAAGTATAGTATCGTGTGTCAAAGGGAATTGGTTTCGTATGTAAATGGTTCAATCGATCACGAAGTCATCGTTGAGTATGTGGGAGCCATTATGGATCTCCAGGTCCCGCTGATGGTTATTGATAGGAGATGTGTCTCTGTCATGTCTGCATATTCACGAACCGTAGGGTGACACACTTAAGGTTCGAAGTTGTTTTAAGTAGATATGGAATATGCGTTGGAGACCGAATGTTGTTCGGAGTCTCGGATTGGATTCGGGACATCACGAGGAGATCCGGAATGGTCCAGAGAATAAGATTCATATATTGGAGATCATTTTCAGAGTTAGGAAATGTTCCGGAGTATTTGTATGAGGGTTCTAGAAGGTTTCGGAATGTTCCGGAATGTTCTGGAAGGTTTCTTGGAGTTTGCTTGAAAACCAAGGAAGGGATCAAGGAGTCCTGGTGGGTCAAGACTAGGAGTCGTGGGGGAGGAGGACTCCTCCCCCCACTCCCCAATCCGCCGGCCTAGAGGAAGGGGAGTCCTACAAGGACTCCCCCTCCCATGGCGCCTCACCCCCCTTAAATAGAGGGGCAGGGGCGCCCCCTCCACCACTGCTCCCATAACTCCCAATCTCTGCCGCCTCTCTCCTCCACCTTTCTTCTGCATAGGCATAGGCGAAGCCCTGCAGAATTCTCTACTCCACCACCACCACCACGCCGTCGTGCTGCTGGGATTCTGTGGAGAAGATATACTACCTCCGCTGCTCGCTGGAACGAGGAGAGGAAGGTCTGCTTCGACTCCGCACGTGTGACCGACTATGGAAGCGCTGCCGAAACGCGGCGCCGGAAGGATGGTGAACTTGACCGACTGCAGGAGCGCTGCTGGAACGTGACACCGGAAGGATCGTCCACTCGATCTTGAGATCGGGAAGTGATCGACTACATCAACCACGAGATCTAATCTCGTTAACGCTTTCAGATCTACGAGGGTTAGCTCCTTTCTATCTCGTTGCTCATGTCTAATAGATTAGATCTTGGCTTTTATCTAGATTAGATCTGGGTTTTGTTCGTTCTTGCGGTAGAAATTTTTTGCTTTCCATGCTACGAACCCATCACATCATTGGACTACGGATCCATGTAGTAGCTAGATGGCTGGTTCTCCTCCTTTGTGCTTTCATGTCTAGATCTTGTGAGCTCCGTTCATGATCAAGATCATCTATTTGTAATTCTGCATGTTGTGTTTGCAGGGATCCGATGGATATTGAGATGCTATTTCAGATTGATTATTGATTCTATCATGTCTTTGTTATTTGTGATCTTGCATGCTTTCTGTTGTTAGGAGCTATCTTGGCCAAGTAGATGCTAGCAACTCCAAGAGTTAGTATTTATGCTCGATAGTGGGTTCATGCCTCTGCTAATCTGGGGAAGTGACAGAAATCTCTAAGGTACTATATGTGCTATTTCTTCTAGGGAGAAGACAACAATCCTTTGTTCATAGAACAATCGTATTGTTCACTTTACATGCAGTTCGTAAAGCAATAATCTGTTGCTTGCAACTTAATATTGGAGGGGGTTCGGATGATAACCTGAAGGTGGATTATTAGTCATATATGCAGTTGGATAGCGGTCTATGTATTATGTTGTAATGCCCAATCAAGTCTCAAAGGAGTCAAGATGATTAGTTTATGCATGTATTGCTTTCTCGATGTTTGTCAACTGCCCCGCTGTAATTTGTTCACCCAGCATGTTATCTATCTAAGGAGAGCCACCTCTAGTGAACTATGGATCCCGGTCCTTTTCTTTTACATACAATCTTCGATCTTTTACTTCTTTGTGTTTACTTTCTGCAAACTATTACTTCTTTCCATTCGATACATTTAATCCTTTGTTTTCCACAAAACATGGTGAGATTGACAACCTCATCGCAAGTTGGGGACAAAGTTATGTGGTTGTGTTGTGCAGGTCTCCACGTTGCTACTAGCACCCGTAGTGCGCCTTGCAAAAGCTTAGTTAGTAACACCTTTGGGGTGTTTCCTTGCTCCTACTGATTCGATTAAACCTTGGTTTCATAACCGAGGGAAACTTGCTTATGTGCTCATCATACGTTCCGCTTGGGGTTCCCAACGAGCTCTACATCAACACCGCCATCAAGCATTTTCTGGGCGCCGTGCATTGAGCCATCAGAGCTCATGAATGGGACATTTGAGCATTAATAACTTCAATCTTCCCCAAGCTTGAGCTGTACTCTCTCCATCAAGAGGCCAAAGTTGTATATTTGATTCCGATCTTTATGAATCTCACTAGGAGGATAAAATTTTGAATAAAAGAGAGGCACTATTTCCTCCCATTCAAGAGCTTGACCATTCTTTAGCAGCTTATGACATTCCTCAGCTCTTCCTTTTAGTGATAATGAGAATAACTTCTTCTTAACTTGATTTGTAGTAATACCTGCACACTTGAACAACCCGCATAATTCGTGTATAAAAAGCAAATGATCACCGGGATGGACAGTTCCATCCCCAACATAGTAGTTATCCATAACACGATCAATAATTCTTGTAGGTATTTTAAAAGTATCATTCTCAGCAGGTAGTGGTTCATCTACTACCTTAGAAGTGGTAGTAGTATTACCAAATAATAAACTCAGCGAATTATCTATAACGAAAAATAAAGCAACTAACAGAAGTAGACAATACTCACAGTAGAAGTTTCCTTTACCAGTTCCACTCTCCAATAGCGCTTCACTCCTCGACAACGGCGCCAGAAAATAGTCTTGATGACCCACAAGTATAGGGGGGTGTATCGCAGTATTTTCGATAAGTAAGAGTGTCGAACCCAACGAGGAGCAGAAGGTGCTGGCTAGTGGTATGGATCAGGAATTCTCTGCAAATACTTAGCAAACAGATTTTTAGGGGTTTTTGATAAAGTAAGTAAATAAAGTACGAGTAAATAAAAGATAGTAGGAATGAATGTAGCAAGTGGCCCAATCCTTTATGCAGCAAAGGACAAGCCGGTTGTATTACTTAAGATGACCAAATGTTCTCGAGGACACATGGGAAGACTGTCAAGTGCTTTCGCTTCATATAGTTGATTAATCTTGTTTAGCTTGATAAGTGTTGTGTGGGTGAACCTGTGCTAATTTACTGACCTTCCTAGGACTAATACATACTTGTGATTATACCCCTTCCTAGAAACCTAACCACAGCTTTAAACTCTAAGACCCTTACGTCCCTTGTGCAATGGTTTCCTAACGGGGGTTTAGGTTTCTGTCACTCTGGCAACCCCTACGATTAGTAGCTAAATACACAATGCATTCCCCTAGGCCCATATAGGTGAAGTGTCATGTAGTCGACGTTCACATGACACCACTAGAAAAAGTACACCACAACTTAAATATCAAACTATTGAATCTTTCTCAACACAATTCCACTACTAACAACATGACTTCTCCCATGTCCTCAAGAACAAAACGAACTACTCACAAGACATCATATGGATCATGATCAGAGATGGAATAATGATGTATGACAATCTGAACATAAACAATAATTCAACGGTTCACTCAATAGCATCAACTACAAAGAGTAATCAACACCGGGAATGTTTCCCCTAAGAACTATGCAAGCAACCAAATTGTTACAGCAATATGGAGATGGTGATGAGGGTGCTGATGGTGATGATGGTGGTGATGATGATGATGATGATCCCGATGAAGTCTAGCTTGATGGTGGTGTTGATGGCGATGATCTCCCCTCTCCGGGAAGGAATTCCCCCGACAGAAATATGTCTACCGGAGAGATCTTTCTCTCTCGGTGTTTTCCGCCCCGCAGAGGCGGCGGAATCTTTTTGTGGTCGCTCCCCGATTCTTAGGGTTTCGGGAGGAATATATACGCCAGAGGGGAGAGCCAGAGGTGGACCATGGCGACCATACCACCTGGTGGCGCGGCCTAGGGTGGCCCACGCCAGGGGGTGGTGTGGGCCCCCTGTGGCCCATCTCCACTCCTTCTGGCTTCCTTCGTCTTCTAGAAAAATAGGATTTTCCGTATATTTTCCCGGATTTTCTGAACTTCGCGAATTTTGCCTCCAAATAGCACATTTTCCATCAGAATCCTGGCTGCAGCGGTCCATGCTCCAAAAGTCATCAACCACGCAAAAACAGATGAAATAACATATGTATCACCTCTTAATATGAAATATATCAATGAATAACAGTAAATTATGACATAGAATAGTGATGCAAAATGGACGTATCACCCCACCATCGATCTGATTTCAATCGTGGGTTCTTCATCGATTCGACCACTATGCCGCCCAAATTGACCGAAGCCTTCACCGGCGATATGTTGCATTGCTGCTTCCCTTCTCCTCTAGCTGCCCCTCATTTGCCACCAGTGCGCCGCACGGAAGGTAATAAAACTAGATTTTGCCCATTTTCTTGTTTTAGTTTAGATTGTTGAATCCATCAATTGTTTGTAGATGGTTTAATTCTCGTATTCAACTTCTGATGATGAGGAGTATGACATGGATGAGCACTTTGTGCGGTACTTGATGAACTACTGGTAAACTATTTGTGTTGGCATGTAATAATTAAGTACCATTGTAATTTTATATATTTTCACTATCATTTTATTGCAAGTTTGTGTTTATATCTATCGAAAAGTCTTGAACGAGGTGGTGGCGCTGCAGCCGTGCCCGATTTTGCGGCAGCCGCTGGAGCTGCTGGTGCTGCAAAATACGGTAGCCGGTAAATCGTCTGATGTTTTCGGCAAGCAAAACAGCGAAACTGTTGCCGTATTCAGCAGGAGCTATTAGAGTGCTCTATGACTTCCTCTTAAGAAAAATAGACGCTTCCATACGGCTGTAGAAATAAGACCACCTCATATTGTTTGGGACATAATGGTGTGTACTATTCCCTTTGTTTCAAAATATAACATGTTTTAGCTATTTTTGAAACATGTGTATCTAGGCGTATTTTGGTGTATGGTTCACCCATTTTGCTTCGAACCTACACGCTAGAAGACACTAGAAGACATGTAGATACATGTGTTTCAAAAAGATAAACCATCTTATATTTTGGAACATAGGGAGTATCTAACAGTGGGGAGAGCTCAGAGCGCGAGCGCGCACACATGCATCGTGCGCACACATGCATCACATACATGTATTCTATTTATCTTTTTGTTCTCTTAATTGATTCTTATGAGCTATATTACTCTTGGATGGATACTGCAAACATGGTTACATATTTGAGTTTCATTTCCACTTGCAATTACACATGTCATTTCTGTTCAAAGCTACCTCATGTCATGTGTCGTCTACTAGGGCCCTCTTAGTTAGGCTCATATTTTCAGGCATATTCTACTCAAACTAACTAATACTTGTTGTTCATACAGGGTCGAGCCTGAGATTACAGGGGCCCGAGGCGAAGCTAAAATTTAAGGCCTGTTGCTAATTTTTTTATATACACGGATGAAATTGTGAAGAATAAATACTTCAAGTATACCCATTTGCAATATTTATTCATATAAAATGACAATGCTTACATATTACCTTAAAACTTTATCCGTGTATTCCTAGAAGCTAAGTCAGTGACAATGGAATCAATTTCAATCTCGTCCACTAACTTCTTCTCGATGCATAGAGTTGCCAAACCATTTAACCTCTCTTGAGACATTGAAGATCTCAAATAGTTCTTCAATAGTTTCAACTTCGAAAAGCTTCTTTCAGTTGATACAACTGTCACAGGCATTGTAAATAAGATCCAATAAGCGATAGAAACATTAAGATAAGAATCCGCTTCTCTAACAAACTCAAAAATCTCCATGGTAGACATTGGTTTATTTGTAAAAGTCAACTTCATAACACTTAACTCGGAAATAAGATCATTTAAATCAACATCGGATGAACCAGATGAACCGTAGGAACCAAAGGAACTAGCTCGAGAGAAAGTTTTTGCAAATTTAGTGCAATACTCTTGTAGTTGAGAACCATCTAGTGTCTTCAAGTATGTTTAATTCATTAAAAACCCAAATATACTTTTGAATGACCGGAGTTCTTCAAATCTACGCGTCAATGATGTGGTTGCCATATCGACCATAACCAGAAAGTAATTAACTTTAAAATCCTCCTCGGCTTGCAAAATTGCTTCCTCGCATTCACTTCCATCAAATTGCTTTGTCATAGTAGCATGACGCTTTACAGGAAATGATTGCTCTACACCTAGTTTAGATGCAATATCCTTGGCAATCTCCAAACTAGAAGCAAACCCTTCATTTCTATATGGCTGAAAGTAAGTGCGCGTACCTTCTATTTCTTGTATTGTAGACTCAATGCACATGGATTATGATTGCAACTTCTTGCTGAGTGTGTTTACTGTAAATAAAATCTCATACCAAATATAAATTCAAAGCTACCAAAATCTTTAAACAATTTATTTGCATCACTCCTATCCTTGGCTTTGGTATCACGATCTTCACTTAATTCAAGAAGAGCAGACCTTGGCTGGGGATCTTGCCATCTAATTGCTTTGATACTTTTGATCCGACTCTTCCAACGAGTATTGGACAAAGACTTCACAGTTAAACCTTCCACATGGTCAAGCAACACTTTGCATCTTTTTGTAGACCTAGAAAATCAAACATAGATCCGTTGCACAATTCCAAAAAAATAAACGGCTTTACCACAAGAGTTATCCATATCACAAAGAGTGAGATTAAGATTGTGGCAAGCACAGGGCATGTACAAAGCCCTTGGAGTTACCTTAAGCAACCTGTTTTGCACTCCTTTGTTTTTTCCTTTCATATTAGAGCCATTATCATAACCTTGGCCCCTAATATCATCAATAAGAAAACCATATGAATTGATGGACTCGACCAATACATTGAAAAGTCCTTCACCGGATATGTCATTCACCACCAAGAAACCAAGAAAATACTCCTCAATTTTTACCTGTTCAACAGACATATTAACACATCGAACTAACAAACTCATTTGCTCTTGGTGACTCACATCTGGGGTACAATCAAGAATAACTCAGAAATATTTGGCCTTCTTTACTACCATCAGAAAAATGCCATTAATGCTAGAAGCCATTAGAGATATCAACTCATTCTGAATTTTATGGCTAAGATAATGTTAATGAATCTCTTTGGTTTCAATCCGTCTAAGGTGGTCTTGCATTACCATGTCAAATTCTGCAATCATCTCAATGCAAGCTAAGAAATTACCATTACGATTATTGTAAAGTTGCTCACTGGATCCTCTAAATGCCAAACTGTGTTTACCAAGAAATTTAACAACATCAACTATTCTTAGTAAAACTTGCCTTAAACACTCTTTATCTTTTGTGATCTCATGCTGCAACTCCTTATCAATTGTTTCATGCTTGCTCAGTCTAGTTCTCAGTTTATTCCAAGAGATCATGCTCGTAACATGCTCGACACTAACTTTGTGTTCTTTGAGTCTATGCGTGATATGTCTCCAATCTCTAAACCCATCATGTGCCAAAGTACTCTTGTAGTACCGTCTAAAGGAAAAGTAATATTTTCTTCTCTGATAGGCCACTTCTCCACTAATGTGTCCCTTGCTTTGTTATCAATACTAGCCCAGTTTGCCGGATCATAAATATCCACACTAATTGGTTCCTCATCAACACTAGCAGATTTTGTAGGAGATGAATTAAATGTGGCACATCATGATCACTTACATTGTTATTACCCCCGTTGATGTCATCGTTCTCCTCTGTACCGATATCATCCTCTAGATCAACATTACTCGGGTCCCCAACAAGAACTAGTGCTAACTCATCTGGATTTCTCGAAGTGCTCGTGTTACTTTTTAAAAATTTATGAAGGGATCCTCTCTAGGAGTCAAAAAACTTTTGTTCTTCCTTCCTCTTTTTCCTTTTCTTAGCACCGGAATCAGGTGCCATAACCAATTAACCACACTAAAAATATGAAAAAGAAATAATAATTAGAAAAAAAAAATTAGAAGCAACGTTAGACTACAGAAGAATAGGATCAGAAATTTAGAATACGGACCTGTAGACGCTGGACGGCCAAGGCGAGACGAGAGGCATGCAGAGGGCGAGGGTGCGAGGCGATCAGCGACGATCGGCCGAGATGGGCGACGGCGTGCTTCTTGCCTGCTTGCCGCATGCGGGCCTTCCTACGATGAAGAGAGCTGCGCAGGGTCGAGATGTCATGTCCAGTCAGGAACCGGCATGTACGATACGATCAAGAGAAGGATAGCTGATTTTTTTAGGTATCGATAGCTGATCGGCTGACCCTGGGTTTATATTACAGGTATCCACCTCTTACATAGTAACCCAAACTCTGGCTGTAGTGTGCGTATCGTGCCTTAGCAGCTACTGGGGATACCAAGCTCACTCGTTCAGGAAAAACATACCCTGGTTGTAGCCTAGCTTCCTTCCGTGCAAGCCGGATTCACCAATTTTGTACTAGGTCAAACGTCCAAATGGAAATATATACCATACTTGCCAGCATGAACTCCTACTTCCCAAGTATTAGCACAAGGGTCGATTTACCCATTGCCTCCCAAGCCTAATCCAACAATTGTTATAGCAATTCTTAACTTTATTCTGTGCTATGTTGATACGAAAGATGAAACTAGGAAGATGAGCACCAAACGTGTTTGATTATATAGTCCATCGAATAGTAATAATCCCCTTATTCTCGTACATGCAGTTCCTACGATGATGGAACCGTCGCCAACGTTTCTGGAGCGTCGCGTGTTGCAAACCGACTCCAAGAACCGACATACTCGCATCCCTTCATCGTATATATAAGCTGTGATCATTCATCAATAAAGAACAGTTGCTTTTACTCGTTTTCTTATCTATTATCCTTCGAACACGTTATCAAGCACTTTCGCTCTCCCAGCGAACGATTCCGGCGAGATTGACAAGAAAAGGTGAGATGCCTCGCCTACCTCTGTTCCTCCGCCGCCTGCTACGGGATGAACGCCGTCGCCGCCACTTCGTCGCGCGCCGCCGCATGCATGGTTTCGGAGAACGCCGCCGCTTCGACGGCCGGCGATACGGCGTTGGCGGCTACATCGGCCGCCACCACGGCATGGGCCGTTTCCGCGGCCTGGGTATCCTCAACCGCAGCGGTGCCGGTCCGGCGACCGGCGTTGCGCCTCTGCAGATGCCCGCCGCGCCCGTCGCTCCGCACGCGCCGGCAGCGCTGCTGCCGGCGTTCTGGTGCTCAGACCATGGCTGGGTCTTCTGCCCCCTCCACGGGAACAGCTCCGCCGCCGGCGTGGACGCGGTTGGGCAGTCGCCCATGTCGGTCTTCGAGTTCGGCTCGACCAGCGCCGCACTCGCCGACGTCCGCACCATCGCGCCGCGCCTTCCGTCTCCGACCCCGGCGGTTGTCGAGGTGGAGGGCGACGCCTCAGCCGTCGTGCCGCACGCCAACGCCGCTGCCGTCGCGCCGCGCGCCAGCACCGCGGTTGTCGAGGTCGAAGCGGCCGAGCCGCGCCTTCCGTCACCGACGCCCGCGACTCCGCGCTCGGGCTCCCGCTGCCCAGCTCACCGTCGGGTGGCCGTGGCCACCGTTCCGGTGGATGGAGCCCGGTCGCGCTTGGACTTCCCAACGGCGTCACGCCTGGCACCCGCCTCCTCGGTGACTCCTCCGACGAGGAGGTCCGCGGCGGGAGCAGCTCCGGCCGCCGGTGAAATCCGCCAGTGCGGGCGGTGCCTCCTGGTGCGCGTGGTACAGAAGCCTTGGCGTCGCTTTAACTATCGATACGACCGAGGAGATGAGGACACCACCTGGCTCTCTCCTTATCCTACCGATTAAATAAAGTCTGGTTGTGTTGCTATGTAGTAGTAGTGCAATTAAAGTCTGGGCTGCTATGCACATGCGGTCAAGCATATTTGGTTCAGCGAATTAGCATATTAGTCTTTTAACAGCAGTCCTAGCAGTAGATTAATCTCTGTTTTATATGCTGCTAATTTTCAGTAAGAGTTTTTTATACTGTTTATCTGTCAGTACTATCTGTATTCCAGAAAATTTGTGATGTAATATATTTCCGTGTTTGCACATGTTGAGATTTATTACGTCCACCGTTTGCAATTGAGTTTTTCAAATTGTTGCAAATAGATCAATTCATCGTCTTAATTGAGTCTTTTTGACCCGATACGAGCACGAATTGGTATGCAAAAATTCAAAGTGATTTTGTCAGATTGATGTTTTGGGATCACAAGGTCGTGTGTAGTTTTCCTACCACTACTATTTAAGCCTACATTTTGTCATGTTTTGACATCATGATTGCTTAACGTGCTCTTCCAAACATTTTATTAAGTCATGACATAAGGCATCAGAAGTATGAGTATCTACTGATTTCATCAGATTATACTCTCTAGTGCTGTGAGACGGACTCCGAATTTTTTTTTAGAGATTATCTACAATGTGTCATACTTAACAATTTGAAGTTTACACTAATGATTTTCAAGCCCACTTCTTGAACTTATCATTAATTTTGCATAGTTCATTACAACATAACCATGATGGTTTGTGGTTTGCCAAAGCGTAAATTCAATAACCTCTGGTTTACCCATGTAGGTAACCGATGACTGGAAGAGAGTTCGATGCACTCGAACTCGATGGCCACAACTACCCTACCTGGGCCATGGACGTCAAGATCGCCCTTGCCTCCCGTGGGATAGTGCGTGACATCCAGAATCCGGAGAACCCTCTTCCAGCTAGAGTCACACCATTGAGAGATGAACAAAAATATACTGCCTTATACATCATAAGGCATCATATTCATCCAGATCTTAAGTCTGAGTATTTGGAGGAGGAATCCCCACTTACTTTGTTTGAGGCCCTCAAGACGAGGTATGAACAGCAGAAGGCAGTTGTCCTGCCCGAAGCACTCCATGAATGGACCCGTCTCCGATATCAGGACTTCAAGTCTATCGGGGGTTACAATCATGAGGTTCATAAAATAAGTTCCAAACTTCACTTTTGTGGAAAGGAATCTACAGATGTGGAAAAGATAGAAAAAACTCTATCCACTATGCTCCCATCTGAAAGGCTCCTCCAGCAGCAATACCGCGCTCGTGACTACCAGGTCTATTCAGACTTTATTCATATCCTACTTTAGGCTGAAAAGCATGATGAGCTTCTTGCTAAGAATGGCTCTCAGCGCCCGGTTGGTTCCCAACCTTTGCTGGAAGTTCATATGAATGTCGCGAACGGAAGAAAGTTTGGTGGTGCCTTCAACGGCAACCAATCGAACTTCAAGGGTAAACGTAAGCGCAACCGGAAAAGGAAGCCTCGAAACTCGGACCATGCGAAAGGCACCACAAAGCCAAAGTATGACAAAACTAGGCTTTGTGACAAGTGTGGATGCTACACGCATCCTACTAACAAGTGCAAAATCCCAAAGCATCTGGCGATTCTCTACCAACAATCCCAAGGACGCAAGGCACCTCAAGGGAAAAGGTTTGAAGCCAACTTCAACCTTCATCCAAATGGCACCAATGGAGCTGGTTGTTCGCAAGATGCTCCTGCTGGACCTAGCAACACCATGACTCTCCAGCAGCCCGAGGACCCTGCGAGCACGGAAAACATGATGATTGAGTACGCCTCAAATGACGTGTTTGGAGACTTCGACTAGTCCCCACTATCTACTTAGTGATCACCTTATGCATGTCCATTTGTAATGTTGTAGTAGAACATAAGTATTATTGTCATTTATATTGTATCAGCACTTTGATATAATAAAGATTGTATTCTATGTATCCAAATAAGGTTTTCTTATTGAAAATTCTTCATTTTTATATATACCTCTCTACGGGGAAAATCCGATGGAAGAGGAATTATGCCTCGTGGACAGTGCTACCACAAACTCCATACTGAGGGAGTTGAAATATTTTTAGACTCTAAAAAAGATGAATGGAGATATTTTAACTATCGCTGGACGTGATACGGTAATTGTTGGCACTAGACGTGCCATATTTACCCTCCCAAACGGTACACAAGTGACAATTGAGGATGCCTTGTTGTATCCCGATTCGTCACGTACCTTAATCAGTTATCGAGATATCCGTAAGAATGGTTTTCACATTGAAACCCATGAAGACAACAAAGAAGAGTATCTACTCTTTACAAAAGATTACGGATATGGGAAGCAAGTACTTGAAAAAATTCCTTCTCTGTCGCCCGGACTGTACTATACGTACATCAAGCTCATAGAATATGTTGCTTACAAGGTAATCTTCCAAAATGTTGACGCATTCCAAACTTGGCATGATCGGCTAGGCCATCCTGGCATCGGGATGATGAGGAAGATTACTAACAATTCCATTGGTCATAATTTGCAAGGGTCAAAATTTCCTCAGTCATCAGACTTTGTGTGTACATCATGTGCCACAGGGAAACTAATTTTGAGGCCTTCGCACCTCAAAATACAAGTTGAACCACTTCAATTCCTTGAACGGATTCAAGGTGATATTTGTGGTCCCATCCAACCATTATCTGGACCATTCAGGTATTTCATGGTTTTGATTGACGCATCTACACGATGGTCACATGTGTGTCTTCTTTCCACACAAAACCATGCATTTGCCAAGATAATGAGAGAAGTAATTAAGTTACAGGCCCATTATCCAGAAAGTCGAATTAAATCAATTCGCATGGACAACGCTGCAGAATTCTCTTCACGCAGCTTCAATGACTATTGCATGGCCTTGGGGATTGAAGTTCAGCACTCTGTTCAATATGTCCATACTCAAAATGGTTTGGCTGAATCTCTAATAAAGAGGATCAAACTCATTGCAAGACCTTTGTTAATGAATTGTAGCTTGCCAACCTCGTGTTGGGGTCACGCAGTTTTACACGCTGCTGACTTAATCCAATTGCGACCTACTACATATCACAGTACTTCCCCTCTGCAATTGGTACATGGAAATCCACCTAGCATTTCCCATCTGCGTAAGTTCGGATGTGCTACATACACCCCGATCTCACCACCTCAGCGGACATCCATGGGCCCACACATAAAACTAGGGATCTATGTGGGGTACAAATCGCCGTCGATTATTAAGTACCTGGAACCCCTTACTGGGGATCTATTCACAGCTCGTCACGCTGATTGCATATTTGATGAGGTACATTTTCCGGCATTAGGGGGAGATTTCAAGTACCGGAAAGAATGCCCGAAAATTGATTGGAATGCTATCGCCATTTCAACCTCCGATCCACGTACCCAAGAGACCGAACTCCAAGTTCAGAAAATCATTAATTTGCAACATCTTGCAAATAATCTGCCAGATTCATTTACTGATCTAAAAGGTGTTACAAAATCCTTGATTCCGGCCAGAAATGCGCCCGAAAGAGTGGAAGTACCAACTAAAACCACTCAACTCCCCATTCTGAAAAAGAGGGGGAGTAGTACGGCCTCTGATCCAGAACCTTCTTCTCGCAAGCAACAAAGGAGAGAGAGGAGAAAATCCTCAAAATCAGTAAATGCAAGTCAACTCAACATTGATAAACACCTTATGGGTAGTATACACCCAGTGGAAGGGCAACCTCCACAACCCAGCTCCAGCTTGCACACATTGGCTGGGACATCGGAACACCCAGACTCACGCGTATTGGGAAATCACGAAGAGTCACCAAGGGTGCAGGAGATATCCACCAACTATATCGATTCTGGAGAATCATTTAACCGTAAGTCTACGATTGTCGACACTTATTTTTCTGCTACAATTGCAAATACCCTTCTCAATGATCATGATCCAAGGACTATCGTTGAGTGTGAAAAACGCTCCGACTGGCCTCGATGGAAGGATGCAATACAAGCAGAATTAGCCTCGCTTAACAAAAGGAAGGTATTCACTGAAGCAATACCAACACCTCCCAAAGTTTTCCCTGTGGGATTCAAATGGGTTTTCCTCCAGAAACGGAATGAGAACAACGAGGTGGTGAGATACAAGGCAAGGCTCGTAGCACAGGGTTTCACGCAGAGACCCGACATTGATTTCAATTAGACATATTCTCCAGTGATGAGTGGTATCACTTTCCGATATTTAATATCTTTGGCAGTGCAAAATCGTCTATCTATGCAGTTGATGGATGTCGTGACCGCATATCTTTACGGGTCACTAGATTCGGACATATACATGAAAGTTCCTGACGGAGTATCTGTCCCGAATGCAAGCGCAAAATGCAACATGTATTGTGTAAAACTGAACAAGTCTTTGTACGGCTTGAAACAGTCGGGATGGATGTGGTACAACCGACTTAGTGAGTTCCTTCTTCAGAAGGGTTACTCCAATAGTGATGACTGCCCATGTGTCTTCATCAAGAAGTCCTCTTTAGGATTTTGCATCATTTCAGTGTACATTGATGATCTCAACATCATTGGCAACACACAAGATATTAATGAAGCACACAATCATCTAAAGACAGAATTTGAGATGAAGGATTTGGGTCAAACCAAATTTTGCTTGGGTCTTCAACTCGAGCACCTTTCCTCGGGAATAATGGTACACCAAGCTGCCTATATCCAGAAAATATTGGAGAAATTCAATATGGACAAATCCTATCCATCTAAAACTCCTATGGTGGTTCGTTCTCTAGACGTAGAGAAAGATCCGTTCAGGCTAAGGGATGATGGAGAAGAGATGTTGGGACCCGACGTTCCATATCTCAGTGCCATTGGAGCGTTAATGTATCTTGCAAATTGCACGAGACCTGACCTCGCATTTGCAGTGAATCTACTTGCTAGACATAACGCAGCTCCTACCAGACGCCATTGGTCGGGAGTCAAGAATGTCTTTCGATATCTCCAAGGAACAAAGGATCTTGGCCTATACTTTCAGTTTCAAAGAAATCCGGACTCCAGTATGATCGGATACACTGATGCTGGCTACTTATTTGATCCCCATAATGCCAGATCGCAGACCGGCTTTGTGTTCCTACATGGTGGAACTGCTATATCATGGAAGTCTTCGAAACAGACTCTGGTTGCCACTTCCACCAATCATTCTGAAATAATTGCATTATATGAGGCAACACGCGAATGTGTGTGGCTTCGCAGAATGATAAACCACATACAAAAATCATGTGGAATTGGTCCTATCGAATCACCTACCATTATCTACGAAGATAATGCGGCTTGTGTTGCACAGATGCAAACAGGATACATCAAGAGAAATATCACTAAGCATATTGCTCCTAAGTTGTTTTATCCCCATGAACTACAGAAGAGTGGGAAAATAAACATCTTGCAAGTCAAATCATGCGATAATCTCGCCGACTTGTTTACGAAGTCTCTACCAACTTCAACATTCCAGAAATACATTCATGGAATTGGTATGCGATGACTTCGAGATTTGCAAGAATCAGGGGGAGTATCTTCCTGAACTATTCCTGTTCGAAGCATCATATTATACTCTTTTTCCCTTAAATGAGTTTACTTTACAGGTTCTCATTAAGGTTTTTAATGAAGTAATATCAACATGAGATCATATGTCATACTATCTTTTTTCCCCACCGGGGTTTTTTGGAAAGTATACATGACATAATTATTGTTCTCTATAATTCTGTGGATTTAATTCATATTGAGTTAAGAGATGCAATAAAATCATTATATGCTGTGTTATTTTCTCCTTATTTTCCCACTGGGTTTGAAGGAGTTTTAACAGCATATCCTACCATACTCCTCATATTTTTCCCACAGGGTTTTTGGAGGAGACCGTTCTAAGATGATGAATCTCCAAAAGGAAAAACATAGATTAGGGGATGTGTGTAGTCATGAGGTGATTAGGGGGAGTGTTAGAAATAAAATAAACTTAGGCAGTTATTGGGACAATCCCCTTATTCCCGTACATGCAGTTCCTACGATGGAACCGTCGCCAACGTTTCTGGAGCGTCGCGTGTTGCGAACCGACTCCGAGAACCGACATACTCGCGTCCCTTCATCCTGTATATAAGCTGTGATCATTCATCAATAAAGAACAATTGCTTTTACTCATTCACTTATCTCTTCCTATCTATTATCCTTCGAACAGGTACCATGGATGGTGGCTGGGTTTTTTGTCTCCTTGAAAGGGCATTTTGCTTTCATGTGTGTCCATGTGTCACGCACCACGCCTGTGGTGGAAGTACTATTGCGTGAGTCGGACTTAGGAGTACAACTACTCCTCCGAAACAATAAATAATGCAAACTTGGATGTCATAGGTAATTTATTCATAAATAATCTATTATTTTTAAAAAAAATTATAGTCCCAATATAGGATTTCCTGTTCCATATGTCTCATCTTAAAGAAAATTCATGCAAGTCTCGGTGAAATGCAACAGTGCAACCACCCATGTAAGTTGGCCCATGACACTACCGGTGCCATTAAAAACCCTAGAGATTTGTGCTACAATTTTGCAAATGTGGAACGCCCCCTAAGTTTTCGAACCTCCGTCCTTTCCAATTTTGTAAGTTGATTACATTTTGCAGAACAACTTTTAAATTTTTTGGTATTTTGACTAGTTTCATTTATTTTTCTCATCTCACATCTCACATACTCAATGATTGGTTTTCAGATGAAACCAGACTAATTTCTACCTACTATAAAAGGTTTATCAAGAACTATAGCAAGATTCATCAACAATTATACTCAATTTTCTAGGATCATGATCCATCAAGTGTCATGCATTGTTTCACAAGTTTCAACTAAGATTCACAAATAGGATGCGGATGATAGAACACATCACCCAAATCCATAGAAGGTTTGATAATAGTTTTATGAAGGTGCCAACAAATAGGGTTAGATTCATCCCCATATCAAGACATATTAGAGAAACCATACACTACAAATGCATTATTTTAAGTTTCATACATGTATCAAAAGTTTGCAAAGTGGCAACATACACTGAGAATACAAAGTTTCATACATGTTTCCTCCTAGATACATAAATAATTCATAACTTGATGAGTTTTCTAGCTCCACTAGATCACATCACCTAAGAAATTGTTGGGCCACGCAAATAAAAACAAAAACATTTTCTATGCAGAACTCCTAAGATCTAGCCGAGGTAGAAGGCCACGGGGATTATCACTAGACGCCCAAATGCGAAATCGATGAAGCGCGTCGAAACAATGAAGTCCCACGATACGATCCAGTACCACAATCGTCGAAGTGCTGAACGTACAACACCTCTGTCGGTATCCGCACGTACAAGTAGGAGCACTGACGATGGACCACTTGGTCCGGTACATCGGCTAGACTGAATGAGGCTATGGTTTACAACACATGGAAGTGTCTGACTGTGCCCTTTGGGCATCCTGTGCCCCAATATATATATATATATATAGGTTGTGACAATGGGATACACAACACTTGTGGCCCATCCACTAAACGCCTATTATGATCACCACGAGCCCAACTCACTGACCCATTCTGTATCCGATTCGGGTCCAACCTGAACAACATATTTCTCAGTCAGATTCTCATCCAACTTGCTCTCGCTTTTAAGTGTGTGACCCCACAGGCTCATGACGACTTGGACGGAGTCCGACTCACAATCTATTAATTTGTAGAAGCTCCTAGCAGATCATGGCGACTCCCAAGTGATATAGAGTCATGATGACATATCTTCTCAATGTGACTTACGTCCAAGTCCCTTTTGCCTCAGGATATACCTTGCCGAGATATAGGTGAATTATTGTCATGCCTTTAATAGCTCAACTCTCTTATCGATTTGTGATATGTGATTCATTCGACTAACTTTTAGTCGATCGCCTCGGTTAACACTTAACCGAGTCGCGTATGGCCATGATATCTGAATCATATCACATAAGAGTGTTCAGAAATATCTCTCTAGTTGGAGGGACAAAATCCCATCTTGGTTATCCACATCACACACTTGATTCTTAGCCGACCCAAACTCTGCCTTTTTAACTACCCTATGAAGAAACAACGTTTGACAAAACCTAAGTCAGTTGATCTACAACTTGGATTGTGCGATAACCTTGGGTCTAGGGATTTATTTATTGAGATATACAAATGATGACTTACTCGTTGTATCTCCATATAGGTTAGTCCGACTTGCTAAACTCTTTAGTTGAATTCGTATAAGTTAGTATAGCATCACCATGTCCATGACAAGTGGAACCGAGTCATCAGCCGAATTTCACATTAGTCTAAGTTGTGTGACTAGCACAATCTCAATGACTAAGCACATCTAGTATGAACAACATGAATATATAGTTCCACAACTGAACCACATATTCAATGATACATATCAGATGTTCATATAGGGACGTTATGAATACATTGGAAATTACATCATACATGATTTCCCCTAGTGCATATTCCCAACAGAAACCTCATTGTAACTTGATGAGGTTTCTAGTGAATCATCTAAAGAATACGAAAGGAGAAACAAGATCAACGATGATTCTTAAACAATTTTGTGTAGTTTCGTATTCAAGTCAACAAGATTCATCTATATTTTGGTCGTCAGAACAAGAAATCACCCAAATGAATTAAAGCTCGCATGAACATTAGAAATTCAAGAACAGTAAGAACTAAAACATAAAATCTGCTGAAAAAGAGAACAAGAAATCACCTAGGTCCTTCATTCCCAGATACGGTCCTGCTACATATACGCATGATTTCTAAGGATGCAAGTGGGTAAGCTTTAGGGTACCCTCTACCTCCTTAGTACAAAAAATGAACTAACTTTTGACAGATCATCACTTTTTTGAGAAAAGGAGTTCACTTGTTTGAACTAGACTAAATAGTGGATACCCTAAAGATTCCAAACCTGCATTTGTAGTGGCTTCCATGCCTAAGGATTAGCCCTCCATGACATCGCGCCGTCATCGAGTCTTCTCCGTGGGATGCAGGCAGGTCTTCTCCACGGTAAACGCCCAACGTCGCGCTAGCGTGCAGGTCCTGCAAACGGGCTCCATCCCGGGCATGGGAGGGGGCCCCCCTCGCTGCCCACGACAGTACCACACAAAAAACTGGAACGCCCATAGTAATTTCCCTCTAGTCACACATCATATGGCGGCTGCTATGATTAGCAGTTTGGTCGATCGCTGTACATATAAATTTATTTCGGTGAAATTTTTTGGCGCAAGGTAATGGAACAAAATCTAGAAATTAAAGAACTTTCTCTAGTTTGAATTTCTTATCAGGAAAAAACTTCATAACAGAACATGTAACTTATTAATTCTTTATTATGGGAAACATTACAGATTCTTGCATACTTTTGGTGGAGAAACTCAGTTTCTTGATTGAATGGTAGAAGGTAACATGGGAAAACTGTTTCCACTTATTTTGCTCGATTTTGTCTAATGATACGTTTTGTATTTGGCAGATATCTTTCTGAATTACCTCAATACAGTACAAAAACGCAAAATGTATTCGCATACCATACTCTTGTTTCTGTCGGGGTGAGCGATGGAGACCAAAACATAGTCGTTCTTCTAGTCAGAGATGCAAGCCCACATTGATTTTTTTTAAAGAAAACGGGCAACACTGATTTCTATTAGTTTAGAAGAAGATGATTACATGGTGATTTCTGGGTCGTATTTTACCAATTGGAGGCTGGGTTCGTCTGGCAAGTTTTCCCACAGCGGGCTTCACCACGGGCACTCACATGACATCACCTTGTGTTCAACACCAACAGGCCCACCCACATCGTACAGGCCCCGTTGTGTCCGAAACCCAAGGGCGCCCACTTGTGCATCACACAAACCAGTTGGTGCGACAAGGACATGCAGGCAGCGTCTGTGTGCCTATAGTATTTCACCAATCTTGGAGGTTGGGTCCGTCTGCCAGAGGCCATGGCACAACAATGCAAAAATGCTGTGAGGTTGAGCTCCAGACGTCTGTGAAAACTGGTACTAACTACTAGGCAAGGAGACGCAGTGCCGCCTCTAGATTGGCTAGCCCACACTGGTATCATCTGTTAGCTTTGCGACAAGTAAATAACGAAGAATGAAAATAAAATCGTAGTAAGGGGACACAGATTTAACGTGGAAAACCCTCTCCAACAAAGAGAGGGGAAAAACCACGGGCGCCAGCCAGCGAAACTTTACTATAACGGAGAGTGTTTACACAACACCGGGGATTTCACAGATGCAACTTATCCCAACCGACGGCTTACAAGAAGTATATATAGAGGTGGTAACCTAGGTCATCAAAGATCCATACCGCGGGGGGGGGGGGGGGGGCTGTCGCCCCCTGCACCCCCCACAGGTGTCCCTGTTGGGCACGGAGTGGGCCAACTTCAGACTCCGCTCCGCATCGGCCCAAGTCTCCGGCGACAGGCCTCGCTTCGCTCCGTCAGAAGTCGACCTTTACTTTGTAGAATTTGGATCAACATATAACAAACTCCACCTTGAGACAAATTCCTTCTTGTAGCATCGACAGTAATCATCTCCCTGAACAAACAAAGAAAACTCTTTCGGCGCCAACAGCCACTCGGGCTAAGCAGTTATACCAACTAAGCTTGAGCATAGCTCAAACTTAGCAACAGGAACATACTTTGTCATCATATCAGCAGGATTATCATGAGCGCTTATCTTGCATACCTTCAGTGCACCTTGTGCAACAACATCACGAACATAATTGTACTTGATATCAATGTGCTTTGTTCTCTCATGGAACATCTGATCCTTAGTAAGGTAAATAGCACTTTGACTGTCACAGAACAGGTTAATGCAAGAATCATCCTGACAAAGCTCAGCATATAAACCTTTCAACCAAACAGACTCTTTGCAAGCTTCAACAATAGCCATATATTCTGCTTCGGTTGTAGATAGAGCAATAACTGGTTGCAGCGTTGCCTTCCAATTCACAGCACATCCACCTACCTTGAACACATAACCTGTGAGGGACCTCCTCTTATCCAAGTCGGCAGCAAAATCTGAATCCACGTAGCCTGTGAGTCCCTCATCAGTCTTGCCAAACTTCAAGCAAGTGTTCGATGTGCCACGGAGGTACCTAAAAATCCACTGAACAACTTTCCAATGTTCTTTACCAGGATTAGCCATGTAACGACTCACCAAACTCATAGAATATGATAAATCAGGGCGAGAGCAAACCATGGCATACATCAAGGAACCAACATCACTAGAATAAAGAACTCGAGACATGTACTCAATATCTTCATCAGAACTAGGACATTGCAATGCTGACAATTTAAAGTGAGGAGCAACAGGAGTACTAACTGACTTTGCATCATGCATATTAAAACGTTGAAGAACTTTCTCAATGTAACTTTGCTGACTAAGAAACAACAACCTAGACTTTTTGTCCCGTTTAATTTCCATACCTAGGATTTTCTTAGCAGCACCAAGATCTTTCATCTCAAATTCACTACTTAGGTGTGCCTTCAAAGTAGTGATTTCTTTCATGCTCTTGGCAGCAATTAACATATCATCAACATATAACAGCAAGTAAATAGGTGATCCATTAACAAACTTTATATAAACACAGCTATCAAACTGAGACCTCTTAAAACCTTGTGAGATCATAAATAAATCAAACCTTTTGTACCACTGTCTTGGAGATTGCTTCAAACCATAAAGCGACCTCTTCAATTTGCACACAAAATCCTCTTTTCCAGGAACTCTGAACCCTTCAGGTTGGTCCATGTAAATCTCCTCCTCCAGTTCACCACGCAGAAAAGCAGTCTTTACATCTAGATGCTCAAGCTCAGGATCATGCATAACAACAATACCAAAGAAAGTACGAATAGAGCTATGCTTCACAACCGGAGAGAAAACATCATTATTGTCAATACCTAGAATCTGGCTAAAACCTTTTGCTACTAACCTTACCTTAAACCTTGGAAGCTCATTAGGAGACAAACCTTCCTTTCTCTTGTATATCCACTTACAACGGACGACCTTCTTCTGTTTAGGCAAGCGCACAACTTCCCATGTGCTATTCTTATCAAGCGGTTGCATCTCTTCTTGCATAGCAGAAACCCACTTCTCGCGGTCAACGGATGCAACAGCCTCATTGTATGTAGCAGGTTCAGTATCATGCTCCACCTGTTCAGCACAACTCAGAGCATAATGAGCAAGATTGCACTCTTCAATCAAACGACGAGGGTAACTATGTTACGCCTCGGTCTATCAGCAGCAATAGATTCATGTGGCTGCTGCAAAACAGTAGGTGAGTGCTGAACAACATCGTCATCAATATTTTCCTCATGAGTATCATCAACAACAGCATTATTATCAATAGTTTTCTGCAGGTGCTCCACCTGCACACGAACTCCCTCCTCTCCAATAGCAACAAGAGAGGGATCTGATGGCAAGCTGTCATGATACATAACGGATTCATTGAAAACAACATTCCTACTCAACAAAATCTTTTTAGTTTCAGGATTCCATAGTTTATATGCCTTAACTCCTGAACCATAACCAAGGAATATGCAATTGACAGCTCTAGGCTCTAACTTTCCATTATCAACATGAGCATAAGCAGTGCAACCAAAAACTCTCAACTGTGAATTATCAGCAGGTGAACCTGACCATACCTCAATGGGAGTTTTCTTCTCAAGTGGAATAGAAGGTGACCTGTTGATGAGGTAACACGCTGTATTGGCTGCTTCAGCCCAGAAACGTCTATGCATACCTGTATTGGACAACATACAACGAGCCCTCGAGATGATGGTTCTGTTCATGCGCTCAGCCACACCATTCTGCTGAGGAGTGTAAGGGATGGTGTGGTGCCTGATCATACCATCATTACTGCAAAACTCCTCAAACTCATTAGAACAGAATTCCATACCATTGTCAGTACGTAGTACCTTTACCTTCTTTTCAGTTTGCTTTTCTATCATAAATTTCCACTTCTTAAAAGCATCAGATTTATGTTTCAGAAAATATGGTAACACTTTTCTTGAGTAGTCATCAATGATAGTAAGCATGTAATTAACACCACCAATAGATGTCTTACGGGAAGGCCCCCAAACATCAGCATGCACATAATCTAAAATGCCTTTGGTGGTATGAACGGAAGCATTGAAATTAACTCTTTTGTGCTTACCAAAAACACAGTGCTCACAAAACTCAAACTTACCCAAGTTGCAACCATCAATCAGCTCTCTCTTAACCAACTCTGCCATGCCATGTTCGCTCATATGCCCAAGACGCATATGCCACAGATTTGTTTTACCACAATCATCAGAATCATTAGAAGTAACAACATCAACAATATCAGGCAAAGTGTACCTTTACCTCATTCAACATATAACTTAGCAGAATTCATATCACCTATCATGTGAATAAGAGAACCTTTTGATACCTTTAACAATCTACGCCCACCGGCGTACTTGTATCCATCAACGTCCATGGTACTCAGGGAGATCAGATTTCTGGCCATGCTTGGTATGTGCTTTACCTCATTCAACATACGCGTCACGCCATCATGTGTCTTGATCTTAACAGATCCAACTCTGACAATATGGCATGGGTTGTCATTACGCACACGTACAAAATCTCTAGTCTGCACAGACTCATATGAACTGAACCAATCTTTGTTACAGCAAATATGAAACAAACATGCAATATCAAGTGTCCATTAATCATCACGAGAGGCACAAGCAGCAAAAACGGCTAAACATTCACCGTCAGAACTATCACCAGAAACAACAGCAGCCTTACCATTACCTTGATCCTTATCTTTCGGTTGGTAAGTACCGTTCCTTTTCTCCTTATTCTGCAGCTTCCAACAATCATCAATAACATGATTAGATTTCTTACAATACCTGCAGAACTTGTCATTTCCCTTGGACTTTGAACGACTTCTGCCGTCTTTGCTCTTATCTCGGTTGCCATGGTTGTTAAATCTCTGCTTGATCCTGCCATGAACTTGCAGAGCTTCAGCCTTGGAAGACACCCCATCTGCCCGCACCATAGATTTTATCTTTTCCCTCTGTTTGAGGGCATCTTGCACTTCATCAAGGGTTATCTTATCACGGCTCAACAACATTGTATCACCAAAGTGTGTATAAGAACTAGGCAGCGAGCGTAAGAGTAATAGGGCTAGATCCTCATCATCATATTTTACTTCCATAGATTGCAAATCAGAAATAATCTCTCTAAAAAGAGATAAGTGATTCATTACCGATCCACCTTCCTGCAATCTATGCGAGAACAATTTCATCTTCACATGCATCTTACTGGTTAGATCCTTTGACATGCAGATCGATTCCAGTTTCCCCCAAAGGGCAGCAACAGATTTCTCTGTCAAGACTTCCTGCAAATTATTATTGGATAGATGAAGTTGAATCATAGACAAAGCCTTATGGTCCTTCCGCTTCTCTTCGTCAGACCAGCTCTTAGCATCCTTTTCCCCGAATCCATCCAGCGCATCATCGAGATCTGAAGTTTGGGCGAGAATTGCCCGCATCTTCACCTGCCACAAGCAGAATCTGGTGGAGTAGTCCAGCTGTGGTAGATCGAACTTTAATGACGGCATGTCGCAAACCCTAAATTAGAACCTGGGGCTCTGATACCCCTTGTTAGCTTTGCGACAAGTAAATAACGAAGAACGAAAATAAAATCGCAGCAAAGGGGACACAGATTTAACGTGGAAAACCCTCTCCAACAAAGAGAGGGGAAAAACCACGGGCGCTAGCCAGCGAAACTTCACTATAACGGAGAGTGTTTACACAACGCCGGTGATTTCACAGATGCAACTTATCCCAACCGGCGGCTTACAAGAAGTATATATAGAGGTGGTAACCTAGGTCATCAACGATTCGTACCGCGGGGGGCTGTCGCTCCCTGCACCCCCACATGTGTCCCTGTTGGGCACGGCCCAAGCCTCCGGCATCGGCCCAAGCCTCCGGCGACAGGCATCGCTCCGCTCCGTCAGAAGTTGGCATTTACTTTGTAGAATTTGGATCAACATATAACATCATCGACCACAAGTCTCATACAATCTAAGAGACAATTAACCCTGATATGGGGGATGGGCGTAGTTGCTACATCACGGCAGCATGGAACCAGTGGAGCACAGGATGAGCAAGCACCTCCATTCCTCATTGCCTCCCAAGCCTAACATCGATTGAGCATTGGAAATCAAATTCGAGAGATGTTCTTGAGGTTCAGTTTGAACCTATCCGAAAAGAAAAGACTCATGGTGGCTAGGCAGCTTCTCTGAAATTTCTCATTTCCAAACTATTAACAGAGCTGGCTAGTTCCATTCCAATCCATTATTGTCCTCCTATTTATAATGAACGTAAGATACTTAATTTACCAGCTACCATCTGTACAGGTGACCTACTTATATTTCTCACAGTGTCACGTGCAACCGTCACATTAACACCATAGATATTGGCGAAGAGGCTTTCTTTTACAAATAAAAAAAATCATCAATTATGTTGTCTATATATACCACCACTATAAACAATATATCTAATCTAATATATATATATATATATATATATATATATATACCAGCCTGTTCGGCACGACGCCGTCAGCCCCTTCAGGCCCTTCAGCTTGGGCTGTAGCTCGCTGGCCCGTCCCCCACGTTTGTTACCTCCCTGGCGAACCTCCTCTCCCGGTGGCGCCGTTCGGGTCGAAGAACGCGATGAACGACAGGTAGTTGAGGTCAAGCGACGCGCCCGCGCAGTCCATGGCGGCCTTCGACTGCGCCACAGTCTTGATCTGCGCCTTGGTGTAGTTCATGGCGCACATGAGCCTGACGTAGTCCTCCGCCGAGTACTACTTTCCAAGCGTATCATGCAGCTACCATCGAACTGAGATACTACCTCAGCACCAGGGACTACGTCTCAGCTGCTCAAGGAACCATGATCAGCTCTCATTGCTACTGGAGTATTATAGAGTTGAAACTGATTGGGCTTGTTTGATTGCTCTCAGTTTTATTTTTTCTTCACCACCAATCGGTGATTGATTGACTGAATTTTTAATGCTAATGATTTGCTGGCATTTCAATGGACTTGTTTGTTTGTCTTGTCACACTCCTTTGGAGATGAAAACTTACCACATTATGGGCTTGATCTATCCATGCCTAAACCTCCAGTTTCATTCTACAAGGCTCTTCATCTTGCACAGAAGCTCAAGAAGTTGGGGTGCAAGGTGAAGCCGGCGTCGTCGCCGTCGCCGGCTCTGACTGTGGTTGTTGGTGTGTATATACTAGTGAATTGTAGGTTAATTAGCAAGATTTGTTGGGCCAAAGTTAGAAACGAGCAATACAAATGTTAAGGTTGTTGTGAGCAGTCTGATAATCCTTTGGGTCCAAGTTACATGGGGAAAATCTGCGTTGCGGTGAAATGACCCTTGTAACACCTATGCTCCTCACCTCAAGGGCTCATGGTCATGGATTGTCCAGCTATTCAGAGAAGGCGCGCAGATATGAACCGGGAGACAATGACAGCTTGGTGAGGGCATGGTAGGTAGCTTCAAGGCATCACGGAATCATCGCTATGTTGAGAATATAAATATGTTGTCTATCGTCTTTTTATCGACTTTTGAAATAATTGGGTAGAGTAACAATTCAATAGTCAGAGGTTTTGAGTTCAAATCCTGGCTAACGCAATATTAAAGATAAATATATCCGGACACACGAACTCACGTCCTAGACCCGTGAAGAAAAAAATGGCCACTAGCTTGGACGTGAAGGAGTGTTGAGAATATAAATATGTTACCTATCATTTTTCTATTAGTTCAGACTTTTAAAATAATTGGGTAGGGCAACAATTCAATATGCTCCACCATTGTTCTCCTGTGATTGAACACTTTTTTTTTGCCTGATGCAGAGTACTACTCCTATTCGTCGAGAAAATGTAAAGTTTCAATTTATGTTTGTTGTTGAAGACGCCATGTGGATTCTCTCTTATGTTTGCGCTCTAGGTGGCGCCCCCTCCATCACAAAATGGGATGCACGGAAAAATCAAGATGGGGCTCCCAAGTCCCGACAACACTTGATGCTAGGGGTGTAAACAAACTGGATCAGGTTGAATGTTACTTGTTCAGAGTGAAGCAGATAATGATCAACTACGGATTCGAACGCGGATATACGAGAGCTCAGATCTGGATTGGAAATAATGAGGAGAACTTTAACCGGAAACAAAAGTTGCCGGATAAATATTGTCATAGGTAGCGAATTATAATTCTACAAAAACTTAAAGAGGGATTTAACCTTTAAGCAGCTTTGCAAGAGTAAAATATTTAAGAAAACCGGACATAAGTTAGACTAAAAGTCAATAATTTACTAGATGTGGTATAAATATTTTGTTGAATAAATCACTACTATGCCCGTGGTAGAATTCAGAGCTGCACATCAGCACATGCTCGTCAATGTGTTAAGCTTCATGCACTAACCAACGCAACCAAAAGTCCGAACTGATGAAAAGAGCTAGTACAATCCACATATACTGTAACACCCCCTCTCACGTGTGATGGAAAGACGAGTCAACATGTGCAAAGTCAAACACAGACTCAAGATGCCTGTAACGTGCCTATAGGTAGACACTGGAGGGGGCAACAGCAATTTTAAGATAAATTGTGAAAACCAAAACTTGAACACGAGACCTTAGCTCTGATACCATGTTAAGCTTCATGCACTAACCAACGCAATCAAAGTCCGAACTAATGAAAAGGGCTACTACAATCCACATATACTGTAACACAATGAACTTGGTAATTCAATAAATACCAATTGCACCGTATATTCATATCTAATTTTGCATAATCTAGTTCAAAACACTCGGATAACCCTCCGTAGTGTCCAGTAATCCATATCCGCATGCAAGGAGTATATTTTAAGAACTGGGAAAGCAAACTTGCTCCTGCGATTATCCCAGTATATTTTAAGATGCCCGCTCTGTTAGTGGGAGTTGTAAGCTTACTTTTGAACATAATCAGTTGAGGTTCATACTTTGCGGCATTAACCCAATTAATACTGGCAATCTGGCATATCCAGATAGCTGGTACGATAGTACCACGCAAAAACTGGAACACACATATTAATTTCCCTCTAGTCACATCATATGGCGGCTGCTATGATTAGCAGTTTGCTCGATCGCTGTACATATGAATTTATTTCGGTGAATTTTTTTGGCGCAGGGTAATGAAACAGAATCTAGAAATTAAAGAACTTGCTCTAGTGTGAATTTCTTATCAGGAAAAAACTTCATAATAGAACATGTAACTTATTAATTCTTTATTACGGTAAACATTACATGTTCTTGCATACTTTTGGTGGAGGGACTCAGCTTCTTGCTTGAATGGTAGAAGGTAACATGTGAGAACTGTTTCCACTTATTTTGCTCGATTTATTCTAATGATACATTTTGTATTTGGCAGAAATCTTAATGAATTATCTCAATACAGTACAAAATCGCAAAATATATTCGCAGACCATACTCTTGTTCCCGTCACAGTGAGTGATGGAGAACAAAACATGGTCGCTCTTCTAGTCAGTGATGCAAGGCCACATTGATGTTTTTTTACGAAAACATGCAACACTGATTTCTACTACCTCTGTTCCACAATTTAAGATTTTTTAGCAACTTGCTAAAAAGGTTTATATTGTGGAACGGCAGGGGTATTAATTAAGAAAAAGATGGTTACAAGGTGGTTTGTGGGACATATTTCACCTATCTGAAAAAACGCCCGCACGCGCTGCTCTCGGGAGGGGCGGCACGGGCGGAACCCTAAGCCACCGCCGCCCCCGACTTCTCCTCCCGCCCCTCCTCCGCTGCCACTGGAGGACGCCGGCGGGCTAAGCCCGGCCGACCGACGATGGCGGCGGGACTGCTTCCTCGCGTGGTGGCCTCTCCCCCGCAGGAAGCCCCTTGGGCGCTCGATAGTTGTCGCCCCGACGGCAATCTGATGGTGGCAGGGTCTGGAAGCCGGGGCGGCGGCCTCGGGATTTGATGGCGGTTCTCCCTCGACGGATGGTGGCGCGGGTCGCATCTGCTGGCAGAGGCTCGGTCCTAGGATTTCTCTCACGCCAAGATGAAGATCTGCCTTCAGCCTGTTTCCATAGATCTGGTGGCATTGTCGTGTTCCGGAAGGCTCCGCCGGCGAACTCCCATGAGCGATTCATGCCTGGAGATTGCTGGAACGGATGAGATTTGGTCGCGCGCAACCGTCGTTTTTCTGACCGTTTGGTTTCAAAGGGAGCGAGGCGAAGCTCTGCAGTCTGTTGCCATCATGGAATATGTCTTTGGTTCCATGGTGAAGTCAGTGTGCAGAGAATGTCATGGAAGCCAAGATTGGTGGACTAGCTACGGTGGCTCGAGTACTGGTGGTGATGAGGAATTGGCTTGGTGATTCGTGAATTGTAGCAGCGGCATCGGAAAGTGGGGGCGACAGCACAGGAGGAGTTCACAGTCTTACTGAAAGGACATCTACTGTCATAATCACTTTTGGTGTTCGTTAACAACTAGTAGACCCTTTTTACAGTTTGCTATTGTCTACAGGTTGATATTCTACAAAGGAAAAATGACCATTGGCCTGTGGATCATTCCATGCATGTCCTCTTACATCTTGGGGATTCCAGACCGCAGTCTCCGGTGTGGTCCGGAGTTTCTCCAAGAATCTCTGGTGTGGCCTCTGTTTTCTTGCCTGGGTCAGTCTGAGAGGTGGTCCGGAGGTTGGTCCGGAGTCTCCAGTCTCTATCTCAGGCTGGGGTCTCCGGTCCACTTGGCTCCCAACTGAGCTGGGTCATTCTGTCAAGGGGTCCGGAGGCTGGTCCGGAGATGGACCGGAGTCTCCGGTGTAGACCGGAGTCTCCGGTGTGGTGACCGGAGTCTCCGGTCTGCTTCTTCTCCAATGGTCAGAAAAAAGGTTCGCTGATAGAAGGGCTATAAATAGGGGACCTTATCCCCTTGTTCCAGCTGCTCGTTCCATAAAAAGAAGAACACCACCATTTGAGAGCCACCAAAACTCTAAGATCTCCCTCTCCAACCACCCAAAGTCCCTGATCTTTGGGGAATTGCGGGAGGAGGCCTTGATCTACAACTTCACCAAGAGAGATCTTCATTTCCCCCTCATTCACTTGAGGGCCCCTTGCTCTAGGGTTTCATTAGAAACCCTAAGCCTTGTTTTGGTTGATTTGATTCTTACAAGCTTGTCTTTGATTGTTTGACAACTTGCTTGTATTTGGGAGCCTCCAATTAAGTTGTGGATGTATGCCCCGAACTCGTTGTAAAGGTGCTCGCTTCCACCTCGAAGGTTTCCATACAGTGGAAGAGGTGAATCGAACCCGTTGGGGTGAGGTTCATCGGAGAACAAGGGAGGCCTCTCGTGGCGTTGGTGGTTTGAAACCCCCCCTCTCCAAACGTAGACGTACTTCCCCTCAAAAGGAAGGAACTACGGGAAACAAATCCTTGTGTCTCCGTGTGCTCCACTTTGGTCCCTTCTATCATTTACCTCACTTTACTTATCTAGTTATTGTTTAGTTTGTGCTTGTGTGTCATATAGGTAAATTCACCTTAGTTGCATAATCTAGAGAATTTACCTTTCTTGCCAAACCCTAATTTGATAAAGGAGTAAAATTGAAGTAGCACCTATTCACCCCCCCTCTAGGTGCCCATAGGATCCTTTCAATTGGTATCAGAGCCTCGGCTCTTTATTCGGGCTTAACCACCTAAGAGATGATGGGCAACCCAGAGGAGGGAGAAAGTAAGGCTAGCCATTCGGTGACCATGGTAGATCTCAAGAATTTGGAAACTAGCTTGAGCTCTACCTTGGGCAACGAAATCCTACAATTGCGTCAACTCGTTGAGCAACTTGTTAAGGATAAGAAAACCTCACCTCCTCCCTCTCTAGTGGAAACACCACCAAACCCAAAGGCTAATGCTCCGGCAAAGCCTTTGGAGGAAGTGGTAGGGGATGAACATAATTCTACTAACTCCGCCACCAAAAGGGGTGATGGGAAGGAAGAGTTCCATACGGTTCCCGGATGGTACTCTCCCGACCCTCCTATCCCTCATCCACATATAAACAATAGAGGAGACCCACCTAAGTTAGCTGCACATACTTTTGCTCAATGGCAAGTGTTAATGAAATCTCATGTGCGCAGCTCTTGCATTGATTTGTGGAATATTATCGAAGATGGACTCAAAAATGAGGATCCAACCAACTTGACGAGAAGAGAAGTGGTCAATAGCCAACTCAATGCAACTGCCTTGCACATGATCCAACTTGGGGTGGGGCCAAAGGATTTTCCCCACATTGAGCACTACAACACCGCCAAGGAAGCTTGGGATGCTCTCATTGACTTGTTTGTTGGCAATGAGAGTATGAGGAGAAATAGATATGATGCCTTAAGCAATGAGGCCGAAGGTTTCTTTATGAAGGATTGTGAGGATCATGAAGACATGTATCGAAGACTCAAATCCACAGCCACCGCCTTTAGGAATGTTGGCGCCTCTCACATTGATGAAGCTTGGATCAAAAGGAAGTATGTGAGTGCTCTCATGCCCTTCGAGACTACTGACTTGAAGAGTCTCCAAGGAAGACACAACTACCATCTCATGACCGCCAATGAAGTGATGCAAGAGATGGGTGCCTTCAAGGTTGCTGCCAAGAATGCCAAAGACGCCCGTGCTCGAGCCATTGGAATGAGTAGTGGTGTCAATCTTGCCTTGAAGGCCAAGGTTGTGGAGTATGATGAAGATGAAGGAAGTGATGAGGGACCCTCAATAAAGCCACCCGGACAATGTCAAGACTGCCCATGGTGAATACATGGCGTTCTATGCAAGAAACTTTTGGAAAGACCCCGCCAAGGCCAAGATGGAAATGCAACGTAGAAGCAACCCCTATGGGAGAAGAGACAATGGGTCCAAGTTGAGAACTTGTTTCAATTGTGGTGACCGTTATCACTTCGTTGCAGCCTGTCCCTATGAGAAAAGAGAAGATAATGGGGGTAAACTTGTGTTGAAGAAGACCTCCAAGGTTCCATACAAGAAACCCTTCATCAAAAGAAACCCAACCAACAAGAAGCCGGGAGAAATTGTCTTGATCACACATGAAGAGTACTCCTCCGATGATGATGATGAGGAGGAAGAAGAGGATACACCAGGTGGTGTGGCGGCTCTTGCCACTACCTCTACTCCTTCATTCTCACTCTTCGCCTCTCCAAATGAGAATATTTCCAACAATAACGTCACTTGCCTCATGGCAAGAAGAACGGAGGTATTATCATCATCACACCCCACTTCCTTAATCAATGATGATTTTGATGATGAGTTATCTCTTGAGGTCAAAAAGGAACTAGTTGCTTTTGATGTGTTTATGAATAACTTTCAAGGGTAACACAAGAAACATGTTGTGGACCTCCTAAATCAACTTTCACACACACAAGAACTTCTAGATGAGAGGTGCCAATTAGGAAGAGAGCACATGATCGAGGTAGAAGCTCTTAGTAATGCTCTAGAAGAAGAACAAGAAACTAGAATATCTCTGGAAACTAAACTAGAGGGCCTTGATGAAGCTAACGACCTCATTATTAATAACTCATCAAGGAATGTGATCATGCGATTGCTAAATACAAAAGGCTAAAAAGTATAAGATTGAGTTTGATGTTGTTCATAAAAAACTTGCCGAGGACTTTAGGACACATGACAAGCCTCACAAGGCCTTGGAAAGTGAACTCTTGTCCCTCACAATGTCTTGTGAAAAGCTTCAAACTCAATTGATCAATACTCCCTCACCTAGTACATTCATTCCTTCTAGTTGTACAAATATTCTTGAAGAACATGCTAGGTTGAAGGGGGAGCTAGCTCAGACTTCCTTTCCCAAAGGAAACAAGTCTATTGATGACCTCTTAAACAAGCAAAGGTCAAATGGTGAAAAAGGGGGCTTAGGCTTTGTCTCTAAAGCCAAGAAGAAAAAGAATAACAAGAAGAAGAAGGCCAAGCTCGCTCAAGAAAAGAACAAGGTCATTGTGGGAAGTAAGACCAGAAGTGGCAAAACTATGTGTCATGATGACTTTGCGGGTAGTGCTAACCCTCACTATGTCTTAATGCATGATTACTATGGTGATGTGTATGCACAATATGTTGGCCCTTTTGATGGTTATATTGCATGGTCGATTTGGGTTCCCAAGACCCTTGTTGCTAACAAAAGAGGACCCATTGAGAAATGGGTACCTAAAAACTAGTTTGACCTTTTGTAGACCTATGCTTCCGGAGGGTCAAAATGGGTGCTCGATAGTGGATGCACAAGTCATATGACCAGAAGCGCTTCTAGTGTCAAGGAATTAAGACCAAATGTTGATCAAATATCTGTGACACATGCTGACAAATCAAAGTCTAAGGTAATGGGTTTCAGCATAGTTGTGGTGGCACACGATATCACTCTCGTGGATGTCATGCTTGTGAGACCCTTGGCTATAATTAACTTTCAGTCCGTGCTCTAGGAAAGATGGGTTTTGCTGTCTTCATTGATGTTGATATTGTGATCCTCTTGTGGAGCAAGACTCTAAAGGTTGCTTTTGTTGGGTATGTCGAGGATGACTTGTATGTGGTGGACTTCTCTGGGAAAACCACTACAGGTCCGATGTGCCTATTCGGAAAGGCTGATGTGGGTTGGCTATGGCACCGCCGTCTAGCCCATGTCACCATGAGAACTTTGCAAAGCCTCCACAAGGATGGTCATATAGTTGGGCTAAAATAAAATGTTTGCTTTGCCAAAGATCATGTTTGCAGGGCATGTGTTGAAGGAAAGATGCATGATTCTCCCCACAAGCCAAAGAACTACATCAAGTCCAAGAGGATCTTGGAGCTTCTTCATGTGGATCTCTTTGGTCCCCCGTCTCATGCAAGTCTTGGTGGGAAGAAATATTGTTTGGTGATTGTTGATGATTACTCAAGATACACCTGGGTATATTTCTTCAAGTTAAAAAGTGAGACCCAAGAGAACTTCATCGACTTCATCAACATGGCTCAACATCAACACAATGTCCCTGTACTAACAATAAGGAGTGACAATGGTACCGAGTTCAAGAACTACACACTAAATGGATTTCTTAGTGATGAGGGAATAAAACATCAATATCCCGATGCATATACCCCTCAACAAAATGGTGTAGCTAAGAGGAAGATCCGGACTCTCATTGATATGGCCAAGACTATGTTGGCAGAATTCAAATCTCCTTACAATTTTTGGGCTGAAGCTATCTCCACCGCATGTCATGCCTCAAACCGTCTCTACCTCCGCAAAGAATTGATCAAGACTCCATATGAGATCCTTACGGGTAACAAGCCTAATGTTTCTTACTTCCGAGTATTCGGTTGCAAGTGCTTCTATAGCATTAAGGGCATCCGTTTATCCAAGTTTGATTCCAAAGCATTAGAGGGTATTTTTGTTGGTTATGGTCTCGAATCCCACACTTATAGAATCTATGACAAGCTCTCAGGAATTGTCATAGAATCTTGTAGTGTGGTGTTTGAAGAATATGATGGTCCCCAAGCGGGGTGTATTGATGTTTGTGATGTAGATGATTAAATGCCTCAGGATGCCGTAGGAAGAATGGGTGCGGGTTTCATCCGCCCTGTTGAGGAACCCCTTATGGTGGATCGAGAAGAACTATGCTCTACTCACGTGGAGCCCTCATCTTCACAACTTCAACAAGCTACTGTCGAGGTGGACAATGACCCATGCCAAAGACAAGTTGTGGACCCTCAACCTACTGATCAAGAAGATGCCTCTAGCCAAGAGGTGATTGAGTCTCCGTTTGCCAGGATGTCCAGTGGTGCTAAGGTCATTACACAAGCAAGATCTATACAAACTGCCATAAGAACAGCTGAATACCTGGCTAGTTGTGGGACTGATCAAGACCGAGGTCAATCCTCTCCTCCTATAGAAGAGAATATTTCCAATGATGATCAAGGTCAAGTTAATGGTCAAGACAAGGACCAAAATGATGAAGTGATCCCACCAAAAAACAACAAGGAGATCGAAACTCGTTGCCAAGCTAGAATGGATAGAATATTGGAATTAAGGGACCACACTCTTGAGAATGTGGTTGGAGATCTAAGAAGAGGAATATCTACTCGAGCTCAATTGAATAATTTTGGTGAGCACCAAGCACACATTTCCATGGTGGAACCAAAGAAAGTATGGGAAGCTCTTGAAGATTCGGATTGGTTGGATGCAATGCACAAAGAGCTCAACAAATTTGAGAGAAACAAAGTATGGAAGTTAGTGGAAAAGCCAAAAGAGTGCCGCAATGTTATAGGCACCAAGTGGATTTTTAGGAAACAAGAAAGATGAGCATGGAATTGTGATAAGGAACAAGGCAAGATTGGTTGCACAAGGATTCTCTCAAATTGAAGGCATTGACTATGGAGAGACTTATGCTCCCGTGGCCCGCCTTGAGTCCATCTGTATCCTTCTTGCTTATGCGGCACATCATAATTTTAAATTACAACAAATGGATGTAGAAAGTGCATTTCTCAATGGTCCATTGCATGAGTTGGTATATGTGAAACAACCCCCGGGATTTGAGGATCCCAACTTTCCAAACCATGTCTACAAACTTGATAAGGCTCTCTATGGGCTCAAGCAAGCCCCACGCACGTGGTATGAGCACCTTAGAGAGTTGCTGTTAGATCGTGGTTTTGAGGTTGGGAAAATCGATCCCACTCTTTTTACCAAGAGGGTCAATGGGGAAATTTTTGTATGCCAAATTTATGTGGATGACATTATCTTTGGCTCTTCTAACAAAGCGTTTAATGATGAATTCTCTAAGCTAATGACTGACAGGTTCAGGATGTCTATGATGGGAGAATTGACAGTATTTCTTGGTTTTGAGATCAAGCAATTGAGAGGTGGTACATTCTTCAACCAAGCCAAGTATACTCAAGATATGCTTAAAAGATTTAACATGAAAGATCTCAATGGAGCTCCCACTCCCATGGCATTAAAGATTCATCTTGAACTAAACCCAAATGGTAAAGATGTGGACCAAAAGGTATACTGGTCCATGATCGGCTCTTTGCTTTACCTTTGTGCATCTAGACCCGATATTGTGTTGAGTGTAGGAGTATGTGCAAGATATCAAGCGGCTCCTAAATAAAAGCCATTTAATGGCAGTCAAGAGAATCTTTCGATATTTGGTTCATACCCCAAACTACGGTATTTGGTATCCCAGGGGCTCTACTTTCTATCTTTGTGGGTACACGGATTCGGATTGGGCTAGTGATAAGGATGATAGAAAATCAACCTCCGGGGCTTGCCAATTCCTTGGGAGGTCCTTGGTGTGTTGGTCGTCCAAGAAGCAAAACTGCATATCTCTTTCCACCGCTGAAGCCGAGTATGTGGCTGCTGCTAGTGCCTGTACACAATTGCTATGGATAAGGCAAACTTTAAAGGAATACGGTGTCCATTGTGACAAAGTGCCTCTTCTGTGTGACAATGAAAGTGCTATCAAGATTGCTTATAACCCAGTGGATCATACAAGGATAAAGCACATTGAGATTCGTCATCACTTCATTAGAGATCATGTTGCCTGAGGTGATATTGAGCTTTCATATGTGTCAACCAAATACCAACTTGCCGATATCTTCACGAAGCCACTTGATGAAGCAAGGTTTTGTTATTTGAGGAATGAACTAAATATCGTGGATTCTAGGAGCTTGACTTGATTGCCTTGCATACTCACCTATGTCTTGACCCATATTTGGTGTAGGTGTAGGCATGGAAATAGGGGGAGTGTGGTTCTAATTCATTAGACTATCCCTCCCCTCATAATGCCAACATTAAGAAATTAAATTCTCGTAGTATCATTTAGTGATATGCGAGCATCATTGATGAGTAGTGGCTATGAACCTAAGGATAATTCTTCGCGGTTTCTTGCCACAAACTCCTACAAGGTGGCTTCGGCCACCACCCTCTCCTCATTCGAAGAATTGGCTCTTAGCTTGGATTTATTTGGCATTTTGATGAACATTTGGAGAGTTTTCCGTGGTTTTCTTGAGTTTTCACAGCTCTGACTCTTGTCGTCCTCCTCGCACCAAGGCTAAGATGAAGAGGGGGGATCCTCTCTATGATTAGTCTGAGGGCCAGTACATTGTGCCCCCATCCAACCGCAGACAGCTAGCCCGTGATGCAGCCTATATGCAGCGAGAGCACGAAAGGGCTGAGGAAGAGAAACGTGCCAAGAGGGCAAAATATGACAACATTCAGTCGTTGGCTCGCATGTCTAAGCAGGAGTACCATGAGCTGCGGAAGACCAATTTTTATGAATTGCCTCGCACTAGGGATGACCCCTGTTATTGGAGGAAGGAGCAACGTGTCTTCATGAAAGACATTTACAGTGTGCTCAAGAGATCTCCTGTATGTCCCAAGAAGTACTTGAGTGTTGAGCAGATGAGAAAGAGCCCCTACTTCTCTGATGCTCTGTGGATTTGTGAGAAGTTGGGGCTGTTCAACTTGATGGAGATTCATGAAGGCTACAACATCACCCTTGTGCAGCAGTTTTATGCCACAGTTGTGTTTGGAACTGACCAAGACAGGACTATGACTTGGATGAGTGGCGACCACCGCTATTCTTCCACGTTCTATGACTTTGCTGAGGCCATCTTCGAGACTTTTTAGGGGGTATCTACTCATGTTTGAGTTCGCATGCACTCAGCAGCTCTTGGGGTGAACAAGAACAAGCTTGCCCCTCTATATGGTAGTGAGGGTGTTGTGGGTGGGTCCAAGGGACTCAAGCCTCTCTACACTCTAATGTTGAGGATCTTCCGCCAGACCATTTCCCCTAGTGCTAGAAATGATGATGCCATCAGATGTGGTTTGGTAAACTTGCTGTATCACACACACAAGACTTACATGGCTGGCCCCGACGCTGATGCTGATCCTATTGATGTGATGGACTACATATTTGAGGAGATGTATCATGCCATCTTGTACAGGAAGGCCCCTCCATATGCACCTCTGGTCATGAGACTCATCAACACTCAGCCACATGGTTCGCCACTTGCTATGCCTTCCAATCTTACCGAGCACACTCTCGTATCTCTGTAGCAGAAAGGGGCTATGAGGGCTCCTCCTAGACGCTCCCATGCACATGAGGAAGAGGATATTTCAGAGACTGACCGGGCCCCCTCACCTCCTAGGGCTCGAAGGAACAATGCTTCCAATGCACCTCTTCCACCCATGACACGTGACTATGTCCAAGAGAAGGTCAAGAAGGCCTCATTCTGGGAGAGGACCTTGTGTTGCATGAATGTGGACATCCGCAAGCAACAGCATGATTCCTACAAGAGCAATCGCCGCATCGAGAAATTACTCAAGGAGATCAAGGCCCAGGGTGAAGCGTATGATGAGGAAGGTGAGGATGAGTACACTGATGAGCATGGGGCTCAGCCCTCCACTGAGTCAGATCACACTCTTTTGTTTGGGGCATGGAATGCCCATCAGGATAGCTTGGTGGATTGGAAGACCTTCTTTGATGTCACATCTGGGTTTGCGTCTCAAGGTACTTCATCCTCTCGCCCTCACGGCAAAGGGCCTGCAGCTCCAGATGGTGATGAGGACTATGATGATGATGAGGATCAGGATTTGGATGAGGAGGACGAGGAGGATGGTGACAAGGACTACTGATCTGTTGGGACACTAGCTTAGGTATTTTCCCTTTTTCGGTGTTTCGATGCAAAAGGGGGAGAAGACATTGTCATCGGGATTTGCATGGGTTTGGGCTATTTGATTCGCATTTGCCTTATCGTTTCTATTTGCCTTATGTTATTGTGGGACACTGTTTGCTATTTGTGTGTGTGTGTGACTCTGTGGGTGCTCCAACTTTATTGTAACTCATGTGTGAACCATGTGTTTTATCCATGCTCTATCTACCTTGCCTGCTTTACTTGTTTACCTTGATGCACCTAGACAGGGGGATCATGTCATAAGTAATTGCGTAGTTTTGTTCATGCAAATTCACTAGTTGTCATCGAACACCAAAAAGGGGGAGATTGAAAGGACATCTACTGTCATAATCACTTTTGGTGTTCGTTAACAACTAGTAGACCCTTTTTACAGTTTGCTATTGTCTACATGTTGATATTCCACAAAGGAAAAAGGACCATTGGCCTGCGGATCATTCCATGCATGTCCTCTTACATCTTGGGGATTCCAAACCGGAGTCTCCGGTGTGGTCCGGAGTTTCTCCAAGAATCTCCGGTGTGGCCTCTGTTTTCTTGCCTGGGTCAGTCTGAGAGGTGGTCCGGAGGTTGGTCCGGAGTCTCCGGTCTCTATCTCAGGCTCCGGTGTGGTCTGGAGTTTCTCCAAGAATCTCCGGTGTGGCCTCTGTTTTCTTGCCTGGGTCAGTCTGAGAGGTGGTCCGGAGGTTGGTCCGGAGTCTCTAGTCTCTATCTCAGGCCGGAGTCTCCGGTCCACTTGGCTCCCAACTGAGCTGGGTCATTCTATCAAGGGGTCCGGAGGCTGGTCCGGAGATGGACCGGAGTCTCCGGTGTAGACCGAAGTGTCCGGTGTGGTGACCGGAGTCTCCGGTCTGCTTCTTCTCCAACGGTCAGAAAACGGTTCGCTGACAGAAGGGCTATAAATAGGGGACCTTATCCCCTTGTTCCAGCTGCTCATTCCAGAAAAAGAAGAACACCATTTGCGAGCCACCAAAACTCCAAGATCTCCCTCTCCAACCACCCAAAGTCCCTGATCTTTGGGGAATCGCAGGAGGAGGCCTTGATCTACAGCTTCACCAAGAGAGATCTTCATTTACCCCTCATTCACTTGAGGGCCCCTTGCTCTAGGGTTTCATTGGAAACCCTAAGCCTTGTTTTGGTTGATTTGATTCTTACAAGCTTGTCTTTGATTGTTTGACAGGTTGCTTGTATTTGGGAGCCTCCAATTAAGTTGTGGATGTGTGCCCCGAACTCGTTGTAAAGGTGCCGGCTTCCACCTCAAAGGTTGCCGTATAGTGGAAGAGGTGAATCGAACCCGTTGGGGTGAGGTTCATCGGAGAACAAGGGAGGCCTCTCGTGGCGTTGGTGGTTTGAACCCCCCCCTCTCCAAACGTAGACGTACTTCCCCTCAAAAGGAAGGAACTACGGGAAACAAATCCTTATGTCTCCGTGTGCTCCACTTTGGTCCCTTCTATCCTTTACCTCACTTTACTTATCTAGTTATTGTTTAGTTTGTGCTTGTGTGTCATATAGGTAAATTCACCTTAGTTGCATAATCTAGAGAATTTACCTTTCTTGCCAAACCCTAATTTGATAAAGGAGTAAAATTGAAGTAGCACCTATTCACCCCCCCTCTAGGTGCCCATATGATCCTTTCACTTACCTTGCAGGGTGAAAATCCAAGGTCTGTCCTTAATTGGTTGTGCCTGGCAATGACCTTGTTGAAGGCATTGTTTTGTGAGAGAGGACTTTCTCCTGGGTGAAAACCTATGATCTTTGATCGAGCGATGACATTGTTTGTGCTCTATTTCCTTCTTGAAGGCATCGCTATTGGAGATGTTGGACTTCTGGTGTTGTTCTGGTGGGGTTAGTGTCGCTGCTACTAAGGATCTAATCACTATAGCAGGACTTTTCTTTTTTGTAATTATTCTTCCTTTTTTTGGCTGTGTGCATCCGTATTGCCAATAGGGTATGCGTTGTTGCAGAGGCTGGGTGTAATTGGTATCCGTGTGATATTAATATATGGTCTTTTCCAAAAAAAAAGAAATTCACCTATCTTGGCGGCTGGATTCATCTGGCAAATTTTTCCACGGCAGGCTCCACCACGGGCACCCACAAGACAGGGACCGTGTGTTCAACGGAGAATAATTTTATGGGACCTGGCCACGGATTTGGAGGCGTGAACCAGTTTCAGCAAATGACACGTGTCCAAAACAGTGAAAAAAAATAGAATCAGAAACTGTTTTCTAGATCTAAATTGCCACGTGTCAATCAGACAAATTAGTCTACCTGTGGACCAGGTCCCATAGAATTTTTTTCCGTGTTCAACAACAGACCCACCCACCTCGTACAGACCCTGCTGTGTCCGAAACCCAAGGGCGACCGTCATGTGCATCACACAGACCAGTCTGTGCGACAACGACATGCAGGCCGAGGAGACGCAGTGGAAAATTTTGGTACTAGCTACTGGGCAAGGAGACGCAGTGTCGTCTCTGGATTGGTTAGCCCACCTTAGTGTCACCGACCAGAAGTCTCTAACGGCCTAAGAGACAATTAACCCTGAGATGGGGGATGGGCGTAGTTGCTACCTCACAGCAATATGGAACCAGTGGAGCACGGGATGAGCAAGCGCCTCCATTCCTCCTTGCCTCCCAAGCCTAACATCGATTGAGCATTGGAAGTCAAATTTGAGACATATTCTTGATGTTCAGTTTGAACCTATCTGAAAAGAAAAGAATCGTAGTGGCTAGTCAGCTTCTCTGAAGCTTCTAATTTCCAAATTATTAATAGGACTGGCTAGTCCCATTCCAATCCATTATTTTCCTCCTATTTATTTTGGACGTAAGATACTTAATTTACCAGCTACCATCTGTACAGGTGACCTATTTACTTTCCTCACCGTGTCACGTGCAACCGTCACATTAACACCATAGATATTGGCGAAGAGGCTTTCTTTTACAAATAAAAAAAATCATCAATTATGTTGTCTATATATAGTTTGGCAACAAAGTTTTCACAAAACTGAAGTATTACAAGACTATAGTATTTATTTGCCTGGACTAGCAATACTTTAGTTTTAGAAAAAGAGGTTCGCAGTTGTTTTTCCAATACTTCAAAAATAGCATGTTTTGAGAGATAATGAAGTATTAATACCACGGTATTTAATCATAGTCAAACACATCAAAGTATTTTAAACTGTAGTATTTTGAGAAACTAAAGTATTTCTGAAATACTTCAAAAATACTTTGTTATCAAACACAACAATATCTAATCTAACTATATTAAAGGGCGACAAGTTCTTGATCCCTCGTTCAATTGGCTACTGTTCATTGTTGAATTTTATCCAATCTAGCTTCGTCGCATGTCCTGTACTTCTTTTTTTCGTTCCAATTGTTCTGGGAAACCGTCTCCGATCCGGTCAGCTCTGTCTATATTTCTGGTTTTGACTTGCTACGGTACCGTGGGTCTCGGTCGGATCCGGTTATCCCGTACTCGGTGCTGCTAGCCTACCACGTATCTCATCGCCCGTGATTACGTGACGCCTTCTCCTTCGATCAAGGCGTTCACTTTTCCGTCTGAAGATAGGCCGATGCGTCTCCCTTCTATTTTCTTAATTGCCGTACTGCTGCGCCGTCCGGCCATCCGCCGGGTTTGCTTCGCCTATGCTTGCTAAATTTTCCTTCTTTCATGGATCTTTCCTTCCTTGGGGTTTGTTCACTTGTGTTCCTCCGAGGATGTTGTATCACGCGGGTGCTGTTGGGGAACATGCCGCGTCACGCCATCATCGTGGTATCCGGGAAACTCTAGCCGCTGGTCCCCGACAGCGAGGTGATCGGGACCGTGGCGGCCCTCCTTCTGGTCGATTTGTGCTCTCTTGGTCTTTCGTTCCGCTGGATATTATGCTTTACGCGGACGTGTCATTTGTTGTTGTGGCCGATTCTCGCCGACCGAGCAAGCTTGTCGCTTTTTCTCTCCTGGTTCAGCATCGCGTCGGTGTCGCCTGTCCGGCGATGTGCCTGTCGTGATTCCGCCTTTCGCTATCTGTAAGTAGAAAACATAAGGACGGTCTTGGCGATGGTGCTCGAACATCGCGACGCGGTCGTGGTGCGCATCCTCGTCGATGGTGTTCGTGGCGGCGATCAAACATCCTCCTAGGTACTAAATAATCGTAGTGGGCCGATGGGGAATGCGCCAATGTAGACGCCATGGAGCTGGACGTGGTCGAGTGCCGCAAAGCGCGACGCGAGGATGACCTGCTCCCGGTGGATTTGGGAAAGAGATGCTCTCATTTGCAAGAGAAAAGTGTGCAGGGATTTTTTTCAAAAAGGTTACAATGCTGCATGTGAAACTCGGGACGGTTTTGGATCAGTTTGCACCCACACACCAAGTTTGTGTACCGGTTCACCCCATCCTACAACTTGTTGTATGAATCTGCACATACAGTGCAAGTTGTTGTATTTCCAGTGTTATTACCTCTTAATCAATATACTAGCAACTCACGTGAACCAATCTGGATTGCCAGAGTAGTGCATTTGCTTCTTTCTATTATTTTCCAGTCACACAGATTACACGGAGGTTACAGATGTGTACATATGTACAACAGTTAACCGTGTTTATTTCCAACCGTGTGATGGGTGGCGTTGCTATTGGTTCGTGGGTGTTTGGAAAGAAGCGGTAGGGTCTGAGAATATTTTATGTTTGTTCGCTGGTGCTTCCAGAGCATTTCTAGCAATATAACGGAAAGATTTTTCTCGCAGGTATATAGAGGACAGAAAAAATCTTCCATCATCTCCTTGCGCTTTGATTATTCTTGTATTTCTTTGTTCTTGTTTGGATGCTGGGTTCCATGGCACAGAGTACCCTATCGACCTGCTGAACGAGAGGCCGCGGGTTTGAATCAAATGAGATCAGCTTAGCAACGGTGCAGGATCTGGTTGATCTTAACCCTCACATTGTGCCAGCGATTGTCTGAGACTCCTGGCACCTTCTTTGATGGCTAAATCGTATGGCATACCTAACGTTGTGCCCGCTGAAATTGTTTGCTTGGTTGGAATGAAATACGTCTTGCTTTTCGTTTCGGCAGGAGTAAATCTCTGTGTTGCGCTAACCCCAAGGCCAACACTTATTTCGTTAACTTTTGGGGAGCATATTCTCGCTGAGAATGATCTCGAAGAGGCTTCCAAAATCAAATATGGGAATGACATTGGCACAGGTGCTACTGAGATGTGCCAAGCTTCCCTGGTTAGTGGTTAGTATTATATTACTGTTCTGTAAGCACTGTTTATGCTTTTGCATGACTCGTTGGGATTAACTTTGCACAATGTTAGTGTGAGCTGGGCTACACACACCTTGCATACGTCTGTTCCAATCCAACACAGGCATCCACGGCGCTGGAACCATGTGTTCAACACCAACCAGCCACCTAAGTCGTACAGGCCCCATTGCGGCCGAAACCAAAGGGCGCCCACTTGTGCATCACACAGACCACCTGTGTCTCTAGTATTTCACCAATCTTGGAGGCTGGGTTCGTCTACAAGAGGGCATGGCGCAACAATGCCAAAACTCTGCGCAGTTGAGCTCCAGACGTCTCAGAAAACTGGTATTAGCTACTAGGCAAGGAGACGCACTGCTGCCTCTGTGTGGGCTAGCCCACATTGGTGTTACCGACCACAAAACCCTTACTATCTAAGAGACAATTAACCCTGATATGCGGGACGGGCGTAGTTGCTACCTCACAGCAGTATGGAACCAGTGGAGCATAGGATGAGCAAGCGCCTCCATTCCTCATTGCCTCCCAAGCCTAACATCGATTGAGCATTGGATGTCAAATTTGAGAGATGTTCTTGAGGTTCAGTTTGAACCTATCTGAAAAGAAAAGACTCATAGTGGCTAGGCAGCTTCTCTGAAATTTCTCATTTCCAAACTATTAACAGAGATGGCTAGTTCCATTCTACTCCATTGCTGTCCTCCTATTTATTTCGGGCATAAGATACTTAATTACCAGCAACCATTTGTACAGGTGGCCTATTTATTTTGCTCACCGAGTCACGTGCACCCTCAGATTAACACCATAGATATTGGTGAAGAGGCTTTCTTTTACAAAAAAAAATCATCACTTATGTTGTCTATATATTGCCTAATTTGGCAACAAAGTTTTCAGACAATTGAAGTATTACAAGACTATATAGTATTTACTTGCCTGGGCTAGTAATACTTCAGTTTTAGAAAAAGATGTCCGCATTTGTTTCACCAATACTTCAAAAATAGCACGTTTTAAGAGATAATGAAGTATTAATACCACGTTATTTAATCATAGCCAAACACATCAAAATATTTTAAACTGTAGTATTTCGAGAAACTAAAGTATTGTTGAAATACTTCAAAAATACTTTGCTACCAAACACAATGTAAACAATATCTAATCTAACTATATTAAAGGGCGACAAGTTGTTGCTCCCTCGTTCATTTGGCTACTGTTCATTGTCGAATTTTATCCAATCCAGCTTTGTATGTCCCGTATTTCTTTTCTTGTTCCGTTCGTTCTGCGAAACCGTCTTCGATCCGGTCATCTCTGAGAGCGAAACGTGCATATGTCGTCCATTGATTTGCCATGATTTTGTGCTTTGAGATTAGTGCAATGATGTAGTTCCATGTTTCATCATGTTTCACATAAATTAGACATGTTGACACAGATTAAAACAAGATGAAACTGTGCACGCTATAGATTCCCTTTTCTGGGTCATTTCTGTCTATTTTTCCCGTTTTGACTTGCTACGGTGCCATGCGTCTCGGTCGGATCCGGTTATCCCGTAATCAGCGTTGCTAGCCTGCCACGTATTTATCCCCCGTGATTACGTGCCGCTTTATCCTCCTTTTTCTTCGATCAAGGCGTTCACTTTTCCGTCTGAAGATAGGCTGATGCGTCTCCCTTCTATTTTCGTCATTGTCCTACTGCTGCACGCCCAGCCGTCCGTCAGGTTTGCTTTGCCTTTGCTTGCTAAATTTTTCTTCTTTCATGGATCTTGCCTTCCTTGGGATTCGTTCACTTGTGTTCTTTCCGAGGATGTCGTATCAGGCGGGTGTTGTTGGGGAACAAGCCGCTTCCTAGCCTCTTCCTACGGCACGTCGTCATCGTGGGATTCCAGCGGGCTGCTCCCTGCGTCAGCGAGGTTGTCGGGGCCATGGCGGCCCTCCTTCTAGTCGGTCTGTGCTCTCTTAATCTTCTGTTCTGCTAGATATTCTGCTTTACGCAAACGTGTCATTTGTTGTTGCTGACGATTCTCGCCGACCGGGCTAGCTTACTGCTTTTTCTCCTGGTTCAGCGTCGCATCGGTGTCGCATGTCTGGCGATGTGCCTGCCGTGATTCCGCCTTTCGCTATATGTAAGTACTAGGAAACATAAGGATAGCCTTGGGTCGACTAGGAACCAAGCTGCGTGACGTGGATGAGCGAAGATGTGATTTGCCCATGCATCATGGACAAATATTCTCTAAGTCTTATTGTGTGATATGATTCGAAAGCATGGTCATGCGTTACTCGATCTAGTATTGATCGAGATAGTTTGACTAAGTAAGATGAATGGGGATCTTACTTACGTTAGACGGAACGAATAACATATCACTATAACAAGAAAGAAAGTTAAGGTGACACTAGGATGGCAGAAACTCCCTTGCACCTTATCACCAATATTGTGAGGCAAAAGGACTCGGACAAATTGCCATACTGATGGAATTTACATGTATACGGGAGCCGGTATGCTTTACTAGAAGCCAATGCCAGCTGTCAGCTTTAGGGGAGAGTTCACTAAACTGTATCCGGCTTACCGTAAGTCTGTGAGGTCACGCACTTAAGAGAGTGCATCTAATCGGATGATGCCTTAGACATGGAGATGTCTGCCTGATCTAATCGACTATGTCGCAAGTAGGAGACTGTTATTAATGGTTCTTCAAAGGCTCCAGTTTCTGCCTTGTAATTTGTATGATGCGTGTCCGCCTTTGAATTAGTTGTGTTTGTCTCTGCATTGGATGCAATTGTGAAACCATGCATGCATATCTTATTAATATTAGTTTGTCCTTAGTCATTTGAGGTCGGGTTGGACACCCACTGCCGAGACTAATGTGTAAGCCCGAAGATAATAATGTTCTACGTGTCATGTGCATGGACATGTTGTCCAACTTGCATTGGCTATACGAAAGAGCTACTTTAGCCGGACCGACCAACAACTAGACGGAAGGAGCAAAGCAGTCGTATGTTCCGACTAGCGCAATGGAATCCTTAGACCCGAGGAGATCACACGATTCGTGGAATAACTAGGTTTGATTCCACCTTCCGCTATCCGTAACTGGGAGTCATTTGTACGGTCTTCGGCCGACTAGGAAGCAACATGTGTGACATCAATTAGTATACGGGATTTGACCCTCTATCATAGAGAGATATTCTATGGGCCCGCTTCTGTGATATGATTTGGAAGCATGACCATGCACTACATTATCAAATGTTGATTGACGTAGTCCAAATAAGTAAGAAGGATGGGGATCTGACTTACGTTAAGAGGAAGGAATCACATATCACTAGAACAAGAAAAGAGAGTTGAGTTGTCATTGGGATGGTGCGAACTCCCATGCAACTTATCAACAGGCCCACCCACGTCATACAGGCCCCGCTATATCCGAAACCCAAGGGCACCCACTTGTGCATAACACGGACCAGTCCGTGTGATAACGACATGCAGGTGGCGCTAGATTTCCTAGTATTTCACCAATCTTGGAGGAAGGGTTCGTCTGGAAAAGGGCATGTCGCAACAATGCCAAAACGCTGTGAGGTTCAGCTCCAAACGTCTCTGGAAACTAGTACTAGCTACTGGTCAAGGAGACGCAATGTCGCCTCTAGATGGGTTAGCCCACATTGGTGTTACCGACTATAAATCTCTTAGTATCTACTCCCTGGTATTCAAAATGTAAGACGTCTTAGGATCGATACGCTAAATTATGTCATGTTACGAAATTTTTGGCGTTTCCTCTATTATCCTCGCACGGATGTGTCACTCACTCGCATCACTCTCACATATCACTGGAACAAGAAAAGAGAGTTAATCTAGGACTGGGATGGTGGGAACTAAAGGGAATATGCTCGAGAGGCAATAATAAAATAGTTATTATCTTATTCCATATTTATAATAAATGTTTATTTCTCATGATAGAATTGTATTAATAGGAAACATTAATACATGTGCGTTTAATAAACACACCGGAGTTCCTAGTTATGCCTCTCATTTAACTAGCTCATTGATTAATAGATGATCAAGGTTTCCTGATCATGAATGTTAAATATTGTTAATAACAGGATCATACCATTAGAAGAATGATATGATAAACATATACCCAAAGTAGATTTAGCAATACGATCTAGTCAGTAAGTTTACATTGCTACATCAAACATATATGAAGTATTTCTAGTCCTTAGACCATGAGATCATGTCAATCACTAACACCGGAAGAGTGGCTTGATAACATCAAACGTCATACCGTAACAGGGTGACTATAAAGGTGGGTTCAGGTATTCCGAAAATGTTATGTTGAGACTCATGGAGGAAGAGTGGGATTTGTCTATCCTAATAACAGAGAGATATACTATGGGCCCTCTCGGTGATATCACATCAACACCGCTTGCAAGCATGTGACTAGGTCACAAGGATTTTGTATCACAGAACGAGTAAAGAGTACTTGTCGGTAACAAGACCGAAGTTGGTATGTTAGATACCTATGATCGGATCTCGGACAAGTAAAGTATCGCGAGACAAAAGGAATTGGGTACGATGTTGATGGTTCACACGATCACAAAAGTTATCGTTGAATGTGTAGTAGTTAGTACGGGTCTCTTGGTCCTGCTTCTGATTATTGATATGAGAAGTGTCTCTATCATGTTAACATTATTACCAAACCGTAATGTGACACACTTGAGGTATCCCAACACAAAGTGGTAGATAAAACATATCCAAGAATAATTTTCTTAGAGTTGAAATTGTTTTGATGATCATCGAAAGTATTTGAGAACAATTGCTAAAAATGGTTTCAGATGTGACATCGAAACACTGCAAGGGGTTTTATGCCAAAAAAAAAATTCTGAATAAAATAAATAAAAAGAATTTTATTTAAGGAGAAAAATGCATTTATACTAGTCGGTATTAAATGCATGTGAGTGGAGTGGGATTTATGTGAGTGGAGTGTCCACCCACATGAATGAGGGAGAGGTGGGGGCACCCACCATGGCAGGCCAACCATGTCCATGGTGTTGCGCCTCCTCCCCTATAAAAGGGTCCCATCCCTCCTCTCCATTTGTACCACCTCCTGGTGAAGGTTCTCTTCCTCTCTACCATTTTACCATGGCAACAGATTAGCGAGGTACATGTTCTGTTCGATTCTCGGAGTAAGATTTATCTACTCATTCCGCTGCTCTTTTGGCGTGGAGGTTGTCAGGAGCCAGATGTGTTCCTGAGGATGGATACAATGTTGGGTTGCGACGTTCTTCAACTCGATCTTTCGATTGGCAAGTGATCGACTAAACCCATAACAAAATCATGTTTTTATCAAAGGATTTCGGTCTTTGAGGGTCAGTTTTTCTGGTTACCCTCTTACTCGCTACTAGCATCTAGTATATTAGATCTTGGCGCAATTGGCGTTCTTGTTGTAGGAAATTTTTTGTTTCCTATGCTACGAACCCTTTAGGAACTCCCCTGCAGCTTATCACCAATATCGTGAAGCAAAGGGACTTGTACAAATAATCACATTGAGGGCACATATAGGTATTCAGAAACCGCTATGCTTTGGTAGAAGCCAAAGACGACTAACATCTTTGGGTCAGAGCTCATTGAGATGTGTATGGATTAACATAAGCCTACAAGGTCTTACACTTAAAAGAGTAGAGCTAGGTGCATGTAGATCCGACTAAGACAAGTTGGAAAAGTTGGACTTAGCCGGACAAGGACACATGCTGGAGCGTTGAGCTTGCTCAAGGTGCCAATCGGCGGTGGAAACCATGAGGCAATCGACAGCGTCGGCGACTGATCAGGGAAGCGAAGCGTGCTAGTCTTGTCGACCTAGAAGCGTAGGCTCCCAATTGTCATGCTGGTTCCGTCTCCTACGGATTCGAAGGTTGGGCGATTCGCTGGTGAGTGGACGGTAAAGTCGAAGGTGTCGAAGAGGAGGCGGTTCTCCATCATGGAGGAATTATAGATCGCGGGTGATGGGTCCGCCAAAGCCACAACATCAGCGTTTCCAGTTCCCACAGACGACACCAACTGACGTGGCGTTAACACACATCAATGCCCATGGTTAATGGAGTTGGGTTTGAGGAAGATGGAAGTGCTGGAAGCTTCATTCGGCTAATAGGCAAGAAAATCAGTGACACGAAGTTTACCCAGCTTCAGGCCCTCGAAGGGAAAACCTTACTCTTTGTCTGTTCTTGATTATCGAGGGAACTGAAGGTTAAAGGGTGCGCAAATACAATCTGGTGGTGTATGAACTAGGGTTTTGTGATGTCCCCCTCGCTTCTCCCTCCTGGCCTTTATATAGGGAGGCTAGGTCTCAGGATAGCATGACGATTCAGTTACACCGTGGGCTCTTGGTCGTATTCTTATCTATTCTTTGTCGTATCCTCCAAGGAGTCACGCCTCCACGGGCTTGGGCCACCCGAATCTTCATGGGCTCCATTCACACCGTGGGCTCTCGGACTGAAGCACATAGGATAATCCTGGGTACCCGTAGTGCATACCCAAATCACTAGGCATGACTGAGCGTAGAACCTAGCAGTTAGGCATGAGTTCACATTGTTGTTAAAGACTCAGTGCAAGATGAATCCTCTCCTCCTTCTTCCCCTTCAACCAGTAGTTGCTCCAAGATGATGCCCCAGAACGACGTAAAGCGTCATCACCATCTGATCCGGGAGACCCAAATCTAGTTTTTCCTCCGTAGTAGCCCAAGTGAAGACATGATACCTGCATCGATAATCCTTGGACAAGAGAGCGACAGGGATATTCCGCCTTCGTCCACCATGGCTAGAGTTATCTTAATTTTCACTAGAAGTTGTGCATCCCTACCAACTGGCCCACAATGAAGGCCCCGAGAGATCCTAATGTACCACCACGACGAACTTGGTGCTATCAGCGAAATCAAGCCCCAACAAGCCCAGTAGCCACGTAAATCATGGTTGTCGTGAGGCGGCCTCAAAGCACGCACTGCCCATCGCCTTTTACATCCGGAGACCGGAGCGCCTCCCTTGAAGATGCACCCCGCTAGAGCACTATCTGTCGTGTTGCCGTCCGAGAGGCCACGCCATGCCCAGGCCCAATGTCCTAGACCTACGCCAATGACCTTGGCGGGAGGGGATGAGGAAGTTTTGTTGCCGGTGGCGCTAGCCAGGCTTCGCTCGGTCACACCCTCGAACGATGGCGGGGGATGGGAGGAGAGGGTTGGGGGTGTTGGCGGTGGAAGACTAGGATTCCTCTCAGCCGCCTCACGGGGGCGACGTGTGAGAAAGGAGTCGCGATGCTTTTCTTTTTAGGGATAGGCTATCCACACCAAGAGAATTGTTATGCGGTACAAGTTAGATCACAACCATAATTAGGGATAACACAAGGACATAAGGAAGAGGTATCCAAGGAAACAAATTAGGAATGGTGGGAACCTCAGGAATGGTAAGGCACTAATGGTTGTGCAAATAGTATCGACCCCCAGAATTTGCAGGAAGCCTATATCACACTGTGTTTTCTCATCATCATGTTCCGGCATTTTCTATGGATCATGCTGAGCGTCCCCTGGAGGATCAAGGCTTCTATCACCCGGGTCCAGCGGTCGACACGTGTCCATCATTTACACAGAAATCTCCCCACCCCTACCACAAAAAAAATAAACAAAGTAAATCCACCAACCAACACAAAAATTACACACTATCCCTCATCAGTCGTCTCCCTGACACCCTGTCGGCGTCGAGCACGTTCACCGGCGTCGACCACGTGGTTAGCCCCGCCGCCGTCCGATTGTAGCACCATTGCCCACCACTCGTAGCACTGGTTGCACCACTGTCGTCCTTTGGTAGCAAGGACACCAACCCCTAGTAGCAAGGTTGGGCCCCACCTTGTAGCAAAGCCGCAGCTGAAAGGAGCAAGGCCGGCCACCACATGGAGCATCGACGCACCAAGCGCCCGCATGGAGTAAGGCCATTAACCCTTTGTAGCAGAGTCGTACACCATGTGGAGCAAGGTCATCCACCTCTTGTAGCAAAGCATGCTGCCACATGGATCAAAGTCGTCGGCCCATTGTAGCAGAGCAGGCCACCGCACGTAGCAACATAGAAGGTCGTAGGGAGCAAGGCAGAAAGCCACAGGGATCATCGCCGCCGTTACCTCGCAGCACGGCTAGCGACGGCTCGTAGCACCACTGTCGCGCCATTGTAGCAAGGTTTGTCGACCCTTGTAGCAAGGCAGACAACATCATGGAGCAAGGCCGCTCGCCCCTTGTAGCAGAGCTGTGGGGAATCGGAGGAAGTGGGAAGGAGGACGCCGCGGAGAGGTGAGGATGGGAGAGGGCATGTCGGCCAGAGGGAGAGGAGGGAAGCGGCGGCAGGTGTCTTGGGCGGTGGCGGGTGGCGGCTGTGGCAGAGAGGCGAACCTACGGGGATGGGATGAGAAGAGAAAAACAAAGAGAGGCGAACATGACAGGAAGGATAAGGTAAAGCAACAGAAGGAAAACCGCGAGGCGTGTCGACCCGGACGATGCAGACAGTGCCCCCTCCCCCCCCCCCCCCCCCCCCCCCCCACGGGAAGTGAATACTTTTGTAATGGTCAACTTATTTCCTTCTAGGTCACCGGAGCGTCCAAAATAGATCAATTTATTTGCTTTCTGTCAATTGATATAGGCTAACTAATCCATTTGTGGCCAAGTGTATTATTAGGACACGAGCATCATGTTTAACTTATTTTTTGAAATATTTTAAATAATTCATTTTTTTAATAATTCAAATTGTCAGGAAATAATTTCAATTTTAACTCTACGGTTGAATTTTAACATTTTAATAGTGGTCTGTTCACTAATGATGGCAACGCAATGCAATGCAACATTACATGGTGGAAATGATTTGATAGTACAACGAGTAAAACACATGTACAATTAGGCAATAATCATCGAAGTTATCATTCAAAAACATTCAAAGCTTTTCTTTAATCTACACGAATTTTTGTTTTCCCCTTATATTCTAACTCAGTTTGAAACAGCTAGAGCCCGTACGCTTACGTGGGTTGCTCCATTTCGAAAAAAAACGTGGGTTGACGGCTATTGATGAAAACATGTGGTGTATTCCAGTGGCAGAGCTGGGACTTCAAATCTGTGATGTCAAATACATGTATTTGTACTTGTTTTAAAATATTTTTTGCATGACTTATACTTGTAGATAAAGGATTTTCCAAAAAAAAAACTGTGGTTAGTTGACACCATGCAGCTCTCAATGTGGCTCCGCCACAGCTCTATTCAATTCAAGACACAATTTGACATCGACAAATTAATCAATCGTAGATAAATTACTAGTCTGTGACTATTAGCAAAAACTATAATTTTATTTATTCCCTTGTCACAGAATCAAAGAGTTGTTCTACAGAACTAGTGAAGATACACATATCATAAGTAAACATGTAAACTAATCAACAAGGGAAAGACAACAACCATGGCTAGACAGGGTTGGTAAGATCAGGCCGGTTAATTCCAAACAACTCGATGTGACCCACAACGAGGTGGATAATAGTGAGGAAGTCGCCGCCGTTACCCAGCTGTCTGCAGTGGGAAATATCAGTGCAGTGATGGGCTGCGTAACACAAGAACTCCGCCCACACTGCGAAGATGATTTCCAGCATGTTTGGCAGGTTCCACTCGTTGAGAAGCAGCTTACTGGCAAGATGAGGTGCCCTACTGTACGCATTGGTGATAGATCCGTCGCTGTGACTTTGTAGCAGGAACTTGGCGAGAGTCTCACTTGATGGGAGCACAGAGAGGTTCTCATCTTCCTCGTCTCCACCAGATTGCTTGCTTTTATCTTGATTTTCTCCAGCAGAGTGCTCGCTTATATCTTCATTGTTTCCAGCGGCGGGCACATCCCAGTCTTCCTGCTCTCCACCAGACTGGAGGCCACTATCAGTACCATCTACCACCTCTCCTATAGTTTCCACACTTTCATCCTCCATGTTTTTATTAGAGCAGGAAGTAGCCTCTACCGTACGGATCTTACGCCACATTTCTTCCATATCAGGGCAATTGTCACGGAATAGGCTGCGGCGTACTCCCCCTGGCAGTAAGTTGGGGCGTTTCAAGAGGAGGAACGCCATATAGTTAGACAGTTCCTTGATTGCCTTAATAACTAGTGGGTCCTCTTCACTTTGCGAGCTCGAGCAAAGGTAAATGTCCGTTGCAATATGCCAGACAAGGATGCACTCGTCTAAATCCTTGCCTTCCACACTCCAGCCGATATCGTCGAAGATACCGTAGTCGGTTAGCACGGCTCTACCCCGCACATGTCTGATTTGCCATTTGCGCCAGTCGACCATTGTTTTCACAATCTGCGTCATCAGCAACTCCTTGAGCTCAGGTGTAACCGGAATGGTGCTTGAGTAATTCAGTTTCTTCCACCAGTTCCCAAGCCCTGTTGCCCTGGCAATTCTATCTCTGAGCTTGATCTTGTCACGAACGCAGAAATCCAGCACATTATGTTGCCCAATAGAGTGCAACCACCTCCTGTTGCTTCCCGCCTTGGCAGGCCGGCGAAGGCACATCACCGCTGCATAAAGCCCGTCCCATTTCCGAGCATGCAAGAATGCGCATGTCCATGTCGACCCTGTCGGACTCACCAGGGATGCCATCTCTAGAATGATGGCGCCAACCAACAGAACGTAAGTGATGGCGACGTCAACCCTCCTGTAAGCACCCGTGTTATCACCAAGATGGAACAGCAGGAACGCGGCCACCGTGGCGACCGACGAGACGACGCGGACGCAGCAGCCGTGCCAAGTATGGATCACCGGTGCCTTGGTATACAGGAAGTCGTACAGAAGGGAGAGCTCCACCTCTACCAGTTCATACATGTACATGCCCCCATTATAGCGCTCGCTTTTCCGAATCGATGTGGCGGCATTGTATGCTCCCAGCGTCGGCTTACGATCAACAAAGTTGCTCCTGCATAGGCTGAACAAATAATGTGCCCCCAGCAGGACCTCTTGCTCTGCATCCATATCTCCTCTTCTGTCAATTCTACCATAGTCGCCCTCCGGAATGTCCAGAGATGTGCCTAGATTTTCAATATTGGCGCGCTTGAGCGCGAACACCCTCTCCCCATACTTGATGACGCCCACGATGAACAACAATATGGTCGCTGAAACCAATGTCGGCATATTGCCGATATAAACATAGAGGACATAGCCGGCCCCTGAGACCTGCACTAGTAGAGTCAGCAGGTGACGCTTCCAGAGCTGGTTGTCCTCTAAAGAGTAGGCGGTGATGGTGTCCTGGCCACCCAAGTGCAGCAGGAACAATGGAGCCCAGAAGGCGACGAGTCGGTAGTCATCGGACCTTGTGTTGAGGGACATGTGGCCTAGAGCGTATAACGCAACGTTGTCGGCAAGCAGGTACGATAGCCAGAGGAAGATTCTCAGCACAGCAGAGGAGTTGCATCGACGGATTCCTGTGAAGATGGGGAGGATGACTTGCAGCATGAAGCTAGACACGACCAGTATTTGGATTCCCCACTCTTTCCACAGGTGCACCACCAGTCCTCCTGCCATTCCGCGACTACTTTGCAGTATTCACTGAAATATGTGTGTTAGCTTTGCGACAAGTAAATAACGAAGAACGAAAATAAAATCGCAGCAAGGGGCATAGATTTAACGTGGAAAACCCTCTCCAACAAAGAGAGAGAAAAAACCACGGGCGCCAGCCAGCGAAACTTCACTATAACAGGGAGTGTTTACACAACACCGGGAATTTCGCAGATGCAACTTATCCCAGCCGGCGGCTTATAAGAGGTATATATAACGGTGGTAACCTAGGTCATCAACGATCCGTACCGTAGGGGGCTGTCGCACCCCGCATCAGCCAAGCCTCCGGTGACGGGACTCGCTCCGCTCCGTCAGAAGTTGGCATTTACTTTGTAGAATTTGGATCAACATATAACAATGTGTACATCAAGATATCATAAGATAGCTCACTAGATTAGCAACTCTGAATTGTTTTACACTAAAATTCTGAATAAGTAAATGAACAATTCACATGAAAGAGCTCAGTAACCAAAATCAAGTTGAACGAGAGCACCGCTTCATACATAGTATATATCAGTATAATCAGCAGAATTTTCACCATAATTGGATTTCACAATGAGAACAATCCCATTACTGAGAGCGCCACTGCATAATCATATATTGGAATTTTCACAGTGAGAACAACCCCATCACCAGAATATGACTTGCAACTTGTAAGCTTGAAAATGTTCTATTTTGATTATTATTTTTCCCAAAATCTAAGGAGAAAACATGCCCTCTCTAGTCCCCGGGAGCGCACACAAACATAAGATGCCATGCTACTTTTTATGTTTTTCAAGGCATTTTTGGTTTTTTCTAGATTTTTCTTTGAATTCCGCCACACCACCGGATGCTAATCATGCGGAGCAGGGGGCGTTGACGCCGGTGCGCTAGAATCAGCACGTTCGCGTGAGCCATCTGTGAGGAAGTGAGGATGATAACGGAAACGATAGACGCAAAACTACAGCTGAAGCGTGTGACGTCATGAATGGGTGGAGCTAATTTTGCATATAGGATATCTAAAAGAAACCATCAGATCTGAGGCCATGAGCTTCTCTCTAACCTAACCTCGAACCCAACAACCATGGCCAGGAGCAAAAGGGGAAGAAGGGGTAATATGCCACAAAGATCTGGCTTATTTGAATAGGAAAACAACATAACAACCTATATACACACCCGGACCTCTCTAGTTGGATTACTTACATAGGAGAAACAGTGAGGCGAGGAGCAACAGGCCAAGAGTTGAAGAAGAATGAAAGACGAAGATATAGCTTGGAGGGTAGGTAGCAATGGTGAACTACCATCAGTTGAAGCCATATTTTTTTTTCTTTTTTCTTTTTTTTTTCTCAACTCAAACCAGATCGAACGGATCTGGCGAGACTGAGGCGACGGCGGGCCGACGGGCGACGGGGGAGGCGGGGCGGCAGCCGGCGGAGGGAGAGGAAACGGCGGCGACGGGCGGCGGCCGACGACGGGCGGCGACCGGATGGAGAGGAGGCGGCGGTCGGCGGCGGCGGCCGGGGCGGCGGTGTCGGCGACGGCGGCGGCGGGAGAAGAGAGTGGAAAAAAAGTCTTATGGCTCTGATACCATGTTAGGGTAATAGATCTTGTATTACCAGAGGGTCAAAGGCCAGAATATATAATACATGTACAGGTGCAAATATACAGAAAGCCCCCTAACATATGGGGAAACTACAATACACAAATATACTCTAACAAGTTGAAGCCGTTTGTGGAAGTGATTTAAGCGCAAGGAAGCATAACTGGAACAAAAGGAAAAGGACAAGGAGAGATTCAAAAAAATTGAAGAATTGACCGATTTGCTGCCGGTAGGAACTGAGCCATGTGCGGTGCATACCTTTTTGAAAGAGAGAGCAGTACATATATTTAAGTAGTCGTTGGCTCCAAATTCGGAGCTTACAATTCCTAATTAAACCGTATTTACTTTTTCCTATTATAAAAACCATCGGTGCGAGAGAATCGATGACATTCGGAATTCGAGTCAAAGTTAAGCATCAGGCTCTTCATATGCGAACTAGAGTAGTAATATGGATCGATCATTCAAATGATACGACTGACAAATTGGTTAAAAATCTGTCACGTCACTTTTTAAATAACATTAGGAGAACTGCGTTTTCTGCCATAGGAAGAAAAAGGAAAATTACCGGACTGACCTGGTTTATATGAAAACCGGGCCTTAAAACCATAAAAGGTGAGAAATTTATGAGAAAATCCGGGTCAAAAAAGGCACAAACATCGGAGCATCATCGCCCACATGGCATCAAACCACCGGCACAAAAAACACGCACATCATATCTGGAGCCGTGGATCCGACTTCCCCTGCTTGAACCGACCTCACGATCCGGAAATGCAATTCCCCACGTAGGTTGGGCCCTCGGCACCATCTGCACCGTTAATTTGTTGGAGATTCGTGCTAACGGTTTCGCATAATGCCCCTTCCACCTCATTCTTTAAGTCCATTCATTTTTTGCACAACACCCCCTATCCTTTCAAGGTTTTTCACGTTCTTCTTTTTGGATTCTTCAGGAGACAAACGAGATTCATAGATGATTCACTATTTTTTAATTAGCCCATCTAAAAAATCACACCACGGATTCATACATGAACATTGAATATACTCGTACAGGTTTCTTTCAAGAATCATATAAAATTCATATAACATTTGGAGCAATATTCAACGAATATTCATACAAGGTGCAACATGTATAGAATTTTCGCAAACATTCTCAAAACAAACGATTTTTTCTCAAATTAATTAGTACAGATTTTTCTCATACAATAATTTTTCTCTTACAATAATTTCTTATACAATTAATTAGTTAGTTATTCATATAAGTTTCTAAAATTTCTTATACAATAATTTCTAAAATTAATTAGTTATGTACTTGTTTCTTCAAATAATCATAAATTTTCATATAATATTTTCTCGTACAATAATTTTTGCTAAACATTCAATAATATTCATACAAGTTTCATAAGAGATCCATTCTAGATACAAGTCTCGTAACAGATCCACGCAAGATTCATGAGGTTTTCACACTATCTAATCCATGAACAGATACATACATTGTTAAAATTCAAACAAAATCACACAAGTAAAAAATCACTATAAAAAAATCCTATATGTTTCATACAAGTTCCACATATGCATTCATTAAAATTTGACATCAAATCCATACAAGTTCCATAGAAATCTTGATGATCCAAACAAGATCTGCAGCATTTCCAGGAAAAAAACATGAACCACGGATTCATACAAGTTCTTCAAAGAGATTAGTACCAAATAGATCTAGTTCTTCAAAAAGATTAGTAAACAAAATAGATCACATGATTCAACGATGTTACCAATGGGAACGAACCCTAGCAATTACATGATCCGTACCAATTACTGATCTGGAATGAACCCTAGAAAATCCCAAAATAAAACTAAAAATAAACCAAGAAAATTCCAAAAAAGAAAACGAAGCTCTTGGCGGCGCTGCGGAGGGGAGTCGGGGCGTGGCAGCGCTGCGGGGGGTGCTAGGGGTGCTGGGCGTGGCGGGCAGAGGAGCTTCTCGCCGGAGACCTGGGGAGGGGGAGCTACGTCGGGACGGTGGAGCCGCCTTGGAGTAGGCGCCGCGTCGGGGCACTCCAGGCCTGAGCGATCTTGCAGTGCAGAGGTTGAGGAGGGGTGGGGGCGCGAAGAGATGGAGGAGGGGTCAGGGCTGTGGCACGGCCGCGTGGTCGTCGTCACCGGCGGTGGGATCTATGGCGTCACCGGAGGTAAGGGATGGGGAGGGGGCGCCCCGGCCCGTGCCGGAGCTGGAGGAGGGGTGGGTGGCGTCGCCTGAGGTGGGGGATGGGGAGGAGGCGCCGAGGCCGAAGCTGGGGAGGGGGCGGCGCCGCGCGTGGTGTGGCGGTGGGATCTGGGGAGGTGGGGGAGGCGACGAGTGAGGGCAACGGGAGGTAGGGTCGATTGGTCTGGAGGGCTGCAATGGACCGGTAGTTCTTATCTCCTGGACTGTCAGATAAATACGAAATAGCAGGAGGGCTAAAATGCAAATATGTTGTAAACAGTGACTATGTTGACTTTGCACAAATCTCCAGCAAACCTGTGGCAGAGATGGTGCCGGGGGCCCCTCTTACATGTGGGAAATCCGTTTTGCCTCACGATCGCGTCAAGAGGACAGACAAGCTCGTTACCACCTCGTAGCACCAACACACCACCAATGTCTTGCCAAGACACAAGCACACCTTAGGGTGTCGTCGTTGCAAGCCCACCCGAGGCCGCCGCCTCGACGCACCTCTGGCGTCTAGTGTCATCGCTCCGGCATTCTCCGCCCTTGACCACAAGGCAACCGAGTTGTCATAGACCTACCACACCACAAGGATCAATGACTCCGAATGTGGTGCCTTCAAAAAGGTAGGGCATATGTGTCATCTCCGCCCGCTCCGAAGGAGGCCCACGCGCCGAATCTGCCGCCATGAGTGCCAGATACACATCCGCACATGCTTGGCTGCTATCCCAACTCGTGGCCACTAGCAACACATCCCGGAGCCACCGCTCTAGTGTCCAACCACCAGATCCTCCGCGCTCATGCTCGTGGCACATGATCGGAGAAGGCCCACCGCCGCCAGAAGCCACACGGGCTTTGCCCATGGCACTCATCGGCGGTGGCGGGGGTGGACCGAGGAGGAGGGGACTGGGGAGAGAAAGGCTGGGTCAGCCACCCATGTCGCGCGAGCAGGGATGAGAGCGCTAAATTTGCATTTGCTCTACTCTTACAAATGTAGAGGTTGAGCGTCGATTTGGTGGACGGACACCATGACTTTATTTTTGTCGACCAAAGTGTTTTTGGATGTTGAGACTGCGAGAGAAGCTGGACAATACTCCGTGAACAGAATATGACATGTGAGCTGTGAGTCGTCAGTTTGGTAGATTATTTGTTTTATCTTGGTTGAGATAAGCAAGCAATCAAGTTTGCAAGACTCAGGATATTATATTTGACTTGACTCATATGGACTAATACGATATGAGAGTCATTAAGAAAACTCCATCGCTCCATGAACTGGTCGACAATGCAATGAAAACGCGGGACGCGCATACACTATTATTACAATAAAATATATGGAGGGTAGGTCCTGTCGCTTTTAAACGTCCAACTACATAGCTGCGAGTCACGATAGGAGGGCAAAAGAAACTAGAGATAACTATATTCGGAAAAGTAGATAGACAATGCTTTTTTGCTTGGCACACTGTCACCCGTCGAGCTGGGGCTACCACGGCAATGGCAACAGGCATTAGTGCCACGACCCATTGTAGGCCAGCACAATATGGCACTATACAGATAAAAGCCTATTAAGGCAAGTGTCTCCGAGAAGCGGCGGCAGAGTGTGAACAAACCACAAAAGGGGCAAAATCCATAGAAAACAACAAATATGCATAAAAACTGGAGCAAGTCAACAGAGAACAATATAAGGTGTATATTAGATGGCACTATCATGAACCCATGATGATATATACCGGTTCTTACATACCTGGGCACTTTTGAACAAGTAACTTTTGGTATTCCAAAAGAGAAGAACACATAATGACCAAAAGGCAATTCAATATGACCAATAACTAGCTAGAGAAATCCTCTTCGGTTCTTCTTAGCTTTGAAGTCAGAAATTATGTCTTCATATGGGATTTTTCAAGCAATTTCCCTTTCTATTTGTAGTAGCATGCTATCCTCAAGAAAATGGCTGAAGTAGCTGTACTGAAAACGCCTTTTCTGCCCTTCAATTCCAGTAGCTTTATATTTGTTTAGTTTAGGCTGCATAGGACCCAACCTCAACTATGCCTTTCGTACCTCATCTCTCTGATTTTGCGGGTATTGCCAAACCTGCGGGCGTAATGCGGGATCTCGCTCCAAGAACTCAACTCCACGAAATATGACAGATCCATTTGTTTGGTGCTCCTCTTCTTAGAAATTAGAATTTTCTTGCTCGAATTCATCTTGCCTCATATTATCCTATCCATCTTCATCTTCCCTTTGATTTACATATTGCACAACGACCATAGCATCAGGAGCAGCAGACATATGTTCAAAAAAAATCTTCATCTCTCTTTCTTTAGAAAAATGACTTTCTGTTGTTTCCCTATCACTAACAAAATAAAAAAAACACCAATTGAGCAATCCGGTGGAGGAATGGGTACCTAAGGTACCACTGCATCCCGATTCGCAGTTAAAAATTTGGAATTCAGATTTCAGAACCTTACCTTGCCGCTGGACCTGAGCGTGCAGGCAAGCCGCGGGGAGAGGGAGTGGGGAGCTGCATCACTATTCCCAATTAACCGTATTTATTTTTTCCTATTAAAAACCATCGGTGCAAGAAAATCGATGAAAATCGGAATTCGAGTCAAAGTTAAGCATCAGGCTCTTCATATGCGAACTAGAGTAATATGGATACGACTGAAAAATTGGTTGAAAATCTACCACTTCACTTTTTTAAATAACATCAGGAGAACTGCATATTCTACCATCGAAAGAAAAAGGGAAATTACCAGACTGGCCTGGTTTATATAAAAACCAGGCCTTATAAACCATAAAAGGTGAGAAGTTTATGAGAAAACCCGGGTCAAAAATGGCACAAACATCGGAGCATCATCGCCCACATGGCACCAGACCACCGACACAAAAAACAAGCACATCATATTGTTGGGTTCGCACTATAGAAAACAAAAAAATTCCTTCATGTGAATATCTAAGCACCAAGATCTATCTACCTAGATACAATCAACGGGTGGATGTACATTCATAGAGAACATACCCTTGAAGAGCGACAAAGCATTATGTAGCACCCCGATAAAACCACTACTAGTAAATCGCGTGTTTTATTTATTTATTATTATTATTGTGCATCATCATGACCGCATGTTCATGTCATCATGCCACATTGCATTTGAGCATCATTATGTCATCATGCATATTTTTCTTGCATTTTTCTAAGCGCAAAAGTATTTTTATTAAACACTGTATTTTGTTTTTCTAAAATATCCGTACGGTGTAATATATATTAAACCGTCATTATTAAAACAATATTTTTCCGGTCCGTTACGTGACCATAAAGATTTTCTTATTTCACTAAAAATAAAATTAGCGAAAAGCCCGTCTAATGTTTTGGCCCAAAACTAGTCGCATCTAGTCTACTTTAGACTATATATATACTCCAATCCCCTCCTTCCTTATCAAACCCTAGCCTCTAAATCTGTCCAAAATTCCCCACGTCTATATCCCCAGATCCCTCTCTTTTATCAACGAGTCTTCTCCAAAATTTCTGTTCAAATTCTCGCTGGCATGACGATCCTTTTTATCCCGGCCGGCCGGCTGGAGCTAGGGCAAACTAAAATCGCCACCAGATCCTTGTTTTTTTTGCTCTCTGCTTGCCGTGCAGCCGCAGGAGCACATCAGCACCACCATGCGGCGCCATCGCTTGCCCATGTACTGCCGCCGATTGACTACCTGCGACTACCTGCTCTGCTCAATTCCTCTTGTGCCCTCGCATGCCTGGCTGCCTCGTTCCTAGTGATGCTACCCTCCATACGATTGATTCCTGTAAGTAGCTCCATAAACCAAGCACTAAATCGCCACCACTTCAATCTGTAGGTGCAGACAGCGGATGGCCGGGCCGGCAGCTGCCTAGAGCCTCGCACCGGCTGGCCACCATGTCCCATCGTAGCAACAGCAGCCGGGCTTGCCCCTCCTCGCCTCCGCTCGTTCCCTTTTCCACGTGCAAGCCACCCGCTCCTAATTGACCGCAGCAGTCGGGCGGCCAGCATCACCTGATGCGGTACCGTGAGGCACCGTTTTATTCCTGAACTGTCCCTGAGTCAACACATCAGTAGTGCCTTGGCCAGTGAGTGCTTGAGGGCCTTCTGTTCTTCCGGCGCGTGCCTCTCCTGTTCACCCACAGGTAGTCTTCCTACTCTGTCTCGCTCGTAAACTGTTCGACAAAATTTCCCGCAATAGTTTTGACCGTGTTTTCCATTACTTATACGAGTTATGGCTACTTCGACTCAGAATATGTAAAGATGGTGTCGATACAATTATTCCTGCAACATCGGTTACTCCACTACAAGTTGAAGATCCATCTCTCCATCTTTCCAATCCGAGTCGTGAGATGCTGATCCTAGCCCTGTTTTATAAATGATATATACTTGTGGCATTAAATCATTCATCTCGCATACATATCACATTGTTGTTTGAGAGTATTTAGGCAATTCACCTAAATTAAATATAGAGTGCATATGCGTGCTTTTCTAGTCTTGTATTGGCTCCATTTAAATTTGTGTAGCGAACCGATGCCATGTTTTGCCTTGTTATGACAACATTTAAATTGCGCGGTATCTAAACAACTGAAACCTAATAATTTGTTGTCGAGACCCCGGTTCCACTTAATATTGCCTAGTTACACCGCATCTTTGCCATGCCATACATCATATCATAAGCATGCTGGATCTTCTGCCGTAGTATTAAATACTGCATTCGGTGTTTCTTTTAGTGTTTTGCTTCTTCACGGATTAAGGCGTTGAGTGGATGCGAGTATCGACAAGTTCTCCGGTGTATCTTTGGCTATGTTTTCCAGGCGAGCATCTCTCCCCCTTCTACCTATTTTGCTTTTATAGTCTTTATTTCCTCCTGTTGATCTATTGCTATCTGTGTTGCGATGCTTTAGTTTTCGTGCACCATTTATACTCCTTGCAGCCTCTATATTGCCATGGACACATCCTATTGCCTGTTGTTTGATAGATAGTCAGCCTTGCGAGCCGTAGTTGCTTGCTTATGTGTTGCTTCATGTCGTTGTTGTTTCACCGTTGACGGCAAGTTGACACATGATAAATGGTGGAGATGCTTAATGGTGGAGATGATCATGACTTTAAATATAACTATTAAAATGCTAGATATAACTAATGCAGAGGCATCGGTGGGCAATAGATGTTATTTGGTTCTTCCACGCTCACTTGTGTTCCGTAGGACCCCGAGTACTTGATACTTGTTCCTTGACTATTCGCACTATCCATATCCGGGAGACTCTATGAATCCCCCTTAGCCAAAGCTTGATTCATTTCTTATTTCTTGGGGCCACAAAGTAGTTTGGGGCTTTATTACTATCTTGTACCTATGCCATGCTTTACTGCTTTATTTAAGATTGTGCATGGGGCACATGTACTGTTTTGGATCGTGGAATGTTTTCGCGGTATCGACAAGCCCAGTCACACTTTCGGGTTCCTAGTCGTTTACAGCCATTGACACAAACCCTGGGTCTGTTCCGGAGCCGGCCAACTTCGTTGCGGGTAGCTTAGTGGGGTGGCCTCCTGAAATATTTTATGAATTCTGTGATTGCTTTGTCGTGAAAGCCTCGTTGGGTTTTGAGTTGGTTTTTCCGAGGTTGATCGTGTGTGTGTTGCTATTTGTGCACCCGTGCAGGGTAAAACTTTCTGAAAGCCATGTCCGCGATTATGGACGACTTGGAGCACAGTATCTTGATCATAGACAAGCATAACTAAAGTAGTGTTATAAATTTGACTTAATATGTGACTAGTAATCAGATTCAAATACCACGGAATGGATATTAAAAATGCCAACAACTGGTGGAGCTGGGGTTCCTTGTGACTTGTTATATCTGCCTAGTAAGTATTGCAACTCCAATGGAATGTGATAAAAGTGCCAACAACTGCTGGGTTTTGGGATTCCTCAGGACAATTATATCTAACTAGCAAATGTTCCAACTACAACGGAATGTTAACTAAAACTGCCCACTACTTATGCTATCAGGATGACTCATGCTATATAACTGACTAGTAAATGCTGCAACTATAATGGAATGAGTAAAACTGCCAACTGTGTGAGTTCCTTGGTCCGACTTCCTCGTTTGGTCTCGAGGGGGAAATACCAGGATGGGTATGTTTGGTGTTAGTATCATGTAGGATCCGAATAGGTCTTTCTTACCCCTCTCTAATAGCCGACAGATGTATCGAGTCTCTATAGGTTGTTTAGTGCATGCTGCGCTGCCGCTTCAGTCCACCATACCTATGTAGGCGAGAGCCGCCGAATTCTAGCCTCGCCGTGTACTGGCCTCAGTACTGACGCTCCTCTTTTTCCTTTGCCCTTTGTCGGCACCCCTTTTGTTTTAGCAGGTTTGAGATCGACGTCGTTAGCAGGGTTACCCTTCCGGCTTGGCCTGGGCAGGGTTATGGACGCCATTGGTTATTCTTCAGGGCTCTTAGCGCCATTTGCATCTTGTCCGTAGTCGGATGCTCTATCGTTTTCAAAGTGATTTGGATCTTTGTATTGTATATCTGTATTTTTGACTCGATGAATCGTTGTTGTATATATATCTGTTCTGTGGGTCCCATCGAGGACTGTTGTGTAATTGTATTACTTCGTTTTCCACCCGCACGAAAGTGCTTGGTGGGCGTCCTTGAATCGTTTCTATGCGGGTTTGGCGGAAAGGGCTAAAACTTGCATAGGGCCGAGGGTGTTACACATTACGAGGTTGTACTCGTGGATGATGTAGTCGTACACTTTCCCATCTCAAGATAATGATGAAGCCCAGCGAGTCCAGCAGGTTCAGCACCAGCACGTCCAGCAGGTCCAGCACCAGCAAGTCCAGCACTGCAAAACAGCGGTGCATTCGTGATCGCACGCACATCCGGTATCCTGACAACCTCCACGTCCTCACTCTAGCGATGCAGCAGAAGCAGCAACTCCTTTCCATATAAAGCCACTGAAAACATGTATCTCGCTAATCCGAGACCATGGGGAATAATTTTTAGAGGGGGAGAGAGATCCTTCACGAGGAGGTGTGAGATGAGAGAAGGAGCGGGAGGCCTTTTATAGGGGAGAGGGGGCAGCCCCTCCCATGGCCAGCGGCCAAGGTGGTGCCCCCACCTCTTCAATCATTCATGTGTGTGGAGCTCCCACTCACATAAACATGCCGCCACTCAAAAGTCCACTCACCTCCATTAAATTTCAACTAAATTTAATGTAAGCTCTCATTAAATAAAATTATTTTATTTATTTTATTTAAATTTATTAATTATTTTAATTAACAAACATTCACATAAAACCCCCTGCAACATTTCAATATCACATGCAGAACCAGTTTCTGTAATTTCACCCGAAACAATTCCAGTTTCCATCAAAAATGATTCTAATGCTTTTTAAATCTTTATCTAAAACATATTTGCTCTAAATGGTGTCGGTATCCCTTAAGTGTGTCACCCTACGGTTCGCGAATAATGTAGACATGATCGAGACCCCTCTCCGACCAATAATCAACAGCGGGATCTGGAGATCCGTACTGACTTCCACACATTCAACGATGACTCTAGTATCGTGTGAACCTTTAACGTGTAGCTAAATTCCTTTCTCTCGCGATATATTACATGTCCGAGATTCGATCATCGGTATCCCCATACTGAGTTTGATCTCGTTACCGATATGCACTATTTTCTCGTTCCCGTGATATAAGATTCTAGTGATCACATCACTTGTTTGCAAGCTATCTCAATGTGATATTACTGAGAGGGCCGTGAGTATATCTATCCTTCATGGAGATGGACAAATCTCACTCTTCATCCATGAGCCCCTACATAACACCTTCGGAATAACTGAACCCGCCTTTATTGTCATTCTGTTACGATGTGACGTTTGATATTATCAAGTTACTCTTTCAGCGTTAGTGATTGTCATGATCTCATGGTCTAAGGAATAGAATTATTTCGTATGATGATATAGCAATTTAAACACATGACTTTGATCGTATTGCTATACTTTGGATGAATGTTCATCACATCATTCTACCAATGTTGTGACCTTATTATTAACAACATCTAATGTCCATGATCAAGAAACTTTGATCATCTTGTTAATCAACGAGCTAGGTTATATGAGAGGCGTAACTAGGAACTCTTTATTTGTTTATTAAACACACATGATTGACTTTTCCAAGCAATACAATTATAGCATGTAAAATAAATATTTATCATAAACGAGGAATAAGATAATAACTACTTTATTATTGCCTCTCGGGCATATTCTCTTGACATATGTAGAGCCGTTGCTCCGACATCACCTGCTTGAATCAACCTCACGGTCGTGTCAAGAGGACATGCAAGCTTGTTACCACCTCGTAGCACCAGCACTCCACCCATGCCCTCCTAAGACACAAGCACACCTCCCACCCGAGGCCGCCATCTCGAGGCACGTCTGCCGCCTAGTGTCGTCGCTCTGGCATTCGCCACCCTCGACCACAAGGCAACCATGTTGTCATAGACCTACCACACCACAAGGATCAATGACTCCGAATGCGGTGCCTTCAAGAAGGTAGGGCATATGTGTCATCTTCACCCACTCCGAAGGAGCCCCACGTGTTGAATCTGCCGTCATGAGAGCCAGATCCACAGCCGTCCGCGCCTGGCCGCTACTCCAACTTGCCGGCCGCCATCAACATAGCTCGGAGCCACCTCTCTGTCGTCCAACCACCAGATCATCCGCTACAATTTTTTTCTCTTAGAAAGGGATAAGAGAGCTATCTTAACCAACTACATACTTGTGTAAAAAAAACTACATACTAACATAGAACACAATATGACCATATATCACTCCTCGTGAGGAAGCAATCTAAGGGCTCTTACACTATTAATAATTTTATAAGTTATTATTGAAGTCGTGCTATCTTACTAGTACTCCCTCCTGTCCATTTCCTCCTGTCCATTTTAATGGGCTAAACTTTGTCTAGATACGGATGCATCTAATCTAAATATTTAACTAGATACGTACTCCCTCCGTTCAAAATATAAGGGGTCTAAGTACACTTGTTTCATAAAGCTAAAACATCTTATATTTTGAAATGGAGGGAGTACGAATCTAGACAAAACTGAGGTCATTAATATGGATCGGGAGGGAATAGTAAGGTTATGATTAAGTTAGGTGCAGGTTTTTCTATAATCAAGTTAAATGGTTCCAAGTCGGATATGGCTTTTTAAAATTATTTAACGCTCCAGTGGTGCGCCAAAGTTTTCACGTGACACTTCAACCATTTTCTGAGTTTATTCTGACTGTGAAGATCTTCACGGAGCAGTATCACCAAACAGATCCTTGACATTGATTCTCTTCTCCATCCAACGGCGAAAGCTATGGGTATAGCAAAGGAATCCACAGCCATCGGTGCTGCTGAAGTGCTCCACATACAGGAACCACTTATTATAAGCGACAATCAACTATAACTGTATTGCAAGAGATTTACGTAGTTGATACGATAACGACCTGTGGAGCCAGTGGACCACACAGCAAGTACCCTCGTTCATTCCCCATTGCCTCCCAAGCCTAAAAACCTCCAATGAGCACAAAAAGATCAATGAGATGTCTGCATGGAGGACAAAGATGAGAGGTGTTCGCTAGGCTCGGTATGCACATATCTGAAAAGTGAAAAACTCATAGTGGCCACTGAGCATCTCTGAAACATATTGACATCTTGTTTGCATATTAATAGAGATAGCAAGTTGAATTCCACATGCGGTACTGCCCTCCTACTTATTTGAGTCGTAAAATACTTAATTGATTACCAACTATCTATACAGGTGACCCAATTATTTTGCTCACAGTACAGTACCACTGCCACAGTGCCACTCCGCAAGAAATATAGCATCAAGCCTTGAAAAAATTGAACTGAGCGGGTGTCGGAGATTCATTTGATGGATTTTTTTATGTACACTCTTTTATACACTGAACTATCCATATTAATCTAGACTCTACAGTATCACCATTGCACCTGCGCAAGCCAAACCAAAAGCACTTATAGTGCTTTTCTTTATGGGTTTACATCGTCTTCTTGTTACATAGTGCAGAAGAATGCACACATATCTGCATTGTAAATATAGACTTCATAGTTCTAAGTGAAGTAAAAAAGGTGAGCTTAGGAAGCCCCAAAGTTTGAGACCTATATATGTTTAAACTTGGTGACAACAATGATTGTGTCATCAGAATATTTTGATGATTCACCAAGTTTTAGCAATGTGCACAAACACAGAAACAAGATACGGACATTGCTGAACTACAGAAATTAAAATAGATTCTCGTTAGCGGTAACAATTGCATGATGTAGGAGGCATGCACCAGTTCAAAAGAACAAGAAAAAAGGCATGCCCAAATTTTAGCTTCTAACTTTGATTATTTCCATAAAATAAGCTAGTTTCAAGAAATATTTTCTCAAGACTGTTGCATAGCAGTTAGAAAAGAATCGAATTATCAATACTAAAAACCACAGTTACACAATATAGAATAGTCACTAGTTGACAAGAAATATCTGCAAAATTACACTATGGAAGCATGGAGTCTGGACAAAACATCCAAGAGGGAAATACGCTGCACAAAATGGATTTCGTGGGGCAACGACCTAGTTGATGATGATGGTATGACAGTTCAGATAATAATTTAAGATAGCAAAATACTGGTCATGGACAATTTAATAAAAACAAGAATAAAGAACGCCCAGTGGCACCTGAGTCAATGTGATGAATTTCCAACTTGTCTGGTAATACAGAACAAGTCTTTAAGTACAAACAGGTCGTTGGTGAATTATGTTGTTAGCTAACCCAAGGAAAGAAACAATTATGTCCTATAGGCCTAGCTTACGGTGATTTTTAATCGCTTTTGACCCCTATGATCTATGTAGTGTTTGACTGTGAGACCATCAAATGGGACACCGTGGAGATTTCATTGAAGGAAAATTGCATTTCTTTTGCCATATGTGTATTTGCAACAACCTAAAGAATCCAATCCACTAGTAGAAAGAGGGCATTTGGTCAAGCGCCCAAATTCCATTGGTCCCGGTTCTAATCGGGACCAATGCCAGGCACCGGTCCCGGTTCATGCCGCCAGGGCATTGGTCCCGGTTCATCTGTAAGCATTGGTCCCGGTTTGTGGCACGAACCGGGACCAATGACCCCGCGACGCACACGTGGCTCTCTGCGAGGCATTGGTCCCGGTTCATGCCAAGCACCGGGACCAAAAATCCCGCGACGGTCAGCAGTCCAGGATTTAATGTAAATGTTTTTTTGCGGGTAAGGAATTAATGTAAATTAATTCGGCGCAGAAATTAATTCGAGGTAGAAATTGAATTGATCACTAGTTTTGAACAAATCTTTCATGAATTAATCGACACAAAGGTCTAAATTGAGACATTTTATCATTCAACCACGAATTTTTTCATACAAATAAAGATGCGACTTTATAAATTTCTAGTCGACAACACTTCCGCCGCCGCTGTCCTCCGAGCCGTTGTCCTCCATGTCGCCGGCTTCCTCGTCGTCGTCGGACGAAATCTCCACGATTTCGGCGTTGTTCGGGAGACGGAGCTCGTCTGCGCGCATAGCGGCGTCGATGGTGGTGTAGATGGTCCGTCCAGGGACGGACCAGAACTACTCCCGCCCTTCTTGGTTGCGGCGATCCGGGTGCACCAGGCGCCCGTCCACGAAACGGTTGCCAAGCTTGGCCTTCTGCTCCTTCTTGAACAGCCGGGGCCAATACTCGCTGCCCGCCGCGTACCGGGGCAACGCCCTAATACACGCGGGAAGTTGGCGGCGACGCTCCGTGATGACGTACTCTATCTCGTATCCGCGGGGGTGGAGGAGCGGAGCCACCGGCACACCCCCCTCGCTGATGCGAAATCCGGCAGGAAGGGTCGCGCGCATCGGTGCGAGGATGCTGTAGATCGCAAACTGCGCCGGAGTTCTGCGCGAGTTATGCTCCTATAATACCATGGTTGAAACGTCTGTTCAGAAATAAAGAGCATGCTAGGTTGTTGCGATGGCACAAAGAAGAGCGTAAGAAAGACGGGAAACTGAGACACCCTGCCGATGGGTCGCAGTGGAGAAACATCGAGAGAAAGTACTCGAACTTTGCAGGTGACGCGAGGAACTTATGGTTTGGTCTAAGTATAGACGGCATGAATCCTTTTGGGGAGCAGAGCTGTAGTCACAGCACCTGGCCAGTGACTCTATGTATCTACAACCTTCCTCCTTGGTTGTGCATGAAGCGGAAGTTCATTATGATGCCAGTGCTCATCTAAGGACCGAAGCAACCCGGCAACGACATTGATGTGTACCTAAGGCCATTAGTCGATGAACTTTTGCAGTTGGGGGCAGAACCAGGTGTAAAGGTGTGGGATGAGCACAAACAGGAGCCATTTGACCTACGAGCGTTGTTGTTCGTAACCATCAATGATTGGCCTGCTCTTAGTAACATTTCAGGACAGTCAAACAAGGGATACAATGCATGCACGCACTGTTTAGATAATACTAAAGGTACATATTTGGATAAATGTAAGAAGGTTGTGTACCTAGGGTGTCGTAAATTTCTTCCGACCAATCATCAAGTAAGAAAGAGAGGCAAGAATTTCAACGGTGAGGCAGATTACCGGAAGAAGCCTAAGCTCCCCAAAGGTGCTGATGTATTTGGTATGGTGAAGGACGTAGAAGTAATCTTTGGAAAGGGTCCTGGCGGTCAATCTGTTCCGAAAGACCCCATTACCGGACACACGGCCATGTGGAAAAAGAAATCTATATTTTGGGAGCTTGAGTATTGGAAAGACCTAGAGGTCCGTTCTTCAATCGACGTGATGCACGTGACGAAGAATCTTTGTGTGAACCTGCTAGGCTTCCTGGGCGTGTATGGGAAGACAAAAGATACACCAGAAGCACGGGAGGACCAGCAACGTATCAAAGACCCACACAACAAGCATACTGATAAAGGACGTAAATACTTAAGTAGCTACGCTCTTACCAAAGAAGAGAAGGAAATCTTTTTTGAAGTCCTTTACAGTATCAAGGTCCCGGCTGGCTTCTCGTCAAATATAAAAGGAATAATAAATATGGCAGAGAAAAAATTTCAGAACCTGAAGTCTCATGATTGCCACGTGATTATGACACAGTTGCTTCCGGTTGCATTGAGATGGCTTCTACCGAAAAATGTTCGATTAGCCATTGTGAAGCTATGTGCATTCCTCAATGCAATATCTCAGAAGGTAATCGATCGAGAAAGTCTGGAAAGGCTACAGAAGGATGTGGTCCAATGTCTTGTCAGTTTTGAGTTGGTGTTCCCCCCGTCCTTCTTCAATATTATGACGCATATCTTAGTTCACCTAGTCGATGAGATTTACATTCTCGGTCCTGTATTTCTGCACAATATGTTCCCCTTCGAGAGGTTCATGGGAGTCTTAAAGAAATATGTTCGTAACCGTGCTAGGCCAAAAGGAAGCATCTCCAAGGGCTATGGAACAGAGGAGGTCATTGGGTTCTGTGTAGACTTTCTTCCTGACCTTAAGCCGATTGGTGTTCCTGAATCACGGTATGAAGGGAGACTGAGTGGAAAAGGCACGCTAGGAAAGAAAGCAATGATATTTAGGGACGGACATTCTTTGAATCAAGCACACTACATAGTTCTCCAAAGTTCTACCTTCGTGGCTCCGTATATCGAGGAACACATGAATATTGTACGCTCCAAGTTCCCGGGGAAGGATGACTACTGGATTTTAAAAAAATCACATGGAGACTTTCGGCACTTGGTTGCAATTACATCTCATGAATGACACCACTATTGGAGATCAGCTCTACTTGTTGTCCGCGACACCATCTGTGACTGTATTGACTTTCCAAGGGTATGAGATAAATGGGAATACATTTTACACGATTGCCCAAGATAAAAAGAGCACCAACCAAAATAGTGGTGTCCGCTTTGATGCAACATGCGAGAATGGGAAAAAGGACACATACTATGGTTACATAGAGGAGATATGGGAACTTGACTATGGACCTACTTTTAAGATCCCATTGTTTCGGTGCAGTTGGGTCAACATGAATGGAGAAGGGGTAAAGGTAGACCAGCTGTACGGAATGACAACAGTGGATCTCAAGAATCTTGGTTACAGAGACGAACCATTCGTCCTAGCCAATGATGTGGCTCAGGTTTTTTATGTGAAGGACATGTCCTCTGGACCGCAAAAAAGAAAAAATAAGGAAACGAATACATCAGACGATGAGCCCCGGCGTCACATAGTTCTTTCAGGGAAAAGAAACATCGCGGGAGTCAACGACAAGACAGACATGTCAGCAGATTATGATAAGTTTGATGAAATTCCGCCCTTCACCGTGAAAACTGACCCAAGCATCCCGTTAAGCAAAGAATATGCTCCATGGTTACGGCCTAAGAAGCGATCATAGGCACAGGATCGACATACCCAATGAAGGATTCATATCCTAAACCCTAAACCCTATGTAAATCTATGTAATGTATGGAAACTTTATGTGATGTATGGAAACTTTATGTGATGTATCGAAACTTTATGTAATGGAGTCTTTCACGGGCTTGCAGGCAAATTTTTCCGAGGCGGAGCTTCCGAAGATGTTGTAGGGCGGGTGCACCAACGACATCTTCGAGAAGCTCCGCCACGGGAGATTTCTCAACCCTTTCCCCAACACTGTTAGAGGAGATGGAGTCTTTCACGGGCTTGCAGGGAAATTTTTCCGAGGCGGAGCTTCCAAAGATGCCGTAGGGCGTGTGCACCAACGACATCTTCGAGAAGCTCCGCCACAGGAGATTTCCCAACCCTTTCCCCAACACTATTAGAGGAGATGGAGTCTTTCACGGGCTTGCAGGGAAATTTTTCCGAGGCGGAGCTTCCGAAGATGCCGTAGGGCGTGTGCACCAACGACATCTTCGAGAAGCTCCGCCACGGGATATTTCCCAACCCTCCATCCATGGGGATGAAACTCTCTCTACCTATGTTGGCTTGTTGAGCTGCTTGTCATGGCGTATCGATGGTCCTTTTATAGGCACGACGCCGCTTCTACTTTGTCTTGTTCCTCCGACAGGGCGTCGTGCGCTACATATTTTATATCATCGAGCAGTGCGTCCACCCACACGTCCTTATCCCGCCGACAGCTTTAGTCTCGGTTGCACCCACCAGCCGGGACTAAAGGTTACCCACGTGTCCTTATCCCGCCGACAGCTTTAGTCTCGGTTGCACCCACCAGCCGGGACTAAAGGTTACCCACGCGTCCTTATCCCACCGACAGCTTTAGTCTCGGTTGCACCCACCAGCCAGGACTAAAGGTTACCCACGCGTCCTTATCCCACCGACAGCTTTAGTCTCGGTTGCACCCACCAGTCGGGACTAAAGGTTACCCACGCGTCCTTATCCCACTAGCATCTTTAGTCTCGGTTGCACCCACCAGCCGGGACTAAAGGTTACCCACGCGTCCTTATCATGTACTTGTAGTTCAAATCTTGGCAACCTCCTGCCGATTCGGCAGGAATTTGTCTTTTTCATGAGAGATGGACAGAAAGGTTCCAGATACACTGGTTGGGAAATTGTCCATATAAGGTGGTATAGTATTTTCAAAAAATGGTTTGGTACCAATGCCAAACTTTAATTTGGTGGTTGCTTCACAGAACACCCCGATTTCGGCACCTCAAAAACGGAAATTGGCTTTTTCGTGTGTCGAAAGGGAAAACTTCCTCCTGCAACATCGTAAGCCATCCCAAGATGCACATGTGTGCACAATATGGGAACATTATCACAAACTATGCCCTGATTCCAGCCATAACATTGGTGGTTTTACCTAAATGCCATGAAACCACGAACATGATATGTCATTTTGTGAAGGATTTTTTATGATGTTTGCAATTTTTCAAGTTCAATATTTTTCCTTGCAACTGTGACACATAATATGACACCACGCGAAGGTTTCAAATTGTTTGGATCATTTTTGAACTTCTTATGCCCGTTTCAAACTATATTCAAAACGGCGGGCATGAAGCTTCTTAGCCCGGGGCTGAGCCTCGCTGAACTTGAAGTGGATCTCTGATGAAATAGCATGTTTTGAATCTATAAATTATTTTTAAAAAAATTCACAAGCATTATATCATGTACTTGGAGTTCAAATCTTGGCAACCTCCTACCGATTCGGCAGGAATTTGTCTTTTTCATGAGGGATGGACAGAAAGGTTCCAGATACACTGGTTGGGAAATTGTCCATATAAGGTGGTATAGTATTTTTGAAAAATGGTTTGGTACCAATTCCAAACTTTAATTTGGTGGTTGCTTCACAGAACACCCCGATTTCGGCACCTCGAAAATAGAAATTGGCTTTTTCGTGTGTCGAAAGGGAAACTTTCCTCCTGCAACATCGTAAGCCATCCCAAGATGCACATGTGTGCACAATATGGGCACATTATCACAAACTATGCCCTGATTCTAGCCATAACATTGGTGGTTTGACCTAAATGACATGAAACCTCGAACATGATAGGTCATTTTGTGAAGGATTTTTTATGATGTTTGCAATTTTTCAAGTTCAATATTTTTCCTTGCAACTGTGACACATAATATGAGACCATGCGAAGGTTTCACATTGTTTGGATCATTTTTAAATTTCTTATGCCCGTTTCAAACTATATTCAAAACAGCGGGCATGAAGCTTCTTAGCCCGGGGCTGAGCCTCGCTGAACTTGAAGTGGATCATTGATGAAATAGCATGTTGTGTACCTATAAATGATTTTTTTTTAAATTCACAAGCATTATATCATGTACTTGTAGTTCAAATCTTGGCAACCTCCTACCGATTCGGCAGGAATTTGTCTTTTTCATGAGGGATGGACAGAAAGGTTCCAGATACACCGGTTGGGAAATTGTCCATATAAGGTGGTATAGTATTTTTGAAAAATGGTTTGGTACCAATGCCAAACTTTAATTTGGTGGTTGCTTCACAGAACACCCCGATTTCGGCACCTCGAAAATAGAAATTGGCTTTTTCGTGTGTCGAAAGGGAAACTTTCCTCCTGCAACATTGTAAGCCATCCCAAGATGCACATGTGTGCACAATATGGGCACATTATCACAAACTATGCCCTGATTCTAGCCATAACATTGGTGGTTTGACCTAAATGACATGAAACCTCGAACATGATAGGTCATTTTGTGAAGGATTTTTTATGATGTTTGCAATTTTTCAAGTTCAATATTTTTCCTTGCAACTGTGACACATAATATGACACCATGCGAAGGTTTCACATTGTTTGGATCATTTTTAAATTTCTTATGCCCGTTTCAAACTATATTCAAAACAGCGGGCATGAAGCTTCTTAGCCCGGGGCTGAGCCTCGCTGAACTTGAAGTGGATCATTGATGAAATAGCATGTTGTGTACCTATAAATGATTTTTTTTAAAATTCACAAGCATTATATCATGTACTTGTAGTTCAAATCTTGGCAACCTCCTACCGATTCGGCAGGAATTTGTCTTTTTCATGAGGGATGGACAGAAAGGTTCCAGATACACCGGTTGGGAAATTGTCCATATAAGGTGGTATAGTATTTTTGAAAAATGGTTTGGTACCAATGCCAAACTTTAATTTGGTGGTTGCTTCACAGAACACCCCGATTTCGGCACCTCAAAAATGGAAATTGGCTTTTTTGTGCGTCGAAAGGGAAAACTTCCTCCTGCAACATCGTAAGCCATCCCAAGATGCACATGTGTGCACAATATGGGCACATTATCACAAACTATGCCCTGATTCTAGCCATAACATTGGTGGTTTGACCTAAATGCCATGAAACCTCGAACATGATAGGTCATTTTGTGAAGGATTTTTTATGATGTTTGCAATTTTTCAAGTTCAATATTTTTCCTTGCAACTGTGACACATAATATGACACCACGCGAAGGTTTCACATTGTTTGGATCATTTTTGAATTTCTTATGCCCGTTTCAAACAATATTCAAAACGGCGGGCATGAAGCTTCACACCCCGGGGCTGAGCCTCGCTGAACTTGAAGTGGATCTCTGATGAAATAGCATGTTGTGAACCTATAAATCATTTTTTTTAAAATTCACAAGCATTATATCATGTACTTGTAGTTCAAATCTTGAAAAGTTTTTTAAAATTCCTAATTATGCAATAAATATTTTGTTAATGCAATTTTATTTGTAAATAGTACAATTGTATAGTTCAAATAAAAATATTTGAAAACAGAAAATGGTTTTTGATTAGTTATTTAAATTGAAGCACTTTTCCTGTTAAAAGTTTTTTAAAATTCCAAATTATGCAATAAATATCTTGTTAATGTAATTTTAATTGTAAATAGTACAATTGTATAGTTCAAATAAAAATATTTGAAAACAGAAAATGATTTTTGATTAGTTATTTAAATTGAAGCACTTTTCGTGTTAAAAGTTTTTTAAAATTCCAAATTATGCAATAAATATTTTGTTAATGCAATTTTAATTGTAAATAGTACAATTGTATAGTTCAAATAAAAATATTTGAAAACAAAAAATAGTTTTTGATTAGTTATTTAAATTGAAGCACTTTTCCTGTTAAAAGTTTTTTAAAATTCCAAATTCTACAATAAATATTTTGTTAATGCAATTTTAATTGTAAATAGTACAATTGTATAGTTCAAATAAAAATATTTGAAAACAGAAAATGGTTTTTGATTAGTTATTTAAATTGAAGCACTTTTCCTGTTAAAAGTTATTTAAAATTCCAAATTATGCAATAAATATTTTGTTAATGCAATTTTAATTGTAAATAGTACAATTGTATAGTTCAAATAAAAATATTTGAAAACAAAAAATAGTTTTTGATTAGTTATTTAAATTGAAGCACTTTTCCTGTTAAAAGTTTTTTAAAATTCCAAATTATACAATAAATATTTTGTTAATGCAATTTTAATTGTAAATAGTACAATTGTATAGTTCAAATAAAAATATTTGAAAACAGAAAATGGTTTTTGATTAGTTATTTAAATTGAAGCACTTTTCCTGTTAAAAGTTTTTTAAAATTCCAAATTATGCAATAAATATTTTGTTAATGCAATTTTAATTGTAAATAGTACAATTGTATAGTTCAAATAAAAATATTTGAAAAGAGAAAATGTTTTTGATTAGTTATTTAAATTGAAGCACTTTTCCTGTTAATTTTTTTTTAAAATTCCAAATTATGCAATAAATATTTTGTTAATGCAATTTTAATTGTAAATAGTACAATTGTATAGTTCAAATAAAAATATTTGAAAACAGAAAATGGTTTTTGATTAGTTATTTAAATTGAAGCACTTTTCCTGTTAAAAGTTTTTTAAAATTCCATAATAAATAATCATCTTAAATTGAAACATCTTATTAATTAAAGAAGAAACAAATTTGAAAATGGCGGGAAGACCAAAAGATTTGCCAAAATCTGAAAAAAACGGGTCAACGATCCCGGTTCGTCCCACGAACTGGGACCGATGATCCCTGGATGCGTGCGCTGCCATTAACACGCCTTTTGTCCTGGTTGTTGGCACGAACCGGGACCGTTGATCCTTTGGTCCCGGGTGGTTGGACTAACCGGGACCAAAGACCGTGCAAGTGGCAGCACAGAAACGCTCATGCCCCAGACCTTTGGTCCCGGTTGGTGGCACGAACCGAGACCGTTGGTCCTTTGGTCCCGGTTATTGGGATGACCCGGGACCAATGGTCTGTACAGTTAACAGCCTCGGCCTTCCTCCTCCCCAACTCTCCCAAGTCCGAGAGCACATCGACGCGCGGCTAAGGAAATTTTGTGGCGGAGAAAAATCACGCCGGCAGGCTGCCCAAATCCAGAGCAGCCGCTTCACGTCGTCGACACCCGTCGCCGAGCGCCACTAGCCGCCGCCATAAGCAGGCAAGGAAGCTACGCCTCGCTGCAATCGACCCTACCTTCGCCGACTCCGGCCCCCGCGTTCTCCACTGATTCCGGTAGCGCCCTGCCTCCTCCGGCCTCGCCGCACCCTCCATCGGCCTCCTGGTGAGCCACTGGTGCTCCAGCACCACTCCTACGTCTCCCTCCCTCACTGTATCGTCCTCCCCACGAGCACCTGCCGCCGTCGGCCGCCGGCCACCGTCAATCGGCTTGCTCCGGCGCACCTCCTGTAGCGGCGCCGCCCGTTTTAGGTAGCCCGCGACGCGCTGGTTTGAACCGGGACACTGGCGTCACCCCGCGCGCTTCTCTCCGTCGTCTTCCACCACCGCCTGGCAGTTCGCCGGCGAGCCTACGTGGTGCCACGGTGGCGTTGACGTGGCGTCGCGTGTGCGTGACGTGGGCGCTGACCAAGCCCCGCCAGCGTGGCATCTAAGGTGGCTTGGGCCACCCGCGTCAGGCTCTGTGGCTAGTTTAGCCGTGGAGAAAAAAAAACCCCACCCCGAGCTGACGTCATAATGACGCAGTAAACGTTTAATATTTGTTTAAATAATTTTAGAAAAGAGTTTCATTCATATATATTGATCCCCTTCTTTATAAACAATAATCACAACTTTATTTTATTACCACCAATTGTGTTTAGTTTCATTCATATATATTGATCCCCTTCTTTATATTAGATCGAACGGATGGGGGACGGTCTTCTATCACAAGAACGCGTGCAAGCAATTCAAGAGGAAATTGCCGGATTCTTGTTAGAAACAGTCATAGATCCGAAAAGAGAATACTATTACCCACTTCATTTGGAAGGGTGAAGTGTATAAAAGAAGTGTAAATTAGATCAAATTCGTGTGAGAGTATCGTTTGTAATTATAATATGTTTCGACCAGGAAGACGGATGAGACGGTGTATATATTTGTGCTCATGCATGATGTGTAATATATACTAGATCATGATGGCGTGCGTTTCCGCGTCCTATCTATTGGGACTATAAATTTTTAGTAACTGGTAAAAATATATTTGAATTTTGGTGGGATGCTGGATTAATTTAAAGCACGCAGGTCCAAACATGGAAATGGTTCCTGTTGTCTTCAACAAAAACTATATAATAACAATCTAAACAAAAAAGAAAATTTTAAGTGAAAATATGAACGTTTTAGAATAAAGCTGTAGAAAATTATTTATACATCGTCAATAGAAAACACATCCGGTGACCCATTCTAATTACTGTGAAGGTAAAAAAAAAGAAAAAAAAGGAAAAAATCATTGACGTAGAATTGCTAGAGCCCGTTCAACACAAGAGCTTCTGTTCAGTCATGAATGCTAAGTTTGACACTTGCACAAATGCATTTGGGGGAAAATGGTATGTTTCCCACTAAATTATCAATAGACAATAAAATAAGTGCATCATATGCACTCACCTGAATCAAAAGTAAATGCAGCATATCAAACCAGAGATCAACTTTTAGGTATGGTGACATATTTGCGGGTGCACTTTGAGTTGGAAAACGTCTCACATGTTCTATCTCATATCAATCATCTTGTCTGTATCGCATCTGAAGGATGTCAAGAAGACAACGTCTTGTTATATTAGCAAAGGTGGCTCCAATATTTTAATGGATACAAAGATTACCATAAACAATACACGTGGATTTAAAACAATAGAGTGGTGTCTTCACTTATAGCTTCATGTATCGAATTTCACGCTGATCAATGTTGTAGCCAACCTTAATCAGAAATGTACCTAATTAACAAACAATGCAGACTAAATTTTTTATGTAGAGGATAAGGACCAAGATGATATGAAGTTTTTAACATTAATATAATCCAAGGACAGTGTCTGATAAGTTATACCCTACCAGTAGAAGGGATACAATACATTGTAGACTTGTAGTAATCACATCCTTGTAGCATTATTAGTTCATGTGCAGCAGTACATATCACGTACTCTTGCCATATTCCACACTTGATATTTCACATGCTTTTTACTTTTGATTGCGGAACATGCTCTGTCTCAAAAAAATTATCATCTTGTTTGCATTAATACAAACATGTGATTGACATAATCAATGAAACACCATGTAATTCATGTGTGAGGCGAAATTTCTCTTCCATTTCCATATTGTATCCTAGTAAAACAGAAGAAAAGCGTTGCTGAGCATTCCAAGGAGCTAGCGGACCAATCATAGTAAAGCTGGAGAAGAAAATACCACGTATTAGAAGCCTTTATATATCACCTCCTACAGGGAACCAAGGCAACATTTATAGATGCACGCAGGAAACCATGAGTAGTTCAACAGCAATAAACTGTAATTAGAGACATAACCTGATGCAAAGGTTCTACCGATTTAAACCGAACCAAGATTTTTTTTAGAAAAATAAATGTTTCATTAAATCGACCAATATATCCTAACAAGATATGGAGGGACTGTAAGTACACATATACATGGATATGTATGAGCGAAACAGATGAGGTATTTAGGAACTGACCTGGACATCAACCATTGCAAATAGACAGATCAAGAACTCCATAATAAAAATAAAATCTGAGCTAACCAATATTTTTGAGAACGAAATTGAGGGGAATCAGGATGGATAGAACCTGCAAAAAAGCGGAGTTTGAAAAATTAAGGTTAACAGCCGGTGAAAATGATTAGATGGAGAAGAGGGAGGCGTATGACATAGAAGCAATCTAGCAACGATTCCAAGGTAAAGAAGGGGAAGGTATAGAGCTTGGGGAAATAGAAGAATATATAGACAACATGAGGCCTCTTCAGTAACAGGGGTTAACGTACCATCATCACTCGTTGATGCCAGTTGCTAAAGATAGCAGGAACTGAAAATGAACTGTGACTTCAAGGGAAGCGCATAAATGAATGACGAGGCAAGAGAACATCCCTGCCGCATCCGCATAGGAGATCTATGCCTTGCTACAGTTACCATATCCGCAGGGGAGATCGATGCCAACTCCAGATCTTCCGGCCTACAGTCGAATGGATAAAGAGGTGAGAGGTGTATATCCCGTTTGGATCGGCTGAATCTAGCCCGACGTCTCCTCTCCTATTTTTGCCCACTCGTTCGGTATCAGGAGCGACACCCGGTTCATCTCAGAAGGATGCAGTAAACCAAGTAACGGGCCAAAGTAGCCATTCTGGCCCAATTAATCACAGAAAAGCTTTTTGATGCCCATAGAAGCGTCCCTAAGGGATAATTCGGCCCACGCGAGAGCAGAGGATCATCCAATGGCCAGAATGACTCAGGGGCGCGATCGGACGGCCAAAACTACCCAGTTCGTGGGAGGCCTCCTCTTTGACTCAGTATTCCGGCCTATAGTCGAACGGATCAAGAGGTGAAGAGGTATACATCCCGTTTGGATCGGCTGAATCTAGCCCGGCGTCTCCTCTCCTATTTTGCCCACTCGTTCGGTATCAGGAGCGATGCCCGGTTCATCTTAGAAGGGTGCAGTAAACCAAGTAACGGGCCAAAGCAGTCATTCTATCCCAATTAATCACAGAAAGGCTTTTTGATGCCTAGAGAAGCGTCCCTAAGGGATAATTCGGCCCACGCGGGAGCTAAGGATCATCCAACGGCCAGAATGACTCAGGGGGTGCGATCGGACGGCCAAAATTACCAAGTTCATGGGAGGCCTCCTCTTTTACTCAGTTTTCCGGCCTACAGTCGAACGGATCAAGAGGTGAAGAGGTGTACATCCCGTTTGGATCGGCTGAATCTAGCCCGGCGTCTCCTCTCCTATTTTTGCCCACTCGTTCGGTATCAGGAGCGAAGCCCGGTTCATCTTAGAAGGGTGCAGTAAACCAAGTAACGGGCCAAAGTAGTCATTCTGTCCCAATTAATCAGAGAAAGGCTTTTTGATGCCCAGAGAAGCGTCCCTAAGGGATAATCGGCCCATGCGGGAGCTGAGGATCATCTAACAGCCAGAATGAATCAGGGGGCGCGATCGGATGGCCAAAACTACCTAGTTCGTGGGAGGCCTCCTCTTTGACTCAGTTTTCTGGCCTACAGTCGAACGGATCAAGAGGTGAAGAGGTGTACATCCCGTTTGGATCAGCTGAATCTAGCCCAGCGTCTCCTCTCCTATTTTTGCCCACTCGTTCGATATCAGGAGCGATGCCTGATTCATCTTAGAAGGGTGCAGTAAACCAAGTAACAGGCCAAAGAAGTCATTCTGTCCCAATTAATCATGGAAAGGCTTTTTGATGCCCAGAGAAGCGTCCCTAAGGGATAATTCGGCCCACGCGGGAGCTGAGGATCATCCAATGACCAGAATGACTCAGGGGGCGTGGTCGGACGGCCAAAACTGCCTAGTTCGTGGGAGACCTCCTCTTTGACTCAGTTTTCCGGCCTACAGTCGAACGGATCAAGAGGTGAAGAGGTGTACATCCTGTTTGGTTCGGCTGAATCTAGCCCAGCGTCTCCTCTCCTATTTTTGCCCACTCGTTCGGTATTAGGAGCGACGCCCGGTTCATCTTAGAATGGTGCAATAAACCAAGTAACAGGCCAAAGTAGTCATTCTGGCCCAATTATTAATCACGGAAAGGCTTTTTGATGCCCAGAGAAGCGTCCCTAAAGGATAATTCGGCCCACGCGGGAGCTGAGGATCATCCAACGGCCAGAATGACTCAGGTGGCGCGATCGGATGGCCAAAACTGCCCAATTCGTGCGAGGCCTCCTCTTTGACTCAATTTTAATATCCCTAAATATCGTGGTTTCATTATTGCTGTATATATGTAGTACCATTAAATTTGTAAAAAAAATCCTGCCGTGGCAGAAAAATAGCCCGAAAATCCTGCCGCGGCACAGAAACCAACGATCCCGGTTCGTACCAAGAACCGGGACCAATGATCTACCCCCGCCCGTCTCTGGTGCTGCCACGTGGGGACCCACTGGTCCCGGTTTTTCCCACGAACCAGGACCAATGATCCACCCCCCTCGTAGCTCACCCGCCCACATGGAGACCCATTGGTCCCGGTTCGTGCGCGAACCGGGACTAGCATTAGTCCCGAGTGATTGGTCCCGATTCTGGAACCGGCACCAATGGCCCTTATGAACCGGGACTAGAGGCCATTTTTCCACCAGTGATCATCAAATCACACCGCTATATAACCTTTTTTTGGAAATGAGCATATATTAATATCACACGGATACCAATTAGACCCAGCCTCTACGACAACACATACCCTAATGGAAATACGGATGCACACAGCTGAAAAATATAAGAAGAATTACAAAAAAGAAAAATCCCGCTGCAGGAATCCGATCCTCAGCAGCAGCGACACTACCACCACCAAAACAACACCAGAAGTCCAACCCCTCCAAAAGCGACGCCTCCAAGAAGGAAACAGTGCACAAGCGCTGTCATCGCCCTATCAAAGATCTAGGTTTTCACCCTGTAGAAAGTCCTCGCTCGCAAAGTAATGCCTTCTGCAAGGCCATTGCCAGGCACAACCAATGAAGGCCAGACCTTGGGTTTTCAGCCTGCAAGGTAAGACTGTGAACTCCTCCTGTGATGTCGCCCCCTCTAACAGATGCTGCTGCGAGTCACAGATAACCAAGCCAGATCCTCATCGCCATATAGACTCAATCCACCATAGCTCGTCCACATGTCTCTGCCTTCATGACATTCTTCACATATGACTTCACCATGTGTATCGTCAAAGACATATCGCATGATGGTAACAGGTAGTAGAGCTTCACCACTATAACACCCTCAAATCGGCCCTATGCAAGTTTTAGCGATTTCCGCCAAACCCGCATAGAAACGATTCAAGGACGCCCACCAGGCACTTTCGTGCGGGTGGAGAACGAAGTAATAACATTACACAACAGTCCTCGATGGGACCCACAGAACAGATAAATATACATCAGCGACTTCCTGAGTCAAGAATACAGATATACAATACAAAGATGCAAAACACCTTGAGAACAGTACGGTGTTCGAATACGGACAAGATGCAAATGGGGCTAAGAGCCCTGAAGAATAACCAATGGCGTCCATAACCCTGCCCAGGCCAAGCCAGAAGGGTAACCCTGCTAACGACGGCGATCTCAAACCTGCTAAAACAAAAGGGGTGCCGACAAAGGGCAAAGGAAAAAGAGGAGCGTCAGTACTGAGGCCAGTACACGGCGAGGCTAGAATTCGGCGGCGCTCGCCTACATAGGTATGGTGGGCTGAAGCGGCAGCGCAGCGGCACTAAACAACCTATAGAGACTCGATACAACTGGCGGTTGTCAGAGAGGGATAAGAAAGACCTATTCGGATCCATCCTGAAGCTAACACCAAACAAACCCATCCTGGTATTCCCCCTCGAGACCAAACGAGGAGGTCAAACCGAGGAACTCACACAGTTGGCAGTTTTATTCATTCCATTATGGTTGAAGCACTTACCAGTCAGATATAGTTAGCGTGGACCGTCCTGATAGCATAAGTAGTGGGCAGTTTAATTACCATTATGTTGTAGTTGGAACATTTACTAGTCAGATATAATTGTCCTGAGGAATCCCAAAACCCAACAGTTGTTGACACTTTTATCACATTCCATTGGAGTTACAATACTTACTAGGCATATAGCATGTCACAAAACAACCCAGATCCACCAGCTGTTGGCATTTTTAATATCCATTCCGTTATACTTGAGCTGATTACTAGTCACATATTAACGCAAATTTATAGCACTACTTTCTTATGCTTGTCTATGATCGAGATACTGTGCTCCAAGTCGTCCATAACCGCGGACACGGCTTTCAGAAAGTTTTACCCTGCAGGGGTGCACAAATAGCAACACACACTCGATCAACCTCGGAAAAACCAACTCAAAACCCAACGAGGCATTCACGAAAAAGCGATCATAGGATTTAGAAATATTTCAGGGGGCCACCCCACTAAGCTACCCGCAACGAAGTTGGCCGGCTCCGGAACGTACCCAGGGTTTGCGACAACGGCTGTAAACGATTGGGAACCCGAAAGTGTGACTGGGCTTGTCGATACCGCGAAAATGTGGCGCGGTCCAAAACAGTACAGGTGCTTCACGCACAATCTTAAATAAAGAAGTAACATGGCATAGGTACAGGATAGTAATAAAGCCCCAAACTACTTTGTGGCCCCAAGAAATAGAAATGAATCAAGCTCTGGCTCAGGGGGGTCCATAAGGCCTCCCGGATGTGGATAGTGCGAAAAATCAAGGAACAGGTATCAAGTACTCGGGGTCCTACGGGACACAAGTGAGCGTAGAAGAACCAAATAACATCTATTGCCCACTGATGCCTCTGCATTAGTTATATCTAGCATTTTAATAGTTGTATTTAAAGTCATGATCATCTCCACCAATAAGCATCTCCACCAATAAACATCTGCCAGCGTACCAACAACTGTGGTACTCGACAACACGAGATCGCACCTGAGCAAGCAACTACGACTCGCAAGAACAGCTATCTACCAAACACAGGTAATAGGAGGTGTCCAAGGCAATATAGAGGCTACACGGGGTATAACTGGTGTACGGAAACTAAAACATCGCGCCACGGGTAGCAATAGATCAACAGGAGGAAATAAAGACTACAAATGCAAAATAGTTAGAAAGGGGAAGAGATGCTCGCCTGGGAAACACTGCCAGAGATTCATATCCGAAGAACTTGCCGATACTCGCATCAACTCATCGGCCTAATCCGCGAAGAAGCAAACACTAGAAGAAACGTCGGATGCAATATTTAATACTACGGCAGAAGATCCGGCATGCTTATGATATGATGTAGATGCGGTGCAATTAGGCAGTATTAAGCGGAAACCGGGTTCCGACAATTAATTAAACGGTTCAAGTTATTCAACACTCCCACAAATTAAATCTTGTGTTATCAGGCGAAACATGGCATCGGTTCGTTACACCAATTTAAATGGAGTCCGGAATAAGACAAAGATATCCTGCATAAACACTCCATATTTAGTTAAGGTGAAACAATATAATGCCCCCAACCCACACAATATGTATGCGGCATGAACAATTTAATATGCAGCAGGTAGATATCATTTATTATAAAAATAGGGTTCTCGGAAAAGGGAATCACATGAGGTTCCGAAGATCTAGGGTTCCGGGGTTCGACGGTCTCGGCGGGATCGATCTTCGAACTCTGGGAAGTAGTTCTCGGTGCTCCGTGAGGTAGATCTTGACGACTCCAGGAGGAAGGCCTTGTCTCCCCGGATCGGTCTCGGCGTCTTTGATCGATGGCAAACTTATCGGATGTCATGGTCTCCGGAAGATCTGGGCATGGGGAACGGTTCTCGTCGGGGTCTTTCGGGTGGCGTCGAGCGATCTGACACGTGCGACCATCTTCTGAACACGGTCACATGGACACGAACAAAACAACATAGCAGAAAGGAACCAGTGGAAAACTACCCCACTCGACACCGTTCGTCAGTAGCAGCGGGCCTGCAGATACGCACCATATCACATGTTACAACAGCAGAGAGACCAAGCTGGGCATAGGGAGCAGAGGGCTCGCGGGCGACAGGACATCACCTGCCCGCAAGGGGAGTGCGCGGGGCGATGGCGATGAACTGCTGGGAGCACGGGATGTCACAGGGAGGGGCGGCGACGGTCGCTGTCGGTCAGCCTCGGCGGCGACGCGCGGAACGAGGTGGGGCCCGATGACGCGCCGGGGAAGCGGGGCCGGAGGTAGGCGGGGAGGAGGCCGAACAGGAGCGGCTCGCGGGCGGCGGGCGCGCCGGGCGCGGTCGACGAGAAGGAGGCGGCTCGGGCTGCAGCGGGGTGAGGCTGAGGTGTTGGGTAAGGGGCTCAGCCCGGATCGGAGGAAGGTGGCACTCGGCGAGGCCGATAGGGGCCCGCGGCGGTGGAGATCTTGGCGAGCGGGGGCGGAGAGGTCGCGGTCGGCAGCGTCGGTAGCTGCAGGCAGAGGAGAGGAGGCGAGGCAGGACACCGCAGCGAGGCGGGCCACTGGCCGGCGGCTGAAGGCGGGCCGGGGAGGAGGCGGTGCTGGCCAGCGAAGGGGAGCCCGCGAGGCGATGGGGTCGCAGGGGCTTGACGAGGAACGAGGAAGGGGCGACGGGGACGACGGCGCTCGGCGGCCGGGGATCTGGCGGGGGTAGAGGGAGACGCGGGGAGACGGCGCGGTAGGTGGGAGGTGAGAGGCGAGGGCGGAGGCGGTGACCGGAGCGGGGGCCGAAGTGGTGGCGGAGCCCGACGGCGACGGAGGAAAAGAGGTCGCGGGCGGCGCGGCGGCCTGCGGTGGGTGAGCGGCCGACGGGGAGCAGAGGCGGTGGCGGAGGGGACGCCGGTGGCGGGGAGGAAGACGCGGGGTGGGGGAGAGAGAGAGAGGGCAGGCGCGGGGCGCGGGGTGCGAGGTGGGCGCGTGGGGATCGAGGCCGGGCGGCTATCGGTCGGGACGTGGTGGTGGGGCCAAGAGCGACGGGGCGGTGGGGGCTGGCGCGGGGTTGCCTGGGGAAAAGGGGCCAGGTGGGGGGTCGCGCGGGGGCGAGCGCCCAGGTGGCGGCGGGGCCACGCGCGAGCGGGAAAAAGTGGTGGCGCGCGCGGGCGAAGAAATTGGTGGCGGGGTGGTGGCGTGCTGCTGCTAGCTGCTGGCGGCTAGGTGGAGGCCAGGTGGCGAGCGGGAGGAGCAGGTGGTGGAACCAGGCGGGCCAGCGCGGCGACGTGTCGTGCTGCGAGTGGAGGAGGTGATGTGGCTGGTTGGTGGAGGAGGGGCGGGTAGGCTAGGTTTAGGTAGAAAAAGGGTTTGGGGAAACTAGGGTAGGTAGAATTTTATCTAGAGGTGGCCGGCTGGGCTTTCGGGCCTGGCTGGCTGCCTCCCAAAATAATTTAAATCTTTTATTTATTAAAAACGAGGCTTTTGCAAACCGTTGGTAGTCAAAACAAAATATTCCGGAGACCCGGGTTTGGTATTTAAATTAAAGACATGGCATTTAGAAAGCAAAAACAGTCTTTTCGAAAATAGTTTTAGACAAACAAATGCAAGATGACATGACGATGCTCAAATGCAAGGTGGCATGATGACAGGAGCATGCGATCATGACGATGCAATGCACAAAAACAACGCGATTTTCTAGTAGTGGTTTTGCGGGGCGCCACAATTCGACACCACTAACAAAGGATCTCGCCCTCGAGATCCGCCTCATGGTACCGGGAAGAAGGTCGGCGATCTGAATCTTCTCGCTTCGTTTAGATCCTCGCGACACCACTAACAAGAGGTCCTTGTCCGTGATCGTCGAGAGAACACTTCGGGAACAAAAAGGCGAAGATAGAGGTATCAACAAATAAAGCCACCTCTAACTTCCGTGGACGGAGTAAAATTGCTAGATCCACCGATTCAACGTACAAAACGAATGATAAGAGTAGTGGTATGGTAGCTACTCCATCCCGCACTCAAAGCATTACTTTGCACATGAATAGGAGAATTATGCAACCAACTCTCGGAATTAGACTGAAGATCTTGCCAAGCGAGATTCGGAAACAAAGAAGGAATGCAGACTCTGCATCGGATCTGGCGTAGAGGATGTCGTCGCGTCGGAAAACACCGGAAGGCACAAACAAGGAACAAAGAATGGTACCACAGATAAAGGATCACTCAGATAGCATGAAGTCTGGAGGTAGAAACACCGTTGCCAAAAGAGGAAGCAAAACCCTGAAGGTACGACGGAAAACCCACCCACGAGAAATCCTGGACTAGAAGAAGGTAAGAGAGTAGATTTAAAACACGCAGAGGTAAGAGGAGAACAGCAGAGGGGTAAGGAGAAAAATTAGACCTAATCAAATCTATCCAACCGATTTTGCAAAATAATTTTGACACTCTACTTCGGCCGTTAGCTAGGTTATCCTATAGGCTGGACTTGTGGGGTATCGCAACTGCTGGGCTCTGATACCACTCCGTAACACCCTCAAATCGACCCTATGCAAGTTTTAGCGATTTCCGCCAAACCAGCATAGAAACGATTCAAGGACGCCCACCAGGCACTTTCGTGCGGGTGGAAAACGAAGTAATGACATTACACAACAGTCCTCGATGGGACCCACAGAACAGATATATATACATCAGCGACTTCCTGAGTCAAGAATACAGATATACAATACAAAGATCCAAAACACCTTGAGAACAGTACGGCGTTCGAATACATACAAGATGCAAATGGGGCTAAGAGCCCTGAAGAATAACCAATGGCGTCCATAACCCTGCCTAGGCCAAGCCGGAAGGGTAACCCTGCTAACGATGGCGATCTCAAACCTGCTAAAACAAAAGGGGTGCCGACAAAGGGCAAAGGAAAAAGAGGAGCGTCAGTACTGAGGCCAGTACACGGCGAGGCTAGAATTCGGCGGCGCTCGCCTACATAGGTATGGTGGGCTGAAGCAGCAGCGCAGCGGCACTAAACAACCTATAGAGACTCGATACAACTGGCGGTTGTCAGAGAGGGATAAGAAAGACCAATTCGGATCCATCCTGAAGCTAACACCAAACAAACCCATCCTGGTATTCCCCCTCGAGACCAAACGAGGAAGTCAAACCGAGGAACTCGCACAGTTGGCTGTTTTATTCATTCCATTATGGTTGAAGCACTTACCAGTCAGATATAGTTAGCGTGGACCGTCCTGATAGCATAAGTAGTGGGCAGTTTAATTACCATTATGTTGTAGTTGGAACATTTACTAGTCAGATATAATTGTCCTGAGGAATCCCAAAACCCAACAGTTGTTGACACTTTTATCACATTCCATTGGAGTTGCAATACTTACTAGGCATATAGCATGTCACAAAACAACCCAGATCCACCAGCTGTTGGCATTTTTAATATCCATTCCGTTATACTTGAGCTGATTAGTAGTCACATATTAAGTCAAATTTATAGCACTACTTTAGTTATGCTTGTCTATGATCGAGATACTGTGCTCCAAGTCATCCATAACCGCGGACACGGCTTTCAGAAAGTTTTACCCTGTAGGGGTGCACAAATAGCAACACACACTCGATTAACCTCGGAAAAACCAACTCAAAACCCAACGAGGCATTCACGACAAAGCGATCACAGGGTTCAGAAATATTTCAGGGGGCCACCCCACTAAGCTACCCGCAACGAAGTTGGCCGGCTCCGGAACGGACCCAGGGTTTGTGACAACGGCTGTAAACGACTGGGAACCCGAAAGTGTGACTGGGCTTGTCGATACCACGAAAACGTGGCGCGGTCCAAAACAGTACAGGTGCTCCACGCACAATCTTAAATAAAGCAGTAACATGGCATAGGTACAGGATAGTAATAAAGCCCCAAACTACTTTGTGGCCCCAAGAAATAGAAATGAATCAAGTTCTGGCTCAGGGGGGTCCATAAGGCCTCCCGGATGTGGATAGTGCGAAAAATCAAAGAACAGGTATCAAGTACTCGGGGTCCTACGGGACAAAAGTGAGCGTGGAAGAACCAAATAACATCTATTGCCCACTGATGCCTCTGCATTAATTATATCTAGCATTTTAATAGTTGTATTTAAAGTCATGATCATCTCCACCAATAAGCATATCCACCAATAAACATCTGCCAGCGTACCAACAACTGTGGTACTCGACAACACGAGATCGCACCTGAGCAAGCAACTACGACTCGCAAGGCCAGCTATCTACCAAACACAGGTAATAGGAGGTGTCCAAGGCAATATAGAGGCTGCACGGGATATAACTGGTGTACGGAAACTAAAGCATCGCGACACGGGTAGCAATAGATAAACAGGAGGAAATAAAGACTATAAATGCAAAATAGGTAGAAAGGGGAAGAGATGCTCGCCTGGGAAACACTGCCGGAGATTCATATCCGAAGAACTTGCCGATACTCGCATCAACTCATTGGCCTAATCCGCGAAGAAGCAAACACTAGAAGAAACGTCGGATGCAATATTTAATACTACGGCAGAAGATCCGGCATGCTTATGATATGATGCAGATGCGGTGCAATTAGGCAGTATTAAGCAGAAACCGGGTTTCGAAAATTAATTAAACGGTTCAAGTTATTCAACACTCCCGCAAAGTAAATCTTGTTTTATCAGGCGAAACATGGCATCGGTTCGTTACACCAATTTAAATGGAGTCCGGAATAAGACAAAGATATCCCGCATAAACACTCCATATTTAGTTAAGGTGAAACAATATAATGCCCCCAACCCACACAATATGTATGCGGCATGAACAATTTAATATGCAGCAGGTAGATATCATTTATTATAAAAATAGGGTTCTCGGAAAAGGGAATCACATGAGGTTCCGAAGATCTAGGGTTCCGGGGTTCGACAGTCTCGGCGGGATCGATCTTCGAACTCTGGGAAGTAGTTCTCGGTGCTCCGTGAGGTAGATCTTGACGACTCCAGGAGGAAGGCCTTGTCTCCCCGGATCGGTCTCGGCGTCTTTGATCGATGGCGAACTTATCGGATGTCATGGTCTCCGGAAGATCTGGGCATGGGGAACGGTTCTCGTCGGGGTCTTTCGGGTGGCGTCGAGCGATCTGACACGTGCGACCATCTTCTAAACACGGTCACATGGACACGAACAAAACAACATAGCAGAAAGGAACCAGTGGAAAACTACCCTACTCGACACCGTTCGTCAGTAGCAGCGGGCCTGCAGATACGCACCATATCACATGTTACAACAACAGAGAGACCAAGCTGGGCATAGGGAGCAGAGGGCTCGCGGGCGACGGGACATCACCTGCCCGCAAGGGCGAGAGCGCGGGGCGATGGCGATGCACTGCTGGGAGCACGGGATGTCACAGGAAGGGGCGGCGATGGTCGCTATCGGTCAGCCTCGGCGGCGACGCGCGGAACGAGGTGGGGCCCGACGACGCGCCGGGGAAGCGGGGCCGGAGGTAGGCGGGGAGGAGGCCGAACAGGAGCGGCTCGCGGGCGGCGGGCGCGCTGGGCGCGGTCGACGAGAAGGAGGCGGCTCGGGCTGCAGCGGGGTGAGGCCGAGGTGCTGGGTAAGGGGCTCGGCCCGGATCGGAGGAAGGCGGCGCTCGGCGAGGCCGATAGGGGCCGCTGCGGCGGAGATCTTGGCGAGCGGGGGAGGAGAGGTCGCGGTCGGCAGCGTCGGTAGCTGCAGGCAGAGGAGAGGAGGCGAGGCAGGACACCGCGGCGAGGCGGGCCACTGGCCGGCGGCCGAAGGCGGGACGGGGAGGAGGCGGTGCGGGCCAGCGAAGGGGAGCCCGCGAGGCGACGGGGTCACAGGGGCTTGACGTGGAACGAGGAACGAGGAAGGGGCGACGGGGACGACGGCGCTCGGTGGCCGGGGATCTGGCGGGGGTAGAGGGAGACGCGGGGAGACGACGCGGGGAGGTGAGAGGCGAGGGCGGAGGCGGTGACCGGAGCGGGGGCCGAAGTGGTGGCGGAGCCCGACGGCGACGGAGGAAAAGAGGTCACGGGCGGCGCGGCGGCCTGCGGTAGGTGAGCGGCCGACGGGGAGCAGAGGCGATGGAGGAGGGGACGCCGGCGGCGGGGAGGAAGACGCGGGGGGGAGAGAGAGGGAGGGCAGGCGCGGGGCGCGGGGTGCGAGGTGGGCGCGTGGGGATCGAGGCCGGGCGGCTGTCGGTCGGGACGTGGTGGTGGGGCCAGGTGCGACGGGGCGGTGGGGGCTGGCGCGGGGTGGCCTGGGGAAAAGGGGCCAGGTGGGGGGGTCGCGCGGGGGCGGGCGCCCAGGTGGCGGCGGGGCAACGCGCGAGCGGGAAAAAGTGGCGGCGCGCGCGCGGGCGAAGAAATTGGTGGCGGGGTGGTGGCGTGTTGCTGCTAGCTGCGGGCGGCTGGGTCGAGGCCAGGTGGCGAGCGGGAGGAGCAGGTGGTGGAACCGGGCGGGCCAGCGCGGCGACGTGTCGCGCTGCGAGTGGAGGAGGTGATGTGGCTGGTTGGTGGAGGAGGGGCGGGTAGGCTAGGTTTAGGTAGAAAAAGGGTTTGGGGAAACTAGGGTAGGTAGAATTTTATCTGGAGGTGGTCGGCTGGGCTTTCGGGCCTGGCTGGCTGCCTCCCAAAATAATTTAAATCTTTTATTTATTAAAAACGAGGCTTTTGCAAACCGTTGGTAGTCAAAACAAAATATTCCGGAGACCCGGGTTTGGTATTTAAATTAAAGACATGGCATTTAGAAAGCAAAAACAGTCTTCTCGAAAATAGTTTTAGACAAACAAATGCAAGATGACATGACGATGCTCAAATGCAAGGTGGCATGATGACAGGAGCATGCGATCATGACGATGCAATGCACAAAAACAACGCGATTTTCTAGTAGTGGTTTTGCGGGGCGCCATAACCACGCTCCCACTGAAACCAAACGGCCAGCAAAAACACAGGTGCACATGATCGAATTCCTTCTGATCCAGCAAACTCCAGGCATATGCGCCCATGGGAGTTCGTCGGCGGAGCCTTCCGGAACCATACACTCCGGCCAGATCCATGGAGACACGCATCAGGTAGATCTTTGTCTTGGTGCGAGAGAGATCCGAGGACTACCCCCTTTATTGAAACCGAGCCAGCAGTCCCCACGCTACCCGCCGAAAACTAGCAGGATCCGCCGCATAGCGGCAAAATCGCCCGGCCGACCACTCCGACAGAGAAGGAAGTCACCTCCACCATGCCAGGGGCAGTAGCCCCAAGCGCCCTAGCGTCGCGAGCATGACCCGGAGATCCTGGACGGCGGCATCGGCGACGAACAGAATAGATCTCGGCCCGAAGGCACGGATTCCCACCACCGCGTGCAGCCATCTGGGCCAAGGACCCCCAGCCGCCGCCAGCCACGACGCCACCGCCGAACCAGCGCGGGCGCGGACGCCGCCGCCGCCACGCTAGATCGCGGCCAGGGTCACCGCCACCGCCGCCACGCCGCCAGATCTTTGCCCGGCGACGCCCCGGGCGGCGGCGACGGGCGGGAGATTCACGAGGGAGAGGTCGGCCGGGGAGGAGGGAGGCCCGCCCGGCGCGGCGCGGCGCCGCCGCACGGGTGCGGGAGAGGGGTCTACAACGCTATATAACTGCAGGAAAAGAAAATCATTTCAAACAACAAATCATAGAGTAATACTTCCAATTTCCACATTATAAATATATAATTGCAGGACCCACATTCATAAACAGGGTGACATCAATATCTAACGTAAACAGATAACAAGTTGCACACAAAGCGTAGTTGCAAAAAATTAGTAGAAAGTGAGGTGAAAGTTCAGATATTTCCAAATATATATAGCATGTTCTCTCACATGTAACCCACATGGGGGACCTAACAAGTGTCTACAACAATTAGTAACTGAAGCGAATAGATTAAGTGGCGTGATATGTTGATATAACTAGATAGACAGTACACACTGAAGGCCAACATACACATTCTCCACGGCTAATAACCATTGTTCAAAGCCACAGAGCAAATACACCGGAAAACCAACAGATAAAAAAACTTAAATGAAATAGACACGAGACTTATCCATGTCACTGCTCTGAAAGCAGAAGATCCACCACTTATTCAACACCTGAATTCTACAAAGGCGCCTAGCAATGCCAGCTTAGCAAATATGAAGCTTCTGAGTTCTACTTACCATCTGACGGCCATTCAGCAAAACAAGGAATATAAGGTGGAAATGGGAGATGGTAGTATTCTTCAATGCTGCAGATGGCATGCACTTTCTGGTTGTCCATATTGTACGAGACAAGCATCCTCATCATGCTGTCGATAAGGAAAATCACATTGCATTCTGGATGAATTGCTATCAATGAACAGACCTCACCCCGGCTGTGGCAATGCCTCCCAAACAGTTGTGGAACGTTAGCAGTATGCATTAGGGTCCACTGTCTTGTACCATAATGTGGCGAAGTCACGGAGGAACAGGAGTTCGGGGTCGACGAGAGGCCGGCCTTTCCCGGACAAATTGACAAAGCTGACGCGGTTGTCGCGGCCGTCGCGCTCCTTGCGAGCATGGCAGAAGAATCCTGATAGGGTCTGCGGTGACCTCTTGCGGAGGTCGGGGTCAGAGCAGAGGGCGTGCCATGACTGCGAAACGCACTTGAAACAGCAGAGCGACCAGTAGGGCACCCGCGCCATGATCTCCACGAGGAGGTTGTCGGGGAGCCTCACGGCGGGCTGCTTCTTCTTCCTGGACCTCCTCGCCATCCTGAAATGATGGAGATCGAACCTGTAAACTGCCGTGCAGTTTGGCTTGGGTCAACGATTAGAGAAGGAAGCGGAGAGAAGCAAACCTCGAGTGCTTGAGGACGCCGTAGAATGGTAGCGGCGGCGGCGGAAGTGGAAGCCGCGGGTTGATTTGAGGACTCCCACGATGGTTTTTCTTCTTCTTTATTTTAGGAGAACACATATAAGCAAGCAAGCTGTCTGATTAAAAACCTCCCCGTCCCCTTAGGTACCCTGATAAGAAAAGAGTGCGTCGAAAACTTGCTGTCCCAATCAACATACGGTTACATCGTTTATCAGAGTCTAGCAGAAATCTAGAGGGTTCATCGACCCACTTACAAGATTGCTTATTGAGAGAACTAAATTTCGCTACCTCATGAGCCGCTTTGTTTGCTTCCCTTGGACAGTGCTTAAAGGTCACTTTGTCAATTGGAGGCTTCAATGACTGAGCTCCATTGGAGGCTTCAATAACTTCCAACGAATCAGACTCGGCAATAATATTATTACAGCCCATAGAGCTTGCTAGGGCTAACCCTTCTCGCATTGCAGTTGCTTTAGAAAGCATAGACGAACCTGCATTAGTAGGAGACACTTTGCAACAATAAAGTTACCCTGGTAATCACAAATAACCGTTGCCGCTGCCCCTTCATTTGCTTCCAGGTAGAATGAAGCATCCACATTCACCTTAACTTGTCGAGGCTCTGGCTTGATTCAACTATCTGAGACAGAAGATATCTGACGATGAGTAGCCACAGCATTGGCTGTAATGGACAGGATTGATAGCATACACTTTAACGGAGGCGGGATATCTTCATTACGTGTCCGGCGACGACGAAGCCACCACAAGTATCGGCAGGTAACAGAAACAAGTTCTTGTAAGTTAATATGAATATACCCAGGTACTGGTTGGATCTCCTGTCGAAGTAAGTGTTCGATAACGGCAGAACCAGCTCTGTCCACTTGGAGGGCATCCTCTATTATTCCATAAATAACTAGTCTGCTCCACATATCTTCTGCTGGTTGGCATCGGAAGCAAAGATGTGTTATATCTTCCGCGGCTAGATTATACATGGGGCATGACCCATTATTACCCACATGCCGATTAGCCAAAATAGACTTTAGAGGTAAAATACCATGTAAAGCTCACCACACAATTTTTTTAACTTTGCTAGGTATATTGAGCTTCCAAAGAATTTTCCAACCCGGATTAGTCGCTGAGCTCCTAGGTAAAGCCAGCTGAGAAGCTCTCGGCCCAAATTGATGTTTCCATTGGAGGTGATATCCAGATTGAATAGCATACCGGCCATTCTTGGTGAAGTGCCATGCTATAAAATCACTGAACCCTTGCGTATTGATTGAAATTTGTAATATGCGGCCCACATCAACTGTGTTGAAAATACTTTCCAGAAGTTGAGAATCCCCTGTACCCGAGTATGGAAAAATTAGCTCGCTAACTTTTGTAATTACTACATTACCTCGAGGGGTCAAGATCTTCCGATCCGGGCTCGACAGAATCCATGGACAGACGTTGATGGATTCTCCATCCCCTACTCTCCAAATTGTACCTCTCTTGAGCGTTGGTAGTACGGCATGGATGTTTCTCCATGTATATGAAGACCCAGATTTAGGGCCTTCCTTGAGTAAATCACCATCTGGGTAGTACTTTGCCCGGAGAACACGAGCACATAATGAATTAGGTTAAGTTATTAATCTCCAGCCTTATTTTGCAAGCATCGCAAGGTTGAGAGATTGTAAATCTCTAAAACTCATGCCACCATAACACTTGGGATTACACAGTTTTCACCATGCTAACCAATGTATTTTGTTACTGTTTTCATCGTCTCCCCACCAAAAATGTAAGATAGCATCCATCATCCGTTTGTTCACATTTTTTGAAATTTGGAATACTAACATGGCATAAACTAGAATAGCCTAGGCAACAGCCTTAAGCAAGATTTTCTTACCCCCAATGGACAGTTGTTTCTCTTTCTAGCCATTAATTCTCTGAATTATTCTCTCCACAAAATGTAGGAAGCAGTCACTTCTATCAGCTGCCACAATGGCAGGTAGGCCTAGGTACTTATCAGAAATAGCTTCAGTATCAATATGCAGAGTTTGACAAATATCAGCTCTAATCAACACATGAGTATTAGGAGAGAAGTAAATACTCGACTTTGCCAAACTAACCAACTGTCCAGAATTTGCACAATAGGTATCAAACACTTGTTGTAAGGAAGTTGCATTAGTCATATCAGATTTCATGAGAATAAGAGAAACATCAGCAAATAAAAGATGTGAAACTAATGGTGCATTCCTGCACACTCTTACCCTATCGATGCCACCAACTTCTTCTTCATACATCAAGAGACTAGGCAAACCTTCTGCACAGATCAGGAACAAATAGGGCGATTGAGGGTCACCCTACCACAATCCCCTAGAAGGGACAAACATATCCGTTTCTTGTGAACTAAATCTTACTTGATACCGAACAGATCTAACACAAGCCATCATCAGATTAATCCACCTTTTAGCAAAACCCAATTTTCTCATCATGTTCTATAGAAAAATCCATTCCACTCGATCATATGCTTTGTGCATATCAAGCTTAACAACAAAGTAGCTAGATGAACTATTTTTAATTGAGTGTACACACTCATAAGCAATCAGAACATTATCTATAATCAGCCGACCAGGGACAAATGCACTTTGGATAGGAGAGATTACCTCAGAGAGAATGTCCTTTAACCAGATAGCTAACATTTTGGAGATAATTTTGTATATGACGTTGCAGAGGCTTATGGGCCTAAATTGTGTAACCAATTCCGAATCATCAATTTGTGGAATGAGGACCATAGTTGTATCATTCCAACCCGAAGGAATAACTCCAGTATTCCAAGCATTCATCACCTCTTGTGTGATGTCCTCGCCAAAGATACTCCAGATTTTTTTAATAAAACACAGCATGGAGTCCGTTAGGGCCCGGGGCTTTATAGTCCCCAATACCGAAAATAGCTTTTATGACATCATCCGGGCTAAAAGGCCTCAACAATTTCTCGTTCATCTCATCCGTAATCCTGGTTTGAAAAATAATCACGAATTAAAGGTTTTAGTGGCTCCATACCTTCCACCCAATCATCATTGCTATTTTTCAATTTCTTGATAAAAATTTTCTTGCGTCGGGCTGATGCAAAGTTATGGAAGAAGGAAGTATTTTGGTCCCCCGAATAAAGCCAGTTCGCACGTACCCTTTGTAGCCAGTGCACTTCCTCCTGTTCGAGTAGGATCTCAATCAAATTAGCTGATTCCTTTGCCTTTGCTTCATTATTGTTCGAAGGAAATTGGACAGCGAGAGAATCGATCGAGGAAATGAATCAGTTGTATTGATTGATGAAGATTACACATATATATAGGGGTTGAAACGACGTGATTAAGTTGGTTCCCCGGAGGCGATGCTCCAGGAGAATAACCGCTTAATGCCGGTTCCTTTACAAGAAGGGATTAACCCATTAAATAAAGACTAATTAAATTCTAACACTCCCCCTAATCTATGCTTGTCTTCATGAATCTTCATCATCTTTAAATAGTCTCCTCCAAAAACTCTGTTGGGAAAAATGTGAGGAGTTGAATAGGATATGATGTTAAAGCTCCTTCAAACCCATTGGGAAAATAAGGAGAAAATGACACAGCATATAATGATTATTGCCTCTCTTAACTCGATATGAAGTAAATCCATAGAATATAGAGGTCAATAAATATGTCGTTTATACCTTCCTAAAAACCCCGGTAGGGAAACCGGATAGTATGACATATAATCTTATGTTGATATTACCTCATTAAAAACCTTAATGAGAACCTGAATAGTAAACTCATCAAGGGAAAAGAGTGTAATATGATGCTTTGAACAGGTATAGTTCAGGAAGACACTCCCCCTGATTCTTGCAAATCTCGAAGCCGTCGTATACCAATTCCATGAATATATTTCTGGAATGTTGAAATTGGTAGAGACTTCGTAAACAAGTCGGCGAGATTATCGCATGATTTGACTTGCAAGATGTTTATTTCCCCACTCTTCTGTAGTTCATGCGGATAAAACAACTTAGGGACAATATGCTTAGTGATATTGCTCTTGATGTATCCTGTTTGCATCTATGCAACACAAGCCGCATTATCTTCATAGATAATGGTAGGTGATTTGATAGAACCAATTCTACATGACTTTTGTATGTGGTTTATCATTCTGCGAAGCCACACACATTCGCGTGTTGCCTCATATAGTGCAATTATTTCAGAATGATTGGTGGAAGTGGTAACTAGAGTCTGTTTCGAAGACTTCCATGATATAGCAGTTCCACCATGTAGGAACACAAAGCCGGTCTACGATCTGGCATTATGGGGATCAGATAAGTAGCCAACATCAGTGTATCCGATCATACTGGAGTCCAGATTTCTCTGAAACTGAAAGTATAGGCCAAGATCCTTTGTGCCTTGGAGATATCGAAAGACATTCTTGACTCCCAACCAATGGCGTTTGGTGGGAGCTGCGATGTGTCTAGCAAGTAGATTCACTGCAAATGTGAGGTCAGGTCTCGTGCAATTTGCAAGATACGTTAGCGCTCCCGTGGCACTGAGATATGGAACCTCGGGTCCCAACATCTCTTCTCCATCATCCCTTGGCCTGAACGGATCGTTCTCTACGTCTAGAGAACGAACCACCATGGGAGTTTTAGATGAATAGGATTTGTCCATATTGAATTTCTCCAGTATTTTCTTGATATAGGCAGCTTGGTGTACCATTATTCCTGAGGGAAGGTGCTTGAGTTGGAGACCCAAGCAAAATTTGGTTTGACCCAAATCCTTCATCTCAAATTCTGTCTTTAGATGATTGCGTGCTTCATCAATATCTTGTGTGTTGCCAATGATGTTCAGATCATCAACGTACACTAAAATGATGCAAAATCCTGAAGAGGACTTCTTGATGAAGACACATGGGCAGTCATCACTATTTGGGTTACCCTTCTGAAGAAGGAACTCACTAAGTTGGTTGTACCACATCCGTCCTGACTGTTTCAAGCCGTACAAAGACTTGTTCAGTTTTACACAGTACATGTGGCGTTTTGCGCTTGCATCCGGGACAAAGACTCCATCAGGAACCTTCATGTATATGTCTGAATCTAGTGACCCGTAAAGATATGCGGTCACGACATCCATCAACTGAATAGATAGATGATTTTGCACTGCCAAAGATATTAAATATAGAAAAGTGATACCACTCATTACTGGAGAATATGTCTCATTGAAATCAATGTCGGGTCTCTGCGTGAAACCCTGTGCTACGAGCCTTTCCTTGTATCTCACCACCTCATTGTTCTCATTCCGTTTCCGGAGGAAAACCTATTTGAATCCCACAGGGAAAACATTGGGAGGTGCTGGTATTGCTTCAGTGAATACCTTTCATTTGTTAAGCGAGGCTAATTCTGCTTGTATTGCATCCTTCCATTGAGGCCAGTCGGAGCGTTTTTCACACTCAACGATAGTCCTTGGATCATGATCATTGAGAAGGGTATTTGCAATTGTAGTAGAAGAATAAGTGTCGACAATCGTAGACTTACGGTTAAATGATTCTCCAGAATCGATATAGTTGGTGGATATGTCTTGCACCCTTGGTGACTCTTCATGATTTCGCAATGCGCGTGAGTCTGGGCGTTCCGATGTCCTAGCTAGTGTGTGCAAGCTGGAGCTGGGTTGTGGAGGTTGCCCTTCCACTAGGTGTATACGACCCATAAGGTGTTTATCAACGTTGAGTTGACTTGCATTTACTGATTTTGAAGATTTTCTCCTCTCTCTCATTTGCTGCTTGCGAGAAGCAGGTTCTGGATCAGAGGCCGTACTACCCCCCCCTCCTTTTCGGAATGGGGAGTTGAGTGGTTTTAGTTGGTACCTCCACTCTTTCGGGCGTATTTCTGGCCGGAATCAAGGATTTTGTAAGATCAGTAAATGAATCTGGCAGATTATTTGCAAGATATTGCAAATTAATGATTTTCTGAACTTGGAGTTCGGTTTCTTGGGTACATGGATCAGAGGTTGAAATGGCGATAACATTCCAATCAATTTCCAGGCATTCTTTCGGGTACTTGAAATCCCCCCTAATGCCGGAAAATGTTCCTCATCAAATATACAATCAGCGTGACGGGCTGTGAATAGATCCCAGTAAGGGGTCCAGGTACTTAATAATCGACGGTGATTTGTACCCCACATAGATCCCTAGTTTTCTGTGTGGGCCCATAGATGTCCACTGAGGTGGTGAGATCGGGATGTATGTAGCACATCCGAACTTACGCAGATGGGAAATGCTAGGTGGATTTCCATGTACCAATTGCAGAGGGGGAGTACTGTGATATGCAGTAGGTCGCAATTAGATTAAGTCAACAACGTGTAAAAATGCGTGACCCCAACACAAGGTTGGCAAGCTACAATTCATTAACAAAGGTCTTGCAATGAGTTTGATCCTCTTTATTAGAGATTCGGCCAAACCATTTTGAGTATGGACATATGGAACAGAGTACTAAACTTCAATCCCCAAGGCCATGCAATAGTCATTGAAGCCGCTTGAAGAGAATTCTGCAGCATTGTCCATGCAAATTGATTTAATTCGACTTTCTAGATAATGGGCATGTAACTTAATTACTTCCCTCATTATCTTGGCAAATGCATGGTTTTGTGTGGAAAGAAGACACATATGTGACCATCGTGTAGATGCATCAATCAAAACCATTAAATACCTGAATGGTCTAGATAATAGTTGGATAGGACCACAAATATCACCTTGAATTCGCTCAAGAAACTAAAGTGGTTCAACTTGTATTTTGAGGTGCGAAGGCCTCAAAATTAGCTTCCCCGTGGCACATGATGTACACACAAAGTCTGATGACTGAGGAAATTTTGACACTTGCAAATTGTGACCAATGGAATTGCTAGTAATCTTCCTCATCATCCCGATGCCGGGATGGCCTAGGCGATCATGCCAAGTTTGGAATGCATCAACATTCTGGAAGATTACCTTGTAAGCAACATGTTCTACGGGTTTGATGTACGTATAGTACAGTCCAGACGACAGAGAAGGAATTTTTTCAAGTACTTGCTTGCCATATCCGTAATCTTTTATAAAGAGTAGATACTCTTCTTTGTTGTCTTCATGGGTTTCAATATGAAAACCATTCTTACGGATATCTCGATAACTGATTAAGGTATGTGACGAATCGGGATACAACAAGGCATCCTCAATTGTCACTTGTGTAGCGTTTGGGAGGATAAATATGGCACGTCCAGTGCCAACAATTACCCTATCACGTCCAACGATAGTCAAAATATCTCCATTCATTTTTTTCAGAGTCTGAAAATATTTCAACTCCCTTAGTATGGAGTTTGTGGTAGCACTGTCCACAAGGCATAATTCCTCTTCCATCGGATTGTCCCCGTAGAGATCTCTTTTCTTGTCAATCTCGCCGGAATCGTTCGCTGGGAGAGCGAAAGTGCTTGATAACGTGTTCGAAGGAAATTGGACAGCGAGAGAATCGATCGAGGAAATGAATCAGTTGTATTGATTGATGAAGATTACACATATAGATAGGGGTTGAAACGACGTGATTAAGTCGGTTCCCTGGAGGCGACGCTCTAGGAGAATAACCGCTTAATGACGGTTCCTTTACAAGCAGGGATTAACCCATTTAATTAAAAACTAATTAAATTCTAACAATTATCATCTGTCATAAGGCCAGTCATAGCTTTATCAAGTTCTTTCTGAGCCTTTCTAATACGGTGTTTCGGCTTCTTAAGAACTTGCGCGTCCCATGCGTGCAAAGCTGTATGCATATGATTTAGTCTTTCGAGAACTCTGCCCGACGTCGCAGTCCCGGCAGCTTCCCATGCACGAGTCACTTCTTCATTGAATCATTTTTCCTTTTAGCCACTTGCCTTCAAATCTTTTCGGTCCACTATTCCACGGACCTAGATCAGATGGAATGTCGGTATCTAGGAGTAACGGCGCCCTGTGGTCTGAGCGGGTATACTCTAGGTGAGTAAGATTTGCATTGGGGTCGGGTGCATGGTAAACCAATCGCCATTAGCAACTCCACAGCCCAGCCGTTCTCTTATTTGTCCTCTTTTCCAAGTAAAAAATATCACCAGTATAACCAATATCTTCCAACCCACAATCCGTCAGTGTGTCATGGAAGGCCTGCAAGCTTCGTTGATGCCTCGGATTACCTACTTCCTTTTCATGAAAAAAAAGAATTTCGTTAAAATCTCCTAGTATAATCCAAGGAAGGTTGGAATTATTTCTCAGTTCTCTGATTTTATCCCAGGTCTTGTACTTGTCTTCCCATCTAGGCTCCCCATAAATTCCCGTGAACCTCCAAATTTTATCTGGCGATCTTTACATCGATATATTTTGGGGCTGAGAAGATTAACTGAATATTAATCTCGTTTTTTCCAGAATAGTAACACACCACCACTTCTTCCATCATTTGGGTTAACAATTTTGCAGTCCAATTTAGTTTCCTTCTAAGACAATCTGCCGGATAGGTAACGAGGTGTGTCTCTGACAAAAACATAACCTCGGGGTTTCACTGCTTTCGAAGATCCGAAAGAGCACGAATTGTTGGGGCGTTCCCCGAACCCTGGCAGTTCAGGCCTAATACCCTCATTGCGACCGGACGAACTCCTCGCGGGAGCCCGTTGATCCTAGTGGAGGGGAGTCAGCTCCATCCTTCTTAGAGAGTTTATTACGCTCAGTTTCAGCCACCTCTGCTTTTTCTTGTTGTTCATCAGTCATCATAGGAGTTAGCCCAGCTTCAGGATTAATATTACTGACCAATGGTAACTCCAACGCCAATCTTCTTATAGCACTAGAATCAGTGCTATCATGCTCATCCATTACTGTATCAGACCTCTTGACTGGGATTGTACCTGTGTCTGCAATTTCCTCCTCGCGTCGATTAACAGCATTGAATTTCCAGCTTGTATTCATGGTTGCAGCTCCAGGGCCACGGCCACGCCCAAAACCATAGTCCTGACCTCTTCCTCCTTGTCCGTTCCGGACAGAGCGACCAGATCGTCCACCCCCGCGTGCACCTCCAAAGCTTCGGCCATGTCAGGAATCCCAATCAGCTTTTAACCATTCACCCATTTCAATTTGTCTTCCTCAAACTCTCATGTCCCGCACTCCAGGTGAGAGTGCCCTACCATACCACACGGCCCACAGAACCGCGACATCTTCTCAAACTTTATTTGATAAATTTCTCGTTGACCTGCACAGGACAGAGACACAAACCGAGCTAATGGAATTCGCACATCCAGCCTCACACGAGCTCTAACAAAATTATCTGCACCTTGAACATCAGTTTGGACCTCTGACACCTTCCCCACCTTCTTTTCTATCAATTTTTTGATTAGTGGCTTATTTCTATACCCAACTAGGAGCTTATGGATCTGAATCCAAGTGGAGAAGAAATTAAGATCAGTGTTCTCTGGATTGCTAAACCCGTCATACTACTCAATACAGACCACCGATTGACGAAACAACCAATGACCTCCTTTTTCTACCTTCAGCCAATCTCCGAGACAGAAACATTACACGGTGAACAAATTACCTTCGAGATGCTGAAATTGTATGTCACGTGCGGGGCTCCATGCTACCTTCATATGTTGTTCGAAGGTTTGGGGGCTAAAAAAATGGTAGTGTGTACCCTAGCCAGAGCCATCCACTTCAGACCTTGTTTCAGTACTTCTTATTCCTCCTCAAAAATTAGATCATAGAATTTATTATCTTCTATCCCTAGTCTTTGCAGCATAGCGTCTATGTGTTCTTCCTTCTTTCCCCTAGAGCCACCCACGTTACTTGACGAACTCAAACCCGTTGTCTCCATGATGGAGCCTCCAGAGAAACTGAAACCCTAGGCGAGCCCAGGGTCTCGATCTTGAGACGAACACAGAGGGGGCCCCGATTCGCTACCACGATGGTGCACGGACTCGAATCGAGGGAGAGATTAACTCCACACCGGAGAGAGATCGGCGGCAGAGTCTTGAAACTCTAGTCGCCTCCAGAGGCTCTAGGTTGGTTCGCTATGATTGGCCTTCTCTGTCTATGACTCCCACGATGGTTGATGTTGAATCGCTTCAAGTTAGCCCCATTAATGAATTAAGGTCATAATTTAACACGACCTAATTTTTTTTGGTCGTGTCCTAAACACCCCTCTTCCCCTGGTGATGTATATTTGGGTCATGCGAGCGTGTCGTGGGGAAACTTCACGCGCACTTCCCGACGCCGCCCACCAGTGTCCTCCAACCACCGTCGTCCACCAAAAACACCGCTTCATTGCCGCCACGTGCCTCTCATCCTCATCCTCATCCTCCTCCGCCCCTTCCCTCTGTCGGCCATGGCCCTCGCCGTCCCGCCGCCAGTCTGATTCGGGCCTCTGCCACCGCGTGGTGCAGCGCGAATTGGAATCACCGCTCGACCTCCGTTGGTGTTCCAATCCCGTGACAGTTTAGGCTACACCAATTCATTGGTCCCGGTGGTCGTCCTCGAGTGACGCCGCCGATGATGACGGTGAGTCTTCTGAAGCATTAGTACCAGTTTTACGAGATTTAGACCTGTCTTTGGCCTTCACATATGTAGGTGGAGGAGGTGGAATATGTGGTTCTTCTCCTAGAGCTGGAGGTTTCTTCCCATCCTCCATAGTTTCCTCCGTGGGATTCAACATGTCCAACAATCTCCGGACACTGTTATCCCAGCATCTTGCATGTTAACATCAACCAGGGGTTTAATCGGGCTTGACCCTGTATCAGTGAGCTCATCATCCTTCTCTAGTTCGGCCTCAGTAGAAGATATCTTGTTGGATCCATGTTATATTTTCCCCCTCTACCAGCAAAACCACCGCGCGTAGGAGGCCTAGTTGTTGGGGGCATAGGAGCCTGCATAGGCTGGTTAGCACGCCGAGTAGACAACATCCATGTACTGTAATGCAACCGTTTATCCTCACATGCCCCATCTCCACATTCCTCATGGTCATACCCCATCAAACTGCAATGCTTCCAGAAGAAAGGCATCTTCTCGTGTTTCACTAGCAGCCGCCTTCTACCTTTCGGTAGAGATAACGACACAAAGCGTATGAGTGGTTTATTTATGTCCACCCAAACTCTGCTTTCAAAGAACAGTTATGTCCACCCACCCACGAAACGTCCATGGCCCCTGATGGACCTCCTTCTTCCAATCCCCTAGGCATTGCATCTTAAATATGAACAAATTTTCACCGACCTCACAAAACTTAGGATCACGAGACAGATTCCAGATACTCCTCATCTTCTCAAATAGGGCCTCGGAGCTGAAAGAACGGTTAGTTAGAACTTTACCGATCGCCATCCAACGTGCTTCCTTCTGATATTCCTTCGCAACCTCCACACCGACGACCACATCATCCAGCTCGATTAAGGTGAACTCCATTTATTAGGCTTATAGAAATGACGCTATGATTTAGGTGATCAGTGATTGGCTTTTTTTTGGGGGGGATGGCGCTACGATTTAGGTGATTAGTGATTGGCTTGTTTTTATCTTTAACACAATAGTTATGGCTGACAGTAGGAGCACGCACATGTATTGGGCAGCAGTAGGAGAGGGGTCCTGTGGGTATTAATTAGTGTAATTAGTGCTAAATACGAGCTAAACTCATGCAATACCAAAATCCTCCCACCTCCTTGGCACATAAGCATTTAATTTCAGAGAAAAAGCAAATTAGAGAATTAGGAAGAGCAAAATTAGCCCAATGAGGAAGCCGGCCTAGAAATTTTCTATATGTATCCTTTAAATCGGGATAGAGGAAGTACTTTTCTGGTAAGCCTAAATAAACTGAGATTGAGGGAGTAATAATTGTATAATTGATGCCAACGCGGTACATGTGTTTCTCTTGCCAATCGGACCCTTTGCAAATAGTAAGGGAAATAGTAATAGGTTGAATTATTTTGTTGGAATCAATGGCAGCGTCACACGCTGTGTGACATGTTTGGTCGATTTAAATATCTTTATTTCATACAGATTGAGTCACACACAATAAACACCATTCTTCAAACGATCTTTGATAGTAAGAGCTACGCTCAAGGATATAAATTTAAATTATTTCACATCTTAATTTACACAGCCCGTTCACGGCATGGCTCCTTCCTAGTAATATGTAAACCACTTGGCCAGAGAGATCTTCAAGAATCAACCGAAATATTACACAATATATTTAATCCTACAAAAACGATCTATCTAAACTTTCGAGAGGATAGCATTTGACTTCTCTAGATCAAATTCGACCTGCAAGCAATCCGAAATTACTATTAGTGCAATGGCACTGGAGCTAACATAAGAAAAGAAGAAGAAGAAACAATAAGCCCAGTTAACGAAATGAGAAAGTACTCTATGTGAAATGATGCAAGTACATGCCACTGCTCACGAAGAGAATAGCATAACGTTTTGAGTTGTTTATCCATTGATGAATGTCTTTAACACAAATAAAAACAGAATCATGATAACTAGTATAGTCATACGGGTCGATAATAATACTTTCAAAGAAAAACATCTGCATTTCCCGTTCAAATGCTAATCATCTGAAGTATCTGATTCAGCCAATCAATCATCTCATTGGCAAAAATAGAAGGGAAAAATTAGATAGACATTCCAATACTGGTGATGAAGTGCATCAGGTATTCAGAGGATTGATTTTATTATGTAGTAATCTGGGTGCAAATATTGATGGTTAGTTTGTCTTAGAGACGATGATCTTGCATATCACGACTTTTCATATCTAGCATTATTTGCATTTCAGAACAGCAATTGCAATAAATTAGAATAGCATTTCACAAAAGCTAGTTCATAAAAATATGCATAACAACATGAACTGTCATTTCAGTTGAAGCATCAATACTTGAAATGATCAGGTTTAAATTCCACATCATGATGTGTTATCAATGTAACTAAAGAAGGTGAAGGAATTCTGATGTATTGTTTATTTTTATAGATTAATAGTTAGAGCAAGAGTAATTTTGACAAAGGAACAAAGTTATATAATAGGAAAGTATGGACTTTGATAAATATCCATCCCAATTAGTGTTTAGGTTAACAACACTTAGATCGCCATAACATATGATCTTTGAATACAGGGATAGTGTACACAATGAGGGATATCAATAATTCAATGAGATGAATCGACAACCAAACAAGACTAAGCTAAAATTGATGGTTGAGGACCTATTTCTAGATGCTTTTAACTTGAGTGCGCTGACATTAAAAGCATGGTCAAGTGTTCCAGCATGCATGCCAAGAGAATTCTAACTATCCAAAGAGGGATTTTCAGTGTATGGGAAGAACAGAAACAGAGCATTTTACTGTAGTTATTAGGGATTTGATTAGCAGGAGTAATGTTTGTAATCCAAGCATGTTAATTCTACGAAGAAGTATAGTAGGCATACTATAGTTAATAATTGCAGAAAAAGTAAAATCAATCATCATGCTATATTGGTTTCATTAACGAGTGACTAACACACCATATAAGAAGCTAACAGTTAATGTCAACATTTTTGAGCCAGGTTTGGCATGTCTCAGCCACAATAAAATTTACAGAGACAAGGATGCATGTTGGTGGCATTTAGAAAAGTGGCAACATGTTCTTTTAACAGACATTGTGCTAAGCGTCCAATAAGACCTGATAATAAAGTTAATTTGTTTGCAGCTTAGAGCAGAACCGAATCATATGACATGCTGCAAACAGACTAGTAAGTTTCCAAGATACCCCAGGGATCCTAGGATGGAGACTAGAGGCAAGCAAAGGTAATAACACGCACGATCCGAGCATTATCATCTTAGCACTGGACAAGAATCATAGAACCAGCAGAGCTATCCCTATATGCGTCGAATGGGCAGTCAATGAAAACGTTGCTTTTGTTGAGTGTTAACAATACAGTACTAATGGTCTTCCTCATAAATCATAATATGATACTACATATTAAAACATGACAGCAATAAATTTCCCACAAATTGGTTCTATATGACAAAACCTAACTGCTGCCAACAATCACAGAACCATAATCAAGGAACCATGCGTGCTACACATATCAAATATCAAACACGGTGAAAAGAAAAGGATGAAGTAAATCACAGTACAGAACCTTACCGGTCACGAAAGAAGGCACAAGTTGGTGAGACGGGAATCGCGGGCATCAGTGCGTCTTCGACCGGGTCGGCTGCTTCTGGGAAGCCAGCTTGTAGATCCAGAACACCTGCGACGAGAAAGGGGAAAGAAGGCGTAAAAAGGGTCAGGTCAAGCTAGTGGATCGAGGGACGAAGGGGGAAATTAAGGGAGAGGAAACCAAATCGGGGGGCGAGTTGGTCGCGTACGACGGCTAGGACGTGGGCGGCGCCGAGGACGATGACAAACAGTGGTACGGATTCCAGGACGTGGGAGCCGGCCCCCTGCTGCTGCTGCTGCTGAGGCATCGTCGTCGGCGATGAGGAGGAGAGGGTTTCTCTTCTCCTTGGATCGGAAGGAAGGAGAAGACCGACGACTTGGGGAAGCCTTACAGTAACAGTGATGATTGGGCCAGATTGGGCCTTTTTCGGCCAGACTGGGCTCCTTCCTCCCAATTTCTCATGGAAAACGATACTGTTTACCCGGGGATCGTGTGACTCGCGTCCCCCGTTTCCTCGTGCTAACGCGTGTTCGGCCTCGCATGAGACACGGAGGTATATGGGGTCCACCACCGCAATCTTATCCCTAGAACGGGCTCTCCTTTCCATCATTCCTCCGCGATGCCCCCTGCTCCATGGCGCGCCCAGCTGCTTCTTCCCCGGGATTCCACGATGCCCCGCTCCTCCCTCGGCGTGCCCCCTACGTGATGCCCCCGGCTCATCCCTCTATGCCCCGCCCTGCACCTCCCTCGGTGCGCCGGCGGTGACAAACGCTGCTACGCACGGTGGCGGCCGCTGCTACACGCGGAGGTGGAAGCTGCTACACGACGGGGCAACGTTCGGTACACGCAGCGGTGGCGAAGGATGCTACACGCAGCGGAAGCGGCTGCACAGGCGGTGGCGTCCGCTGCTACACGACAGTGTGGCGGCTGCTACACTCCGCAACGCGTCTCTGCTACACCGGCGAGGCGCCTCTGCTACATGGGCGAGGTGCCGCCGCTACAAGGGGCACCGCCGCACCGGCGTTGCTACATCGGCGAGGCGCATCTGCTACATGAGCGAGGCCGTGCTGCTACACGGACAAGGCGCTTCTGCTACATGGGCAAGGCCGCGGTGCTACAAGGGGCACCATCGCACCAGCTTTGCTACACGCGGGCGTCGCCTGTAGCACCCCACTAAAACCACTACTAGAAAATCGTGTGTTATTTTTATTTTGTGCTTGTGCATCATCATGATAACATGCTCATAACATCATACTACATTGCATTTGAGCATCTTCATGTCATCATGCATTTGTTTGTTAAAACTATTTTCTAAAAGCCTATTTTTATTTTCTAGATATCCTCCCCGTCTTTTATTTCAAATCAAAACCCTGGACTCGTCCGGAATATGTTGTTTGTCTAAAAACCTATTTGAAAATGTTTTATTTTAAAAGAAAATAAATAATTAAAATAAAACCTATTTCAAAAACTGGGGAGGCAGCCACCGGTCAGGCCCGAGGCCCGACCAACAGCCAGCCTACTACCCAGATAACCAAAACCCTAGCTACCACACCCCGCCACTACTCACACACCACGCCCCACCCAACCGCCACATCCACCTACCACCTGGCCGACCCATGCCCCGCAATACCGACACGCGCATGCAGCACACGAGCCTAGCCCCATCCCGCCCGCACGCCTCCCTCCTCGGATGATCCCCACCCACCCCCGTTCGAAACCGCATCTCACCTCCTCTCTAGATCGAGCCCGACCCCTCTCGTCCTTCCCCAATAGAGCCACCATCGACGCCTTCCTCTGTTAGCAGTGCGGTACCACTGGCTTGGTCCTGCTCTCCTCCTCCTCAAGCTTGTCCTCTCTAGAAGCAAGCACCACCGCCTCCATCGTCTTGCCCGTCGCCAGCAGTCGCCACCTGCTTACTCAAGATGATGAGCTTGTTGGGGAACCCCAAGTGGAAGGTATGATGAGTATAACAACAAGTTTTCCCTCAGTTATGAAACCAAGGTTATCGAACCAGTGGGAGCAAGGAAACACCTCCAAGGTGTTGTTTCCAACTTGGAATCCTGCACAACACAATCACAGAACTTTGCCCCCAACTCAGTGAGGTTGTCAATCTTACCGGTTTTGCTGAAAACAAAGGATTAAACGTATTGTGTGGAAGATAGTAATAGCTTTGCAGAAAGTAAACAGAAAACAGTAAATAGTTGTAAATTGATGGTAAAAGAAAGGACCGGGACCATAGTTCACTAGTGGTGATTCTCCTTAAGATAGATGACATGTTGGGTGAACAAATTACAGTAGGGCAATTGACAAACATCGAGAAAGCATACATGCATATACTAATCATCTTAACTCCTATGAGATTTGATTGGGCATTACAACATTATACATAGACCATAATCCAACTACATCTATGACTAATAATCCACCTTCAGGTTATCATCTGAACCCCCTCCAGTATTAAGTTGCAAGCAACAGATAATTGCATTAAGCATTGTGTGTAAAGTAAACAATACGATTGTTTTATGAACAAAGGATTGCTATTTTCTCCCTAGTTGCAACAACACATCTAGTACCTTAGAGATTTCTGTCACTTCCCCAGATTACTAGAGGCATGAACCCACTATCGAGCATAAATACTCCCTCTTGGAGTTGCTAGCATCTACTTGGCCAAGATAGCTACTAATAACGGAAAGCATGCAAGATCACAAATAACAAAGACATGATAGAATCAATAATCAATCTGAAATAGCATCTCAATATCTATCGTCCTTGGAAGAAAAGAATGAATCAAAATATTGCTGCTACCCCAAAACTCGGCGCAAAGAACCAACTGGATTGCCCCAGTGGATAAATAAGGAAAAAGAAACAAAAACAGCGATTGGACCCGGCAAAAACAACATGTATGATTACAAATAGATGATCTTGATCATGAACGGAGCTCACAAGATCTAAACATGATAGCACAAAGGAGAAGAACCAACCATCTAGCTACTACATGGACTCGTTGTCCAAGGATGAACTACTCACGCATCACACTGGAGGCAGGCATGGTGATGAAGAAGGCCTCCAGGGTGAATTCTCCCCTCTGGCAGGGTGCTGGGAAGAGCTTCAGATCCCTTCCGATCTAGGGATGGAGATGACGGCGGCTACAGACTCTTTTGTGGAATTTTGATAGGGTATCGGAGACAATATATAGGCGAAAGGGGAGGCCGAGGGGGTGTCCTGGGCGGCCACACCACCCCCTGGCATGGGCTAGGCCTGGTCGCACGTCCAGGTGGTGTGGCCGGCCCCTGGCCCCACTCCGTCTCGTCTTGTGGCTCTGTGTTCCCCTCGGTGAAATATCAACTTCGGCTTTTGTCCCGTCCAATTCCGAGAATATTCATTTTCTGACTTTCTGGAACCAAAAACAGCAGAAAATAGGCAACTGGCACTGCGGTATCTTGTTAATAGGTTAGTTTCATAAAATGTGTAAAAAATACTCCAAAGTGTGGACAAAACATAAGAAGTAGATATAAAATAAGCATAGAACATGAAAAATTATGGATACGTTTGCAACGTATCTACATCCCCAAGCTTAACTCATGCTCGTCCTCGAGTAGGTAAGTGATAAAAAGAAAGAATAATTTTTGAGGTGACATGCACCATCATAAACTTGATCAAAGTATTTGTAACATTGATAGCTGGGATCATAGTACTTTAACATAGCATAAAAGATATAGTTCTAACAATAAGACATATCAACTATTGTTGTAACATGAAAAGGCACAAAAAAAGATTCATGAATAACAATGCTCTGAGAGACATTTTTTGTCACATATAGAAAACATAATGAGAATGGTATTCAGCTTGTCCCTAATAGTGTAGCAAAACATAAATGCATAGGACACCTTCAAAGTCCATAAGGGTGACTAGATACAAGTAGTTTAAGAACAAGCAATATCAAAGTTCTGCATCAATCAACAAGTCTTGGGACAATGCACATTAAACTAAGAATGCTCACTATGCTCTCTCAATAGGTGCATAAAGATAGAAGATGGAGACTCAACATAAAAGCAAAAGAAAGGCCTTCACAGAAGGAAACAGGGATTCAAGTCTCATAAAGAGCTTCCAAAAATTATGGTACTTATTAGCTTTCAGCTATCATTGCCCCTATCATAAGCATCTTTAAATGATTAAGGTTAAAATAAACACAACTAAGAGGATATGCTTGACAAGTTATAAGTTGAAAATGTCATGCCCCGTGCTTATGAGTATCAAACCTCGTGCTACTCAACTTTAGTCACGAGTAAGTTCTTGTCATTGTAAGTACATGTGTATCATAGAGAAACGCCAATGGGGTACCCCTTGCCCCATGATACAGGAGCTATCCCATATCAAAATGATAAGGCAACAGACAATGAGCATCTCAGCGATCTTTTTATTTGCTATTTGCATAGGTTTTTATTTGAGAATGCTTCATAGAATGCTCATTATGGTTATGCTGCAAGTTTCCACCATGATCATGCATGGCTTAGGCTAGCGGCCCAAGCGTTTCTCTAACACACATACAAACTCCATGATCTTACAAGTTCCTCTTTTATTTCACACCACCGGGATCCATAAGCAAAAGAATCATGATATCAACGGAATATAAGTGCAATGTTGAAAGCGTTCCCCATGATACATGGTTTTGCTAACTTCAACTTATAAAGCGCAAGCATATACGCAACAAAGATGGACACAATGGTTCAAGTTTATTAAGTGCAAGAAAGTAAAGTGTGCCATCAAGTTCATGAGAGCTTTAATCACTAATTTTCTCATAACAAGTTTAATTCCGAAGGTAGATAAAAACATGAATATACTTGGAATAGCAAATGCTAATAGGTAGGTATGGTGGACTCTTTGGAATAACTTGGTTTTATTTGGAGTTGGATGCATGATTGGAACGCATGCTTGGTTATGGAGGCTAGAAAAAGACTGGGAGCGACCAACTAAGAGAGCAATAATGGCCATAATCATGCAAAGCGACAAAAATCATTAATTAAAGCATAAAGTGATATTACAAGTCGAAAACTAAAGGATCATCGAGGCTATGGTGACTTGGGATAGTCTTAATATGGTGTGAGCATGCGCCAAGTCAACCCAAATAAAGCATCAAAGGAGAATACCACAATATTATGCTTTAATATGATATAACAACGCATGATTCTTTCAAGGCACATTAAGCAATGTCAATTGTTTATAACATGTCATGCTACAGCAAAAATCACTAAACGTAAAGAGAAAACAATATCAAGTATGACATGACAAAGCATAGGCCAAAGTCAAAAACAAGCTCCTTTTACCACTTAAGCATGAACTTTTCTACTCTTTCCAAATCAAACCAACTTATTTGAAAACTAATGTATGAAAACAGGGGTCCAACCAATTTATTCAAGCAAACCAAGCAAACGAAAACCAAAAACAAAAATAAGACGCTCCAAGAACAACACAACTGTGCATGAAACAATAAAAATGAAGTGTTTGGAAGAAAACCTGAGATTTTTATTGATGAAGAAGGGGATGCCCATCCCCAAGCTTTGACGCTTGTACTTATTGGATATTTCTTGGGGTGACACGCGTGGAATCCCCAATCTTGAGCTTTAGTCCATTCTTCATCTCATTAAATCGTTCTTTTCCTACACCTGAAAATTTCCTTCATACAAAACTTCACACAATCTTCATTAGCAACATTAGTGCACTCAAGATAATAAGTCTTTTGGTTCAGTTTCAAGATAAGTAAAACTTCCATTAGAACACAAGCTACCGTAGCACTTCCTTTAATAAATTTCAAGTGATCAAAGAGAGCTCAAAGAGAAAGAGATTAAGAGGCAAATGCATATAATGGCAGAAATCTGTCAAAACAGACCAGAAGGTAAAAACCAAATTTTTTGAAGACCTTCTGTTGTTGAAATCGAAAAGTGTTGAACTAACTAAAGTTAGATAACAACCTGGGGCATAAGCACAAACAATTATAGCTCAAACCAACATACAGAGATTTTTCAAGAATTTTTACAGCGAAGCATAGAAATCTGTTTCGGGACAACAACTTTCCCAAGCATTACTTCTTTCTCATTAGAGGTTACTTTTGGCAAAAAATCACAAAAAAATGATAAGGAGCGGTTATTACAGAAGTAATAACTCCAAGACACAACTAAAACTTTTGGGTTATCTCCCAATAAGTACTTTTCTTTAACGCCTTTAAGTTAGGCATAAGAAGCAAGCAAAGAATCAAGTATTCTCGAATGAAGAAGCATTAAGAGCAAATTTTATTTTCATAGGAGAAGCAAAAGGGATCTTCTATCTCTTCTTGGGGAAGTGTTCTATACCTTTCTTGAGTGGAAATTGATATTTAATGGTGCCTTATTTCATATCAATAATGATACCAACAGTTCTAAGAAAAGGTCTTACCAAAATAATAGGACAAGAAGCATTGCATTCAACATCCAAAACATAGAAATCAACAGGGACATAGGCATTGTTAACCATAATAAGAACATCATTAATACTCCCCATGAGTTTCTTTTTAGCATTATCATCAAGTGGGACATTTAAATAACAATCTTCCAATGGTGGCAAATCAAGCATTTCATAAATCTTTCTAGGCATAATAGAAACACTACTATCAAGATCACATAAAGCTTTGAGATCAAAATCATTCACTTTCATATTAATGACAGGTTCCCAACCATCTTCTAATTTCATAGAAATAGAAGCTTTATGTTTCATCTTTTCTTCTTTAATTTTTATGAGAGCATTAGTAATGTGTTTTGTAAAAGCCATATTCATAGCACTAGAGATAAGACTTTTAGCAAGCTTTTGTAGGAACATAATTACTTCAGAAATATTGCAACCATCAAGATCAAAATCATAATTATCATCTAAAGTAGTAGAGCTATTGTTTCCCATATTCCAAAGGATTTCAGATTTTTTATTAGAAAAGGTTCCAGTGGGTTTACTAGCTTCAACATTAGTGGTAGTGATAGTAGAAATACTAATATTTCTAGCAATTTCATCTTCTCTTTCCCACTTAGCATGCAATTCAGATAATAGTCTAACATTTTCATCAATTCTTACTTGTATGGCATTAGTAGCAGCAAAGGATTTTCAATAGTTTCAGGTTTAGCAGCCATTTTATTAATCAAAGAGGATTGTGCTTCAGACAAAGATGATATATTTCTTTCAGCATTAGAAAGTTTTAATTGCAAACTAGGAATTTCCCTATTTAAACTCTCAAGTTGATGACTAATATTTTCAAAATAGTAGATTGTTCCTCCATGGTTCTAGTGAATAATTTATTCTGTTCATATTGCATTTGCATGAAGTTTTTAGTGGCTCTTTCAACTTATAAAATTCTCTCTTCACTAGGTATTACAGGTTTACTATGATAACCATAAGTATTATTAGGAGGGTAAGGCCTATAGTTGTTATTACCATAAGCATTGTTGCCAAAATTATTATTTCTAATGAAGTTCACATTAACTTGCTCTTCTTGAGCAACCAAAGAGGCTAAGGGAACATGATTTGGATCAATATGAGCTTTCCCATTAACAAGCATAGACATAATAACATCAATTTTATCACTCAAGGAGGAGGGTTTCCTCAACAGAATTTACCTTCTTACCTTGTGGAGCTCTCTCAGTATGCCATTCAGAATAGTTAACCATCATATTATCCAGAAGCTTTGTTGCAGCACCCAAAGTGATGGTCATAAAGGTACCTCTAGCAGCAGAATCTAGTAGATTTCTTGAAGAATAATTCAGTCCTACATAAAAGGTTTGGATAATCATCCAAGCAGTCAGTCCATAAATGGGACAATTCTTTACCAAAGATTTTATTCTTTCCTAGGCTTGAGCAACATGTTCATTATCAAATTGTTTAAATTTCATTATTTCACTTCTCACATATATAATCTTAGCAGGAGGATAGTATTTTCCAATGAAAGCATCTTTGCATTTAGTCTAAGAATCAATACTATTTCTAGTTAGCGATTGCAACCATTCTTTAGCTTTGCCTCTCAAAGAGAAAGGAAACAATTTAAGCTTAATAATATCTCCATCTATATCCCTATGTTTTTGCATCTCACAAAGTTCAACAAAGTTATTAAGATGAGCAGCAACATCTTCAGTACCAATACCAGAAAATTGTTCTCTTATAACAAGATTAAGCAAGGCAGGTTTAATTTCAAAGAAAGTAGCTTCAGGAACAGGTGGAGCAATAGGTGTGCACATGAAATCATTGTTGTTAGTGCTAGTGAACTCACACAACTTAGTATTTTCAAGAGTAGTCATTTTTTTGTGTTTTTAATAAAGAAAACAAACTAGTACAACTATTTTTTGTGTGTTTTTGATAAAGAAACAAGCAAACAAAGCAGAAATAAACTAAGCAAAACAACAATAACAAAGTAAAGAGATTGGTTATGAGGGACTCCCCTTGTGAGGATGTCCTTGACTCCCTGGCAACGGCGCCAGAAAAAGTCTTGCTTACTCAAGATGATGAGCTCGTTGGGGAACCCCGAGAGGAAGGTATGATGAGTATAGCAACAAGTTTTCCCTCAATTATGAAACCAAGGTTATCAAACCAGTAGGAGCAAGGAAAAACCTCCAAAGTGTTGTTTCCACCTTGGAATCCTGCACAACACAATCATAGAACTTTGCCCCCAACTCAGTGAGGTTGTCAATCTCACCGGTTTTGCTGAAAACAAAGGATTAAACGTACTGTGTGGAAGATAGTAATAGCTTTGCAGAAAGTAAACAGAAAATAGTAAATAGTTGTAGATTGATGGTAAAATAAAGGACCGGGATCCATAGTTCACTAGTGGTGATTCTCCTTAAGATAGATGACATGTTGGGTGAACAAATTACAGCGGGGCAATTGACAAACATCGAGAAAGCATACATGCATATACTAATCATCTTGACTCCTATGAGATTTGATTGGGCATTACAACATTATACATAGACCGTAATCCAACTACATCTATGACTAATAATCCACCTTCAGGTTATCATCCGAACCCCCTCTAGTATTAAGTTGCAAGCAACAGATAATTGCATTAAGCATTGTGTGTAAAGTAAACAATACGATTTGTTCTATGAACAAAGGATTGCTGTTTTCTCCCTAGTAGCAATAGCACATCTAGTACCTTAGATATTCCTGTCACTTCCCTAGATTACTAGAGGCATGAACCTACTATCGAGCATAAATACTCCCTCTTGGAGTTGCTAGCATCTAATTGGCCAAGATAGCTACTAACAACGGAAAGCATGCAAGATCACAAATAACAAAGACATGATAGAATCAATAATCAATCTGAAATAGCATCTCAATATCCATCGGATCCCCGCAAACACAACATGTATGATTACAAATAGATGATCTTGATCATGAGCGGAGCTCACAATATCTAAACATGATAGCACAAAGGAGAAGAACCAACCATCTAGCTACTACATGGACCCATAGTCTAAGGATGAACTACTCACGCATCACACCGAAGGCAGGCATGGTGATGAAGAAGGCCTCCAGGGTGAATTCTCCCCTCCGGCAGGGTGCTGGGAAGAGCTTCAGATCCCTCCCGATCTAGTGATGGAGATGACGGCGGCTATAGACTCTTTTGTGGAATTTTGATTGGGTACTTAGGGTTTCTGTATTGGAGGCAATATATAGGCAAAAGGGGAGGCCGAGGGAGTGCCCTAGGTGGCCACACCACCCCCTGGCGCGGCCAGGACTGGCCGCGCGACCAGATGGTGTGGCTGGCCCCTGGCCCCACTCCGTCTCGTCTTCTGGCTGCGTGTTCCCCTCGGTGAAATATTGACTTTGGCTTTTATCCCGTCCAATTCCGAGAATATTCATTTTCTGACTTCCTGGAACCAAAAATAGCAGAAAATAGGCAACTGGCACTGCGGCATCTTGTTAATAGGTTAGTTCTAGAAAATGTGTAAAAATACTCCAAAGTGTGGACAAAACATAAGAAAGTAGATATAAAACAAGCATGGGACATCAAAAATTATGGATACGTTTGCAACGTATCACCACCACGCTGGCTTCCGTGAGCTGTCGTAGGTGCGACCTCGCCGGCCTCCTCCTCTGTAGACAAGCCCCTCCACCCCTGACATCGCCCTTCTCGTCGCCCTCATGCGAGCTCCATGTCATCGGTCACGAAAACGTCGTCCTCTTCAACCTCATCTACGAGCCCGTGCACCGGCCGCTCCGGTGAACCTCGACGTCCGCCCCGTTGGTTCTCCATCGCCCACCGTGTGCCTCCACCCCTGCCACGTGACCTCGGCCTCTGATAGCTCCGCTCGAGCGCCGCCCTCCCCCTCGCACGCGCTGCAGCATCCCGCTGCCTCGCAGAGCTCTGCCACCAAGCTCGTCCTCTTGCGCGGGTCCGCCTTCATCTGCGCCTATCCGCGCCCTACCGCGCCGGGCCGTGTCCAAGATCTTCTCCTCGTGTTGTTGCGCCAAGCGCCTGCCTTTAGTCATGGAACCCCCATAGCAGTTCAGATCCTCAAAGTTTGGTGGTGAGATAGATGTCCCGAGGTGTTGGTGATGTGGTGTTTTGGTGTAACGGTGCGGCGTCTGCGCGACTTGAAGCTACTCGGTATAGTGTTACAGGAAAGACATGAGGATGCTAACCAAGATCCCTAGTGGACAAGATCGTCACCAAGACCTACCCATGTCGAGACCCAGAGACCGACACCGACAATCAAGCCCCGAAGCCCAAGTTCTCCATCGGTAAACCAAGTTGGAACCTCAAGGTCATAGGGAGCCGAAGACCCCGGACATGGAATGCCGAGTTATCCATCTGGGACGTCAAGCACACCGACATGGAACTGAAGGTTGCCAAATGCCAAGTTCCCCTTCATGGACTCGAAGCCCTCAAGCCCTCCTACACGGATCCGATGGCCGAAACCCCGAAGATCGATCCCGGAGTGCAAGACCAAACCTGAACCCGTCGAAGCCCCCTCCCCCCCGCCCGGTGAACACCAAGACATTTAGAACCGACATGTGTGACCCTACCCGAGAACCGGTAAGGGAGGAGGCGCATGGTGGGCGGCGGAGCACCAGCTGGGCGGAAGACGAGGTTCACTGGGGCGGCCGGTACACATGCTCACATCTGAGGTTGAAGAGGACGATGTTTTGGCGACTGACGACATGGAGCTCGCAGGAGGACAACAAGAAGGGCGACGTCAGGGGGAGCACGGCGAGAAGAGGATCGAGGCGGGGCGAAGGGGCTTGTCTACAGAGGAGGAGGTCGGCGAGGTCGCACCTGCGGCAGCTCATGGAAGCCAGCGGGGTGGCGGCTACTGGCGGCGGGGAAGACGGTGGAGGTGGTGGTTCTTGCTTCTAGAGAGAACAAGCTTGAGGAGGAGGCGAGTAGGACCAAGCCAGCAACAGTACCGCGCTGCTAACAAAGGAAGGCGTCAACGGCGGCTCTGCTGGGGAAGGACGAGTGGGGTCGGCCTCGATCTAGAGAGGAGGTGAGATGCAGTTTTGAACAGGGGTGGGTGGGGATCGTGCGAGGAGAGAGGCGTGCGGGCGGGGTAGGGCCAGACTCGCGTGCGCTGCGTGCGCATGTCGGTATTGTGGGGCATGGGTCAGTCAGGTGGTAGGTGGATGTGGTGGTTGGGTGGGGCGTGGTGTGTGAGCAGCAGTGGGGTGTGGTAGCTAGGGTTTTGGTTATCTAGGTGGTAGGTTGGCTGCTGGTCGGGCCTCGGGCCTGACCAATGGCTGCCTCCCCAGTTTTTGAAATAGGTTTTATTTTGATTATTTATTTTATTTTAAAATAAAACATTTTCAAATAGGTTTTTAGACAAACAACATATTCCGAACAAGCCCGGGGTTTTGATTTGAAATAAAAGACGGGAAGGATATGTAGAAAACAAAAATAGGCTTTTGGAAAATAGTTTTAACAAACAAATGCATGATGACATGACGATGCTCAAATGCAATATGGCATGATGACATGAGCATGCTATCATGATGATGCACAAAATAAAAACAACACGCGATTTTCTAGAAGTGGTTTTAGTGGGGTGCTACAATTCGACACCACTAACATTGGAGCTCGCCCTCGAGATCTGCCTCATGGTAACAGGGAAGAAAACCAATGGTCTGAATCTTCTCGCTTCGGGTAGGTCCTCGCGACACCACTAACAAAGATTCTTGCTCCATCTTGAAATCGTCAACACCACTAACAAGAGGTCATTGTTCACATCCTTCAGGAGAACACTCCGGAGAAACAAAGACGAAGATAAAGGTATCGAAAGGTAAAGCCACCTCTAACTTCCGTGGAAGGAGAAAGATTACATAGATCCACCATTCAACGTACAAAAGTGAATAATAAGAGTAGTGGTATGGTCATGACTCCATCCCACTCTCAAAGCATTACTCTGTACACGAATAGAAGAATCATGCAACAACTCTCGGAATTCAGGCTGAAGATCTTCACAAGCAATGTCTGGAGAACAAAGGAGAGATGCAGGCTCTTCATAGATGATATCGTCATGTTGAAAAACACCGGAAGATACAAACAAAATCGTATGAAAAGACATAATGATTAGGTTCCGAGATGGTTCTATTGGCATGAACAACACATGCTCAAGGTATACTCCAACTTCACCACTGCTCATCCTTCTCATATGTTTTTCCACGATTCGGATATGTGTCAAGGGGCATATACAGATAAAGAATTCAAGGACAAAAAGATTGGATGAATGGTACAATAAACAAGATGTGGATTGATGATTGCAGCTCCACCGTTATAAAAGGGAGAAAGAGAAACCCTGAAGGTACGACGGAAACCCAACACGAGAAATCCTGGACTCGAAGAAAAGATAAGAGTAGATTCAAAACATGTAGAGGTAAGAGGAGAATAGTAATAGGGGTAAGGAGTAAAAATAGAACTAATCAGATCTATCCAACCAAATTTGCAAAAATAGCTTTGACACTCTACATCGGCCGTTAGCTAGGTTATCCTACAGGCTAGACCAGTGGGGTATCACAACTGCTGGGCTCTGATACCACTTTGTAACACCCTCAAATTGACCCTATGCAAGTTTTAGTGATTCTCGCCAAACCCGCATAGTAACAATTCAAAGATGCCCATCAGGCACTTGCGTGCGGGTGAAAAACGGCGTAATATCATTACACAATAGTCCACGATGGAACCCACAGAACATACATATATACAATAGCAACTCAACGAGTCAAGAATACAGATATACAATACAAAGATCCAATCATCTTGAAAATGATACAACATCCGAGTACAGATAAGATGCAAATGGGGATAGGAGCCCTGAAGAATAACCAATGGCGTCCATAACCCTACCCAGGCCAAGCCAGAAGGGTAACCCTGCTAACGACGACGAACTTATACCTGTTAAACAAAAGGGGTGCCGACAAAGGGCAAAGGACAAAGGGAGCGGTCAATACTGAGGCCAGTACACGGCGAGTCTAGAATTCGACAGCTCTCGCCTACATAGGTATGGTGGACTGAAGCGGCAGCGAAGCATGGACTAACAACCTATAGAGACTCGATACAACTATTGGCTATTAGAGAGGGGTAAGAAAGACCTATTCAGATCTAACCTGATACTAACACCAATCATACCCATCCTGGTATTCCCCCTCGAGACCAAAAAAGTCAAACCGAGGAACTCACACAGTTGGCAGTTTTATTCATTCCATTATAGTTGTAGCACTTACTAGTCAGATATAGATAGCATGAGTCAATCCTGATATTATAAGTAGTGGGCAGTTTTAGTTAACCATTCCGTTGTAGTTGTACTAGTTACTAGTCAGATACAATTAGCCAGAGATATCCCAAACTTCCACCAGTTGTTGGCACTTTTATTTACTCATTCCGTTGTAGTGAAACTGATTACTAGACATGTCAATGTCAAATTTATAGCACTACTTTAGTTATAGTTGTCTATGATCGAGATACGACACGGCTTTCAGAAAGATTTACCCTGCAGGGGTGCACAAATAGCAACACACGCACGATCAACCTCGGAAAAACCAAATGAAAACCCAACGAGGCTTTCACGACAAAGCAATCACAAGATTCATAAAATATTTCAGGGGGCCACCCCAATAAGCTACCCACAACGAAGTTGGACGGCTCCGAGGCGGACCCAGGGTTTGCGAGAATGGTTGTAAACGACTAGGAACCCGAAAGTGTGACTGGGCTTGTCGATACCACGAAATCGTGCCACGATCCTAAACAGTACAGGTGCTCCACGCACAATCGTAAATAAAGCAGTAAAGCATAGCATAAGTATGATATGTTGCTAACGTATCTATAATTTTTGATGTTCCATGCTTGGTTTTATCTACTTTCTTATGTTTTGTTCCAACTTTGGAGTACTTTTCATACACTTTCTTGGACTAACCTATTAACAAGATGCCATAGTGTCAGCTGCCTGTTTTCTGTTGTTTTTGGTTCCAGGAAGTCAGAAAATGAATATTCTCGGAATTGGACGGGACAAAAGCCAAAGTCAGTTTTTTATCGAGGGACACACGGAGCCAGAATACGAGACGGAGAGGGGCCAGAGGGCGGCCACACCACCTGGCCGCGCGGCCAGGCCTGACCCGCGCTAGGGGGTGGTGTGGCCAGCCCAGGCACCCCCTTAGCCTCCCCTTCCGACTATAAGATGCCTCCGATACAGAAACCCTAAGTACCCGATAAAAATTCCATGAAAAAGTCTGTAGCCGCCGTCATCTCCATCCCTAGAGCGGGAGGGATCTGAAGCTCTTCCCGGCACCCTGTCGGAGAGGGGAATTCACCCTGGAGGCCTTCTTCATCATAATGCAAGCCTCTGGTGTGATGCGTGAGTAGTTCATCTTTGGACTACGGGTCCATGTAGTAGCTAGATGGCTGGTTCTTCTCCTTTGTTCAATCATGTTTAGATCTTGTGAGCTCTGTTCATGATCAAGATCATCTATTTGTAATCATACATGTTGTGTTTGCGGGGATCCGATGGATTATGAGATGCTATTTCAGATTGATTATTGATTCTATCATGTCTTTGTTATTTGTGATCTTGCATGCTTTCCGTTGTTAATAGCTATCTTGGCCAAGTAGATGCTAGCAACTCCAAGAGTTAGTATTTATGCTCGATAGTGGGTTCGTGCCTCTAGTAATCTGGGGAAGTGACATAAATCTCTAAGGTACTAGATGTGCTGTTGCTACTAGGGAGAAAACAACAATCCTTTGTTCATAGAACAATCATATTGTTTACTTTACACGCAATTCGTAATGCAATTATCTGTTGCTTGCAACTTAATACTGGAGGGGGTTCGGATGATAACCTGAAGGTGGATTGTTAGTCATAGATGCAGTTGGATGGCGGTCTATGTATAATGTTGTAATGCCAAATCAAGTCTCAAAGGAGTCAAGATGATTAGTATATGCATGTACTGCTTTCTCGATGCTTGTCAATTGCCCTGCTGTAATTTGTTTACCCAACATGTTATCTATCTTAAGGAGAACCACCACTAATGAACTATGGACCCGGGTCCTTTCTTTTACCATCAATCTACAATCAACTGTTTACTGCTTTGTGTTTACTTTCTACAAACTATTACTTTCTTCCACTCGATACGTTTAATCCTTTCTTTTCAGCAAAACCGGTGAGATTGACAAGCTCATCGCAAGTTGGGGCAAAGTTATGTGGTTGTGTTGTGCAGGCCTCCACGTTGCTGCTAGCGCCGGTTGTGCGCCGTGCCAAAGTCCAGCTAGCAACACCTTTGGGGTGTTTCCTTGCTCCTACTGGATTGATAACCTTGGTTTCATAACTGAGGGAGAACTTGCTGTTGTGCTCATCATACCTTCCTCATGGGGTTCCCCAACGAGCTCGATATATTTTGGGCCATCAAGCTCTTTTTCTGGCGCCGTTGCTGGGGAGTCAAGGACATCTTCACAAGGGGAGTCCCTCATAACCAATATCTTTACTTTGTTGTTTTTGTTTTGCTTAGTTTATTTTCTGTTTGTTTGCTTGTTTCTTTATCAAAAACACAAAAAAATTAGTTTTACAAGTTTGCTTTCTTTATTCAAAAACACAAAAAATTTAGTTCCTATCTTAAGTTGCCATTATGTCTAGCATTGCTCCAATCACTATGTCATCCGAGGAAATGATTTGCACTTTTAAACAAGGAATTGAAGAGAGTTTCAAAGAAGCTTGGTCTAGAATCTCTGATCTACATGAAAAAAACTGAACCTAAAATGACTCAAAGCTTGTTCCTTAGCAATTTTTACCTTGGAATTGCTCTTTGCTATAGATATGCTTTGGATGCTATTGTGGGAGGAGATTTCCTCCAATGTAATGAGGATGATGCTATTAATGCTATAAATAAGTTGATCTTTACTTACAACTTGCCTAGCAAATCTGATTCTTCCTTTCTGAATATATTTGCTAGATTGAACACTCTTGAGACCCGCACTACTATTTTAAGGGATTGCTATAACACGCTTAAAGAGCATCATGATTATGTTCCAATAAATTCTCAACCATCAAAGTGGCTCCCCATAGTAAAGATTGATATAAATAATGAAACTTTTCAAGCTCGCTGTGATATCATGTCTGAATTTTGTCTTATGCCCAAAGATGTCTACGAATCTTTGAATCTTTGGGAGCTTTCTGAAGGAGGAAAATAGATATTTCTTGCTAATAATGCCACAATATTACCTATTGGAATGGCTGAAGGAGTGTTTACAAATATCCTAGGGAAAATGGTTTCTACTGATTATCTTGTCATTGAATGTGCAGGAAAAGGACAAATCACACTTGGAAGATCCCTATTGAAGCTCCTTGGAGCAATAATAGATGTGGGAAAGGGGACCATGCACTTTGCTTATCCACCAAACAATCACATGTTACCCAAGGTTAAGAACAAAAGTAAGAGAGGTAAGGGCAAGAAAATTTGCTCTTAATGCTTCTTCATTTGAGAACACTTGATTCTTTTTCTTGCTTCTTATGCCTAACTTAAAGGCGTGAAAGAAAAGTACTTATAGGGAGATAACCCAAAAGTTTTAGATGAGTCTTGGAAGTTATTACTTCTGTAATAACTGTTCCTTATCCTTTTTATTTGCTTTTTGTGCCAAGAGTAACCTCTAATGAGAGAGAAGTAATGATTGGGAAAGTTGTTGTCTCAAAACAGATCTTTGTGCTTCACCATAAAAATTCGTGTAAAATCTCTGTACGTCCTTTTGAGGCGTGGATTTTTTTGCTTCTGCCCCAGGTTGTTATCTAACTTTCTTTAGTTCAACACTTTTTTATTTTAGCAACATAAGGTCTTTAAAAAAATTCGTCTTTACCTGCTGGTCTGTTTTGACAGATTTCTGCCACTATTTACATTTGCTTCTTGTTGGTTCCTTTTTGAGTTCTTTTGGGGAATTGAGATTTTTGAGGGAAGTGCTACAGTAGCTTGTGTTTTATTGGAAGTTTTATTGGTGCCATAACTGAACCTAAAGACTTATTATCTTAAGTGCACTAATGTTGCTAATAAAGATTATGTGAAGTTTTGTATGAAGGAAAAATTTTAGGTGTATGGAAGGAATGAGTAATGAGATGAAGAATGGACTGAAGCTCAAGCTTGGGGATGCCATGCGTGTCACCCTAAGAAATATCCAAGAAGTACAAGCGTCAAAGCTTGGGGATGCCCAAGGCATCCCCTTCTTCATCAATAAAAATCCCAGGTTTCTTCCAAACGCTTCATTTTTATTGTTTCATGCACAGTTGTGTTGTTCTTGGAGCGTCTTGTTTTTCTTTTTCGCTTAGGTTTTTCGTTTGCTTGGTTTGCTTAGTTTGCTGAATAAATTGGTTGGACCCCTTGTTTCATGCATTGGTTTTCAAATAGTTTGGTTTGGATTGGAAAATAGTAGGAAAGTTCATGCTTAAGTGGTAAAGAGAGCTTGTTTTTGACTGTGGCCTTTGCTTTGTGATGCCATGCTTGATATTTTTTTGGCTTTATGCTTAGTATTCTTTGCTGTATCATGACTAAACCTGAGAATGGTTTGATAACTAAACCATACCTCAACTATACCCATGCGAGCAAACTTTGCAACTGAAACTAAACCAAACCTATCTAATGTGTTCGTTAGCCCAACCAAAACCAAGCCCGCTCGAATTTTCACCCAAACCAAACTAAACCAACTCTTCAACCCAGCTATCTCTATGGGTTATTAAAACCATTTCTAGAAATGGGTTAAGAACTGTTAGATCAAATGGGTGACACTGAAGCACAACGAGCATGTAATGCGACAAGGACATATCGAGAGTTGATGGAGCCCGGCAGCCCGATCTCATCTGACGACACATGAATCATGTGTCTCGCCCAGCTATCTCTATGCAGCAGAGCTCGCCATGTTGCTGCTGCTGCAGCTCTATACCGTAGTGGCAACACTGCTACGAATGGCCAATCTGCTCCCCCGGCTTGCCGTCATGGAGGTACTACCGGCCAAAGCGCGAGACTGGCACAGCCTACCGTTTCCGCAGCTAAGCACAAGCGACGCGCGCCGACAAGGCACCACTGCCATTCGGTGCTGAAGGGCATGCCATTCATTCTGTGCTCCAGCTGCTTAATGCTCGTCTGGGTGCCCGTCGGCTTCGCCATCGCAAGCGCGACCTAGGTGCGGCGCCTGCTCTGCCGTCCTCTCCTACCCCTACTGCGACCCGGACAGGAAGAAACCCGTCGACCAGCAAGGCGCGGTCGGCTCTTCTCCATCTCGCCACGCAGTGGCGTGGCCGGACCTATTCTCATTCATCGAGGACTTCACGGCGGCGTACAGGGCGAGCAGCTACTCCGCCATGGAGGACAAGCAGTCTCTGCATGTGGCGAGGAATTTGTGGTTCTACAGTGTAGCGCGGCGGCGAAGATGGTGGCATGGACGCGGAGTAACAGCCTGCACCAGCTGGTTGGGTACAGCTCGGCGAGCGAGTCGCCGGCAATGGTGGCGCGCTGAGGCAGAGGCCGAGTCGCCGGCAACGGTGGCGGTACGCTCGCCGCGAAGAGGCAGGAGGACTACAGCAGCAGCGCAACTGAAGGGCGGCCGGACGGAGGACGTGTGTGCTAAAGCCGTAGATGAGCAGCCACATAAGTGACATAACGTACTAACATGTGCGCAAAAGAGCCAGCGACGACGAAGCTGAAACAGAGGCGCGCGCAAGGAACCAATCTAAAAACCGGTTATAAACCATAGTTATTAACTGTTGGCGAACCAAATTGTTTAGGCCCACACTTAACTATACCCAACTGATACTTGCAGTAACCAAAACCAAATCAAACTTTTGACGTGCTCGACCCAAAATAAACCAAACTGATTAAACCCAAAGCAAGGAACCAAACTGTTTCACCCGGTCATTCTAAAACCATTGCCAGATTTAATCATGACATGTTAAAACAATTGAGATTGCTTAATGTGCCTTGGAAGCATCATGCGTTGTTTTAGCATATTAAAGCATAGTATTGTGGCATTCTCCTTTAATGCTTTATTTGGGTTGACTTGGCACATGCTCACACCATGTTATGACTATCCAAAGTCACCATAGCCTTGATGATCCTTTAGTTTTCAACTTGTAATATCACTTTATGCTTTGATAAATGATGTTTTGTCGCTCTGCATGATTATGACCATTATTGCTCTCTTAGTTTGTCGCTCCCAGTCCTTTGCTAGCCTCCGTAACCAAGTATGAGTTCCACTCATGCATCCAACTCCTTAAACCAAGTTATTCCAAAGAGTCCACCATACCTACCTATTAGCAATTGCTATTCTAAGTATATTCATGTTTTTATCTACCTTCCAAATTAAACTTGTTATGTGAAAATTAGTGATTAAAGCTCTCACGAACTTGATGGCACACTTTACTTTTCTTGCATTTAATAAACTTGAACCATTGGGTCCTTCTTTGTTGCGTATATCCTTGCGCTTTATAAGTTGAAATTAGCAGAACCATGTATCATGGGGGAACGCTTTCAACATTTCAGTTGTGATGCCATGCTTGATATTTTTTTGGCTTTATGCTTAGTATTCTTTGCTGTATCATGATTAAACCTGAGAATGGTTTGATAACTAAACCATACCTCAACTATACCCATGCGAGCAAACTTTGCAACTGAAACTAAACCAAACCTATCTAATGTGTTCGTTAGCCCAACCAAAACCAAGCCCGCTCGAATTTTCACCCAAACCAAACTAAACCAACTCTTCAACCCAGCTATCTCTATGGGTTATTAAAACCATTTCTAGAAATGGGTTAAGAACTGTTAGATCAAATGGGTGACACTGAAGCACAACGAGCATGTAATGCGACAAGGACATATCGAGAGTTGATGGAGCCCGGCAGCCTGATCTCATCCGACGACACATGAATCATGTGTCTCGCCCAGCTATCTCTATGCAGCAGAGCTCGCCATGTTGCTGCTGCTGCAGCTCTATACCGTAGTGGCAACACTGCTACGAATGGCCAATCTGCTCCCCCGGCTTGCCGTCATGGAGGTACTACCGGCCAAAGCGCGAGACTGGCACAGCCTACCGTTTCCGCAGCTAAGCACAAGCGACGCGCGCCGACAAGGCACCACTGCCATTCGGTGCTGAAGGGCATGCCATTCATTCTGTGCTCCAGCTGCTTAATGCTCGTCTGGGTGCCCGTCGGCTTCGCCATCGCAAGCGCGACCTGGGTGCGGCGCCTGCTCTGCCGTCCTCTCCTACCCCTACTGCGACCCGGACAGGAAGAAACCCGTCGACCAGCAAGGCGCGGTCGGCTCTTCTCCATCTCGCCACGCAGTGGCGTGGCCGGACCTATTCTCATTCATCGAGGACTTCACGGCGGCGTACAGGGCGAGCAGCTACTCCGCCATGGAGGACAAGCAGTCTCTGCATGTGGCGAGGAATTTGTGGTTCTACAGTGTAGCGCGGCGGCGAAGATGGTGGCATGGACGCGGAGTAACAGCCTGCACCAGCTGGTTGGGTACAGCTCGGCGAGCGAGTCGCCGGCAATGGTGGCGCGCTGAGGCAGAGGCCGAGTCGCCGGCAACGGTGGCGGTACGCTCGCCGCGAAGAGGCAGGAGGACTACAGCAGCAGCGCAACTGAAGGGCGGCCGGACGGAGGACGTGTGTGCTAAAGCCGTAGATGAGCAGCCACATAAGTGACATAACGTACTAACATGTGCGCAAAAGAGCCAGCGACGACGAAGCTGAAACAGAGGTGCGCGCAAGGAACCAATCTAAAAACCGGTTATAAACCATAGTTATTAACTGTTGGCGAACCAAATTGTTTAGGCCCACACTTAACTATACCCAACTGATACTTGCAGTAACCAAAACCAAATCAAACTTTTGACGTGCTCGACCCAAAATAAACCAAACTGATTAAACCCAAAGCAAGGAACCAAACTGTTTCACCCGGTCATTCTAAAACCATTGCCAGATTTAATCATGACATGTTAAAACAATTGAGATTGCTTAATGTGCCTTGGAAGCATCATGCGTTGTTTTAGCATATTAAAGCATAGTATTGTGGCATTCTCCTTTAATGCTTTATTTGGGTTGACTTGGCACATGCTCACACCATGTTATGACTATCCAAAGTCACCATAGCCTTGATGATCCTTTAGTTTTCAACTTGTAATATCACTTTATGCTTTGATAAATGATGTTTTGTCGCTCTGCATGATTATGACCATTATTGCTCTCTTAGTTTGTCGCTCCCAGTCCTTTGCTAGCCTCCGTAACCAAGTATGAGTTCCACTCATGCATCCAACTCCTTAAACCAAGTTATTCCAAAGAGTCCACCATACCTACCTATTAGCAATTGCTATTCTAAGTATATTCATGTTTTTATCTACCTTCCAAATTAAACTTGTTATGTGAAAATTAGTGATTAAAGCTCTCACGAACTTGATGGCACACTTTACTTTTCTTGCATTTAATAAACTTGAACCATTGGGTCCTTCTTTGTTGCGTATATCCTTGCGCTTTATAAGTTGAAATTAGCAGAACCATGTATCATGGGGGAACGCTTTCAACATTTCACTTGTACTTTGTACCCCGTTGATATCATGTTCTTTTGCTTATGGATCCCGGCGGTGTGAAATAAAAGTGGAACTTGTAAGATCATGGAGTTTGTATGTGTGTTAGAGAAACGCCTGGGCCGCTAGCCTAAGCCATGCTTAATCATGGTGGAAACTTGCAGCATCACCACAATGAGAACTCTATGAAGCATCCTCAATAAAAGCCTATGCACATAGCAAATAAAAAGATCGCTGAGATGCTCATTGTCTGCTTGCCTTGTCATTTTGATTATGGGATAGCTCATGTATCATGTGCAAGGGGTACCCCGTTGGCGGTTCTTTATGATACATATGTACTTACAATGACAAGAGCTTACTCGTGACTAAAGGTTAGTAGCATGAGGTTCGGTCTTCGTAAGTAAGGGGCATGTGATTTCGGCTTATAACTTGTCAAGCATATCCTCTTAGTTGTGTCACTTTAACCTTAATCACCTTCAAGATGCTTATGATAGGGGCAATGAGAGCTGAAAGCTAACAAGTACCAAAATTTTTGGAAGCTCTTTATGAAACTTGAATCCCTACTTCCTTCTATGAAGACCTTTCTTTTACTTTTATGTTGAGTCTCCACCTTCTATCTTTATGCACATACTTTGAGAGCATAGTGGCCATTCTTGGTTCTATGTGCATTGTCCCAAGACTTGTTGATTGATGCATAACTTTGATATTGCTTGTTTGAAACTATTTGTATCTAGTCACTCTTATGAACTTTGAAGGTGTCCTATGCATTTATGTTTTGCTACTCTATGAGGGACAAGCTGAATACTACTGTGCTATGTTTTCTTTATGTGAAACAAACAAACGTCTTGCAAAGCATTGTTATTCATGAATCTTTTGTTTGTACCTTTTCATGTTGCAACATAGTTGTTTTGTCTTATTGCTAGAACTTTGTCTTTCCTGTTATGATTGAAGTACTATGATCCTAGCTTTAAATGTTTTACAAATACTTTGATCAAGTTTATGATGATGCATGTCACCTCAAAAATTATTCTTTCTTTTTATCACTTACCTACTCGAGGACGAGCAAGAGTTAAGCTTGGGGATGTTGATACGTTGCTAACGTATCTATAATTTTTGATGTTCCATGCTTTGTTTTATCTACTTACTTATGTTTTGTTCCAACTTTGGAGTACTTTTCATACACTTTCTTGGACTAACCTATTAACAAGATGCCACAGTGCCAGCTGCCTGTTTTCTGCTGTTTTTGGTTCTACGAAGTCAGTTTTTCACCGAGGGACACACGGAGCCAGAATACAAGACAAAGAGGGGCCAGAGGGCGGCCACACCACCTGGTTGCGTGGCCAGGCCTGGCCCGCGCCAGGGGGTGGTATGGCCAGCCCAGGCGCCCCCTCGGCCTCCCCTTCCGACTATAAGATGCCTCCGATACAGAAACCCTAAGTACCCAATAAAGATTCCCCGAAAAAGTTTGTAGCCGCCGTCATCTCCATCCCTAGATCGGGAGGGATCTGAAGCTCTTCCCGGCATCCTACCGGAGAGGGGAATTCACCCTGGAGGCCTTCTTCATCATCATGCAAGCCTCCGGTGTGATGCGTGAGTAGTTCATCTTTGGACTACAGGTCCATGTAGTAGCTAGATGGCTGGTTCTTCTCCTTTGTGTTATCATATTTAGATCTTGTGAGCTCCGTTTATGATCAAGATCATCTATTTGTAATCATACATGTTGTGTTTGCGGGGATCTGATGGATATTGAGATGCTATTTCAGATTGATTATTGATTCTATCATGTCTTTGTTATTTGTGATCTTACATGCTTTCCGTTGTTAGTAGCTATCTTGGGCAAGTAGATGCTTGCAACTCCAAGAGTTAGTATTTTTGCTCGATAGTGGGTTCATGCCTCTAGTAATCTCGGGAAGTGACAGAAATCTCTAAGGTACTAGATGTGTTGTTGCTACTAGAGAGAAAACAACAATTGTATTGTTTACTTTACATGCAATTCGTAATGCAATTATCTGTTGCTTGCAACTTAATACTGGAGGGGGTTCGGATGATAACCTGAAGGTGGATTATTAGTTATAGACACAGCTGGATGGCGGTCTATGTATAATGTTGTAATGCCCAATCAAGTCTCAAAGGAGTCAAGATGATTAGTATATGCATGTATTGCTTTCTCGATGTTTGTCAATTGCCCCGATGTAATTTGTTTACCCAACATGTTATCTATCTTAAGGAGAACCACCACTAGTGAACTATGGACCCCTGTCCTTTCTTTTACCATCAATCTACAATCAACTGTTTACTGCTTTGTGTTTAGTTTCTACAAACTATTACTTTCTTCCACTCGATACGTTTAATCATTTGTTTTCAGCAAAACCGGTGAGATCGACAACCTCATCGCAAGTTGGGGGCAAAGTTCTGTGGTTGTGTTGTGCAGGTATCCACGTTGCTGTTGGCACTGGTAGTGCGCCCTGCCAAAGTCCATCTAGCAACACCTTTGGAGTGTTTCCTTTCTCCTACTGGATTGATAACCTTGGTTTTATAACTGAGGGAAATCTTGCTGTTGTGCTCATCATACCTTCCTCTTGGGGTTCCCCAACGAGCTCGATATATTTTGGGCCATCATAGTACAAAATAGTAATAAAGCCCCAAACTAGTTTGTGGCCCCAAGAAATAAGAAATGAATCAAGCTCTGGTTAAGGGGATTCATGGTCCCACATGTGGATAGTGCGATAGTCAAGGAACAGGTATCAAGCACTCGGGGCATACGGGACAGAAGTGAGCGTGGAAGAACCAAATATTACTATTTACCACCGGTGCCTCTGCATTAGTTATATCTATTCCCAGCATTTTAATATCAAGTTGTAAGTAAAGTCATGATCATCTCCACCATTAAGCATCTCCACCATTAAGCATGTGTCGACCTTCCATCAACGGTGGAACGACAACGGCACGAAGCAGCACCTAAGCAAGAAACTACGACTCGCAAGGCTGACTGTCTATCAAACAACATGCAATAGGATGTGTCCAAGGCAATATAGGGGCTGCAAGGAATATAACTGGTGCATGGAAACTAAAGCATCGCAACAAGGATAACAATAGATCAACATGAGGAAGTAAAAACTATACACACAAAATAGGTAGAAAGGGGGAGCATGCTCGCCTGGGAAAACACTTCTGAAGGTTCACCGGAGATCGGGTCGACACTCGCATCAACTCATCGGCCTAACCCGTGAAGAAGCAAAGCACTATAAAAAACACCAGATGCACTACTTAATACTACGATAGAAGATCCAGCATGATGTATGCATGATGCATGACATGGCAAGGATGCGATGCAACTAGGCAATATTAAGCGGAACCGGGGTCCTGACAATTAATTAATGGATTCATGTTGTTTAGATACCCTGCAATTTAAATATTGGTTTAACAAGGCAAAACATGGCATCGATTCGCTACACATTTAAATAGAGGCAAGATAAGATAAAAGTAGCCCGCATATGGTCTCCATATTTAATTATGAGGTGAATCGGCATAATGCCCCCAAACCACAAAATATGTTTGTGACATAAATTTTTTAATATGCAACAAGATAGATATCATATATTATAAAAATAGGGGTCTCGGGTAGGGTTCCCCGCTGCTACATCGGCGAGGCGCCACTACTACAAGGGCCAGGTGCCGCTGCTATAGGGGAGGTAACTGTGTTGCTGCGAGGCCACCGCCTCCGTCCACCGGCGTTGCAGTGAGCGACCACGCTGGCTTATTCTCCGGCGACGGCAGCATTGCCGCCATGGGGTCGACCAGGATGCTGCCAAGGGGAGGGAGGCGGTGTTGCCATAGAAAGATGGAGGTGCTACGAGCGACGTGCTTCGAGGCCGTGGACGCCGCTTGCTAGAGCTGGACACGTTCACTGGCGATGGATGTCGGTCGGAGCCAATCTACCCCATAGCAACGGGATCAGGAAACACATTTAATCGAGCGAGGATGCAGGGACATTGCCGGCCTTTTTTACATGTGCGCGAGCGGTTGGTCCAGCTGGACACGTGTCGAGCGGGGGAGGCGGGGGATCGGAAGCCCTGATCCCCTAGGGGACGCGTAGCACTCGCCATTTCTCATAGGGAAATGATCAATAATGGACGTGAAGTGCAGCCCCTGATCGTGCCTTAATTATTGGAACAAGTGCTTAAACCTGCACCAATTGAGTGATGCCACAGTGCATCCGTAAACATATACCGTAGAATCATTTCGGAAGTGTAGCATTACTCGCAAATGGTACCTATCACCCGAGATCACAAACTTCCGATCCTAGGGTCGTTGGCCGCATGCCGGCTCTTTCCTCCCGCACGCAACCTGGATAGTGTGGGATGTCGCTAAATTCTATCCCCTTCTCTTCTTCCCGTGGACAAGAAGCCTGCTCCTCTCGGCGGTGCTGCCTGCGCTCCACCCCAACCGCACCTCTGCACCTTCCTCCCGAACGCCACACTCTCCTCCTGGAGCGCCGCAAGGACAACGGCCGATGCCACCGCTCGACCACGCCTCCCGCTGCTCCCTACCTTCTCCCCTGTCCGCGCACGCGCGCAATGGCCAAGAGGATAAGACTCGAGTGACCCCAACCGCTAGGAGGAAGAAGACGGAGACGACCACGACTCCACCCATCTCCATCTCCGATGTCACGACCGCGATGGCTGGTGGCGACGCGCTTTCTGGCTCCGTTCATCTCCACACTCACAATCGGATGTCGTTGGGAGTTCCTAGAGGAGCACTGCCACCGCACTCTAGCCTATCACCGGGAGTTCCCCTGGCACTACTAGGAAAACAACTATCCATGGGTTGGCACCCAGTGGCGCATTACACTAGTGGAAAATGGGCCTCCAGTCCTGGCCCGTAAGGGGCTTTAGTCCCGGTCCTGGTAACCGGGACTGGAGGGAGGGACTAAAGGCCCACCCATTAGTCCCGGCCCTCTTACCAGCCGGGACTAATGGGCATCCACGTGGCTGTCTCTGCGGGCGCTGGGTGCCCCCCCCATTAGTCCCGGTTCGTATTACGAACCGGGACAAATGGTTCTCTGCCGCGGCAGAATTTTAGGCAATTTCTCTACCGCGGCAGAGAATTCAATTTGGATTCTTTTTTTCATTTCAAAATAGTTTTCTACGCTACCACATACCGTACATGTTCGTGCATACATAAGATAACTTCTCTTAAGATCGAGCATACAAATATATACATGATAGTTACACATGGAGATCACAATTATCGGGACTAGAGCCCGTCTATTCAATTACACGGTCGGGGATCATCGGCGCCTATTCACACTAAATTCTCCGGCGTCATCTATCATCTCGTTCATCAAGAATCCTGCCAGTTCTTCAGCAATTTCTACTACGCGTTGTTGTGGTAGGAGCTGATCCCGCATTTTCTCGAACTATATAAGAAAAGGAGATCAATATGAATATCAATCATGATAACAAAAAGTGACGGTAATAAAAATAATGTTATGAATGTATTGCTTACATCGACTCTATAATCATTCAGCTCACTGGTAAACGTGCGAATGAACTCGCAAACGTAGAATCCACATAGATTCGTCCCCTGTGGATGCCTCGCGCACTTTACGAGAATAGAATTCAATCAAAATAATAATCCAGCATCATAATTGTATTGAAACTAGAAGTAAAGAGATGCGCCTACTACTTACCGAGACCGGCTTAAACGTCAGCTTCTCAGTAAAGTCACCCGTAACCGCACTCTTGAACTGGTTCCAAACCCTACCTGGTAAAGAAAATGAATGAGTTATTTATTACGTGATATCTCAGGAAATCAACGAAAGAGACCGCTGTAGCGCGAAAATTACCTCTGGAGCATGTCCTGCATGTCACTAAACTATTCCAGGGGTCTCTTTAATGGGTCCATGACTTCAACTCTTCCCTTATCAAGTTGAATGTCCATGAGAATCTAGTGGAAACTGTACACGTTTATATATACATCAGTAACTCATCAATTACACTTAACATCGAGTAAGAAAAAGAGAATGTGAACAATAGAGTAAGACACTCACGCGAAATTGTAAGGAAACAGTATGTGGTCACAGAAATTTTGCTCTGTTAGAAACCTTAGAAGGTTTTCCTGTGTGTCCTTGGGTTTATCCTTTAGCGTCCGACAATGTATTTTATCTGGGTCAATGAACCCAACACTGAAGATTGACCTTCTTTTACATTCCATGATCTTCATTCTTCATAATAATATAGTACAAAAGGATATAATTAGGATAATTACATGCAATGAATGGAACAACTGAAAAAAATGAACAGCTTATATATAGACAATGAATTCAACAACTTATAGACAATAGCAACTCATGAGACTTTTGTCGAGGGCGTCGAAAGTGTATAACTGGAAGAGTTCTGGAAACTCAACATGGACCTCTTCTTCTCGGAAGTAGTAGTCATGTGGGACTTTCGCCAACGATCATTATTCTCTCCTCCTTTACGGCTTTCAAGTACCATTTATGTAAACTCCACATTCGTGTTGGCAGTTGTTGGAACTGCTCAAAGCTGACCAGAGGCTTCCCTGGGACATATGTAGGGACTACCTGAGCCTTGGGTAACTTGTCGTCTTGGGAACCTAGCAATTCCTCAACAGTCACATTCATAGCGGCCGCAAGCTTCTTAGCTTCTTCCATATCCTGCTGGGGAGTGTCATAGGATACCACCTTGAGGGGTGGGGTCGATTTTTTGGCCTGTTCCGCGAGCTAGGGGACGTCCTTTCTTTTCCCGGTTGCACTTTGACTTGATGATTTGCTCCCGCTTGCACTTCTACTTGATTTTCTCTTCTTCACTTCCTTCTGAAGTGTGCGTCGATAGTCATCTGGCTTATGGTGCAAGTCATATTGCGATTTTGTGTTCAGAAAAGAAAGTGCATACGCTTTTTGCTTCTCGGTGTATACCGGGGCGGGCTCGGGTTTCTTCTTTTGAATCCGCGCAACACATTCGGCCTTTACGATCATGTCGGTTTCCTCGTCAGTACGATCGTAAGGTCTGATAGGAAGATTCTTATGAGGTACTCTTGGGAGGGGCGACATTTGTTGTTTTGGGCTCCTGCGTTGTTTCGTACTTATCGGAGGCTGCGGCGGAGATCGAGATGGACTCGGGCTGTGGTGGTCGTAGTCATGGGGTGGGCTTCTTGGAGGTGATGGAGGTTAAGGTGACATGCGACCACTCGGAGGCAGTGTTGGCTTTGGCGTCCAGCCTGGAAGCTTGATGTTGTTCTTGTCCCATAGAATGATACCATCCAGTACTTCTCCGAGTGTCCTCTCACCTTCAGGTCCAGGGATGTCAAGCTCCATTGAGTCCCACCCCATTGCGATTTCATCCACACCAACTTTAGCATAGCCAGCTGGAATCTCACGGCCATGCCAGCGTGCGCTAGGTGGACAAGGTAAAGCACATCCGACCGCCACCTTGATGGATAGGTTCTTCACCTTCTGATGGAGCTCACAAGATGCCTGCTCCTTGATTCCATCCACGGGGTAGCCGGGACTGCCATCTACCATACGTGCATCGTCAAAAGGGACCTCCGATTCAGCCACGCTGCTTTTCCGCTGAGATCGGACGGCGGTAATATCGAGTACAGGATCTTGCAGGCGCGCTTCTCCTCATAGTTCGTCAATCTGTTGTTGATACATTCGAAGTGTTCCTAGCAACTAGGTGAACCTGTCTCCCTCCTCCTCCTGCCGTCGCCTCTTTTCTCTCTCTCGGCTCCTATAAGTATCTCTGTCTTTGGGAAACCCCATCTCCCACGTATAACTAGGGCCAAGGCCTCGTACACGTCCTCCGCGTTCGTCATTCCCGAGGACCTTTGTCAGCAAGTCTTTCTCTCTATCGGGACGAAACTTTGTTTCCCCCGCTTTAATCTCCTTCACCACTTTCTGCCATGTATCCTGGGGTATCCTAATCCCATCACTACAAATAAGGTCCCCTGTACTTTCGTCATACTCACTCCCATGCCCAAGGAACCAATTCCTTGCCCTCAGATCCCATTCTTCGCGTATTGGTTCTGGAGTGATCCCTTTAGCAAGCAGCTCATTCTCTTTAGCATCCCACTTTGGCATGGCAGCCGCGTAGCCCCTAGCCCCAGGTGATGGTGATATTTCTTCATCGCGGCATTTTTCTTGTTTTTTCCAACATTTCCATAGCAAGTTGTGACTCCTTGTACTTCACAAATGCATCCCAGTTAGCCTGCTGCTTCGTTAGATAGCATTCAAATTTAGGAGTCTTCTTCGTCTTCTGATACTTTTGCCATAATGCTTTCTTCCAGTTCTTGAATAGTTCAGCCATCTTCGTAAGAGTCCACTGCTTGACTTTCTTTCTCAATGCAGCTGTATCGGCATCATCCTCACATTCTGGCAGGGTGAAATGTGTCATGAGGTCATTCCAAAGACCCTCTTTGCACCTGTCGAAGACATACTCACCCTCTTTCGCCCCTTTGGTCTTATTCCACTCTCGAACGGTGATCGGGATGCGATCCCTAACCATAACTCCGCATTGTTGTTTAAATATAGTTTTAGCCTTTTCGGGTTCCACCGGTTCACCCCGTGGTGATACCCGCGTAATTGTATAACACGTAGATGCGTCCAACTTTTTGGCCGGGCCTCGTTTGGAATATTTTTTGCTCGATGTGGAGGCCTAAGATAAGAAACATTCGTCAATTTATATATATATACAACTCAGTTAATGCATCTACTGATCACCAGACTTCATATATATACCTCGCCGTCGGCTTCTCCACCACCGGAGCCGTCGGCTTCTCCTTGATCATTTCGGTTGACCTCCTCTCCCTCACCAGAGGGGTTCATATAAATCGACGGAGATTCGGGTGGATCAACATGGGGGGTGTCGTTGATCATATCCTCGAGAATTTCTTCCTGTGCTAGGTCTCTCTGGATTGGATCCATAGTTTTCTACAAAATGCACACAATAACATTTTTCATTCAATATTGCTGCATAAAATAATATTAAACAATAATATGAACACGTAATTTGCTACCACCCTAAGTCCAGGGGCCCGCGAGCACTACCACATTAACCCTAAGTCCGGGGGCCCGCGAGCACTACCATCCTAACCCTAAGTCCGGTGGCCCGCGAGCACCACCACCCTAACCCTAAGTCCGGCTGCCCCGAGCACTACCACCCTAACCCTAAGTCCGGTGGCCCGCGAGCACCACCACCCTAACCCTAAGTCCGGCTGCCCGCGAGCACTACCACCCCAACCCTAAGTCCGGGGGCCCGCGCGCACTACCACCCTAACCCTAAGTCTGGTGGCCCGCGAGCAGCACCACCCTAACCCTAAGTCCAGCTACCCGCGAGCACTACCACCCTAACCCTAAGTGCGGGGCCCCGCGAGCACTACCACCCTAACCCTAATTGCGGGGCCCGCGAGCACTACCACCCTAACCCTAAGTGCGGGGCCCACGAGCACTACCACCCTAACCCTAAGTCCGGTGGCCCGCGAGCACCACCACCCTAACCCTAAGTCCGCCTGATCGCGAGCACTACCACCCTAACCCTAAGTGCGGGGCCCCGCGAGCACTACCACCTAACCCTAAGTGCGAGGCCCGCGAGCACTACAACCCTAACCCTAAGTGCGGGGCCCGTGAGCACTACCACCCTAACCCTAAGTGCGGGGGCCCGCGAGCACCACCATACTATATACTACACTAACATATTATATAATAAACTAATTAACATACTACACTAATATATACTACTAAAAAATAAAAAATACACTTTATATTACACTACTATATACTACTAAAAAATAAAAAAATCTACTACACTAATTAACATACTACACTAATATATACTACTAAAAAAATAAAAAATACACTTTATATTACACTACTATATACTACTAAAAAATAAAAAAATCTACTACACATACTACACTAATATATACTACTAAAAAAATAAAAAACACACTTTATATTACACTACTATATACTACTAAAAAATAAAAAAAATATACTACACTAATTAACATACTACACTAATATATAGTACTAAAAAATGAAAAATACACTTTATATTACACTACTATATACTACTAAAAAATAAAAAAATATACTACACTAATTAACATACTACACTAATATATACTACTAAAAAAATAAAAAATACACTTTATATTACACTATTATATACTACTAAAAAATAAAAAAATATACTGCACTAATTAACATACTACACTAATATATACTACTATATATTAAAAAAATACACTTTATATTACACTACTATATACTACTAAAAAATAAAAAATAAAAAAAATATAATTAACTAGCTAGTAGCTAGAAGTGGTCGGGGGTGCCGCCCCGGCCTGCTCGCCAGCACCGCCGCCGGCGTGCACGGCTGCCGCCCTGGCCGGCCTGCTCGCCCGCACCGCCGCCGGCGTGCACGGCTGCCTCCCCGGCCGACCTGCTCGCCCACAGTGGTCGGCGCCGCCGCGCGCCGGCGTGCACGTACAGCTGCCGTGCCACCGATGCTGGATGGGAGAAAGGGGGGCGATACCTGCTGGCCGGGGGCACACGCGCGGCGGGTAGATCTGGCTAGCTGGTGGCGGCGTTGGAGTGGGGGGACGACACGCTGCTGGCGGCCGGATCTGGCGGTGGAGTGGTCGGGCAGCCTGCCGGCGTCCTGTGCGTCGTCGTCCTCGCGCGCTTCATCCCTGCAGTAGAGTGTGGTGATTTGGGGAGAAGAAGGGGTGCGGGAATATAAAGGGGATGTACCTTAAGTCCCGGTTCGTATCACGCACTGGGACTAAAGGGTCTTTAGTCCCGGTTCGTATCACCTTTAGTCCCGGTGCGTGATACGAACCGGGACTAAAGGTCCCCCTTTAGTCCCGGTATGTGCCACCCACCGGGACTAAAGGGATTTTGGCCCAGCCCAGCAGGCGCGCGCCAACGCCACACCTTTAGTCCCGGTGTGTAGCACGCACCGGGACTAAGGGTCCCTTTTTCAAAAAAAATCACCCTGGGGCACGCCTGTTTAAAAAAATTCAATTAGCATATTATTTAAACATTTGAATTTTACAGTTTTTGCATACTTATGAATTTGAGAAAAATTTCAACATGAAAAGTTCTTGAATTTGAATAAGTAATCCAGATCTATTTTCTGTTTTATAAAATAATTATTCTAACTAGTGTAACTAATAACCATTTTGCCATTTTCAATTTAAAAATGCATTAAATATTATATTTTGCATATTTTTAAATAAGTGATTCAAATCAATTTTCTGTTTTATAAAATAATTATTCTAACTAGTCAAACTATTAACCATTTTGCCATTTTCATGTAATTCCGACGCTCCGGTGGTCTTCCTCCGGCGAAACCCTAAACCGGGGGCCCCGGATCGTCTACCTCGCCTTATTTTTTTCCCGCCCGTTCTCTTCCGGATCGTAGCCCCTTTAGGGTTTAGGGTTTAGGGTTTTTAGTTTAGGGTTTAGGGTTTAGGGTTCCCTCCTCTGACTTAGGGTTTAGGGTTCCCTCCTCTGACTTAGGGTTTAGACTCATATCTGCCACCTCTCTCCACTCTATCCCATGGCTTCCACCATACCTCTAACCCCAGGGAGGCGGAGATGGAGTCTTTCACGGGCTAGCAGGAAATTTTTTCCGAGGCGGAACTTCCAAAGATGCCATAGGGCGTGTGCACCAAGGGCATCTTCGAGAAGTTCCGCCACGGGAGATTTCCCAACCCTTTCCTCCATCCATGGGGATGAAACTCTCCATCCATGTTGGCTTGGTCGTTGCCATAGCACATCTAGACTCATATCTGCCGCCTCTCTCCACTCTATCCCATGGCTTCCACCATACCTCTAACCCCAGGGAGGCGGAGATGGAGTCTTTCACGGGCTAGCAGGAAAATATTTTCCGAGGCAGAACTTCCGAAGATGCCATAGGGCGTGTGCACCAAGGGCATCTTTGAGAAGTTCCGCCACGAGAGATTTCCCAACCCTTTCCTCCATCCATGGGGATGAAACTCTCCATCCATGTTGGCTTGTTGAGTTGCTTGTCATGGCGTATCGATGCTCCTTTTATAGGCATGGCGCCGCTTCTACTTTGTCTTCTTCCTCCGACAGGGCGTCTTGCGCTACATGCTTTATCTCATCGAGCAGTGCGTCCACCCACGCGTTCTTATCCTACCGACAGCTTTAGTCCCAGTTTGAGCCCCCACCCGGTACTAAAGGTTACCCACGCGTCCTTATCCCACCGACAGTTTTGTTAGATGACACAAAAACCACCTTTAGTCCCGGTTGCACCCACCAGCCGGTACTAAAGGTTAGCCACCCCCAAGATAAGGCCCTCCCAGATAAGCCTCCCCCAGATAAGGCCCCCCATCTTTTGTCCCGGTTTGAGCCCCCACCCGGGATGAAAGTTTCCCGCGCCACTGCTTTCCCACGCTTTCCACCGGTTCCCACCTCTGTCTTCCCGCCATTTTTTCAGTATATATATGTACGCTTGGCCTCCATTCACAGATCACATCTAGACTCATCATTCTCTTCCCATGGCTTCCATCGTATCTCTAACCACCCGGGAGGCGGAGGCGCTTTGCGCCTCGAACTACCCCTGCCCACGGGGCTACCGCGTCCCCACCGGCTGGATGCTGAGCGCCGGAGGCGTGCCGGTCCCTCCTGTCCCTCTAGGTGTGGAGCGCCGGATGGCCATTACGAACCACTACTACCTCGAGCTCATGCTAGAGCAGCGGAGGAATCCCAACTGGCATCCCGACTATTTCCCGACTTGGGAAGCCTTCTTCATCAATCGACGTGAGAGGGCGCTCGCCAGGCACGAGGAGGACGGCCCACCTCCTTTGAACTTCAACGAGGCCGGCCGTCGGCTGTGGTGGCGCGGCCGGACTCTCTAGAGTGTCATGGCCTACAACACGACCGGCAATAACCCCCGCCTATGGTACCCTCAAATCCAGCCCACGCGTGCCCAACCTTCAAGGTTCGACTACTGCGACCCCGATGACGACAGCGACGACGGCGCCGGCGAGTACGACGACTACAGTGGCACGTATTACAGGGCTAGGCAGGAGCGTGACTGAATCACTCCAACCATTAGGCATGTTTCTTAATTTTCAGTTGTGCTATGTATCCTTAGTGTTTGTGGGTTCCTTCTCTTGTGATGGTTCCTTCTCTTTGTGTGATCACCTACCGCGGCTCAAAACGTCTAGTTTGATTGAGCAAGATATATTACATGAAAGGGGACCTTTATGTCTCAAATAAAAGGTTTAATACATTACATAGATTTATGTCTCAAATAAAAGGTTTAATTACATAGATTTATGCCTCAAATAAAAGGTTTAATACATTATTACACATCACCAACATCTAGTGTTGTGGTTTTCTTCTGCACCGTAGCCATGGAGAATCTTCATCATTTAACAGGATGCTTGGGTCAGTTTTCACTTTGAAGGGCGGAATTTCATGAAACTTATTGTAATCTTCTGACATGTCTGTCTTGTCATCCACTCCCACGATGTTTCTTTTCCCTGAAAGAACTATGTGGCGCTTTGGCTCATCGTATTCTGTACTCATTTGCTTATCTTTCCTTTTTCTCAGTTTGGTAGACATGTCCTTCACATAGAAAACCTGAGCCACATCGTTGGCTAGGACGAATGGTTCATCCATGTACGCAAGATTGTTGAGATCCACTGTTGTCATGCCGTACTTTTCGTCTACATGTACCCCGCCTCCTGTCAGCTTGACCCATTTGCACCGAAACAAAGGGACCTTAAAAGTAGGTCCATAGTCAAGTTCCCATATCTCCTCTATGTACCCATAATATGTGTCAATCTGCCCATTGTCATCTGTTGCATCAAAGCGGACACCACTGTTTTGGTTGGTGCTCTTTTTATCTTGGGCGATCGTGTAAAATGTATTCCCATTTATCTCGTACCCTTGGAAAGTACATATAGTCGAAGATGGTAACCTGGCCAACAAGTACAACTCATCTCCAACAGTGGTGTTATTCATGAGATGTGTCTGCAACCAATTGCCAAAATTCTTCTCGTGTTCCCCTTTAATCAAGGTTTCAGGCTTCCCCGGGTTTTCGGAGCGTAGAATATTCTTGTGTTTCTCGATATACGGAGCCACCACGGTGGAATTGTGTAGAACTGTGTAGTGTGCTTGAGTGAAAGAATGCCCGTCCCTACATACCATTGATTTCCTTCCTAGTGTGCCTTTTCCAGTCATCCTCCCCTCATACCGAGATTCAGGAACACCAATCGGCTTAAGGTCAGGAAGAAAGTCAACACAAAACTCAATGACCTCCTCTGTTCCATAGCCCTTGGAGATGCTTCCTTCTGGCCTAGCACGGTTATGAACATATTTCTTTAAGACTCCCATGAACCTCTCGAAGGGGAACATATTGTGTAGAAACACATGACCGAGAATTCTAATCTCTTCGACTAGGTGAACTAGGAGGTGCGTCATAATATTGAAGAAGGATGGTGGGAACAACAACTCGAAGCTGACCAGACATTGGACCACATCAATTTGTAACCCTGATAGACTTTCTCGATCGATTACCTTCTGAGAAATTGCATTGAGGAATGCACATACCTTCACAATGGCTAGTCGAACATTTTCTGGTAGAATTCCCCTCAATGCAACCGGAAGCAATTGCGTCATAAGCACATGGCAGTCATGAGACTTTAGGTTGGGAAATTTTTTCTCTTTCATATTTACTATTCCCTTTATATTCGACGAGAAGCCAGACGGGACCTTGATACTGAAAAAGACTTCAAAAAAGATTTCCTTCTCTTCTTTGGTAAGAGCGTAGCTGGCAAGCCCTTGAAACTGCCCTGGATGCTTGTCGTCTCGTCCTTTATGATGTTGCTGGTCCTCCCGTGCTGTCGGGGTATCTTTTGACTTCCCATACAAGCCCAGGAAGCCTAGAATACTCACGCAAAGATTCTTCGTCAGGTGCATCACGTCGATTGCAGAGCGGATCTCATGCACTTTCCAATAGGGTAGCTCCCAAAATATAGATTTCTTCTTCCCCATGGGTGCGTGTCCGGTAATGGGGTCTTTCGGAACAGGTTGTCCTCCAGGACCCTTTCCAAAGATTACATCCAAATCCTTGACCATACCAAATACATCAGCACCACTACGGGGGACAGGCTTCGTCCGGGTTTCTGCCTTGCCATTGAAATGCTTGCCTTTCTTCTTTAAGGGATGACTGGGCGGAAGAAAACGACGATTATACGGGTACACATTCTTTCTACATTTATCCAGATATATACTTTCAGTCTCATCTAAACAGTGCGTGCATGCATTGTATCCTTTGTTCGTCTGTCCTGAAATGTTACTAAGAGCAGGCCAATCATTGATGGTTACGAACATCAACGCTTGTAGGTCAAATTCCTGCTGTTTGTGCTCATCCCACACACGTACACCTGGTTTGGCCCACAACTGTAGAAGTTCATCAAATAATGGCCTTAGGTACACATCAATGTCGTTGCCGGGTTGCTTCGGGCCTTGGATGAGCACTGGCATCATAATGAACTTCCGCTTCATGCACAACCAAGGAGGAAGGTTGTAGATACATAGAGTCACGGGCTAGGTGCTGTGACTGCAGTTCTGCTCCCCAAAAGGATTCATGCCATCGGTACTTAGACCAAACCATAAGTTCCTTGCGTCACCAGCAAAGTCCGGAAAGTCTCTCTCGATTTTTCTCCACTGCCGACCATCAGCAGGGTGCCTCAACATCCCGTCTTTCTTTCGGTCTTCCATGTGCCATCGCAACAACTTGGCATGCTCTTTATTTCTGAACAAACGTTTCAACCGTGGTATTATATGAGCATACCACATCACCTTGGCAGGAACCCTCTTCCTGGGTTGCTCGTCCTCAACATCACCAGGGTCATCTTTTCTGATCTTATACCGCAATGCAGTGCATACCGGGCATTTATCATATTCTCGTACTTCTCACCGCAATAGAGGATGCAGTCATTAGGGTATGTATGTATCTTCTGCACGTCTAATCCTAGAGGGCATACAAGTTTCTTTGCTTCGTACGTACTGGAGGGCAATTGGTTATTTCTTGGAAGCAGCTTCTTCGTTATTACCAGCAAATTTTCAAATCCCGAGTTAGTCATACCGGTCTCTGCCTTCCACTTCAACAATTCCAGTGTGCTACCCAGCTTCTTCTGTCCATCTTCACAAGTTGGATACAACAATGTGTTGTGGTCCTGTAACATCTGCTCGAACTGCAACCTCTCCTTTTCTGTGTCGCAGTCTCGCCTTGCATCACTAATGACCCGACCAAAATCATCAACGGGCTCATCTAGTTCCCGTTCTTCACCCCCTTCTTCTTCATTATCTTCAACTGCAGTATCATCGTATTCAGGGAACATAGATCGGTAGTTGTCATCACCATTCTCTTCTTCATCACCGTCTTCCATCATAACCCCTCTTTCTCCGTGCTTGGTCCAAACATTATAGCCGGACATGAAACCGGACCGAAGCAAGTGGCTCTGAATGACTCTTGAGGAAGTGTGAGCCTGCTCATTCCGACATTCAACACATAAAACCATCCCGCCGCTTGTTCGCCTCGGCCACAAGGCGAAAAGAATGCACGCCTTCTCTGTAAGCGTCAGAGCGTCGGTCATCGTACATCCATGGGTGACTCATCTGCATCATACAACCATGCATATATATCAAACGCAATCACGATGCTTAAATTAGTACCGCGCAGTCAAAACGAGAAAATAGTTGCTAACCTTTTAGGACACTTCAAAACAAAGAGGAGAAACCTTAAGTGTCGCTCTGGCACCTCATATCATATTTTGTCTTGTGTGAACTCAAGTGGCATCACTCTAACAGGCATTTCACCGAACACCTCTAGTGCATATGAAGAAAAAAAGTTAGCACAAAGTTATACCCACCTCTCACATAGGAAAAAAAACAGGAGAGAGTGGAGGGCTGGGTGCATATATAGGGCCATGCCATTAGTCCCGGTTTGAGATACAAACCGGGACTAAAAGTTCTGCCAGGAGCACGCGCGCCGGCCCAGACCCATTTGTCCCGGTTTGTATCTCAAACCGGGACTAATGGTTCCTTACGGACCGGGACAAAGTGCTCGGCCTCCTCGGGCCGTCTGGTTCGGACTATTAGTCCCGGCCCCAGCCACGGCCGGGACTAATGGCCCAAACCAAAGGCCCATTTTCTACTAGTGTTAGAAAGGTGATGTGCCACAGATAATTACTTGTGGCGCACAAAAACTCAGTGCGTCATTGATAGGCACCTTATTCGTGGCGCACCATAAAATATGTGCATCACGGTTAAAGTTGAAACAAGGAGGCAGGAGTACCCCCTTATATTCGTGGTGCATCACCTACGATGCGCCACGCCATGGATAAGGTGGTGTGGGGAAGATTTTTCCAAACTTACCTATCGCGCATCCAATAGTGGTGCGCCGTAGATAAGTTTTCAAAAATCTGCTCTCACACCCCCTCTCAAATCACCTTTTTAGTTTTGCAAAAAATTAAAGAAAATGAAAAAACACTTAAAAAAATAAAATCCTTCCATATATAGGTACGTTATGTTGTCTAGTTTGTACGAAAATTAACAAATATGAATTTTGACCTTTTTTGCAAAAAAAAGTTATGGCATGGTAAAGCAACCATAACTTTTGCATACTATGTCGGGAAAAAATCTTTAATATATCAAAACAACGAGCACAAAATTCTACATCTGCTCGCAACGACCAAAGGTCGTTTAACAATTTTTTATAATCTCAAAATTCGAAAAGGATAAAAAAGTTACAGAAAAAAGAATTTTTTTCCTGTAAAATAAAAAAAATTAACAAATTTTTCTATGATGCACCCTATCGTGATACGCCACAGATAAGTGTGACCCATTTTAAATTCTAGGGCTCCCCTCTCCTTTCCTTCCTACCCCTTCTTCTTCTCCTCCTTCCCTTCCCCTTCTCCTCCTCTCCTTCTCCTTCTCCTTTCTCCTCTCTCCTTCTCCTTCTCCTTCCTCTCCCATTCTCTTATCCTCCTCTCCTCCTCTTCTCCTTCTTCTCTTCTTCACCTCTACATCTCCTCCTCCACCTACTTCTCCTCTCCTAGAGCTCCTCCCTGACCCCCAACGACACCATTCTAGAGCTCCTCCCCAACCCTCGACGGCGCCGCCCTCAAGCTCCTTCACGACCAATGTCGGCGCCATCCTTGAGCTCGTCGGCATCCTCGTCCTCGGCCCCGAGCGCATCTTACCGGCGCGGCAACGGCCTCTCGCACGTCCATGCGGTGGTAGGTGGTGGCCGCAGTGAGCTGATGGCGACGAGGTCCAGATCCCGTTTTTATTTTTGAATTTCGAAAATTACTCCCAAGTTAGTTAAAGTCCACCCGAAAATAAAAGAGTTTGTTAATTGGAGTCCGAGATCCTATGGAGTATGGTTTGACAGGAACAAACACGGATCATGCGTCGGAGTCCCGTGCCGAGTCGTGGTGGACTCGTGGTCGACCATGAGTGTTTAAATTCACACGCCCACCCACGACAAACAGATCGATCAACTAGCCAGCAGCAGCAGCAGCAGACGATGGATCGATCGATCGACTGCGACAACCCTCCGGCGATGGATCGGTCGGCGGAGGATCGATCGGCGATGGAACGACTGCAAAGAATCTTCAACATGACGGGCTTGGGCAGCTACGGAAACAACGACGACAGCACGGACACCACGGCTGCCGCTCTCACGACGATCCGGCTGGACGAGGGTGCGGCGGACGACGACAAGATCCATCCACCGCAGGCGTTCCACTACTACGATGACCGGCCTGTAGCCGCAGGAGATAGACCGATCATATCTCGGGATCTTCGTCGATCGTCGTCATCGATCCTAGGCAAACGGTCGTCAAGTCATACAAGAATCCTCGGTTCTTGCTACCGCTCGATGGCCACTATGCGTCGGCGGCCGCGCGACGGCGGCATCAGCAGCGTCGCGGACACTACTACCGCGGAGGCCCTCGCGAAGATGCGGCTGGAGGAGGCTCTCACCGGGGGGCCGCCGGGGATCCAGCGGCTGCGCGAGGTCGTCGGGTGCGTAGCCCGCCGCCGCAGAGACACCACCGTGGCGCCGCCGGACACGGAGCTCGCGGAGACGCGCGACGGCGCGAGGCAGCTGCTGCAGGCGGCGGAGGATCTTTGGGCCCGCAGCGACCTCGAGTCGGCCAGGAGCCTCGTGCGCATGGCCATGGAGGTAGAGCCCTTCTCCGGCTTCCCCGAGGTCAGGCGAGCGTGCGCCGCCTACGACGTCCTGGCCGCTTCCGGCAACAGGAATGGCGCGGATGGCGAGTGCTATGCCGTCCTAGGCGTCGTGGTGCCGCCCTGTGGCTGCAGGCCCGCTATCGGGTACGTCAAGGCCCGGTACGAGGAGCTCTGCGCCCGCTTGGAGCCCGACGAGACAGCCGGCTCCATGGCCGTCGGCTGCGCGCTCCATCTTATCAACCTGGCGTTTGCCACGATCACAGACATGGAGCGCGAGGACTAGTATATGCCGTCGGCGGCCGCCGCACGATTCCATGATCGGTTCTGACAGTTATAGATAGCATATCTTTTCATGTAGCTAGGTATTCTTTAGGTAGATGAAACTCTGAATGTTGACCATGCGTTGGTGCACTGTTAGTTTAGTGTGCGTTGTCCGGATGAAATGCTTGTGTCTGGTCGTTGTGTGCATGCATTTCATCGAACAGGCTCAGTGCGCGCGTGCGTGCGTCGACCGTGTGAAACAACCCCGATCGATGACAGTGACTGATGCCCGGCATGATCCGAGCTCCCTAGATTTGAGCACCTATGGTTGAGTAGGATGTAGCTTTCATGAAGCCTACCAGCGAGTGTGTTGTATTTCCAGATTTAAAATTGAATTAGATTGTTTCTCTCACTTTCGGACATGCACCAATTGAACTCCTGCCCGATTGATCAATTACCTTTACATTATATGATTTTGTAAGCTTAAATGGTCTGAAATCTGCTCATATCCAATTTTCGTAGCCTCACAAGAAGTGAATAATTGGACACCGCTAATTTTTTTCAGGTTAAAAATTCCTGCCATCAATTTTTTTAATTGTTAAAGATGGGCATATCGATTCTATACTGAATTAAGATTTGTATTGGTCAGATATTCTTTGGCTAAACTTCTGCTTTCATGATATTATTTTACTTGCTAAATACCACTCTGTCAATTAATTCTTTGTTTGAATTATAATTCTAAAGGAAAACATATTGTATTTTCCTACCACATAGAGTACACGTTTCTAGCTGTATGGGGTCATATGTGGGTGAGTTACCGGTTTGCTACTACTCATGGAATTGGGATTCAGTGATTGCTCGGTCATGTCCCGTTGGACAGGGACCACCTGGCCCATCTGTTTGAGTGTTGTTGTTTCGCTGCTCACGAAAATGACGTCACGTGGTTGCTTCGCCTGTTGGAGTTAGGTTTGGCTTACCTGATAGCGTCTTATTGTTCTGCTTGCGGGGGAGCATGTCTGAGTAGCTTCTGCATCAGTGGCATTGCGGCGGGTCACTTGTAGGCATATGTGCTCTACATGGAAGGGAGACACAGGCTGCGGGGTCGGTACGCTGCTGCTTTGACCATCGAGACCGTCTTTACTATGTTCTAGGCGCGACCGCTTGCGTTTTCCGGGTTGTCTGTTTCTCGCTCTGGTTCTTTTCCTCTTTTCGCTGCTCTGCATTTTTCTTTTACTATGTTGTGGCGGTTGGATCCGGTCGGTGCTTTGATTCGCGGGTTGCATTAGCTATTAGCTATGGCCGGTGCTTTGATTCGTGGGTTGCGTTGGTGTGGTGTATGCGACGGCACATGCTCTGACGATCCATTACACTTGTGTATTATTTCCATGCCTGGCCACGGCAAAAAAACAAAAATTAAACAAGCAACCTTGACAAAGAATTTAAACACCAAGACCAGAGGTCGGCGCGGCAAAGCGCACCGGGTCCATCTAGTATGAACTATGAAGCGAAGGCAGAGGAGATATTTTGGGTTAGGAGGTGGCCGTTGTAGGTGAGGAGATGCTACATGTGCCATCGGATAAAGAGTTTAACGTGTGGAAACAAAATACATGATCTATGCATTTCATTATTTTCTTTTTGTTTGGCCCAAACATTTGTTTATGTTTCCTAAAATCTGATGAAACACAAATTGTGGAGAGGGAAAAATATATGGTTTACTAAGTTCTTGTAGGCATGATTGCCCAAATGGGAAAAAATGACAAAAATTGCTGTGCTAGCGTTCTAGTAAGCTCATTGTGGTATATATATATATATATATATATATATATATATATATATATATATATATATATATATATATACCATCAATCAACAAGGAGACTCTTGTGCTGTGACAGTTATAACAAATAATGTCGTCACTTTTGATTAATTAGTACAATGATGTTACATGGAACCAGTGGAACTCACGATGAGCACACACACCCCATTGCCTCCCAATCCTAACTTTCACCGAGCAAAGAGAGGTCCAAGAGCCGGTGATGTCAGCATCGAAGAAAAAGATGCTATATGTTCATTGGGCTCAGTTTTGTGAATAGAAAAACCCATAGCGGCTAATAAGCTTTTCCAAGACTTCGAGTTAGAGCTAGCTAGCCTAATAAGCATTCTACATGCTCTACCGGCCTGCTATATATGTTGAGATGTAAAATACTTTATTATCACCCTTTTGTGTGTGACAATTTATTTTAATCATTATGAGTGTTGCAGCTCTACCAGAGAGCTATTAACATAGACTTAACTCCAGCAATAAATTAATCGAAATCGACCGACGGTGCATCTTCTGCATTGTGTAATATGTACTCTATTCTGGAGTTAAATTCTTCATATTGAGGTAGATTCAATCGACCATCAAACCTATGCCAACCGGAAATAAAAAATTAAGTATGGTACATCTTGTGTATACATTATCTTGCTTTATTTATTCACTACAACCAATTAGTCATGTAAAGGCGTTATTATGTGACGCTTTTGTTTTCGTCCTTATCTTTGCGGCCAGAAATGCCTCAAGATGTGGTCTTGAGATGTTTTACCTATCATCTCATTTCCACGGTAATCCCCGCTCCATATATATTATAGAAAAATAGAAGAAGAGGGTTCGACTAGTCCATACAGCCCATGATCTGTTCTCCTAGTATGACTTTGTACTAAATCAACAATACTTATTATAGATTAGATGGAGTAGTATATTCCGCAACTTCCTCAACGGCATAATTTTCTATCATGCAATTTTCAAGACCCTCATTCAGCTATTGGGAATATGTACTTAACTGATAACATGCTGACTGAGATTTGCATGCTTGGATGAAAAACGGGGCAAGTAATAGAGTAAACATGTATGTTCTGCGTATGTTTCCTTACATGTCACTTTGGAACTTCATAGAAAATGTATGGAAGGGTTTGCATTATTGATTCTATCCATGACCACTGAAAAATGCCTTGCATGTATGCGTCATATAATGACTTCATGCGTAACCCTCCAACTGTAGCAAGCAAATAGATGTGTTGCATATTCAGAGATCTTCCATAAAATACATTAGTATAGAGAACTCTGAGAGTCCAAAACAGAATAACAAGCACAAAAGAGACAGGTATCCCCACAAGGAATTTAGGTCGAATTTATTCAGCTAGCCTATTGTTTCGTCAATTGGTCCATGATTTGTTTTCTTTATTATTATTTTTCAATACTGTCATGCATACATTGGAACATCAGTACCATCTCACAGGCGTGGTGGCACGCCACGGCTAACCTTCCTAGTATATATTGAGGGAATCTGAATAATGCACCACTAGCGGCATATATGTTTTGGATGTAAAATACTTAATTATCACCCTTTTGTGCAAGTGTGACCGATTTATTTTAATCATTATGTGTGTTGTAGCTCCACCAGAGAGCAATTAACATAGACTCAACTCCAACAATGAATAACCAAATCGAGCTGCATTATGTAATATGTACTCTATTCTAAAGTTAAATTCTCCATATTAAGCTAGATTTAATCGACATCAAACCTATGCCAACCAGAAATACAAGAATTAAGTATATTACATCTTCTGTGTACAATATCTTGCTTTATTAATTCACTACAACAAATTAGGCATGTAGATGTGTTATCTACTTGACACTTCTGTTTTCGTCCTTTTTTTTTGCAGCCATCGAGGCCTCAAGATGTTGTTTTGAGAGGTTCTACCTGCCATCTCTTTTCCATGGTAAATCCCCACTCCATATATATTATAGAAAAAATAAAATAAGAGGAAGATTCGACTAGCCTATACAACCCACGATCACTTCTCCCATTACAATTTTGTACTAAATCAGCAACACTTATTATAGGTTAGATGAAGTAGTATATTCTGTAACTTCCTCAACCATATTATGTTCCATCATGCATTTTCCAAGACACTTATTTCAGATATTGGGAATATGTACTTAACTGATAACATGCTGACTGAGATTTGCATGCTTGGATGAAAAAGGGGCAAACAATAGAGTAAACATGTGTGTGTTCTGTGTATGCTTCCCTACATGCCACTATACAACTTCATACAAAAAGTACGGAAGGGTTTGCATTATTGATTCTATCCATGAAAATTGAAAATTGTCTTGCAGGTATGTGTGTGTGTCGTATAATGACTTCATGGGTAACCCTCCAACTGTAGCAAGCAAATCTATGTGTTGCGTATTCAGAGATCTTTGAGCCTATTATTTCATCAATCGGCTCATCCAGATTATTCTTTCTTTTTATTTTCGATACTACATGCATACATTGCAACATTAGTACCATGTGCCGCCGCGTCTAACCTTCCTAGTATAGATTGAGGGAATCTGAATAATGTGGCACGCGATTTCCAAGGGTTTTAGGGTCCTAACCTTCAAGATATATGTGTCATTCGTGGTGTTGGCATAAACAATGGCCTCCTTGAGGCATCGGGTGCTTGATTATATACACGATAAAAGCCCCCATAAAGGAAATAATTACAAACGGCATCGGAATAGGAACATGAACCGTATCTATTACAATGTCTAACAATATGTATGATCTTTCAAGGAGCCAAACAAATTGACCCATCCTGGTACCATTACGATTTAATGGTTAGTATATATAATCGATGCCATTTCATGCTTGCCTTCCCACTTCCTCTTTTTGTGTGAACATAGCATGGAGTAAGTTAAGTACCACCACAAAAAAATCGAGTAGGCTTGAGAGGCATCAGGGAAATCGACCCCTGTGCTGAAATATGTATGATGTACGGCTTTCCGATGGATTTCGTGCCATGTATAGGTTATAGCTCCTTCTCATTTGGACTAGCCCATGGATGCAAAAATCTTCCGGGACAGGTAGAAGCTAGGCTAGTACTTCATAACAAGCCTCTGTTGGGGTTTGCATGGGTAAAACTATAACGGAAGGTAACTTGTCTAGTTCTGTTCTAAAGCATATGGAGGTTGACCGTTTAACGGTTACTCCTAAGGCTTCAGTGTTTCCTGATTCTTTACTGATTGAGGAGGGGGAGTTGCATGTCACAGTAGATGGTCAACTTCTCTCTCACTTACTTGGTGAAGTGTCAGATGTGGGCTTTGATGAGATGGGGCTGGACTCGTTGTACAAGCTAAAAGCTTCTAGTCGGAAATTAAAGAGCCAGAAGGCTCGGAAGAGACCCCGTGTATCCAAACAATCTATTGTTTCTCAATGAATGGAATGTTTTCAAATAGCAGAGGTCTTCGTGACTTGGCTAAGCATTTGTTTTTTGCCGATTGTGTGAGAGATTATCGTTTGGATTTTCTCAGTATTTCGGAGACTAGAAGACGAGACTATTCATAAGCTCTACTCAATCGCCTATCTGGTGGAGTGGACTTTACGTGGGTATCTCGACTGCCGCGTGGTAGATCCGGGGAAATTATGTTAGGTGTACATGATGAGACCATGGAAGTCTTAGCTAGTTCGGTTGGATATTTTTTATATAACTCCATATCCGTAACAAGGCCGATGATTTCACATGGTGTCTAGTCACTGTATACGGAGCTGCCTAGGATGTGTTTAAGGCTAATTTTTTACGTGAGTTGGTAAATCTTGCAAAGGACAATCCGTATCCTATTCTTATAGGTGGTGATTTCAATTTGATGAGATTCCCTCGTGAGAAAAGTCGAGGCCGTTTTGACAAACATTGGTCTTTCATGTTTAATGTTGTTATTGACAGCTTGGACTTGAGGGAGGTTACAATGTTAGGAAGAAATTTTACTTGGGCTAATTGTCTGCCTGAGCCGACATACGAAAAGCTTGATAGGGTACTTACGGATACATAATCAGAAGAAAAGTTCCCCATGGTAACTGTAAGGGCTCTAGAACATATTGAGGCTTTGTCTGATCATGCCCCTTTACTTTTGTTGGTTGGTTCATCGCCATGAAATTCCAAGCATGAGTTCAAGTTTGAACTTGGCTGGTTGATTTGGGATGGGTTCTATGACATGGTTAAGGCAATTTGGCTTAAACCAGTTGGTGGTCAAACACCCATACAACTTTGGAATAATAAAATGTGTGCGTTACGTAAATTCCTTCGTGGTTGTGCTAGACATACTGCTGGAATCCTGAAAAAGGAGAAAATTCGCATTTCCTCTATTATTGATGACTTAGAGGCTTCTGCAGAAGTTAGACCATTATCTGCACCAGAGATCAAGCTTAAGAGCCAATCAAATGCGAAAATGGCAAGACTACTATGCGAGGAAGAACTCAAATGGTACCAACACTCCAAAGCGAAATTCATTCTGGAAGGAGATGCTAATACAAGATATTTCCATGCTATAGCCAATGGCAATCATAATAATAAATGTATTCACTCTCTCAACCAAGATGAAGGTATTATTGAGGGACAAGAGCAACTTAAGTCATACATTACTAATTTTTATAAATCTTTCTTTGGACCATCCCAAGATAATTCCTTTACTCTGGATGAGTCTCAAACAACGGATATACCGCAGGTTTCTGTCGAGAAAAATAACTTTCTAACTGCCTTATATACGGAGGAAGAGGTCAAGAAAGCGGTTTTCCAGATGGAACATAACAAGGCACCACGTCCAGATGGCTTCCTAGTAGAATTCTAGCAAAATTTATAGGATGTCATTAAGGAGGACTTGATGGCCTTATTTGGTTTTTTGCATGTTGGGCAACTTGATCTCTTTAGACTAAAATTTGGGAATATAATTTTACTTCCTAAGGTTAACAATGCAAAGCGGATACAACAGTATCATCCTATCTATCTTCTTAATGTTAGCTCTAAAATGTTCATAAAAAGTTGCCACGATTAGATTAAATTCAGTTGCTGAACATGTTATCAGTCCTTCTCAAAGTTCTTTCATGCAAGGAAGAAACATCTTGGATGGTGTAGTAATCCTACATGAAACAATTCATGAATTACACTCCAAAAAACAAAACAAAGTATTATTCAAGATTGACTTTGAGAAGGCTTACGATAGAGTTAATTGGTCTTTCCTTCAGCAAACACTCCGAATGAAAGGTTTTTCCGAGGGGTGGAGTGATCTCATTCATTCTTTTGTGTCTGGAGGTAGTATCGCCATAAAAGTTAATGATGACACTGGCAACTACTTCCAGACGAAGAAGGGCTTGAGGCAAGGGGATCTTCTATCGCCAATACTATTTAATATAGTGGCGGATATGCTGGCTATCCTTATTGAGAGGGCTAAAGCTGAGGGCCAAATTGAAGGACTAGTTCCACATCTCGTTGATGGAGGACTTTCTATCCTCCAATATGCTGATGATACAATCTTATTTATGGAACATGATTTGGAGAAAGCTAAGAACCTGATGTTAATATTATCGGCCTTCGAGCAACTCTCTGGATTGAAAATTAATTTCCATAAGAGTGATCTGTATTGTTTTGGCGAGGCATAAAACGAGACTCGCCTCTATGCTGAACTTTTTGGCTGCAGACAGGGGCAATTTCCAATCAACTATTTGGATATTCCGATACATATTATCAGCGTCTCACTATTGTTGAATGGAAACTCGTTGAGGAAAGACTTCAGAAATGTCTTAATAGTTGGAAAGGCAAATTGCTATCCCTTGGAGGAAGACTTGTACTCATAAACTCAGTACTTACCAATATGTATGGTACTGTATATGTTCTCGTTTTTCCAACTGCCCAAAGGTGTCTTGAATAAAGTGAATTATTTCCGATCAAGATTCTTCTGGAAGGGGGATAGTGAGAAGAAGAAGTATTGACTGGCCAAATGGAATGTGGTTTGTCGGCCCAAAGAATACGGTGGACTTGGTATACATGACCTACAAGTCAAAAACACCACCCTTTTAGGTAAATGGCTATTTAAGCTACTTACCGAAGAAGGAGTCTGGCAAACTATCATTTGGAGAAAATATGTTGGATCCAAAGATGTCTCTCAAGTGGTATGGAAACCTAGTGATTCACACTTTTGGGTTGGACTAATGGCGTCTAAAAACATTTTTTCCGTTTTGGTGTTTTTTCTATTAGGGATGGATCTCAAATTAGATTCTGGGAGGATAAGTGGCTTGTGCATACTTCTCTTCGGGAACAATTTTCGGCACTTTATTCGATTGTTAGACACAAAAGGGACACATTTTCCAAAGTATTGGAAACTACTCCTCCTAATGTATCTTTCAGAAGAAGCCTAATTGGTCCTAGACTAGTATCATGGAACAATCTATTATTAAGATTGTCCACGATTCACCTGTCGGATGGTATAAACGAGTTCCGATGGAAATTACTCGAGAGCGGTAAATTTTTTGTGGACTCAATGTATAGGGCCTTGATCCAACCTAATATTCCGGTCGATGATAATAGTACAATTTGGAAAATGAAAATACCTCTGAAAACTAAGATATTGCTTGGTATCTTCGTAAAGGGGTAATTCTTACAAAAGATAATCTTGTTAAGAGGAATTGGCATGGAAGTAAACAATGCATGTTTTGTCATCAGGACGAGGCGATCAAACATTTATTTTTTCAATGCAAATTTGCTCGTCATATATGGTCAATTGTCCGAGTAGCTTCTGGGTTATCTCCCCCACGATCGGTGGCCAATGTATTTGGTAACTGGTTGCACGGGATTGATGATAAGTACATGATCTTGTTTAGGGTGGGAGCGCTTGCCATTATTTGGTCGTTGTAGCTATGTAGAGATGACAATTTTTTAATACTAATGTGTCTTCAACGCTGTAGGTAATTCATTGGGCTACGGCTATTCTCCAATCTTGGACTATTCTCCAACGGGTTGAGTTCCGCGCTTTGTTTACGGAGGGGTGTACATTATTGGAGGATACGGCGAGGGATATTCTTTCCTGGCATGGATGGCTGTGTGAGCTGCGGATTGAGCTACCTTATTGACTTGTCATGGACAATGTTGGATACATTTGTTTTTTCTCTTTTCACTCGTTCTATACCTGTGTGGTTTGATCGGCTGTGTGCATCTTAGTTATACAGAGGCCGGGAGGAAACATTATGAAAGTAATAAAGCGCTCATTTCCAAAAAAACAAGACCAAAGCTAGAGGTAGAGCTGCCATGCAGGGCTGGTGTCAAATGACATCGGTGATTTTTGCAACTTCCCATAGAATTAACCAAAGCACTACTACAACTAGGCCTGATGACCCACAAGTATAGGGCGTGTATCGCAGTATTTTCGATAAGTAATAGTGTCGAACCCAACGAGGAGAAGAAGGTGCTCACTAGTGGTATGGATCAGGAATTCTCTACAAATACTTAGCAAACGGATTTTTAGGGGTTTTTGATATAGCAAGTAAACAAAGTACGAGTAAATAAAAGACAGTAGGAATAAATGCAGCAAGTGGCCCAATCCTTTATGCAACAAAGGACAAGCCGGTTGTATTACTTAAGATGATCAAACGTTCTCGAGGACACATGGGAAGACTGTCAAGTGCTTTCGCTTAATATAGTTGATTAATCTTCTTTAGCTTGCTAAGTGTTGTGTGGGTGAACCTATGCTAATGTACCGCCCTATCCAAGACTAATACATACTTGTGATTATACCCCTTGCAAACATCCGTAAGTACAAGAAAGTAATTAAGGTAGAAACCTAACCATAGCTTTAAACTCTAAGACCCTTACGTCCCTTGTGCAATGGTTTCCTAACGGGGGTTCAGGTTTCTGTCACTCCGGCAGCCCCTACGATTAGTAGCCAAATACACAATGCATTCCCCTAGGCCCATATAGGTGAAGTGTCATGTAGTCGACGTTCACATGACACCACTAGAAGAAGTACACCACAACTTAAATAACAATCTATTGAATCTTTTTCAACACAACTCCACTACTAACAACAAGACTTCTCCCATGTCCTCAAGAACAAAACGAACTACTCACAAGACATCATATGGATCATGATCAGAGATGGAATAATGATGTATAACAATCTGAACATAAACAATAATTCAATGGTTCACTCAATAGCATCAACTACGAAGAGTAATCAACACCGGGAAAGTTTCCCCTATGAACTAATGCAAGATTCAACTCAATTGTTACAGCAATATGGAGATGGTGATGAGGGTGCTGATGGTGATGATGGTGGTGATGATGATGATGATGATCCGGATGAAGTCCAGCTTGATGGTGGTGTTGATGGCGACGATCTCCCCTCTCTAGGAAGGAATTCCCCCGACAGAAATCTGTCTGCTGGAGAGATCTTTCTCTCTCGATGTTTTCCGCCCCGCAGAGGCGGCGGAATCTTTCTGTGGTCGCTCCCCGAGTCTTAGGGTTTCGGGAGGATGATATACGCCAGAGGAGAGAGGCTGGAGTGGGCCAGGGTGGCCACACGACCTCCTGGCGCGGCCTAGGGCTGCCCGCGCCATGGGGTGGTGTGGGCCCCCTGTGGCCCATCTCCACTCCGTCTTCTAGCTTCCTTAGTCTTCTGGAAAAATAGGATTTTCCGTATATTTTCCCAGATTTTCTGATCTTTGCGAATTTTGCCTCCAAACAGCACCTTTTCCATCAGAATCCTGACTGCAGCGGTCCATGCTCCAAAAGTCATCAAGCATGCAAAAACAGATGAAATAACATAAGTATCACCTCCCAATACGAAATATATCAATGAATAATAGTGAATTAAGACATAGAATAGTGATGCAAAATGGACGTATCAACTCCCCCAAGCTTAGACTTCGCTTGTCCTCAAGCAAAACTGAGCTCAATAAACATGGCCTCAGGTTTATGGAGTGAAGAGTCGATAAAAGAATACGGACAAGAAGCATCACATTCATCAAATACATAGATCATAATAGAAGACAACTCACTATTATATAACTCAACTTGTAATGAGTAAAGGAAACACAATAAAGATACATAAAGTGAATCATAATTGGTAATGGCAAACTTAGCTCTTGGTCGAAGAATTGTTGATAATTTGCTGGAGTTCACAAATAACTGGTTTTTCAATGATAGCTTTCAAAGTAGTAAACATCAAGATAAGAGCAATGTGCAAAGCAAGGAACATAAGAAACATGAGTGAATAAATCATCATATGAATGAATGAAACACAACAACTCAAAATACTTGCTGAGATAGAAGAGAGTAGGTTTACTGACTCAATTACAAAGTAAAAGAAAGGCCCTTCAAAGAGGGAATCAGGGATTGCAAGTCTCATAAAGAGCTCCCAAAAATTATGATACTTACTAGCTTTCAGCTCTCATTGCCCCTATCATAGGCATCTTTAGGTAATTAAGGTTAAAGTGACACAACTAAGAGGATATGTTTGACAAGTTATAAGTTGAAATGTCATGCCTCTTACTTATGAGTATCGATCCTCATGCTACTCAACTTCAGTCACGAGCAAGCTCTTGTCATTGTAAATACATGCGTATCATTGAGAACCGCCAACGGGGTACCCCTTGCACATGACACAGGAGCAATCCCATAATCAAAATGACAAGGCAAGCAGACAGTGAGCATCTCAACAATCTTTTTATTTTCTATTCGCATAGGTTTTTATTGAGGATGCTTCATAGAATGCTCACTATAGTTATGCTGCAAGTTTTCACCATGATTAGGCATGGCTTAGGCTAGCGGCCCAGGCGTTTCTCTAACACACATATAAACTCCATGATCTTACAAGTTCCAATTTTATTTCACACCGCCGGGATCCATAAGCAAAAGAACATGATATCAACTAGGTACAAAGTACCAAATGAAGTGTTGAAAGCGGTCCCCATGATACATGGTTCGGCTAACTTCAACTCATAAAGCGCAAGCATATACGCAACAAAGAAGGACCCAATGGTTCAAGTTGATTAAATGCAAGAAAGTAAAGTGTGCCATCAAGTTCGTGAGAGCTTTAATCACTAATTTTCACATAAAAAGTTTAATTTGGGAGGTAGATAAAACAAGAATTTACTTGGAATAGCAATAATGCTACTAGGTAGGTATGGCAGACACAAATGGCAAATGTTTTGGTTTAAAGGAGGTGGATGCATGAGAAGAATGCCCTCTTAGTACAAGTTTTTGGCTAGCAAGGCTGGGTAGCAAGTATAAGAGTTCAAGGAAACAAACAAACATACAAGTGATAAAGAAAAACATGCAATATTCCTTGGAAGCACAAAAGATCTTAACTAGAGAATACTAAACTTATTAGCAAATCAAGAAAGAAAGATGATGAAATTATTTTTCTTTAAAGGTACTTTTCTTTCAACTCTCAAAAAAAGTGTTGCTACTGACCGAGCCAGGTTTGCCAAAACCAACTAAATTAACTCAATGATCCCAAAGTGATACCAATACTAACAACAAGATCAATCATATAACCACGAATTGAAAACTAATATAAGCTATGCAAAAGAGTGGATGATAGAACTTCTCATTAATATTCCATATTGGCAACTCACACCAAGGGATACATATCTAACGAGAGAGGGGACACTTCCATAATGCAAACCATCCTACATAATAATTCCTCTATTCATGATATGACTCTACTAAAAATATAAAAAGATAGAAGATAGTGATGTGATACCGCGGCACTCCCCCAAGCTTGGAACAAACCAAGGGGATGCCAAACCTGATGATGAATTACTCCTTTGGTGGTGGTGGTATCCTCTCATCTTCGTCCGTCTTCCAAGTTAAAGGCTTCCCATCAACAAAGGACATCGTGGTTTCCAACATCCTGAAACTTGCAGCAGCACTTATGAGTTTAAATCTAGCGTCGTACTCACAATTTTGATTTTGAACGTCATAGAACTGTGCTTGCAGTTTGTTGGTTGTTTGGCGGAGTGAGAGGACTTCGTCTTTGAGTTCAGCAGTCTCCTTTTGGTGCTCGGTGATGAGTTCGGAACAAATCTTATGGATGATATTGATACATTGCAAATGTTTCTATAATTTTTGATGTTCCATGCTTGGTTTTATCCACTTTCTTGTGTTTTGTTCCAACTTTGGAGTACTTTTCATATGATTTCTTGGACTAACCTATTAACAAGAGCCAAAGTGCCAGCTGCCTATTTTCTGCTGTTTTTGGTTCCAGGAAAGTCAGAAAATGAATATTCTTGGAATTGGATAGGACAAAAGCCAAAGTGCCTATTTTTCCGGAAGTGATCAAGTGCCAGAATACGAGACGGAGAAGGGCCATGGAGCCACCACACAACCTGGCCGCACGGCCAGGCCTGGCCCGCGCCAGGGGGTGGTGTGGCCGCTCCCGGCACCCCCTCGGACTCTCTTTCCACCTATATATTGCCCTCGGGACGAAAACCCTAAGTACCCGATCAAAAATCCACGAAAGAGTCTATAACCGCCGTCATCTCCATCCCTAGATCGGGAGGGATCTGAAGCTCTTCCCGGCACCCTGCCGGAGAGGGGAATTCACCCTGGAGGCCTTCTTCATCACCATGCAAGCCTCCGGTGTGATGCGTGAGTAGTTCATCCTTGGACTACAGATCCATGTAGTAGCTAGATGGCTGGTTCTCCTCCTTTGTGCTTTCATGTTTAGATATTGTGAGCTCCGTTCATGATCAAGATCATCTATTTGTAATTCATACATGTTGTGTTTGCGGGGATCCGATGGATATTGAGATGCTATTTCAGATTGATTATTGATTCTATCATGTCTTTGTTATTTGTGATCTTGCATGCTTTTCGTTGTTAGTAACTATCTTGGCCAAGTAGATGCTAGCAACTCCAAGAGTTAGTATTTATGCTCGATAGTGGGTTCATGCCTCTGGTAATCTGGGGAAGTGACAGAAATATCTAAGGTACTAGATGTGCTGTTGCTACTAGGGAGAAAACAACAATCCTTTGTTCATAGAACAATCGTATTGTTTACTTTACACGCAGTTCGTAAAGCAATAATCTGTTGCTTGCAACTTAATACTGGAGGGGGTTCGGATGATAACCTGAAGGTGGATTATTAGTCATAGATGCAGTTGGATGGCGGTCTATGTATTATGTTGTAATGCCCAATCAAGTCTCAAAGGAGTCAAGATGATTAGTATATGCATGTATTGCTTTCTCGGTGTTTGTCAATTGCCCCACTGTAATTTTTTCACCCAGCATGTTATCTATCTAAGGAGAGCCACCTCTAGTGAACTGTGGATCCCGGTCCTTTTCTTTACAATCTACAATCCTTTACTGCTTTGTGTTTACTTTATGCAAACTATTACTTCTTTCAATTCGATACGTTTAATCCTTTGTTTTCCGTAAAACACGGTGAGATTGACAACCTCATCGCAAGTTGGGGACAAAGTTTTGTGGTTGTGTTGTGCAGGTCTCCACGTTGCTACTAGCACCGGTAGTGCGCCCTGCCAAGGCTCAGCTAGCAACACCTTTGGGGTGTTTCCTTGCTCCTACTGGTTCGATTAAACCTTGGTTTCATAACTGAGGGAAACTTGTTGTTGTGCTCATCATATCTTCCTCTTGGGGTTCCCAACAAGCTCTACATCAACATCGCACCAGCATTTTCCTGGCGCCGACACTGAGCCATCAAGCATTTTCTTGGCGCCGTTGCTGGGGAGTCAAGGACATCTTCACAAGGGGAGTCCCTCATAACCAATCTCTTTACTTTGTTGTTTTTGTTTTTCTTAGTTTTCTTTTTTGCTTTGTTTGCTTATTTCTTTTTCAAAAAACAGAAAAAAAATTAGTTTTGCAAGTTTGCTTTCTTATTTGAAAACCCAAAAAAATGACTACTCTTGAAAACACTAAGTTGTGTGACTTCACTAGCACCAAAAACAATGATTTTATGAGCACACCTATTGCTCCACCTGTGGCTGAAAATACTATCTTTGAGATAAATCCTGCTTTACTCAATCTTGTTATGAGAGAGCAATTTTCTGGTATTGGTAATGAAGATGCTGCTTCCCATCTAAACACCTTTGTTGAACTTTGTGAGATGCAAAAGCATAGGGATATAGATGGTGATATTATTAAGCTGAAATTGTTTCCTTTCTCTTTGAGAGGAAAAGATAAAGAATGGTTGAATTCCTTAACTAGGAATAGTATTGATTCTTGGACTAAGTGCAAAGATGCTTTTATTGGAAAATACTATCCTCCTGCTAAGATTATATCCATGAGAAGTGAAATAATGAAGTTTAAACAACTTGATAATGAGCATGTTGTTCAAGCTTGGGAAAGAATGAAATCTTTGGTAAAGAATTGTCCCACTCATGGACTGACTGCTTGGATGATCATCCAAACTTTTATGCAGGATTGAACTATTCTTCAAGGAACCTATTGGATTCAGCTGCTGGAGGTACCTTTATGACCATCACTTTGGGTGCTGCAACAAAACTTCTAGACAATATGCTGGTTAATTATTCTGAATGGCATACTAAGAGAGCTCCACAAGGTAAGAAGGTAAATTCTGTTGAGGAAACCTCCTCCTTGAGTGATAAGATTGATATTATTATGTCCATGCTTGTTAATGGGAAAGCCCATATTGATCCAAATAATGTTCCTTTAGCCTCTTTGGTTGCTCAAGAAGAGCAAGTTGATGTGAACTTCATAAGAAATAACAATTTTGGCAATAATGTTTATGGTAATAACAATTATAGGCCCTACCCTCCTAATAATACTTATGGCTATCATGGTAAACCTGAATTACCTTGTGAAGGAAGAATTTTAGAAGTTGAAAGAGCCACTAAAAACTTCATGCAAATGCAATATGAGCAAAATAAACTATTTACTAAAACTATGGAGGAACAATCCACCATCTTGAAGAACATTAGCCATCAACTTGAGAGGCTAAATAGGGAAATACCTAGTTTACAATTGAAACTCTCTAATGCTGAAAGAAATATATCATCTTTGTCTGAAGCTCAATCTTCATTGATTAATAAAATGGCTGCTAAACCTGAAACTAATGAGAATCTCTTTACAACTACTAATGCCATACAAGTAAGAATTGATGAAAATGTTAGACTATTAGCTGAATTACATGCTAAGTGGGAAAGAGAAGATGAAATTGCTAGAAACATTAGTGTTTCTACTATTACCACCACTAGTGTTGAGGCTAGTAATAGTTCTACTACTTTAGATGATAAAGTTGATTTTGATCTTGATGGTTGCAATATCACTGAAGTTATTAAGTTCCTACAAAAGCTTGCTAAAAGTCCTAATGCTAGTGCTATGAACATGGCTTTTACAAAACACATTACTGATGCTCTCATAAAGATTAAAGAAGAAAAGATGAAACATAAAGCTTATATTCCTATAAAGCAAGAAGATGGTTGGGAACCCATCATTAATATGAAAGTAAATGGCTTTGATTTCAAATCTTTGTGTGATCTTGATAGTAGTGTTTCTATTATGCCTAGAAGGATTTATGATATGCTTGATTTGCCTCCTCTTGAAGATTGTTATTTGAATGTCCCACTTGATGCTAATGCTAAAAATAAACTCATGGGGAGTCTTAATGATGTTCTTATTATGGTTAACGATTCCTATGTCCCCGTTGATTTCTATGTTTTGGATGTTGAATACAATGCTTCTTGTCCTATTACTTTGGGAAGACCTTTTCTTAGAACAATTGGTGCCATCATTGATATGAAAGAAGGCACCATTAAATATCAACTCCCACTCAAGAAAGGTATAGAACACTTCCCTAAAAATAGAGAAAATATTTCTTTTGCTTCTCCTATGAAAACAAAATTTGGTCTTAATGCTTCTTCATTTGAGAACACTTGATTCTTTCGTTGCTTCTTATGCCTAACTTAAAGGCGTTAAAGAAAAGTACTTATTGGGAGATAACCCAAAAGTTTTAGATAAGTCTTGGAAGTTATTACCTCTGTAATAACCGCTCCTTATCCTTTTTATTTGCTTTTTGTGCCAAGAGTAACCTTTAATGAGAGAGAAGTAATGATTGGAAAAGTTGCTGTCCCGAAACAGATTTTTGTGCTTCACCGCAAAAATTCGTGAGAGAGCTCTGTATGTCGGATTGAGCTGTAATTTTTTGTTCTTCTGCCCTAGGTTTTTATATAACTTCCGTTAGTTCACCACTTTTTGATTTGAGCAACATAAGGTCTTCGAACAAATTTGTCTTTACCTGCTGGTCTGTTTTGACAGATTTCTGCCATTTTCTGCATTTGCTTCATGTTGGTTCCTTCTTGAGTTCTTTTGGGGAATTGAGATTTTTGAGGGAAGTGCTACAGTAACTAGTGTTCTAATGGAAGTTTATTTGGTGTTAGAATTGAACCTTGAGACTTATTTATCTTAAGTGCACTAATGTTGCTAATGAGATTGTGTGAAGTTTTGTATGAAGGAAAAATTTCAGGTGTATGGACGGAATGAGTAATGAGATGAAGGATGGACTAAAGCTCAAGCTTGGGGATTCCACGCGTGTCACCCCAAGAAATATCCAAGAAGTACAAGCGTCAAAGCTTGGGGATACCCAAGGCATCCCCTTCTTCATCAATAAAATCCTAGGTTTCTTCCAAACGCTTCATTTTTATTGTTTCGTGCACAGTTGTGTTTTTCTTGGAGCGTCTTCTTTTTTGTTTTCGTTTTGGTTTTTAGTTTTCTTGGTTTGCTTAGTTCTCTGAATAAATTGGTTGGACCCCCTCTTTCATACATTGGTTTGCAAATAGTTTGGTTTGGTTTGGAAAAGAGTAGGAAAGTTCATGCTTATGTGGTAAAAAGAGCTTGTTTTTGACTGTGGCATATGCTTTGTCATGCCATGCTTGATATTGTTTTGGCTTTCTGCTTAGTATTCTTTGCTGTAGCATGACTTGTTATAAACAATTGAGATTGCTTAATGTGCCTTGGATGAATCATGCGTTGTTTTAGCATGTTATAGTGGTATTCTCCTTTGATGCTTTATTTGGGTTGACTTGGCGCATGCTCACACCATGTTATGACTATCTCAAGTCAGCATAGCCTTTATGATCCTTTAGTTTTCAACTTGTAGTATCACTTTATGCTTTGATCAATGATGTTGTGTTGCTCTGCATGATTATGGCCATTATTGCTCTCTTAGTTTGTCGCTCCTAGTCTTTTGCTAGCCTCCACAACAAAGTATGAGTTCCACTCATGCATCCAACTCCCTAAACCAAGTTATTCCAAAGAGTCCACCATACCTACCTACTAGCTTATGCTATTCCAAGTACATTCATGCTTTTTTTACCTTCCACTTGTTATGAGAAAACTAGTGATTAAAGCTCTCACGAACTTGATGGCACACTTTACTTTTCTTGCCCTTAATAAACTTGAACCATTTTGTCTTCTATGTTGTATATGCTTGCACTTATTTGTTGGGAATTAGCAGAACCATGCTTTCATGGGGAACGCTTTCAACATTGCACTTGGTACTTGTACCTAGTTGATATCATGCTCTTTTGTATATGAATGTCGTCAGTGTGAAATGAAAGGGGAGCTTGTAAGTCCACGGAGTTATGTATATGTGTTAGAGAAACGCCTGGGCCGCTGGTCTAATCCATGCTGACATGGTGGAAACCTACAGCGTAACCATAATGAGCTGTCTATGAAGCATTCTTCTTTAAAAAAAAGAGTCCTATATTGAGAAAAAAAAGAGAAAAGAGAAAAAAAGATACTATGAAAATAGGAAAGAGAGAAAAAAGCACCATATTCCCATGGTAAATAAGAAGAATGCTGAGATGCTCGTTGTCTTCTTTCCTTGTCGTTTTGATATGGGGATTCTTCCGTATCATCGGGCAAGGGGTACCCCGTTGGCGGTTCTCTATGATACACATGTACTTACGATGACAAGAACTTACCGGTGACTAAACTGGAGTAGCATGAGGAGCGACCCTCGTATACAAAGGACATGAGATTTCTGACTTATACTTCGTCAAGCATGTACACCATAGTTTGTTCACTTTAACCTTAATCACTTCAAGATGCTTATGATAGGGGCAATGAGAGCTGAAAGCTATAAGTACCATAATTTTTGGAAGCTCTTTATGAGACTTGAATCCCTACTTCCTTTTACAAAGGCCTTTCTTCCACCATTACATTGAGTCTCCACCTTCTATCTTTATGCCCTTACGTTGAGAGCATAGTGGCCATTCTTAGTTCTATGTGCATTGTCCCAAGACTAGTTGATTGATGCATACTTTGATATTGCTTGTTTTAAACTATTGTATCTAGTCACTCTTATGAACTTTGAAGGTGTCCTTTGCATTTATATTTGCTACTCTATTGAGGGACAAGCTGAATACTATTATGCTATGTTTTCTTTATGTGAAACAAACAAACGTCTTGCAAAGCATTGTTATTCATGAATCTTTTGTTTGTGCCCTTTCATGTTGCATCATAGTTTTTTTGCTTATTGCTAGAACCTTGTCTTTCTTGTTATGATTGAAGTACTATGATCCCATCTTTGAATGTTTTGCATATACTTTGATCAAGTCTTTGATGGTGCATGTCACCTCAAAAATTATTCTTTCTTTTTATCACTTACCTACTCGAGGACGAGCAGGAGTTAAGCTTGGGGATGTTGATACATTGCAAATGTATCTATAATTTTTAATGTTCCATGCTTGGGTTTATCCACTTTCTTGTGTTTTGTTCCAACTTTGGAGTACTTTCCATATGATTTCTTGGACTAACCTATTAACAAGAGCCATAGTGCCAGCTGCCTGTTTTCTGCTATTTTTGGTTCCAGGAAAGTCAGAAAATAAATATTCTCGGAATTGCACGGGACAAAAGCCAAAGTGCCTATTTTTCCGGAAGTGATCAAGTGCCAGAATACGAGACGGAGAAGGGTCAGGGAGCCACCACACCACCTGGCCGCGTGGCCAGGCCTGGCCTGCGCCAGGGGGTGGCGTGGCCGCTCCCGGCACCCCCTCGGCCTCTCCTTCCGCCTATATATTGCCCTCGGGACGAAAACCCTAAGTACCCGATCAAAAATCCACGAAAGAGTCTGTAGCCGCCGTCATCTCCATCCCTAGATCGAGAGCGATCTGAAGCTCTTCCCGGCACCCTGCCGGAGAGGGAAATTCATCCTGGAGGCCTTCTTCATCACCATGCAAGCCTCCGGTGTGATGCGTGAGTAGTTCATCCTTGGACTACGGATCCATGTAGTAGCTAGATGGCTGGTTCTCCTCCTTTGTGCTTTCATGTTTAGATCTTATGAGCTCCATTCATGATCAAGATCATCTATTTGTAATTCATACATGTAGTGTCTGTGGGGATCTGATGGATATTGAGATGCTATTTCAGATTGATTATTGATTCTATCATGTCTGTTATTTGTGATCTTACATGCATTCCGTTGTTAGTAGCTATCTTGGCCAAGTAGATGCTAGCAACTCCAAGAGTTAGTATTTATGCTCGATAGTGGGTTCATGCCTCTGGTAATCTGGGGAAGTGACATAAATCTCTAAGGTACTAGATGTGCTGTTGCTACTAGGGAGAAAACAACAATCCTTTGTTCATAGAACAATCGTATTGTTTACTTTACACGCAGTTCGTAAAGCAATAATCTGTTGCTTGCAACTTAATTCTAGAGGGGGTTCGGATGATAACCTAAAGGTGGATTATTAGTCATAGATGCAGTTGGATGGCGGTCTATGTATTATGTTGTAATGCCCAATAAAGTCTCAAAGGAGTCAAGATGATTAGTATATGCATGTATTGCTTTCTCGGTGTTTGTCAATTGCCCCACTGTAATTTGTTCACCCAGCATGTTATCTATCTAAGGAGAGCCACCTCTAGTGAACTATGGATCCCCGTCCTTTTCTTTACAATCTACAATCCTTTACTGCTTTGTGTTTACTTTCTGCAAACTTTTACTTCTTTCCATTCGATATGTTTAATCCTTTGTTTTCCGCAAAACACGGTGAGATTAACAACCTCATCGCAAGTTGGGGACAATGTTTTGTGGTTGTGTTGTGCAGGTCTCCACGTTGCTACTAGCACGGGTAGTGCGCCCTGCCAAAGCTCAGCTAGTAACACCTTTGGGGTGTTTCCTTGCTCCTACTGGTTCGATTAAACCTTGGTTTCATAACTGAGGGAAACTTGCTGCTGTGCTCATCATACCTTCCTCTTGGGGAACCCAACGAGCTCTACATCAACACCGCCATCAAGCAATTTTCTGGGCGCCGTGCATTGATCCATCAGATATCCACTTCACGCTCCGCCATCTTCTTGCACCTAAAGACTTCTTGTTCCAATGCTTCCATCCTGTCCTCCAGACTTCCTTCACCTTTAGGGCCTTGAACCTCTTTAATCCGAACCTCCCCACCTTCGAGCAATAACTCCTTGGGATGAATCTTCAATTCTCTCCTGTATGGGTTGATGATATCTTCCAAGGAATCTCCCTTAACTGATCCAGTGGAAGACATTGACGCTACAAATCTGAGATTTTACCTGGCAGAAACAGAACGAAACAAAAACACGACGAAAACACAATATACGAACCTCGGGGGATCCGGGGGGTTATATATTACAAAATTTCACATCAAAAGGAAGGTACTGGGAGAAAACGAGTCGGAGGCGGAGTCCGGGGTGGACTCACCACCTGGTGGCGCGGCCAGGGGTGGGCCCGCGCCATAGGGTGGTGTGGGCCACCCTGGCTCTATTTTTGTCCCTTTTTCGCTTCGTAACTTACCTTATTGACCGAAAACGGCAAAAATATAGTTGGATTGTATTTTCGTGGAACTTTTCTTACCAGAACTGTTACCTAGTTGGAAACGGACTCTGTAGGTCTCTGAATTTGGTATTTAGTCGATCCTTCCGGAGTCACCACTTGAATCATCAATATCTTCATCTTCATACACTTATTACTTGAGTCATAAAACCCTTCTTTTCCTTATTACACCATTATCTCCACTTCCTGGAAATTTCTTTCACACAAAACTTCACACAGTTCTCATTAGCAACATTAGTATAACTGAAGTGATAAAACCTTTTGAGTCCAACTTCAACTGAAAACCATCAAAACATAAGCTACTGTAGTAACTCCTTCCGAAAACCCAAAAAGGAAATCGAATAAAGAAGCAGATGCAAGAGTGGCAAAATCTGTCAAAACAGACCAGCAGGTAAAGATCTATTTTTTGAAAATCTTCTGTTTCTCAAATCAAAAAGTGCAAAACTAACGAAAGTTGAATAACAACCTGGGGCAGAAGCAAAAAACATTACAGCTCAATCCGACAGACAGAGGTCTCTCACGAATTTTTACGGTGAAGCACAAAAATCTGTTTCGGCACAACAACTTCCCCAAATCTTACTTCTCTCTCATTAGAGGTTGATCTTGACACAAAAACCAATCAAAACGGATAAGAAGCGGTTATTACCGAAGTAATAACTTCCAAGACTCAAAGAAACAAAAACAAACTGAAAGCAAAAACAAATTGGGTTGTCTCCCATAAAGATCTTTCTTTATAGCCATTAAGATGGGCATGATAATTTTCAAGAAGCTCTCATAGGGATATGAATTGAAGTGAAAGAGAGCATTAAGAAGCAAAAAGCACACACACTGTCGTTGTATGGGGAACGGCAGTACCTAAGAAGGTTAGATAGAGGTGTGGGGACTAGCAGGAAAGCTATCGACGGCGTCCACAGGCGGGATTGGGCACGAGCCAGTGTAGCGGGACACAGGAAGTACCCAGGTTCGGAGCCCTCGTGGTGAGGTAAAACTCCACTCCTGCATGTCTGACAGTATATGTGAATATAATCGGGCTACAAGGGTGCTCCTTGAGCTGTATCTGAAATGAACTGAGCTAGGCGTGTATGTGTGCTTGTAAGAGCGATAGGAAGAGCTAGCTAGCAGGGAGTGAAGTGCTAGTGCGTGTGTGTGTGATCGAATGGAGTCCCTCCCTTGCCTTATAAAGGTGGCCAAGAGACATGGTGGGACCGACTTGCCTAACTAGTACTATGCATGTGTCATGCATGATGTAGTGTATAGTGTCCACTATTTGCTACATCATCTGATAAAGTGGTATGGGCTTTGTCTTCTCAGTCTTGTCCGTTGTCTTCTCGTACGTGTCTTTAGTCTTGATCGATAGCAGCAGCAGGAGGGAGCTGCCAGGTGCCTGGGAGAGGACCGGCTGCTGGGATCGACCGATCCCAGCGAGCCTGCAGAGGCAGGGGTGGCGATCCGGCTGGGGAGGCCTAGCCGGGGAGATGGTGATGGCGGGAGCCGGGCGAGCCGGCCTGGAGTCGCCCAAGGCCCAGCCGGTGGGAGCCCATCCGGGTAACAGCCCAGCCGGGCGAGGTGGGACAGCGGGGAGAAGGCCGGGCGAGCCTCGCGGGAGTGGCCCAGCCGGGGGAGGCGAGGTAGGCCGGCTGGGGGAGGCCCATCCGGGGCGCGGGGGTGGCAGAGCCCAGCCGGGGAGGCTGGGTGGAGCGGTGGTGGTTCCGACTGGGCCAGCCGGCCCAGGCGCGAGGTAGGCAGCATAGGTGGTGGGGAAGGAGCTGGCAGGCCGGCTGGGAGGCCTCAGCCGGCCCGGGACGCCCGGTGCTGCTGTTTTCCTCTTGTTTTTATCTGTTTTTGCCTTTTTTATCCGTCTTGGAGTGCTTTTGGGGCATCTTTGGGGTACCCAGGGATAATCCCCCGACACACACATTTAAGTCTAACCCACTTCCTATGCAAGGGAATTTTGTAAACAAACGAGTTATTGAAACCAGAGGCAACTTGCATAAGAAGGCAAAAGAAGTGCAACATAAAAACTTTCAGCATAAAACGAGGAAACTTTATATTATTAAGATGCATAAGAACACTTTTCCCTCTCTCATAGTAACTTTCAGTATCATGCATAAACTTAACAATATAGCTATCACAAGAACCATCATAGCAATGATCACTTATTCTAACAGAAAACACGGGAATACTAGCTCTCATAACACTACTTTGTGAAACAATATTAGAGGTATCCTTACAAAGGATAGGGTGTCCCTCTTTTTCATATTTAGTAACAAAGTCTTTCACATTTTCTATTATAGGTTCATCAACCATTTGTTTATCAGGTTCAATAGCTTTTCTTGTACTTTCATTAACCATACTAGCTATCATAGAATGTTCCTTAATCCTAACTGGGAAAGGCATTTTCTCAATATAAGGTTCAGATAAAACATGATTAGCAGTATAAACTTCAGTATTTCTTGAAGGAACACTCTTAGCAATATCTTTATAAGGTTCATGATACTTATCCCACTTCTTTTTAGGCACTTCAATATAGGAAGCAAAAGCCTTAAAATAAGAAGCAATAGCTTGAGAGTCTAGACCATAAGCATTTTTAATATTTTGAAAGTCATCAGTTCCCATAAAAGATTCAATGCATTCATAATCATAATTTATACCTGACTTTCTACCTTTGTCATTCTCCCAAGCTTCAGCATTGTCTTGAATACGGTCCAGAAGATCCCATTTAGCTTCTTCTTTCATGCGAGTGAATGATCCAGCACAAGAAGCATCCAATAAATCCTTATCATGTAGAGGAAGCCTTGCATATAAGTTATTGATAATAATATTGTTGGGGAGCTCATGAATGGGACATTTGAGCATTAGTAACTTCAATCTCCCCCAAGCTTGAGCTGTACTCTCTCCATCAAGAGGCCAAAAGTTGTATATTTGATTCTGATCTTTATGAATCTCACTAGGAGGATAAAACTTTGAATAAAAGAGAGGCACTATTTCCTCCCATTCCAGAGCTTGACCATACTTCAGCAGCTTATACCATTCCTCAGGTCTTCCTTTCAGCGATAATGAGAATAACTTCTTCTTAACATGATCTGTAGTAATACCTGCACACTTGAACAACCCGCATAATTCGTGTATAAAGAGTAAATGATCACCGGGATGGACAGTTCCATCCCCAACATAGTAGTTATCCATAACACGATCAATAATTCTTGTAGGTATTTTGAAAACATCATTCTCAGCAGGTGGTGGCTTATCTACTACCTTAGCAGTGGTAGTAGCATTACCAAATAAGAAACTCAGTGAATTATCCATAACGAAAATAAAGCAACTAGCAGAAGTAAACAATACTCACAGTAGAAGTTTCCTTTACTAGTTCCACTCTCCAATAGTGCTTCACTCCTCGGCAACGGCGCCATAAAATAGTCTTGATGACCCACAAGTATAGGGGGTGTATTGCAGTATTTTCGATAAGTAAGAGTGTCGAACCCAACGAGGAGCAGAAGGTGCTGGCTAGTGGTATGGATCAGGAATTCTCTACAAATACTTAGCTAACGGATTTTAGGGGTTTTTGATATAGCAAGTAAACAAAGTACGAGTAAATAAAAGACAGTAGGAATAAATGCAGCAAGTGGCCCAATCCTTTATGCAGCAAAGGACAAGGCGGTTGTATTACTTAAGATGACCAAACGTTCTCGAGGACACATGGGAAGACTGTCAAGTGCTTTCGCTTAATATAGTTGATTAATCTTATTTAGCTTGCTAAGTGTTGTGTGGGTGAACCTGTGCTAATGTACCGGCCCATCCAAGACTAATACATACTTGTGATTATACCCCTTGCAAACATCCGTAAGTACAAGAAAGTAATTAAGTTAGAAAACTAACCACAGCTTTAAACTCTAAGACCCTTACGTCCCTTGTGCAATGGTTTCCTAACGGGGGTTCAGGTCTCTGTCACTCCGGAAACCCCTACGATTAGTAGCCAAATACACAATGCATTCCCCTAGGCCCATATAGGTGAAGTGTCATGTAGTCGACGTTCACATGACACCAGTAGAAGAAGTACACCACAATTTAAATACCAATCTATTGAATCTTTCTCAACACAACTCCACTACTAACAACAAGACTTCTCCCATGTCCTCAAGAACAAAACGAACTACTCACAAGACATCATATGGATCATGATCAGAGATGGAATAATGATGTATAACAATCTGAACATAAACAATAATTCAATGGTTCACTCAATAGCATCAACTTCGAAGAGTAATCAACACCGGGAAAGTTTCCCCTATGAACTAATGCAAGATTCAAGTCAATTGTTACAGCAATATGGAGATGGTGATGAGAGTGCTGATGGTGATGATGGTGGTGATGATGATGATGATCCGGATGAAGTCTAGCTTGATGGTGGTGTTGATGGCGACGATCTCCCCTCTCCGGGAAGGAATTCCCCTAGCAGAAATCTGTCTGCCGGAGAGATCTTTCTCTCTCGATGTTTTCCGCCCCGCAGAGGCGGCGGAATCTTTCTGTGGTCGCTCCTCGAGTCTTAGGGTTTCGGGAGGATGATATACGCTAGAGGAGAGAGGCTGGAGTGGGCCAGGGTGGCCACACCACCTCCTGGCGCGCCCTAGGGCTACCCGCGCCATGGGGTGGTGTGGGCCCCCAGTGGCCCATCTCCACTCCGTCTTCTGGCTTCCTTAGTCTTCTGGAAAATAGGATTTTCGTATATTTTCCTGGATTTTCTGATCTTCATGAATTTTTCCTCCAAATAGCACCTTTTCCATCAGAATCCTGACTGCAACGGTCCATGCTCTAAAAGTCATCAACCATGCAAAAACAGATGAAATAACATAAGTATCACCTCCCAATACGAAATATATCAATGAATAATAGTGAATTAAGACATAGAATAGTGATGCAAAATGGACGTATCAAGGCCATGATAACAAAATACATAGAGAGTGACATCACCAACTTCATATATTTTTTTCTTAGCTTTGCTCCGGACTATAACTATGAAATGTTCCATGCAACAGCATAATAACGCAAGGACACCCACTTAGAGGAGCTAACTGATGTAACTAGGAGAGAGTATTTTCGGTGTTGTCACAAATGGCAGAGATCTATATTTTTCCGTTGTCTACGAGTATTGAGTACTCGTACATAACGCGTGTTCACTTGGCGAGTTGCAACTAATGGTGTAGCTACTTGGGAGAATAAACTGAAACGTAAAATTGTGACTTCCGACACTTGTGTTATCTGTGGCATGGAACGAGAGGACACATACCATGTCTTCTGCAGATGTCCTATGGCGCTGGATCTATGGAGAGCAATGAAGGAGGTTTGGCCATTGCTAGCGTTGGAGGACATCAAGGACACCAGCTCGGAATGGCTTCTGCATGCTCTGCACCAAGCCTCTGAACAAGAGAGGATGATGTTGCTGATGACTTGGTGGAGGATATGGCATGTTCCTAACAAGGTGATACACCATAAATATGCAGCTCCCATCAAGGCGCTTCCTATGCAGCTATGTGAACTCTTTACTATGCATCAAACAAGCTCCATTAGCTGACCATGCAAAGGGGAAAACTCTGGTGTTGTTCAATCAAAGGGCGGCAGGATCAGGGAAGAAGGAAGAATCAACTCGGAAGCATGAAGTCCTAGGTAAATGGTCCAAACCGCCCCTGGATGGTCCAAATTGAACGTCGATGGCTCTTGGTGTGAGAGCGCTGGAACGGGAGGAACATGCATGATCTTGAGGGATGATATTGGCGCCATCATTTTCTCTGCCTGCAACCACCTGTTTTCTTGTGATAGTCCGATCGAAGCTGAACTAAGGGCATGCTCTAAAGGTTTACCTCTGGCCTTGCAATGGACTGACAAACCAATCTTGTTGGAGACCGACTGTCTAGTGGCCACTCAAATGATCAATGATGAGGATATTAATAGATCGCATGTTGATGGTCTAGTTAATGAGGTGAAGCGTCTATGCAATTCTAGCAGGGAATGCAAAGTTGTACACATCAATAGAGGTATAAATGGCGTCAGTCATAGGCTTGCTCGATCATTCAAGCTTGTAACCAGGACATTTCCCATGTTCATTGATTAATAATTTAGGCTAGTTTTATGGTACCTTTTACTTGTCACGAGAGTGGGACAAGTATGAATTGAACTAGCGGCTCAGATCAACCGACAGAGATTAGGCCCAGGAGGCCCATTTGCTGTAATTAGTAGAAAAATTCCCCATCAAAGACGCTGCCGCCTCCTCCACCTCCCACGTGAGGAGGACACCGCCGCTGCCTCCTCCACCTCCCACGCGCCCACAGGAGGAGTACCGCCACAGCCGCGGCCGCCTCCAACTCCCACGCAGTCTGCCTCCACCTCCCACGTGCCCACAGGAGGAGGGACGCCGCCGCCGGCTCCACCTCCCACGCGCCCACAGGAGGAGGGACGTCGCCGCCGCCTCCACCTCCCACGCGCGTGCCTGCACCCAGGGTTGCCGCTGCCTCCCACACGACGCCATCGGCATCCAGAACGCTGGAAGGTCCGTTTCTTGCCGTATCTGCTGAGTGGTGTTATTGATGCATTCTTTTAGAACTCTATGTCTCTGCTCACATCACACCCAAAACTGAAATTGCATCCATGCCATATATTGCATCATCGCATTGGACTGATGATTTTTTGCTTAATTGAGTGATTAAAATACAAAACTCAGTTGGTAGTTTAAATTTTAAACGTCCTATGCAAAGTAATGATGGTGAATTTGTGATGATGTACATACATGTGGGAAAACCATTCTCGTGTTCTAGACTTCTAGTGTTCCATTTGCTGCGAAATTAGAGAATCAGCAGTCCAAAACTAATATGTTCAAAAGGCAACGTAGGAGTCATCTCTGGTTTGATGTTTGGTCGAAAGGCGCAATGTTTTTGTGTTCATGTAGCCTTGTTGTTGGATTTAAATATTCAATGCTCAATTCTTACATAAATTTACAGCTTGTTATTCTGGCAGAAGGGCTCTTATCCACTAGCTAGCCCCCTTTGTTTTGCTACTTAACTTAATTTCCTACTGATAATTGCTTTGGGTTCATCCTGTTTGTGGCTTCATGCAATCTAGTTTCAGCGATCAAGCCTTTGCATTTCCTGAGCAATCATATGGCCCCGCTCTTTTCTCACACGGGTTGGTGAGACACGGAATTCGAGACATGAGGTAAAAATCCACGCAATTTCACTAGTAGTTGCTTATTTTATCAGGCGGAGCTAAGCGCCTTCCCGTAGTGTCCGATAAAAGATGTCTCTTCGTTTGTGCAAATGCTCCAAACAGCCTAGGCTTGTGAGCTGATTTTTGTCTTCGCTATCTTTGTTTTCCCGTGACCTTGCAATGATTAAGATATATTAAACCCCCTGAAGATGTGAGAATTTCACCAAGTTGCTGCTACTTGCCATTGCGCATGCTATTGCGAAGGTGTGAGAATTCCCATCATGCTTGATTGTTTGACAGGGCTTGAAAATATCAGCAACTTGTAAACATATTTCCCCCTAAAAACCTAAGTGTGTGCTTGCTTAATCTGTTATGGAATACTTCAGTTTGGACAGTAGTCTGTGATCCCCCTATTGAATTTTCTTAATGCAGAGGCAAATTTATTGCTTCCTTATGCTTGAATGCTGGAGTTGATGGGAAAATATTTTCATGTAAACATATTTGGCTAAAAAACTGCAGTTTGCTTGTTGCTTTTACTCCGAGAGATTTTTTACCACTATCTGATAATAGAATGCATCACATTAGAAACATTGCAGCACTTAGCATGTTAATTTCCAGTTTATCTCCACGTGTTCTAAATTGGTCCAACTTTGTAATGGTGTAGATATGGAACTGTGAGGAAAAACTCGGAAGCATGTGTGCAAAAAGTGCAATAAGAGCTTCACATCAGGGAGGGATCTTGGAGGCCACATGTCACGCCACTAGCGCATTGTTCAGCCTCCAGAGAGGACATTCGACCCTTCTGCCATTGTTGCCGACGTGCATGTGTCCCTGCTGAGTCAAAGTGAGGACTTTGATCTCCAGGGTTACCAAAACGGAGGTAGAGCCGAGGTGCTGGCTGGAGATGCTGAGTTTAGGAAGTTAAGGACTAACAATTCAGTTGAGATGAAATGTGGTGATCTTTCAGCTACGGTGAAGGTCAAGAGGCACCAATGCGATGCCTATGGGAAGTCATTTGGGTCAGGGTGGGCATTGGGAGGCCACATGATGCTTCGCCAACCTAGGTGCTAATTGTCCTTATTCTCTTGCGATGCAAGAGAAGAAGCTTGAATGGGTCTCCAAGTTTCTTGATCTCATAGATCCAGCTCTCACTAATGGATACTACTATATTGTCGCAAGCTTACCTGAACCTTGGCCAGGGCATGTGAGTAGTGTTCACTGAGCTAATTCAGGTGGTGTTTACTTTTTCAGAACTACTACAGTTCAGTTTTGTACAGTCTAGTAGCACAAACTCCAATCTGTCCATTTGTGGATAGTCACGAGCTTCGTGCTGATATATGTATTTACCGTAGAATTTTTCTGGACAGTGAAGGCCATGGATCATATGACATGGACCGTTGAATCACGAATTCAGGGCATGAGATTATACCATTCTAGTACTAACCGCTGATCTGGAGTTACCTTACAGATTTAGTTTCTCCTTACATTTCGTTTTCTTCAATTTTCATATCTTGAAATGTTTCTATACCTAATATAATAATAAAGGACGGATTGTTTCTTCCGGTCCAGCACTTTTTTGGACGGTATTACCCTCCTACCAAATTACATAGTACAACCGATGCCACCGGTAAGTTTTAATTTTTTTTACGTATACGCCAGCTTTCACCCACGTTCTCCTAATAAACGGAAATAAATAAGATGCTCTCGATGGATTAAAAAAGTGGAGGTCGATCGGGTTTAGCCTTTCCTAGGTCATACCCTCGGGTTCCTCTATATACACGAGAGATGAGGAGACGAGACCATACCAATATACCTGATCTAACCCATGGCCATCGATCTATCGCATCTACTCCACCCAGACCTCTCCGATGGCGAGCGCACGGAATTGGCCTGCCATGATCTTTCGATGCGTTCCCTGCTTCAGTTTCTGGCGATCTGAACCAGCCATGATCTTGGATGCTTTACGTGCTTCAGTTTCTAGCGATCTAAAACACGTCGTGGTGTCATCTAGCTAGATTCGTATGATCAGCGACGTGAGGTATAATAATATCATCGGATCAGATCGAGCCAGAACCCCGAGCACAAGGGCCAGGTTTCCGGAAGGAAATTAGGCCGATTTGGCTTCTCTCATTCTATTTGAAGAAAAAGTATCGATGCGCTTCAGGATCTTGGATGAGAATTAGAAAAAGTATCAATGCGCTTCAGGCTCTTGGACGAGAATTTGCATCGGCTCCTTCGACGGGGGAGGATTTTGTTTCTCAATGCATCGGCAATATATTATCTTGAGATTGGGGCGCTGGTGAATTTTCTGTTATTTGTCTACGCACCGGTCGTGGTGTTGGTGTGTAGGTTTGGTGGCATGGTACAAATTCGCCGGCGCAGCCGCACATCCATGTTGTATGTTTGCCGTTTAGGAGTAACACTTCAACTCTGACGGAGTGGCTTAAAGCACAACCTTCTTTTTGGATGAGCAAAGCAGCCGAGGAAAAAAGGAGGACAAGCACGTGCTACATAGCCATCTTGCCTTTCGACTTACTTCGCTGGAACTCCCTCCAGCCGTCCTCCACCTAAGTGAGATTTAAAGCCATCATTTTTTTAAAACTAGATTTGAAGGTATCATCGTGAGCTGATGTAACATGGAAGAGATCAACACCATTATTTTTCATGCAAGAGTTTTATATGTTGCCAATGAGCCGTGGTTTTCTAAAACCATGAGATATCTAGGAGAAGTTCATACTTACAGTATAGTATGCGATTCGAAGATTTCTATCATCTACAACGTGTTTAAGTTATTATATTATTCTAGCGAGCATGAATTAGAGGCGTAAGTTTCAGTTATGCTCGCGGATTTTTGTATACTGACCAACGAACTTTATATGCCATTGTAGGTGCCTTGAAGAGATGGACAACCGTGGGGCTTGAGGAAGTGAGCGTGGAGCCTATCACCTATGCAGTTGTGAAAACCATTTAGTTAAGAGGTAAAGCTCTGTACTGTTTGCCTTCCTTCTCTGGTGCTGCTGGTTAGAACTAAACAAATGAAATGCAAGCTTATTGTCATCTATGTGATGTGCTTTGACGGAGCTTGAAATGGAAATATTTCTGGGGTAAAATACCAATTGATTTACTTGGGTCGTGTTTGGAGAATTATGTAACCTTAAATTTGGGAAATACAGTAGAGTTGGCTTCTGCAGTTAATAGGGAAAGTTGCATTATTGTAAGAGAAATTTTAAAATAAGGAGAACGCAGAATATGGATGTGGATGTGATTTTCTCACTTTTCCTAAATGGGAAGCTGCTCCTTCCGGATATATTATATATATATATATATATATATATATATATATATGAAATCCTAAATTTATTGTATGCTTAAATTACTTTTTTCAATTATATTTGAGGGCATTAATCATTAATCCTAATTTTTAATATAGTTATTATGTGCCTCCGTTGTTTTGTTACAATGACTATAATTCCCATGATGTGGTCATTTTGTTTACCTCATGTAGCAAATGAAAACCACAAAAAGGTTGAATGGGAGAAGCTCACATGTTTATGTTTGGTAGTTTGGAGTGCAATGCATAATTAGTGGATTCGAGAAGGCAACTAGCTCCATGGAATCATCAAGCGGCACCCTTCAGTGATGGTTTCAGATGCAAGTACTCACCCATCGTCGTCTACTAGCCTGTCGGATGGCTTGAAGAGCTTTCAATCAAGGGGAAGAAATAGTCATGTGTAGAGCTTTCTATTCAAGGAAACATTTTGATTTGAATCATATGCTTATAATATGTCCTCATTAGCATGCGTGAATGAAAGCTTACTTTGAGAGTCACACAACTTAATTTTTGAGTCTTTGTCCAAACTTCCTTCTTCCTTGTGTATTTTGTTGCAGGTGAATGGAGCTACTGCTTGGGACATTGCCTCCTAGAATTTGTTCACTGGCTTTGATGCACAGTTTGAATACAATGTGAGTATAACTACTTCTATTTCAGTCCAAGCATGCATGGTTACTTTGTTCTAATTCTCATGTGAAAGAACATGTATATGGTCAGTTAGGGAAGCAAAGAAATAAGATCATGTTACTGTTAAGACTTTTGATCGTAGGGCTGTCACCAAAAAGAGGCACCTCAAACAATATTTATTTAATTTTGTGTAAATTTGAGTGTCCTGGAAGATCCATCTGTATAGTTTGTTAATCACATGAAGCATGTGCCATGGAAATATTAACATTTTGAATAAGCTGTAACACTGCTCCTTCAAATATGTTATCCGATGCATTTCCATTTAGTATGCAATGTAGTGTTAAGGCTGAAGAGTCCATTATATACTATTTAAGTTCAGATAAACATTTTCCCTAAACCTAGCTATTATTTTATGGTTGTTTGCTAGATAACCTCAAAATAAAAATGTGAGCACGATTAGTTCTCATTTCCTGGAGTTTTAACCACTGCAATACTTGTGGTCGAAGATTCTTTATTCGTGACAACTACTGTCATCAATAAAAAACACATTTGTGTGAAGTTATATATATGAATGACAGAATGAAAAGAGGACGGTGCATGTATATATAAACTAAATTAAATCGACAATGGGCAAATTGAGATGGTTACGAGCGGGTCGATCTACTTTGGGATTAAAAAATTAGGCCACAAATGTTTTTATCTAAAATTTTATTTTTTTCTCTCCCGGTGCAACGCACGGGTACGTTTCCTAGTCTTTAATAAAGAATAGCTGGTCAGAATATGTTAAATTTGTTGTGCTGTTTATTCTGTTGACGTTTTGGACCTTTGGTGTATGAAACTATGTGTCACATGATTGGTTTCTGTGGCCACTTGGTTTCTTTCAAATCTGGTATCCTCTTGTGCTCCCATGAAAGAAAATCAAGATGTAGGTTGCATGCAATCAAGATGTAGGTTGCATGCCTGTTTTTTGCTGAAACGCTGGCATGTGTGCAGTTGATGAAAACTACACAATGCATGTTAATGCGGCTCTTGTGTAGTTGTGCTCTATATTTGCCATATTTGCATTTCCAGATGTCGTCCACTGCCCACCTGCCCTTTTTTTGGTCATTCTCGCTGGAACATTGGCTCGTGTGCAGCTGTTGAAGTTCCTCGCTGGAACACTGGCTCGTGTGCAGCTGAGTAAAACTCTCTATGATGCTTCTGCCTCGATTGGACTACACATATGCTTGGGAAAAATAAATTAAGGTTCATGCGCCTCAAGTTGGTCGAAGTTGCTGTTGTGCTCTAGGCTCCACCGCCTATTATGATTTTGGGGCCTATTAAGCCATCAGCCTAACAATGAAACACAACAAGTTCACACAGATGTTACCGAAGATATTTGCCATGGACCTTTTTCTATTTAATTATGTTCTGAAACCGATCCTTGTAGTACTCGGTACAAAAAATGTTATAAAGTGTAAATCGTTACTCGAGCTACATACAAGAGTAGCATGAACCAAAAAAATGTAGGGTATTTTTTATATTTGCATTTCTCTTCTTTAAGTTTCTTTCCATGTGATATGTCGTGAGCTATGTGCTTCTTTTAACAGTTCTGGAACTCCAATTGTAAAATTCGGTGTTCCTTCTCCATTCACAAGGCAGACCGTTGAAGCCAATGCATCTTGTAGATTATTGTCTGAAGTTGTTGTGCAGTAGTTGACCATCTCTTCAGCATACTTGTTGAGAAGGTCTTTGGATTGACAAACTACAACCCTGCATACATTACATTAGTAACAACAGTCCAAAGAAGAGTTTGTGCAATGTGTAAGTAAGGGGAAAATGTGTTAAAAATATCGCACAATATTGCCTATGAATACAAAAGAAAGATCACCTCTGGCACAGCGAGACATCCGATGGAGCTCATCAGTGGGAAAAATAACCATCTTCAGAATGGTTCCTTCTAAGTTAGGACTACATTCTCCTACCATGATAAACAATGTGTTTTATCATGACTTCTAAAGGTAGTTCAAGCATATGAAGCAAGATAACTAGTCGGATACTCTACTCTCTAGAGCAACTTAAGTCAGGCCTGGCTTTTGAGTTTTTTATTATGAAATATCTGAACATCAATGTTATTCCAGAGAAGGGGTATTCTCCTGATTTTCTCTTCTAAAATAGTACGCGAATTGAATGATAAATGTACGAATCTATTTCTATGTGAATGAAGAATAATCATTGCCAAATGGTAAGTGGCAAAAAGGTTCAGAAATAAAGCACAGTTATAGAGTACTGCCAACAGATGATTCATCTTTATTCAACTGCGTTCCTCACTGATCTAACACATAAATGGATCATCAAAATTGGTACTGCTCCTCTTATGTACAAACTTGAATTTTAAAACCTGAAACTCATTGCAGCAAGCAGAAGTGCAGAACATATAGATAGTTCACAGTAGTAGTTGTAAAGATGCAACAAAGAACAATACACTATAGTGCATGGAACACTAGGACAAGAAGAAAGAGTTCACTTGCAAAAACCCAATATCTGTGATTCACATGTTGTTGTACAGAGGCGTGTGTTTTTTTAAGTGAAGGAAGGTTCAGTCAGAGCTAGTAGTACTCCAAGTACACCGTTTTCAGTGTTTTTTATCTGATTAAGTGATCTTAACACTGTCAATCTTGTACTTAAACTAAGCAACACAATTACAACAATACTTTCTGATAGAGCTTCTCTGCTCCCTGGTGAATCAAGAATTAGACCTAACACCATGGAAACCACCTACAAAATGCGTTTAATTACTTACTTAAGGTGAACAGAAGCATGAGGTCGAACCTTGGACCCAGACAGTCTGGCATGGTTTAGGGTTATCTGTAACTTTTTCAGATTTGTGCAGATTAAGACTACAATTTCTTCATTATTTCCCTTAATTAACATGGATGGAGAATTGTAACGAGCTAAAATGATATGGAATGTAGTAGCAGCAAATTGTTGCTGATCTTAGAAACTAAACATTATTGCCAATGGCGAATATGAAGGGAGGAAATGCTGTAATGGGGAGTGTTGACTGAGCTATTACCTCACCTCCTTGGCCTGGAAATACGCGAGGAGCGCCACCACGTTTGGCTGCCGCACCTGCCCCAGCTTCTCTGTGCATCGCCCGAACTCTGCCGTGCCCACTCCGACAGCGCTGACGCCACTCGCATCAGCTTGACCGTTACGATGAATGCTCCCGGAGTCCCCGCAGCCCAGCGTCCCGCCGGCGCGCGCAACATCTCTCTGTACGACATCTCCTCCGACTCACCGCCACAGATCACCAGCTTCTCGACCCTCTCCTGCTACTACGAGAAATGCCGCCCGCCATGAGGGCCAGCACCACCGTTCCGGCCGCCAGGCAGAGGGCGGTGCGCGAACGCGGTCCTAGCGGAGGAAAGAGGCGCTCCTCACGTGTCATCCCGTCGTCACTGCCGCCGTCACCAGGAGGGCCAGCATCACAGCTCCGGCCACCAGGCACGAACACAGCCATGGTAGGGGACAGGCGCACCTCCGCCGGGAGCAATCGCTACACACAGCGCGGCGTCGGAGGTCCGCAGAGCCCGTCTGTGCCCTTGAACGACGGCGCGCTGAACCGCTTGGCGAGCACCGACGGGATCCGGCACTCCAGCCGGTTCACCACGTCACGTCGATTTAGGGTTCGTGGACGAGAAGGATAGACTTGCCACGAGGCACTAGTTGATCGAGGCTTGTTGGACCCTGCTGGGCCGGGCCCGTCTAGGGGATTTCCTGGTGCGCTGACGATTTTGGCACAAGTATGAAACGTACTTGTCAATTTTTTACCACCAGTATAAACTATTATTAGCCTTTAGATGGGTGTAAATGGAAGGCTATTATTCATTTGAGGATACCACAAAACACCTCATAATATCATCTATTCCCGCAAAAAAAAAGAGTACTCGTACATAAACTAGAAGAGAAGTAAACTGAATGCATGAAACATTATGTTTAGATTAAAAATAATTTACCGCAGGGTATCACCACATGTAGCGACATGCAAACCATGTTCACACTGGTGATTTAATGCCCACACGTGTCAAGAAGACTCAAGAGGGCTCCCTCGAGTAGGAAGAGAGGTCCCCCAACTTCCACTAATTAAATGTGACTAAAGTGTATCTGGATTACCTGGCTTTGGTTAGGCGTCCTACACACCCGGAGGGAGGGATATTATTTTTCCATGAGAAACACAAACAGGCAAGATACATATTTCCTATAAGACGATCAAGGTGCTAGCCGTGATTTCTCGACTAGACATCAAAAGTAGATTATTGATATCGAACCATGATGCAAAAGCTATGTTGGTAACACTAAAACACTTCCCATCCTGAAGCACCAGTACCATCTGTAAACTGCTCACAAACTGCAAAGAGCATTCTAAGTGATGAGGAGACTATTCCACATGTTTCCTAGGGGCAACAACATGAATGCCGAATTTCCTAGCCCATACTTTTTGAACTGGTAAGTGTAGAAGTCAACAGATCCCTCGTCTTACGGGCGCGTTAGTATATATCTAGTTATTAGCCTTACGGGCCCTATTCTTGAGTTCGCCCTAGGGCCCTCGAAAGTATAGAGGCCGCCCTGCTCGTGATTTAATGCCCACACGAGTCAAGAAGACTCAAGAGGGTTCCCTCGAGTAGGTAGAGAGGTACGGTGCCCCAGCAGCCACCAATTAGACGTGACTAATGATGTACCTGGATTACTTGGTATTGGTTAGGCGTCCTACACACCCAGAGGGAGGGATACTATTTCTCTATGAGAAACACAAGCACGCAAGATACATACGTATTTCCTATAGAATTCTCGACTACGTAGACATCAAAAGTAAATTATTGATATCAAACCATGGTGCAAAAGCTACGTTGGTAACACTAAAACACTTCCCATCCTTTTTTTTTAGAATGTCGAAAGGGGGTCTCCCCCTATCTCAGATTTTATTAAAAGAAAGAGCTAAGGCAGCTCAACGTTTTACACGTACATGGAAGAAACAACAAGGGAGAGAAAAAAGTGGAAAAGAGAGTAGAAACAATCAGATTAGCCAGTCTGTAATCTAGATCATTGTCGCTTCCTTCTCCTTCTTACTAGCTCTAAGCATCCATAGCCTCACCAAATCAGCACATTGTTTAGCGATCATGTCGATAGGAGTCTCGATGTCATCAAAGACCATCCTATTCCTTGAAAGCCATATAGTCTAGTAAATTGCGATGATGATCATGTCCCAAGCCTGCATTTTATTTTTTGGAGTTCCTTTCTTTGCTTCGACAAAAATATCCTGAAGTTCCATGTACATATCCATCTGAATTCCCAGTTTGTTCAAGATGAGCTTGGTATGACAGCACTCAAACACAAAGTGACGAACAATCTCCTTTTCCTGACATCCAGAGGGGCATTGGTCATTGTTGACAATATTTTGCTTTAGAAGAACTGTCCTCACTTTAATTCTCCCTTTCAGCATTAGCCAAGCAATCCGTAAACTGCTGACAAACTGCAAAGAGCATTCTAAGTGAGGAGACTATTCCACACGTGTCCTATGGAACATTGATTACATGAATGTCGAATTTCCTAGCCCATACTTTTTAGCCTTGTAAGTCTAGAAGTCAACCGCATGGGCAATGAGCTCACTCACGTGTTGAACAATGACCTCAACCAGCAAGAAATTCAGGCTTGCTGCTGACGCAATCACTATCTGAACCTCTACATGGTTGTACTCCCGACACCTCACAAGCCTGCACGGCTGGCAGCAGTGTGCCTCACACTTTAGCCATATCCATCTCGTCAAATTCTTGTGCATTGTGACCAAGTGCCGTGTGTGATAAAATGGATGTTTTCAATGGAACAAGGAGCAACAATGCAAATAAGAGAGGAGACAAGCATGTGGAGCAACTGATAATAGTTTATAACAATGTTTGCTTGTGTGTGTATATATATATGTGTGTGTGGTTGTATGGAAGGACCCTCAACTTATAATGAATCCAATGCAAGGAATTAATCTTCAGACCGTGATAAGTCGGATGCATTCAAACCTATGTTATTTGTTGGTATATCTGCCTCACAAAAAAGACCTAGGCCATTGGTCTTTGACGGAGAAGCCTTTGGCTCGACACGTCATCCTGTCGATGATGTATATACCTATGCACAAGCAATTATATAACTAACTTAAGATATAAGATAACCGGTACGTGTGCCTGACCACTAGGCGAGAGGCGGTGGCTGCTCAAGACCCATCTAGGGTTTCCTTCCCTCCGCCAGCGACGTCGTCGGTCCGTTCCGCCTCCGGTGGCCTTAGAGCCTTGGAGGTGTGGCGGACCACGGCTCTCGTCGGTGGGAGGTTTTTCGTTTTTTTTTTATCTTGATTTTTTGTGTCTACTTCGAGATGGTGAGGCGATGGCTACATATTGAAGTCAGAATAAGTTCCTCCCCGCCCTATCCTCGCTCCGGTGGTGCGTCTAGCGCTGGCGGAAGGCGCGTGGAGTCATGTGTCCGACCAATCTCCTCGGATCTGTTTGGTTTTCGTGTTAGTTGGTGTAATTTTATGTCAGTCTTTTCCAATCCACGAATATCATCATTGGCGACGGTTGCTGCTCTAATGCGCTGGTTCTTTAGGGTCTTAGCACGACGATTTTCCGTTTGTCTACTATAACAAGCTCTACTACGATAAGCTTTGCTCGGCTTCGGTGATAGAGGGGTGAGGACGGCGGCGCGCCTTCGGCTCGTGCTAGTGTTTGTAGTCATCACTAGGTGGTCCATCGAACTAGTAATTTTTATTAATTTTAGGCCTCTGTGTACCACCGTTGATGATTATGATAGATCGGTGGAATTTCGAAAAAAAAAAACTTAAAATATAAGATTGTTATGTAATGCAATTATTTCTCTAAAGAGCAATTTTTTCAATTATATATTCGGAGCCTATAGTCTGCCTATAAATGCAACGTGCTAGACTAGTTAGTTCACGGGGTACACCATAGGATCACTTGCACTTTTTTGAAACTATATATTCAATGAGAATATAGGCTACGTCCACATTGTCCGAGTACGACAGACAAGTCTATTGGACATGTGATGATCCTTCTCACCACACATCTTAATTTTCCGCTCATTTTCAGATCTTTGGCGACCAATTCCAGGAAAAGCCTAGTACCGTCTGCCCCATCTCGTCCTCCGCCGTCTCCGGCATCACAGGTTCAAAACTACCCCCCACACATTCTCATCCAGCCATCCCCATCTCATCCATCTAGAGAACCCTAGATCGATCCCCCCAAAGACGATGGCCGATTCGGTCCGTGCCGATGACATCCCGCACAACTCCACATGTATGCTCAATTACTTCACCGTGGAATCTATGGAGGGGTACCTTGATTTCATGGAAAGCGGACGGGAATTATAGGGCGTCAAGGAAGTGTCGCAGATGGCGATCATCTTCCTCCCATCTCTTAGAGCGATTTTTCTAGCGTGCATGTTATATAACATGCATGTGCCATCCATTGATTTACTGCTCTGAGATTTATGCTGCATCATGTCATCACGTTTCATCAAGTTTCACAACAACTGGAAACATTGACACCGAGTAAAACAAGATAAAACGGTGCACACTACATAGCATGCACGGTACAATCTCTTTTCTGGCCATCTGAAAGGTTTTTCGAATGAGTGGTGTGCTCTCATTCAGTCTTTTGTGTCTGGTGATAGTGTTGCTATAGATGTCAATGGCGACACTGGCAAATATTTTCAAACAAAAAAAGGACTAAGGCAAGGGGATCCACTATCGCCTATACTATTTAACATAGTGGCTGATTGTTGGCAATCCTTATCGAGAGAGCCAAGGCTGATGGCCAAGTTGAAGGTTTAGTTCCCTATCTGGTTGATGGAGGTCTATCTATTCTTCAATACGCAGACGATACAATTTTATTTATGGAACATGATCTAGAGAAAGTCGGGAATCTGAAGTTAATTCTATCAATATTTGAGCAACTCTCCGGATTAAAAATTAATTTCCATAAAAGTGAATTGTATTGTTTTGGCGAGGCAATTAACGATGCCCAACTATATGCTGATCTTTTCGGCTGTGGTCTGGGGCATTTTCCTATCAACTATCTGGGAATACCGATCCATTATCGGCGTCTCACGATTGCGGAATGGAAACTCGTTGAGGAAAGACTATAGAAAAGTCTAAATAGTTGGAAAGGCAAGTTGCTATCCCTTGGTGGAATACTAGTTCTCATAAATTCAGTACTCACCAATATGGTACTGTATATGATTTCGTTCTTCCAATTGCCGAAAGGGGTCTTAAAGAAAGTGGACTATTTCCGATCAAGATTCTTTTGGCAAGAGGATAGTGAAAAAAAGAAATATTGACTGGCCAAATGGAATGTGGTTTGCCGGCCTAAAGAGTATGGTGGACTGGGCATACACGATTTGCAAGTCAAAAACATCGCACTATTGAGTAAATAGTTGTTTAAACTACTTACTGAACATGGTGTATGGCAAACCATGTTGTGGAGGAAGTATGTTGGATCCAAAGCGGTGTCTCAGATGGTTTGGAAACCGGGAGATTCACATTTTTGGGCCGGACTCATGGCTTCCAAAAAACACTTTTTTCGTGTTGGTACTTTTAATATTAGGGATGGTTCACAGATTCGTTTCTGGGAAGATAAATGGCTTGGCCAGTCTACTCTTCGGGAACAATATCCAGCTCTTTACTCGATCGTTAGACACACAGGAGATACAATTTTCATGGTAATGGAAGATAATACTCCTAGTGTGACTTTCAAAAGAAGTCTAATTAGCCCTAGACTACTATCGTGGAACAATCTTTTAGTTCGATTAGCCACGATACAGTTGTCGGAGGGTGTGGACGAGTTCAAATGGAATTTACTAGAGAGTGGTAAATTTTCTGTGGATTCAATGTCTAGAGCTTTGATTCAACCTGATATTCCAGTCGATAATAATAGTAAAATTTGGAGGATGAAAATACCCCTTAAAACGAAAATATTTGCATGGTATCTTCGTAAAGGGGTAATTCTCACAAGAGACAATCTTGCTAAGAGGAATTGGCACGGAAGTACACAGTGTGTTTTTTATCATCAGGACGAGACAATTAAACATCTATTCTTCCAATGCAAATTTGCTCGCTCTGTATGGTCAATCATCCAAATGGCCTCGGGTTTATCTCCCCCTCGATCGGTTGCCAATGTCTTTGGTAACTGGTTATATGAGATACACGATAAATATGGGACTGCGTTTAGGGTGGGAGCGCTTGCCATTATTTGGTCGCTTTGGCTGTGTAGGAATTACAAGATTTTTAATAACACTGTGTCTTCTTCTTTGTAGGTCATCTATCGAGCTACGACTATTCTCCGATCATGGACTACTCTCTAGCGTATGGACCTCCGTCACTTATTTGTGGAGGGGTGTACGCGATTGGAGGACACGGCGAGGGATATTTTGTCCCGACATGGATGACAGCGTGATCTCCGTATATATCAGCATTAGCTGGAGGCGCTTTTTTCTTATTACTATGATTTGTAATTTTATTTTTTACCGTTGGACCTAACGTGTGTGGTTGAACGGCTGTGTGCATCCTAGTTATGCAGATGGCGGGTGTAAACATTGCTTTGAGTAATATATGCGCCATTTCTAAAAAAAAAAGTGACACCAATATGTTCAAGTGCAACAGTAAGCTCCGGAGGTATGCCTTGGAGATTATGATGTACGAAGGGCCTGAATCTCAGAGTGTCTCTGCTGGTATGATGGGTATGGGTATGGCGAAGGAAGCCAGCACCGCTTGTAATTTGCTTCCTGCAATTGCGCGAGACCCGGCAAGCTATGAGAGGATTGTAGTCTGCAAACTTGTCCGGAAGTACTCCCTGACCTTTTTCCAATTTTTCAGAAACTGCTTTGTGCTTGAGCCTCCTCCTGCTGCTCCCGCAAAAGATAAAACTGAAGATAAATCAGCTGATGGAAATAGGAACTCCATGGATATAAAAAGAAACAAGAACAAGAAAAGAAAGCGGATTCGGAGACAGTGAAGCTATGTTTGTGTCGCGTCGGCAAAGAACCGTGAGCTACAGTAGTAAGGGCAAAAAAGGGTTCAGTCGGTTGATCGTTTTCCAATTTTCAGCCATTGGAGTGCACTATGGGGTTAGAGGAAACACTTGGTCTGGCAAACGTGACATGGCATTGGCAGCGACCACAGTCGTCTATGAAGAGCAAGAGAAAGGATATGCAATACGTGTCATTGTATGATTATTTTAACGGTGTAGAAATACCATCTTTTGTTTATTTAGCTGTCCTTTGTTTTATTTCTATTTGATTGAAACATTTTCTAATGTTTTCCATAAGTTTACAAAAGAAGAAATTGTGAAGAGGAACCAATAATTTTTTTGTTGTACCAAATTCATTTTTTTCATGACTATCCTAGACGACAAAACCGACCACGTCGTTCTGATCTTCTGCTAGTTAGCGTAGTAAGCTCACGACCGCATAGCTTCATTCGGCAAGGAGTTTCTTATTCTCTGACAGTTAGCCTAAATTATGTCGAGAGATTCGACTACCAGGTGCCGGAGCACTCCATCGCACTAGTGGAGAACACCATGCGCACATGCCTTATTTCCCCACTGCCTCTCAAGCCTAATCTCGATTGACCCTAGAACGACCAACATGATGTCAGCATGGAGGATAGATTAGTTGACTTGAATTTGTCTGATTCGAATGTATCTAGACATGTTTTAGTACTAGATATATCCGAAACTAGAAAAAACCAAGTCAACTTATATGGGTCAGAGGGAGTACTATATTGGTTTCTCTTTGAAACTTCTTGTTTGAGCTAGCTAGTTGCACTCCACGTTTATATTGCCCTCATATATATTTCAGCCCCGAAATACTTGATTACCACACTTCTGTATAGGTGAAGCATTTAAGATGATCACTACAAGAGATCTGGCCTGTAGAGGCACTATTTTGGTCATGTAGAGACACTTTTATTGTCTTTACATACTTGTAGAGGCATTTTACACATTGTCTCAAAAGTGTCGCTATGGGCAGTGTCCCTATGGGATAAGGACACTAGTAACAATGTCTATACTTCTTATAAGACATAACAAAGAAGCATTATATTATGTCTCTACACGTAGTGTAAAAAATACCATAAAAATATGTAAAAAGCAATCCTTGAGCTCTTGACCTTGATAATAAAGACATATTACTCTAACCATCTCAACCTTACATAAGATCTTGTTTACATCTAGAATGAATTTCTTTTGAGTATAACACATTAGGGCTAAAACATAGAATAAATGTCTCTAGACAACAAGCAAAATGCCTCAAATAGTGTCTTTACATGAAATGTAAAGACATTTTACAATGTGTCTCAATGATTGCCGGTATATAACTTTTTGTGACAATTTAGAATGCCTCAAAATTTGTCTCTAGAATGAAAATCCTATTCCTTCAGAAAAATGTCTTAACTGATGTCTCTATATTTGAGACACATCGTTAAGTGTCTCAAAAATTGTCTCTACAAGTTGCAAAATGTCTCTACGTGATTTTTAAAGAGACAAAATAAGAAGTGTCTCAAGAAGAATGCCTCTATGGTAGGTTATGCGCTACTAGAATCAGTTATAGCAATAAATAATCGAATCGAGCCACAGGGATCCAAACATTCAACTTGTACTCGATTCTAAAGGTGAGTTCTCCCTGTTAATCTAGACAATGGTGGAACCAGAATCCAGCAAATCCCGGGCCAACATTTGGAGGAAAAAATTATATAGAAGAAAACGCCGCTGGCTTGAGTTCAATTTGAATGTCCTTATTTTCACTTGTTTTGGTTTTTGGTTTTTATTTGTTGGGTACTGACAAAATGAGCTATTATGCTTTGTGCTTAAGCCTCCTCCTGCTGCTTCTTCCGCAACAGATAAGACTGAAAGAAAATCAGCTCACGACAACTTTGCTGGAAATACGGACTCCATGGATATAAATCAAAGCAAGAACAAGAAAAGAAAGAGGATGCTTGTGAAAGATTGAAGACAGTGAAGGTATGGCCGTGCCGAGTCTACAGGAAACAGTGACTATGCAGTGAACCTCAGCTAAAGGAATCAGCTACCAAGGAGCAAAACCCTACTTTCGATTAATGAAGCGGTAAGAATGGTTAAGTTTCCCTTCTTCTTTCTGTCTCGTCAAGTTTTGACGTGTGTGCAGCATGGCTTGGTGTTGAAAGACTGGCTATCTAGGATTTTAAGAAATTAACCGACAAAAATTCACCCTGGGGGTTTCGGTTTTTACGAAAGTTATGACGGTGCCTCCAAAGATGATGGTACTCATTGTATTGGTTTTTGCATTCTATCTTGTGCCGGTAGACATTTCTGTCACAATTGAAGTTTAGTTCTTACAACTGCTCTACCATATATAAAATTTAAAAAGTCAGATGAAAGAAAGGAAGGAGTGTTCAACATGTGGTTTCAAAAGGATTTCCTACGAAGTGCATTACCAACAACAAAATGAACAATTGTTTCAATCAGCCAGCCTCAGCTAGCTGCTGCTTTCGAAAACCAACGGATAAGTACATGTTGGATATATTTCCTTAACTACGAGAAAGGTAGCTGCACCGAGTTTTCCACGGAATTATTGGCATATTCTTTTGGAGAGAAGTTCGGTAATTAGACAGTATAAGGGCCTCTCCTTGATTTGAAGTATAATTTCAAATATTTGTAAGACAGTTGTTAGGATTTTTTTCACATGGTGCACTTTACCATTGATTTCAACCTTTTGGAAATTATGAGTCCTGTTTTTATGACAGCTATGGCATATGCACTATTTGGTGTAGTAAAGTTCAATCTATTTTTATTATATACTAAAAGCAATATAAGGATGTGTTTCTAGACACCACATTGATCCACATCACCTAAATTATACTAACCATTAGATCTACTATTCATGGCTATGATTTAATTAAACACGGTATCATTACGTAACATGATTGTTGCGATGTGTTATCTATACCTAATAATAAAGGGGCTAACGCTTCTCTCTTCGTCCGTACGGATTACGCTTTCAACCGTCTGTGGGATGCTTTCACGACCCGTGGGAACCTCATCGGAGCGACCGGAGTCGTCTACGATCACGGTAGGGAGGTGCCCGACGGGATCGGGGAGGACATGGGCGCGTCGTTCTCCGTGGGATCCGTGGTCGCCAGCAGTATGCGGTTGCTCGTGCTGCTTCAGGACTCCCCTCTGCAGTTCGCACTCTGCTCGGGATCTGCTTTCTCCTCTGTCCTCTCTCGCTCCGTAGCAGTAGGCGGCAGTTTAAAGGCGAGCTTTGTGCTCTCTCTGTCTATCTGCGTGTCACCATATGCTGCAAGCTCCATATGGTTGAGTAGAAGCAGGGAGCCAATCTGAGGAGCATGGGCTCGAGCCGAGCAGGGGAGCACCGGGTGGATCGACATTGTGGTGGTGGGAGGCCGATATCGAGCGCCGCCTCGCCTAGGCGCTGGAGGCGCTTTGGCCTATGTCGTGCAGTGCAATGGCGGACTGAGCCCCAAGTCAAAGCAGTCTGGTAGGAGCCAACAAAGGCATCGGGGTGAGAAGAGGATGGCCGGGGGTGAGCATGAGGAGCGTGGGATTGCGCCGATAGAGACAAGAGGTGGGATTGGAGTGCATCGGCGTGATGCTATGGGTGTCGATCAGATGGATTGATGTCTAAATTTTGTTCTGAAGCAACACCTTTCTTTCTGAAGGTATACTTCTGACGATCCAATTTTTTGAATTTTGTTCAATTGCTACTGAACGCATCGGTCCAGTTTTCTATGTACTAGATTATTCAAGAATCGCATTATGCCACCGACCGTGCGCTTAAGCGACCGAAAACTCTCCGGCGGTCGCTTGGTCCAAATTGCCGCGTGTTCTGCCGTTGGCGCAAGGTAGTAGCTAGCTAACGCAGCGCCACCATGAGCTTGTGGATGGCACAACTGGAGCTAGCACCCGCGCGCTCAGCTCTGCTGCTGTCCCGTGGCCTGTCGAGCTTGACGAGGACCAACAGCCATCGCGTGATGTGCCTCGTCGAGGGATGTCGCTTGATTTTTTTTCTTTTTGACGGAAGAGAAATAAACCATGTGCGCTGGTCAAAGGACAATGGTAGAGGTTAAGAACAGAATTTTAGTGGAAAAAATTCACTCTCTACCTTTGTTTAAAAAACATTTATTTTATACCAATGGGTGTTTTCTCTTAGGTAACATAGCACAATGACTATCTATACCTACCTAATTTCTCTCTTTGTCCGTCGGAATGCGTTTTCGTCCGTTTCTCTCTTGGTCCGTCTAAGAGCGTTTTCGTCTGTCCTGAAAGACGTCTTTGTATCCGCACCGCGTCGCGCCTTCGTATCCGCACCGCATCCATTGTTCGTATGTCAGGTTCGGCTTAGCCTTTGCCTGCGCTACCTCCACCGATCTGCTTGGGTGCAACCGTGATTAACTGCTACCTTTCTGAGAACCTCGCTCCCCATCTCCCATGGCCAGCGCTATGACCTGGTCATCCTATGATCCCGACGTAACACCAACAACCAGAAGCTCGCCAATCTGTATCCGTTTGGGAGGCTAATCTCCATGGCGGTGCACATGATGTCGGGCATCCAAGATCCTCGTTGGGTAGGGTTCGATCAAGGGATGCGGGCCAGACCACCAAGAAGTCGTTCGGCGGTGGCTGGAGGATGCGCATGTCTTGTCCGCATGCTGGTTCGTGCCTCGTGTACTTGCATATTATTACCAACAGGGGGCTCCTGGTGATCATTTATAGATGGATCTATAGAAAGAAGGTTCATAGTCTAAACAACATGTTGAATTTGTTTGGTATCCAGCCAGATGATCGCGATCGTGGGTATAACATGCATCACCTCTTTTTCTGATCAAAAAATCATGTCGGGAGATCAATTTGACTCTTGGTGACTTTTCATATTATTACCAACCAGGGGATAAACATGGTTTGCAATACAACAAGTCACAAGGCTTTCTCCCGGTGATCATTTATAGATGGATATATAAAAAGAAGGTTTATAGGCTAGACAACATGTTGAATTTGTTTGGTATCCAGCCAGATGATCGTGAGTGTGGGTAACATGCATCACCTCTTCTTCTGATTAAGAAATCAGGTCCAGAGATCAATTTGACTCTTGGTGTCTTTGCATGATGGGTTCGTAGCATGGAAAACAAAAAATTTCTACCGCAAGAACGAACAAAACCTAGATCTAATCCAGATAAAAGTCAAGATCTAATCTATTAGACATGAGCAACGAGATAGATAGGAACTAACCCTCGTAGACCCGAAAGCATTAACGAGATTAGATCTCGTGGTTGATGTAGTCGATCACTTGCCGATCTCAAGATCGTGTGGACGATCCTTCCGGCGTCGTGTTCCAGCAGCGCTTCCGCCGTCGGTCAAGTAGACGATCCTCCCGGCGCCACGATTCGGCAGCGCTTCCGCAGTCGGTCACACGTGCGGAGTCGAAGCAGACCTTCCTCTCCCCGTTCCAGCGAGCGGCGGAGGTAGTAGATCTTCTCCACGGAATCCCAGCAGCACGACGGCGTGGTGGTGGTGGTGGAGTAGAGAATTCTGCAGGGCTTCGCCTATGCCTGTGCAGAAGATGGTGGAGGAGAGAGGCGGCAGAGATTGGACGTTATGGGAGCAGGGGAGGAGGGGGCGCCCCTGCCCCTCTATTTAAAGAGGGGAGGCGCCTAGGGAGGGGGAGTCCTTGTAGGACTCCCCTCCCTCTCTAGGCCGGCGGATTGGAGGTGGGGGGAGGAGTCCTCCCCCACGAATCCGTATCTTGACCCACCAGGACTCTTTGATCCCTATCTTGATTTTCAAGCAAACTCCAAGATATCTTCTAGAACCTTCCGGAACATTCCGAAACCTTCTAGAATCCTCATACAAACAATCCGGAACATTTCCTAACTCATAAAATGATCTCCTATATATGAATCTTATTCTCCGAACCATTCCGGATCTCCTCGTGATGTCCCGAATCCAATCCGAGACTCCGAACAACATTCGGTCTCCAACACATATTCCATATCTACTTAAAACAACTTCGAACCATAAGTGTGTCACCCTACGGTTCGTGAATATGTAGACATGATAGAGACACATCTCCTATCAATAACCATCAGCGGGACCTGGAGATCCATAATGGCTCCCACATACTCAACGATGACTTCGCGATCGATTGAACCATTTACATACGAAACTAATTCCCTTTGTCTCGCGATACTATACTTATCCGAGGTTTGATCGTCGGTATCTCCATACCTAGTTCTACCTCGTTACTGATAAGTACTCTTTACTCGTTCCGTGATATGTCATCCCTTGTGACCCAGTCACATGCTTGCAAGCTAACTAGATGACATTCCACCGAGAGGGCCCAGAGCATATCTATCCGTCATATGGATGGACAAATCCCAATCTTGGTTCATGCGCTTCAACACATACTTTCAGAATACCCAATGACACTTTTATAACCACCTAGTTACGAAGCGGCGTTTGATGTCATCAAAGTATCCATCCGGTGATGGTGATTAACATAACCTCATGGTCGAAGGAATAGGTTACTATGTATTTGAAAGCTTACAGCAATACGAACTTAATGACTTGATCTTATGCTACGCTTACTATGGGTGTGTGTCCATCACATCATTCTCCTAATGATATAACCTTGTTATTAATCACATCCTAATGTCCATGATCAGGAAACCATGATCATCAATTAATCAACAAGCTAGTTCAACAAGAGGCTTACTAGGGACTGTTATATGTTTACAAAACACACATGTATTAGTGTTTCCTAATAATACAATTATAGCATGGGATGTAAACATTCATCATAAACACAAAGATATAATAATAATCACTTTTATTATTGCCTCTTGGGCATATCTCCAACATTGCATATTATTACCAACCGGGGGATAAACATGGTTTGCAATACAAAAAGTCACAAGGCTTTCTCCTGGTGATCCTTTATAGATGGATCTATAAAACGAAGGTTTATAGTCTAGACAAAATGTTGAATTTGTTTTGTGTCCATCATATTTGACTTTTGACATGAAAGGTTGCACGGATTTTCCCCTCTACTAATGCAAAAATAATTGGTACAATTAAGACTCTGGACCTGATTTCTAGGATCAGACGAATAGGTGATTCATGTTACCCACAATCGGGATCATTGGGCTGGATGGGCACTCAAAATTATATTAGTATTTATACACCAATAGAAGTGGTTTGGCCTTCCGAATTACTACACTATGACCGCAAATACATTGACTTTTCTGAAAGGTGTGGGGTAGTTAGTATGTTCCTGCTTTAGTAGATACAATGGAAGATAAGCATAGTCCATAGTATAATTGCATCTCAATTTGAAATAACAAGGAGGATTCTAAAGGTGTCTATATTTCAGTTCGGATGCTAAAATTCTTTGCAGGATTGTTGGTATAAAATGGGATCCCATATGTACAAGGTGGTATAGCGGGAATGGGAAATGACAGAGCCCCATTGTGAGTGGAACTAAGTAATTTCAAATATATTTTTTGCACTTAACATTTTCATTGTTCATTAGCAATCAAATTGAGCAAAATATAATTAACACATGAGTGTACTTCAGTCCTTGAAAAATATCCACCGATAGAGAAGGTGCATGTTTAGTGGAACAATTTTGATGGTCTATATTAATGTAGTTATTTTTGTAATGGAAAAATTATTCATGAATAATATTTTACTCAAAATTTTCTTCTTCAAATCATTAGCATTGTGTTATCCCATGAACCCGTGTTATATAATTGCTATGTCTATTATATTAATTAGAATAATCTTCTTTGGATCATGTATTAACTGATGCAGCGTGATATCGATTCTACAATACTCTTCATCTCTGTTTGTTACCACAAACCAGATAGGCTACATGCAATTAGACATGTTTAACCAAAAGAAGCTGGTAAGAGAACACACATCTTTGATTCATCCTACATGTTTTTTGTGTCGTTATCGATTAGGGCGTACTTTCGTTACATGGAAATCAGGTTTCTATTGCCAATCTAAAGAAGATATGTAATCTTTGGCTTATTTGAATAGGAACATATATGTTAGAAAAGGAGCAAGAGGTGGGAGTTGGGCGAGGGCCGTTTCTAAGCTCTAAGTTGGATGGTCGTTGCGATCAAGATGGTGAAAACACATACATCGTTCTCCTCTAGGGACTTTTACTAAATTAGAATATTCTTTGAAGTCTTAGATGAAAAACAAAACAACATAGTTTCTATGTCTTTAAGGTCTACTATCACCCACTACTCTCAGCTAAAAAATATATAATCTCATTCTACACGTGACTCCGATGAAATTTATTGCACATTCATAAGGATACAAACTAATTATATAATCCATGATAAACGATAATACAATGTAGATAAAGAGGAAATTTTATTTGGTAAACTCACTCAGCTGAGATTTTCTTTGGCGACTGCAAATACCTTTTTTACTTTACAACAAGGCGGGTGAGTCAAGTACGGTACATGCATTTTGTTTACACAAGATGATCTAACTGTAAATATAAGTAATAATTTGGAACAATGCTATAATTTTTATGTGAGCTATATGAATAAACAAGCCTGTTTGCTCTCTACAATCATGCACAAAATGGCTAGGAGGATAGATCTTTGGTCTCGACTAGCGAGCAAAAGAAAATTGAGCTAACGGGCATCCACATTGTTGTTTAATTATGCCGATGCCCTCGCAACACCAAACCTTAACTAAAAGTAGACATTGGGAAAACAAGAATCAATAGCATTTGACTTTTTATACCATATTTTATTGTTATTCAAAGCATACATAATCATATATGGAATAAATGTCAAAGTTATAACTTCAGAAAAATGTGTTCACATCAAAACACTATGTATTTTACAATGAAGAATGTCTTAAATAACAGGGAAGGCATCCACATATTATGTGCTTCACAATGGAGGTGGTGCCCTCGCATTTGCCAGGGCCGCTGTGCTAGTTACTCCAAATGGCAACAACCACAACAACTATCGCTATATACTACTTAATTATTTTATGATCATATATGCATAGCCTGATTCATTTTGAAGATCATTACATGATCAAGCTTGTACTCTAGTGCTTGCATGTGCTAACATGAACAACACTACACTCTTCTCAACTGTCGCTCAACCATGTTTTCATCGTATATATATGTTCTCTGCTTGTTTGTGGGTTCCCTCTTCTCAGCTGTGGCGCAAACATGTTTTGAGTGTATATATATATATATATATATATATATATGTTTTTGCTTGTTTGTGGGTTCAGCTTGGAAGGCACTAGGAATTCAGGGTGTACATTGACGAAGAGATCCACTGGGCACGAATGAAGTTTAGTTTTTACAACTGCTCTATCTGTTTCATGGTAGTGTCCACTCTGCAGACAGTAACTAAGCAGTGGATCTAAGATGCAGAGACGGCGGATGATGGTACCAACGAGCCAAAAAAAATTATTGATGAAGCAGTAAGAATGTTTAAGTTTACGCTGCTGTCTTTTGGGCTGCAAGACATTGTTTGTTGTGAGTTGTCTTGACTTACAGTAAAGTACCCTGTACCATATGTTTCCTGGGTGTATGGGATTAACTTATACTAAATGCAGTCTGTGTATATATCATAAAAAGTTTCAGATGTTCAACTTAATCATATTTTGTTCACCTGGAATATATGATACTCTCTACGTGTGAGGCCATATGATTGGTAGGAAGATCGGTTTACCAAGCTTGTTCAGATTCTTGTTTTTCTCCATATCAGCATCCAACACTTCTGAAAGCAAATAGATAATGCTCTGCATTAACCTAGTTTTTGTGAGCTTTTTCTATTCAGTTGGGACTTGAAAGGGATTCTTTGATGTTGCATTTCGGACACTAACAGCTACGCCTACTGATGACATGCATGCTCGACCAATATTCACTCAGTTTGGGCAGAAGTCATAGTGCTAATGTCCTAAGAAAAATATGACATTATCCCGTGTGGCACTGTCCTTTTTCTCTTGCTTTGATAAGGATCAGTGCATTTGAAGCTTCTAAGGAATTGAGAATTCCGTAGAGTTTGTACTAGGTAGCATCTTGAAAGCTTTATTTTTCTTCAGATTATAAGTAGCATTATGTTATCGTCGGGTCTGTTGTTGTCTTATAAGATGGATCACACATAGCCACAAATGAAAGCAAAGTACTAACAGGCTTGATGAGCAAAACATTCATACAGTTGGTGCCATCCTCACTCTCTGTTGTCAGCTTGATCATCTTGTTTGAGGAGCGGTGCTAATGTGCAAAAGAATTCGAAAATTCAGAAGCTAAGCACTGTAGTAAGGTCATGCCAATATAAGTTCATCTGACAATGAGATTTGTTGTCTACTATCGTGAATTTATAATGGAGTTTAGAGGCATTATCAAATAACACAGACAATATTTGTTTTTGAAAAGGAGCATATATTATTATCAGAAGATACCCACTAGTAGAAACCGGGCAATTTGCCCCGGTTCGTAAGGGCCTTTAGCCCCGGATTTCGAACCGGGGCTACAAAAGCGGGACTAAAGGTCCAAGCTTTAGCCCCGGTTCAGTTACGAACCGGGGCTAGAGGTCCAACCACGTGGCCTGCTAGGCGCGCTGGGCGGCAGGACATTTAGCCCCGGGTCGTGTTACGAACCGGGACTAAAGGTTCCCTGTCGCGGCAGCATTTTGTGCCATTTGGCTGCCGCGGCAGGGGATGGGGTTTTAGGGTTTTGTGTTTTTCTTTTTATTTTGTGTTTTGTGTTCAATTATTTTTCATTCTGTGTTTTCATTAGAAACAAGTTTTCGTATATATACAGAACGCTACTACACAGTACTTGTATACATTGACGCAATATATAATATAATTACTCTTACAAGCATATATGGAGTCCCAACCGGATCCAGAGCATGTCTATTTGATTACATGGAGATCATTACATGGATGCTTTAGGGTCTACTTATACAGTATTCTCCGCGTGGGTCTATGACCTCGTCGAGAAAAAATGCAGCAAATTCCTCTTGGACTGCTATTAGGCGGTCCTTTGGTAGGAGCTTGTCCCGCATCGCGTCCAACTATGTAAAAAAGGAGATCGTATGAATTAGACTCAACACGACTTTTTGTAATAAAAATAAAGGGTGAATATATTGTTTACTTACTCGAATATTTTTCGAGGGCTTCTCAATACTGATGCAAATGAACTCGCACCCGTAGAATCCACATAGATTAGTTCCATGGGGCTGCCTCGCGTACTTTACAAGAATAGAATTCAATCAAATAATAACGCTAGCATGATAAATGCACATAAACTAGAATTAAATAGATGCGCGGATTTACCGAGAGTGATTTAAAAAATAGCTCCTCACGCCATTGACCGCGGACATGTTTCTTGAACTGTGTCCAAACCCTACCCGACAAAGAAAATTAATGTATGAGTTAATAACTACTTGATATCCCAGAAAATGAACGAAAGAAACCGATATAGTGCGATAATGGTTGAAATTACCTCTGAAGCGCATCGATAATGATGCGCTAGTTTTCAATGTCTTTGTTTAGTGAGTCTATGGTGAACTCTTCCCATGTCAAGTGAAATGCATAGAATAATCCAGTGGTACCTACGCAAGGTTTACATACGTCAGTAACTCATCATTTACACTGAACATCGAGTAAGCAGAAGTTAATGTGTACAAAAACTCACTTGCCGTCGTGGTAAGAAAATAGTATTTCGTTACAGAAATGCTGTTTCGTGAGAAACCGCAACAAGTTGTGCTCGGTCTCCAGTGGTTTATCCTTTAGTATAGCTCCATGAACTAGATGTGGGTCAATGTACCCAAATCCGTTGATAGCCTTTCTTTTACAATCGAGCATCTTCATTCTGCATCATTATATATAGCGTACAAAAGAATATATATAGTGAGTATACTTACCGGCAATGAATTGAACAAGCTGAGATAGAGACCTAATTACATAAATAAAGTAATCACTTACAGACAATACGAACTGAGGATAGTTTTGTCGAGTTCCTTTAGATTGAATAACTGAAATAATTCTGTAAATTCAATAGGGACCTCGTCTTCAATGAAGTAATGCGATTTTCGAACTTTCAGTATGAGCCAGTTTCGCTGTTCTTTTGATGCTTTCATGTACCATTCATGGAATCGTCGCATTTGTGTTGGCATATCCCGAAGCCTCTCAGAACTGACCAGAGGCTCCCCGTTAACAAATTTGGGTGCTACCTCAGCCTTGGGCATATCGTCGTGAATAATTTCATGAATAGGCATACCACATTGCTCGGCCAATATCCTAGCCGTTTCCGGATCCATAGGTTCTTCCTCATATAGTTAAGGTTTGGGTATGTTCACCTGGAGTGGGGTGAGCGATTGGTTTGCTTGTTTCCCCAGCTGGGGAACATCTCTTTTGGTTCTTCGGCTACCACTCGATTGTTTTGCTTGTTTCCCCAGCTCGGGGACGTCTGTTCTGATGCTTCCGCTACCACTCGATTGTTTTGCTTGTTCCCCCTGCCGGGGAACCTCTTTTTTATGCTTCCTCTACCGCTTGATATCTTCTGTTTCAATGTCTTCTGAAGACATCGTGTATAGTCATCTGGCGCATTTAACTGAGCTCGGGATGGCTGCGTCAGTAATTTCCTAAAGTGCTTCTTGGTTTCCGGTTTTATTTGGACCTCTGGCTCATGTTGTTTCTTTTTAAAATGAGCATCCACTTTGGCCCGTACGACCGCATCGGTCTCCTCATCGGTCAGGTCATAAGCCCTCTTGGGAGGAACCGGAGGTACTCTTGGGAGGGGCAACAACTGTCGCTTCGGGCGTTGGTTATCGCTCGACGGAGCGGTGGTATTCTTCCGCTTTTGGCCCTTAGTGGGTGGAGGCGGCTGCGTAGATTGAGATGGACTCGTGTTGGGGTCATGGATTGGACTATTACTGGGAGGAGACGGTGCACTTGGAGGTGGACTTGGAGGAGACGGTGCACTGGGAGGAGACGGTAGCCTTGGTGTCGAGCCTGGAAACTTGATGTATTCTTTTTTCCAAAGAATGAAGCCACTCGTGACTTCTCCCAGTGTCGTCTCCCCTTCACCTCCAGGGATGTCAAGCTGTAGTGACTGACACATAGGTAGAATTTCATCCACACCGACACGAGCATAGCCAGCTGGAATCGGATTGCAATGGTAGGTCGCTCCCGGTGCAGAAGGTAAAGCAAAGCCGATCGCCACCTTCATGGAAATATTCTTCAGTTCAACATGCAGCTCACAACTAGTCTTCTCCTTAATTGCATCCACGGGGTACACATCCATCGTTGCATCATTACCGTGGCCCTCCGTGGAAGCCACGCTGCTTTTTCGTTGCGATGGGCCGACCGTACTGTTTGGTGTAGGATCTTGTTGTCGGAGTCCTTTAAGTTCATTAAGCTCTTGGCGATACTCCTGCAGCATGGCTTCAAACCTCCCGAACCGCTCCGTATCCTCCTCTTTTTGCCGGTTTGTTCTTCTCGATCGGCTTCTGTACGTGTCACGGTGCTCGGGAAACCCGATAACCCATGGATAAGAAGGTCCGAACCCTCTTGTTCGTCCAGCCTTTTGAGGATTACCGAGAGCCTTTGTCAGTTTATCGTTCTCTCTGTCGGGAACAAACGTTCCCTCTTCAACCTCTTTCATCACTTTAACAAGTTCTTTCTTGGGTGAAGAAATTTCTTCGGCTGCAATAACCTCGCATGTTTCTGGGTCTAATGATGCCCCATGCCCGAATACCCAATTTCTTGACCTCAAGGGCCAACTAGACGTAGCTGGAGTGACCCCTTTAGCCTCTAGGTCAGCCTCAGCTTTATCCCACTTAGGCATGGCACTCTTGTAGCCACCTGTGCCCATATGATGGTGATATTTCTTTTTGGCTGCATTTTCCTTATTTTTTGCTAATATTGCCTTAGCTGGTGCCGAGGTCTTGTATTCCACAAATGCGGCCCTGTTATCCTGCTGCAACTCTAGTGGGCCAATGAATGGAGGAGTTGTTTCCTTCAAGTCATACTTGTGGTACAGTCTTTTTTTCCATTCCTTGAATAGTTCGGCCATCTTCTTAAGAGCAAAGTGCTTGACTTTCCTCGTCATTTGCTGTGTGAGCTCATCAGTCTCCAAGACTGGTAGGGTGAAATGTGTCATGAGAGAATTCCACATTGTATCTTTCGCTCTGTCATCTACAACACTAGCCCCAGCTGGATCCTTTTTCTTTCCTGGCTTGTTCCAGTTTCGCATGGTGATCGGGACTTTGTCTCTAACAATCACTCCGCATTTACTTGTAAATGCATTCGCAGCTTCTTTGGGCTCCAGCGGTTGACCCTGCGGAGAGACTAAGTCAATGCTGAAACGGACATCAGCGGGCAACTTGTGTGTCGGGCCTCTTGTATTTGTAGAAGATTGGCCGGAAGCGGAGGTCTAAGAGAAGAAACATTCGTCAGTACATATATACGAATCAATTAGTGCATCTATACTAGTGAACGATCGATAGAGGCTTTATATACCTTGACGGAGTTTGTCATTATTATGGTGTCTTCACCATGGTCTCCACCATGGTCAGCACCATCATCTCCACTATTTTCTCCACCATCGTCTCCTCCAGACAAATTAAGATATTCGGAGCCATCATAATAAGACCCCTAGTACCCTCATCTATAATGTCGAGGAGCTTCTCTTCATTCTGTCTACCGTCCATAGCTTAACTAATACAGAAAAAGAATATTGCATTAAGTAAAAGAATATTACAACTGCGACAACTCGGATACAGTACTTAGTGATTAAGATAAAGTACAATAATATAAGATAAAGTACATTATTAATACATCACCGGAGAATAGCTCGGGTGCATTATAGGATAAAGTATAAGATAAAGTATATTATTAATACATCACCGGAGAATAGCTCGGCTGCATTATAGGATAAAGTATAAGATAAAGTAAATTATTAATACATCACCGGAGAATAGCTCGGGTGCATTATAGGATAAAGTATAGGATAAAGTACATTATTAGGATAAACTAGGGAACGCGGCTGCCGCGTTCTGTGCTACGGGAGCTCTGCAGCCACAGAAGAGGAACCATCACCGGAGAATAGCTCGGGTGAGATCCGTGAACCTGCTAGATATTGGAGAACCTAGTATCCAAGAGATACATGTATCGCCGTACATGCTCGCCCTCCTCCCTGATACGACGAAGTACCACCTTCTTGGGGGCTGGCTCCCTCTGCACCGCTCCTGGACCTCGTGGACGCCACCAAAGAAGCTCCGGGTCAATGATGATACCCGGATTCCTCACCAAGGTACGAGTCCCGATAGGTAGCACCTCCCAGTGCCAACCCGGCAGAGCCCAGACTCAGACATCCCTGATGGAGTTCAGTAGGCTCGGACGAGGTGGACGCGGCATAACTAAATAATAGCAATAAACAATCATAAAACATAAACAGTAACTAAATCACTAAGTATATATTGCCCTAATAACAATAACCCTAAACCTATCACTAACTAAACTAAACCTAATTAACTAAGTATTCTAACTAACCCTAACTAACCCTAGATAAATAGTAACCTATACAATTAACCTAATACTAATACTAACTAATTCTAAATACTAACCTAATACTAATACTAACTAAATACTAACCTAATACTAATACTAACTAATATTAATAGAAAATACTAATACTAATCTAATACTAACCTAAATACTAGTACTAACTAACCTAATACTAACCTAAATACTAATAATAACCTAATACTAATATACTAACTACCCGTAAATACTAATTAATCCTAAATACTAACTACCCCTATATACTAATTAACCCTTAATACTAATATAATAATAGTAAATACTAACCTAATACTAATATACTAACTAACCCTAAATACTAATTAACCAAAATTAACAACATATAACAATAAAATTAACAACATATACTAACCTATAACCCTAAATACTAACCCTTCAGAAAAAGAAGATCTATAATTTAAATCTATTATCATACTTTATTATACAACTTAAAAATATAGTTTATTATTTAAAAATGGAAAAATACATATAATATAGCAAAATATTCACAAAAATATAGTAGAAATGTTCTCCCGCCATTTCCCCCGCTTCCCGCCATGTTCTCCCGCCATGTCCCTCTATATCTAGGCCGACCGTCATTTCCATCGACACATCCACACCTTCTCTCTCACAACAATGGACACCGCTTATTGGGCTTTTCTGACGCTCGAGGAGAACCAGCTACCCATGCCCGCCGGGGTACCGGCTGCCCGCTGGCTGGATGCTGAGCGCTGAAGGGGTTCCTGTTCCTCCTATGTCTCAAGGTTTGGCCCGCCAGGCGGCCATCACGAACCACTTCTACCTCGAGCTCACGCCGGAGCAGGGGATGGATCCCCATTGGGATCCCGACAACCTCGACACCTGGAATGCCTTCTTCGCAAACCGGCGGGAAAGGGAGCTCGCCAGGTACAAGGGTGACGGCCTGCCCTAGTGAACCATAATGAGGCTGGTCGCCGCCAGTGGTTGGTGAACCGGACTATCGCCGGTGTGATGCGCTACATCGCCATGGGAGACCATCCTCGCCTAAGGTACCCGCACTTTCACCAGCAGCATAGCCACAAGAATGGTGGTGGTGGTGAAGGCCTAGGGCGTACTGGGGTCGTCATCCGAGATCCCCCTCCCCCGCGCGTCGTGAATCCGAGGCCGGAGGATCCATCTGCGTGCTACGAGGAAGGGCTGAGGATCCATCCGCGTGCTACGAGCGACGCCGATGACGATGACGATTCCGAAGACGACCCAGAAGCTGTGTACTACAGGGCTAGATATGATTATGACTAATTTGTACGTTTTAATATTAATAAATGTCTGGCCACAACAAGTTGCAATACTACCTATTGAGATCGAGAAAGTTCATATCCATATACATATAAGAAGATCATTAAAAATAAAGGTTTCATAATATTGTACATCACCAACATCCACACATGTTAGGGTTTTCTTCTAATCCGTAACCATGGAGCATCTTCCTTATTTAATGGGATGCTTGGGTCATCCTCCACAGCGAAGGGCGGAATTTCATGAAACTTATCATAATCGTTTGACATGTCTGTCTTATCCTCCACCCCCACGATGTTTCTTTTTCCTAAAAGAACTATGTGGCGCTTTGGCTCATCGGATGCTGTATTCTTTTGCTTATCTTTCCTTTTTCTCGGGTTGGTAGACATGTCTTCACATAAAAAACCTGAGCCACATTATTGGCTAGGACAAATGGTTCATCTCTATACGCAAGGTTGTTGAGATCCACTGTTGTCATTCCGTATTTCTTGTCTACCTCAACCCCGCCTCCTGTCAGCTTGACCCATTTGCACCGAAACAAAGGAACCTTAAAAAAAGGTCCATAGTCAAGTTCCCATATCTCCTCTATGTAACCATAATATGTATCCTTTTGCCCAGTCTCGTCTGTTGCATCAAATCGGACACCACTGTTTTGATTGGTGCTCTTTTTATCTTGGGCGATCGTGTAAAATGTATTTCCATTTATCTTGTACCCTTGGAAAGTCAATATAGTCGAAGATGGTGACCTGGCCAACAAGTACAACTGCTCTCCAACATTTATGTCATTCATTAGATGTGTCTGCAACCAACCGCCGAAAGTCCTCATATGTTCATCTCTAATCCTGGAGCCAGGCTTCCCCGAGTTGTTCACCTCCAAAGTCCGGAAACTCTCTCTTGATTTTTCTCCACTGCGACCCATCAGCGGGGTGTCTCAACATCGCGTCTTTCTTACGGTCTTCCATGTGCCATCGCAACAACTTGGCATGCTCTTTATTCCTGAATAAACGTTTCAACCGTGGTATTATAGGAGCATACCACATCACCTTGGCAGGAACCCTCTTCATGCGGCGCTCACCCTCAACATCACCAGGGTCATCTCGTCTTATCTTATACCGCAATGCAGTGCATACTGGGCATGCATCCAAATTCTCGTACTCGCCGCGGTAGAGGATGCAGTCATTAATGCATGCATGTATCTTCTGCACCTCTAATCCTAGAGGACAGACAACCTTCTTTGCTTCGTAGGTACTGGCGGGTAGTTCGTTATCCTTTGGAAGCAACTTCTTCATTATTCTAAGCAACTTTTCAAATCCTTTGTCAGTCATACCGTTCTCTCCCTTCCATTGCAGCAATTCCAGTGTGCTACCCAGTTTTTTGTGCCCATCTTCACAATTTGGGTACAACAATTTTTTGTGATCCTCTAACATCTTCTTGAACTTCAACCTCTCCCTTTCAGTTACGCATTCTTCCTGGGCATCAGCAATGGCCCGACTAAGATCATCATCGGGCAGATCTGATGCCCGTTCTTTATCTTTTTCTTCATCAATGTCTTCCATTGTAGTACCATCGTATTCAGGGTATTCGTTGTCATTCTCTTCTTCTTTGTTGTCTTCCATCATAACCCCTCTTTCTCCGTGCTTGGTCCAACAATTATAGCCGGTCATGAAACCGGACCGAAACAGGTGGCTGTGAAGGACTCTTGAGGAAGAGTATTCTTTATGATTCCGATAGACACCACATGGACAAGACATAAAACCACTCCGCTTGTTTGCCTCGGCCACAAGAAGAAAAGAATGCACGCCTTTAATGAACTTGTTAGAGAGTCGGTCAGCGTACATCCATTGCCGGCTCATCTGCAATATATAATTAATTAAGTACATCAAACATAATCATAATTAATTAGTACTAATCTAAAACCAGCAACCGGGACTAAATATATGATGAACCTTTAGTCCCGGTTGGAGGCACCAACCGGGACTAAATGTGGATGTGGAGACAACATGTCGACACTATGTCCTCAGTGGGCAGCACTAAGCCAGTAAATTAAATGCCGACACTATTTTGGGTGGGTGGCAGCACTATGCCAGCGTGAGTGTGTCGACATTATGTCATCAGTGCCTGAGACTATGTTGTGCTGCTTAATCTATAAATAGGTATGCATTCTTGTGAAGAACTGCAAGATGGTGTGCGAGACCAGGGACACCACTATGGCGGAGCTTCTTGAAGATGTCCCTCAGACATCTTCGAGGAGCTCGCCGTCGAGGCACTCTCTAATATATGAAATTAGTTAGCTCCACCAGCATACTGATTTAGCTAGAGAAGATATAAACCGAAATATGGTGTGGGAGAGCAGGGACACCACTACGACAGAGCTTCTCGAAGATGTCTTAGGATCCCGTCCCCAGACATCTTCGAGGAGCTCGCCATAGAGGCACTCCCTAATATGTGAATTGTGATGTCTTCTTATCAAGCTTTTATGAATTAACCCTATCTTTGTTACAAATTTTTCAGTTTGTTGAATGTAGGTAGACGAAGAAGGCTATTTTGCCCCGCTAGCTAGTTAGAATGATGAACTCACACATGTGTGTGCTTCTAAAATCAATTTTCGAGACTCTATGTGCCAAAACAAGATATATATTGATAGAATCCACATATTGTGATATTTACCTTAAAGTTCCTTACATTAATACAAGATAGATAGAATCTAAACATCGATCTCATGCTATCACTGCAAAAATTACTACCAAACAAAATCCACAAATCCATCTATAATATAGAGCATGAAATGAGCTAATATAGCAATGAGAGTTCAAAGGATGAAGTTGCTCACCTTTTAGAACCTTTGGATAGATGGGGCACCACAAAATATAGACAAATCTTGAGGAAAAAAAGGGCATGAACTCAAGCTTGAAGCAAGAAAGAGAGAGAGAGAGGAGAGCCACCAGCTTGAATGGTGGCTCGGGAAGGGGAAGAAGATATAGCCAGACCTTTGTTGGAGATATGCCCAAGAGGCAATAATAAAGTGGTTATTATTATATCTTTATGTTTATGATAAATGTTTACATCCCATGCTCTAATTGTATTAACCGGAAACATTAATACATGTGTGTTTTGTAAACATATAAGAGTCCCTAGTAAGCCTCTTGTTGAACTAGCTTGTTGATTAATTGATGATCATGGTTTCCTGATCATGGACATTAGGATGTGATTAATAACAAGGTTATATCATTAGGAGAATGATGTGATGGACACACACCCATAGTAAGCGTAGCATAAGATCAAGTCATTAAGTTCGTATTGCTGTAAGCTTTCAAATACATAGTAACCTAATCCTTCGACCATGAGGTTATGTTAATCACCATCACCGGATGGATACTTTGATGACATCAAACACCGCTTCGTACCTGGGTGGTTATAAAAGTGTCATTGGGTATTCTGAAAGTATGTGTTGAAGCTCATGAACCAAGATTGGGATTTGTCCATCCATATGACGGATAGATATGCTCTGGGCCCTCTCGGTGGAATGTCATCTAGTTAGCTTGCAAGCATGTGACTAGGTCACAAGGGATGACATATCACGGAACGAGTAAAGAGTACTTATCAGTAAACGAGGTAGAACTAGGTATGGAGATACCAACGATCAAACCTCGGATAAGTATAGTATCGCGAGACAAAGGGAATTGGTTTCATATGTAAGTGGTTCAATCGATCGCGAAGTCATCGTTGAGTATGTGGGAGCCATTATAGATCTCCAGGTCCCGCTGATGGTTATTGATAGGAGATGTGTCTCTATCATGTCTACATATTCACGAACCGTAGGGTGACACACTTAAGGTTCGAAGTTGTTTTAAGTAGATATGGAATGTGCGTTGGAGACCGAATGTTGTTCGGAGTCTCGGATTGGATTCGGGACATCACGAGGAGATCCAGAATGGTCCGGAGAATAAGATTCATATATAGGAGATCATTTTATGAGTTAGGAAATGTTCCGGAGTGTTTGTATGAGGATTCTAGAAGGTTTCGGAATGTTCCGGAAGGTTCTGGAAGATATCTTGGAGTTTGCTTGAAAATCAAGATAGGGATCAAGGAGTCCTGGTGGGTCAAGACACGGATTCGTGGGGGAGGAGGACTCCTCCCCCCTCCCCAAATTCGTTGGCCATAGAGGAGGGGAGTCCTACAAGGACTCCCTCTCCCCAGGCGCGCCTCCTCCCCTTAAATAGAAGGGCAGGGGCGCCCCCTTCACCCACGCTCTCATAACGTCTAATCTCTGCCGCCTCTCTCCTCCACCATATTCTGCACAGGCATAGGCGAAGCCCTACAGAATTCTCTACTCCACCACCACCACCACGCCGTCGTGCTGCTGGGATTCCGTGGAGAAGATCTACTACCTCCGCTGCTCGCTGGAACAGGGAGAGGAAGGTCTGCTTCGACTCCGCACGTGTGACCGACTGCGGAAGCGCTGCCGAAACGTGGCGCCGAAAGGATCGACTACTTGACCAACGGCGGAAGCGCTGCCGAAACGTGGCGCCGGAAGGATCGACTACTTGACCAACGGCGGAAGCGCTGCTGGAACGCGACGCCGGAAGGATCGTCTACTTGACCGAGGGCGGAAGCGCTGCTGGATCGCGACGCCGGAAGGATCGTCCACACGATCTTGAGATCGGCAAGTGATCGACTACATCAACCACGAGATCTAATCTCGTTAACGCTTTCGGATCTACGAGGGTTAGTTCCTATCTATCTCGTTGCTCATGTCTCATAGATTAGATCTTGGCTTTTATCTAGATTAGATCTAGGTTTTGTTCGTTCTTGCGGTAGAAATTTTTTGTTTTCCATGCTACGAACCCATCAACCTTTAGCCCCGGTTCGTGTCTAGAACCGGGGCTAAAGGTCCACCTTTAGCCCCAGGTCGTATAACAAACCGGGACTAAAGGGTCTGGCGCCCGACCTGGTCTGCCTAAAACCCTTTAGCCCCAGTTTGTTATACGACCCGGGGCTAAAGGTCCCGTTCGAACCGGGGCTAGTGTCTGCCACCCCCCGGGGCCAGTTCTAGCCGTTGGACCGGGGTATTAGTCCCGGTTTGTAGCAAAACCGGGGCTAATACCCCTGGACAAAAGGTCTGTTTTCTACTAGTGACCAATTACACCCACCCTCTACAACAACGCATTGCCCTAACGGACGTACGGATACACACAGCCAAAAAAGATCTAGGAATAGCATGCCTACATGATCTAGGATCTTGCTGACATCTTTTTGAGTAATTGTGTTTTGAACCTAGAAAGCTTACTCCGAAGATCATGATAGTCCAAATGAGAAGCTATAAATTATATTTGACAAGATGTGCTATGAAAATGCCTAATTATTTTCATGGGCCCTGGGACCTCGGCTCCTCGATCACCCCCGTGGGCGACCAGGGGCTAACCTAGCTTCCCCAGCCCCGAGCCCACATCCCACCCTACACCCCCACCGCCGCCGGCTCCTGCCGCCGGGCAAATCCCATGCAGTGCCAGCGGCGGCAGATTCCCATGCTCCCGCACGTGAGGACGACGCGGGGTGACCCTGACCTTGCGGCAGTGATCTACAGCGATGAATCGGCGACTCCCTGTGCGGTTGGCCGGTGAGCCGTGATGGTGGCGATTACTCGTGGTTGAGGCGGCGGATCTTGGCAGCGCTAGTCGTTGCCTCGGGGTGAAGGTAGTGGTGGCAGAGCTTCTTCAAGGGGTCTTCCGCAAGAGGTTGGGCAGGGCCAGGGCAGCGCTCTCCACCGAAGCTGGAGGTGGCCAAGACCGGGACAGCCGACAGTCACGCTATGGAGGCGGATGGAGCTGGCCTAGATGGCTCGAGGCTTGCATCGGCCCATATCTAGGCCCATTTGGGCCCGATCTGGCCTAGCACGCCCTGTGACCTAGCTGGGTTTCAGGGACAACCGGTTATCGGAGCCCATCCTGTGGCCATGGAGTGGTTAGGCTGCTGGATCCGGGCTAGTTGGTCTAGATCTGGTGTCCGCCTAGCAGTCTCATTTCTCGGGTTCTGCGGGTTCAGCCTGTGGGTGCATCCTTCTCGTGGAACCGCCGTTGTTGGCATGCTGGGTACCTATCCTGGACCTCCTTTTCCGCTCTAGTGGACTTGAAGTTGTGGCGCCTGCCGCGCTGTGGGCGAGACCTCGGACGCCGGGGTGACAGCCCAGGAAGGCGAACTGCGCGGGCGACTCTTCGACAAGCGACGTAGCGCTGGTGGTCTCTCTCTTCGGTCATGTGGGTGGCGAGGAGAAGACGGTGGGAGACACTGGTGTTGATAGTGCTTTGGCGTCTACAGCTCCTAGATCGTATTTCAGAGGTCTATCTCGAGGTTGGCAGGCGCATCGAGTTTTCGGGAATGGGGTCAAGGTTTTTCCAGGTGAAAGCTCAGCATTTTGGCGCCAACGATGGCGATGCCTGCGGGTGTCGTAACCCTCTTGGGGCATCGTTGTGGTTACCTTCCATATGCTAGGGCTCCGGGTGAAAACCCTTGACCATGTGGTCTTGATGGCGGCAGCATGGTGCGTCGTTACCCTCTTGGGGCGTCGTCGTGGACCTTCGACTTTTCTCGGTGTTGTTTTGTCTTCGTAGTTTTAGGATTTTCATGGGCATTGTTTTTTTATCTTTGATCTGCTTTTTAAGAGGATCTCCTCATCACCTTGTATCTGGTCAGCCAATGTGGCTTTATTTATAAAGCAGGCGCAATCCTATTTCGATATTCCTATATTTTCACACAAGGGTCGATTTCCCTGTTGCCTCTCAAGCCTACTCAAACATTTTTTTGCCAAATAAGCCTACTCAAACTTTTGGCATGGTACAAATCAAGAACCGGAGCACAGTATCCACAAGAGCAAACCAAAACTCATCTCACAGGTCACTCGTGCGAGCGACTCCGGAGGCGCCCAAAACACTAGCTAAAAAGGGCACCATTCCCTGCCTGCCTAGCCGTCGTTGCCGGTGTCAGCAGTGTAGGGGGCACCTAGACGCCAAAGGTGGATCGAATGAGGGCGCACCCTGTTGGAGTCTCTACAAGTGGAGAGGCGGCGTCGAGCGGTCGGGCGTGCACGCTGGCGTAGTGGAGGAGAGGCGGCATAGCTAGGTTGCTGGAGGAGCGAATAACGACGGCGGCCCTTGGAGACATTGTTCTCTTCCACGTCGGTGGAGAGGCGTGCGGGAGCTTTGGCACATAGAAGGCATCGGCGCGGGCCTGATCTGGGCCCAGGGTCACGGTTTTTGCGCATGTCGGATGGCTCAGGCTGGCTCGTGCAACTCCTTGTGCCTATAGCCATCATGGTTGTAGCGTCTCACCTGGCAAGTTATGCAGCACCGATAGGCAATAGGGAGTCTAGTCGTGGAGGTAGAAGTAGCCGAGGCTTGGTAGGTAGAAGGATAAAAATGGTGCCGCCGCATTGCATCCTCCTATCCAATGCAGTGAAGAGGAAGAAGGAAAGACTGGCTTTGTTGTGGCATGTGGTTGTGAGGTGGTGGTGGTTGGAGGGAGAAGAATGGCACTGTGGTGGAGAGAGTTGGATCCTCCCGCCTAATACATGGATGAGGAAGAAGGATCTGCAGCACACTAGGCTAGCCTAGATGATGCTTGAGGTGGTCATCGCCTCCCTCGTCGGTGACAAGTGTTGTCCTCTCATCGGTGATGTGTACGGCCTCTGCCTAACCGATCATGTTGATAGTGGGACTGATGTTAGGGCTGGGAGAAAATTGTCGACGATGGCGACACCTGCGGCGGGCACCGTCACCTACTTGAAGACATCGTCAGGCCATTTTTTCCATGCCCCCTCATGGGCAATGGGGCAAACCCTAGATCCAGCTTGCTGGCTCAGGTAGTGGTGCCTCCACGACGTCGTCCCCTCCTTGTTGGAATTGTCCTGGTTGCTGGAGGAGTCTCACGGCAGCAGTTGGAGTCAAGGTTGGCCGGTACATGGAGTGTGGGCCTCTTGGACGCAATTTACACCAACACAACATCTCTTTGACGGCGTCATCCTCAAATTCACTCGAGTCCTGCTGCCCACTTATCACTACTTCTAGGCATCAAGGGATGTGTTTTTCAAGTTGTCTTGCTTCTATTTTAAGCGGTCTAGTGGCTATGTGTCCCGATCTCTCGCCTTCTTCGTCAGGGCCAGGCAAGGCGAGTCATGTTGCTTGCTTGTGGTTATGCGTTGTAAGCAAAAAGACATCATATATGTGGTTTTGTGTCCATTTTGTCTTATAAACTAGACCAATCTTAATATCCATTCAATGAATTTAGCAGCTCACCGGCTAACATTCAGAAAAAAACTTTTGTTGTGGTACTAAACTTTACTCTTTGCTATGTTAACACAAAAGAATGTAAGACAAAAGCATGAAATGGACTGATTATATAGTATATACCATTGATTTGTAATGGTACCATGGTGGGTGGATTTGATTGGATCCTTGAAAGAGCAGGTGCCGAGAAGGGTACGATCGTAGAAAACACATTATCTCTCTCATTTCATCCAATCACATGCACCGGAGGCAGACATAATATGAGAAAAAGCTCTTAGCAACCACACCTTGACTAATTACTTATATATACCACAACTAGCTGCTTACGTTTTTTGTCTTTCATTGCGGTATCAGCGTATTCAGGGAACATAGATTGGTAGTTATCATCATCGTTCTCTTCTTCATCGCCATCTTCCATCATAACCCCTCTTTCTCCGTGCTTGGTCCAAACATTATAGCCAGACATGAAACCAGACCGAAGCAGGTGACTCTGAATGACTCTTGAGTAAGTGTGAGCCTGCTCATTTCGACATTCAACATATGGACAACACATAAAACCATCCTGCTGCTTGTTCGCCTCGGCCACAAGGCGAAAAAATGCACGCCTACTCTGTAAGCGTCAGAGCGTCGGTCACCGTACATCCATGGATGGCTCATCTGCATCATACAACCGTGCATATATATCAAACGCAATCACGATGCTCAAATTAGTACCGCACGGTCTAAACGAGAAAATAGTGGCTAACCTTTTAGGACACACGGAAACAAAGATGAAAAAACTTAAGTGTGGCTCTGGCACCTCAGATCATGTTTTGTCTTGTGTGAACTCAAGTGACATCGCTCTAACAGGCATTTCACCGAACACCTCTAGTGCATATGAAGAAAAAAAATTAGCCGAAAGTTATACCCACCTCAGATAGGAAAAAAAACAAGAGAGAGTGGAGGGCTGGGTGCATATATATAGAGCCAAACCATTAGTCCCGGTTTGAGATACAAACCGGGACTAATGGTCCCATACAAGCCGGGACAAAGTACCTCGGACTCCTCGGGCCATCTGGTTCAGACCATTAATCTCGGCCCCAGCCACATTCGGGTTCAACACCTATAGTACACCCACGCTTAGAAAAAAAACAATGCACTAAAATTTGAGGAAAAAATAAGTGAAGATTAGATTGAGAATAGGAGCTGTCGGGAAGGGAACTCTTAGTTTTGTGAAACCATGTGGTGTTGAACTGGATGTTGCTCTGCTGCAACGCCACGCCATCTCCAGCCAATAAGAATGCGTCCGAGACAATGGTGCTGCGCTCTGGCCTATCTGAGTGTGTTACTGTTTAGCCGGTGATGAGCACCAGAGAGGAGGTGATGTTCTAGGTGTAGATACTTTGCTCCCTCTATCTCCCAGGGTTCCACTGGTCATTCTCCGACTAAACTTCAGGAGGCTTGTTGCTCCATAAAGCACAGGTGATCAGGGCGTAGGTGCGCTGTTAAAAATGTATAAACTTCTCTGATGGTCAATCTAACTTTAGGCTGAAAGGTTTGGTACCTGTATTTTGAGCTTCAGGTAGGGTGTTATTGGGTGATGGCTGGCTCAAACGTGTAGCATCCTGACCTTGTTATCCCCTGAATAGTTCCCTTAATGAATCATGTTGTGGTGTGTGTGTGTGGTGGTGGTGGGGGGGGGGGGGGGGGGGGGTTTGCCGCCACCGACACCGGTCGTCCATTACCACGATGTGCGACAGTGGAGATGGGGGACATGGGTGTCGGAGATCACCGACCGTAACACTGGCCGTTGGATCTGGCTGGGGACTCTCTAGTCTGCTCGGAAAGTGGCATGGGCGCACGACATCTAGAACGTCCACATCCACAGCAGCAGTTGCATCAACCTCAACTTCCCCTTAGGCTCCGCTGAGGCACCGGAATTTTTCTCGCCGGCCAGCCGAGGCCGCGCGGCACACTTTGCGAGGGAGGACCGCGAGGCGCGGGAAATCCTCGAGGCGGAGGGCCGTCGCGAGGCTTATATGGCGGAGCTGCGGCGGCTCAATCCAAGGCGCGTGGAGGCGGAGGTGCAGAAGTACGCCGACTACGGCTCCTGCCACATGGCCTCCTCTTCGTCTGCTCTGGGGTCTTCCTCGTCGTCCACTCCGGGGCCGTACTCATCGCCCGCGGCTCCGGTCATCAACCTCTGCAATGACAACGACTCTTCCAACTCCTCCTTCGAGAGGTGGCTGGACAACCTCGATGACTAGGTGGAGAGGATGGAGGTGGATGCGACCTAGATGGCCATGGCCATGGACACGCTGGCCATGACCCGCCGACTAGCGATGACTGTTTAGTTTAAATCTAATCTATGTTTTAGGCTTTAGTAATAGTTTCAGGTATGTTGTAGTAATATGTTACAAATCTATGTCTAAACTATGTCAAATATTGTAAATATTATCAAATATTGTCTCAATTTCAATTTGCATACAACTTGTTTGTTTGAATGGGCACATAAGAATCTAGTTTTTCTAAACGCCACTAGTACGATATAGTGGTGGTGTTCCACTTTTCTGAATGCCGCTGGTAATTGGATAGATACTAGCCAGTGGCATGTATTTTTGTTTGGACGCCAGTACTAAAATGATTGCTATAAGTGTTTTTCTAATAGTGAGACATCAAAAGTAAAATATTGATATCAAACCATGGTACAAGCTATGTTGGTAATACTAAAACACATGCCATCCGTAGAAATGACACAGGTCGGCCATTACCACGATGTGCGGCAGCGGAGATGGGGGACATGGGTGTCGGAGATCACCGACCGTAACACTGGCCGTCAGATCTGGCTGGGGACTCTCCAGTCTGCTCGGAAAGCCGCATGGGCGCACGACATCGAGAACGTCCACATCCACAGCAGCAGCTGCAGCAACCTCAACTTCCCCTTAGGCTCCGCTGAGGCGCCGAAATTGTTCTTGCCGGCCAGCCGAGGCCGCGCGGCACACTTTGTGAGGGAGGACCACGAGGCGCGGGAAAGCCTCGAGGCGGAGGCGGTGGCGAGGCTTATATGGCGGAGCTGCGGCGGCTCAATCCAAGGCGCGTGGAGGCGGAGGTGCAGAAGTACGCCGACTACGGCTCCCGCCGCATGGCCTCCTCTTCGTCTGCTCTGGGGCCGTCCTCGTCGTCCACTCCGGGGCCGTCCTCATCGCCCGCGGCTCCGGTCATCAACCTCTGCAACGACAGCGACTCTTCCAACTCCTCCTTCGAGAGGTGGCTGGACAACCTTGATGACTAGGTGGCAATGATGGAGGTGGATGCGACCTTGATGGCGATGGCCATGGACACATTGGCCATGACCCGCTGACTAGCGACGACTGTTTAGTTTAAATCTAATATATGTTTTAGGCTTTAGTAATAGTTTCAGGTATGTTGTAGTAATATGTTACAAATCTATGTCTAAACTATGTGAAATATTGTAAATATTATCAAATATTGTCTCAATTTCAATTTGCATACAACCTGTTTGTTTGAATGGGCACATAAGAATCTAGTTTTTCTAGATACTAGCTAGTGGCATGTATTTTTGTTTGGACGCCAGTACTAAAATGATTGCTATAAGTGTTTTTCTACTAGTGAGACATCAAAAGTAAAATATTGATATCTAACCATGGTACAAGCTATGTTGGTAATACTAAAACACTTGCGATCCGTAGGAATGAGTACCATCTGTTGTTCACAAACTGCATAGAGCATTCTAAGTGAGGAGACTATTCCACGTGTGTCCTAGGGACAACACTAGTAGAAAAAGAGCCTTTCGTCCAACCCAGTTCGGAGCATTAGTCCCGGTTATGGTTGGATACGGGACTAATTCTCACATTAGACCCGGTTCTAACGGCTAGAACACCAATAATCTTTAGTGCCATGTCAAACGGGACCTTTTTGAAGGAGATATGCCCTAGAGGCAAATAATAATTAAGTTTTTATTATCATATCTCAATTAGTTTATAGTAGTTTCATATTGTGCTATAACTGTGCCAAGTAGAAACATTGGTACATGTGTGGTATGAAACAACCAAGTCCCTAGTAGCCTCTATTCATACTAGTTCGTTGGTCATGAGGATGATCTGGGTTTCAAGATCATGGGCATTTATGCCCATTGACAACGGGGTCATATTATTGGAGAATGATGTAATGGACATTCATATCATTGGAGAATGATGTGATGGACATTCCTCAAAGGATTGCAACACGATCAAGTCATATAGTTCATTGTTGCAACAGCTATACCTAGACTCCTTTTCCTTAAACCGTGAGCTCATATTACTTACTGTTTCCCGAGGCTGCTTAGACTGCATCAACCGTCATCTGGTAATACGGTGGCCATAAAGGTGTATGTTGGATATTCTGAAGGAACAGTAGATGACATGTGACTGCAAGACCGGGATTTACTCACCCACATGACGGGTAAAGATACATACGGCCGGCTTGGTGAGATTACATCCATAAATGTTGCAACATGTGACTCAGTCACGGGGATTAAATATCATGGTAACAAGAAAACAGAACTTGTTGTGAACGAGATTGAACAAGGTATGTGATACCAATGATCGGGTCTCGGACAAGTCATATCAAGAAACAAAAGGAATTGGATGCTACATTTAGCGGTTCAAACGACATTGTCATCAGGAATGCATAGGGGTCACATGGATATCCCTGGTCCCTCTGTTGATCATTGATAAAGATCATGTCTAGAGCATTCCCGAGCCATGAAAGGATACACTTAAGGCTACGATGAGAGCGATCATTCGTAAGATGGAATGACAGTAGAGAAAGAGAAAGCCGGAATTGTTCCGCAGAGAGATACAAAGTTGTTCGGAGAAAGAATAAAGGACCGGAATCATTCCGGGAAAGATCCGAAGTCGTTCGGAGGAAATCGAAAGGTAACCGAAAGGTGTTTCAGGTTAAGACAGATTTTGCAATATGTATTTACATATTAATTAATATAATTAATATTAAATATAATATTAAAATCTAGTTTGAAGGGGTATTCCACTAATGGGTCAAACTTCCTAGGGAAAAAGGGCTCGTGAGGGAAAACCGAAGGAGGGAAGGGCCAAGGGCCAAAGGGCCAAGGCCCAAGCGCCTCAAGGGGGCCATTCGGCCAGCCTAGGGCTGTGCGCGGGGTGGGGCCCACCCCTGGCCGGCTGACCCATGAGGCCCATGCGCCTCCCCCCTCTCCCTTGATTAGTCCCACATGGGAAACCCAAAGGGGAGGGCACACCCCCTCCCCCTATATAAAGGGGTTCCCATAGGTGGGAATAGACACGCCAATATTTGGAGAAGTCCTTTGGTTGACTTCCTCCTTCCCTCTCTCTCTAGCCCTTGTGACCATGGCCCCAAGTTTGGGTTGTGCGAACAAGGCACACCTACAGCACGCCGTTGCGGTGCAAGGATTCCTAGCCAAATATCAACTTCCGCACTCCCGTCAGGATCGAGGAGCCGGAGGTCTCATCGTGCACCGGATGTGTACGAAGACACGAGGCGCAACACTTGGGGCGCTTGAATGTCATGAGCCGGAGCTGCTGCACGATGAAGAAGGAGCAAGGGGTGACCTGCGAGGAGCTTCGTGACCTTGATGTCGGCTATGAGTACGACTACATCAACCACGTTCCCCTCGGATCATTAACCGTGTACGGTCTACAATGGTATGTATTCTATATGCATTGGCAGTTACCATAGTACTACATAGATAGATCCTAGGCAGTTTTTGGGTTCCAACGTAGGAATTTTTGTTTTCTGCTGCGGATCCCCTTCAGTGGTATCAGAGCCGATCTATGCGTAGTAGTGTTGTACGGCCAGTACGCATAAGTTTTGTGCGGGCATTGATCCCTTAGTTGTTACCCTCTAACGTGTACTTGTTTATATCGCGGTAATGTTTGATGAAGCGGCCCGGACCGACCTTACGCGTATTCGTACGCGAGACTGGTTCCATGCTCGACATACGACTTGTACCGTATAAGTGGCTAGCAGGTGTCTGTCTCTCATTCGATAGTTGATATAGCATTTTCAATGGAGGGCCCCGAAAGAGGTGTAGTAGAGACAATTGTCGGGTCCATGTTGTGGTTGGAAAGTTCGTAGATTAGAAACGGTTCTATTGCGAAAGCCCTAACAAGTACGTAAAACTTGCAATAGATAAAGTAGAGGCGTCTAACTTTATTTTGCAGAGGGCATGTGATTATGATATGGCATTGGTCGTTACAAAGGTAAAGTAGTTTACTTTTCTGTTACTAAGTAGTATGGTAATAGTTATCGTTCCGATGAACAATCTGGTGGAGGCGTCGTGGACTTGGCGTCAAACCAAGGGCAAGATGGAGATCATGCCGGAGCGCTCGATGGAGATCAAGGCGCATGAAGGACCATATCATATCACAATATGCATATGATGTTGATACCTCTTTTACATCTTATTGTGTGCTAGTATTAGATACCCAATGGTAGCAAATAAGATAATCCCTATTTAATTCTAATATTCCGTATTCCCCTTGTGTGTGCACCACCAAGAAAGTTCTTCGTTATGAGGCCGGCCGTGATGATCGGCGGTCAGACATATCTACGTTCGCATACAGTGGGTGTAAGCCATGTTGCACAGCGAATACACACAAGTTAGATTTGGCGAGCCTAGCATGTACAGACATGGCCTCGGAACACAAGAGATCGAAAGATCGAACATGAGTCACATGGATGATGTGATTGGCATTATTGAATGTCTACCTTTGAGGCTGCACTGATAGCCGTGATGATCGGGGGAGGTGTAGAGGATAGGGATCATGTGATCACTAAAATCGTCCAGGGGATGACAATTTTAGTGGAGACCAATTATAAATTGATCTCTTATTATGAACTTAGTCTAGATGTCTGTTTGCAAATATCTTAGTAGATCATGGCATATCCCATTGAGGTCCTTTGCGACCATGGGAATATATTGCTTAATGTGAAACTTAGCAAAAGGGTCCAACTTCATAGATTAATACCCACGCCTGAGGGATATCCTCGTAAAAGGTGATCTTCTCTTCTTGATACAATGACCATTAGGAGATAATTCGATGACTCCAGAATGTTTGTGTTTTCTCCATAATCATCCAATAATCCATTCTTCATTTGATGGAGAGTTGGGCTACATTTTGTATTATACAGAATAAGGCACATAGAGTATGAGCCGTTGGATGGGTTTTTCCTCCATCATGGATGAAAAGAGAATGTTTGGAAAAACACTTAGCGATCTTGCATTAGAGTTGAGAACTCTTGGAAGGGCTTGATTGCAATGGAGGTCATGGATGAAAAGGTATATGTAAGATATACAAATTATAAATGTGGTTCTTGCAAAACTCGTAGCAGTTTGCAAAGTATTTGATACTTGTCCCGTTTTGTGAAAACAGGAGGATCTGCTTGAGAATTTCTATTTTTGAGGCAGCGTAACTTGATAACGGCAAGCAAAACAGTTGAAGGCCGACATCACCTCTTTCCTCAAAGTTTGTCATTTTGATTAGTGGACTTGAATATAATTTGTAATCCTTGTTTGTGTGTCTTTCTTTTGGCGAGACGATTATTTATATGAACAAGTTACAAGCCAGTTTGTACTATTCTTATGAACAATACCTTATGGTCACATTATGATTATAAATACGTTATTCTCATCACTATGTTAATGGTAATGGTTTAAATATTTATAAGAGGATTAGAATGCTAAAAGATATCCAAAATTTAATAATGAAATGACACTATCATTTTGGTTATTGCATGTTCTTAATGAAGATCGGGGTCCTAGATGCTTAACCTAGAGACTTTGCAGAACCATGCCTCTTGGGCATAATGACTAAACCTCCACATTCTGGTAAAATGGTGATATGCGAAGAAATGTTGAATCTTATACATAGTGATGTATCGTATTTTCAATAAATAGTGGAAATCATTAGTTAATTGTGGACTTAAGTGAATAAGCGTATTTACTTAATGAAACATGAGTTTGAAACGATTTGAATTGTTCAAATGAGTTCACAACAAAAATTTGAATTGTTCAAATGAGTTCACAACAAAAAGGAGGATATTGAAATTAACAAGAATACGAAGTCTCTTCGATTTGATCGACACGACTAAAGTATTCAAGTTAAGCTTAGCATAAAAGGGACTTCTAAAAGATGTTTCACAAATTATGATAATTGGATGAATTCAAACTTTGTTGAAGTGTCTAAACATCATAATCATTTTGTATTAGATACATATTATCTCTTATCGGGGTTATAGTTATCGTTTAGAGTTAAAGATCAAAATAAGCAAACACTCATTTGAAATACAAAGGAACATCTAAAAGATTCGTGGAAACAACACCATAAGTGTTATGGCAAGTTCGAGTTTCTGAAGATTTCGATAAGTCGAAATCGTGACGAATAAACAAGTCTTTGTAGAGCATTCTTAGGAAGCTATGAATGCATCTTCCACAAAAGGGAAAACCTTCTATTTTTCCAAAATTGACGTGTCTTGATGAAGATACAAGTGGAAGAAAGTAAAAGATCAAAACAAGGTATTTGACCTTACCTTCGAATTATTGAGTGGCCTAGCAGAATTTGTTTCATGAATCCAAACCCTACAAATAGAGGAGAAACCAATGATAATGATCATAAAGTTTCAGTGAATACTTTTACTAAAGAAAGTAGGATTCAACTATATATTCTACAAGTTTGTGGAATTATATTATTGATTCACTTGTCATGTTTTGAACAAGACATACCTACGAATTACAAAGAAGCGTGATGGACCTGAGTGCGAGAAATGACTAGGAGTCATAAAACCCTATATTAAGTTACATTAAAGATTTCAAAGTAACATGTTACTTGATCTTATTAAAGTGAAGAAGTTTACTTGATATTTCTGAATGACTGCAAAGTCATAAGAAGGAAATGAAACTTAATGAATGACAAAAAGCTCGATTTGTCACAAGTTTGGACAAATTCAAGGAGTTGACTACAACAGTAGTGATGCTTAAGTCTTTTGGATTTACACTAGAAATATATGGATATTGAAGTCTCGTAATTGGAATTCTCAAATTGATGATGATCAAAGAATTTTAGAATGTCCAAGATTATTGAGAGGACCTAGATTTGAGTGTGAGCAAATCAGCTTGGCTAATTCATAATATGTAGCTGACATATTTTGAGTAGGAGCTAAGTGAAATCCCTAGATCTCAAACACGAATGTCATATTTGAGTGGGAGCTAAGTGAAATCCCTGGATCTCAAACATGAATGTCATATTTAAGTGGGAGCTAAGTGAAATCCCTGGATCTCAAACATGAATGTCATATTTGAGTGGGAGCGTGAAATCATTCTGGGATATGTGGACGACATATGTGAATGATGTGATTGGTGTTAATAATATTTAAGTTAGATAAATAAGGATGAAGTTGAAGTTATTAAACAATAAGATCTATCGAGATAGATTGGTGAGTTTAATAAACACTAAATGCCGAATGCTTTCAGGACTTGATTCTGAAAGATGTTCAGAATGTCCTAAGCAAGATTTTGAAGAAGCTCAGAATGGAACAAGGTAAGAAAGTAGTTCTTACTATATGAAGCATTGAGTTAGTATTGCAACTATGGTTGAAAGAAAGAGATGCGTTGCATCTCCTATGCCTCAGTCATAGGTTCTTCCATATAACCATGTTGTATACTCGACATAAAATGACCCGAAGTTCTGGTTGTTAGGACAAAGTCTTAACTATAAGAACTTGTCTTTAAGTGATACCTGAGTTGATCATTGAACAAGAATTAAGTTTGTACTTAAATGGAAAGAAGCAAAGTAAGTGGCATAGTTGCATTTCATGCACTAGGATCTACATAGATATAGAAGTATAAAGGCTCTATCTGATGTGATGTATAATGTTATGGTGGGGCTAGTTCCCTTTTAACGTAGAATGATGTGTCCCAGGGCCCAGTGCCCATGAGAAAGCCCTCGAGGTTGATCTAAAGTCATTGTAAGCTCCTGGAATCCGGCCTCGTTCTGCTGCCATGACTACAATATATATACAAAGGATAACAAAGTGTGTTTCGAAGTTTAGATGACAACAGTGAAAACAACCGTCATTATAAACACAAGAAACAAAGTCTCACTTTGTCGCCAAACAAATGCTTCGACCCATTATACGATAATGGTGTGAATGTAAAAATTAGGAAGACATTAACGATTTGCAAAAGACATAATGATCTGGTAAAACAGAACATGGACATGACATTTCCCATGAGCATGCATGATCTGTAAACACGTATGGTATATGGTTTATATGAGTAAAATGCGAGCTGGATTATTTGTACTCTAGTGCAAGTGGGAGACTGAATAAGATATGCCCTAGAGGCAAATAATAATTAGGTTTATTGTCATATCTCAATTAGTTTGTAATAGTTTCATATTGTGCTATAACTGTGCCAAGTAGAAACATTGGTACAGGTGTGGTATGAAACAACCAAGTCCCTAGTAGCCTCTATTCATACTAGTTCGTTGGTCATGAGGATGATCTGGGTTTCAAGATCATGGGCATTTATGCCAATTGACAACGGGGTCATATCATTGGAGAACGATGTTATGGACATTCCTCGAAGGATTGCAACACGATCAAGTCATATACTTCATTATTGCAACAGCTATACCTAGACTCATTTTTCTTAGACCATGAGCTTATATTACTCACTGTTTCCCGTGGCTGCTTAGACTGCATCCACCGTCATCTAGTAATACGGTGGCCATAAAGGTGTACATTGGGTATTCCGAAGGAACAGTAGATAACATGTGACTGCAAGACCGAGATTTGTTTATCCACATGACGGGTAAAGATACATACGGCCGGCTTGGTGAGATTACATCCATAAATGTTGCAACATGTGACTCAGTCACGGGGATGTAATATCACGGTAACAAGAAAACATAACTTGTTGTGAACGAGATTGAGCAAAGTATGTGATACCAATGATCGGGTCTCGGACAAGTTGTATCAAGAAACAAAAGGAATTGGATGCTACATTTAGCGGTTCAAACGACATTGTCATCAGGAATGCATAGAGGTCACATGGATATCCCTGGTCCCTCTGTTGATCATTGATACATAACATGTCTAGAGCATTCCCGAGCCGTGAGAGGATACACTTAAGGGTACGATGAGAGCAATCATTCGTAAGACATAATCACAGTAGAGAAAGAGAAAGTTGTAATTGTTCCGCAGAGAGATCCGAAGTTGTTCGGAGAAAGAATAAAGGACCGGAATCATTCCGGGAAAGATCCGAAGTTGTTTGGAGGAAATCGAAAGGGAACCAAAAGGTGTTTCGGGTCAAGACGGATTTTTTAGGATGTATTTACATATTAATTAATGTAATTAATATTAAATATAATATTAAAATCTAATTTGAAGGGGTATTCCACTAATGGGCCAAAATTCTTAGGGAAAAAGGGCCTATGAGGGAAAACCGAAGGAGGGAAGGGCCAAAGTGCCAAGGCCCAGGCGCCTCAAGGGGGCCCACCCGGCCAGCCTAGGGCTGTGTGCGGGGTAGGGCCCACCCCTGGCCGGTTGGCCCATGAGGCCCATGCTCCTCGCCCTTTCCCATGATTAGTCCCACATGGGAAACCCAAAGAGGAGGGCACACCCCCTCCCCCTATATAAAGGGGTACCCATAGGTGGGAATAGACACACCAATATTTGGAGAAGCTCTTTGGTTGACTTCCTACTTCCCTCTCTCTCTAGCCCTTGTGACCATGGCCCCAAGTTTGGTTGTGCAAACAAGGCACACCTATAGCACGCTGTTGCACTGCAGGGATTCTTAGCCGGATATCAACTTTCGCACTTCTAGCGGGATCAGGGAGTCGGGGGTCTCATCGTGCACCTGATGTGTACGAAGACACGAGGCGAAACACTTGGGGCATTTGAATGTCGTGAGCCGGAGCTGCTGCACGATGAAGAAGGAGCAAGGGGTGACCTGCGAGGAGCTTCGCGACCTTGAGGACAGCTACGAGTACGACTACATCAACCACGTTCCCCTCGGAACATTAACCGCGTAGGGTCTATAAGGATATGTATTCTATACGCATTGGCCGTTACCGTATTACTACATAGATAAATCCTATACAGTTTTGGGGTTCCAACGTACGAAATTTTTTGTTTTCTGCTGTGGATCCCCTTCACTTTTGTCTTGGTTGGAGACATCAACCGGGACTAAAGGGGTTGCGGCCAGTGCCAACCCCTTTAGTCCGGTTCGTATTACCAACCGGGGCTAAAAAGGTGTGACCTTTAGTTCTGGTTCGTATTACCAACCGGAACTAAAGAAAACGGGCAAAAAAAAATTCTCAAGTTCTGCCGCGGCAGGAAAACAGCCACAAATCCTGCCGCGGCAGGAGAACGATTCTCCACCCCTGGTGGCAGGAGATCGCCTTTTCTAGTTTCAAAATCATGCCAAAAATTATAACTAATTTAAAAAATAAAATCCTTCAAACTGTAGTTATATTTAAGTGATTTAGTTGTTAGAAAAATTAACAAACATGAAATTTCGACATAATTTGCAAAAATATGTCATGAAAAATTTAAATGCCCATAACTTTTACATACGATGTCAGAAAAAACGTACAACCTATCAAAACATGCAGGAAAAATTCCTCTTTGATTTCAACCACCTTAGGCCGTTTTGGATTCTTTTCGATTCATAAAATTCGAAAAGAAAAAAGGTTATTTCAAAAATTAATTTTGTTAGTAATTTTTTCTGTTATATTTGAATTCCTCACTCCCTCCGTCCTAAAATATAAGGCGCCTAAGGATTAGTCAAAAGTCAACGCTTTCAAAGTTTGACCAAGATTCTACACAAAAATATGAATATTTACAATACTAAATGAATATCATTAGATTTTCCATAAAGTATATTTCCCAAATGTTTTCATTCAATATTGTACATATAAATAATTTTTCCTAGATCTTTGGTCATAGTTAGTAAGATTTGACTTTCGATTAATGCTTAGACGCCTTATATTTTGAAACGGAGGGAGTATTTATTGTTGTTTACTTAAATATTTGTTCATAATTTTAAAAATAAAGACGATTGACATATTGATATAAGTTAATAAAATTGATATACTAGTCCTAACAAGGTGTAAGGGTCCTTCGTGCGAGGTGTGAAAGATGAATGGGTAAGTTAAGCGTGTTGTGGATGGAGTAGTGGTAGGATGGATGACCGATCGAGAAGTTTAATTATAAGAGTAATTTGACGTAAAATTAAGTATTGTTATTGTTAAAAATGACAGATGTGAGATATTAACGAGTCAGATAAGTCAAAAGTTCAAGAAAATTTTGAAAAAAAAAATTAAAAAATTAAAAAAAAATCTTTAGTGCCTGTTCGTATTATTAACCGGGACTAAAGGTCCCGCGCGCTCGACGCAGCCCTATAAGGGCCTTCCCGGTTTGTGGCAGAACCGGGACTAAGGGGGACCTTTATTCCCGATTTCGTAGTCCCGATTGGGAAACCGGGACTAAAGACGCTTACAAATCGGACTATAAGCCCGTTTTCCACTAGTGCAACGACATGAATGTCGAATTTCCTAGCTCATACTTTTTGTACTGGTCATTCTAGAGGTCAACTGCATCGGCAATGAGCTCACTTACATATTGATCAATGACCTCTAGTAGTAAAGAATTGAGACATGCTACGGATGCAACCACTATATGAATATTCACATGTTTTTACTCCCGACACCTCCCAAGCCCACATGGATGGCAGCATTGTGCCTCTACTGTACACCTTAGGGATACAATGTATGTTTTCAATAGAAAGGAACAATGCGAGTAAGAATGGATACAAGCATGTTGAGCAACTGATAATATAGTTTATAACAATGTTTGCGCGTGTGTGTATATATGTTTGTGGTTGTATCGAAGGACTCTTACCTTATTGTGAATCCAATGCAAGCAATTAATCTTCCGATCGTGATAAGTCGGATGCATTTAAACCTGTGTTGCTTGTTGGTATATCGGCCTTACAAAAAGGACCTAGGCCATTGGTCTTTGACAGAGAAGCCTTCGGCTCGATATGTCGTCCCGTCGATGATGTATGTTATGTACGTATCCGCATGCAGCATGAGCATATATACATCTGTAACCATCAAAATAATTTAAACGATGTGGCTCAATGTGGTTTCTCGATTAGACATCTGTATATTGTATATAATAGACTAGAAAAATCTTATATCCGTTCAATGAATTTTAGCAGCTCTCATGCTAACATTCAGGAAAAAAAAAACTTTTGTTGTGGTACTAAACTTTACTCTTTCCTATCTTGACAGAAAAGAATGAAATTGGATAAAAGCGAGAAATGGGACTGATTAATATAGTAGACCATTGATTTGTAATGGTACCATGGTGGGTGGATTTGATTGGCTACTTGAAAGAGCAGGTGTCCTGAAGGTACGACCGTAGAAAACCTTCTCTCTCATTTCATCCAATAACATGCACTGGAGGCAGACATAATATGAGATAAAAGCTCTTAGCAACCACACCTTGACTAATTACTTATATATACCACAACTAGCGGCTTACGTTTTTTGTATGCTTGAGAGTTCAGAGTCACCGAAGTTTCAACACCTATAGTACACCCACGCTTAGAAAAAAAACAATGCACTAAAATTTGAGGAAAAAAAAAAAGTGAAGATTAGATTGAGAATAGGAGCTGTCGGGAAGGGAACTCTTAGTTTTGTGAAACCATGTGGTGTTGAACTGGATGTTGCTCTGCTGCAACGCCAAGCCATCTCCGGGCACTAAGAATGCGCCGGAGACCATGGTACTGCGCTCTGACCTATATGAGTGTGTTTAGCCAGTGACCAGAACCAGAGAGGTTGTTATGTTCTAGGTGTACATACTTTACTCCCTCTATCTCCAAGGGTTCCACTGGTCATTCGCCGACTAAACATCAGGAGGCTTGTTGCTCCATAAAGCACAGTTGATCATGGCCTAGGTGCGCTGTTAAAAATGTATAAACTTCTCTGATGGTCAATTTTACTTTAGGCTGAAAGGTTTGGTTCCTGTATTTTGAGCTTCAGGTAGGGTGTTGTTGGGTGATGGCTGGCTCAAACGTGTAGCATCCTGACCTTGTTATCCCCTGAACAATTCCCCTAATGAATCATGGGGGTGGGTGTGGGGGTAGAAGTAGGTGTTGACAGAAATAGTTAGTTGCGTAATTTTGAGGTACCAAGGATTTTTAACAGTAGGAGGGAAAATGATGGATGACCAAGGATATTGGCCTGGGAGGTTCGCACTTTCGCTGCTGCCTCTTGCAAATGCATCGCGAGTGGGCATTTGTAGAAAACGCTGTATGAAGTTAACACTAGAATTTCTGTAGTATGCTGCATACGTAAATTCTGGTGTTAACTTCATAGTACTCCCTCCGATCCATATTATTGTTCTCAACTTTATCTAGATTCGGATGTATCTAGTTAATAATTTAGATTAGATTCATCCGAATCTAGACAAAGTTGAATCAGAGGAAGTACATAAATTCTGATGAGAATGCCTTTCCAGGAGGAAAGTCGCCCGCAGCTGCATCACCTTTCACCTTTGGAGAGAGAAAAACACATCATTGCATTGCATGGAGCCTCCGATGCTCTGTTGCCTGGCTCTGAATGCGAAACATGTGCTGCACCGCCGGAGCAAGAAAAGGAACCCAAAAAAGCAGCGCTGGCTCCTGCAAAATGTAAATCAAACTGAATTTTTTAAATTTTCAGTTAGCACATAGAGGATCTCTGGTAGCTTTACCAATTACACTTAGCCTCTGCAATAAAGCATTGTCCTAATTAACGTTCTTATGGACGCACAGTCTATAAAAGAAGAATAAGTACAATAAAAGAAAAGTTCCGCTAGAGCAATATATTCCTTATAGCAGCAGTAGTAACATGAATACAACATCAAAAGTCCAACTCCTCCAAAAGCGACGATTCCAAAAAGGGAATTGTGCACAAGCGCCTCGTCGCCCGATCATATGTTTTAGGTTTTCACATGTAAGAAGTCATCTCTCACAAAACAATGCCTTCAACAAAATCATTATCAGACAAGGCCAAACCTTGGATTTTCACACTGAAAGAGTAAGACTTTGGACTTCTCATGCGGTGTCGCCCCCACTTACGATGCTGCAGCTCCAAGTCACAAATTACCAAGTCAATTTCTCATCGCTACAAAGATCCGAATCACCATTATTACTCCCCAGGTCTTGCTCTCCATGACATTCTTCGCCATCTGACTCCATCATGAAGTAAGAATGGTCAAGGTTAGACTGCTGTCTTTTGGGCTGCAATAGTCTGTGTTACACAGTACCTATGTTTTCTGCGTGTATGGGATTAACCGACATGAAATGTGAAATAAGATCTGCTTTATTTTATCACAACAAAAAATCATATCTTGAAGTTAATTTGGGGTTGGAGTCACCGTGAGTATATGATAAGTGCGAGCCATATGGTTGGTAGGAAAGATCGAGTTACCTAGCATGTTCATATTATTTTTTCTCACCTACAACTGCATTCAATAGTTCAGAAAGCAAATATGTTGTGCTCTCTATTCAGTTGAGACTTGCAAGTGGTTTTTTGGTCCTGCATTTGGGTCATTAACAGCCAGTCTGTACCTTCCTATGAAAAGCATGCTAAACCAATATGCACTCAGTTTGGGCAGAAGTTATAGTGTTAATATCCTAACAAAAAAGCCGAAGCTCTCCCTTGTGCCACTGTCCTTTTTTCTTCTTTTTTGCTTTGCTAGAGGATCAGTATACTTGGAGCTTCTAAGGCATCGAGAATTCAGTGGAGTTGATACTGGGTAGCATATTAAATATTTAGGTTTTTTTCAAGTTATAAGTAGCATTGTGTTATCACTAGGTATGCTCTGTTGTCTATGGAGCACACATTAGCCTGCATCAGAGCAAAGTACTAACATGGCTGACAAGCAAAACACACTACGGGAGAAGGGGTCTACGCCGACGGCTATTTGTCGGGGCCAGGCGGATAGCCGAGCAAACATGCCATAGGTCTAGATTTGCCGTCAGCGTAGGGCGACATAGGCCGACGGCGCAGACCGGGCCATCGGCGTAGGGATTGGACGTGACGGCGATGTGACGACGTCAAGTCGGACGACGTCAAGTCTAAGCCGACGTAGCTATTTTCCATTTTTTCCACATTAATATTAGAAAAATCATGATTAAAGCATTCTAATTCAAAAAATACATATAATATATCAAAATTTGCATAAAAATAAGATCTATCTATCTAAACTCAAAAATTACATATTTTTGTTGAATAAAATATAAAAACATGACATATACTTTCGTAACACGTTTTCTATTTTTCGAGTGTTAAAATCAAGCAACCACCAAATGAAACTTTTAAAATGGTACCACCCGTATTTTTCAAAAATACTAGGCCACCTCTCATGGACTTAAACCTTTTCGTCCACCCCTCGTGAAAAAGATAAATTCCTGTCGAATCGGTAGAAAGTGGGCCAGATTTGAATACAGGTACATGGTCGGATGCTCATTCTTTTTTGGAAAAATAAATTTTAGATTCACAATATGCTATTTCATTAGAGATCCACTGCAAGTTTAGCGAGGCTCAGCCCCGAGCTAAGAATCTTCATGTCCGCCGTTTTGATCATAGTTTGAAACAGGCATAAAAATTTAAAAACGATCCAAACAATGTAAAACCTTCGCGTGGTGTCATATTATGTGACATAGTTGCAGAAAAAATATAAAACTTGGTATATTGGTTGTATCTCAAAAAAACCTTCTCAGAAATGAGCTATCATATTCGAGGTTTTATGGTTTTCAGGTCAAACGACCAATGTTATAACTACAATCGTGGCATAGTTTGTGATAATGCCCATATTATGCATACATGTGTATCATGGGATGGAGAACAATGCTGCAGTAGGAAATTTTCCATTTCATCGCACCAAAAAGCCTTTTTCATTTTCCGAGTGCCAAAAACGAGGTGTTTTGTGAATGAACCACCAAATGAAAGTTTTAAAATGGTACCAGCCCATTTTTCAAAAATACTAGGCCACCTTTCGTTGACAATGTTCCAAACGGGGTATCTTAAACCTTTCCATACACCTCTCGAAAAAAGACAAATTTCTACCGAATCGGTAGGAAGTGGATTAGATTTGAACTACAAGTACATGATCAGATGCTCATGATTTTTTGAAAAAATCACTTTTAGGTTCACAAAATGATATTTCATCAGAGATCCACTACAAGTTTAGCGAGCCTCAGCCGCGACCTAAGAATCTTAATGCCCGCAGTTTTGACCATAGTTTGAAACAGGCATAAGAAATTCAAAAATGATTCAAACAATGTAAAACCTTCGCGTGATGTCATATTATGTGACATAGTTGCAAAGAAAAATATTAAACTTGATATATTGATTGCGTCTTAAAAAACCTTCTTAGAAATGAACTATCATGTTCGAGGTTTCAAGGTTTTCAAGCGAAACAACCAATATTATTACTAGAATCGCGGCATAGTTTGTGATAATGTGTCTATATTATGTACACATGTGTATCATGGGATGGCTAACAATATTGCAGGAGGAATGTTTCCTTTTCGTCACACCAAAAGCTATTTTTCATTTTTCGAGTGCCAAAAAGGGGGTGTTTTGTGAAGTAACCACCAAATGAAAGTTTCAAAATGGTACTAGTCCATTTAAAAAAAAATACTAGGCCACCTTTGATGGATAATGTTCTAACCGGGGTTTCTTAAACCTTTCCGTACACCTCTCATATAAAAGACAAATTTCGGCTAAAATAGTAGGAAGTGGTTCAAATTTGAACTATAGGTAAATGATCGAATGCTCATGATTTTTTGAAAAAAAATTATTTTTAGGTTCACAATATGCTATTCATCAGAGATCCACTACAAGTTTAGTGAGGCTCAGCCCCGAGCTAAGAATCTTCATGCCCGTCATTTTAACCATAGTTTGAAACAGGCATAAGCAATTTAAAAATGATCCAAACAATATAAAACATTCGCCTGGTGTCATATTATGTGACATAGTTGTATATAAAAATATCAAACTTGGTATCTTGATTGTATCTCAAAAAAATCTTCTCAGAAATGAGCTATCATGTTTGAGGATTCATGATATTCAGGCCAAACGACCAATGTTATGGCTAGAATCGTGGCATAATTTGTGATAATATGTCCATATTGTGCACACATATGCATCATGGGTGGAGAACAATGTTGATGGAGGAAGTTTTCTTTTTTGTCGCGCGAAAAAATTATTTTCTATTTTTCGAGTGTCAAAAAACGGGGTGTTTTGTGAAGCAACCACCAAATGAAAGTTTGGAAATGGTACCACCCTTTTTAAAAAAAAATTAGGCCACCTTACATGGACAATGTCTCACCCTGGGTATCTTAAACCTTTCCGCACACCCCTCGTAAAAAAGACAATTTTCTATCGAATTGGTAGGAAGTGGGTCAAATTTCAACTACAGGTACATGATCTGATTTTTAGGTTCATAATATGCTATTTTATCATAGACCCACTGTAAGTTTGTGGAGGCTCAGCCCCGACCTAAGATTTTTTAGAATGCTCAAATTCAAAAGGAAATTTTGATATGATTTTTTGAAGATTTGAATACTATTATATGAATTTTATTTAAAAAGACATGATGCATGATTAAAAAGATGATAGAGATGCCATGTTTGGATTCTTCTCATTTTTATGATCGATTTAGACATATTATTTGTCAAATTACAATTTACGGATTTAATGATATGAATAATTCCATATTAAATGAAAAAGGACAAAAAATACATTCATTTTATTGCTATTTGAATTCAATATTATTATTACTTATTTATTTTTGTTTACTTAAATAATTATTTTAAAATTTAAAAAATAAAGGTGTGTGATAGCATGGTCCAAGGGTGCTGGGGCTGGAGTAGTGTGAGGATAGGTGACCGGTCAGAAAGTTTAACCATGAGGTGCAATTTGATTGTAGATTAATCGTACCTATAGTTAAAAAGACGCTTGTGAGATTAAGGAGTCAAACAATTCCAAAAAAAATGCTTGTAAGATTAACAAGTCAAATAATTCAAAAATTGAATTTCTTTTTGGAAAAATAAAACTAGGCCAACGGCAATGCCATTGGCGTAGCTACCGGAAGACCAACTAGGCCAAAGGCATTGCCATCGGCGTAGCTATCACCATACCAAACAGCCGTTAACCGCCGATGTGGGTCCCGCATGCGCTATGCCGACGGTTTTTCTTACACCGGCGGCAATATGGTCTACGCCTACGGGACAAAACGCCGATGGCCATACGCCAACGGCAGTGGCCTACGCCTACGGGAGCTCGCCGTCCGCGCCTGATTTGTTTCCTGTGGTGACATTCATACAGTTAAGTGACATCCTCACCTTTTGTCAGCTTGTTCATTTGTAAGAGGAACGGTTGCTAAAGTGCAAAGCGCAAAAGAATTAAAAAATTCGGACTGCAGCAAGGCCGTGATAACATAACTTCATATGAAGAATCAGTATTTTGGTACTGCTGACTATACTATATAGTACATAACTAAAAAACAAGCCGCATATTTTTTTTGTTTTTAGTTACTACTTAAGTAGAGTAATCCAGTAAACTTCTTTCAGCGTACTCCAATAGTACTTTAAAGTAGCAAAGTATAGAGATTGGCTTATTCGCAAAAATAAATAAATAAAATAAATAGAGATTGGCTGATCTAAATTTCCCCCTTTTTCTATCTCCTGAAGTTTGACATGTTTGTAGCATGGCTGGGTTGTGCTGTTGCTACACTATGGTTATCTAGGATTCCAGGTACCTAGCTCAAGAAATTGAACGACAGCAATTCACCCTATGGGACTCGGTGTTTACAAAAGTTACGACGGTGCCTCCGAAGAGTATTCAGCATACACATTTTGGAGTATTGGTTTTCCATTTTATCCTGGCTCGGTTCGTTTCTGTCACAATTAAAGTTTAGTTGTTACAACCGCTCTACATGTTTCCAGTCTAAGAAAATCCGCTGCCTCGTTTCAGGGAGCTCGAGAAATAAATAAATAAACGTCAAAGGAAATAAAATAAACGAGTGATCAACTAGCGGTTTCGAAAGTATTTACTACCGAAGTTCAGTAACAACAAAAACATTAGTTTCAATAAGCCAGGGTCAGCTAGCCACTGCCTTTGAAAAGCAACCGATGAATGTGTATCAGATATAATTTCCTGACTACAAGGCACAGAAATGAATGGATGCACCAAAATTTCCACGGAATTAGTCTGATCTGCTTTAGGAGAGAAGGTTGATACTTAAGCGATAAAGCCCCTCCTTGATTCAAAGTAACTATAAATAAAGTTTGTAGGACTATAATTCATAGGACCTTTTTCACTATTGTTCATTTTTCCACTGAATCCGACTTCTTGGATTTTTCTCTTTTGCATGTTAACTATATGCCATATGGATATAATTTATCTTTTGTGTGTTAACTATATGGCATATGGAAAATTTATCAAACTATATGTTAACTATATGGCAATGTGGCGCAGCGGGCCCTCCGCGGCAGATGTGTGATGTTGGACGCGCGCAGGGCGATGGTGCTTTCTGGCATCGTGGTGGTGTTGACGGCAGTCCTAGCAAGGTCCAGGCGTTGATCCCTCCTGAAGATATGGGTTCGCGGAAGACCTCGAAAGCCTGTGCATTTGGTGCACGCTGATGGTATGCTGGACTGGTTGTTCTCCTAGCTCGCCGATGGGCAGCGGTTGAAGCCTTCAGTTTTATAGACGAGGTGTGTATATTGTGTGATGTCAGTTTTATAGAATTCTTTTTGGATTGAGGGAGTATTAGTTACCATGCTGCAACGAGAACAACTACATAGAAGTTTGAAAAATGTCAATATTTCATTTCAATAATACAGTTACTGATAAACTGAATTAGATCTTAATTTTTATCGGGACAATGAGATGAGTACAAAATCTGTGATTTGCTAGGAAGCCTAAATGTTGTTTCAATATGTCAGCATCCTAGCTTTTATTAATTGTTAGTTGCTAACTCTTTGGTCTGTTTTTGTATAGGGTAAGATGGAACTTACATTATAAGTCAATAGAATGATATGCATGCCCTACATGATCTACAATCTTGCTGACATCTTGCCGAGTACTTGTTTATAGATCCCGACAACCGTACTCCGAAGATCATCAAATGAGAAGTAGCTATAAACTATACTAGGCACAAAATCCTCCGAAAAGGCGTACTTGCCATATTTCAATACAAGGGTCGAATTCCCTGTTGCCTAGCCTACTGGATTCTTTTTTGCGGTACTTAATTTCACGTTTTGCTATGTTCACACAGAAGATGGAAGTAGGAAGACAAGCATGAAACGATGCTGATTATATATAGTATACCATTGAATCGGAATGGTACAATGGTGGGTGGATATTTTTTCGCTCCTTGAATGAGCATGTGTCCTGACGGTTAGGACCGTAGAAAACCCTTTGAAATCTCGTGCCACATTGTTCAAATTTCCTCTAATATCGAGGTACACACAGAAAATAAACCATCTCTCTCTTGTTTCGTCCAATCACATATATATAATGGAGACGAACGTAATGTGAGATAAATTTTCGTACCAACCGCACCATGACTAATTATTTATGCATCACCACTGGCCGGTTGTGTTCAGTTGTGTTCTTTCTAGAGTCACAAAACTTTCAACACTTCCCATACACCCATGGGTAGATAAAAAGAGCAGCTGTAACAATCTAGTAGCGACATCAAGAATTTTTTAGCTTAAAGTTTGAGAAAAAAAGAAACAAGAAATAAGCTTGAGATTATGAGATGTCGGGAAGGGAACTCTTAGTTCTGATGGAATATGTGGTGTTGAACTGGATGCTGCTCTGATGCAACAGCATGCCATCTCGGACCAGTAAGAATGTGCCCGATACCATGGTAATGCGCCCAGAACCAGGGAGAAGGTGATGTACTAGGTGTAGATACTTTGCTGCGTCCATTAGCAAGGGTGCCACCGGTGCTGACCCCATGGCCAGTTGTAGACTAGACTTTGGGTGGCTTGTTGCTCGGTAAAGCACAGGAGGTCGGGGCTTATGTGTGTTGTTTTAAAAGTATAAGCTTCTCTCATGGTCAAATTGACTTTAGGTATGTTTAGTGATTAAATGGTTGGAGACCTGTGTTTTGAGCTGCGGGTGTGTAGTTTGTTGGTGGGTGCTGGCTGGTTTAAACGTTTGGCATCCTGACCTTATAATCCCCAGAAACAAATCCCCTTGATGAATCATGGTGAACAGTAGAAGATGGTTCCAATCATGTATAGGAAATATCTCACTTCTACTGTGTTGCGTCCTGTTGATGGGTTTGAGTGACCTCTAAGAAACATATTTCTCTGAAACATTAATTCTTATGATGTTGATTATTGTTTATCCGGATGGGTATAAGAGCATCTCCAGTAGACACTGCAAACGCGTGCGACGTGAGAAATAACTGCCGTTTTTCGTTTTTGGGTGCTAGAAGTGTCCTGAATAGACACCGTAAACAGGTCGAATCCAAAAAAACTTCTCGGCCCATCGAGCAAACGCACCCTGCACCTCCATATCCCCGGGTTTCGACGCCTAACCGAGGGTTCCCTGTATAGAGAACTAGGTTTGGAGGGACGGAAGTTTCACTGCCGGTAGTTCCCGCCTCCCCGCTTCCACCGCCGCAGATCTTCCTCCCCCCCCCCCCCGCCGCCGTCCTGCCTCGTCGGGCCCGGGATTTTCCCGGAATGGACCCAACCGATCTTTCTATTGTCATCGGAGCCGGAGCCGCCTCCGCCTCCACGCCGGCCCAATCGACCCCGCCCCCTCCGTCACCACATTCGCGTCCTCTAGGCGTGGGGCAGCACTTGATCCATGGACGAGCTGGAGCCTCAACATTCCCCACAGCGTCCACACCCTCACCCTTCTCTATCATGCGCGCTCTAAAAAAGGCGAGGAAGCAGCCTGGTATGAAGGGCATCCCCGCGTCGAAGAAGAAGTTGGCCATCCACCGCCGCTCTAAGGTATTGGCAAAGGATCGAAGAAAATTCTTCCAACTCATGTCTCCTCTTGCGAAACCTACTCGGTGCACATACCGATCTCTCCAAGGGTGTTGGGACGCAATCAAAGCTTGTTGCAGCCAGTGGAGTGCATGTTGGGAGCAAGTGTGTGTTGCACCACCAATTGGTGTCAACATTGATGAATATGTGAGTACAATTAATTTTTTAGAATGGTTTACCCTAGTGTGATCTCATTGCTCACACATTGGTGAATGTATGAGTACCTTGTACAAATAAGATACAAGGAGACGGCGGCTTTGAAGTGCAAACCATTCATCTATCAACATTGCTACAAGTTACTAGAGAAGAGTGAGAAATGGTGTCTTAGAGATCAAGAAGCACCACCGAAGAGAGGGGCACCGATCCAATTGGATGATGATGAGAGTGATGAAGGTGGAAGGAATAAGAACAAGCCTGAGGGAAACAAGAAGGTGAAGGAGAGGACAAGGATTGCGTCCGAAGCAACAAATTTTGGTGACATACATGATGCAATGGTAAAGTCCAAGGAGTTGTCGGCCACCAAGACCTTGGAAGCCAAGATGATCATGGCTAAGGAGAAGCAAGCGATGAAACAAGCAGAGTGGCTTGCAATTAGAGAAGATTCCAAGTGCAAGGCCGAGTTGGAGGAGAGGAAAATCAAAATCGGGGAGGATAAGGCTAGGAGGAAGATCATTGCCGAACAAAGCAAGATAATGATGATGGATGCAACCAAAATAGATTCATATCAGTTGGAATGGTGGAAACTTGCAAGGATCGAGATCTTAGAGAGGAGGAAGTTTACTCTTCTTGGTGGTGGTGGCGCTGGTGGTGGTGATGGGGTGGTGTCTCTTGTGGTCTCAACACCGGTGTTGCTTGACTGTCTCATCTTTGTTTGATCATGTTTGAAAGAAACGTGAAATCATGATTTACGGGACAATTTGTGGTTCAGATGTGCGCTCGCGCGGGATAGACGCCGTAAACCCAACCCGAGAAACAGTTTCTCGGGTTGGGTTTACGGCGTCTATTCCACACAAGCTTTTTCGGGTATGAAAACCACGTTTTCCGTGGCCTAGAAACATGTTTTACGGGCTACGCATTTTCGGTATCTGCTAGAGATGCTCTAACTGTTTAAGTTATCCAAGACGTTTAACTTTCTCCTCTTCAGGATTAAAAAGACCAGCTGGATAAGATCGATAATGCATCAGCTACGTTCCAGCAAGATGTTGTATCACCTCCAAATGAATCCAATAATGTGGAGTACAGTAATAAACTATTGGATAAACTGGGTAATAAAGGGTTGTGCATCTATTATTATTTTTATTTTTTCGACAAATAAAATATATTAATATCACGAAGATACCAATTACACCTGGTTTCTATACAAACAAAATGTCACTTTAGACCTCTAGGATGTACACAGCCCAAAAAAGAAAAAAAAAAGGAAAAACCACGAAACAACCACGAAATACCACACCCGAAATAAAAATGTCTCCAAAAGTGATGCCTTCAAGAGAAGAACAGTGCACAAACACCTCCATCACGCAATCGAAGATCTTAGATTTTCACCTTGAAGAAGTTTGAACTCTCAAAATAATTCGTTCAACAAGGCCATTTCCAGGCACAAGCAATAAAGCTCGGACCTTAGCCTTTTACCCTGAAATTCCTGACTCGACGCTCGAGGAGCACTACTAAGAATCTCTGCAGGAATTTCCTTGTTGAAGGAATAGTTTTGTCTTCCCTTCTCTTCCTTCTCTGATTGCTCCACAGCATCTTGGCGAAGCTCTGCAAGAATTTCACCATCTCCACCATCAGATTGCCATGTTGTTGGATCCAATCACATCTACCTCTCCCCTCTCCTTGCTGGATCAAGAAGGTGGACATGTCATCAAAGCCATACGCGTGTACATCTAGGAGGCGCCACTCGTTGCAGTGTTGGATCGGTGAGATCACGGAGGGAAATTTTTCATCAACCATGTTTCATAAAACATTTCCGATCATGTTCTACAAGGGTATGTAGATCTAATCTCTCACTCATTATTTGCATCTTCTAGTTTAGGCCTTGTTCTTGTTCACTCTCACGTAAGATTTTTTTGTTTTCTATGTTGTGAATCCCAACACATCCTCCTCACCCTATTCTTAATCACCATTGGCCCTATCTTCCTAGGCCTCCTCTTCATCACCGAGCATGCCAATACCAAACGATTCTAGCTGATCATTGTCAATGTCAACCAAGGCCGAATTCAACATGTCCACAAATGAGGTTGGAACCTCATGCATGTTCCACAATAGAAATAGCTACATGTCCACAATAGAAATCGTAATTTTACCTAGCCGTAACTGAGGAATATCATACACGTACAAAATGGGGAAAGTTCGATGGGGCGGTTGAAGCGGCGCTCAGAGCGTCGGGCGCTAGCCGGGAGTGGACTGTCGGGCGCATCTTGGGACACGACACATGCAAGGGCGTGGCGGCAGAAGAGGGTCCTCCACCTAGCACGTGACGGTCATACGCCCCCATCTTCTTCCGCTTCGGCCTGGCCTCACCAGCCGCGGGAGAAGAAGCGCGAAATCCGGAGGCGCGGCGAGCTGCTAGAGCCGAAAGTATGAGGCTTGTGGTGGTTGACTTCACCAGCACCGGAGCGAGTAGATCGGCAGCGTTGAAACGAGAAGAGCAGGAGCTCAAATGTCCCTCCTACCAAAAAGATGGACGTATACAGGGGCCAATCTGTTCGTTCGGAACAACTGGGGATATACGGCTTTTGCGGCCGAATCTATGGGTGGATATTTCTTTTATGTTTTCGATGTTCTAGTGGGATCTGCTCGGGGCCATTTTCACCGTGGAAACCATTAAAAGGCGGTTGTATGATTTTAGCCATTATACGGGATATGTTAGAGTTTCTCTAAACACCTGCCATCCTTAGGCACAAAGTAACATCCGTACACAAACTGCAAAAGAGCATTCAAGTGAGAAGGCTAGTCCACATGTGTCCTAGGGAACAACGACATGAATGGAGAAATTCCTTGCCCGTACATGTTGGACTGACCCATCTAGAAGTCATCGGCATCGGCAATGAGCTCACTTGTGTGTTGATCACTGACCTCAGCCATCAAAGAATTTAGACTTGCTGCCGAGGCAACCATTGTCCGATTCTTCACATGTGTGTACTCCTGACACCTCACAAGCCCCCGCACGGGTGGCAGGAGTGTGCCTCTTCTCATGCATTGTGTGACCAAAGGCCACGCAGGATAGAATGAATGTTTTCAATGGAACAAGGAGCAACAGTGCGAGCAAGAGAGAAGTCGGGCATGTGGAGCAACTGATAATAGTTGATAACAATGTTTGCGTGTGTCTATATATGTGTGTGGTTGTGTTCGAAGAACCCTAAAATTATCTGTGCCTCCAGCGCAAGCAATTAATCTTCAGAACGTGATAAGTCGGATGCATTCATATGTATGTACCGTATGTAATCACTTTGACAGAGAAGCCTTCTCTGTATGTACCTATCCACATATCGTCTGCTGCAAAAACAACTTCGATTGTAGCAAAATAAATCTTCACATCATGCAAAATCAAAGAACTATTGTAGCATGAAAATTCTCCCCTGTGATACAAATTTGCAAAGCGTGGTAGCAACGTCAGAATTTGCAAAGTAGTATGAAGCAAACCCAATAACCGTTGGTAGCAACGGTGCACAACGATTGCAGCACCGCCGCCCCCACCTTCGCAGCACCAGCCCACCTCCACCATGCTCGATGCTACAGGCCGCGGCAGCGGCTAGCGAGGTGACGCCTTTCGGTGGTAGCATCTCCGACTACTCCTCGCAGCAGCGCCACCGTGCTCGGAGCAACACCGCCACTGATGGCTGGTAGCACTGCCGCCCTTCCTTCTCAACAACTATGGAGGTCCGACGACGACCGCGAAGTACAAGAGGGCGCGGAGGAGGACCCAGTTGGCGACGTTGCAAAGCATCTAAGCCGATGCAAAGTTGTGTAGCCATGGTTGTAGGTTGAACGGCGGCAAGGCTCGTGTAGAAAATCGAGGTGGAGGCCGCCGCCGCGGCAGATGGAGGCCTGTGTGGGGGTGGCGTCCAGTGGAGTCGTCCGCGCGGTGGCGGTGTATGCGCGGCTGCCTGTGTCTCTCATCCTGATGGAATCGGTGGAGAATTTTGGAAGGAGGAAGAAATTAAGCATGTGTCTCTCATCCTGACCCGCAATTTCTGTACCCACGCGGGAGGACGCGTGTTGATCTATGAAGGCGGAGGACCCGGAGGCTCCATCCTCCGACGGTACAGAAGCATTTTCCTCTTTTTTCTAAGAGCAGAAAATGAAGAAGAGCGCGGATTACATCGAAATTAAGCCTGGTCTGGCTATAACACAACATGCTAGACTAGATGGTTCACGGTGTACACGATAGGAGCACTTTGCATGTTTTTTGCGAGACACATGTGAAACTATATTAACCGATCGAAAATAGAATGTGCGTCCACATTGGAGAGGTGCTAATACTTCTCGCCAAACATCTTAATATTCCGCTTATTTTCAGATTTTGGCCGATCAATTCCAAGAAAACCCTAGTACCATCTGCCCCATCTCGTCCTCTGTTGCCTCATCCACGCATCCCCATCCCATCTGTCATGAAAGCCCTAGCTCGACCCCAACGATGATGGCAGATCTCGTCCGTGCTGATGACATCCCTCACAACTCCACATGCATGCTCAACTATTTCACCGTCGAATCCATGCAGACGTAGCTTGATTTTAGGGAAAGTAGACGGGAATTCGAGGGCCTCAAGGAAGTGCCGCAGATGGCCATCGTCTTCCTCCCATCTCTCATGAACAGGGCGTACGGCGTCCTGATCAAAGACCTTGAAAAAGATAGTGCCATGGGGTACGGCGTCCTGATCAAAGACTACATGGACTACCTAAGGAAGTACTTCGAGGTAAACGCTGTTGTTATTCCCGGCGTGCGCGATGGGGCTGATCGGTGTCTCAATATGGAGAATAGGTATCTTGACATTTGTGGGGCAGGAGGGCGTCTCGGTAGAAAGGACGCCCATCTAAGCCGCAAGATCATGAAGCTCGCTAATGGTATGCGCGATTCAGGGACCGTGTCTGTGTCTGTCACTGTTAGCAATAATCTTGCCTAATTAGTGTGTGAGTCCTAGTACGTGTTGTACTAGTACGTGTTGGAGTTGGTTAGTGTGTAATCTAGCAAATCGAGTCAGGTTTGGAGTATGGTCGTGTTGTAGTGCAACTAGGATTAGAACTATAACACGTGTTGTTAGTTTAGGAAAGAGTAGAGTTTGGTTAGTAGTACTAGTTAGAGTACTAGTCCGTGTAGGTCTAGGGGTTCAACGTTGAGTCGGTTTAGTCTTGTAGCTCGTGCGTGTATTTATGCATAGCCTCGGGTCTTGTGTTTTGTACTGAGTGAGTTGAGAAGAAAAAAAAAGAACGGGCACGCCCTTGGCCATAAGATTATTTTCGAGCGTGCTTATTTGTCTAGTTTGATGTAGTCGATCCGGGAGAATTCCAACAGTCACTGCGTCCGCTGGTCTGATGTGTATCGCGGAGAAGGCGAGACTGATGTGTAAGTTGGCAAGTGACACCAATATGTTCAAGTGCAACAGTAAGCTCCAGAGGTATGCCTCGGAGATTATGATGTACGAAGGGCCTCAATCTCAGAGTGTCTCTGCTGGTACGATGGGTATGGGTATGGCGAAGGAAGCCAGCACCGCTTGTAAGTTGCTTCCTGCAATTGCGCGAGACCCGGCAAGCTATGAGAGGATTGTAGTCTGCAAACTTGTCTGGAAGTACTCCCTGGCCCTTTTTCAATTTTTCAGAAACTGCTTTGTGCTTGAGCTTCCTTGTCGTGGTGGTGTCACGGCATATGCCATGGGTAGGCTAAAGTTGGGGCCGATGGATGATGGAGAAATCCGGGGAGGGATGATGAAGTGAAGACCTCGTATGGAAGAACTCAGAGAGACACGATATACCTAGGTTCGAGGCTCTCCTAGTGAAATAACACCTCTACTCCTGCATCTAATCTCATATACCATGCTTGTGGCTACAATGGTGCTCCTTGAGATGTACTCTTATACCTCTCATGGAGAGAGCAGAGGAAGAAGAAACCATGCTCCTAGTGAGCAGAAGGAGAGGAGCCCTTCGGGGGCCTCCGTGTAACGTTATCCCTGGTGCTCCTTATAAAGGAGAGCCCAGGGGACAAGGTATGTCACCATATGTACTCCTATGAGCTGTCTAGTGGGGGCTTGCCCAGTCATCTTGTCCTTTAATGAGTCACCGGTCTTGTTCCTTCGGCATATTTCTTAACATATTTAGGAGATACACGGCATATTCCCTAGCATCTCCCAAGATGCCCAGCATATTTCTTAGCATCTTGGACCAAAGGGGGCCAGTCTGAGCAAGGGGCGTCCCAAGACTGGCACCTGACGTAGGCTTGACTTGACTTGGTTGCATGTCGATGTAGAGGTTGATGGAACGTCCAAATATGAGCAAGGCGGCATCCGGGACGAAGTAATTCGGCCATGGGGGAGGATAACTCGGCCCGGGGGAGAAATAGGGCCCACCTGGACGGTGAACAGTGCCCCAGCCGAATTAAGAGGTGCCCAGCCGAATTAGGCCTTATTCGGCCTAGCCTAGCTGCTGCAGGGCCGAGCCGGGTTACCTTTGGCTCGGCCCAGGAGGAGTGGCGAAGTGGCCCAGCCAGGGTTGGGGTAAACCCGGCCTGGGGTGGCCCAGCGGGGGAAGGAGACGTGGCCCGCGGTGGGCCAACTGGGGTGGAGGAGATGCCAGCTCACCCGAGATTATTGTGAAGGCCTAGCGGGGAGGAAGCCCCGCAGTGGGCCGAGTTTGCCTCACTGCGGCCCACCCGGGTGAAGCGGTGGCGCTGTCGATTCCTTGATTCGTTCGGTGTTGACCAGGGGCACGGGAAAAGTGGTGACGGGTTGGCGCGGGAACCCGGGCGTCGAGGCGAAGCGGGGAGTGGTTGCGTCGAGGTGGGAGGAGGCCTGCGGTGGGCCGACTTTGGCTGATGTCGGCCCACCAGGGGAACAAGGCCGGTGGGGGAGTGAGGACGGTGCCGGGTCATGGGAAGCTAGGGGGCGGGCCGAATCTAGCCTCCAAACATGCTGGTATCCATTGTATTGGTTTTTGCATTGTATCCTGGGCCGGTTGGTTTTTACATTATATCCTGGACCGGTAAACATTTCTGTCACAACTGAAGTTTAGTTCTCACAACAGATATAAAATAAAAAAATGTCAGATGAAAAAATAAGGAGTGTTCAACAGGTGGTTTCAAAAGGATTTACTACCAAGTGCGTTACCAAGAAAAAAAATGAACAATTGTTTGAATCAGCCAGCCTCAGCTAGCTGCTGCTTTCGAAAAGCAACGAATAAGTACATGCCAGATATATTTCTCTGACTGCGAGATGGGTGGGTGCACCGAGTTTTCCACGGAATTATTGGCATATGCTTCTGGAGAGGAGGTCGGCAATTAGTCCGTAAGGGCCTCTCCTCGGAGGTGGTGTTACAATCCCAGGTGCAAATAAACCCATTACAAAAAATACATTAAAAATAAAAAATTGGAAAGAAAATTTCGCATATACATTCGGACATTCTATGTCTGTACACAAGTTTTCAGAAAAAATAAACATTTTATGTGCCTTGTATAAAAAAGACAAAAAACATGTACACGCCCGAGCACTGAATTTTGTCTTTTTTGCATGAGGCACCTAAAATATTATTTTCACCTGTAAACTTGTGTACGAACATATAATATTCGGATATACATACAAATATTTTTTTTAGAATTTTTTAACATTTTAAAATATGTTTTCACACAATAGGCTCATTTGCACCCATGGGCCGAATTAAATTTTGGCCTCTCCTTGATTTAAAGTATAATTTCAGATATTTTAAGACAATTATTAGGATTTTTTATATGGTGCACTTTACCGTTGATTTCAACTTATTGGAAAGTTTGAGTCCTGTTTTTATGACGACTATGGCATATGCACTATATGGTGTAGTAAAGTTCAATTACTCCAAATAGAAACAACCACAACAACTATGAGCTACTCCTTCCGTTTCAAAATATAAGATATTTTAGCTTTGTGAAAGAAGTGTATCTAGATTCTTTTTAGTACTTAGGTTCACTCCAAACCTAGATGAACCTACACACTAAAAGGGTATAGAGACACTTCTTTCACAAACCTAAAACATCTTATATTATAAAACGGAGGGAGTATATACTAATTAATTACTTGATGCCCATATAGGCATAGCCTGATTATATTATTATCCAAAAAAAAGAAAATGCTATACAAATTCAACAATATAGGCCTATTTGTATACTTAATGTGAGCTTCAAGATATTCATGAAAGTGGGTACAAATAGGCTGACCGGTATAGCTAACAAGGTTATTAGGCCGTTCTAAACTGCTTTCATGCCACAGAGATATATTTTAGAAGGTGTGGTGGTCTTACATGAAACTATACATGAGTTACACAAGAAGAAGATGGATGGGGTACTTCTTAAAATAGATTTTGAAAAGGCATACGATAAAGTTAGGTGGCCTTTCTTGCAACAAGTAATACGAATGAAAGGCTTTAGCCCAAAGTGGTGTAACTAGATAACAAACTTTATTACCCGCGGGAGTGTGGGGGTCAGGGTTAATGATACTATCGGGCATTATTTCCAGACCCATAAGGGGTTGCGCCAAAGTGATCTTTTATCACCAATTCTGTTTAACATCATTGCAAATATGTTGGTGATAATTATTAATCGGGCTAAGGAGGATGGATAAGTCAGTGGTCTCATTCCTCATTTAGTGGATGGGGGGTGTCCATTCTTCAGTATGCAGTTGATACAATTATTTTTATGGAACACGATTTGCAGAAAGCACTGAATATGAAACTCATTTTGTGTATCTTTGAACAACTATCAGATCTTAAAATAAATTTTAATAAGAATGAGCTTTTTTGTTTTGGACAAGCCAAAACGGTAGAGGATGAATATAAGGACCTGTTTGGCTATCAATCTGGGACTTTACCCTTTAAATACCTTGGTATACCTATTCACTTCCGCAAATTAAAAAACGGAGAATGGAAGCCTGTGGAAGATCGATTTGAAACTAAGCTTGAAAATTGGATTGGAAAGTTATTATCCTATGATGATCGTTTGGTGCTAATTAACTCAGTTCTAACAAGTCTACCCATGTTCATGCTGTCTTTCCTAGAAATACCTATTGGGGTTAGAAAACGGTTGGATTTTTTTAGATCTCGGTTCTTTTGGCAAAGTGACAATCATAAGAAAAAGTATAGGCTAACAACATGGAACATTATTTGCCGGCCAAAAGACCAAGGCGGTTTAGGGATTGAAGATCTTGCAATTAAGAATATTTGCCTTCTAAGTAAATGGCTCTACAAATTAATGAATGAAGAGGGTGTTTGGCAGGAAATCCTGATGAATAAGTATTTGCATTCGAAATCATTGTCACAAGTGACTGCAAAACCGAGTGATTCCCCTTTTTGGAAAGGTTTGATGAAGGTGAAACAGGATTTTCTAGACAAGGGTCGTTTCGAAGTCTATAATGGGTCGAGTACACGATTTTGGGAAGATGTATGGCTAGGGGAGACTATTTTAGCAGACCAATATAGCTCTTTATATAATATTACTTTACGGAAACAAGTTTATGTAGCTGATGATGTTCTATCTTCAAATCCAATGAATATGTCTTTTAGAAGAGCTTTGACAGGTAACAAATGGAACTCATGGTTGCATCTGGTGAACATGTCAATGCAAATTAATTTAACAGACGAAAAAGATAGATTTATATGGCGTTTGACTCAATGTGGTGAGTTCTCTGTCAAGTCCATGTATCTTGATTAATAAATGGAAGCACAAGGTTTTTAAAGAAGTACATATGAAAAAGTAAGGTACAACTCAAAATTAGAATTTTTATGTGGTTCGTATACCGTAAAGAGATCCTTACTAAAGATAATTTGAAAAAAAGAAATTGGAATGGAGATTCTGGGTGTTGTTTTTGTGACAAGGCCGAGACAATACAACATATTTTCATTGAACGTCCGTTTGCTAAAATCATATGGCGTATTATTCACATGACTATAAATCTATCTCCACCTTCTAGTATATCTAATATTTTTGGAAATTGGCTCAAGGGTATCCCAAGAAGGAAAAAAATAATATTAGGGTGGAAGCTTGTGCCGTTGTTTGGGCAATTTGGAATGCCCGGAATGATTTTATCTTTAATAACAATCGATCTATATCTTTATTGCAGGTTATTCTTATAGCGTCCCACTGGATCCGTACTTGGTCGCTCCTGCAGTCTGCAGAGGACAGACAAGTTATGCATACTGGATGCGATTTGCTGGAGAAGGTTACACAGGGCCTTTTTAGCCAATGTGGGTGGCGATGTGATCTTAGAATCACCTCAGGATGCTTTAGCCTATGTTTGTCTCTCCTTCTTTTTGGTTGAGCTATATTAGTACTTTTGTTGTTTCGGTTCGGACCTCTTGTAGCTCTTCATGAGACGTTTTATCTTGCAATAAAATAAGTGGCCGTATACATCACTTTGATGCAGAGGCCGGGGCGCTGCCTCCATTTCGGAAAAAAATATGCATAGACTGATACATTTTGAAGATCATTACATGATCGAGCTTGTACTCCAGTGCTTGTATGTGCTAACATGAACGACACTACACTTCTCAACTGCGCCTCAAACATGTTTTGAGTGTATATTTGTGTTTTTTGCTTGTTTGTGGGTTCGCTCTTCTCAACTCTGGCTCCAACATGTTTTGAGTGTATATATATGTTCTTGCTTGTTTGTGGGTTTGTGGGTTCTTGCTTGTTCTTGCTTGTTTGCTTGCCATGTTTTGAGAGGCACTGGGCAAGATTGAAGTTTAGGTTTTACAAGTGCTCAACCTGTTTCATGGCAGTGTCCAGTCCGTAGACCATAACTAAGCAGTAGACCTAAGCTACAGAGAGGGCAGATGATGGTACCAAGGAGCGAAACAAAATTATTGATGAAGTAGTAAGAACAGTTAAGTTTATACTGCTGTGTTTTGGCCTGCAAGACATCCTTTGTTGTGAGTTGTCTGACTTACAGTAAAGTACCATATACCATATGTTTCCTGGGTGTATGGGACTAACTGATGCCAAATGCAGTCTGTGTATATATCAAAAAAAGTTTCAGATCTTCAACTTAATCAGATTTTGTTCACCTGGAATATACGATACTCTGTACATGTGAGGCCATATAATTGGTAGGAAGATTGATTTACCTAGCTTGTTCAGACTCTTGTTTGTCTCTATATGAGAATCCAACAGTTTTGAAAGCAAATGAATAATGCTCTGCGTTTTCCTGGTTTCTGAGAGCTTAACTTTCTATTCAGTAGGGACTTGAAAGTGATTCTTTAATGCTACATTTCAGACACTAACAGCTGCGCCTGCTCATGACATGCATGCTCGACCAATATTCATTCAGTTTGGGCAGAAGCCATAGTGCTAATATCCCATGAAAAAACTGAAATTCTCCCTTGTGCCACTGTCCTTTTTTGCTTCTTTGCTTTGGGAAGGATCAGTGTATTTGAAGCTTCTAAGGCATTAAGAATTCAGTAGAGTTTGTACTAGGCAGCATCTTCAAAGCTTTATTTTTCTTCAAATTATATAAGTAGCATTATGTTATCATTGGGTCTGTTGTTGTCTTATAAGATAAAGCACACATTACTATAAATTAGAGGAAAGTACTAACAGGCCTGACGAGCAAAGCATTCGTAAAGTCAGTACCATCCTCACTCTCTGTTGTCAGCTTGATTATCTTTTATGAGGAACGCTGCTAATGTGCAAAAGAATAAGAAAATTCAGAAGCTAAGCACTGTAGCAAGGTCATGCCAATATAAGTTCTTGTGGCAAGGAGATTTGCTGTCTAGTATTGTGAATTTATAATGGAGTTTAGAGGCATTATCAAATAACACAGACAATATGATTTGCATTCTGGCAGCTGCTGCCCTCATCTAGACATCTAGATTGGGGAGATCCATGGACCTTGTAAAGACAAGCGGCTGAAATGGTATTAACTTGTGCTAATTTATGTATATACTTGCATTGAATTTTCTTGGTATAGCAACTAGATTGTTATTTATGCATGCTCTCTAGTGTTTGCTAGTAGTTTACTTGCTGCAACATGTAAAACAAGTGCGAATTTTGAGTTAATATTTCATTTCCATAATACATGATAGTTACTGATAAACTTAATTAGGTCTTATTATTTACCCGGGACATTGATTAGTTCAAAATCTATGATTTCTCGAGTACCCTAAATGTTGTTTCAGTAAATAATTTGTCAGCATGGTCACTAGTATTAATAGTTACTTTCTAACTCCTTGGATTCCTGTTGTATAGTATAAGGTAAGATGGGAACGTACATCAATGGAATGGCATACCTACATGATCTATGCTGACATCTTGTTGAGTAATTGTTTCTTGATCCGAGCAAGCTTACTCCGAAGATCATGATAGTCCAAATGAGAAGCTATAAACTATATTTGACAAGATGTGCTCCGAAAATGCCCAATTCCTATATTTTCACGGGACCATGCACCTCGGCTCCTCGGTCGCCCCCGCGGGCGACCAGGGGCTAACCTAGCTTCCCCAACCCCGAGCCCACCTCCCACCCTACACCCCTGCCACCGCCGTCGGCGCTCGCCGCCTGGCAAAACCCGTGCGGTGCCGGCGGTGGCTGATACTTGGGCTCCCGTACACGAGGAGGACAACGCGGGGCGACCCCGACTTGGCGACGGAGATCTGCAATGACGAATCGGTGACTCCCTGCGTGGTTGGCCGGCGAACCGTGGTGGTGGCGATTTCTCATGGTTGAGGCGGTGGCCCTCAGCGGCGCTGGCGGTTGTCTCAGGGCAAAGCCAGTGATAGCAGAGCTTCTCGAGGGGTCTTCCGCTAGTGGCTGGGCAGGGCCAGGGAAACACTCTCCACCGAAGCTGGAGGTGGCCAGGACCGAGATGGTCGACAGTCACACAATGGCGGCGGGTGGAACTGGCCTGGAAGGCTCGGGGCTTGCATCTGCCCAGATCTAGGCCCATTTGGGCCCGATCTAGGATGGCAGGCCCCGTGACCTAGCTGGGTATAAGGAGCAACCAGTTAAGGGAGCCCATCCCCTAGCCATGGAGTGGTCGGGGTGCCGGATCTGGGCCAGTTGGTCTAAATCTGGTGTTCGCCTAGCAGTCTCGTTTCTTGGGTTCTACGGGTTCAACCTGTGGGTGTGTCTTGCTCTTGGAATCCCCATTGTCGGCACGGTGGCTAGCTTTCCTGGACCTCCTTTTCCACTCTGGTGGACTTGCAATTGTGGCGCCGCGCCGTGGGAAAGACTTTGGATGCCGGGACGGTGGCCCCGGAAAGCGTACTGCGCATGTGACTCTTCGGCGAGTGACGTAGCGGTAGTAGTGGTCTCTGGAGAAGAGGCGGAAGCGCTAGGTTACTGGAGGAGCGAAATATGACGACGGCCCTTGGCGACGTTGTTCTCTTCCACGTTGGTGCAGAGGCGTGCAGGAGCAGTGGCATCGCATCGGGGCCCGATCTAGGCCCTGGCACACGGTTTTTGCGCATGTCAGAGGGCTCAGGCTGGCTCATGCAGCCCCTTGCGGCTATGGCCATCCTGGTTGTGGTGTCTCGCCTGGCAGGTTTATGCTGTGCCGATAGGCAATAGAGAGGCTAGTTGTGGAGGTAGAACTAACCGAGGCTTGGTAGGTAGAAGGATAAAAATGGCGCCGCCGCATTGCATCCTCCTATCCAATGCAGGGAAGAGGAAGAAGGACAGACCGGCATTGTTGCGGCATGTGGTTGCGAGATGGTGGCGGTTGGAGGGAGAAGAATGTCGTTGTGGTGGTGGGAGTTGCATCCTCCCGCCTAATACATGGATGGGGAAGAAGAATCTACTACTTCTTCTAGGCATCAAGTGATGTGTTTTTCGAGTTGTCTTGCTTCGGTTTGAAGCGGTCTAGTGCCTCTGTTTCCCGACCTCTCGCCTTGTTGGTCGGGTCAGGCAAGGCGGGTCATGTTACATGCTTGTTGTCATGCGTTGTAAGCTGAAAGACATCATTTGTATGGTTATTGAGTCCGATTTTCCTTATAAACTAGAGCAATAATCTTCTATGCGTTCAATGAATTTAGCAGCTCTCGTGCTAATATTAAAAAACCTTTTGTCGTTGTACTTAACTTTACTCTTTGCTATGTTAACACAAAAGAGTGAAGTAGGATAAAAGCATGAAATGGGACTGATTATATAGTATACCATTGATTTGTAATGGTACCATGGTGGGTGGATTTGATTGGCTCCTTGAAAGAGAAGGTGCCCAGAAGGGTACGACCGTAGAAAACCTTCTGTCTCTCTCTCTCTCATTTCATCCGATCACATGCACTGGAGGCGGACATAATATGAGATAAAAGCTCTTAGCAACCACACCTTGACTAATTACTTATATATACCAGAACTAGCGGCTTACGTTTTTTGTATGCTTGAGTGTTCAGAGCCACCGAAGTTTCAACACCTATAGTACACCGACCCACGCTTAGAAAAAAACAATGCACTAAAATTTGAGAAAAAAAAGAAAGTGAAGATTAGATTGAGAATAGGAGTTGTTGGGAAGGGAACTCTTAGTCTTGAGAATGCATGTAGTGTTGAACTGGATGGCGCCCGAGACCGTGGTACTGCGCTCTGACCTATATGAGTGTGTTTAGCCAGTGACCAGAACCAGAGAGGTGGTTATGTTCTAGGTGTAGATACTTTGCTCCGTCATTGGTCATTTTCGGACTAGACTTTGGGAGGCTTGTTGCTCCATAAAGCACAGGTGATCAGGGCCTACGTGCTCTGCTAAAATTGTATAAACTTCTCTCATGGTCAATTTAGCTTTAGGGCTGCTTATTGACTGAAAGGTTTGGTCCCTGTATTTCGAGGTTCAGGTAGGCTGTTGGTGGGTGATGGCTGGCTCAAACGTGTAGCATCCTGACCTTGTTATCCCATTTTTGACTGTAGCGCGGAACGTTGGCTACATGCTGGTATTTGTTTCAAAAAAAATTAAAGCATTTTTTAGAAGCCCAAAATCGGCCCAAATTGAATTGGAGGAGGGGGATACAGAGCGCAGTGTCACTCGCGCTGACACGCGCATTCGCTGAACAATTCCCCTAATGAATCATGCGGGGGAAGGTAGAAGAAAATTCCATTCGTTCATCTAGCAAAATATCGCAGTTCTTCTGTGTTGCGTCTGTTGTGTTTGACTGGCATCATTTTGTAGATGTTGACAGAAATAGGTAGTTGCGTACTTTTGAGGTACCAAGGATTTTTAACAGTGAGAGAGAAAAGGGGATGGATAACCAAGGATATTGGGAGGTTCGCACTTTCGCTGCTGACTCTTGCAAATGCATCGCGAGTGGGCAATTTGTAGAAAACGGTATCTGAAGATAACACAAGAATTTACGTATGCAGCGTACTAGCACTCCCTCCGTTTCAAAATAAGAATATAGTGCATCTAGACCCCTTTAGAACGTAGGTTCATCTAAACCTACACACTAAAAGAAGTCTAAATACACTACATTCACAAAGCTAAAACATCTCATATATTAAAACGGAGGGACTACATGCTACTGATGAGAATGTCACCTGCAGGTGCCTCATCACCTTTGGAGAGAGAAAACACATAATTGCATGGAGCCTGCGATGCTCGGTTGCCTGGCGCTAAGTGCGAAATATGTGCTAAGGATGTAAGTGAGTAACCTTTATAGGGTACTCTCTATCCTATCTAGTACAATAAAATGGACTAAATTTTTATAAATCATCACTTTTTGGTAAAACTAATTCATTTATTTGAACTAGATTAAAATAAAGTGTATCCTAAAGGTTTCAAACTTGTATCTCTAATATGTGATGCACCACCAGAACAATAAAAGGACTGAAAAATCATCTTGGGAGCGCTGGCTCCTGTAAAACGTAAGGAAGACCAGGTGCCATAGGTATGCCCTACAGGCACCTACTATTAGCCTACCTGTTGCGGCTCGACGGAAGGCTCACTCGACGACTTGCCAAGGTCCATGACGCCCATGACGGTTCGAGTGGTATGAAGCTCATATGGACACGGAGACCCAGACGCACAAGACAAGGAAGTCTCAATACTAATGTTTGAATCTAACTTGTAACCAACTCGTATTGGTACCTGAGACCTAGCCTCCCCATATATAAAGGCTAGGAGGGTCCAACGAGATGGCAATCGCGACTCCCCCAATAGATAGATCTATGATCTCCCACATCACCACAATAGACAATAGATCTAGACATCAATCTCTCGGATACACATACGCCAGATCTAATCTACGCATCCACCGCCATTGGCGACATTGTAATCTTTCAGATCATTATCAATTAAGAGCAGACAAGCAGGAGTAGGGTCCTCTACGAGGCCTGAACCTGGGTAAAACTTGCGTCCATGTGTGCTTGTTTGCTAGCCGATCGAGATTTCTAGCGCACCCCAATTCCTCGAACCTAAGTTCATAACAATGGGCATTGATCAGTTAAACCCTCGTCATCAGGTATGCTCCATCACTCGCGGTCTACGACTGTGGGAAGCTGTGAGCGCTGATGTTGCGATCTTGACGACTCCATCACCCGCGGTCTACGACTCGACGATTACCAAGAAACAGATCTACTTCGGCTCCCATGCGTCATTGTCTAGGCTGGATCCCTCATCATCAACGGTGGCCAGATCGCATCTGATCAGCTCATCTACTTCATCCACACCGCAGCGGACGTCGCAAAATCAAAAATCGTTTGCAACAACAGACGGGATCAGTCGCGTGGAGCGTGTGGATCTTTTTTACAAGCGCACGGTAACAGATTTCAAGAGAAAAGGAGAGTACGTCCGCGTCAGTAATAGGCAGCAGATCAGGTCACAGGAAAAATAAAGAAGCAATCAATTAAAGTCGACCGAAAATGCGAATGCGTACCAGCTTTGTCTCAATGATTCGCCACATAGAACTGGATCGTGATGCACAAGGCCCGACAGTCAATTCAGACTCCAATTAGACATACTCCAGCGTAAAGTTCTAGGCAGTCATGTTTATATCGGATCAAAAGGGAGCAAGGGACGTGGAGCAATCGATGATGCATTGGACTACTACAAATCAATCTTTCTAGGACTCCACTACACGATAGATCCATATACGTGTCTATTCTCTGCAGCGACTCTCGGCTGACACAGTACTCAGAAAATAGTCAAAAGCTACATACGAAAGGGATAAATATAGTGACAAGTACCAGAAGAATCAGGGATTTCTTAATCCAAGACGTCGCAAAAATTCAGTACACCCGAAACACGGAAATCGTAGAGAAGACCAGTCAGTCGTGCCACTCATCGAAGCGTCGACTCCTTCCAAACTAAAATCCGGCGAACTGGTGCGGTTTTCGATTGCGGTGACCCGTTATAGTCTTCGGATGCAGCAACTCGATATTACCACGCGATTTTGGTCTACCGCGTCGATTCCGTCCGCCGCGTGACCCGCTTCCACATTGACTCCATCCGCCACGCGATTCTGGTCCGCCCCGTGACCCGCGACCACCTTGACTACGTCAAAATAGCTGACTCTACACTCGGAGGCTCCCTCGGCCTCGATGACCAACTATGATCTTCGATTGTGGCGACCCGCTACAATCTTCGACTCCGCCATGCGACTTGCTGTCATGTCGATTACGTCTATGACCGCATCAATTTCTTCCACGACAATTATCCATAAAGCTATGTTCTCTACTTACAGTTGATTTCTTTCTTAATTTAATCGCACTCGAAACACTCGGGGGTTGCGCCCTCTTCGAGTAACCTAATGTGTCGTCGGCTCCACGTAATCGAGCACCTCATACGCGACAGCCCAACTAGTTGATTATGCCTGATCGTCGAATCCTTAAACTCCGAGTACCTCGGCAAGGTACTGAGACTAAGGGTAATCAGGCTAACGAAAAGGCCTAGCATACAGTGCAAAAGTGTCAACTCAATTGGCACCAGAATCTTACTTTACATTCCAATATGCAACTATTCTTTACAAGATATAAATACTTTACAATTCTTCATGTTTTATGCAACTTACAAGGACGTCAACTTCGTCGAGCTATTCTATCGGGTCCTCCAACAGGATTCGACAAAACAACTCTCTACGATATACACTCAAGACCCAAGTCGAGTCTCTCAGATGGTTGCATCGCTTGATGCTACACACACGCGATGTTGGCCGCGCACCCGCCAGAAGTGACTACGTCGACTCCATCTGCATCGTCGACTCTTAGTTCCTTATGCACTCGAGTCTCTGCCCGAGTCTACAACTCCGTCAGACACTCGGGGGTTACTCCAAACTGGAGCACTGAATGTGCATATACAAGATCTTCGAGTGACACGGTCTGAATCCTCACTCGAATCCACGATTCGACTAAGAACTCGGGGGCTACTCCCATAGGGAGCGCTGGCCGCGCACCGAAAGAAATTTGTGAAGATATCCAAGCATTATGAAAACCCTTCACTCGATTCTAAGATTTGATTATGGGCTTCGGGTTACTCCCATAGGAAGCGCTGAAAGCATATTCGACTAAAACAAGCAAAAGAAGATAGCAGTCGCAAAATACTTATAGTCTCCACTCGAGTCTACGACTCGAATAGGGCATTTGGGGGCTACTCCCATAGGGAGCACTGGTCGCGCACCCAATGATTATTTTTCCTTATACATCGTATTGTGTGTCGATAACATCCACATTCGAATGCTATGGCAACTCCGCCTCATATTTTCCCTACAAAGAGATTGCGTTTCCTAGGCCACCCGAATCATCTCCGCGATGACAAAAAGTTCAGATGCCGCGCTTACAGCGTGAAGATAAGACCTAAATACGGCCTAGCAACGCATCTGCTGCACTCTACTAGAAATAATCCGTGACTGCATGTACGATGAAATAAGTCTTGACGGACGCGTCGAGTGCTCACACTTACACACTGGGATTCGACTCTATAAGACCTCCGCGACCTGAGTCGAATTACGCCAGCACTTTTCCGAATTCGAGTCCGGGGACTCGAGTTTGAGTAGGTAGCGTTTGTTTTTGCCCTAGAGCAATTAACTGGTCCCGATCCGTCGAGCGCACCAGGCACATTTACCATCATAGCTATGAACTACTATAAATTCGACTGGCCCGATTAACTTCCGGGTGAAGTGCTTCGCATTCGACATAACTGTCGACTCCGACATCCTAATTGAAGATCAAGACTTCTAAGTCTCCATCCGAATCTACGATTCACATCGACACTCGGGGGCTACTGACATAGGTATGCCCTACAGGCACCTACTATCAGCCTAACTAGTGCGGCTCGACGGAAGGCCCACTCGACGACTTGCCAAGGTCCATGACGCCCATAACGGTTCGAGTGGTATAAAGCCCATATGGACACGGAGACCCAGACGCACAAGACAAGGAAGTCTCAATACTAGAGTTTGAATCTAACTTGTAACCAACTCGTATTGGTACCTGAGACCTAGCCTCCCCATATATAAAGGCTAGGAGGGTCCAACGAGAAGGCAATCGCGACTCCCCCAATAGATAGATCTACGATCTCCCACATCACCATAATAGACAATAGATCTAGATCACCCCATGACTACGACCACCACAGCCCGAGTCCATCTCGATCTCCGTCGCAGCCTCCGATTAGTACTAAATGACACAGCAGCCCAAAACAACAAATGTCGCACCTCCCAAGAGTACCTCATAAGAATCTTCCCATCAGACCTTACGATCGTACTGGCGAGGAAACCGACATGATCGTAAAGGCTGAATGTGTTGCGTAGCTTCAAAAGAAGAAACCCGAGCCTGCCCCGGTATACACCGAGAAGCAAAAAGCGTATGCACTTTCTTTTCTGAACACAAAATCGCAATATGAATTGCACCATAAGCCAGATGACTATCGACGCACACTTCAGAAGGAAGTGAAGAAGAGCAAATCAAGTAGAAGTGCAAGCGGGAGCAAATCATCAGGTCAAAGTGCAACCGGAAAAAGAATGGACGTCCCCCAGCTCGGGAAACAGGCCAAAAAATCGATCCAACCCCTCCATGTGTTATCCTATGACACTCCCCAGCAGGATATGGAAGAAGCTAAGAAGCTTGCGGCCGCTATGAATGTGACTGTTGAGGAATTGCTAGGTGCCCAGGACGACAAGTTACCCAAGGCTCAGGTAGTCCCTACATATGTCCCAGGGAAGCCTCTGGTCAGCTTTGAGCAGTTCCAACAACTGCCAACACAAATGCGGAGTTTACATAACTGATACTTGAAAGCCGTAAAGCAGGAGAGAATATGATCGTGGCGAAAGTCCCACATGACTACTACTTCCGAGAAGAAGAGGTCCATGTTGAGTTTCCAGAACTCTTCCAGTTATATAGTTTCGACGCCCTCGACAAAAATCTCATGAGTTGCTATTGTCTGTAAGTTGTTGAATTCATTATCTATATATAAATTGTTCATTTTTTCAGTTGTTCAGTTCATTGCATATAATTATCCTCATTATATACTTTTGTACTCTGTTATTATGCAGAATGAAAATCATGGAATGTAAAATAAGGTCACTCTTTAGTGTTGGGTTCATCAACCCAGATAAAATACATTGTAATACGCTAAAGGATAAAACCGAGGAGACACAGGAAAACCTTCTAAGGTTTCTAACAGAGCAACATTTCTGTGACCACATACTGTTTCCTTACAATTTTCGGTGAGGGTCTTACTATGTTGTACACATTCACTTTTTCTTACTCGATGTTAAATGTAATTGATGAGTTACTGATGTATATATAAATGTGTGCAGTTTTCACTGGATTCTCATGGACATTCAACTTGATAAGGGAAGAGTTGAAGTCATGGACCCATCGAAGAGACCCTGGAACAGTTTAGGGACATGCAGGACATGCTCCAGAGGTAATTTCCGTGCTACATCGGTCTCTTTATTTGATCTCCTGAGATATCACGTAATAAATAACTCATTCATTCGTTTTTTTTGCCGGGCAGGGTTTGGAGCATGTTCAAGAGTAGGGTTAAGGGTTCCTTTAGTAAGGAGATGACGTTTACTCCGGTCTCGGTAAGTAATACGTGATATGTTCGCGCATCTCTTTACTTCTAGTTTGAAGACAATTATGATGCTAGATTATAATTTTGATTGAATTCTATTCTCGTAAAGTGCGCGAGGCAGCCATAGGGGACGAATCTATGTGGATTCTACGTTTGCGAGTTCATTCGCACGTTTTCCACTGAGCACAAAGATTATAGAGTCGATGTAAGCAATACATTCACAACATTATTTTATTACCGTCACTTTTTGTTATCATGATTGATATTCATATTGATCTCCTTTTCTTATATAGTTCGAGAGAATGCGGGATCAGCTCCTACCACAACAACGCGTACTAGGAATTGTAGAAGAACTGGCAGGATTCTTGACGAACGAGATGATAGATGACGCCGGGGAATTTAGCGTGAATAGGCGCTACCGATGATCCCCGGCCGTGTAATTAAATCATCGAATTGTGATCTCCATGTAACTATCATGATCATGTATATATTTGTATGCTCGATCTTGAGAGAAGTTATCTTATGTATGCACGAATGTGTATGGTATGTGGTAGCGTAGAAAACTATTTTTAAAATGAAAAAGAGAAAAAAAGATACAAATTGAATTCTCTACCGCGGTAGAGAAAGTGCCTAAACTTCTGCCGCGGCAGAGAACCATTTGTCCCGGTTCGTAATACGAACCGGGACTAATAGGGGGCACCCAGCGCCCGCAGAGACGGCCACGTGGATACCCATTGGTCTCGGATGGTAAGCGGTCCGGGACTAGTGGGGGGGCCTTTAGTCCCGCCCCTCCAGTCCCGGTTACCAGGACCGGGACTAAAGCCCCTTACGGGCCGGGACTGGAGGCCCTTTTTCCACTAGTGAGACATCAATCTCTCGCATACACATACGCCAGATCTAATCTGCGCATCCACCGCCATCGGCGACATTGTAATCTTCGGATCATCATCAATCAAGAGTAGACAAGCAGGAGTAGGATCCTCTATGAGGCCTGAACCTAGGTAAAACTTGCGTCCATGTGTGCTTGTTTGCTAGCTGATCGAGATTTCCAGCGCACCCCAATTCCTCGAACCTAAGTCTATAACAATGGGCATTGATAAGTTAAACCCTCGTCACCAGGTGTGCTCCGGTGTCTTCCAGCCTCCCAAACTTAGGAAACATAAAACATAAGGACGACTAGAATTGGTCAATACAATTTTGGTTCGGAGGTCATGAGTATCGGTCAATTGTGGACGTGCTCATGTTTTCAGTTTCCTAAGTTTGCGAGGAGGGGATGCTGAACCAAGATTGTTGAAATTCAGCTATTACGATAGTGACACATGTTTGCTGCCTGAGGAATTCGTGCCACCGCCACATTTCCGAGAGCTTCAGAAACAAAGAAAATGCCAGGTGAAGAAAGGAAGGAGCAACCAACAGGTGGTTTCAACGGTAGCAGAAAAAAAAGGGAAAAAAGTGTTAATCAGTCGGGCCCTGACCTACACCGCTTTACTAGCTGATTCTGGAAAGCAACCGAGATGAGTACGTCGCGGATATTATTTGCCCAGATTACAATACAGAGAGATGGATGGACTAGAATTGCCACACACAGTAGTTTGAAGATCGATACTTATCTCTCTTTGATTGCAAGTGATTGCAACAAAAAATTGTACGACTAGAATTCTTAGTAATTGTTCGTACGGTTTAGTTTTCCATTGATTATAACTTTTCTCTAGAAATTTTAACTTTTATTTCTTTGGGGTATATTCAGGACAGGCAATTCATATCTTTTTCTTATTCTTGTTTCTTTTTAAAAAAAAATTCTTGGCCAAATAGACCCTTATTATTAAATTCATGCTAAAAAAGTATCACCAATTTGTAATTTATATGTATACATTAGTTCCTTGTTTGCTCCATCTCGTCAGTTGTTCTCGGGAAGGATAATCACCATTTGAGTCTGTCAGCGGCCCAGGCCCATCAACTCCGCTGGGCAGGAAGCGGACCAAGAGGACGGTGCATCCACCGGGATGGCTGGCTGATCACGTGCTGGGTTAGAATATAAGGCGGGCATGGATTTTTTTTTTGAACCATATTATATTAAAGACAGCAGACCGCCTCATTAAAAACCTTCCAGTTCCCTTAGGTACCCTGAAAGGAAAAGAGTGCGTCTGCTACCTGCTGCCCACCATCACAGTAAGATCACATCATTCACGAGCTTGCTGAGAATAAACCTAGGGGGCTCATCGACTCAAGTATAAGAATGACCTAAACTAAATGCAACTCTAGCAAGCTCGTGTGCTACCTGACTAGCTTTCCTATTACAATATTCAATGAAAACATTGCCAAAACCACTCCATAGGATACTACAATCATCATAAATTGCCGCCGACGAAGTTGCTGAAAAACCGCCATTCTTCATAGTCTCCACCACTTGACCACAATCTGTTTGAATTGTAAAATTTTGAGTACCAATCTGTTGTGGCAGGGTCAGACCGTCTCTGAACGCATAGGCTTCAGCCATCGGAGCATCCACCACATGCGGTAAGAAAGATTGCATTGCTGCAATACAACTCCCTGTACAATCTCTAATAACCACTCATGTAGCACCTCTCCCAGAATTAATATCAAACGTTGCATCAACATTTACCATAAGCATTCCCTCCAATGGTTTCTTCCATCCTTCCCTTGGTTTCGCTGCGGGTTTCTTTAAAACATTCATATAGTTGTAAGCTAACACCCGTATAGACATAGCCGACCGGAAAGGAGTTTGAATAGTCTCTCCATGCACAAGTTGCCGCCTTTCCCACCAGATATACCAGCTCGCTATTAGGACAATTTCCGCAAACCCGATTTTATCAAGTGCTGCAACCTGGCCTCATCTTCTTATTATTTCCTCAACCACCACCGAACCTGATCTATCAACACTTGTAATGCTCTCTAAAATTTCTGACAAACCAAGGCAATGCCAGACCTCCTTAGCTCTTGCACAAGAGAATAATAAATGCTTTATATCTTCACAGCTTGAATTACATATCGGACACCCTCCTAGATTCCCAATATGTCGATTAGCAAGTACCCCTCGACATGGGATCATCGCATGGAGCACCCTCCAACCAAAGATTTTTATTTTGCTTGGAATTTCAAGACTCCAAAGCTTATCCCAAACATCATTGCTTGCACTCTCCGCAATATTTATATTTCTATTATTCCGACCAAACTTGTAATCCCATTGACAAAAATAAGCTGAACGTACCGAAAAGAGACCAAGTTTATTATGATGCCACGCCACCAGATCATCTCTGTTTGGTGTCAAAGGATTTTGCAATATTCTGTGAGCATCGATCGGCCAAAAAATATCTTCAATGATCTCCTCATCCCATGAACCATCTATAGGATTAATCAAATCTGAAACACGCGTGAGAATATTTGTACCTCTCGGAGTCATAATCTTTAAATTGTGGCTTGAAGGAATCCAGCTATCCTCCCAGATATTAATCTGACTCCCATCCCCCACTCTCCAAATACAACCTTTCTTAAAACACTCCAGGCCTGCAATAGTACTCTGCCATGTGAAAGAACTTCCCCTCTTCAAAGTTGCATTAAGGAGGCATCCATCCGGGTAATATTTTGCCCTTAGCACTCTTGCACAAAGTGAGTCAGGTTCACTTAGTAACCTCCAGACTTGCTTTGCTAACAGGGAAAAATTAAAACAATGGAGATCCCTAAACACCATACCACCACTACTCTTCGGTATACACATTTTCCACCAAGCCTTCCAGCGCATATGTTTCTGCTCCTCCTCATCGCCCCACCAGAATTGAGAGATAGCATCAGAGATTCTTTTGCAAATGTTTTTCGGAATTTTGAACAGCATCATAGCAAAAACTGGTATCGCTTGAGCAATAGCTTTTATAAGAACTTCCTTCCCTCCCAAACTCAACAATTTCTCCTTCCAGCCACTTATTCTAGTGATTACTCTATCCACCAAGTGTCTAAAGCACTCACTTTTATCAATTCGCACCATAGCCAGGAGTCGCAAATATTTGTCATTAAGTGATTCTATTAGAATATTCAGAATTTGACAAACTTCGGCCCTTTCTTCCACCACAGTATTCGGACTAAAGAAAATACTTGACTTGCTTTCAGAAAGTTTCTGGCCCGAATTAGCACAATACCTATCAAGAATATCCTTCAGTTTCAGAGCATTTTTCCTATCAGCCTTCATCAGAATCAAAGAGTCGTCAGCAAAAAGTAAATGAGAAATCATAGGTGCATCACGACATACCCGCACCCCTTCAAGTTCACCTCTCGACTCAGCTCCTTTCAACATGCTCGAAAGACCTTGAGCCACCAGAAGAAATAGGTAAGGGGATAAAGGGTCCCCTTGTCTCAGACCTCTCGATGGAGTGAAAACCTCAGTCTCCATTGAATTAAATCTGACATTGTAGTGTACTGACAAAATACAGGCCATAATCAAATCCACCCATCTCCTGGCAAATCCCATCTTCAGCCAACTCGGTCGTAGGCCTTATGCATATCAAGCTTGACTGCACATAAACCTCTCTTTCCTTTCTTTTTCTTCATCGCATGGATACTTTCGTAAGCAACAAGAATATTGTCTGTAATCAACCTTCCTGGCACAAATGCACTCTGGTGGTCGCTAATTATATCAGGTAGATAATTCTTCAACCGATTAGAGAGCATCTTAGAGATAACCTTGTAAACCACATTGCAAAGGCTTATAGGCCTAAATTGCGTTACCTTCTCCAGATTCTCAATTTTAGGAATGAGCACAATTGTTGTATTGTTCCAACCTTCTAGCACTGATATGTTATTGACCGCATAAAGAACTTCTTTGATCAGATCATCACCTAGCATCTCCCAAAATCTTTTATAAAAAACTGCATGAAGCCCGTCCGGTCCAGGAGCTTTCAAATCGCCTATATGAAAAAGAGCCCTGTTCACCTCCTCGGCTATAAAAGGAGCAAGAAGTCCTCTATTCATCTCTTCAGTTACCAACTGATTGACATCATCTAACACATTATCCTCTAGATCCGAAACCTCAGAAGTGAATACCTCAGAGAAATAATTGTAGACAACATCACACATAGAATCTCTATCCTCATGCTTAACATCATTATCATCTAACATGAATTTAATAGTATTTTGCTTCTTACGTTTTGAGGCCATCCTATGGAAGAAGTTTGTATTTCTGTCTCCATGTTTCAACCAATTTGCACGTGCTCTTTTCACCCAGAACATTTCTTCCTTCTCCAAAGTAATTTCTATTTGCATTTGAATTTCTTTATCGGTCATGGGACCTCTTCTGAGTTGTTCAAGATCTTTTTTCAGCTCCTTTAATTTTCTGGCCGGCCCCTTGAGCACCTCTTTGTCCCATAAGTGCAATTCAGAATGCACGTCACTACATTTTTCCATAAGAGAGGGATCTTCCCCCTAGCTTTTGCCCTTTCCCAAGCCGCTTTAACCATCTCCTCCACCGCATCCTCTTGTAACCATCTCGCCTCAAACCGTTTGGAATTTTCAGTCCTTGCATGAGATTGAGCTAAATATTCTGTATCAACTAGCAAAGTTCTATGGTCTCATCTTGTAGTCTCACTATTAATCAGACTAGCACAAGGAAAGATGGAATTCCATTGATCATTGACCACACCACGATCCAATCTTTCTCTTAGTTTCCCCCTTAGAGATAACCTTGTAAACCACATTGCAAAGGCAGGCAGGGATTAGTGTAGAGGCAGGAAGGATTTAGCTATTCTGGATGACAGAGCCGTATGTAAACTTGCTCGGTGGGTGGAAGGGAGGAACAAGAAATTCCACACTATTCCTCGATAGATTTTGTGCTCTGAATTTGAATCGCCCTGGAACTTACATGTGGTATCAAAGCCACTAGATCCCTGATCTGGATTTACCTAGCCACCAAATTAATACCCGCTTCGCTTTCCCCCATCACGCCACCGCCATGGAGGGCATGACGGCCGAATCACGAGCCCTCTACGAGATCCTCAGGGCCGAGACTCAGGAGGCGTATGAGATCCGCTTCCTCGAGCACAAGAAGGAGGTTATGGACGTCCTCCGTGCATCCGTCGAGGATGCTGGCAAGCAGTTCGCTGAACTCAACGACAACATCGACGTTGTCCATGCGGATGTGGGTGCGGAGCTGGCTGAAGTCAAGTCGAGCCTTGGTGCGGATCTGGAGGCAACCAAGAGGCAGATCAGCGCTGAGATCGCGGGACTATCTGCGAACCTGGATCGCATGGTCCTAGTGATGTCGCGGCACCGAACCGGGGACTCCTCGGCCATGGACGCTTGGCGGCAAGGAAGTGAAGCTGCCGGCCCAGTTGGGCACCGCTCTGCAATGACATACCCGGGGTGGGGCTGTGGTTTCCACATGCCTCCTCCAAGGTGAGGTAAGGAATCTGCGCTCAAAACAAATTCTCTCTCGGCAACTGTTTGTTCCTATGTGAACTCTAACGCCTCTGTATCGGCTCTGCGCATGGAATTGCCTGCGTTCGAGGGTTCCAACCCTCGTCTCTAGAAACGCCGCTGCGAGGAGTACTTGCAGCGTTGGGAAACACCTGAGGCACTCTGGGTATCGTATGGATCAAACCAGTTCACTGGAGTGGCGGCAACGTGGTTGGAAGCTCACTTGAACAAGTATCCCTAGTTAACATGGACAAAGTTCGTGAATGTTGTGCAAGCTCGCTTCATGAGGAACCAACACCACGTACTGCTGCGGAGGTTGCACCATATCCAACAAACAGGTTTGGTGGACGATTATGTGCAACGCTACTCAGACCCAATTGATAGGATCTCGTCTTATGACTCTCACCCTGATCCTCTCCATTACATGACCCAGTTCCTGGATAGCCTGAAGCCAGGGGTGCGAGTGTTGGTTGCAATTTAGACTGACGATCTGGAGACAGCATTTTCATTGGCACTTCTGTATGAGGAATTGGAAGATGGAATGGACCCGACTCCCGTCAAGCCCAACTTCACTGCTAGCTATCGTAGGATGCCACCTCTGTACAACCAACAGAATTTGCAGTCCCCACCTCCACCCCCACCCCCACCACCACCAGCACGATAGGTGTCGAAATCTGTAGAAGAGAAGAAGCAATTGGAAACTGCTAGGCAAGGGAGTGATGATAGGTGGAGCAGTCTCAAGGCTTACAGGTGTTCGAAAGGGCTGTGTTATAGATGTGGTGAAAAATGGGGCAGGGAGCACATTTGCAGCAAATCGATCCAATTACATGTTGTTCAGGAAATGATCGATTTCCTACAGGATGAGGATCAAGTGGAAGATCCTGGTTCGGATGATGAAACCACCCAGATACAACCTACTCCCCAACATCTGCTATTGATCTCGTCACACGCTGTCAAGGCAGTTTCAGCTCTAGTAAAGTCGATGCAGGATCAGGTGGAGATTCAGGGGCAGCTGATGCTATTTCTGATCGATTCTGGTAGTTCGACATGTTTTATTGACAAGAACAAAGCGAGCGTGCTCATAGGAATTCAGTCCTTCCCAGCACAATATTTTCCTTGCTTAGAGTGGACATGCCAAGGGCATGTGTTCTCTGATTCTTTTAGGGTGCTAGAGCTTAACAGCTACGATGGTATCCTCAGGATTGACTGATTAGTGCAGCACAGTCCTATGATGACGCACTGGGCTCAGAAGTGGGTGGCATTTGGGCACCATGGAGAACTAGTTGTGTTGTATGGAGAAGGAACACCGGACGTGACCCATTCTCTAATTGAACTCCATCGGGTGTAGCATGAATGTGAGGCTGCTGGCAGCGATCAGAGAAGTGACATACAAGGACTCCTATCGAGATTTTCTGTTGTGTTTGATGAACCACAGGGCATGCCACTGTGCAGACAGTATGACCATCAGATTCCCCTCATCCAGGGAGCTCGACCTATATCTATGCGACCTTATCGAGTGGCGCCGACAATGAAAACTGAGATTGAGCGACAGATAAAGGAGATGTTGGCACAGGGGTGATCACTCATAGTAATAGCGTGTTTGCATCGCCGGTCATTCTGGTCAAGAAGGAGGAGAAAGAGATGGAGACCACATCGTGGAGGCTGGTGGTTGACTACCGCCACCTGAATGCGTTGACTGTCAAAGGGAAATACCCGGTGCTAGTCATCGATGAGCTGCTGGATGAATTGGCAGGAGCCCGATGGTTCTCTAAGCTTGATCTATGGGCAGGTTACCACATCCGTCTGCCGCCCGGGGAGGAATTCAAAACAGCCTTCCAAACGCACAATGGCCATTTCGAGTTTAAGATGATGGCGTTCGGTTTGACTGGAGCACCGACGACATTCCAGCATGCCATGAATGCATCCTTAGCACTAGTTCTCAGGAAGTTTACTCTAGTGTTTTTTGATGATATATTGATCTACAGATCAACTTATGAAGAACACCTGACACATATTGCTGATGTGCTGGAAATTATGCAGAAGGACAAGTGGCAGGTGAAGCCTTCGAAGTGTGCCTTTGCACAACAGCGTATAGCTTATTTGTGCCATGTCATCTCTGGCGATGGAGTGGATATGGATGAATCTAAAATCACAACAATCAAGAATTAGAAGATTCCGACAACTCTGAAAGAATTGCGGGGATTTCTGGGAATCACTAGCTACTACCAGAAGTTCATCCAGCAATACGCTGTCATTAGCCAACCTCTGACGGCCTTTCTAAAAAAAGGGGTTGTATTCGTCTAGACAGTAGTGTAGGACAAGGCTTTTCAGACCTTGAAGGAATCACTAATTTCATCACCAGTACTCTCCTTGCCGGATTTTTTTGTCTAGTTTGTGATTGAGACTGATGCCTCTGATTCTGGCATTGGCGCAGTGTTGTCACAACGTGATCATCCTTTGGCTTACGTTAGTCGCTCATTGGGGCCACACAACAGAGGGTTGTCTGTGTATGAGAAGGAGTACTTGGCTATACTATTGGCCGTCCAGCAGCGGCGGTAGTATTTGCAGCTTGGTGAGTTTCTAATTCGCACGGATCACAAAAGTCTAACACACTTGACTGATCAAAGGTTGCACACCGAGTGGCAACAGAAAGCTTTCACAAAGATGATGGGTTTACAATTCAAAGTGCTTTACAAAAAAGGGATCCACAATGGCGTGGCAGATGCTTTGTCACGCTAGGCTTATGACGATGCCCATTTGGTTGTTGTATCTGATGTGCAACCAGTATGGTTGGAGCAACTGGCAAGCAGCTATGGTGTTGACCAAGGTGCGCAACAGCTGATCCAGAAATTGTCAGTTGATCCTGCGGCTGACAAGGATCACACATTAAGTGCCGGGATTCTTCGTTCTAAAGGTAGAATCGTTGTTGGCAGTGACACGGCGCTACGCCGACAGATTATTTCAGCATTTCATGACAGCCCAGTAGGGGGGAATTCAGTATTTCCGTTTACATATCATCGATTGGTGTCGCTTTTTAAGTGACAAGGGATGAACAAGGCTGTTCAGCAATTTTTCCGTGATTGCCACATTTGCCAACAAGCTAAGCTAGAACGGGTACTTCATCCAGGCCTACTTCAACCACTTCCCATTCCGTCACAGCCATGGGAGATGGCAACCATGGATTTTATTGATGGTCTGCCACAGTCCAGGCAATTCAATTGCATCCTTGTGGTCGTCGACAAGCTAACAAAGTATGCACATTTTATTTCACTTCGTCATCCGTATACTGCGAGGAAAGTAGTGAAGCTCTTCATCAACAATGTCTACAAGCTCCACAGTATGCCCAGTCTCTGGTTTCTGACAAGGGACCTTGTATTCACAAGCCAATTCTGGCAGGCAGTGTTCAAAGCCATAGGCACACAGTTGCGCTTGAGTACTTATCACCATCCAGAGACAGATGGCCAGACCGAGCATGTGAATCAGTCAATCGAGTGCTTCTTGCGATGCTTTATCGGTGCTCATCCGAGTCAATGGTCGAAGTAGTTGTCCCTGTGTGAGTTTTGGTACAACACGAATTGACATTCTTCGCTGGGCAAATCACCGTTTGAAGTGCTCTATGGGAGGCAACCAAGATACTTTGTGAGTCTTGTCATCAGACCGACAACATTTACTCCACATGCAACAGAGGATGACGCACCAAGCTAATAAGAAACGCTCGGAGAGGGTATTCGCCGTGGGCGATCGGGTCTTCCTCAAGCTACAGCCATATTTGCAGTCATCGGTGGTGCGGCGTGCTAATCACAAGCTGGCATTCAAGTTCTTCGAGCCATTCACGATCGTGCTGCGCATTGGGCAGGTTGCGTACAAGCACGATCAGCTAGTGACAAGCAGGGTTCATTCGGTCTTCCATGTCTCATAGCTGAAAACGTGCCTGGGCTCGGGACAATAGGTACTACCTATGTACCTCATCCTGATGCTACTCACCAAGTTCCCGTTGCGGTGCTGTAGAGGCGGGTTCGGTCTCGGGGCCTCTCTACGGTGGTGCAGGTATTGGTACAATGGAGCGGCTCGCCTAAGGAAGAAGCCACCTGGAAGGATCTAGAGTCGTTGAAGCAGTAGTTCCCTCGTGCGCCTGCTTGGGGACAAGCAGGAACCCAAGCGGGGGGGAATGTCAGCGGCCTAGGCCCATCAACTCCGTTGGGCAGGAAGCGGCCCAAGAGGACGGCGTGTCCACCAGGATGGCTGGCTGATCACGTGTTGGGTTAGAATATAAGGCGGGCAGGGATTAGTTTAGAGGTAGGAAGGATTTGTCTATTCTGGACGGCGGAGCCATATGTAAACTTGCTTGGTGGGTGGAAGGGAGGAACGAGCAATTTTACGCTATTCCTTGATAGATTTCGTGCTCCTGAATTCGAATGGCCCTGGAACTTACAGAGTCAGGAGACATAGCAAGACGAATTAACCCATTTGTTCGTCAACATTGATGATATATCCATCTCCTTTCTTCCGCTATACGCTAGTACGGTATGCTTGCACACATTGGGCATGGGCAAGAACCCCATCGAGGAAGGCTGCATCAACCTCTCGATATGTCGATGTTGCAGTGTTTCCGCACTCTCTCCCATGAAACCGTATGCATCTTCACTCCTTTGCTCTCCCATGCAATCTCTTCATCCAACAACCAAACCTGAAAGCCCCATGCCCTGCTTTTGTCCCTTTTCTAGAATCTCTAGGGAGTCATGACATGAATGGAAATAATGAATGTTACTATAGCAATTTGGCATGCATGCAGCTCCTTCATCGTGCTATTTCGGTTCTTCCATAGGTAGGAGAGAAGGCTTACAGACACACCTTCTTTATTTCCCCTTTCTTGGGCCTACTACTTCCCTTCTCTCTGGCAATGGCATGGTCGTGAATTCATGGCAGGATGGCTTTTTCATGTGCGATCCTTGGTCTCGGTGGAGGCATGGATATGGTTGCGTGCCACGGCATCATCTATGTTGGCAGATCGGCAGTCCGAATCATGCATCTTTTCTCACCTCCGTGTCAGCTAACAGCCTCCGGGTAATCTATCAGTAGTCTCACTTCCTTCTATGCGTGTCTTTACCTACCTATTGTTATATGTTGATCCAAATTCTACAAAGTAAAGGCCAACTTCTGACGGAGCGGAGCGAGACCTGTCGCCGGAGGTTACCACCGTTTTATATACCTCTTGTAAGCCGTCGGGTAGGATAAGTTGCATCTGTGAAATCTCCGGCGTTAAACACTCCCCATTATAGTGAAGTTTCGCTGGCTGGCGCCCGTGGTTTTTCCCTTCTCTTTGTTGGAGAGGATTTTCCACGTTAAATCTATGCCCCCCTTGCTACGATTTTATTTTCGTTCTTCGTTATTTTTACTTGTCGCAAAGCTAACACCTACTAATAGTGGACAATGGTTAGTTACAATTACCATATGTTTTGACCAATAATAATGGGACTATTTCGCAAAGTTGCTGAAAGGAATTGGGTTGGGCTTGAGGGGGTAGTATCAACACATGATCCATCTAGAAAGATAAGATGCACTGATCATGGATATATCTACTGGTACGTGAGGGTATTAGGCCCCGTTTGAAACACATGAACTCTAAATGTAGGAATGGGAAAATGCAAGAACTGAGATGTCATATAACTTGAATTCCTATAGGAACCAAACCACATAAAACCTTCCAAAGTGTTGTTTGCGTATCAGGTGGGAAAAATGTAGGAATAGTACATAAAGAGATGAAAGCATAAGGTGAGACATCATGCTAGTTTTTCTCCAAAATCCCTATAAAATATCCGATTCCGTAGGAATTTCAAAGGTTACCATAGGAATTTTTCTATAGGAATCCAATCCTATGATTTTTCTACGCTTTTCCTTTGTTCGTCAAGGGGGCTTTACTTTTTAAAATTGTGATTTCATATGTGAGCTGAATGTATTCATAAGAATGCATGTTCTCCCCGTATATTATTTCGGTGAATTTACTACAGGAACAAGCCATAATGCTCGGACTGAATCCGAAGGGTTAAGTAACAAAAACATCAACTATGATCAAATTACGGAACTTCAGTTCTAGCACCGAGTGGGTGTCAAATATGAGTTGGCACAAAGCGGATGCTTCCAGCTCAAAAAGTACTGAGTTTGAGAAATGTACATGCCTGCCCTGGCATCTGCATCACTGGTTCAGTTTCTCCGGTAAAGGTTAAAGAAAAGCATCGGCGCGTTTCACAAGCCGCAGAAAACATTACCAAAGGAAAGGATCGATTGACTGCTTTTGACGACCGAAATGAACAAAAAGCATGCACCCACACAAAAGTAGTAAAAGATTCTATTCTTACATTAACTCGGGCCATAAACTATCAGCTGCATATCAAAGCATAAACATGCATCAATTGATACAGACAACTTTCAATAAACTAATAAATGTATCAATTGATACAGAGACTGAGATACAGCCCCATTTCGAAAGAAAAAAGTATCAAAACACAAACATGCATGCATGTATGGTGAAGTTCGACACCGATCTGTAGCAGACGATCTTTGCACTCACTGTAGTTGGAGAAACTTATAAAACCCCTAGTTTCCAAACCTTACTAATCCCCATACAATTACAATCTCCAGTCCACTAGGTATGGGTAGTGTATTGGTAGTGAGAAAAATATACTAGAATTTAGGAAAAAGTGGAAAAAGGTAAAGATTAAACTAGTCCAATACTTTAGAATCAAACATACTTCTAAAACACATGCGGATCTGGGTTTAGTGGGGATTATCCCCACAGATACTCTAGTACCAAACAAGGCCTAAGCATTCTCCTTTAGATGGTCACTTCCATGTCAAACTGTCCTGGCTAGCTTGCTATAGTGACCCGCAGCAAACAAATGAATTCCTCTTTAATTTGGCTTAAGTGGGAGTGGTGGCACGACAAGCATAGTGTTTTCCTTAGTTTGTGCAAGCCACATAGACAGCCAGTGGCGGACCTAGGATTTTAGCAAAGGGTATGTCACACCAAAAAAAAATTAAGAGGGCCACACCAAAATTTTGGCATGCCAATTGACTGTCTCGGAATGTAAGCAACAAATGACGATTATGAATTATGGAAAAAAAATAGGGATTTTGCAATATAATCAAAAAAAATTTTTAACTCGTATGCACCATCGGCAGGGCGTTCTAATATTGAACTGAATTTCCGTTGTTGGGTGCAATCCTAAATTTCAGAAGTATTCGAATGTAGGATAATCATTCCGGTAATACTATAAAATGAAACCAGATGGTCCGAAGATAAAAAAAATGAATTATGTAAAAAAGATGTTACAAAAGACTTCAACGGGACATACAACTATTAATGAAGCACTTGACTATCTAAGAATGGTTATCAAATGACTAAATTATCAGCTGATGCTATGCAACTAGCTTGCCCATATGCTACTATAAATCACGGTGTAGAGTCAATTCTATATACTAATATTTCTTTTAATTATTTCTTGTAGCTAATAAAGTCAAATCCATTACCAAACTGCTTCGTGTGTGCATCGTGCATAACGATAACTAGCCTGCAGACTTGCATGCGAGACTAAAGCCCACGAAAGAAAATGCCGTGATCGACTAATGGACTAGCTGAGCTAATCAACTCTTGTTTGTGGAAAAGACATGCATATGGCAGGCATTATGCCAGCTTGATTACGGCCAACTGATTGAAACTAGAGTAGGAAACTTTTGGATGGCTGGCCGCAGGGTATGCCCCCGGCATACCGGCATTACCTTTTAGGTCCGCCACTACGTACACCCTACGCATATACTAGTATGGTTTTTTAGTCACTTAATTTTTCTTTATTATGCGTAAACTAGGGGTGTGTTTGGTGATGGAATAAGGTGGAATATAATGGAACCATTCCACGCCTAGAGGCCGTTTCTATGTTTGGTTGAGTTAGAGGAATGGTACCTAGTGGTTCCTCGAAAGGGAATGTATCCCTTAGATGCAGAATACACCCGTTCGATCAAATCGGTCGAATCTGGTGGAACGCATCGCTAACCACACCGCGGAGAGAGAAAAAAAAGGGAAAAACTCCTTATATTCACTCGCATGAGCCATACCCTATCCTCTCTCACACGTTCCTGCGCATCTCGTGCGCCTCCTCCAATCGGCGCCGCCACACCTTGCGCCTCCATTCACCGGCGGGAAGAGAGCAGCCGAGATGCAGCCACTGCATGCGGGAGAGGGGGCGTTGGTGGCAGTGGCTCTAGGCGGGTGAGGAGGCGTTGGTGGCAGCAGCTCCAGGCGGGTGAGGTACTGTGAGATCCAAACACATGGCTTAATAGGATTAATAGGATACGCATACCAACAAGTTGTAATTTTTTCCGGAAGCTCATCTGAAAAGAACTCTAAGATCAAGCGTGCTTGGTCTAGAGAAATTATAGGATGGGTGACCGATCGGGAAATGGGTACCGGGTGCACACGAGCGAGAATAAAGTGCGCAGAAAAGACTAGTGTTGGTCTGTGGAGCCAGTCTAGATATCCTATTAAGCTACCAGGAGTGACACCTCCGGGACCCAGTGGACGGGTGTTACCGGTATTGATGATTTTGCTGCCCTCTCCCTTTGATCTGCCCGTGTATTGTCTAATTTGGACCCAAGAAATAGGATTAGAAATCCAACCGTGAGTGATGTCCGATTCTTTCAAAAGACATTACCAAATCCATGGTAGCTTGCGATGTCTTTTGCAGTAGGCGTATAGATTGTGTCTAGCATATGTCTTATTGTGTATTTTACTCCCTCCTCTAAATACATTAGACAAATTTAGGACATCTATTTTGAGAGTAGATACATCTAAATTTAGACAAATTTACGATATCTATTTTGTGACGGAGAGCGATGTTGTTTATAATAGACTGAATGCATTGTAGATGGGCAAGAAGATGGATAGATGGAAAAGGATGATTAGGGGAGCTGTTGTGTTTGCTGCAATTGTTGTAGCTGTTCGAGCTATAAAAAGGAACAAAAGATCACGCATAAATTATGGACCAACACATGAAAGAGATCGACAAAGAATTGAGTATCTTGATTGTAAAATTTGGCAATATGACGTGACATGTAGAAATATGTTAAGGTTCGAAATAGCTCCTTTCTTTCGCTTGTGTGGCATATTGAAGGATCGCAAGTTACTACTCCTTCCGTTTCAAAATATAAGATGTTTTATTTTTGTGAATGAAGTGTATCTAGACTCTTTTTAGTGTGTAGATTCATCTATGTTTAGAGTGAACCTACACACTAAAAGGGGCCTAGATACACTTCTTTCACAAAGCTAAAACATCTTATATTTTGAAAGAGTAGAACATAGTGTTTATGTCAGTGTGGAGCAACAACTGGCAATGTTTTTGCATACGGTTGGACATAACCTTTGGAATAGGGTAGTTGCAACAAATTTTGGTAGATCATTTTGGACCATTAGCATATATTTTAGGCATGTGATTCATGCCATCGGTGAGCTATGCAATGAATATATCAGGCCACCTTCATCGGATATCCCGGAAAAAATTGCAGGAAACCACCGTTTTGACCCGTATTTTAAGATATTTGCTGAAAATATTTCTTAGCTATATAGGATATACTTCTTTACATTTAAATCGCCTCACAATATAGGATTGTATTGGATATATCGATGGTACACATGTGTGAGCATCTGTTACCAATGATGTGAAACATTCTTTTCGTGGTAGGAAGGATTTTTCTACTCAAAATGTGATGGCGGCGGTAGATTTTGACCTCCGGTTCACATATGTGTTGGCTAGTTAGGAGGGAACAACGCATGATGCATTAGTTTTAGCTGATGCATTAGCACATGAGAGAGTCCTACAAGTCCCACAAGGTAACAAATTACCTTGGATATAATTGTCCATACATTGTCCAATCCATTGTCACCAATTTTTCTTTTCTTTTTAGTCAAATACTACCTAGTCCGGATATGGAGCCAAGCCTGGATTCTTGCCACCTTTTTGTAATGTGAGATACTATTTGAATGAGTGGGGTAGCAATCCCATCCAAAATGCCGAGGAGCTATTCAACCTTAGGCACTCATCTCTACGAGTGACTGTAGAGCGTGCTTTTGGATCCCTCAAGAGGAGATTCAAAATTTTAGATAATCCCAAACCATTCTTTATATTCCCGGTACAAGTTGACATTGTTGTGTTCTTCCTAAAAAATGCACTATCTCAAGGAATTAATGAATTCATTATTCTAGAGGTGACTTGGACAACCCAACCAATCCATACGCAAAGCTTTTTTAACAAGCAAGGTACCATAGGGGCACGATAGACCAGAGAAAACAAATTGGTAACCAAATGTGGGAGGATAGGCAAACCTTGTATGGTCATTGAGTGTGGCATTCTCCATGTCAAAACCATGTAATGGTAGTGCTATATATGTACCATTTATTTGTATCAGAACCATGTATTTGTGATTCTATCTTGTACCATTTTATTGTATTGGAACCATGTATTTGTAGTGCTATCTTGGAACCATTTTATTTCGATGAAATACATGTGCTTGTGATGCTCAAAATAATTATGCTGCAACCTTGCCCACTTTGTGTCCATTTTATTGTGTGTTATTGATGCTCAAAATTTGAGTGGAGCTCTATGGGATGAGGATACTTGTACTATTAGGCTCAGCGATGAACACTATACAGGGCATTGCATCGTAAGTTTTTACATGAAAATATGTGTATTTTATGCTACATACTTGCACTCTTTGTGTCTAATGTATGTTACTCACTTGTTCCTTTTTTTGTAGAACAAAAAATCTGATATCCCCTTCCTGAATAACCCAATTGAACATTATCGTGCAATGGAAACAATTTTTCAGTCAACCATGGCTACGGGGAAATATGCCAAGTCCGGGAATGATCCCCTCTCTATTGACGTTGAAGATGAAAGTGAGGTGCATATGTCACCAAATTTAGGTGAGTTTTCTGAGAAAGAACGACCCAAAAAGAAGGCTAAGATTGTGCACGTTGAAGATGATGCATTACTCACCACTGTCAAAGATGGGTTCAGAATGATGGCTGTTGCTCTTGTGTAGTCCGATGGAGATACTGATGTTGTACCAGATGGCTTGTGGGATGCTTTGGCATCCATTAAAGGATTTGATGGACATATATCTCACTACTATGCTCATCTTGTTGACAAACCTAAGACTCCAAATGAATTCATGACACTTAGCCTTGCTAACAAGTTGGTTTGGGTAACTACGTATGTGCCTCAGATTGCTCTATAATTTGAAGTGATGGTATGAACTTCAATTAGGTGTTACTATATTACTATTATGCCTAGTATGCTATGCGAACTTCATTGTTGTTGGATGGATTGTAATGAACTCTAACTATTGCTTTTGGATGGCTACTATGCTATGAACTTGATTGAATTTGGACTATTTCGATGAATTATATGGTCATGTGGATTGAAATATGTGTTATGTCTATTGTCATATATGCGTTATGATTGTAAGCATATTTTGTTATTGTTTATTGTTGAAAATACAAGTGAAATGCTGCTGAAATTTTTATTACTATGGTCATCCAAGCTATTGAAGTGGTGTTACATGTGGGAGAGTGGTGTTACACGTGGGAGGTATGCTCACCATAGTTGTGAAAGTGGTGAGCTGAACCTAATTATATTCGTTCCATTCCACTTATTAGGTCCGAACCAAACAAAAAATGGAACAGTTCCTGTTCTACCTTTTTGTGCCAACCAAACATGAGGATGAAACTGTCCCATTACAGTAGAATGGAACCATGACATTTCATTCCACTTCATCCCATTACCAAACACACCCTAGATATACGGATATACTTAGACGTAGACCAATTTCTCTAGCAAACATAGTTCTATAATTACCTACTCCGTTGTTAGAGAAACCTATATTTAATGCACAGATCTACTCCTTTGTAAAACATCATTACTAACAAATGCAAGGCAAAGGTAAGGTACTCTAACAAACATGGTTAGTATGGCTAGTTAGAGTAGCCACCCTAACACGTGCTAGTATTTGACACATGTACCTACACTGGTAGAAAGAGGGCCTTTGGTCCAACACCCAAATTCCATTGGTCCCGGTTCGTTTCCATAATCGGGACCAATGCCAGGCACCGGTCCCGGTTCATGCCGCCAGGGCATTGGTACCGGTTCATCTGTAAGCATTGGTCCCGGTTGGTGGCACGAACCGGGACCAATGCCCCCGCGACGCACACGTGGCGCTCTGCGGGGCATTGGTCCCGGTTCATGCCACCAACCAGGACCAAAAACCCCGTGACGGTCAGCAGTCCAGGACAATTAATGTAAATTAATTTGGGGCAGAAATTAATTCGAGGTAGAAATTGAATTGATCACTATTTTTGAACAAATCTTTCACGAATTAATCGAGACAAAGGTCTAAATTGAGACATTTTATTATTCAACCACAAATTTTTCCATACAAATAAAGATGTGACTTTATAAATTCCTAGTCGACAACACTTCCGCTACCGCTGTCCTTCGAGCCGTTGTCCTCCGAGCTGCCGGCTTCCTCGTCGTCGTCGGACGAAATCTCCACGATTTTGGCGTTGTTCGGGAGACGGAGCTCGTCTGCGCGCCTAGCGGCATCGATGGCGGTGTAGATGGTCCGTCCAGGGACGGACCAGAACATCTCCCGCCCTTCTTGGTTGCGGCGATCCGGGTGCACCAGGCGCCCGTCCACGAAACGGTTGCCAAGCTTGGCTTTCCGCTCCTTCTTGAACAGCCGGGGCCAATACTCGCTGGCCGCCGCGTACCGGGGCAACGCCCTAATGCACGCGGGCAGTTGGCGGCGACGCTCCGCGATGACGTACTCCATCTCGTATCCGCGGGGGTTGAGGAGCGGAGCCACCGGCACACCCCCCTCGCTGATGCGAAATCCGACGGGAAGGGTCGCGCGTGGCGGCGCGAGGATGCCGTAGATCGCAAACTGCGCCGCCTCGTAGTGGTTGAGCGTGGGCACCTCCATGACGGCGCGGTGGAGATTGGAGAGGGAGGGGAGGCGAGACGACGGCGCGGTGGAGAGGCGATTGCTAAAGTGGTGGGGTGGAGAGGGACTACAGAGAGGCAGAGGCGATGGCGAAAGCGAGCGATGTGGCCTCATATTTATGCACGGGAACGACGAAGCGACGGGGGCATTTGTCCCGGTTATTGCCACGAACCGGGACCAAAGCCCCTCTCGCGCGACACGTGGCGGCCTAGCAGCGCGCCCCCCATCGAGGTCATTGGTCCCGGGTCGTGCCATTAACCGGGACCAATGACCTGGGTGGGGTGCGAGCTGCTGGGCCGCCACGTGTCGCGCGGGAGGGGCTTTGGTCCCGGTTCATGGCAATAACCGGGACCAAAAACCCTCCCCTGGCTATATATAAGCCTAGCCCTTTGCCCACCAAATTTTGCTGGATTGTGTGTGAGGTGTGGGTGCTAGCTTTTTTTTCTTTGATTGAACACAAGGTGTTCGACGAAATGTCCAAGCCACACTTTAGTTCGCACAATACGGTATCCTCAACTGAGGTTAGCAACCATATCTTCTTTATCTGTAACTGATACAAAAATATTGCATATGTCCATGTAGGGTGGTCATTTTACTATTCACGATGTTATTGTAATGGTTAATTATTATGACGCAGATCGATGAACGGATGCGATGGATGTATGGCGACTGATGCCATTCCAATTTTATTGCAGGCCTCCATAAATTTATCGATTTGGCTAAGGCAAACAAAGTGGATAATTTTATGCCTTGTCCCTGCGTCGACTATCGGAACGTGGCGGAGCACTCTGCCCCATGAATCCTTCAAAGCCATCAGCTTCGGAGAGGTTTCATGCCCGGATATTATTGTTGGGCCATGCACGGAGAAAGAGGGGTTAGGCTAGAAGAAAATGAAGAAGAGGAGGATGATGACAGCTATCCTATGTCCCCTAAAGAATATGGTGATACTGTAATGGAAGACAATGAAGAAGAGGGAGGCGGCAATGAAGAGAACAACGGGCATCGGATGAGCCCGCTGATGGTCTTGGTCGGGTCATTTTTGATGCAAAGCAACAATGTGATACAGAAAGGGAGAAGCTTAAGTTGGAGGCCATGCAAAAGGATCACACAAAGTTGTTGTACCCAAATTGCGAAGATGGCAGCACAAACCTCGGTACCACACTTGAACTGCTGAAATGGAAGGCAGAGACTAGCTTATCTGACAAGGGATTTGAGAAGTTACTGAAAATAATGAAGCCGAAGCTTCCAAAGGATAACGAGCTACCCGAGACAACGTACGAAGCAAAGAAGACTATCTGCACTCTAGGATTAGATGTGGAGAAGATACATGTATGCATTAATGACTGCATCATGTACCACGGTGAGAAGTACGAGAATATGGATAAATGTCGGGTATGCAATGCATGTCGATACAAGATCAGACAAGATGACCCTCCAGGAAGAGGGTTCCTGCTAAGGTTATGTGGTATGCTCCTATAATACCACGGTTAAAACGTCTGTTCAGAAATAAAGAGCATGCCAGGTTGTTGCGATGGCACAAAGAAGAGCGTAAGAAAGACGGGAAACTGAGACACCCCGACGATGGGTCGCAGTGGAGAAACATCGAGAGAAAGTACTCGAACTTGGCAGGTGACGCGAGGAACTTATGGTTTGGTCTAAGTACAGACGACATGAATCCTTTTGGGGAGCAGAGCTGTAGTCAAAGCACCTGGCCAGTGACTATATATCTACAACCTTCCTCCTTGGTTGTGCATGAAGCAGAAGTTCATTATGATGCCAGTGCTCATCCAAGGACCGAAGCAACCCTGCAACGACATTGATGTGTACCTAAGGCCATTAGTCGATGAACTTTTGCAGTTGTGGGCAGAACCAGGTGTAAAGGTGTGGGATGAGCACAAACAAGAGCCATTTGACCTACGAGCGTTGTTGTTCGTAACCATCAATGATTGGCCTGCTCTTAGTAACATTTCAGGATAGTCAAACAAGGGATACAATGCATGCACGCACTGTTTAGATAATACTAAAGGTACAGATTTGGATAAATGTAAGAAGGTTGTGTACCTGGGGTGTCGTAAATTTCTTCCGACCAATCATCAAGTAAGAAACAAAGGCAAGAATTTCAACGGTGAGGCAGATTACCGGAAGAAGCCTAATCTCCCTAAAGGTGCTGATGTATTTGGTATGGTGAAAGACCTAGAAGTAATCTTTGGAAAGGGTCCTAGCGGTCAATCTGTTCTGAAAGACCCCATTACCGGACACACGGCCATGTGGAAAAAGAAATCTATATTTTGGGATCTTGAGTATTGGAAAGACCTAGAGGTCCGTTCTTCAATCAACGTGATGCACGTGACGAAGAATCTTGGCGTGAACCTGCTAGGCTTCCTAGGCGTGTATGGGAAGACAAAAGATACACCAGAAGCACGGGAGGACCAGCAACGTATCAAAGACCCACACAACAAGCATACTGATAAAGGACGTAAATACTTAAGTAGCTACGCTCTTACCAAAGCAGAGAAGGAAATCTTTTTTGAAGTCCTTTACAGTATCAAGGTCTCGGCTGGCTTCTCGTCAAATATAAGGGAATAATAAATATGGCAGAGAAAAAATTTCAGAACCTGAAGTCTCATGATTGCCACGTGATTATGACACAGTTGCTTCCGGTTGCATTGAGAGGGCTTCTACCGGAAAATGTTCGATTAGCCATTGTGAAGCTATGTGCATTCCTCAATGCAATATCTCAGAAGGTAATCGATCCAGAAAGTCTAGAAAGGCTAGAGAAGGATGCGGTCCAATGTCTTGTCAGTTTTGAGTTGGTGTTCCCCCCGTCTTTCTTCAATATTATGACGCATCTCTTAGTTCACCTAGTCGAAGAGATTTACATTCTCGGTCATGTATTTCTGCACAATATGTTCCCCTTCGAGAGGTTCATGGGAGTCTTAAAGAAATATGTTCGTAACCGTGCTAGGCCAGAAGGAAGCATCTCCAAGGGCTATGGAACAGAGGAGGTCATTGGGTTCTGTGTAGACTTTCTTCCTGACGTTAAGCCGATTGGTGTTCCTGAATCACGGTATGAGGGGAGATTGAGTGGAAAAGGCACGCTAGGAAAGAAAGCAATGATATTTAGGGACGGACATTCTTTGAATCAAGCACACTACATAGTTCTCCAAAGTTCTACCTTTGTGGCTCCGTATATCGAGGAACACATGAATATTGTACGCTCCAAGTTCCCGGGGAAGGATGACTACTGGATTAAAAAAATCACATGGAGACTTTCGGCACTTGGTTGCAATTACATCTCATGAATGACACCACTATTGGAGATCAGCTCTACTTGTTGGTCGCGACACCATCTGCGATTGTATTGACTTTCCAAGGGTACGAGATAAATGGGAATACATTTTACACGATTGCCCAAGATAAAAAGAGCACTAACCAAAACAGTGGTGTCCGCTTTGATGCAACATGCGAGAATGGGAAAAAGGACACATACTATGGTTACATAGAGGAGATATGGGAACTTGACTATGGACCTACTTTTAAGGTCCCATTGTTTCGGTGAAGTTGGGTCAACATGAATGGAGAAGGGGTAAAGGTAGACCAGCTGTACGGAATGACAACAGTGGATCTCAAGAATCTTGGTTACAGAGACGAACCATTTGTCCTAGCCAATGATGTGGCTCAGGTTTTTTATGTGAAGGACATGTCCTCTAGACCGAAAAAAGAAAAAATAAGGAAACGAATACATCAGACGATGAGCCCAGGCATCACATAGTTCTTTCAGGGAAAAGAAACATCATGGGAGTCGAGGACAAGACAAACATGTCAACAGATTATGATAAGTTTGATGAAATTCCACCCTTCACCGTGAAAACTGACCCAAGCATCCCGTTAAGCAAAGAAGATGCTCCATGGTTACAGCCTAAGAAGCGATCATAGGAAAGGGATCGACATACGTGACGAAGGATTCATATCCTTAACCCTAAACCCTATGTAAATCTATGTAATGTATGGAAACTTTATGTGATGTATTGAAACTTTATGTAATGGAGTCTTTCACGGGCTTGCAGGGAAAATTTTCCGAGGCGGAGCTTCCGAAGATGCCGTAGGGCGTGTGCACCAACGACATCTTCGAGAAGCTCCGCCACGGGATATTTCTCAACCCTTTCCCCAACACTGTTAGAGGAGATGGAGTCTTTCACGGGCTTGCAGGGAAATTTTTCCGAGGCAGAGCTTCCGAAGATGCCGTCGGGCGTGCGCACCAACGACATCTTCGAGAAGCTCCGCCACGGGAGATTTCTCAACCCTTTTCCCAACACTGTTAGAGCAGATGGAGTCTTTCACGGGCTTGTAGGAAAAAATTTCCGAGGCGGAGCTTCCGAAGATACCGTAGGGTGTGTGCACCAACCACATCTTCAAGAAGCTCCGCCACGGGAGATTTCCCAACCCTCCATCCATGGGGATGAAACTCTCTCTACCTATGTTGGCTTGTTGAGCAGCTTGCCATGGTGTATCGATGGTCCTTTTATAGGCACGACGCCGCTTCTACTTTGTCTTGTTCCTCCAACAGGGCGTCGTGCGCTACATGCTTTATCTCATCGAGCAGTGTGTCCACCCACATGTCCTTATCCCGCCGATAGCTTTAGTCTCGGTTGCACCCACCAGCCGGGACTAAAGGTTACCCACGCGTCCATATCCCAGCGACAGCTTTAGTCTCGGTTGCACCCACCAGCCGGGACTAAAGGTTACCCACTCGTCCTTAACCCACCGGCATCTTTAGTCTCGGTTGCACCCACCAGCCAGGACTAAAGGTTACCCACGTCCTTATCCCACCTGCAACATCGTAAGCCATCCTAAGATGCACATGTGTGCACAATATGGACACATTATCACAAACTATGCCTTGATTCTAGCCATAACATTGGTGGTTTGACCTAAATGCCATAAAACCTCGAACATGATAGGTCATTTTGTGAAGGATTTTTTATGAGGTTTGTAATTTTTCAAGTTCAATATTTTTTCTTGCAACTGTGACACATAATATGACACCACGCGAAGGTTTCACATTGTTTGGATCATTTTTGAATTTCTTATGCCCGTTTCAAACTATATTCAAAACGGCGGGCATGAAGCTTCTTAGCCCGGGGCTGAGCCTCGCTGAACTTGAAGTGGATCTCTAATAGCATGTTGTGAACCTATAAATAATTTTTTTAAAAATTCACAAGCATTATATCATGTACTTGTAGTTCAAATCTTGGCAACCTCCTACCAATTCGGCAGGAATTTGTGTTTTTCATGAGGGATGGACAGAAAGGTTCTAGATACACCGGTTGGGAAATTGTCCATATAAGGTGTTATAGTATTTTTTGAAAAATGGTTTGGTACCAATTGCAAACTTTAATTTGGTGGTTGCTTCACAGAACATCCCGATTTCGGCACCTCAAAAATGGAAATTGGCTTTTTTGTGCGTCGAAAGGGAAAACTTCCTCCTGCAACATCGTAAGCCATCCTAAGATGCACATGTGTGCACAATATGGACACATTATCACAAACTATGCCTTGATTCTAGCCATAACATTGGTGGTTTGACCTAAATGCCATAAAACCTCGAACATGATAGGTCATTTTGTGAAGGATTTTTTATGAGGTTTGTAATTTTTCAAGTTCAATATTTTTTCTTGCAACTGTGACACATAATATGACACCACGCGAAGGTTTCACATTGTTTGGATCATTTTTGAATTTCTTATGCCCGTTTCAAACTATATTCAAAACGGCGGGCATGAAGCTTCTTAGCCCGGGGCTGAGCCTCGCTGAACTTGAAGTGGATCTCTAATAGCATGTTGTGAACCTATAAATAATTTTTTTAAAAATTCACAAGCATTATATCATGTACTTGTAGTTCAAATCTTGGCAACCTCCTACCAATTCGGCAGGAATTTGTGTTTTTCATGAGGGATGGACGGAAAGGTTCCAGATACACCGGTTGGGAAATTGTCCATATAACGTGTTATAGTATTTTTTGAAAAATGGTTTGGTACCAATTGCAAACTTTAATTTGGTGGTTGCTTCACAGAACATCCCGATTTCGGCACCTCAAAAATGGAAATTGGCTTTTTTGTGCGTCGAAAGGGAAAACTTCCTCCTGCAACATCGTAAGTCATCCCAAGATGCACATGTGTGCACAATATGGGCACATTATCACAAACTATGCCCTGATTCTAGCCATAACATTGGTGGTTGGACCTAAATGCCATGAAACCTCGAACATGATAGGTCATTTTGTGAAGGATTTTTTATGATGTTTACAATTTTTCAAGTTCAATATTTTTTCTTGCAACTGTGACACATAATATGACAACACGCGAAGGTTTCACAGTGTTTGGATCATTTTTGAATTTCTTATGCCCGTTTCAAACTATATTCAAAACGGCGGGCATGAAGCTTCTTAGCCCGGGGCTGAGCCTCGCTGAACTTGAAGTGGATCTCTGATCAAATAGCATGTTGTGAACCTATAAATGATTTTTTAAAAAATTCACAAGCATTATATCATGTACTTGTAGTTCAAGTCTTGGCAACCTCCTACCGATTCGGCAGGAATTTGTCTTTTTCATGAGGGATGGACAGAAAGGTTCCAGATACACCGGTTGGGAAATTGTCCATATAAGGTGGCATAGTATTTTTGAAAAATGGTTTGGTACCAATGCCAAACTTTAATTTGGTGGTTGCTTCACAGAACACCCCGATTTCGGCACCTCAAAAATGAAAATTGGCTTTTTCGTGCTTCGAAAGGGAAAACTTCCTCTTGCAACATCGTAAGCCATCCCAAGATACACATGTGTGCACAATATGGGCACATTATCACAAACTATGCTCTGATTCTAGCCATAACATTGGTGGTTTGACCTAAATGCCATGAAACCTCGAACATGATAGGTCATTTTGTGAAGGATTTTTTATGATGTTTGCAATTTTTCAAGTTCAATATTTTTCCTTGCAACTGTGATACATAATATGACAACACGCGAAGGTTTCACAGTGTTTGGATCATTTTTGAATTTCTTATGCCTGTTTCAAACTATATTCAAAACGGCGGGCATGAAGCTTCTTAGCCCAGGGCTGAGCCTCGCTGAACTTGAAGTGGATCTCTGATGAAATAGCATGTTGTGAACCTATAAATGATTTTTTTTTAAAAATTCACAAGCATTATATCATGTACTTGTAGTTCAAATCTTGGCAACCTCCTACCGATTCGGCAGGAATTTGTCTTTTTCATGAGGGATGGACAGAAAGGTTCCAGATACATTGGTTGGGAAATTGTCCATATAAGGTGGTATAGTATTTTTGAAAAATGGTTTGGTACCAATGCCAAACTTTAATTTGGTGGTTGCTTCACAGAACACCCCGATTTCGGCACCTCAAAAATGGAAATTAGCTTTTTCGTGCGTCGAAAGGGAAAACTTCTTCCTGCAACATCGTAAGCCATCCCAAGATGCACATGTGTGCACAATATGGGCACATTATCACAAACTATGCCCTGATTCTAGCCATAACATTGGTGGTTTGACCTAAATGCCATGAAACCTCGAACATGATAGGTCATTTTGTGAATGATTTTTTATGATGTGTGCAATTTTTCAAGTTCAATATTTTTCCTTGCAACTGTGACACATAATATGACACCACGCGAAGGTTTCACACTGTTTGGATCATTTTTGAATTTCTTATGCCCGTTTCAAACTATATTCAAAATGGCAGGCATGAAGCTTCTTAGCCTAGGGATGAGCCTCGCTGAACTTGAAGTGGATCTCTCATGAAATAGCATGTTGTGAACCTATAAATGATTTTTTTTAAAATTCACAAGCATTTTATCATGTACTTGTACTTCAAATCTTGAAAAGTTTTTTAAAATTCCAAATTATGCAATAAATATTTTGTTAATGCAATTTTAATTGTAAATAGTACAATTGTATAGTTCAAATAAAAATATTTGAAAACAGAAAATGGTTTTTGATTAGTTATTTAAATTGAAGCACTTTTCCTGTTAAAAGTTTTTTTAAAGTCCAAATTATGCAATAAATATTTTGGTAATGCAATTTTAATTGAAAATAGTAAAATTGTATAGTCCAAATAAAAATATTTGAAAACAGGAAATGGTTTTTGATTAGTTATTTAAATTGAAGCACTTTTCCTGTTAAAAGTTTTTTGAAATTCTAAATTATGCAATAAATATTTTGTTAATGCAATTTTAATTGAAAATAGTAAAATTGTATAGTCCAAATAAAATATTTGAAAACATAAAATGGTTTTTGATTAGTTATTTAAATTGAAGCACTTTTCCTGTTAAAAGTTTTTTGAAGTTCCAAATAAATAATCATCTTAAATTGATACATCTTATTAATTAGAGAAGAAAACAAATTTGAAAATGGCGAGAAGACCAAAAGGTTTGCCAAAATCTGAAAAACGGGTGAACGATCCCGGTTAGTCCCACCAACCGGGACCAATGATCCTGGGTGCGCGCGCTGCCATCAACATGCCTTTGGTCCCGGTTGTTGGGATGAACCGGGACCGTTGATCCTTTGGTCCCGGTTATTGGGATGAACCGGGACCAATGGTCTGGGCACGTGGCAGCGCTGCAACGCTCCTGCCCAGACCATTGGTCCCGGTTCGTCCCAACAACCGGGACCAAAGGATCAACGGTCCCGGTTGTTGGTACCAACCGGGACCAAACGCGTGTACTAGATAACTGTTCCCCTCCTTCTTCTTCCCCATTCACTTCACTCGCAAAACGCCTAAGGAAAATCACGTACGGAGCAAAACGATGCCGTCAGGTTGTCGGATTTTCGAGCCGTCGTCGACCGTGCCGCCCGAGCCCATGTCGCTTCGCCTCCGACCGCGCTGCAGCCTGATCCCCTGCCCGCGCCGCCCCCCGCCGAGGCCCGCGCTGCCCGAGCCCATGCCGCCTGAGCCCGCGTCGTCGATCGCTCTCCTCCCCCGCATGCCGCCGGCCGGTAAGCCTCCTCCGGCCACCTAATTAATTTTATATTAATTAGGTTCTATTATTAGTTCGGTTTTTAGTTAGGTTTTTAATTAGGTTTTTAGTTAGGTTTTAGTTAGGTTTTTAATTAGGTTTTTAGTTAGGTTTTTAGTTAGGTTTTAGTTAGGTTTTTAATTAGGTTTTTAGTTAGGTTTTTAGTTAGGTTTTTAATTAGGTTTTTAGTTAGATTTTAGTAATTGTAAAAATGTTTATTTAGTTAAAAATAATTTTAAAAAGGATTAAAATTGGGAAAAATCATAACTAATTCATTTTAAATCTGAAAAATGTGTATAATATATCAAAATGTTCAGAAAAATGAGCTCTACCATTTAAAAATATAAGCATTCATATTCATACAACTTTTGAACCTTACTTTACATTGAGGAACACCGACACCCCCTAAGTACCATAGGTTCGATTGTTTGTCCACCTAGGGCATTCCAAACCGATTTAGAAAATAAGTGCATAGTGTTATATCATTATCGATGCCATATGTGTTGATTGTTTAACTTGCAGATACTATGGATCCAACACATCAGAAAAACATCCTCCAAGGGATGATCTGCGAAAATGAAGATATCGATATCGATGTCACGAATGAGTTTCGTAACGATTCCGGTCAGGGAGATGAGTCTCTCAACCAAGGAGACGGCTCTGGTGAGGTAGAAGCCGAAGCCTGGGACACAGGAGAAGCCGGTAAGGAAGAAGGCGACGGCTCCGGCGGAACCTTAAATCTCGCAAAAACCGGCGAGGTGTATATATGTATTTTTGTAATTAAAATGCTACTGTCTATATATATACATGCATATATTAACACTCTTTCTTCTTTTAGCCCTCCGGATCAAGAACTTCTTCCGTAAGAACAAAACGAGGCCCAACAAAAAATTTGGATGACACGGTAAGGTATAGGATCGACGTGGTCAGTGTAGATGGCGAACCGCAAACTCCCGTCGATGTCACAAGAAAATTTGTCAAGCAATGCGAAGTTCTTGTGAGGGACGACATCCCGATCACCGTTCAAGAATGGAATCGGCCAAGCGGCGGTGGAGTCCCGTATGTCGGCGACAATGCCAAAGATAAGCTTTTTGACAAGCTCATAACTAATTTCCTCCTGCCGGTACCAGATGTGACTCTAGATGAGGAGGAGAAAGCAAGAAGGGAGCTTGTGCAAAGATTCAAGAAGTTTGCTCTCAGCAAGATGGCCGATGCATTCAAGAACTAGAAGAAGAAATTGTACAATAACTTTGTCAAGGTAGAGAAGACTCCGAATTTCAATGAAGCCGGCTATGCTAAGTTAAGACACTAGTGGGAGGATTTTGTGAAGTACAAGACATCGGAGAAAGCTAAGGACAGGTCTAGAATAAATACGGAGAACGCTCTAAGAAACTGTACCATCATAACATGGGGCCTGCTGGCTACGCCGGTTGCATGCCTAAGTGGGATGCACTTAAGGTCAATTACATAGCTGCCGGGATCAGACCAGAGCCCGCAACATGGACACCACGGGCGAGAAACTGGTTTTATAGCCATGGGGGCACGTTGGACAAAGAAGGGAGGGCAATATATAATCAGAAACACAAAGATGATCCCCTACTGCCCATCGATGATATTAGAAATGCAGTAGATGATGTTGCAGTGGGACGGTTCGTTCCCGATAGAGAGAACGACGAGCTCACACGGGCCCTTAAAAATCCTGAACACGACGGATGAGCACGAGGCACACCAGGCTCCAAGCCGTGGAAGGTTGCCTTCCCCCCGGAAATGAAGAGATATCCCAATAAAAGCCATCAGAGGAGAAAGGAAAGGGAGGCAGCTGAGAAAGCGGCCGCTGCAGACCGGCTGCGTAATGTAGAAGAAGCATTAAAGCGGCACCAGGATCAACTCGACTGACTTAGCCAGCAAGGTACTAGCGGCCAATCTCAGTGGCACGTGGTAGAAGCTGCATTCGAGGGTACCGGTGCCCCATCAAATAAGAAAAGCAGCGTCGCTTCCATGCAGCTCCATGATGTTGATGATGATGCACCGACGACATCTCCTCCTAAATGCTACCCAGTGGATGATATCACGGAGACAACAGCTTGTGAGCTAAAGGTGCAGGTTATGAACTTAAGGGTGACGGCGGCGGTCGGCATGGCTATACGAATTGCGCCTAACCCAACTTGGCATTGCAGACCGGTTCCAAAAGGGTACGCTGTCGTCACGGTGGATGAGATGAAGGAAGATTTTGAGGAGCTGAAGCTTGACCACCCTGCAGGGGAAGATATGGAGCTGACTCAACTAGGAGAAGCAAAAGAGGGGACTATTCTATGGCTAAAGGAGCGCATCATGCTTCCAAATTATGTGCCGCCAAGGCCACCCACTCCTCAGAGCAGCAATCCATCTTCGCCGCCACCTCACCATTCTCCAGCGCAACCGTCGCCTACACCGCCTCACCACTCAGCGCAACCGTCTCCATCGCCGCCTCAGCCGTCTCCGTCGCCACGTCAGCCGTCTCCGTCGCCTGAGCCTCAGAGATAAAAGCGGAAGTATACTAAGGGGGCAGCACCACCAGCAGCAGCAAGAGCACGTTCCGATCACCGAAACGTAAGAAATCGCCCCTCCCAGGAGTACCTCATCAGAATATGAAGAAGCTACCTTGCGAGAAGACAGATGAGGAAACTGATGCGGCCGCAGCTGCCCATTATGAAAAGTGGAAGATTGACATGGCTAACAAGAAAAAGCCGATAGAGGCATTTTTCCCGGTCACTGCAGAAGATAAAGCCAAAGAAGTCGCGCTTAAGATTCAGCACCCATAGCGCTCACATCAGACTATAATCACTCTATTACCAAGTCGGCTGAGGCAAAAGAGCGGAGAGTCGGGAAAGAAGTTGCTCAGCTCGGACAACAGAAAAATCAATCGATCGAACCACTCAAAGTGTACGATACCAATGAGTGGATGATCCAGGAGCGGCATGATCCAAACATTGATCCGGAGTTTGTTCGACTGTATGGAGAAAAATCCCAATTATATGGACTGTCTATTACTGAGTACATGAGCCGTATGCATGAGTTCGAGGGGTACCAAGAAACAGCATACGTGTACTAGTACGGGGCTCCTCTCGTCAAACCCGAGTTAGTCAAATATCTACCAACAAAAATACGAAGATTGCATAACTGGTACATCCAAGCCTGTGCTGATTCCAAAAACTGGATCTATGCTGCATATAAATACCACCATTACGGTCAAGGAGATGGCTTCCTACTGATCGAATTTCCAGAATTATTTCAGTTTTACCAACAAGATGCCCTCGACAAAACTTTCGTCAGTGCCTATTGTTTGTAAGTATTATTAATTTCTATAATTAAGTCTTTCTAGCTCAGCTCATTCGTTGCTTGTATAATCTTACTAATCACTATACTAATTATATATGCAGAATGAAGATTCAAGAATGCAACAAAGGACAAATCAATGACCTTGGGTTTGTTGACTGTAATTTCGTTCATGAAGTTACTCTAAAAACAAATCTCAAAGAGACAGAGGATAACTTGTTCCAAGCGTTGAAGTATTTCAGCAACAGAAGATAAATACTATTTCCTTACAACGCTGCGTGAGTGTTACTGTCTTGTACACATTCTATTTTTGATTACTCGATGTTAAGCGTATAATTGACTCGTGTTATATTTTATTAGTGTGTCAAGCTTCCACTATATTCTCTTAATCATTTGTGTTGACACCGGAGTAGTAAAAGTCCTGGACTCGAAACGCACACCATTAGAAAAGTGGGCGAACATGCAGGAATGCCTCCAGAAGGCTTGGAAACGGTTCACCGCCAAAACTAGGGGTGTTTGGAAGCCAGAGCTTACATTTCAACCATTGACTGTAAGTACTACTTGCTAGATCCACGCATCTCTTTGATTCTAGTTTCAATACCACCATTATCATGCTTGATTATTATTTTGATTGAACTCCGTTCTCGTAAAGTGCTTGAGGCAGGAAGGCCGGAATAACTTATGTGGATACTATGTCTGCGAGTTCATTCGCCAGACGACCAAAGAGAAGGGGGCAGACCGGAACATCAAAAAAATTGAAGTACGATAAACAATAATCACAACTTTATTTTATTACCACCAATTTTGTTTAGTTTCATTCATATATATTGATCCCCTTCTTTATATTAGATCGAACGGATGCGGGACGGTCTTCTATCACAAGAACGCGTGCAAGCAATTCAAGAGGAAATTGTCGGATTCTTGTTAGAACAAGTCATAGATCCAAAAGGAGAATACTATTACCCACTTCATTTGGAAGGGTGAAGTGTATAAAATAAGATGTAAATTAGATCAAATTCGTGTGAGAGTATCGTTTGTAATTATAATATGTTTCGACCAAGAAGACAGATGAGACGGTGTATATATTTGTGATCATGCATGATGTGTAATATATATATCGTGGTTTCATTATTGTTGTATATATGTAGTACCATTAAATTTATAAAAAAATCCTGCCGCGGCAGAAAAATAGCACGAAATCCTGCCGCGGCAGAAAAATAGCCCAAAAATCCTGCCGTGGCACAAAACCCTGCCGCAGCACAGAGACCAACGATCCCGGTTCGTGCCAAGAACCGGGACCAATGATCCACCCCCCCCCCCCCCCCCCCTCGTCGGTCGCCCACCCACGTGGAGACCCATTGGTCCCAGTTCGTGCACGAACCGGGACTAGCATTAGTCCCGAGTGATTGGTCCCGGTTCTGGAACCGGGACCAATGGCCCTTATGAACTGGGACTAGAGGCCATTTTTCCACCAGTGCTATACATTATGGTACACCGGCAACTATCCACAGTTCATAGGTGGGACATACGCCAGGTCATCAAGGTTTTTTTCCTGGCATGATGTCAATTGGGCCATGACAAATGGTGAATTTTAGCACAAGGGTCAATTTTCCTGTTGCCACTCAAGCCCACTACATTTTTTTATCATAGTACTTAACTTTTCTCCGTGCTATGTTGACAGAAAAGAGGAAAGACTGAAGACAAGTATGAAATGGGAGTGATCTTATTTATAGTATCCCATGGAATCATTATGGTACCATGCATGGTTGGTGGATTTGTCGACAGAGCATGTGTCCTGAATAGTAGGGCAGTAGAACACGAGAAATCTCATGCCATATTATTCAATTTTCCTCTAATATATATGGCTAATTTTACAGTACCTTTTACTACTCTTCAAATCTGACTAGTATAATTTGATATGATGGCTAAGAGAGATTTGGCCCAATACACCCAACAAATAATTATGTGGTAAAAAATAACCCAATGAACCGGTCTATCTTGACCAAATCCAATAGAGCCGTCGTGACCCGACGATGGCTGTGATGTGCTGAAGTGCAGGCAACGAAGACTCCATGCACTAGTGGAAACGAGGCCTTTGGTTGAGCCTGGAAATGGGCTTTAACACCGGTTCTTCTACGAACCGGTGTTAAAGGGGGGGCCTATACCAGTGTGGCCCATGCAGCAAAAAGGAGCCCCCCCTTTAACACCGGTTCGTGGCACGAACCGGTGTTAAAGGCCCCTGCACCAGTGGCCCGCGCAGCCCCCCCTTTAACACCGGTTCGTGGCTTGAACCGGTGTTAAAGGGGGGGCTATATAAGACACCGCAGCCCACATCCCACTCTTCCATTTTTTCACTATCTCATTTTGGAGCCTAGCAAGAGGGTGTGAAGTGTGCTAGTTTGTGTTTTTTTCGTATGCACAAGAGGTGTTCGGTGAAATGCCCGAGAGCTCAAAATAAGTTTTCTCGTTGCTCTTTCCTTCTCGGTCGAGGTCGGCAACTATCCTTTCATGTGTCATTGATGTAGTATATATATAAATGGTCATCTCCCTATTATTTTTTGATATATACTATATATTAATGTAGATGAACCGACAATGGATGTACGGTGACCGCCGCACTTCCGAGTACATTACGGGCCTCCAAAATTTCATCGTTGTGGCTAATGCAAACCGTGGTCACAATGGTTTTATGTGTTGTCCGTGTGTTCACTGTCAGAACAAGAAAGACTACTCAAATACCAGAACCATTCACGCCCACCTGCTTTGATCCGGTTTCATGCCCAGCTATAATTGTTGGACCAAGCACGGAGAAAAAGGGGTTGTGATGGAAGACAACGAAGAAGAAGAGGATGATGACAACTATCATAATATGTATCCTGAATATGATGATACTGCAACGGGGGTAGATAATGAAGATCAAGAGGCAGCAGATGGGCCCGCTGATGACGATCTTGGTCGGGCCATTACTGATGCAAAGGAAGAATGTGAAACTGAAAAGGAGAAGGAGAAGCTGGAGCAGATGTTAAAGGATCACAAAACATTGTTGTACCCAACTTGCGAAGATGGCCACAAAAAGCTAGGTACCACACTGGATTTGCTGCAATGGAAGGCAGAGAACGGTGTGACTGATAGCGCATTTTCAAAGTTGTTGGTAAAAATGAAGAATCTTCTTCCAAGAAATAATGAGTTGCCCGACAGTACATACCAAGCAAAGAAGGTTGTCTGCCCTCTAGGATTAGACGTGTAGAAGATCCATGCCTGCATTAATGACTGCATCCTCTACCGCGGTGAGAAGTACGAGAATTTGGATGCATGCCCGGTATGCACTGCACTGCGGTATAAGATCAGACGAGACGATCTTGGCGATGTTGAGGGCGAGGCCCCTAGGAAGAAGGTTTCTGCCAAGGTTATGTGGTATGCTCCTATAATACCACGGTTAAAACGTCTCTTCAGAAATAAAGAGCATGCCAAGTTGTTGCGATGGCACATGGAAGACCGTAAGAAAGACGCGATGTTGAGACACCCCGCTGATGGGTCACAGTGGAGAAAAGTCGAGCGAGAGTACCTGGACTTCGCACATGACGCAAGGAACTTAAGGTTTGGTCTAAGTACAGATGGCATGAATCCTTTTGGTGAGTAGAGCTGCAGTCACAGCACCTGGCCTGTGACTCTATGTATCTATAACCTTCCTCCTTGGTTGTGTATGAAGAGGAAGTTCATTATGATGCCAGTGCTCATCCAAAGCCCGAGGCAACCCGGCAACGACATTGATGTGTACCTAAGGCCATTAGTTGAAGAACTTTTACAGCTGTGGGCCAAACCAGGTGTACGTATATGGGATGAGCACAAAGGGGAGCCATTTGACCTACGAGCATTGCTTTTCGTAACCATCAATGATTGGCCTGCTCTTAGTAACATTTCAGGGCAGACAAACAAGGGATACAATGCATGCACACACTGTTTAGATGAGACTGAAAGTGTATATTTGGATAAATGTAAGAAGGTTGTGTACCTAGGGTATCGTCGATTTCTTCCGAACCTGCATCCAGTAAGAAAGAAAGGCAAGCATTTCAAACGTCTGGCAGAACCCCGGAGGAAGCCTGTCCTCCGTACCGGTGAGGAGGTATTTGGTATGGTCAAGGACCTAGAAGTAATCTTTGGAAAAGGTCTTGGCAGTCTATATGTTCCGAATGACGATGCCGAACACGCGCCCATGTGGAAGAAGCAATCTATATTTTGGGACCTACCCTATTGGAAAGTCTTAGAGGTCCGCTCTTCAATCGACGCGATGCACGTGACGAAGAATGTTTGCGTGAACCTGCTATGCTTCCTAGGAGTGTATGGGAAGACAAAAGATACACCGGAAGCACGGCAGGACCAGCAACGTCTGAAAGACCTGAAGAGCCTATGCATCCTGAGAACGAGAAGGGTAAACGATGCCACTTAACTCCTGCCAGCTACGCTCTTACCAAAGCAGAGAAGGAAATCTTTTTTGAATGCCTGAGCAGTATCAAGGTCCCGTCTGGCTTCTCGTCGAATATAAAGGGAATAATAAATATGGCAGAGAAAAAATTCCAAAACCTGAAGTCTCATGACTGCCACGTGATTATGACACAATTGCTTCCGATTGCATTGAGGGGGCTTCTACGTGAAAATGTTCGAGTACCCATTGTGAAGCTATGTGCATTCCTCAATGCAATATCTCAGAAGGTAATCGATCCAGAAAGCCTACCAGGGTTACAGACAGATGTGGCCCAATGTCTTGTCAGCTTTGAGTTGGTGTTCCCACCATCCTTCTTCAATATTATGACGCATCTCCTGGTTCACCTAGTAGAAGAGATTGCCATTCTCAGTCCTGTATTTCTACACAATATGTTCCCCTTTGAGAGGTACATGGGAGTCTTAAAGAAATATGTTCATAACCGTGCTAGGCCAGAAGGAAGCATCTCCAAGGGCTATGTAACCGAGGAGGTCATTGAGTTCTGTGTTGATTTTATTCCTGACCTTAAGGCGATTGGTGTTCCATAATCACGACATGAGGGGAGACTGCGTGGAAAAGGCACCCTAGGATGTAAAGCAATGATATGTAGGGACGAGCATTCTCTCAATGAAGCACACTACACGGTTTTACAAAGATCTATCTTGGTTGCCCCGTATATCAATGAACACAAGAATTTAATACGCCTCAAACACCCGGGGCAGTCTGATGAATGGATTATAAGTGAACACATGGCGAGTTTTGGCGGCTGGCTGCAAAGACTTCTCACGAATAACACCACTGTTGGGGATCAGCTGTACTTGTTGGCCAGGACACCATCTTCGACTTTATATACTTTCCAAGGGTACGAGATAAATGGGAATACATTTTACATGATAGGCCAAGATAAAAAGAGCACCAACCAAAATAGTGGTGTCTGCTTCGATGCAGCAGAAGACAATGCGAAAAAGACCACGTATTATGGGTTCATAGAGGAGATATGGGAACTTGACTATGGACGTCATTTTAAGGTCCCCTTGTTTCGATGCAAATGGGTCAAGCTAACAGGAGGGGGGGTTGAGGTAGACAAGAAGTACGGAATGACAACGGTGGATCTCAACAATCTTATGAAGGTAGACAAGAACTTAAGACGAACCATTCGTCTTAGCCAATGATGTGGCTCAGGTTTTCTATGTGAAGGACATGTCTACCAAACCGAAAAAAAAGAAAAAATAAGCAAACAGATACATCACACGATGAGCCAAAGCGTCACATAGTTCTTTCAGGGAAAATAAACATCGTGGGAGTGGAGGACAAGACAGACATGTCAGAAGATTATAATAAGTTTGATGAAATTCCGCCCTTCAGAGTGAAGACTGACCCAACCATCCTGTTAAACGGTGTTGATACTCCATGGTTACGGCCGACGCGATCATAAGATTGACTATATGTATTAATCGAGCCATTTTTGGCACACATATGTATCTCAACATGGAAATCAATGTCATATTTCTTCTATTAACAGTATATGTATTAAATGAGCCATTTTCTTTCTTCTATTTCTTTCCTCCATTTTTCTTCCCGCCATTTTTTCCCGCCATTTTTCTTCCCGCCATTTTTCTTCCTGCCATTTTTTCTTCGGCCGATTGTTACTTAATCTGGCCATGTATCTTAATTTTCAGTTCTTTTATGTATCTTAATTTTCAGTCGTGCTTTATGTAACTTACTATTAGTTGCATTCTGTATTTTAATTCGAGTTCTATCTCCTTCACAAAATGACCTATCTCATTCAAGGTTTCTTGGCTTTCGGGTCAAATGACCAATGTTATGGCTAGAATCAAGGCATAGTTTGTGATAATATGGCCATATTGTGCATACATGTGCATCATGGCATGGCAAACAATGTTGCAAGAGGAAGTTTTCCTTTTTATCGCACCAAAAAGGCATTTTCCATTTTCCGAGCATAAAAAACGGACGGTTTTGTGAAGCAACCACCAAATGGCTAATTCAAAAAACCACCACCACATTTTACAAAAATACTAGACCACCTTATATGGACAATCTACCAACAGGGGGATCTGAAACCTTTCCGTCCACCTCTGGTGAAAAAGACAAATTCCTGCCGAATCGGCAGGAAGTGGGTCAGATATGAACTACAGGTACATGATACGATGCTCATGATTTTTTACAAAAATCATTTTGTTTCAATTGAATAATCAAAATTTATATGTAAGTGTTTTAATCATTTTGAAAATTTTCATCTAAAGTAAATATAAAATGTTTTTACATGAATGGATAGATATTATTTTTCTGAAAATTATGATATATTATTCATATTTTTCTGAGTTGAAATGAATAAGATATGAATTTTCTAAATTCATATCCTATTTTTTGAATTATAAATGCCCCCACCCCTTTAATGCATGAAATAAATGCCCCCCCTTTAACACCGGTTCCGGACACGAACCGGTGTTAAAGGGGGGCGCATTTATTTCGTTTTGCGCGTGCACACCCCCCCCCCTTTAACACCAGTTCGTGGCTGGAACTGGTGTTAAAGGGGGGGTGCGGGCGCGAAACGAATTCCCCCCTTTAACACCGGTTCCAGCCACGAACCGGTGTTAAAGGGGGGAGGGTTATAACGCGCGCCTTCCCCTTCCTTCTTCCCCCCAGCCAGATCGAAAGCACGCGCCGTCCAGCCGTCGCTGTCCAGCCCTCGACGTCCAGCCCTCACCGTCGCCGCCCTCGCCGTCGCCATCCCGCGGGAGCGCCGTCGCCCCCCTGAATTTGTGTATTTATTTGTGTGTTTTTGTATGAATAATATGTATATTTGTGTATGAATCCAAGTCCACTTGAATGTTTACTCTCTTACTCTAGATAATATTATTGTTTTAGAAACTATGGATCCACTTAGTAGAAACCTTGAAGAAGAAGAAATAATGGAGAACATTATCGATCATGACACCTCACAATATCTGAACTTGGAGGGACATGATGACAGCTCAAGTAGTCATGGAGAAGATGAAGACTCCGGTGAACGCAATTTAGTGATTACAAAGTCCGGCGAGGTATATGCATTGATTAAGCCTCTGCTGACTTCCACCAACAATCTTCTTCTACATGTATTAATTAACGCTTCTTTCTTCTTTTAGCCCTCTGGATCGACCAGCCAGCAACCATCTTCTTCTATGAAAAAGAGCAAGCGAGGCGCGAGCCATCGGTTGAAATATCATGCAAAGTTCACGATCGAAGCAGTCCGTGTTGATGGCAGGCCGATGGATCCCAAGAAGGCCGCAGACAAATTTGTACATCAGGCTGGAGTTCTTGTTAGGGACCAAATCCCAATCATAATTGAATATTGGAATAAGCCAAAGAAGGGCGACGGTACCTTTGTCGATGAAAGATCCAAAGAAATGCTTTGGAATTCGCTGTTGGTAAATTTCACCCTTCCGCCAGAGGAGGATGAAAACAAACCGGTTATAAAGGAAAAGGTCAAAGAGTGGACTCTAAAGAAGATGGCTGACGCTTTCCGCAACTGGAAGACAAAATTGAACAAATTTGTCAAAGCTCGCGAGACTCCAGATTTCGAAGACGCATATTATGCGAAGATAAGACCTCACTGGCACGAATTTGTGGCATACAAGGGAGGTTCTATAGCTACAAAGAGGTCAGAAACCAATACGCTAAATGCCCAGAAGAAGGAATATCACCAGAGGACAGGGTCAGGTGGCTACATATCTCAGAGGCCTAAGTGGGAGGAAGCTGAGAAGGCCCTGCGCGACAGAGGGATCACACCCCAGACACATGGGTGGGACCTACATGCAAAGACTTGGTTCTACGGAATCGGGGCAAGGTTGGACCTAGAAACAGGATTGTGTATCTTCCCAACCCTCCTTGCCAAACCCGTCACTGAACTCATCACGGCATACGAGGAAACAGCCGCCAGGACCTTCCATCCCGATAGAGAGAATGACCAGCTCACACGCGCCATCGGTAAAAAAGAACACCCTGGACATGCACGAGGCACAGGGGGTATGACGTGGAAGGATGGGTTTGCCGAGTGGAGCGACTCTTATAGATGACGCGACAGAAAAGAAAAAGAGCGTACAGAGCGGATGACACAGATATAACATGCACTTGTGGCGCTGCAGGCGCAAGTGAATGCACAACAGAGCCATCAAGCTACCGGCCCATCTCAGCGGCACGAAGAGCCTGCATTGGAATCTGCCGGCGGCCCAGGCTCTGCGCGGAAAAGCAGCGTGGCTTCCACGGAGAACGTGCAGCCCACGCTTGAAATGGCGGGTCCTCGATACCCCGTGGATGAGATCACGGAGAGCGAACATGCTGAGCTGCATGTGAGATTAATGGGCTTATCCATTAAGGTGGATGTCGGCTATGCCTTACCTCCTGTAGCTGGTGGAACTTACCACTGCCGAACAATTCCAGATGGCTATGCTATTGTCGGGGTGGATCAGGTTGTGAAGGAATATGAGGAAGCACACCTTGACCATGCTACAGGTGAAGGGGAAACTCAACTCAAATTTGCAGTGAAAACAACCATTCTTTGGAAGTAGGAACACATCGTGCTTCCAAATTGGAGGCCACTGGCACCCCCGCCGTCTCCGCAGCGTCAGCAGTCTGAGCCGCTTCAGCCATCTCCTACGCGGCAGCCATCTCCGGCGCTTTAGCCTTCTCCTGCGCGGCAGCCATCTCCGGCGCGCCAGCCATCTCCTTAGCGTAAGCGGAAGAGCGCTGCCACAAAGAGCATCACTAGCACTGCCATCAAGAAATCCGCAGGAAACCGTACGCCAAAGAGTTCAAAAAATTATGTCCCGCAGCCTTCTGCCAAGCCATTGCCGGTTTTACCTTGGAATCGCAGCGACGAGGAGACCAATAGGATCTCGGAAGAAGAGGTCAAGAAATTCTTTGCACCTAGACGGGCCGAGCCAAAGGAGAAAATAGATCCGGCAGTGGTGGAGAAGTTTTACAAAAATCTTTTGAAACCTGAAACCCCACTTGTGCCGGACTACGAGCGCCAGATTTCAAAGGCGGATGCAAGGCGCCGTAGGGAGACTGAAAGTAGCAGTCGTGCGGCACCCCAGAAAATAGTTCCCATGCTCGGAGAGCAGGAAAACCAATCATGCGCTCCGCTCCAAGTGTTCGACACACGGGACGCTCCTCCCGTAAATGATTACGAGGCAGAGCTACAAAGAAAGGCCAATGAGATGGGGATGACTTACATTGCATACTTTAACATCATGGGAGACAACTTGCCCAAATGCGATGCCAACCCCATACAGCCATGGAAGTATGGGAAGAATCTCGTCAAGAAAGAGGAGCTCAAGAATCTACCAACAAAGATGCGAAGATTGCACAAGTGGTACCTTGATTTCTGCAAGACGAGAAAGGAAGAATGGATCACGGCGCATATAAGAGATGAGATTTTCTTGTGCGGAGACGACGAGATCGACTTCAACATTCAAGACTTGCATTTTCTATTCAATCAGAAGGAACTCGACAAAGCTGCCATCAGCCTTTATTGTGTGTAAGTACTATTTCTGTATTTTCTATCTCATCTCATTCACTTCATTAATTGCATGTATATATATATGCTCACCATATATGTATATACTATTATGCGGGAAAAAGGTTATGGAATGCATGAAAGGAGGACCTTTTGACATTGGGTTCGCTGACCCAAATAGAGTTCATGAAGAAGTGGTAAGAACCAAACCCGGGCAAACAGAAGATTTATTGCTAAGGTCTTTACTGAGACAACAAACCAAAAGGGAAATACTATTGCCTTACAACTTCTCGTGAGTACTGTTACCCCTCTTGTACACATTCTGTTTCGGCTTACTCGATGTTAAGTGTAACTGATGATGAGTTATACGTGCGTAGGTTCCACTTTATTCTGCTAGTCATTCAACCTGACTCAGGAAAAGTCCTTGTCATGGACTCGTTACGAAAAGAAAAAGAGCTATGGGGAGACTTTAGAGAGATGCTCCCGAGGTAATTTCAATCATATTATCGCACTAGATTGGCAACTTTCATGACAACAAGTAATTAGTTACTCCTTTATCCATTTTCTTTGCCGGACAGGGTTTGGAAAAGGTTCACGGGCAGGGTCGTGGGTGAATGGTCAGAAAAACTAAAATGTGTAGACCAAAATGTAAGTAATACTAGCTAGCTAGGTCTGCGTATGTCTTTGATTCTGCTTCCAATTCCATTATATCATGCTTTATTGATTATTATTTTGATTGAACTCTCTATTCTTGTAAAGTGCGCGCATCAGGGACACGACAATAACTTATGTGGGTACTATGTTTGCGAGTTCATTCACAACACGATATGTGCGACGGGCCAAGCCGCACTAGAACAACTTAGAGTAAGTTAACAAAGTACACAACATTATTTTATTACCATCAATTGTGTTGAGTTTTATTCTTATATATATTGACCCCATTCTTCATATATATTCAGATCGAACGGATGCGGGACCAACTCCTACCATTTGACCGCATACGAGCCATTCAAGAGGAATTGGCGGGATTCATACTTGATGAGGTCGTCGCGCCTGGCGGAGAACTCTTTAGATATCCACCAAAATGAACGTTGTATATATGCTTGAATGTGTTTGTCTTGCACTTGATGCTTCAACGTTTACGGAGAATACCACACAATGACGATGTTGTGTATAATAATAGTTGCTTAATTATTCATGTACTCGTATGTACCGATGACGATGTATGTGTATACCGCTTCCGATCGATTCCCCCTCCTCCCCCTCCCCGTCCCCGCCGCGCCGCAGAAATACGCCTAGAACGGGGCAGGGGCAGAACTCTGCCGCGGCAGAGATTTAGGCCGTTTTCCTGCCGCGGTAGAGATTTATCTCTTTTTCCTGCCGCGGCACAGAACCTTTAACACCGGTTAAGAGTGGGGCCTGAGCACTGCGGCAGCCCCACGTGCGCCACCCTTTAACACCGGTTCGTATAAGAACCGGTGTTAAAGGTGGGGGGGGCCTCTAACACCGAACCCTCAACAGCGGTTCTACAACCGCTGTTAGAGGGCCCTCCAAACCGGTGTTAGAGGGGGGGTGCACTAGTGATGCTATACGGACAATAATGTTTTTTTTCGGGAAAATGAATGTAGTCTATGAAGAATTATCCACATATTATGTCTTGTTGCGGACAATCTGATAAAAAAATTAGACAATGGAATAGCACGGCCGAATCAGAACGAAATCTCTAGAGTCCTTCCTGTCAATAACAACACACAGTGGAGAAATTCTTGAATTCGAGAAGCAGTGCAGTTGGGAGCTTGAAATACATTAATGTCTGGTGTTCATTCCATCGAGAACAACACCTAATGGACAAATTTTGAAATCGCAACAGAGTCGTTTGAGTCCACGGCCGGTGGCCTCGAGCGCGGCCGCGTCTATCGCCGCTACCGCCGGCTCGCGTGCTTTCCATCTCCCCTTATTGCCGCTCCGCGCATGAGCACGCATCTGCGGTTGGCGGCCGCCATGCCACCGATGTACAGAACGCCGTCCGTGGCAAAGTAGTAAACTGCCCAGTCTGATGAATAGTAGTCGTTGATCCATTGTAGAGGAAGAACCAATGTTGCTTCTGCGAATAGCCGGATTCAATCGCGTCAAGCTAGTAGGATTCGTCAGATTACCGACGCTGTTATTCACGACCGTGGGCCTGGAAGAACATTTGGGCCGGGCCCGACTTAAGTATCGTAACATGCTGTTTTGATTTCCTCACTATATAAATTATACCAGTCTCCTTTTTAACACTAGTATAACTGTTTTAGGCCTTTAGATGCACTAAAATAGACGATTGTTATTTATTTGAGGATACTGTAAAAGACCTCCGTATATAGTACTCCTACATAGTATATTGAGGTACATACAAAATAAACTCTCTCTCTCTCTCATTTCATCCGATCACATGCACTGGAGATGCTCTCTCTCTCTCATTCCATCCGATCACATGCACTGGAGATGGACATAATATGAGATAAATGTTCTTGGTAACCATCGACTAATTATTAATATACCACCACCAGGCGACTATATATATTCCTTTTATGCTTCGGAGGCACATAAGTTTCAGCAACTCTCATATCATACACCCACGGTTAGAAAAAACAATGGACTAAAATTTGAGAAAATGAAAAGGGAGATTAGCTTGAGAATAGGAGATGTCGGTAAAGGAACTCTTAGTTTGGTGGTCCAGTGTCGTGCTGAACCGTATGTTGCTCTGGTGCAGTACCGTGCCATGCATCTCCGAGACTCTAACCACTAACAAAGCACCAAAGATCATTGTAATGGTCTTCGACCTATTTGATCGCGTTTAGCCGGTGACCAACAGTAGAGAGGAGGTGATGTTATGCTTAGAGGCGTCCTGTGAGAGGATATCATCTGCAACTACATGGACTAGACGTCATGGGAGGCTTATTGCTCTGTAGAGAACAGGAGATCAAGAGCTCAGGTTTTTTTTTCGAAATGGGGATGATCACCCTGGCCTCTGCATCCAAGAGATGCACATAGCTTTTTTATTAGATTATTCTCAAAACCTTACGAGAGATATTACAAAGATCAAACTGAAGCCCACCAAAACAGCCTACAACGAACGACATCTAAAAATCAAAGGTCTCGGCTAGTCGCCCAATGGCGAGCAAGTGGCACTACCGGTCCAGCAGACCCTTCCATGATACATGCTCAAGAAAATCCTCACCGCCACCGTCTTTCGCATACCCATCTTCAGGAGAGATCGAAACAATTACCTTGTGAGGTATGCCGTCAATGTCACCATGACGCCAAACGACACCTCCACCCTGCGCACGTCCAACACGCACTCGCGGTCGACATCGAGACTGCTCGGCACCATGTCACTGAGTCCCGCCATTCGATGCCCCTAGAAAACACCAGGAGATCTGTCGTGCGTAGCACCTACCGAACCAGGCATAACTGAGCATAGCACTTTGTTAGGCATGACTTGACATCTCCACCGGCATCTCCGTTCTAGAAGAAGCCGCTCCACCTCCTACCTCTGACGTCCACCGCAGCTCCACAAATGATGATTCCAAGGGAGAACGCAACACAGCAATGCCACCATCGCCTGATCCGAAGATCTTAGGATTTCCCCCGGAGTAGCACGATTGAGGTTGACACTAGTTGCATGGTGATGCCTTCATCAAGGTAACGACGTGGTAACACCTCCATCGCCCGCCAATGGCTCAGTTTTCAGCGGCACTTAGGTCTCCCCGCCTCGCTGCAAGGACTAGATGACGGATCGCGAGATCCGCCAAAACCAGCCTCAGGCCAACCACCTTCGATGAAGAAGATGCCCGCCGCCACAAAACCCAGGGCCTCCGCCCCGGGCATCCTCATGATCCGTAGTAAAGCCCGAAGATCCTCCAAACGATGACCCGTCTGACGAACGAGGAGGGCAGAGGAGTAGGGCCCGAACTAGGAAAACCTAGCTTGGCCACTGCCACCATCTTCAGATTGGGACGTGATACCTTTACTCACCTTCTTCTGATCAGGACGCGAAGACTGGAGCCGCCGCCGTCGCACCGTGGGGCTTTGACCAACGACGTTGCCGGTGGCGGCAGGGAGGAGAGCATCATTGGACGGGAACTAGTTGAGGAGGAGGGAGACCACCCAGTGCGGCCCAGCGGCGGCCGCACGGGGTCGGGAGGGGGAGGGGATCAAGAACTAATGTGTGTTGTTAAAAGAATAACCTCTCGCCATGCTCAAATTAACTTTGGGTATATTTAGTGAATGAATTGTTTGACACCTCTTTCATCTAGAACCTCTTGGGATCCATGAAATTAATCAATCAAGGGGTCATATATGCAGCTCCTTCTATTCTTCCATCGGGGCGAGAGAAGGCTTACATAATCTTCTTTATTCCTCCTCCTTTCTTTGGAAATGGCATGGTTATGGGCTTTAGGTCACCTCCACCAGCACGATCCAACCCATCTAGACGTGTCCGCAGGGACGAGCGGGACATGTGCGGCCTCTCCAACGCCACTACCCATCTAGACTGACGCATCCTGCTCGACCCATCGGTGCACCAAATTTGTGTGGACGATGTGTCAGGATGCATCGGGCGCGGAGCGGGCGGACCGAGGGCATGTCCTCCCGCGCGTGCTACTGGCCCATCCATCAGCGAGCGCTTAGCACGGCACCAATTAACACACGTAGTGGCACCGATTCAGAGCTGCGGGATGATACATTGCAAATGTATCTATGATTTTTGATGTTCCATGCTTGGTTTTATCTACTTTCTTATGTTTTGTTCCACCTTTGGAGTACTTTTCATATGATTTCTTAGACTAACCTCTTAACAAGAGCCACAGTGCCAGCTGCCTGTTTTCTGCTGTTTTTGGTTCCAGGAAAGTCAGAAAATGAATATTCTGGGAATTAGACGGGACAAAAGCCAAAGTCATTGTTTTACCGGGGGACACCTGGAGCCAGAGTATGAGACGGAGAGGGGTTGGGGCCCGTCCACACCACCTGGCCGCACGGCCAGGCCTGGCCCGCACCAGGGGGTGGTCTGGCCGCCCCAGGCACCCCCTCGGCCTCTCCTTCCACCTATATATTTCCTCTGTTACGAAAACCCTAAGTACCCAATCAAAAATTCCACGAAAGACTCTGTAGCCGCCGTCATGTCCATCCCTAGATCGGGAGGGATCTAAACCTCTTCCCGGCACCCTGCTGGAGAGGGGAATTCACCCTGGAGGCCTTCTTCATCATCATGCAAGCCTCCGGTGTGATGCGTGAGTAGTTCATCTCTGGACTACGGCTCCATGTAGTAGTTAGATGGCTGGTTCTCCTCCTTTGTGCTTTCATGTTTAGATCTTGTGAGCTCCGTTCATGATCAAGATCATCTATTTGTAATTCTGCATGTTGTGTTTGCAGGGATCCGATGGATAATGAGATGTTATTTTAGATTGATTATTGATTCTACCATGTCTTTGTTATTTGTGATCTTGCATGCTTTCCGTTGTTAGTAGCTATCTTGGCCAAGTAGATGCTAGCAACTCCAGGAGTTAGTATTTATGCTCGATAGTGGGTTCATGCCTCTGGTAATCTGGGGAAGTGACAGAAATCTCTAAGGTACTAGATGTGTTGCTGCTACTAGGGAGAAAACAACAATCTTTTGTTCATAGAACAATCGTATTGTTTACATTACACGCAATTCGTAATGCAATTATCCGTTGCTTGCAACTTAATACTGGAGGGGGTTCGGATGATAACCTGAAGGTGGATTATTAGTTATAGATGCAGTTGGATGGCGGTCTATGTATAGTGTTGTAATGCCCAATAAAGTCTCAAAGGAGTCAATATGAGTAGTATATGCGTGTATGCTTTCTCGATGTTTGTTAATTGCCCCGCTCTAATTTGTTCACCCAACCTGTTATCTATCTTAAGGAGAGCCACCTCTAGTGAACTATGGACCTCGGTCCTTTCTTTTACTTTCAATCTACAATCAACTGTTTACTACTTTGTGTTTACTTTCTACAAACTATTAATTTCTTCCATTCGATACGTTTAAACATTTGTTTTCAGCAAAACCGGTGAGATTGACAACCCCATCGCAAGTTGGGGGAAAAGTTCTGTGGTTGTGTTGTGCAGGTCTCCATGTTGCTACTAGCACCGGTAGTGCGCCCTGCCAAGGCTCAGCTAGCAACACCTTTGGGGTGTTTCCTTGCTCCTACTGGATTGATAACCTTGGTTTCGTACTGAGGGAAAACTTGCCGTTGTGCTCATCATACCTTCCTCTTGGGGTTCCCCAACGAGCTCGATATATTTTGGGCCATCAAGCATATTTTCTGGCGCCGTTGCCGGGGAGTCAAGGACATGTTCACAAGGGGAATCCCTCATAACCAATCTCTTTACTTTGTTGTTTTTGCTTTGCTTAGTTTACTTTACTTTTGTTTTGTTTGCTTGTTTCTTTATCAAAAACACTAAAAAATTAGTTTTACAAGTTTGCTTTCTTTATCAAAAACACAAAAAATGACTACTCTTGAAAACACTAAGCTGTGTGACTTCACTAGCACCAACAACAATGATTTTATGAGCACACCTATTGCTCCACCTGTGCATGAAGCTACTTTCTTTGAGATAAAACCTGCTTTACTCAATCTTGTTATGAGAGAAAAAAATTCTGGTATTGGTAATGAAGATGCTGCTGCCCATCTAAATAACTTTGTTGAACTTTGTGAGATGCAAAAGCATAAGGATATAGATGGAGATATTATTAACCTTAAATTGGTTCCTTTCTCTTTGAGAGGAAAAGCTAAAGAATGGTTCAATTCCTTAACTAGGAATAGTATTGATTCTTGGACTAAATGCAAAGATGCTTTCATTGGAAAATATTGGGTCCGCAACATAGAAAACAAAAAAAATCCTACGATAAGAAGTATACGCCAAGATCTATCTACTAGATACAGAGCAACGGGTGGACATACATCCATGGAGAACTTACCCTCGAAGACAACGAGTTTTGTTAACAAGTAGGAACTCGTGGTTGATGTAGTCGTACGCTTGCCGATCTCAAGATTGTGTGGAAGTCCGAGCGCCGCAAATCAGCAACGCATCCATCCTCGCACACACGTTCAAGCTACCGGACAACCTCCACCTCCTCGCTCCAGCGAATCAGCGGAAGCAACAACTCCTTCCAGACGCAAGGCCACCGGGAACATGTATCTGGCTAATCCGAGACCATGGGGGAATATCTAGAGGGGGAGAGAGATCCTTCACGAGGAGGTGTGCTTTGTGAGAGAGGAGAGGGGGGGCTTTTATAGGAGAGGGGGACTCCTCCCCTACCAAGGCCGGCGGCCAAGGAGGGAGCCCCCTCCTCTTCCTCATTCATGTGGTGGAAGCTCCACTCACATCAATTCAAGCTCCACCCAAAGTTCCACTCACATGCATTAAATTTCCACCAAATTTAATGCCACTCTCAATTAATAAAACTCTTTTATTTATTTTATTCAGAATTTTGTTAATTACTTTAATTAACAAACATTCACATAAAACCCCTTGCGAATAATGCAGACATGATTGAGACTCCTCTCAGATCAATAATCAAAAGCGGGACCTAGAGATCCATACTGACTCCTGCACATTCAACGATGACTTCTGTGATCGTGAGAAGCTTTAACGCTAGTAACTTAATCCCTTTGTCTCATGATATAATACATGTCCGAGATTCGATCATCGGTATCCAAATACCTAGTTTGATCTTGTTACCAACATGCACTCTTTCCTCGTTCCCGTGATATAACATTCTAGTGATCACATCACTTGCTTGCAAGCTATCTTAATGTGATATCACCGAGAGGGCCCACAGTATATCTATCCGTCATCGAGATTGAAAAATTCCACTCTTGATCCATGAGCCTCAACATAACACCTTCATAGCACTGAACCCACCTTTATAGTCACCCTGTTACGGTGTGACAGTTGATGTTATCAAGATACTTTTTCAGTGTCAGCAATTAACATGATCTCATGGTCTAAGGACTAAGACTACTTCGTATGATGTTATAGAAATATAAACATAATGACTTGATCATAATGCTATACTTCAGATGAATGTTCATCACATCATTTCACAAATGTTGTGACCTTGTTATTAACAACATCCAATGTCCATGATCAGGAAACCTTGATCATCTTGTTAATCAACAAGCTAGTCTATAAGATAGGCATAACTAGGAACCCTTTTTGTTTATTAAACACACATGTATTGGCGTTTCCTATCAATACAATTATAGCAGGCAGAATAAACATCTATCATATACAAGGAATACATAATAACAACTTTATTATTGCCTCTCAAGGCATATTTCCTTCAGTCTCCCACTTGCACTAGAGACAATAATCTAGTTTACATAGTGATAAGTCTAACACCCATGGAGTCCTGGTGTTGATCATGTTTTTCCCTAGGGAGAAATTTAGTCAACGGATCTGCTACATTCAGGTCCGTGTGTACTTTACAAATCTTTATATCTCCATACTTGACATGCTCGCGGATGGAGTGAAACTGGCGCTTAATATGCTTGGAATTCTTGTGAGACCTTGGTTCCTTGGCGTTGGCTATGGCTCCATTATTGTCACAATATATCACCATTGGGTCCAACGCACTAGGAACCACACCTAGTTCTGTTATGAACTCCTTCATCCAAACCGCTTCCTGTGCCGCTTCTGAAGTAGCAACATATTCCGCCTCCGTCGTTGATCTAGCCACCACAGGTTGTTTGGAGCTCCTCCAACTAACTGTTGCTCCGTTCAAGAGAAATATGTATCCGGATTGAGACTTCGAGTCATCCGGATCGGTGTCAAAGCTAGTATCGACATAACACTTAGCGACTAGCTCCTCTTCACCTCCGTATACAAGAAACATATCCTTAGTTCTTCTCAAGTACTTAAGGATATTCTTGACCGCTATCCAGTGTTCCGAACCTGGATCAAATTGGTACCTACTAGTTAAACTAATAGCATGTGCCACATCCGGTCTTGTACATAGCATGGCGCACATTATAGAGCCTATGGCTGAGGCATAGGGTATATTATCCATTATCTCTCTTTCTTCTGCCATAGCCGGACTTTGAGTCTTACTCAATGTCTTGCCTTGCAACATAGGTAAGAACCCCTTCTTACTTCCGTCCATATTAAACTTCTTTAATATCTTATCAAGGTATGTACTCTGCGATAGCCCAATTAGGCGTCTTGATCTATCTCTATAGATTTTAATGCCTAATATATATGAAGCTTCACCAAGGTCTTTCATCGAAAATTTGCTGTTTAGATAACTTTTAACACTGTTTAAAAGATCTATATCATTTCCAATCAATAATATGTCATCCACATATAATATTAGAAATTCCACATTGCTCCCACTCACTTTCTTGTAAATGCAAGCCTCTCCATAAGTTTGGACATATCCAAACTCTTTGATCACCTCATCAAAGCGGAGATTCCAACTCCGGGATGCTTGCTTCAGTCCATAGATGGATCGCTGAAGCTTGCATACCTTATCAGCATCCTTAGGATCGACAAAACCCTTAGGTTGTATCATATACAACTCTTCTTCAATATTACCATTGAGGAACACAGTTTTGACATCCATCTGCCATATTTCATAATTGAAATATGCAGCAATTGCTAACATAATCCTAACCGACTTTAGCATCGCTACGGGAGAGAATGTCTCATCGTAGTCAACTCCTTGAATTTGTCAAAACCCCTTTTGCGACAAGTCGAGCCTTATAGATGGTCATATTACCATCAGCATCAGTTTTTCTTTTGAAAAACCATTTATTCTCAACGGCCTTTCGATCGTGAGGTAAGTCCACCAAGGTCCAAACCTGGTTTTCGTACATGGATTCCATCTCGGATTTCATGGCTTCTAGCCATTTGTTGGAATAAGGGCTCATCATCGCTTCTTCATACGTCGCAGGGTCATCTATTTCATCAATCATGAAATTCATAATAGGATTACCGTACAGTTCAGGAGCTGCACGTGTCCTGCTTGACCTATGAGGTTCGGCAGTATCCTCTTTCATAGTTTCATGATCATTATCATTAGCTCTCTCTTCATCAGGTGAAATCAACTCCGAAACAACTTCCGGTGCTGCGCCACTCGCCAATTCATGAAGAGAAGGTTCAATAACCTCTTCAAGTTCTACCTTCCGAATATTCACACCTTTCGCGAGAAACTCCTTCTCAAGAAAGCACCTACGCATAGATCAGGCTTTGATACCACTGTTGGGTCCGCAACATGGAAAACAAAAAATTTCCTACGATGAGAACTATACGCCAAGATCTATCTAGTAGATACAGAGCAACGAGTGGACATACATCTATGGAGAACTTACCCTCGAAGACAACGAGTTTTGTTAACGAGTAGGAACTCGTGGTTGATGTAGTCGTACGCTTGCCAATCTCAAGATTGTGTGGAAGTCCGAGCACCGCAAATCAGCAGCGCATCCATCCTTGCACACACGTTCAAGCCACCGGACAACCTCCACCTCCTCGCTCCAGCGAATCAGCGGAAGCAGCAACTCCTTCTAGACGCAAGGCCATCGGGAACATGTATCTCGCTAATCCGAGACCATGGGGGAATATCTAGAGGGGGAGAGAGATCCTTCACGAGGAGGTGTGCTTTGTGAGGGAGGAGAGGGGGGCCTTTTATAGGAGAGGGGACTCCTCCCCTACCATGGCCGGCGGCCAAGGAGGGAGCCCCCTCCTCTTCCTCATTCATGTGGTGGAAGCTCCACTCACATCAATTCAAGCTCCACCCAAAGTTCCACTCACATGCATTAAATTTCCACCAAATTTAATGCCACTCTCAATTAATAAAACTCTTTTATTTATTTTATTCAGAATTTTGTTAATTACTTTAATTAACAAACATTCACATAAAACCCCTTGCAACATTTCAATATCACATGCAAAACCACTTTCTGCAATTTCACCCGAAACAATTTCGGTTTCTATCGAAACAATTCCTGCGCTTTGCAAACCTTTTGTCTGAAACATTTCTGATCCTAAATGGTGTACGGCAACCCTTAAGTGTGTCACCCTATGGTTCGCGAATAATGCAGATATGATTGAGACTCCTCTCAGATCAATAATCAAAAGCGAGACCTGGAGATCCATACTGACTCCTGCACATTCAACGATGACTTATGTGATCGTGAGAACCTTTAACGCTAGTAACTTAATCCCTTTGTCTCATGATATAATACATATCTGAGATTCGATCATCGGTATCCAAATACCTAGTTTGATCTCGTTACCGACATGCACTCTTTTCCCGTTCTCGTGATATAACATTCTAGTCATCACATCACTTGCTTGCAAGCTATCTTAATGTGATATCACCGAGAGGGCCCACAGTATATCTATCCGTCATCAGTATTGATAAATTCAACTTTTGATCTAGGAGCCTCAACATAACACCTTCATAGCACTGAACCCACCTTTATAGTCACCTTGTTACGATGTGACGTTTGATGTTATCAAGATACTTTTCCGGTGTCAGCAATTAACATGATCTCATGGTCTCAGGACTAAGACTACGTCGTATGTGTTATAGCAATATAAACATAATGACTTGATCGTAATGCTATACTTTGGATGAATGTTCATCACATCATTTCACAAATGTTGTGACCTTGTTATTAACAACATCCAATGTCCATGATCAGGAAACCTTGATCATCTTGTTAATCAACAAGCTAGTCTATAAGAGAGGCCTAACTAGGAACCCTTTTTGTTTATTAAACACACATGTATTGACGTTTCCTATCAATACAATTATAGCATGCAGAATAAACATCTATCATATACAAGGAATACATAATAACAACTTTATTATTGCCTCTCAGGGCATATTTCCTTCAGAAAATATTATCCTCCTGCTAAGATTATATCTATGAGAAGTGAAATAATGAAGTTTAAACAATCTGATAATGAACATGTTGCTCAACCTTGGGAAAGAATGAAATCTTTGGTAAATAATTGTCCCACTCATGGACTGCTTGGATGATCATCCAAACTTTTTATGCAGGATTGAACTATTCTTCAAGGAACCTATTGGATTCTGCTGCTGGAGGTACCTTTATGACCATTACTTTAGGTGCTGCAAAAAATCTTCTGAATAATATGATGGTTAACTATTCTGAAGGGCATACTAAGAGAGCTCCACAAAGTAAGAAGGTAAATTTTGTTGAGGAAACCTCCTCCTTGAGTGATAAAATTGATATTATTATGTCTATGCTTGTTAATGGGAAAGCTCATATTATCCAAATCATGTTGCCTTGCCTATTTGGTTGCTCAAGAAGAGCAGGTTGATGTGAACTTTATAAGAAATAACAATTTTAGCAACAATGCCTACAGGAACAATTTTGGTAACAACAATTATAAGCCATATCCTCCCAACAATGGTAATGCTTATGGAAATTCCTATAATAACAATAGGAGAGCCCCCTCAGAACTTGAAGTTATGCTTAAAGACTTTATTAGTAAACAAACTGCTTTCAATAAAACTATTGAGGAAAAACTCTCTAATGCTGAAAGAAATATAGCATCACTAGCTGAAGCTCAATCTTCTTTCAATAAAATGGCTGCTAAACCTGAAACTATTGATAATCCCTTTGCAGCTACTAATGCCATACAAGTGAGAATTAATGAAAATGTTAGACTATTAGCTGAATTGCATGCTAAGTGGGAAAGAGAAGATGAAATTGCTAGAAACATTAGTGTTTCTACTATCACTACCACTAGTGTTGAGGCTAGTAATAACTCTACTACTTTAGATGATAATTATGATTTTGATCTTGATGGTTGCAATATCTCTGAAGTTATTAAGTTCTAACAAAAGCTTGCTAAAAGTCCTAATGCTAGTGCTATGAACATGGCCTTTACAAAACACATTACTGATGCTCTCATAAAGATTAAAGAAGAAAAGATGAAACATAAAGCTTCTATTCCTATAAAACAAGAAGATGGTTGGGAACCCATCATTAATATGAAAGTGAATGATTTTGATTTCAAAGCTTTATGTGATCTTGATAGTAGTGTTTCTATTATGCATAGAAGGATTTATGATATGCTTGATTTGCCACCACTTGAAGATTGTTATTTGAATGTCCCACTTGATGATAATGCTAAAAAGAAACTCATGTGGAGTATTAATGATGTCCTTATTATGGTTAACAATCCTATGTCCCCGTTGATTTCTATGTTTTGGATGTTGAATGCAATGCTTCTTGTCCTATTACTTTGGGAAGACTTTTTCTTAGAACTGTTGGTGCCATTATTGATATGAAAGAAGGCAGCATTAAATATCAACTCCCACTCAAGAAAGGTATAGAACACTTCCCTAAGAAGAGAGAGAAGATTTCTTTTGCCTCTCATATGAAAACAAAATTTGCTCTTCATGCTTCTTCATTTGAGAACACTTGATTCTTTTTCTTGCTTCTTATGCCTAACTTAAAGGCGTTAAAGAAAAGTACTTATCGAGAGATAACCCAAAAGTTTTAGATGAGTCTTAGAAGGTATTACTTCAGTAATAAATGCTCCTTATCCTTTTTATTTTGCTTTTTGTGCAAAGAGTAACCTCTAATGAGAGAGAAGTAATGATTGGGAAAGTTGTTGTCCCGAAACAGATTTCTATGCTTCACCATACAAATTCGTGTAAAATCTCTATACGTTGTTTTAAGGCGTGAATTTTTTTTCTTCTGCCCCAGGTTGTTATCTAACTTTCGTTAGTTCAACACTTTTCGATCTGAGCAACAGAAGATCTTCGAAAAAATTCGTCTTTACCTGCTGGTCTGTTTTGACAGATTTCTGCCATTATTTGCATTTGCTTCTTGTTGGTTCCTTTTTGAGTTCTTTTGGGGAATTGAGATTTTTTAGGGAAGTCCTACAGTATATAGTGTTCTAATGGAAGTTTTATTGGTGTTAGAACTGAACCTAAAGACTTATTATCTTGAGTGCACTAATGTTGGTAATAAAGATTGTGTGAAGTTTTGTATGAAGGAAAAATTTTAGGTGTATGGAAGGAATGAGTAATGAGATGAAGGATGGGCTAAAGCTCAAGCTTGGGGATGCCACGCGTGTCACCCCAAGAAATATCCAAGAAGTAGAAGCGTCAAAGCTTGGGGATGCCCAAGGCATCCCCCTCTTCATCAATAAAAATCCCAGGTTTCTTCCAAACGCTTCATTTTTATTGTTTTATGCACATTTGTGTTGTTCTTGGAGCGTCTTCTTTTTCGTTTTCGTTTTCGTTTTGGTTTTTTGTTTGCTTGTTTTGCTTAGGTTGCTGAATAAATTGGTTGGATCCCCTCTTTCATACATTGGTTTTCAAATAGTTTGGTTTGGATTGGAAAAGAGTAGGAAAGTTCATGCTTAAGTGGTAAAGAGAGCTTGTTTTTGACGGTGGCCTATGCTTTGTCATGCCATGCTTGATATTGTTTTGGCTTTATGCTTAGTGATTTTTGCTGTAGCATGACATGTTATAAACAATTGAGATTGCTTAATGTGCCTTGGATGAATCATGCGTTGTTTTAGCATATTAAAGCATAGTATTGTGGTATTCTCCTTTGATGCTTTATTTGGGTTAACTTGGCGCATGCCCACACCATGTTATGACTACCCAAAGTCACCATAGCCTTTATGATCCTTTAGTTTTCAACTTGTAGTATCACTTTATGCTTTGATAAATGATGGTTTGTCGCTCTGCATGATTATGGCCATTATTGCTCTCTTAGTTTGTCGCTTCCAGTCTTTTGATAGGCTCCGCAACCAAGTACGAGTTCCACTCATGCATCCAACTCCCTAAACCAAGTTATTCCAAAGAGTCCACCATACCTACCTATTAGCATATGCTATTCCAAGTATATTCATGTTTTATCTACCTTCCCAATTAAACTTGTTATGAGAAAACTAGTGATTAAAGCTCTCACGAACTTGATGGCACACTTTACTTTCTTTTCTTGCCCTTAATAAACTTGAACCATTGTGTCGTCTATGTTGTATATGCTTGCACTTATTTGTTGGGGATTAGCAGAACCATGATGTCATGGGGAATGCTTTCAACATTACACGGGTACTTTGTACCTAGTTGATATCATGCTCTTTTTTCTAAGGATATCGTCGGTGTGAAACGAAAGGGGAGCTTGTAAGTCCATGGAGTTATATATATGTGTTAGAGAAACGCCTGGGCCACTGGTCTAATCCATGCTGACATGGTGGAAACCTGCAGCATAACCATAATGAGATGTCTATGAAGCATTCTTCTGATAAAAAAAGAGTCCGATATTGAGAAAAAAGAGAAAAATAAAAAAAAGATTATGAAAAGAGGAAAGAGAGAAAAAAGCACCATATTCCCATGGTAAATAAGAAGATTGCTGAGATGCTTGTTGTCTGCTTGCCTTGTCATTTTGATATGGGGATTCTTCCGTATCATCGGGCAAGGGGTACCCCGTTGGCGGTTCTCTATGATACACATATACTTACGATGACAAGAACTTACCAGTGACTAAACTTGAGTAGCATGAGGAGCGGCCCTCGTATTCAAGGGACATGAGGTTTCTAACTTATACTTCGTCAAGCATATACACCATAGTTTGTTAACTTTAACCTTAATCACTTCAAGATGCTTATGATAGGGGCAATGAGAGCTGAAAGATATTAAGTACCATAATTTTTGGAAGCTCTTTATGAGACTTGAATCCCTACTTCCTTCTATGAAGTTCTTTCTTCCACTTATATATTGAGTCTCCACTTTCTATCTTTATGCACCTACTTTGAGAGCATAGTGGCCATTCTTAGTTCTATGTGCATTGTCCCAAGACTTGTTGATTGATGCATAACTTAGATATTGCTTGTTTTAAACTATTTGTATCTAGTCACTCTTGTAAACTTTGAAGGTGTCCTATGCATTTATGTTTGCTAATCTATGAGGGACAAGCTAAATGCCACTATGCTATGTTTTCTTTATGTGCAACAAACAAACGTCTTGCAAAGCATTGTTATTCATGAATCTTTTGTTTGTGCCTTTTCATGTTGCAACATAGTTTCTTTGTCTTATTGCAAGAACTATGTCTTTCATGTTATGATTGAAGTACTATGATCCCAGCTTGAATGTTTTACAGATACTTTGATCAAGTTTATGATGGTGCATGTCACCTCAAAATTATTCTTTCTTTTTATCACTTACCTAATCAAGGACGAGCAGGAGTTAAGCTCGGGGATGTTGATACATTGCAAATGTATCTACAATTTTTGATGTTCCATGCTTGGTTTTATCTACTTTCTTATGTTTTGTCCACAATTTGGAGTACTTTTCATATGATTTCTTGGACTAACCTATTAACAAGAGCCACAGTCCCAGCTGTCTGTTTTCTGCTGTTTTTGGTTCCAGGAAAGTCAGAAAATGAAATTTCTCGGAATTGGACGGGACAAAAGCCAAAGTCATTATTTTACCGGGGGACACATGGAGCTAGAGTACGAGACGGAGAGGGGCTGGGACTCTGCCACACCACCTGGCCGCGCGGCCAGGCCTGGCCTGTGCCAGGGGGTGGTCTGGCTGCCCCAGGCACCCCCTCGGCCTCTCCTTCCGCCTATATATTGCCTCTGATACGGAAACCCTAAGTACCCGATCAAAAATTCCACGAAAGAGTCTATAGCTGCCGTCATCTCCATCCCTAGATCGGGAGGGATCTGAAGCTATTCCCGGCACCCTGCCGGAGAGGGGAATTCACCCTGGAGGCCTTCTTCATCATCATGCAAGCCTCCAGTGTGATGCGTGAGTAGTTCATCTTTGGACTACGGGTTCATGTAGTAGCTAGATGGCTGGTTCTCCTCCTTTGTGCTTTCATGTTTAGATCTTGTGAGCTCCGTTCATGATCAAGGTCATCTATTTGTAATTCTGCATGTTGTGTTTGCGGGGATCCGGTGGATATTGAGATGCTATTTCAGATTGATTATTGATTCTATCATGTCTTTATTATTTGTGATATTGCATGCTTTCCTTTGTTAGTAGCTATCTTGGCCAAGTAGATGCTAGCAACTCCAAGAGTTAGTATTTATGCTCGATAGTGGGTTCATGCCTCTGGTAATCTGGGGAAGTGACATAAATCTCTAAGGTACTAGATGTGTTGTTGCTACTAGGGAGAAAACAACAATCCTTTGTTCATAGAACAATCGTATTGTTTACATTACACGCAATTCGTAATGCATTTATCCGTTGCTTGCAACTTAATACTGGAGGGGGTTTCGGATGATAACCTGAAGGTGGATTATTAGTCATAGATGCAGTTGGATGGCGGTCTATGTATAATGTTGTAATGCCCAATCAAGTCTCAAAGGAGTCAAGACGAGTAGTATATGCGTGTATGCTTTCTCGATGTTTGTCAATTGCCCCGCTGTAATTTGTTCACCCAACATGTTATCTATCTTAAGGAGAGCCACCTCTAGTGAACTATGGACCCTGGTCCTTTCTTTTACTTTCAATCTACAATCAACTGTTTACTGCTTTGTGTTTACTTTCTGCAAACTATTACTTTCTTCCATTCGATACGTTTAATCCTTTGTTTTCAGCAAAACCGGTGAGATTGACAACCTCATCGCAAGTTGGGGGAAAAGTTTTGTGGTTGTGTTGTGCAGGTCTCCATGTTGCTACTAGCACCGGTAGTGCGCCCTGCCAAGGCTCGGCTAGCAACACCTTTGGGGTGTTTCCTTGCTCCTACTGGATTGATAACCTTGGTTTCGTACTGAGGGAAAACTTGTTGTTGTGCTCATCATACCTTCCTCTTGGGGTTCCCCAACGAGCTCGAAATATTTTGGGCCATCACGGGCGGCAGCCTTCGCCATCAATACCGACGAGACGACATCCTGACTGACGGGATGCCACCTGAGTTCTCGTGTCGGCATTCAAGCAGAAGGCGCGAGAACCTACGCGTTCGCACGGGCAAGGAAACTTAAAGCTGGCCCATGCACCTGACGGTGCCGCACTTCCCATTGCTCGCCATCGTCTATTCAAACCCCCCAACGCTGCCGCTACCTCCAACTATGAAGATGCCGGGCTAGCTGAAGGAGGCCTAGAGCAACCACGAAGCGAGTGGATCCGCATCAAGCCGTCGGTGCTAGAAGGAGGCTCCCGCCTCTTCTGGGATGCCGCCCTTCCTTCGCGGCATCGTGCCGACGTTGCCGCGCCCACGGGACTTCGTCCACCGCCCCGCCATGCGCTAGGTGGAGGAGCCCTGCCGTGACTGTAACCTCCACTATTTCCTCCTAGCAGACTGCGAGCAGCGATGGAGGGAGGAAGCAAGCATCGTCCACCGCGATGTCTCCCTCCCCACAGGCTGGCACCTCGATGGGAGCGGGTCCTGGTGCCGCCCGTGCCCAAGGAGGGAAAAGGGCTCGAGGAGGATCCATCGCCGCATCCGCAAGCTCCCGTAGGCCTTCCGGTACGATCGCGGCTACTAGAGCAAGGACTTCTGGAAAGAGTTCATGGCTTGAGAGCACACGTCGCGGTGAGCGAGCACCTTCTGTGGCGAGTTCCAACTGTGGGAGGTCCACGACGTCCCCGCCTTCCAGCCCGACGACGACGGCACCGTCAACCACTTCGACGGCGAGCTCGGCGACAATGACATCGTCGTCATCAAGTAGGAGGAGGCTGCCGTAGGCGTAGCCGCGCACCTTCCCCGGAGTACCAGGAGCTCCTGGCGTGGGGCTACGACAAGGACGCCTTCTGGAGCGGCTACCAAGAGGTTGTCCAGCTCACCGGCCTGGTGGCGCAGGCTAACGCGCAGCTGCCTCCAGCGTCGCCGCTGTCACGGTGGGCGCCGCCGATCGCGCCGGAGGAGGGGACGAAGGACCCTTATGGTATGGCAGGCTCGCTTTTGTTTGTGCGCTGCTTCATCCGGGTGGATCCGCTGTTGGCCATCATGTGTGTCAGTGGGTCGTGAGCCCGAATCTAAACCTCCTTTGTAGTTGTCAGTCTCCGTTTAATCTATCAGTAGACAATAGTCTCAGTTACATACTTCTATGAGTGTCTTTATGTGTAGCTAACATTGTACTCCTATCTTTTTTATCGAAATGGGGTGAGCCCCAGCCCTCTACATCCAAAGGATGCACACAACCCTTTATTAAAACAAGTAATCGACAGTAGTATTACAAATCACTGATCCGCTTTAGTTGATATGCAAATCAACCATCTTACAAAATATAAAAGCATTACAGAGAAGGATAGACTCAGGCTAGACATTTGTCAATCTACTAGAATGACGGCACGAAGCTTGGCTAAAAAAATCCAAATTAACCAGCACAAGACGGGTGCACCCAGAAATCATGGGTTGCCGCAAATGCTCCAGGAGTAGGAAAGCCCAAAATTGTATCCAATACGCCACCACATGGATAACCTGCAAAAAATATGGAACTCCTGCTTTGTTAAAAATACAATTGTTACGACATTTTCAAATGAACCAGCATAATACCGAAATACCAATATGTATTCTGCCTTTATCCATTTTGGCCACTCCATTCAGCCAATTTTCAAACATATTAGTAATATTGGTGGGGCTGGTAGGTTATAAGTACAGAAAATCATTCGCCATAAAATTTTACCAAAAGGACAACTAAGAAATAAATGTTCTATTGATTCGTCTTCGTCACAAAAGCAACATTTTTGCACCCATTCCAATTGCGCTTAGCCAAATTATCTTTAGTTAATAAAACCTTATTATTGAGGAACCACATAAAAAATTATCTTCAACGGAATTTTAATTTTTCACAGATACCTGGACGGGAACCGGGGATGTTCATTTAAACGGTCCTCATACATAGATTTGACCAAGAAAGTTCCATTCTCAAAAAGTCTCCACACAAAAAGATCCTTGTTGTTAGATAGGGACACAACCATCAGCCTCTCACAAAGATGCAACCATGCATCCCACTTATTTCCTGACAAACTACATCTAAAACTGATGTTTATAGGAAATTGTGATAACACTGAATTGACTAGAACATGTTTTCTATGGACGATGCAATAAAGAGAAGAATGTTGTTGGGCGAGAGGCGTTTCTCCTAACCAAACATCTTACACCCTTTGGTATTTCAAGAAAAGACAACATAAACATAGGCATACTCGTTAGCACTGAATTTATAAGGACAAGTCAGTCTCCATAGGACATAAGCTTTCCTTGCCAACATCCTAACTTAACCTCAAATCTATTTTCAACCGGATCCCATTCAGAGTTTCGCAGTCTCATATGATGTATAGGTACTCCTAAGTACCTAAATGGTAAGGATCCCGTCTCACACCTAAATATCTCCTTATATGTAAGTTCTTGTTCCGCCACTCGCCCGAAACAAAAGATCTCACTTTTGTGAAAATTTATTTTGAGACCGGAAAGCTGTTCGAAATACAAAGAATGAGCTTCATATTTACTGCTTTTTGAAGATCATGCTCCATGAACAAGATAGTATCATCCGCATACTGTAAAATAGGCACTCCCCCTTCGACTAGATGAGGTATTAGTCCAGCTACCTGACCATTTTCTTTTGCTCGAGCAATAAGAATGGCAAGCATATCCGCGATGATATTAAAAAGCATGGAGGATAATGGATCACCTTGTCAAAGACCTTTCTTAGTCTGAAAGTAATGGCCTATGTCATCATTAACACAAATGGCCACACTTCCATCTCCCACGAAATTGTCAATCCATTTTCACCATAATGGGTCGAAGCCTTTCATGCGAAGGACTTGCTATAGAAAAGGCCACTTGACCTTGTCATAAGCCTTTTCAAAATCAATTTTAAATAGCACCCGTCCAACTTTTTCCTAGGAATCTCGTAAATTGTTTCATGTAGTACCACCACCCCTTTGAGGATATGCCACCCGGGCCTAAATGCTGTCTGAGTGGGTCTAACGACTTTGTGAGAAATCACGGAAATACGGTTTGTCGCAACTTTTGTGAAATTTTGAAACTAACATTCAGGAGACAAATAGGTCTATATTGTTGAATTTGAACTGCATTCTCTTTCTTCGGCAACAAGGTAACAACACCAAAGTTAAGTTTGAAGAGAGGTAGATTAGCTGAGTGCAACTGTCCAAACAAAGCCATCAAGTCATGTTTTATTACTTGCCAAAAAGTTTGATAAAATTCTGCCGGAAACCCGTCAGGCCTAGGTACCTTATTATGTTCCATTGAAGAAATAGCCTCAAAAACCTCTTGTTCACTAAACATAGAGGTTAAAATTCCATTTTCTTCGGGTGAAACTTGTGGGATGTCGTTAATCACTTCCTCCATAAGGGAAAAGCTATTGGGAGTCGGCTCCCCAAAAAGCTTCTTATAAAATTCAGAGATATAAGTTTTCAAGTTCTCCTCTCCCACAATGGTCCTCTCATCTTGTTCGAGTTGAAAAATCTTCTTCTTTCTATGCTTTCCATTTGCAATAAGATGGAAATAACTAGTATTGTCACCTCCCTCTTGGATATGCTTAACCTTAGCACGTTGTGCCCATTTAGACTCCTCATCCTGTCTTAATTTAGCCACTTGATCATTCGCAAGCCTTAATTGTTCTCTTTCAGCCTCATTAAGCTGAGTATTTTCATCCTTTATATCTAGTTCATCAATGATAGGAAGAAACCTTTCCTTCTCTTTTTTATATTTTCCACTCTGATTCTTTGCCCACCCACATAGAAATTGGCGTAGGTGTCTAACCTTGTGTTTCCAATGTTCAATCAGTGAGGCACCATGGGTGACCGATGTCCATTCATTAGCAACCATGCTAAAAAAGTCATCATGTCTTAGCCATGAAAGCTCGAAGGAGAATCTCGGATTATTCCCTTTATGAGCCTGAATCCCTGAGTCAATCAATAGAGGAGTATGATCGGATCCCGACCGCGTCAGCGCTTGCACTGTCACGAGAGGGAACTTCTGTTCCCACTCAACAGTGGCCAGTATACGATCAAGCTTCTCATATTGTACTCCTATCTACCAGTCGTTGACAGTGGTTAGTTACAATTACATATCTTTTGATCCATAATAACTGTTTGGAAAACTTGGTGAAATTACCAAGTTGGGTTCGACGGGATACGTTTGAGGAATCTCTTTTAGCTGGTCACTTCCATGTCAAATGTCAATACACTCATCTTAATCGTCCTAGCTAGCTAGCTATAGTGACCTGCAGCGAACAAACGAATTTCTCTTTAATTTGGCTTAAGTTGGAAGTGGGGCAATTGGCAGTTTGGCACGACAAGCATCGTCTTTTCCTAGGTTTGTGCAAGCCACATAGACAGTGACGTACGCGCTATGCATATTCTAATGTTTTTTGAGTCACTTAATTTTCCTTTATTATGCATGCCCTAGATACACAGATAGATCTAGATGTACAGCAATTTCTGTAGAGAAAAGCGTTCCATAATTACCTACTCTGCTGTTAGAGCAACAGATAGTCCATGCACAGATCTACTCATTTGTAGAACATGATTACTAACTAACACAAGGCAGAGGTAATAAGGTACTCTAACAATCATGGTTAGTATGGCTAGTTAGATAGCCACCCTAACACCAACTAGTAATTCCCCACCTGTACATGCACATGATGGTGCACCAGCAACTACTCACAGTTCACGCATGGGACGTACCATAGGTCATCAAGGGTCGTCCCTTCCATGATGTAAATTGGGCCGTGACAAGTGGTGAATTTTAGCACAAGGGTCGATTTTCCCATTCCCTCTCAAGCCTACTCCATTTTTTATCAGAGCACTTAACTTTATTCCGTGCTATGTTATCATAAAAGAGGGGAGAACGAAGAGATGTATGAAATGAGAGTGATCATATTTATAGAATTCCATAGAATAGTTATGGTACCATGTATTGTGGGTGGATTTGCAGAAAGAGCATGTGTCCTGGATAGTAGGACACTAGAACACCCTTGGAAATCGCGTGCCATATTATCATGTTTCATCTATATGTATAGAACATAGTATATTGAGGGGTACACAAAATAAACCATCTCTCTCTCTCTCATTTCATCCAATCACATGTCCTGGAGGGGGACATATTGTGAGATAAATGTTCTTAGCAACCACATGTTGGCTAATTATTTATATACCAACACCAGGCGACTATATATATTCGTTTTATGCTTCAGAGGCAAAGAAGTTTCAACACCTCTCATACACCCACGGTTAGAAAAAAATGCATCAAAATTGAGAAAATGAAAAGGGGGATTAGCTTGAGAATAGGAGATGTCGCTAGGGGAACTATTAGTGTTGTGGTAAATTGGGTGTTGAATAGTATGTTGCTCTAGTGCAACACTATCCATCTTCGACCACTAAGAATGCGGCCGAGATCATGGTAATGTACTCTGACCTATTTGATCGTGTCTAATCGGTGACCAAAACTAGAGAGGAGGTAATGTTATGCTTAGTGGCATCATGTAAGAGGAGATGGAGATGGGTGCCACTGGAGAGAAGCCCATGGCCATGTAGGACTAGACGTCGAGAGGCGCGTATTGCTCCGTAAATCATAGGATTGTATTGCTCATCATTTAGAGCTCATCAGATGGAATATGATGAATGTCCTTCTTACATCCAGTACCCTCTATAGGTTTGTATTTCTCATCATTTAGAGCTCTGATTCGAATAAGATCATTACTTTGTTTAACAGTGAGTCTATTCAGAGATCCTCCTGTGGTTGAATCAATCAATTGTTTAGATTCATCGGCCAGGCCACGATAAAAATAATATATGATTGAAAAATCAGTAAATCCATGATTAGGAACTAAGTTGACAAGTTGAGAGAATCTCCCCCAAGCTTGAGCGAAGCTCTCTCCAATACTTTGGATGAAGATGGATATCTGGCATTTGACCTACATTATCTTATCGAATGAGGTAAAGTTTTGTGTAAATATAGAAGCAGAATCTATCTAGTTTGTTAGCAAGAGATTGTAACCAAGTAAAAGATTTATCTATTAAAGACTAATGAAATAATCTAAGAAGGAGTTTATCATGATCAAATTCCCTTGGTCCGAGGGTCTCACAAAGAATTTGGACTTTTTTAGATGATGTATCGGATTTTTGTCTCCTCGACCTCTACAGGCATCACCTTGTGACATACTGATAAGAGTAACATCAATTTCAAATTCTTTAGTATCTATTTCTTTATAAAGTATAGGTCTCCATATAACATGTAACTAAGGGGCACTGTATTCACAGTAGTGATCTTTGGAGATTTTCAAAAATCTCACGGTGTATTTGATCAGGTATACATGCAATATATTCTAGTAAATAAGTTTTACTAGAGCGTGTAGATCCTTTGTCTGAAACAAATATCATCTACAAGTTCAACACTTACAAATGTCAAGAAATAAACACTCAGCACTTAACGCCCTAGCAATGGTGCCAGAAAATAGGTTGATGCCTGCAAGAGCATAGGTTCGTTCGATGCACTTTTCGCGGATGTATCACTTCCGATTTTATATCGATCCAAACGAAGAGATTATGGAAGTGTTTATTTGCAGTGTATCTGTTGCACACAATGTGTCACAAGTTTTGAGTTAATTGACTGCAAGTGTTGAGGATGGAAAAAGTGATTATGGTTGAGTTTGTAGTGTGAAGTAAACCAGAACTAAATAACATAAAAGGAAGTAAAGTACAAAGTTTCATCAGAGTTCCTGCAGATGACAAGTAAGGCGTGGAGAGATTCAGTTTGTGGTGATAATGAATATGCCAAATCAATAAAACGGGATAACTAAATCATATTTCTTCATATAAATATGCAAGTGGGCAAGCAACCATTATTAGTTAGTACTCCTCTAGGTGGATTTGTATCACTCCCATGACTCTTTTGCGTGTTACCATAGGCCATGGTCACCGCATATTTTATGGTCCTTAGACCGAGTTAAGGCTTTAAGCTTCGTGGTTTCTCGTACTCCTCGAGTTATACTAGTTCTTATTTGATATCAGTCGTGTCACTCGGAGGTCACCGATTCACTAGATTTTTTATCTATGTAGTTCTCTAGATAATGTTACCTAGGACTTTAGATTAGATAACAAGCATTACATAATATATACCTTCATGCTTGCAAAAAATAATAATAACCAGAGTCACAAATAGAAGAAATATAAGATAGGCACATCACATCTCACCCCACACCTAGGGGGATTTACTCAGACATGAGCTAGGAATAACACAATGATGTAGTCATAATGCAAATAGAGTTCATCTCGATATTATCGTAGAAAGCCATAATAAAGGGAAGATTGAATCAAATATTAACCAAAGTATGAATAGAGTTGTGAAACCCTAATATCACAAGTGTGATGATCTTCTTTCATGTACAAGGGGTGTAATGGATGAATGGATGGGCTAGAGGTTGAAGATCTTGAAGAAGATTGAAGGGAGAAGCCTTCTCTCTCACCGGATCTCTTCTTCCTCTCTTTTGGGTTGTGGGGCGGCTATTGTGTTCTCTTTCAGTGTATGCCCTTGAAGAAAGTTGATCTATTTGACAGGACGAAGACGCTGACACATGGTATGGGCGTGTCGTATAGGCGGGTCCCGGCTGTACCGATGATCGTCAAAGCATCTGGCTCATCCTATGACAATCTCCCCAATTAATAACCTGCTTGATATTCTTAATTAAGCTCATAAATGGCTTTATATCCTTTTAAAAGTGGGTTTTTCTATTCTCGTTATATTAGTGTTAGTTGCAAGAAGAAAACCAACGAAAATGGAGAGAAACCAATGTAAAAGTCTCGATAAATTGTTATCAAATGGGAGTTATCGATGTTTCATCCTGATTAAGTAGATATCATTCCATCGTGCCCGATGAAGCAACAACTACATGAACAAGAGTCTTCACTTTATATTAACAAATGGTTCTCCTTCTAAATACTTATTATCAAACTTAGAAAATTTGAAATCAACAATTTCTCTTTTGGTAAGCTTATTTCCCTTAGTGTAACGTCCACACAAAGCCACTGCACAAACGGCCCTAGAACACGCATGACATGCTGACAAGGTGTGTAGCGTCCATCAGAGGGGCACTACTATGTCACAAAAGGGTTGTTTTTGTGAAATATTTTCGGCAAATGATTATTATTTGAATTTTGTAGCCAAAGGTTATTTTCGTTGCTTTTTCCTTTTTTTTCTCACCTTCGTGTCGGCTGATAGCCTCCGGTTAATCTTGCGGTAGTCTCGCTTCCTTCTATGTGTGTCTTTACCTACCTACTAGTAGTGGACAATGGTTAGTTACAATTACCATATGTTATGACTAATAATAATGGGACTATTTGGCAAAGTTGTTGAAAGGCACCAGATTGGGATTGGGGGGGGGGGGGGGGGGGGGGGGGGGTAGTATACTAGTATCATCACATGATCTATCTAGAAAGATGAAATGCACATATCTGGGGAGGCGGCAATTCGGCTCATAGGTGCAAATGCACCATTGTGAGAAAACATATTTTGAAATATCAGAAAAATCGTAAAACAATTCTACATATATATTCAAACATTTTATGTTGGTTCACAAGTTTTTGGGATGAAAGAATATTTTATGTGTTGTGTATAAAAAACCAAAATGTCAGGTGAATAGTCGTATTCCTGTGACACATTTTGTCTTTTTTATACACGGCACATAAAATGTTATTTCAGCCCGAAATCATGTGAACCAACATAAAATATTCTAATGTATATGCGAATTTTATGTTTGAATGATTTGACATTTCAAACATATTTTTTTTTAAAATAGGTGCAATTACACCTACGAGCCGAAGTGAATATCCACATATCAGGGATATATCTACTAGTCATAAGGGTATTAGGCCCTGTTTGAAACACATGAACTCTAAATGTAGGAACAGAAAAATGTAAAAAATGGCATGTCATATAACGTGAATTCTTACAGGAATCAAACCACATGAAACCTTCAAAAGTGTCGTTTGGATATCACACGGGAAAAATACATGAATAGTAAACAAAGAGATGAAAACATAAGGTGAGACCTCATGTTAGTTTTCCTCCAAAATACCTATAAAATAGCCTAATCCATAGGAATTTTGAAAGGTACCATATGAATTTTTCCTATACGAATCAAATCCTCTAAATTCTCTACATTTTTCCTTTGTTTTGGAACGGGTCTTTAATTTTTAAAATTGTGATTTCATATGTGAGCTGAATGTATGCATACATGTGTGTTCTCCCCGTTCTTGCGGTGAATTTACCACCGGAACAAGCCATGACGCTGGGACTGAATTCGAAGGGTTCAGTAATAAAAACATCTAGTTCGATCAAATTACGGAATTTCAGCTCTAAGACTAAGTGTGTGTCAAGTGTGAATTGGCACAAAACGGATGCTTCCAACTCAAAATGCTACTCCCTCATTCTCAATAGATGTCCAAGATTTATTTAAATTTGAATGTATTTATACTAAATAGTATCTTGATTACTAACTAACGCCGGGCAGAGGAACAGATATTGCATGCACGGATCTACTCCTTTTTTAAACATGATTACTAACTAACGCCGGGCAGAGGAAGGCACTGTAACAATCATGGTTAGTATGGCTAGTTAGGGTAGCCACCTTAACACATACTAGTAATTCGCCACCTGTACCTTGACATGATGGTACACCAGAAACTATTCACGCATTCACGTGTGGGACGTATGGTAGATCATCAAGGGTCGTCCCTTCCATGATGTAAATTGGGCCGTGAGAAATGGAGAATTTTAGCACAAGGGTCGATTTTCCTATTGCCTCTCATGCCTACTCCATTTTCTAAACTGTACTCCGTGCTATGTTGACATAAAAGAGGGAAGAAGGAAGACAAGTATGAAATGAGTGTGATCATATTTATAGTATCCCATGGAATTATTATGGTGCCATGCATGGTTGGTGGATTTGTCGAAAGAACATGTGTCCTGAATAGTAGGACAGTAGAACACGAGCACAGATTTGGTGCACATGCGCACTAGTAATCCCTTTTTCTAAAAAAATCTGAAATCACATTTCTCTGTTCTAAAATATTCTAAAAAAAATTTGGGATGTAGCCAGTGATGTATACCAAAACCTGCAAAATATGAATAGGAAATTATATGTATTTTAAGCTACATGAAATTGATAAAATTGTAGATCTGACTATAGTGATTTCAAATCTACAAAAAGAAACCTATTTTTTTATATTTTTTGTGAGATTTTGCACGTTTGTGTGATACATCATTAGCTACATTTAAGATTTTGTTTCAATTTTTTTAAACTTGTAGATATATTTTTATATTGTTTTTAGTACGCAAGGAGCACTAGAGCTCGGGAGGCAAAAGAACATTCCGAGTAGAACACCCTTCGAAATCTCATGCCATTACATAGTATATTGAGGTACACACAAAATAAACTATCTCTCTCCTCATTTCATCCGATCACATGCAATGGAGAGGGACATAATATGAGTTAAATGTTCTTACGAACCACACCTTGACTTATTAATTATATACCACCACCAGGCGACTATATATATTCTTTTTATGCTTCAGATGAACATAAGTTTCAAAATCTCTCATACACCCATGGTAAGAAAAAACATTGCATTATTTTTTGAGAAAATGAAAAGGGAGATTAGCTTGAGAATAGGAGATGTCGGTAAGGGAACTCTGAGTGTGGTGAGAAAGTATTGTGTTGAACAGTATGTTAATGCTCTAGTGAAACACCGTGCCATGTCCGACCACTAAGAACGCAGCCGAGACCATGGTAATGAGGCCTAGCCTATTTGATCATGTCTAGTCAGCAACCAACACTTGAGAGGAGATGATGCTATGCTTAGTGGTGTCCTTTAAGAGGATAGAATATCCATCTCTATGGGTGCCACTAGCGAGAAGCCAGTGGCCATCGAGGACTAGTCATCGAGAGAGGCTTATTGCGCTGTAAAGCAGAGGAGCTCAAGAGTTTATGTACGCTGTTAAAACAATAAACTCTACTCTGTTATAAACGCAACAAGAAGATAACGAAGAATAAAAAGGAAATCGCAGCAAGGAGACACAGATTTAACGTGAAAAAACCATCCAACAAACAGAGGAAAAAACCATGGGCACCAGCTTGTGAAACTTCACTATAACAGAGAGTGTTTACACAATACCGGAGATATCACAGATCCAACTTATCCCAACCTGTAGCTCACAAGAGGTATACTACATAGTGGTGGAAACCTAAGTCTTCAACAATCCAACACCGGCGATGGGCCTCACTCCGCCCTTCAGAAGTTAGCGGCCTTAATGAATTTGTATCATACTTCAACATACTCATGGTCAACTTAACTTTTGGGTCTGATTTAGCGAACGAATTGTTTGACACCTCTTTCTTCTAGAACCTCTTGGGAGCCATGACATTAATTAATCAAGGGTCATATAATTTAGCTCCTTCAATTCTTCGATCGGGGCGAGAGAATGCTTACGCACGTCTTCTTTGCTTCTCCTCCTTTCTTGGGAAATAGCATGGTTATGGACTGGCAGGCTCTCTTTTGTCTGTGTGATCCTTGGTCTGGGTGGATCTGTTGATGGCCATCATGTGTGGCGGTGGACCGTGAGTCCGAATCTAAACCTCCTTCTCAGAGCATCTCCACTCGGGGGGGGGGGGATAAAGGGCTATTGGGGGGGTGTCGGCGCTCGAAATCGCGCTCACCCCCCCCCCCCCCCCCCCCGCCCAAGCTTTATTTTCGCGTCGGCGAGGCCTAGTTTGACATCCGGTGCCCCTAGGACGAACCCAACCCACGGGGGTTAGCGGGGGCACCGGATGGAGCTGAGAACGACACGGGCCAGCCATGGCAGTGAAATAGACGGCTCGTCTCCCGAGTGTCATCCCGTCGCCGGCCACGCGGCGCCGTAATTGCTCGCCAATGCGTTCTCCCGCCATGCCCTTCCACCTCTTCCCGCCTTTTCCACCGTTTTCCGCCTTTTTCTCGCTATATGTATGCGCGGCGGTCATTGCTATTGCAGATCTACACCATGGCCAGACCTCGCACCATCTGCCTCTATATCTAGGAACTTGGCTGGCGGTGTTGCTATCACCAGTAGGGCCGGCGCACAGCCATGCCTGGTCGCCGTGCTCCTCCACCTCTCCCATCGCCCGCAGAAGGGTCAGGACCCAACCAGACCGACTCAGAGGGCTCCGACCCTGAGTGGATCGACTCCGACGACTCCAGCAGAGCCAACACCGATGAGGTGGGTTGGGCCAGTTACGAGCCCGAGGAGCTTCCACAGCCGTCTATACCCCTCGGGCCCGATTACCGGACCACCGGCGAGCCTTACGGCTGGGACATCTTCCTCCACGTTTTCCTGCCAGAGCACTTCCGGCTACAAGAACTCGACGGTGCCTACAAGCGTCTCTTCTATGCGTCGCACAGAGAGCCCGACAATGCTGGCTTGCGTGCCTGCCGTGACCGAGCAAAGGAGGAGGCCGACGTGCAGCTAGCAAGATACAACTCAATGTTCGACCTATGGGGTGTCGCTAGTACATTGCGTGTATATCCTCATACGGTGTGTACAATGGATGAGAGGTTTGAGAGGAGAAGAACCTGGCCGATTCTTCATTGCTTATCTAGGCATTCCTCCGTTTCCATGTCATACAGTAGATGATGAAGAGATGGCCCAACAGACAGGACTTCACAGTGTGGGACTCAGTGTTTTTTGTTTTCCGTCCCATCGTAAACAACAAAGCATTTTCTTGTAGGACGACAGCTCTTTTTGTTCGTTCCATTTGTCGTTTTCCACCATAGACCAGCGTTTGTGGTGAAAGTGTGCGGGCCGGGACGCTAGCTAGCTAGATCAAGCTCAGCTAGCTCGCAACTGCATTCTTTTTTTAAACGAGCTCGCAACTGCTTTTTGGAAAGCAACGTATGATGAGCAAGTGTATGTTTGCTTTGTTTGATCCATCTGGTCACTTGTGCCCGGCCGGGAAGAATCACTGAATCTAATAAAGTGAAACCTACTGTACATCAGTGCCGGCCACAGGAACATATATACGCACGCGCGCATGCAGAGTGTGGCAGTGGTTCTCTGTTCGGTCACTATCTCAATGCAGGAGACAGACCAACCCATCTGTTGAGTTGATAGTTGTGACACATATCCACGAATCTACTATCACCCATGATCTGCTGAAATTGGATCTGGTGTGACTTCTGTTCCATCCACTTGTATCCGCGCGCCGCTCACAGAGACATGGCATCGTCGATATTTAGGAGAGATGCAAAGCCAACAGTTGGGAACAACACCCCATGGACGCCCATCCAAGAAGGTGGAGTGGGCACGCATGAACACCAAGACGGATTAAGGCTGCATCAGCCGGGAAAATGGACAAAAATAACCCCTAAAAAAACAAATTCGCAAAATAAACTCTGGCCGAAAGTATTTTACACGTACTAACCCTTTTTGTAGCGCCCAACAGCTAGGCACTATACTCTGCAGTATAGCGCCTATGGCATCGGCGCTATGTCCCCTGCCAGCGTGGCGGCCGCACCGGGCCGAGTAGCGCCTGGGCGTTGAGCCTACGCCGTGCAGCGCCTAGGCGCTATGCCCCAATGTGTAGCGTCAATGTGAAAGGCGCTACACATTGAGACTTAGCCCCAGCCGCGCGGCCCCCCTCCCCACCCCGACCTAGTCTCTCCCAGCCGCCAGGAAGAACACATGAACAGAAGCGGTTTCTCTCTTCCCTCCCTCTCAAATCCCACCCTAAAAACCTACAGATCTGAAGTATATTGTGGGAGATTTGCTCCCCAATCTCTCCCTCAAGGTATTCTCCTCCGATCCCCTCTTTTTCATCCAAAAAATCTTGCACATTTTAGTCTTATTTGCTTAGAACCCTAGTCTCTAGATGGATTCATGTTTAGGCTGATTTGTTCATGGTTTTTGGTTACTTGGTAGTTGTATGCTAGTTGTATTTGTTGAGGAATGACAGTGTGTTGTTGATTTGATTTGTATATGATGGTTGTATATGGATTTGTATAAATGTTCCAATAATATGCTCCCATATCCTTTGTAGTTACTTGTAGAAACTAAAACAATGGCCACTGATGATGGTTGTATATGGATTTGATATTTGGAATATATTTGTAGGATGGTGTGGCTACTTGATGATTACTATGATACAAAACACCGTGCATATTTGATGGCGGAGAAGCATATGGTAATAAAACCATGTTGGACTTGTTTGTCTTAATTTTTCTATTGATTCAATTGTGTTGGACCCGTAAAGAAGCTTGTATGCATGCAGAAGCTAGGTCCCCTGAAGATTCGGTCTCATGGCGCGTCCTCGAGTGAGATGCTGTACGACAAGCGGTGCACTCCGTACATCCAGCAACTAGGCCTCCTCCCTTTTATCACGCTTGTGACCCGGTCGACACCGAACCTCAACCTGGCTGCCCTCACCGCACTTGTCGACCGGTGGAGGCCAGAGACGCACACTTTCCACCTCCGGACTGGCGAGATCACCCCCACCCTTCCGGATGTTTCCATGATCTTTGGGCTACCTATCGCGGGGAACCCTTTGTGTATGGACACAGATTCTGACGGGTGGCGCAATGAGATGGAGCTACTTATTGGGAGGGCTCCTGTAGAACTTGGAGACAAGAGTAAAGATAGAGTCCCAGCAGGCGTGACATACGCGTGGATTGTGGCGAACTAGGCGCTACACATTGACTTAGCGAATTTTCCAGTGGACGCAACTCGATTTGCTCTCTGTATTGGCTGGGGCAAAAAAACCAAAGTGTAGCGCCTATCAGGTAGGCACTATGCCTCTGAACTGAATTCAGTTCAGTCATTTCTCAGTCTAGAGCACAAGGTATACCAGAATTGTATTACAAGTTTGCAAATATAACAGAATTGAGAACACACTCAAAGTTCATCACATACTCATACATGGTGTTTTGCCCTTAAGGGGCTTTACATTCTCAAAGTTCATTACATACTAAAAGGACATTTCATACTCAAAGTTCATCACATACTCAAAGTTTATATCATACTCATACACCACGAGCCTCCGCCATGGCCTCCGTCTACAAGTCTAGAACACGAGGCCATTTTCCCTTCTTCTTGCGCTCCTCGTCTTCCTCCTGGGAGCGCCACCCCGTTTGACGCTTCCTTTCCCTTTCCACATCACGAGCCTCCTTAGCGATGCGCTTCTCTTCCTCTTCTTGCTTGCGACGCTCGTCCTCACGTTGCTTGCGCCTCACCGCCATCTCCTCGTTACGCACAGCTTCTTGGTATCAACGTCTAACTATTGCACTATCGATCTCCTAGATAGTCTTCGTAGCTTCAGATTGATCGAGGTCTATCCAAGTGTAGTACCTGCATACTGGAGGGGGAGACTACAAGATAATAGAGCATATTATTAATATGATATGGAATAAAGGTTCTTAAATTAAATTGCTTTGTGCATATCGGTGGAGTCTCATACGGGTTGCGGGTACGCACGGGAGAGCGAGCGTAGTTGGCACACATGAAGAACTTTCTTCCCCAAGTATCGGAATTGTAGTCGATGGACTCCTTAACAATGCAATTATCTTCGCACCAACAAATTGGAACCTCCTTTCCATGGGCCTTGGATGTACGATACGCCCTCCATGGCCTTTCCGCTTGATCGGCGCAAGGTGGCCTAGCATTGGACCTCCTCTTCCTCTCCTCTTCTTCCTTCTCCTTTTTCTTCTTCATCTCTTCCTCTTCCCTCTCTTTTTTCCTCTTCCTCTTCCTCTTCCTTCTTCCTCTTCTTCTCTTCCGCTTCATCCTCTTTTTTTCTCAAGTCGCGAGCAAGTTGAACCACCAAATCGAATTCACGAGCAAATGTCTCCTTCCGCTTCCTCTCTTCCTCTTCCTCAACTTCCTTCCTCTTCCTCTCCGCCTTTTCCTCTTTCTCCTTCCTCTCTCTCACCACTACCAAAGCGTCCGCCCACAACTTCGAGTATTCACACCATCCCCATCATTGTTCTTGTTAGCCATACCTATAATAAGGAAAAAGGTAAAAGTTAGTTAAGTAAGCATGAATGTGAACAATAGTGGTTTGAAAAATATAAGTATGAAATCTAGTAAAATAAGCAGAAAAGGTAGTAAAGTAAGCATAAAGGTGTGATCATTATTTCGCCATACCTATGCGCATACGGATTTGGTCCCGCCAAATAACCTATCATACTAGCCGGATTTGGTCCACGCCCTCTTCCTCTACTAAGCCCAAGTGATCGACCTCTTCCTCTACTAAGCCCAAGTGATCGACCACTTTGTTGCCTAGGAGCTTGTTGCCTAGGATCTTGTTGCCTAGGAGCATGTTGGCTACTTCTCCCTTGGCTTGGCTCATGTTGGTTACTTCTCCCTTGGCTTGGCACATGTTGGCTACTTCTCCCTTGGCTTGGCACTTGTTAGCTACTTTGCCCTTAGCTTGGCACATGTTGGCGACTTCTCCCTTGGCTTGGCACTTGTTGGCTACTTTGCCCTTGGCTTGGCACATGTTGGCTACTTCTCCCTTGGCTTGGCACTTGTTGGCTACAAATCGGTTGGCTTGTGCTTGCTTCATTTCCTTTTGCTCTCTTCCTTTGGGTACACTTTCTTGCATTATGCCCTTCAACATTGCACGTTCCACACTCGCTCTCTCACGAGGCTCTTGGAATTGGTCGTTGCATGTTTCTCGACCACCACCACGGCCGCATCCATCCATGTCACTCCTAAAGTGTTTTGTAGTGTGTCTTCCACGTTTAATCACCTTCCATTTCGGATCGGGCCATAGTTGAATTCCATGGTACTCCGGCCATTGTGATTGGTCCAGGTATGGGTGAAATCGAGGGGCCCATGTCTGCTTAGTAGTCTCGATAGAGAACTCAGACTCTCTCACCGTGAGCGGATTATTATAGTCCAAATGTCGTCTGCGAGCCGCGGTTAGCAAGTGCGAGCATGGAAGATGAAGCAACAATGGCCTTCCGCATGTGCACTCACAAGTAGTAAGCGAGACCTTGAACGCACGACCTCCATGTTGGACACCATCAGCCGTGGTTCCTCCCGACTCCGTAACTTGGTATATAAGCTCATCATTATCAAATTCCGTGACAACTTGAGAATCCGCTTTCCTTGACTGAAATTCCATCCAATCGTCAACCTTCGATGGGAACTTGTATATGATTGTTCTTGTAGTCTCCCGCAATCTGTCTATCTATTTCAGCTGAGTATTTGGGGTGACCCAGTATACCACTACATGATGTAGTACACTATAGTCGTTGACATAACACCAATGAAACACCGTTCACTAGTATTACATCCCTCGGAGTGGTACAACAGAAACACAGCAGGTCCAAGACATGACTATAGATTACAACTCGACTCTTTACAAAAGATCTAGAGAACACTCTAGGTTAAAGAGAGAGAAAGAACTTCTTACAAAGAAGAACCAAAAACAATAACTCAGAAATATCTAGTAACTAAGACTAGCATCTAAACTATTTGGCTTGCCATTGCTACTATTGCAATGCTCTACAGAAATAGGTTTTATGGATGGAGAATCTACTCCTATCTAAACCGACACTTTATCTTCACTTCAGTTGATATGTATGTTGACTTCATTGACTTTATTGCCGAACTTGAGTTGTTGATGATGGTTTCTTGAGCAGAAATTGATGTTGACGTCGTCTTCAATGGCTTAGAACCTAGCAAGGGTTAAGAAGGTACGGTTGAGTACGGGCGTACTCAGCAAGTTCACTAAAAAGGAGTGTATGATGCACCATCTCTACAGCCACAGACCATAGGTCGTAGGCAATGCAGGTTTTCGTAAACATTTCTTCAAAGATTGATTTTATTCTGAAAACTATGTCTGACAACCTTCACAGGTTGACCAGAACTTTATGGAGTTCCTTTCCTGCCGCGTTCGTAGCTCCTTCCCGAAACAGGGAGTAACATGTCACAATTCTTACACTCTGCAGAGTTACGTCACTTAACCCAAAAGAGACCTTAGCCTTGTTGCACAACCGGGTAGCTTATTCCTGTCCACAATTCCTTGATGTGGGGCCCAGTCTAAGATCCAAGCCAATACTGCCCTCTCCGCGACCCCATATGTCTGCACGATCCTCCGGGGCTGACTTCACCTCCGTTAAGCCGCCAACTAGGGCAAGCTATAACCATGGGAAGTTCTCGAAGACTCTGTAAGCATCTCTGACTAGCGGTCACCATCAGCTATGGTGAACTCCGACCCAGACATCCTGCACAGACACTAGTGCAAAATAGTCTATTAGTGACAACCTTAAAAGGCCTATTAGTGACTAGTAAGGCGTCTAGTGACAGACGTTTATTTGTGCTTGTCACTGCTTAGGTTTTACTAGTGGCAGGTAATTCTTTTGCCCTGTCATTAGTATGATCTTAGCAGTGACATTCTTTCGTAGTTTGCCTGTCACTGGTAAATATTTTAGGAATAAAAAAATATAAATTTTAGAAATAAAAAAAATATATTCCATTTGCACATCAATGACAAAATATGTCACATCACTCGTAGATAACAAAAGATGATTATAAGTACTACAAAGTGGAATTAACATAGACAACACAATATCCAAGTAGCACAATATCTAAAACAAGTTTTCTAGAAGATAGTTTCAGATATGGTCGATGCTTCCTGCAAGAAAAGATGCAATTAAGTGAGCACTGGACAATAAAAAATAATGGTGGGCCAGCAAACAAGACCAAGATGAAATCAAGTGTACAAATATCACATGCGTATCCATCATGATTCAAGAATTGATCTTGAGCAGGACATAAAACACTAGAACAATCTAGAATTCTGCTTCAATGTGCAATAAATACAACTATTTGTTTCAATGCTTAGCATAGTAACTTGCATATCATTAATTTATTTCCAACCATCTCTAACAAGCAGAAGCTAAGTAGCAGTAGTGCATGACATCCTTGCTAAGGGAAGCATCAAAATTATGTTGTTGGATTGCAAACATTTGGTCCCAATCATCGTCCAACTGTTCCAGGTGTTTTGCATAGAAACGCCTGCCTCCAAACTATGCATTTTACACAAGACTCCTCATTCTTTCTCGCTACTAGTAAGTGTGACCTAATGCATGTCTTCATTTTGAAACACATCCATATTGTACTATAGATACGTCTATAGTATAGCTGATCAACATGCAAAAAAGAAAAATTCAAAAGGAACATGTTTCGAGGATAGTTGCTTACGTTGGAATGATCTCCGCCCTCCCAAATATGAACTTCCTTATTTCCGCATTCCACGTAGGATATGTTGTACTCCAGCCGAGAAACTCACATCAATCAAGGAAGTACTCTAGAACATAAATGCATGTTCGTTCCTCGAAGATCAAAGGAGCTATTATTAGTATTTATCTTCCGAAGTCAATGAAAATTGAGATGTAAGTAACAAGTTCTTCTTCTGTATGGACAGCTCATAGTTATCAATAGCTCATGTGACAGCCTCCTACAGCTGCTGGTTCAGACTACAATAACTCTAGTTAACTTTAAATTGGGTATACCAGTACATGCATATTCATAGAAACACAAATACTAAACTAAACTACAGAAATACAAATATGTGGTTACTAATTTTTCTATAGAAAATGGTTGTAGTCCATGCTCTCTACTGAAATGTGATACGGAATCACTTTATACAGTGATTCATAGAGTAATCTTATGTTTAGTTGAGTTGGCACACATCCATATCCTGTGTCTGCACTGCATCTTCTACACTCATTATAGGCAATCCAAGGTTTATGCCAGAATCTGTATTACATTACCATAATTATAGACGAGCAGGAACTGATGGAAATCGCAATGACAGATGTGAGAGCAAATTAAAGTTCCTAAAACTACTGCTATTTTTCACGTTACATCCTCAACTAAACTACTGAAATGTGATAAGTATTGCAACTTTTCAAACTAAAGAGCAGTGATCAACTTTTCTATCTAAAGATCGGTGGGGTAGAGAATATTCATATGCTCCAATTATATGCATTGTGCTCCTCCGTAAATAAAGTGTATGCCTTGCTACTATCTTCCTCTAGACAAGATCATATTTGAACCTTTAGTGACGTGAAAAGTTGACATAAAGCTTAAATAATGGAACTTCATTTGTTTACAAGTTTTCAAACCTGGGGTCATAGAAATGCAGACAATTATACCCAACATACCTCAATATAACTATTTACTTATTTGACTAAAACTCTGGTAGAAATTAAGTAAAACTTCTATAGTTCAGATTAGAATAAGAACAAATAAATATAACTTGCTGAACGCTCACTATAGATTAGAATAAGAAGAGATAAATACGACAGTCTGAATGTAACATACCAGGTTGGATGACCCTTTTGTCAGACCCTTTCCAAACTGAAATCACAACCAAATAATTTATGGCATAGATATCTGGGAGCGAACACAATTTTCTTCACTGATTTGTGCCATTTTGGACCTGAAACAATCGAATTGTGTCTCAAAAAGCTGATATGACGTGCCCAGATTTTCAATCCACCATAACAAAACAAAAATGGAACTTACTAAACAGAATGGATGCACGAAGGCAGTACAGTATAGTCAAAGACATAAGATTGATTCCTACCCGGCTGACAGATCAAAACAAAGACGGGAGTCGTATCAGACAGAATGGATCTCAAGAAGCATCTAGAAATGAATTAGCGAGGGTTACCGCTAAAACTGATGTTTCCAAGGATATGTAAATGTCTGACTACATCCCTAGTTTACTATATTTCACACCTTCTAGACCTGTGGATTTAAATTAAGATTCAATCAGCAGAAAGCAAACAATTGTTGATTTTCACAAGATAGCACGAATGCAAATACACGATATCTTGACAAAGTGTTGCATTACCTCTTCGTATAGGGGACCAAAAGAATAGATCCGTCGCTGACTACAGGGTGTTGTTGACAAACGGCAGATGCAGTGGGCTGCGGATCCGTCACGGATTGTAGGGCGGTGGATTCATCACGGCTTGAAGGTTGGTGGAGTCACCGCGGGCGCTGGAGTTGAGGAGGAGTGGCGGCTTGAAGGGCGGGCGCGCAGGGTGGAGGCTTGTTCAGCTCGGTTAGGGCGGCGGCGTGGTGGTTTCGAGGAAGACGAGAACATGGGTAATTAGTTTCTTCACGTTTATTCCAAGCGATTTAGTTCCTCTTTTTTTAACAGGGAAGGACGCGGGATAAACAAGGAAAGTCCCCTATATTTTTAAAATAGTACTAGTTCAAGATTCATAAGAATATACTTGCACGAGCATTCAAAAAATGTGCCTGGTTCGAAAAACAATTCCGGGTTTTTTATTATTCAAGTTAGTTCAAAAATAGTTCATGTGTTCAAAAAACATGTATTGGTCACCCACAAAGAAAAGCACTTATTGGTTAAAGAAAATACTTTCACGGGATTTAGAAAATGTTCACTGGTTAAAAATATCTTTCACAAGATTAAAAAATTGTACAATCATTCCAAAAAATGTTCACTTAAAGCGTCATATAGGAGCGCCAAAAAAATATTGTGTGGGAACCACTAACAGGCCATTAGACATATCAGTCACTATTTTTTCCTTTTAGCTAGCATCCATGAAAAATATTAGTGACTGACACATTTTAAGGTTGTCACTATTCATAGAGTTACCAGTGACAAGCATTTATAGATGTCTGTCACTGAGTAATTTTTCTATTCAGTCGGCCTCCACAAAAAGTATTAGTGACAGTTACTTTTATAAGCCCGTCACTAGTGTTTTGTACTAGTGACATGCTTATCCTTGCATGTCGCTAGTATTACTTACTAGTGACAAGCATAATTTTTCCCATCACTAACCACTTGGAGGCTATAAGCTTTTCTGCAGTAGTGAGATAATCTAGACACCTAACTCGAGGGGAACTAAGGGGTCCCACCCATGTGCTGGATTCTCTGAAACTCCACGAGAAATCAACAGCCTCACGATAAGGTAATCTTGCCTCCATATGAAAGGGAGAAGATACAGCTAACTTTCCCGTCCCATTCCAAGTCTCATGGCGCTAGAATCACTCGCAACATTGGTTGTTAAGTCCTAGATATTATGTTCCTTTAAAACTGGAACTGTATTAGTAGATTATTACCATCTGGTAAATAATCCTTAATCATATTATTATGAAAATATTGTTTTCTGACCTTTTGAAATGCAGGTGATAACATAGTTGAGTTACAAGCATAGAAAATAATCAAAGGACATGAGCAAGTTGTGAACTTGCCTTTTGTGATTGCAAGATTATGCACTCACGGTCTTCAAGACAATAGAAGATCCAAATTCTGTAAATAGCATCATTGGTCCAGTAAGGACTAATGTTTAAAGAAGCAATATGCAGCGATGCATAAGTAATGTAATGCAATTGAGAAACGCGAATCCCCGGAATAGTCGTATCTAATCTAGGGTTTGGAGTTTGTGTTGATATCTTTAAAATGTGTTCCAGTTTTATACCAGTTTCACACTTGTGCTTCTTGTTAAAGTTTGTGAGAGTGTGTGAGACGATATGTAAATACAACAAGTAATATTCAATACTAAAGAATTCAAATGGGTTACGGTATCTAAAATATTACTTAAACAAGATTAAGAATCAAGTAGAGCTTTTAAAGCAGTGTTCAAGATTTACTTTTAATGTTGCTTAAAAGAATAACTTTTGAGGAAAACATTACTTGACAAAGTAAAAAGTATGCAAACTTAAAGTGTCTTCTTAATAGCTAAGATTATTAAAAAGGAAGACATCACTACATTAAATAACCATAGCATAAGTGGATTGGATTTTGGTGATGAACAATATACTATTTTAGTTGATTTCATAATTGATAAAATCTTTTTAGGAAATGAAAATATCTTTAATTTGAGATTATAGTTTTAGTAGATACATTTTTTAAATGGTTTGACCTTTTTAACTTCACTTAAACATTAATTGACTTATTATTACATCTGTGGACTTTAAACAAATAATACTAAAGACAATAGTAAAGGTTTATATATTTTTAAAGAATTAAAATAAAAGAAAAGGGTTAAAATAAGATTTAGTAGACCTTTACCTTTGATTTTACTTCAAAAGTAAGATTTGGCATTTTTAATTTCTAGAATTTACTTTTGTGATCATTTTGGTATATTATAATTATTTTTGTGATTTTTAAATAATAAGATATGAGTTTTATAAGTTTTATCACTTTATAAATAAAAAATATTTGTTAAGTGATAAAAAATAATTTAAACAAGTTTGTAAATGTAGATTTTGTTTTTATAAGAATTTTAGTATATTATTTCTATTTTTCTTATTTACTAATATTAAAATATGAATTTTTAAAGTATTATTGTAAAATCTTTATAAAATAATAATTATTTAAATAGTTAACACAATAATATTAGTTAATAAAGTTTAATTTATAGATTTTATTTTTCTTAACATTTTGATATGTAATATGTATTTTTCTGAATTATAAAACAAAAGATATAGAATTAACAAGATTTAATCTTTATATTAAATTTCTGGAATTATATTTATATTTAAACTTATTTGTTTTATCTAATTACTTAAACAGATAATACTTTTTACACTACTCTAAACCTAGCCATAGACACTGACTAATGGGCCTGTGGCCACGTCATCTACCACGCGGAACAAAAGACTTTTTACACCTAACTAATTCTACCCCAGAGTCGCAGACAGGTGGGCCATTGGCCATGTCGGTGTCTACTCGAGCAAAGACTGGTCAACAGCACTGAGGTGGCCGGGCTGTGACGCAAGCATGACGTCAGTTTGCCGGCCACCACCAGATGGTCGACGGCGACGGCGTATGCAAGCGCGCGGGGGGCTGTGAAGGGGGCGTTGGAACGAGGAGACTGAGGCGAATCTAATGGTACTAGCTACGCTCGCTTTTGGTCACCGGAACCTCGTCGGCGATGAGCTCCCGTGGCGGTGCGGTCGGGTTCCCCACGGAGAGATGACTACGATGAGCGAGCGGCAAATCAGCGAGCACCACACGAACAGGAAACTCACCGGGAACGCGATGATGCGGTCGGTGAAGCAAAGTGCAGCCAGAATCACCGATGACTGACAGCGGAGCGATGCTTCAATTGGCTCGATTGCGGGTTCTTCGGCGTCCGTGAACTGGCTAGGAAGAACAAGAAGGATACGGCGTGCACGGGAGTGCCCTCCGTTGGACTTAGGGTGGTCGGAGACGGCGAGAACAACGAGCTCCGGCGAGGTTGTTCTCTGCTCCTTGCCGCACATAGAGGAAGAGAGGGAGGAAATGAAGATGAGGATAGTCGGGAGGCGTCTCGGTGTCAATCTTATCCCCCCAGGCGTCGGTGGCACGAATCTAGACGAGGCCTACATCACGGCGTGGCGGCACACAGCGGAGCTCCGGCCAGCGAGCAGTGTGTGTGCGTCGCGATGACGACGATGATTATTTTGCACAAAACCCCCTGGCCAAAACTCGAGCTCAACCCGTGGTCCTTCTCGGGTCCCACATGATAGTGAGAGAGTGAGAGGTAGATGGGCTGGTACTGGGCCTTTGCAAAGCGTGCAGATTTTTACTGCTATTGCTCGCGAGCGACACTTAGTAGATGGGCTACGGCCCAAGCTGGTCTGCTGGCTTGGCCAGGTATTTTTTTGTTTCTGTTTTCTTTTTCTATTTTCTGTTTTGATTTCAGGTTTGTATTTTTTTACAAAACCAATTCAAATATGAATTTCCATAAGGACTCAAATATCCAGAAATTTATAAGACATGGATATTATGATAAAGATTAATTATAACCAGTTTCTCTACATTTCTTGTGGTGTATACAAAATATACTATTATATGCAAGGTTCTTTTATTCAATAAGGTAAATATAATTTAGGTTTCATGGTCATCTATATTTTGTGATTTGCCCAATCCAATTCTACTTGGTTTGTAGAGTTTAGAATTACTACAAAACACTTTTAGTTAAGTGATGATGAATCCATAATAATCATTGGTAGAGAGATAATAAGGTTTATTCAAATATAGGTATATGGGTTTTGAGACAATAAAGCTAACCAAAGCTTTCATCTATAAACATTCATCTCATTCTCTAATTACCTTTTGGGAAGTTTCACTTGTTCAAAAGATGTTATCCAATGGTTACTTAGTATAGGAAATGGTTTCCCTACCCATTTGATTTCAGGGTTTTGAATAATGAAGTTGACATGATCTTACTTAAGGCTTCTAAAGAATCCTTACCTTAATTCCTCATTAAGGATATCTTGAGATAAGTAATTTCTTTCCTAAATATACTCTATTTATATCTCTTATCTTATTCACACAGATCACATCTTCATGAGCAAGACAATCATCTGACTCCACCATATTCGTCATCGTATGATGACATGGTCATGCCACTTCAACATTACTCCATTCTTACTCCTAGTATATAAATCCTCTTAATTAACTACCATTAATGCACCTATCAATGTAGCTACTGCTAACTCCATCTATTAACTTACTTAACTTCATCTTGCAACTACTTCCAAGGTTTGCAAGACTACAATTATTACTATACATACAAAGGATAGCAATCCTTTGAAATAGGTATAGTACTACTCCCCTAATACTAGCTGTCCTTATAGTAACTTGGTTAATCTACTATGCCTCCAACTACTTCATACAACTCATCAAACACTTCATCACACTCTAGCTTGACTTATAATGATCAAGCTAGATGATTCAGCTTACTAGGACTTGCCTAACTTGGTAGACTCACAAGTCTTCTTCAACACCTAGTCATCTATTCCCAAGTGACTTGAGAATAGTGACCACCATCATTTGAGCAAATAAAGCTTAGGCTTCTAATTGTTTGATCAAGATCTATTACTCAACTAAATAGTAAACTTGTATTAGTCTCTCTATAAACCTATCTTGTTAAGCAAGCTTATTCTAAGTCTATATCCACTTGTCCTAACAAGATTGTTATCTAATGTACTAATATTACTAGCTTTCTCATAGCTCCTCAATTACTATCTCAACCCTTGAGTTTAGGTACCGCTTCTAGTTAACCCATGAGTGAGTTAACTCCTCCAACATCAAATGGTTTGATCTTCACTAAGGATCACATTCCATTGATGATGGTACACTCTATCATAACTAGTTCCTTCTTCTTATGAATCTACTTAAGGTATTTGGAAGGTTAATATAACAGGTCACAGGCTATGAGTTAATAAGTTCTAGGTCAAGACTTAATCACTCAATATTGATGATCAATTGATACTAGGACTTGGTTAAATAGGAATGTCACCTATTATCATGACACTAAGGGTATGTAATGGATGGTCTTGGCTTGACTTCCATTCCTACTATATTTGTAATAAGAGTCAATGTTTATGAACTACCATGATACCCATGGTAGGAGTAACTATGGCAAACAAGTGTTTCCAAATTTAGTTATAGGGTTTCTTTTACTTAAGTTATATACTTACTTTGCTATGAAAGGTTTGTGGTAGATAATACCTTGATGTTCTCTTTAGAAGATTAAGTATTCATCCTTGAGTTGTGGTATGGAATACCATGTAATGATCTCTAGAAGATCTAGTACTCCTTATTAAGTAGTGTGTGGTGACTTAGTTTTTTTACATTGGATCTACCCTTAGATCAAATTATATTACCCTAAGAAAAGGTTTGATCAAAGGTCATATTGAAACTTATCGCAGTCAACTTGATGATCTACTTCAGTTCCACCAAGTTAAGAGAAGCTTCAAACACTTTGACAAGTTTTATTTAAAAGCGTGAAAATTATCCGGATTTTCTATGCATGAATCCAATGCACACACCTATGTTCAGCTTATTTCTATGCTCTAATGATGGGGTGTTACAGACTCTCCCCCTTAAAATAAACTTTGTCCCCGAAGTTCGTACTCTCTTACATTTCAGAACAAGGAATTGACTTGTATTGATCACACCATTTCCTAAAATCCATCATGATCACAATTGGGGATAATTGTGGTATCCCGTATCTAGACCTTTTTCCTTGAATTCTCTTCATTCGTAGTAACTTACAACTGTCGCTTCCAATATGTAGCATAACTCCTTCTACTACAACCCCTAGGGTTACGTCTTCAAAGTTCTACTTAGGATTGGTTTGGGACACATTTAGTCCATTCCAATCAGGCTTTCCTACTGCTTTACACTGGATTATTATAGTAGGCTCTCCTCCTTAAGGAAAACTTAATAGCCGTTTCCCTTTTATAGCTAATCCACTAAGGTTAAGAAGTTATATCTACCTGGGTAAAGCAGTTATATCTACCTAGGTCATTCATCCGGACAAACTCTAGAGAGTACTCTTATACAGAGGTTTTCTTATAACCTTATGAGAATAAGGCTTAATCTCACCATAACTTTGTACTTCTTCAACCTTTAGTCGGAAAGTTAGACAACCACACTTCAGTGTTTATTGTTTACTCTCCCCCTTGGGATTTCCTAATGGTCTCTAAACTTCATGTATAATACCCATCAACTCGATAGTAAGGATATTGGTCTTTTTCTACCTTATACTTTATCTCTATAAGGCTTCACGAAAGAATTAGCGGCGCACCCACATAGTTGTGGATCTCTGTAATGAATCTTCCGACACTATTTTTCTTACTTCTAACCTTTTGGACACTTTCGCTTTAGTAAGGCCGATCTCGTGAAGCGTCTCGAAAGACGATCTGTAATTGTGCACTTCCTGAGGTCTAACTTAACTTAGGACAAGTTTTATACTCTTTAGATTACACGAATATAACTTACTTCACTACACCGTTAGGATACTAGCTATGGATACCGGCTGATACCAGCTGCGGATACCAACTACGGATACTAGCTGCGGATCCTCCTAGGTGTACGAATTACCCTACGGGTTTTGACTTCTTACTAGCATCCTCTCTGAGTTTGTCAGAGCTTGAATACCAGCTACGGTTTCCAAACTTCTTCTTTGCACTATATCATGATATTTCCATGAACCTGGTACAACTACTTCATTAGCTTCTTAGCAACATCACCTATCTTAAGTGAATTTAAATTCATTCCTTCATGTTGCTCCACACCTTTTGTGCACTAATAATCCTTCTTATTGCCAACTAATAATAAGTTTGGGATTGATCCATCCTTGAAAATAGTGTTAATACTCCTTATATTCCGCTTTACTCTTCATGCAAGTCTTCATCTTGATCTTCGGAACTCGTCACTCCCTTACACGAATTCCCTTATATATCTAGGTCCATCACATCAAGTAGTAACTTGATGATGCAACATGCATTTGCACATCAAGTCAAAATTCATGCACATATCTAGTCAATCAAGAAGATGCAATAAAAACCAAAAATCCAAATGTGGTACATATAACACACATCATTCTAAGCCCGGAATCTAATAGTTGAGTATAGTACCTCTAGAATTCAGGCTTAGCTGTGTAGTATATGACACCTCCTATTATAGGTTTACACCATGATACTTACAACTTAAGGGTTAAACTACTCTTTGTCTCAATATTTACCCAAATTGCTCAATTGCAACCGGATAATTTGAGCAAAGTGGTCTCACTTTGGTTTTGACTAACCATTTACCTTTCTTTCGGAACTACTAAAGACTGCCAATTTTTCGATTCTATCGTAAACTATCCTCACATGATCTCTCAAAACTATTAACAAAATTGTAGTTACTACATTAATCCCAAAAATTATTGTAATATTATGACACCTATGACTTCTATCATAGACCTTCATTGTTCTTTACTTACTGTAACTACAAGATTATTTACTATGTACTTGTCCTAATTACAGACTTATCATGGTCTCGGAGCTATTCTCACCACGAACTTGTTAAGATTTACCTAGTCATCATGATTAAAGGCCAACGGTGAGCACTTTGGACTCGCACCCTTCGATCCCGCGACGCCGTGCAGGAGGATGCGCTCCTGGAAGAATGTGGTCATGCATGGCGAGTCTGCGGAGACAGATGTGTTGTATCAGTGCGTCTGCGACATCGAGAGTAGCATGGGCAAAGAGGAAGGCGGTTGCGCCCTCATTCGCACTTGGCTGCGCCGTCGTGTCCAGCCCCTGCAAGCCAGAGTCCACCCCATGTTTCAATGGGCTAGCGCTGATGACGCCACTCGCGTGTCTGCCGATGGCATGTCCGCGAGTAAGGTGAATAAGAGGGTTCGACTGGTCACCAAGTACACCATCAAGGATGTACTTCCTAGTGAGCCAGTTGTTCCTCCCTCTGATGCTTCGAACCCTCCTCCTGAGGTATAGTTGCGCTACGCAGTAGCTAAAATTGGTGATTGCTTCTCTATTGTTTACTTGCTGTTTGCTGAATTTGTTGTCTGTGTGCAGAATTGGGCGGTGTCACCTTGTATGCCCCTCTTCCTGAGGGGATTATTCCTCGTGAAGATTTGGAGGAGGACGAGTCAGAGTCAACTGTCCCTTCTGATGTGGAGGAGGAAGCCCCCGAGTCCGATAGTCCGGATACTCGCAAGCGTTCGCGCAGCGAGGATTCCGATTTGTCGTCTCCTTCGACTCCGGAAGGTACAGGCGTTGGTGCGGAGTCGCCAATTCCTGTCGTTCCTGTGAGTGCTGTGGCACCATCTTCTCGCAAGAAGATGTGATTGCCCAAGGAGTCTTCGTCGGAGTCGGTGGAGGCCACATTTGATTTTGACAAGTTTGACTAGTAAGTTTTTTAGTTACTTGTTCCTCTCTGTTTTGTCCTTGATGTCTCGTCTCTGGGGTACCCTTTCTTGATACGGTTTTTGTCTTGCAGTCAAGAGGCGTCGTCATCTTCTGGTGACATCCAATTTTTGAAGGAATCAGGAGTCACGACCTCAAGGGCCAAGAAAGAGGTCGAGCGCGCTCCTTCCCCTCCATTGGCGGCCCACTCCGGGCACAACTCTTCCAGTTCTCCTCATGCAGGGGAGCATCGAATGGTTGCCCGGATGATGGTACAGCAAACATCTTCGGAGTCATTAGAGGACCATGTAAGTGTAGTTTTTTCTCCTTTTTAGTGTTGCAGTCGATGTTATTTATTTCCTCTGCTGATTACTTGTTGTGTGATAGCCCCTTGTGAAGGAAGCCACGCACCTGGCAGAGCAAGTGCTTGCGATTGACTGCCAGCATGTGATGCTGGACACGCGTCAACGCGTGGTTGAAAGTGAGTGTTCTACACTTCTTTTTCTTTGTCTTCTCCTTTTTGATATAGTCGACTGATAGTCAACTTTTGTTTGTCGTGTAGCTGAACATAATGCCCTATTGCGTGACGCCGCCATCTTGGAGAAGACACTTGCCGCGGCTGTGAAGGGTCGCGACGAGGCAATCGTGGCTCGCGACGAGGCAATCGCGGCTCGTGACAAGGATCTGCGTGCCTCCTTCGCGGCCAGGGAGAAGTTGTTCGAAGAACAACTGTTCTCAATTGCCAAGGCCCTCTCAGGTACTTTTCTTGTGTGTATTGTTACCCTTCTCTGCTTCGAATGCTTTTTCCGGTGGCGCTGATGTCTTGGTCCATTAGTGAATTTATGTACAGGTGCTGGCGATTTGAGCTTCAACCTGCAGGCCCTTCGTCGTGATGACGCTCTGGCGGGTGCATTGTCAGTAGTCGAAGACCGCAGCACCGCCGTGCAGGACACGCGCTTCGAGGCTAAAAGCGTGCTTAGTCGTCTTCGCGAGGAGGTGATGCCCAAGGCGGAGCTGATCGAGAATATTGACGAGCTGGTGGAGTCACTCGCGGGAGGTGTGCCTTTCAGCTTCAAGAACTCACTCCGTGCGGCCGGCGCATCCATGTCGCTTGCCATGGTGCAGGCCCACGGAGTCGAGATCGATCCTGCCGTGGTGTCGAAGGCGATGCATATTAGCGCGGACGGCCAGCAGGTAGTCTTCGCTCCCTTCGTGACTGCCTGTGGCAAATATGGGCATCATCTGATAAATACTGTTGCGAAGTACTCTAAGGAGCTCCAACGTGCGAAGAAGGTAGCGAAAGCTTCGGCATCAAGGGCCGGCGGAAAGTCAGTGGCATCTGACACTGCCACGGACTTGATGAAGCCCCCAAAGCCGTTGAAGTCGAAGAAGCCGACTGCTCCTTAGTTAACTTTGTAATAGTTAATTAGCTTATGTCCTTTTGTTTAGGAACATGCTAGCTGGCGAGTGTATCTGCTGATACTATTGCTAGTCTTGAATGCATCTGGTCCTTTTCTCTTTGTGTTGATTTGGTCGTCTTATTTGCTTCTATCTTGACTTGTGGTAGGGTACATCAAGTGATCCTTTGAGGGAAACCCAGGACTCGCCAACTCTTGATGATACCGTGGCACCGCCGCGCTCCAGGGTAGATGAGCTGTCCTTGCTTTCGCGACTGCGTGACCGCATGAAGCAGCTGGAGCGTGAGTTGCCCGTGCTCCGTGGTAATGCGGATGTATGGAAGTCGAAGGCGGAAAAGGTCGCCGCTCGAGAGCAGTATCTGCTTGGCGAGGTGACGCGGCTAGGCGACCAATTCAAATGTTAGTTTGCTTGTTCTCATATTTTCCTTGTAGTTACTCGCAGTGGTACGTTGTACTCATGCTGTTGTTGTTGCTTCGTGTAGTTGTCAGCGCACATCATCCGTAGGATGAGAAGGATAGAATTGCCATTCGTATGCATGATCTAACCCAGGAGCAGCTTCAAGAGAGTGGATACTTCTGGGTAGATCAGGATCGTGCGATTGCGCTAGTAACCCTTCAGGATCGTGCATCGCGAGTGCTGCACTTTCTAAAGAAATCGCAGTCATGTTTGAAGAATATTTATCGGACGATGTTTCCGCTAGATGTTACTCCATCAAGCCTGCTTACGCTCCTTGCCAAGTTTCACGATTTGTCCTCGGTTCGCGAGCTTGTGAGGCAACAGTTGGTGGCTGGTGCCAAGGCTGCTCTCTCGCTGGTGCGGCTGCACAGGCCTGACGTAGATGTTGCGGCAATCGCGTCTGGGTCGCCTGCACCCCCAGCAGGTTCTTCTTGGAATATGGTGTCACACTACCAGGCGGTTGATCACCCAGCAGAAGAGATCGTCGATATCTTTGAGGAACAAACCAACATTCCATTGCTGAAGTGGTAGTTTTAATTTGTATACTGCACATAAGTGTACTCCTGTTGTAAAGTTCGTATAGATGTTGTATATAATTTGTATAGAGAGCTTTGTTAGCATGAAGTGCGTTGCACTATGCAAGTCATTTTCGCTAGCCTGGTCATACTTTTATCGCAGTCCCTTGTCAACATGTCAGGTGCGTTGCAGCTGGGTTGATGTTGTGATAAGGGTTTCGATTGATGTACCAGCTACTCAGGATATCGCGTTTTGGTTCGAAGAACATATGTGTAAAGGGTGGCGCAGCCCCTGAGTAGATAATTGGAAAAGTAAAGGAGAACACAGAGTTTTGGGGCACTTAGCTTTATTCATTCGAAGAACAGTACGAGGTACAATGTGCGGCTAAGTAGCCTTGGCTGAGTAGCCTTATTTGCAATGTAAAAGTAAAAATGACTAGGGATAGAAGCGTCGCAGTTGTGCGACGTTCCAGGGGTTGGAGTATGCGACTCCTGTCTCTAAATATTGAAGGCGATATGCGCCACCTGGGATTACTTCTGTAAGAACGTACGGTCCTTCCCGGGGGACTCGATCTTGAGATGCCCCTGCTGCTTCAGTCGCAGGACTAGGTCACCTTCGACGAAGGATCTGTGGCGAAGCCTCCTACTATGGTAGTTGCGCAGGTTCTGCTGGTAGATCGTGGATCTTTCCGCGGTGATTTCCCTTGCCTCGTCAAGGAGGTCGACTGAGTCTTCGAGTGCGAGGGATGACTCTTGTTCGCTGTAAGCGACCACGCGTGGCGCCTTGTACCGTACCTCGGCGGGTAGCACTGCTTCGGCTTCGTGCACCATAAAGAATGGCGTGTAGCCCGTGGCGCTGTTTGGAGTTGTACGTAGGCTCCAGAGTACGGATTGCAGCTCATCCGGCCAACAACATGTGGCTTGTTCGAGTGGCCGCAGGAGTCGCTTCTTGATGCCGCCGCAGATGAGCCCGTTTGCTTTTTCCACCTGACCGTTGGTCTGTGGGTGCACGACTGAGGCATAGCTGATGTTGATTCCTAGGTTCTCGCAGAATTCTTGGAACTCCTTGGATGTGAAGTTCGTCCCGTTGTTGGTGATGATGATGTGCGGCACTCCGAAGCGGTAGATGATGGACTCGAAGAACTTGACTGCGCTGTGCCCTGATTGGTTGGTCACTGGCATGGCCTCAATCCACTTGGTGAATTTGTCGACTGCGACTAAGAGGTAGACGTAACCTCCTCGTGAGGACCTTGGAAGTTTTCCAACCATGTCGAGCCCCCATTGTGCAAAGGGCCAGGCCAATGGGATTGGTCGTAGCTCTGCGCCTGGTGCATGTGGCTTGTCCGCGAATCGCTGGCAAGCATTGCATTTTTGGACGATGTCTTTGGCGTCATGCATGGCCGTAGGCCAGTAGAATCCAGCTCGTAGAACTTTGGCAACGAGGGCGCGACTGCCGGCGTGGTGCCCGCAGGTCCCTTCATGGATGTCAAGGAGAACTGCTTTTCCATCGGCCATGGAGACGCATCGTTGGAGTACTCCTGTGATGCTGCGTTTATACAGTTCGCCGTTGATAACAGCGAATGCCTTGGATCGCCGAGCGATGTGCCGTGCATCTGTCGGATTGTCCGGTAGCCTCTTGCTGAGGAGGTACGTGATGTACGGCTGCGTCCAGGATTGTTCAATCATCATGACGCTCATTGGTCCCTCGAGTCCGGTGTCCAGCTCCAATTCATCGAGTGCCATTGGCTCATTGGGTGGCGTAGCCCCCAAGTCTGTTGCCGCGCTTGTTTTCTTCTCTGCGGCCTTTGGCTTGATGGAGCGTTCACAGACGCTCGAGAAATACCCCAGGTGGTATGGGCGTGCAGGTAGAGCCTATGTTGGCGAGTGCATCTGCCTCTTCGTTTCTTTCGCGACCTACGTGCCGCAGCTCGCAAGTCTCCCTCGAGTGTGTCGTCGAGGTCGCGGTACGCGATCATGTTGTCATTCAGTGCGTCACACTCATGCATCGTTTGGTTGACGACCAACTTGGAGTCGCCGTATATGATGAGCCTCTTAGCGCCGCAGGCTTTTGCCATCCTCATCCCGTGCAACAGGGCCTCGTATTCAGCCTCGTTGTTAGAGGTTGTGAACTGCATTCGCAGGATATACTTCAGCTTGTCCCCTTGAGGTGATGTTAGTATGACACCTGCGCCAGCTCCGTCTTTCTGCTTGGACCCATCAAAGTGCATTGTCCAGAGGTAGGACATATCTGGCTTGTCCGGGAGCTGGTTCTCCATCCAGTGCACGAGGAAGTCAGGGAGAACTTGCGATTTGATTGCGTCGCACTTTTTGTATGTGATGTCTCGTGGAGACAATTCTATTCCCCAAAGCGCGACTCGCCCTATGGCGTCGGGGTTATTGAGGATATGCCCCAACGGGGCGTCATTGACCACCACGATTGGGTGTTCCTGGAAGTAATGGCGTAGTCGTCGTGCAGTCATGAAGACGCCGTACACCAGCTTCTAGTAGTGCGGGTACCGCCGTTTTGTTGGTGTGAGGACCTCGCTGAGGTAGTATACTGGGCGTTGTACGCCGTGGACCTTGTTTTGCTCAGCTCGCTCGACGACGAGCACTATGCTGACCACCTGGTTGGTGGCGGAGATATACAACAACAGTGGTTCCCTTTCTCGTGGGGTCACCAGCACTAGCGAAGTGGATAGTAGGCGCTTGAGGTCGTCGAATGCTTCTTGCACTTAAGTGGTCTACTCGAATTTTTCAGTTTTGCGAAGGAGCTAGTAGAAGGGCAGCGCCTTTTCGCCCATTCGACTGATGAATCGACTAAGGGCCGCGATTCGTCTAGCCAGCTACTGGACGCCCCTTATGTTTTTCGGCTTCTCCATGGCCAGTATGGCTTTTATCTTCTACGGGTTCGCCTCGATTCCCCTTGCGGAGATGAGATATCCGAGTAGCTGCCCAGATGGTACGCCGAAGGCGCATTTGTCCGGATTGAGCTTGATCCGATAGCGGTCAAGGTTGGCGAAGGTTTCGCGCAAATCATCGATTAGAGAGGCTTCCTCCTTGGTCTTGATTACTATGTCGTCGACATAGACTTGAATGTTGTGACCCAGTTGTTCCTTAAGGCAAGCCTGCATGCACCGCTGGTAGGTGGCTCCCGCGTTCTTTAGCCCAAAGGGCATTGTGTTGTAGTAGAATACACCAAAGGGCGTCGTAAACGCTGTTTTCTCTTGATCTTCCTCCTTCATTCGAATTTGATTATAGCCTGAGTAGGCGTCGAGGAAGCAGAGGCGCTCGCATCCCGTGGTGGAGTCGATGATCTGGTTGATCCGTGGCAACGGGAAGTGATCCTTTGGGCAGTGCTTGTTTAGAGAGGTGAAGTCCACGCACATCCATAGGATATCCGTGTCCTTTTTTGGTACCAGCACCGTGTTGGCGAGCCAGGTGCTTTCCTTGATCTCGCGTATGAACTTGGCTTCGAGGAGTCTGTTGATCTCCATCCCAACTACCTACGCTCGTGGCTCAGACAATCGCCGAATTTTTTGCTTGACTCGCCTTGCGTCGGGGTTGACGTTGAGTGCGTGCACGACGAATTCCCTGGGAACTCCTGGCATGTCCGCAGGACACCAGGCGAAAATTTCCCAGTGCTCACGGAGGAATTCGACGAGCGCGAGTTCCTATGCGGGGCTCAAGTTGTTGGCGATGAGGGCCGTTTTGGCGGGATCTGATGGGTGGACCTGCACTTTCTTTGTATGCACAGATGAGTCGAAAGATAGATCAGGTGAGCTTGGCTTGCTCAGGGGAGGCAGACTGTTGTCTATCGTCTCCTTCAGTCTCGCGAGTTCCTCCTGCATGCCGAAGGACTGGGAGATTCTGTTGAATTCCCTGTTGCCACTGTCAGATCGCTCGAAGCTCCCGTTGATCGTGAGGACACCGTTGGGACCTGGCATTTTCATCTGCAGGTAGGCGTAGTGGGGCACTGCCTTGAACCTAGCGAACGCGACGCGCCCGAGGATGCAGTGGTACTGTGAGGGCCAGTCCACGACCTCAAAGTCGATGCGCTCGCGCCGGAAGTTCTTCGGCGTGCCGAAGATGACGTCGAGGTTTATTTTGCCCAGGGGGTATACGCCTTTCCCTGGGACGATGTCGTGGAACGTTGTGTCCGAGGCCTCCAGGCAAGTTAGAGGGATCCTCATTGCTCGCAAGGTACTCGTGAATATAAGGTTGATGCCGCTTCCGCCATCCATGAAGACGCGGCTCATATCGAAGCCTCCGATTTGTGCCTCGAGTACGAGGGGGCAATGGCCTGGGCGGGGTATCTGAGGCGGATGGTCGCGTTTGTCGAAGGTGATGCATGACTCACTTCCACTGAGGTACTCGGTCGTGGAGGGTGGCGAGCGCGTGGCCAAGTTGAGTTGGCGAGTGATGGCCTTCTGCACCGTATTGGAGGGGTGTCCCTTTTGGATCATCATGGTGCCCATGGCCCGTGGGTACGGTTCGCCTGCATGGTGCTGGTCCAGTGCAGCTGCGTTCGGGGGTGGCCCTGGTGGTGGTGGCGGTGCGCCGTGTGCTACGGCGCCTGGAGCGGCTCCGTAGCCTCTTTCGACTACATTGCGGTTCATCCGCACTAATCCCTCGTGTAGCTTGAGGAACTCGCGGCAGTCCTTGAGGAGGTGGTTGGACTTTCTCTTGCTGTCATGCTTGTCGATGTAGAAGTGTACCGTGCATGGCCCGGACAGTTTGTCCTCGATGGAGTACGCGGGTGCCTCATCGCGAGTGCGGCGTTGCCATACTTGTGTGGTTTTCCCGGAGTCGCGGTATCCGCCGCTACAGTATCCGTTGTTGCGGTTATCGTCGCGTATATCGGTGTAGCCAGCCGCGACCATGTTGTCGTCGTCGCGGTCATCGTAGATGCGCATGCGGTGCTTGCTTCGGCGGTCGCGTCTGCGTTCGAGTTCCGCCTCCTCGTCAGAGTGAGCACGATTCTTCACCGAATCTTCTCCATCAGGTGGTCGATGGTCTGGGGCTTGGAGCGGCCCAGCTCCTCCCTGAGTTCTAGGCGGCGGACGCCACCGTTGAATGCGTCAATCACGCGGTCTTCCGAGATGTTCTTTGCGGAGTTCTTGATGATGGACCACCTTTGGATGTAGGAGCGTAGCGATTCACCAGATCTTTATTGGCAGCATCTCAGCTCTTCGATTGATGCGGGTCGCTTGTATGTGCCCTTAAAGTTGCGCACGAAGCTATAAACCAGCTCATCCCAACTGCGAATGGATCCGCGTGGGAGGTTGTTGAGCCATGCTCGGGCGGCGCCCTGCAGCTGTAGCTGCAGGCATTGCATGGCAGTGCTTCGACTGCCTCCGTGGAGTCTGACGGAGGAGATGTGGTCCTCCAGCCAGATGTTGCGGTCCTGTAGGCCGTCAAACTTCGGGTTCTCCGAAGGGAGTTTAAACCCCTTAGGCACTCGCTTCTGCCTAATGGATCTGCTGAAGCATCTGGCGCCGCAGAGCTCCACATCTTCTTCTTCCGTGTCAGTTGACCGAGCCCGTCGTGCCCTTGATTTGTCGATCTTGTGCTGCGTGAGGTCGTCGCGCGCATCATAGTCACGGTCGTGGCGCCATGAGCGGCGGTGTCGAGACAGGCCGTGACTATCATCGCTGGACGAGGGCGAGGAATAGCACTTTGCTAGCGCCTTGCCCTTCTTCGGCTCTAGGTTGGCTCCTTTTCGAGGGCGGCCTTGATTAATCCCAAGCCCGCGATCGTGATTAGTGCATGGCGGTTCAGGGATCTCCAGCTGGCGGCTTTTTGTTAAGGAGGTACATGGTGGCCGCTGTTACCGCAGCCTGTAGCATCTTGGGGACCCCGTTGCCTCGTGTATCGACTATCATAGAGCCGAAGTCGAGGACTTTCGCGGCTTCTATGCGCTCTTGCTCGGTGATATGGGCCATCCGAGATTGCCTTTTCTTGTCGAGGTATTCGTTGCCTCTTGAGGAGGATCCTCCGTAGGAGGAGAGCCCAGCACGACGAAGGCTTGACTCGTCTGCTGCCTTTTTGCGCGCCTCGAGTTGCGCGATTATAGATGTCTTGAGATAAGGAATTTCTTTCCTAAATATACCAGTGACAAGCATTTATAGATGTCTGTCACTGAGTAATTTTCTATTCAGTCGGCCTCCACAAAAAGTATTAGTGACAGTTACTTTTATAAGCCCGTCACTAGCGTTTTGTACTAGTGACATGCTTATCCTTGGATGTCGCTAGTATTACTTACTAGTGACAAGCATAATTTTTCCCATCACTAACCACTTGGAGGCTATAAGCTTTTCTGCAGTAGTGAGATAATCTAGACACCTAACTCGAGGGGAACTAAGGGGTCCCACCCATGTGCTGGATTCTCTGAAACTCCACGAGAAATCAACAGCCTCACGATAAGGTAATCTTGCCTCCATATGAAATGGAGAAGATACAGCTAACTTTCCCGTCCCATTCCAAGTCTCATGGCGCTAGAATCACTGGCAACATTGGTTGTTAAGTCCTAGATATTATGTTCCTTTAAAACTGGAACTGTATTAGTAGATTATTACCATCTGGTAAATAATCCTTAATCATATTATTATGAAAATATTGTTTTCTGACCTTTTGAAATGCAGGTGATAACATAGTTGAGTTACAAGCATAGAAAATAATCAAAGGACATGAGCAAGTTGTGAACTTGCCTTTTGTGATTGCAAGATTATGCACTCACGGTCTTCAAGACAATAGAAGATCCAAATTCTGTAAATAGCATCATTGGTCCAGTAAGGACTAATGTTTAAAGAAGCAAGATGCAGCGATGCATAAGTAATGTAATGCAATTGAGAAACGCGAATCCCCGGAATAGTCGTATCTAATCTAGGGTTTGGAGTTTGTGTTGATATCTTTAAAATGTGTTCCACTTTTATACCAGTTTCACACTTGTGCTTCTTGTTAAGGTTTGTGAGAGTGTGTGAGACGATATGTAAATACAACAAGTAATATTCAATACTAAAGAATTCAAATGGGTTACGGTATCTAAAATATTACTTAAATAAGATTAAGAATCAAGTAGAGCTTTTAAAGCAGTGTTCAAGATTTACTTTTAATGTTGCTTAAAAGAATAACTTTTAAGGAAAACATTACTTTACAAAGTAAAAAGTATGCAAACTTAAAGTTAACACTTTAAGGTTTTCTTAATAGCTAAGATTATTAAAAGGAAGACATCACTACATTAAATAACCATAGCATAAGTGGATTGGATTTTGGTGATGAACAATATACTATTTTAGTTGATTTCATAATTGATAAAATCTTTTTAGGAAATGAAAATATCTTTAATTTGAGATTATAGTTTTAGTAGATACATTTTTTAAATGGTTTGACCTATTTTAACTTCACTTAAACATTAATTGACTTATTATTACATCTGTGGACTTTAAACAAATAATAGTAAAGACAATAGTAAAGGTTTATATATTTTTAAAGAATTAAAATAAAAGAAAAGGGTTAAAATAAGATTTAGTAGACCTTTACCTTTGATTTTACTTCAAAAGTAAGATTTGGCATTTTTAATTTATAGAATTTACTTTTGTGATCATTTTGGTATATTATAATTATTTTTGTGATTTTTAAATAATAAGATATGAGTTTTATAAGTTTTATCACTTTATAAATAAAAAATATATGTTAAGTGATAGAAAAATAATTTAAACAAGTTTGTAAATGTAGATTTTGTTTTTATAAGAATTTTAGTATACTATTTATATTTTTCTTATTTACTAATATTAAAATATGAATTTTTAAAGTATTATTATTTGTAAAATCTTTATAAAATAATAATTATTTAAATAGTTAACACAATAATATTAGTTAATAAAGTTTAATTTATAGATTTTATTTTTCTTAACATTTTGATATGTAATATGTATTTTTTTGAATTATAAAACAAAAGATATAGAATTAACAAGATTTAATCTTTATATTAAATTTCTGGAATTATATTTATATTTAAACTTATTTGTTTTATCTAATTACTTAAACAGATAATACTTTTTACACTACTCTAAACCTAGCCATAGACACTGACTAATGGGCCTGTGGCCACGTCATCTACCACGCGGAACAAAAGACTTTTTCACCTAACTAATTCTACCCCAGAGTCGCAGACAGGTGGGCCATTGGCCATGTCGGTGTCTAATCGAGCAAAGACTGGTCAACAGCACTGAGGTGGCCAGGCTGTGACGCAAGCATGACGCAAGCATGACGTCAGTTTGCCGGCCACCACCAGATGGTCGACGGCGACGGCGTATGCAAGCGCGCGGGGGGCTGTGGAGGGGGCGTTGGAACGAGGAGACTGAGGCGAATCTAATGGTACTAGCTACGCTCGCTTTTGGTCACCGGAACCTCGTCGGCGATGAGCTCCCGTGGCGGTGCGGTCGGGTTCCCCACGGAGAGATGACTACGATGAGCGAGCGGCGAATCAGCGAGCACCACACGAACAAGAAACTCACCGGGAACGCGATGATGCGGTCGGTGAAGCAAAGTGCAGCCAGAATCGCCGATGACTGACAGCAGAGAAATGCTTCAATTGGCTCGACTGTGGGTTCTTCGGCGTCCGTGAACTGGCTAGGAAGAACAAGAAGGATACGGCGTGCACGGGAGTGCCCATCGTTGGACTTAGGGTGGTCGGAGACGGCGAGAACAACGAGCTCCGGCGAGGTTCTTCTCTGCTCCTCGCCGCACATAGAGGAAGAGAGGGAGGAAATGAAGATGAGGATGGACGGGAGGCGTCTCGGTGTCAATCTTATCCCCCCAGGCGTCGGTGGCACGAATCTAGACAAGGCCTACATCACGGCGTGGCGGCGCACGGCGGAGCTCCGGCCAGCGAGCTGTGTGTGTGCGTCGCGATGATGACGATGATTATTTTGCACAAAACCCCCTGGCCAAAACTCGAGCTCAACCCGTGGTCCTTCTCGGGTCCCACATGATAGTGAGAGAGTGAGAGGTAGATGGGCTGGTACTGGGCCTTTGCAAAGCGTGCAGATTTTTACTGCTATTGCTCGCGAGCGACACTTAGTAGATGGGCTACGGCCCAAGCTGGTCTGCTGGCTTGGCCAGGTATTTTTTGTTTCTGTTTTCATTTTCTATATTCTGTTTTGATCTCAGGTTTGTATTTTTTTACAAAACCAATTCAAATATGAATTTCCATAAGGACTCAAATATCCAGAAATTTATAAGACATGGATATTATGATAAAGATTAATTATAACCAGTTTCTCTACATTTCTTGTGGTGTATACAAAATATATTATTATATGCAAGGTTCTTTTATTCAATAAGGTAAATATAATTTAGGTTTCATGGTCATCTATATTTGGTGATTTGCCCAATCCAATTCTACTTGGTTTGTAGAGTTTAGAATTACTACAAAACACTTTTAGTTAAGTGATGATGAATCCATAATAATCATTGGTAGAGAGATAATAAGGTTTATTCAAATATAGGTATATGGCTTTTGAGACAATAAAGCTAACCAAAGCTTTCATCTATAAACATTCATCTCATTCTCTAATTACCTTTTGGGAAGTTTCACTTGTTCAAAAGATGTTATCCAATGGTTACTTAGTATAGGAAATGGTTTCCCTACCCATTTGATTCCAGGGTTTTGAATAATGTAGTAGACATGATCTTGGTTAAGGCTTCTAAAGAATCCTTACCTTAATACCTAACTAAGGATATCTTGAGATAAGGAATTTCTTTCCTAAATATACTCTATATATATATCTCTTATCTTATTCACAAAGATCACATCTTCATGAAAAAGACAATCATCTGACTCCACCATATTCATCATCATATGATGACATGGTCATGCCACTTCAACATTACTCCATTCTTACTCCTAGTATATAACTCCTCTTAATTAACTACCATTAATGCACCTATCAATGTAGCTACTCCTAACTCCATCTAATAACTTACTTAACTTCATCTTGCAACTACTTCCAAGGTTTGCAAGACTGCAATTCTTACTATACATACAAAGGATAGCAATCCTTTGAAATAGGTATAGTACTACTCCCCTAATACTAGCTGTCCTTATAGTAACTTGGTTAAGCTACTATGCCTCCAACTACTGCATACAACTCATCAAACACTTCATCACACTCTATCTTGACTTATAATGATCAAGCTAGATGATTCAGCTTGCTAGGACTTGCCTAACTTGGTAGACTCACAAGTCTTCTTCAACACCTAGTCATCTATTCCCAAGTGACTTGAGAATAGTGACCACCATCATTTGAGCAAATAAAGCTTAGGCTTCTAATTGTTTGATCAAGACCTATTACTCAACTAAATAGTAAACTTGTATTAGTCTCTCTATAAACCTATCTTCTTAAGCAAGCTTATTCTAATTCTATATCTACTTGTCCTAACAAGATTGTTATCTAATGTACTAATATTACTAGCTTTCTCATAGCTCCTCAATTACTAGCTCAACCCTTGAGTTTAGGTACCGCTTCTAGTTAACCCATGAGTGAGTTAACTCCTCCAACATCAAATGGTTTGATCTTCACTAAGGATCACATTCCATTGATGATGGTACACTCTATCATAACTAGTTCCTTCTTCTTATTAATCTACTTAAGGTATTTGGAAGGTTAATATAACAGGTCACAGGCTATGAGTCAATAAGTTCTAGGTCAAGACTTGATCACTCAATATTGATGATCAATTGATACTAGGACTTGGTTAAATAGGAATGTCACCTATTATCATGACACTAAGGGTATGTAATGGATGGTCTTGGCTTGACTTCCATTCCTACTCTATTTGTAATACGAGTCAATGTTTATGAACTACCATGATACCCATGGTAGGAGTAACTATGGCAAACAAGTGTTTCCAAATTTAGTTATAGGGTTTCTTTTACTTAAGTTATATACTTACTTTGCTATTCAAGGTTTGTGGTAGATAATACCTTGATATCCTCTTTAGAAGATTAAGTATTCATCCTTGAATTGCGGTATGGAATACCATGTAATGATCTCTAGAAGATCTAGTACTCCTTATTAAGTAGTGTGTGGTGACTTAGTTTTATTACATTTGATCTACCCTTAGATCAAATTATATTACCCAAAGATAAGGTTTGAGCAAAGGTCATATTGATACTTATTGCAGTCAACTTGATGATCTACTTCAGTTCCACCAAGTTCAGAGAAGCTTCAAACACTTTGACAAGTTTTATTTAAAAGCGTGAAAATTATCCGGATTTTCTATGCATGAATGCAATGCACACACCTATGTTCAGCCTATTTCTAAGCTCTAATGTTGGGGTGTTACAGACTCTCCCCCTTAAAATAAACTTCATCCCCGAAGTTCGTACTCTCTTACATTTCAGAACAAGGAATTGACTTGTATTGATCACACCATTTCCTCAAATCCATCATGATCACAATTGGGGATAATTGTGATATCCCGTATCTAGACCTTTTTCCTTGAATTCTCTTCATTCTTAGTAACTTACAATTGTCGCTTCCAATATGTAGCATAACTCCTTCTACTACTACCCCTTGGGTTACGTCTTCAAAATTCTACTTAGGATTGGTTTGGGACACATTTAGTCCATTCCAATCAGGCTTTCCTACTGCTTTACACTTGATTATTATAGTAGGCTCTCCTCCTTCTTAAGTAAAAATTAATAGCTGTTTCCCTTTTATAGCTAATCCACTAAGGTTAAGAAGTTATATCTACCTGGGTAAAGCAGTTATATCTAGCTGGGTCATTCATCCGGACATACTCTAGAGAGTACTCTTATACAGAGGTTTTCTTATAACCTTATGAGAATAAGGCTTAATCTCACCATAACTTTGTACTTCTTCAACCTTTAGTTAGAAAGTTAGACAACCACACTTTAGTGTTTATTGTTTACTCTCCCCCTTGGGATTTCCTAATGGTCTCTAAACTTCATGTATAATACCCATCAACTCGATAGTAAGGATATTGGTCTTTGTCTAGCTTATACTTTATCTCTATAAGGCTTCACGAAAGAATTTGCGGTGCACCCACACAGTTGTGGATCTCCGTAATGAATCTTCCGACGCTATTTTTCTTACTTCTAACCTTTTGGACACTTTCGCTTTTGTAAGCCCGATCTCGTGAAGCGTCTCGAAAGACGATCTATAATTGTGCACTTCCTGAGGTCTAACTTAACTTAGGCCAAGTTTTATACTCTTTAGATTACACGAATATAACTTACTTCACTACACCGTTAGGATACCAGCTACGGATACCAGCTGATACCAGCTGCGGATACCAACTACGGATACTAGCTGCGGATCCTCCTAGGTGTACGAATTACCCTATGGGTTTTGACTTCTTACTAGCATCCTCTCTAAGTTTGTCAAAGCTTGAATACCAGCTACGGTTTCCAAACTTCTTCTTTGCACTGTATCATGATATTTCCATGAACCTGGTACAACTACTTCATTAGCTTGTTAGCAACATCACCTATCTTAAGTGAATTTAAATTCATCCCTTCATGTTGCTCAACACCTTTTGTGCACTAATAATCCTTCTTATTGCCAACTAATAATAAGTTTGGGATTGATCCATCCTTCAAAATAGTGTTAATACTCCTTATATTCCGCTTTACTCTTCATGCAAGTCTACATCTTGATATTTGGAACTCATCACTCCCTTACATGAATTCCCTTATATATCTAGGTCCATCACATCAAGTAATAACTTGATGATGCGACATGCATTTGCACATCAAGTCAAACTTCATGCACATATCTAGTCAATCAAGAAGATGCAATAAAAACCAAAAATCCAAATGTGGTACATATAACACACATCATTCTAAGCCCGGAATATAATAGTTGAGTATAGTACCTCTAGAATTCAGGCTTAGCTGTGTAGTATATGACACCTCCTATTATAGGTTTACACCGTGATACTTAGCACTTAGAGGTTAAACTACTCTTTGTTTCAATATTTACCCAAATTGCTCAATTGCAACTGGATAATTTGAGAAAAGTGGTCTCACTTTGGTTTTGACTAACCATTTACCTTTCTTTCGGGACTACTAAAGACTGCCAATTTTTCGATTCTATCGTAAACTATCCTCACATCATCTCTCAAAACTATTAACAAAATTGTAGTTACTACATTAATCCCAAAAATTATTGTAATATTATGACACCTATGACTTCTATCATAGACCTTCATTGTTCTTTACTTACTGTTACTACAAGATTATTTACTATGTACTTTTCCTAATTACAGACTTATCATGGTCTCGGAGCTATTCTCACCACGAACTTGTTAAGATTTACCTAGTCATCATGATTAAAGAGCTAATCTCACCATGACGACTCTTTTTTTGAGCTTACCATTAATGATTCTTCACCAAAATTATACTCCATCACATGGAATTATTAAGTGGATACCACATGATTTACTTCCATTTGTATCTATACATACTCTGATGGTCTAACTTAAGTGGTATGGTGGTATCTACTAGTGATAAGATTCTGCTACTTCCCATGGATTCTAAATATATACTCCATAACTAATACTACTCCACATGATATCCTAATCTTAGACGTAATCTTCTTTGATATTTTTAACTTACTTAAGATATCTTAGTAATGTTATACCTATTTAGAGTTACTCTAAAATAACATTTCTCTAGATAATACATATAACTAATCCTTAAGAAAGATGATAAGAACATCCAACTTAAGTGTGACACGGTTTATCCTCAAGTGGATATCCATCACAAGACTTGGTTTAGATAAGATGGCTCCTATAGTCACTATCCAACCTACATATCTCCCTAAAAGGGTTTTAATCCTAAGGTCAAAGCATATGCTCTGATACCAGCTGCGGTGACCCAACATACCACCCATGATGTAGTACACTATAGTCGTTGACACAACACCAATGAAACACCATTCACTAGTATTACATCCCTCAGAGTGGTACAACAAAAACACAGCAGGTCCAAGACATGACTATAGATTACAACTCGACTCTTTACAAAAGATCCAGAGAACACTCTAGGTTAAAGAGAGAGAAAGAACTTCTTACAAAGAAGACCCATAAATAATAACTCAGAAATATCTAGTAACTAAGACTAGCATCTAAACTATTTGGCTTGCCATTGCTACTATTGCAATGCTCTACAGAAATAGGTTTTATGGCTGGAGAATCTACTCCTATCTAAACCGACACTTTATCTTCACTTCAGCTGATGTATATGTTGACTTCATTGACTTTATTGCCGAACTTGAGTTGTCGATGATGGTTTCTTGAGTAGAAAATTGATGTTGATATCGTATTAAATGACTTAGAACCTAGCAAGGGTTAAGAAGGTACGGTTGAGTATGGGCATACTCAGCAAGTTCACTAAAAAGGAGTGTATGATGCACTATCTCTACAACCAAAGACCATAAGTCGTAGGCAATGCAGGTTTTGGTAAACATTTCTTCAAAGATTGATTTTATTCTAAAAACTATGTCTGACAGCCTTCACAGGTTGACCAGAACTTCATGGAGTTCCTTTCCTACCACGTTTGTAGCTCCTTCCCAGAACAGGGAGAAACATGTCATAATTCTTACACTCTACAGAGGTACGTCACTTTTCCCATAAGAGACCTTAGCCTTATTGCACAACCGGGCAGCTTATTCCCGTTCACAATTCCTTGATGTGGGGCCTAGTCTAAGATCGAAGCCAGTACTGCCCTCTCTGCGACCCCATATGTCTGCACGATCCTCCGGGGCTAACTTCACCTCCGTTAAGCCGCCAACTAGGTCATGCTATAACCATGGGAAGTTCCCGAAGACTCTGTAAGCATGTCTAACTAGCGGTCACCATCAGCTATGGTGAACTCCAACCCAGACAGCCTGCACAGATAATCTAGACACCTAACTCGAGGGGAACTAAGGGGTCCCACCCATGTGCTGGATTCTCTGAAACTCCACGAGAAATCAACAGCCTCACGATAAGGTAATCTTGCCTCCATATGAAAGGGAGAAGATACAGCTAACTTTCCCGTCCCATTCCAAGTCTCATGGTTGACGCGTAATATACGGCGCTAGAATTAGTGGCAACATTGGTTGTTAAGTCCTATATATTATGTTCCTTTACCACTGGAACTGTATTAGTAGATTATTACCATCTAGTAAATAATCCATAATCATATTATTATGAAAATATTGTTTTCTGACCTTTTTGAAATGCAGGTGATAACATAGTTGAGTTACAAGCATAGAAAATAATCAAAGGACATGAGCAAGTTGTGAACTTGCCTTTTGTGATTGCAAGATTATGCACTCACGGTCTTCAAGACAATAGAAGATCCAAATTCTGTAAATAACATCATTGGTCCGGTAAGGACTAATGTTTAAAGAAGCAAGATGCAGCGAGGCATAAGTAATGTAATGCAATTGAGAAACGCGAATCCCCGGAATAGTCGTATCTAATCTAGAATTGGAGTTTGTGTTGATATCTTTAAAATGTGATCCACTTTTATACCAGTTTCACACTTGTGCTTCTTGGTAAGGTTTGTGAGAGTGTGTGAGACGATATGTAAATACAACAAGTAATATTCAATACTAAAGAATTCAAATGGGTTATGGTATCTAAAATATTACTTAAACAAGATTAATAATCAAGTAGAGCTTTTAAAGAAGTGTTCAAGATTTACTTTTAATGTTGCTTAAAAGAATAACTTTTGAGGAAAACATTACTTTACAAAGTAAAAAGTATGCAAACTTAAAGTTAACACTTTAAGGTTTTCTTAATAGCTAAGATTATTAAAAAGGAAGACATCACTACATTAAATAACCATAGCATAAGTGGATTGGACTTTGGTGATGAACAACATACTATTTTAGTTGATTTTATAATTGATAAAATCTTTTTAGGAAATTAAAATATCTTTAATTTGAGATTATAGTTTTAGTAGATACATTTTTAAAATGGTTTGAACTATTTTAACTTCACTTAAACATTAATTGACTTATTATTACATCTGTGGACTTTAAACAAATAATACTAAAGACAATAGTAAAGGTTTATATATTTTTAAAGAATTAAAATAAAATAAAAGGGTAAAAATAAGATTTAGTAGACCTTTACCTTTTATTTTACTTAAAAAGTAAGATTTGGCATTTTTAATGTATAGAATTTATTTTTGTGATCAGTTTGGTATATTATAATTATTTTTGTGATTTTTAAATAATAAGATATGAGTTTTATAAGTTTTATCACTTTATAAATAAAAAATACTTGTTAAGTGATAGAAATTAATTTAAACAAGTTTGTAAATGTTGATTTTGTTTTTATAAGAATTTTAGTATATTATTTATATTTTTCTTATTTACTAATATTAAAATATGAATTTTTAAAGTATTATTATTTGTAAAATATTTATAAAATAATAATTATTTAAATACTTAACACAATAATATTTGTTAATAAAGTTTAATTTATAGATTTTATTTTTCTTAACATTTTGATATATAATATGTATTTTTCTGAATTATAAAACAAAAGATATAGAATTAACAAGACTTAATGTTTATATTATATTTCTGGAATTATATTTATATTTAAATTTATTTGTTTTATCTAACTACTTAAACAGATAATACTTTTTACACTACTCTAAACCTAGCCACAGACACTGACTAATGGGCCCGTGTCCATGTCATCTACCACGCGGAACAAAAGACTTTTTACACCTAACTAATTCAACCTAGAGTCGCAGACAGGTGGGCCATTGGCCACGTCGGTGTCTACTCGAGCAAAGACTGGTCAACAGCGCTGAGGTGGCCGGGCTGTGACGCAAGCATGACGTCAGACGGCGATGGCGCATGCAAGCGCGCGGGGGGCTATGGAGGGGGCGTTGGAACGAGGAGACTGAGGCGAATCTAATGGTACTAGCTACGATCGCTTTTGGTCACCGGAACCTCGTCGGCGACGAGCTCCCGTGGTGGTGCGGTCAGGTTCACCGGGGACAGATGACTACGATGAGCGAGCGGCGAATCAGCGAGCACCACACGGACGAGAAACTCACCGGGAACGCTATGATGCGGTCGGTGAAGCAAAGTGCAGCCAGAATCGACGATGACTAACAGCGGAGCGATGCTTCAATTGGCTCGACTGCAGGTTCTTCGGTGTCCGTGAACTAGCTAGGAAGAACAAGAAGGATACGGCGAGCATGGGAGTGCCCTCCGTTGGACTTAGGGTGGTCGGAGACGGCGAGAACAACGAGCTCCGGCGAGGTGGTTCTCTGCTCCTCGCCGCACAGAGAGGAAGAGAGGGAGGAAATGAAGATGAGGATGGACGGGAGGCGTCTCGGCGTCGATCTTATCCCCCCAGGCATCGGTGGCATGAATCTAGACAAGGCCTACATCACGGCGTGGCGGCGCACGGCGGAGCTCCGGCCAGCGAGCTGTGTGTGTGCGTCGCGATGATGACGATGATTATTTTGCACAAAACCCCCTGGCCAAAACTCGAGCTCAACCCGTGGTCCTTCTCGGGTCCCACATGATAGTGAGAGAGTGAGAGGTAGATGGGCTGGTACTGGGCCTTTGCAAAGCATGCAGATTTTTATTGCTATTGCTCGCGAGCGACACTTAGCAGATGGGTTGCGGCCCAAGCTTGTCTGCTGGCTTGGCCAGGTCTTTTTTTGTTTCTGTTTTCTTTTTCTATTTTTTGTTTTGATTTCAGGTTTGTGTTTTTTACAAAACCAATTCAAATATGAATTTCCATAAGGACTCAAATATCCAGAATTTTATAAGACATGGATATTATGATAAAGATTAATTATAACCAATTTCTATACATTTCTTGTGGTGTATACAAAATATATTATTATATGCAAGGTTCTTTTATTCAATAAGGTAAATATAATTTAGGTTTCATGGTCATCTATATTTGGTGATTTGCCCAATCCAATTCTACTTGGTTTGTAGAGTTTAGAATTACTACAGAACACTTTTAGCTAAGTGATGATGAATCCATAATAATCATTGGTAGAGAGACAATAAGGTTTATTCAAATATAGGTATATGGCTTTTGAGACAATAAAGCTAACCAAAGCTTTCATCTATAAACATTCATCTCATTCTCTAATTACCTTTTGGGAAGTTTCACTTGTTCAAAAGATGTTATCCAATGGTTACTTAGTATAGGAAATGGTTTCCCTACCCATTTGATTCCAGGGTTTTGAATAATGAAGTAGACATAATCTTGGTTAAGGCTTCTAAAGAATCCTTACCTTAATACCTCACTAAGGATATCTTGAGATAAGGAATTTCTTTCCTAAATATACTCTATATATATCTCTTATCTTATTCACAAATATCACATCTTCATGAAAAAGACAATCATCTGACTCCACCATATTCATCATCATATGATGACATGGTCATGCCACTTCAACATTACTCCATTCTTACTCCTAGTATATAACTCCTCTTAACTAACTACCATTAATGCACCTATCAATGTAGCTACTGCTAACTCCATCTATTAACTTACTTAACTTCATCTTGCAACTACTTCCAAGGTTTGCAAGACTGCAATTCTTACTATACATACAAATGATATCAATCCTTTGAAATAGGTATAGTACTACTCCCCTAATACTAGTTGTCCTTATAGTAACTTGGTTAAGCTACTATGCCTCCAACTACTGCATACAACTCATTAAACACTTCATCACACTCTAGCTTGACTTATAATGATCAAGCTAGATGATTCAGCTTACTAGGACTTGCCTAACTTGGTAGACTCACAAGTCTTCTTCAACACCTAGTCATCTATTCCCAAATGACTTGAGAATAGTGACCACCATCATTTGAGCAAATAAAGCTTAGGCTTCTAATTGTTTGATCAAGATCTATTACTCAACTAAATAGTAAACTTGTATTAGTCTCTCTATAGACCTATCTTGTTAAGCAAGATTATTCTAAGTCTATATCCACTTGTCCTAACAAGATTGTTATCTAATGTACTAATATTACTAGCTTTCTCATAGCTCCTAAATTACTATCTCAACCCTTGAGTTTAGGTACCGCTTCTAGTTAACCCATGAGTGAGTTAACTCCTCCAACATCAAATGGTTTGATCTTCACTAAGGATCACATTCCATTGATGATGGTACACTCTATCATAACTAGTTCCTTCTTCTTATTAATGTACTTAAGGTATTTGGAAGGTTAATATAACAGGTCACAGGCTATGAGTCAATAAGTTCTAGGTCAAGACTTGATCACTCAATATTGATGATCAATTGATACTAGGACTTGGTTAAATAGGAATGTCACCTATTATCATGAAACTAAGGGTATGTAATGGATGGTCTTGGCTTGACTTCCATTCCTACTCTATTTGTAATAAGAGTCAATGTTTATGAACTACCATGATACCCATGGTAGGAGTAACTATGGCAAACAAGTGTTTCCAAATTTAGTTATAGGGTTTCTTTTACTTAAGCTATATACTTACTTTGCTATTCAAGGTTTGTGGTAGATAATACCTTGATATCCTCTTTAGAAGATTAAGTATTCATCCTTGAGTTGTGGTATGGAATACCATGTAATTATCTCTAGAAGATCTAGTACTCCTTATTAAGTAGTGTGTGGTGACTTAGTTTTATTACATTTGATCTACCCTTAGATCAAATTAAATTACCCAAAGATAAGGTTTGAGCAATGGTCATATTGAAACTTATCGCAGTCAACTTGATGATCTACTTCAGTTCCACCAAGTTAAGAGAAGCTTCAAACACTTTGACAAGTTTTATTTAAAAGCGTGAAAATTATCCGGATTTTCTATGCATGAATGCAATGCACACACACCTATGTTCAGCTTATTTCTAACCTCTAATGCTAGGGTGTTACAGTATTTTAGGAAACACTCATTGAACATGTCAAATGTATATTGGACTATTGTCGTGAAGGGAAATGCACGGACACCTTTGAGCAACTAGTTGAAGAATTCTGCCATGTTGCTTGTCATTTGACCGTACCTTCGGCCACCGTCATCGTAAGCTCGTGCCCACTTTCCCATATCTCCAATGTTCATAAGGAGAAACTCTTTGTCCCCCGCATTGAGTTCTCTATTATGGAACAATTTGTTGTACAAGTTTGAGAAACGACGCTCCGTGAAAGCGAGACAACAATCTTGTAGATCATTGGACAAGTCCTTGGTCTTGCATGCTCTATAGAAGTTTGAAACAAAATGTCTCATGCACCATCGATGGTGCAATGGGACATGTTCGGGAATGTCAAGCATCACTGCATTGAGAATTCCTTGATGACGGTCCGATAAGACACATAATTCCCATTGAGTGGGTAAGACCTTGGTTCTCAAAATATGGAAGAACCACTCCCAATTGTCATTGTTTTCCACCTCAATCAAAGCAAAAGCCAAAGGAACTAACTGGTTGTTGGCATTTCTAGCTATTGCAATCAAGATAGTACCCTTGTATTGTCGGGTCAAGAAGGTGCCATCAACGGATATAATAGGCCTACAATGTTCAAAAGCACGAACACATTGCTCGAAACCCCAAAATGCATGTCCAAATACTCAAACGGTTTTTCCGTTCATTATCCCTTGTCTTGTTCCCATAAGGTTCAATGATATGAATCATGCCCGGGTTAGCATTGGCCATCGCTAACAAAAACCTAGGGATCCGGTTATACGATTTCTCCCAATCACCGTACAACATCTTGAATGCGGATTGCTTCGCCTTCCATGCCTTCCCGTACTTCACCTCGTAGTGAAAGACGGTTTTCACAAGCTCCATGACCATCTTGATGCTCATTATTGGAAATGACTTGACGTCATTGGAAATCCTATAAGCAATGAACTCGGAGGTGAGTTGTCGGTGCCCGTGCTTCACATCCTTGCCATCCACCTTTGGGCCTCGGCACATGTGAGTTTATACACAACTAGATATGTGCCAATCGGGACCTCCCTTGAATGGTCGTGCATGCACAATAGAAGGACATCTATCCTGCTCACATTTAACCGTGTAGCGCTTCTTCAAGTCCGAGTGCACCACCGTGTAAGGACGATGATGCTTAACCAAGAAGGCCTTTATCCATTGCATAACGTCTAGCAACGTCTTGAATCTCGTTCCGCGAGTAATCCCATTATTCTCTTCATTACCATCTCGGTAAGAACTTCTCCTTGGTCCAAGCACTACACCCTTGCCTCCATCAACCGTGGCTTCATCCGCGATACTAACATCACGAAATAAAGATACTCGATGGTTCTGCCCCAATACAGTATCGTGGATTTTGGCCTCTGTAGCCATGAACCCCTCCTCGTCAAGTTCTACTTCGGGACCATCATCATCCGAGTCCGATGCATACCCTGGAGCATAGGAGATGTCACGGTCCATGTTCTCTTGCGTAATATATTTGTCCAAATCTCTAACATTGTTGTCATAAAGCTCAACCTCATTCTCATCTTGCTGATAATCATCATTGTTCTCTTCCCATACTTTCTCTTGGTACTTCGAAATCGGGGTCAATGTTTGGGTTAAAGGAGGGTCACTCAATACCTCTTGGTTGAAGGGTGGGGGACTCCTAGAATCCATTGGGGAGGCACAACGGTTCAAGTCTAAAGGCAACGAACTATCAACCTTCTTGGTGGCAAATAGCTCAAGAGCCTTGTCTAGTGATTCCGCCACCACCTCCTTGTATGCAACCCAACGGGCCTCGGAAGAGATACGCATGTTCTTCCAACAGACATGCATTCCCAAACTCACATTATGTCTTCCCTCCAACTCAACAATATCACTTGGGTCCATCCATTTCAATTCTATCCTAACTTGCTTCAAGACCTCGGTGTAGGTTGGACTACATTCAAACACCATGTCTAGCTCATCCGGGTCCGGTTCTATATTGCCTTTCAAAAATACATCCTTGTCCACATGATGAACATGAACAATTCTTGCCATACCTAACACACAAGTGAATATGATCATTAACTACCCATGGCAAGATGAATAAAAATATAGTAGTCACATATCAAACAATTTATCTAACAAGAACACCATCCCATACATGAGCAAACCCTAACCCTAACCATTGCCATAACATTCCAATAAACCAAACTCTAACAATCCAAGAACCCTAAACCTAACTAAATGCTTCTTAGACACCATTCTACCCAACATTGGCCAATGAACCCAACAAATTTCCAAACATTTCCTCACAAATCAAATTTCTAGGGTTTCAACTCAAATCTCACCAAAATGAAAGATTTCAATCGGTCAAAACGGAGGGAATAGAGGGAGGGTACCTCTAGCAGCCGGGGAGAGTCGAAATCCACCAAGTGAAGCCTCCAATCTGAGGGATTTGAGGGGGGAGGAGAGAGGGCCGCCGCTGGCTGTTCTTCCTCTGTTCCTGGCGGCTTGGAAGGGAGTGGGTCTGGGTCGGGGTGGGGAGGGGGGCCGCGCGCGCGGCTATATGTCCCAATGTGTAGCGCCTATCTGAAAGGCGCTACACATTGGGGCATAGCGCCTAGGCGCTGCACGACGCAGGCTCAACGCCCAGGCGCTACTCGGCCGGGTGGGGCCAGGGCGGGCCAGGCGGCCGCCACGCTGGCAAGGGACATAGCGTCGATGTCATAGGCGCTATACTGTAGAGTATAGCGCCTAGCTGTTGGGCGCTAAACAAGGGTTAGTGGGTGTGAAATACTTTCGACCAGAGTTCATTTTGCAAAAAAAAAATTTAGGGGTTATTTTTGTCCATTTTCCCGCATCAGCCTCGCCTAGAATCCTTTTCTTTTTCTGCTCTCTGCGCTTCATCCGACGTCGATATATGAACACCACTATGGATAGATCGTGTACCCTGCTTGCTCCCTCTCTCGCTCGGCTGGCCGGAGAGACGCGTTTGTCTCTTCCGCGGAGAATCTCTAGGGAGCCACCACTACGCCAAGTAATTCTATCAATGAAGTCGTGGTGCCGCCGCTGGCATGCATCGGCGGAAGACAAGGCTTACACACACGAACACTTTCTCCCTTTATTTCTTCTTTCTTGGGCTCTCTGCTTCATCCATTTGTGTGTGTATGAGATCCTTTCAGTTGATTTTGGTTGGCGCCAGCCACATCATGCGTGCCGGCGGATCGCGCGCACGGATCATGCGTCTTTTTTCATCCACCCCTCTTTAGTTGACAGTCTCCGGTTAAACTATATCATACTCTCACAACTGTCAGTCAGATCCTTCTATATGCGTGCATTACCTCGTAACAGCATGCAGCTAGCTGGTGATAGGATTATTTGCGTAGTGTCCAGTACGATTAGCATATGCTCTGGCCCATAATAATCAGGGGCCAATGTAGAAAAAAAATATCGATGGGGTCAGCTACTATAAAGCGATACACATCAAGCACAAAATAATGGAGGGTTACGGTAACATAATACAGTGTAAAAAAAGTGAATATAAGTGTTAACAATGTAGAATTATACAGAGCAAGACATACCAGTTAGATGACATGATAAATCCACTTAGAGAAACTATGCAAAATATAATCTGATTTTGGCACGGGTTTATTTCGACCGTGTATATATGCCTTGACTACACGATAGAGACCTACAGCAGTAACTCGAAATTGGCACCGAATCTCATCAGTGCTGACCTAAGCGGACATAATTTGGGTTGTGGTCCAAGGGCGCGACCTATTTCATTCGGTCTGTTTTTCCCGCCATTGGTTTCTGCTTGTGCGACAATGCTATGTCTACGGACGGATTTCTACGTAATGAAACTTACGGACGTACATGGCATGAAGGCCGGCAGTTTGCATCCCTGAAATACTGGAACTGTAATCACGTGAACCGTAATTTTTTCATGTAACAAATCATCCGTAGCATTACTGCTGCTGGTGACTTCCCGCGTTTTCTGGCATGTTTTTCACCGCCAACTATAAAGACCGACGCGGTGGACTGGTCGTACAGCACACCACCGACCATTCTTGGATGTTGCATTACCACCACCCGCGCATGCAATCCCGGCGTAGGAGTTTTGGCGAATACTCGTTGCGCCTACGCTACCGCCCAGGGGGAGGAGTTAGACGACCTCTCCGACTTCGACCAACCGAGGGAGGCGCCAATCGACGACAAGAAGTCGAGTTGGGATGTCCTCAAGAACGTCATGTTGCCGCAGCACCTTCAACGACAAGAAGTCAAGGTGGCGTACATGGAGATATTCGAAGTTGTTGCGCGTCCGCCTCGACATATAAAAGGAGGAGCCGGACACACGGAGGGTGATCTACCGCTGTCTCGAATAGGAGTGGGGTTTCGTTGATCAGCCGCGCCTGGGCCAGGTCGAAGCCTTCCCGTGGAGCCACGACCTATGAGGATTGTTGCCGTTGCCGCACCATGCATGTAGTTTACCTAGTTGTTTCCCTTCAAACTATTGTGAAAACATCAAAATATGAATGTAAGTTTTTATCTAGTTGTTTCGCGGTGAACCGCACATTGCGAATGCACCGGTGGGATGGGGATGCCGCCGGAGCGCCCACCAAATGCGGTGTTGCAGGCAGTCTATTTTTATGTGTCGCTTACATACTGATCACACTGCCTGGTGCCCCGAACACGTACCCGTCCGACCGCGTCCGCGCAATCGTATCGGCCACCCAAATTTGGTGCGCTGAGGAGTTGCGCCGGATGGGTTGCACCGGTGGAGAGGGCGCGCCGACCGCTCCGGTCCGGCCGGGCCGGTTCGGACGCAGCAGGAGATGCCCCTAACTTGATGGTGAATGCGGGAATGGCACGCGGACTCGTCTTCTAACTATTTCTTTTTGGCATGTGTTGTTTGCACCTTGGTACGCGTTTTTTTTATCCATCTGGTCACTTTTGTCGGGAAAGGTCATCACTGAAACAAACATCAATGTCGTGGCAGTGGGCATCAAATTCTCTGTTCGGTCACTATCTCAATCAGGAGACAAAGTAACCCATCTGGTGATAATCTACTACTCCCTCCGTTCAGAAACATAAGACGTTTTAGCTTCGTTAGTCGAACGTATCTAGACGTGTTTTAAGTGTATAGGTTCGTAGAGATTTAGAGTAAACCTATACACTAAAATGCTTCTAGATACATTTATTTTATAAATCTAAAATGTATTATATTTCTGAACGGATGGAGTATATATCATCCGTGGTCTGCTGCTGCTGGATCTCCTGTATTTGTATTCATCGCGCACACACACAAACGGTGTTTGGGTGTGTTGAGAGAGATGCAAATTAAGCCAACAGTTATTGGGAACAAGACCCCCATGGACGCCCATCCAAGAAGGTCGGGTGGGCACGCACCAACGGTACCCCTCCAAGGATTAAGGCTGCGTGAACCTTTGATACTGCTGCTTGTCTGCACCGTCTCCCATGCAAATGCTCTGCGCTTCGGCCGACGACATATTATTGAAGCTTGCAATTGCAAATCCTCTCTCTCGCTCTTCTATCAGCCCGAAGAGACGCGTTTGTCTCTTCCCCGCGCGGAGAATCTCTAGCTAGCTAGGGAGCCAGCACGACACCATTGAAGAAGTAGTGGTGCAGCGGTTGGCATGCACGCAGTTGCAGCTCCTCTTTCTCCCTCCCTGGTGCTCCTTCAATTCGCCCCACACCCATGCATCGGGGGAAGAGAAACACACTTTCTCTCTTTAATTTCTTCTTTATTGGGCTCTCTGCTTCATCCATTATTATTCTTGGTGATGGCCATGGCAGAAGCCATTTGTGCGTGTGATCCTCGGTGAATCGGTGGATTTTGGTTGCGCGCCACATCATGCGTGCCGGCGGATTGCGAGCTAGCCCAGATCATACGTCTTTTTTCACCCCACCCCTCTCGAGGTCGAGGGCTGACTGTCTCCGGTTAATCTATCCAATAAGGGTCGCGCTTCCTTCTATGCATGGGCGCGTCTTTACCTAGTCGTATTTCCGTACATACTATTAGTATACGATTACTAACATATGCTTAATTTGGCCCATAATAAAGACACCGTTTGGCAAAGCACCACCTTGGGATTAAGAGGATAGCATCATCACAGGATCTATCTAGAAACAAGAGGCCACGGTTTTTATATTCACCCTACAGAGACAGATCGTGATTTCACGTCTTGACCTACATGGCGAACTCACAAAGGCAAGATGTGTCCGAGCATCATCTTCCAAATTGCAGAACGGAGGGCATCTCCACACGGGTGCTAGCTATCAGGGGCGCCGGCGATCAACTTCACGTCCAGTCCACCCCTCAAATTTGTCCTGGCGTCGGCGCGGCCAGCTTTGTTATCCGGCGCTCACAGGCCGAACCCAACCCACGGGGGGCTAGCAGGGCGCTGGATGCTGCGTTTTTGGAGGGAAGGCGCAGAGAAGTTGGCGCGTGGAACTGCTGGTCATCGCGGGCCACCCCTGTCAGCGTTAGCGGCCGACGATCAGTCTTTTGCAGGTGAGCAGCTGATGCGTCCCGTCCGCCTCCCAGCTTGCATGCCGCGCCACCGCCCGCGCATAAACCCCCCTCCTTCCCCGTGGCTCCTTCTACCCAGTCCATACTCGCAGCCCCACTCCCGGTACTCCACGTTGAGTTCTTCGTCGCCTTCAGCCCGGTACTCTCCGTACTCCACACCATCGCCGCGCTTCTCTGCTATCCTCGCCCTGGTGAAGGACGAGTATGAGGAGGACCCTCCGGTGCAGCAGTCGCGCCAGTGCCCCGGCGGCGCTAGGGACTGACGCGAGCCATCACCTCCCCGTGGCCGCATGCGCCTCGCCGGGCACCAACGCCAAGTGAAGAAAGAGTGGACGCTGCCGCAGGAGTACAAGGCGGCCGCCCTCCAGCTGAAGATCGACGAGGACCCGGAGGAGTTACCGGGCCAGCACGTTGCCGAGCACGCCTCCTTCGAGGTTGTGTCGTAGGCGACGGACGCTTTCGCCGAAGCTTGGTCCGCGGAGGAGTACCGGCGCGAGCAGGCCGAGCGAGCGCGCCGCCTCGGCCTGTTCATCGAGCTCGAGTGAGACGCGAGGGCCCCGGCTACTCGAGCTGGGGTGACGATCCGGGTGAGGCCTGCAGCACCATGCTGTTGTGGCCGAAGCAGGAGCCTAGCGACGACGCTACGCGGCGACAATATACCATCGCCTTGGACTGGGCGGCTATGGCCGGGGCCGCCACTAGGTTTTAGGTTTTTTAAATTTTTGTACAAATATGTTTAAACTGCTGAGATATCGAAGCAACTCGGCAACGATATTGATGTGTACCTAAGGCTATTAGTTGAATAACTTTTAAAATTGTAGCACGGACAAGATGTACGTGTGTCGGATGAGCACAAACATGAGAAATTTGACCTACGAGCGTTGCTTTTCGTAACCATCAATGATTGACCTGCTCTTAGTAACCTTTCAGAATATTCAAACAAGGGATACATGCACACACTGTTTAGATGAGACTGAAGGTACATACTTGCATAAATATAAGAAGGTTGTATACATAGGGAGTCGTCGATTTCTTCCGAACAAGCATATCATAAGAAAGAAAGACAAACATTTCAAAGATAAGGCAGATTACCGGAATAAGCATGTCTCCCGTACTGGTGATGATGTAAAGATCTAGAAGTAATATTTGAAAAGGGCCCTGGCTGTCAATCCGTGCGTGAACCTGTTAGGATTCTTGAGCGTGTATAGAAAGTCAAAAGATACATCGAAAGCACGGCAGGACCATCAACTATGAACGAACGAGATCACCTGCATTATCAAGATCCTTCCAGATACACTCTTACCAAAAATAGAGAAGGAAATATTTTTTTTGAATGCCTAAGCAGTATCAAGTTCCCGTCTGACTTCTCGTCGAATATAAAGGGAATAATATATATTCCGTGCCCCGGCATAGTAGCCCGGGGCCGCCGCCCTGGCATCCTCGCTCCACCCCTAGAAAAATGTCGACTAGGGCGCAGCGCCGCTCTAGCCAGAGACCCCGCGCGCGAGGGAGGAGGGCTAGCCGCCGCCGGCTACCGTGCGGGCTTGGCTCGGCGGCTGCGCGCGGCGGAGGCGAGAGGGGTGGAGGAGGAGGGAGGTGGTTTTTGGCTAGAGCTTGGAGTCGCCTATGTCGCCCTGGGAGCGATGCGGACACGGACGTTTTCGTTTTCATCGTGCCATGTTTGGTTGGTTAACCACCCGCACAAGTTGTATGCTTGGAGACTTTCTTGATGAATGGAGGCCAAAGATGCACAATCTTGCGTTGGCGGCCGCACCCTCTGACCCTCATGGCGACTTAAGAAATTCCACAAGCAATCGTTAACCACTTCTCAAGCAATTAATGTATGAAAAATTCACTGTAATTACTTTAATTCTGTTATATGTTGATCCAAATTCTACAAAGTAAAGGCCAACTTCTGACGAAGCGGAGCGAGGCCCGTCGCCGGAGGCTTGGGCCGATGCGGATGAACTGACATAATAAAAAGATTGGAAGTAGAAAGACTGAGGATGAACCGAGAGTCATCATATACTATATACTATCGCATAGAATCGTTATGGTACCATGGTTCATGGTGGGTGGATTTGATTGCCTCAAAAGAGCATGTGACCTGAATAGTAGGACAGAAGATCAACCTTCGAAATTTCGTGCCATGTTATTCAATTTTCCGCTGATACATATAGATAGTACACAGTATATTGAGGTACACACAAAATAAACCATTTCTCTCATTTAATCCGATCATATGCACTGCAGAGGGACATAATATGATATAAATGATCTTAGCAACCACACCTTGACTAATTATTGATATACCGCCACCAGGCTACTACTATATATATTCTTTGTATGCTTCAGAGGAACATAACTTTCAACACCTCTCATACACCCACGGTTAGAAAAAAATGGATTAAAATTTGAGAAAATGAAAAGGGAGATTCGCTTGAGAATATGTGATGTCGGTAAGGGAACTCTTAGTTTGGAGAGAAAGTGCGGTGTTGAATAGTATGTTGCTCTGGTGCAACACCATGCCATCTCCGACCACTTGGAATGCGGCCAAGACCATGGTAATGCACTCTGGCCTATTTGATCGTGTCTAGCCGGTGATCAACACTTGAGAGAAAGTGACGTTATGCTTACTGGCATCATGTAAGAGGATATCATCTCCATCTCTATGGGTGCCACTGGCGAGAAGACCATGGCCATTGAGGACTAGACGTCGAGAGAGGCTTATTGCTCTGTAAAACAGATGACATCAAGAGCTTGTCTGTGATGTTAAAAGTATTAAGTCCTCTCATGGTCTACTTAACTTTGGGTTTGTTTAGTGATTGAATTGTTTGACACCTCTTTCATCTAGAATCTCTAGGGATCCATGACATGAATGAATTAATGGATGCGAGTAGGGCGATTTAGCATCCATGCAGCTCCTCCATCGGCTTATTCAAAATTTTCCATCGGGCCTGTGGAGGACCGCAGGGCTCCCCCGCGATTGCTTAGGGCAAGTAGAAAAGTGGAGATGCTGCGAGTAGTTGCTTAGGGAGTGTGTGCTGTCACATGGGACAACGTGGAGTTGTGCTCGGGACGCATGTGCCTCGGTGCGTTATAATGCTCTGGCCGCTTGGTCCTTTTTCTATGAAATTGATACATCTCTCAAGACGTATTCTTAAAAAAAAAATTCCATCAGGGTGTGAGAAGGCTTACACACGCCTTCTTTATTTCTCCTCCTTTCTTGGGAAATGGCATGGTTTACGGGCTTGATGGCATGGCAGGCTCGCTTTCATGTGTGCGGTCCTTGGTCTGGGTGGATCCATATGGATGGCCATCATGGGTGCCGGCGGATCGTTAGCCCGAATCTAAACCTCCTTCTCAGCTGTCAGTTTCCGGTTAATCTATCAGTAGTCTCACTTGCTTCTGTGCGTGTCTTTAGCTGTAGCTACTAGTATCTAGCTACAGGTAGTTGACAGTGGTTATTCACAATTAGCATATCTTTTGACCTATAATAATGTCACCGTTTGAAAAAGTTGGTGAAATTACCAAGTTGGGATAGACGGTATAGTATCATCACAGGACGATCCATCTAGAAAGATGTGGGATGCATCGATCGGGGATAGATACGACGACTATACTGGTGCATATAAGAGTACTGCTAGTGGAGTAGTTTAGTTTGTAAGATTGCTTGAAGGAGCACGAGGAGCCTCTAGCTAGGAGGGAAGTAGCTCCGTCTCCGTGTATCCTTACCTTATGCCGTGTGTACAATGGATGAGAGGCGTGAAAGGAGAAGAACCTGACTGAGTTTTCAGTGCCTAGCTAGGCATTCCGTTTCCATGGCCTGCACGCACGTACGGTAGCTAATCAAGAGATGGACGGACCGACGACAGGAATTCACCGTGTGGGATTCAGTGTTTTGTTTTCCATTCATCAACCATAAACAAGCAATTTCTTGTAGGACAGCTCTTCTTGTTTGTTGGTGGTTTTCCATCCCGGACCAGCCTTATTAGTGCAGTGAAGAGATGGTTAATGATACTAGATGAGTATGTGAGTATAGACTAGTGAATCAGTCTGATGAGGCGGACACGTCATGGTGCTGTAGCGGACTGTTAGAATACAACTCTTGTTAGGTTTAACAGTCCTAGTCGGTTTGTTATAGGGCTAGACCGGTGTGCCTAGACCCTCATATATACCTCTTGTATTTGCCATAATATTATTATTGATTATTATTCTATACAATTCTACATGGTATCAGGCTTCCGATCCTAGGGTATGGCTCACCCGCCGACCCTGCCGCCGCCGCCGCCTGGCTACTTCGAGCGGCGTGCCATCATCGTCGCCGCGGCCACGGCCCCCTCCACCTCTACCTCTACTTTAGCTCTACCTTCACCAATATAGCCCCTTCAATCTCCTTCACCGACACCATATCCGATATTAGCCCCTACATATCAACAACCCTAGACCTCGCTGCTCGCAACTACTACCATTGGCGTCACCTCTTCGACGTCCACCTCGGGCGATGCAACCTCCGCTCTCATGTCGCCGACGACGCTCGCCCTCAACCTCACGATCTGTAATGGGTCAAGGATGATCTCGCCATTATTCAATGGATCTACATGCGAGTATCCACAGAAATCTTCAATCTCGTACACCGTGATGGTGCCTCCGCCACCGATCTGTAGGCAGCCCTTCATCAGCTCTTCCAGGACAACGTCGACACCCGTGCCAACAATCTCCACACCGAGCTTCGGAACACGGTGCAAGGTGATGCACCCGTCGGCGTCTACTGCCAACGCCTTAAGGCGATCGCGGATGTACTCCGTGAACTCGGTAATCCGATCGACGATCGGCAGCTCATCAACATCCTCCTTCATCCCTATGATGCGTCCGCGCCCTCCTTCGCTGAGGTTTGCTCGATGCTACAATGGGCCGATCGTGCCCAAACCAACAAGGACTCCCGTCCTCAGGTCTTCACTGCTGCTCCTCGACCGTCTCCACCACCGCCGCCACCGCCACCTACTCCAGTGGCTCCTCCTCAACCATTGGGTTGGAGTCCAAGTCCCAACTACTGGGGTCGAAACCCTAAACCGCCGTAGTTTCGTACAGCGCTTGGTCCTCCTCCGCCCTCGGCTCCGGCTCCACCGTCTGCACCACCGACCGCATCACCGCCACCCCCCGGCTGGTGAACTTCTCCTGATCCGTGGACCGGGCTAGTCTAGGTGTGTCCTATGCCCTGGTCTGACCCGCCGCCCTATGGTGCCCCGCCTGCCTACACTGGTGGCTGGCAGCCCGGTGTCCGCCCTCACACCGGCGCTTCCGTCCTCGCGCCGCGACAGCCGACGACCGCGTACCACGCGGCCCCCGCCTACGCGTCAACAATCTACAACGCTGCTCCTTATGATTCATATGGCGCTACAACCTCACCCTATATGTCGCAGTATAATATGTCGCAGTACAATGATGGTGGCTCTATCTATACGCCGATGTCGGTCCTACTGCCGACGCCACCACACCCGCCAGCTCCCATGTCTACACCGGCCTCTATTTCGACTCCGAGCTGGGACCAAGCTGCTTTTCTACAAGCCATGAATAACTTTGTTGCACAAGGAAACTCAGGTACGGATTAGATTTTCGATTCTGGTGCTTCTAGTCATATGTCTGCATCAAGTAATTTGTTACCTTCTTGCACACCGTCGCCTTTTCCATCTATTACTCGCGGTGATGGATCATCTATTCCTTTTTACTGCGTCGGTCAAGCCCAAATCCAATCCCTAATCAAACATTTGCTTCTTCGTGAAGTTCTTGTTGCTCCTGCACTAATTAAAAATTTGATTTCTGTTCGCCAATTTACCAATGACAATCACGTTTCTATCGAATTTGACCCCTTTGGTTTGTCTGTGAAGGATTACCGGACCAAGGCCGAGATCGCTCGGTTTAATAGCTCCGGTGATTTGTATTCCCTCCATGGTGTTCCGGTCGCTGCCCCGCCATCATCTATGCTGGCCTCTATTGATCTGTGGCACCAACGTCTCGGCCATCCCAATGATAATGTGTTATCTACTCTTCTTAGTGAATTTTTAATACCTTGTAATAGAGATTCTCATAATTATTCTATTTGTCAGTCGTGTCAATTAGGCAAACATGTTCGTCTCCCCTTTAGCTCCTCTCTATCCCCTAATACTTTTGCTTTTGAGTTACTTCATTATGATCTACGGACGTCACCAATAGAAAGTATTTCTGGTTTTAAGTATTATCTTGTTATTCTTGATGATTTTACACACTATGTTTGGACCTTTTCATTACGCAACAAATCTGACGTTCACAATATTTTTCTTAATTTTCAGCGGTATGTCTCGGTCCACTTTTTCCTTCCTATAAGATTTATTCAATGCGATAATGGTCGTGAATTTGACAACTTTAAAAATCGAAATTTCTTTCTCTAATATGGAATTCTTCTGCGTTTTTCCTGTTCCTATACCTCCCCTCAAAACGGTAAAGCCGAGTGTTCTCTTTGCACTCTTAATAACATCACTCGCACCCTTCTTATCCAATCTTCTATATCTCCGAAGTTCTGGGCTGAAGCTCTCCACACGGCCACATATCTACTTAACATTTGACCATCTAAAGTTAATCCTCAAATCACACATCCAACTCTGTATATGCCATGCAATGGGGCTATTCCTTGCCAATATAAACACGAACCCGGCTACCCCAAAGGGTACGACCGTTCCTCCTAGACAATACGACTTTAACATGGTATCAGAGCATCATCCCAGTATTTGAGAGGCATAGACGCATTGGCAAGTAGAGAAAGGCCTACTTCGACAATGTGACGGTGTTTGCGTTTAGCAGAACCGTTTTGTTGATGAGCATGTGGACATGATACATGATGAAGCAACCACCTGGTTTTGAGTCTTCCGCTACTCCAAACTATATTTGCAAACTTGATAAAGCTTTATATGGTTTGAAACAGGGACCTAGAGCTTGGTACTCTCGTCTAAGTTCCAAGTTACATACTCTTGGTTTTCTTCCGTCAAAGGCTAATACTTCGTTATCTCTTTATCATACGTCAGAGCTCACAATGTTTCTTCTGATTTATGTTGATGACATCATTGTTACTAGTTCTTCTGATTCGGCTATTACAGCTCTTCTACATCATTTGAGTTCAGATTTTGCTCTTACGGATCTTGGCGACCTTCATTATTTTCTTGGCATTGAGGTACACAAACAATCGGATGGGTTGATTTTAAATCAAGAGAAATATGTTGCAGATCTACTACACCGTGTTGGTATGAGTTCATGTACACCATGTCCAACACCTCTTTCTACAACAAATACACTACATTTGACGGATGGATCTCCGTCAGGCCCTGAGGATGTGACACATTACAGGAGTATTGTTGGGGCACTTCAATATTTGACACTGACTAGACCTGATCTTTTTTTCTCAGTTAATAAGGTTTGTCAGTATCTCCATGCTCCTACTACTACACATTGGACAACTGTTAAACGAATTTTGAGGTATATTCATGGCACGAGAAAGGTTGGTCTTACCTTTAAAAGGTCAAATTCCACCCTTCTTAGTGCTTATTCAGATGCAGACTGGGCTGGTGATTTAGATGATAGACGTTGTACCGGTGGATTTGCTATATTCTTTGGTCCCAATCTTATTTCATGGAGTGCCAGAAAACAACCTATTGTGTCCAGATCTAGCACAGAGGCAGAATACAAAGCTCTTGCTAATGCCACCGCTGAGCTGATTTGGGTTGATCTCTTGTTCGTGAACTTGGTATCTCACTCAAGGAGAAACCCTGTCTATGGTGTGATAATCTTGGTGCCACCTACTTGTCTACTAATCCAGTTTTTCATGCTCGTACAAAACATATTGAGATAGACTTTTACTTTGTTCGAGAAAGGGTTGCTAGCAAGCAGCTTGATGTCAGATTCATATCCAGCAAAGATCAACTTGCAGATGGTTTTACTAAAGTTTTATGTGTAAAGAAATTAGATGAGTTTAAGCGTAATCTAAACCTCTCTCAGGTCTAGATTGGGGGTATTAGATGTAATATGGATACGTATACGTATGGTGTAGTACACCACCGTATACGTATCCAACTCTGTATATGCCATGCAATGGGGCTATTTCTTGCCAACATAAACACGAACCCGGCTACCCCAAAGGGTACGACCGTTCCTCCTAGACAATACGACTTTAACACCTCTTCTCTTTATTTCTTCCTCACCCAAACTACTCCGATGTACGTGTCTTCGGCTGCCTTCGTTTTTCCTAACTCCTACTCTACTTCTCCTAACAAAATTTCACTCCGTTTCAACCGGTGCGTCCATCTAGGTTTTTCCGACGAATACAAATAAAGGCTATCATTGTCTATATCTTGTTAGTTGTTGCGTCCATGTGTCTCGTCATGTAACTTGTCCGGCTGCCCCTCTAGCAGTGGGCACCTAATATAATTCACTATCTGAATCATCAGGAGACAAACTCCCCGTCTGTCGATACACATATCCATGAATCTACTATTACATCCATGATCTGCTGACATTCGACCTCATTTGACTTGTGTTCCATCCATTTGTATTCGTCCCACGGACAAGTGGCAGCTGGTACTGACGACATTTGGTTGTGTCGAGAGAGATGCAAAACCAACAACAGCTTGCAGCAAGACCCCATGGACGCCCATCCAAGAATCTCTCCAAGGAATAAGTCTGCATGAACCTCGATACTGCTGGTCTGCACCGTCTCCCATGCAAATGCTCGCTCGCTCGCTCGGGCCGGTGAGACGTGTTTGTCTCTTCCGCGGAGAATCTCTGGGGAGCCACCCACGACCACGACTTGGTTCAGCAATTGGCATGCATGCAGATGCAGCGGCTCCTCTCCCTCCCCTCGTGCTCCTTGAGTTCGCCCCACTCCCATCGGTGGAAGGGAAGGCTTTACACACGCGCGCACACTGACTTTCTCTCTTTAATTTCTTCTTTCTTGGGCTCTCTGCTTCATCCATTATTATTCATGGTGATGGCCATGGCAGATTTTGGCAGAAGCCATTTGTGCGTCTCATCCTTGGTGAATCAGTAGATCATGCGTGCTGGCGGATCGCGAGCCCGAATCATGCGTCTTTTTTCATCCACCCCTCTCGAAGGCTGACAGTCTCCCTTCCTTCTATGCATGTGCTCCTTTTTTACCTAGTGGCAGCATGCAGCTAGCTGGTGTAAGGAGGATTTGCGTACCATTAACATATGCTTTGGCCCATAATAATAGCACTGTTTTTGGCAAAGCACAAGCTTGGGATTCAGAGGATAGTATCATCACAGGATCTATCTAGAAACAAGAGCCGAACGATTTTTAAACTCTCGATGTGGTGGGGGAGATAGTGATTTCAATGCTGCCCAAGTTCTGCCTCCTCTCGCGACAGATCAATGCTGCTTCATTAGTCTGTTTTAGTAGGAACATAAATTTTGGTTGGTTATATTCATTCCTAATTTTAGGGGTCCCATAAGGGCCGCCAATTTCTAGAGACGGCCATGCTCCATGCATGTACGTTGACACATCGACCGAGGAACTGAACCTTTTTCCCAACATCTCGACGTGAAACGAAGCTCGGGCACAGCTCGTCACACGTCTAGTGGTGTTTGGTCCGCGGTTTCAAGGTATTGATCACTGTACCAGAACGTCTCTTTTATGTAATTTTTTTTCCTTTTTCAGTTGTGTGCATCCGTAATGCAATATTGTAATACGTTGTTGTTAAGACTGGGTGTAGTTGGTATATATCTGATATTAATATACGCACCTTTCCCAAAAAAAATACGAGGTGTGCTTCGGTGTCCCTCCTAAAACTTAAAAACTTAAGTTTGTATGGGCCAGTTTTATTTTGATCGGTCGAAACCTATGTTCAGGTTATGTATACCTTCGTATAGGTGTATTTGGTCGAACTTGGTATATTTTACGTTCTTACCGACTGATCCCACCTTCCTTTATAACGATCGACGTCTTTGCATGTCATGTTTTAAAACTTTGTTGCTGCTGCTATATACCTCTCGATTTATACCTCCCGCAAGCATGTGACTACACATGTAAGTTGATGTATACTTCTAAAACGATCATACGGGCTTCTTGTGGAATCATACGGCCTTCGAAACGAATCGCCATCGAGTTTTTGTTGTCAAAAGTTTGAAGGTGGCACCGAAGTAAAAGTGCAAAAATAAAATTCACCGCACATAAACGTGGTAGTGACGATATTAATTAGGGTGTGTTCGGAGAGATGCAAAGCCAACAAGACCCCATGGATGCCCATCCAAGAAGGTGAGAACGCACGAATCCCTAGATGGATTAAGGCTGCATCAACCTTGATAGTACTGTTGATCCGCACCGTATCCCACGCAAATGCTCTGCGGTTTTCAATCTTCTGGTCTGCGCTTCGTCCGACGACATATGGACACCACTATAGAGAGATGTGTTTGTCTCTTCCGCGAGAATCTCTAGGGAACCACGACTACAACATGTGCTTCACCAATAACTGTAGCAGTGGTGCAGCAGTTGGCATGCATGTCCTCTCCTCTCTTGCTCCTTCAGTTCGCCCATAATATAATGGCACTGTTTGCCAAAGCTCTAGTCGAAAAACCAGGTTGGGATTAGGAGGACAGTATCATCACAGGATCTACCTATAAACAAGAGGCGACGGATTTTAAATTCGATGTGGGAGAGACCGTGAGTTCACGTCTTTTGAGCTCCATGTGTCCAAGCATCATCTTCCAAATTGCGGAACTGAGCTACAGTGGCTGTAATTGCCGAATAATAATGCAAGTGCTGCTCAAGCTCGGCCCCTCGCGACAGATCAACGCTGCGTAAGTCTGTTTTAATTAGACTCGCGGAAGATGAAGAAAAGAAGATAAAAGCAATATATCCGTGTTCCGCAGGTTGTAGAGAATATAACCAAAGGAGACGGATCACTAGTAGAAAAGGGGCCTTTGGTCCAGCCTCCAAAGCCATTCATCTCGGTTGGAATAACAAATCAGGACCAATGCCAGGCATCGGTCCTGGTTCATGCCGCCAGGACATCGGTCCCGGTTCATCTCGGGGTATTGGTCCCGGTTCATGGCATGAACCAGGACCAATGATCAGTGGAGCATTGGTCCCGGTTCATGCCATGAATCGGGACCAAAGGGTTCCTTTTTAGTCCCGGTTTGGGACATAAACCGGGATAAAAAATCGGAAATTCTCTGCCACCTGCTCTGCCGCGGCAGGAAAAAGGCCCAAAATCCTGCCGCGGCAGGAGAAAATCCACCCCCTGAATCGCCTTCTAGTTTCAAAAACATGTCGCAGAAAATTGTAAAAAAAATCAAAAAATAAAATCCTTTCAACTATAGTTGTATTTACTGATACACTTGTCATGAAAATTAACAAACTTGAATTTTGACTTATTTTGCAAAAAAAGTTATAAAAACTTCAGATGGCCGCCATTTGTGCATACGATGTCGGAAAAAAAGGTATAATATATCAAAATGGTCGGAAAAAAATTACGATACGGCCTTAGGCCATTTGCAATTTTTTTAGAATTTTGAAATTCCAAAAGAGTCAAAATTCAGATTTTTTATTTTATTAAAAAAATAATTAAAAAAAATAAAAAAAATGACATATTTGGATTCCTCACATTTTTCTGATAATAATGGACATATTATTTATGGAATTTCGATTTATGGATTTAAAGATATGAATTATGCCATACTAATGTAAAAATAATAATAAAACATATTTTATTTCTATATTTATTCAATATTAGTATTACTTTACATTAAAATCATGTTTGTAACTTAAATTATAAGAATGTGTGACTCAGAAGATGCATGGCTTAATATCATTAATAGCATAGTATAGACATAAGGTTACAAGTGATACATAGAAAGGGGATGGAAAGGAACCAAGATGTTAAGCGTGCTAGGAGTGGAGTAGTGTTAGGATGGGTGACCGACCGGGAAGTTTAACCAAAGATTGGAATTTGACCAAAAACTAAGTGTGATTGAGAGGCTTCGGTTAGAGATTAACTAGTTCAAATATTCATACAATCAAAAAAATTGAAAAAAAAATTGATAAAAAAGAAAAGACCTTCGGTCTCGGTTCATGCCACGAACCGGGACCAAAAGTCCTACTGTAAGCACACGCGACGGCGGGCCACGTGGAGACCCATTGGGCCCGGCTCGTGCCAGAACCGGGACCCGCATTAGTCTCGAGTGATTGGTACCGATTCAAAATCCGGGACCAATGGCCCTTATGAACCGGGACCAAATGGGGGTTTTTCTACTAGTGGATCCATCGAGTGCCTTTGATGATCGAACCGAGTAAAAAGCAACGCACCCCCGCAACAATGTAGCAAGTTCCAAGCTACTTTAGGGATACTACTCAAGATCATACCCATCTTTACTGGCCAAGCTCTACCAGCTACTCGAAACAAAACAAAAGCACTCTCATTTTTATTTATCTATTATATACTAAAAGCAATATAAGGATGTTTTTCAAAGCACCAGGTTGATCCACATGACCTAAATTATATTAGCCATTAGATCTAAAATTGAAGGCCTGGATTTAATTATCGGTGCCCCACGTTATCCTCCAACCAGACATATTCGCTTGACGCAAAGACCTCCGAAGTGCCACCAGATCGATTAGTAGCGCCGCCATCTTACTTCCCCGAAGTTTCATGGCAGACCCATGCATGTACTTGCCCAATCCCGATGCCATACAATTTCATCACCGGCAGCAGATATCTCACTCGAGCTCTCGGCCTTCCCGCACCATTGTGATGAAACCTACAATTTCACAAGGCGCACACCAAGGATTATCGTGCTGCTAGGAAGAGGCTACTAGGATATGTGGACAAAGATGTGGTTGCTCCTGTTCGCAACGATGGAGGGGATAAACATGCTGCAATTCATCCATCTGATCTCTGCCAGAACGATAGCCCAACGAGAAGATGCATTCATGCAACGAGCGCATAGAGAGGCCTCGGGTCTCCTTTTTCCAATAAAAAATTGGTTCCAGGTCCAGGGGACTAACTATTGTAACTACACCTAATCGGATGGAAAAATCTGCAAGTTTCTCATGAGGTAATTGTTCTATACCTAGCTTTCTCTAGGTCCACGACTTTGGTGTTTTCCTGCAATTTAGGTCAAGGTGATCTTAGATGGAAAACTGAAGACAGAAAATTAGTATTGTGATGAGCCGATTCATGTCATGCGCGCTGCTCTTTGATGGCGATGCACTGTTAATGTTTTGTGGGTTTTTCATGTTCAGAAGTAGCAAGATTACGAAAAAAAAGGACAAAATATCTGCATGAGACTGAACATGGCGAGTGCCCGAGTGATTTTAGAACGCCCTTGACCTGGCTCTGTTCAAAGGGCAGCTGGTCACATATATGGCAGTGGTAATATATACCAAGGTTTCTTGTCTTTGTTTATAGAAACCATGTGCTGATATTCTCCTCGCAAAAGTAACTCCAAAGTTCATTCCTCTTAGGCACTACTACCTTCTGGATGAACTAAAGGGATCTTAGTTTGGATATGATTTATTGAGAACAAGGTACATCCTAAGAGAATTTTCCACGATGACTTTCAATCCCGAGCATTATGACCCAAGTGGATTTCCGGTTAGTTATCCACTTGCATTAGTTCATTTTCTAGGATTAACCAGTTTGTTAGTTCTCATTTAGGTGTCGGTTGCTGGTTACTCTCATCTTAGTATTAATGGTCTTCTCTTTCCTAATATGCAAACATAATATTTTGATTTGGCTGCCCTCTTACAATGGGTTGCTAACTGTTTGGTCACACACAAAAATTATAGATGTATCTGACGGCTCTAAGAAAATGATCTTAGTATGTCATCAAATTTATGTTTGTAGAATAACAAGTGAATGCATTACTATTCATGCTCGAGCACTTATTTCACGGGAATATATACCTTTATTATACATGCTCTTAGTTGTTGTGCTGGATAAAAATGACAATACAAATACAGCTTTGTCGGTAATGATTATAATTGTGCTTACATTGAAATTGCATTTTCCTGTATATGACACTCAATACTGCTCTTTCTTTGGAGCTCACTCTCAACAATAGAATGTTCATCAGTAACATAGAATCATTGCTTTTCTATGTTGTAATAAATGCCTAGACAGAAGTATAAAACCTTATGCAAACTCTAAAATGCTTAAAAAATCCATCCCCACAATCTTGTGAGGCAACCTTCAGGTTATGAAAAACTCATCGATTCGTATTGGTTTAGGAAAATTGTCGTTCTTGAGACAAAGAACGAATGTTCAACATTCCTATGCCATAGGCTTTGAGTGTAGTAAATGTGGAGATTGAATGTCTAAAGTACAGTAGCTTGCTTCGATATCTTCCATGGCTCGATTATATTGTCTCAGTGTACACCCATACTCCATTTATTCCCATTTTTATAACGTATAAATGTTTATTGAAAATTGAAAATTCCCTATCTTTGGCAAAGTTTCATGAAAAACTGTGAATGTGTACATCTAGATCACTATCACTGGATTGATCATGAAATTTATTTTTGTATTTTATTTATTTAAGGTTGTAAAGTTTGCTATATTTTTCTATACTCTTGGTTAAAGATATAAACTTGTGAACCTTAAAAAGTTATTACATACAATTGGTAAAAATAACAAAGGGGTTATGTTTTATTAGCTGTATTTAGTTTCATATGTTACTCTAGAAGGATTAAAATATTTTAGTGGATTGTTTTTTATTTGGTTGTTGCAAAGATTTTCATCTCTAAAAATAACTGACTAAGATTTGTCTAAATTCGAATGTATCTAGACACGTTTTAGTGTATAGATACAAGTCTGTTATTTCTGGACGGAGGGAGTACATGAAATTGTTAGCCTAGAGGCATGCGACTTTACAAACCTTTGCGACCCTATGCTACTCTAATATAATTAAGTATCTAATTGGTCCAATTCTGTGTTATAACCAGTTTTAATCTCGATCAACTTACATGTCTGTTGTGTTGTTGATTTTAAGGTGTTGTGAATATGTTCAGGACACCCTTAACAATAGAGATCAAATATGCGTAGATTAGTTCGATGTATTAACATATTATGATTTTTTGGTTGTAGCATTATTAATTATCGGGTTAATTTGTTGTAGTTGGCTTGATGGAACTAAAACATTCACTTAAGTTTCTTCTCTACATTATCAATTGCCTCTCTATATAAACACGATCATGTGTTCCTTTTGTTCGTGATGTGCCATCCTAATATTTTGCAAACACTTAACGTTGAGGATGTACCTTGGATTGTTTTGGATTACATAGTCCAGAGTCTGAAATTGAGAAGTAATACGTGCCATCTTTTTTTTAAGGAAAGATCCATTAATCAATACTCATTTTGCATGACGATATGGACGATGTGTATAACAAATTGTCATCACTAAGTCACGTAAATCTAATTTCACAAGACTATAGTCTCTCTCAGATGGATTATATATGTCCTTCAGTTTGGTTTGTATTTTTTGGATTAAATAAAGTCATTTGTAAGATCCATAAATATGCAAGAAATTACACTAAAACTGTTGGAGAATAGGTATAAAGATCTAACCATGTATTAGAGCATCGTATATTTTCACAATAAAGGGGATAAATAGGATAAAAATATGTAATATAAATAAAGATGAACAATTAACAATTTTAACATCCTACGTTTTATGCCCTCGCATTTGCGAGGGCCACCATTCTAGTTTTTTGAAATAATGCAATAGAGGGAAACGTGAAGCAGCCGACGCCCATTTATTAGGGCCATCGGCATAGCAGGTCCTAGATGCCTACGGCTGGAATAAACCTGTCGGAGTAGGAAAGTCGTCGGTTTAGCTCGAGCAAAGCCGACAAGCACAGTCGGCACAATTTGGTTGTTGTCGGTGTATCTAGACCTACGTTGGCGGCCGCTATCGACAACGCGGATGGCCTAAGAGAGAGGTGTGGGCATAGCACCAGTGCCGATAGCATTGTGGTCGATATACCTCTTTTAACTACTCTATTTTCCCTTTTACCAATTGATGCTTTCATTTCCTAGGATTTAGTTGTGTTTGTGTTGGACTTTTTTTTGCACGGTACTTTTACGTCATAATAATTTATCACATAATATGAAATGACATAAAGGTTTTGATTATTTTTTAAAAATTTCTTATGATCACTTGTGTACTCACAGAAAATGGTACAGCGAGAAACTCCCACATCGGGTCAACCGGAGCCAACCCTATGATATAATGGTCTCAACCTTGGTTTTTCATGTTCCTATAACCTAATCTAATAAAAATAAAAATAAAAATTTATTAGTCAACCATCATCTGATAGCACAAGTGTCACTCGTCTATCCCTCCTCGTCCACGACCTGGTAGATATCCTTTGGTGGTGTTGCGATGCAATCTAGGAATAGCGGCCTTCTGAGCGGCAGCTGAGACCTCGAAATATATAGGCGTCTTCACGAAAGTTGTAGGTTTGACGAGATGGAGCTGTTTCCACATGGTACGGGCGAACGGTATAGGTGTGCCCTGCCCGTACCAGTGGTCGTTACAGCTGCTAACGCTTGGAATTGACTCCACAATTATTTGGTCATGTGGACTTCCTCAAAAACCTTCATTATGACTCCTGATGTCGCATTAAAAATCGTGATTTCTTGTACAACACAATTCAAAGTAAGGTTTTGCATATATTTGCAATTATTAGTTATTAGTGGTAAGGATTGACAGTTTCTTATCAATTGCTTGCCTGAAAGCAATGTTTCAATGCGGTGAAAGATGGCTATTTTTGGAGCCAACAAGGGGTCATGTCCCACATGTATCACGATCGCACATATGAGGACCTAGACTAAATAACCTATACATGAACACAAACATACAGTACGTAGACAAAATAACCTACCTAAACATGCAATAAGACCACAAAATCATTGATCTATGACTACAACATGCAATTCATTGGGCATACTGCTATAGATCTACCGCAAACTACACTCAGATCTACCATCCGCTAACAAATCGGAGCTACTAGAGGTGGGGTTAGAGAAAACTCACTGGCCTCTGAGGAACGGAGCACGTCGCCGGTGAAAAGACCGGAGTAGAACGCTTGCGGAGCCATCCTACAACCACCGACGTCACTGCCACCACTTACCTCCTCATCGATGAAGATCTTGGTGGCTTGAAAGCTTGAGAAGGGAGAAAATGGTGGCGTGGCAACTGGCGGTGAGAGAAGCGCTGATATATAGCGCGACAATTCGACGGATGGTGAAGAAATTTCTCACGCCGACTTTTGGAGAAAAGCGGCTGCTCGAGCCATCACCGAGGTTGCACGGGCAACGCGTTGCTTCCCATTTTTTGCACGAACAGAGCATGTCCTTGTGGAAACGCTCGATTTTGCCATTCCTAGCAGGCCAAGTTTTTGACTGTTTTAAAACATGTTCTGTGCGAGAAACTGATGCAACCCAGTAAAACAAACAGGCCAAATTCTTACCACTAGATGCGAGAAACGAGAATCCGTCCTAATAAACACGGCCCTCGTGTCCGAAATAGGTTGGCCCGCCGGAGGTGCCTAACTTGTCACCTATCTCCATGCACATACGTTGACACAGCGATTGGGGAACTGAACCTTTTTCCCAAAATCTAGACGTGTAACAAAGCAAGGCGCTGGTGAACCAAAGGAGAAACACACGTGTCCAACCTCTCAGTGGCTTGAGAGTCTTCCAGATAGAAACGGGTCGCCTTGTGCCTTATCCGTTGGCGTCGCAGGTTGGAGAAGGCGAAGGGGTGGTGTCGTGGTAGCTAGGAGTAGATGTACCGGTGGTATCCCGGTAGTTGGTAAAGAGCTCTGGTTCTCTCCATCTGGATCCTGCGAGCTTTAGGGTTATTCTTCCTCTCTCTTCTTCCCTAGTGGTTAGCGACGAGGGTGAAGAGGGCAGCAACAGCTCCCTTGAATAAATTTCTGGCGGTGTATTATCCCCTGATGTTGTTCGAGAGGTGCGCGCGTAGCGTTTCCCTGGCCGGCTATGGTAGAAAGGGGGAACTAGCGTGTTTCGGCGAGGGTTGTCACAGACTTGCTCCTGGCCGACCGTGGTGGCGAGGTGGAGTGGTGTTGTGGAGGTCCTATCTCGTCTTCATTGAGGGGATCTTATCATTGCCCCCTTTGCTGTATCTCGTTGTCGTTGTTGCTTCTCTTGGTCTGCCTCGGTGGCGAGGGAGAGAAAATCAGCGGCTCTACGGCTGTTGGTGGAGGTGGCCGTTCGTGGTGGTCGTTGGAAGCTGAGGCCACGGCAGTGGATCCCAAGCGGAGCTCTCGAGTAACTTCTATCTCCGGTCTCAAGGGCGGGTTCGCTGCGCTCGATTTCAAATCGAGCTCCTTCTACATCCTTTACTGGAGGTTCTTCTCCAATCTCGACACGACAGCAACCGGAGGGTCTTCTCCAAGTGGTTTTGTCCCCGGTGGAGGCTGCATGTGCGGCCGTGCAGTGTCTAGAGGTCAGCCAGTGGTGGAGAGGACAGAGGACCTGACTGCGTTTCCCTTTCCTGTCCTAGGGTGTTTCCTGTAAATTTGGGGTCCTTTTCTTAGATTTTTAGGTTTTTTAGGGCAATAGATGTCAGGAGGCTCCTTGTAATATTGTACCCACCTTTGAAATGCAGCTTCCTGCCCTTCGGGGCCTTTACCGTGGTGCTGTATTAGCTACAGTGCACCTACCTTGCTATAGCTAGTACCTCCACTAGGAACTAGTTCTGTCTCCGTGGATGAGAGAGGTGAGGTAGAGGAGGCGGGAGAAGAACCAGGCCGATTCTTCACTGCCTAGCTAGGCATTCCGTTTCCATCTAGCTACGGTAGCTGATCAAGAGATGGACCCGCAGACATGGCTTCACCGCGTGGGATTCAGTGTTTTGTTTTCCGTCCCATCGTAAACAACAGAGCATTTTCTTGTAGGACAGCTCTTTTTTTTTGGTTCGTCCGTTGTGTTTCCAGCCCAGACCAGCGTTGTTGCTGAAAGTGTCCTGAAAGTGTCCTGGCTGCCAGATGCTCAGCTAGCTCGCAACTGCTTCTGGAAAGCAACCTATGATGATTTCGATCGTGTATAGTATTTGCCTATAGAGACCTACTCGAAATTGCCACTGAATCTCGTCCATTTTGCATATACAGACTGGAGGACAATGTAACTGGATGATGAAATTAAATGTGGGAACGACACGCGTACTCGTCTGCTAACTAGTACTCCCTCCGTTTCAAAATATATAGGACGTATTAGTTTTGTGAATGGAATGTATCTAGACTCATTCTAGCGTATAGATTCATCTAGATTTGAAGTGAACCTAAACACTAAATAGAGTCTAGATACACTTCTTTCACAAAGCTAAAACATCGTATATTTTAAAACGGAGGGAGTAGTATATAGTATCCTCTTGTCAGGTGTTGTTTGTCACTTCTGCCCCCGGAAGAATCAGCGAAACTAATATTGAAAGCCTACATCAGTCAGTGTCGTCTCCTGAACATATACGCATGCAGTGTGTACGTGGACACTGGACACCTTGATTCTCTGTCCGGCCGGTCAGTATCTGAATCAGGAGACAGACTAACAACATCACCAGTGATACACATATCTACTCCCTCCGTTTCAAAATAAATAATATAATATTTTAGCTTTCTGAAAAGACTGTATCTAGATCTTTTTTAGCACGTAGGTTCACTCTATACCTAGATGAACCTACACATTAAAAAAAGGTATAGATCCACTGTATTCACAAATCTAAAACATCTTATATTTTGAAACGGAGGGAGTATGAATCTACTATCATCCATGGTCAGCTGAGATTCGATCTCCTTTGGATTTTTTATTTTTTTGAAACAAGGCATAACATTTTGCCATTTTCATTTAATAAGGAGGAGGTTTAAGAGGTCTTATTACAAACCTCCTCTTGGCCAATCTACTTTGAATTCTGTTCCATCCCATTTGTAGTATTCCCTGTTGGAAAAACGTGGCAGCTGGTAGTAGTAACGATGTTGGGATGTGTTGAGACTTGAGAGAGATGCAAAGGAGACAGTTGGGAACAAGACCCCATGGGCGGGCACCCATCCAAGAAGAACCCCTCGACGGATTAAGGCTGCATCAGCAGCCTCGACACTGATGATCTGCACCGTTTCTCCCATGCAAATGCGCCTTGAATCCTTTTCTTTTTCCGCTCTCTGCTGCGAGGCTGCGCCTCGTCCGACGACATACGAACACCACAATACTTGATCGAAGAGACGCGTTTGTCTCTTCCGCGCGCGGAGAATCTCTAGCTAGGGAGCCAGCACGACACCATTGAAGAAGTAGTGGTGGAATGGTGCAGCAGTTGGCATGCATGCAATTGCAGCTCCTCTTTCTCCCTCCCTGGTGCTCCTTCAGTTCGCCCCTGCAGACCCATGCATCGGGGGAAGAGAAGGCTGTAAACACACACACACTTTCTCTCTTTATTTCTTCTTTCTTGGGCTCTCTGCTTCACCCAGTATTATTCCTGGTGATGGCCATGGCAACCATTTGTGCGCGCGTGATCCTTGCTGTTGCTGAATCGGTGGATTTTGGTTGCGACACCGAATCATGCGTCTTTTTTCACCCACCCCTCTCGATCGAGGCCTCACAGTCTCAGCTTAATCTATCCAATACGCGTCTCGCTTGCTTCTATGGATACAGGGAGCTGGTGGTCGGAGTATTTGCGTACGGTTCAGTACGTATTATTAACATATGCTTTGGCCCATAATAATGGCACTGTTTGCCAAAGCTCTCGTGGAAGCACCAGCTTGGGATCGAGAGGACAGTATCATCACAGGATCTACCTACCTAGAAACAAGAGGCCACGAATAATTTTTTAAATTCGCTGTGTGAGAGAGGCTGTAATTTCATGTTTTAAGCTCCATCACGAATTTACAAACTTCCAAATTGCGGAACTGGTGGCTTACTTCCTTTCAACGCAGCAGTGGCTGCAAGTGCTGCTCAAGTTCTGCCCCTCGCGACAGATCAATGCTACTTCGTAACTATCAGCGCGTTTCGCATGAATATAACCAAAAGAGACGCCGGTCCATCGAGTGCCTTCGATGATCGATGTGAGTAAAAAAGCAAGGGCCCTGCACCAAAGAAGTATATGCAAGTTCCACACTAGCTAGTAGCTACACTCGAGATCATCTAGTAGTCGATCGATCCGAGTATTCTGCGTAGTAATAACTTCAAAGGATTCTCTTCCAGCGGGCCACCCTCCTATCCGATCGAACTCCTACTCATCTTGACCGTCCAAGCTCAGCTTTACCATGGAACTCCTACTCATCTCCCCTTGCTGAAATCATCGATGGTTTTACCTTTTTCTTTTTTTGCATGCACCTTGTGGTACCACCCAAGCACACAGCCAAGAAAAATTGAGGAACGATTCGGCTCTCCACTTGGCACGTACTCTCTCATCCATACTCTGGCTCCTGCGCGTCCTGCCCGCATCTGCATGGCCCGTTGTCACGATAACGACGCTATTGTCCTCCTCCACATATGCCCTTCCTTTCCTCGTGACCTTCTCCATCTTGTTCTCTCATGCTCGACCATGGGACAGTTGATACTTGATAGGGTGATACTGTACGAGAGAAGCTGCCAATGCCCATTCTGTTTTCCATGGCATACGGCCAAGGCCACCACTGAAAGCTCTGCCGTGTACGTTCATACACCCGGCCGTATCTATCCGGCCTAATACATCGAGATCTCTGATAAATACTCTCTCTATAAAAAAATACAAAACGGTTTAGTTTTTTCTTCCAAAAGCATGTATCTAGACGATTTTAGTGCGTGTGTTCTGAACAAACTAAGTAATCTACACACTTGTGTCTAGAAAAAAATTAAAACATCTTATATTTTAAAACGGAAGAAGTACACATTAGATGATTATGCTTCCCTGTTCTCTTTCTGTTTTAGTTTGGTCTTGCATGAATGAATGCGGGATCATGTTCGTTGACGGTAAGAACATGATCCTGCTTGACTCCTATTTCAACAAATTTCTCAGCGAGTCAGCTGACGAGATCATGCTGGTTTTGTCGCATAATACCCAACGGTTACATGTCCACTGACCTCCTAAATATATATATATATATATATATATATATATATATATATATATATATATATATATATGTCGTACATTTAGTTGTTTTTCATGATTAACATCGTACTCACTGCATTCTTAACCAGTATTAGCACTATGATTACTGACCGAGCAGAGCAGCTGACACGTGCCTTTTTTTTGCCTTTCCCTTTTGTTTATGTGTTGTTATTGTTGCCCTTTATTTGTTTTTTAGATTTTGCTTTGTCCTTTATATTTGGAGAGTGATGGCTGACCTTCAATGCACCCCTCTCGTTAGCTATATGTCGACGTTTGATGCTTGCCAAGGTAGCTAGAATGTTTAGAAGAAAAATGGCCATGATTCCTTGAGCACTCAGTGTGGTGGATTTGTCTTGTTTTGGAGGGGGCGAGTTAGGGTTGCGTATATCCATGCACCGTCATGGTTGTTGAGTGTTGAATTTCTGTTGCTTAGTTACTTTGGGTCCTTATAAGTCCTAGCCATGGATGTTTATTTATGCATGGTTTTGACCTATCCATCGCCACCAATCTTAGTCGTCCTACTAATCCTAAAAATGCATGTTTATGGTTTCGCAAGTACTCGTAGACTACTAGTCCTACTACGGTCTATGATGTCAACGAGTGCAGGGGGCGTGCTCTAATATTTCAAAAAAAAAAGATCGGCATAACAAAGGCGTGGAAGAAAAAGAGTATCTTGAACATGTTCGATTTTTCCCTTTTACTTTTCTACTACCAGCAGTCTATTAGTAGAGTACATCGTGGGCACTTCCCTAAAAAAAAAAGTAGAGTACATCGTAGTGTCGCCTCACGTAATGTAGGCTTTAATCAGCCACGTTGCATCGGGATCGCTAGGGATCGATCAGCCGTAGAGAATCCCAGCCAACCCCGCTCTCTACTTGGTCGATAAACTAAACGCACAACATGCATGCACCCGTTAAAAAAAACATGCATGCATGGCCTTTGGCAGCTACTTTCAAAATATAAGATGTTTTAGTTTTGCGAAAGGAGTGTATCTAGATCTTTTTTAGTGTCTAGCTTCACTCCAAATCTAGACGAACCTACACACTAAAAGATGTCTAGATACACTTCATTCATAAAACTAAAACGTCTTATATTTTAAAACAGAGGGAGTACAAGATGGATGAGATTGTGGAGGCCATCATTGTGATCACCACCCTGCATGCATGCCACGTACTGTGTACTTGATAGTGTGGAAAGGTCACGAGCTAGCTAGCTAGGGCCTTAGCCAGGCAGCCAAGGGGTATGTTCCTAACAACTACTTAATTTAATGATTAAGCTGCGGATTAGCTCTGACCAGAAACGAATTCTAGGCCTAGCCACGACGACCTTGTCATCAGTAATCAGTTCCACGGCACGTGCTTGCTTTGCTAGATTAATGTTTCCATTGCTAGGCTAGGCGTATATGCGGAATCATGATGCATGATGGCACTGACGACCTATATGTCCTTGCCGTTTTCTCGCTGCGTATCCGTCAGTCAGCAGTGCCCGATAGAACAAGAGAGGACACGCCATTCATTGGCCAATCACGCCCTCCTCGCCATCCCCAAATCCCAACTGCTCAACCTACTTATGTCTTTCGAGACAACAAGTATCTACCAGATCATAAATCAAATCGCAATCCTTCCTCTTGGCAAGATTAAATAAGTAAAGTGCTAGTACGTCGGACCTTCGATTCATCATCGTCATCGGTGGAGCTAGCTAATGCTAGTTTTTGTCACACAGCCTTTGTCAAATGCTATGATGCGATCCATCGTGCTAGGATAAACTAGCTTTAACTCTGCTGCCTTTGGGAGGAGGGGAAAAAACAGATACGTACCAAAACATGTCATGTGATCATATCATGCAGGGTCGAGCGAGCATATTCCAAACCTTGGACGTCAAGGTACGTGGGTACGTCGCGGGCCAGCTAGCTAGCCATTTCAGCGGGGGAAAATGGTGAAACACCTTTCATCTGAAGATTTTTTTTTTTTTTTTTTGCGAAAGTCATCCGAAGATTCTTAGCAAAACAAAATGACTTCTATCTAGAGAAAGGAGGTAGGAAGAGCTGTTGTGAGAGATCGATGCCAGAACCCCTTCACGCGGTCTTGAATGCATACCACGAAAGCAAAGAGAGATTTCTTACTTTTTCGACTCATACCATATCGAGGCACGGAACCGTTTACATGACTTTTACTTCGGTGCCCAACCCCACCCAACCCCTACAAACTTACAAAATTGAAGACACAAAGACGGTTTGTATTGACCGATACTCATTTGGTTCGGAATGCATGAAAGGATATCAGCTAACCCTAATCGTCCTTGTGTTTTCAGTTTCATAAATTTGGAAGAAAGGGGAGAACAAGGAATATTAGAAGTGGATGTGCACGAAAAATATACCGCTTTAAAAATATTTTAGATTAATTGAGGATTAGCTTAGAGCTCAGCCAACTCCTTAGCCGTTGGATGGTGACGTTAAGATCATGCTGGTGAGTTGCACTGTGTGTGCAACTTTTTTCAGTTGCACTAGTTGTCACGGATGAATGTTTTTCTTTTAAAAATAGTTTTTTTGTTGTACAATGTCCGCCATCTTCATATTTTTTCCGTTGTACTATGTTTCAACATACGCTTTTTTTTAAATGGGTGTGACATCATTCGAGTGAGAATTAAGCTAAATTAGAGCTACGTGGACCCAAAAAAAACACCTTAACTATAGCTGCATATTTTTTTATTTGGGTGCAAGTATTCCACGTGAAAGGATGACTATCGTGGGAGAACAAAAATACCTGCAACCTAAGTTAACAGAAAGAGCTAGTGAAAGAAAACAGACGATTCAATGAGGGGAGGTGCTACGCGTGTCAGATTTATATGGGCTGCGGTCCATGTAGGTAGCCCATCTAGTCTAATAAATCCCGAAATCTCAAGGCCCATCTACTATGGCAGCTTGGGAGCTCTGTGGGAGAAAAAGTTTAGTCACATTTGCATATCCATGATGCCAAGGAACTGTGGGATGCGTTGGACGCTAAGTTTGGTGTTGTCGATACCGGAGGTGAACTGTATGCTATGGAGCAGTTCAATGACTACAAGATGGTTGAAAACCGATCTGTAGTAGAACAGGCTCATGAGCTACAGATCATGGCAAAGGAACTCGAACTCCTCAAGTGTGTGCTTCCGGACAAGTTTGTCGCGGGATGCATTGTCGCTAAGCTTCCCCCTTCATGGAGGAACTTTGCCACTTCTCTGAAACATCAGAGGCATGAGCTCTCTGTTGAGTACCTAATTGGTTCTCTGGATGTTGAAGAGAAGGCGAGGGAAAAAGACAAACACACTAGTGGAACCGAGGGACATTCTACTGCCAATATGGTACAGAAAAATGCCCACAAGTCCAAAGGAAATAACAAAGTCTGCCAGACTACCAACTTCAAGAAGAAGAAGGGGCATAACAAGGAAAAGAAAGAACCCTGCTGGGTGTGTGGCGAGATTGGCCATTGGGCTCTTCGTTATCCACAGAAGAAAGGCAAGAAGGGTTAGGCTGGACAGAGTTCTAAATCTGTCAACATGGTCATTGGCAATACTGATGCAGGAAGTTCAGGTTCTAGGTACGATAATTTTTACCCACTGTGTTTTCAGTATTTCAACCCACGGAATGGTGGGTTGATACGGGTGGCAATGTCCATGTGTGTGCTGACATTTCCATGTTCACCTCTTATCAGGCTCGAGATTTCTCAGTCATGATGGGGAATGGGTTACATGCTACTGTTCTTGGTGCTGGCACGGTAGATCTGAAGTTTACTTCGGGCAAGATCGTGCAATTGAAGAACGCAGCATGTCCCTTCTATAAAGAAAAATCTTGTTAGTGGTTCTCGTCTTATGAAAGATGGGTTTAAGTTGGTATTTGAGTCCAATAAAGTTGTACTGTCTAAGTATGGAAACTTTGTTGGAAAAGGCTATGAATGCGGAGGCATGTTCCGTTTTTCATTGATAGACTTCTGTGATGGTGTAGTGAACCATGTTTGCACTACTAGTAATGAAACTAATGTTTGGCATTCACGACTTTGTCATATTAATTTTGGTTGTATGTTGCGGCTTGCTGGTATGAGTTTAATTCCGAAATTTACTATTGTCAAAGGCTCTAAGTGCCATGCTTGTGTGTAAGCAAAGCAGCCTCGCAAGCCTCATAAGCCTGTAGAGGAAAGAAATTTGGCACCTCTTGAGCTTATACATTCAGATCTATGTGAGATGAATGCTGTGTTAACAATTAGTGGAAAAAATATTTCATGACTTTGATTGATGATTCTACTAGGTACTGTTATGTATATCTCTTGAAAACTAAAGATGAGGCTTTAGATTTCTTTAAAATCTATAAAGCAGAAGTTGAAAATCAACTTGAGAGAAAGATCAAAAGGATTCGGTCTGATCGTGGTGGAGAGTACTTTTCTAATGAGTTCAATTTATTCTGTTCGGAACATGGTATTATACAGGAGAGGACGCCTCCCAATTCCCCTCAATCCAATGGGATTGCTGAGAGGAAAAACCGGACTCTAACAGATTTGGTTAACGCCATGTTAGACACTGCCGGTTTATCCAAGGAATGGTGGGGGAGGCTATATTTACTTCATGCCATGTCCTAAACCGTGTTCCAACTAAGAATAAAGAGATTACTCCATTTGAAGAATGAGAAAATAAAAGGTTGACACTCTCATACTTACGAACTTGGGGTTGTTTGGCAAAGGTCAACGTGCCAATCAACAAGAAGCGTAAGCTTGGACCGAAAACTGTGGATTGTATCTTTCTTGGCTATGCTACTCATAGCATTGCTTATAGATTTCTTGTGGTGAAATCTGAAATGGACGGCATGAGTGTCAGTACCATTTTTGAATCAAGAGATGCTACATTCTTTGAGGATATATTTCCTATGAGAGATATACCTAGCATATCTAATAAGGAATATGATCCAGTTTCTGAACCTGAAACTCCCATAGAGACTGATGAACAATCATATGATGTGAGTTCAGATTCGGATGAGGATGACAATGAAGCTCCCACAAGGAGTAAAAGACAAAGGATCGCAAGATCTTTTGGTAATGACTTCATTGTGTACCTAGTGGATGACACTCCCACTACCATTTAAGAAGCTTTTGCATCTCCGGATGCAGACTACTAGAAGGAAGCGGTTCAAAGCGAGATGGATTCCATCGTGGCTAATGGAACATGGGAGATATCTGAACGTCCGTATGGGTGTAAGCCTGTAGGATGTAAATGGGTATTTAAAAAGAAGCTTAGGGCTGATGGTACTATTGAAAAGTACAAAGCTCGGCTTGTGGCTAAAGGCTATACCCAAAAGGAAGGTGAAAATTTCTTTGATACTTACTCACTTGTGGCTAGATTGACCACAATTCGAGTACTACTGTCACTGGCTGCCTCACACGGTCTTCTCGTTCATCAAATGGATGTTAAGACGGCTTTCCTAAATGGAGAGTTGGACGAGGAAATTTACATGGAACAGCCTGATGGTTTTGTACTAGAAGGTCAAGAGAGAAAGGTGTGTAAATTGAAGAAATCTTTGTATGGCCTCAAACAAGCTCCCAAGCAACGGCATGAGAAGTTTGAAAGAACTTTGACATCTGTGGGCTTTGTTGTAAATGAAGCCGACAAATGTGTGTACTACCGCCATGGTGGGGGTGAGGGAGCTGTCCTATGTCTCTATGTTGATGACATATTAATTTTTGGGACAAGTCTCAAAGTGATTAATGAGGTCAAAACCTTCTTATCTCAATGTTTTGAGATGAAGGATCTTGGAGAAGCTGATGTTATCCTAAACATCAAGGTACTGAGAGATGAGAATAATGGGATTACACTTGTGCAATCACATTATGTGGAGAAGGTGTTGAGTAGATTTGGACATGATGATTGCAAATCCTCTCCCACACCTTATGATCCTAGTATTTTGCTTCGAAAGAATCAAAAGGCAACTAGAGATCAATTGAGATACTCTTAGATTATTGGCTCACTTATGTATTTAGCTTGCGCTACGAGGCCTGACATCTCGTTTGCTGTGAGCAAACTTAGCCGGTTTGTGGCCAACCCAGGAGATGATCACTGGCATGCTCTTGAGAGAGTAATGTGCTATCTAAAAGGAACCGTGAGCTATGGAATTCATTATACCGGGTATCCAAGAATACTTGAAGGGTATAGTGATTCAAACTGGATATTAGATGCTGATGAGATAAAGGCCACAAGTGGATATATATTCACTCTTGGTGGTGGCGTTGTTTCATGGAAGTCTTGCAAGCAGACCATCTTAACGAGGTCAACTATGGAAGTAGAACTCACAGCATTAGACACTGCGACTGTCGAAGCAGGATGGCTTCATGAACTCTTAACAGATTTGCATATGGTTGAAAAACCAATACCGGCAATCCTTATGAACCGTGACAACAAACTGTGATTGTCAAAGTGATAAGTTCTAAGGACAATATGAAGAGTTCAAGACATGTCAAAAGAAGACTAAAGTCTGTCAGAAAGCTGAGAAACTCCGGAGTTATACCATTGGATTATGTCCAAACGGCTAAGAATCTGGCACATCCTTTTACAAAAGTACTATCAAGAAATTTGATAGAAAATGCATCGAGGGAGATGGGTTTGAGACCCACGTGAGTTGTCAAGGGGGTAACCCAACCTATGTGATCGGAGATCCCGTGAATTAGGACCTGGGAAAACAAACTGAAACAACTGAGTTGAGAGAAACTTTTAATACTCCCACTCCACTACAGATGCAATTCTCTCATAGTATACTGTAAGGAAGGTTGATTATATCTTAATGTGTTCTGACTGTCTCCTTGGGAGCAAAGACTCTGTCCTACAGAGCGATCTTGAAAGAACAAACATATATGAGCTACACTGCTGGTCATAGTTAATGAGATTTGGGTAAATCTCTAGAAAGCTCATGAAAGGCCGAGGAGTGTGACTTATAAGCTCCACCCGAGGGGTAGCCTATGGCAGCTGATGACCCACAAGTAAGGGGGTGTATCGCAGTATTTTCGAGGGAAGTGAAACCCAATTTATTGATTCGACACAAGGGGAGCCAAAGAATATTTATAAGCCTTAACAACTGAGTTGTCAATTCAGCTACACCTGGAAACAATCTTGCTCACAGCAGTTTATCAGTAGCAACAGTTTTATAGTAGGAATAGTAAAGTAACAGTAGTAGTAAGGCAAAGACAGTAGTAACAAAAGCAGTAAACAGTGGGATTCGAGTGCGGTAGGCATAGGGATGGATGGACGGGCGTTGCATGGACAAGACAATTCACATAGCAATCAGAACATAGGGCAATTGCAGATAAATAAGATAAAGCACCCAACTACTAGACAATCCTAGGCATGTGTTCCATATATAGTCATACGTGTTCGCAATGAGAACTTGCACAACATCTTTTGTCCTGCCAGCCCGTTTGCAGTGGGGCCTCTAGGGAACTACCGGCAATTAAGGTGCTCCTTTTAATAGAGCACCGGAGCAAAGCATTAACACTCCGTGAACACATGTGATCCTCACATCAAAGCCTTTCCCTTCCGGTTATCCTGATTTCTGTCACTTCGGGGCCATAGGTTCCGGACAACAACGTGTGTATACAACTTGTAGATAAGACCAGAAACAATACTATCATAATGAATCAATAATAAGTTCAGATCTAAAATCATGGCACTCGGGCCCTAGTGACAAGCATTAAGCACAACAAGTCGCAACAAAGTCATAAAGCACTAATAAAAGATACTAGGCACCATGCCCTAACAATCTGATGCCATTACATGAACGATCTCATCCAATCCCTACCATCCTCATAGCCTACAGCGGGGGATTACTCACTCATAGATGGGGGAAACATGGATGGTCGATGGAGAAGCGATGGTGATGATGATGGCGATGATCTCCTCCAATTCCACGTCCCGGCAGGTTGCCAGAACGGAGTTTCTGGTGCTGTTTCGTGGAATCTGGTGATGGCGGTAGAGCGGAACTCCTTCTGGAAAAACGTCGAATCCCCCCCGAAGTTTTTAGGTCAGAAGACTCCTTATAGGCGATGAGAAAGGCCGAGGGGGTGCCTGGGGGGCCCACACCACCCCCTGGCGTGGTCTGGCCTGGCCCACGCCACCAGGTGGTGTGGCCACCCCAGGGCTCTTCTCCGTCTCGTATTCTGGCTCCTGGAGTCTTCGGGTGAAATAGGATTTTTGGCATATTTTCCGGGATTTTTCCTGATAGTTGGTTTTCTGGACAAAAAGTAGACACCAAGGCAATTCTGCTGAAAATAGCGTTAGTCCGCATTAGTTGCATCCAAATTACACAAGTTTAGAGGAGAAACAATAGCAAAAGTGTTCAGGAAAGTAGATACGTTTTGGACGTATCAACTCCCCCCAAGCTTAGCTTATTGCTTGTCCTCAAGCAATTCAGTTGAAAACTGTGTGCGATAAAAGAACTTTCACAAACACATTTGCTTCATATGATGTAAATATTCTCAGCAATGTGATCAACTACCTAGACAATTCATAATAAAGAGTATGCAACTAAGTCTACTTAATAGTCTTTGAAAGCTATGAAGAGATTCCAACTCAAGAATAATAAGTAGCATGAAGCACGAACATAAGCAACATTACAATGCCCATAAAAAGGTATGATAGAGTGGTATCTCGCTTGCCTTTGATTATGAATTCCAAGGCACCTCTGAAGTTCAAGTGGTGACTAGAAGTAAAGATATCAAGAATACAAGCATCAAAGTCATAACACAAATAATCAAGTAATGGAACAAACATAAAGAATGACAACTATGCTCTCAAGAAGGTGCTCAAAGAATATGTGGAGACTCAACAAGTAGAAGAAAAGGTTTTGAATAATTTGAAAGGCTTCCAAATGCTAAAAGTATGATACTTGTTAGCTTTGAGCTCTCATTGCCCCTATCATAAGAATCTTTAATGTGGTTAAGGTGAAAGTGACACAACTAAGAGGATATGCTTGACAAGTTATAAATCGAAGTCTCATGCCCCTTACTTACGAAGACCGATCCTCATGCTACTCAACTTCAGTCACAAGTAAGCTCTTGTAATTGTAAGTATATACGTATCATAGAGAACCGCCAACGGGGTACCCCTTGCACATGACACGAGAGATATCCCATAATCAAAATACAAGGCAAGCAGACAATGAGCATCTCAGCGATCTTTTTATTTACTATGTGCATAGATTTTTATTGAGGATGCTTCATAGAATGCTCATTATGGTTATGCTGCAAGTTTCCACCATGATTAGGCATGGCTTAGACTAGCGGCCCAGGCGTTTCTCTAACATACATACAAACTCCATGATCTTACAAGTTCCACTTTTATTTCACACCGCTGGGATCCATAAGCAAAATAACATGATATCAACTAGGTACAAAGTACCTATGAAGCGTTGAAAGCGGTCCCCATGATACATGGTTCTGCTAACTTCAACTCATAAAGCGCAAGCATATGCACAACAAAGAAGGACGCAATGGTTCAGGTTTATTAAGTGTAAGAAAATAAAGTGTGCCATCAAGTTCGTGAGAGCTTTGCTAACTAACTTTCTCATAACAAGCAAACATTTTATTCCGAAGAAAACAAGGCATATTGAATATGCGCGGAGGTAGCAAATGATGCTAATGGGTATGTATGGTGGACACTTTGGAAATATTTGGTTTAGGGAGTTGGAAACTTGAGTAAAACATACTCAGTGAAAGTGAAGGCTAGCAATAGTAAGGGAGCGACAAACGAGAGAGCAATAGCTATCATTATCATGTTTGCAATGAAACAGGACTACTCATGGCATGAAAGTGATTCAAGATCCTCAAGGCAAAATAATTCATCAAGGCTTAACTGATTATTACAGTCATGTGCATGCGTGAGCATGTGCCAAGTCAATCAAATGATACATTCAAAGGAGGATACCACGGTGTCATACCAATTTATGAATAGAGCAATGCAAGCAAACATTCATAAGACATGCTACAAACTATTAGCGAGCTGGAGCTAATCATAAGAAAGTAAGAACTACTAAGCATCGAAAGATAACATACACCCTACTTGAACGGACTAAGCAAGCTCACAGTGATGAGTATATGTACAAAAATAAAAACAAATAGAGTTTGTTACCAGCCTCTTACCACGCCTCAAGTTGTCATTGATCCTCATTATTGCTCTTCACTTGTTTGGCTTGAATAATAATATGAAACCAATATCCACTAAGGACTGCCGAACCCTGTAGCAAACTCGCAAAAACCAAAGAAGAACGACAAATATTTTTGGTGTTTTCGATTTTTAAACAAGAACCAAAAGATAAAAACAAGCAAAGCAAAATCTTTTTGGGTTTTTCGAATAGTTCAAACAAAGCAAAAAGGGAAAAGCAAACCAAGGCAAAAAGAAGAAGTAAACTAAAGAGAAACAACAAAAATATTTTTGGTCTTTTTGTGTTTTTAGAAAGCAAAAGCAAAGAAAAACGAAAACTAAAAAGAGAACGAAAACATGAATATACAAAGTACCGACGCAACATGATATGGAGATGAGTGCGGTGTCGGCGTACCTCCCCCAAGCTTAGGCTTTTAGCCTAAGTGGGTATCAATCCATGTACGAATAGGGGTTCCAAGCGGGCGGATCTTGGTAAGAATGGTCGTAGCTGGGCCCATGAGAAGAAGAGGAAGCTCCCCAATCATAAGCGGGTTGTTGATATGAAGACTCTCCCTCATTCGAGGGCTGGCCCGAATCATCCGTGACCTCCCTTCTAGTGTCCTGCTCCTGCTGGGAAAGCTCTCCCAGGTACGTGTCAAGCTCCTCCTCAGTGAGGGACCATCCTTCCCTGTTATCAAGGTTAAACAAAACAGGTGCAGGCAAAAGAACAACACGCTCGGACTTGCTCTTTCTCCAGCCAGCCTTGAGAAAGGTTATTTCATAAGATAACTCACTCATACTAGCCCACGAGGAAACAAATTTATGCTGTATCATGGAATTAAGATCAAGCCTCTCTATGGGAAACTATAGGTCTAGATGATGAGGCACTAAACCATGCAATGCTAGCAAACGAGAAGCAATGAGGCCTCCACAAATTCCACCTTTCTCACGGTTAGCAGCGAGACGGAAAGCTATCAAAGCACCCAAGTTGTAAGACCTATCTCGTCTAAGAGCAGCAGAGATAAATGCTAAATCAAACGAAGATAACTTATTGGCAGTTTTCCTAGCAAGAACACACTTGGCAATAAAGTAGGCAGAGTAACGAATGGAGGGAAGATGAATGTTACGGATTTTTCCATTCTCCTTCGAGAAGCTACTCCCTTGGCAAATTTCTGCATATAAATCCATGAGTGGTTCAGGTCTCTCTTTAATCTTCCTACATGATCCCCATTAAGGTACCTTAATGGCTGCACAAAAATCATCAAGAGAAAGGTTGACAACAATATTGTAGATTTTGTAATGGACCATGGGGTTAGGCAAAGAGTGACTAAATTGGAAATCCTGCACCATGGACATGGTTAGCTTCACAAATTGACAAGGTTCATCTTCCAAAAAGTGCTCTAACCCTGCATTAGAAACCAAAGTGTGGAAATCTTGTAGAATTCCTGCAGCTCTGATGAACTCAGGGCATGGATAAATGGAGGGAAAAACTTCCTCCTCCCGGTGGACCTTCATGACCTCGGGCACCCAAAGCTCATGTTGGTTTAGGTGGTGTTCACTCATCTTCTATTCTGAAATTTAAACACCTATTAAACAAGTGATTGCAAAGAAAATATAATGGAGGATTCTACTCATAGGGACTTGCAAGAGGCCTAAACATGCATCAAAACTATATCTCTAAGCATCAAACAAGCTTACTAGCTCTCATAACCAGCCACCTACAACGGCAAAATACTCAACATATAAACCACTAAACACAAATCCACTTGGACAAGGGGAGGAGTCACATACCAGGGAACAAATGCTCCAAATTTCAGCAAGAAAGATGGGCTCAGCAAGGAGATCGAAAAAATCGAGAGCAAGCACAGCAAGAACGCGATTTTGAGCTATGAACTGGAGCTTACTCGGGAGAGAGAAGAAAGTGGCAGGTGAGAGAGGTAGTGGGGGGCCAGGGGTGGCCCACACCAGGGCATGGCGCCACCCAAGGCTGGCCGCGCCACCATGTGGTGTGCCTTCCTGGTGGGGCCCCCTGGTACCTACCAGGTACTCCTCTGCCCCTTTTTTCACATAAAAATTTAATATGAATTTTCTGAAATTTTTCGAGACACTTTATTTTTAGGCATTTTTTAGAAATAGAAGAACGATTTTTCTGACAGACAGATTTTTTTCTTCGTTTGGAAACATGATGCAAGGACAAAACAAGGTTAGAACTACAGAAGTTCTAACATACAAGCAACTAACAACACAAAGGAAACTAAACGAAAACAAAAACTAAGATGCAAAGGATAGAAGTAAACGGAGATAATCATAATGAAAACATTATTTTGTTCAATGGAATCCTTTTGTTAGCAAGGTTGATCAAGTCTTGCTACCAAAACAATTGCATATGATACAAAACTTTGTACTCCACTAATGATTATGTTACCTTAACCTTGATAGAAATGGTCCCAATCATAATAGTTTCAAATTTTTCTCTTGGTATGGGACAATATATTTCTCCAACTTGAATGCCTTCAACATGTTCAATTGAATTCAAGCCATAAGTCCTTTCAATCTTCTTGGGGAAATAGACAGTATGTTCCTTGTCATTAACATTGAAGGTCACCTTTCCTTGATTACAATTAATAACAGCTCCTGCAGTATTAAGAAAAGGTCTCCCAAGAATAATAGACATATTATCATCTTCAGGCATTTCAAGCACAACAAAATCAGTTAATATCAAGCAATTATGAGCCACTTGAACAGGTACATCCTCACATATACCCACAGGAATAGTGGTAGATTTATAAGCCATTTGCATAGATATATCAGTTGGTATTAATTTTTCAAGTTGAAGCCTCTTATAGAGAGAGAAATGCATAACACTAACTCCAGCTCCCAAATCACACAAAGCGGTTCTAACATAACTGTTCTTAATAGAGCAAGGGATAGTTGGAATCCCTGGGTCTCCAAGTTTCTTAAGAACTTTACCATTGAAGGAATAATGAGCAAGCAAAGTAGAAATTTCTTCATTAGGGATCTTCCTTTTATTCAAGACAATGTCCTTCATATACTTTGAGTAAGGAGGCAATTTAATAGCATCAGTCAAAGGAATTTGCAAGAATAAAGGCTTCATCCACTCACAAAACTTATTATAGTGTTCATCTTCCTTTGACTTGTGTTTCTTATCAGGGAAAGGCATAGGTTTTTGGACCCAAGGTTCTCTTTCACTACCATGTTTCTTAACAATAAAATCTTCTTTGGTGTATTTAGTATTCTTAGTGTGGTTTTCAGGTTCTTCTTCAGCTTTTTCTTCATTAGGAACTTCATTTTCTTCATTACCACTTTCAGTTTCAACATCAGAGATAGATATACTATTAGGATCTATAGCAGGTTCAGAGGGTTCTACAACAGTTTTATGTTTCTTTTTTCCTTTTCTTACGAGTAGAACCACTATTTTCAGCTTGTTGAGAATCCTGCTCAATTCTTTTGGGATGCCCCTCAGGATATAGAGGATCCTGGGTAGCAGCACCACTTCTAGTTCTAATTTCATAAACATGTTTTTCTTTAGCAGCATTAACTAGCAAATCGTTTTGCACTTTAACGAGTTGATCTATTTGAGTTTGAACCATTTGAAAGTGTTTAACAATCATTTTAACATCATTAGAGGTTCTTTCCACAATATTTTTCAACTCAACAATAGCTCTAGTGTTTTCCATTAGATGATTTTACACCCTTTTATTAAAGTTATCTTGCTTAACAAGAAAGATATCAAATTCTTCTAAGCATTTATCAGGAGGTTTCGAGTAAGGGATATCACCTTCATCAAAGTGTTGGAGAGAGTGTACCTCAATAGTGGGTGAGTAGGGAATAGGCTTACATAATTCTTCTATAGGGGGTAAATTCTTGACATCTGCAGCTTTAATTCCCTTCTCCTTAAGACATTTCTTAGCTTCCTTCATCACTTCATCATTTAATTCAATAACTCCCCTCTTCTTTGATGTTAGAATAGGCACAGGAATAGATGGTTCAGGTACAATTACTTTAGGTATAGCCTGTTTAGGAGGAGTCCAATCTTCATAATTCTTGCTTATTTTAGCCATTAATTCCTCAACTTCCTTTGGAGTCCTATTCCTGAAAACACAATCAGCACAACTATCTAGGTATGTTCTAGATTCCTCGGTTAGTCCATTATAAAAATATATCAAGAAGCTCATTCTTAGGTAATGGACTTCCAGCCTGTGCATGAATCAAAGCACAAAACCTTGCCCAAGATCGGGCAATACCTCTTTTTCTCCCTGTTTAAAATCAAAAAGTTCCTGCAAAATAGCATGTCTAGCACTGGGAGGAAAATATTTCTGCAGGAAAGTACTAATCAAACACTCAGGGCTATCAATAGATCCAGGAGATAAATTACTAAACCAAGTTTTAGCTTCTCCTTTCAGTGAAAAGGGGAAAATCTTAGCAACAAAGTAAGTACGCATCATAATATCATCAAAAAACAAGCCACTCATGGTAGAAAGTTCATTCATATGTGCTACCGCACTTTCATTCTTAGTCCCACGAAAAGGTTCTTTCTCGACAATAGCTATGTAAGATAAATCGAGAGAGAAATCATAATCTTCATTTATAATGTTTATGGGAGAAGCAGCGAACTTAGCATCAAGAGATAATTTGGGTCTAATAGTACGTCTTTCAAGGAGACTCTTAGCAGCGCTCCTATCATGGGTGTTCTTACATTCTTTAATAAACTCATCGGTCATCTCAACATAACCATCTTCAATATCATAACTTTCACTAGACTCAGGTGAGCTAACAGGTGTGGTAGTGTCTTCATTAGGAGTTTCGGTATTTCCAGCTATAGTTCTAGCAATCGTAGCATCTAGGAAAGGACCCAATGAACCACTCTTATCAAGCACAATAGAAGCAGCACCATAAGCATCGGAAGTTTCAGATTCAGCAGTAGTAGCAGTGTGTGTAGCATGTGTATGTGGTGGTGTAAGGAACTTACTCAAAACAGACGGTGAATCAAGAGCAGCAGAGTTGTTTAGAACCGTACCTCTTCTTGTAGTGGATGGTAAAATAGGAACCTTGCCATCACGAGACTTACCCATGATGAATGGATAGCAGCGAACAATAGAGAATCCAAGTGAACTTGATAAATAAAGCTATGCTCCCCGGCAACGGCGTCAGAAAATAGTCTTGATGACCCACAAGTATAGGGGGTGTATCGCAGTATTTTTGAGGGAAGTGAAACCCAATTTATTGATTCGACACAAGGGGAGCCAAAAAATATTTATAAGCCTTAACAACTGAGTTGTCAATTCAGCTGCACCTGGAAACAATCTTGCTCACAACAGTTTATCAGTAGCAACAGTTTTGTAGTAGGAATAGTAAAGTAACAGTAGTAGTAAAGCAAAGACAGTAGTAATAAAAGCAGTAAATAGTGGGATTCGAGTGCGGTAGGCATAGAGATGGATGGACGGGCATTGCATGGACAAGACAATTCACATAGCAATCAGAACATAAGTCAATTGCAGATAAATAAGATAAAGCATCCAAGTACTAGACAATCCTAGGCATGTGTCCCATATATAGTCATACGTGCTCGCAATGAGAACTTGCACAACATCTTTTGTCCTGCCAGCCCGTTTGCAGCGGGCCTCTAAGGAACTACTAGCAATTAAGGTGCTCCTTTTAATAGAGCACCGGAGCAAAGCATTAACACTCCGTGAACACATGTGATCCTCACATCAAAGCCTTTCCCTTCCGGTTATCCCGATTTCTGTCACTTCGGGGCCATAGGTTCCGGACAACAACGTGTGTATACAACTTGTAGATAAGACCAGAAACAATACTATCATAATGAATCAATAATAAATTCAGATCTGAAATCATGGCACTCGGGCCCTAGTGACAAGCATTAAGCACAACAAGTCGCAACAAAGTCATAAAGCACTAATAAAAGATACTAGGCACCATGTCCTAACAATCTGATGCCATTACATGAACGATCTCATCCAATCCCTGCCATCCCCATAGCCTACAGGGGGATTACTCACTCATAGATGGGGGAAACATGGATGGTTGATGGAGAAGCGATGGTGATGATGATGGCGATGATCTCCTCCAATTCCCCGTCCCGGCAGGGTGTCAGAACGAAGTTTCTGGTGCTGTTTCGTGGAATCTGGTGGTGACGGCGGAGCGGAACTCCTTCTGTAAAAACATCGAACCCCCTCCCCCCGAAGTTTTTAGGTCAGAAGACTCCTTATAGGCGAAGAGAGAGGCCGAGGGGGTGCCTGGGGGGCTGACACCACCCCCTGGCGCGGCCTGGCCTGGCCCGCGCCACCAGGTGGTGTGGCCACCCCAGGGCTCTTCTCCGTCTCGTATTCTGGCTCCTGGAGTCTTCGGGTGAAATAGGATTTTTGGCATATTTCCCGGGATTTTTTCTGATAGTTGGTTTTCTGCACAAAAAGTAGACACCAAGGTAATTCTGCTGAAAACAACGTTAGTCCGCATTAGTTGCATCCAAATCACACAAGTTTAGAGGGGAAACAATAGCAAAAGTGTTCGGGAAAGTAGATACGTTTTGAACGTATCAACAGCCAAGTACCGGTAACGACATTGAGTGAAACTTGCTACGCAAGACTGGAAATTCAAGGCATAGTCCATTGTTCAGTTGTAGTAAGCGTATCTCTTTGTCTAGGTGGAAGTTCAACTTAACAGTCTCCACTAAACTGCAGGTATATTAAATAGTGATTGGAACTGATGTGCCATATAATGTGCCTCTGAGATCTGGTGGAGGATTGTTAGATTTATATAGGATACGGCCCATGTAGGCAGCCCATCTAGTCTAATAAATCCTGAAATCTCAAGGCTCATCTACTATGGCAGCTTGGGAGCTCTGTGGGAGACAAAGTTTAGTCTCACATTGCTGGTTGGGAGAGAGCTGGACCAACTTATAAGGTGAGTTGTTTCACTCCCACTAAGTGAGTGAGAAGAGAAGGAGTCCACACACACTCCTCCTCCTCCGCCGCCTGCCTCGCCTCGCCCGCACGCGCGTCGTGTTTCGTGAATCGAGTTCGAGTTAGAAACTCGTTTTGTGGAACACTAAATTTTTGCTTAGTGCACTAGCTGTTGGGTACGTGTCAACATTCGTGTGCATGTTAGACGCGTGTCCTTGTCTTCCAACGTGTGGCGACTTGGTCAGCTCACCTCCCAGGCTTTATAGAGCGAGAGACGAACATATCTAGACGGATCCTGTTCTTTCTCAGTCTCTCTCGTTGTGTGTTCCTCTTACTGCGCTGCTCTCTAGGCTTTCCCATCTCGGCGGCTGCGTGCACTGCTGTCCGGTAGAGCAGGCCTCCGAAACCCCGTCCATTGAGATCCTGCACCGGGAGACGGGCGATAAGGTTTTGGGGAGCGTCTCGACGCGACTGCTCGCCTCTGTTTGTGTGTTCTTCTTCAGCAATCGACGACCTCATCAGCACCATGGACGACATCAACAAGGACCAAGGTGCTGCTGCGGTGATGACCTTCCCGGTCAACCTGTACGTGCTATTCTTCCCTATGTATGCACTAGTTCTGGCTAGATTTTTAGATCTACTAGATGTGGTTGTTTGGCTGCATGTATTTAGATCTGCTAGTGCTTACATAATGTTAATTTCGGTAATTAATCTCATGGAGAAATTGCCTAATTTTCCAACAACGCGTCCCCCAGGTGATCAAAACTTCGGCGTGAAAGGATGAGTATCGTGGGAGAAAAAAATACCTGCAACCTAAGTTAACAGAAAGAGCTAGTGAAAGAAAACAGACGATTCAACGAGGGGAGGTGCTACGCGTCCCCCAGGTGATCAAAACTTCTGATCCTGGGTCCTCCTCACGACACGTGTCCACTTAAAAACAGACAAACTCCCGCTTTTGCTACGAACGTCCCGTTTTTACTATAAAATATTCCGCTTTTGCTATATGTAGCAGAAAACGGTTCGGCATAGAAAATACAAAAACAGACTGGACCTCGCTGGAGAGTTCGCTGGAGACCTCGCCCGCGACCGTGTAGCAAAAGAAAAAGTACTAATGTAGCAAAATCGACTTCGCCGGAGACTCGCCGGATACCGCGTAGCAATACAATTGAGCTTTTGTAGCAAAATCAGAAAACCGATGTAGCAAGATGATTATGCTAACGTAGCAAAAGCCTGACTTCACCGGAGACATCGTCAGAGCAAAAATTGTAGCAACCAACTCGCTGCAGGTATCAGCGCCTTCGGATACATTGTAGCAGAAACTTTGCGCTATTGTAGCAAACTTAGAAAACAGAGGTAGCAAAAAAGTTCAGCAATTATAGCAAAAAAAAAGGAGTTCGTCGGAGACGTCGCGGGAGATATTCGCTAGGAGACTTCACCGGAGACATTGTAGCAGAAACTTTACGCTATTGTAGTATGACTAGAAAACCGATATAGCAAAAACGTTCAGCATCTGTGGGAAAAAAATGACTTTGCCGAAAATTTCGCTGAAGACGAAGTAGCAAACACCTGTACTATTTTAGCAAAAACAAGAAACGTTTGCAGCAATGAAAAATGCCATTGTAGCAGCGCCGGAGCACGTGTCGTGGGCTCGTGTCCCTGGAGGAGCTGGCGGCGGTTGGAACCATGGCCACCGGCACCGTCGCCATGGCTTCACGGAGCACGACGACGAACAACGAGGAAGGAGTCTGCCATGGCTTCAGTCGGATGCGTCCTTCTCGCGTGAGATTGGGGCAAGAGGAGGAGCCCGCTGCAGGCGGCGCGCCAGCGCCGGCGTGGGGCCCGGCGAGCAGCGCGGGCTGCTGTGTGCGGCGGCGCAGCAGCAGATGTGGTTCCTGCGTGCCAGGCGCGCAGCAGCAGGAACAGTTCCTGCGAGACGCGTACGAGCGGACCTGCTTTGGGTGAACAGTATCATTTCCCTTCAATGAGAATCGTTTTGCAACCCCTTTTTCTTTTCTCCTTCAGTTTGGTCGGAAAAAAAATGTGAACCGGTCAGGCTCCGGTGTGAACGCTGTCGAAATTTGAAAAGCCACCTGTTTGCGCACGGAAAAAAGCATCTACTCCCCGCGGCCGGCACGGACCATGGCCTATATATAGGCTAGGTGTACCGGTCGTCGTCGTCGCCAGCCAGAAATTTATCTTCCCCACGACTTTATTTCCCGACCGGACGCGACCAAAAGCGAACATTACAGCCTGCCTGCGCAGTGCACGGCAACATTGCCAGCTCGATCGCAGTCTCTGACCCTGGTCAATGCCAAAAAACGTATCTGCAAGACTGCAATGCCTGCCCATGGCAATGGCGATGGCATTGGCCCCCTCACAAGGAAGCCAGCTCGTCGGTTTTACTTTACCCTCTTCCAAACTACACATCCAGCTCAGCAAGCGTCCGGGTCGATTATTGATTGAGAAAGCGTGCCGACGTAAAAAAATCGTGCCTAGCCGCTCCCTCAATTCTATTTTTCGCCGTCACGGCCAATTTTATTATTAGGTGTCTTCGGACAAATCAAACACATGGAAGACTAGCGTGGCCGTTGGATGGACGAGAAAACGTGTAGACCGACACGGGTCCTTCCTGGTGCGTCGCATCCCGTCGACGGGCCACGCGGCGGCGATCCCTTTCGTTCATGCCCTTTCCACCGCTTCCCTCCTCGTATTTCCGTCCTTTCTCGCTATATCTAGCCACTGTCGCCATTGTCATCAAAAGATCTACATCCTTCTCTCTTACCATGGCCACTCCTCATTGGGCATATCTCACCCAAGGGGAGACGAATGCGCTTCGCGCCTCGAACTACCCCTATCTTCCAGGCTACCAAATGCCCCCCCACTAGAGGCTACCTCGAGCTCATGGCGGAGCAGCGGATGAATCCCCGATGGGATCCCAACAACACCGCTACATGGAACGCCTTCTTCGCTAATCGGTGGGAGAGAGAGCTTGCCAGGTACGAGAGTTAGGGCACGCCTCCTATGAACAACAACGAGGACGGCCAATGGCTATGGTCGGCGAGCCCGACTCTCATGGGTGTGATGCACCACATCGCCGAGGGTGATCACCTCCGCCTGCGGTATCCACACTTTCAGCCACCATCGAGTTCACCCAAAAGTCCGAACTGATGGAAAGAGCTAGGCTTTTATATTTTAGCACTCCCCCTCACGTCTAGCCTAGACAAATTGGATGACACTGGACGTGGAAAATCGGAGGCCGCAACTATTTGGAATAGATTAAATAGTGTGTTAGCCGGGGTTTGAACTTGAGACCTCCTAGCTCTGATACCATATTGAATTGATGACCAGCCAGTTCACCCAAAGGTCCGAACTGATGGAAAGAGTTAGGCTATTATATTTTAACAGCAGCGGCGGGCGTGGTGGCGTTGCCATCCGGGACCTCTCGCCTCCGCACGGTCACCTTCATCTCGTGCAGTCGAGGCATGATCGGCAAGTGCCTCCAGATTACGCCCTAGCAACGCACCAGTTGAGGCGCACCGACGACATGGAGGAGTACTCGAGGCAGTGTGTGGCACACGTGCCTCCTTGGCCCCGTGCCACCGGAAGCGAATGACACCATGGCCTGGTGGGACAAGGCGGAGCAGCCTCACCGCGAGCGTCGCGGCGACGAGGGCGAGGGTTGTAGCCACTGCGCCCACCGATCTCCGCAGGATGCGCTAATTGGTTGTGTCTGCTTCCTGCGTGTGCCCTCCATGTAAGGCCGGAGGTTCCAGCCACGTGTGACCTACTATAGGGTTAGGCAGGAATACGATTAGTTTATTTTTCGCAATATACTGAATGTTCAAGTTTACCCTATGTTTCTCTAAATTTTATAACTTGACTTGTCACGGGGGTCAAGCATGGGAGCATGCGCCCCTATTTCCGCGTCCGTGCCGGTGGCCCTAGCCGGACGCGCCGTATGGGAGGAGGGGGAGAGGGGGGAGTGGAGATGCTCTTATAGAAGGAGAAATAAGTATTAAGAGCAACTCCAACGACCGCGCTAAATCCCGACGCTGTAAAAATAACCGCCGATATAGCGGGCGCGTGGCACTTTTTCGTCCTCCAGTAGGCGCGCGAAAATCGGGCGCACTGTAAAAAAACGGGCGCGCGTCAATTTTCCCACCCGCGCGCTCCAAATTTGGTGCACGGCCGCCAGCGCGCTCTATCTCTCCCGCTCACGCGCGAAGAACCAACCGCCGCTGAAATTTCCCCCGCGCCGCGATTTCTTCCTCACATATGCACACGCCGGCGACTTTCCGGCGATGGATCCGTCGAATTCACCACAGTACTTGGCCCCGGCGGCGACGTCGTCGGCGCGGGAGTGCTGGCGGCGGCGAGCCCTAACCTACCGCGAGCGCCGCCACGAGCTCCAACACTCGCCAGCTCAACTTCGTGCCGCCGCGCACGAACACGACCGTCATCACCAACGTCGATGCGCCTCCACCGCCGAAAGGAAAGGCCAACACCGGCAAGCGCGCAGCCGCGGCCGCGGTAGGCGGCGCCGGCAAGCCGGGGAAACGGGTCAACTCGCGGCGTCCTCCCGCAGCCGCATGTGCATAGGCGCCTGTGCCAGCTCCCCGCCAGCAACCACTTCCACCATAGCCACCGGCGCCGGCTCTGCAAATGAGCGCGCGCCAACTGCTCGACACAATGACAACAAGGTAAAAACTCGTCTTTTCGATGTGGTAGATGCATTTGCCATGAATTCTAGCATTGCTATATTCATATGTGGTCATTTTACATTGTAGTGTTGATGATGAGACATTCATGGCACACGTGGATGCTGGCTCATCTTTCGCCGCCGAGCATGGAAATGGCGATGAAGAAGAAGAGTATGTGGTGGACGAGCAAGGTGAAGGTTTGATTGAGCCGTCGGTTGGTAGGACGGTCAACTACATTGCCGAGGAGGATAGGTTGCTATGCCGAGCATGGTTGGCAGTTGCCATGGACCCGGTGGTTGGCACCGATCAATCAAGAGGCACCCATTGAGCGAGAATGAAGGAGTTCTTCGATGCACGCAACACAAGTGGCGATGAGCGCACTAATTGTTCTCTTCGGTCCCGGTGGTCGATCATAAACACCGATTGTAAAAAATGGGCAAGTGCTTTGGCGTGTGTCGACGCAATCAATCCAAGTGGCACGACATTGGATGATAGGGTAAGTTGGGTGATCCATCTCATATGTTTGTGCGCATATGTTTGTTCATATCCGTGACTCATTCTTGTCTTATGTTCACCATGTAGAACACCATTGCCCAAAATTTGTTCAAGGATCAAGGGAGGAAAGTCAAGAAGGGGAAGAAAATTATGGGACAGTCATTTGTGCTCCACCATTGCTTTGACGAGCTGTCGAACGAGAAGAAGTGGAAAATCCATGATGGGTTGGATGTGCACAACTTAGGGATGAATGCCACCGAAACAAAATTCACTGCAATCATAGATGATGATGCATCAAGTGATGAAAACAAGAGAAACTCCACTCCTCACTCGGTTACATTCACGAAGAGGCACGTGCTTGGAAGGAAGGCCGCCAAGGAGTTGATGAGGGGGAAGAAGGCCGGTGATGGTGACATAGCAAAAGCTATGGATAGGATGGCCAATGCAAGATTGGAGTACAACGAAGATAAAACCGGGGCAAGGATATTGGAGGCCGAGGCCGAGACGCATAGGGTAGCTTTGGAGGAGAGGATTGCGGCGGCCAAGGAGAGGAAGTTGGCTTTGGAGGAGAAGAAGGTGGTCACCACCGAGCAAGCGCGCCTATTAGAAGAAGAGAGAAAGCTCTCTTGACACGTTCAACATGGATAAAAGGCAAAAGGAATACATAAACCTTGCTCGTGATGAAGTCTTGGCCAAAAAAAGAGTGGCATCAAACCACTTGAAGACCCAAAGTGAAGGAATAAATGCATTTGGAGGTATGGGTGGTTTTGGAGGCATGGGAGCAACACCGGAGGCTTTTGGAGGTTATGGTGGCATGGGGCTCGGAAACATGGGAGACTTCGGTGGTATGGGTGGCTTCGGTGGCATGGGAGCAACACCGGGGATTCTTGGCCTCCATATTGAATCAATCACCTAAGATTCATGTTGATGCCTATGGCATGGCCTGTATAGGGAATCCATCACGTTCTATCAATGTTGATGGCTACGGAGATTCGTCACATGCCAACACCATCCACACCACCGTCCAAGACTCTCAAGGAGAAGAAGCACAAGATGGAAGTGGCAATGGCAATGGCTATGATGATGTTGACAAATGATGTGTTAACATGTAGTCTTGAACTTGGTTGTGTGAACTTATTATTTTTATTTGAACTATGTCCTTAATTTGTGTTGAACTTGGTTGTGTGAGACAAACATTTGGTGATTGTTGAGAGTCGTTTGTTTTTCTATTTATTTTGTTTTGTTTGATCTCGTTGATGCGTTGTGAAGTTGGTGATAGCTGTTTGCGCCAGCGCGCGCGCTACATTTCAGTGCGTCTGGTAGAGGGGTGGATTTCGCTCTATTTTAGCGCGCGATGTTTACCGCTTCCGGTGAAGGAGAAACAGGTGTCGCGCGCGTCAGAAACCAATTTTACAGCGCCATAATTTAGCGCGGCTGTTGGAGCTGCTATAAGAATTGCCGGTATAGTAGGGACAAGGAAGAGGATAAGTGTAGATGCCTTAGCTGTCTTGCATGTGTATATAGTGCAAAGGGTCGAAGGAAAGGAGGAAGCAAAGCATCTCATTCCCCTCTCAACCCCACCCTCACCCTGGCACCACCTTGCTGCCCCTCCCGGCCTCCTCTGTTCTTACCTTCACCTGTCCTCCTTCCTCTCACCCCTCGCATGTCCCTTTCCCTTCTTCTTAGCTTAATCCCCTCCTCACATTGGTAGCTAGATTGGCAGATTGGTACAAGCACTGTCTGATTCTTCCATGGTTGGTTAAGCGAGTGAGTCTGAGCGAGGAAGCTAGGCAACTTTCCGAGCTCACGCCACACACACACCTCTGTGTCTTTCTTCTTCCTCGGTCGCGTCCTGGCCTCCCCTGCCGCATGCCACTCGCGTGCTGCCTCCCACTCTGTTAGACTGTTACTAGTTTGTTGCGACAACACTTGCATCCTGTGCTATTTCTTCCTGCGACGGCGCGCGCATGCTGCCCGGGACCGACAGACGCCTTGGCAGGGCGATGCGGTTCACGGCTGGGGGCTCGTCGACGCGGTCGTGGCAGCCGGCGGCGGCGGGGGCGGACACCACGGACCTGCGCTTCTGGCTGACCTGGCGGGTGGCCGTGTGCGGCCTCTGGGTGCTCTGCTGCGTCGCCGCGGCGGCTTACCTCATCTGGCGCTACGAGGGCCCTGGCGCGCACCGCCGTCCTGGCGGCGCCGTCAAGGAGGAGCGGCGGGGGCGGACGAGGAGGCCTGACGACGGGGTGCTGTACGACGACGACGCGTGGCGGCCCTGCCTCCGGGACATCCACCCGGCCTGGCTCCTCGCCTACAGGCTCGTCTCATTCCTCGTCCTCTTCAGCCTCCTCGTCGTAATCATCATCTCCGACGGCGGCGACATCTTCTACTACTACACACAGTAAGCTCCAACTAATGACTAATCCATCATCATAACCTCTGGTCTTTCTTTTTTCTCAAAACATTCTTTTTTTGTTCTGAGAAAGGAAACTTATTTTACTCGGGCGTTTTGATAGTCGCGAAGTTGGATTAAAGATTGGTGGTTCGTTTAAACAGGAGAAAAATAACACATTCTTCCAATTTGATCACATCTCCCATGCTGTAACTAAATTAACTGGAGCTGCAATGTGGTTTGGCCAGGAATTTTGGCATCTGCTCTTTCCCCTTGTAAATTTGGAATTTTAGTCGGGGAATAAAGGGGGAGATTTCTTTACACTGATATTGATCTACTGTGCACAACTGATGGCTAGAAGCGACCCCTCACCTGTTGGGCTTTATTTCCAATGCATTTTGAAGACAGCTTTGTTGATGATGCAGTACTTCGATTTGATAACTGGAAAAGGACCTCATGCCTAGGACATGTTTTGTCAAGCACATTAAAGAAACATTCTTTTCGTGGAGTGCTGTGGGAATACCTCTTGCATTGAAGATTTTCTGATTATGTCAGCCCCACTTTGATACTATTAATTTTTTTGGGGTGTTGTTTTTCTTTTCCAAATAAAAGTAAAGAAATGTGGTGAACTGGTTGGTAGCATCAAAGTTGTCTGCAGAGATGTGATAACTTAGCTTCCTGGTGTTTGTGACTCTGCTCTCAGTAGCAGCAATTTTTCCCCAGCCTGTGCTAATTGGTTGTTCAACTGTCAATCGTGCAGGTGGACCTTCATTCTGGTGACGATTTACTTCGGGGTGAGTGACACAATCTGTCTTTTCACTGAATTCATCAAACACAATGATTCATTTATTTTTGATAAAGTGAATATATTAATATCAGTAAGATATCAATTACAATGGTTCTATGTCCGCGCGATCCTTATCTCCGTATTTTCTTGCGAATTCTTCAGCTTGCCACGGCACTGTCGATCCACGGATGCAGCAAGTTTGCCGATTGGAATGCCGTTGCGGCAGTGTCGGACACCGAGCTGGGGCCTTACGCTGTCCACGGAGCCGACGCTAAACCGACCGCCGCCGAAGAGGACTACGACACCAGAGAGATCGCCGGGTTCTGGGTGTACCTGCTCCAGATCATCTACCAGGTACAGAGGCTTCCATACCACCATAAGACTTTGAAATATTTGGCCACTAGGAGCCTTTACAGATTTCCTATTAGAGAGGGACATCTGCATTGCATTGTATTGTACTGCATGGAGAGGTGGTCTCATTTTGCTTTTCAGGTGCAATTATTAGTGCTCTTGGGTGGTTAACATCGTGCACCAGAAACTAAAGTATGTTTATAATGTGCTCTAGTGAATTGGATTCTGTTCCAAAAGACCAGATGTGACCACATAGCATCTTTGTATGTCAGATCCTACTACATGAGCCACCCCATATCTCATAGTTCAGCCCAAATGCCCTCTCATAGTTCCTTGCACCTGAAGGGCTTGATCACCTTTACCCCATATCTCAAGTGTAGGGCTAGCTCTTTTAGCAGTAGCGTCAGGATAAAGATAAACTGTTTCTTTTTTCAATCTGTGGATTTGATAGGCCAAACTATATCAGAATTGTGACTAGATAACTTTCTAGGCTGAGACAAAACATAGATTCAGATCAGTACATATTTCCACCGTATAATAACCTCATAACCACCATGGTTGTTGGTCCAGACCAAATGCCCAACCTCGTAGTTCCTTGCACCTGAAGAAGGGCCCTGATCACCTTTACCCCATATCGCTAGTGTAGTGCTGGGCTTTTTAGCAGTAACATCAGGAATAAAGACAAATTATTTCTTTTTTCTGTTGACATGCTTACTATATCAGAACTGTGACTGATATCTTCCCAGGCTTCGGTAAATCGTAGACAAGGATTAGTAGATACTAGCTACAGTTTCTGGTGAAGCTCCGGTAGCATTGGGCTACTGTCTACACTTCACAATCCCATTTTTAGTTAATTTTTAGGAACTGGCATGCAGGAGCACCATCTTTCAGTTGAAGGACTAGAGTTCGATCCAGTTTTAATGATCTTCTCCTGGCATTGCTTCTGAATCTCCTTTATGGATTCTGCATAGTCGGCTGTGTGCATCCTAGTAATGGAGAGACCGGGTGTAATGCTTAAACCTTTTAAGTAATAAAGCGCCCTTTATCCAAAAAAAAGGGATTCTGCATAGCTTTGAGTTTCAGCTGTCCGTATTGTTGAACAAAGGAAGCCTTGTTTTAATAATCTAGCAGCTTATGCATGGCAGTTGTTATTAATACACTGCCGTTTCACAAAAATAGTACTCTAACATCAATATTTTTGTTGTCAGACAAATGCAGGAGCTGTGATGCTTACAGACTGTGTCTTTTGGTTCATCATTTTCCCATTCCTTACTGTCAAGGATTACAGCATGAATTCTGTGAGTATACTTGTTAATTTCGCAGTATCCGTACCCATCATCTGATTCATGTTAATCAGTTGGCTGACTTGATCCTCGTCTGACAGTTGCTGATAGGAATGCACTCGGTCAACGCTGTTTTCCTGCTCGGTGAAGCGTCCCTGAATAGTCTGGTAAGTGGATGAACCTGATCACCCAAGCAAGTTGATATATTGTATTTACAGTTTATCTAACCACATTTTATTCCAATTCACATACAGTGCTTCCCGTGGTTCCGGGTCGCGTATTTCTTTCTCTGGACTGCACTTTACGTCGTTTTCCAGTGGATTGTCCATGCAGCAACTCCAATCTGGTAAAATTCTCAGAATCCATTCCATCTCTGGAGCAAAATAACTACTGGCACATTATTCTTATTTTTTCTCACTGGACAGTTGTCATGTCAATTTTTTTCAGGTGGCCCTACCCGTTCCTTGACCTCTCGGCTAACCTAGCGCCTTTGTGGTAATTTCTCACTAACACTCTAGTACTCTACAGTAGCGAAAAAATCTTAATTTATTTCGTGTACATATTTATTAACTGGACTCAATGTAGTCACAAGCTGAGCCAAGTTTTTTCTTGAACTATTTGCGTAGGTACTTCGCTGTTGCGTTCATGCAATTGCCGTGCTACGTGATCTTTAGACTGTTGATGAACCTGAAACACAGCCTTCTTTCCAAGCATTTCCCAGAGAGTACAGTAGTAAGAGGCTAGCATCATCGGATGAAGAACTATGCCGTCTTACTATGAAAAGGAAAAGGGAGCTCTTCAGGGTGTGAAAGGAATTGGAGCGCCTTTTAGTTGGTAAAATTATTTTATCGTTTCTCAACTAATTATATCCAGCTAGCTTGGATAGTTTCATTAAAAACGGAAGATTAACAAATATATCATATTATGGTTCATGAAGGTACACACCAACAGAGGAAACCGACTGCACCAAGATAAGATGAATGATTTTGTGTTTGTGATGTACAACTTCAAACTAAAAGAGAGACACAAGAGAAGGATGCCAAGGCTACACTTGAGTTTTAGGATATTTAGTAGGATGATGAATAGATCACGGAAAAACAAGATGTAGTGCTTCCTCCAAAGCAAGAGTTACTCGAAGGGAAGCACGTGTTGATGCACAAGAAAATATTGACCATGAAGTTGAAATCATACCAAAGAGAATAGGTGATGCATGAAGTATACTGATGGTGATTCTAAATGTTCCCAATGTCTTCCAAAAAAACTAATATGTATGCGGTTATTCAATTCGGAACCCAGGTCCAGATGAACAGCCTTGGCCACGTTGCAGTCCTCCTCCGTATAATTGGTTGTACAGGTTGCAGTATATCGAATTTTGAATAGTGGGCACAGCCGAAGGCCACCGTATGAGATTATGGCGCCGTGTCGGTCTGGACGGCGGCCCAAACGATCTAGACCGACCTAGACCGTCTTGGACTGGCAAATTTCGATTAGAGCTGACTATACGCTCCTTTTTGAAACAAACGTGTTGGATTTTTCACAAACCAGGATTAACCAGCATGCATATTTCGATTTCACTGACTCCCTAAAAATACATAAACGGATGCACACACACATACCTAGCATCAAATAAAATAGGAAAACCCAAGGAAAAATCTATCTCCGGCGATGCTCGATGCTGGAATTTAATCCAGCAACCTTACTTCATTTCTTCAGTTCGCCACTAACGTTCTAAGTCTAGGCAAATTATTGGCTATATTCAGCTACGGAATCAATGACTCAAATGGATGTAAATACAGTGTACCTCTTAGAGCATCCTCGCTCGCTGAGCGTTCCTAGGACGAAATCCGGCGCTCTTTAGCGTCGGACAGATGTAACTTTCAGTCTAGAAACGGCTTTTTTCCCACTCGCATACCCAGGCCAAGTTCCCGTGTTTAGCCGAAATTTAATAAAACTCGGCGAAAATTAGACAAATATAGGTGATTTTAATTAAACAGCGGCGAGTTCATACATAGTTGGCCAAATTTGGACATATACCCGAATTTTGGCCAAATTAGGCTAAAAGAAAAACGAAAAATTGTAAAATAAACTACTAGGCTGACGCCAGTGCCGATGCGGATGCCGACGCCGCTCACATGCCGAAGTGGCGGTAGAACGACGTGTAGTCGGGGTCGGCCTTGTCATCGTCGTCGCTCCACAGTTAAGGGGGACACGAGCTGCCCTGGCCGGGGTCGCCGTACGCCATGGCTGGGACGAGGGGCCGACAGCGTCGTCGTCGTCGAGGACGATGAGCGGCGCGCCCCAGAAGGCACGCTGGTGGCGAGAACTGTTGGAGGCCGCACGCTCGGCTTCCTCCTGGAGGCGCCGAATTCGGGCGGCCTCCTCCTGCTCCCAGTCGGCGCAAGACCAGGCAAGCGCGTTCGGCTCCGGCATCGACGGCATGTCACAAAGAGATTGCTCCATCGCCATCCTCAAGGCGAAGGAGTCCTCGTCGACGTGAGCCGCCCACTCCGATGGCTCCGGCTTCAGCTCGCGCGGGCAAAGACGACCGGTCAGCGGCGATTGTGCGCGGGGCTCATTGATGACGATGCCTCCTGACCTCGTCCTCGGTGGCTCGCGCATCGCCGTCTCAGCCCCCCGCTTCACGGGACATAGTGCCTCGCTGCCTGCTCCCGTCGACTGCGCCGGCACCGAGCCAGATGAGCGCGAGGCCGAGGCTGCAGAGGACGACAAACTGAAACTGCCCATCCTCCTGGGCATCCTGTTCGCCGGAGGGGCGCGCCTCACCCTCGCCGTGGCGAGCGACGAGCGGGGGAAGCCCAGCCTCGGGTTTTGTTGCCGGCGTGGATGTGCTCGAGGACCGCTGATACATTGCAAATGTATCTATAATTTTTGATGTTCCATGCTTGGTTTTATCCACTTTCTTGTGTTTTGTTCCAACTTTGGAGTACTTTTCATATGATTTCTTGGACTAACCTATTAACAAGAGCCACAGTGCCAGCTGCTTGTTTTCTGCTATTTTTGGTTCCAGGAAAGTCAGAAAATGAATATTCTCAGAATTGGACGGGACAAAAGCCAAAGTGCCTATTTTTCCGGAAGTGATCAAGTGCCAGAATACGAGACGGAGAAAGGCCAGGGAGACACCACACCACCTGGCCGCGCGGCCAGGCCTGGCCCGCGCCAGGGGGTGGTGTGGCCGCTCCCGGCACCCCCTCGGCCTCTCCTTCCGCCTATATATTGCCCTCAGGACGAAAACCCTAAGTGCCCGATCAAAAATCCACGAAAGAGTCTGTAGCCGCCGTCATCTCCATCCCTAGATCGGGAGGGATCTGAAGCTCTTCCCGGCACCCTGCCAGAGAGGGGAATTCACCCTGGAGGCCTTCTTCATCACCATGCAAGCCTCAGGTGTGATGCGTGAGTAGTTCATCCTTAGACTACGGATCCATGTAGTAGCTAGATGGCTGGTTTCTCCTCCTTTGTGCTTTCATGTTTAGATCTTGTGAGCTCCGTTCATGATCAAGATCATCTATTTGTAATTCATACATGTTGTGTTTGCGGGGATCCGATGGATATTGAGATGCTATTTCAGATTGGTTATTGATTCTATCATGTCTTTGTTATTTGAGATCTTGCATGTTTTCCGTTGTTAGTAGCTATCTTGGCCAAGTAGATGCTAGCAACTCCAATAGTTAGTATTTATGCTTGATAGTGGGTTCATGCCTCTGGTAATCTCGGGAAGTGACAGAAATCTCTAAGGTACTAGATGTGCTGTTGCTACTAGGGAGAAAACAACAATCCTTTGTTCATAGAACAATCGTATTGTTTACTTTACACGCAGTTCGTAAAGCAATAATATGTTGCTTGCAACTTAATACTGGAGGGGGTTCGGATGATAACCTGAAGGTGGATTATTAGTCATAGATGCAGTATGATGGTGGTCTATGTATTATGTTGTAATGCCCAATCAAGTCTCAGAGGAGTCAAGATGATTAGTATATGCATGTATTGATTTCTTAGTGTTTGTCAATTGCCCCGCTGTAATTTGTTCACCCAACATGTTATCTATCTAAGGAGAGCCACCTCTAGTGAACTATGGATCCCGGTCCTTTTTCTTTACATACAATCTATAAACTGTTTCTGCTTTGTGTTTACTTTCTACAAACTTTTACTTCCTTCCATTCGATACGTTTAATCCTTTGTTTTCCGCAAAACACGGTGAGATTGACAACCTCATCGCAAGTTGGGGACAAAGTTCTGTGGTTGTGTTGTGCAGGTCTCCACGTTGCTATTAGCACTGGCAGTTCGCCCTGCCAAAGCTCAGCTAGTAACACCTTTGGGGTGTTTCCTTGCTCCTACTGGTTCGATTAAACCTTGGTTTCATAACTGAGGGGAAACTTACTGCTGTGCTCATCATACCTTCCTCTTGGGGTTCCCAACGAGCTCTACGTTGAAAGTCAAGCGCATCAAGATCTTTTCTGGCGCCGTTGCCGGGGAGTCAAGGACATCTTCACAAGGGGAGTCCCTCATAACCAATCTCTTTACTTTGTTGTTTTTGTTTTGCTTAGTTTTCTTTTTTGCTTTGTTTGCTTGTTTTGTTCTTCAAAAACACACAAAAAATTAGTTTTACTTGTTTGCTTTCTTATTTGAAAAACACAAAAAAATAGTTCCTATCCTAAGTTGTCACTATGTCTAGCCTTGCTCCAACCACTTTGTCACCCGAGAATATGATTTTCACTTTTAAATAAGGAATTGAGGAAAGTTTTAAGGAAGCTTGGTCTAGAATCTTTGATCTACATGAAAAAACTGAGCCTAAAATGACTCAAAGCTTGTTCCTTAGCAGTTTTTACCTTGGAATTGCTCTTTTCTATAGATATGCTTTAGATGCTGTTGTGGGAGGAGATTTCCTCCATTGTAATGAGGATGATGCTATTAATGCTATAAAGAAATTGATCCTCACTTACAACTTGCCTAGCCAAACTGATACTTCTTTCGCAAAAATATTTGCTAGGTTGGACACTCTTGAGGCTAGCATTACTAGATTAGAGAGTTGCTATAATACGCTTAGGGAGCATCACAATTATGTTCCAATAAACTCTGAACCATCAAAGTGGTTCCCTACAGTAAAGATTGAGATGAACAATGAAACTTTTCAAGCTCGCTGCGATATTATGTCTGAATTTTTCCTTATGCCCAAGGATGAATACTTGGGGGCTCATTGAGGGAGGAAAAGAAATATCTCTTACTAATAATACTACCATATTACCTCTTGGAATAGCTGAAAGAGTGTTCACAAAGATCCTTGGGAAAATGATTTCTATTGATTATCTTGTTATTGAATGTGCAGGAAAGGACAAATTACACTTGGAAGGTCCCTATTAGAACTCCTTGGAGCAATAATAGATGTGGGAAAGGGGACCATGCACCTCTCTTCTCCACCAAACAATCAAATTTTCCCAAAGGTTAAGAATAAAAATAAGAGAGGTAAGGGCAAGAAAGTTGGTCTTAATGCTTCTTTATTTGAGAACACTTGATTCTTTCTTTGCTTCTTATGCCTAACTTAAAGGCGTTAAAGAAAAGTACTTGTTGGGAGATAATCCAAGAGTTTTAGATGAGTCTTGGAAATTATTACCTCTATAATAACATCTCCTTATCCTTTTTATTTGCTTTTTTTGCAAAGAGTAACCTCTAATGAGAGTGAAGTAATGATTGGGAAAGTTGCTGTCCCGAAACAGATTTATGTGCTTCATCGTAAAAATTCGTGAGAGAGCTATGTTTGTCGGATTGAGCTGTAATTGTTTTTTGCTTCTGCCCCAGGTTATTATCTAACTTTCGTTAGTTCAAAACTTTTTGATTTGAGCAACAAACGGTCTTCTAAAAAATTCGTCTTTACCTGCTGGTCTGTTTTGATAGATTTCTGCCATTTTCTGCATTTGCTTCTTGTTGGTTCCTTCTTGAGTTCTTTTGGGGAATTTAGCTTTTTGAGGGAAGTGCTACAGTAGCTAGTGTTCTAATGGAAGTTTTATTGGTGTTAGAACTGAACCTTGAGACTTATTTATCTTAAGTGCACTAATGTTGTTAATGAGATTGTGTGAAGTGTTGTATGAAGGAAAAATTTCAGGTGTATGGAAGGAATGAGTAATGAGATGAAGGATGGACTAAAACTCAAGCATGGGGATGCCACGCGTGTCACCCCAAGAAATATCCAAGAAGTACAAGCGTCAAAGCTTGGGGATGCCCAAGGCATCCCCTTCTTCGTCAATAAAAATCTCAGGTTTCTTCCAAACACTTCATTTTTATTGTTTCATGCACAGTTGTGTTGTTCTTGGAGCGTATTCTTTTTCGTTTTCATTTTGGTTTTTAGTTTGCTTGGTTTGCTTAGTTTTCTGAATAAATTGGTTGGAACCCCTCTTTCATACGTTGGTTTGCAAATAGTTTGGTTTGGTTAGGAAAAGAGTAGGAAAGTTCATACTTTTGTGGTAAAAAGAGCTCGTTTTTTACTGTGGCCTATGCTTTGTCATGCCATGCTTGATATTGTTTTGGCTTTATGCTTAGTAATCTTTGCTGTAGCATGAATTGTTATAAACAATTGAGATTGCTTAATGTGCCTTGGATGAATCATGCATTGTTTTAGCATATTAAAGCATAGTATAGTGGTATTCTCCTTTGATGCTTTATTTGGGTTGACTTGGCACATGCTCACACCATGTTATGACTATCTCAAGTCACCATAGCCTTTATGATCCTTTAGTTTTCAACTTGTAGTATCACTTTATGCTTTGATCAATGATGTTTTGTCGCTCTGCATTGTTATGGCCATTATTGCTCTCTTAGTTTGTCGTTCCTAGTCTTTTGCTATCCTCCACAATAAAGTATGAGTTCCACTCATGCATCCAATTCCCTAAACCAAGTTATTCCAAAGAGTCCACCATACCTACCTACTAGCTTATGCTATTCCAAGTATATTCATGCTTTTTTTTACCTTCCACTTGTTATGTGAAAACTAGTGATTAAAGCTCTCACGAACTTGATGGCACAGTTTACTTTTTTGCTTCTAATAAACTTGAACCATTGGGTCCTTCTTTGTTGCGTATATGCTTGCGCTTTATAAGTTAAAATTAGCAGAACCATGTACCATGGGGAACGCTTTCAACATTGCACTTGTACTTTGTACCCCGTTGATATCATGTTCTTTTGCTTACGGATCCCGACTGTGTGAAATAAAAGTAGAACTTGTAAGATCATGGAGTTTGTATGTGTGTTAGAGAAATGCCTAGGCCGCTAGCCTAAGCCATGCCTATTCATGGTGGAAACTTGCGGCATCACCATAATGAGCACTCTATGAAGCATCCTTAATAAAAACCTATGCAAATAGCCAATAAAAAGATCGCTGAGATGCTCATTGTCTGCTTGGCTTGTCATTTTGATTATGGGAAAGCTCCCATATCATGTGCAAGGGGTACCCCGTTGGCGGTTCTTAATGATACACATATACTTACAATGACAAGAGCTTACTCGTGACTGAAGTTGAGTAGCATGAGGATCGGTCTTCATAAGTAAGGGGCATGAGATTTCGGTTTATAACTTGTCAAGCATATCCTCTTAGTTGTGTCACTTTAACCTTAATCACTTTAAGATGCTTATGATACGGGCAATGAGAGCTGAAAGCTATAAGTACTATAATTTTTGGAAGCTCTTTATGAGACTTGAATCCCTACTTCCTTTTACAAAAGGCCTTTCTTCCACCATTATATTGAGTCTCCACCTTCTATCTTTATGCACCTACTTTGAAAGCATAGTGGCCATTCTTAGTTCTATGTGCATTGTCCCAAGACTAGTTGATTGATGCATAACTTGTTATTGATTGTTTTAAACTATTGTATCTAGTCACTCTTATGAACTTTGAAGGTGTCCTATGCATTTATATTTGCTACTCTATTGAGGGACAAGCTGAATACTTTTATGCTATGTTTTCTTTATGTGAAACAAACAAACGTCTTGCAAAGCATTGTTATTCATGAATCTTTTGTTTGTGCCTTTTCATGTTGCATCATAGTTTCTTTGCTTATTGCTAGAACTTTGTCTTTCATATTATGATTGAAGTACTATGATCCCAGCTTTGAATGTTTTGCAAATACTTTGATCAAGTCTTTGATGGTGCATGTCACCTAAAAAATTATTCTTTCTTTTTATCACTAACCTACTCGAGGACGAGCAGGAGTTAAGCTTGGGGATGTTGATACATTGCAAATGTATCTATAATTTTTTGATGTTCCATGCTTGGTTTTATCCACTTTCTTGTGTTTTGTTCCAACTTTGGAGTACTTTTCATATGATTTCTTGGACTAACCTATTAACAAGAGCCATCGTGCCAGCTGCCTCTTTTCTGCTGTTTTTGGTTCCAGGAAAGTCAGAAAATGAATATTCTCGGAATTGGACGGGACAAAAGCCAAAGTGCCTATTTTTCCGGAAGTGATCAAGTGCCAGAATACGAGACGGAAAAAGGACAGGGAGCCACCACACCACCTGGCCGCGCGGCCAGGCCTGGCCCGCGCCAGGGGGTGGTGTGGCCGCTCCCGGCACCCCCTCGGCCTCTCCTTCCGCATATATATTGCCCTCGGGACGAAAACCCTAAGTGCCCGATCAAAAATCCACGAAAGAGTCTGTAGCCGCCGTCATCTCCATCCCTAGATCGGGAGGGGTCTGAAGCTCTTCCCGGCACCCTGCCGGAGAGGGGAATTCACCCTGGAGGCCTTCTTCATCACCATGCAAGCCTCAGGTGTGATGCGTGAGTAGTTCATCCTTAGACTACGGATCCATGTAGTAGCTAGATGGCTGATTTCTCCTCCTTTGTGCTTTCATGTTTAGATCTTGTGAGCTCCGTTCATGATCAAGATCATCTATTTGTAATCCATACATGTTGTGTTTGCGGGGATCCGATGGATATTGAGATGCTATTTCAGATTGGTTATTGATTCTACCATGTCTTTGTTACTTGAGATCTTGCATGCTTTCTGTTGTTAGTAGCTATCTTGGCCAAGTAGATGCTAGCAACTCCAAGAGTTAGTATTTATGCTCGATAGTGGGTTCATGCCTCTGGTAATCTGGGGAAGTGACAAAAATCTCTAAGGTACTAGATGTGCTATTGCTACTAGGGAGAAAACAACAATCCTTTGTTCATAGAAGAATTGTATTGTTTACTTTACACGCAGTTCGTAAAGCAATAATCTGTTGCTTGCAACTTAATACTGGAGGGGGTTCGGATGATAACCTGAAGGTGGATTATTAGTCATAGATGCAGTTGGATGGCGATCTATGTATTATGTTGGAATGCCCAATCAAGTCTCAGAGGAGTCAAGATGATTAGTATATGCATGTATTTCTTTCTCGGTGTTTGTCAATTGCCCCGCTGTAATTTGTTCATCCAACATGTTACCTATCTAAGGAGAGCCACCTCTAGTGAACTATGGATCCCGGTCGTTTTTCTTTACATACAATCTATAAACTGTTTCTGCTTTGTGTTTACTTTCTGCAAACTTTTACTTTCTTCCATTCGATACGTTTAATCCTTTGTTTTCCGCAAAACACGGTGAGATTGACAACCTCATCGCAAGTTGGGGACAAAGTTCTGTGGTTGTGTTGTGCATGTGTCCACGTTACTACTAGCACCGGTAGTACGCCCTGCCAAAGCTCAGCTAGTAACACCTTTGGGGTGTTTCCTTGCTCCTACTGGTTCGATTAAACCTTGGTTTCATAACTGAGGGTGACATGGGTATACCCTACAGGTACTCGAGCTTGGTATATACGGTCCAAATACGTACAGGCCCACGGTGTCGCCAAGGCCCAAATGAAAGGACTCGAGTAACCTGCGGACTCTCGATTGCTTGAAGGACAAGAAGAAGCTAAAGATAGAAAGTTTGAAGGGGAAAACCCTAACTTGTAACCGACTCGACCTGCTACCTGAGACCTAGCCTATCTATATAAAGGCTAGGAGGGGGCGACGAGGAGGACACACGCAGCCCTAGTTTCCACAACCCTTGCTAGATTGCATCTGCGCACCATTGTAACTTTCGACTCCTTCGATAATTCCACGAGCAGACAAGCAGGAGTAGGGACCTCTACGAGGCCTGAACCTGGGTAAATCCTTTGTCCCCTGTGTGCTTGTTTGCTAGCCGATAGATGTCTCCAGCGCTCCCTCCTTCTCCAAAACCCAAGTCCATAACATTGGGCATTGATGAGTTAAACCCTCGTCAATTGGCGCCGTCTGTGGGAATTGGGAGGTCTGATGTCGCGGCTTCTTCGGCCCCATCAACTGCGATCTACAACTCCGCAACAGCGGAGATTCGCCAGCTCTTCGGCTCCTTCGACTTCACCGTCCACACGCCGGCCACCCACCCGGCCTTCGAGTCCGTGGGCGACGGAATCAGCCTGGCGATTGGGAGCTTCCGCTTCCAAGTTGGTCAGATGGGCACGCTTCGCATGCCTGATCAACCGACAGCATCGGCGATTGCCCCGGCATCATGGTTCCCTCCATCGATCGGCACCCACAGTAGTCGCGACTCCGATCTGAGCGATCTGGTCACAGAAGATGGAACCTACGGTTCCGAATCTGAAAGTTGTGGAAGCAACAGCTTCCCCAATCACTTCATGTGCGCCGTCATTAACGCAGGCGACACCTCCGCCAATCGCGGCAACGGCGGTAACACCGACAATGGCACCAATCCACCCAACGGTGGCAATGGTGGCAACGGCGGTAACGGCGCCAATGGGGGAGCAGTCGAACCTCCCAGCATAATCAATGAGCAAACCGGCGAACGCGTCGTAATCAAGCTCAACGAGCAAGAGTGGGAGCGCTGCCGCGAAGCCCTACGAGGTGCACCTCTACCCTTTGGGTCCCCGCAGGAACTGCTGATGGGCTACCACTGGCTCCTAAAAGAAGAATTCAAGCGCCAAAAACAAACAATCGCGCAACTTGAGGCGCGTAAAAAGGCAGCAGATGAGTCAAGCCTTCGTAGCGTTGGGCTCTCCTCCTACGGAGGATCCTCCTCAAGAGGCAACGAGTACCTCGCCAAGAAGAGGCAGTCGCGGATGGCTCACCTCACCGAGCAAGAGCGCATAGAGGCCGCGAAAGTCCTCAACTTCGGCTCTATGACAGTCGACACGAGAGACAACATGGTTCCCAGGACGCCGCAGGCTGCGGTGACAACAGCCACCATGTACCTCCTCAATAACCAGCCGCCGGATAGAGATCCCCGAACTGCCATGCACCGATCTACGATCGCGGGTTTGGGGCTAATCGAGGCCGCCCTCGACAAGGAGCCGGTACCAGACCCAAAAAAGGGCAAAGCGCTAGCAAAGCTCTTGTCCTCGCCCTCATCCAGCGATGACAGTCACGACCTGTCTCGACGCCGTCGCTCACGGCGACATGATCGCGACTATGATGCGCGCAACGACCTCACGCAGCGCAAGATCGACAAGTCAAGGGCACGACGTGCTCGATCGACTGACTTGGAAGAGGAAGATGGGGAGCTCTGCGGCGCGAGATGCTTCAGCATATCCATTAGGCAGAAGCGAATTCCTAAAGGGTTTAAACTCCCATCGGAGAACCCGAAATTTGACGGTCTGCAGGATCCCAAGATCTGGCCGGAGGACCACATCTCCTCCGTTAGGCTACACGGAGGCAGTCGAAGTACTGCCATGCAATGCTTGCAGCTACAGCTGCAGGGCGCCGCCCGGGCATGGCTCAATAACCTCCCACGTGGATCCGTTCGCAGTTGGGATGAGCTGGTCTACAGCTTCGTGCGCAACTTCAAGGGCACGTACAGACGGCCCACCGCAATCGAAGAACTGAGATGCTGCCAGCAAAGATCTGGCGAATCGCTGCGCTCCTACATCCAAAGGTGGTCCATCATCAAGAACTCCACGAAGACCGCGCAATTGATGCATTCAACGGTAGTGTCCGCCGCATGGAACTCAGGGAGGAGCTAGGCCGCTCAAAGCCCCAGACCATCGACCACCTGATGGAGATCGCGAATCGGTGGGCCGATGGAGAAGACTCGGTGAAGAATCGCGCCCACTCCGATGAGGAAACAGAACTCGAACGAAGACGCGACCGCCGGGTCAAGCGTCGCATGCGCATCTACGACGATCGCGACGATGTCAACATGGTCGCAGCCGGCTACGCCGATAGACGCGACGACAACCGCAACAGCGGATACCGCAGCGGCGGATACCGCGACTCCGGGAAAACCACGCAAGTGTGGCAACGCCGCGCTCGCGATGAGGCACCCGCGACCTCCATCGAGGACAAACTGTCCGGGCCATGCACCGTACATTTCTACATTGACAAGCATGATGGGAAGAGAAAGTCCAGCCACCTCCTCAAGGATTGCCGCGAGTTCCTCAAACTACACGAGGGATTGGTTCGGATGAACCGCAATGCAGTCGAAAGAGGCTACGGAGCCGCTCTAGGCGCCGTGGCACATGGCGCACCGCTACCACCACCTGGGCCACCCCCGAACGGAGTCGCACCAGACCAGCACAACGGGGGCGAACCTTACCCACGGGCCATGGGTACCATGATGATACAAAAGGGGCGCCCCTCCAACAGGGTGCAGAAGGCCATCACTCGCCAAGTCAACCTGGCCACGCACTCGCCACCTTCCACCACTGACTACCTCAGTGGCAATGAGTTGTAGCATCCCAATTGTCTAACAATTGTAATGCTACTTGGTCTAGTAATATAATGGCTACTTCCTATATATAATTGTGCATCATAATTATATCATGCTCATGTCATCATGCCACCTTGCATTTGAGCATCATATAAAACCCTCTTTCTTTGGCTCTTCTCTCTTATGCATTATTAATTGTATTTGCCTCTTGATATTGTATTTGGTTATTGATATATTGTTTAATGCCCAAATTGAGTTGGAGGCATATCTTTTATTCAACTCCATCACCTTTCTTTTCACCACCTTATAATTCCTCCATTCCATTTACCATGAGCTTGTATTTCATTCTTTTGAATTTATTCTTAGCTCATGTGAATGGGCTGGATCTAAGTCTAACATTTCTTTGCTTGGCCTTTTTCTCCAATTCTTGTGAATGCATAAGAATAATGCCATATCATTATTTTGTTCCCACAAAATAAATCATGGCATTTATTATTTTGCATGGGCCATGCAACCTTCATCACCACCTTTAATCCCATTGGTTTTTTCCTTTGTTTTATTGGATCTTTTCTTTGTGGATCATCTCCATCCCTTCCACCATGTCCATATTCTCATCAACATCATTTTTAGTTTATTTTTTCTCCATGCATGATTCAAATGAGGCCTTTTCCCATAATCCTTTTCTCTCTCTTTTCTTGGATTCTCCTTCACCTCAACTAAGCCTAATCAAAGCCTCACTTTAACCTCTTGGTTGATCTCATGAACACATTATTAAAAACCTAAACACCTAATCAAAATCTAACCTAACTTCCTCTCTCTATTTTTCCTCTAACCCTAATTCTACACTAAACCCTAACCACACCTCTCTCTCTCTACCATGTAGAACCATCTGGCCACTCCCTCTCCCTGCCATGCCTGGCCCCCCACCTCAGCTAACCCCTACCCCTCTCTCAAACCCTAACAAACCCTAACCCGAGCCCCCTCTAAGCTAACCCTAGATACACCCGAGCCCCTCTCCCCTCTCTCTTTTTCTCTCTACCGCCGTGCCAGCCCACCCAGCAGCTACTCCCCACCGTCCCCACCTGGCAGCCACCTGCCCTGCCCTGGCTGCCCAGGTCGAGCCCCAGCTTGACCACGTGACCAGGGAGAAGGAGGAAAGGTCCGAGGCTACTTTTCCCTGCCCCGTGCCCACACACTACCCTTGCCTCCCCCTTGCCTTTTCCCTCCTTCCACACGTCTCTCTGCATCGTCCAGATCCACCCCAAGCTCTTGTTGGAGATATGCCCAAGAGGCAATAATAAAGTGGTTATTATTATATCTTTATGTTTATGATAAATGTTTACATCCCATGCTATAATTGTATTATTAGGAAACACTAATACATGTGTGTTTTGTAAACATAAAAGAGTCCCTAGTAAGCCTCTTGTTAAACTAGCTTGTTGATTAATGGATGATCATGGTTTCCTGATCATGGATATTGGATGTCGTTAATAACAAGGTTATATCATTAGGAGAATGATGTGATGGACACACACACCCATAGTAAGCATAGCATAAGATCAAGTCATTAAGTTCGTATTGCTGTAAGATTTTAAATGCATAGTAACCTAATCCTTCGACCATGAGGTTATGTTAATCACCATCACCGGATGGATACTTTGATGACATCAAACGCCGCTTCGTAACTGGGTGGTTATAAAAGTGTCATTGGGTATTCTGAAAGTATGTGTTGAAGCGCATGAACCAAGATTGGGATTTGTCCATCCATATGACGGATAGATATGCTCTGGGCCCTCTCGGTGGAATGTCATCTAGTTAGCTTGCAAGCATGTGACTAGGTCACAAGGGATGACATATCACGGAACGAGTAAAGAGTACTTATCAGTAACGAGGTAGAACTAGGTATGGAGATACCAACGATCAAACCTCGGATAAGTATAGTATCGCAAGACAAAGGGAATTGGTTTCATATGTAAATGGTTCAATCGATCGCGAAGTCATCGTTGAGTATGTGGGAGCCATTATGGATCTCCAGGTCCCGCTGATGGTTATTGATAGGAGATGTGTCTCTATCATGTCTACATATTCACGAACCGTAGGGTGACACACTTAAGGTTCGAAGTTGTTTTAAGTAGATATGGAATGTGCGTTGAGACCGAATGTTGTTCGGAGTCTCAGATTGGATTCGGGACATCACGAGGAGATCCGGAATGGTCCGGAGAATAAGATTCATATATAGGAGATCATTTTATGAGATAGGAAATGTTCTGGAGTGTTTGTATGAGAGTTCTAGAAAGGTTTTGGAATGTTCCGGAAGGTTCTAGAAGATATCTTGGAGTTTGCTTGAAAATCAAGATAGGGATCAAGGAGTCCTGTTGGGTCAAGATAAGGAGTCGTGGGGGAGGAGGATTCCTCCCCACCTCCTCAACCCGCCGGCCCCATAGGAGGGGAGTCCTACAAGGACTCCCCTTCCCTGGCGCGCCCTCCCCTCTTTAAATAGAGGGGCAGGGGCGCCCCCTCCTCCTACGCTCTCATAACGTCCAATCTCTGCCGCCTCTCTCCTCCACCATATTCTGCACAGGCATAGGCGAAGCCCTGCAGAATTCTCTACTCCACCACCACCACCACGTCGTCGTGCTGCTGGGATTCCGTGGAGAAGATCTACTACCTCCGCTGCTCGCTGGAACGGGGAGAGGAAGGTCTTCTTCGACTCCGCACGTGTGACCGACTGCGGAAGCGCTGCCGAATTGCGGCGCCGGAAGGATCGTCAATTTGAGCAAGGGCGGAAGCGCTGCTGGAACGCGACGCCGGAAGGATCGTCCACACGATCTTGAGATCGGCAAGTGATCGACTACATCAACCACGAGATCTAATCTCGTTAACGCTTTCGGATCTACGAGGGTTAGTTCCCATCTATCTCGTTGCTCATGTCTAATAGATTAGATCTTGGCTTTTATCTAGATTAGATCTAGGTTTTGTTTGTTCTTGCGGTAGAATTTTTTTGTTTTCCATGCTACGAACCCATCAGTGGTATCAGAGCCGTATCTATGCGTAGATCTGTTGCACGAGTAGAACACAATGTTTTTGTGGGCGTTGATGCTTTTGTTGTCGGTGTCTTAGCGTGTACTTTGCATCTTGCGGCATGGTGGGATGAAGCGGCTCGGGCTAACATTACATGTCATCGCACATGAGACTTGCTCCACGCTTGACGTGCAACTTGCTTTGCACAAGTGGCTTTGCGGGTGTCTGTCTCTCCCACCATAGTTAAGATTCAATTTACAATGAGCATCTTGACAACACTTGTATCAACGTTGTGGTCCTTGTTCGTAGGTAAGATCGGTCTTATGCGAAAGCCCCAAACCACGTAAAACATGCAAAGAAAATTAGAGGCGTCTAACTTGTTTTTGCAGGGGTTTTGTGATGTGATATGGCCAACATGTGATTGTGATTGTATTTGATGTATGCAATGATCCTTGTTGTAATATGGCAACCGACAGGAGCCTAATGGTTGTCTTTAATTCTGTTAAGACCTGCGTGTCTATTCATCTTGTAATAGCTTTATTCCAAGTAGTTGTAATAGTTGCTGGTGATGATGGACAACTATGAAGCGGCGCCACTGACCTTGACGCCACGCCGGTGATGATGGAAATCTTGTCCATGCTTTGGAGATGGAGATCAAAGGCACAAGAAGAAAGGCCATATCATATCACATATTATGAATTGCCTGTGATGTTAATCTTTTATGCATCTTGTATTGCTTAGATCGCGACGGTAGCATTATAAGATGATCCCTCTCACTAAATATCAAGTAATAAAGTGTTCGTCCTTAGTTGGCACCGTTGCTAAGACTCGTCGTTTCGAAGCATCTCGTGATGATCGGGTGTGATAGACTCTACGTGTGCATACAACGGGTGCAAGCCAGATTTGCACATGCAGAAACTAAGGTTAACCTTGACGAGCCTAGCATGTACAGACATGGTCTCGGAACACGGAATACCGAAAGGTAAAGCATGAGTCATATGGATGATATGATGAACAAGTTGATTGTTCGCCTTTAAAGCTACATCATCTCACGTGATGATCGGACTTGGTGTAGTGGATTTGGTTCGTGTAATCACTAAAACAACTCGAGGGATGTTGTTTTTGAGTGGGAGTTCATTTGCAATTTGGATTAGTAGAACTCAATTTATCACAAACACAATCAAAGTGAATTTGCATAGTTTGTTGTAGTCATTGGCATCCGTTCACCACCTTACGCTTAGTCATAGTTGAGATAGTAGAACTACAGAAATTCTGTATATTTACTTTACGAACTGGTATCGTATTGTTTTGAATGTCAATTTAAAAGTTTATAAGTCCTATTGCAAACTTTCAGCAAACTCTATTTGCTCCATGGAGTTTAATAAGTAGTATTAAATCAAGAGTAACAATTCCAGTGTTAGTATCTAATGTATCATGTTTGCCTCCATGATTCTTGATACTCAAAAAGATTGTTTTTAATATCAAGTTTATCTAAGAGCTGAAAGCAATGTTTCAGAAACCATCATATGTGAAAGGTATTGCGATATCTAAAACAATGTGTTGGTTACAACATGATAGAGTATACGTCCTCATATTTGATGAGAATTTGTGAAGGTTGGAGACGCTAGTCGTCTTAATCCTCCAATTTTTTTTGAAAAAGAAACATTATACTCGCAATTCACCTCTATAAGCTATAGCAGCTTGATCATGAAAGTTGTCATGATAAGGATGAATAGAAGATGTAAGTAAAATGTTTACTACACTAAAAGATTACTAAAGAATGGATTTTTGAAAGAACACCAAACATTTGATGATGGTGATCCACCTCAAAGTGCAAGTCCAAAGGTATTAGTAGTTGACTATATACGCTTTGTACCATGTGTCATGTTGATGACACCATTGTTGATGTTGATAAATTCTTTTAAAAGAAAAGGAATTGCTGAAAGAGAATCTATAAAATATTTAGCAGAAAATAAAAGGTTGGAGATGTCCAACTTAGGCATATAGAAGATATACATGTTATGGTTGTATTCCTTGCTTGTTAAACAATGTGGTTCTCCGGTATTGGACACCAAATTGGTTGATATGAAGTGTCATACAGGACAACACAATTCATGAACTACAATGGCCTAAGTAACTAGCAAGAGAATATGTGATGATGTTCATCGAAAACAAACAAAGGGTTGTTGTGTTGCTCGTTAACATCAAAGCTTGCCTTCAAGATTTGTTTCAATAATTGTTATTTTGATCAGGTATTATGACGACAAAAAGGTTGTTCAAATAATTACCGTATTCCATAATAGATGGATGATATACAAGTCTGGTTGGAAGAATAACGACCATAAAACCTAATGCTAAAATGTCGCAAGACAAATGATTGAAAGATCACTTGCGAAGTGACATCGCCGTTTAAATTATATTGAAAGGATATATGAAGAAACTCTATATTGATGGATTTTTGGAGTCTTTGATTTGGATCAAATGACGCTTATGATACTTTCCAGGAGATAACTAAAACTCCGTTCGTAGGCCAAAAGAGGAACGGACGACTAACTGATTGGAATTTGTACATATTGATGTATATAGTCCATTATGTGTAGTCATGGGCGATGGATTTCAAACTTCATATGCTTTCTCCGAAGATTTGAGTGAGTATATGTGTATACTTACTCAATGAGGAAGAAGTATGAAACATTTGAAAAATGTTCAAAGATTTTCAAGATGAAGTGGAAAATCATTGTAACAAGAAAATAAAAGAGTTTATGATTGGATCATAAAGAAAGATATTTGAGTTACAAGTTTAGCAAAACACCTAAGATTTGAGGAATCGTTCCATGGATTTGCATTTCCCAAAACACCATAGGAGTATGGAGTGTTCAAGATATGTAATGAAACCATGGTAAGATCAAAGGTGTCATTTATAAAACTGCCATTATATTTTAAAGATTAAAGCTTTAGTGACTACCGCTTTTACACTGAAAAGAGCTCCATCGTGATCCGTTGAAATGACACCATATAAGTCATGGTTTGGGATAAAACCCGAATTGTCTTTTCTTAAATTTTGGTATACTATGCATAAGTAAAATGTTTACAACCAAAGTCGGATAAGCACGTCTTTGTAGGTTATCCCAAAGAATTTGTTGGGAATTTCTCCATAACACTGAGGACAAAAGAGTTTGTTACTTGGAACGTCAAGTTTCTTGAGAAGGAATTTTTCATGAAAAGTTAAGTGGGAGGACAATAGAACTTTGATAAGGTTGTTGAACCTTAGCTATATGTGCTAAGTAGCGCAGCGCCGGAAATTGTCCCGGTGACGGCCACAATGCTCATGGCTCTCGTGATTACAAAAGGTGTGATCTCGGAGATTAGAGTTCCTATAGAACCGTGTGGGTCGGTAATAATCAAATAGTAAGATTTGATAAGCAAGTCGTCATTGTTTTGACAATGACGAACCGACTGCATGCAAAGAAGCGATGATGGGCCCAGACTCCATAAAATGACTAGAAGTCATGGAATCCGTGATAGCATCCATGTACGAGAAATCAAGTTTCTGAACTTTGAAGACCCTCCGGAAAGGCGTGAAGCCTATCGGTCGTGTTTGGATCTATAAAGAAATAGACATGGATATTTCAAATCTATGAAATAGTCGACATGTACGACAATGTTCAAGGGATTGACTATGATAAAATTTGATCTTTCATAGCGATATTTAGTCTGGACGGATTAATGTAGCAACCACTACATATATTTTTGTATATGGTAGTTGAAAAAACAAAACAAGTTCTTCTAATAGAATAGTTACCTAGGACGTGTACATGACACGATCCAAAGGGGTTTGTTGATTCAAAGGATGCTAAAAGAGTATGCAAAACTTCAATGGTTGAAGTAAGCATAGTGGAGTTGGAATCTTCACCATGATGAAACTGTTAAAAGAGTTTAAATTCATCGGAGATGATGAAGATGCTTGCATTTGCAAGAAATTAAGTGGGAGCGCTGAGACATATTTCTAATACATTATGTAGAGGACATATTGTTGATTGGAAATAATGTATCTTGTATTGACACAGGTTAAGAATTTCATTTCGATGAAAGACTTAGGCATAACCCAAGAATTAGGCATCAATGTCTATATGAATAGATTGAGGCGCTAATATGGTTTTGCCAAATGTACATAGATAACATGTTGAATGAGTTCAATATGGAAACAACAAGAAAGGTTCTTGATGCACGAAAAGGACTGAATCAAGATTCGAGTGTGTTGACACGAGATTCAAGTGTTTTGACACTTGGTGAAATTACAAGAATATCTTGATCAATCATTCTTTGAGATGTACACATCCAGATATGTCCTATGCTCTAAATGTTATGAGCATATACCAGAATGATTCATAAGATGATCATTGGAAAATAGTAAAGATATTCTTATGAGCTTTGGAAGAACTAAGAATATATCATGTATAAGTGACAAATAGTTAAAGGTAGTTCATTGTAAAGTGTTACATTGATACTAGTTTTGTCACAGGATACAAATTAAGTCTATCTCAATTTAAACTATGGGTGGCACAATGTAATGAAAGGAAGTTCCATAACGGATTTGGTTGAGTACCAAAGTTAAAACATTGTGACAGATACTACAACAAAAGGCTAAGTATATAAACTGCTATAGTAGCAGCAAAGGAGGGCATTTGTGTTAAGTAGTTTGTTATCAAACTAGGTGTGGTTCATAGCGGGATAATACTATGAAGATACATTGTATGATAATTGTATCAACATGATTTAATCCCGAGGAACTAAAGGTCTCACCAAAGGACCAAATTTATACAATGCCATCTCATTGGAGAATGAGTAATGCGCAGAGACGCAAGGACATGCAAATACACACGGACCTAGAAGTGTCAGATCCGAAGATTATGTTTGCCACTAGCAATAGTGTCTATACAACACCAGAAAGCCATAGGTGTTGAATGCACAAGTTTTTAACTAGATTATTGACTCTAGTGCAAGTGGGAGACTGTTGGAGATATGCCCAAGAGGCAATAATAAAGTGGTTATTATTATATCTTTATGTTTATGATAAATGTTTACATCCCATGCTATAATTGTATTATTAGGAAACACTAATACATGTGTGTTTTGTAAACATAAAAGAGTCCCTAGTAAGCCTCTTGTTAAACTAGCTTGTTGATTAATGGATGATCATGGTTTCCTGATCATGGATATTGGATGTCATTAATAACAAGGTTATATCATTAGGAGAATGATGTGATGGACACACACACCCATAGTAAGCATAGCATAAGATCAAGTCATTAAGTTCGTATTGCTGTAAGCTTTTAAATGCATAGTAACCTAATCCTTCGACCATGAGGTTATGTTAATCACCATCACCGGATGGATACTTTGATGACATCAAACGCCGCTTCGTAACTGGGTGGTTATAAAAGTGTCATTGGGTATTCTGAAAGTATGTGTTGAAGCGCATGAACCAAGATTGGGATTTGTCCATCCATATGACGGATAGATATGCTCTGGGCCCTCTCGGTGGAATGTCATCTAGTTAGCTTGCAAGCATGTGACTAGGTCACAAGGGATGACATATCACGGAACGAGTAAAGAGTACTTATCAGTAACGAGGTAGAACTAGGTATGGAGATACCAACGATCAAACCTCGGATAAGTATAGTATCGCAAGACAAAGGGAATTGGTTTCATATGTAAATGGTTCAATCGATCGCGAAGTCATCGTTGAGTATGTGGGAGCCATTATGGATCTCCAGGTCCCGCTGATGGTTATTGATAGGAGATGTGTCTCTATCATGTCTACATATTCACGAACCGTACGGTGACACACTTAAGGTTCGAAGTTGTTTTAAGTAGATATGGAATGTGCGTTGGAGACCGAATGTTGTTCGGAGTCTCAGATTGGATTCGGGACATCACGAGGAGATCCGGAATGGTCCGGAGAATAAGATTCATATATAGGAGATCATTTTATGAGATAGGAAATGTTCCGGAGTGTTTGTATGAGAGTTCTAGAAAGGTTTCGGAATGTTCCAGAAGGTTCTAGAAGATATCTTGGAGTTTGCTTGAAAATCAAGATAGGGATCAAGGAGTCCTGTTGGGTCAAGATAAGGAGTCGTGGGGGAGGAGGATTCCTCCCCACCTCCTCAACCCGCCGGCCCCATAGGAGGGGAGTCCTACAAGGACTCCCCTTCCCTGGCGCGCCCTCCCCTCTTTAAATAGAGGGGCAGGGGCGCCCCCTCCTCCTACGCTCTCATAACGTCCAATCTCTGCCGCCTCTCTCCTCCACCATATTCTGCACAGGCATAGGCGAAGCCCTGCAGAATTCTCTACTCCACCACCACCACCACGCCGTCGTGCTGCTGGGATTCCGTGGAGAAGATCTACTACCTCCGCTGCTCGCTGGAACGGGGAGAGGAAGGTCTGCTTCGACTCCGCACGTGTGACCGACTGCGGAAGCGCTGCCGAATTGCGGCGCCGGAAGGATCGTCAACTTGAGCAAGGGCGGAAGCGCTGCTGGAACGCGACGCCGGAAGGATCGTCCACACGATCTTGAGATCGGCAAGTGATCGACTACATCAACCACGAGATCTAATCTCGTTAACGCTTTCGGATCTACGAGGGTTAGTTCCCATCTATCTCGTTGCTCATGTCTAATAGATTAGATCTTGGCTTTTATCTAGATTAGATCTAGGTTTTGTTCGTTCTTGCGGTAGAAATTTTTTGTTTTCCATGCTACGAACCCATCAGCTCTGCCGCGCCTTCCCTCCCTCTTCACCGTTGCGAGATCTCGCCGCCAGTTGCCGCCGTCTACCCCTGCGTCTCGTCGTTCTGGCCGTCATGCGCGTCGTGGAGGTGGACGAGAAGACCAAGGAGGTGCTCCTGCTCCACCTTGACCGGCCCAGCAAGGAGGAGAAGGCCACCAGGATCGCCAGCATCCTCGCCGCTCCGCCGAAACCCTAGTTCCCCGGCCTCTGCGTCCTCGTCGTTGCAGCGCCTCCCAGGCCGATCCGTCCACACCGACCTCGCCTCGGTGAGCACCTCTCCCTTCCTGACAACCTCCGCCTTGCTGACGCCATCTTGCGTCGCCGATCTTTTCGCCGAGCGCCCTCGGTGCACTGCCAGACGCTGGTGTCTGCACGCCCCACGCCGCGCATAGCCTCATCTGGCCGTCTAGCCCCCACCTAACACCAAACCCAAGCCACCGCAGTGGCTACGCCTTCCGCGCGCACGCCCAGATCCCCGGTTCGAACCCCCGTCCCACGCCGCGTGGCGTTTTTCTTCGCCAGTCGTCAGATCGCGAAGAAGAGAAACAGTGCCGCCGCGCGTTTTGCTAAAAACCCCCTAGCTTTTTATCTGCTCAACCCGTGCTCCTCGCTAGCCCCACCTGTCAGCCGCCGTGGCCTTCTTTCAGAAAACCCCCCAGCCTGTTATTATCCTAACCCGCGCTCCAGCTAGGTCCCACCTGCCAGCCTCTGCGAGTTCGTTCACTGTCACGCGGGCCTCAGCCGGTTGGTCCCACCTCGTAGTCGCACGGGCTAGACAGAGCCCCGGTGTGAAAAGTTTTCCGCGCGCGTGTGCCCCGCCAGCGACTGGCCCACCCGTCAGTGGCTATGGCTGGGTCGAGCTGGGTAACAAAAGTTTGCCCTGTTGTCTGTTTTAATTAAACCTTTTCAAAATTGATTTAAATTCAAATTCAAATCAGATTTAAATAACTTTTCAAATATAAATCCAAATAATACAAATGATATATGTTTTTGAATCAGAAAAATGTGAGGAATTCAAATATGCCATTAAAAATATGTTTTGAGCACTTTAAAATTTCGAGATGATTAAAATTACAATAAAATGCCCTTTTCTTAATAAATTAATAACTTTAATTCTATAACTCCAAATTGGGCAAATAATATGTCTAAATCGATCAGCGCGACGAGCCCGTTATATCTATGCAGTCCTTGTTCTGAATTGAAGCATGCATCATGTCATTCTTACAATTCTGAACTGTTTATGGCAATGAAAATTGGACTAAATAAATAATTAAATGCTTTATTTCTTGTATCCACACCTCACCTTTGCCATGCTACTTTATTGCCATGTAAATTGTGCATGATTCATCATGGCATGCTTGGTTGATTGTCGCATTTTAATTCCTATGCTTGTGCACTTTATTTATGTTGGCCCTTGTTTGTTTGGTTCTTCTTCGAATAGACGCTCAGTAGGAGAATTATCAGGAATCACAGGAGTACTACCCAGATCCATCTCTCGCTTCAACGGAGCTGCCAGGCAAGCACTACCACATGCTTGCATACATACAGTACCTATTGCCTCTATCTTATTCTTGCATCATTGAGTCGCGATTGCATTAAATTGAATCCCAAGTACTGCATAGCCTTTACTTTTAAACCCCATCGAAGCTTGTTCCTCCATCCCATGAGCCATTACTGCAGGAGTTGTTTGAGCCATGCGAGTCGTAGCAACGCATGTGTAGGGTATGTGAGTGTGTGATGAATAACGAGGTACCTAAACAACTTAACCTGAGTAGTAATGGGATAACTAATGAAAGAGGCACCGGTGAGCAATATCTGCTATTTGGTTTTTCATGCTCACTTGTGTCCCGTAGGACCCCGAGTACTTGATTACTGTTCCTTGACTATTCGCACTATCCACATCCGGGAGGCCTTATGGACCCCCCTGAGCCAGAGCTTGATTCCTTCTTATTTCTTGGGGCCACAATTAGTTTGGGGCTTTATTACTATCCTGTACTTATGCCATGCTTTACTGTTTAATTTAAGATTGTGCGTGGAGCACCTGTACTGTTTTGGATCGCGCCACGTTTTCGCGGTATCGACAAGCCCAGTCATATTTTCGGGTTCCCAGTCGTTTATAGCCGTCGTCGCAAACCCTGGGTCCGTCTCGGAGCCGGCCAACTTCGTTGCGGGTAGCTTATTGGGGTGGCCCCCTGAAATATTTCTGAATCCTGTGATTGCTTTGTCGTGAATGCCTTGTTGGGTTTTGTTTTTGTTTTTCCGAGGTTGATCGAGTGTGTGTTGCTATTCGTGCACCCCTGCAGGGTAAATCTTTCTGAAAGCCGTGTCCGCGGTTATGGACGACTTGGAGCACAGTTTCTCGATCATAGACAAGTATAACTAAAGTATCGCTTTTAAATTGACTAAGTACTTGACTAGTAAATAGTGCAATACTCATGGAATGGTTAATAAAACTGCCAACGGATGATGGGGGTTGTTCGTCCGCTTCCTCGTTGGTAAGCGAGGAGGAGGATGGATCTGTTAATTATACTGTTATAACTGTTGTTCTTAATTTACGGACATCCGTCTATCATTGGTTAGGCGGATGGTTAGCGAGTATCTATAGAATTGTTAGGTATTATCTTTTGCTGCAATTGCGTCACCCTAGGTTGTGTCCCCTTTAGTGGCATAAAGACTTGCTGAGTACCCCTAGGGTCTCACACGATAAATTGTTTGATTCAGATGAACAGGTATACCCGCAAGATGGATACTGGGTGGAAGAGACAGATGATGTTGGCAACGATCTTTCGGTGTAGAGATTCCAGGAACGGGGATCCGTGAGATCTGTGGGCGGGATGTGTTTATTTATGTGGCATCTTATGCCGATTTCCTTCTTATCCGTACTCGGATCTTGTTTTCCGCTTCTGCCTGATACTCTGATGTTTGTTGTATGAGGAGCTATCCTAAACTATTATCTCTATCTAGGATATTTGAATCTTGCCGTATGGCGTTGCAATATTTTTATTTCTTTTAGATGGAATGGCTCTGAGGACTGTTGTATGTGGCTTGCATACATACTCATTTGTGTATGTAGTTGATCCCTTCGCCTGCCGATTACGCCGCTCGTTCTTGTCCCAATGTCTGAAAGTGGTTAGGACGGCCGAAAGGTCTACCGTGAGTGGCCCTGGGCCCCACCGTACTATTTTAACCACTTTCGTTCATCCAGGCATGTAACTAAGAGCGTAATTCACCGAGGTAGTTACATGAGTCGTGCATCACCTTCGACAAACCCGACCACCCGCCTCAGATACCTCACCCAGGTCATTGCCCTCTCGTACTCGAGGTGCAAATTGGAGGCTCCGACATGAGTCCCGTCTTCATGGATGGCGGAAGCGGCATCAACCTCATATTCGCAAGTACCTTGCGAGCAATGAGGATCCCTCTAACCTGCTTGGAGGCATCGGACACAACGTTCCACGGCATCGTCCTAGGAAAAGGCGTATACCTCCTGGGCAAAATCAACCTCGACGTCATCTTTGGCACGCCAAAGAACTTCCGGTGCGAGCACATCGACTTCGAAGTCGTTGACTGGCCCTCACAATACCATTGGATCCTCGGGCGCGTCGTGTTCGCTAGGTTCATGGCGGTGCCCCACTACGCCTACCTGCAGATGAAAATGCCAGGACCCAACGGCGTCATAACGATCAACGGGAACTTTGAGCGATCTGACGCTTGCGACAGGGAATTCAACAGAATCTCCCAGTCCTTCGTCATGCAGGAGGAACTCGCAAGACTGAAAGAGACGACAGACAACAGTCTGCCTCCCTTGAGTAGGCCAAGCTCACCTGATCTCTCCTTCGACTCATCCATGCACACAAAGAAGGTACAGGTCCATCCATCGGATCCTGCCAAGACGGCCCTCATCGCCAACAACTTGAGTCCCGCATAGGAACTCGCGCTCGTCGAATTCCTCCGTCAGCACTGGGAAATTTTTGCCTGGTGTCCTGCGGACATGCCAGGAGTTCCCAGGGAATTCTCCAAGCATGCACTCAACGTCAACCCCGACGCAAGGCCAGTCAAGCAAACAATCAGGCGACTGTCTGAGCCACGAGCGCAGGCAGTCGGAATGGAGATCAACAGACTCCTTGAGGCCAAGTTCATACGCGAGATCAAGGAAAGCACTTGGCTCGCCAATACGGTGTTGGTACCAAAAAAGGACACGGATATCCTACGGATGTGCGTGGACTTCACTTCTTTAAACAAGCACTGCCCAAAGGATCACTTCCCGCTGCCACGGATCGACCAGATCATCGACTCCACCGCTGGATGCGATCGCCTCTGCTTCCTCGATGCCAACTCAGGCTATAATCAAATTCGAATGAAGGAGGAAGACCAGGAGAAAACAGTGTTTACAACGCCCTTTGGTGTGTTCTGCTACAACACAATGCCCTTCGGGCTAAAAAATGCGGGAGCCACCTACCAACGGTGCATGCAGGCTTGCCTCAAGGAGCAACTGGGTCGCAACATCCAAGTCTATGTCGACGACATAGTAATCAAGACCAAGGAGGAAGCCTCTCTAATCGACGATTTGCACGAAACCTTCGCCAACCTCGATCGCTACCGAATTAAGCTAAATCCGGACAAATGCGCCTTCGGCGTACCATCTGGGCAGCTACTCGGTTATCTCATCTCCGCAAGAGGGATCGAGGCAAACCCGAAAAAGATAAAAGCCATACTGGCCATGGAGAAGCCAAAGAACATAAGAGGCGTCCAGCAACTAGCCGGACGAATCACGGCACTCAGTCGATTCATCAGTCGGATGGGTCAAAAGGCGCTGCCCTTCTACCAGCTCCTTCGCAAAGCTGAAAAATTTGAGTGGACCAATGAAGCACAAGAGGCATTCGAAGATGTCAAGCGCCTGCTATCCACTTCACCAGTGCTGGTGACTCCACGAGAAAGGGAACCACTATTGCTGTACATCTCTGCCACCAACCAGGTGGTCAACACAGTGCTCGTCGTCGAGCGGGCTGAGGAAAACAAGGTCCATGGCGTACAACAAGGTCCTTCACAAAACAGCGGTATCCGCACTACCAGAAGCTGGCGTACGGCGTCTTCATGAACGACCGACGACTGCACCACTACTTCCAGGAACACCCAATCATGGTAGTCAGCGACGCCCCGTTGGGACATATCCTCAATAACCCCGATGCCACGGGGCGAGTCGCGCTTTGGGGAATAGAACTGTCTCCACGAGACATCACATACCAAAAGCGCGATGTAACCAAGTCGCAAGTTCTCCCTGACTTCCTCGTGCACTGGATGGAAAACCAACTCCCAGATAAGCCAGATATGTCCTACCTCTGGACAATGCACTTCGATGGGTCCAAGCGGAAAGATGGAGCAGGCGTAGGTGTCATACTGACGTCACCTCAAGGGGACAAGCTGAAATAAATCTTGCGAATGCAGTTCACAGCCTCAAACAACGAGGCTGAATACGAGGCCCTGTTGCACGGGATGAGGATGGCAAAAGCCTGTGGCGCTAAGAGGCTCATCATATATGGCGACTCCAAGTTGGTCGTCAACCAAACAATGCATGAGTGCGACGCACTGAACGATAACATGATCGCGTACCGCGACCTCTATGATACACTCGAAGGAGACTTTGATGGTTGCGAGCTGCGACATGTAGGTCGCGAAAGCAACGAGGAGGTGGACGCACTCGCCAACATAGGCTCTACCTGCGCCCCCATACCACCTAGGGTATTTCTCGAGCGCATCTGCGAACGCTCTATCAAGCCAAAGGCCGCAGAGAAGAAAACAAGCGCAGCAACGGACTCGGGGGCTACGCCAACCAATGAGCCCATGGCACTCGATGACTTGGAGCTGGACACCGGACTCGAAGGACCTATGAGCGTCATGCTGATTGAGCAATCTTGGACGCAGCCGTACATCACGTACCTCCTCAGCAAGAGGCTACCGGACAATCCAGCAGATGCACGGCACATCGCGCGGTGCTCCAAGGCATTCGTCGTTATCAACGCCGAACTGTATAAACGCAGCATCACAGCAGTGCTACAACGATGCGTCTCCATGGCCGATGGAAGAGCAGTTCTCCTCGACATCCACGAAGGGACCTGCGGGCACCACGCTGGCAGTCGCGCCCTCGTGGCCAAAGCTCTACGAGCTGGATTCTACTGGCCTACGGCCATGCGCGACGCCAAGGATATCGTCCAAAAATGCAACACTTGCCAGCGATTCACGGACAAGCCGCACGCACCAGGCGCAGAGCTACGACCAATCCCATTGGCCTGGCCCCTCGCGCAATGGGGGCTCGACATGGTCGGCAAGCTTCCAAGGTCCTCGCGAGGAGGCTACGTCTACCTCTTGGTCGCAGTCGACAAATTCACCAAGTGGATTGAGGCCATGCCAGTAACCAACCAATCCGCGCACAGCGCAGTCAAATTCTTTGAGTCCATCGTCTATCGCTTCGGGGTGCCACATAGCATCATCACCGACAACGGGACGAACTTCACATCCAAGGAGTTTCAAGAATTCTGCGAGAACCTAGGGATCAACATCAGCTACGCCTTAGTAGCGCATCCACAGACCAACGGTCAGGTGGAAAAGGCAAACGGGCTCGTCTGCAGTGGCATCAAGAAGCGACTCCTCCGACCACTCGAACAAGCCGCGGGCTGCTGGCCGGATGAACTGCAATCCGTACTCTAGAGCCTACGTACAACTCCAAACAGCGCCACGGGCTACACGCCATTCTTTATGGTGCACGGAGCAGAGGCAGTGCTACCCACCGAAGTACGGTACAAAGCGCCACGCGTGATCGCCTACAGTGAACAGGAATCATCCCTCGCACTCAAAGACTCCGTCGACCTCCTTGACGAAGCAAGAGAAATCGCCACAGAAAGATCCACGATCTACTAGTAGAACCTGCGCAACTACCACAGTAGGAGGCTTCGCCCCAGATCCTTCATCGAAGGTGACCTGGTCTTGCGACTAAAGCAGCAGGGGCATCTCAAGCTCGAGTCCCCCTGGGAAGGACCGTACGTGATTACAGAAGTAATCCCAGGTGGCGCCTATCGCCTTAAAGATTTAGAGACAGGAGTCGCATACTCCAACCCCTGGAACGTCACACAGCTGCGACGCTTCTACCCTTAGTCGTTTTTACTTTTTACATCACAAATAAGGCTACTCAGCCAAGGCTACTTAGCCACACATTGTACCTCGCACTGTTCTTCAAATAAATAAAAGCTAAGTGCCCCAAAACTCTGTATTCTCCTTTACTTTTTCAATTTATATACTCGGGGGCTGCGCCACCCTATACACATATGTTCTTCGAACCAAAAAGCGATATCCTGAGTAGCTGGCACATCAATCCAACCCCTTAACACAAACCCAACCCAGCTGCAACGCACCTGGCAGGTTGACAAAGGGACCAAGAAAAAGATGGCCAGGCTAACGAAAAGGACTCGCATAGTGCAACGCACCTTACGCTTACAAAGCTATTTGTACATGTTCAAACAATAAATTACATACAAATATATATATGAACTTTACAACACAAATACACTTATGTGCAGGATACAAATTTGGCTACTATTGCAACAAAAGACCGTTGGTTTGTTCCTCGAAGAAGTCGACGATCTCCTCTGCTGGACGGTCCACCGCCTGATAATGCGGTACCATATTTCAGGCAGATCCTGCTGGCGGTGTTGGCGGTCCAGAGGCAATGGCGGCGACATCCACGTTAGGCCTATGCAATCGCACCATTGAGAGGGAAGCCTTGGCACCAGCCACCAACTGCTGCCTCACGCACTCGCGAATCGCAGACATATCTTGAAATTTGGCCAGGAGAGCCAGCAGGCTTGATGGAGTGTCATCTAACGGGAACATCGCCCGATAAATGTTCTTCAAGGACGACTGCGACTTCTTCAGGAAGAGCAGCACTCGCGAGGCGCGATCCTGCAGGGTCACCAACGCAGTCGCACGATCATGATCTACCCAGAAGTATCCACTCTCTTGAAGTTGATCCTAGGTGAGCTCATGAAGGCGAATGGCAATCCTATCCTTCTCCTCCTGCGGATGGCGTGCGCTAACAACTACACGAAGCAGCATCAACAACATGAGTACAACGTACCGCTGCAACTATCTACAAAGGAAAAGATGAGAATGAGCAAACTAACACTTAAACTGGTTGCCCAGCTGCGTCACCTCGCCAAGCAGATATTGCTCGCGGGCGGCGGCCTTTTGCGCCTTCGACTTCCACACGTCTGTGTTACCGCGGATCAGGGGCAACTCACGCTCCAACTGCTTCACGCGGTCGCGAAGTCGCGACAGCAAGGATAGCTCCTCTACCCTGGAGCACGGTGGTGCCACTGTCTCACCAAGAGATGGCGAGTCCTGGGTTCCCCCCCACAGGATCACTTGACGTACCCTACCACAAGTCAAGACAGAGGCAAATAAGGCGACCAAATTAACACAAAGGCAAGGGGAACAGATGCATTCAAGATAAGCATAAGTGTTCACAAACACACTCATCAGCAAGCATGTCCTTAGACCAAAAGGGAAACTCATCAACTATTACAACAAGCTAACTACGGAGCAACTGGCTTCTTCGACTTCGACGGCTTTAGGGGCTTCATCAAGTCCGTGGCAGTATCATATGCCACTAACTTTCTGCCGGCCCCTGAGGCCGAAGCTTTCGCCGCCTTCTTCGCACGTTGGAGCTCCTCCAAATACTTGGCAACAGTATTTATCAAGGAATGGCCATATTTGGCATAGGCAGTCGCGAAAGGAGCGAAGACTACCTACTGACCGTCTGCGCCAAGAGGCATCGCCTTCGACACCGCAGAGGGATCTACCTCGACTCCGTGGGCTTGCACCATGGCGAGTGACATGGTCGTGCCAGCCGCGCGGAGGGAGTTCTTGTAGGTGGCAGGCACACCCCCGGCGAGTGACTCCGCCAGCTCGTCCATATTATCGACCAGCTCCGCCTTCGGCATCAACTCCTCCCGGAGGCAACTGAGGGTGACCTTGGCCTTAGACAATGTATCTTGGATGGCGGCGCTTCGATCTTCGACTGCAGACACTGCGCCTGCCAGAGCGTCATCGCGACGAAGGGCCTGCGGGTCAAAGCTCAAGTCGCAAGCATCTGCACAGAAAACCCACACATGGATCAAACCTCCAGCGCCACCGGCAAACATCTAGATACAGAGAAGGACAACAACAAAATATATACCAGCAAAGGTACCTGAGAGGGCCTTGGCGACTGAGAATAGTTGCTCCTCGAACAACTTTTCCCTGGCTGCAAAGGAGGCACGTAGATCTTCTTCACGCTTCTGTGCATCATCACGAGCCGCGATTGCCTCGTCGCGCCCCTTCACAGCTGCAGCTAATGTCTTTTCCAAGGTGGCGACGTTGTGCAGCAACGCATTATGCTCAGCTACATGGCAATCAAAGGTTGACTATCAGTCGACTATACCAAAAAAGGAGAAGACGAAAAAGAATAAGTGTAGAACACTCACTTTTGACAACGCGGTGACATGTCTCCAGCATTGCATGCTGGCGACCCATCGCCATCACCTGCTCCACCACTTGCGCGGCTTCCTTTACAAGGAGCTGTCGCACAAAACAAGGAATCAGAGAGGGCAACAGAGAACGTCGACTGCCACACTAAAAAGAAGGAAAGGTATACTTACATGGTCCTCTAGTGACTCCGAAGAAGTTTGTTGAACCATCATTCGAGCAACCATTCGATGCTCCCCTACGTGAGGAGAGCTCGAAGAATTGTGCCCGGAGTGGGCCGCCGCCGGAGGAGAAGGAGCGCGCTCGACCTCTACCTTGGCCCTTGAGGTCGCGACTCCCGATTCATTCAAAAACTCGACGTCGCCAGAAGATGACAATGCCTCTTGACTACAAGACCAAATCCACATTGAGAAAGGGCAAACTCCAGGGCAAAGCTAACAAGAAGAAAACAGAAAAGAATGAATGAACTCGCAAACTTACCAGTCAAACTTGTCAAGATCAAACGTGGCCTCCGCCGATTCTGACAAAGACTCCTTGGGCAATCGCATCTTCTTGCGAGAAGACGGTGCCACAGCCCTCACGGGAACGGCTGGAATTGGCGACTCTGCACCAACGCCCGCGCCTTCTGGAGTCGAAGGAGTCGATGCATCGGAATCCTCGCTGCGTGAACGCTTGCGAGCATCCGGACTCTCGGACTCGGGGACTTCCTCTTCCACATCAGAAGGAGGCATACAGGGTGACACCGCCCAATCCTGCATACAAATAGCAAAGATCAGCAAAAAGGCATAAGTAAGCAACAAAAAATCAATCGTGCAAATAAGCTACTGCGTAGCACAACTGTACCTCAGGAGGGGGATTCGAAGCATCAAAAGGAGGAACGACTAGTTCACTCGGAAGCACATCCTTGACAGTGTACTTCGTGACCAATCGAACCCTCTTATCCACCTCACTCGTGGACATGCCATCGGCAGACACGCGAGTGGTATCATCAGCGCCACCCCATTGAAACATGGGATGGACTCTGGCTTGGAGAGGCTGGATGCGATGGCGCAACCAAGTTCTGATAAGGGCGCAGCCTCCCTCTTCTGCGCCTATGCAACTCTCGAGGTCGCAGACGCGCTGATATAGCACGTCTGTCTCCGCAAGTTCGCCAAGCATCACTACGTTCTTCCAAGAACGCATCTTCTTGCAGGGAGTCGCGGGATCGAAGGGCGCGAGTCCAAAGTGCTCATCTTCGGCCTTCTGATTGCGGACATAGAACCATTTGTCCCTCCATCCCTGGGCGGACTTGGTGAGCTTGATATCGAAGTAGGTGGCGGATGGGTCGACATGGATTCCGCAACCACCTACGTCATAAACTAAAGAGCCAGATGTGGACTGACACTTCAATTTAAACAAGCGCTTGAAAAGACCAAAGTGTGGCTCGATTCCAAGCCAGCACTCGCAAAGGGTGATGAAGCAGGTGATGTGGAGAATCGAATTTGAGGACAACTGATGGAGCTGGAGCCCATAGAAACAAAGAAGACCCCTAAGAAAGGGGTGGAGAGGCAAGGAGAGACCGTGAATAATGAATGCGAGAAACATCACTCGAAAACCAACGGGAGGAGCAGGAATGGTCTCACCGCCGGGGACGCGCGCATCGGCGACTGCTGCAGAGATAGCTCCATCTTGGCGAAGAAGACGGAGATCCGACGCCATGATGACGGAGGGGCGCCATGCACCATTGGTCACGCGGGTGCCCGCGACCTTCTTCTTCCCGCCGGTGGCGGCGCTAGTGCCCATAGCAGTGGAGCCACCTTTCTTCTTCCCCGCGGCGACGGTGGCCACGGAATCAGCGGCAGGACCTCCTTTCTTTTTCCCCATTACGCGGCGGCGATGAGAGCGCAGAAAGTAGCTTGGAAACGAGCGGAGATGGTCCAGCGCTGTGGAGGAGACGAGCGCAGGGAATAGCAGAAGAACAGCAGCAATGGTGATGGCAATGAGGAAGAAACAGCGCAGATGGAAAATTACCACCATCGCGCCGCTACTTAACCCCTAGGAGATGCAATCAAACGGCTCACAAAAACCCTATTGGACGCGTGGCACGCATCACGTTGGACACGTGGAGAAGAGGAAGCGCGAACCGTCCCCCCACTTCTCCTATTACGCGTGGAAATCGAGGAGGCGTAGTTAAAAATAAGATTACGCACACCCAGTCAAATCAAAGTCAGGAGGTGGGACCCACCGCTCATCACGTCCCGTCAAACTCGCTCACGCGGCAACTGAGGTCATACAAGCGTCCGCACTGACGTCATCAAAGCTACGCAACGGAAAACTTCGACTACTTTAGTCCTTGCTGGAGTCTTCGACTCCACCAAGCACTCGGGGGCTACTCCCATAGGGAGCGCTGGTCGCGCACCCTACGATTTTCTCTTTTCTTATTGCAGGAATGTGTGCAATCACAATCAACCCAACCACTCGAAACACGGTTCGATTACGGACATGGTTACTCCCATAGGGAGCGCCAGAAACAATTTCGAAAGACGGCAGCAGTCGCAAAAGTGTTTTTGTCCCTGCCTAAGTCTTCGACTGAAAAAAACAAGCAAAAGACGACAGCAGTCGCAAAAGTTCTTTAGTCCATGCCTGAGTGTTCGACTCAACCAGGCACTCGGGGGCTACTCCCATAGGGAGCGCTGGTCGCGCACTCTATGATTATTTGTGTAAAAACTGTGTGTTGGTAGCATCCGCACTCGCATCTCATGGCGACACCGCCTCATAATTTTCCCTACAAAGAGACTACGTCTCCTGGGTCGCCCAAATTGTCTCCGCAATGATAAAATTTGGATGCCGCGCTTACAGCGTGAAGGTAAGACCTGAATAAGGCCTGGCAACGCATTTAACTACACACTACCAGAAATATATCCATGCCTACAGGCACGATGAACATGCCTTGACGGACGTTTCGAGTGCTTACACCCATATAACTGGAATTCGACTCCTGTAAGACCTCCGCGGCCTGAGTCGAATTATGCCAGCACTTTTCCGGATTCGAGTCCGGGGACTCGAATTCGAGTAGATTCCGTTGTTTCACCCTAAGGTGGTTAACTGATACCGATACTTCGGTTATATCAGACACGTATATCAATAATCGCTATGACATAAATAAAAGCAGTCGAAAACGTACTCATTCAGGCACTCGAAGACTTCAAAAAAGTCCACAGTCGAATCTGCGATTCCACTGGACACTCGGGGGCTACTGACATGGGTATACCCTACAGGTACTCGTGCTTGTTATATACGGTCCAAATACGTACAGGCCCACGGTGTCGCCAAGGCCCAGATGAAAGGACTTGAGTAACCTGCGGACTCTCGATTGCTTGAAGGACAAGAAGAAGCTAAAGATAGAAAGTTTGAAGGGGAAAACCCTAACTTGTAACCGACTCGACCTGCTACCCGAGACCTAGCCTATCTATATAAAGGCTAGGAGGGGGCGGCGAGGAGGACACATGCAGCCCTAGTTTTCACAACCCTTGCCAGATTGCATCTGCGCACCATTGTAACTTTCGACTCCTTCGATAATTCCACGAGCAGACAAGCAGGAGTAGGGACCTCTACGAGGCCTGAACCTAGGTAAATCCTTTGTCACCTGTGTGCTTGTTTGCTAGCCGATAGATGTCTCCAACGCTCCCTCCTTCTCCAAAACCCAAGTCCATAACAATGGGCATTGATGAGTTAAACCCTCGTCAGAGGGAAAACTTACTGCTGTGCTCATCATACCTTCATCTTGGGGTTCCCAACGAGCTCTACGTTGAAAGTCGAGCGCATCAACCGCCGTGAGCGTCCTTCCCGGCGCACTCCACCAGTTGCGCTTTGGCTGCACACACATACCTAGCATTAAATAAAAAAGGAAAACCTAAGGAAAAAATCTATTTCCGGCGATGCTCGATGCTGGAATTTAATCTAGCAACCTTACTTGATTTCTTCAGTTCGCCACTAACGTTCTAAGTCTAGGCAAATTATTGGCTATATTCGGCTACGAAGTCAATGACTCAAATGGATGTAAATACAGTGTACCTCTTAGAGCATCCTCGCTCGCTGAGCGTTCCTAGGGCGAAATCCGGCACTCTTTAGTGTCGGACAGGTGTAACTTTCAGTCTAGGAATGGCTTTTTTCCCACTTGCATACCCATGCCAAGTTCCCGTGTTTGGCCGAAATTTGATAAAACTTGGTGAAAATTAGACAAATATAGGTGATTTTAATTAAACAGCGGCGAGTTCGTAAATAGTTGGCCAAATTTGGACATATATCCGAATTTCGGCCAAATTAGGCTAAAAGAAAAACGAAAAATTGTAAAATAAACTACTAGGCTGACGCCAGTGCCGATGCCGACGCCGCTCACATGCCGAAGTGGCGGTAGAACGACGTGTAGTCGGGGTCGGCCTTGTCGTCGTCGTCGTCGCTCCACAGGTAAGGGGGGCACGAGCTACCCTGGCCGGGGTCGCCGCACCGCCATGGCTGGGACGAGGGGCCGACATCGTCGTCATCGTCGAGGACGATGAGCGGCGTGCCCCAGAAGGCACGCTGGTGGCGAGAACTGTTGGAGGCCGCACGCTCGGTTTCCTCCTAGAGGTGCCGAATTCGGGCGGCCTCCTCCTGCTCCCAGTCGGCGCGAGACCAGGCAAGCGCGTTCGGCTCCGGCATCGACGGCATGTCACTGAGAGATTGCTCCATCGCCATCCTCAAGGCGAAGGAGTCCTCATCGACGTGAGCCGCCCACTCCGATGGCTCCGGCTTCAGCTCGCGCGGGCAAAGACGACCGGTCAGCGGCGATTGTGCGCGGGGCTCATTGATGACGATGCCTCCCGACCTCGTCCTCGGTGGCTCGCGCATCGCCGTCTCAGCCCCCCGCTTCACGGGACGTAGTGCCTCGCCGCCTGCTCCCGTCGACTGCGCCGGCACCGAGCCAAATGAGCGCGAGGCCGAGGCTGCAAAGGACGACGAACTGAAACTGCCCATCCTCCTGGGCATCCCGTTCGCCGGAGGGGCGCGCCTCACCCTCGCCTCGGCGAGCGGCGAGCAGGGGAAGCCCAGCCTCGGGTTTTGTTGCCGGCGTGGATGTGCTCGAGGACCGCCGCGAGCGTCCTTTCCGGCGCACTCCACCAGCGGCGGCGCCCCGCCGCGTTGTTGCGCTTCGGCTCACACACATACCTAGCATTAAATAAAAAAGGAAAACCCAAGGAAAAATCTATCTCCGGTGATGCTCGATGCTGGAATTTAATCCAGCAACCTTACTTCATTTCATCAGTTCGCCACTAACGTTCTAAGTCTAGGCAAATTATTGGCTATATTCGGCTAGGGAATCAATGACTCAAATGGATGTAAATGCAGTGTACCTCTTAGAGCATCCTCGCTCGCTGAGCGTTCCTAGGGCGAAATCCGGCACTCTTTAGCGTCGGACAGATGTAACTTTCAGTCTAGGAACGACTTTTTTCCCACTCGAATACCCAGGCCAAGTTCCCGTGTTTGCTGAAATTTGATAAAACTCGGCGAAAATTAGACAAATATAGGTGATTTTAATTAAACACTGGCGAGTTCGTACATAGTTGGCCAAATTTGGACATATACCCGAATTTTGGCCAAATTAGGCTAAAAGAAAAACGAAAAATTGTAAAATAAACTACTAGGCTGACGCCAGTGCCGATGCCGATGCCGACGCCGCTCACATGCCGAAGTGGCGGTAGAACGACGTGTAGTCGGGGTCGGCCTTGTCGTCGTCGTCGTCGCTCCACAGTTAAGGGGGGCACGAGCTGCCCTGGCCGGGGTCGCCGCACGGCCATGGCTGGGACGAGGGGCCGACATCGTCGTCGTCGAGGACGATGAGCGGCACGCCCTAGAAGGCACACTGGTGGCGAGAACTGTTGGAGGCCGCACGCTCGGCTTCCTCCTGGAGGCGCCGAATTCGGGTGGCCTCCTCCTGCTCCTAGTCGGGGCGAGACCAGGCAAGCTCGTCCGGCTCCGGCATCGACGGCATGTCACGGATAGATTGCTCCATCGCCATCGTCAAGGCGAAGGAGTTCTCGTCGACGTGAGCCGCCCACTCCGATGGCTTCGGCTTCAGCTCGCGCGGGCAAAGACGACCGGTCAGCGGCGATTGTGCGCGGGGCTCATTGATAACGATGCCTCCCGACCTCGTCCTCGGTGGCTCGCACATCGCCGTCTCAGCCCCCCGCTTCACGGGACGTAGTGCCTCGCCGCCTGCTCCCGTCGACTGCGCCGGCACCGAGCCAGATGAGCGCGAGGCCGAGGCTGCAGAGAACGACGAACTGAAACTGCCCATCCTCCTGGGCATCCCGTTCGCCGGAGGGGACGCGCCTCACCCTCGCGGCGGCGAGCGGCGAGCGGGGGAAGCCCAGCCTCGGGTTTTGTTGCCGGCGTGGATGTGCTCGAGGACCGCCGCGAGCGTCCTTCCCGGCGAACTCCACCAGCGGCGGCGCCCCGCCGCGTTGTTGCCCTTCGGCGGCGTGCCGGGCGGGCCTCCGTGGGCGGCTAGATTGGAAGTGTGTAGACGGATGACTGTACCAGTCCTAAGTGTCACGCGCCGATTGTTTTCTGCTCAAACACATTTTCCTGTACCATGGTCTACGTAGCCCTCAGGTTCTTGTACCGCCTAGTCCAGATTAATACACAGCCGTCTACTTCCCGTAACAGTGCGTCGCTTGGCGCTACGCCACGTCAGCAAGTACACCATCGGTGCCCATGTATTTCCTTTTTTATCGATAGCACCGGATGCACGCCATCTCCCATTAACTGCTGCCCCAACTAACGAACGATTGGTCCAGAAAACGAGTCCATTTAGACCCGGGTGCCAAAACTCCAACCCCGTATCTATATATAGGCAGGAGGTCATGAATTTAGATTGGACAATGACGAGTATAATCGTGTATATGCCAACTGTGAAATGAAGCTAACAACGAAGCCAACTAGGATAAAGAATATGATGGAGTCCGAGATGAAGATGATGATGCCACACATACTTCACACGTGGCACTAATGAATAAATAGATGTGACGACTTTTGGTAGATTCCTATTGTTGTACACAATCTTTATCAGTGTGCAAAGTACTTTACTTTATTTGTCGCACATCTTGTTCTTATTTGAGTACTATGTTAGAATCCTGGATTCTATTACTCGGTACTACGCCTCAATTCTGTTGGAGGAAAATTGATCAGACTTGGGAAATTGATAGTTGTCCTAAAAGAGTGATTCATAGGTAGATATCTATGGTGCCCCATGCGTGTCTATTTCTAAAAACTTAATTTCAAGCTCGGAGTATGAAGGAAACAAAAAGCATATAGCACATATTTTTTGGTTTCCTGTGGGATGATATAGCACTACCAAGGTAATCACAAAACACAAAGTCTATAATCATACAACACGTAGGGTGCACCACTGTTGAGTTGCTCTAAGAAACTAGTTGCTCGCCTGACCAAGCGTTCTGCTTGATACAGAAATATACAATTTGATAACTTTGTGAAAATACCGTCAGGGATTACCCTGCTTCCTAAACCACACACACATCCTCATTTCTTATCCAAATATACATCACTAACATCGTCAGGGATGTTGCACAGGCCACCAGGGACACCAAGCCTACTAAAATGCACCCTGGCCTCTACCAAGCTGTCATGGACATTGTTGGCTTCTCCTAGAAGTCTCTCATGGCGGCTCTCGACCTCCTCGTCGACCATAAGGCCCATGGTACCAACTTTGGTCGCATGGCTGCGCCACATAGGATCCTCTGGCTTAGGACCTACCTGGGAAAGCACTACTACTAGTGGCAGGGTTCATTGTGTCCCGGGGGTGGTTATGCGTGCATAATGGTGAAGATAAACTAATGATGGTGTACATTTTGGTGGTAGCTACGGCTTAAAAACTTCTGATGTCCTGTATATTTTCATGAGGTGGTATATACTAACCCCTCGTGTGATGGTGAATATGATGCGGTACTAGAATGACACCCGCTTTTAATGTGGTGGTAGGTTGACACCATGGTTGTAGGATGAACTTGTGATCTATTTTGGTAATGATCATGCATGCTCCCCTTAGTTTATGGTCTAGTGTGGACTTGTTATTCTTTGTAATGGTTTCATTGATGTTTGTTCTATGATCATGTGATGTTATTAACGTGTTAATCTTCTATCTTGTAGAATAAGTGCTATGCACTGTATAGAGGCAAGTGTCTAGGAGTGTACATTTAATGGAGGAGGTGCCAAGATCAAGTCAACCAAATGCCTTCTATTTGCACCAGCCGAGCACAAAAACCATGTGTGCAGCGAACAAAACATATGGACGATATAGTTTTCCAAAGAATATGTAACATCCCAGCATTAGAGTTCAGAAATAAGCTGAGGTGAGATGTGTGCATTGCATTCATGCATAGAAAATATGGATAATATTCGCGCTTTTAAATAAAACTTGTTAAAGTAATTGAAGCTTCTCTTAACTTGGCGGAACTGAAGTAGATCATCAAGTTGATTGCGATAAGTTTCAATATGACCTTTGCTAAAACCTTATTTTTGGGTAAAGATAATTTGATCTATGGGTAGATCAAATGGAATAAAGCTCAACCCACAACACATTCCTTAATGAATAATACAAGATCTTGTAGAGATCAGATCAAGGTATTCTATAGAACCACCGTGAACACTAAATCAAGTATATAACCCAAGTAAATAAACACTATAACTAAACTTTGATATACATGCTTATCATAGCTATTCCTATCATGGGAATCATAGTAGTTCTTTAACATTAACCCTTATCACAAATAGAGTAGAAAAGAAGACAAGCCAAGATCATTCATCTCATATCCTTATTATCATAGTTATAGATGACATTCTTATTTAACCAAGACCTAGTGAATTTGATCATCCATATTGCGTGATCAATTTCTGACCTAGAACTTCTTAAACTTTAGCCTTGACCTATTATATTGACCTTCCAAAGTATTAAAGTAAACAATTAAGGAGAAGGAATTAGTCATGGTAGAGTGTGCCATCATCAATGGAATGTGATCCTTAGTGGTGATCAAACCATTTGATGTTCGAGGAATTAGCTCACTCATGAGTTAATTAGAAGAAGCATCTAAACCAAAGAGTTAAGCTAGTAATTAAGAAGTTATAAGAAAGCTAGTAATAATAGAGTATCAAATGATAATCTTGTAAAGCCAAGAAGGTATAAACCCAAAGTAAGCTTCATTACCAGGATAAATCCTATATAGAGACTAGGTGTAGCACAAGCTTACTACTTATTTGAAGATAGATCTAGATTAGACAATTAGAAGCCTAAGCTTAGTGTACTTAATGGATGGTGATCATTATTCTCAATTCACTTGAGGATACCTAACCAGGTGTTGAAGAGTTGCTATTAGTATATCCAGCTATACTAAATCTTAGTTAGTCAAGTCCTCTAGCTTGATCAAGAGAAGTCAAGCTAGTGTATGAAGAAATTTAGAACCTGAGTTGTATGGAGTAGTTGGAAGCCTAGTATTTTGCTCAAGCTTATACAACAACAAACTTGTATTGTGGGAGTAGTACCATACCTCTTCTAGGGGACTGATATCACCTGGGATATAGTGAGGATTGTAATCTTGCAAGCCTTGGAAGTAGATGCAAGGTGAATATAAAAGGAGTTAATGGATGGAGTTAGATATAGCTATATTGATATATTCAGTAGAGGTAGCTAAGAAATAGAAGTTATATATTAGAGTAAGAATGGAGAATGAGTATTGTTGAAGTGACATGACCATGTCATCATATGATGATGGATATGGTGGAGTCAGATGACTAGTCATTTAGGCAGAGGAGATATTAGTGAATAAAATGAGAGATCTATATAAAGTATATTTAGGAAAGGAATTCATGAGCTAAAGCCAAGCTGAATGAAGTATAAATATAGGAGTTACATAGAAGCCTTAAATCAAGATCATATCAAGCCATGACAAGTCCCATGTTTACCTATTTGTCCAAAACCCTAGAATTAAGTTGGAAGAGTAGCCATTTCCTATTTCTGGGTAATCATTGAGTAACATCTCTTAGACAAATGGAAATTCTAAGAGATAAGTAGAATACAGGTTTAGTATTGCATTGATGAAAGCCTTGTCCACCTTATTATCTTAAACCCTATTAGAAACTTAGAAGAATAGAACCATCAAGACCACATGAGGAGATAATCTCAATATCTCACTATAAGTTGAGATATAATCGATGGTCACAAAACATGATGGTAATATGTCTTAGCCTTAATCTTCATCCATATCCATAATAGAATGTGAGTCTATTAAATCCTCTCAAAACTCATGATAACTACTTGTAAATGAACATCTTCATTTCTCCATTAATAATTGTTATTCATGCATAATGATTTAACCAAGATTGCTCTATGGTAATTCTAAACACTAAAAACCAAGTAGGTTTTGAATACGAGAAATCACCAAGTTTTGAGAACCATGGAATTTAAAACCACCATATAATATGGTTGTTAAAGGATGTCAAGATTGAATATATTCCATGCATATCACTCACCATCTTAAATCATTACCATTCAATTAGCATGGTAAAAATAAGAACATTTCTATAAGATTTTTATATAATAAATAAATCCCTAACACCCTAATTCTTATTTACTTCACTTAATAAATAATTTCCCATATAATTTTTGAATAGTGAAATACACTAACAAGATTAGGTCAACCAGCAAATGTCATGACCTCTGGGGTGTTTGAGTTATTGTATAAAAGTTTTGGTGTTTAACCGTGTTGAAATTTGAATTGAAATTCAATTGTAAAAACAGAAAACAAAATAGAAAAATATAAAGGAAAAGAAACAGCCAGCGGTTCAGCCCACGGCCCATTTCTTCCAGCGCTATCTATCGCCATGAGCACCCACAGCCGCACCTTGCTCACTCCACCGCAGCCCAGCTCGACCCATGCGGCCCATACCAATTCGTCGTCTTCTCTCTCGCATCACAAGAAGCTTGCTGGAGCTTGCGCTGCCGCTCGATGCCAATCACTGGGGTCAGTAGGAATCAACCGCCGCAATGCCCACCGTCGTCCTCGACAAGGATAAGAATGCCACCGCGACGCTCCTGCCCATCCTCATCCTCATTTCGTTCTCCCTCGCCCGCTCTCTCCTTCACCCGCGCAGGAACCTGAAACCCTAGTTCCAGGTCTCGCCGGAGGCCGTCGATTTCGAGCTCCCCTTGCCTTGCTGAGGACACACCTGTGACTGCCTTAGTGTCCTTGTTCATTTGGAGGAAGGAATCGAAGCAATTTGCTTCAAATCAACAGCCACGCCCGTTTCTTCCTAAAGTCCGTACGCCATCATTGCCATCGATTTAGGCCGCTCGTTGCTTCGCCAGCCCTTCAACAAGCTTGGTGGTGAGCCACTGATGCTCATGCATCCCTTCAATCTCTTCTTTGCTTGCTAAATCATTTCCGCCTTTAGCAACTACAAACACCACCGCGGAAGCTCGTCGCCGACGAGGTTCTGTTGACCGAGTATTATGTTCCCCGAGTCGTGCTCGTTCTAGAAAAGCCTAGCCCCGCTTGCTAGCTCACACCAGATCGTCACAGTCGCTCGCCGTCTAACCGTCACTGGTGAGGTGACGTCATCCTGACATCATCCCGGCCACGTCAGCGGTGTTTGACTTGATCCGTGCGAACGTGGCATGTGACATGGTGGGAGCCCCACTAGTGAGTGACTGAACCTAGATTAGATCTCGGTATGAAAAGTATTTGCTGTTAAATAAATTCTAGGAAATTTCTTAAACATTATAAATTCAATATCTTTTGTTTTATAATTCAGAAATATATATATAATATATATCCAAATATTTAGAAAAATAAGATCTATAATTTTCCAACTTAAATTATCATATTTTATTTTCCAACTTAAATGAAATAATAATAATAATTTAACAAATATTCTATTTATTATAAATCTTAAAAGGGCATATTTTATTATTTTAAATTCATAAAAATAAATATAATATATCAAAGTTCTTAGAAAAACAAAATATACAATTATAAAATTTATTCATACATTCTGGTTCCACTTAACCACATATTTATTATTTATTAAGTATTTATAAAGTAATAAACCTTAAAAAAATCATATCTTATTATTTAAAAAACCCTAAATATATATAATATACTAAAATGATCAAAACTATAATATCTACATTATAAACATATAATGTACTATTCTTGAAGCAAATAAAGGCTTATATCTAATAATTTGAATTTAAACCTATTTCCTTAATTATTAATTCATAAAAGGGTATATAAAAATTGCTAATATCCTAATCGTGTCCATTGAAGGTTTAATAATAGAATTAGTCTTAAAGCAATACTAAAATGAATTTAAAGTAGCCCAAAACATCTTAAATACATTTCCTTAAACTGTGATTCTTAAATAAGTATATATATTAGTATTTTCCAAAAAGGATTATACATTGTCAAATCATCAAAGATAATATTTTGACTTATTAAACAATTATACTATAAATTATTTTGCTAGATTATAAATTTACTGAGATCCTAAATAAAATTCTTAAGTACTCCAAGTAACGCCATTCTCATGTTTATAGAATATGATCATTAATTCTAAAATAGGTAAGTGATTCCATTCACTTATAATACTAAGAAAACACCACTCCCATAAAGGAAATAGTACCTTTATTCCACCTTTATGAAACATCAAGAAGTGAACCACATATAATATGATACCATATTAAAAGCGCATAAGTTTCCATTACAAGTATTATAATTTTTCAAATTCAATAATGATTTCCTCTTTGATAGTGATAGTTAATGAAAAGCCTAAAAGTGTAACCTCAAATTGAAATGATTTTCCCTTGTAAAGTAATATTTTCCTCAAAAGTTATTCTTTTAAGATACAATAAAAGTAATTCCTAAAGCATTAATATAAAGGCTCTGGATAGTTAATCATCTTTGTGCCATAAATCTTGGAATACTATTCCACACATGAGTGCTTTATTGTTGTATGATGCTTATTGTATTTACATGTTGTTTGACACACACTCATAGCCTTAATAAGAAGCACACGTGTGAAACAAATATAAAAGTGCAACACATTCCAAAGAAATCATCACATGCTCCCAAATCCTAGATCAATGACATTTATTCTGGGGATTCGAGTTTATCAAATTGCATTACATTACTTATGCATAATGGCATCTTACTTTTTTAAACCTTAGTACTTAGCGGACCAATGATGTTGTTTTCAGATTTTGGATCTTCTATTATCTCGAAGACCGTGAGTGCATAATCTTGCAATCACAACAGGTAAGTTCACACTTGCTCATGTCATTTGATTATTTTCTATCAAGTATTTGCAAATCAAATGTTGTTATCACCTGCATTTTAAAAAGGTCAGTAAACACTATTTTTGATAATAATGTAAACTATTGGTAACTGGTCCAGGGTGATCAGCTAATCTATTAAGTCTGGCAATTGGAATAACATTGTCCAGGAATATATCATCTAGGACTTAACAACCAATATCGCCAGTGATTCTTGCGCCGTATAATACACATTAACCATGAGATTTGAAATGGGATGGAGAAGTCATCTGGATCTTCTTCCTTTCGCATGTCTACGGATGACCAGGTCGTGGCTATAACTCCTCTATGAGGGTTGGCAGCATATGGGTGGGATCCCTCATCGTCCCACGACTTCTGGTATCTATTAGGGTTGTACGCCTTAGGCTTACATTGGAAACAAGTTTTATCCTAGGCCTGACGTGCAATGTGTTGGGAATGCAGGGTCACGGAGAAGGACAACGAATGGCTTGGATCATCTACTAGGACCCACACCATAGGAAGTGTGGATGGAAATAAGCTGCCCAGTTGTGCAATAAGGATTTGATCTCTTATGGGTAAAGTAACGCATCTCTGCAGAGTGTATAAAACTATGACATGTTACTCCCTGTTCAGGGAAGGAGCTACGAACGCGGTAGAAAAGGAAATCCATGAAGTTCTAGTGAACCTACGAAGGCTGACGGATATAGCTTTTCAGAATAAAAGCCACCTTTGAAGAAATGTTTTCGAAAACCTACATAACCTATGACCTATATGGTCTATGGAGGTAGATAGTGCATCAAATACTCCTTTTTAGTGAACTTTTTGAGTACTCAACCATACCTTCTTAACCCTTGCTAGGTTCTAATGCTGTTGAAGACGTCGTCAACACCAACTCATCATCAAGGAGTCGTCACTGAAAGCTCAAGTTCTTCAAGGAAGTCATCTAGATCAACATATACATCAACTGAAGTGAGGACGAAGTTCCTGATTAGATAGTAGTATATTCTCCAGCCATATAACCTACTTTTGTAGAGCATTGCAATAGCAGCAATTGCAAGATAGATAGTTTAGTTACTAGTCTTATTAGTACAATATTTATGAGTTGGTATATCTAGTTCTTCTTTGTAAGAAGTTCTTTTCTTCCTCTTTAAACCTAGAATGTTGTTTGGATCTTTTGTAAAGAGTCGAGTTATAATCTACAGTCATGTCTTCGACCTACTGTGTTTCTGTTGTACCACTCTGAGGGATATAATACTAGTGAAACGATGTTTCATTAGTGTTATGTCAATAACTATAGTGTACTACATCATGCAGTGGTATGCTGGGTCACCGCAGAATATTGACAAATATATTGTGGATAACCAAACAAAGCGGACAACGTGGTTTTTTCCCATTGTTTCTACATGGCCATGCCTTCCAGGCATGTTCCCCGAGAACGCAGAATCTGCCTCGGTCAACCAATCAGCCCCTATTGATGTGTCTATCCACATCTTAAACATAAGCCATTTTCTCAATAAACATTGAATTTTTAGCTCAAGAACTTCCACCCCTAAACCCCCTTGATCGTTGGGGCGACAAATGATACTCCGCCTAGTTAACTGATACTTTTTTAATGATCATCACTTTGCAAGAAAAAGGGAAATTGATAATAGTTCAATCTTTTCCTAACCCTTTTAGGTATCTTGAGAAAAGATAACATAAACATCAGTAAACTCGTGGGGGAAGAAATCATAAGGATAAGCCTATCTCCATATGAGAGAAACTTACGCTGGCAGGAACCAAGCTTTCCTTCAAACCAGTCCTCCACTGGCTTCCCTTCACTATTTAGCAAACATATGTAATGGATAGGGATACCTAGATATAGAAAAGGGAGAGAACCACTTTCACCACAGAGAATCTGTTTATACTCGGTTTGTTCCTCTTTTTTCCTTCGAAAACAGAATAGCTCGCTCTTATAAAAAATAATCTTCAGGCAACACAATTAGTCAAATATGCATAACATCAGTTTTAGCAAAATTGTGCCACATTGTAAAATGGAAACCCCCCTACAACGAGATGAGGTGCAAGTCCTTCAATTTCGCTGTCCACTTTTTCTCTTGGAATAAGGATACCCAACATGTCTGCCACAATATTAAAAAGAACTAGAGAAAGAGGATCACGTTACCTCAGTCCTTTTCTAGTTTTGAAATAATGGCCAATGCCTGCATTAACCCTTATTCCCACACTCCCACCTTGAATAAAGCATGTGATCGTTACACACCAAGGTTCATTGAATCCTTTCATTCACATCGCTTGTTATAGAAAGGACCACTTCACTTTATCGTACGCCTTCTCAAAATCGATTTTAAATAGCACTACATACATCTTCTTCCTATGAAGCTCGTGGATGGTCTCATACGGGACTACCACACCTTTTAAGATGTTATGCCCAAACATAAAAGTTTTCTATATCGGCTTAATTACTTTGTTAGCAATAGAGGTGGCCCTATTTGTAAATATTTTGAAACTCATGTTGAGTAATAAAATAGGTCTGTACTACTGAATTTGAACCACATTTTCTTTTTTTGGTAGCTGAGTTATGACCCCAAGGTTAAGCTTGAACAACGGGAGCTCACCTCCTCTTAGTTGCACAAACATAGCCATAATGTTATTATTAACAACATCTGGAGTTAAGCTTGTACAACAAGATCTTACCTCCTCTTAGTTGCACGAACATAGCCTTAAGTTCATGCTTGACAACATCTGAAAATGTTTGATAAAACTTAGTAGGAAATATGTCTGGTCCTGGAGCTTTATTATGTTCCATCTGGAAGATTCCATCATGCCCTTCCTGCTTAGAAAACTCAGCAGTAAAAAGCCCATTCTCTTATGGTGTAAATTTAGGAATATCATCTATACCCGATTCTCATCCAACAAAGTATTATTCGGAGACGATTCTCCAACCAATTTCTGATAGTATTTTGTTATGAAAACTATGAGGTTCTCATCCCCTAGCTACAATCATCCCCGCGTCTTATTCTAACTGAAAGATCTTCTTTTTTATACTTGCCATTCGCTATTAAATTAAAATACTTAGTGTTATTTTCCCCTCTTGTACGTGTTTAAGCTTAGCATGTTCAACCCATTCAGTCTCTTCCTCCCACCTAAATTTAGATAGATCCTCATTGGTGTTCCTCAAAGCTTGCTTTTTGGAAATACCCAATGGTATAGATTCAGCCTCAATATCAAGCTCATTAGTGATAATGCTAAGTCTCTCCTTTTCTTTTCTCTAAACCGCACTACCATTTCGTCCCAACCCCTTTAAAAATTCCGTAGATGCCTAATTTTATTTTGCTACCGGTCAATATGAGTTGCTCCTTTCATGACGGAGCTCCATTCTTTTTTAGTCTTAACCATGATAGCTCGAATGCAAATTTAGCTTTGTTACCCACATGTGCTTCATCTCCAAAATAAATAAATAAAGGATTATGATCCGATCCTGACCTTGTTATATCACGAACTAAAACTAGTAGAAATTTTTGTTCCCATTGAACAGTAGCTAACACCTCTATCAAGTTTTTCATAAGTGGTTTATCGTGACAACTAGACCAAGTGAACTGCTTGCCCAAGAGAGCTATTTCTATCAGATTTAAGCTCTCAATAATCGCATTAAACATAAAAGTCCACCTTGGGTTAAAGTTGGCATTGCTCTTGTCTTTAGGCCTTCTTAGAAGTGTTAACCCCCCCCCCCCCCCCAACTAACTTCTAACTTAGGCAGGGGATCATTTTCACACATGCAGACTAGTTCGGCCAAAATGTCCGGTTTCTTATCTACTTGGGCAGTGCCGTATGCTGCCACAAAAGCCCATTCAAAACCGTTAAGTGTCGATCTCAATTAACTTTTACCGAAAAATCTCCCGTGTTAACTTTTTTGACCGAGGGTGCAATAGAACTAAATCCAATATAGATGCCTCTTGGTCTCCCATGTGGAGGTAGGAAACACCACGTATAATCAACACCCCTTAAAAGATGTTTCAAAATTTGAATTGTAAATTTGACCTTCCTATTTCATGGAGAGCAATGAAATCTAACTTTTGTTCACTTATAGTTTCTTGAATAAACCAAATTTTACAAGGGTCACAAAGGCCCTCTCTATTCCATAACAGAGCTCTCATTTAGGAGTATCCTTTTCTGATCTCAGACCTTACACTACCTTTAATGTTTGTAGTATCGTACACTTTCTTCCTGCCGGTGTAACACCCCGGTCTCTCCGGACCGGCGGCTATCACCCTTGTCAAATTTTTAGGATCTCTAGACTAGCCCCACATACCAACACTTGTCTTTTCTGCGCATATTTTTCTCACTCGTGTGCACTGAGAAACAACTTGCTGGTCGGTCACCCATCCTCAAATTTCTCTAGACCAAAGCACGCTTAACCTCAGAATTCTTTTCAGATGAGCTTCTAGAAAAGAAGTTGTAAGTTGTTGGTATGGGTATTCTATCAATCCTATTAAGTCATGCGCCACGATCTCACATACATGCACCCTTAGAAGATCGACACCCTCGTTGATTAACCACAAGCTATGAACGTCCCCTCTTGTCACACGTCTGTGCGTCTAGTGCCGACACATGTGTCATTCCGTGTCCACTCTGGGCCCCACGCGCCATGCTCCACTGACCTGCACATGCCCGTGTAACAACGAGGGGCCTGCCTCTGCTACCACTTGTAACACCCTGGTCTCTCCGAATCGGTTGCTCCCACCCCAGGAAGCTTTCTAGGGTCTCTAAACTAGCCCTACAAACCAACACTTGTCTTTTCTGCGCACTTTGTACTCACTCGTGCGCACTCGGGAACAACTTCCCGGTCGGTCACCCATCCTCAAATTGCTCTAGGCCAAACGCTTAACCTTAGAGTTCTTGTTAGATGAGCTTTCAGAAAATAAGTTGCAACTTATTGGTATGGGTATCCTATCAATCCTATTAAACCATGCACCAGGATCGTCAATTGTAGAGATTTGTGTTACCTTGTCCATTCCAGCCACCACAACGATCATCTCCACTAGCCCCCGGATTAAATTTTCCATAGAACTCAGGATCTTGAAAGTTGCCATGGCCATTGAAACCATTGTACTTACCAATAGCTTACCAATATCCTTCCTTATTTGCCATTGTACGCCGGAAGAACATGACGGTTGGACAGGTTCTGGCGAATAAGCCGTTGAATTATTTAGTCCACTAGGATTCTATCCGGAAATAGATGGAATAGGTGGTTGCATTTGGTTCAGAGGTTGATGGGTGTACACCTTATAGAGGAATCACATTCTTTTGTATGGAAATTAGCATATATTTGGCAAATGAAGGTGCCACTTAAGATTAGGATTTTCATATAGTTTTTATACTGTAAAGTTTTGTTGGCTAAAGATAACTTAGCTAAGCGTAAATGGAATGGCTGTAAGAAATGTTTTTCCTGTGATTTACTGGAATGTATACACCATTTATTTATTGTTTGTTCCTTTACTCGTCTTGTTTGGAGAATTGTAGAGTTCACTTTTAATCTTCCACCACCAGCCAAGGTGACAAATATGTTTGGAAATTGACTAAATGGGGTAGAAAAAATGACAAGACTAGAAAATCGTGTGGGAGTTTCAACTCTGTTATGGTCTATTTAGAACTCTAGGAATGATGTAGTGTTTAACAGGTCTGGAACTATCAACTTTTTGCAGATTATCCTTAAAGCTACACACTGGACCATATGTGGTCTTATCTTTACCCGGAGTGGAAGCGAGGGCTCATGGATATTAGGTGCAGCCAACCGAAGATGGCCACTAAAGGCTATCTACAACCAGGTTGGGTGCTGGCATGCTAATAGACTAGATATTGCTTAAGAGAGCTTTGGCAATATGATTTAGGTGGCTCATTTTTTAGCCACGTTGAGTGATCCATGAGTTTGACTAGATATTGCTAATAGTATTACTTAACTATACATGCTTTGACTTTGAAACTTTGAGGTTGGATACCCCGGAAAAAAAACATGCTAACCGTACAAGCAGACAGCTCGGGGTCGAGATTGAAGAATTATTCGGCCCTCCACTTGGGACGTACCCCCATGCATGCACAGCCTCTGTCGTCGTCCTTCCTTGTCAACATCTCGACGAGAAACAAAGCTTGGCAAAGCAAAGCATGTGACCGACCACCGTGGGACAGTAGCCTAGTGTAGCTACTAGTAGTACCTGTATGAGCTAGCTCTGTCACTGTCTCGACGGTGTGGGCCATGTACGAGAGGCGAGAGGAGGAGAGAAGCTGCCAAGCCTCATTCCGTTTCCATGGCGTACAGGCAAGGGCAGGATGAAAGCACCTGCCGTATTGATACATTTTATCGTTTTCTCATCTATATAGTACTCCTTCCGATCTAAATTAATATTCTCAAATTTATCTTGATTTAGTTGTATTTAGCACTAAAACATAACTAGTTATATTTGAATCTAGACAGATCTAAAACATTAATATGAATCGGAGGGAGTACTATTGGTTAGGTTCCTTTTCCTTTTTAAACCCGATCAGTGTATAATCAGTGTGTAATTAATCACGTGTTTGAATCCGATCATGTTGTTTTCGTGACTTTTGGTTTTCCATCATTGAATGATACTGTGTTTATTAAATTGTCAATTATTTTACTACGTCGATTGCAGACAGAGCAGAAGAGCCTTTTGCTCTTTGTTTTTTGTTGCTATTGTTCCTTTATGTGTTTTTCAGATTTTGCTTTGTCCTTTATTTATCGATAGTGATGCCTGACCTTCTGCTATGTCGACGTTGCAAGTTAGTTAGGATCCAGAGTGAAAAAAACGAGCATGTTTTCCTAGGCCCTAGCTGGATTCTATGTGGTTCTTTTGTCTTGTCTCCAACGGGATTGAGGCATCGAGCGTTGAATCTGATCAAATTCTTGTTTGGGTGCTCACAAAACGGTATAGATTCCTTCCAAAAAAAAATAGGGCAAAGCTTCATGGAGATGTACAGTATGTACCAACTAGTACTATGCACTTTCACTTCCCCCCACTAGCTAGCTAGCATGTAAACTCACCTCGTGCGCTTTACACATGACCTTCAAAGTACCTAGGGATCCGTGCATGATAAAGCAAGCCCCCCCTACATAATCTCCACCTACCTACTCCAATGTTATTTTGACACACCATACTAGTCAAAACCAAGTGACTTTTTAACTTTTAAAATGCTCTTTTGAGATTTTAAAAATACTCCCAAGATCCCATGAGCTCGTGCTCCATCAGCGCAGCTCTCCTCTAAACAGTTAATCCCTCCTTCCCATTATATGTTGCCTGTTACAGTTGGTCAAATTAGAGTTTTACAAAGTTTGAGTAAGTATATCTATATATATATATATAATCATTATTATCAGGAGTAACATGAAACACATTTTCATATTATACACGTGTGGTATTGTAGATGTTGACGCGTGTTCATCCAACTTTTAAATTTGTGTTGACCATACTACAATACTACTACTAGTACAGTATGCTAGAAGAATGTTTCCCGCAACTGCAACTCTTGAGCAGGGAAATCAACTTCTAGAGTTAAAGATCACTGTTTTGTGCAGCCTGCGAATTAATAAGGTCGGTAGCCGTTAGAACTAGTACTATTTCAAGATTTCTAATTATGTTCTACCATGGCAATGTATATATATAGAGGAATAAGCAATCCACAAGTCGCTGGACTGTGCCCGTATCATAGCAAATAGCAACTGCACCTTCTGCATGGTGAGAAAAGAATGTAACAACCATAGGTGCAAGTAGATGGACAGATATGAGCTTGCACTATGCGTGTCTTACTTTTCAGGGTCTCATTTCTCACCCATAAGATCTTATATATAGGCCATTCAACCGCGCAACGATTACATTAGTCTAGTCACACATGTAAACTGATGACCAATTAGCTGATCTACAAAAGAAGCTAATAATACTACTACTAATTAATCAACCAATATCTCCTCTTCACCAACCAATCAACCAAGCTGTATGTACACAATCTCTTTTTTCTTCTTCTTTCAGTTCCAGTTACTTACTGCAAAAACTCTTCTTACGAAATCTATATGACCCCTCCAATTTTACTTACACGAAACTATACCGGTATAAACGCACGTGCATGCTCTCGTTCTTTTTGGAGATGCATGCGGCGGCGTAAAAAAGGTAAGACCAAGGATCCACACGCCATGCCACCATTTTTTTGGTGGCTTCTTCATCCCGACTCGATGGTTGTTCATCTCATGATGCTACTAGTCTCCTACTAGTGTGTTTTCTGCGAAATGTTTGGAGAGAAGGTTGTGTTTCAGGTTCATCACCAGTCTGAAGATCACGTAGCACGGCAATTGCATGAACGCAACCGCAAAGTACCTGCACAGTAAGTTCAGAAGCAAAAGAACTTGGTTTAGCTTGCCATCATAGTAACTTCAGTTATGGAAGTGTATGTGAAACGTAGGAGGAAGCTTCTACGGCTACTGTAGGATTGTAAATGAAATTACCACAAAGGCGCTAGATTGGATGAGAGGTCAAGGAATGGGTATGGCCACCTGAATAAAATTGACATAACAAGTGATCAGTGAAAGAAAGAATATCTAAAGTTACTTGTGTTGCTCCTGGGGGGCAAAGGAGGCTGAGAATTTACCAGATTGGAGTTGATGCATGGACGATCCACTGGAACACGACATAAAGTGCGGTCCAGAGGAAGAAATACGCGATCCGGAACCACGGGAAGCGCTGCAAAAATTGTGTGAATTGTAAGGAAATGTGGTGACTAAAACTGTTAAAACGATGCGTCAACTTGCTTCGATGATCAGGTTCAGCATTCATCTACTTACCAGGCTATTTAGGGACGCTTCACCGAGCAGGAAAACAGCGTTGACGGAGTGCATTCCTATCAGTAACTGTCAGAAGAGGATCAAGTCAGCGAACTGATTACCGTCAATCAGACAATAGGGCACGAAAGCCTTGAAATTAACAAGCATTACTCACAAAATTCATGCTGTAATCTTTGACGGTGAGGAATGGGAAAATGATGAACCAGAAAACACAGTCTGTCAGCATCACAGCTCCTGCATTTGTCTGTCGTCAGAGATAGAGGTGTCAGAATGCTTGTTTGGTGGAACGGTAATGAATTGAGAGCAACTGTCTTGCATAAGCTGTATGATTATCAAAACAAGGATTCCTTTTTTTAGACAAGGGACAGTTGAAAACCAAAGGTATGCAGAATCTGATAAAGGAAATTCACAAAAAATGTACGTATCTAACTTGATGAAACTCTGTTCTGTAACTGAAAGACGATGCTCCTGCCAGTTCCTAGAAAATAACTGAAAAATGGTTTGTGAATCCCAAAACTATGGGAGCTTCACGGAAGCTGTAGCTACGAGGTTATCATACGGTGGAAATATGTACTGATCTGAATCTATGTTTTATGTAATCCTAGGAAGTTATCTAGTCACACAACACTGATAGAGTTAGACCTATCAAATCAACAGATTAAAAAAAGAAACAAATTTGTCTTTATCCTGATGCTACTGCTAAAAGAGCTAGCCCTAGACTTGAGATATGGGATAAAGGTGATCAAGCCCTTCTTCAGGCGCAAGGAACTATGAGATTGGGCATTTGGGCTGGACCAACAACCAAGGCTGGCTGGCTGGCTCATGTAGTAGGATCTGACAGACAAAGATGCTAGTATGTGGTCACGTCTGATCCTTGGGAACAGAATCCAATTCAGCAGAGCGCAATTATAAACATACTTTAGTTTCTGGTGCACGATGTTAACCACCCAGGAGCACTAATAATTGCACCTGGAAAGCAAAACGAGACCACCTCTCCATGCAAACAATGCAATGCGGATGTGATGTCAGTGCAGATGTCCCTCTCCAACAGGAAATCTGGAAACGCTCCTAGTGGCCAAATATTTCAAAAGTTTTATGGTGGTATGGAAGCCTCTGTACCTGGTAGATGATCTGGAGAAGGTACCCCCAGAATCCAGCGATCTCTCTCGTGCCATCATCCTCTTCGTCGGCGGTCGGTTTAGCGACGGCTCCGTGAGCGGCGTAAGGCCCCAGCTCGGTGTCCGTCGCCGCCGCAACAGCGTTCCAATCGGCAAATTTGCTGCACCCGTATATCGACAGCGCCGTGGCAAGCTGAGGAATTCACAGACTTTTCAGATAAGGATCTTGTTGTCGTCGAAACGAATCATTGTGTTTGATGAATTCGTCGAGCAGACAAATCATTTGGCTTACCCCGAAGTAAATCGTCACCAGAATGAAGGTCCACCTGCATGATTGACAGTTGAACAACCAATTAGTACAAAGCAGGGGACTGATGCTGCTGCAACTGAGAACCGAGTCACAAACACCAACAAGCTAAGTATCACATCTGTACAGACAACTTTGATGCTACCAACCAGTTATTTCTTTCTCTTTGGAACAGAAAAGGCACACAAGAGATTTTCCTCCCCCAAAAAAGTAGTAATAGTATCGAAGTGGGGCTGTTAGAGTAATCAGAAAATCTTCAATGGAACAGGTATTCCCACAACACTGACACTGTCCTGCCTACGCGTTTCGTTGTGATACTGTACTGCACAGAAAGATCGTTTCTTTGACGTGCTTGACAAAACATGTGCTACTACTACGAGGCCCTTTTCAAAGTATTAAACTGAAGTACTGTATCTTCCATTAAATTGTCTTCAGAAAGCATTGAAAAAATGTGGTGCTGAAAATGGAGCAGAACCGGTGAGGGGTCCTTCCTGTGGAAGCTATAGGTAGCCAACTGTTGGTAGCCATCAGTTGTGCACAGTTGGATGAATATCACTGTAAAGAAATTGCTTGGACTTTATTCAGGAAGCATATGCCGAAGATCAGTATGGTTGATGTAATCATGAGAAACATCTCCCTTTATTCCCTGAACTAAGATTTCAAGTTTACTAGAGGAGAGAACATATGCCAGCCAAAGTTCCTGATCAAAACCACATTGCATCTCCGGGTTTTTTCCTTTGTTTAGAGATTAGAAGAACCAATCTTTTAATCCAACTTTCGCGTAAAAAACATTTTCCTTTTGTCTCAGGAGCAAAAATGTTTTCAGAAAACACACACAGAATTTATTACCGTATTGATGGAAGAAAGAAGCAGAGTAAAAAGAAAAGCTTACTGCGTGTAGTAGTAGAAGATGTCGCCGCCGTCTGAGATGATGATGACGACGAGGAGGCTGAAGAGGACGAAGAAGGAGACGAGCCTGTATGCGAGGAGCCAGGCCGGGTGGATGTCCCGGAGGCATGGCCGCCACGGCTCGTCGTCGTAGAGCACCCCGTCGGGCCTCCTCGTCGTCCGTCCCCGCCGCGGCTCGTCCTTGACGACGGCGCCGCCCGGGCGGCGGTGCGCGCCGGGCCCCTCGTGGCGCCAGATGAGGCACGCGGCCGCGACGACGCAGGCGAGCACCCAGAGCCCGCACAGCGCCACCCGCCAGGTGAGCCAGAATCGCAGGTCCGTGGTGTCCGCGCCCGCCGCCGTGGGCTGCCAGGACCGCGTCGACGAGCCCCCCGCCGTGAACCGCATCGCCGCCGCCAGTCCCGCCGGGTCAGTCGGTCCTCCTGGACAGCATGCGCTTTTTCTGGGAGCAATGCAGGTTGGAGAGAGCAGTAGTGTGCTCTGCTTCTCTCTCCCTCGCGGCTACGTACGCTTGGAGGCACGCTAAAGAAGACGAAGGTGGCAAGCAATGCGGGGGAAGGAGGGGGAGGAGGAGGAGGGCGCGCCGTTGCAACCAACCAACGAACCGAGGCGGCACGCGAGTGGCATGCGGCAGGGGAGAGAGAGGAGGAAGAAAGAGCGGCGCGCGGTGGTGTGTGGCGTGAGGTCGGAAAGATGCTTGAGGTTGGCGTCACAAGATAGATGTGCCTAGATTCCTCGCTCAGACTCACTCAGTTCGCTGGCTGGCTTAACCAAGCATGGAAGAAACAGACAATGTTTGTGCCAATCTGGCAATCTATCTACCAATGTGAGGAGGGGATTATTAAGCTAGGAAGGGGAAGGGTGAGAGGAAGAAGGCCAGATAAAGGTAAGAAGAACAGAGGTGAGCTGCAAGGTGGTGCCAATCTTGAGGTGGGGTTGGGGAGGGGGAATGAGATGCTTTCCTTCCTCCTTTGCTTCCACCCTTTGCACCGGGGGGGGGGGGGGGGGGGGGGGGAGGGAAGGCAGGGAATGATAAAAATCAGATCAATCTTCTTGCATATATTTATACACACATGCAATGCAAGACAGCTATAGCATCTAACTGCACTTATCCTCTTCTCCTTCTCCCTACTCCACCGCCCATTCTTAATTCCACATCTTTTTCTACTCTACTAATAATCCACTGTAGAGTCTCTCCCATTTCCTTCTCAGACAAGAATCAACCACATAGGTGAGCTGGCTGTGTGGTTCGGATCGGAGCTGGCTGGCTTCCTTGTCATCGCCATTGCTGTGGACAGACATTGCATGTGCTTTTTGCAATTGACCAGGGTCAGCGACTGCCATCTCGGGCTGGCCGTGTTGCAGAGCTTTGCTTTTGGTTGCGTCGGGTCGGGGACTAGAGTCGTTGCCGGTCCACTGCCACGCAACACCGACCGACCGACACGGCGAGCCTATGCCAGCCACGGACCGTGACTTCTTTTTTCTAATCTCCTTTTGTTTCTACAGTAGCTTTTTTTTACCCGCGCCAACAGGTGGCTTTTCAAATTCTCCACGGCCTCCGGTCCACAACGATGAATCCCAACTGGACTGCTTTTTTTTTAACCATATATTTCATTAACCCAAAAGTTTACGAGGACCGACTAGGGGGAGCACGCTCTCAAGGAAGTGCGCGTTTCGACTACAGCGCGCGCATTTCCGGCCGCTCGCCAGCGCGCGTATTTCCGGCCGCACGGCAGCCCGACACGTTGCGTGTGGAGTTTACCCGCACGTATTTCCGGCCGCTCGGCAGACCGCGTATTCCGGCCGCACGGCAGCCTGACACGTGGCTAGCTGCTCATGCAGTGCACGCGACCAAAGCCAGTTCAATGCAGGTGCAATGAGGCAGTGCACGAGCGGTGCAACTCATGTACTGTCGACCGTAAGCAGTGTAACGCAGTACAACAAGACAGTGCATGGACCGTGCACTACAAGAACGCCGTGCAGTGCACTGCGATGAAGGCAGTGCATCAGCGGTGCACTGCCAGAACATCACGCCGTGCACTGCGACCTTAGGCAGTGCAGCGCAGTACAACAAGGCAGTGCATGGACGGTGTACTACCAGGACATCGCGCAGTGCACCGCGACCTTAGGAAGTACAACACAGTACAACAAGGCAGTGCACTACTAGGACAATGTGTCGTGCATTGGAACCGAAGGCACTGTGCACTGGACCAAAAAAGCAGTGCAACCTACAGATCAAAGGCAGTACGAGAAAAAAGTTCATCAAAATATATCAATAATGGATCTAGTTTTGAAGATCTAGACGTGACTAGCAGGGCTATAAAAACGGATATCGATTTAGACTCTCCATTTGAAAGATATTGTAGTTTTCGTGTTCAAATCTACAAAAAGAAAAGGAAAAAGGACCCGCGGCCCTCTTAGCATCTACCACGTGTCGCATGGGAGAAGGCCGGGACAGCGCGTGAGGTACTCCGCGCCCGCCACGTGCAGGCAACAACAGCGACGCGGCGCAGCCTCCCAGGAGGGCACCCTTTTTCTAGCCTTTTCGAAAGTTTACATAGGTTACACATATGGTCACCATACGAGAAAAACACGCTTGTCAACTTTGCACAAAGGACCTCGCAAGAAGTAAAACTACAATTTCACCCTTGGAGAAATTTGTGCCTCGCCGAACCGTCGTCCACCGCCGCCACCATGGCAACGCCGGAAAAGAGGCTAACAGCCACCATACCAAGATCTAGGAGAACACCTTCGCATACAAGGATGCTTTTTCAAGCCCATGAACCGGACCACCGCAAGCGACGAGACCGAGACTTTGTGGAGCATCGACCGGGGATCTTCCCCGTGATCACCTGATCCCGACGTCGTTACCTTCAATCCGATGTAATTGAAGAAGAGGAACGCCGCCATCCACGCGCCCAACTGCAGGACAACAAACACAACTACAGCTGTCGACAAGACCACCACCCGCGAGAGTGCCGATCGCCGACCACCAGACACGAGTCTCGCCGGATCCAGAGATCGACGAGATGACAGGGCCACCTGCCCCTTGACGCCACCGGTTGGAACAACGCCGAGATAGAGGAAGAGCATAGGCAAATTAATCTGATGCGACGCCATCTCCTCCATTGAAACAACACCCAAGTAAACACTACGCCAACTTAACTACAGGCTGAAGCCAAAGCATAGGGGTCCCCACCCCCTCCCGTCGCCGGAGCGGCGGACGGAGGAGGCAGGAACCGGCGGCTGGCCAGTGGAGCTGGGGCAGATGCAATCGCGTGATCCGTTTTTCACGGAGGTGGGCGAACAGTTTTTTGATTCATGAAGAGAAATGGTTAGGTAACCCCGAACTGGACGGCTGACGTGTACAAGTACAACGGTTCTCGCTAGACTTTTTAACATGCGTTACATGCATGGACCGTGGTTTGTTTGTTTCCATATCGAGAGAACTTAGTTCTTTCTTCATCTCAAAATAGATGTCAGCAGATTTATCTAGATTTACATGTATTATGACACATTTTAGTGTATATGTATATTTAAATACGGACAAATTTTCTACATCCATTCCGAGATAGACGGGGTACTATAGTGGATGCAGAAGTCCGGAGTAGTATGTTTTCAAAAATCTAATTAACTTATTTTGAGATGGAGGGAGTACGTACAAACATTTTATTGGTACTCGGATTGTATCTAGGACCCGTGAAACTTTTTACATGTCCGGTTCTCATTGCCGGACTACCGGTAATTCAGAACCAATGCGAGGCCTTTTGGAGTTGTTGTTTTTCGGAGGCGTTCGGCGTTGGTTAAGACGTGGCTTTGTTGATTAGCTTAGGCTCTTTCATGTCCTGTTACTTTGTTTGGGGTGCATGTCTTCAGACTGGTAGGTTTTTTACTCAAAATTTCGTTTTCTATGCGGCGATCCAGCATACCACTGCATGATGTAGCATATTATAGCCGTTGTTATAACATCAATGAAACACCGTTCCACTAGTATTACATCTCTCAGAGTGGTACAACAGAAATATCACGGATCCAAAACATGACTATAACTTACAACTCAAACTTTATAAAAGATCCAGAGAACAACTCTAATTACAGAGGATGGATGATCTTAAAAAAACATAAATAACCACTTATAAACAATACTAAGAATAAGTGAATTTTAACCGTGTTTGTCTTGCGATTGCGGCTACTGCAATGCTCTACAGAAGTAAGGTCTAGAGATTCATATTCCTATTTCTCTGAGAACTGTCTTCACTTTGATTGATATAGACGTTGACTCTATTGGCTTCATCGAATAACTCTGTAGCAGCCCACGGGTATTTAGCCGGAGTTATTATGACTGGCAGATAACACTATTCCATTACCAGTCATAATAGATTAGCTGAGCACACCGGATCAGTAACCAGTAGTTCAAGTCAATTAAGAAAATAGTGTTATCTGCCATCCTATTCGAAGTGCGGGTGATAAAAATCGATTGCAAATACTTGATAAAAAATAACCAAACAACATGAGCAAGTATGAGATTGTCCTTGTGATTACAAAATTATGCAATCATGGTCTTCGAGACAATATATAAACTCCAATATCTGAAACAACATAATTGGTCCGGTAAGAACTAATATTTAAAGAAGCAGTATGTTGTTTTGCATAAGAAATGCTATGAATTTCGTAAAACTACGAAATAATTTCACAATATTGTGAATGGATGGAACTTAGGCGATTTCTTTAAGATTTAGTTTATCTTCAAATTTACTTCACAAGCAATTATACTAGGGATTTCTATTTCCGTGCCCTCGGGTCCTTAGTTGTACTCAGTTTTCCCCAGCTCCTTAGTTTTTCCCAGTTTTCCCCAAGTCCTTGTTTGAAACCCGCAGAAGGAGCTCAGACGGCAGGATTCCCGTTTAGTTGACCGTTCCGTGCTGACGTGTGGGGCCGCGTCGTGTGGGGCCGCGTCGCGTGGGGCTGGTAGAAAGGGACCGCGTGGGACAGGACGAGACCGCGTTTGGTTGCACGTGAGCAGGAGCTGGGTTTTGTCTCTCTCGGCCCAAATTGGCATTTTCCCTTTTAAGAGTACCTTTTTCCCCTCCTTCTCTCTGTCTTTTTTCACCTAATTAGTATCAAATCTAGAGAAGCTTGCATTTCTGTCTTTTTTCAATTATTTGTGCCTTTTGGCCCTCGTTGTTTGCCCAATATGGCAGCAAATCTAGTACTCCATCTGGTCCATATGTATGTAGTTAAATCTAGAAGCAAATCTACAGGGTAATGTACGATAAATTCACACAGTCATATAGTAGAATAGGGATAGATAATAGGGGTCCCTCCCTAGATAATAAGCTGCATACAGCAGCCAAACATAGTAACAGGTTCAAGGTTCTTCACAGCACCATCATACTAACAACATAGCAACAAGGGATCCCTAGCTAACAACAAAATAGGAGGCAGCAGCAGCACACGTCCAGGACTCCGCCTACCCCATCTGCCTCTGCCTCCACTTGTTGCTCCCCTTGGGAGCCTTTGGCTTGAGCGGAGGCATGCGCCCGGCGGAGATCTCCACCCGCTGGAAGCTGCGGAGGTGCATGCCGAGCGCCTTGTGCTTGGCGCGGAAGGAGTAGGCGTTCACCGTCATGGCGACCTTGGGAAAGGTGTTGCCGATGTTCTCGGCATGCGTGAGGAGGCAGTTGAAGTCAGTGCCGCCGAGTCTCCTAGTGCAGAAGGGGCACCTGTAGACACCCTTGGCGAAGTAGGAGATGTACTGGCCGACCAGCAGCCTCCGCAGCACCTGGCGAGTCTTGGTGTCATGGTGCTCGTCGTCGCTGCCGACGTCGCTGCCAGACACCTGATCCATATCAAACGGAAACTATGAGTGAATGAGTTGCAACGATGACTAACGTGCATGATAACAAAGTTAGGAAAAACAGAGGCAGCCTCAGTTAGAGTGGGCACGATTATATATCTACAGGGATGGTGTTAGCGAACCAAAGCTCATGCACAACAGATTTGTACACAGCAATGGTTCGCCGAACCCCAAATCTTAAACAAAATTAAGAAGGGATCAAAACAAAATGGAATAAAATTGGCGCAAATATTAACCCAATACTCATCCATCTACATATCCATCTACACAAGCAAAAATAGGGTTCAAAAAGGAATGGGGAACAAAAAAGGAAGCAAACCGTAGTTACCTCGTTCCATGGGTCCTCCATGGAGGTGTTGTAGGGGTTCGGGGGCGGGACGTACGGCACCTCCTCGTAGGGGGTCCCATCCCGGCGGATCTGCCGCCACCGGCGGCGGCGGCGACGGCCGTTGAGGGGACGGCGTCGAAGAGGGAGGCGGTGCGCTTGGAGCCGACGGCGTCGTGGACGATCGGATTGGCATTCTCCTTGTCCATCTCGCCGGCAGAGGAGAGGGAGCGGGAGAGGGTTTTTTGCTTTGGAGAAGATGATGGGACGTGAGAGAGGCGGCGTTGCGTGAGCGAGTGAGAGTGACAGAGATAGTGGGAGGAGGTGTCTATAAAGGCGAGGGGTGGTTAATGCGACCCGCGTCCTACGCGTCCACCGTTGCACGTCGGCACGTCTTGGACTTCTGCAACGCGACACGCGTCCACGATTGCACGTCTTCGACTTCTGCACCGCGACCCGCGTCTACGTGTCAACAATTGCACGTCTTCCATTTCTGCACCGCAACACGCGTCCTCGAGTCTAACCCTAGAAATTTAGATATACTCAGGTATACCCTCGAGTCTTATACTAGCATTTTTTGTGTGCTCAGTTTTCCCCTTGAGTGCTAATACTGGCTAGTGCAATATGCTCAGTTTTACCCTCAAGTGGCTGGTCAACGGAGAGTCAACAAATGGAATTAACTAGTTAAATGAGTCATTTAATGTGCAAAAAATTCCCAAAAAGAGTGGCACTTACTCATGGAGTCTTTACCACAAATTGCCACTTCTCAAATCATAGATAAGTCATAGATAAATCAAGTTTTACCACAAATTGCCACTTCTCAAATCACCTAGTAGCTATGAAGGTGCATGGTTTTCCACAATAAGCCCTTCCCAAAACAGCTTTCCCAAAACATATTTTGTCTAAATGAGGCCACAATTCTCACACTCATGTATATTTGTATTGCAAATAGTTTGAGGTAGGCCAAGATGGGTTTCATTGTACAAAACATGCATTTTCCACTTTTTAAATCTCATATTTGAATCCCTTAGTCTGTTTACTACTCAGGTGCCCTTGGTTTCTTGATACTACTCAGTTTTACCCTCTCCCTTCACAAATTCTCGCAGACGTGCAACATTGCCCTGATTGGTCTAGCCCATGTCACGCGGATCGTGCCCGCCGACCGTTGATCGTATGATCTAACGGGCAGGATAACCCCTCTCTCTCTCTGTCGGCGGTTAGCTTCCACCCTCTAAGTATGCTAAAGGGCGGTTTTCTGTATTATTTTTCAGGCGCTAAAAATTGTAAACTCTTTTAGGCATTACTTTTCACGCAAAAAATGATAAACCATCACCGATTTGTAGTAGCCATTACTTTTCACGCAAAAAATGATACACCATCACCGATTTGTTGTAGCCATTAATTTTCACGCAAAAAATGATAAACCATCACCGATTTGTTGTAGCCATTACTTTTCACGCAAAAAATGATAAACCATCACCGATTTCTTGTAGCCATTAATTTTCACCCAAAAAATGATAAACCATCACCAATTTGTTGTAGCCATTACTTTTCACGCAAAAAAATGATAAACCATCACCGATTTCTTGTAGCCATTACTATTCACGGTAAAAATGATAAACGAAACAATCTATCTATCTCTGTATTTGAAGTTTGGGAGGGTTCACCATCTACTTATGTTAACTTTCGAGGTTTTGACCTGAAAATCAAATGGGTATTATAAAGGGAAATAAAAGTTCAAAAAAATGTAGAAACGAAACACTCTACCTATCTTTGTATAGAAGATCGTCTGTATGATTTTTGAGGTCATTTAGAGAAGGTAGAAAAAAATCCCTTTTGAGAAGGTTGAAAAAACCTAACTTGTTACAAAAGCTGGTTTCAGTGAGACCTAACCAAGTTTGGCATACATGATGCCATACCTATAACAACAAGGAATATCTAAAAGGGAAAGTTTCACAAAATTTGAAATTTAGGGTGAAAATGATGCCATACATGATGCTGTTTTTCGAGGTTTTGACCTGAAAATCAATTGGGTATTATAAAGGGAAATAAAAAGTTCGAAAAATTTGAAAACGAAACAATCTATCTATCTATGTATAGAAGATCAGATGTATGAAATTTGAGGTCATTTATAGAAGGTAGAAAAAATCACCTTGTTAGAAAAGCTGGTTTCAGTGAGACGAAACGGCATGCGCTTAAGCAAAGTGATTTTTTCGAACATCTCCAAATGACCCCAAATTTGCCATACATGATGCCATATGTGTAACAACAAGGAACCCTATCTAAAAAGTGTCAAAAACGTTTGCCCAACCATATAGCTCTATCAAAAAGAACCTCACCATGGCGCTAGTATAATTTTTAGTTACAAACTTTCGTTACCTAACCTTCAACATGAAACTTGTTTCAAATTCATTTTGGCGTACAAGAAACAAATCCCACCTTTATTCAAGCACCACAGCCTCCAAACGATGCCGATGCCGATATCGGCATGGTCAGAACGGCTATGCTCGCCGCCACTGCTAGGTCACCGTCGGGATGCACCATCAATAACGTCCCCTCATTCGATCGCTGACACACCAGAGATACCGCCGAGGCCAATGCCGAACGTACATGTTGATGCCAATGCCGAACATGCATGCACGCCGCTGTGGGCACGGCCACGCCGCCCCGCTATGCTGGACGCCACAGACCACCGCGAGGTCTTTCCCTTCGCCACCACACTCTTCTAGCACCCATCTATACACGCCAGAAAGGAGAGACACTAGTTTTCTCTACATTGCTCGCGTTCGTGTCCGACACGGTCAGTCAAAGTTTTGAGGTAGTCGTCGATGTCGTCGACCATTTCTTCTCTTCTTTGCATGGTTAAACGCGTCTAGTTCATATCTATCTAATGTGTCGGGTCTCGCCTCATGCAGTTCTTTGTGGACGTCGATCTCATCTCGGCACCCCGCAGGCCACCTCCTCCGTGCCATCGCTGTAGAGCTCCGTTTAAAAATCTAATCCTACCCATGTACTGCCCCTTCTATCAGCGTCATGGCCCCACTTGTCATTCGATATACCGAAGCCCCACTCGTTCGCGTATTGGTCAGGGATACAGCGATGCTTATGGTCAAACAAAGATGGATGGTCTGACGTGTCTTTGCGGGCTCTACGTGGCCCCACTAGTCAGAAGATAACGGTCAACCGTCGGGCAACCGGCCGTTACAGCACCCGTGATGGTTTTAGACAAGGTCTTGGGGAAAACTGAGGAAAAACTAAGGAGCTGAGGAAAACTGAGCACAACAAAGGACCCGAGGGCACGAAAATAGAAAGCCCATTATACTAATAATGGATGCGTGATATAGGTTGATGTCAATTCTTTAGAAATGATCATGTTTTAAGTCTGTAGGCTTCAAGAGGAGTGTTAATGTTGTTTGAAGTTGCAAAAAGAGTAACTTTCGAAGAAAATGTTTCTTAGATTAAGTTAACTATTTTTTAAGATCATCAGGATGTGGACTATTAGCATTGGTATAGTACAAATGATCTTGAGTTACTATACTTTTTACTAGTTGAGTTTTAGACCAAAGTTAACTATAAAAAAAATGAATTTAAGACATAGTGTTATTATGGAACTATTGAGTTCTAGGGTGCCCATAATTATGGTTAAGGATGTGAAATCATTAACTTCCAATGTAATTGAATGATGAGTTCATGATTTAGTTTACGATTATAATTCTCAAGACAAGACTAACCTTATTAATAGTTGCAATTATATGATTTTTATGGCTTATCTATAATTTTAAGTATCGAGATTTGGTATTATTGTTTAAAGAAAAGCTTTGTCTAAACTCCAACCTAACTTAGTCCTAAAGAATCAATAGACTGGAATGTGAATAATGATGTAATTAAACTAATGGTTTAGGTTAGTTTTTCTTCATTTTGTGTTTTACCCAAGTTATTATCAAGGTAATAGTAATTTTCTATAAAATTTCAAGGATTTAAAGTACTAAATGCATTTTATTTTAGTTTTCAAACAAGAATTTCATTTCCATGATAAATCACTCTTAAGTAGTTTAAAAGAAATTATCTTGATTTATAGAGGATAAATAAAATATATCCTTTTATTTTAATCAAGAAAAGGTTTTTATAAATCTTTTTATAACCATAATTTTTTAATAAAACTAAAATGATTAGGAATTTCATAATTAGTATTTTTCTAATATTGGATAATATTTATTACTCGAAAGTGGTTTTTATTTACTTTGATGGTTTGTCCTTATTTTCCCTATATCATTGAGATATTTAATGGTTTTAAACTTTTCTTGCATTTTATTTTACTCAAACTAGTAAATTTATATTTCTTCGGGATAGATTTTATTTTTGTGAACATTTTTATATATCATATGTATTTTTAGGATTTCTCTACATTTTTCTAGGGTTAAAAGTAGATACATATTATTTCTTTTAATTTCTTATTTTCCTTTCTAATTCTTTTACCTTTTCTTTTCATACCTAGGTCTGGCCCACTTACCATCTAGGCCCACTAGGTTGAGTTCAACCCAGCTGGGTTGGTCGATCCGACACACACTGCTCTACTCTCCTCGCTGCACGACCTACTCCTCTCTCTTGTCTGTGATGACCGACATCGTCGCCGCTCGATTCCGGCGAGCTTCGGCCACCCCAGCTGTCACCGATGGTTCTCGAAAAACCGCCTCCACCCTCTACATCCTTCTATCTAGTTCGATTCAACTACCTCGCCACCACGCGCTCACCTTCGACCCTGAAACTGAAGGAGATATACCCTAGAGGCAAATAATAAATAGCTTTTTATTGTCATATCTCAATTAGTTTATAATAGTTTCATATTGTGCTATAACTGTGCCAAGTAGAAACATTGGTACAGGTGTGGTATCAAACAACAAAGTCCCTAGTAGCCTCTATTCATACTAGTTCATTGGTCACGAAGATGGTCTGGGTTTCAAGATCATGGGCATTTATGCCGACTAACAACGGGATCATATCATTGGAGAATGATGTGATCGGACATTCCTCGAAGGATTGCAACACGATCAAGTCATATAGTTCATTGTTGCAACAGCTATACCTAGACTCCTTCTCCTTAGACCGTGAGCTCATATTACTCACTGTTTCCCGAGGCTGCTTTCGCTACATCAATCGTCATCTGGTAATACAGTGGCCATAAAGGTGTATGTTGGGTATTCCAAAGGAACAGTTGATGATATGTGACTGCAAGATCGAGATTTGTTCACCCACATGACGGGTAAAGATACATACGGCCGTCTTGGTGAGATTACATCCATAAATGTTGCAACATGTGACTAGGTCACGGGGATGTAATATCACGGTAACAAGAAAACCTGACTTGTTGTGAACGAGATTGAACAAGGTATGGGATACCAATGATCGGATCTCGAACAAGTTGTATCGAGAAACAAAAGGAAGAGGATGCTGAATTTGGCGGTTCAAACGACATCGTCATCAAGAATGCATAGGGGTCACATGGATATCCCTGGTCCCTTTGTTGATCATTGATTTAGATCATGTGTAGAGCATTCCCGAGATGTGAGAGGATACACTTAAGGGTACGATGAGAGCGATCATTCGTAAGATAGAATCACAGTAGAGAAAGAGATAGCCGGAATTGTTCCACAGAGAGATCCGAAATTGTTCGGAGAAAGAATAAAGGACCGGAAACATTCCGGGAAAGATCCGAAGTCGTTCGGAGGAAATCAAAAGGGAACCGAAAGGTGTTTCGGGTTGAATCAAGTTTTGTAATATGTATTTACATATTAATTAGTGTAACTAATACTAAATATAATTTTAAAACCTAATTTGAAGGGTTATTCCACTAATGTGCCAAACTTCCTAGGGAAAAAGGGCCCATGAGGGAAAACCCAAGGGGGAAGGGCCAAGGCCCAGGCGCCGCAAGGGGGCCCACCCGGCCAGCCTAGGGCTGTGCGCGGGGTGGGGCCCACCCCTGGTCGGCTGGCCCATGAGTCCCATGCGCCTCCCCCCTCTCCCTTGAATAGTCCCACATGGGAAACCCAAAGGGGAGGGCACACCCCCTCCCCTTATATAAAGGGGTGCCCATGGGTGGGATGAAACACACCAATATTTGGAGAAGTCATTTGGTTGACTTCTTCCTTCCCTCTCTCTCTAGTCCTTGTGACCATGGCCCCAAGTCTGGGCTGTGCGATCAAGGCACACCTGCAGTACACTGTTGCGCTGCAGGGATTGCTAGCCGGATATCAACTTCCGCACTCCCGGTGGGATCAGGGAGCCGGAGATCTCATCATGCACCAGATGTGTACGAAGACACAAAGCGCAACACTTGGGGCGCTTAAATGTCGTGAGCCAGAGCTGTTGCACGATGAAGATGAAGAAGGAGCAAGGGGTGACATGCGAGGAGGTTCGTGACCTTGAGGTCGGCTACGAGTACGACTACATCAACCACGTTCCCCGCGGAACGTTAACCGCGTACGATCTACAAGGGTATGTATTATATACGCATTGGACGGTACCGCATTACTACATAGGTAAATCCTAGGCAGTTTTGGGGTTCCATCGTAGGAAATTTTTTTGTTTTCTGCTGCGATCCCCAATAGTGGTATCAGAGGCGATCTATGCGTAGAAGTGATGTACGGCCAGTACGCACAAGTTTTGTGTGGGCATTTGTCCCTTAGTTGTTACCCTCTAACGTGTACTTATTTATATCGCGGTATTGTTTGATGAAGCGGCCCGAACCGACCTTACGCGTATTCGTACACGAGACTGGTTCCACGCTCAACATACGGCTTGTACCGTATAAGTGGCTAGCGGGTGTCTGTCTCTCATTCGATAGTTGATATAGCATTTACAACGGAGGGCCCCGAAAGGGGTGTAATAGAGATAACTGCCGAAGCCATGTTGTGGTTGGAAAGTTAGTAGATTAGAAATGGTTCTATTGTGAAAGCCCTAACAATCACGTAAAACTTGCAATAGATAAAGTATAGGCGTCTAACTTTATTTTGTAGGGGGCATGTGATTATGATATGGCATTGGTCGTTGTGAAGGTAAAGTAGTTCACTTTTATGTTACTAAGTAGTATAGTAATAATCATCGTTCCAATGGACGATCTGGTGGAGGCATCGTGGACTTGGCGTCAAACCAAGGGCAAGATGGAGATCATGGCGGAGTGCTCGATGGAGGTCAAGGCGCAAGAAAGACCATATCATATCACATTATACATATGATGTTGATACCAGTTTTTACATCTTATTGTGTGCTAGTATTTAGATACTCAACGGTAGCAAATAAGATAATCCCTATTTAATTCCAATGTTCCGTGTTCCCCTTGTGTGTGCAGCACCAAGGAAGTTCTTCGGTATGAGGCGATCCATGGTACAGGCATGGGTGTCAGACATATCTATGTTCCCATACAGTGGGTGTAAGCCATGTTGCACAACGAATACACACAAGTTAGATTTGGCGAGCCTAGCATGTGTAGACATGGCCTCGGAACACAAGAGATTGAAAGATCGAGCATGAGTCACAAGGATGATATGATTGACATTAGTGAATGTCTACCTTTGATACTACACTGATGGCCATGACGATCGGGGGAGGTGCAGAGGATAGGGATCATGCGATCACTAAAATCGTCTGGGGGATGACAATTTTAGTGGAGACCAATTATAAATTGATCTCTTATTATAAACTTAGTCTAGATGTCTGTTTGCAAATATCTTAGTAGATCTTAGCCTATCCCATTGAGGTCCTTTGCGACCATGGGAATATATTGCTTAATATGGAACTTAGCAAAAGGGTCCAACTTCATAGATTAATACCCACGCCTGAGGGATATCCTCGAAAAAGGTGATCTTCTCTTCTTGATACAATAACCATTAGGAGATAATTCGATGACTCCGGAATGTTTGGAAAAACACTGAGCGATCTTGCATTAGAGTTAAGAACTCTTAGAAGGGCTTGATTGCAAAAGGAGGTCATGGATGAAAAGGTATATGTAAGATATAAAAATTATAAATGTGGTTCTTGCAAAACTCGTTGCAGTTTGCAAAGTATTTGATACTTGTCATGTTTTATGAAAACAGGAGGATCTGCTTGAGAATTGCTAGTTTTGAGGCGACTTGATGACGGCAAGCAAAACTGTTGATGGCCGACATCACCTCTTCCCTCAAAGTTTGTCATTTGGATTAGTGGGATTGAATATAAATTTGTAATCCTTGTTTGTGTGTCTTGCTTTTGGCGAGACGATTATTTATATCAACAAGTTACAAGCCAGTTTATATTTTTCTTATGAACAACACCGTTATGGTCATATTACGATTATAAATAAGTTATTCTCATCACTATGTTAGTGATAATGGTTTAAACATTTATAAAGGTATAGAATGCTAAAAGATATCCAAAGTTAAATAATGAAATGACACTACAGTTAAGTCATTTTGGTTATTGCAGGTTATTTGTGAAAGATCGGGGTCCTAGATGCTTGATACGTCCATTTTGCATCACTATTCTATGTCTTAATTCACTATTATTCATTCATATATTTCGTATTGAGAGGTGATACTTATGTTATTTCATCTATTTCTGCATGGTTTATGACTTTTGGAGCATGGACCGCTGCAGTCAGGATTCTGATGGAAAAGGTGTTGTTTGGAGGCAAAATACGCGAAGATCAGAAAATACGGGAAAATATATAGAAAATCCTATTTTTCTAGAAGATGAAGGAAGCCAGAAGGGCTGGCTGGAGATGGGCCACAGGGGGCCCACACCACCCCCTAGCGCGGGCTAGCCTAGGCCGCGCCACCAGGTGGTGTGGCCACCCTGGTCCACCCCTGGCACTCCCCTCTGGCGTATATTATCCTCCCGAAACCCTAAGACTCGGAGAGCGACCACAGAAAGATTCCGCCGCCTCTGCGGGGCGGAAAGAACCAAGAGAGAAAGATCTCTCCGGCAGACAGATTTCTGCTAGGGGAATTCCTTCCTGGAGAGGGAAGATCGTCGCCATCAACACCGCCATCAAGCTGGACTTCATCGGGATCATCATCATCATCACCACCATCATCACCATCAGCACCCTCATCACCATCTCCATATTGCTGTAACAATTGGTTGAATCTTGCTATAGTTCACAGGGGAAACTTTCCCGGTGTTGATTACTCTTTGTAGTTGATGCTATTGAGTAAACCATTGAATTATAGTTTATGTTCAGATTGTTATACATCATTATTCCATCTCTGATCATGATCCATATGATGTCTTGTGAGTAGTTCGTTTTGTTCTTGAGGACATGGGAGAAGTCTTGTTGTTAGTAGTGGAGTTGCGTTGAGAAAGATTCAATACATTGTTATTTACGTTGTGGTGTACTTCTTCTAGTGGTGCCATGTGAACGTCGACTACATTACACTTCACCTATATGGGCCTAGGGGAATGCATTGTGTATTTGGCTACTAATCGTAGGGGTTGCCGGAGTGACAGAAACCTGAACCCCCCGTTAGGAAACCATTGCACAAGGGACGTAAGGGTCTTAGAGTTTAAAGTCGTGATTAGGTTTCTACCTTAATTACTTTCGTGTACTTACGAATGTTTGCAAGGGGTATAATCACAAGTATGTATTTAGTCTTGGATGGGGCGGTACATTAGCACAGATTCACCCACACAATACTTACCAAGCTAAAGAAGATTAATCAGCTATATGAAGCGAAAGCACTTGACAGTCTTCCCATGTGTCCTCGAGAACGTTTGGTCATCTATAGAAATACAACCGGCTTGTCCTTTACTGCATAAAGGATTGGGCCACTTGCTGCATTCATTATTACTGTCTTTTATTTACTCGTACTTTGTTTACTTGCTTTATCAAAAACCCCTAAAAATCCGTTTGCTAAGTATTTGCAAAGAATTCCTGATCCATACCACTAGCGAGCACCTTCTGCTCCTCGTTGGGTTCGACACTCTTACTTATCAAAAATATTGCGATACACCCCCTATACTTGTGGGTCATCAAGACTATTTTCTGGCGCCGTTGCAGGGGAGTGAAGCGCTATTGGAAAGTGGAACTGGTAAAGGAAACTTCTACTGTGAGTATTGTTTACTTCTACTAGTTGCTTTATTTTCGTTATGGATAATTTGCTGAGTTTCTTATTTGGTAATGCTACTACCACTGCTAAGGTAGTAGATAAGCCACCACCTGCTGAGAAAGATGTTTTCAAAATACCTACAAGAATTATTTATCGTGTTATGGATAACTACTATGTTCGGGATGGAACTGTCCATCCTGGTGATCATTTACTCTTTATACACGAATTATGCGGGTTGTTCAAGTGTGCAGGTATTACTACAGATCAAGTTAAGAAGAAGTTATTCTCATTATCACTGAAAGAAAGAGCTGAGGAATGGTATAAGCTGCTGAAGAATGGTCAAGCTCTGGAATGGGAGGAAATAGTGCCTCTCTTTTATTCAAAGTTTTATCCTCCTAGTGAGATTAATAAAGATCGGAATCAAATATACAACTTTTGGCCTCTTGATGGAGAGAGTACAACCCAAGCTTGGGGGAGATTGAAGTTACTAATGCTCAAATGTCCCATTCATGAGCTCCCCAAGAATATTATTATCAAGAACTTTTATGCAAGGCTCCCTCTACATGATAAAGATTTATTGGATGCTTCTTGTGCTGGATCATTCACTCGCATGGAAGAAGAAGCTAAATGGGATCTTCTGGACCGAATTCAAGACAATGCTGAAGCTTGGGAGAATGATAAAGGTAGAAAGTCAGGTATAAATTATGATTATGAATGCATTGAATCTTTTATGGGAACTAATGACTTTCAAAATATTAAAAATGCTTATGGTCTAGACTCTCAAGCTATTGCTTCTTATTTTAAGGCATTTACTTCCTACATTGAAGTGCCTAAAAAGAAGTGGAATAAGTATCATGAACCTTATAAAGATGTTGCTAAGAGTGTTCCTGCAAGAAATACTGAAGTTTATACTGCTAATCATGTTTTACCTAAACCTTATATTTAGAAAATGCCTTTCCCAGTTAAGATAAAGGAACATTCTATGATGGCTAGTATGGTAGATGAAAGTATGAACAAAGCTGTTGAACCTGATAAACAAATGGTTGATGAACCTATAATAGCAAATGTGAAAGACTTTGTCACTAAGTATGAAAAAGAGGGACACCCTATCCTTTGCAAGGATACCTCTAATATTGTTTCACAAAGTAGTGTTATGAGAGCTAGTATCCCTGTGTTTTCTCTTAGAATAAGTGATCATTGCTATGATGGTCCTTGTGATAGCTATATTGTTAAGTTTATACATGATACTGAAAGTTACTATGAGAGAGGGAAAAGTGTTCTTATGTATCTCAATAATATCAAGTTTCCTCGTTTTATGCTGAAAGTTTTTATATTGTGCTTCTTTTGCCTTCTTATGCAAGTTGCCTTTGGTTTCAATAACTTGTTTGTTTACAAAATCCCCTTGCATAGGAAGTGGGTTAGACTTAAATGAGTGGGTGTTTTTGCTTCTTAATGCTCTCTTTCGCTTCAATTCATATCCCTATGAGAGCTTCTTCAAAATTATCATGCCCATCTTAATGGCTATAAAGAAAGAGCTTTATGGGAGACAACCCAATTTGTTTTTGCTTTCAGTTTTTTTTTGTTTATTTGAGTCTTGGAACTTAATACTTCGGTAATAACCGCTCCTTATCCGTTTTGTTTGGTTTTTGTGTCAAGATCAACCTCTAATGAGAGAGAAGTAATATTTGGGGAAGTTGCTGCCCCGAAACGGATTTTTGTGCTTCACCGTAAAAATTCGTGAGAGATCTCTGTAAGTCGGATCGAGCTGTAATTGTTTTTGCTTCTGACCCAGGTTGTTATTTAACTTTCGTTAGTTTTGCACTTTTTGATTTGAGCAACAGAAGATTTTCGAAAAAATTGATCTTTACCTGCTGGTCTGTTTTGACAGATTTTGCAAATCTTGCATTTGCTTCTTTATTCGATTTCCTTTTTGAATTCTTGTTGGGTTTTCGGAAGGAGTTGCTACAGTAGCCTTTGTTGTGATGGTTTTTAGTTGAAGTTGGACTCAAAAGGTTTTATCACTTCACTTATACTAATGTTGCTAATAAGAACTGTGTGAAGTTTTGTGTGAAAGAAATTTCGAGGAAGTGGAGATAATGGTGTAATAAGGAAGAGATGGGTTTTATGACTCAAGTAATAAGTATATGAAGATGAAGATACCGATGATTCAAGTGGTGACTCCGGAAGGATCCAATAAATACCAAATTCAGAGACCTGCAGAGTCCGTGTTCAAATAGGTAACAGTTCTGGTAAGAAAAGTTCCGCGAAAATACAATCCAACTATATTTTTATAGTTTTCTGTCAATAAGGAAAGCTACGAAGCCAAAAGGGGATGGAAACGGAGCCAGAGTGGCTCACACCACCCTGTGGCGCGGGCCCACCTCTGCCCGCGCCACCAGGTGGTGAGTCCACCCCAGACTCCGCCCCCGACACGTTTTCTCCCAGTACCTTCGTTTTGATATGAAACTTCGTAATATATAACCCCCCAGATCCCCCGAGGTTCGTATATCGTGTTTTCGTCGTGTTTTTGTTTTGATCTGTTTCTGCCAGGACATACTCTTTGAAAGCTTAGAATCACAATGGTGTCCGCCAAGGCTAAAGGGAAGGAGCCTATGGAGGAAGACCTCCAAGACCCCAAGCAGGGGCTGGTACCTTTTGTTACTTGCCCTGCATCAACGGAAGCCCTACGAGTCACTAAGGAGTTCTGCGGTAAGTACCGAGACTTGCAGAGGAAGGTGGACATGCTTCAATGGGAGAATAATAGGCTTCGCAAGATGCTAAAAGATTACCTCACGTCAACTAAGAAAATATTACCACCACCACCGAAGGAGTAATTCGTCATCAGGTTTGGCATCCCCTTGGTTTGTTCCAAGCTTGGGGGAGTGTCGCGGTATCATATCACTATCTTCTATCTTTTTACCTTATTAGTAGAGTCATATCATGAATAGAGGAGTTATTATGTAGTATGGTTTGCATTATGGAAGTGTCCCCTCTCTCGTTAGATTTGTATCCCTTGGTGTGAGTTTCCGTTATGGAATATTAATGAGAAGTTTTATCATTCACCCTTTTGCATAGCTTATGTTAGTTTTCAATTCGTGGTTATATGATTGATCTTGTTGTTAGTATTGGTAGCACTTTGGGATCATTGAGTTAATTTAGTTGGTTTTGGCAAACCTGGCTCGGTCAGTAGCAACACCTTTTTGAGAGTTAAAAAGAAAAGATAAAAGTACTCTAGAGAAAAAAATTCATCATCTTTCTTTCTTGATTTGCTCATAAGTCTAGTATTCTCTAGTTAAGATCTTTTGTGCTTCCAAGGAAGATTGCATGTTTGTTTTTATCATTTGTATGTTTGGTTGTTTCCTTCAACTCTTGTACTTGCTACCCAACCTTGCTAGCCAAAAACCTGTACTGAGAGGGTATTCTTCTCGTGCATCCACCTCCTTTAAACCAAAACCTTTGCCATTTGTGTCCACCATACCTACCTAGTAGCATTATTGCTATTCCAAGTAAATTCTTGTTTTGTCTACCTCCCAAATTAAACTTGTTATGTGAAAAATTAGTGATTAAAGCTCTCACGAACTTGATGGCACACTTTATTTTCCGCACTTAATAAACCTGAACCATTATGAACTCTCCATGAAAGTTATATGCTTGCAAATTATAGGCTGGGGATTAGCAGAACCGTGCTGTCACGGGGAACGCTTTCAACACTTGTAAATATATACCCAGTTGATACCTTGCTCTTTTGTTTGCGGATGTCGTCGGTGTGAAATAAAAGGGGAGCTTGTAAGTCCATGGAGTTATGTATGTGTGTTAGAGAAACGCTTGGGCCGCTGGTCTAATCCATGCTGACATGGTGGCAACCTGCAGCGTAACCATAATGATATCTATGAAGCATTCTTCTTATAAAAAAAGAGAGAGATAGCTATTGAGAAAAAGGAAAAAAAGGAAGATACTATGAAAAGAGTAAAGAGAGAAAAAAAGCACCATTTTCCCATGGTAAATAAGAAGATTGTTGAGATACTCATTGTCTGCTTGCTTTGTCATTTTGATATGGGGATTCTTCCGTATCATCGGGCAAGGGGTACCCCGTTGGCGGTTCTCAATGATACACACATACTTACGATGACAAGAACTTACCGGTAACTAAAGTTGAGTAGCATGAGGAGCGACCCTCGTACTCAAGGGACTTGGGATTTTCAGTTTATAGTCTGTCAAGCATATAACTCAGATTGGACCTCACTTTCACCTTAATCACCTAAAGATGCCTATGATAGGGGCAATGAGAGTTGAAAGCTAGTAAGTATCATAATTTTTGGGAGCTCTTTATGAGACTTGCAATCCCTGCTTCCCTCTTTGAAGGGCCTTTCTTTTACTTTATAGTTGAGTCAGTAAACCTACTCCCTTCTATCTCAGCAAGTACTTTGAGTTGATGTGTTTCATTCATTCATATGATGATTTATGCATTCATGTTTCTTTTGTTCCTTGTTTTGCACATTTCTCTTATCTTGATGTTTACTACTTTGAAAGCTTTCATTAAAAACCCAGCTATTTGTGAACTCCAGCAAATTATCAACTATTCTTTGACCAAGAGCTAAGTTTGCCATTACCAATTCTGATTTACTCTATGTATCTTTATTGTGTTTCCTTTACTCATGGCAAGTTGAGTTATATAATAGTGATTTGTCTTCTATTATGATCTATGTATTTGATGAATGCGATGCTTCTTATCCGTATTCTTTTATCGACTCTTCACTCCATAAACCTGAGGTCATGTTTATTGAGCTCAGTTTCGCTTGGGGACAAGCGAAGTCTAAGCTTGGGGGGAGTTGATACGTCCATTTTCCATCACTATTCTATGTATTAATTCACTATTATTCATTGATATATTTCGTATTGAGAGGTGATACTTATGTTATTTCATCTATTTCTGCATGGTTGATGACTTTTGGAGCATGGCCCGCTGCAGTCAGGATTCTGATGGAAAAGGTGCTGTTTGGAAGCAAAATTCACGAAGATCAGAAAATCCGGGAAAATATACGGAAAATCCTATTTTTCCAGAAGACGAAGGAAGCCAGAAGGGGGGCTGGAGATGGGCCACAGGGGGCCCACACCACCCCCTAGCACGGGCTAGCCTAGGCCGCGCCACCAGGTGGTGTGGCTGCCCTGGTCCACCCCTGGCACTCCCCTCTGGCGTATATTATCCTCCTGAAACCCTAAGACTCGGAGAGCGACCACAGAAAGATTCCGCCACCTCTGCGGGGCGGAAAACACCGAGAGAGAAAGATCTCTCCGGCAGACAGATTTCTGCCGGGGGAATTCCTTCCCGGAGAGGGAAGATCATCGCCATCAACACCACCATCAAGCTGGACTTCATCGGGATCATCATCATCACCACCATCATCACCATCAGCACCCTCATCACCATCTCCATATTGCTGTAACAATTGGTTGAATCTTGCTATAGTTCATAGGGGAAACTTTCTCGGTGTTGATTACTCTTTGTAGTTGATGCTATTGACTGAACCATTGAATTATTGTTTATGTTCAGATTGTTATACATCATTATGCCATATCTGCTCATGATCCATATGATGTCTTGTGAGTAGTTCGTTTTGTTCTTGAGGACATGGGAGAAGTCTTGTTGTTAGTAGTGGAGTTGCGTTGAGAAAGATTCAATAGATTGTTATTTAAGTTGTGGTGTCTTTTTCTAGTGGTGTCATGTGAACGTCGACTACATGACACTTCACCTATATGGGCCTAGGAGAATGCATTGTGTATTTGGCTACTAATCGTAGGGGTTACCGGAGTGACAGAAACCTGAACCCCCGTTAGGAAACCATTGCACAAGGGACGTAAGGGTCTTAGAGTTTAAAGTCGTGATTAGGTTTCTACCTTAATTACTTTCTTGTACTTACGGATGTTTGCAAGGGGTATAATCACAAGTATGTATTTAGTCTTGGATGGGGCGGTACATTAGCACAGGTTCACCCACACAACACTTAGCAAGCTAAAGCGGATTAATCAGCTATATGAAGCGAAAGCACTTGACAGTCTTCCCGTGTGTCCTCGAGAACGTTTGGTCATCTATAGAAATACACCCGGCTTGTCCTTTGTTGCATAAAGGATTGGGCCACTTTGCTGCATTCATTCTTACTGTCTTTTATTTACTCGTACTTTGTTTACTTGCTTTATTAAAAACTCCTAAAAATCCGTTTGCTAAGTATTTGCTGAGAATTCCTGATCCATACCACTAGCCAGCACCTTCTGGTCCTCGTTGGGTTCGACACTCTTACTTATCGAAAATACTGCGATACACCCCCTATACTTGTGGGTCATCAATGCTTAATCTAGAGACTTTGCAAAACCATGCCTCTTGGGCCGAATGACTAAAACTCCGCATTCTGGTAAAACGGTGATATGCGAAGAAATGTTGAATCTTATACATAGTGATGTATCATATTTTCAACAAGTAGTGGAAATCATTAGTTAATTGTGGACTTATGTGAATAAGTGTATTTACTTAATGAAACATGAAGTTTGAAATGATTTGAATTGTTCAAATAAGTTCATAACTAAATGGGATATTGAATTAACTGAATTAACAAGTCTCTTCGATTTGATCGACATGACTAAAGTATTCAAGTTAAGTTTAGGATAAAAGGGACTTGTGAGAGATGTTTCACAAATTATGATAATTGGATCAATTCAAACTTTGTTGAAATGTCCAAACATCATAATCATTATGTATTAGATACATATGGTATAATATTATCTCTTATCGGGGTTATAGTTGTCGTTTAGAGTTAGAGATCAAAATAAGCAAACACTCATTTGAAATACAAAGGAACATCCAAAGATTTGTGGAAACAACACCATAAGTGTTATGGCAAGTTCGAGTTTCTGGAGATTTCGACAAGTCGAAATCATGGCGAATAAACAAGTCTTTGTAGAGCATTCTTAGGAAGCTATGAATGCATCTTCCACAAAGGGACAAACCTGTTGTTGTCCAAAGTTGATGTGTCTTGATGAAGATACAAGTGAAAGAAAGTAAATGATCAAAACAAGGTATTTGACCTTACCTTCGAATTGTTGAGTGGCGCAACGGAATTTGTTTCGTGAAACCAAACTCTACAAATAGAGGAGAAATTGTTGATACTGATCATAAAGTTTCAGTGAATACTTTTACTAAAGAAAGTAGGATTCAACTATATATTCTACAAGTTTGTGGAATTATATTATTGATTCACTTGTCATGTTTTGAACAAGACATACCTACAAGTTACAAAGAAGCGTGATGGACCTGAGTGCGAGAAATGAGTAGGAGTCATAAAATCCTATATTAAGTTATATTTAAGATTGCAAAGTAACATGTTACTTGATCTTATTAAAGTAAAGAAGTTTACTTGATATTTCTAAATGACTGCAAAGTCATAAGAAAGAAATGAAACTTAATGAATGACCGATTTGTCACAAGTTTGGACAAATTTAAGGAGTTGACTACAACATTATTGATGCTTAAGTCTTTTGGATTTACACTAGAAATATATGGATATTGAAGTCTCGTAATTGGAATTCTCAAATTGATGATGATCAAAGAATTTTGGAATGTCCAAGATTATCGAGAGGACCTAGATTTGATTGGGAGCAAATCAGCTTGGCTAATTCATAATATGTAGCTGACACATTTTGAGTGGGAGCTAAGTGAAATCCCTAGATCTCAAACATGAATGTCATATTTGAGTGGGAGCGTGAAGTCATTCTGGGATATGTGGACGACATATGTGAATGATGTGATTGGTGTTAATAATATTTAAGTTAGATAAATAAGGATGAAGTTGAAGTTATTAAATAATAAGATCTATCGAGATAGATTGGTGAGTTTAATAAACACAGAATATCGAATGCTTCCTGGACATGATTCTGAAAGATGTTCAGAATGTCCTAAGCAAGATTCTGAAGAAGCTCAGAATGGAACAAGGTAAGAAAGAAGTTCTTACTGTATGAAGCATTGAGTTAGTATTGAAACTATGGTTGAAAGAAAGAGATGCGTTGCATCTCATATGCCTCAATCATAGGTTCTTCCATATAACCATGTTGCATAGTCGACGTAATGTTATCCGAAGTTCTGGTTGGTAGGACAAAGTCTTAACTATAAGAACGTGTATTTTAAGTGATTCCTAAGCTGATCACTGAACTAGAATTAAGTTTGTACTTAAATGGCAAGAAGCAATGTAAGTGGCATAGTTGCATTTCATGCACTAGGATCTACATAGATATAGAAGTATAAAGGCTGCATATGATATGATGTATAATGTTATGGCGAGGCTAGTTCACTTTTAACATAGAATGATGTGTCCCAGGGCCTAGTGCCCATGAGAAAGCCCTCGAGGTTGATCTAACGTCACTGTAAGCTCATGGAATCCGGCCTCGTTCTGCTGCCATAACTATAGTATATACACAAAGGATAGCAAAGTGTGTTTCGAAGTTTAGATGACAACGGTGAAAACGACCGTCATCATAAACACTAGAAACAAAGTCTCACTTTGTCGCCAAACGAATGCTTCGACCCATTATACGATAATGGTGTGAATGTCAAAATTAGGAAGACATTAACGATTTGCAAAAGACATAATGATTTGGTAAAACAGAACATGAACATGAGGTTTCCCATGAGCATGCATGATCTGTAAACACATATGGTATATGGTTTATATGAGTAAAATGCGAGCTAGTTTATTTGTACTCTAGTGCAAGTGGGAGACTGGAGGAGATATGTCCTAGAGGCAAATAATAAATAGGTTTTTATTATCATATCTCAATTAGTTTATAATAGTTTCATATTGTGCTATAACTGTGCCAAGTAGAAACATTGGTACATGTGTGGTATGAAACAACAAAGTCCCTAATAGCCTCTATTCATACTAGTTCGTTGGTCACAAAGATGGTCTGGGTTTCAAGATCATGGGCATTTATGTCGACTGACAACGGGATCATATCATTGGAGAATGATGTGATTGGACATCCCTTGAAGGATTGCAACACGATCAAGTCATATAGTTCATTGTTGCAACGGCTATACCTAGACTCCTTCTCCTTAGACCGTGAGCTCATATTACTCACTATTTCTCGAGGCTGTTTTGACTACATCAACCGTCATCTGGTAATACAGTGGCCATAAAGGTGTATGTTGGGTATTCCAAAGGAACAGTTGATGACATGTGACTGCAAGATCGAGATTTGTTCACCCACATGATGGGTAAAGATACATACAGCCGTCTTGGTGAGATTACATCCATAAATGTTGCAACATGTGACTAGGTCACGGGGATGTAATATCACGGTAACAAAAAAACATAACTTGTTGTGAACGAGATTGAACAAGGTATGAGATACCAATGATCACATCTCGGACAAGTTGTATCAAGAAACAAAAGGAAGAGGATGCTACATTTAGCGGTTCAAACAACATTGTCATCAGGAATGCATAGGGGTCACATGGATATCCCTGGTCCAACTGTTGATCATTGATTTAGATCATGTCTAGAGAATTCCCGAGCCGTGAGAGGATACACTTAAGGGTACGATGAGAGCGATCATTCGTAAGACGGAAGCACAGTAGAGAAAGAGAAAGCCGCAATTGTTCCGCAGAGAGATCCGAAGTTGTTCGGAGAAAGAATAAAGGACCGGAATCATTTCGGGAAAGATCCGAAGTCGTTCGGAGGAAATCGAAAGGGAACCGAAAGGTGTTTCGGGTTGAATCAAGTTTTGTAATATGTATTTACATATTAAATTCGTATAATTAATATTAAATATAATGTTAAAATCTAATTGAAGGGTTATCTATATCTTCTTATAAAATAGACCCCCACTAAACATCATTTAAGTTTGTCTATCTCGACATGCAGCCTAGCCACGTCATTTTTTTCCCTGAACCGTTGGATTACATTCATCCACCCGTCCATTTGTATCGTCTCGATCGTGACATACACATGCGCCCTGACTCTCTCCTTAAGCCACAAATCAATAGTATCAGTTAGTGATTATGTGCATTTCCTTTGTTTTGGATTGGTATTAGAGACCACGTCATCCAGAGTGTCCTTTCTTTAATATCCACTAACCCATCTTTTTCCACATAATTAGGATCCGCGGCACCTCTTCTTCTTCTCCTTTATTAAGAGTACTTTTGGGATCAAGACGCTGCCATCCTCTATAGGCATTCTATCTTCCAACCTTCTTAGCTTCCGCATGGTTCGTTCCTTCCTGTCAGATCAACAGGCCATCGTCTATGTTTCCAATATCCACTGTCTTAATTGATTGATTTCCATTCCTTCTGATCTTCTCGACTATTTTGCTTTAAGAAGCCGATGTAATTCCTCTCCCTCATCTTCATGTGTCATGTGTATATATGCCCCCACTTCTCTCCCATTCTCTGTCCATGCCTCCTACTCACTTGTTACTGCCGACCATGACACAACCGCATCTTTTACCCCATAAGCTCTCCGACGTCGTCTACGTATGGGAGGTGTTTGCAATGGACATTGGCCATCCTTGCCTGTGTCACATGCTATTCATCCATATATGACAGTATATGTGTCACATTGCCGCTGTTTTCAGATGAGAGCTCCGCAATGCCAAGATTTGGTGAGTCTGACTCATTAGGCAATGTTATATCCCGGATGTACCCACAGTGATTCCCTTATACCATATGTTTGCCGTGCTTGGTTATGTCATTTTCCCCGGTCTCCATCCATTTTGAAGATGTGATCTCGGATGCCATGGTAAAAATAACCAACCATCATGAGGTAGGTGCAGTAATATATTTCATATCAGTGTTATCCGTCTTTTCTGCCAAAATATTGAGCTTAAGGTACCTGTATTCATGTGCTACGTTGCAGGAAATAACCTTCTACGATCGGTATGCCGAAGTTTTGTATTCCAGTAAAGGCCATTAGATAAGGTTTGCTGCACCTGATTTTGATCTGGTGTTCAAAGAGTGGTCAACACGAATACTCGGAAATACGTGCTTGCTAGGATTAGGCTACATGTGGATGGTAATCAACTAGAATTGTTCGACCGTGAACTAACTGGGATTTGGCTGAGTGCATATATCAACTTAATTCTTCTTTGTAAGTTACTCATCGTCATATGTGCTTGCTAGCAATATAACTATTTTTGTCTAACGCGTTGTAAGTTACTCACCGTTATATGTACTGAAAGCTTCGGACCATTCTTTTTTATTTCGCACTTTATTCAAATTTATTATTTAAGCAAAAAGTTAAGTATTTCAAATTAATCATGTCTTCCATAGAGACCCGATTATACTGTCTTTATATGTTCCATCTTGCTTACTGATTTAAAGTTACTCCATCTTGCTTACTAATAGACATCGTGTTGTGCCAAACAATATAACATTTTGTAGAATCTATCACTTATCATTTTTGTTTCAAGTCAAAGATATGGTTGTTAATGAGATTAGCAATTTTTCTCGCCGAAACTCACATTTTAGCTACTAAAAATTCCCGCAGCAACCCGCGGGGTCTACATCCAGTTCCACTAATGGCCAAACTTCCTAGGGAAAAAGGGCCCATGAGGGAAAACCGAAGGGGGAAGGGCCAAGGGCCAAAGGCCCAAGGCCCAGGCGCCTCAAGGGGGCCCACCCGGCCATCCTAGGGTTGTGCGTGGGCTGGGGCCCACCCCTGGCCGGCTGGCCCATGAGGCCCATGCGCCTCCCCCTCTCCCTTGAATAGTCCCACATGGGAAACCCAAACAGGAGGGCACACCCCCTCCCCCTATATAAAGGGGTGCCCATGGGTGGGATGAAACACACCAATATTTGGAGAAGTTCTTTGGTTGACTTCCGCCTTCTCTCTCTCTCTAGTCCTTGTGACCATGGCCCCAAGTCTGGGTTGTGCGATCAAGGCACACCTGCAGTACGCCGTTGCCCTACAGGGATTCCTAGCCGGATATCAACTTCCGCACCCCCATCGGGATCGGGGAGCCTGAGGTCTCAACGTGCACCGGATGTGTACGAAGACACGAGGCGGAACACTTGGGGCGCTTAAATGTCATGAGTCGGAGCTGTTGCACGATGAAGATGAAGAAGGAGCAAGGGGTGACCTGCGAGGAGTTTCGCGACCTTGAGGTCGGCTACGAGTACGACTACATCAACCACGTTCCCCGCGGAATGTTAACCGCATACGGTCTACAAGGGTATGTATTCTATACGCATTGGCTGTTTCCGCATTACTACATAGATAGATCCTAGGCAGTTTTGGGGTTCCATCGTAGGAATTTTTTTGTTTTCTGCTGCGATCCCCAACAGAAACCCTAACTTATTCTCATACTCCTATACCAACGGGATGGCTATGCCTAACCACAACCCCGGTGGACTTGCTGTGACGCTGGTGTTTCGGTGTTGGTGTCGTGTTGATCATGTGGCTCAGTGCAGTGCAGTGCGGTGGTGCTTGTTGCATCACCGTCGTTGTGCTTGCAGTGGTCATGGTGATGGTGGATGATGGAGACTTCCCTATGGTTGCGCCAAGGGCGCCAGGTACACGCCCAGATTCTCCTCTCTCCCCTCTTCTTTACCTCTCCCACTCACATTGACCTATCTAATTAGGGTTTTCCCTTTTCGGTTCATGTGTAGATCATAGTAGCTTTGCTATTGATCTTTCTTAGTGAGTTTAACTCAAAGATTTACTTATTGGGATTGAGTGGTGAATTGGTATTTGACCTGAACATTGGTTCTATACTCTGATTTATGTGGCACACAATTTAGGTTTATATGAGATTTAGCTAGCTATTTCTATGAATACAAATAGATTCAAACAATGGGTTTGAATTCAAACACAGCAGACTTTCTTCTGGACTAGGGTTGATCATGTTGTTATGTGCTTTACTGAATCTTGTACTCAGTGTTAAATGCCATTTGATATGATCTAAATGATAGAGTGAGTTGGTAGAAATGATCCCTAGTGTTTATTACTAGGAAATGAATTGGATACAACATTCCTTACAAAAACTTCTCTGTCAACTTGATAGCCAGGTAATTTAAATTGATTCCTAGTAGTTATATAGGAAGATGATGTTTTGGGGCTTATGTCTTCACAATAGTATGGCTTCTTCTCAACTAGAACACTATGGTGCCTCTATTAGAGTGTGCATAGTGGTACCCTATTTAGCATGATCTGTTGTATTGAGTGGCTTGGGTAACATTATCCAATTTTTGGATGTTCAGGTGCAAAGCTTTTGGGAAATTAGCTCTAGCTAGTGATGCAAAGACTGAGGCTTTGACTTGGACAAGGACTGATGCTACTAGTGGCTTCCTTTTCTTTGTTCATGTTAATATGATGATTCTATGATCATTCCTGATGTAAAACATCTACTAAGTAGTTGGCTACTAAAAATAGATGATTCCTATTCCATTCGCTTAGGAAAATGATTTCTATTTCTATTGGAATTGTTGGTAGCTATGGTTTTGGGATAGTGGACTTTGTTGCCTTTGGTATCCACTACTCTTGTGTTTTCCCTAGAAGTGTGTATTCCATTACAACAAGATTTGTTGTTCCTATTAGCTACCTATGCTAAATTCATGTAGACAAAATATTTGGTGAACTGAACCTATGGTTTAGTGATGATCTTGATCCCTTCTTGGAAGTGTTTGTGTTTCCAAAAAAATACTCCCATACCCGGCGGGTTTTTTGGGCGGCAAAAGGAAAAAGTGTCTCCAAATGTTGTATACATGACAGATGAGATATCAAGACACCATTTTGTCACGGCGGCCACTTATACGCTGTGGCCGACGCGGTGAATTTTTTAGCGCCGCCGTACGTGATCGGGGAAGCCGGCGAATTTAATGCCGCAGTAGATGGATGAAGGCATATTCTAGTGCGCTGAGATTTGTAGGTGGCATTTATAGCGTGGAACACGCTGCTGACTAGTCAAGCACCCCGCGTTGACTGGTCAGGTTTATCTTGTTAACTTGTGTGGCCCACTACCAATGAGGCCTTTATATCTCCTTCTTCATCTTCTGCTCCCGATGTCGATCTAGTCTATTGTAATACATGTCGCATTATTATCCCCAATTCTTCCTCCGGTAATATGCAGCGGTTGGCGGTAGTGACATCCAAGCCGATGGAGCACTATGTAAGTTATTGGTAGTTTTTATCGATCTTCATTGATTCTCTATCCTCTATTGATCGGAAGATAATTTGGGGATATTTCTATCTGTTAGAATTGCTACTTTGGCCAGAGCCCTCAACAATGTCGCTGGCGAGAATGCTGGCCGCAGGTTCCTCCGGTGCAACTACACACCGCCGAGGTGCGAGTACATCAAATGGATCGATCATCTGAACGCCCAAGTCGATGGCACCGTCAGTGGCAGTGACGATGACGATTACAACTACGAGAAGATGCAACTTCTGTCCTAGGCCAAAATCGAGTACAAAGACGGTGAACATTGGGCGGAATCCAATGGCCTGGTGGCGCTGGGGAAATACCATCGGTGTACTGATATGTAATTTTATATTGTAGTGTTTAATATATATATTTGATTACTATATTCATCAAATCTTGTTGTTTGGTTACTTTACATTTTCGTTGTCAATCACGAGAGAGTCAGACTAGTTAACCACCTAACTAGCCCACTATATATGGCCAAAATGAGCTTTTAAGCAAGTCAGTCCCATGATACAAACCCTACATTTATATAATATATAGCTTCAATCCACGATGGCATACTCCCCTCTTTGCTAATCCTAGATCTCCCTCCACTCTCTCTCTCCACGACTAACACAAGATCCTAGAACCATCTATCTCAGCTATGTCCTATGGTGTCTAGGCCAGTACCATGCCGATCCACCGTGCGGCGTCATCCCGTGCGCCGTGCTGATCGACCACGTGGAAGGCGCTGAGATCCAGCGGTGAGTTCGTCTGCGTTGTGCTGATCCACTACGTCGAAGATGGTGCTCAGGTAATCGAGAAGCTGATGGCGACGTCCAGATCCACCGTCGTGTAGATCCACATGCGACCAGATCAAACTATGTGTAGAATCTCGTGCAGAATAGGGAAGAGCTCAATTTTAGACTTTTTAGTTTTTTCCCTCTTTCCCTATTAGTATATTTTGTTTTTTTCTTTATTTTAGAGACTCAATAAATCATGTAACGGAATGTAATTACATCTTAATGTTATGATAATTTTTGATTTGTCGAATTGCAATGGATTAGCAATCTTAATCAGTTATTGTTAAGGTTATTAATTTTCACTCATTCTGGAAGGTGTAACATGGCAAATAATTCGCGGCTGCACGGTACTAAAGTTCCTCCCTGTTCAGTTATGTAACGAGGCGTATCATTTGTCGTGCCGCGAAAGTCTTAGGTCGGCGGATCACGTTGTATCGCGCCAAAAAATCCGCCGCCGTTGCACAATCCCTGACACAGTTATCCCTGGCGGCTTTTTTGCCGCGTCAATGCAAGTGCGGCGAATAAGGCTGTGCCTCGACGTCTATAAGCGTTATTTCCCAAGCTTCATGTTGCAGTGTTTCGTAAAATGATTCCTAGCAAATGATAGCTAGGAAAATGATTTAAAGGAGTCTCATTGACTTGCAAATGTGCTAATAGCATGTAAATTTATTATTGTGGTGTACTTCCCTAGTAAGTTGTTTCTCTGCTACCCCAAGTTCTAGGTTGTGCACAATAGTAAGTTGTTTCTAAATATAAGATAGGAACATATACTACAATGATTTAACATATCCAAGGATGACTTCATACTTCATTTGAGTATCAGGTTGAGGATATCCTAGAATTCCAATACCATGCTCAATGATTAATAAGAACAGATGCTAAGCATGATTCTTGAGAGGATCAACCTTTTGTTGATCCTACTTCTTGTGGTTGTTTGATGATCTTGCTTCTGGATGCTATCTAGATGTACTCTTCCTTGCTGCTTGCTTGGCTTGCTTCCCCTAGTTGCTTGTTTGGTCTGCTCCTCCTTGCTACTTGCTTGGCTTGCTTCCCCTAGCTGCTTGCTTGGTCTTCTCCTCCTTCCTAATCCTTCAGGTTACCATGGTTGATCTGGTTGTTGGTTTGTTGGGTTGGATCTGTGCTGCTGGAGAGTGAAATGGACGTTGTGTGCTTGGTTGCTCTAGTGATGTGATCATCAGAGAAGTGTTCGACTACCACGGATATGCGTGGTCTTTTGTGTGCTTGAGTTGTGCTCTATAGCGATGAAAACATATAGATTGCATGGATGATGGTGTTTCTTGCCTACTTTCTAGGCAGTACTATGCGAGTTCCAATGCATTGGAGCTTTTTCCTTGTGGATGAGATCAGCCGAGATATTTTCCTAACTTTTGGTTATGTCTTTTATTTGCCAAATGGACATTGTACACTAAGCTAATGATGCAAAAGTCGGAAGCATTGTCTGAGAAGAATAAATTACTGCACTAGCCTAATTACCCAATGCTCTGTGATGATCCAAAGCAATGCATTTCATGGCTGTGGAACGTAAGAGCATCACTAACATACTAACCCACTTTTAGTTTGTGTCCCCGTTTTATTGTTTTGTAGGAACAAGAATGAAGATACAAGATAAAGAAATAGCTTAGAAATAGTTAGGATTTTATCTATTCTATTATAATTTTCTTTTTATTCTTGCATTTTGTAAAGACAATGTAAAAAAATGTAATAAATATATCCTTTTATTCATTCTTATATATTATTTCTTTATTGTATTATCATTTCACATTACTTAGTAATCCAATTTCATTTCCTTTTAACTATTCTTATAGTTTGTTTATTTCTTATAATTGTAAAAACACTGTAATATTATTATTATTGTAACAAAATAAATGTTTTCTTTCAGAACACTTGTTACTTTTTTTATTCTTTTGCTTTGTATTGTTTTGCAGGGATGGAGAATAAGAAGGATTGAAGAAAAGAAGATACAAGAGTAGATATGAAAGTAGTTTAGTTTTTCTTTTTATTATTTATTGTAATTTCTTTTCTATTGGATATTGTAACAACATTGTATTATTGAATCTTATTCAATAAAGTTAAATTTTCTTTCTTTTGCAATTTGAGACTTGTAATTATTTTTACTCCTATTTAAGTACTATATAGAATACCATTGTTTATTTGTAATTGAATTTCCTTTATGGAATTTCTTTATTATTTAGAATTCAATTTCATTTTTTTTTGAATTCACATACATATCATTTAAGTAGTCAAATTTTAAAATGCTCCCCTCAATTGAACAAAGATTTCAACAAAGATCATGTTGAAATTTATAGCACTCTACTTTGACAATCTAAACCCTAAATTATCAAATAGAGAGAAACTCCGATCTCTTTGTGTTTTAAACAAACACGCAAAAATTCTTTATATTTTCTATGCATGAATGCAAGGCACACATATGTGTCTCTCCTTTTCCTGACCTAAAACCTTAGAACGTTACAATACGCCTTTGTCCTTTGGTGTACTCTCGAAAAAGAACCAGTTCGACGAGCATATGTTTGACGTCGGGCGAGGGCATACTCGTCTGCACCTCTCTACTCGGATCACGTCAAAAAAGAGTTTGGTACTCTGAAACAAGTGTTTTATAGCAAATATTCGTTTTTTTTCCAAGAATATGACATGTCCTTTCTTCGTACAACAAGATAATTTATAATGTAATTTTTTTGAAACAATTTCGATGATTTTACTATTCACGTCAGGCTACCGAATCCCTTTCTAGGAGGAAAATTTGATTCAACTCAGATGGGTATGATGTTACTATATATCCACGTTCGACTTTTCACTACCTCCAATGCACAATTCTGACTGTATAATTTTACTTGTACTATGTGTAAATAAGAATGTAAAAAAAATATACGCGTTGAGTTCAAAATTAAGAATGTAAAAAAATATACGCGTTGAGTTCAAAATTAAGAATGTCTCTTCACTTTGTTAGTACACGAGACGTCGTGAAGGGTTTCGCTGCCTGCATCCTCTCCCTAGAAGTGGGTTTTTTTTGCGAGGAATCTTCGGAGGAAAAAGGGAAATTTCTTCACCATGTTTTCTGAGCTGGCGGGCGACGTAGTACGTACGTACCTTGCCGTCCAAGGTTTGGAATATGCTCTCCCTCAGCTAGCTAGCCCCGGATAAGAATAAGATGGCATGCTCACGTGGATGATTTGTTTTGGTATCTTTCCTTGGTTCTTTCGGAGGCAGCAGTGAGCTAGGCCGGTAGTCCTTGGTAGTAGGATCGATCCTAATTTAGCATTTGACAAAGCTTTCATAACCTAATGATGGCCATGATGAATCCAGGGCCCTACTATTGGATCTACATGGATCTGGCCAAAATCAGTATTAGCTAGCCCCGGCGATGACCATGATGAACTGAAGGTCCTACGTTCTAGTACTAGTATTTTATTACTTAACGGAGAAGAAGGATTGAGATTTGATTTAGGATCTGGCTAAATTAATTTGCTTCATCATCATGATTCCACAGACGCCTCGTCTGCTAGCTGTGAGCCTAGGTACCGTAGCCTCGCGAAGAAGACACTAATCTACTAGCATGTGCCGTGGAGCTCCTGCGGAGAACTTGGTCGCGAGACAAAGGTCGCGCGCGGTGGCTAAATTAATTTACCTAGTCAGCAGCTTACTTATTGTTTCTGTCTCCAAGAAATGTTAGTTCCAGCAGCTAGTAGCTAGCATGTGCACGTCACTCCCATGGAACCTTTTGTATTTTCCGTGCACTCGGTGGTGTGGAAAGGTCATGAGCCCTAGAAGGTCAACAATGCCAAACCGGCACGAAGTAGAGGCCATGGCGAGCTAGCTAAAAACCCATATAGGACTTCATCTCCCTTGTCAGCGATGTCTTCGGGCTGCGTGGTTTGGAGGAGGGGTAAAGTAAAACGGAGGAGCTGGCTGGCTTCCTTGCGAGAGGGGCCCACCCCATCGCCATTGCTGTGGACAGTGCAGATACTTTTTTTGGGGCATTGACCGCGGTCAGCGACTGCCATCGGGCTGGCCGTGTTGCAGAGCTGCTGCGACGCTTGCTTTTGGTTGCGTTAAGTCGTTGGCGGTCCACGGCCACGCAACGCCGACCGACACGGCTGGGACCGCGACTTTTTTCTTTCTAGCTTCTTTTTTTACGCGCGCGAACAGGTGGTTTTTCAAATTTTCCACGGCATCCACGGCGATTGAACCGACCTGGACGGCTGGGTGACTCGGCGCGTAGAATGCTTCTCGCCAACCGATATTGCGTCCGTCCCAACTTAATTGACGCATATTTGTACACATAAATATATACATATCAATATGTGCTTTACTGTGTAGATACAAATGAATCAAGAAAAATCTATATCAAATAAAATAATTTGGTACTAAGGGGGTACTTCTTTTATTAGCATGTGTTACATGATCAATGGAGCATAGTTTGTTTCCATATCGAGAGAACACATAGGTTCGTTACATGGAAAACCAAAAAATTCACACGGAATAGTAAGAGGGAACCCCCGCAAGATCCAATGTACAACTACCTCCATTTTAAAATATAAGACGTTTTATCTTTTAGGAAACAAATGTATCTAGACGTCTTTTAGAGCGTAGGTTAGGATACATCATAAGACGTCTAGATACATTAGTTTCACAAAATCTAATACATCTTTTATTTTAGAACGAAGGGAGTAGATGCAAGTAGCAAGTAGAATAGATCTAATCTATTTAGTCTCGAAGAACATGAGTGGTTAACGATCTAGAGATCGTGGGCGATCTAGTCGTTCGCTTGCGTCGGCTCAAACCGATATAGATCTTGACCTTCTAGATCCTTGTATCGAATAGAAGACACCTCCACGGTATCAACACATTATGTTGCGCTGTCGTATCCTCCTTCTTGATCCCGCAAGAGAGAGAGAGAGAGAGAGAGAGAGAGAGAGAGAGAGAGAGGATCTCCGGGAGAATCTGACAACACTACTATGGTGGAGAGGATTTCTGCAGGGCTTCACCTGTTCTAATTCGGGAAGGTAGAGTATATGGGAGAGAGAGAGAGAGACAGAGAGGCGGCCAGGGGAGAAGGGTGCACCGACCCATGCCCCGCCCTACTTTTATAGGCCAAGGGGGAGAGGGATTCATCCCCCCTCCCACGCGCCCCCTCCTATTAGGGTTTGGCGAAATCCTAGCCGCATGAGCCTAGGTAGGGCAAGGTGCCCCCACTCGGGACACGTAGCCCCACCTCGCGGGCGGGCCTATGCATGGACCCTACAGGAATCTTCTAGAACATTCCATCACATGGAAATCTTTCGAACTTTCTCCGAAACCCTAAATAGGAAGTCCCATATACTATTCTCTACCTTCGAACCATTCTGAAGATCCTCGTGATATCAAGGATCTCATCCGAGACTTCGAACAACATTTTATTTCACCATACATATTCTCGACAAAGACTAGCGACACTGAAGGTTAAGTGTGTGACTCGACGGGTTCGAGAATATGCAAACATGATCGAGACACCTCTCCGATCAATAACCATTAGCGGGACTAGTATGTTCGTAGTGGTTCCTACACATTCAACGAAGTTCATTTTGGTCTAGTCACAATATCAAAGATTCATTCAATCTGGTATATGTTCCTTTTGTATCGTGATATATTACTTACCCGAGATTTGATCGTCGGTATCACTATACCTAGTTCAATCTCGTTACCGGTAAGTTCTCTATACTTGTATCGTGGTATAGGATCCCTATAATCAATCACATTAGACACTGATTACTTGGATGATATACTACCGAGAGGGCCTAAAGACACCTTACAATCTATCATATGAAGGAACAATTGCAATCTTGATTCACGCAACCCAAAAGACACCATCGGAGATACCTGAGAGCCACCTTTATAATCACTCAGTTACGAAGTGGCGTTTAATGTCCACAAGGTATTCCTCTGATGCCCGGGAGTAACATGATCTCATGGTTTGAGGAAACTATACTTGACATATTCAGAAAGCGATAGCAATCAAACTAGGCGCCGCGATCAGAAACTATGCTTATTATTTGGGTACGTCCATCACATCATTCTCCTAATCATGTGATCTCGTTATCAAGTGGCAATCATGTCCATGGTTAGTAAACCTTAACCACCACTTGACTAATGAACTAGTAGAAGAGGTTTACTAGGGGCTCTATCTTGTTTACTTATCCACACTTGTATTTTATTTCCAATATATACAATTATAGCATGGACAATAAACATTAACCATGGACACAAAAATATGAATAACAACAACTTTATTATTGCCGCTAGGGCATATTTCCAACAAGAATTTGTATATTTGATGCAGAATCCGGAAGATTCTTAGTTGATTACTATGTATTACCTCCTTTCCAGAATATAGTACTAGTAGGTTTCTACCAAGGAGTTGGAGGTCCTTGACCCGTCCTCCGTGGCACCGGAAAAGGCAGTCCTTGGCCGGATCTAGGCACCTCAGCTCTACATGGGCTCGAGCATATGGGATTAGGTGTGCCGGGATGCTGCCTCTATGGGGCTTTCTATATCTAGCGGTGACGACTAGCCATAGTTGGCGACAATGGCGCTGGGCCTACCCATTGAAGCAGGGTGGTTTCGGCTTTATGGGACCATATGGGCTTGGTCGGGCCCGTGTGGTCCTGGTCTGCCCTGACTGCTTTGTCCTGTCGACGACTGCCTCTCGGCGGTGGAGGTGGGTTCCTCCCATGGAATGCATGGTTGTTGTTACTCGGCCTGACGATGTCGTGTGCCTCCGCCGTTCAGACCATGCGTGACTATGCACGAATAGATAGTGATGGTGATATCAAGATCGTGGTAACGCATGCTGGTGGATAGCGAAGCTAGCTATAGGTGGTGGTGTTCCGTTGCGCCAGGGCTTTTTAATTTGGATGGCCGTCGGGAGAAATCCCCGTCAGCTTGTCCGACCCTTACGCGGTGCTGCCTTCTGGTAGAACAATTCCTTCCGAGAGTGCGTCTAGGGAATCATATGTCTCCACTTTACTCTGAGTGCCGGGGAAGCCTAAGACCATGGTCCGGGCAGCAATGTCGTGTCAATAGTGCTTTACTTCGTGAACGGGCTCTTGATACTCGGTGGTTCGGGGTGCTTGGAGCGTTGTGGACCCAAGTCGGAGAGCGAAGTAATTGCGGGTCGTCATTGCTTTGTCGATTCGTCATTGTCTTCATTTCTTTGTTCTTGGTCATGTTTGTGTTGGTGCCTCGGCATTTATTTTGGTTCGAACTTGTGTATCGGTGTCCTTAGTATATTAATATAGCAGAGTGAAATCTTGTTTTGAAGAGGTTTTAGAAATCTAATTAGATTTTTTTAAACATACTACCTATGTTCCAAAATATAACCTTTTCTGTAAACTAATAGTAGAAAAAAATTACATTTAAGAACGGCGGTAGTACTATATTTCCGAATGCATGGTGCTATTGCCGTGGATAGACATTCCAGAACCTTTTTGGCATTGACCGGGGTCAGCGACTGAGATGGAGCTGGCCGTGTTGCAGTGCAGCTGCAGAGTTTGCTTTTTGTTTGCGTCGGGTCGGGGACTGAAGTCGTTGGCGGTCCACTGCCACGCAACACCGACCGACATGGCTAGCCTATACTACTAGTCATGGATCGTGACTTCTTTTTCTTTCTCCTTCTGTTTCTAGCTCTTTTTTTTGTGCGCGCGAACAGGTGGCTTTTCAAATTTTCCACGGGGTTCACAAAGATGGAACCGAACTGGACGGCTGCGTGACTGGACGTGTAGAACCGGTTCTCCTAAATGATACTCCCTCAGTTACAAAATATAACATGTTTAATTTTTTTAACGAATGTATCTAGACGTTTTGTTATGTCTTTTATGTGTAGATCAACTCGAACCTACACATCAATTCACTTCACAAAATCTAAACCACTTTACATTTTAAAACCGAGGAAATACTCTCTCAGATAATAAGATTTGGTTAAATTCGAATATATCTAATCATGTTTTAGTGCTAGATGCATCCGAATTTAGCCACCTTACATTTTGAAACCGAGAAAATACTCCCTCCAATCACGCGTTAATGTTCTCAGAATTGTCTAAAATAGAATATATCTAGTCATGTTTTAGTGCTAGATACATCCAGATCCAGATAAATATGAGAACGTTAATTTTGATAGAAGGAAATACTTCTTTTTGTGAACACATGCCTTACATGCATAGACCATAGTTTGTTTCCATACCGACTGAGCTACTAGTATATTCGATGTGGAGTATTACTTTAGTTATGACATTTCGTATTTCCTGTATTTTAAAATAGATGTCATAGATTTATCAAAATTTGCATATAACTAAACACTATTTAGTACTCCCTATGTTCTACTCCCTCCGTCCCAAAATAAGTGACTTAAGTTTGTCGAGATTCGGATGTATCTATATATTAAAACATGTATAGATACATGTGAATCTAGACAAATCCACATCATTTATTTTGGGACGGAGAGAGTATAATATAAGTGTTTTTAGCAAACTAAAACAGCTTTCTAGAAAGGCTTCTACTGTGGAACAAGAGTAGTAGATACAGTGGCGGAGCTAGCATAGTTACGGTGGGGTGTGGGGTGTGGGGGGTGGGGGGGGGGGGGGGAGCACAAATCTTCATTGTCGGGGGGGAGGTACCATAATTTTCCTACTCTTAACCTTGTAGACAATTTTCTTCAGCAATTGTCCAAAAGCTAGGGAAGTGGCCCCTGCTGACTTCAACATAGCTCCGCCACTGAGTAGATAGATACATCTAAATTAGACAAATTCATGACACTATATTTTAGAAATCTAATTATTAGCTTCTATAAAAATATGGTTCTCTTTTCGTGTACCATCGGAAAAAGAACCGGTGACCAGGATATGCTTTAGGCCGGAACTACATCCAATGGTAAAAATATTGTTCCTAATGACAAAAGCTATAATTTTTTTAACACGTGAGCATATGTCATGTGTACAAATGTAAAATGGACGATTTTGAGCTCCAAAAAAATTCTGACAAATCACGTGAGCATAATTTTTTTCAGGGATAATTCTGATAAATATCGTGGCCGGTGTAAAATGGACGATTTTGAGCTCCAAAAAAATGTTGAGCACATTTTTTGTTATTTCTGACCAGCACATAACAATGTCATTTGTTTGTGAAACTATGCTATCATAACACAAGAAAACTTTATAATGTCAAACATTTCATACTTAAAATACTACATTTTAAACGTATTTGTTATTCATGCTGGGCGAGGGCATATTGTCCGCACCTTTGTTCTCGCACCGCGTCAAAAGGAAAAGTTTCTTACTCAAAAAAAAGTGTTCTAGAGCAAATATTTATTTTTTTGCCCAGAACATGACATGTTGTTTCTTCGTAAAATTATGAAGTCATTTAGAAGACAAGATAATTTATAATATAAAAAGCCCATATTTTACAAAATTCAAAACAATTTTATTGATTTTACTATTCACAGTAAGGCTGTCGAATCCCTTTCTAGGAGGAAATTTTGATTTAACTCGGCCTTTTGCGGCCTGTCTGATTTTACGGAAAGGAACCTGACATTAAAACAAACATACGACGTTACAAAGCACCACAAGAAAAACGAAAATTATAACAAAATGTTCGGGATGCCCTTCGTCATAGCAGACTGTCGACTTTTCACGAGACCTCTAATGCACGATTCGGATTATATCATTTTTGCTTGTACCATATGCTACAAAATATTGAAATATAAGAAGAACTTTGCAACATAAAATGCAATAATATCCTTTCTGCATGCAAAAAAATATTAAAGCGATGCCCAAAAAATATATATTAAAGGGATGCTACTGTGTATATAACTACCTGACTTAATACGCGTTTAGTTCAAAATTTATCTTCACTTTGGTGGTAGTATTCCCTCGGTTTCAAAATATAAGATGTTTTAGCTTTGTGAATAAAGTGAATCTATACCTCTTTTAATGTCTAGATTTATCTTGATTAGAAGTGGATCTATGCACTAAAAGGAGTCTAGATATACTCCTTTGACAAAGTTAAAACATCTTATAATACAGAGGGAGTACATGACACCGCGTGAAGGGTTTCGCACTTTCGCTGCCTACTTCCTGTCCCTGGAAGTGGGTTTGTTTTTGTGAAGAATCTTTGGGAGGAAAGGCGATTTCTTCACCATGTTTTCTGAGCTGGCCGGCGACGTACGTACGTAGCTACCTTGCCGTCCAAGGTTTGAAATATGCTCTCCCTCACGTAGCCCCGGACAAGGCCCAGAGAATAAAGATCACATTCATGGTGTGTTTTGGTATCTTTTCTTCCTCCTTCCGGAGGCAGCAGGGCTAGGCCGGTAGTCCTTGGCACGATCGATCCTAATTTGGCATTTGACAAAGTTTAGATGACCTAATGATGGCGATGATGAATCAAAACTAGCTCCAGTGATGACCATGATGAATCGAAGGTCCTACATTCTAGTAGTATCTTACGGACTCCTAGCTGAGAGGAAGGATTGAGATTTGATTTAGGATCTGGCTGATACTTGTTGTAAAGAATAGAGGGATGAGCAGTTGGGATATGGGAGCAGGAGGAGGGCGTTATTGCCCCACGGGTAGAGATTTAACTTGGACCAACTTTGGATTCTTAATTAGCATACTTAATCTTAATCCTCTCTAATTTACCTAATTATATCTCCGTTCGAGATAAGTTGTACATGAAAAAGATGCTCATCGATGTTATCAATTCATGCACGCAAACGATTTGTAATTTCGTTGAGTGTGTTTGAAACTCTACGTCGTGTTCCTTTTTAGAGAATATTTGAACATTTTTTTCCAAATTCGCCACACACGGTTGATCATTTGAAATTTCTTTTGAGGTGAAACTTCAGTTCATCATTCCACACGACTTTCATGTTATATGTTTTCTATTTCGACATTTATAAACATGTAGATCTAGATCAAGATGGAGTATATTAGAACAGTTTAAATCTATTCGTTTGCAAATGTCAAAATGAAAAACTTACAACATGAAAGTTGTGCCAAATGGTGAGGCGAAGCTATCCCTCAAAGGAAATTTGAAATGATTACTCGTGTACAAAGAATTTGGCAAAATTCGTTTACAAAATGTATAAACTTGAACGCGAAATAGAGAACTGAAAAGTCAATGAAACTAGGAACCGAATGTGGAATGGATTCGCAATATCAATTCGCATTTTTTATATATAATTTATTTTAAATCGATGCATGGTTATACAAATTAGAAGGGATTAAGTTAACCAGGTTGAGCGAGGAAGGTCCTGAATGCATGTGCTATGCTAGAAACACAGGAAACCATCTTACATCTTATTTCTTCATGCCAGATACCAGAAACAAAGATCCGATTGAGCAAACACGCCCGATACACAGCCAAAAAACGGCAAAGGACACAGGACCGTTTGCGCCATCATCATGATCAACAGACTCATCCTCTTGTAGCTGTGACCCTACCGTAGCCTATCCAAGAAGACACTAATCTAGCATGTGCCGTGGAGCTGCTGAGAACTTGATCGCGAGACAAAGGTCGCGTGCGGTGGCTAATTAATTTACTGGTAAGCAGCTTCATTATTATTTCTGTCTCCAAGAAATGTTAGTTCTAGCAGCTATAGTACATGTGCACGTCACTCCCATGGAACCTTTTGTTTTTCGTGCACTTGATGGTGTGGGAAGATTATGAGCCCTATCCGGTCAAGGGTATGTTCCTAACAACTAAATTTGTAAAATTAAGTACGTAACATACCATGTAGGGTGGTGATTACAATGATGGCGGCCATAATAAGATCCATTTAGGGTGATTACCATGTAGGGTGGTGTATTTTTGTGCACTTGATGAATTGAAGGTCCTAAGTTCTACTACCTTTGTACGGTATGTTGAGCTAGCACGGAGTTCAAGAAAAAATTGACCATAAAATTGGTAAATGAAATATGAACTATATGTTGCCAAAATTACACCATTGGGTTCATATTTAAAATAATTTTCTAATGATATAGTTTTGTGACATATGATTTACACTTCATTGATCAAATTTGTAGTCAAACATATTTTTTGAACATCGTATTACCTAAAAAAACGATATGGAAGTAGTAGCAGTATGTTACGATAGCTAGGAAGAAGGATGCAGATTTGATTTAGGATCTGTTAGATACTTGTTGTAAACAAAGAGATGGATGAGCAGTTGGGATATGGGAGGAGGAGGAGGGCGTGATTGCCCAATGAATGGTGTGTCCTCCTGTCCTTTCGCCCACTGCGCTGACCGATACGCAGCGAGAAAACGGCAAAGGACACAGCACAGGTCCTTCGCTTCATCATCATGATGCCACAGACGCCTCATGTGCCTGATGTCGCCCTATCTAATCTAGCAATGAAAACATTAATCTAGCATCTGCCGTGGGTAGGGCTATAGTTTGGGTTCGTCGTCGTAGTAAAGAGCAACAGCTAATCAACAGTTTAATTATGTTTTCTCTCCAACTAACGCTATTTTGCAAAAAGAAAAAGGTTAGTTCTAGTAGCTCGCTAGCCTGTGCACGTCACTCCCATGGAACCTTTTGTATTTTTCGTGAACTTGATAGTGTGGAAAGATCATGAGCTTAGCTAGGCCAAGGGTATGTGCCCAATTGAAGGGTGATGATTACAATGATGACGGCCATAACCTGATCCATCTTGCACCTGTAGGCCAATGCATGCATTGCACTAATATTAGTACCACTCTAGTGTGTTTTGTTTATTGATCAACTAGAAATAAGCCGGGTTGGCTGGGATTCTCTACGGCCGATCGATTGCTTTGCTTTACTGCTCTCTATCCCGATGCAACGCATGGTCGACTAAAGGTAACTGAGGCGACGCTACGGGAATTATAGATAGAACATGTTCTTACTACTCCCTCCGGTTTATATTAATATTCTCAATTTTGTCTAGATTCGGATGAATCTAGTCTAAATCGTTAACTAGATACATTCCAATCTAAGTAAAGTTGAGAACAATAATATGAATCGGAGGGAGTAGTCTTTTTTTCTTTTCTTTTCGCACCTTTGTTATTTCTGCCGATCTTTTGTTCAAACTAAACACACTACGAGTGGTTGCCATCTTAGACCGTAGTATAGTGGTGGTTGCCATGCTTCCATGCACGAGTACGTAGGTAAGTACACATGCACGCATGATTAGGACTAAGATTGGTGGCAATAATGGAGACATCAAAACCATAAGCACGCATCATTAGGACTCTAATAAGCAACCATGGTCCCATACTAATTAAGCAATCAAAATTCAACATTCAACAACCATGACGATTGTCCCGCTGGAAACATGACCACCCTTTTTATCTTCTAATAACGTCCTAACTAACTCATGCATGCAAGGAACGTCGTCGTCGACGAAGCTAACAAAAGGGACGTATCAGAAGCGTATCAGAAGGTCAGCCATCACTCTCGATATACAAAGAACCAAAGCAAAATCTGGAAAACAAAATAAAGGAACAATAAGCACACATGAGAAAAGAGAAAGGCCACCGAAGAAAAGGCATGTGTGTCAGCTGCTCTATCATACATATACTGATATAAACAACGCGACCCCTACGATCGTCACATGCATACCCAAATGTATGGTGGCCTTGCCTGTATATGCCATGAAAACGGAATAAGCATTGGCAGCTTCCTTGTCTCTCCTCCATGCATGGCCCACCATCATGAGATGGTGGAGAAGGTCACGGGAAAAGGATGGAGGACGAGGGGGACAGCGTTCTGTCGCGGTCATTGCCGTGACAACGAGACGGGCCATGCAGAAGGAAAGTAAATCTGCGCATGCATGGGTGTACGTGCCAAGTGGAGCGCCGATTTCCAATCATCCTCAATCTGGGGCCCACCTGCTCCGCCTGTACACATCCTAAATTCTCAAAAAAAAAAACATATCCTAATCTATACATCTATACCTAATAATAAATAACGGATTGTTTTTCCGGTCTAACATTTTTTTGGACAAGTTTGCCCTCCCACCAAATCTCATATTACTAACAACGCCACCAGGAAAAAAAAGGCTTTGATCGGGTATCCTGGTGGTGGGCGGCAAGTATGATCGGACTGGCAGCCACCTGTTTGATGCGGGAAAATAGGAAACTGTGTGGCAGATGTTGGAAAAGCCTCATCTACGGACTTGAGTAGGACTCCATTAAACATGCATACCAGTACAACTCGTGTACGTCACGGACTGCAGCTACTCGCCAGTTAAAAGGAATTTATATGGAGCATAACCACCGGACCTGTAACCCCTTCTCTCTCTCCCCAAACGATAGAAACAGAGAAACCCCACATGGTGATGGACGGAACAGAAGCGCCTCCTCTAGGGTTTGTGATCGGTGGGGTGGTAGTTTTGGTGAGGGCTCCATCGGAGGGGAATACAAGGTGGAGCTCGATGGTGCAGGTTCCAAGACACGGGACGGCGACCAGATGCAGTGCAGGAGAAGGATGCTAGGATGGTGTCCAGGTGCGATATATTGAGGGACGACCAGATGTGCACGTGAGCTCATCCATCATGTTGGTCTCTCGGACCGCCCAAAGAGTAGCCATAGTGGATTATAAATGCCATGCGCGAGGACGTTGATCCTAATTGTACTGATGCAGATGAATAACAATGGTGAAAAGCAGTACATCCGTGTGTCGGTCTGTTTTTATGAGGTTTCCGTCCTGCGTTTTGTGTCCCAACTCCACGACACTTGCCATCCACGGCGCCAGTTGTCAATTGGTGGTGTCGTGCGCGCCGATCGTGAATTGATGGCAGCTATAAATTTGATGTTGAAGGACGGGTTGACATGCGGTGTCGTGGGGTGGTGCCGGAGTTCCGTGTCATGTGCATCCCTCCGCCAGGCTAGAAAAGGAAGGCAATCGGTCTTCCGAGCGGATCAAAGTTCATGGAGATGGGAAAGCCAGAGACGATCGATCTTCCGAGCAGATCAAAGTTTATGGAGATGGGAAAGCCAAGAGGCTGACTGGTCTCGCTGTGACTCTAGACTGCATCGCTGCTGCCTGTGTCGTTGCCCTGGCCATGTCTATGTGCACAACGGGTTGTCCATGGAGGGAGGGAGGAAGATGGATGTCTCGCCGTGACTTTGGACTTCATGCCGCGGCTCGAGCTCAGGCTTGGCGGTCCACAACGGGGTTTCTGAGGATTCCAGCGGCGGCTTCTGACCCTTTGGACGTGCCCATGTTGCTGTGAGTGGTTGAGATCAGGTTGAGATGTAGGCTGATCCAGGTGAAGCTCTAGGAGGAGACAATTTACTTGTTCAATTAATCTTTTCTGATCCTATTTGCGTCTTTCATATCCCGCTTTGGAAGGTATCAACGCGATGACAGGTGATGGGCGCTGTAGACTACAATTTATCGACCAACTACAATTTGCGAGGAGACGACTAGCAGCAAGCAGCGCCATGAGAGCAGGAAGGAGCTATTAGCAAAGCAGACGTAGCAGCGACAAGCAACAACTAGCTCATGAAAAAAAATTGGGCCAGTCTTTCATTGAATATAAAGCAAGGCTAGAGGACCGAACAAAACTACAAAGCAAAGATTCAGCTTGCGCATGATTTTTCTAATATTATAGCTTGATCTCAAGCACAATGATTTTGCACTGAATTAACGGTGTGGGAGTTGTTCTTATGGTAATTCATCATGTATGTTTATTCACATCTCTATAATTTAGTACTAATTTTGGCTCTATGATACACAATATAATATGCATTTTTTTATCATATCAAAGAATAAAAATAATGATCCGCACGAGTGGTTAATTGGAGAAGATGGCCGTAAACCAAATGTTTGCGTCATTTTATGAGGAATGATGTAGTCATTATCTTTTCATACCTTAGACCTATGACTTTCTAAACAATTTTGACATCTTCAAGAGCTACGTCATGGTCACATTATTAACCGTAGCAACGCACGGGCATTCAGCTAGTAATAATAAAGTAAGGATTGTTTCTTCCGGTTCAACACATTTTTGGACCATTTTATCCTCCCACAAAACCACGTATTATCCACCTATGCCATCGGTAAGTCAAAAAGCTATTAGTTTTGTACATTAAATTTTTTTTCCATCGGAAGCGTCAATCGGTATGAGGTGTCCTAGCCTCCTATGTATGCAGGACTCCTTTCTTAAGTCGGTCCATTGGAACGCAATAATGACCCCGAGTATCCCGATTTGGTCCGACTCCTAATCTAAGCCAATAAATATGGGAGCGATAGGTTTCCCCGGATCCAATCGATCTAAGCTGCATAGCGATTCGAGGAGAGATCGATCGAGAACCATGGCACGGCCACGACCCCTCGATTTCAGTTATGTTCCTCTCCGATCCGACCGGGGGCGTAGCAGTTTGCGCAGCGCAGTGCGGCAGCCGAGGTCTAGGTACGTGGCCTTGGCGTCATGGCCGTCAGGACAAGTTCCTGATCCCGCATGATGCTGCACCGCATGCAGCAGGGAGTACCTCCTTCGTCCGCTGAAATTGAACCTTCATGGCTTCCCCGAAAGGGGAGGGGTCTCAGTCGTGAATCGGACGGCGAGGCGGTGACGGAGGCGGCGAGCTCCAAGATAAGGGCTCGATTAGGATATGGACTCTGCTTTGCCCGTTCATAAAACTGGATTCAGGTGGCTACAAATCTGATTTTGATGGGGCGGTACGACTCCGCGATTTTTAGGAGCTTTACAACTTGCGTCGACTGAATGGACCTCCTGTTAAATGGGTCTCGGCTCCCTCCGGCCATCGGTACCACAACAGAGGTCACCGGAACCGGTGGGTCGTCTGTGCCGGTCTGAACTTTCCACGCACATGGCTCGCTCCGAACCTCATGGACGCACTTCTCTGAACCTCCCGTTGTAGGCCATGGGTGGAAGCTGGAGTTCAGAGCCTTTAGGTGATCTAACCGCGACGAGAGCTCTAGGGAATTTTTCAACAGAAACGAGCTCTTCCCCTTTGTCAATACACCCGACGTGACCCTTGGCAAGTTCTCCCATGCTAGCAACAGAGTGCTGGTTAGAGTGAATTAATTTTGAATTGGCATGGTAGCTAACTTCGCACCGTATTCTCTATTGCAATATCTAAACTGGGAGTAACAGGGCCTCACGGTTGTTGCTTCTATTGAATCTGGATGGGGCTGGTTCTAAACTTCTTCTGAAACTAAAACTGAAACTAAAACTACTTCACACGATTTTCCATCTTTTGCTGATATGCTGATGCATACAGTGTATCTGTTTTTCCTCCCATGAAAATTGGCGGTTCTCGGTATGAAGAAATAGAAGTAAACAAAGTAAAAACTAGAGCCTGCAACCAAGTAGAAGTGGGAAGGAACACTTCAATTAGGTGAAGCAAAAAAACATAGTGTACAGATTTAGCCACAAGCACAGATAAGAAAATACCAGTTAGGCCAACAACAGTGACGAGGTCATCTATGACAAGCGATTGACTTCGTCGAATCAAGGTTGATGGCAGACGTCGATGTCACTGGCAAGTTGGACAAACTGGACGAGGCCAACAACACGAAAGTCACGTTGCATAGGCGCACCAAGACGAGTGGAAGAACATATGCGCTTCTACAAACTCAACCATGATTTCATGAAGGACACTGAGTACTAATACTAAATAATAATCATCACTAGGGAGACAAAACTGAGTACATGGCGAAAGAAACAAGATAGTGTGTTGTAAATGTGTGAAGATAATTGCCAAGAAAGAATCATCATTCTTTCACAGCTTTCATTCCCGTTGCAACGCACGAGTATTTATGCTAGTTAGTATAAATGAACACTCGATCAATCTGACTTTTTTTCACGTCTAATAATAACTCCACCGACGTGCTTATTGCATTTCTACCTTTTCTCTTAGGCATGTCACAGTGGGTAGTATTATCATGTACCGTATCATGCATCTGAGACAAGTTTATGATACTTTTCTTCGTAATGCAACGTGGTATCGTGTAATAGTATCATAGTCGTATTATATTATATATTTTGTAGATTCTCAATGCAAAATTATGTTTAAGATATATTTGGCATTGAATCTGCTTATTCTACTCCTTCCATACCAATTATAGGGTAGTAAATTGCAGAAAACTACGCTAATTGGTGCTAGGGCTTCAGAAAACTACAACTTTTGGGATTCGGTTCAAAAAAAGTACGAACTTTGAGGCTAAAGACTACAAACAACCAAGAACTTTGTGTAATCGGGCGGTTAGCTAGTTTGATCGCAATTCGAGCAGGGCGGACCACCTCAGATCATGACGTGTGAGCCCAAAAGTCGTAGTTTTTTGTAGTCTCCACCCCCAAAGTTCGTAGTTTTTTCAAGTAATCCCCAAAAGTCGTAGGTTTTTAGAGCCCTTAGCCCCAATTATCGTAGTTTGATACATTGCAAATGTATCTATAATTTTTGATGTTCCATACTTGGTTTATCCGCTTTCTTGTGTTTGGTTCCAACTTTGGAGTACTTTTATTATGATTTCTTGGACTAACCTATTAACAAGAGCCACAGTGCCAGCTGCCTGTTTTCTTTTGTTTTTGGTTCCAGAAAAGTCAGAAAATGAATATTCTCGGAATTGGACGGGACAAAAGCCAAAGTGCCTATTTTTCCGGAAGGGATCAAGTGCCAGGATACGAGACGGAGAAGGGCTGGGGACCGGCCACACCACCTGGCCGCGCGGCCAGGCCAGGCCTGCGCCAGGGGGTGGTCTGGCCGCCCCCAGCACCCCCTCGACCTCTCCTTCCGCCTATAAGTTGCCCTCGGGACGAAAACCCTAGGTACCCGATCAAAAATCCACGAAAGAGTCTGTAGCCGCCGTCGTCTCTGTCCCTAGATCAGGGGGATCTGAAGCTCTTTCCGGCACCTTGCCGGAGAGGGGAATTCACCCTGGAGGCCTTCTTCATCACCATGCAAGCCTCCGGTGTGATGCGTGAGTAGTTCATCCTTGGACTACGGATCCATGTAGTAGCTAGATGGCTGGTTTCTCCTCCTTTGTGCTTTCATGTTTAGATCTTGTGAGCTCCGTTCATGATCAAGATCATCTATTTGTAATTCATACATGTTGTGTTTGCGGGGATCCGATGGATATTGAGATGCTATTTCAGATTGATTATTGATTCTATCATTGTCTTTGTTATTTGAGATCTTGCATGCTTTCCGTTGTTAGTAGCTATCTTGTCCAAGTAGATGCTAGCAACTCCAAGAGTTAGTATTTATGCTCGATAGTGGGTTCATGCCTCTGGTAATCTGGGGAAGTGACCGAAATCTCTAAGGTACTAGATGTGTTGTTGCTACTAGGGAGAAAATAACAATCCTTTGTTCATAGAACAATCGTATTGTTTACTTTACACGCAGTTCGTATAGCCATAATCTGTTGCTTGCAACTTAATACTGGAGGGGGTTCGGATGATAACCTGAAGGTGGATTATTAGTCATAGATGCAGTTGGATGGCGGTCTATCTATTATGTTGTAATGCCCAATCAAGTCTCAAAGGAGTCAAGATGATTAGTATATGCATGTATTGCTTTCTCGGTGTTTGTCAATTGCCCCGCTGTAATTTGTTCACCCAGCATGTTATCTATCTAAGGAGAGCCACCTCTAGTGAACTATGGATCCCGGTCCTTTTACTTTACATACAATCTACAATCTTTTACTGCTTTGTGTTTACTTTCTGGAAACTTTTACTTCTTTCCATTCGATACGTTTAATCCTTTGTTTTCCACAAAACACAGTGAGATTGACAACCTCATCGCAAGTTGGGGACAAAGTTCTATGGTTGTGTTGTGCAGGTCTCCACGTTGCTACTAGCACCGGTAGTGCGCCCTGCCAAAGCTCAGCTAGTAACACCTTTGAGGTGTTTCCTTGCTCCTACTGGTTCGATTAAACCTTGGTTTCATAACTGAGGGAAACTTGCTGCTGTGCTCATCATACCTTCCTCTTGGGGTTCCCAACGAGATCTACATCAACACCATGCACCAAGCACTTTTCTGGGCGCCGTGTATTGAGCCATCATAGTTATATGCAATTTTAGCTAAATACCTACCAAATGTGTTTCCTAAATTCTATGTGCCAATGGACACACATAATTTTCAAAGACGGAGTTAGTGAAACCAGTCGAATGCACAAGCAATGTACAAGCAACTCGGTTCGATAACAAGTCTCTCGAAGTGCATGCAACTAGTTTAGTCATCGGTAAATATTCACCAGTCACCTACCGTGAGTTCAATAATAAGCAGACTACAAATCTACTGGTGTAGATTATCAAAGATGATCAAGAACGGACGATTCATCCACTACCGATCTACAGCCTACCACAAATTTCAAAAGCGTACAAAAGCACAAACGGTAAACACCAAGTCAAAAACCCTAGACCAGAGGGTATCTCAACAGTAAACACTGCATGCCACCGAGAACCCTAACTCTAAACACCTAGGTGCAGATCTACCGTCAAGATGGCTCGGATAAAAAAGGTAGAGCTTACCGCCATTGTTAAGTCAATGAAGCACCCACAAATGCAGCACGCACGACGTTCGAACCATCAAGGAAGATAGTGTTGAGGCTGCATAGATCTCATGCTCCACTGGTGACCATCGTCTTTGATGGTTCGCGATGGATGCGTCACTGGCAGCGAAACCAGTGGAGGATCTTGAGCCAATTGGTTGGGGGGCAAATGGGCTAAGGAGACACTTTGGGACACTACTGGGGGAATGGGCTAAATGTAGGCTATTTTTGTCAAATATGAAGGGGTATTAGTCCAATTTTCTATTGGGTTCGCAGCATAGAAAACAAAAAAAATCTAAGATATGAAAAACTAAGCACCAAAATCTATCTACCTAGATAAAAGCAACGGGTGGATATACATCCATAGAGTACTCACCCTCGAAGACGGAAAAAGTGTATGAGATTGTTTTTTCATGGATAATGTAGTTGTACACTTGCTGATCTCAAAATCGTGATGAAGTCCAGCAAGTCCAGCACCAGCAAGTCCAACACCACAAACCAGCAGCGCATCTGTGATCGCACACACGTCCAACACCCCGACAACCTTCGTCTCCTCACTCCAGCAAAGCAGCGGAAGCAGCAGATCCTTTCCAGAGAAACCACCACGAGAACATGTACTTCGTTAATCCGAAGCCATGTGGGATAAACTAGAGGGGAGAGAGATCTTTCACAATAAGGTGTGAGACTGGAGGAGGAGGAGAGCTCCTTTTATAGGGGGAAGGGGCAGCTCCCGAGGGTCCATGCGCATGGGCATGGTGTGCCCCCACCTCTCCCCTCTTAATGGTGAGTGGAGCTTCCACTAAGGCCACTCCCATTAACACAAACTCCACTCACCTTGCATCAATTTTCCACCAAAATTAATGCAAGTTCTCCTTAAATAAAAACCATTTGTATTTCTTTTATTCATAATAAAACATTTTGCATAAACCTCCTTTCATAACTTCAATATTGCATCTGAAACCAATTTTAGCAATTTGACCCAAAACAATTCCGGTGCTTATCGAAATACTGCTAGCGCTTTCAAAACATTTCTATGGTATTATATCTGCCCTAATTGGTGTCGATATACCTTAAGTGTCACGAATAATGCAGACATGATCAAGACCCCCTCCGATCAATAATCAGTCGCGGTACCTGGTGATCCATACTGACTCTCACACATTCAACGATGACTTAGTGATTGTGAGAACCTTTAGCATAGTAACTAAATTCCTTTGTCTCGCGATATATTGCATGTCCGAGATTCGATCATCGGTATCGCGATACCTAATTTAATCTCGTTACGGACAAGACCTCTTTTCTCGTTCTCGTGATATAACATTCTTTGTGATCTTATCACTTGCTTGTAAGCTGCGTGAATGTGATATCATCGTGAGGGCCCATAGTATATCTCTCTGTTATCGGGATGGACAAATCCCACTCTTGATCCATGAGCCTCAACATAACACTTTCAGAGTATCCAAATTCACCTTTACAGTCACCCTATTATGGAGTGATGTTTGATGTTATCAAAGTACTCTTCCGGTGTTAGCAATTAACATGATCTCATTGTCTAAGGATTAGGGTTACTTCATAGGACTAATTATAGTAATGTAAACATAATGACTTTGATCATATTACTATACTTCGGGTGAGTGTTCATCACACCATTCCGCCAATTCTATGACCCCGTTATTAACAACATCCAATGTGCATGATCAGGAAACCTTGATCATCTTGTTAATCAACGAGAAAGTTTATATGAGAGGCATAACTAGGAACTCTTTTATCTGTTTATTAACCACACATGTATTAACGTTTTCAATTAACACAATTATAGCATGAGAAATAAGCATTTATCATAAACATGCAATAAGATAATAACCACTTTATTATTGCCTCTCGGGCATATTCCCTTCATTTTCTTGTGCGGGGGGGGGGGGGTGTGCCCCCCTAGGCTATGCAGCTCTGCCACTGAGTGGAACCGTCGAGGAGGAGAGTGAAAGAGTGGAGAGTAAGAAGGGTGTGCGGTGAGGGGGTTGATGGCACGTGTTTCAGAAGGGACGCATTGTCTCTCTACCCTATCCCATGCTTGCAGCTAGTTCCAGGCAAACAACTGATTCGGCCACAACGCGGCATCTGCATATGCACTGCTTTAAAAATCATGTCGACCACAACGTGGGGTCCTGCATATTCATCTCCTTGAAACATGCATGCGCCCCGCTTTATAAATAAAGTATCAAACAGATACAAACGAGTTCCAGGACAATCCACATCCGACCAAAGCCAAAGAAAAAGAAAAAAAGATCATCACAGTCCGCTAGGGTCTCAGCACATCAATGCCCAAAGAAAAGAAAAGGAGCGACAACACTGGCTCAAGTCCGGAGGCATGGAGGGCGCCGGGATCACGTGTGGTCAGGGGCTGAGAAGGGGTGTGCCGCCTCCCTCAGGGCTAGGAGTGTGCCGTCTAGGAACTCCCGATCACGCTGCCTCGCTAGCGGGCACCACGGCTGCAGGTAGGTGAGAAAAAAATGGAGTCAGAAGCACAGTGGGGAAAGATTTGCTCAATCACCATCTTGTTCCGTACATTTCAAAGGGTTCAAAGTTGTAGGTATACAATACTCTACACCATTATCATATTGTCCATCTTACCCTAATATTTGGAAAAACAAATAGGAAAGATAAAGTCCTTGATATTAACTTAAGACTAGATGCAATAATACCCTACTGAATTACCGAATTACTAGTTCTTATCAATTTAACTATATCTTAAACAAATAGGTACCATTAAAGTGTTTTAAATGCAGAAATAAGCACATTAGACCGCGTGAAGGGTTTCGCTTTGGTATGGAGTACATGCGACCGCGTGAAGGGTTTCGCTGCCTACTTCCTCTGCCTAGAAGTGGGTTTGTTTTCGTGAAGAATCTTGGGAGGAAAGGTGATTTCTGAGCTGGCCGGCGTACGTACGTAGGTACCTTGCCTTCCAAGGTTTGGAATATGATGCTCTCGCTCAGCTAGCCCCGGATAGGAAGAATAAGATCACATGCATTATGTGTTTTTGGTCTCTTTTCTTTCTCCTTCCGGAGGCAGCAGAGTGTTGGAATATGCTGTCGCTCAGCTAGCCCCGGACATGCATGATGTGTTTTGGTATCTTTTCTTTCTCCTTGTGAAGGCGCCAGAGATCTAGGCCGGTAATCGTCCTTGGCACGATCGATCCTAATTTGGCATTTGACAAAGCTTAGATGACCTAATGATGGCGATGACCAAAACTAGCATTAGCTAGCCCCAGTGATGACCATGATGAATTGGAGGTCCTGTCCTGTATCCAGTAGTATTTTACTCAGCTGAGAGGAAGGATTGAGATTTGATTTAGGATCTGGCAGATATTAGAAGTAGTAGTTGTACTTTTTGTAAAAAAAAGAGATGGATGAGCAGTTGGGATTTGGGAGCAGGAGGAGGGCGTGATTGCCCAATGAATGGTGTGTCCTCCTCGTCCTTTCGCCCGCTGCTGACCGATACGCAGCGAGAAAACGGCAAAGGACACACAGCACAGGTCGTTTGCTTCATCATCATGATCAACATACGCCTCCTCTGCTAGCTGTGACCCTAGCTACCGTAGCCTAGCGAAGAAGACACTAATCTACTAGCATGTTCCCTGGAACTGCTTTGGTTGCGTGACAAGGTCGCCGTGGATACTAACTAGCAACAGCTAATCAACGGCTTAATTATTTTTCCTCCATAAGAAATGCTATTTTGCAGAAAAGAAAAGTTAGTTCTAGTACCTCGCTAGCATGTGCACGTCACTCCCATGGAACCTTTTGTATTTTTCGTGCACTTGATGGTGTGGAAAGATCGTGAGCTAGCTAGGGACCTAGGGTATGTTCCTAACAAACTAAATCTGTAAAAATGTATCATGTAGGGTGGTGATTACAATGATGACGCGGCCATACCCTGATCCATCTTGCACCTGTAGGCCAATGCGCATGCATTGCACTAATATTAGTATCATTCTAGACTCTAGTGTGTTTTGTTTATTGATCAACTAGAAATATGCCGGGTTGGCTGGGATTCTCTATATATGGCTGATTGATTGCTTTACTACTCTCGATCCCGATGCAACGCGTGGTAGACTAAAGGTAACTGATGCGACACTACGAGTACTAGAAAAGTGGAAGGGAATAATCGAACACGTTCATCCTACTCGCTCCAACCCATATTATTGTTCTTAACTTTGTCTAGATATAAATGCATCTGGAGGAACTATTTTTTTTCTTTCGCGCCTTTATTACTTATGCCGATCTTTTGTTCAAAACACGCTGCGCAGTAGCGGAGCTAGGAATTGAACCGAACCGTGTTAAATAAATAAGCTATATAAAAATTTAAACCAAAATCAAGTGTAATCAACAAAAAAAAATGGCCAAATGTTGTCTGTTCTGAACCAACTTGAGAGTAAGTTTACTCAGACTATCACAAGCTATGGATTCAGGACTTCTCTTCAAAAGAAGGTGTTGTAGTATCAAGAACATGCACAACACCGAGCAAATCTTTCCAAGATCTGTCCTTTTTGGTTCACAAACCTCACCATCATAGCCATTTACTCTTTAACCGTTACATCACGAGCCTCATCAACAAATCGAGAGAAACTAGCATTTCCAAACTCACACATAATGACTTGTGTAGTCTCTTCTGCACATGCTTGTGCTATATCTAGTTGGATTTTACGAGATGTAAGTTGACAATTGTTACGAGCATTCTCAATAATCATACTAGCTACATCTTTGTATTTTGCACCATACCAACCCATCTTAACCCCCTGCTGGTGCTGCATGTGTCACTATGAGTGGTTGCCATCTTAGACCGTAGTAGGACTAGTAGTATACTAGTGGTTGACATGCCTCCATGCACGAGTACGTAGGACTAAGATTGGCGTCGATGGAGACATCAAAACCATAAACATCCATGATCAGGACTCTAATAAGCACCCATACCAATTAAGCAATCAAAATTCAACATTCAACAACCATGACGCGTTATCCCGTCCGAAACATGACCATAGCATCCCAACCAACTCATGCAAGGAACGTCGACGCAGCTAGCCAAAGGGTACATATCAGAAGGTCAGCCATCACTCTCGACCTACAAGGATCAAAGCAAAATCCGAAAAACAAAATAAAGGAACAATAACCACACATGAGAAAAGAGAAAGGCAAGAAAAGGCATGTGTCAGCTGCTCTGCTCAGTCTCGGCAATCGTCACGAGAAAACAATTAAAAGTATGATAAAAAAAAATACTCCATATAGCTAGAGGTGATAACCGGCTGGTGCGTGACAAAAGTAAGATCTCGTCACGTGCACACTAATATGTAAACTAGTTCTAATACTCGAGAAAATACAAGGAAGCAGAATCATATGATATTTTGACGCACATGATAGATGCTGAATGCATCGACGTACGGTGCAGAGCTTTCATATGAATGCTGGCCTTGCCTTGCCTGTATGCCATGGAAACGGAACGAGCACCGGCAAGTTCTCGTCTCTCTTCCGTGCACGGCCCACCATCATGAGATGGAGGAGGTCACGGGAAAAGGATGGGAGACGAGGGGGACAGCACAGCGTAGCTAGCTGTCGCGGTCGGTGCCATGACAACGAGACGGGCCATGCAGAGAAGAGAGAGCGACACTTCTGTATTTATATTTAATAGTGTCACAGTGTCATTATATTTGTATTTATATTTTCCAGTTATCATGTAATAGTGTCACATTGTCATTATATTTAATATTTTGTAAAATCTCATTAAAAAATTGTGTATCAGATATATTTGTTGACATTGAATCTGCTTCTTGATGAGGGTCTGGAGGGCGGCCGCCCCGGCCCCATGAAAAGTAGGGGCTCTCCCGACTCCCCATGTATGCGTATATATAGCCAAACTTAGATAACTAGAAAAAAAATACGAGACCGACACTTCTGTATTTCTAATTGTGCCAGGTTAGGCCTATTCCTATTCATTGTTTGAACGCATACTTATAACCATTTTACCTGATCAATCGATCTAGCGATAAAAAAACAGATCAATCTAGCGATCGCTTCTGTAACTTCTGCGTCTCGGTGTCTCCTCGTCTGGACTCCAGTTCCTGACCGGAAACAAGAATTGCATCACATCCTGTTCTGCCGTCGCCACTAACCTCTCCCTCTCGTATATCCATCGCAAGTCGCTTGCAGCTATCAAATCCCTTCGGTACATTCTCAATTTCCAAGGACGGTTGCTCGTCCAACCCTCCACATGTGTAGAAGGTATCAAACAAACGGTCCCAAATTTTTCTGGATTTGGATGCTAGTTTATGATGCCCAAAGTCTAGTTCCCATTAGTAATCACTAGTGGAAAAAGGGCCTCCAGTCCCGGCCCGTAAGGGGCTTTAGTCCCGGTCCTGGTAACCGGGGCAAACGGTTCTCTGCCGCGGCCGAAGTTTAGGCACTTTCTCTGCCGCGGCAGAGAATTCAATTTGTATCTTTTTTTTTATTTCAAAAATAGTTTTCTACGCTACCACATACCGTACATGTTCGTGCATATATAAGATAACTTCTCTTAAGATCGAGCATACAAATATATACATGATCATGATAGTTACATGGAGATCACAATTCGACGATTTAATTACACGGTCGGAGATCATCGGGCGCCTATTCACGCTAAATTCCCCGGCGTCATCTATCATCTCGTTCATCAAGAATCCTGCCAGTTCTTCAGCAATTCCTCGTACGCGTTGCTCTGGTAGGAGCTGATCCCGCATTCTCTCGAACTATATAAAAAAAGGAGATCAATATGAATATCAATCATGATAACAAAAAGTAACGGTAATAAAATAATGTTATGGATGTATTGCTTACATCGACTCTATAATCTTTGTGCTCAGTGGAAAACGTGTGAATGAACTCACAAACGTAGAATCCACATAGATTCGTCCCCTGTGGCTGCCTCGCGCACTTTACGAGAATAGAATTCAATCAAAATTATAATCTAGCATCTTAATTGTCTTAAAACTAGAAGTAAAGAGATGCGCGAACATATCACGTATTACTTACCGAGACCGGAGTAAATGTCAGCTCCTTACTAAAGGAACCCTTAACCCTACTCTTGAACATGCTCCAAACCCTGCCCGGCAAAGAAAATGAATGAATGAGTTATTTATTACGTGATATCTCAGGAAATCAAATAAAGAGACCGATGTAGCACGGAAATTACCTCTGGAGCATGTCCTGCATGTCCCTAAACTGTTCCAGGGGTCTCTTCGATTGGTCCATGACTTCAACTCTTCCCTTATCATTTTGAATGTCCATGAGAATCCAGTGGAAACTGCACACGTTTATATATACATCAGTAACTCATCAATTACATTTAACATCGAGTAAGAAAAAGTGAATGTGTACAACATAGTAAGACCCTCACCAGAAATTGTAAGGAAACAGTATGTGGTCATAGAAATGTTGCTCTGTTAGAAACCTTAGAAGGTTTTCCTGCGTCTCCTCGGGTTTATCCTTTAGCGTATTACAATGTATTTTATCTGGGTCAATGAACCCAACACTAAAGAGTGACCTTCTTTTACATTCCATGATCTTCATTCTGCATAATAACAGAGTACAAAAGGATATAATGAGGATAATTATATGCAATGAACTGAACAATTGAAAAAATGAACAACTTATATATAGACAATGAATTCAACAACTTACAGACAATAGCAACTCATGAGACTTTTGTCGAGGGCGTCGAAACTGTATAACTAGAAGAGTTCTGGAAACTCAACATGGACCTCTTCTTCTCGGAAGTAGTAGTCATGTGGGACTTTCGCCATGATCATTGTTCTCTCCTGCTTTACGGCTTTCAAGTACCAGTTATGTAAACTCCGCATTTGTGTTGGTAGTTGTTGGAACTGCTCAAAGCTGACCAGAGGCTTCCCTGGGACATATGTAGGGACTACCTGAGCCTTGGGTAACTTGTCGTCCTGGGCACCTAGCAATTCCTCAACAGTCACATTCATAGCGGCCGCAAGCTTCCTAGCTTCTTCCATATCCTGCTGGGGAGTGTCATAGGATAACACCTGGAGTGGTGGGATCGATTTTTTGGCCTGTTTCCCGAGCTGGGGGACGTCCATTCTTTTCCCGGTTGCACTTTGACCTGATGATTTGCTCCTGCTTGCACTTCTACTTGATTTTCTCTTCTTTGCTTCCTTCCGAAGTGTGCGTACATAGTCATCTGGCTTATGGTGCAACTCATACTGCGATTTTGTGTTCAGAAAAGAGGGTGCATATGCTTTTTGCTTCTCGGTGTATACCGGGGCAGGCTCGGGTTTCTTCTTTTGAAAATGCGCATCACAATGGGCCTTTGTGATTGCTGCATTTTCCTCGTCAGTACGATCGTAAGGTCTGATGGGAAGATTCTTATGAGGTACTCTTGGGAGGGGCGACATTTGTCGTTTTGGGCTGCTGCGTCGTTTAGTACTAATCGGAGGCTGCGGCGGAGATCGAGATGGACTCGGGCTGTAGTGGTCGTAGTCATGGGGTGGGCTTCTTGGAGGTGATGGAGGTGAAGGTGACATGCGACGACTCGGAGGCAGTGTTGGCTTTGGCGTCCAGCCTGGAAGCTTGATGTTGTTCTTGTCCCATAGAATGATACCACCCAATACTTCTCCGAGTGTCCTCTCACCTTCAGGTCCAGGGATGTCAAGCTCCATTGAGTCCCACCCCATTGCGATTTCATCCACAGTAACTTTAGCATAGCCAGCTGGAATCTCACGGCCATGTCAGCGTGCGCTAGGTGGACAAGGTAAAGCACATCCGACCGCCACCTTGATGGACAGGTTCTTCACCTTCTGATGGAGCCCACAAGATGCCTGCTCCTTGATTCCATCCACGGGGTAGCCGGGACCGCCATCTACCATACGTGCATCGTCAGAAGGGACCTCCGATTTAGCCACGCTGCTTCTCCGCTGAGATGGGACGGCGGTAATATCGAGTACAGGACCTTGCAGGCGCGCTGCTCCTCGAAGTTCGTCAATCTGTTGCTGATGCATTCGAAGTGTTCCTAGCAACTCGGTGAACATGTCTCCCTCCTCCTCCCGCCGTCGCCTCTTTGCTCTCTCTCGGCTCCTATAAGTATCTCTGTCTTTGGGAAACCCCATATCCCACGTATAACTAGGGCCAAGGCCTCGTACACGTCCTCCGCGTTCGTCATTCCCGAGGACCTTTGTCAGCAAGTCTTTCTCTCTATCGGGACGGAACTTTGTTGTCCCCGCTTTAATCTCCTTCACCACTTTCTGCCATGTATCCCGGGGTATCCCAATCCCGTCACTGCAAATAAGGTCCCATGTACTTTCGTCATACTCACTCCCATGCCCAAGGAACCAATTCCTTGCCCTCAGATCCCATTCTTCGCGCATTGGTTCTGGAGAGATCCCTTTAGCAAGCGGCTCATTCTCTTTAGCATCCCACTTTGGCATGGCAGCCGCGTAGCCCCTGGCCCCAGGTGATGGTGATATTTCTTCATCGCGGCATTTTTCTCTTTTTTCCGACTTTTCCATAGCAGGTTCTGACTCCTTGTACTTCACAAATGCATCCCAGTTAGCCTGCTGCTTCGTTAGATAGCATTCAAATTTAGGAGGAGTCTTCGTCTTCTGATACTTTTGCCATAATGCTTTCTTCCAGTTCTTGAATAGTTCGGCCATCTTCGTAAGAGTCCACTGCTTGACTTTCTTCCTCAATACAGCTGTGTCGGCATCATCCTCAATTCTGGCAGGGTGAAATGTGTCATGAGGTCATTCCAAAGACCCTCTTTGCACCTGTCGGCGACATACTCACCCTCTTTCGCCCATTTGGTCTTATTCCACTATCGAACGGTGATCGGGATGCGATCCCTAACCATAACTCCGCATTGTTGTTTAAATACAGTTTTAGCCTTTTCGGGTTCCAACGGTTCACCCCGTAGTGATACCACCGTAATTGTATAACGCGTAGATGCGTCCAACTTTTTGGCCGGGCCTCGTTTGGAATATTTTTTGCTCGATGTGGAGGCCTAAGAGAAGAAACATTCATAAATTTATATATATATACAACTCAGTTAATGCATCTACTGATCACCAGACTTCATATATATACCTCGCCGGCCTTCGTTAAGGGTCCACCGAAGACGTCCGCTTCTCCACCACCGGAGCCGTCGGCTTCTCCTTGATCATTTCGGTCGACCTCCTCTCCCTCACTGGAGGGATTCAGATAAATCGACGGAGATTCGGGTGGATCAACATGGGGGGTGTCGTTGATCATATCCTCGAGAATTTCTTCCTGTGCTAGGTCTCTCTGGATTGGATCCATAGTTTTCTACAAAATGCACACAATAACATTTTTCATTCAATATTGCTGCATAAAATAATACTAAACAATAATATGAACACGCAATTTGCTACAATAATACTAAACAATAGCAAAATTCTAGTGATGCCCTAACCCTAACCCTAAGTCCGGGCGGCCCGCAAGCACCACCACCCTAACCCTATCTCCGGGGGCCCACGAGCACCACCACTCTAACCCTAAGTCCGAGGGCCCGCGAGCACCACCACCCTAACCCTATCTTCGGGGGCCCGCGAGCACCACCACTCTAACCCTAAGTCCGGGGGCCCGCGAGCACCACCACCCTAACCCTATCTCCGGGCGGCCCGCGAGCACCACCACCCTAACCCTAAGTCCGAGGGCCCGCGAGCACCACCACCCTAACCCTAAGTGCGGGGCCCCGCGAGCACTACCACCCTAACCCTAAAGGCGGCGGCCCGCGAGCACTACCACCCTAACACTAAGTCCGGGGGCCCGCGAGCACCACCACCCTAACCCTAAGTGCGGGGGCCCGCGAGCACCACCACCCTAACCCTAAGTACGGCGGCCCGCGAGCACTGCTATAATATTACAATATACTACTATTACAATATACTACTATAATATTACAACTATATACACTACAAAATAATATTATAATACAACTATATACACTACAAAATAATATTACACTACTAAATAATATTACAAGTATACACTACTATTACACTACTATATAATATTACACACAAAATAATATTACACTACAGAATAAAATTACAACTATATACACTACTATTACACTAGCTACTAAATAATATTACAACTACTAAATAATATTACAATTAACTATATACTACAAAATAAAAAAATGGAAAAAAACAAAGAAGTTGGCCGGGGGCGCCGCCGCGGCCGCATCGCCCGCACCGCCGCCGCGTAGCCGCGTAGCCGGACGGGGGAGCGAAGGGGGGGCGGCCCGGCCTGCTCGCCCATAGTGGCCGGCGCCGCCGCGCCGTCGCGTAGCCGGACGGGGGAGCGAAGGGAAGGGGCGGGGTACCTCTGGCCGGGGCGCGCGTGCGGCAGCTGGAGTGGCAGCGGCGGTTGGGGGCGGTCGCGGCTGGAGTTAGTGGTGGCGGCGGTTGTGGTGGTGGCGGCCAGAGAGAATCGGGCATCCTGCCGGCGTCAGGTCGTCCTCGCGCGTGGGGGTGCTCTGCGTGGGGAGAAGAAGGGGCGCGCGGGGAGAAGAAGGGGCGTGCCAATATATAGGTGGGGGACCTTTAGTCCCGGTCAGTCCTGGTCCGTATAACGAACCGAGACTAAAGGGTCTTTAGTCCCGGTGCGTTATACGGACCGGGACTAAATGTCACCCCCTTTAGTCCCGGTGCGTGCCACCCACCGGGACTAAAGGGTTTTCGGCACCGCCCAACGCGCACGCGCCAACGCCACACCTTTAGTCCCGATGTGTAGCACGCACCGGGACTAAAGGTCCTTTTCTTAAATTTTTCACCCCAGGGGCGCGCCTGTTTAAAAAAATTCAATTAGCATATTTTTTAAACATTTGAATTATACAGTTTTTGCATACTTATGAATTTGAGAAAAATTTCAACATGAAAAGTTCTTGAATTTGAATAAGTAATCCAAATCTATTTTCTGTTTTATAAAATAATTATTCTAACTAGTGAAACTAATAACCATTTTGCCATTTTCAATTTAAAAATGCATTAACTATTATATTTTGCATATTTTTGAATCTAACTAAATTTTTAACATAAAAATTGCTTGAATTTGAATAAGCGGTTCAAATCCATTTTCTGTTTTATAAAATAATTATTCTAACTAGTCAAACTATTAACCATTTTTCCATTTTCATGTGATTCCGATGCTCCGGTGGTCTTCCTCCGGCGAAACCCTAGACCGGGGCCCCCGGATCGTCTACCCCTATAGCTTTCTCCGTACGAGGGTAGCCCCTTTAGTCCCGGTCGATAAAAAATTCACGCGAAACCGGTACTAAAGGTCTGTTTCTTCCCGCCTTATTTCTTCCTGCCTTATTTTTTCCCGCCCGTTTTCTTCCCGCCTTTTCCACCGCTTCCCTCCTCTGAGTTCCCACCATTTCTCACAATATATATGTAGGCTTGGTCGTTGCCATAGCACATCTAGACTCATATCTACCGCCCCTATCCACTCTCTCCCACGGCTTCCACCATACCTCTAACCCCCAGGGAGGCGGAGGCGCTTTGCGCCTCGAACTACCCCTGCCCACCGGGCTACCGCGTCCCCACCGGCTGGATGCTGAGCGCCGGAGGCGTGCTGGTCCCTCCTGTCCCTCTAGGTGTGGAGCGCCGGATGGCCATCACGAACCACTACTACCTCGAGCTCACACTAGAGCAGCGAAGGAATCCCAACTGGCATCCCGACTATTTCCCGACTTGGGAAGCCTTCTTCATCAATCGACGTGAGAGGGCGCTCGCCAGACACGAGGAGGACGGCCCACCTCCTTCGAACTTCAACGAGGCCGGCCGTCGGCTGTGGTGGCGCGGCCGGACTCTCCAGAGTGTCATGGCCTACAACACGACCGGCAATAACCCCCGCCTACGGTACCCTCAAATCCAGCCCACGCGTGCCCAACCTTCAAGGTTCGACTACGGCGACCCCGACGACGACAGCGACGACGGCACCGGCGAGTACGACGACTACAGTGGCGCGTATTACAGGTCTAGGCAGGAGCATGACTGAATCACTCCAACATTAGGCATGTTTCTTAATTTTTAGTTGTGCTATGTATCTTAATTTTCAGTTGTGCTATGTATCCTTAGTGTTTGTGGGTTCCTTCTCTTGTGATGGTTCCTTCTCTTTGGGTGATCACCTCCCGCGGCTCGGAACCCGGTCGTCAATGTCTAGTTTGATTGAGCAAGATGTATTACATGAAAGGGGACCTTTATGTCTCAAATAAAAGGTTTAATACATTACATAGATTTATGCCTCAAATAAAAGGTTTAATACATTATTACACATCACCAACATCTAGTGTTGTGGTTTTCTTCTGCACCGTAGCCATGGAGAATCTTCATCATTTAACAGGATGCTTGGGTCAGTTTTCACTTTGAAGGGCGGAATTTCATGAAACTTATTGTAATCTTCTGACATGTCTGTCTTGTCATCCAGTCCCACGACGTTTCTTTTCCCTGAAAGAACTATGTGGCGCTTTGGCTCATCGTATTATGTATTCTTTTGCTTATCTTTCCTTTTTCTCGGTTTGGTAGACATGTCCTTCACATAGAAAACCTGAGCCACATCGTTGGCTAGGACGAATGGTTCATCCATGTACACAAGATTTTTGAGATCCACTGTTGTCATGCGTACTTTTGGTCTACATGTACCCTGGCTCCTGTCAGCTTGACCCATTTGCACCGAAACTAAGGGACCTTAAAAGTAGGTCCATAGTCAAGTTCCCATATCTCCTCTATGTACCCATAATATGTGTCCTTCTGCCTATTGTCATCAGTTGCATCAAAGCGGACACCACTGTTTTTGTTGGTGCTCTTTTTATCTTGGGCGATCGCGTAAAATTTATTCCCATTTATCTCGTACCTGATACATTGCAAATGTATCTATAATTTTTGATGTCCCATGCTTAGTTTTATCCACTTTCTTGTGTTTTGTTCCAACTTTGGAGTACTTTTATTATGATTTCTTGGACTAACCTATTAACAAGAGCCACAGTGCCAGCGGCCTGTTTTCTGCTGTTTTCGGTTCCAAGAAAGTCAGAAAATGAATATTTTCGGAATTGGACGGGACAAAAGCCAAAGTGCCTATTTTTCCAGAAGGGATCAAGTGCCAGAATACGAGACGGAGAGGGGCCAGGGGCCGGCCACACCACCTGGCCGCGCGGCCAGGCTTGGCCCGCGCCAGGGGGTGGTCTGGCCGACCCCAGCACCCCCTCGGCCTCTCCTTCCGCCTATAAGTTGCCTTCGGGACGAAAACCCTAGGTACCTGATCAAAAATCCACGAAAGAGTCTATAGCCGCCGTCGTCTCTGTCCCTAGCTCGGGAGGATCTGAAGCTCTTCCCGGCACCCTGCCGGAGAGGGGAATTCACCCTGGAGGCCTTCTTCATCACCATGCAAGCGTTCGGTGTGATGCGTGAGTAGTTCATCCTTGGACTATGGATCCATGTAGTAGCTAGATGGCTGGTTTCTCCTCATTTGTGCTTTCATGTTTAGATCTTGTGAGCTCCGTTCATGATCAAGATCATCTATTTGTAATCCATACATGTTGTGTTTGCGGGGATCCTTTGGATATTGAGATGCTATTTCAGATTGATTATTGATTCTATCATTTCTTTGTTATTTGAGATCTTGCATGCTTTCCGTTGTTAGTAGCTATCTTGGCCAAGTAGATGCTAGCAACTCCAAGAGTTAGTATTTATGCTCGATAGTGGGTTCATGCCTCTGGTAATCTGGGGAAGTGACAGAAATCTCTAAGGTACTATTTGTGCTGTTGCTACTAGGGAGAAAACAACGATCCTTTGTTCATAGAACAATTGTATTGTTTACTTTACACGCAGTTCGTAAAGCAATAATCTGTTGCTTGCAACTAAATACTGGAGGGGGTTCGGATGAGAACCTAAAGGTGGATTATTAGTCATAGATGAAGTTGGATGGCGGTCTATGTATTATGTTGTAATGCCCAATCAAGTCTCAAAGGAGTTGTGAACCTTCAGGTTATCTCTAAGGTACTAGATGCAGTCATAGATTCCTCTGGTAATCTGGGGAAGTGACAGAAATCTCTAAGGTACTAGATGTGATGTTGCTAATAGGGAGAAAACAACGATCCTTTGTTCATAGAACAATTGTATTGTTTACTTTACACGTAGTTCGTAAAGCAATAATCTGTTGCTTGCAACTTAATACTGGAGGGGGTTCGGATGATAACCTGAAGGTGGATTATTAGTCATAGATGCAGTTGGATCGCGGTCTATGTATTATGTTGTAATGCCCAATCAAGTCTCAAAGGAGTCAAGATGATTAGTATATGCATGTATTGCTTTCTCGGTGTTTGTCAATTGCCCCGCTGTAATTTGTTCACCCAGCATGTTATCTATCCAAGGAGAGCCACCTCTAGTGAACTATGGATCCCGGTCCTTTAGTTTACATACAATCTATAAACTGTTTCTGCTTTGTATTTTCTTTCTGCAAACTTTTACTTCTTTCCATTCGATACGTTTAATCCTTTGTTTTCTGCAAAACACGGTGAGATTGAAAACCTCATCGCAAGTTGGGGACAAAGTTCTGTGGTTATGTTGTGCAGGTCTCCACGTTGCTACTAGCACCGGTAGTGCGCCCTGCCAAAGCTCAGCTAGTAACACCTTTGAGGTGTTTCCTTGATCCTACTGGTTCGACTAAACCTTGGTTTCATAACTGAGGGAAACTTGCTGCTGTGCTCATCATACCTTCCTCTTGGGGTTCCCAACGAGCTCTACATCAACACCGCCATCAAGCATTTTTCTAGGCGCCGTGCATTGAGCCATCAAGCATTTTTCTGGCGCCATTGCGGGAGTCAAGGATATCTTCACAAGGGGAGTCCCTCATAACCAATCTCTTTACTTTCTTGTTTTTGTTTTGCTTAGTTTCTTTTTGCTTTGTTTGCTTGTTTCTTTATCAAAAACACAAAACATTAGTTTTGCAAGTTTGCTTTCTTATTTGAAAAACACAAAAAAATTAGTTCCTATCTTAAGTTGCCTTTATGACTAGCTCTGCTCCAATCACTATTTCATTATGGATATCTCACTCAGTTTCCTATTTGGGAACAGTTTTATGACTGCTAAGGTAATAAATGAACCACCGCCTACTAGAACCTCCATGGAAGAAGAAATTGCTAAACCTGAAAGCTCATTAGATGAAAAAGAGGAGGAGAGTGATGGACAAAAGGAGGAAGAATGGATCTACCCATGCCTACCTTCTAATGAGAGTAACTCTTTATCCCTTACATTATTTGATTGTCCCCCATGCTTATCAAAGGAGGGTGAATGTTATGTTCCCGAGGATTCTTTTGAAAATATTTATAATAAAGCTCTAGTGCTTGTAGATCATGAAAAGCATGCCTTCTCTGATAGTTATATTGTTGAGTTTATTCATGAGGTTACTGAAAATTATTATGAGAGAGGAAAATATGGTTGTAGAAGTTTTTATGGTAAAGAAACACCTCTCTATGTGCTGAAAGTTTTGAAGTTACTTTTGTTTTATCTTCCTATGTCTATCACTTTGTTCTTTGTGCATTTATTTGCATACAAGATTCCTATGCATAGGAAGTGGGTTAGACTTAAATGTGTTTTGAATTTGCTTCTTGATGCTCTCTTTTACTTCAATTCGTATTCCCTAGGAGAGCATCTTCTCAAATTTTCATGACTAACTTAAAGGCGTTAAAGAAAAGTACTTGTTGAGAGATAACCCAAGAGTTTTAGATGAGTCTTGGAAGTTATTACCTCTGTAATAACCCCTCCTTATCCTTTTTATTTGCTCTTTGTGCCAAGAGTAACCTCTAATGAGAGAGAAGTAATGATTGGAAAAGTTGTTGTCCCGAAACAGATTTCTGTGCTTCACCGTAAAACTTCCCGAGAGAGCTCTGTACGTTGGATTGATCTGTAATGTTTTGTGCTTCTGCCCCAGGTTGTTATCTAACTTTCGTTAGTTCAACACTTTTTGATTTGAGCAACAGAAGGTCTTCGAAAAAATTCGTCTTTATCTACTGGTCTGTTTTGACAAATTTCTGCCATTTTCTACATTTGCTTCTTGTTATTTCCTTCTTGAGTTCCTTTGGGGAATTGAGATTTTAGAAGGAAGTGCTACAGTATCTAGTGTTATAATGGAAGTTTATTTGGTGTTAGAATTGAACCTTGAGACTTATTTATCTAAAGTGCACTAATGTTGCTAATGAGATTGTGTGAAGTTTTGTATGAAGGAAAATTTTCAGGTGTATGGAAGGAATGAGTAATGAGATGAAGGATGGACTAAAGCTCGAGCTTGGGGATGCCACGCGTGTCACCCCAAGAAATATCCAAGAAGTACAGGCGTCAAATCTTGGGATTCCCAAGGCATCCCCTTCTTCATCAATAAAAATTCTAGGTTTCTTCCAAACGCTTTATTTTTATTGTTTCGTGCACAATTGTGTTTCTCTTGGAGCATCTTCTTTTTTTCGTTTTCGTTTTGATTTTTAGTTTTCTTGGTTTTCTTAGTTTTCTGAATAAGTTGGTTGGACCCCCTCTTTCACACTTTGGTTTACAAATAGTTTGGTTTGGTTTGGAAAAGAGTAGGAAAGTTTATGCTTATGTGGTAAAAAGAGCTCGTTTTTGACTGTGGCCTATGCTTTGTCATGCCATGCTCGATATTGTTTTGGCTTTATGGTTAGTATTCTTTGCTGTAGCATGACTTGTTATAAACAATTGAGATTTCTTAATGTTCCTTGGATGAATCATGCGTTGTTTTAGCATATTAAAGCATAGTATAGTGGTATTCTCCTTTGATGCTTTATTTGGGTTGACTTGGCGCATGCTCACACCATGTTATGACTATCTCAAGTCACCATAGCCTTTATGATCCTTTAGTTTTCAACTTGTAGTATCACTTTATGCTTTGATCAATGATGTTTTGTCGCTCTACATGATTATGGCCATTATTGCTCTCTTAGTTTGTCGCTCCCAGTCTTTTGCTAGCCTCCACAACAAAGAATGACTTCCACTCGTGCATCCAACTCTCTAAACCAAGTTATTCCAAAGAGTCCACCATACCTACCTACTAGCTTATGCTATTGCAAGTATATTCATGCTTTTGTTTACCTTTCACTTGTTATGACAAAACTAGTTATTAAAGCTCTCACGAATTTGATGGCACACTTTACTTTTTGCCTTTAATAAACTTTAAACATTGGGTCCTTCTTTGTTGCGTATATGCTTGCGCTTTATAAGTTGAAATTAGCAGAACCATGTACCATGGGGACGCTTTCAACATTGTACTTGTACTTTGTACCCCGTTGATATTATGTTCTTTTGCTTACGGATCCCGGCGGTGTGAAATAAAAGTGGAACTTGTAAGATCATGGAGTTTGTATGTGTGTTAGAGAAACGTCTGGGCCGCTAGCCTAAGCCATGCCTAATCATGGTGGAAACTTGCACCATCACCATAGTGAGCACTCTATGAAGCATCCTCAATAAAAACCTATGCAAATAGCAAATAAAAAGATCGCTGAGATGCTCATTGTCTGCTTGCCTTGTCATTTTGATTATGGGAAAGCTCCCGTATCATGTGCAAGGGGTACCCCGTTGGCGGTTCTTAATGATACACATATACTTACAATGACAAGAGCTTACTCGTGACTGCAGTTGAGTAGCATGAGGATCGGTCTTCGTAAGTAAGGGGCATGCGATTTCGGTTTATAACTTGTCAAGCATATCCTCTTAGTTGTGTCACTTTAACCTTAATCACCTTCAAGATGCTTATGATAGGGGCAATGAGAGCTGAAAGCTATAAGTACCATAATTTTTGGAAGCTCTTTATGAGACTTGAATCCCTACTTCCTTTTACAAAAGGTTTTTCTTCCACCATTATATTGAGTCTCCACCTTCTAACTTTATGCACCTACTTTGAGAGCATAGTGGCCATTCTTAGTTCTATGTGCATTGTCCCAAGACTAGTTGATTGATGCATAACTTGTTATTGCTTATTTGAAACTATTATGTCTAGTCACTCTTATGAACTTTAAAGGTGTCCTATGCATTTATATTTGCTACTCTATTGAGGGACAAGCTTAATACTTTTATGCTATTTTTTCTTTATGTGAAACTAACAAACGTCTTGCAAAGCATTGTTATTCATGAATCTTTTGTTTGTGCCTTTTCATGTTGCATCTTAGTTTCTTTGTTTATTGCTAGAACTTTGTCTTTCATGTTATGATTGAAGTACTATGATCCCAGCTCTGAATGTTTTGCAAATATATTGATCAAGTCTTTGATGGTGCATGTCAGCTCAATAATTCTTTCTTTTTATCACTTACCTACTCGAGGACGAGCAGGAGTTAAGCTTGGGGATGTTGATACATTGCAAATGTATCTATAATTTTTGATGTTCCATGCTTAGTTTTATCCACTTTCTTGTATTTTGTTCCAACTTTGGAGTACTTTTATTATGATTTCTTGGACTAACCTATTAACAAGAGCCACAGTGCCAGCTGCCAGTTTTCTGCTGTTTTTGGTTCCAGGAAAGTCAGAAAATGAATATTCTCGGAATTGGACGGGACAAAAGCCAAAGTGCCTATTTTTCCTAAAGGGATCAAGTGCCAGAATACGAGATGGAGAGGGGCCAAGGGCCGGCCACACCACCTGGCCGCGCGATTAGGCTTGGCCCGCGCAAGGGGGTGGTCTGGCCGACCCCAACACCCCCTCGGCCTCTCCTTCTGCCTATAAGTTTCCTTCGGGACGAAAACCCTAGGTACCCGATCAAAATCTACGAAAGAGTCAGTAGCCGCCGTCGTCTCTGTCCCTAGATCGGGGGGATCTGAAGCTCTTCCCGGCACCCTGCCGGAGAGGGGAATTCACCCTGGAGGCCTTCTTCATCACCATGCAAGCCTCTGGTGTGATGCGTGAGTAGTTCATCCTTGGACTACGGATCCATGTAGTAGCTAGATGGCTGATTTCTCCTCCTTTGTGGTTTCATGTTTAGATCTTGTGAGCTCCGTTCATGATCAAGATCATCTATTTGTAATCTATACATGTTGTGTTTGCGGGGATCCGATGGATATTGAGATGCTATTTCAGATTGATTATTGATTCTATCATGTCTTTGTTATTTGAGATCTTGCATGCTTTCCGTTGTTAGTAGCTATCTTGGCCAAGTAGATGCTAGCAACTCCAAGAGTTAGTATTTATGCTCGATAGTGGGTTCATGCCTCTGGTAATCTGGGGAAGTGACAGAAATCTCTAAGGTACTAGATGTGTTGTTGCTACTAGGGAGAAAACAATGATCCTTTGTTCATAGAACAATTTTATTGTTTACTTTACACGCAGTTCGTAAAGCAATAATCTGTTGCTTGCAACTAAATACTGGAGGGGGTTCGGATGATAACTTGAAGGTGGTTATTAGTCATAGATGCAGTTGGATGGCGATCTATGTATTATGTTGTAATGCCCAATCAAGTCTCAAAGGAGTCAAGATGATTAGTATATGCATGTATTGCTTTCTCGGTGTTTGTCAATTGCCCCGCTGTAATTTGTTCACCCAGCATGTTATCTATCTAAGGAGAGCCACCTCTAGTGAACTATGGATCCCGGTCCTTTACTTTACATACAATCTATAAACGGTTCCTGCTTTGTGTTTTCTTTCTGCAAACTTTTACTTCTTTCCATTCGATACGTTTAATCCTTTGTTTTCCGCAAAACACGGTGAGATTGACAACCTCATCGCAAGTTGGGGACAAAGTTCTGTGGTTATGTTGTGCAGGTCTCCACGTTGCTACTAGCACCGGTAGTGCGCCCTGCCAAAGCTCAGCTAGTAACACCTTTGAGGTGTTTCCTTGCTCCTACTGGTTCGATTAAACCTTGGTTTCATAACTGAGGGAAACTTGCTGCTGTGCTCATCATACCTTCCTCTTGGGGTTCCCAACGAGCTCTACATCAACACCGCCATCAAGCATTTTTCTGGGCGCCGTGCATTGAGCCATCAAGCATTTTTCTGGCGCCGTTGCCGGGGAGTCAAGGACATCTTCACAAGGGGAGTCCCTCATAACCAATCTTTTTACTTTGTTGTTTTTGTTTGTGCTCATCCCACACACGTACACCTGGTTTGGCCCACAACTGTAGAAGTTCATCAACTAATGGCCTTAGGTACACATCAATGTCATTGCGGGGTTGCTTCGGGCCTTGGATGCGCACTGGCATCATAATGAACTTCCGCTTCATGTACAACCAAGGAGGAAGGTTGTAGATACATAGAGTCACGGGCCAGGTGTTATGACTGCAGTTCTGCTCCCCAAAAGGATTCATGCCATCGGTACTTAGACCAAACCATAAGTTCATTGCGTCACCAGCAAAGTCCGGGAAGTCTCTCTCGATTTTTCTCCACTGCCGACCATCAGCAGGGTGCCTCAACATCCCGTCTTTCTTACGGTCTTCCATGTGCCATCGCAACAACTTGGCATGCTCTTTATTTCTAAATAAACGTTTCAATCGTGGTATTATAGGAGCATACCACATCACCTTGGCAGGAACCCTCTTCCTGGGTGGCTCGCCCTCAACATCACCAGGGTCATCTTTTCTGATCTTATACCGCAATGCAGTGCATACCGGGCATTTATCCATATTCTCGTACTTCTCACCGCGGTAGAGGATGCAATCATTAGGGCATGCATGTATCTTCTACACGTCTAATCCTAGAGGGCAAATAAGTTTCTTTGCTTCGTACGTACTGGAGGACATTTGGTTATTTCTTGGAAGCTGCTTCTTCATTATTACCAGCAACTTTTCAAATCCAGAGTCAGTCATACCGGTCTTCTGGCCATCTTCACAAGTTGGGTACAGCAATGTGTTGTGGTCCTGTAATATCTGCTCGAACTGCAACTTCTCCTTTTCTGTATCGCAGTCTCGCCTTGCATCACTAATGACCCGACCAAAATCATCAATGGGCTCATCTGGTTCCCGTTCTTCACCCTCTTCTTCTTCATTATCTTCAACTGCGATATCATCGTATTCAGGGAACATAGATCGGTAGTTGTCATCATCGTTCTCTTCTTCATCGCCATCTTCCATCATAACCCCTCTTTCTCCGTGCTTGGTCCAAACATTATAGCCGGACATGAAACCAGACCGAAGCAGGTGGCTTTGAATGACTCTTGAGGGAGTGTGAGCCTGCTCATTCCGACATTCAACACATGGAAAACACATAAAACCATCCCGCCGCTTGTTCGCCTCGACCACAAGGCGAAAAGAACGCACGCCTTCTCTATAAGCGTCAGAGCGTCGGTCACCGTACATCCATGGGTGGCTCATCTGCATCATACAACCATGCATATATATCAAACACAATCACGATGTTTAAATTAGTACCGCGCGGTCAAAATGAGAAAATAGTTGCTAACCTTTTAGGACACTTCAAAACAAAGAGGAGAAACCTTAAGTGTCGCTCTGGCACCTGATATCATGTTTTGTCTTGTGTGAACTCAAGTGGCATCGCTCTAACAGGCATTTCACCGAACACCTCCAGTGCATATGAAGAAAACAAGTTAGCACAAAGTTATACCCACCTCACATAGGAAAAAAACAGGAGAGAGTGGAGGGCTGGGTGCATATATATAGGGCCGGCCATTAGTCCCGGTTTGAGATACAAACCGGGACTAAAGGTTCTGCCAGGAGCACGCGCGCGTGCCCAAACCCATTTGTCCCGGTTTGTATCTCAAACCGGGACTAATGGTTCCTTACGGACCGGGACAAAGTACCTCGGCCTCCTCGGGCCGTCTGGTTCGGACCATTAGTCCCGGCCCCAGCCACGGCCGGGACTAGTGGCCCGAACCAAAGGCCCATTTTCTACTAGTGAATTGTTTTCATTTTCAGTGTGGTTAACTCGTAATGGATAGGAATAGACCTCTCTTCAGTAATTATTTTCATTTTGGAATTACTCTTTAAAACAATTCTTTAGGAACATGCCTCTCTTCAATATTTTTTTTCATTTTTCCCAAAAACAATTTCATTTTTTGTCTGATTCCGGTGCTTAGTAAAGAGAAAAAGAGGAAGCAAGAACAAAAGTTGATTGAATCACAAAGAGGATCTCTTCATAATTTTTTAAAGAGTAACACGAGCACCTCGAGGAATCAAGATAAGTTGGCAATTCTTTGAGAACTGTAATTATTGAAGAACTATTTGTGATTTGCAATTTCTCAAGAGGTTAAATGGTTTGAAAAGTCTATGCATCGAGAAGAAGCTACTAAATGAGATTGATGTTGATTCCATCGTCACTACTTTGCTTCTAGGAATTTATGGAGAAAATTTGAAGGTAAAATGTAAACATTCTCATTTTTGTATAAATATTTGATTGGGTACACTTGAAATCTTTACTTTTTATCATTCATTCATGTACATTTAGAAAATAAAATTATAGTAGTACCCTAAATTTTGGTTTCGCCCTGTCCTCTCGAAACCTCAGGATCGGCCTACTCCCTCTGTAGTGGATTATGGGGCTAAATTAGCAAAACGCCGAGACACTCGAATTTAGCCTATTTTTTTTGGTATCTCTCTGAAACGCTCGATCATCAAAGGCGCTCGATCTTCAGTTCGAATTACAGACAGTGGGATTGGTTGGATGCATGATTTTCTTTTCAGTTCGATCGTCAAAAGCGCTCGAAGAATCCAACTCTTTCGGTTATTCTCTACCGCTTGTTAAACGTGCCGATGCTTTTCTTTTCTCCTTTCCATTGTCGCGAGAGAATAATTAGTTGATGTACAGATGGCAGGGAAAAACATGGACTGCAGTTGTAGAATTAGGCAGCATTCACGACAATAAGCTCCTGGAAATTACTAGAAGCATCAGGTTCCTTTTTTTTCTAACATGTTTCTTAAATTTTCTGTGGCAATGGACACATCATTTTTAGAGACGGACCCAGCCGAATGCACAAGCAATCGTACAAACCACTCGGTTCGATAACCCTTCCATGAAAGTGCATGCAGCCAGTTGAATCATCGGCAAATATTCATCGATCACCTACTGTTAGTTCAATCATAGGCAGACTAGGAATCTACTAGTGTATATTATCGAAGCTGATCTAGAACATACGATTCATCCACTACCGATCTATATAGTCGACAACAAATTTCAAAAAAATACCAGAGCACGAATGGTAGACCCCAAACAGAAAAACCCTAGACCAGAGGCTATCTCAACAGTAAACACCGCATGCCATCGAGAACCCTAACTCTAAACACCTAGGTGTAGAGGTATCATCAAGATGGCTCGGATAAAAAAAAAGGGTAGAGCTTACCACCATTGTTTAGTCGATGAAGCACCGAACCATCGAGGAAGAGAATGTTGAGACCGTCCAGATCTCCTGCTCCGCCTGTGACCACCGGCGTCGATGGTTCGCGACAGACGCATCACCGGCAGCGGAACAGTGAAAGAGTGGAGTGGAAGAAGAGTGTGCGGTGAGAACATTTATGACATGACACGTGTTTCAGAAGGGACATATCGTATCCCCACCCTACCCCACGCGTGCAGCGGGGAGTAATTCCTCCGCTCGGTCGAGCTAGGCTCGAGGCAAACAGGCGAATCGGCTGTTATCACTGGACCTCAAGAGTCACGTCGGCCACAATGAGAGGTGTCCTGCATGCACCGAATTCATCTTTCACCCGCCTCCTGGGGATAATGCAGCCTACCGAAACGCGCCCTTGGTTTGGTGCACGGGTAATAAAGGAAAAAACCGACGAGCTGGGCGGGGGAACGCCATTGCTGTGGACAGTGCAGATACTTTTTTTTGGCAGTGACCGTGGACAGCGGCTGTCATCGGGCTGGTCGTGTCGCAGTGAAGCTGCAGACCTTTGCTTTTGGTTGCGTCGGGTCGGGGACTAAAGTCGTTGGCCGTCCACTGCCACGTAACACCACCGACACGGATAGCCTATACCACTAGCCATGGACCGTGACATCTTTTTTCTTGTCCTTTCGTTTCTAGTAGTAGCTTTTTCTTACGCGCGTAAACAGGTGCTGCTCTTCAAATTTTCCACGGTGTCCACAGCGCGATTGAACCGAACACGGGCATAATGACAAAACTGACCCAAAGTTTAAACAAAATTCACAAAATAAACTCTAAAGTATTTCACTCAACTAACCCTTTTGGGTAGCGTCTAACACAAAGACGCTATGCTCAACAGTGTAGCGTCTCTTCGAAAGACGCTACACTCCTTACCAGCGTGGCACGCGGGTCCCATGTGACGTTCTAGTAGCGCCTTTGGCTGTGACATCACTATACATAGCATAGTCTATGTGTAAGACGCTACACTACTCTCTATATAAAATGTTTGTATTTAGTTGATAGAGAACTATAGTGGTTGAGTTGGTAGAAATCCTTGTTGCCAGCTATTAGGTCATGAGTAATTCCCCAAATCACCACTTTTTATTTTTATTTTTCAATGGTACATTGGTTTTACAATTGTACATATGAAAATATATTAATTCTAGCCTCTTTATTTATTTAAAAAAATGGAAACCGAGTATGCGAGTTTGTAATCTCTGTTCAAATTAGAAGAATGCAAATTTTTCAGAAGCATGAAACCGAGTATGATAATTAGCTTATTACATTTCATCGGGTAGATACATGATTTTTTTTCAATTGAGAACTAAACTAATCCCCAGTCAGGTGATGCCATGCATTGCAAGCCCACTTGCAAACTAGAAATATCTTAGTTCAAACCCCACTTGCAACCACACTTGAATCGCAATGCAAATTCGGTAAATTAGGATTGTACTAAGCTCTAACTTAATTCTCAGTCGACTAAGAATTTGTAAATCCCTTGTAAAATATCTTGTCTTGTGCATGTCGTCGGAGTTTTTATGGGGGAAAACCACATGGCATGTGCTAGGCAAAAATAAAAATATATGTGTTCTCTAAAAAACTTGTTTCGGGGCACCAAACTTCTTTTTTTACGCAAGCCTGACATGCTCGTAAAGGATGTTAAACATGTTTAATTTTAAGAGAATAACCGAATTGTTTGGCGTTATAAATTTTCTTCTCTTATGCGTGATTGCATAGTTTCGCAAAGAAGTGAAATGTGGTGTGTTGGGTAGCACTAGTGGAAAACCGGCCTATAGTCCCAATTTGTAAGTCTTTAGTTCCGGTTTTCCAACCGAGACTACGAAATCGGGATTAAAGGTCACAGTTTGTAAGTGGGCTTGCAACGCATGACGTTACCTGACTGGGGATTAGTTTAGTTCTCAGTTGACTGAAAATTAAACACAACCATTTTATAATATAAAAAAACATATTTTATCGATTTTACAATCCACATCAGGTTACCTAATCCCCTTCTATGAGGAAATTAACTCCTGCTTTTGCCGTCAGTCTGATACTAAATCCTCGGACAAATACTCTTATGTTATATATGTAAGTCCGTTTGAATTTTTTTTTGGGCGAAAATTTTGGATCTATTTCACGAGTTCACAAGAAGTACAAGACACATCAAACATAATAAATATTACATTGAGATACTTGAACCACCTAACGACCACTACTGCTGCCAGAGCGAGCCGTTGTCGCCGCTCTCTTACCAGAGCCGGCTTGTCGTTGTTGATGACAGCGGGAAGTCTTCGTGCACGTGCCCCTAAGGACCAGCGCCCCATAGCCAAAGTCGTCGCTATTGAACCTTGAATTGATCCGAATCTTCAAACACCAAACCTAAAACACACGTAGACTGGACAAGATTGACCACACCATGGAAGCAGCGACCAGACGAATCCCCGCCCTCCTCGGCACCACCGACGAGATCGCCGACGGCGAGGTGGAAGTGGAGAGAAGTATACCTTATTCTTGTCCCGCACAACGTCGTCATAGCCACCATAGCGTCGATGTCGGTTGACCAAACTCTAACTTTAATGACCCTTCAACCGCGCCGAGCGCAGGTCCGACGTCCCCATCGGAGCGACAACCGGAGGAGACGGGGAGCCGTCAATTTCCAATCGTAGACGGCGAAGACGAGGCACGGACGGCGCTCTTTGCGGGAGAGAGTGACCCGTACGTCTTTTGCAACTGGTTTCCCGTCCGCATCTACTTCTTCTGCCCTCCGTTTGAATTTTAACTGCTTGCCTCTAGTGCACACTATATAGTTTTTCTTGCATTGTGTGTAAGGAAGAATGGAGAGATAATATGAGTCAGAAGAACTTTGCAAAGATATTGTTACAATTGTATCACTTCCTATGCACAATCAGCCAACGCGTTTACCTTTTCCATTTAAAGGGATGCTGATGTATATGTCCACACCTGACTTGATACGCGTGCGTTGAGTTCAAAACTAAGAATCTATCTTCGCTTTGGTAGCACATGAGACCGCGTAAAAGGGCCGGGTTTCGCATCTCTCAAAAGAGAGCTAGCTGCCTATAAATTTCCTCTGGCCTATAGGCGGTTGTTTTCTTTGTTGAGGAATCTTCCGATGAAAAAGAGGATCACCATGTTTTCTGAGCTGGCCGGCGACGTAGTACGTACGTACGTACCTCGCCGTCCAAGGTTTGGAATATGTTCGCTCGACCCCATGGCCATGGATAAGGTCACACTCACACGGTCTTTTCCTCCTTTCGGAGGCAGCAGCAGTAGCAGAGGTACAGTACTAGCCATAGTTTATGGCACAATCGACCATAGCTAGCAATTTGACAAAGCTTATAACATCTCCACTCGGGGGCCTCAAAGGCCCCCATAGCGTATTGGGGGCGCCGGAGCGAAAATTCGAGCCCAGCCGCGCGTCCCAATTCTTTTTTGGCGTCAGCGCGGTCCAGTTATTTATCCGGCGACCCTAGCCCAAACCCAATGTACAGGAAGGCGAGCGGGGGCGCCAGATGGACGCGTGGCTGGGTGGGTGGCGTGAAGATTAGACGGGAGCGCGCGCGCCAAACCGCCCCGGTCAAAGCTGGCCCACATGGCAGCCGCATAGAGCCGTTCTTCCTCGCAATCGGCGCCGAGTAATGACGCTGCTCGTTGTAGCCTTCCCAGCCAACGGCAGCGGGCGGTGCAGCCGACGCGTCCCGTCAAAGGGGTAGGGCGGCGTTAATGCCCGCCGCTCGCCTCCCCCTCCTCTCCAGTATAAAAACCCACGGCGGTTTCCATTGCCACCGCAGGCGCATTACCTCGACGGCGAGCTCCACCATCTCCCCCCAAACGTCGTCTTCTTCTCCCTCTCTCTCTGCGATGGCGGGCTACGACGGCGCGAAGGCCAACGGGTTTGGCCGCCTCTGGCTCCACGTTGACGAGGCGCAGGCGCTATGGAGCGCCGGCTACCCCGTCCCTCCGGCTTTCCGGCTCCCGACTGGGTGGGCGGTGAGCCGCGGTGGCCTCGCTGTGCCGCCCATCCCCACCGGCGCGGCCTAGAGAGTCGCGATCTACGAGCACTACTGGGGGTGCTCACCCACGAGGAGCGCAACGACCCCCAGTGGGATCCCGACAACCTCCAAGCGTGGGCGGCGTTCTTCGCGTGGCAACGCGAGGAACGCATCGAGACCTACGACGGCGTTGGCCCGCCACCGGCCAACTACAACGCGAAGGCTGGAAGCGGTGGCGGAGCACATCGCCAACGGCAACAACCTGCCGTTGGCGATGCCGCCGCGCATCCTGCGTGATCACCGGCAGTTGCTGGGGGCCCCCCCGCACGCCGTAGACGTCATCCTCCTCCTCCTCCTCCTCGCGCTCGTCGACATCCCTGTGGCATCCCGCTAAAACCACTACTAGAAAATCGCGTTGTTTTTGTGCATTGCATCATCATGACCGCATGCTCATGTCATCATGTCACATTGCATTTGAGCATCGTCATCATCATGCATGGTTTTGTCTAAAACTATTTTCGAAAAGTCTAGTTTTTGTTTTCTAAATATCCCCGTCTTTATTCAAATACAAACTCCGGTCTTCCGGATTATTTCGCTTTGTCTACAAATGGTTTACAAAAAGCCTTGTTTTTAAGAAATAAATATTTATATTAATTTTTGTAGGAGGCAGCCAGCCAGCCCCGAAAGCCCAGCCGGCCACCTCCAAATAAAATCCTAGCCTAACCAAAACCCCATCTAGTTCCTAGACTTAACCCTAATTTTCCCCATCCCACCTACCCTTTTTTCCCTCCACCCCGCCAGCCACTCCACCACCCGGCCACCTCACTCCCTCCACTCGCAGCGCGACACGTCGCCCCGCTGGCCCGCTCCCCACGCCACCTGACGCCCGACCACCCCCCCTGACCCAGACGCGAGCAAACCCGCGTCGCGTCGATCCCGCGCTCTGCCCCGCGCGACCGAACGCGCGCTCTCCAACCCCACCTCGCTCGCCTCCGCCTACCCTGGCCCCACCCCGTCGTGATTCCCTCTCCCTCGATACCCTCGCCCTCTCTGCTCCGAGCAACCGCCGCCGCTGGGCTCCGCCACCCGAGCCCCAGCGCCGCTCCTCTCTCCTCCCGCTCGCCTTCCTCTAGCCCCGCGTCCCCTTCCTCGCCTCGCACGCCATCCCTCCCCAGCATCCGCCGCCGCCAGGCTCCCCTTCTCCCCTACCGACGGCACCTCCGACGCCCTCCCTCGCCGCGCTTCGAGCCGCCACCCGAGTGCGCTCAGTCGCCTCCTCTGCAGGCGTTGCCTTCCGGTCGCAGCCCTTCGCCGGGGCCCTCCTTGCTGTTCCCCGAGGTCGCCGCCTCCGCGCCGCGAGGTCCGGCCCGTCCCCCTGCAGCCTCGAGCCGTGGTCGTCGCCTTGTCCGCTGAGCCGCCGCTTGGCCCTGCCTTCCCGCCCTTCGAGCACGCCCCCCCTCCCACAACAAGACGGTCGCGCCTCCTTCGTCGCCAGTGGGCCTCTTCGGCGCAACCATGTTCGCGAGGCCTCCGTCGTCCCGCCAGTTCGCCGACCGTCTCCCTACCTCGACCGCTGCCTTGAACCGTCCCCACCTCGAGCCGAAGTCTGCCGCTCGTTTCTCTCCGCGAGCTACTGCCCGCAAGCTCGGAGCCATGTATCGCCTCTGTTTTGGTCAAGGCTAGCAGGAGGACACACTATGGTGGATTTCTGCGTGTAGCGAAGTGGAGAGGTCGCTCTTGCGGTATTGGAGTTCTGCGCAAGATCTTCGTCGCTTTGGTGTCTTTGTTTGGTCAAGACGGACAAGCACGATTTAAGTTCTTCTCGACTTGTGGTACACCAAGTTCTACACCGGAGATCTCCGGAACTGGAACCGAGTTCCCCTTCGGCAATCGAGCCCGATCACCAAAGTGCTCCATCTCAGCCGACAAGACCATCGCCAGGAACCCGAAGCAGCCCCAGAGTACCACTCCAAGGCCACCGACAAGATCTTCGACATGCGTCGCCATACTCGAAGCCTACTTCACGGAACCCCAGGATCTCCACGGATGCGACAAGTACTCCTTCCCGGATGCGATGCCCGAGAACCCGGACGCCAAGGTCGCCAACGCAGAACGCCAAGTACTTCACCCCGGATGCCAAGACCGTCTCGATACGCGGACCCGACAAGCTCTTCACGACGACAAGATCGACACCGACCAGGGCGAATCTGATGCGACCCCTGATGCCAAACCAAGTCCTTCTTCCCGGAACGCCAAGCTCTCCTTCCGTTGTCCGAGAACGATCCCGTCGATCCGAACCCCAGCTCCGGACCCGACCCCGAACCCCCGGAACCTAAGATCTTCCGAACCCAGATGTGTGCCCCTAAGCCCTTATTTTTTTATAATATGACACTATCATTTGTCGCATATTAAATTGTTCATGCATGCATATCTGTCTGTGGTTTGGGGGCATTATGCGGATTCACCTTATAATTAAATATGGAGCCTATATGCGGAATATTGTTGTCTTATTCCGGACTCCATTTAAATTGGTGTAGCGAACCGATGCCATGTGTTGGCTTGATAATACAACATTTAAATTGCGGGGTTTTAAATAACTTGAACCGTTTAAATTAAATGTCGGGACCCCGGTTCCGCTTAATACTTTCTAATTGCACCGCATCTGCATCATATCATAAGCATGCCGGATCTTCTGCCGTAGTATTAAATATTGCATCTGATGTTTCTTCTAGTGTTTGCTTCTTCGTGGATTAGGCCGATGAGTTGATGCGAGTATCGACAAGTTCTCCGAATATGACCTGTTGGCAGTGTTTTCCCAGGCGAGCATCTCTCCCCCTTCTACCTATTTTGCATTTATAGTCTTTATTTCCTCCTGTTGATCTATTGCTATCCGTGTCACGATGCTTTAGTTTCCGTGCACCCGTTATCCTCCGTGCAGCCTCTATATTGCCATGGACACCTCCTAATACCTGTTGTTTGGTAGATAGCTGGTCTAGCGAGTCATAGTTGCTTGCTCAGGTGCGATCTCGTGTTGTCAAGTACCACAGTTGTTGGAATGCTGGCAGATGTTTATGGAGGAGATGATCATGACTTTAAACACAACTATTTAAATTGCTAGATATAACTAATGCAGAGGCATCGGTGGGCAATAGATGTTATTTTGTTCTTCAATGCTCACTTGTGTCCCGTAGAACCCCGAGTACTTGATACCTGTTCCTCGACTATTCGCACTATCCACATCCGGGAGGCCTTATGGACCCTCTTGAGCCAGAGCTTGATTCATTTCTATTTCTTGGGGCCACAAAGTAGTTTGGGGCTTTATTACTATCTTGTACTTATGCCATGCTTTACTGCTTTATTTAAGATTGTGCGTGGAGCACCTGTACTATTTTGGATCGCGCCACGTTTCCGCGGTATCGACAAGCCCAGTCATACTTTCAGGTTCCCAGTCGTTTACAGCCGTCGTCGCAAACTCTGGGTCCGTTCCGGAGACGGCCAACTTTGTTGCGGGTAGCTTAGTGGGGTGGCCCCCTGAAATATTTTATGAATCCTATGATTGCTTTGTCGTGAAAGCCTCGTTGGGTTTTGAGTTGATTTTTCCGAGGTTGATCGAGTGTGTGTTACTATTTGTGCACCCCTGCATGGTAAAACTTTCTGAAAGCCGTGTCCGCGGTTATGGACGAATTGGAGCACAGTATCTTGATCATAGACAAGCATAACTAAAGTAGTGCTATAAATCTGACTTAATATGTGACTAGTAATCAACTCAAGTATAACGGAATGGATATTTAAAATGCCAACAAACTGGTGGATCTGGGGTTGTTTTGTGACATGCTGAACCTGCCTAGTAAGTATTGCAACTACAATGGAATGTGATAAAAGTGCCACCAATTGCTGGGTTTTGGGGTTTCCTCAGGACAATTATATCTGACTAGTAAATGTTCAAACTAAAACGGAATGTTAACTAAAACTGCCCACTACTTATGCTATCAAGATAACTCATGCTATATATCTGACTAGTAAATGCTGCAACTATAATGGAATGAGTAAAATTGCCAACTGTGTGAGTTTCTTGGTCTGACTTCCTCGTTTGGTCTCGAGAGGGAAATACCAGGATGGGTATGTTTGGTGTTAGTATCAGGTAGGATCCGGATAGGTCTTTCTTATCCCTCTCTAATAGCCGCCAGTTTTACTGAGTCTCTATAGGTTGTTTAGTGTTGCTGTGCTGCCTCTTCAGTCCACCATACCTATGTAGGCGAGAGCCGCCGAATTCTAGCCTCGCCGTGTACTGGCCTCAGTAATGACGCTCCTTTTTTTTTCTTTGCCCTTTGTCGGCACCCCTTTTGTTTAACAGGTTTGAGACCGACGTCGTTAGCAGGGTTACCCTTCCGGCTTGGCCTGGGCAGGGTTATGGACGCCATTGGTTATTCTTCGCGGGGGGCTCTTTGTCTAAAGGAAGGGCAAAGTCAACAGGCCAATCCCTGTTTCAGAATTGGAAGAAGCTGTAGGAGGTTCACCATCAGAAAGGCATGGGACAACAAACTCTCTTAAAGCTTTCTTCAAATAAGTCTAGGGCTCTTAGTCCAATTTGCATCTTGTCCGTACTCGGACGCTGTAACATTTTCAATGTGATTTGGATCTTTGTATTGTATATCTGTATTCTTGATTCGTTGAGTCGCTGTTATATATATATATATATATATATATATATATATATATATATATATATATATATATATATATCTGTTCTATGGGTCCCATCGAGGACTGTTGTGTAATGGTATTACTTCGTTTTCCACCCACACGAAAGTGCCTGGTGGGCGTCCTTGAATCGTTTCTATGCGGGTTTGGCGGAAAGGGCTAAAACTTGCATAGGGCCGATTCGAGGGTGTTACAATCCCCGGCGCGGTACTCGTCTTACCCCTCGCCGTCGCCGCGCTACCTCGCGCTCCCGCCGGTGAAGGACGAGCAGGCGAGCCCACCGCACAAACGCCGCACGCCTCCCTCGCCGCCTCCGCTTGGGCAAGCCCAAGCCCGGTCCCAAGAAGGAGTGGATGCCACCGTCGGAGTACAAGGCGGCAACGCTCCAGCTGGCGGACGGCGAGGACCCGGAAGAATTTTAGAGTCAGAGGATGCTGGAGCGGGCATCCTTCAACGCCGTCCTGCCGGCCACCGACGCGTTCACCGCTAGTTGGTCCGCGCAGGACTGGCGGCGGGAGCAGGCCGAGCGCGCCAGGCGCCACGGCCTCGTCGTCGACATCGACGATGAGGCGGCGGCTGGTCCTTCCACGCGGCCGGCGCGCAGGACCAGCGGCAAGGGGTGCAGCCGCCTGCCGCCGGCGAAGGACGAGCCGCCCAGCCACGATGACGACATGTTCGATTACGCCGCGGCGATGTACCGACGGCTTGGGATCGGCCATGGCGGCCATTAGATGTCGTTTTTTTGTTTTTGTAAACTTTTGTGAATTTTAAACTGTTCGTTGAAATTTGAACTGTTTCTCAAAATTTCTCCTAAATTTAAAAAATTTAAATTTTTTTATGGGGGCACGGTTGGGAGCCGGTGCCCCCATTTGGCAACATTGCGCCGGCGCTCCCCCCCCCCCTACGGGCAAAAAACGGCCCGCGCCGGAGCCCGTATGGGGGTTACGAGTGAAGATGCTCTTACATCCATCTACATGGATCCTGTTGGGAAACTGGGCCGGTAGGGGCCCACACGGTGAGGCCTCTACCAGGTTAGGTTAGCCCATGTGGGTATCGTTATCCCCCTGTAGTCTATAAATAGAGGAGCAATCATTGTACGTAAAGAAGAATAGAGATATCAATAAAGATCTCCTCCTTCCTGTGTCAATTTCTTGTGTGATTCTTGTGTGTCTTCGACTCTAGTCTTCTTCCTCTTAGTGGAGCAGCCTCGGGACCGGCCAGCCGGCAGGGGTTGTAAAACACGTTATCAGCACGTGTCTCTCCGTCGAGCCTCCGTCAAGCCACCATCGAGCCTGCATCACGCAGGCTTTCGTTGAAGGTAATCCGAAATTGACCGCAAAAATGGATTCGTTGTTCGTTTTCCTTTCAATTTTTGCGTTCACCATGTTTTTTAGATCCCATCTACTGTGTGGATTTCTCCCCGAGAGTCGAGCAGACATGCCGTCGCCGACCAATGTCGATACTCTCGGATCTGGAGATTTATTGACTACACTTTAGAGAGACGGTATATGCATGATCCTGTTGATCTTAGTACCGCCGCCAGTACCAGATGTGTAAATCGCGCCGACTTTTACAGATCGGAAAGTTAGCACAGATCCAAGTTAGCACAGATCCCCGTATTTTTATTTCCTCAGCCTGTAGTTCTTCGCCGCATGCGCACAGGCCCTGCTGGCCATGCTGCTGCCCTGCGCGCACGCCTCGACGCTGGCACGCCGCGACCGCCACCGAACCTGCCTGCTGCAGCGCCGCCGGCCCTGCTGGCCGAACTCCGCCGCTGCGCCTCGCCGGCCGCCGCGAGCCCCGCTGGCCGCCACGCCCTGCTGGCCGTGTGCGCGCATGCCGCTGCCACGAGCCGCGCACCGCGCCGCGAGGGCCGCCGCGCCGTCAAGTGCCTCGCTGGCCGCCGCGCGCCTCGCCGGCCCGCCGCTGCGCCTCGCTGGCCGTCGCGCGCTGTCGCTGGCCGCTGCTGCTCCGAGCCTACCGGCCACCGCCGCGCGCCTCGCCGGCCGCCGCGAGCCCGCTGGCCGCCGCTGCTCCGAGCCCACCGGCCACCGCCGTGGGGTGGGCCGGCCCACGGGCAGCTCTAGCGAGTGGACTAATTCGGCCTGCTGCCGCAGATTCGGAAAAAAAGGGGACAACGTGCAGGAACTGCTGAAAATAGCCACGGAATTTATTTTTTAGGCCGTTTTTCACGTCTAGAACGCGTCTAATATAAACATCTCTTTGTACATGTTTTTGTACTATGTTTTACTGTAGTAATTAAATGACTTTATGCCTTTAATTCTTTGTATTCCATAGTTAGCATGTATCGTTCCTGATTTAAATTTTGGAACGCCATCATATTTGAATAATTGTATCGATTGTCGCATTTATGCAACTGATTACCTGCTGTAATCTTACACACTTTGCATAAATTGCAGATGACCGAAATCGTGAGCCGTGAGTTCTCGGCGCTGACCCAGGATGGGCTAAACTACCTGACTTGGGCCTCGGACGTGGAGATCGTCCTCGAGGGCCGATGCATCAAGGGTGCGCTGAGTGCGGGGACCTAGACGGCCCCAAGCACCACCACCTCGGAGGATAACGCCCAAGCACTGCATTTCCTGCGCCATCACATGTGTGAGACTCTTAAAAATGAGTACATGGCAGAACAGAGTGCTTCTGCCCTTTGGACCGCCCTCAACAAGCGGTTCTCTAGGATTAAGTACACCGTTCAGCCATAGGCGGAGGCGGATTGGATTCGTCTGAGGTTTACAGACTTCAAGGCTGTGGAGGAGTACAAAATCCGCATTACACCGGATTTGTACCACTCTTCAGTTGTGTGGCACTACTACCACTGATCAGCAGAAGATAGACAAGACCCTCTCCACATTCCACCCTTTCACTATTCAGTCCTCGCGGAACTACCGCCAGGAAGGATTTATGGAATATGCAGCGCTCATTGATGCTCTCCAAGTGGCCGAGGCGCAGGACAATGTTCTCAAAAAGAACTTCTCCGCGCAACCCTTCGCAGGGGGCCCAAGTCATGAAGCTAATGCCGGCGCCTACAAGGTGTGCAAGCCCATCCACAAGAGGCGAGGCAAGAAGGTCAAGAAGGGCCCCAACTCCTCCAACCCGACCAAGCAACAAAAGGCGGGCAAAGGGGAGGCTAGGCCCCAGGACTGCTTCCGCTGTGGCTCCAAGACTCACTTCTCCAGGCAGTGTTTGGCCCCCAAGCACGTCGTGGACGCATTCAAGGCCAACAAGAAGGCGCGTGAGGCGCACCTCGTCCAGATGGGGGCACCACCGGCGCCCGAAGCGGCGCCCGTGCACAACGCCGCGCCCGTAGTGGCACTGGGCGTAGCACATGTGGCGGCACCTTCGGCGGGTCCCACAAACACCACAGTGCCCATGGAGGTTGAGCACTTCGTGCCCCCTCCCGTGCCCCAGCTGGACATTACCGCTGCCTCGGCAATGATAGCCAGCGAAGAGAAGCTCAGCGAGCTGGAGATAGCAGCTGAGATAGATGGTTTCCTTACAGAATCCATCTGAGCTCCTCTTTGTTTACTTCATGATTTCTTTTGGCAATAATCTGATACAATCTTTTCGATATGGTTGTAAGTTCTATGAGAGCAAAACATTTATTTGTTTTCGGCGATTGGATGACATTTATTTCATTCATTTATTCCATTATTTAATATGAGATGGTTGTGTTCTGAAATGTTTATGTGTTTTTACTTGTTGTAGCATCTTCCTCGCTCCATTATATTAATTAGACACTATATTTTAGAACGCGCGTGGCGCCCAAATGGAGGAAACGTGCCTTGCTGATAGCGGCACCACAAATACCATCTTGAGAGAACCAAAGTACTTTGAGTCTATTACCAAAAACCCCGGTAACATAATGACGATCGCCGGCTGCGGTCCGAATGTAGTTGGCTCCGGAAGAGCAACTATCATACTCCCAAATGGAACAACTTTGATCATTGAAGAAGCATTGTTGTACCCGAAGTCGACTCGTACTCTCTTGAGTTTTAGAGATATCCGCGCAAATGGTTTCCATGTTGAGACCGATGATGATGAGAATGGAAAGGAGTTCCTACTCATTACCAAGCGTGACGAAAATGGTGAACATGTTGTCGAAAGAGTTCCTTCATTAGCTACTGGGTTGTACTACACCAAGATAGTAGCACCACCTATTTACACTACCCTTAAGACTGTCTTTAGAAGCTCTGAACTATTCTGCCTTTGGCATGATAGGTTAGGCCATCCCGGTCTTAGGATGATGAGAAATATAATTAACAACTCGAATGGTCATAATGTTAATGTGAAGAATTTCCCGAATCCTGATGATTTCGTGTGCTCCGCATGCGCTACGAGGAAATTGATCATTAGACCGTCTCCCCTAAAGGTGAAGGATGAAATCCCTGCGTTCTTAGAACGTATACAAGGGGACATATGTGGTCCAATTCAGCCCCTCTCGGGGCCGTTTTGGTACTTCATGGTGCTCATTGATGCTTCCTCTAAATGGTCCAATGTTTGCCTGTTGTCAACAAGGAACCATGCTTTTGCAAAGTTGATCTCCCAAATCATACAAATACGGAATAAATTCCCTGATTATCGTTTAAAGTCTATTCGAATGGACAATGCCGGAGAATTTACTTCAAAGGCATTCGATGATTATTGCATGACAACGGGAATCAAACTTGAGCACTCTGTACCGCACGTCCACACTCAAAATGGACTTGCGGAGGCATTGATTAAAAGAATCAAATTCATTGCCCGACCACTTATTCAGGGTTGTAATTTACCAACTACATGTTGGGGTCACGCGGTGCTACACGCTGCCAATCTCATCAACTTTCGACCATCAGCCAACAACATCCACTCTCCTATCCAACTTGCGCAAGGGTCGACACCGAAAATATCCCACCTTCGTAGGTTCGGTTGCCAGGTATATGTACCTATACCACCACCCCAGCGATCAACAATGGGACCGCTCCAAAATACAGGGATATACGTTGGTTATGAGACTATGTCTATAATCAGGTTCTTGGACCCCATGCCAGACGACTGTCACACGGCCCGTTTTGCTGACTGCATTTTTGACGAGGATCTTTTTCCGACTTTGGGGGGAGGTAATCAACCCCTGGATGACAAAAGTCGTGAAATTACGTGGAAAGCCATGGGGATCCACGCTCATGACCCGCGCACTGTTGAGTCTAATCGAGAAGTCCAAAAGATACTAGATTTGCACTCCTTAGCGAATCAACTGCCTGATCATTTTAGTGATTTAAAGACTGTGACAAAGTCGCATGTGCCTGCACGCAATGCACCGGAAAGGGTTGAAATACCAAAGAAAAATGATGGTATACCCTCTCCCGTCCTAAGGCCTAAGAGGACAAAGAATCCGGTTTCTCAAATCCCAAGTACCCGGGGACGCCCGAAGAAAAAGGAGAAGAGAGATTTATTACAGTCTACCCCTAAAGAGGGGAGCCAGTTGAGACCTGGCACAAGTACGGATGTTTCAGTGCACGAAATTCCGGACTTGAATTTTCCTATATCGGAAATACCTAGCGAAGTTGTGTGCGCACACATCGGAGCGGGAAAACTAAAGGACCTAGCCCCCGGATTGGCAAATTCGGTGGAGCAAGAGGATGTGCCTGATGCACTCCATGACGAATTGGCCATTAACTATGTTAATTCGGGAGAGTCATACAACCGATCCATGGCAAATGTCGATGTTAATTTTGCCAAGAAAATTGACTCAATCATAGATCTTGACCCTGAGCCTAACACGCTCACTGATTGTCAGAAAAGGTCGGATTGGAAAGATTGGCTGAAGGCAATCACTACTGAATTATTATCGTTAAACAAAAGAGAGGTATTTGGGCCTGTTTGTCTAACTCCTCCCCACATTCGCCCTGTTGGCCATAAGTTTGTCTTTGTTCGAAAGAGAAACGAAAATAATGAAGTAGTAAGGCACAAAGCAAGGCTCGTTGCTCAAGGTTTCACTCAGCGACCAGGTGTCGACTTTGAGGAAACTTACTCCCTAGTGATGGATGGAATTACCTTTAGATACTTGATCTCAATGGCAGTAAACATGGACTTAAAAATGAAACTTATGGATGTTGTCACCGCTTACCTATATGGTAACTTGGATTCGGACATATACATGAAAGTACCTGAAGGTATCCCTGTTCCGAACCAGGATAGAGCAAACAGGGGTTTATATAGTGTTCAGCTTAAGAAGTCATTGTATGGACTTAAACAGCCAGGTAGGATGTGGTATAATCGTTTAAGCGATTTCCTTCATCAGAAGGGCTACACGAGCAATGAAGATTGCCCATGTGTTTTTATACGAAGATCCCAGGATGGTTTCTGTATTATCTCGGTGTATGTGGACGATTTGAATATAATCGGTACACCTGAGGATATTGAGGAAGCGAGTTCCTACCTGATGTCGGAATTCGAGATGAAAGACTTAGGCAAAACCAAGTTCTGCCTAGGTCTACAACGTGAGCATTCCCCTGCTGGGATTCTATTGCACCAGTCGGCCTACACCCAGAAGGTGTTGGAACGATTTGGGTTTGACAAAGCATACCCTTCTAAGACCCTGATGGTCGGAAGATCTCTGCAGCAAGACAAGGACCCGTTCAGGCCTAAAGAAGAGGGGGAGGAAATTCTGGGACCAGAATTCCCCTACTTAAGTGCGGTTGGAGCACTTATGTACCTCGCAAATTGCACACGGCCGGATATTGCATTCGCCGTCAATCTACTTGCTAGGTATAGTTCTGAGCCTACCAAAAGGCATTGGAAAGGCGTTAAGGATATTTTTCGGTACCTGCAAGGGACCAAAGACCTTGGATTGTTTTACCAAAAGAACCAAGACATATCTGTTGTAGGCTATGCAGATGTTGGGTATCTTTCGGACCCGCACACGTCCAAGTCACATACTGGATATGTTTTCCTTTATGGTGGAACGGCGATTTCCTGGAAATCGTCTAAGCAAACTCTTGTGTCAACTTCGACGAACCACTCGGAAATTATTGCATTATATGAAGCATCACGAGAGTGTGTATGGCTTCGACGAGTAGTCAGCCACATCCAGATGTCACGTGGGCTGAACACCGTACAAACCCCAACAATTATCTATGAAGATAATGCCGCTTGTGTTGCACAAGTCCAGACGGGTGACGTGAAGAGCAATCTTACAAAGCATATAAACCCCAAGTTCTTCTATGCACATGAATTGCAAAAGATGAACGAAGTAAAAGTATTGCACACTAAGTCATGTGAAAATCTTGCTGATTTATTCACTAAATCATTGCCAGCATCTTCTTTCGAGAGATGTGTTCGTGGAATTGGCATGATGAGACTAAGGGAGATGCAAGGTTTAGGGGGAGAATCTTCACAAACTCATCGCTGAAATCTCGATCCCGATGATTGAGTACTTAACTTTATAGTTAGGTGAACTGTACTCTTTTTCCCTTAGTGAGTTTTTATGAAAGTTTCTCACGTGAGGTTTTTAATGAGGCAATTCGTGCAACATAGCAAGAGGTATACCATGCACTTTTCTCCATATTTTCCCCACTGGGTTTTTCGGAGTTTTAAGACATGACTATACAGATAAGATACCCAGGGGAGTGTTGGAAAACTGGGCCGGTAGGGGCCCACACGGTGAGGCCTCTATCAGGCTAGATTAGCCCATGCGGGTATCGTTATCCCCCTTTAGTCTATAAATAGAGGAGCAATCATTATACGTACAGAAGAACAAAGATATCAATAAAGAGCTCCTCCTTCCTGTGTCAATTTTTTGTGTGATTCTTGTGTGTCTTCGACTCTAATCTTCTTCCTCTTAGTGGAGCAGCCTCGGGACCGGCCAGCCGGCAGGGGTTGTAAAACAGATCCGGTCTAACGCGAACCGCCGGCATTACCTATACCTAACGATGACGACGACGAACGGGGGCGGGGGGGGGGGGGGGGGTTGGGTTTGAAGGTGAGCAGTTGGCAAGATTACTTTTTGGAGAGAGAGAGAGGGTGTGAGGGTGAGCAGTTGGGATACGGGAGCAGGAGGAGGGCGTGATTGGCCAATGAATGGCATGTCCTCCCGTCCTTTCGCCCACTGCTGACCGACGGATATATACGCAGCGAGAAAACGGCAAAGGACAGTCAGGGTTCGTTTGCTTCATCATCATGGTTCCACAGACTTGTCCTCTGCTAGCAGTGACCCTAGCTACCGTAGCCTAGCGATGAAGACACTGATCTAGCGTGTGCGGTGGAGCTGCTGAGAACTTGGTGTGTGTTGGTTGCATGACAAAGCTCGCGGTGGCTAATTAATTTACTACTCAGCTGCCTAATTATTATTTCTGTCCAAAGAAATCTTAGTTCTAGCAACTAGCTACCATGATGACGCCCACAATATCCCATCCATGCATCTAGGAGTAGTACTTACTGCGCGGGTAGAGAGTGGGGTTGGCTGGGATTCTCTACGTCTGACCAATGGCTTTACTACTAGCTAGCGATCCCGATGCAACGTGGCTGGTTAAAGCGTAGCGTATATGCATATGAGGCGACAGATACTACCACGTACTACTATGCTAGTACGAAACTGAATGGGGAATAATCGAACGTGTTCATACTTCATGCTACTCTTTTTTACTTTCGCGGCTTTGTTATGCCGATCACTTAATAAAAAGAAGTGTTTTCGACGGTAAGGACCAAAATAGCCTAGACGGGAGAGGGCTGAAAATTACCTAGTCATTGCCATCAGTACAAACTTTTGATTGACCTAGTTAGTATTCAATACGAGAGGTCGAAACCATAAACATGTATGATTAGGACCAGGAAGCACCAAAAGCTCTACACTCAACGACCATGACTCGTACACATGCATGCAACCCGATGAGCTCGATCCATCCAAAGCAAAGACAAATCGACCACACGGAATCCAGAGCTTTAGGGAAACATGACCATTTTTTTCCTATAAAAACATCCTAACTAACTCATGCAAGGAACGTCGTGGACGAAGCTAACAAAAGGGAAGGTCAGCCATCACTCTCCATGTACAAAGGACGAAGCGAAATCCGGAAAACAAATTAAAGGTACAACAACCACACATAGAGCAGAGAAGAGGGGAAAAAAGGATTGTGAGCACACTCGGCCGATGTGTGACAAATGCAAGATCTCCTCACATGCCCAATAAAATGTAAAGTAAACTAGGATGCGGGATAGATACCGGATGTACACGGCAAAGGTTTCATGTGGGGGCCTTGCCGTTGCCCGTATGCCATGGAAACGGAATGAGCACTGGCAGCAACTTCTCATCATTTTCTCCATGGCCCACCATGAAGATTGAGATGAACGAGAAGGTCACGAGAGGAAATGATGGGGGACAACGTCGCTGTCTAGGTCGGTGCCCCGACAACTAGACGGGCCATGCAGGCATGAGGAGTTAAAAATCTGTGCATGCATGGGAACACGTGCCAAGTGGAGGGCCGAATCATTCCTCCATCGATCTGAGGCCAGGATGTGGTAAACACACTGGCTGGTCATGTTTCGCCGCCAGATCTCGTTTCATGGGAATTTGGACAAAATCGGTGTAAAGTTGAAAGAAATTCACAATATAAACTCACGGCAAAAATATTTCACTATATTTAACCCTTTTTAGGTTCCATACAGAGTGGCGCTGCACTTACCAAGTGTGGCGCAACCGGTCATGGGTACAACGCCGTCGGTCATGTTGTTGCACTGTAGAGTGCAGTGTCACTCTATATGGCGTCGTAAAAAATGTTAGACCTAGTGAAATACTTTTGCCGCGAGCTCATTTTATGAAATTCTTTCGATTTTGGGTCAATTTTGTGCAAATAGCCTCGTTTCATAGACCGCCATGATATTTTTTGGACCATGCTACCCGTGGACGCTCTCAAAGATGACATCCTTGCGGGCGTTCCGATACGAGTTTCTGGGTTCCTGTGTCGGGCATCCTCCGACGCGTGACCGAGTCCAAAAGGGGAAATGTGGGATTTTGCCCCAAAAAGAGGGACAATCTTTCTCTCCAAGAAAAAACACAAACGAGTCGCCCAGATCTAGCACTATCGCCCCCCCTCCCCCGATTCCACACTTGTCCATGTCGCTTCAACCTCCAGGCAAAATCGCCATTGCAGCTCCACCTCGACAGCTTGATGCCCATCACCCCTTCTCCTGAAAATAAAAAAGAGACACACGAGATAAAACAGCAGGTACTTCTCAATCAAATCCTAAATTCACCATGATTTTGGTAGCAAAGAAAAGAGGAAAAACACTAGGACCATGAAATTGTTCTGTTGCACACCATGAATCTAAACAAAATTGCGCATCTACAACTACTTTGTTCCTCAAATTTGCCTCTGAATATGTCCAATCTTGTTCAAACTACAACATATCAAACTTTTTAAGCTTTAGTATTGGTTTCCGTTGATCCCTGTATGACAAACAACTAAATTAGGACAACTAACAATAAAATTGACATGGCATCCTATTATTGCTACATAAATTCCTGACGTGTTGCATATTTTGGTTGAACAGTGAGGACACAATGAATATCGATCTTAATGTGGAACGACCAAGAAATAGAAGAGGAGGAACATGCTGATGTTTCATACACAGATGCTATTATGGAAGTTATGAATGAAGGCATCCACCAGTTTATACAACAGTTATCCACCAGTTTATACAACAGTTATCCACCAGTTTATACAACAGGTATCCAGACATGTGAGTACAAGTTATCCAGCAGCTAACACAATAGTTATCTAGAAGCTAACGCTGAAGTTATCTAGAAATATGTGTACAAGTTATCCACCCAGCTAACACTGTAGTTATCCATGCTAATATATAGATGTTACACCACAACTCATCACTAGACATATATCCAACAGTGTTGTGCACTAAAAACTTCACAGTAGGAAGAAAGTAAAAAAGCATATTCAGAGATAATAAATCACACATGGGGGTATAAAAGTCAACTTATCCACCAGTTTATACATCAGTTATCCATGTATATATATACAAGATATCCACCAGTTTATGCAGTAGTTATCTAGGCACATAGGTACAGAGTCATCCACTAGTTAGCAATTATAACTCAAGTAATCCATCATTTTATACAGCAGTTATCCAGGCATATAAGTACAAGTTATCCATCATTTTATATAACAATTATCCAGACATATAAGTACAAGTTATCCACATAGCTAACACTATAATTATCCATCCTTATATGTAGGATTTAACACAAAAATCAACACTATATTTATCTAGCAATGTTGTGTGTGATTTACCATTGGAAAGACAATCAACTTGTTTACAAAATGCTTACTAATTTAAAAAGTAACCCACTAGGTAGGGACAAGTTACCAACCTATATTATAGCTGCATTTATCCATGCCTTTTCATTTTGGTTACCCATTGCTGCAAAAACAGATAGAATAACTAATCCACTAGTTTATATAGCAGTTATCGAAACATGTGTATACAACTTATCCACCAGTTAATGCAGCAGTTATCCAGGCACATAGGCATAGAGTCATCCACCAGTCTATGCAGCAATTATCCAGGCACATATGTACATAGTCATCCACCAGTTAGCAATTATATTAACCATGGGATATAACTCAAGTTATCCATCATTTTATACAGCAGTTATCTAGGTATATAGGTACAAGTTATCCACATAGCTAACTGAAAGATCACGGATGCCGCCTAGAGGGGGTGAATAGGCGGTTAAAAACTTCTACGAGATGGGCTTAACAATGGCAGAATAAAACCAACGTTTTCTTTTGTTAAGCATAAAGCCTAGATATACTAAGGTTCACCTATGTGCACCAACAACTTATGCTAAGCAAGACAAGCAACAATGCGATAGAAATATAGATTACTTCAAGCATGAAAGCTATCACAATATAAAGTGCATAAGTCAAGAGCTCGGGTATAGAGATAATCGAGGCACGCGGGGACGACGATGTTTTACCGAGTTCCTCCTAATAAGGGAGTACGTCTCGTTGGAGTGGTGGACGGTACTAAGACCACCAAGCCACAAGAGGCCTCGCCCTATTCTCCTGAGCACCCACCACGCGGGCAAGCACCCGTTTCACTATGGGACACTTGAGGGTGGTCACCAAACCCGTACAAGATTGGAGTTATCTCCACAACTTAATTGGAGTCTCCAAATAATCGTCACCAAGGCGGCAATCTTGGGGGAGCTTCACAACTTAATTGAAGACCCCAAGAACGCGCCACAAAGGCTACACAACCGTCTAGGGTTCTAAGAACCCAAGAGGGACAAGCAACAATGAGTTTCACCAACCAAATACTCCAGAGAGAACACAAATCGATGCACCTAATGCAAATGGAAAGAACACCACAAAGATGCCCCAAATCTTCACTCTCAAGTTGCAACAAGGCTACTAAAGCAATTAGGAGGAACAAGAGAGGAAGAAGACAAAAGGGGAACACAAATTTCCTCAAAGATCTAGATCCCAAACAGACACTCACAAAGAGATGATATGGCTTGATCAATTTGTAGATCTAGATCTCCTCTATCTTCCCTTCAAATATGGGAAAGAATCATTGGGGGAAAAGAGAGAAATCAAGCACACAAGATTTAAGACGAGGGCAAAAGGCTTGAGAAATATTGAGGAAGAACCGCCTCAAACGATAAGGCAAAAGGGCTATCTAAAGGAGGGGCCAAAACTGCCCGTTGGGGTGATTTTTCCTGGACTGGGCCGGTAGTACTAGAAAGGCCTGATACTACCGCTAGTCAACCTGGAAACTAGCGAGGCGAACGAACTGGGGTGGCTGGGTCAACGCAGGGGATCGGGCGCCAGGCCGGGGAGCGCGCGAGCAAAGCGTGCGAACAATGCGGCAGGGCGAGCGGGGGCGGTGCCAGCACTGCTGGATTGGCCCAAGCAAGCGGCGCAAGTGAGCGAGGAACGACAACGCGGGAAACAGAGCGAGCGACTTGCACGAGAGGGGATCGGGGGAGAGAGAGAGCACGGGAGAAGCAGAGCAGCAAGCGGCCGGCGGCTGCTGGGCTCGCTGAGCTGGGCCGGCCCAGAGGAAGGGAGCAGTAGCGGCGGGAAGCGGGCAAGGTGGGCGCGCGCGAGCGTGAGGGGGCGATGCAGAAGCGGCGGAGGCAGGCTGGGCGGGGCGTACCTAGGCCGGCCGGTAGTGCCGGACGCAGCTATCGGATGAGGCGAAAGGTAAGGTAGCGCGCAGCGCCCAGGGGCGGGCGGTAGTAGCCATCGGTACTACTGCTTGGCCGAGAAAACTGTTTTTTTTCTTTTTCCTTTTAAAACAAATAGGTAAATATTCAAACGGTCATAAATTTAGTTTGGTAACTCCGATTGACCCGAAATTTTGAATATCACCAAGTGAGAATGTATCAAGGATTATAATGTGAGATACCTCACGGTGAGTATCTAGAAAAACCTCCAAGATCAAAAATGCAACAAGGTATCGAATGCAAATCCGTTTTTGATGAACAAGAGTTTGTTATGAAGATTAACACAAGCTCTATATCCTCACATGGATAGGACCAACAAACAACCAAGAAAGATGATGCTAAGAATGCAAAGGTTTGAACTCTCTCCGAATGATATGATCGAGTTACTCAATCGAGAGCCCCTCTTGATAGTACGACTATTTATCCTAAACCCGGTATCTCAACTACCAACATGAGACCGACAAAACGGAAAACCTATCAAGAATACCTTTGCCTTGAGCATACATTGACCTTGACTTCATCGATCCATGATCACCGAGGATGGCAAGCATCAAACATGACATCTTCTATAGATGGCGCATTTTGAGCTTGCACACCGCATTTTCGTCTTCATTTCATCTACCTTGAAGCCAACACATGCTCCAAGCGATGTCAATGGACAAAACCTATAAGTGCAATTTAATACAAACATTAGTTCATAAAGATTGTCATTAATTACCAAAACCACATATGGGGCCCACATGCTCTTTCACTAACATTATAGTTATACAAGATTATACGTAGGATTTAACACAAAAATCAGCACTACATTTATCTAGTAGGTTTATGTGTGACTTACTACTGGAAAGACAATCAATATGTTTATAAATACTTGCTAATTTAAAAAGTTACCCACTAGGTAGGGACAAGTTTTTACCCATATATTATAGCTACTGTTATCCACGACTTTTAATTTTGGTTACCCATTCCTGCAAAAACAGATAGAACATACTGAGAATGATTCCATGTAGACTATAATTGAACAAGCTGCACAAAAACCAGCGACGGGTGGCATAATCAAAGAAACAGCAGGACAAACACCTGAATCAAATGAGGATAGGGAGAATAATAGTACGAATGATTCTAGGGATAAAGTACACTCCACACCGCAACCACCAACAACTAGAATGTGTTTTGGCAGTTTTGAATCGGCTCGGGAATACTACAGGGTGTATTCACAAAGGAAGGGGTTCGAAATAAGGATAGATTGGTCAAGAAAGAAGCAAAAATTGATCTAAATAAGGTGTTTATTGTGTGCATAAAAGCTGGTAAACCTCACGAAGATAAGGAAGACACATAGAATCCTAAATCGTGTGTCAAGAAGAGGAAAAAACACACACCCAAGGACTGGATGCACATCACACTTATATGTCAAGAGGAAGCATGCCTGGTGGTAATAAATGTTGGGACACGTAGAGATAAACAAAACGTTTTCCCTACGCGGTGATCCCAAGATCCAGCTCAGGTAGAAGGCCACGAGGATTACCACTAGACGCGTAGTTGCGGAATTGATGAAGCACGTCGCTTGATGCAGTGCAGTCCTCGCGATCTGTTCCAGTTCTACGATCCACGATCCGTACTTTCTTTACGATCGTCGAAGTGCTGAACGTACAACACCTCCGCCGGTATCCACACGTACGAGGAGGAGCGCCGGCGATGGACTGCTAGGTCCGGTACGGCGGCGACAGGACGGACTGGGGCTAGGGTTTCCAACACATGGAGTGACCTAACCTTGTGCTCTAAGCACCTGCGCCCCAGCTTATATAGAAAGTGAAAGTGGGCTCCACTCACTTGTGGCCCATTCACTAAAAAGGCCTATATTAGCAATTGCAAGTGTCACTTGCTGACTAAGTCCATGTCTCTACTTGGGTCCAACCCAAATAGGTTTCCTGTTTGGGTCTAACCCAAACTTGCTCCCGCTCTTAAGTGTGTGACCCGATAGGCTCATGGTAACACCGACACGATTCCGAGTCTCACTCGTGATTGATCAGTTGGTAGCGGCTCCTAGCAGAACGTGCCAACTCCCAAGTACCAATAAGTCATGACGACATACCTTCCAATGCGACTTTCGTCTGAGTCCCTTTTGCCTCACGATATACCTTGTCGGACTATAGGCGAATGATCGTCATCTCTTAAATAGTCCGACTCTCTTTCTCGATCCGAGATAAGTGATTCATCCGACTAACTCTTAGTCGGCTGCCTCGGTTAACACTTAATCCAGGACGCGCATGGCCATGCTTTCCGAATCATATCTTCCGAGAGGGCCCAGAGAATATCTCTCCAGATGAAGGGGCAAAATCCTGTCTTGGTTATTCACATCTCGCAGCTTGATTCTCAGACGACCCGAACTCCGCCTTTATAACTGCTCAATGACGGAACAACGTTTGACAGAACCTAAGTCGGAGATCCTCAACTCGAATTGTGCAATAACCTCAGGTCTAAGGATTACATTGATTGAGACATGCAAATGACGACTTGTTCATTGCATCTCAATATGGGTCAGTCTGACTCGCTAAACTCTTTAGCCGAATCCGTATAAGTCGGAATAGCATCTCCATGCCCATGACAAGTGGAACCTAGTCATCTGCCGACTTTCACATTGGTCTAAGTTGTGTGTCCGGCACAACCTCAATGACCAAGGACAATTAGTATGAACAACATGAATATGTAGTTCCACAATCAAATCACATATTCGATGATACATATCAGCAGTTCAGACATGGACCATAACCTTATGAATACACAGGAATATCATGATTCATGATTGCCTCTAGGGCATATTCTCAACAGTAAAACCTTCATAAACAAGGTTCTTGTGTTCGCACCGGAACATACCAGTAGAAGAAAAGGTGTTCATGCGGATGTTGCATGCATACAACATCGAAACTTGCCAGCATATGTAGTTGATGGCAAGTTTCTATGATAGTCCGAATGATGTGTTATACATAGAAAATGTCTTGGCGAACCTGAGGGAATCTTTCTGCAATGAAAACAATCACCACGACATGCAAAACATCTTGGCATTCTTCGAAGAGATGAAGGCTGAATATCCATATTTCTTCTACAAAATGATAGTTGATGAGGAGGAAAGGGTTGAAAACCTATTTTGGGTTGACGGGACATCACGAAGAGCATACAAGTCTGGATACAGTGATTGCAGATCATTCGACAATACCTACCTAATGGACCAATATAAACTATCATGCACTCCATTTATTGGGATAAATAATCGTGGACTCTCGGTTCAGTATAAACTACCATACTATGTTAGTTTGCATGATCTATTTAGTTGCTATTTGTATGATCATGCTTTATCGATTATTTATTCAGATTAAATCATTTGGATTATTGCTTATATTTTCAATAGAAATGGCTAGAATAGGCACGAAACAATAGGTTCAACAGGAAAGGGTGGTGGCGACGACATTACTCCGGCGTCGGGAGACAAAGCGATCACTGGCGAGCGATTTGGGTCATTGGCAAGAGGTCCTGGCACTAGGTTTCCAGTTTGACGCGCGTTGCCGGCAGCCCTTGGTTCCCGGGGGAGGTAAGGGGGTGCTGGACAATTATATGGGCGACCCAAACTACCGACACCGATTGGGGCCATTCGATGTGGATCTCTTTGGCCTCCACCCCCAACCGAGTTGGGGGTTGTCAGCAGGAGATGCTCTAGTCTAGCACTAGCATGCATGTGCCGTGGAACTGCTGACAACTTGTGTGTTGTAAGGTGTCATGTGATATTCTGGTATCAAGTGGGATTCCACCTAAATCCCACCTCTAGTTCATTTTAAAAATTCTAGTTTAAAATTTTATTCAAAATTTGAACTAGATTTTGGCAAATGAATTAAAGGTGGGACCTTGGACACACACTAGTGTGTTGGTTGCGTGCCAAGGAGGTCGTGGCTAGGGTGCAGTTTTTGGTTGATCTTATGAGTCTTTGTCCCATCTCCATGGATGTGGATATGTACGTGTAGCTCGACAGTCCAAGACCACAAACATAGATGCATAAAAAAACGCATTCATGATCGAATGCATGTACCACGTTTGATCGATAGATCGATCAGAATGATTTAGCAGGTTCTCCGTACATTACCGCTGTCATGGATGGCCCAACACCCCCCTGGCCTGGACGCCGCACGCGGCACGCAACATCGCACCCGTGAACCTTGAATAGTTGACAGTTTGACTCTACACAGGTGCAAGTGCAAGTGGCCAACCGCCATGATGCGATCTGGACTAATAACCACACGGCACCTGATTAGCATGCATGCAAGTCTCGTGAGAAAGAAGTTTGGACATTTCAGAAACACATAGGTACTGTTAGTAGTTACTGTGTTCCCAGCTCAAAAAAAAACATCCATATTGTGACAAAGGGAGTGATCAATGCCCAAAAGTAAGTACTAAAAGACAAGCATTTCTCTCCATAAGTAAATATAGGTGAATGAGCTGAGCGTATTTTCAAGAGCAATAATTGCATACATACGTCCATCTCGGTCCATGAAGGTCCAACTGTCTTCTGTCGGTCGTCTATCTGGACATGCATGGAAAAGCAAATCAAAGAGAAATAAAACAGGAAGCATACATGCATGCAAGCATGAAGCCTAACTATCCCTGGAAGTGGGATAATCAAATCCGGATTTTTAGTTAAGAAGGAAAAAAGAGTGTCTAGCGTCTAGAGTCTAGAGTGGAAGTCAAATTAATGAAAGCCAATGCCACTATCCCATTTGTCCCATTTCTACATCCATGGTAACTATCTACCGTAGCCGTATGGTGTGTGCAAGTGAGGAAGATGGGATCGATCGAGTAATCGGCAAGATTGATACATTAGCTTTTCCACACATAACGTACTGTAACATGGAACATAGGTAATTATACATCTTCTTTCCCTTTATAAAAACGCCAGAGAAATAGATGAAATCACCTTCTCTCGCACAGCAGTAAATTCTTAAATAATGGTCCATGATGCATGCTTTCTCAGATCAATATCCCTGATAGATCTATGCATGCTGCGGCTGTTTCTAGATAGATTGTGTGATGATACGAGCTTTGCCAAATAGTGCCATTATTATGGGTCAATACATATGTTACTTGTACAATCCCGTACATAAACTAGCTGCGTGCTGCCACTAGTGGGTGAAGACGCTCGCATGCATACAAGGAAGTGAGACCCCCGAAAACTTCTTTTTACCGGCGCCGGTATGTGCCGGTGTAGTATCCACCATTCAAGTCTTTTAGATTCACGCTGCCGTTTTGCAACCGTTTTGCTTCCGTCCTTGGCTCTGCCCTAGTGGACCCCACCAACCTGCAAAACACTGCACACGACGCGTGAGGCGTGACGTATGACTCTCTCTCCTTCCCTTCCCAAAAATAACTCTCTGCTCAAATCCATCAAATCCGGATAGGTGTGAGCGAGAGGAATTTCCGGCGCGGTGCGGAGGCAGGATTGCGGCACTAGCGCCGAGGAGACCGTGGCCGAGATCGCAGGTGGTGCATCCTCGGAGATTGAAGATGGCCGGAGCAGACTGCGTGAGCGGAGCCATGGCGGGCGGCGGCCGGAGCAAACTGCGCTAGCAGAGTCGCGGCAGGCGACGGCTGGACATGGGCGGCGGTTCCCAGCGGCAACCAGACACGGGCAGAGGTCACGTCGTAGGTGGAGGCCGCGCCACAAGCGGAGGCCGGAGCGGGCGGGGGCAGGCGCTCGCGCGACGGTTTTGAGTGGCAGCCAGGCGTGAGCGGAGGCCGGAGCACCGTGGGGAGGCGAGCGGCATGGGCGGCGTGAGACGAGACGGCGCACGAGGCGCAATGGCGTCCATGTCGTCGACCTCCGCGGCCCCTCGATTTCGTGGACGCGTCCGCGTGAGGGCAGACGGTGGGCGTGAGGATACGAGCTCACGGGCATGGCGACCTCACATGCGCGGCGGCAGCGACCTCGCCGGCGCCTAGGCGGCGACTGTCTTGGAGGAACTCGCGGGCGCGTCCTCCGGCCTGCTACTTCGAGGTCCCGGCGCGTAGGCCGGACCGCGGGCGGCGCGGCAGAGCCCGAACGGCGCGGTGTCGGCGCGCGAGCGGCGCGACCTCACCCGCGACTAGCAGCTGCTGGCGAGTTCGGCACGATTTGGCCATGGCGGCACGATTTGGACGGGATAGAGCGACGGCCGGAGCGCGCGGGGCATGCGGTGGCCGAAGCGGATGCGGCTTCGACTGTGGCGTGCACAACATGCAGGCTACCGAAGCGGGAGCGGCTCGAGCGGGCAGCGGGAGGAGGAGCGCGCTCGGCATGGGACCACTAATACATGTTTCCATCAATTGAAACCACCATATAAGAAGAACTGGAATCACAAGACCAAGTTTTTTTAATTAAAACCAGAAAACCATGTTTTAAACAATTGAAACCACCAATTCTAAAATTTGAAACCACCAAAATATGTATCAAACATTTGAAATCACCAATACATGTTTGAAACAATTGAAACCACCACATAAAAAAACAAAGCCACAAGACCAAGTTTCATTTAATTGAAATCACAAAACCATGTTTAAAACAATTGAAACCACCACTTCAAATATTTGAAATCACTAAAATATGTTTGAAACATTTAAAACCACTAATACCTGTTTGAAACAATTGAAACCACTACGTAAGAAAACCGGAACCAAAAGACCAAGTTTTATTTAATTGAAACCACAAAACCATGTTCGAAACAATCGAAACCACCAATTCAAAATTTGAAACCACTAAAACATGTTTAAAACAATTGAAACCACTAAAACATGTTTGAAACATTTGAAACCACTAATACATGTTTGAAATAATTAAAACCACCACATAACAAAAACCGAAACCATAAGACCAAGTTTCATTTTATTGAAACCACAAAACCATATTTGAAATAATTGAAACCACCACTCCAAACATTTGAAACCACTAAAACATGTTTGAAACATTTGAAACCACCAGTACATGTTTTACACAATTGAAAACACTCCATAAGAAGAATTGGAACCACAAGACCAAGTTTTTTTAATTAAAACCAGAAAACCATGTTTTAAACAACTGAAATCACCAATTTGAAAATTTAAAACCACCAAAATATATATCAAACATTTAAAATCACCAATACATGTTTGAAACAATTGAAACCATCACATAGGAAGAATCGGAATCACAAGACCAAGTTTCATTTAATTGAAATCACAAAACCAAGTTTGAAACAATTGAAACCACCACTTCAAATATGTGAAACCACTAAAATATATTTAAAACATTGAAACCACTAATACCTGTTTGAAACAATTGAAACCACCACGTAAGAAACTGAAAACATAAGAAATGTTTTATTTAGTTGAAACCACAAAACCATGTTCAAAACAATCGAAACCACCACGTAAGAAAACTGGAACCAAAAGACTAAGTTTCATTTCATTGAAACGACCAAACCATGTTTGAAACAATTGAAACCACCACTCCAAACATTTGAAACCACTAAAACATGTTTAAAACATTTGAAACTAGTAATACATGTTTTACACAATTGAAAACACCCCATAAAAAGAACCGGAATCAAAATACCGTTCATTTAATTGAAACCACAAAACCATGTTTAAAATAATTGAAACCACCAATTCAAAAATTTGAAATCAGTAAAACATGTTTCAAACATTTGAAACCACTAATACATGTTTGAAACAATTGAAACCACCACATAGAAAGAATCAGAACTAGAAGACCAAGTTTTATTTAATTGAAACCACAGAACAATATTTGAAACAATTAAAACCACCACTTCAAACATTTTAAACCACTGAAACATGTTTGTAACATTTGAAACCACTAATACATATTTGAAACAATTGAAACCACCACGTAAGAAGTACCGGAATCATAAGACCAATTTTCATTTAATTGAAACCAAAAAACTATATTCGAAACAATTGAAACCATCACTTCAAACATTTAGACCCACTAAAACATGTTTAAAACAATTGAAACCACTAAAACATGTTTGAAACATTTAAAATCACTAATACATGTTTGAAACAATTGAAACCACCATATAAGAAAAACCGAAACCATAAGACCAAGTTTCATTTTATTGAAACTACCAAATCATGTTTGAAACAATTGAAACCACCACTCCAAATAGTTGAAACCATTAAAGCATGTTTAAAACATTTTAAACCACTAATACATGTTTGAAACAATTGAAACCACCCCATAAGAAGAATCATAACCACAAGACCAAGTTTCATTTAATTGAAACCACAAAAGCATTTTTGAAACAATTGAAAACAACCAATTCAAAAATTTGAAACCACTAAAACATGTTTCAAACATTTGAATACATGTTTGAACCAATTGAAACCCCCACATGGAAAGAACCGGAACCACAAGACCAAGTTTCATATAATTGAAACCACAAACCATGTTTGAAACAATTGAAACCATCACTTCAAACATTTAAAACCACTAAAACATGTTTCTAAATTTGAAATCACTAATACATGTTTAAAACAATTGAAAACACCACGTAAAAAGAATCGGAACCATAAGACAAAGTTTTATTTAATTAAAACCACAAAACCATGTTCGAAACAATTGAAATCACCATTTCAAACATTTGCAACCACTAAAACATGTTTGAAATAATTGAAACCACAAAAACATGTTTGAAACTTTTGAAACTACTAACATGTTTGAAACAATTAAAACCACCACATAAGAAGAACCGGAACCACAAGATCATGTTTTATTTCTTTAAAACCACAAAACCATGTTTGAAACAATTGAAACCACCACTTCAAACATTTGAAACCAGTAAAACATGTTTGAAACATTTGAAACCACTAATACAGGTTTTAAACAATTAAAACCACCCCATAAGAAGAACTGGAACTACAAGACCAAGTTTCATTTAATCGAAACCACAAAACCATGTTTGAAACAATTGAAACCACCAATTCAAAAAATTGAAATCACTAAAACATGTTTCAAACATTTGAAACCACTAATACATGTTTGAAACAATTGAAACCACCAATTCAAAAAATTGAAATCACTAAAACATGTTTCAAACATTTGAAACCACTAATACATGTTTGAAACAATTGAAACCACCAGATAGAAAGAACCGGAACCCTGAGACCTCCGTCATGGAGATAGACATCGATCCAACGCAGGCACATAATGTTATGGAATTTATGGAACATATTTCAATTCACGTTTTTGAATATTTTTTCCATGTTTCACATTTTTTGTCTTGTTTCAATTAATTGATACAAGAACATGTTTCATAGTTTTAGTCTTGTTTCATAATTATTGGCATATTTCATAGTTCTAGTCTTTGTTTCAATACTTTGATCCACAAAACTGTTCCATAAATTTTAATGTTGTTTCCTACATGTTTCGTATATTTTATCTTGTTTCAATTAATTGATACAAGAAATTTCATAATTTTACTATTGTTTTTACAACTAGAGTCATGTTTCATTTTATTCGTAATTTTAGTCTTTGTTTCAATAAATTTATACAAGAAACTATTCCATAAATTTCATAATATTACTCATGTTTCACAAATTCATAATTTTCACAATATAAGTCCTGTTTCACAAATTTTGAGTAATGTTTCAAAAAAATTGGTCATGTTTCATAAATCCATAATTGTAGTCATTTTTCATAATTACAAACTGTTTTAATCTAGTTACAAAAATTGGGCGTATAATTTTTTTCGATTTGCGACCAAAGCATAAGGCACGACGCGGTTAACATTCCGCGGGGAACGTGGTTGATGTAGTCGTACTCGTAGCCGACCTCAAGGTTGCGAAGCTCCTCGCAGGTCACCCCTTGCTCCCTCTATATCTTCATCATCTTCATCGTGCAACAACTCCGACTCACGATATTTAAGCGCTCCAAATATTGCGCCTCGTGTCTTCGTACACATCCGGTGCACGATGAGACCTCCGGCTCCCCGATCCCGACGGGAGTGCGGAAGTTGATATCCGGCTAGAAATCCCTGCAGGGCAACGGCATACTGCAGGTATGCCTCGATCGCAGAGCCCAGACGTGGGGCCATGGTCACGAGGCATGGAGGGAGAGAGAGAAGGAGGAAGTCAACCAAAGGACTTCTCCAAATATTGGTGTGTTTTATCCCACCCATGAGCACCCCTTTATATAGGCTAAAGGGGTGTACATTTCTCAAAGGCTAAGCCATGTGGGACTAATACTAAAGGAAAAACTCAGCAGAAATTCGGACTACCAAATGGGCTGTTTGTACTCAGCCCAATAAGCAAACATAAATTACTAAATAAATAAAAAAGAAAAGCAGCAGGTTGCAGCCAGCCGGGTGGGACGGCGCCAGCACCGTGGCCCAGCTACACCAGCGGCCAGCAGCGGTGGCCAGGGGAGGCGACCCGGGTGGGCCGGCCAGCCCGTGCGGCCCGCCAGAGGCGGCAACGGTAGCCAGCTGCCCAGCCCCACCCGGGTGGGCTGGCTGGCAGCGGCGGCCCGCGGTGTCGCCCAACAATCCGCCGCCCCTTGCGGTGGCGGTTATCCGCCACTCACATGGCTCGCTATTTTGCCTTTTTTCCTTTTATTTCCTGCAGTTTTATTTCTAGGCTATTTCCCTCCGGGATTTGGCCTAATATGAAAGTTGACTTTATAAATCTTAATCTAAATATTATTTATAATATATTAATTCACAATTAACATATAACAAATACATATTTAAATTCCCATTTATTCGAAAACTCTTTTTGGAACTTTTCCTTTATTCTTTCTCCCAACAACTTCGGATCTCTCTGCGGAACAATTCTAGCGTTTTCTCTTTCTCTACTGTGATTCCGTCTTACGAATGATCGCTCTCATCGTACCCTTAAGTGTATCCCCTCACGGCTCGAGAATGCTCTAGACATGATCTGTATCAATGATCAACAGAGGGACCAGGGATATCCATGTGACCCCTATGCATTCCTGATGACAATGTCGCTTGAACCGTCTAAATGTAGCATCCTCTTCCTTTTGTTTCTCGATACAACTTGTCCGAGATCCAATCACCGGTATCCCATACCTTTGTTCAATTTCGTTCTCAACAAGTTATGTTTTCTTGTTACCGTGATATTACATCCCCGTGATCTAGTCACATGTTGCAACATTTATAGATGTAATCTCACCAAGCCGGCCGTATGTATCTTTACCCGTCATGTGGGTGAACAAATCCCGGTCTTGCAGTCACATGTCATCTACTGTTCCTTCGGAATACCCAACATACACCTTTATAGCCACCGCATTACCAGATGACGTTTGATGCAGTCAAAGAAGCCTAGGGAAACAGTGAGTAATATGAGCTCCCCGTCTAAGGAGAAGGAGTCTAGGTATAGTTGTTGCAACAATGAACTATATGACTTGATCGTGTTGCAATCCTTCGAGGAATGTCTAACCACATCATTCTCCAATGATATGATCTCGTTGTCAGTCGGCATAAATGCCCATGATTTTGAAACCCAGATCATCTTCGTGACCAACGAACTAGTATGAATAGAGGCTACTAGGGACTTGGTTGTTTCATACCACACCTGTACCAATGTTTCTACTTGGCACAGTTCTAGCACAATATGAAACTATTATAAACTAATTGAGATATGACAATACAAACCTATTTCTTATTTGCCTCTAGGGCATATCTCCTTGAGTCTCCCACTTGCACTAGAGTACAAATAATCCAGCTTGCATTTTACTCTTATAAACCATACACCATATGCGTTTACAGATCATGCATGCTCATGGGAAACGTCATGTCCATGTTCTGTTTTACCAGATCATTATGTCTTTTGCAAATCGTTAATGTCTTCCTAATTTTGACATTCACACAATTATCTTATAATGGGTCGAAGTATTTGTTTTGCGACAAAGTGAGACTTTTGTTTCTAGTGTTTATGATGACGGTCGTTATTCACTGTTGTCATCTAAACTTCAAAACACACTTTGCTATCCTTTGTGTATATACTATAGTCATGGCAGTAGAACGAGGCCGGATTCCAGGAGCTTACAGTGACGTTAGATCAACCTCGAGGGCTTTCTCATGGGCACTGGGCCCTGGGACACATCATTCTACGTTAAAAGCGAACTAGCCCCTCCATAGCATTATATATCACATCAGATGTAGCTTTTATACTTCTATATCTATGTAGATCCTAGTGCATGAAATGCAACTATGCCACTTACATTGCTTCTTGCTACTAAAGTAGAAACTTAATTCTGGTTCAGTGATCAACTCAGGAATCACTTAAAGACACGTTCTTACAGTTAAGACTTTGTCCTATCAACCAGAACCTTGGGTCACATTACGTCGAGTATACAACATGGTTATATGGAAGAACCTATGACTGGGGCATAGGAGATGCAACGCATCTCCTTCTTTCAACCATAGTTGCAATACTCAATGCTTCATATGGTAATAACTACTTTCTTACCTTGTTCCATTCTGAACTTCTTCAGAATCTTGCTTAGGACATTCTGAACATCTTTCAGAATCAAGTCCAGGAAGCATTCAACATTCAGTGTTTATTAAACTCACCAATCTATCTTGATAGATCTTATTGTTTAATAACTTCAACTTCATCCTAACTTAAATACCAATCACATCATTCACATATGTCGTCCACATATCACAGAATGATTTCACGCTCCCACTCAAATATGACATTCATGTTTGAGATCCAGGGATTTCACTTAGCTCCCACTCAGAATATGTCAGCTACACATTATGAATTAGCCAAGTTGATTTGCTCCCACTCAAATCTAGGTCCACTCGATAATCTTGGACATTCCAAAATTCCTTGATCACTATGAAATCGAGAATTCCACTAACGAGATTTCAACGACCATTCATTTCTCGTAATTTAGGTCCATCACGCTTCTTTGTATTTCGTAGGTATGTCTTGTTGAAAACATGACAAGTGAATCAATAATATAATTCCACAAACTTGTAGAATGTATAGTTGAATCCTATTTTCTTTAGTAAAAGTATTCCCTGAAACTTTATGATCATTATCAACAGTTTCTCCTCTATTTGTAGAGTTTGGTTTCACGAAACAAATTCCGCTGAGCCACTCAACAATTCAGAGGTAAGATCAAATACCTTGTTTTGATCTTTTACTTTCTTCCACTTGTATCTTCATCAAGACACGTTAACTTAGGACAACAGCAGATTTGCCCATTGTAGACGATGCATTCATAGCTTCCTAAGAATGCTTCTACAAAGACTTGTTTATTCGCCACGACTTCGACTTGTAGAAATCTCCAGAAACTCGAACGTGCCATAACACTTATGGTGTTGTTTCCACGAATCTTTAGATGTTCCTTTGTATTCAAATGAGTGTTTGCTTATTTCGATCTCTAACTCTAAATGACAACTATAACCCCTATAAGAGATAATATGATATCATATGTATCTAATACAAAATGTTTATGATGTTTAGACATTTCAACAAAGTTTGAATTCGTCCAATTATCATAATTTGTGAAACATCTTTCACAAGTTCCTTTCATGCTAAACTTAACTTGAATGCCTTAGTCATGTCGATCAAATCGAAGAGACTTGTTAATTCAGTTAATTCAATATCCCATTTAGTTATGAACTCATTTGAACAATTTAAATCATTTCAAACTTCATGTTTATTAAGTAAATACTTTATTCACTTAAGTCCACAATAAATGATTTCCACTACTTGTTGAAAATATGATACATCACTATGTATAAGATTCAACATTTCTTCGCGTATCACTGTTTTACCAGAATGCGGAGTTTTAGTCATTCTGCCCAAGAGGCATGGTTTTGCAAAGTCTCTACATTAAGCATCTAGGACCCCGATCTTTCATAAAGAACCTGCAATAACCAAAGTGACTTAAACTGTAGTGTCATTTCATTATTACGCTTTGGATATCTTTTAGCATTCTAATCCTTTTATAAATGTTTAAACTATTATCATTAACATAGTGATGATAATAACTTGTTTGTAATCGTAATGTGACCATAAGGTATTGTTCATAAGAATAGTACAAACTATCTTGTAACTTATTCATATGAATAATCGTCTTGCTAAAAGTAAGACACACAAACAAGGATTACAAAATTATATTCAAGTCCACTAATCCAAATGATAAACTTTGAGGAAAGAGGTGATGTTGGCCATTAACTAATTTGCTTGCCGTCATCAAGTCACGTTGCCTCAAAACCAGCAATTCTCAAATAGATCCTCCTGTTTTCACAAAACAAGACAAGTATCAAATACTTTGCAAACTGCAATGAGTTCTGCAAGAACCACATTTATAATTTGTATATCTAACATATACCTTTTTCATCCATGACCTCCTTTTGCAATGAAGCCCTTCTAAGAGTTCTTAAATCTGATGCAAGATCGCTAAGTGTTTTTCCAAATACTCTCTTTTCATCCATGATGGAGGAAAACCCATCCAACGGCTCATACTCTATGTGCCTTATTCTGTAGAATACAAAATGTAGCCCAACTCTCCATTGAATGGAGGATGGCTTATTGGATGATTATGGAGAAAACACAAACATTCTGGAGTCATCGAATTATCTCCTAATGGTTATCATATCAAGAAGAGAAGATCACCTTTTACGAGGATATCCCTCAGGCGTGGGTATTAATCTAAGAAGTTGGACCCTTTTGCTAAGTTCCAAATTAAGCAATATATTCCCATGGTCACAAAGGACCTCAATGGGATAGGCCAAGGTCTACTAAGATATTTGCAAACAGACATCTAGACTAAGTTTATAATAAGAGAACAATTTATAATTGGTCTCCACTAAAACGGTCATCCCCTGGACGATCTTAGTGATCGCATGATCCCTATCCTCTGCACCTCCCCCGATCATCACGGCCATCAGTGCATTATAAAAGGTAGACATTCAACAATGCCAATCACATCATCCATGTGACTCATGCTCGATCTTTTGATCTCTTGTGTTCCGAGGCCACGCTTCTATGGCGTGCTAGGCTCGCCAAATCTAACTTGTGTGTATTCGCTGTGCAACATGGTTTACACCCACTGTATGTGAACGTAGATATGTCTGACCCCCGATCATCATGGCCGGCGTCATACCGAAGAACTTTCTTGGTGGTGCACACACAAGGGGAACACGGAACATTGGAATTAAATAGCGATTATCTTATTTGCTACCGTTGAGTATCTAAATACTAGCACATAATAAGATGTAAAACAGGTATCAACATCATATGTATAATGTGATATGATATGGTCTTTCTTGCGCCTTGATCTCCATCGAGCGATCCGGCATGATCTCCATCGTGCCCTTGGTTTGACGCCAAGTCCACGACGCCGCCACTAGGTCGTCCATCGGAATGACGACTATTACTATACTACTTAGTAACATAAAAGTAAACTACGTTACCTTCGTATCGACCAATGCCATATCATAATCACATGCCCCCCTGCAAAATAAAGTTAGACGCCTCTACTTTATCTATTGCAAGTTTTACGTGGTTGTTAGGGCTTTCGTACTAGAACCGTTTCTAAACTACGAACTTTCCAACCACAACATGGATCCGACAGTTGTCTCTACTACACCCCTTTCGGGGCCCTCCGTTGTAAATGCTATATCAACTATCGAATGAGAGACAGACACCCGCTAGTCACTTATATGGTACAAGCCGTATGTTGAGCGTGGAACCAGTCTCGTGTACGAATACGCGTAAGGTCGGTCCGGGCCGCTTCATCAAACAATACCGCGATATAAACAAGTACACGTTAGAGGGTAACAACTAAGGGATCGATGCCCGCACAATACTTCTGCGTACTGGCCGTACAGCACTCCTACGCATAGGGCTCTGATACCACTGTTGGGGATCGGCGCGGAAAACAAAAAAATTTCTACGAAGGATCCCTAGAAACCTAGCCTAGGATCTATCTATGTAGTAATGCGGTAACGGTCGATGCATAGAGAGTATATACCCTTGTAGTCTGTACGCGGTTAACGTTCCGCGGGGAACGTGGTTGATGTAGTCGTACTCGTAGCCGACCTCAAGGTCGCGAAGCTCCTCGCAGGTCATCCCTTGCTCCTTCTTGATCTTCATCATCTTCATCGTGCAACAGCTCCGGCTCACGATATTTAAGCGCCCCAAGTGTTGCGCCTCGTGTCTTCGTACACATCCGGTGCACGATGAGACCTCCGGCTCCCCGATCCTGCCGGGAGTACGGAAGTTGGTATCCGGCTAGGAATCCCTGCAGCGCAACGGCATATTGCAGGTGTGCCTCGATCGCACAGCCCAGACTTGGGGCCATGGTCACGAGGCATGGAGGGAGAGAGAGAAGGAGGAAGTCAACCAAAGGACTTCTCCAAATATTGGTGTGTTTTATCCTACCCATGGGCACCCCTTTATATAGGCTAAAGGGGTGTACCTTTCTCAAAGGCTAAGCCATGTGGGACTAATACTAAAGGAAAAACTCAGCAGAAATTCGGACTATCAAATGGGCTGTTTCTACTCAGCCCAATAGGCAAACAGAAATTACTAAATAAAAATAAAAAGAAAAGCAGCAGGCTGCAGCCAGCCGGGTGGGCCGGCGCCAGCACCGCGGCCCAGCTGCACCAGCGGCCAGCAGCGGTGGCCAGGGGAGGCGACCCGGGTGGGCCGGCCAGCCCGTGCGACCCGCCAGAGGCAGCAGTGGTAGCCAGCTGCCCAGCCCCGCCCGGGTGGGCCGGCTGGCAGCGGCGGCTCGCGGCGTCGCCCAACTATTCGCGGCTATTTTGCCTTTTTTTTCTTTTTTTCCTGCAATTTTATTTCTAGGCTATTTCCTTCCGGGATCTGGCCTAATATAAAAGTTGACTTTATAAATCTTAATCTAAATATTATTTATAATATATTAATTCACAATTAACATATAACAAATATATATTTAAATTCCCATTTATCCGAAAACTCTTTTCGAGACTTTTCCTTTATTCTTTCTCCCAACAACTTCGGATCTCTCTGCGGAACAATTCTGGTGTTCTCTCTTTCTCTACTGTGATTCCGTCTTACGAATGATCGCTCTCATCGTACCCTTAAGTGTATCCCCTCACGGCTCGGGAATGCTCTAGACATGATCTGTATCAATAATCAACAGAGGGACCAGGGATATCCATTTGACCCCTATGCATTCCTAATGACATTGTCGCTTGAACCGTCTAAATGTAGCATCCTCTTCCTTTTGTTTCTCGATACAACTTGTCCGAGATCCGATCACTGGTATCCCATACCTTTGTTCAATCTCGTTCTCAACAAGTTATGTTTTCTTGGTACCGTGATATTACATCCCCGTGACCTAGTCACATGTTGCAATATTTATAGATGTAATCTCACCAAGCCGGCTGTATGTATCTTTACCCGTCATGTGGGCGAACAAATCCCGGTCTTGCAGTCACATGTCATCTACTGTTCATTCGGAATACCCAATATACACCTTTATAGCCACCGCATTACCAGATGACGTTTAATGCAGTCAAAGCAGCCTAGGAAAACAGTGAGTAATATGAGCTCACGGTCTAAGGAGAAGGAGTCTAGGTATAGCTGTTGCAACAATGAACTATATGACTTGATCGTGTTGCAATCCTTCGAGGAATGTCCAACCACATCATTCTCCAATGATTTAATCTCGTTGTCAGTCGGCATAAATGCCCATGATCTTAAAACCCAGATCATCTTCGTGACCAACGAACTAGTATGAATAGAGGCTACTAGGGACTTGGTTGTTTCATACCACACCTGTACCAATGTTTCTACTTGGCACAGTTCTAGCACAATATGAAACTATTATAAACTAATTGAGATATGACAATAAAAACCTATTTCTTATTTGCCTCTAGGACATATCTCCTTCAACGAGATCATAGAGTAGTTAATGGCCGGTGCTAGAATTAAGGAGGACCAAACAATTACTCCCTCGGTTGATTTTAATTTACTTCAATCAGCGGTTTCCAGCTTAATTAGGGGCATGAATGGACTGCATGCAAACGGGAGAGCTCCCGCCGCGCATGCATGAGGTTGTTTCCAGCTTGCCAAAAAAAAAAGAATTAGAAAGTAATTACAGGGTGTTAATGCCAACTGCTAGAATTAAGGGGTGCCAAGTAATTAGGGATGATTGCATGCATGAGGTTGTTTCCAGCATGCGGCTATCAGCACGAATAAAGGAATCTGGTGATTGTACGGACTAAAGAGAGATAAACGGATGGCACGTGGGTGGGGTCCAGCTAAAGGCAATACTAAACGGCGTCTTTTAAAGAAAAGGGGGCACAAATCTCGAAAAGGCAATGGACAGCGGATCCGACGCCGGCACATACCGGCGCCGTTAGAATCGCCCCGTTCAGTGAGACCCCCTCTTGGACGATATAGATTAACCGCGCACTGTCAGCTGAGATGGGTGTGGGTGAAAAAAGACGCATGATGTGGCGCGCAACCAAATTCACGGATCCACTATACGCGACGATCATCGCCCATTCTCCATGAATGGACGGATGAATAATGGACGAAGCAGAGAGCCCAAGAAATGCAAAGAGAGAAAGCGTTTGTTTGTGTAAGCCTTGTCTTTCCCCGATGATGGGTGTGAGGCGAACTGAAGGAGAGGACCTGCTGGATGCATTCCAAGTGCCGCACCACTACTACAGCACTCCTGGAGTACTCCATTAGTGAATTACAGGTTCATGTCATTGCTCTCCGAGAGAGATTCTCCGCGGCAGAGACAGACAAACGCGTCTCCAGGCGATGGACGATGGTCGATGGGCGGGCGCAGACCACAAAAGGGAGAGGATTCAAGTGGTTCCCAACTGTTGGTCTTCTGAACGAACCCAAACATCCTCACTACCAACTGCCGTGTCTCCGAGCAGTAGCAGACCATGGACGATGGCACTCCTAGATTCAAGTGGTATGTGTATCAACAGATGGATTACTCATTAATTACTTCGTGTCCTGATCCGATAGTGACCGAACAGAGAAGCTCCCCACTGTCACACAGCACTATATATATGTTCAGGGGCTGGGCTGGCGCTGATGTTTGTATCGCTATGGATTTCAGTGATTCTCTTTCCGAGGCACAAGCACAAGTGACCAGACGGATCAAACAGAACGCGAACGGGGCAGAGCTCAGCAGCACGCCAGATAGTAATAATAAGCCAAGTAAAGTACTAGTGTTCTCCTCGGATCAGATCAAACGACACCTGACAAGGAGGAAAGAGTTAGCAGACGAGTCCCCGTGTTTGTTTGTTCCCCATATTATATCATCATCATCGTCATCATCATCCAGTTATACTGTCCAGTTTGCATCCAAAAGCTAGCAGAGGAGGTTCAGTGGCAATTTCAGCAGTCAAGGCATCTCTCTCTCTAGATCCGTCTCTATCATGTAGGAAGGCAAATATACCCTATCTATCGGTACGTGCTAAATACTCGTTAATTATACGTTGCTTTCCAACCAAAAGCAGATGCTAGCTAGCTGAGCATCTAACCAACACATTGTCACCAACGCTGGTCCAGGATGAAAAACAGCAAACAAACATACAAACAAAAGGTGCTACTACAAGAAAAAAAAATGCTTGTTTACGATGGGAGGGAAAACAAAACACTGAATCCCACACGGGTGAAGTCCTATTGGTCCATCTCTAGATCAACTACCATAGGAGGCTTGGAGCCAGCTATGCTCTCGATATATACCACGTCAATTTCGGATGATTTCCAAATCCTGTGTTGCTCACGGAGTAAACCACGCATTAAAATGCGTATAGATACATTCGTTTCACAAAAGGTGAAAAACATCTTATATTATAAAACGGAGGGAGTAATCAAGCTGTGTGATGGTTTGCTTGTTAGGGTATTACAGAATAGGTATAGCCATGACATAGAGATATTCTAGCAAGCTAGGTGGCCCACTAGTGATATCTCTGACCGGCTCCCCGTATATCAATGCATGTGAGCCCATTAGCCCATATATATGTGACCATATGAAATTTTTTAAGGTCAGAATTAATTTTTTGTGCTTTATTACAAGTTAAAATATAATGTACTTGTGCCACCAAAAAAAGGTTGCTGAAACCATGTCATAGCTCCTGGAAACCACCTGCAAGAAAATTAAAAGAGAAATAATGTGAGAGAGAAATAAAAATTATGGGCTAAGCCTGGACACCACCTATGCCGACGGTGGCTGTCGGCACTACCACGCTAGAGCAGCGCTAGCCAGCACCACTATGCCGACGATGGCCGTTGGCCCCACTACTGCACCACCTATGCCTGGACACAACCTATGCCCACGGTGGCTGTCGGAACTACCACACTAGATCAACTCCTACCAGCACCACTGAGCTGACGGTGGCCATCGGCACCACCAATGGACCACCTATGCTTGGACACAACCTATGCTGAAGGTGGCCGTCGGCACTACCACGTTAGAGCAGCGCCTGCCAGCACCACTGAGCCGACGGTGGCCGTCGGCACCACCATGGCCTGCAGCGCACTGGCAGTCCCCTAAAAGTAAAAGGAAAATGGTGTTGAAGAAAAATAAATGGAAAGTACCTAAACTGGCGACAATACCGTCGGCATAGATCTTACGAGGAACGTCGTCGACGCACTATTTCCGCCAGAGACGGAAAAGCCATGTGGCGCCTACCTGTGTTGAAGGCCGTTTGACGCTGACGGTGGTCGTCGGCTTAGATTGCCCTACCTCTACATCGACAGTGTCCTTGTGCCGACAGGCTTTCTTTGGCTGTGGGAACGTCTAATGTTCCCGTAGTGTAGTGATATCTCCGAATGGCATAGATGATAGCTTGACTAGCTAATTATCAAAATTGAGGCCCATATAACTCAGGACAACGGGGCGTCGGGGCGCTATGCGCAGACCCTCGGACAGGCCGGACCACGACCCAAATTCCCCTGATGCCCGACCCATTCGGACCAAAACAGACATTTTGGGTCACCTATTTAGGTCGGCCTAGTGGAGATACCCTAATGCGCGCTCTGAATTTTGGCCAATGCCGTGCACGGGAACTGGGAATCCGGCGGGCGCCATGGGAAAATATATGTGGATGTTCAAAAGATATGTGTTTATGTTCCCAAAAATTTTTTGAACCAAATTCAAAATACGCACCGAGAAAAAAAAAAGATAAATTGTTGTGTGAATAGTGTTATTTTGTGTTTTTAAATCCATGTTAGGTCTCAAATTCTTGCTATCGTGCTTTGAATCCATGCCAGGTCTTAAGATCAACTTCGATAAGAGCGAAGTCATGATCCTGGAATATTCGGACGAGGACAGACAACGTATTGCGGACAACCTCAACTGCAGGTTGGCTAATTTACCTATCACCGATCTAGGGATGCCTATCTGGGATATGAGTGTGTTGATCAAGGATATGGCTCTCCTTGTCGCGAGGGCGCGGTCTAAGGCTGAACCCTGGTAGACTCACATCTAAAGGGAGCAAGACGATCCTCATCAACTCTTGCATGTCCAGCCTCACCATCTATTAGATGGGACTTTACCTTCTACCTGAGAGGACCCACTCCGACTTTGCTAAAGAGTTGCTAGAGATGGTCACCAGAAATATCATATGGTGAAATGGGCCAATATTTGCGCCCCAAGATTCTTGGAGGCATAGGAATCTTTGACTCTCGCTGTTTCAATGTTTCCTTGTTGCTCAAATGGCTGTGGCAGATTTTGCAGGACGATAGGGGTCTATGGCTTTAGCTTGTGAAAGCCAAATACTTTCGTGGTCAACCCCTTTTGGCTTGCGAACATCTGGAAGGCTCTTAGTTCTGGCTATCCATCCAGGACATAAAACATGTCATCCGGAGGGGGCACTGTTCACCCTGGGAAACGGGCGAGAGGTCCAGTTTTGGCTAGACCCCTAGATAGCAGCCGCCCTGCTGAGCCGGGAATTCTCGGACATGTTCGCTATTTGCAGCTCTCATGATTCTAGTTGCCAAGACACGCCGGGAACGACTAAAGGAAAAATCCAAATATAAAAAGAAATCATAAATTAAGAAGGAGGTCCTCTCCTTCCTCTTGCCATGTGTTGCCCCATGGCCAGAGCACCTAACCGAGAAGGGTGCTAAGCGCAGTACGACGGCAGTAGGAGGTTATGTTTTGCTCTCTCCCTTCGCGGCCGCACTCGACTTCGGTGGTGTAGTGCCTCCACTCCTTGCACGCGATACGCAGGTGGAGGTACTCAACCGCGTCATGGCGTGCGGCGGGGACAAGCTGTGAGGAGTGGCGACCAGACCTAGCAATGGGAATGAGGGGGGCCAAGCCTGGCTATGGCGTGGTGGCAGGGACAATATTGGAGGGGGGTGACCAGACATGCCTTTCCCTCGGCCGTGGCGCGACGGTGGTGACGTGCTGGGAGGACGGGAGGCCGACTAGGCATTTCCCTCATCCATTCCATAGTGGGATGGGATGGGAGGACTGGCGATTGGCCAGGCCTTGCCCTCGGCCATGGCGCGACGGCGGGACTGGTTGGGAGGTGGGGGCGACGGGCCAGGCCTTGCCCTCGACCATGGCGTGGTGGCATTGATGTGCTAGGGGGTGGTCGGTCAGGCGTTTCCCTCGACCATGGCGCGGCGGGACGTGCTGGGAGGAGGGGTGGCCGGACAGGCCTTGCCCTCGGCCATGGCGCCACGGGCGGGCTGGGAGGAGGGGCGGCCAGCCAGGCCTTGCCCTCGGCCATGGCGCGGCAGAGGGGATGGCTGGGAGGAGGGCGGCTGGACAAGCCTTGCCCTCGGACATGTCGCACAGTGGGGACCGGTCTTAGGGATTTTCTAAAACGGATTTGCTAGTTCTCACACGAAATCTCAGACTCCCGTACGATTGTGTTCTCTGTTCCATTGTTCGTGCATTGTATTTTTCTATCTGGATTGTTTTTTCTTCAAGTCGTTGCATGTGTGGGTGGGCTGTGTCTTGTTATAGCGGGCTACCGGCGTGGTTTGGGTGTGGCCCTGTGGGCTGTCTCTTGTTTTGCCTTCTACAGCGGAATTTGTGTGTTCCCAAGACTTTGAAAAAAAGTTACTGACTAGCATGACCCACATGGAGGTGCCTGCTATAGTCATTTGTTTTTCCTTTTTGTTTCTGAATTATTTTTGCCCTTTCTTTGAGGTATTTTTGCCCGTTGTTAATCTTTTGGCCCTGCCCTTTAATTTTTCTAGTGAGTCACCTGCCGTTTGAAACAGTACATAATAGTGAGGGGAAAGGTCAAAATGAGCAAGGCGATTTGAGGGCGGTCGATGTGGTTATCAGCCGGAGCATCGCCGACGAGGGTGAGTGGTTGACCGGAGCACATCAACGACATCTACCTCGCCGCCGAGCTCACGCAGATCCTATCTGGTAAAGTCCACTTCTCCCCCGTCAGATACTTGCTTATCCAATCCCCTTCCACAGGAGCATAGTAGGAATCGAGTGATGAATCCCCAATCGTAGGAACCAGGGTTTGTATGGGATCATGTTTGTGTTGTTGTAATGTCGATTTCGTGGTTTCGTGATGTATTTTGTCGCCAATCCAGTGAGAATCATCCAATACTTATGGAACTAGTTCATGGTGTAGAGTGGACGAGGGTGATCCTGCGTAGTTTCCCGTTCGAAATCCCTCAAATCCTAGGCTCATTTCGATTTAGTGCTTGTACTGTCCCTTCCCGCACAGCCTGAATTTTTGCTCGCCGGGTTGCATTGGAGAGTACTTAGGTCTTGCTCTGGATCCTATCTACTATGCATCTGCAGTAGGTATAGAAATTGGGTAGTGCTTGGCTTGGCTTTTGCAATATATGTGCACTTGCTTGCTGCAGGCTTCCCTGATATGAAGTGGCATCATGCCTCGATCTCTCCATCCATTGGAAATCCTGGTGATGGAGCTTCCTTTTTTCATATAGAAATGTATGTACGGGCGTGTGCAGCCGTGTGTTGCTTCTAGAGAATACATTTTCTGCCTTTTCAAAGATGTTCCTGTTTGTAGATTCCTGTCACTTTTGAGTCTGACCAAGATGCTACTACCTGTGCCTATGTGTCCAATATTTTTTTATACTTGACAATGATTTGTATACCTGAGTTCAGCCATGCCTGAGTTGGTCCTGCGTGCTGGCGCTTTGTTCATTTGCTTAGGATTGCTCTGGTCAGTAGTTACTAAATGTACAAATATCAATATACAATCTCTTTGCGACGGTGCCTTTGATTATTATTATTTTTGTTTTATGTGTGCTTCTTGATATTATGTTTCCAAGTAATGGTCGCACTTTCTCATTATTACATTTTGTATAGTCAGTAGGTCATATGTTGTGTTTTGCTTGGCTTGGTTTGTGTAAAGTGTGTGCTTTCTTGCACCAGCCTGATATGAATTGGTATCCTAACTCTCTCGGTATATCCCTACTTATTATCTATTTTACATCTTTGCATGCGCAGTAGTCTGCCTAGATTTTCTAGTTGATGGTGTTTTTGTAATGCCAGGGGTTGTGTTTTATCATAAATCCAATGGGAAATCTCGAGGGCATGTTTTCATGTAGAGGGGTAGGAAATCAGTTCCACTCATATGTAGAGTTTTGGTTTGATTCACCACTTATAGTATAATAAAAATGGAGTGAAACATGATGTTCTTGCTTTCATATTGTTTATTTTACTTGCTAATTCTATTATGTTCTCTTTTTGGCTAGATGTCAGCTAAAGTAGAAATTTTAGACGAAAGGATTTTGAAAAACGTTTGCAACAATATGGCTGGAACAACAGATGACTTGTACAATGCTGGACTAACTTAGCAAACATAGACGTGTCCTCTAGAAAGGAGAACTTTAGCACTAAAGAGAGTTGTTAACTGCAGAAAAATTTAGTAACCTGGGAGTTTATTACTTGTAAAATTTAGGAAAAATCTCCGGTTGCAACCTGATCGCAACTGGGTTCTATTCTACTTGTAAATTGTTTTCAAAAGAAAATCCCCCCAGTTGCAACCATCTTGTGACTGGGTGGTTTATTCTAAAATCAAAGAAGAAAACCCTAGTTACATCTTTCTTGTGACTCTAAAATTTCATAAGTTATTGCAACTGGGCTCTACCCTACTTGTAAATTTCAGAAGTAAACACCAGTTACAAGTTGCTAATAACTATTGTTTATTACTTTTAAATTTTTAGAAGTAAACCCTAGTTGCAACTTGCTTGTAACTCAGATTTATTATCTTTACAAAGATTTAGATTTAACCTAGTTACAACTTGCTTGTAACTGTGTGGTTTATTCTAAAATTTAAGAAGTAAACACCAGTTGCATCTTGCTTGTGACTGTAAATTTTCAGAAGTAAACCCTAGTTGCAACTTGCTTATAACTCAGATTTATTATCTTTACAAAGATTCAAATTTAACCTAGTTACAACTTGCTTGTAACCGTGTGGTTTATTCTAAAATTTAAGAAGTAAACACCAGTTGCATCTTGTTTGTGACTCTAAAATTTCAGAAGTAAACCCTAGTTGCAACCTATCGCAACTTGGTTCTATCCTACTTGTAAATTTCAGAAGTAAACACCAGTTGCAACTTGCTTGTAACTAGGGTTTTATTATCTTCGCAAATATTTGTATTTAATTGTGGTTATAACTTGCTTGTAACTGGGTAGTTTATTCTAAAAATTTAAAAAGTAAACCCTAGTTGCATCTTGCTTGTGACTATAAATTTTCAGAAGAAAACCCTAGTTACAACTTGATTGCAACTGGGTTCTACACTACTTGTAAAATTCAGAAGTAAACACCAGTTGCAAGTTGCTAGTAACTGGTGTTTTTATTACTTGTAAATTTTCATAAACCACAGTTGCAACTTGCTTATAACTGGGGTTTTATTGTCTTCGCAAAGATTTGGATTTGACCACAGTTACAACTTGCTTGTAACTGGGTGGTTTATTCTAAAGTTTTAAGAAGTAAATCCTAGTAGCATCTTGCTTGTGACTAAATTTTCATAAGAAAACCCTAGTTGCAACCTGATCGCAACTGGGTTCTACACTACGGTAAATTTCAGAAGTAAACACCAGTTGCAAGTTGCTAGTAACTGGTGTTTTTATTACTTGTAAAATTTCATAAACCACGGTTGCAACTTGCTTGTAACTGTAACTAAGAATGGGGTTTTATTCTACAACTTGCTTGTAAATTGGGGGGGGGGGGGGGGGGGTATTCTAAAATTCAAAAGTAATTATTTGTGACTTTAAATTTTCATAAGTAACCGCTCAGCTGCAACTTGCTTTGAAACGCACACTTGTTGATAAAGGGATAGGAAATGCAGCTTGATTTGTGCAATGATTATGCTGGGTACACTAAACCTTTTGTTGTTAAAACATAAGCAACATGTCATTCTCGATAAATTGAAGTGCCTTATACCTTTGTATTTAGTACAAAAGATTTCCTATATGTTACCTGCTTTTCATTTGAATTACTAGCCTACAAATATGCATTCTGCTGCACACCAAGAAATGGTTCTTCTTCTACCTGCTATTACAAGAACATTTTCGTTTTTTTCATAACTTGAGATGGATGATACATTTGTTCTGGTACATGTTTTTGGTGCAAATGCTATCAGAAAAATACGCATTTCTGTTATGTCTCCATTATCAAACATAAGTTCAAACTATTTCATGCATTGCTTCTCCTCTCATTATTCCTCATTTGTGATGAAAATATGTATTCTTCAAAAAGATGTTAATCTAGTACCATTGTGACTTTTTTTGTGTCCCGATAATCACCATAGCTTTCCATTATATCTATACAAACCAACAAAATGGTCACCCTTCTTTTTCTTTTTCTCAGGGAGAAACAAATCCAAACATCAAGGGTTTTATAGGAAAAGATAAGATGTATCCCATGGAAATCTACTAACCCTGGTATGTGCTTGATTCTCTTGTGTCCATGAAACCTACATAAAAGTAGATGATGATCATCATCATTACTGCTAAATTTCATGCAGGGAAGCAGATGTCCACCTCAAGGGTTTAAGCAAATGGAGCAAAGGAGACAAAGATGGGATGGATTTGCATGACGACCCATTAACCAGGGTATGTGTTAGATGCTTTTGGTGCCGGGTGCTTTTATACCCATATGGTATGTCTTACTTCCTTGGATTCCTTCTTTTTCCTGAACTGCTTTGTTTTTTGCTTTGATTTCTCGTGAAGTTTCCTGGCCTGGGAAGGGGCCGTCGTGAGAGGAAGATGGGGGAAGAACTGTTTGGGGTAGAAATGTCACACCGATTGCTGTGGACAAAATTCAAAATCGAACAAGCAAAGTTACAGGACGTCGAACAAGAAGAACCCAACAACAAAGCATAGCAAAAAAAAGCCCAACAACGACAGCAACAAGACAACGAGGGGTCTGGCTAGAGAGGGTAGTTTGGGCTGTGTTGTTTGCTGCTATCTCAGTCGCCTGAGCTCCAGGCGCAAAACAATTAGATACTTTTGATTTATTTTAACTATTTAGATATTTTTTATCTCGGAAAATAGTTTGTTTCTGCTAGTTTAGCGTTACAGGTGGGTCCTCTTTGTCAGATATCGTGTTAATTGGTTGTCAATTCCAGTGTAGCACAAATTGTAAAAAAGGATCAAAAATTTGTGGTTTTTTGCAATTAAAACATAAAGTAGTGGTTTTCCGGAATTTGACCACAAAAGTGCTGATTTTATGCTAATTACTCGAACATGAGGAATAACATTGTACAAACACATGCCCATCTGGTGGAGTAGCTGCTCGTTTAGAGTTGGATCGTGTTCAAGAAGATTAATTTCGCCCAAGAAATTAAACAATCACATGTACATTAACTGTACATCCTCAAACAAAAATAACATAAATGTTGGTGCCATCAACACTTCCAACACGCCTCCCCACCAATGAAATACATAAGCGTCAAGCATAATGAAACTCTCTACACCAGCCTAGCATAACAAAAAATGTCGAGCATAACGAAATTCTAGACACCCTGCCAAGCATAAAGAAACTCTTGACACCTAGCCAAGTAGATCCCATCTGGTTGGCTACCTAGATCAAGTATGCGACAGCCGAGCGACTCACACAGGCTGAAGTATGGAAAATAACCAAAATCCCAACACATTACCTAATAGATCTCGTTGTCTACCTACAAACGTCGGTGGAGCGAACAACATCACGAGACTGGAGGCTGGAGGGAATCCACACATTTTGAATATTTGTGCATATCAATGGTGTGTTCAAAACATCAAATACGAGTGAACAACATCGTGAGATCGGAGGCCAGGACAACACGCATTTTGAATATTTGTGCATATCAATGACGTACTCAAAAGGTGTTGTTAAAATTTTCAAGAAAACCAAAAACATGACGAATATTAATGCTTTATTTAAAAGAAGAGTTATCTAGGAATTTCACAAGTTCTATAAGTATCATTGCGTAGGACTGATGTCGTTTTTCATATTTTCTTGGAAGCTCCTTTGGAGTAGATTGGTTTTGAAACTTTAGATAGGAAATCTTACTTGCACATTTGAGAGGGTTCTGAAATGTCCAAAAATTAGCTCAGCTTCATGATTTATATTTTCTTTAAAAAGTCAAAAGGTGCTTCAAAATTACTTGGGAAGCCATTTGTGTAGATTCTGTGAAGTTCATGACTTTGTACAAAAATACCCCCTTCGTCCCAAAGTAAGTGACTTGGATTTTTCTAGATTTATATGTATCTATACACTAAAACGTGTCTAGGTGCATGCAAATCTAGACAAATCAAAGTCACTTATTTTTGAACAGAGGGAGTAAGCAGCAACTACTCCATCGATGCATGTGTTTAACTATTCAATAGCACTATCCAGCAAATAACCAGATGCCACAATGGAGTAGTTAAATTTATACAGACTTTGTGAGGCTCATGTAAAGTTGCAGCAAACAATCAGATGCCTCGATGAAGTTGCTGCTAATGTATTGCAATAAAAAAAATGAGCGAGAAGTGCTGACAGTTGAACAAATGCATCAATTGAAAATATTAGTAGCAGAAACTCATGCATCCGAGGAAATTTCTAGGGCAAATTTAAAACTCATATCAAATGTTCTCAAGATCCAAAAGCAGAAGACACTACACTTGAGGAATAAACAGGCTCAACAATAGTTAGGGGCATCCGAATATACAACGCCATACATGGCAGACATCACGCAGTTCCAATATAAGCGAGGCTAATTTCCAGGAAAGGAGCATCAGGATCATTAGTTCGAGTCCCAAAAGTCCATCTGGCAACATCTAAACAAGTTAATCCAACCATGCTGCTTGTTTCCAATCTCCATGAGCAATGGAGCAAGCCCTACTTGTTTCCAATCTCCATGAGCAACCAATCTTTCCACATGTCGACTGGGAGTGCCATAAGAGATTCAAACTGGCGATCATCGCGGATAAGAGAACTGTAGGCCCTTAGCATATCAGTACGGGATAAGCCAGGTATCTCCATGAGTGCCTTGAAGATTAACTCGGAGGAGGTTGACTTTGGCACTTGCACACGCGCAGCTGGATTGCTTTCTTCAAGCGGGGTGATAAGTGAATCATTAGTTCGTCGTCTCTTCACAACCTCATTGCCCTCCACTAGGACCAGTTGACTGGATCGCATGTTAGGACTACCTTCACCACCAGTTTCGGAAACAACCTCTGCTGCTCCCTCTTGAAAACTCTCAGCAGCAGTCCTTGCGCCTTCTGTTGCCACATGCTCTTTCAGGCTTGTGACGCTAATCGCATCTGAGCATGTGGCGCCTTTCTTTCAGGGAACCTTTGCTGCTCCTGCTTGACAACTCCAAGAACCAGTCCTTGTGACTTGTTTTGTTGCATGGTTTTCAGAGCATGTGATGCCAATTGCATTCGAGTGCTGAACAACTTCAGTTTTGTGGCATGTGGCACTTTTCTTTTGTGGAACCTTGTTTTCTACATCCTCCTCCACCTTCCTTAGAACGAATGGATGCAAGATGGCATGTAGCTTTGAAAGATGGGCCTTCCTTTCCTCTACAGTTCGTTGGTCCTGGCCTTCTTTGTCACAAAAATCAAACCTTGAAAGAAGATTGTTGTCAGCCAGAGGAATAAAAAAATGTAATACATAGGATATTTAACAGGCAAACCTTTGTGTAACAAAAATGACAGACGGTTTAACCTACCTACAGATTGTTGTAAGAAATATGTGGATGTTCCTTGATTCATCAGTAAGCTTTTCCGCAAACATAGCATATCAATTTACCATGGAGATAAGCAAAATACAGAGCATAAATCTATGATGATATTTAGTTGACAGTTTAGCAGGCATGGTATATCAGTGATAACAATAATAAGCAAACAAGAGCTAATAGCATGCATGTTTGCTAGTCAAGAAATTTCATTTTCAACTAGTGTGCTTCATAAAGGCTAGAATACTCAGATTATAAAAACAAGAAAACAAAAAAAAATTATATGACAATAGAGCTTCTGAACCTTACTATGTGACGTTTTAGGACTACAGGGTCTCGGAACCTCATAATATATAATTATTACATACAAGTACATAAGAACCACTGCAAGAGTACTATTTGAATAGTGAAATCGCTACGGTTATGAATTTCTGACAGATTACTGATAGTAAGATAGCTTGTATTTCCCTAGTTTAACAGACCCATTTGCATTGGTTTAACCACAATATGTACTCATGAGGACAGTTCTAACATTAAGGACAGAGAAAAAAATTCCAAAAGATAGGTAACGTTACACAAGAAAATTCAAGTAACTATCAATATAATCAACAAAGGCAATTTGGCCTCATAAATGATGGGACACTAGAGTGCTCCCAGCTCACAAAGTATATGAATGAAATATAGAGTATCATGTAAAATGTGCATAATGTACAGAGCAATCAGCAGTTTGAGTGTTAACTAGCAAATCATACCATGAATCAAATTCCTCATGACATGAGAGCTCATGAGGCAAAGCAAACTTCAATAGTGACCGCAGCTCTGCTAGGTTCTTCATAGAAATTGACTTTACCAAGAGGAGCTTATTATCCATTGGTCGATGCTTTAACTTCTCCGATAATTCACATTCCAGTTTCTTCATTTGACGACTCTGGAAAAGAAGTATGTAACTGGCATGTAAATATAAAAGGGAGAAAACAATAAGAGGACAATAATTTGGGCATGTGTTTTTCCATCACCTCATCCACAACAACATATTTCCACTTACAGTGAGCAAGCCATTCTTTGTCTGACATGACCATATAAGATGTTGTCACTATGATCGGAAAATCAGGGCCAACAGTTTTGTGCAGAAACTTTTTCCTCATCTCTGCCCAACTCTCTTTATTTCCAAAATAAAGCAGATATTTCATATTGGGAAAAAGTCTGAAACAAAGTATCTCCACGTAAGACATCAACTAACAGTGAATATAGTGTAACTTTAGAAACTTTACCTTATCCCACTCAACCAGTCTGGGATAGCATCCCCATGCTGGGACGAAACTATCATGTATGGAACCATGCAGACCATTCCTTTTGAGATGATCAAGAAACCCAAGTGTCTGGATTACTGCCCCAAATCCCATTTGAGCCTCTAGTATCCCGTTTAGCCCATTCCGCCACAACGATATTAGCCACTTGGCACCCTTTATCAGGTAAGGATGCATCTGTCCATCAGTCATTGATGCAAAAAGCCTGGCTTGCTCTTTTTCCCACTTCTCTTCTTCTGTTAGGGCAACTTCATCAGCAGTAGATTTCGTAGCTAGTTCCTCAAGGAGAAGTTCTGAATAGCGCTGAGTTTCTTTCAGGGTCTCATCCAACATGCTAAATTCTTGGTTAGGATCAGACGCACGTCTTTCAGATTCCATCATCTTCAAGCAAAAAGAGTCAAATCATTGCAGAACTTCAACGGCAGAAATACAGAAATTTAGTATTCAGAAAGTGCACGATCATTTTTTTAATATTAGCAAGTGCATGAGCATTATTGACAAGATCCATCATTCAGCATAGAGTCCTTACATTTGCATCAAATTAAAAGTGCTTGCTACTCATGCATTCGAGTTCAACTCAGAAGTCAATCTTTACAGAGTCTCAGACCATACGGTTCTATCACAAAAGCTGAATTAGGAGAGCCGTTTAAATATGTCCTGCTGGTACCCCCATGATCAAGCTAGAACACATAACACTCCATTATAATAAATCCTGCACTCTATTCAGCTCCCATTGACGCGCGCCTAGCAAGGTAATCATCAAACATATCAGTGAACACAATACAGTTGGCAAGCCATGGAAGGTTCTTTCAGTTAAACACAGCTCGTCATAGCATGTTACCTCAGGCTCATCATACATATTTTTCAGCAAATACCTACTAATCGTATGTTTCTCCTGCTCATCAGCACTACAGAGTCCAATATCCCTTGGTCACGACAATAATTGCGTAAATAAGTTCTCCCAACATAGTCATGCTCATATTCCTTCTTTTTTTTCCTCAACTATGCAAGAGAGCAAAACTAAAGATCGTTTCAGCCTGGTGCAGATACACATATTTCAAACAAAGCCTAAAATGCAAGCAGCACAGCATATTAAGGAAATTAATATGGGAAACATATTTACACATTAAACTAGCCGCAAGCATCACCCCATACTCAGATTACTACTCATGTGATATTTGTTTCAGAAGAGACGCAGACTATCCTATTCCTACACCTGATGCTGGCAGAAGTTCAGTTGAAAATAAATCTTGTTAACAAAAATCTGGGTGGTTCGCATCAACTCATTGTAACATCAAATGTGTATGCCTAGATAACAATGATTTGGGGGATTTTCAGAGTAGTACTAGATACAAGGCTGACTAGATGACAAATATTGGAGGTTTTACTAACAAAGAAGATGCAACAGAAAATAGCAAGATAAAGAAAAACATGACTAAAACATCCACCTCTTCATGCACATTACCTCGGTCTTGATCTAGTTGGGTACCCCGAATTTTGTCTTCAACACCAAACTGGCCTGAAAGAGGCAAGATACGATCAGATTTGTGCAACCAGGAAGGGGATTGGGGGTCAGTGGTGGCCATGGGAGGGGGGAAGGGGTACGGGCGCTGGACGTGGGGAAACGAGGGGGACGAAGAGGGCCTTATGGGGTGGCGTGGCGGAACTCACCGGCGTCGGCGCGGCCGTCGACGCGGAGGTTCAGCCGCTTCCTGGTTCTACTCTACTTTCTGTTCGATGTGGGGTGAAAAAGAGCGCGAGGGAGGGAGCGAAGGGGTAATGCGGGAGCGCGCGCGCTGAATTTTGGCCAAGACCGTGCGCGGGAACTGGGAATCCGGCGGGCGCGACGGGAAAATATCCAGTGATCCCACGCCATGATATCGGTCAAGAAATTTGTGGGTGTTCAAAAGATAGCGTGTTTACATTCCCTAATTTTCTTTTGAACCAAATTCGAAATATGCACGGCGAAACAAAAAAGATAACTTGTTATCTTATAGTGTCATTTTGTGTTTTTGTGTTTTTCCTTTGACATGGATCGGTTCGGCTTCGTGGTTCGGCTTCGTCAGCTCATGAAAACTCGAGCCATCTTGATATTAAGGAAACTAGCAGTTTGCGAGGGCATCACTTATAGATGATCTCTTTATTTTATTAAAATTGGTCGACGGAAAATATTTATATATATTTCATATAATCTATAAAAAATTACAAATTACATAGCCAGAATCTATATATGCTAATACACGTGCATAAAACACGTCTGATAATCTTTAATTTAAATATGGGTGGTATTTTAGAAACACTAAACTAATTAACATACTACCTCCATCCTAAAAAGTATGTCTTAACTTTGTGTAGATTCATATGTATCTATACATAAAAATGAGTCAAGATACATGTGTATCTAGAAAAAACTGAGGCATCGTTTTTGGGACGGACAGTATATGGAGTTTGTGCAAAATATTAAATTGACATATAGAATTAGAAATTATACCGTAAGTTACCTGGTAGTTTTTATTTGATGTTGAATAAATACACGAGGCTAACATTTGTATTGTTAAATAATTAGGGTTTCCTTGAGAAATGATCATACGATGTTTCAACCATTCCGGTGGAAAAGAAGTTTTCTTTATAAATATAAGATAAGAAAAAAGAATATATCGTCGTTAATATAAGATAAGAAAAAAGAATTTATATGTATTTAACTCTTTTTTCCTTTGTTTGTTGTAAAACTACATGCTAATCTATATAACGTGTTCTACATGGATTGTCTAGAATGTACAACTTTAATCATTATCTATGCGATTAGATAAATGAGGTAATACCTTTAATCAAAAATTTATTTATCTTACTTTCTGATGTCATGTTTTAGTAATATACATGACATATCAACGACAATAGTATCCAACTATTTATTTCTTATGGATGCAGTAATATGTTTAACTTTTTTAATGGTGTCAATGTTAACCTCACTCTTAAGTCCAATTATTATGTGCTCTCTCTCACTTGTGTTTGATGTAACATGACTATATATTCTTGTTATCATGATTGTTATTTCCAATGAGGTGAGGTGAGAAGTGTGTCCCTAACATCGCCGTTCCTCCTAAGACTTAATTTAAGTACAGAAATTATGTTTTCAAGTTTTGCATGTTTGTCGTTTTTAAATAGTTTGTATTGGTCAGCGATTTTATTTTTTGAGGGAAATGTATCCTGCAGGATTGAAGATCAACCCCTTAGGATTGCCCCATGCTAGCCACATGGCTTCCTTGATCATTTCGAGCATGACGCTTGTGGCCACAAAATTCTGATCTAGATCAACCAGGTCCAGGTCATCAATGTCGTCGATAACCACTTCCCCCGTGGTTAGGCGCAACCGCGCCATCATCTGCTCCACATGGTCACTCGGCCCCGAAGAGGCGACACCATCGCCCACCGCCGTGTCCATTGCCTCGCCTTCCCAAAGTGTCGTGGATCCATAGAGACACCGCTGTAGATCTGCCCCTTACCAGACTCAACATTCACCTCCTTGATTCCATCCTCCGATTGATCCGCAATCGCCGCCATCTATACCGACCTCGCACAATCGGCCAAGGTTGGGAAATTCTGCAAGAGAACCCCTAGATCACGCCGAACCCTAGCAATCAGAGGGACGGTAGATGAGAGCAATGGAGAATTTCTTTATGAACCCTAGACTGAATTTCACTTGGAGAAACAGGGTTCAGGTCAACAACAATCGAGATCTCAGAGGAGTTCTGGTACTCTAGAGTCCAAAATCGTTGGAGTGTCGTGAATGTTGGAGTGTCGTGAATCTCAAGGTAACTGAACATCACACTTTTGTACTTTTATGTTAGACCGTGAGCTTAAACTCCAAGTGTTATAAATGGTTAACAACCTAGACTTCAAATTTAGTAATTTTGAAACATATTCTATTATACTTTGTGAATATCGTGTAGCTTCGAAAACTAATCCTTAAACGAAATTTCAAATTGTTCTCATACCTTCTTGTTGGGTATTTTCTTGATCATCTACCGTCAATATCGATACCGGTATTGCCGGATGATCTAGCTATCAAAAGTTTAATGTGTTGCAACTCTTTTATCCGTGTGATTCCGATTGCCGTAAGGAAAGAGCAAATCGATCGGTAAGTGGATCGAGCAGTAAAACAAATAATTAACAGAACATAACGTCAAAGCTGATCAATACGTACAAGGAACCGACTCCAAAACTGATCGCGCAGAAGAAAAAAAACTCTAAAACTGGTCGATTCCATCTCACTTTTATGTAAAAACATATACGGGTACTTCAAGCTATCTCACTTTTATGTAAAAACATATACGGGTACTTCAAGCTAATATCAGACACGTAGAGAGAGGAAACTCATAACTGTTTGTGATGAAAAAAAAACTCCAAAATAGCTGAGATGTAATATTTCTGAATTACCTAGCGTGTTGTCCAACTTAAACCGATTTTTTATTTACATGGACCCACTACAAGGCTATTTGCACGTGGCAGGTTGTACATAACTATATATTACGTAACATTTTCTGGCTTTAAATCCTAACCGTTAAAATTAAGATGGATGGATGAAGTAATTTTAGTATACGTGGATCAACGTGGTGCCTCGAAAAATACTCTTATATTGCTTTTAGTATATAATAGATTAATACAAAAAATTTGAAATATTTTTTGTTTAAACGAATCTGGACTAAATTATCTATCAAAAAATATGTAATTGGGATCTTGATCGTTGGGGTGCGCCCAGGGCCAGTCCTGAGGGGGGGGGTCTGAAGGGGCGGACGCCCCGTGCCCAAAAATTTAGGGGCCCTTCCCAGATATGTGCTTCATATATGTCCTAGTACATATTCCCAAAAAATAGTAGTAGTTCAGAGTTTCAATTGGGCTAGATTAGGCCTTTTAGTTTTCTAGTCTAGACAAAACATATGTACGAGGAGGCCAGAAGTCCAGGTAGAGCGATCAGATCAGATCAGATAGGTCATTAGGTAATCACTGATTGCATCGATCACGTGACTAAGAGACTCCGGTTCGGTCGTTCGCCTCGCCCGTTACTGAAATCTTTGCCTACTCATTTTTCATCTCGACTCTCCGTACACACGTTCGTCGACCCGTCACCTCTCCCTGCCTCTCATTTAGCTTGCAAGGACAATCTGTCCAGGCACTGCATGTATGATTCGAGTCTGTTGTCTACACGGAAGTCGGAATGTATTGAAGCATCCTTCCCCAATCAAACTTGGGTTAGGTATTGTTAGTTTATGACCTATTTCTACTTCTTATTTTTAGTGTGGTTAATTGGTTATGGTGCCCGATTTCGGTGCTAAGAAAAGGAAAAAAAGAGGCACTTCGGGGAATCCAGATGAGTTGGCATTGGTTCTTGTGGGGGATCAGTGTAATGTTGACCTAGAGGACCATATCGGTATGGAGGACAATGCTAACATCAACCCGGATAATGACAATGTGAGTGAACATGAGCACATATTTAATTCATCTCCTACCGTATCTACTAGTGTTGATGAGAAACTAGTTTTAGACATTTATGATCTGGCAAATTGGGCTAGTCCTGATAACAAAGCAAGGGACACATTAGTCGAGAAGAGTTCTATTAGATAATAAAGTATTACTTTCCTTAGGATGGTACTACCTTGAGAAAAAAAAATATGAAGATTTTTTAGTTTGTCAAATAAGAGGATTATTATGCTAATATTTCTATCGCTTATCGGATCTTATTTACTATGCATGTGAGTGTTGCATCAGCTGAAAGAAGCTTTTGAAAGTTGAAACTATTGACGAACTATTTGAGATCTAAAATGTCTCAAGAGAGGTTAAATGGTTTGAAAACTCTATGAATTGAGAAGAAGTTATTAGTAGAGATTGATATTAATTCGATTGTCACCTACTTTTGTTTTAGGAATACACAAATAAAATTTTAAGGTAATATGTAACATTGTTATTTTTATAGGAATATTGCAATTAGGTATATTTGAAATATTTATTTTTTATCATTTTATATATTTATGTATTAAAAAATTATCGAGGGGCCTATAATTTTAGTTTCGCCCCGGACCCTCAAAATCCCAGGACCGGCCATGGGTGCACGGGCGGTGAGGGGCACCCAAACCACATGTAGTCTGGGACGATGCCACCAAACGGCTTGTTGGCGCAATTGTTGGCCACAGTTTGGGACTCTCTGATTGAGATGCTCCAATATCCAGCGGCTCCATTATTGCGTGAATTCTTGCAAGTTCAAGACAAAACAATAGAGGATAGCAAATCGGCTAATGAGCCTATTGCCCTTGGGCAGATGGGTGGGACTGAAGTATCTGGATGAGGAGTACACGGAGGAACTCTGCTACGGTATTGCCACATTTATGCGATTTTAGTTTAGATTTCGTTTAAAGTTATGTGAATATAGTTTGAATCGAGTTTGATGGACTAGTTTGAATCAAATTTGCATAAACTTATGTCAATCTTTTAAAAGAGTTATAAGAGCATCTCCAATAGAAGCGCTAAAATAGCGCGCGCTAAAATCCGTTTACAACGCTGTTTTAGCCTTTGCAGCGCACGCTAAAATTCCGCACTCCACCTGATGCTCTATTTTGCGGCGCGGCAAAAACAGCCCTCCATCGGGCGCTCTATTTTGCAGCGCACGCGGCCGAGGCAAACACAAAACACACACAAATATGCAAAATGAGAAGATCAAACAAACACAAATAAATTTGACCATTAACTATATATAGATCAAATTCATCACCAACTCAAAAGCAAGTTCAACACACAAGCAAGTTCAACACAATCTAAAGTTCACACACCATCAATATCATGAACCATCAACATCATCAAACATCAATACTTTCCATGTCATTGCTAGTTGTCGGGTTGTTGTTTGCTTCTCCATTTGAGACTTGGTCAGTGTTGACATTATCGGTAGAATCTCCATAGGAATCACCCATAGATGGAGCTACCATGGAGGCCACGAATCCACCCGGTGGTGTTCCCATGGCTCCATAGCCACTCATGCCACCCTGGTGCACTCATGCCACCAAAACCACTAAAGCCACCCATGCCGCCCGGTGGTGCGCTCATGCCACCCATGCCCCCGAATCCGCTTATCGGTGATGCAAAGGTAGATGCCATCATTCTTTTCCTTGCCAACACTTCATCACGGCAAAGGTTGATGTACTCCATTTGCCTCTCATCAAACTTGTATGTGTCCATGAAGAAGAATGCTTTATCTTGCTCCATTGTTCGAGTATATTCCTCCATAGCAATCTTCTTCTCCTCCAATGCCAACCACCTCTCCTCGGCGATGGCCCTTCTCTCCTCGGCGATGGCCCTTCTCTCCTCGGCGATGGCCCTTCTCTCCTCGGCCACCGACACCTTGGCATTCTCCAACCTCTTCTCCTCGGTGTATTCCTTGTGTGCACTCACCATAGCCTACATATATTTCTTTATGTCATTATCTCCGGACTTATTCCCTTTCATGTCTTTTGCTTGCTTTACTCCCATTGGTCTTTTGGGCCTTGCCACCGAGCTAGGCGTAGGACTTCCCTTGCCATTATCACTTGATGCATCGCCATCATCACCAACAAGGTGTGGCTCCATGGTGGCTCTCATGGGCACCTCCATATCTCGGTTCCTCCACTTCTCTTCCTTCTCAAGCACCAAGTAGCAATGTGCTAAAGTAAATGGTCTCCCTTTCACCACCGTTCCTTTCTTGTTCTTCTTGCCATTACCTCTAAATAGATTTTGGGCAACGGTGAGCTACAAACAAAAAGTAGAAAACAAATAAGCCAGTAACACAAGCACGGAGAACAAATGTTTGACATATAGAACATGTACAAAAAACCCCACTTTACCTTATCCTTCTATGTGTAGCCACTTGGATTGATGGAATCCATGTTTTTTGAACCCCCGCCCATCTTTGGCAATCGGCATTGATCACCGACCAACGAGAACGGGGAGATCTCTCAGTGCAGTCAATGCCACTAGTATTCTCACCATCAAAAAACTCCTTGATGCGCACCCAATATGTATCTCTTGGTCAGCGCCAATAGTTGGATCCATTCCGATATTGCACCATGCCTTGCATAGAACTTGGTATTCTTCAAGTGTGTAATTCGTCGCTCTTCCTTTTGGTGCATCCATCAAAGCTTCACCGTTCTCGTCTAACTCCTCTCGTGTTTGAGGTTGTGGTGCACGATATTGAGACCAAAATTCTTGTGAATGAGTTAAACTAACATTCATATGTGTCATGAAAGCCTCGTCATCGACACTACATACATATCAACATAGTCACATGCCAAATTCAATTCATCTACATGGGGAAAAGTCAACTTTGGTCCATTTCATACCTATGAGGCATTTCGTCGACCACATCACGCACGTCCGACGTCGAGGAAGCATGAGGAGGCAGTGGCGGAGGTGGTGGTTCCTCGAATTCCAGTGGTGGTGGCGCTCGTCGGGAGACCACACGACCTTAGCCTTGCCCGCACCCGGCTTCACCCCCGACACCTTCCCCTTTTCGAAGCACCGTCGGCGCCCGTGATAGTGGCCGGTCATTTGAGCGCCTTGGGGGCGGTCATCTACGGAGCCCTGCGTGTTCGACGTCGCACGACATTGAAGAGTCCGCGGGCGGCGACGACATTCGCGGCAGTGACACTAGGGTTTGCTGCGGCGGCGGCAGGGTCCGTGTTACCTTTGATCCGGATTACGGATGTAGTATAGCTCTTTTCCCTAGTAGTCCTAGGTTTATCGAATCCTCGGGAAGCAGAAGCGTAGTGAAGTTACTTTAACGGACCTTCAGGAGTTTTAGAATTCCTTTTGTGTTTTTACCGGACTAAGAGTTTGCTATCTTTTGTTGTTGTCGGTGATGGAGAGAGAGGGCCTAGGGCTTTCGGTTTCACCGGTAGCTGTGCAAAACATCTGATGGCAATAAAAGATAATAATAAAGTATGTATGTAATTGTTAGAGCAAGATAAATTATATGTGGGCAGTGCATCCATAATTGTTATTGCATCTGCAACCGCTTATAGAAATAACCTACTAGTCTCATCCATATAAGAAAGAGAACTAATGGTATGCACAGTGACATCACCGTTGATCCCAAGTAAATCCCTCACATATAGCCATACTACCCCTTCTGTCACTGGGGTTCCCAACCTGCAAATTAATCATTACTCATACTCCCTATATCAGGCTTAATCCTCGGGGTCTTGGGTACCTGACAAGTCCTTGATTGAGGCAAAAGAGAATACAATAATAATCATGTCATACAAACTAATACATGATCCCATCTATGATAAATAACATGCACACAAGCTACATGGCTAGGCTGAAGCCCTTAGCCCAAGGAGGATTACTCACATATAGAGATGAAATCAAAAATCATAAACATTGCAATGGGAATCATGATATTGATAGCAAATAGTCTTACAATGTCGCCAATCGGAGATGAGATCTACTATTACAAGTGGAGGAATATAGCTACGGTGGTGGAGAATGGTTTGGAGATTAGATCTAAGTATATTCCTCCAGCTGCTCTTCGGTGTTGTGGATGGAGATCTGGGGGTGGCTGGTGATCTAGGAGGAGCCCTGTTTCTCGTCGCCCGAGGCCTCTTTATATAGGGGCCCCTTTACGAAAGTTGTTCTGTTTGACCTAGCGGAGTTGATGGCAACTATACGACCGGAACTATACGGCCAGAATTTTATTCCTGCTATATAGTTGGTCGTTAAAGTGTCTGTCTCCACTTCACTACTCCTGGTTTCTTTGGGTTGTTGGAAATCTCGTATCTTTGACTTTAATATAGTGATTCCCATCATCAAACGCCATTATCTACGCAGGTAAAAGTAGCAAAAAAGAATTGCATACCCCTTGATCATTAGGCATTAGTGGTAGGGTTTAGAGAGATATTTCATAAAAAATATGAATAATATCTAGTTTAAATGTGGACGTAGATGGCTATATTTCAGAGCCATCAACCTCCCCAAGCTTAAACTTGATGGTCCTCGAGCAAGAAAACCAAAATCAAAAAGGAATTCAGCATTTAAACTGAAATAACGAGATGATGGTCTTACTCATGATTGGTAGTCTCATGTTTCCACCACTTCATAAATCTGAAAAACTTCAACATAGATAGAGTTATGGCAAGCATATCATACAGGTTTTTATGCATCATTCTAGCGCAGAAAAATTATTGTTAACATGGATGATTCAATTGAGTAATTTATTCCATGTCATGTAGTCAACTCATAGGCTTGACTTTGAACAATAAAGTATATTTATGTAAATTGAGAGTGTGAGAGTTATCATGAAAAGCATATACACTAGAGTATCTCAATTCTCCCACATCAATAAATTAAGACTTGTCAAGCACTACTTTGCTATTCATTGTCCTTCAAGAATGTTAGTTCTAAGTAATTGAGAGCATGCCAAAAAAAGTTTATTAGTTTATCGAGCTGTGATGGACACTCATGGCATTACTAAGGTTTTTGTTCCTTTTGCACAATGATTACTCATATCAGTCAGATAAGTGATTCCATCATGAACACAGCTATCCGGGAGTGCCAAGAATCTTACCCACTATAGCATTGTTGCTACATGTGTTTAATCAACTCATAGCTGAAATTTAGGAGTTTCCACCATGAAGATCGTCCGTAGGCTAGCGGAGTTGTTGGCATCCTATGAAGTTTGACAAGCATAAAGCTAGATCACTCTTATGATTAACAAGTCAAACTTTGGCATGCTCACAAAAACCGCTAAACATTAATTTAATCGAACAAATTCTTTTAAAGAGATCTATCAAGTCAATCATTATATTCCGTGGTGTTGAGTGTCTCTAAAAATTACCTTCAAGACTAAACACTACAACACCCAAGCCTTCAATTGTGAGACTTTTTTTATTATAATTCTTTAGTAAATTTTAGGCATGACTTGGTTAACTACAAGAGTTGGAACAAAATGTACCTAACTAAATACCCATACAAACAAAACTTTACTACAATATAAAGACTCACTCCACCAATATAATATCTCAACATTTACTACTAACTAGCATGGGTTTCTCAAACTTCAAAAGTGGGAAGTCATAAGGCATACCTCTCATGTTTGGTTCCACTTATCTCTTCCCTTTTAATTCGTTTCTTGAAAACTCGAAGTCAATCACTCTTCCTGCAAATACATGAGAACCTCAAGGCGGAAATAAAATAAAGAGGGAAAAATAAAGATAAATGGAGAAATATTTTTGTTGTTTTTGAGAGAGGGAATTAAAGAATAGAAATTTGGTGGCAAATTTCGGCTAGAAAATCTTGAAAACAAATAGAAATAACTAAAGATAAAGTGTTGGGGAAACTAACACGGGTGCTTATAAGCTCGAATTAAAAACACAACCTCGAAATAAAAGCAAATGAACGCCAAATAAAGATAAATGAGGAAACTTCCCCAAGCTTAGGCTTTTGCAAACCATTCAAATCATTGTGGTGGCGGAAAAAAGTCGTTACTCCAATTCGCAAATTGAGTTTATAAATTACTAGTTGTTCCTCGGAGGTTCAAGGAGAGGCTATGCATCCTCTCCACAGTCCCTCCAAGTTCTTGAAAGTCTTGGTATATGGTGAACTGGGTTGGTGGCTGCTCCTCTTGATAAGGAACTTCTTGCTCCTCTTCTTGGTCCTCATCCTCATCCGGAATCTCCTCCTCGGGTTGGTGTTGCTCAACCTGCAAGTCATATAGGAAACGTCCTTCCTTGATAGAGAAAACACCATTAGGCATAGAAGCGGGGTAGAGACGCCCAGCTCCAGCAATATGCAAGTAATAAACACCATCTCTCCTAGTGAGCATTCCACAAGCCTTTAAAGTAGAGAAACCAAGACGTCGCTCACCTAGCACAGGTTGCAACTCACCTAGGTCGATGCCTAGGGCAATGACAAGCACGATGATGATGCCTACACCTGTGATTGGTCCTTGGCTTTGGGAGGATTGGTACTCCAAGTAGCGCACAAGGATTGCGCCCAAGTTGAGTGACAAGTCATAGTTGTTGTAAGCAGCCTTTGCAAGGACTAAGATGTCCTCCTCATTGAGTCTTGTGAACTAATTTCTTGCTGCAAGGTGTTAGTAATAACATAGAACAAATAGCGAATTGGATGATGTTGAATATTCTTCCCCTTGCTCACTCTAGAAGTGAAACTCATTCTATTATAATATTGTTCCGGGGAAGGGTCTAAGGCAGTAAAGGATGCATGCAAGTTATTATCATTATTGTTTGGAAGATTAAAATTGTGAGGATCAGAACTTAACTTCCAGACCCCTGTGTTTATTCTCCAATCCCAAGATCAATGTTGACGACACTGTGAAATGTATATCATTGCAGACGTACAAAAGTAATTTATTACAAAGTTTGGATAACAACATAGTAAAATGTCTAGTGACTTTTATTACATCCTGAAAGCATAGCGGAAATGTAAAATGTGTAGCGACTCCATCTCAGCCACAGGCAGTCGATGTAGTCCACGAGGCCTCACTCATCAGCGTCATCATAATAGTCATAATCATCTCTTTCTCCATAGTACTCTAAAGTATCAACAAAAGCATTGCCGTGAGTACATGACATACTCAACATATCCCTTATGCAAAACTTATAATATCTACGTGTGGCTTTATGTGGAGGTTATTTGGTTCTTTTGCATAAAGCCAATTTTATTTGCAATATGGTAATAGTTTTGATAAAAGCAGTTTTAGACGAAAACATGTTTATCATCAATGTTGTATTTCTCAGTAGTGTGATTATCTACGACAACTCACACAGTTCATAGATTCCAGGATAAGCATAGGCGCAAAGGAGGAAGTAGCAAGACAGGTTCCCGTATGTCAAAAAAGATTCATGTGTCGTCCATGACCGTGGACATGGCTATTCGAATAGTTTAAACTCTGTAGAGGTTGTACATTTTTCCCACACGACGCAATCCTGTCTTGACGCCCACCAACCGTCGCTGGTTTAATACACACCAATTGGTGTACCGACAGAGGGATTGTGACGAGGTCTTTTAGCTAGATCCCCCAAATATGTGACATGCCCATCAGGTATGGTGCACGAAACTGAGAGTATGTCCCCAAACTGGTCCCCCTATCTATGTCGAAGGCTCCCCCGCAGGTAGACACCTCATCAGCGGTACGGCGACATCGATACCTAAGGCTGAATAACTTACTTGACCAAGCTAGTGCCCATTATAGCATGTGGTTGTACGTTGCTAACAATCTTCAAATCCAAGACTTATTAGGCCCTGATGCGGCACAGACGATGGATTACCCCCTCAAACTAGTGAAGGGCAGTCAATCGATTCTTCCTTTGATCCAGCTGTCGCCCGCGCCAGTGTTTAGATGGTAAGTTTCATCCAGAGTAGAATCGAGTAGAGGAAGCAACAACGGCTAGCTCAACAAGCTCAGCAAGTTTCAAAAGTATATATGTGACTCTAGGGTCATCCAATTTCTCCGAAGAGGGGAGATCAAGGATCCTAAATATTATTTAACATGGCTAAGCAATTCTACTCTACAGGATTAATATATAATCTCTACTCAGGGTTGTGTATGGAGACAAGTGTATCAAGGTAGGTGGGTAACTAAAATAGCAGTAATATTTATAAAACAATAATAACATGTACTTGTAAAACAAGGGATAATTATGAAAGGGGCATGCCTTTGTTGTGCTGAAAGTGTTCTTCCTTGTAATCTTGATTCTGCTCGAACCCGTCACTCCCTACTCGTCATAACAATGAAGCACACATAAATACATTTCAAATAACCACAAATAAGATCCAAATATAAAGATCCAAATAGGGTTGCAAGGTTTAGATGTTTCGGTATATTGGGCTATTAGTACGTTCTCGACTAATAGTAGAATTTTAGTAAAATAATATGTTTTTTTTTAAATATTCACATCGCATAAATAAAATACGTCATGCACGTCATACAGTAGGCATATATGTCTGTATAAATCATGCAAACAAAAGAAAAGAAAATCCTTTTATAACTGTACGCATGCCACAAGAATAATCTAGCATTTGGAAAGAATGGTGTACATGAAATACCGAACACTTCTAAGACTCAGGTAGTAGCATGATATTAAGAAACAATTGCTATGATTATATAAACTAAGAACTACAAACTAAAAGAACAACCGTCCTGATACGCAACATGTTAACAAAATAAAAACTCATACAATCCTAGTCTACAGGCATGGGAAGCAAACGATATGCTCAAGTGATCATACCCACGGTAGATAATTCACATAGATGAAAAAGTACTCCTGATACAGTAATTAAACCTTATAAATCTAGCAATTAGTCATATAATTAAATACTGTGTAATCAATAAGGAACAACTTCTACATAAAAAATGAAATACGCACTAGCAAAAACCAATCGGTCTTAGAGATGCATGGTAGTTTAAACTAGGCAAACATGAATTTTCTAAATAGCTAGTCAGTAACGTAAACAAACAACTCCATGGCATGACAATACGTGCATATAGCTATACACCAATTCAAACTTATTTTCATAAAAGTTTAATAAATCTTGAATATATTCGCATCTAACAACACAACTGGATTCCTAGAGTTAATTGGCATGTTTCCTATACGAAGCTTGATCAAATCCGAGGTGTGGAAGATTGTTTGTACGTCCTTGCCATCTATCGGTATTCGGTTCACCGGCAACGCGGTCAACTACAAAACTACGGCAGAAAAACATGTCTAGGAGGTAGGTATATATGCCGATAGGATGTGGGTGTAAGGATTTATGACGGAGCTCACCAAGTACGACGTGAGCATCCAAAGAAGATGATGAACTGAGATAAAACGGCGGCGGAGTACATCGTCGGTGATCAGAGAGTCGTCCTGCTGGTTCTAGGAATCAGCTCGTCTCCTCCTCGTGGTCACGATGCAGCAGCTCGTCCTACTCTCGCCCTCTCCTCGCCGGAACTTCCGGAAGTGTGGCCAGCGTCCCGCAGCGACCTGCCAGCTCTCCAAGATGAACTGGGATACGAGCCCAAGGCTCCGGTGCCGGTGTGGAATGGAAAAGGAGGTGCAGGGGCATTGTTTTGAGGCTAAATAGAACGGGGGCAGTGTGTTCTTATTAATGTAATTGAAGGGTGGATGAATGAAAGGAAACATCAGTAGTTTTCGGTGTGAGGCATTTTGGCTGGCTGGTGTCCGTGCGTTCGGGGAGAAGAAAAACAGCATGGCTCTTCGGCTGCTTCGCTCGGTTGGGTCAGTTGGAAGACGAACCAGGAAAAGCTTCGGTGAGCTAGGCACTGGTCCTATGCGTGCGAGTCGAGCGTCCGCTCAGCTGGGATGTATTGTGTCATTTGGCCAAACTGAAGTGTCGTACCGTAGAGAGAAAAGAAAGAAGACAAGAGCATGTAATCTAGCAACGTGTCAATATAGCCTAATACTAATCGATCTGGTGGTACACAGAAAAAGAACAGAAATACAAGGAGAGAGAAAATGTGATGAGTGCTTCATGTAAACAAGGATGACATGCATGAATCAGCTTGTATCTCTCTCTCTATATATATACGTGCAAAATAGTGGGCTACTCACCCTGCAAGCTATGGCATCCCGCTAAAACCACTACTAGAAAATCGCTATGTTTTTGGTGCATTGCATCATCATGACCGCATGCTCATGTCATCATGCCACATTGCATTTGAGCATCGTCATCATCATACATGGTTTGTTTGAAAACTATTTTCGAAAAGTCTATTTTTGGTTTTCTAAATACCCCGCCTTTATTCCAAATTAAAACCACGGTTTTTCCGGATCTTTTATTTGTCCAAAAACTATTTATAAAAGTCCTTCTAAAAATAAAACTATTTTTTTCCGAACCGGGGAGGCAGTCCAGCCGTTAGGCCAGGCCACCTACTACCCGGCCCGTATAAAACCTAACCTAGACCTAACCCTAAGCCAGACCCAAACCCCAACCCTCCTACCTAACCAGCCCCACCTAATTCCCTCACCACACCACCCACAACGCCGGCTGTCACGTCTGCACAGGACGCAACGCGCCAGCATCCAACCCCGCGCCCGCGCGCAGCACACGCGAGCCACGCCTGCACGCTGCCTGCTAACACGCCCGGCCCATCCCTGGCCCGCTCACCAACCACTCCAACCCGCTGCCACCCACCTACCACCGCAGCAAACCGCTCCCTCCCGCGCGCACACACACGCCATGCACGTACCACCCCCCACCTGGACCTACCCCACGACCGACAGCCCCGAAAACCGCGCCCCCATCCCTCGATCGATGCACGGCCTGCCCGCTATCTGGCCCCACCACGCGCCCCCTGGCCAATCGCCACCTACCGCCGCTCCCCTCGGCTCTCTCCTTTCCGCGCCCCACCAATCCCGCTCCTCCTCTCCCTTGCCATCCCCGCCGCCGCCTACTCGATCTCCTCCCGTCGCCAGCACCTCCCTCCCCGCGTAGAGCACCAGCTCGCCGTTGCTATGACCTCACCCCGGCCCCGCTCGCTCGAGGCCCCGTCAACCCCGCTCCCTGTTCCCTCCTTGTTGCCGAGCGAGCGCTGCCGCTAGGGGGTTTCTCCCGTCGCCGCCCCAGGTCCCCAACGCGTCCTCCCCTCACCGGCGCCGGCCTCCGCCGCCGGGCTCCGCGCCGCTGCTAGGGGCGGGCACCTCCGCCCCGGCCTCCCTGTCCCGCGGCCACGAGCTCCCCGTCGCCCCTGCGTCCTCTCCCGCGACCCCGTCGCTCAGCGCCGCTTCCCTTTCCAGCTCCGGCGACGCGGCCCCGTCCTCCTCTGGCCGTCGTGCCACCTCCCGGCGAGCGCCGCCACCACCAGCGGGCCTGTGTCCCTCTCCGTGGACCTCCTCCTCCGCCTCACCGGTCCCGTCGCCGGCTCGGTCTCACCCCGACCGCTCCTCTGTCCGCGCGTCCTCCTACAGCTCCTGTGCACGCTCCTGTATGAGCAAGTTTGTGTGCTTGTATGTTTAATTAGCTTCCGACGCCTATGTTTGTGCACGTGCACTATGTGAATCAGGCTTCAATTTTTGGCAGTACCCCTACAACATGTTTCGCCGACCACTGCCTCGTTCGGACTCCGTTTCACGCCCAGCTCTTCGTCTCCGGTGCCGTGACCTGGTTCGCTCAAGCCAAGTTTATCTTGTCGCAAGATCTTTCGGAGACCAGAACCATAACAAAGGCGATGCCACTGCACTCGAAGTCGTCCACCGTCGAAACCGAAGGCGATGACGCCGGACCGATGAGATCCTCTTCCTGGAGTCGATGACCTGAAGACCGATCGGAACGCCAAGATCTCCGCCGCGAAACGACAAGACCGTCGACATGACCCGAAGACTGCAGATGCGACAAGATATTCTTCCCGTTGACCAAAGAGCGATCCCCGTCGTTCCCGTCAAACCCTGTCGAACCCCGAACCCCGGAACCAAGATCTTCCGAACCCAGATGTGTGACCCTAAGCCTCTATTTTATAATATGACATATACCTGTCGCATCATTAAATTATCATGCTTGCATACATGTCATCGGGTGGGTTGGGTTAAATAGTCGATTCACCTAAATTAATTATGGAGTCTATATGCGGGCTATTCTAGTCTTATTTCGGACTCCAATTAAATTGGTGTAGCGAACCGATGCCATGTTTTGTCTTGCTAATCCAACATTTAAATTGCGGGGTATCTAAATAACTCGAACCTATTAATTAATTGTCGGGAATCTGGTTCCACTTAATACTGCCTAATTGCACCGCATCTGCATCATATCATAATCATGCCGGATCTTCTGCCATAGTATTAAATATTGCATCCGGTGTTTGTTCTAGTTTTTGATTCTCCGCGGATTAGGCTGATGAGTTGATGCGAGTATCGACAAATTCTCCAGCTATGAACCTTCGGCAGTGTTTCCCAGGCGAGCATCTCTCCCCCTCCTACCTATTTTGCACTTACAGTCTTTACTTCCTCCTGTTGATCTATTGCTATCCGTGTCGCGATGCTTTAGTTTCCGCACACCATTTATATCCCGTGCAGCCTCTATATTGCCTTGGACACCTCCTATTACCTGTGTTTGGTAGATAGCTGGCCTTGCGAGTCGTAGTTGCTTGCTCAGGTGCGATCTCGTGTTGTCGAGTACCACAATTGTTGGAATGCTGGCAGATGTTTATGGTGGAGATGCTTAATGGTGGAGATGATCATGTCTTTAATTACAACTAATAAATTGCTAGATATAACTAATGCAGAGGCATCGGTGGGCAATAGATGTTATTTGGTTCTTCCACACTCACTTGTGTCCCGTAGGACCCCGAGTACTTGATACCTGTTCCTTGACTATTAGCACTATACACATCCGGGAGGCCTTATGGACCCCCCCTGAGCCAGAGCTTGATTCATTTCTATTTCTTGGGGCCACAAAGTAGTTTGGGGCTTTATTACTATCCTGTACTTGTGCCATGCTTTACTGCTTTATTTAAGATTCTGCGTGGAGCACCTGTACTGTTTTGGATTGCGGCACGATTTCGCGATATCGACATGCCCAGTCACACTTTCGGGTTCCCAGTCGTTTACAGCCGTTCTCGCAAACCCTGGGTCCGTTCCGGAGCCGGCCAACTTCGTTGCGGGTAGCTTAGTGGGGTGGCCCCCTGAAATATTTTATGAATCCTGTGATTGCTTTGTCGTGAAGGCCTCTTTGGGTTTTGAGTTGGTTTTTCCGAGGTTGATCGAGTGTGTGTTGCTATTTGGGCACCCCTGCAGGGTAAAACTTTCTGAAAGCCGTGTCCGCGGTTATGGACGACTTGGAGCACAGTATCTCAATCATAGACAAGCATAACTAAAGTAGTGTTATAAATTTGACTTAATATGTGACTAGTAATTCAGCTTCACTACAATGGAATGGATAATAAAAATGCCAACAACTGGTGGATATGTGGTGATTTGTGTCATACTATACCTGCCTAGTAAGTATTGCAACTCCAATGGAATGTGATAAAAGTGTCAACAACTGTTGGGTTTTGGGATTCCTCAGGACAATTATATCTGACTAGTAAATGTTCCAACTACCACGGAATGTTAATTAAACTGCCCACTACTTATGCTTCAGGATGACTCATTCTATCTATATCTGATTAGTAAGTGTTGCAACTATAACAGAATGAGTAAAACTGTCCACTATGTGAGTTCCTCGGTTTGACTTCCTCGTTTGGTCTCGAGGGGGAAATGCCAGGACGGGTATGTTTGGTGTTAGTATCAGGTTGGATCCGAATAGGTCTTTCTTACCCTCTCTAATAGCCGCCAGTGATATCGAGTCTCTATAGGTTGTCTAGTGTCGCTGTGCTGCCGCTTCCGTCCACCATACCTATGTAGGCGAGAGCCGCCGAATTCTAGCCTCGCCGTGTACTGGCCTCAGTACTGACGCTCCTCTTTTTCCTTTGCCCTTTGTCGGCACCCCTTTTGTTTTAGCAGGTTTGAGATCGACGTCGTTAGCAGGGTTACCCTTCCGTCTTGGCCTAGGCAGGGTTATGGACGCCATTGGTTATTCTTCAGGGCTCTTAGCCCCATTTGCATCTTGCCCGTACTCGGACGCTGTATCGTTTTCAAGGTGATTGGATCTTTGTATTGTATATCTGTATTCTTGGCTCGTTGAGTCGTTGTTGTATATATATTTGTTCTGTGGGTCCCATCGAGGACTGTTGTGTAATGGTATTACTTCGTTTTCCACCCGCACGAAAGTGCATGGTGGGCGTCCTTGAATCGTTTCTATGCGGGTTGGCGGAAAGGGCTAAAACTTGCATAGGGCCGATTCGAGGGTGTTACAGAGTGGTATCAGAGCCCAGCAGTTGTGATACCCCACTGGTCCAGCCTGTAGGATAACCTAGCTAACGGCCGAAGTAGAGTGTCAAAACTATTTTGCAAAATCGGTTGGATAGATCTGATTAGGTCTGCTTTTACTCCTTACCCCTCTGCTATTCTCCTCTTACCTCCACGTGTTTTAAATCTACTCTCTTACATTCTTCGAGTCCAGGATTTCTCGTGGTTGGGTTTCCGTCGTACCTTCCGGGTTTCGCTTCCCCTTTGGCACCGGTGTTTCTACCTCCAGACTTCATGATATCTGAGTGATCCTTTATCTGTGGTACCATTCTTTGTTCCTTGTTTGTGCCTTCCGGTGTTTTCCAACGCGACGATATCCTCTACGCCAAATCCGATGCAGAGCCTGCATCCCTCCTTTGTTTCCGAACCTCGATTGTCGAGATCTTCAGTCTGATTCCAAGAGTTGGTTGCATAATTCTCCTATTCATGTGCAGAGTAATGCTTTGGGTGCGCGATGGACTGATCACCATCCGACTACTCTTATCATTCGCTCTTGTACATCGAATCGGTGGGTCCAGCAATTTCACTCCGTCCACGGAAGCTAGAGGTGGCTTTATTTGTTGATACCTCTACCTTCGCCCTTTGTTCCTGGAGTGTTCTCTTGACGATCACGGACAACGACCTCTTGTTAGTGGTGTCGCGAGGATCTACACGAAATGATAAGATTCAGATCGCCGACCTTCTTCCCGGTACCATGAGGCGGATCTCGAGGGCGAGATCCCTTGTTAGTGGTGTTGAATTGTGGCATCCCGCTAAAACCACTACTAGAAAATCGCTATGTTTTTGGTGCATTGCATCATCATGACCGCATGCTCATGTCATCATGCCACATTGCATTTGAGCATCGTCATCATCATGCATGGTTTGTTTGAAAACTATTTTCGAAAAGTCTATTTTTGGTTTTCTAAATACCCCGCCTTTATTCCAAATTAAAACCACGGTTTTTCCAGATCTTTTATTTGTCTAAAAACTATTTATAAAAGTCCTTCTAAAAATAAAACTATTTTTTTCCGGACCGGGGAGGCAGTCCAGCCGTTAGGCCAGGCCACCTACTACCCGGCCCATATAAAACCTAACCTAGACCTAACCCTAAGCCAGACCCAAACCCCAACCCTCCTACCTAACCAGCCCCACCTAATCCCCTCACCACCCACAGCACCGGTTGTCACGTCTGCACAGGACGCAACACGCTAGCATCCAACCCCGCGCCCGCGTGCAGCACACGCGAGCCACGCCTACACGTTGCCTGCTAACACGCCCGGCCCCATCCCTGGCCCACTCACCAACCACTCCAACCCGCCGCCACCCACCTACCACCGCAGCAAACCACTCCCTCCCACGCGCACACACACGCCACGCACGTACCACCCCCCACCTGGACCTACCCCACGACCGACAGCCCCAAAAACCGCGCCCCACCCCTCGATCGATGCGCGGCCTGCCCTCTATCTGGCCCCACCACGCGCCCCCTGGCCAATCGCCACCTACCGCCGCTCCCCTCGGCTCTCTCCTTTCCGCGCCCCACCAATCTCGCTCCTCCTCTCCCTTGCCATCCCCGCCGCTGCCTACTCAATCTCCTCCCGTCGCCAGCACCTCCCTCCCCGCGTAGAGCACCAGCTCGCCGTTGCTGTGACCTCACCCTAGCCCCGCTTGCTCGAGGCCCCGTCGACCCCGCTCCCTGTTCCCTCCTCGTTGCCGAGCGAGCGCTGCCGCTAGGGGGTTTCTCCCGTCGCCACCCCAGGTCCCCAGCGCGTCCTCCCCTCACCGGCGCCGGCCTCCGCCGCCGGGCTCCGCGCCGCTGCCAGGGGAGGGCACCTCCGCCCCGGCCTCCCTGTCCCGTGGCCACGAGCTCCCCGTCGCCCCTGTGTCCTCTCCAGCGACCCCGTCGCTCGGCGCCGCTTCCCTTTCCAGCTCCGGCGACGTGGCCCCGTCCTCCTCTGGCCGCCGTGCCACCTCCCGGTGAGCGCCGCCACCACCAGCGGGCCTGTGTCCCTCTCCGCGGACCTCCTTCTCCGCCTCACCGGTCCTGTCGCCGGCTCGGCCTCACCCCGACCGCTCCTCTGTCCGTGCGTCCTCCTACAGCTCCTGTGCGCGCTCCTGTATGAGCAAGTTTGTGTGCTTGTATGTTTAATCAGCTTCCGACGCCTATGTTTGTGCACGTGCACTATGTGAATCGGGCTTCTATTTTTGGCAGTACCCCTACAACATGTTCCGCCGACCACTGCCTCATTCAGACTCCGTTTCACGCCCAGCTCTCCATCTCCGGTGTCGTGACCTGGTTCGCTCAAGCCAAGTTTATCTTGTCGCAAGATGTTTCGGAGACTAGAACCATAACAAAGGCGATGCCACTGCACTCGAAGTCCTCCACCGTCGAAACCGAAGGCGGTGATGCCGGACCGACGAGATCCTCTTCCTGGAGTCGATGACCTAAAGACCGATCGGAACGCCAAGATCTCCGCCGCGAAACGACAAGACCGTCGACATGACCCGAAGACCGCAGATGCGACAAGATCTTCTTCCCGTTGACCGAAGAGCGATCCCCGCCGTTCCCGCCAAACCCTGTCGAACCCCGAACCCCGGAACCAAGATCTTTCAAACCCAGATGTGTGACCCTAAGCCTCTATTTTATAATATGACATATACCTGTCGCATCATTAAATTATCATGCTTGCATACATGTCATCGGGTGGGTTGGGTTAAATAGTCGATTCACCTAAATTAATTATGGAGTCTATATGCGGACTATTCTAGTCTTATTCCGGACTCCAATTAAATTGGTGTAGCGAACCGATGCCCTGTTTTGTCTTGCTAATCCAACATTTAAATTGTGGGGTATCTAAATAACTCGAACCTATTAATTAATTATCAGGACCCCGGTTCCGCTTAATACTGCCTAATTGCACCGCATCTGCATCATATCATAATCATGCCGGATCTTCTGCCGTAGTATTAAATATTGCATCCGGTGTTTGTTCTAGTGTTTGCTTCTCCGCAGATTAGGCCGATGAGTTGATGCGAGTATCGACAAGTTCTCCTGCTATGAACCTTCGGCAGTGTTTCCCAGGCGAGCATCTCTCCCCCTTCTACCTATTTTGCATTTATAGTCTTTACTTCCTCATGTTGATCTATTGCTATCCGTGTCGCGATGCTTTAGTTTCCGCACACCAGTTATATCCCGTGCAGCCTCTATATTGTCTTGGACACCTCCTATTACCTGTGTTTGGTAGATAGCTGGCCTTGCGAGTCGTAGTTGCTTGCTCAGGTGCGATCTCGTGTTGTCGAGTACCACAGTTATTGGAATGCTGGCAGATGTTTATGGTGGAGATGATCATGTCTTTAATTACAACTAATAAATTGGTAGATATAACTAATGCAGAGGCATTGGTGGGCAATAGATGTTATTTGATTCTTCCACGCTCACTTGTGTCCCGTAGGACCCCGAGTACTTGATACCTGTTCCTTGACTATTCGCACTATCCACATCTGGGAGGCCTTATGGACCCCCCTGAGCCAGAGCTTGATTCATTTCTATTTCTTGGGGCCACAAAGTAGTTTGGGGCTTTATTACTATCCTGTACTTGTGCCATGCTTTACTGCTTTATTTAAGATTGTGCGTGGAGCACCTGTACTGTTTTGGATCGTGGCACAATTTTGCGGTATCAACAAGCCCAGTCACACTTTCGGGTTCCCAGTCGTTTACATCCGTTCTCGCAAACCCTGGGTTTGTTCCGGAGCCGGCCAACTTCGTTGCGGGTAGCTTAGTGGGTTGGCCCCCTGAAATATTTTATGAATCTTGTGATTGCTTTGTCATGAAGGCCTCGTTGGGTTTTGAGTTGGTTTTTCCGAGGTTGATCGAGTGTGTGTTGCTATTTGTGCACCCATGCAGGGTAAAACTTTCTGAAAGCCGTGTCCGCGGTTATGGACGACTTGGAGCACATTATATCGATCATAGACAAGCATAACTAAAGTAGTGTTATAAATTTGACTTAATATGTGACTAGTAATTCAGCTTCACTACAATGGAATGGATAATAAAAATGCCAACAACTAGTGGATCTGTGGTGATCTGTGTCATACTATACCTGCCTAGTAAGTATTGCAACTCCAATGGAATGTGATAAAAGTGTCAGCAACTATTGGGTTTTGGGATTCCTCAGGACAATTATATCTGACTAGTAAATGTTCCAACTACAACGGAATGTTAATTAAACTGCCCACTACTTATGCTTTAGGATGACTCATTCTATCTATATCTGATTAGTAAGTGCTGCAACTATAACAGAATAAGTAAAACTGTCCACTGTGTGAGTTCCTCGGTTTGACTTCCTCATTTGGTCTCGAGGGGGAAATGCCAGGATGGGTATGTTTGGTGTTAGTATCTGGTTGGATCCGAATAGGTCTTTCTTACCCTCTCTAATAGCCGCCAGTGATACCGAGTCTCTATAGGTTGTCTAGTGCCGCTGCGCTGCCGCTTCAGTCCACCATACCTATGTAGGCGAGAGCCGCCGAATTCTAGCCTCGCCGTGTACTGGCCTCAGTACTGACGCTCCTCTTTTCCTTTGCCCTTTGTCGGCACCCCTTTTGTTTTAGCAGGTTTGAGATCGACGTCGTTAGCAGGGTTACCCTTCCGGCTTAGCCTGGGCAGGGTTATGGATGCCATTGGTTATTTTTCAGGGCTCTTAGCCCCATTTGCATCTTGCCTGTACTCGGACGTTGTATCTTTTTCAAGGTGATTGGATCTTTGTATTGTATATCTGTATTCTTGGTTCGTTGAGTCGTTGTTGTATATATATCTATTATGTGGGTCTCATCGAGGACTGTTGTGTAATGGTATTACTTCGTTTTCCACCCGCACGAAAGTGCATGGTGGGCGTCCTTGAATCGTTTCTATGCGGGTTGGCGGAAAGGGCTAAAACTTGCATAGGGCCGATTCGAGGGTGTTACACTAGCTGTGCATGTTCGCAAGGCCGTAGGATTAAAAGACGAGAGGACAATCCGATTAACGGTATGATATAAACCCATTAGAGTACCTAACGGACGTTGTATCGGGAATATGTTGTTGATTTCATAAATAAATGACGTGTGTCATCCATACACGTGAGTTCTTTCCTATACATGAGTTCTTTCCCACGGTGTGACCATCCACATACATAAGTCCTCTCCACGAGTGCGTCATTTACCATGACAGAATGCATTTTTGCAGGTCACGCATGCTAGGACACACAACCAAGAACACGCGTCTTCCCATGAACCAAGAACATACACCTTTCTCCAAACTAAAATAGGGTGCCCTCTGTCTCAGCCGACACATGTCCATTAAGGCATCAAGAAGGTATCAATTCTTTTTGATGTTTCATATGTGCTATTTTCACCCACATGCATTAATCAGATGCAGTAATGTCGGCCATGACAGTAGTTTTTTCGGGCTGGATGCCAGTCGTGAGCAATGTGAAGGCGTGGTGTCCGTGAGCTGTTTTTGCGATACCAATGTTCACTTGACACGTATATGTAGTGTCATGTAGTTTTCGCGGGAACCGAGGATAGAAAGCGCGGGAAAAGAACAAGACCACTTGGCCGGACAAGCCACAACCATATATACGTGGTATCTAGGGCACCTCTGAAAATGACAAAACATGTGACTACGGTGTCTATGGCACATGTTAAAACCACAACGATTTGACGGTGGTGTCTAAGACACAAATGTAAAACCACAACCATGTGACAATGGATCTAAGACACAAGTGAAAGGACAAACGACATCTCCTACAGCTTGCGCTTAGCAGAATTTGATAGATGGCAAGAGGATGCCGTTAGCAGAATAATGACAGCAACCAACGATATGGATATTGCGAGATCATAGGGTGGCAATATTGGACGACTGTATAAGCATGCGCAGCTAGCCTGGTGGGTAGCAAATCCGCGTCGATATATATAGGAAATATCTTTCTTACACCTAGGTGTAACTACACCCACGCCTCATATACTCTATACGAAAGTATATATGATACTTTATGAGTTGGAGTATGTTCATATACTATATCTAAGATACTTCCAATCAAGTTACGTGGAAAATTTATAGGTTGACTCATAGTTTGCACTATATATTCAAAATACCGTCATATTTGTACGTAAAAAGGAAGTATGTGAAAAAATCATGCATACTACCAAAAAAGTAGTACGTATACTACCTAAGTAATATTATATACTTCATACTACACGTACATACCCTATGGTATGGTAGATACTGCCTAGATAGTGTGAAACACGTGTGGGTGTAACTACACCCGAGAGTATAGTATGAATATGTCCTATATATACATGAGTCTAGAGAGAGAATTAGAGATAATATGATGGACATATATACGTATATGCTACCGTGTGCTAGAGACTAGCTCATGCATGTGCCTGGTGCATGGATGTGGGCCAATAGGATTTCATTGAAAGGAATAAAATAAGAAGCAAAATGAAAATTTGAAAGCACATCCAAAAGACAATTTAAGGATAGATCCAAATAATAGTCCTAAAGTAGTTTTGAGAAATTAGTCTCTCTGTATATGTCAAAATGAAAAACAAAACAAATTCAATGGTGCATATTTTAATATGTTGTAAAGCAGACAAGAATACAATCCGATTTGAGGGGAATAAAAATATAAAATTTATATTCATATCGGTATTAATTCATGTTAAAGACGTTTTGCATTTGAAAATTTTAGTTAAGCCTTAATTATTTAACCGAAATTTTCTAGTCCTCATTTTCAAATAAAAGTTTTTGAAAACTCCAAAAATCGGTCCGTTACAAAAACATACACACCATTCATTTAGTGATAAAGTGTAATTATTGTTTATAAGTCGGAAAGAAATCGTGTTCTCTCCATGCCATAGTTTATCGGTGCTTTGGAAAGAACTTAAAAATTCAAGAGTTAATCGGTGATAAGTAGGCACATCATTGAATACAAAGTTTTGCAGGCCAACCCTATTGCAAAGTAAATTGAAGTCATTAGAAATACCAAGTTGGTTCAATATAATGGGACAAGCCTAGTTGGTGGCCTTCACTTCTCGATTCTTGTTCATATCGAAGCGATCACGTTGGAGCTCATTCCTGAACCGTATCCCCATGCGTTTTTTAGCGATAGCCCGAGAAGCGCTAGCGGCGGCACGAGCACGAGTTTGGTTCCTTGCGTTCATCATCTAAAATAATAAAGAAAGACAAAAATAAAACTTTTTGATCCAACAATAATAAGTATAACATATTCCTCATCATAGCACACTAAAGAATCCCCTTAAAATAATAATCTAGGCAAGCGAATCATGGCAATTAGTTCATAGTAGGTCTCATCCTAGATTGATAATAACGATAGATCGAAGATGAATTTGCAAAAAGTAATTGGAAGATCGGAAGAGAAACATACCGTAGATCACTTGTGTACAAGAAAATCGAACGGAATTGAGTAGAGATGAAGATCTCTTGAGGTATTGAGAGAGTTTGGAGGTAGAAGAGAGAAAAATGATTGAAGTTTTGGGGTTTGAGGTACCTTCTCGTGGCGTTTTTTGTTGTCGGACGCAACTATACGGGCGGAACTATACGGCCGGAACATTGTGTTCCCGCCTTATAGTTGGCCTGCTGCCAAAATTTTCGGGTTTCCACCTGGCGGTGCAGCTATACGGCCAGAACTATACGGCCGGAATAATTTGTTCCCGCCGTGTAGTTGGTCGTCAAACCCTCTATACCTGGAAAATAAATTGTACGAAAGCCTCGATATCTATACGACCGGAACTATACGGCCGAAATTTTTATTTCCGCTGTATAGTTGGTCATTAAACAGTCAGTACTTATGAAAGAAAAATTGTCGATGGCAAAAATATCTATACGACCGGAACTATACGGCCGAAATTTTTATTCCCGCCGTATAGTTGGTCGTTAAACCTTCTGTATACATAAAGAAATCTGTTTCTTCGAGAATTCTTTTTTATCCCGAAACTTAGTGAAATACCTTGTTATTGACAGAAAAATGACAGTAAATATTGTCGACCAACATCAACATGTATTAAGCAGGATTTTTAGTACTACCGAACTTCTTCTCCTCAACTAGAGCTTTCTAGCACTCTTTATTAAACATAAACTTAAATTAAAACTTAAAAACTTAAATCAAACCTTTATTTCACATGGGTTGTCTCCCATGAGGCGCTCTTTTATGGTCAATAGCTTGACCTCAATGTTGCTCACTTAGGCCAGATGAGTGGAACACCCACTCCAAAATAGTTGGCCTTCAGAGTGATGGCCTCCTTTTCATCATGCTTGGATTTCTTCTTCCTGGGGAAATGAATAACAAAAGGATCCCGCGAAGGCAATTGAAGCTTCACTTTCCCTTCATGGAGATTAATCAAAGCATTAATCGTTCTTAAAAATGGACGGCCTAATATAATAAGAGCAGTACCATCTTCAGGCATGTCAACAATAACAAAATCAATAAGAATAGGACAACCTTTCATGTATACTAAAGTATTCTACTTAATTCCTACAACTTGTTTGTAGGTAGAATCTGCTAGATACAATTTTAGCTCGGTAATTTTAAAAGAGCCAAGATTTAACTTATTAAAAAGACTTTTTAAAATTATTGAAACGCTTGAACCTAGATCACAAAGTGCAGCTATCTCATTGGTCCCAATCTTAATCTTAATAGTAGGCTCAAATATATCATCAAGCTTCACAGATAATTTTTCAGCAATTTTCTTATATTTTTCCTCAAGATCACGTACCTTTATTGCTACCTAATTAACAAAGTGTTGGTACATAGCTTTCTCATTTCCTTCACTTACCGAAATCTTGACATTGATCCTTTTTACAAGATCTTCAACGGTGTAATTGGGTGAAGGAGCATTACTATAATTAAGTTCTTCAGGCTCCTCCCTTTGGATTCTTATCATTTTGAGGTCTTCAATAGGATTTGGCTTAGTTTTACCTACAAATTTAACTATAATGAGAGTTTAACTCTCGGTTATCTTACCTAGCTGTGCCTCAACAATCCTCGTTCTTTCTTAAAAGGGCCTGCAAATCATTCCTCAAACTTACAGCTTGGTTAGATAATTTACCAAGCATAGCATCATGGTTCTTTGTTATTTTAACAAGAATATTGTTTTGCTCATTTTGTGAGTCTATAAAAGACTTAAGTGTTTCTTGGAGACTACTATTACTAGTTCCCATATCGTTATTAGAATTACCTACAGGACTAGAATAATGTTTATGAAAATTAGGATTATAATTCTTCTTTCAAGCAGGGTTATAATCATTACGAGCTATGAAGTCTATTTCTTCAATATTTGATTCAGGGATAGTTCTTACCTAGCTTTCCTTATCTTTTACAGCTAATATGAGCTCATCCAACTTAACATTGAGCTCTTTATTTTCTTGTGGTGAGACGGAGTTCACCTTCTTCGTGTTTTATCTATCCACATGCCATTGGGTATGGTTGTCTTGCATATTGTCTAGTGATGACCCACAAGTATAGGAGGTGTATCACAGTATTTTCGATAAGTAAGAGCGTCGAACCCAACGAGGAGTAGAAGGTGCTGGCTAGTGGTATGGATAAGGAATTCTCTGCAAGTACTTAGCAAACAGATTTTTAGGGGTTTTTGATAAAGCAAGTAAACAAAGTACGAGTAAACAAAAGACAGTAGGAATAAATACAGCAAGTGGACCAATCCTTTATGCAACAAAGGACAAGCCGGTTGTATTACTTAAGATGACCAAACGTTCTCGAGGACACACGGGAAGACTGTCAAGTGCTTTCGCTTCGTATAGTTGATTAATCTTCTTTAGCTTGCTAAGTGTTGTGTGGGTGAACCTGTGCTAATGTACCGACCTTTCTAGGACCAATACATACTTGTGATTATACCCCTTGCAAACATCTGTAAGTACAAGAAAGTAATTAAGGTAGAAACCTAACCACAACTTTAAACTCTAAGACCCTTACGTCCCTTGTTCAATGTTTCCTAACGGGGGTTCAGGTTTGTGTCACTCTGGCAACACCTACGATTAGTAGCCAAATACACAATGCATTCCCATAAGCCCATATAGGTGAAGTGTCATGTAGTCGATGTTCACATGACACCAGTAGAAAAAGTACACCACAACTTAAATATCAAACCATTGAATCTTTCTCAACACAATTCCACTACTAACAACATGACTTCTCCCATGTCCTCAATAACAAAACGAACTACTCACAAGACATCATATGGATCATGATCAGAGATGGAATAATGATGTATAACAATCTGAACATAAACAATAATTCAAGGGTTCACTCAATAGCATCAACTACAAAGAGTAATCAACACCAGGAAAGTTTCCCCTATGAACTATGCAAGATTCAACCCAATTGTTACAGTAATATGGAGATGGAGATGATGGTGCTGATGGTGATGATGGTGGTGGTGATGATGATGATCCTGATGAAGTCCAGCTTGATGGTGTTGTTGATGGCGACGATCTCCCCTCTCCAGGAAGGAATTCCCCCGGCATAAATCTGTCTGTCGGAGAGATCTTTCTCTCTCGGTGTTTTCCGCCCCGCAGAGGCGGCGGAATCTTTCTATAGTCGCTCCCTCGAGTCTTAGGGTTTCGGGAGGAATATATACGCCAAAGGGGAGAGCCAGAGGTGGGCCAGGGCGGCCACACCACCTGGTGGTGCGGCCTAGGGTGGCCCGCGCCAGGGGGTGGTGTGGGCCCCTGTGACCCATCTCCACTCCCTCTTCTGGCAGCCTTCGTCTTCTGAAAAAATAGGATTTTCCGTATATTTTCTCGGATTTTCTGATCTTCACGAATTTTGCCTCCAAACAACACCTTTTCCATCAGAATCCTGACTGCAGCGGTCCATGCTCCAAAAGTCATCAACCATGCAAAAACAGATGAAATAACACAAGTATCACCTCTTAATATGAAATATATCAATGAATAACAGTGAATTATGATATAGAATAGTGATGCAAAATGGACGTATCAACTCCCCCCAAGCTTAGACTTCGCTTGTCCCCAAGCGAAATTGAGCTCAATAAACATGGCCTCAGGTTTATGGAGTGAAGAGTCGATAAAAGAATATGGACAAGAAGCATCACATTCATTAATACATGGATCATAATAGAAGACAACTCACTGTTATATAACTTCACTTGCAATGAGTAAAAGGAAACACAATAAAGATACATAAAGTAAATCATAATTGGTAATGGCAAACTTAGCTCTTGGTCGAAGAATAGTTGATAATTTGTTGGAGTTCACAAATAACTGGTTTTCAATGATAGCTTTCAAAGTAGTAAACATCAAGATAAGAGCAATGTGCAAAACAAGGAACATAAGAAACATGATTGAATAAATCATCATATGAATGAATAAAACACAACAACTCAAAATACTTGCTGAGATAGAAGGGACTAGGTTTACTGACTCAACTAAAAAGTAAAAGAAAGGCCCTTCGCAGAGGGAAGCAGGGATTTTAAGTTTCAAAAAGAGCTCCCAAAAATTATGATAGTTACTAGCTTTCAACTCTCATTGCCCCTATCATAGGCATCTTTAGGTGATTAAGGTTAAAGTGATCAAATATGAGGATATGCTTGACAAGTTGTAAATTGAGAATCTCATGTCCCTTGAATACGAGGGTCGCTCCTCATGCTACTCAAGTTTAGTCACCGGTAAGTTCTTGTCATCATAAGCATATGTGTATCATAGAGAACTGCCAACGGGGTACCTGATGGCTCAGTGTCGGTGCTAGGAAAATGCTGGTGCGATGTTGATGTAGAGCTCGTTGGGAACCCCAAGAGGAAGGTATGATGAGCACAGCAGCAAGTTTCCCTCAGTTATGAAACCAAGGTTTAATCGAACCAATAGGAGCAAGGAAACACCCCAAATGTGTTGCTAGCTGAGCCTTGGCAGGGCGCACTACCGATGCTAGTAGCAACGTGGAGACCTGCACAACACAACCACAGAACTTTGTCCCCAACTTGCGATGAGGTTGTTAATCTCACCGTGTTTTGTGGAAAACAAAGGATTAAATGTATCGAATGGAAGCAAGTAATAGTTTGCAGAAAGTAAACACAAAGCAGTAACAGTTTGTAGATTGTATGTAAAAGACAAGGACCGGGATCCATAGTTCACTAGAGGTGGCTCTCCTTAAGATAGATAACATGCTGGGTGAACAAATTACAGCGGGGAAATTGACAAACATCGAGAAAGCAATACATGCATATACTAATCATCTTGACTCCTTTGAGACTTGATTGGGTATTACAACATTATACATAGACCGCCATCCAACTGCATCTATGACTAATAATCCACCTTCAGGTTATCATCCGAACCCCCTCCAGTATTAAGTTGCAAGCAACAGATTATTGCTTTACGAACTGCGTGTAAAGTAAACAATACGATTGTTCTATGAACAAAGGATTGTTGTTTTCTCCCTAGTAGCAACAGCACATCTAGTACCTTCAAGATTTCTGTCACTTCCCCAGATTACCAGAGGCATGAACCCACTATCGACAATAAATACTAACTCTTGGAGTTGCTAGCATCTACTTGGCCAAGATAGCTACTAACAACGGAAAGCATGCAAGATCACAAATAACAAAGACATGATAGAATGAATAATCAATCTGAAATAGCATCTCAATATCCATCGGATCCCTGAAAACACAACATGCAGAATTACAAATAGATGATCTTGATCATGAACGGAGCTCACAAGATCTAGAGATGAAAGCACAAAGGAGGAGAACCAACCATCTAGCTACTAAATGGATCTGTAGTCCAAGGATGAACTACTCACGCATCACACCGGAGGCTTGCATGGTGATGAAGAAGGCCTCCCGGGTGAATTCCCCTCTCCGGCAGGGTGCCGAGAAGAGCTTCAGATCCCTCCCGATCTAGGGATGGAGATGACAACGGCTACAGACTCTTTCGTGGATCTTTGATCGGGCCGTTAGGGTTTTCGTCCCGAGGGCAATATATAGGCGGAAGGAGAGGCCGAGGGGGTGCTGGGGTCGGCCAGACCACCCCTTGGCGTGTCCAACCCCCAGCCCTTCTCCATCTCGTATTCTGTCATCTGATGACTTCCGGAAAAATAGGCACTTTGGCTTTTGTCCTGTCCAATTCCGAGAATATTCATTTTCTGACTTTCCTGGAACCAAAAATAGCAGAAAACTGGCAGCTGGCACTATGGCTCTTGTTAATAGGTTAGTCCAAGAAATCATATGAAAAGTACTCCAAAGTGTGGACAAAACACAAGAAAGTGGATAAAACCAAGCATGGAACATCAAAAATTATAGATACATTTGGAATGTATCATTACCCCTTGCCCGATGATACGGAAGAATCCCCATATCAAAATGACACGGCAAGCAGACAACAAGCATCTCAGCAATCTTCTTATTTACCATGGGAATATGGTGCTTTTTTTCTCTCTTTCCTCTTTTCATAATCTTTTTTTCTTTTTCTCTTTTTTCTCGATATCGGACTCTTTTTTTATAAGAAGAATGCTTCATAGACAACTCATTATGGTTACGCTGTAGGTTTTCACCATGTCAGCATGGATTAGACCAGTGGCCCAGGCGTTTCTCTAACACACATGCATAACTCCATGGACTTACAAGCTCCCCTTTCATTTCACACCGACGACATCCATAGACAAAAGAACATGATATCAACTAGGTACAAAGTACCAGTGCAATGTTGAAAGCTTTCCCCATGACAGCATGGTTCTGCTAATTCACAACTTACAAAGCGCAAGCATATACGCAACATAGGTGAGCACAATGGTTCAAGTTTATTAAATACAAGAAAGTAAAGTGTGCCATCAAGTTCGTGAGAGTTTTAATCACTAATTTTCACATAACAAGTTTAATTTGGGAGGTAGATAAAACAAGAATTTACTTGGAATATCAATAATGCTAATAGGTAGGTATGGTGGACACAAATGGCATAGGTTTTGGTTTTGAGGATTGGATGCACGAGAAGAATTCCCTCTCGGTATAGGTTTTTGGCAAGCAAGGCTGGGTAGCAAGTATAAGAGTTGAAGGAAACAAACAAACATACAAGTGATAAAGACAAACATGCAATCTTCCTTGGAAGCACAAAATATCTTAACTAGAGAATACTAAACTTATGAGCAAATCAAGAAAGAAAGATGATGAAATTATTTTTTCTTTAGAGTACTTTTATCTTTTCATTCAACTCTCAAAAACAGTGTTGCTACTGACCAAGCCAGGTTTGCCAAAACCAACTAAATTAACTCAATGATCCCAAAGTGATACCAATACTAACAACAAGATCAATCATATAACCATGAACTGAAAACTAATAGAAGATATGCAAAAGAGTAAATGAAAGAACTTCTCATTAATATTCCATGACGGCAACTCACACCAAGGGATACATATCTAACGAGAGAGGGGACACTTCCATAATGCAAACCATCCTACATGATAACTTCTCTATTCATGATATGACTCTACTAAAAAGGTAAAAAGATAGAAGATAGTGATGTGATACCGCGGCACTCCCCCAAGCTTGGAACAAACCAAGGGGATGCCAAACCTAATGACGAATTACTCCTTTGGTGGTGGTATCCTCTTGATGAGCTCTTTGATCAGTTTCCCCAAGTCCTCAATCTCGAAGGTGAGATTACGAATAAGCTGCGAGTTTTGCTCAATGCGGCTCATGATCATGTCGGGTTGAGAATCCCAGCTCTTGCGATTTTCCCCCACTCTACCTCCTTGAAGTCTTCTCCCCTGCATAGCTAGAACAAGGAAAATCCCAATTGGAGGGTAATTTCCCCTTGGGCATATTCTGGTATTGATGCTCATGGATAACAGTATGGAAAGGATTCTTGGTGCGTGGAGGAAGTGACCAGGGATCTGAACGTTGATGAGGAGGCTTCCCTCCAATTGACATAGTCCTGGCAGGGTTTGCCACCTCTTCAATGCTTGCAATGGTAGTGCCGGTGTGCTTGTGCCTCCTCTTCATCTTCACTCTTGATCTCCTTCCCCTGCTCGGGGTCTTGGAGATCTTCCTCCATAGGCTCCTTTCCTTTATCCTTGGCAGACACCATTGTGCTTCAAAGATAGTTACTGGCAGAAACAGATTGAAACGAAAACACGATATACGACCTCGGGAGATCCGGGGGGTTATATATTACGAAGTTTCACACCAAAAGGAAGGTACTGGGAGAAAACGAGTCGGAGGCGGAGTCCGGAGTGGCCTCACCACCTGGTGGCGCGACCAGGGGTGGGCCTGCGCCACAGGGTGGTGTGAGCCACCCTGGCTCCGTTTCCTTCCCTCTTTCGCTTCGTAGCTTTCCTTATTGTCTAAAAACTGCAAAAATATAGTTGGGTAGTATTTTCGTGGAACTTTTCTTACCAGAACTGTTACCTATTTGAAAACATACTCTGCATGTCTCTGAATTTGGTATCTAGTAGATTCTTCCAGAGTCACCACTTGAATAACATAGATATATTCTTCTTCATACACTTAATGTTTGAGTCATGAAACCTTTCACTTTCTCATTATACCATTATCTCCACTACCTGGAAATTTCTTTCACACAAAACTTCACACAGTTCTCATTAGCAACATTAGTATAAGTGAAGTGATAAAACCTCTTGAGTCCAATTTCAATTGAAAACGATCAAAACAAGAGCTACTGTAGTAACTCCTTCCGAAAACCCAAAAAAAATTCAAAAAGGAAATCGAATAAAGAAGCAAATGCAAGAGTGGCAAAATCTGTCAAAACAGACCAGCAGGTAAAGATAATTTTTTTCGAAAATCTTCTGTTGCTCAAATCAAAAAGTGAAAAACTAAAGAAAGTTATATAACAATCTGGGGCAGAAGCACAAAAAATTACAGGTTGATCTTGACACAAAAACCAAACAAAAAGGATAAGGAGAGGTTATTACCGAAGTAATAACTTCCACTCAAAGAAACAAAAACAAACTGAAAGCAAAAATAAATTGGGTTGTCTCCCAAAAAGCTCTTTCTTTATAGCCATTAAGATGGGCATGATAATTTTGAAGGTGCTCACTCAGGAATAAGAATTGAGGTGAAAGAGAGCATTAAGAAGAAAAAATACACACGTTTAAGTCTAACCCACTTCCAATGCAAAGTAAATTTTGTAAACAAACAAGTTGTTAAAACCAGAGGCTACTTGCATAAGAAGGCAAAAGAAGTGCAACATGAAAACTTTCAGCATAAAACGAGGAAACTTGATATTATTGAGATGCATAAGAACACTTTTCCCTCTCTCATAGTAACTTTCAGTATCATGCATAAACTTGACAATATAACTATCACAAGGACCATCATAGCAATGATCACTTATTCTAATAGAAAACACAGGAATACTAGCTCTCATAACACTACTTTGTGAAATAATATTAGAGGTATCCTTACAAAGGATAATGTGTACCTCTTCTACATATTTAGTAACAAAGTCATTCACATTTGCTATTATAGGTTCATCAACCATTTGTTTATCAGGTTCAACAGCTTTACTTGTACTCCCTCCGTTTCAAAATATAAGATGTTTTAGCTTTGTGAAGGGAGTGTATCTAGACCCCTTCTAGTATCTAGGTTCATTCCAAACCTAGATGAACCTAGACACTAAAAGAAGTCTAGATACACTCCCTTCACAAAGCTAAAACATCTTATATTTTGAAACGGAGGGAGTACAAGTAAAGCTATTGAAACGCTTGAACCTAGATCACAAAGTGCAGCTATCTCATTGGTCCCAATCTTAATCTTAATAGTAGGCTCAAATATATCATCAAGCTTCACAGATAATTTTTCAGCAATTTTCTTATATTTTTCCTCAAGATCACGTACCTTTATTGCTACCTAATTAACAAAGTGTTGGTACATAGCTTTCTCATTTCCTTCACTTACCGAAATCTTGACATTGATCCTTTTTACAAGATCTTCAACGGTGTAATTGGGTGAAGGAGCATTACTATAATTAAGTTCTTCAGGCTCCTCCCTTTGGATTCTTATCATTTTGAGGTCTTCAATAGGATTTGGCTTAGTTTTACCTACAAATTTAACTATAATGAGAGTTTAACTCTCGGTTATCTTACCTAGCTGTGCCTCAACAATCCTCGTTCTTTCTTAAAAGGGCCTGCAAATCATTCCTCAAACTTACAGCTTGGTTAGATAATTTACCAAGCATAGCATCATGGTTCTTCGTTATTTTAACAAGAATATTGTTTTGCTCATTTTGTGAGTCTATAAAAGACTTAAGTGTTTCTTGGAGACTACTATTACTAGTTCCCATATCGTTATTAGAATTACCTACAGGACTAGAATAATGTTTATGAAAATTAGGATTATAATTCTTCTTTCAAGCAGGGTTATAATCATTACGAGCTATGAAGTCTATTTCTTCAATATTTGATTCAGGGATAGTTCTTACCTAGCTTTCCTTATCTTTTACAGCTAATATGAGCTCATCCAACTTAACATTGAGCTCTTTATTTTCTTGTGGTGAGACGGAGTTCACCTTCTTCGTGTTTTATCTATCCACATGCCATTGGGTATGGTTGTCTTGCATATTGTCTAGTGATGACCCACAAGTATAGGAGGTGTATCACAGTATTTTCGATAAGTAAGAGCGTCGAACCCAACGAGGAGTAGAAGGTGCTGGCTAGTGGTATGGATAAGGAATTCTCTGCAAGTACTTAGCAAACAGATTTTTAGGGGTTTTTGATAAAGCAAGTAAACAAAGTACGAGTAAACAAAAGACAGTAGGAATAAATACAGCAAGTGGACCAATCCTTTATGCAACAAAGGACAAGCCGGTTGTATTACTTAAGATGACCAAACGTTCTCGAGGACACACGGGAAGACTGTCAAGTGCTTTCGCTTCGTATAGTTGATTAATCTTCTTTAGCTTGCTAAGTGTTGTGTGGGTGAACCTGTGCTAATGTACCGACCTTTCTAGGACCAATACATACTTGTGATTATACCCCTTGCAAACATCTGTAAGTACAAGAAAGTAATTAAGGTAGAAACCTAACCACAACTTTAAACTCTAAGACCCTTACGTCCCTTGTTCAATGTTTCCTAACGGGGGTTCAGGTTTGTGTCACTCTGGCAACACCTACGATTAGTAGCCAAATACACAATGCATTCCCATAAGCCCATATAGGTGAAGTGTCATGTAGTCGATGTTCACATGACACCAGTAGAAAAAGTACACCACAACTTAAATATCAAACCATTGAATCTTTCTCAACACAATTCCACTACTAACAACATGACTTCTCCCATGTCCTCAATAACAAAACGAACTACTCACAAGACATCATATGGATCATGATCAGAGATGGAATAATGATGTATAACAATCTGAACATAAACAATAATTCAAGGGTTCACTCAATAGCATCAACTACAAAGAGTAATCAACACCAGGAAAGTTTCCCCTATGAACTATGCAAGATTCAACCCAATTGTTACAGTAATATGGAGATGGAGATGATGGTGCTGATGGTGATGATGGTGGTGGTGATGATGATGATCCTGATGAAGTCCAGCTTGATGGTGTTGTTGATGGCGACGATCTCCCCTCTCCAGGAAGGAATTCCCCCGGCATAAATCTGTCTGTCGGAGAGATCTTTCTCTCTCGGTGTTTTCCGCCCCGCAGAGGCGGCGGAATCTTTCTATAGTCGCTCCCTCGAGTCTTAGGGTTTCGGGAGGAATATATACGCCAAAGGGGAGAGCCAGAGGTGGGCCAGGGCGGCCACACCACCTGGTGGTGCGGCCTAGGGTGGCCCGCGCCAGGGGGTGGTGTGGGCCCCTGTGACCCATCTCCACTCCCTCTTCTGGCAGCCTTCGTCTTCTGAAAAAATAGGATTTTCCGTATATTTTCTCGGATTTTCTGATCTTCACGAATTTTGCCTCCAAACAACACCTTTTCCATCAGAATCCTGACTGCAGCGGTCCATGCTCCAAAAGTCATCAACCATGCAAAAACAGATGAAATAACACAAGTATCACCTCTTAATATGAAATATATCAATGAATAACAGTGAATTATGATATAGAATAGTGATGCAAAATGGACGTATCAACTCCCCCCAAGCTTAGACTTCGCTTGTCCCCAAGCGAAATTGAGCTCAATAAACATGGCCTCAGGTTTATGGAGTGAAGAGTCGATAAAAGAATATGGACAAGAAGCATCACATTCATTAATACATGGATCATAATAGAAGACAACTCACTGTTATATAACTTCACTTGCAATGAGTAAAAGGAAACACAATAAAGATACATAAAGTAAATCATAATTGGTAATGGCAAACTTAGCTCTTGGTCGAAGAATAGTTGATAATTTGTTGGAGTTCACAAATAACTGGTTTTCAATGATAGCTTTCAAAGTAGTAAACATCAAGATAAGAGCAATGTGCAAAACAAGGAACATAAGAAACATGATTGAATAAATCATCATATGAATGAATAAAACACAACAACTCAAAATACTTGCTGAGATAGAAGGGACTAGGTTTACTGACTCAACTAAAAAGTAAAAGAAAGGCCCTTCGCAGAGGGAAGCAGGGATTTTAAGTTTCAAAAAGAGCTCCCAAAAATTATGATAGTTACTAGCTTTCAACTCTCATTGCCCCTATCATAGGCATCTTTAGGTGATTAAGGTTAAAGTGATCAAATATGAGGATATGCTTGACAAGTTGTAAATTGAGAATCTCATGTCCCTTGAATACGAGGGTCGCTCCTCATGCTACTCAAGTTTAGTCACCGGTAAGTTCTTGTCATCATAAGCATATGTGTATCATAGAGAACTGCCAACGGGGTACCTGATGGCTCAGTGTCGGTGCTAGGAAAATGCTGGTGCGATGTTGATGTAGAGCTCGTTGGGAACCCCAAGAGGAAGGTATGATGAGCACAGCAGCAAGTTTCCCTCAGTTATGAAACCAAGGTTTAATCGAACCAATAGGAGCAAGGAAACACCCCAAATGTGTTGCTAGCTGAGCCTTGGCAGGGCGCACTACCGATGCTAGTAGCAACGTGGAGACCTGCACAACACAACCACAGAACTTTGTCCCCAACTTGCGATGAGGTTGTTAATCTCACCGTGTTTTGTGGAAAACAAAGGATTAAATGTATCGAATGGAAGCAAGTAATAGTTTGCAGAAAGTAAACACAAAGCAGTAACAGTTTGTAGATTGTATGTAAAAGACAAGGACCGGGATCCATAGTTCACTAGAGGTGGCTCTCCTTAAGATAGATAACATGCTGGGTGAACAAATTACAGCGGGGAAATTGACAAACATCGAGAAAGCAATACATGCATATACTAATCATCTTGACTCCTTTGAGACTTGATTGGGTATTACAACATTATACATAGACCGCCATCCAACTGCATCTATGACTAATAATCCACCTTCAGGTTATCATCCGAACCCCCTCCAGTATTAAGTTGCAAGCAACAGATTATTGCTTTACGAACTGCGTGTAAAGTAAACAATACGATTGTTCTATGAACAAAGGATTGTTGTTTTCTCCCTAGTAGCAACAGCACATCTAGTACCTTCAAGATTTCTGTCACTTCCCCAGATTACCAGAGGCATGAACCCACTATCGACAATAAATACTAACTCTTGGAGTTGCTAGCATCTACTTGGCCAAGATAGCTACTAACAACGGAAAGCATGCAAGATCACAAATAACAAAGACATGATAGAATGAATAATCAATCTGAAATAGCATCTCAATATCCATCGGATCCCTGAAAACACAACATGCAGAATTACAAATAGATGATCTTGATCATGAACGGAGCTCACAAGATCTAGAGATGAAAGCACAAAGGAGGAGAACCAACCATCTAGCTACTAAATGGATCTGTAGTCCAAGGATGAACTACTCACGCATCACACCGGAGGCTTGCATGGTGATGAAGAAGGCCTCCCGGGTGAATTCCCCTCTCCGGCAGGGTGCCGAGAAGAGCTTCAGATCCCTCCCGATCTAGGGATGGAGATGACAACGGCTACAGACTCTTTCGTGGATCTTTGATCGGGCCGTTAGGGTTTTCGTCCCGAGGGCAATATATAGGCGGAAGGAGAGGCCGAGGGGGTGCTGGGGTCGGCCAGACCACCCCTTGGCGTGTCCAACCCCCAGCCCTTCTCCATCTCGTATTCTGTCATCTGATGACTTCCGGAAAAATAGGCACTTTGGCTTTTGTCCTGTCCAATTCCGAGAATATTCATTTTCTGACTTTCCTGGAACCAAAAATAGCAGAAAACTGGCAGCTGGCACTATGGCTCTTGTTAATAGGTTAGTCCAAGAAATCATATGAAAAGTACTCCAAAGTGTGGACAAAACACAAGAAAGTGGATAAAACCAAGCATGGAACATCAAAAATTATAGATACATTTGGAATGTATCATTACCCCTTGCCCGATGATACGGAAGAATCCCCATATCAAAATGACACGGCAAGCAGACAACAAGCATCTCAGCAATCTTCTTATTTACCATGGGAATATGGTGCTTTTTTTCTCTCTTTCCTCTTTTCATAATCTTTTTTTCTTTTTCTCTTTTTTCTCGATATCGGACTCTTTTTTTATAAGAAGAATGCTTCATAGACAACTCATTATGGTTACGCTGTAGGTTTTCACCATGTCAGCATGGATTAGACCAGTGGCCCAGGCGTTTCTCTAACACACATGCATAACTCCATGGACTTACAAGCTCCCCTTTCATTTCACACCGACGACATCCATAGACAAAAGAACATGATATCAACTAGGTACAAAGTACCAGTGCAATGTTGAAAGCTTTCCCCATGACAGCATGGTTCTGCTAATTCACAACTTACAAAGCGCAAGCATATACGCAACATAGGTGAGCACAATGGTTCAAGTTTATTAAATACAAGAAAGTAAAGTGTGCCATCAAGTTCGTGAGAGTTTTAATCACTAATTTTCACATAACAAGTTTAATTTGGGAGGTAGATAAAACAAGAATTTACTTGGAATATCAATAATGCTAATAGGTAGGTATGGTGGACACAAATGGCATAGGTTTTGGTTTTGAGGATTGGATGCACGAGAAGAATTCCCTCTCGGTATAGGTTTTTGGCAAGCAAGGCTGGGTAGCAAGTATAAGAGTTGAAGGAAACAAACAAACATACAAGTGATAAAGACAAACATGCAATCTTCCTTGGAAGCACAAAATATCTTAACTAGAGAATACTAAACTTATGAGCAAATCAAGAAAGAAAGATGATGAAATTATTTTTTCTTTAGAGTACTTTTATCTTTTCATTCAACTCTCAAAAACAGTGTTGCTACTGACCAAGCCAGGTTTGCCAAAACCAACTAAATTAACTCAATGATCCCAAAGTGATACCAATACTAACAACAAGATCAATCATATAACCATGAACTGAAAACTAATAGAAGATATGCAAAAGAGTAAATGAAAGAACTTCTCATTAATATTCCATGACGGCAACTCACACCAAGGGATACATATCTAACGAGAGAGGGGACACTTCCATAATGCAAACCATCCTACATGATAACTTCTCTATTCATGATATGACTCTACTAAAAAGGTAAAAAGATAGAAGATAGTGATGTGATACCGCGGCACTCCCCCAAGCTTGGAACAAACCAAGGGGATGCCAAACCTAATGACGAATTACTCCTTTGGTGGTGGTATCCTCTTGATGAGCTCTTTGATCAGTTTCCCCAAGTCCTCAATCTCGAAGGTGAGATTACGAATAAGCTGCGAGTTTTGCTCAATGCGGCTCATGATCATGTCGGGTTGAGAATCCCAGCTCTTGCGATTTTCCCCCACTCTACCTCCTTGAAGTCTTCTCCCCTGCATAGCTAGAACGAGGAAAATCCCAATTGGAGGGTAATTTCCCCTTGGGCATATTCTGGTATTGATGCTCATGGATAACAGTATGGAAAGGATTCTTGGTGCGTGGAGGAAGTGACCAGGGATCTGAACGTTGATGAGGAGGCTTCCCTCCAATTGACATAGTCCTGGCAGGGTTTGCCACCTCTTCAATGCTTGCAATGGTAGTGCCGGTGTGCTTGTGCCTCCTCTTCATCTTCACTCTTGATCTCCTTCCCCTGCTCGGGGTCTTGGAGATCTTCCTCCATAGGCTCCTTTCCTTTATCCTTGGCAGACACCATTGTGCTTCAAAGATAGTTACTGGCAGAAACAGATTGAAACGAAAACACGATATACGACCTCGGGAGATCCGGGGGGTTATATATTACGAAGTTTCACACCAAAAGGAAGGTACTGGGAGAAAACGAGTCGGAGGCGGAGTCCGGAGTGGCCTCACCACCTGGTGGCGCGACCAGGGGTGGGCCTGCGCCACAGGGTGGTGTGAGCCACCCTGGCTCCGTTTCCTTCCCTCTTTCGCTTCGTAGCTTTCCTTATTGTCTAAAAACTGCAAAAATATAGTTGGGTAGTATTTTCGTGGAACTTTTCTTACCAGAACTGTTACCTATTTGAAAACATACTCTGCATGTCTCTGAATTTGGTATCTAGTAGATTCTTCCAGAGTCACCACTTGAATAACATAGATATATTCTTCTTCATACACTTAATGTTTGAGTCATGAAACCTTTCACTTTCTCATTATACCATTATCTCCACTACCTGGAAATTTCTTTCACACAAAACTTCACACAGTTCTCATTAGCAACATTAGTATAAGTGAAGTGATAAAACCTCTTGAGTCCAATTTCAATTGAAAACGATCAAAACAAGAGCTACTGTAGTAACTCCTTCCGAAAACCCAAAAAAAATTCAAAAAGGAAATCGAATAAAGAAGCAAATGCAAGAGTGGCAAAATCTGTCAAAACAGACCAGCAGGTAAAGATAATTTTTTTCGAAAATCTTCTGTTGCTCAAATCAAAAAGTGAAAAACTAAAGAAAGTTATATAACAATCTGGGGCAGAAGCACAAAAAATTACAGGTTGATCTTGACACAAAAACCAAACAAAAAGGATAAGGAGAGGTTATTACCGAAGTAATAACTTCCACTCAAAGAAACAAAAACAAACTGAAAGCAAAAATAAATTGGGTTGTCTCCCAAAAAGCTCTTTCTTTATAGCCATTAAGATGGGCATGATAATTTTGAAGGTGCTCACTCAGGAATAAGAATTGAGGTGAAAGAGAGCATTAAGAAGAAAAAATACACACGTTTAAGTCTAACCCACTTCCAATGCAAAGTAAATTTTGTAAACAAACAAGTTGTTAAAACCAGAGGCTACTTGCATAAGAAGGCAAAAGAAGTGCAACATGAAAACTTTCAGCATAAAACGAGGAAACTTGATATTATTGAGATGCATAAGAACACTTTTCCCTCTCTCATAGTAACTTTCAGTATCATGCATAAACTTGACAATATAACTATCACAAGGACCATCATAGCAATGATCACTTATTCTAATAGAAAACACAGGAATACTAGCTCTCATAACACTACTTTGTGAAATAATATTAGAGGTATCCTTACAAAGGATAATGTGTACCTCTTCTACATATTTAGTAACAAAGTCATTCACATTTGCTATTATAGGTTCATCAACCATTTGTTTATCAGGTTCAACAGCTTTACTTGTACTCCCTCCGTTTCAAAATATAAGATGTTTTAGCTTTGTGAAGGGAGTGTATCTAGACCCCTTCTAGTATCTAGGTTCATTCCAAACCTAGATGAACCTAGACACTAAAAGAAGTCTAGATACACTTCATTCACAAAGCTAAAACATCGTATATTTTGAAACGGAGGGAGTACTTTCATTAACCATACTAGCTATCATAGAATGTTCATTTATCTTAACTGGGAAAGGCATTTTCTCAATATAAGGTTCAGGTAAGACATGATTAGCAGTATAAACTTAAGTATTTCTTGCAGGAACACTCTTAGCAACATCTTTATAAGGTTCATGATGCTTATTCCACTTCTTTTTAGGCACTTCAATGTAGGAAGCAAAAGCCTTAAAATAAGAAGCAATAGCTTGAGAGTCTAGGCCATAAGCATTTTTAATATTTTGAAAGTTATCAGTTCCCATAAAAGATTCAATGCATTCATAATCATAATTTATACCTGACTTTCTTCCTCTGTCATTCTCCCAAGCTTCAGCATTATCTTGAATACGGTCCAGAAGATCCTTTTTAGCTTCTTCTTCTTCCATGCGAGTGAATGATCCAGCACAAGAAGCATCCAATAAATCCTTATCATGAAGAGAAACCCTTGCATAAAAGTTATTGATAGTAATATTGTTGGGGAGCTCATGAATGGGACATTTGAGCATTAGTAACTTCAATCTCCCCCAAGCTTGAGCTGTACTCTCTCCATCAAGAGGCCAAAAGTTGTATATTTGATTCCGATCTTTATGAATCTCACTAGGAGGATAAAACTTTGAATAAAAGAGAGGCACTATTTCCTCCCATTCCAGAGCTTGACCATTCTTCAGCAGCTTATACCAATCCTCAGCTCTTCCTTTTAGCGATAATGAGAATAACTTCTTCTTAACTTGATTTGTAGTAATACATGCACACTTGAACAACCTGCATAATTCGTGTATAAAGAGCAAATGATCACCGGGATGGACAGTTCCATCTCCAACATAATAGTTATCCATAACACGATCAATAATTCCTGTAGGTATTTTAAAAGCATCATTCTCAGCAGGTGGCGGTTCATCGACTACCTTAGCAGTGGTAGTAGCAGTACCAAATAAGAAACACGGCGAATTATCCATACCGAAAATAAAGCAACTAATAGAAATAAACAATACTCACAGTAGAAGTTTCCTTTACCAGTTCCACTCTCCAATAGCGCTTCACTCCCCGGCAACGGCGCTAGAAAATAGTCTTCATGACCCACAAGTATAGGGGGTGTATCGCAGTATTTTCGATAAGTAAGAGTGTCGAACCCAACGAGGAGCAGAAGGTGCTGGCTAGTGGTATGGATCAGGAATTCTCTACAAATACTTAGCAAATGGATTTTTAGGGGTTTTTGATAAAGCAAGTAAACAAAGTACGAGTAAACAAAAGACAGTAGGAATAAATGCAGCAAGTGGACCAATCATTTATGCAACAAAGGACAAGCCGGTTGTATTACTTAAGATGACCAAACGTTCTCGAGGACACACGGGAAGACTGTCAAGTGCTTTCGCTTCGTATAGTTGATTAATCTTCTTTAGCTTGCTAAGTGTTGTGTGGGTGAACCTGTGCTAATGTACTGACCTTCCTAGGACTAATACATACTTGTGATTATACCCCTTACAAACATCCGTAAGTACAAGAAAGTAATTAAGGTAGAAACCTAACCACAACTTTAAACTCTAAGACCCTTACGTCCCTTGTGCAATGGTTTCCTAACGGGGGTTCAGGTTTCTGTCACTCCGGCAACCCCTACGATTAGTAGCCAAATACACAATGCATTCCCCTAGGCCCATATAGGTGAAGTGTCATGTAGTCGACGTTCACATGACACCACTAGAAGAAGTACACCACAACTTAAATATCAATACATTGAATCTTTCTCAACACAATTCCACTACTAACAACGTGACTTCTCCCATGTCCTCAAGAACAAAACGAACTACTCACAAGACATCATATGGATCATGATCAGAGATGGAATAATGATGTATAATAATCTGAACATAAACAATAATTCAAGGGTTCACTCAATAGCATCAACTACAAAGAGTAATCAACACCGGGAAAGTTTCCCCTATGAACTATGCAAGATTCAACCCAATTGTTACACCAATATAGAGATGGAGATGATGGTACTGATGGTGATGATGGTGGTGATGATGATGATGATCCCGATGAAGTCCAGCTTGATGGTGGTGTTGATGACGACGATCTCCCCTCTCCGGGAAGGAATTCCCCTGGCATAAATCTGTCTGTCGGAGAGATCTTTCTCTCTCGGTGTTTTCCGCCCCGCAGAGGCGGCGAAATCTTTCTGTGGTCGCTCCCCCGAGTCTTAGGGTTTCAGGAGGAATATATACGCCATAGGGGAGAGACAGAGGTGGGCCAGGGCGGCCACACCACCTGGTGGCGCGGCCTAGGGTGGCCCGCGCCAGGGGGTGGTGTGGGCCCCCTGTGGCCCATCTCCACTCCCTCTTCTGGTAGCCTTCGTCTTATGGAAAAATAGGATTTTCCGTATATTTTCCCGGATTTTCTGATCTTCGCGAATTTTGCCTCCAAACAACACCTTTTCCATCAGAATCCTGACTGCAGCGGTCCATGCTCCAAAAGTCATCAACCATGCAAAAACAGATGAAATAACATAAATATATCTATGAATAACAGTGAATTATGATATAGAATAGGATGCAAAATGGATGTATCATTAGCAGTTGCTTTGCTTCGGTAATATATTTACCCATAAATGTTTCTCCAGCTGCAGTATCAAGCATAGACTTAGACACATGGTCAAGAGCATTATAAAACAAGTGGAGAATTAACTAGTCTTCCATCCCATGACTAGGACAGTTTCTCATGCATTCTTTCATCCTGTCCCATGCAAGCGCTAGTGGCTCACGCTCTTCTTGTCTAAAACCAGTAATATTAGATCTTAGTTGCATAGTCTTTGCAGGTGGAAACAATTTAGTCATAAATAAAAAAGTACATTCCACTCATGATGTAATAGTATTTTTAGGCAAAGATAGTAACCATTCTTTTGCTCTTCCTCTAAAAGAGAAAGGAAATAAGTGCAATTTGACCGCATCGGGGTCAACATCTTTTATGCGCATCATATCACATATTTTAGTGAAAGTATTCAAGTGCATACCTGCATCCTCAATAGCAGAGACTTCAAATTGATTATGTTGAACTAAACTTAAATAATGGGGCTTAATTTCATAATCATCAGCAGCAAGTGCTGGCTAGGTAATAGGAGTACGCAAATAATCATTGTAGGGAGTAGCAAACTCCCCAAGCTTCTTTTCAGTCATACTTCTTATATTTTTGGGTTTTCTTAAACAGAGACTTATAATAGTAAAAGCAACAATTTAAAGGATAACTATTATTTTTGTTTTTCAAATAAAGACTAAAAGCAAACTAAAAATTAAAAACAAGAATTAAACTAGCAAGGTTCCTACTAACCTCGCCAGGGTAGCTATTGCTTCCCTGGCAACAACGCCAGAAAAAGGGTTGATACCTTTGATCCAAATTACAGATGTAGTATAACTCTTTTTCTCTAGTAGACCTAGGTTTATCGAATCCCCGGGAAGCAGAAGCGTAGTAAAGTTACTTTAACGGACCTTCAGGAGTTTTAGAATTCCTTTTGTGCCTTTACCGGACCAAGAGTTTGCTGTCTTTTGTTGTTGTCGGTGATGGAGAGAGAGGGCCTAGGGCTTTCGGTTTTACCTATAGCTGCGCAAAACATTTGATGGGAATAAAAGATAATAATAAAGTATGCATGTAATTATTAGAGTAAGATAAATTATATGTGGGCAGTGCATCCATAATTGCTATTGCCTCCGCAACCGCTTATAGCAATAACCTACTAGTCTCATCCATAGAAGAAAGAGAACTAATGATATGCATAGTGATGTTACCGTTGATCCCAAGTAAATCCCTCACATATAGTCGTACTACCCCTTCTGTCACTAGGGTTCCCAACTTGCAGATTAGTCATTACTCATACTCCCTATACCTAGCTCAATCCTCAGGGTCTTGGGTACCTAACAAGTCCTTGGATTGAGGGAAGAGAGGATAGAATAATCGTCATGTCATACAAACTAACACATGATCCCATCTATGATAAATAACATGCACAAAAGCTACATGGCTAGGCCGAAGCCCTTAGCCCAAGGAGGATTACTCACACATAGAGATGAAATCAAAGATCATAAACTTGCAATGGGAATCATGAGATTGATAGAAAATAGTCTTACAATATCGCCAATCCGAGATTAGATCTACTATTACAAGTGGTAAAATATGGCTATGGTGGTGGAGAATGGTTTGGAGATTAGATCTAAGTCTATTCCTCCGTCGGCTCTTCGGTGTTGTGGATGGAGATCTGGGGGTGGCTGGTGATTTGGGAGGAGCCCTGTTTCTCATCGCCAGAGGCCTCTTTATAAAGGGGTCCTTTCACGAAAGTTGTTCTGTTTGACCTAGCGGTGTTGATGGCAACTATACGACCGGAACTATATGGCTTCACGACTCCTGGTTTCTTTGGGTTGTTGGAAATCTCGTATCTTTGACTTTAATATAGTGATTTCCATCATCAAATGTCATTATCTACAGAGGGAAAAATAACAAGAAAGGATTACATATCCCTTTAATCATTAGGATTAGTGGCAGGGTTTAGAGAGATATTTTATCAAAAATATGAATAATATCCAGTTTAAAGATGGACGTAGATGGCTATATTTTCAGAGCGATCAGTCCGCGCCTATTCTGGTGGTGCCGACACTAGCGACGGAGTAGGAAGGGGTCATGGGAGAGGCGTCGTCGCCGTCCATGGCTAGATATCTCTAGTGGGATCGCGATTTTGGAGGAAGGCGGTGTGCGGGGATTTTTCAGGCGACAGTTCCCGTTCACGTGGTTGCTTTGCCTTTTGTTGCGCGCTGGAGCTGAAGAGGCAAATATGGTGCATGGGATTCCCCAAAATGCCGCGTGTTCTAAAATTTTTGCAGCGTGCGCGATTTTACAGAGTCTGCTGGAGCGGTGAAAAGGCGTCGGCACGCGGTGAATCGGCGAATTTTTGTGTGCCGTGCTATTATACAACTTCTGTTGGAGATGCTCTAAGTTTAAATGATCGGTTAGAAACCACTAGTTTTATAGAAAAATCGCTAATCTTTAGAGATCGGACATATAGTTCTCTAAAATTTAAGGGATATGCTAGAGATGTTGAAAAGAACCAAATTCTTCTCGGTGCCTCCACAACACAGGGAACATGGTCTTGACATTTGGGTTTGAGTCTCTACTATATTATAAAAAAAAGTTGAGGGTCCGATTCCTACAAAACCTGTGTTTCGTCAATCCTTCGTCAAATCCTACGACAAGCGCAAGTGCTCAAGGCAATCCAAACTCAACTGCCTCCAATGTGTCGCCCCCAGCAAGGAGTCACCGCCCCTCCCCCAACGCGGATTTACCCCTCCTAGGTTGGGCCCCCGGCACCATCGCAGCCGTCTATTGTTTCAAGATTCATGCAAAGGTCTACTAGTCACATGGTCCAACTTTTTTGCATTTTAACCCTTCAATTCTTGGCAAAGACAACCCATCCCCCACTCCTACCTAGCCCTAACCCTAGCGCCCTACCTTCCTAGCGCCCCTCCTCCCCAGTGCATCCCCTCCCAGCGCCGCCTCCTCCCTCGAGCAACCCTCCCCCATGCGCTGCCTCCTCCCCCGTGTGTCGCCTCCTCCCCGAGCTCCTCCTAGCATGCCTCCTCCTCCCCGCCGCGGCGCGGAGGGCCTCCATCAACGACAGTAGCCGCGTTCTTCTGCCCACCGACAATCTGCGTCGCGTTCTTCTGCCCGCCGACGATCAGCACCAGCAGCTGCGCCGCCTCCTTCTTGCTCAGGAGCACCTTCACCCCCAACTCATCGCCCCCGCCCACCTCGTCTCCCCCACCTCTGCCCCACCCCGATTTGTCTGCCCTCTCTATTTTGTTTTCTTTTTTTCTTTCTATTTTTACCTATTGCCCGATGTGGATTTTGCTAGATCTATGTATGAATCTTGTATGATGTGAATGTTGAGTATGAATCTTGTGTGTGTCAAGATTTATTTTTACTTTTCTATATCTTGTTCATTAGTTCCAGATCTTGAGGTATATGGAACTTGTATGAATCTTGTATGCTACAAATTCGGTATCGTACTGATTGAATCTGTGATGGCAATGAACTGAGGCCCCTCTTTCTTTTCCATTTTTTCTAGATTTTGTCTTTTCAAGGTCAGTTTATTTACATTGATCTTTGTATGAAACATTCTTCAAAAAAAATTATATGGATCATGGTATGGATCTATGTATGAAACTTCAAAAAATGGTTTATTTAGAATGAGGGAAAACGAAAATGATTTGGGTAAAGAATCCGAGAGGAATGTTGTTTTCTATGAAAAAATGAATCAGATTAGACAGTGTGAGTCTTCTCGTGAATCTTGTGCGAATCTTGTATGACACGTTCTTGGTATTAATCTTAGTCAATGCAGATTACAGAAAATCAATATCTATATTGTTGAAAAATCTTGTATGTTGGGATTCTAGTATGTATCCTATATGAATATTTTTGACTATAAATCTTGAATGAATCTGTATTGGAAGGTTTCAAATTTGGAAAATATCCATACTTTCATACAAATAATCCAAGAATATTCAACATTTTTGGTATTAATTTTGCTTAATGTAGTTCATAGAAAATCAATGAAAACAAATATTATTGAATATTTTATCCGAGTTGACAAATCAGCAATGAAATATGTATAAAACCTGAAAACGCTAGGGACTAAATAGCAAAATTACAATAGACAAAAACAGTGAGGTGGGAGGTTTATTTTATAAAACACGTAGCACTAATCTCCAACAAATATAGGACAGAGATGGTGCTAGGGGCTCCTCCTACGGGGGATTGCATTTTCGCCCCTCCCCTCCCTTGGTTGAAAGGGAGCTCCTATAGCCCGCTCATTGCGGGACGAAATACCTCCCCGCGTAACAATTTTTTAATGACCGCCCCTGTCGCGGCCTAGTAAACACTAGTAAGCGTGCACGTGTACTTTAAAAATATAGTACGGTGTATTTTGAATTTTATTAATCTTATCGAGAATACTCCGTAAGTTTAAGATCCACAAAGTACAAGATGACTTACATGATTACAAAACTTTGAGGTGCATGCTAGTGCTCAGCTGAAAAATGTTATCAACAAAATTTTATATTCTATTGAAATGATAGAGTTAAGAGGAGAATACTACCTCTGTTTGGGATTATTATTCTTAAGGGCCAAGTTAATAGGACCAAGACACGCCATAACTTTTTCTCATTAATCAATGCATGTACCAATAGTTTTACATGCATGAAAAAAGTGAGAGGAAAAAAACATGCATTGGACGAGAGACACTAATAAATGAGATAAGCCTTATAATATTAAACAATATAAAAAAACTCTTCGGTCTTATAATCCCAAACAGAGGTAGTATAGGGGAATAATTCCAGGGGTGAGCAAAACATGAGCGAAGTGTGTTTGAGCATGTCCATGATTGAAGTTGTTTAAAGTCTATAAAAAAAGGGCTATAATTGAATATGAATAAATCAAAATATCGTCCTCGGGGTCAAGAACCTGGCTTTGGAGCAATAAATCAAAATGATATGTGAAAAGGGGACACCGTTGATGACTATTGTGTCAAATCTCAAAAAGAATACGAAGAACTCAAACCGGGCCTGACAGTTCAAACGCGAGACTCGTTCTGAGATAAAGGACCTTGTTGTAAGAGCCAAGAGTACATCTGTAACAGATGGGACACCGGGATAGGAACATGACGCAAATTCTCTAATAATCTGTTTAAATTTACAATTAAAAAGTAAATGATCTTAACATATTACTACACTTTTTTTTTGGAGATTCTAGTATAATAGTACGTAACAAAAAGGCCAGGCACCTACACTCTTTTCTCTGCCTCTATCCCACTCCCTCACCGGAGCAGCAATGACGTGACGACCGCCCCTTCCACTGCCTCCCCAGTCCCCACAGCCGGCGAGAAGGCCCTCCCCTGCTGGCGCGCTGCTGCGCGAGGACCTCCCCCTCCCTTGCCTCTCAGTGGATGCCGCGATGACCACCTCTCCCCTTGCCTCCCTGCCGCCGGAGGCGAAGGCGCGGAAATCGTCTCCACCGGCATCGGCTACCTCCACCTGATTCTCGGCCGCAACTGTCATGCAAGCCTTGGAAGGCTCCACGGCGTTTCCCGCAATGGATGGTCAGTGCACCTATCCACCTCGCCTAGGACGGGAGGAGAAAATCGACGGCGCCATGGCCCGGATGTCCGAGCTTGACTGGGCGCCGTTCCGGCCTGGGACCTCCTAGTTTGCGCCGTCCCACCCCGCCGGTGGCGCCCTGTGCCTCCTTGATCTCGACGTGGAGGTATGTGGGTGCTACCGTCACATGGGTTCTCTGGCAACAAGAGGTGCGACAGTGAGTAATCCAAGATCCCCATTATGATATGTTCAGACACAATATTGTCCAAATCTTACTGAACTGCTGTTCCTAAATATAATGATAACCAACGGGAGCTTGACAAAACTCTTCACATGTTTTAAAGTAGAACTTGGAATAGCAGTAAATCAGTGTAGATGGTCTGCACTCCTATTTTTGTAGATGACAGTGTGTACTCATGTTAGTCATTGTCCGGCTGTGTTAACAGTCAACCGGTAGAAAAAGGGTCTTTGGTCCAGCGTCCAAATTCCATTGGTCCCGGTTCGTTTCCTTAATCGGGACCAATGCCAGGGACCGGTCCCGGTTCATGCCGCCTGGCCATTGGTCCCGGTTCATCTTTAAGCACTGGTCCCGGTTCGTGGCATGAACCGGGACCAATGCCCCCGTGACGCACACGTGGCGCTCTGCGGAGCATTGGTCCCGGTTCATGCCACAAACCGGGACCAAAAACCCCGCAACGGTCCGCAATCCAGAACAATCTAAATTAATTCGGGACAGAAATTAATTCGAGGCAGAAATTAATTCGAGGTAGAAATTGAATTGATCAGTATTTTTGAAAAAATCTTCCACAAATTAATCGAGACAAAGATCTAAATCGAGACATTTTATTAATTTGACCACAAATTCTTTCCAAACAAAGGTGCGACTTTACAAATTTTCTCGTCGACAACACTTCCGCTGCCGCTGTTCTCCGAGCCGCCGGCTTCCTCATCGTCGTCAGATGAAACCTCCACGATTTCGGCATTGTTCGGGAGACGGAGCTCCTCTGCGCGGCTAGCGGCGTCGATGGCGGTGTAGATGGTCCATCTAGGGACGGACCAGAACATCTCCCGCCCTTCTCGGTTGCGGAGATCCGGGTGCACCACGCGCCCGTCCACGATGCGGTTGCCAAGCTTGGCCTTCCGCTCCTTCTTGAACAGCCGGGGCCAGTACTCGCTGGCCGCCGCGTACCGGGGCAACGCCCTCTTCCACGCGGGCATCTGGCGGCAACGCTCCGCGATGACGCACTCCATCTCGTATCCGCCTGGGATGAGGAGCGGAGCCACCGGCACACCCGCCTCGCTGATGCAAAATCCGGCGGGCACCGTCGCGCGCGGCGGCGCGAGGATGCCGTAGTATGCAAACATCGCCGCCTCGTAGAAGTTGAGCGTGGGCACCTCCATGGCGGCGTGGTGGAGATTGGAGAGGGAGGGGAGGCGAGATGATGACACGGTGGAGAGGCGATGGCGAAAGGGGTGGGTGGAGATCGACTACAGAGAGGCCGAGGCAATGGCGAAAGCGATGCGTTGTAGCCTCATATTTATACACGGGGACGACGAAGCAACGGTGGGCATTGGTCCCGGTTAATGCCACGAACCGGGACCAAAGCCCCACCCGCGCGACACGTGGCGGCCCAGCAACGCGCCCCCCACCCAGGTCATTGGTCCCGGGTCGTGCCATCAACCGGGACCAATGACCTGGATGGGGGGCGCGTTGCTGGGCTGCCACGTGTCGTGCGGGAGGGGCTTTGGTCCCGGTTCGTGGCATTAACCGGGACCAAAAACCCTCCCCTGGCTATATATAAGCCCATCCCATCCACTTATTTTTTTCTGGAATTTTGTGTGGGAGGTGGATGCTAGGTTTTTTTCTTCACACTGCACACAAGGTGTTCGACGAAATGTCCGAGCCACGCTTAAGTTCGCACAACACGGTATCCTCGGTTGAGGTTAGCAACCTTATCTTCGTTATCTATAACTGATACAAAAATATTGCATGTGTCCATGTAGGGTGGTCATTTTACTATTCACGATGTTATTGTAATGGTTAATTATTATGCCGAAGATCGATGCACGGATGCGATGGATGTATGGCGACCGACGCAGTTCCGATTTTATTGCAGGCCTGCATAAATATATCGATTTGGCTAAGGCAAACAAAGTGGATAATTTTATGCCTTGTCCCTGTGTCGACTGTTGGAACGTGGCGGAGCACTCTGCCCCGAGAATCCTTCAAAGCCATCTGCTTCAGAGAGGTTTCATGCCCGGATATTATTGTTGGGCCATGTACGGAGAAAGAGGGGTTAGGCTGGAAGAAAATGAAGAAGAGGAGGATGATGACAGCTATCCTATGTCCGCTGAAGAATACGGTGATACTGCAATGGAAGACAATGAAGAAGAGGGAGGCGGCAATGAAGAAGAACAACGGGCATCGGATGAGCCCGCTGATGGTCTTGGTCGGGTCATTTCGGATGCAAAGCAACAATGTGATACAGAAAGGGAGAAGCTTAAGTTGGAGGCCATGCAAAAGGATCACAAAAAGTTGTTGTACCCAAATTGCGAAGATGGCAGCACAAAGCTCGGTACCACATTTGAACTGCTGAAATGGAAGGCAAAGACTGGCTTATCTGACAAGGGATTTGAGAAGTTACTGAAAATAATGAAGCTGAAGCTTCCAAAGGATAATGAGCTGCCCGAGACAACGTACGAAGCAAAGAAGACTATCTTCCCTCTAGGATTAGATGTGGAGAAGATACATGCATGCATTAATGACTGCATCCGGTACCACGGTGAGAAGTACGAGAATATGGATAAATGGCCGGTATGTACTGCATGTCGATACAAGATCAGACAAGATGACCCTGGTGATGTTGAGGGCGATGACGAGCCCCCAAGAAGAGGGTTCCTGCTAAGGTTATGTGGTATGCTCCTATAATACCACGGTTGAAACATCTGTTCATAAATAAAGAGCATGCCAGGTTGTTACGATGGCACAAAGAAGAGCGTAAGAACGACGGGAAACTGAGACACCCCACCGATGGGTCGCAGTGGAGAAACATCGAGAGTAAGTACTCGAACTTTGCAGGTGACGCGAGGAACTTATGGTTTGGTCTAAGTATAGATGACATGAATCCTTTTGGGGAGCAGAGCTGTAGTCACAGCACCTGGCCAGTGACTCTATGTATCTACAACCTTCCTCCTTGGTTGTGCATGAAGCGGAAGTTCATTATGATTCCAGTGCTCATCCAAGGACCGAAGCAACCCGGCAACGACATTGATGTGTACCTAAGGCCATTAGTTGATGAACTTTTGCAGTTGTGGGCAGAACTAGGTGTAAAGGTGTGGGATGAGCACAAACATGAGCCATTTGACCTACGAGCGTTGTTGTTCGTAACCATCAATGATTGGCCTGCTCTTAGTAACATTTCAGGACAGTCAAACAAGGGATACAATGCATGCACACACTGTTTAGATAAGACTAAAGGTACATATTTAGATAAATGTAAGAAGGTTGTGTACCAGGGGTGTCGTAAATTTTTTCCGACCAATCATCAAGTAAGAAAGAAAGGCAAGCATTTCAACGGTGAGGCAGATTACCGGAAGAAGCCTAAGCTCCCTAAAGGTGCTGATGTATTTGGTATGGTGAAGGACCTAGAAGTAATCTTTGGAAAGGGTCCTAGCGGTCAATCTATTCCGAAAGACCCCATTACCGGACACACGGCCATGTGGAAAAAGAAATCTATATTTTGGGAGCTTGAGTATTGGAAAGACCTAGAGGTCCGTTCTTCAATCAACGTGATGCACGTGACGAAGAATCTTTGCGTGAACCTGCTAGGCTTCCTGGGCGTGTATGGGAAGACAAAAGATACACCAGAAGCACGGAAGGACCAGCAACGTATCAAAGACCCATACAACAAGCATACTGATAAAGGACGTGAATACTTAAGCAGCTACGCTCTTACCAAAGCAGAGAAGGAAATCTTTTTTGAAGTCCTTTACAGTATCAAGGTCCCGACTGGCTTCTCGTCAAATATAAAGGGAATAATAAATATGGCAGAGAAAAAATTTCAGAACCTGAAGTCTCATGATTTCCACGTGATTATTACACAGTTGCTTCTGGTTGCATTGAGGGGGCTTCTACCGGAAAATGTTCGATTAGCCATTGTGAAGCTATGTGCATTCCTCAATGCAATATCTCAGAAGGTAATCGATCGAGAAAGTCTGGAAAGGCTACAGAAGGATGATACGTCCATTTTCCATCACTATTATATGTCATAATTTACTGTTATTCATTGATATATTTCGTATTGAGAGGTGATACTTATGTTATTTCATCTGTTTTTGCATGGTTGATGACTTTTGGAGCATGGACCGCTGCAGTCAGGATTCTGATGGAAAGGTTCTGTTTGGAGGCAAAATTCGCGAAGATCAAAAAATACAGGAAAACACATGGAAAATCCTATTTTTCTAGAAGACGAAGGAAGCCAGAAGGGGGCTGGAGATGGGCCACATGGGGCCCACACCACCCCCTGGCGCGGGCCACCCTAGGCCGCGCCACCAGGTGGTGTGGCCGCCCTGGTCACCCCTGGCACTCCCCTCTGGCGTATATATTCCTCCCGAAACCCTAAGACTCAGGGAGGGACCACAGAAAGATTCCGCCGCCTCTGAGGGCAGAAAACATCGAGAGAGAAAGATCTCTCCGGCAGACAGATTTCTGTTGGGGGAATGCTTCCCAGAGAGGGGAGATCGTTGCCATCAACACCACCATCAAGCTGGACTTCATCAGGATCATCATCATCATCATCACCACCATCATCACCATCAGCACCATCATCACCATCTCCATATTGCTGTAACAATTGTGTTGAATCTTGCATAGTTCATAGGGGAAACTTTTCCGGTGTTGATTACTCTTTGTAGTTGATGCTATTGAGTGAACCGTTGAATTATTGTTTATGTTCAGATTGTTATACATCATTATTCCATCTCTGATCATGATCCATATGATGTCTTGTGAGTAGTTCGTTTTGTTCTTGAGGACATGGGAGAAGTCATGTTGTTAGTAGTGGAGTTGTGTTGAGAAAGATTCAATGGTTTGATATTTAAGTTGTCGTGTACTTCTTCTAGTGGTGTCATGTGAACGTCAACTACATGACACTTCACCTATATGGGCCTAGGAGAATGCATTGTGTATTTGGCTACTAATCGTAGGGGTTGCCGGAGTGAGAGAAACCTGAACCCCCGTTAGGAAACCATTGAACAAGGGACGTAAGGGTCTTAGAGTTTAAAGGTATGGTTAGGTTTCTACCTTAATTGCTTTCTTATACTTACAGATGTTTGCAAGGGGTATAATCACAAGTATGTATTAGTCCTAGGAAGGTCGGTACATTAGCACAGGTTCACCCACACAACACTTAGCAAGCTAAAGAAGATTAATGAACTATATGAAGCGAAAGCACTTGACAGTCTTCCCATATGTCCTCGAGAACGTTTGGTCATCTTAAGTAATACAACCAGCTTGTCCTTTGCTGCATAAAGGATTGGGCCATTTGCTGCATTTATTCCTACCATCTTTTATTTACTCGTACTTTGTTTACTTGCTTTATCAAAAACCCCTAAAAATCCGTTTGCTAAGTATTTGCAGAGAATTCCTAATCCATACCACTAGGCAGCACCTTCTGCTCCTCTTTGGGTTCGACACTCTTACTTATGAAAATACTGCGATACACCCCCTATACTTGTGGGTCATCAAGACTATTTTCTGGCGCCGTTGCCGGGGAGTGAAGCGCTATTAGAGAGTGGAACTGGTAAAGGAAACTTCTACTGTGAGTATTGTTTACTGCTGTTAGTTGCTTTATTTTCATTAAGGATAATTCGCTGAGTTTCTTATTTGGTAATCCTACTACCACCGCTAAGGTAGTAGATAAACCACCACCTGCTGAGAATGATGTTTTTAAAATACCTACAAGAATTATTGATCGTGTTATGGATAACTACTATGTTGGGGATGGAACAATCCATCCCGGTGATCATTTACTCTTTATACACGAATTATGCGGGTTGTTCAAGTGTGCAGGTATTACTACAGATCAAGTTAAGAAGAAGTTATTCTCATTATCACTAAAAGGAAGAGCTGAGGAATGGTATAAGCTGGTGAAGAATGGTTAAGCTCTTGAATGGGTGGAAATAGTGCCTCTCTTTTATTCAAAGTTTTATCCTCCTAGTGAGATTCATAAAGATCGGAATCACATATACAACTTTTGGCCTCTTGATGGAGAAAGTACAGCTCAAGCTTGGGGGAGATTGAAGTTACTAATGCTCAAATGTCCCATTCATGAGATCCCCAACAATATTATTATCAACAACTTTTATGCAAGGCTTTCTCTTCATGATAAAGATTTATTGGATGCTTCTTATGCTGGATCATTCACTCACATGGAAGAAGAAGATAAATGGGATCTTCTCGACCGTATTCAAGACAATGCTGAAGCTTGGGAGAATGACAAAGGTAGAAAGTCGGGTATAAATTATGATTATGAATGCATTGAATCTTTTATGGGAAGTGATGACTTTCAAAATATTAAAAATGCTTATGGTCTAGACTCTCAAGCTATTGCTTCTTATTTTAAGGCTTTTGCTTCCTACATTGAAGTGCCTAAAAAGAAGTGGAATAAGCATCATGAACCTTATAAAGATATTGCTAAGAGTATTCCTGCAAGAAATACTAAAGTTTATACTGCTAATCATGTCTTACCTGAACCTTATATTGAGAAAATGCCTTTCCGAGTTAAGATAAAGGAACATTCTATGATAGCAAGTATGGTTAATGAAAGTGCAAATAAAGCTGTTGAACCTGATAAACAAATGGTTGATGAACCTATTATAGCAAATGTGAAAGACTTTGTTACTAAATATGAAGAAGAGGGACACACTATCCTTTGTAAGGATACCTCTAATATTGTTTCACAAAGTAGTGTTATGAGAGCTAGTATTCCTGTGTTTTCTGTTAAGATAAGCGATCATTGCTATGATGGCCCTTGTGATAGTTATATTGTTAAGTTTATGCATGATACTGAAAGTTATTATGCGAGAGGGAAAAGTGTTCTTATGCATCTCAATAATATCAAGTTTCCTCGTTTTATGCTTAAAGTTTTTATGTTGCACTTCTTTTGCCTACCTATGCAAGTAGCCTCTGGTTTCAACAACTTGTTTGTTTACAAAATTCCCTTGCATAGGAAGTGGGTTAGACTTAAATGTGTGTTTGTTTTTGCTTCTTAATGCTCTCTTTCACTTCAATTCATATTCCTGAGTGAGCATCTTCAAAATTATCATGCCCATCTTAATGGCTATAAAGAAAGAGCTTTTTGGGAGACAACCCAATTTGTTTTTTCTTTCCGTTTGTTTTTGTTTCTTTGAGTCTTGGAAGTTATTACTTCGGTAATAACCTCTCCTTATCCTTTTTGTTTGGTTTTTGTGTCAAGATCAACTTCTAATGAGAGAGAAGTAATATTTGGGGAAGTTGCTGTCCCGAAACAGATTTTTGTGCTTCACCGTAAAAATGCGTGAGAGATCTCTATATGTCAGATTGAGCTGTAATTTTTTGTGCTTCTACCCCAGATTGTTATTTAACTTTCATTAGTTTGCACTTTTTAATTTGAGCAATAGAATATTTTCTAAAAAAATGATCTTTACCTGCTGGTCTGTTTTGACAGATTTTGCCACTCTTGCATTTGCTTCTTTAATCGATTTCCTTTTTGAATTTTTTTTGGGTTTTCGGAAGGAGTTGCTACAGTAGCTTATGTTTTGATGGTTTTCAGTTGAAGTTGAACTCAAAACGTTTTATCACTTCACTTATACTAATGTTGCTAATGAGAACTATGTGAAGTTTTGTGTGAAAGAAATTTCCAGGTAGTGGAGATAATGGTGTAATGAGAAAGCGAAAGGTTTCATGACTCAAGTAATAAGTGTATAAATAAGAAGATATCGATGTTATTCAAGTGGTGACCATTTGTGTCCACCATACCTACCTATTAGCATTATTGCTATTCCAATTAAATTCTTGTTTTATCTACCTCCTAAATTAAACTTGTTATGTGAAAATTAGTGATTAAAGCTCTCACGAACTTGATGGCACACTTTACTTTCTCGCATCTAATAAACTTGAACCATTGGGTCCTTCTTTGTTGCGTATATGCTTGCGCTTTATGAGTTGAAGTTAGCAGAACCATGCATCATGGGGAACGCGTTCAACACTACCATGGTACTTTGTGCCTAGTTGATATCATGTTCTTTTGCTTATGGATCCCGACAATGGGAAATAAAAGTGGAACTTGTAAGATCATGGAGTTTATATGTGTGTTAGAGAAACGCCTGGGCCGCTAGCCTAAGCCATGCCTAATCATGGTGGAAACTTGTAGCATAACTATAGTGAGCATTCTATGAAGCATCCTTAATAAAAACCTATGCAAATAGCAAATAAAAAGATCGCTGAGATGCTCACTGTCTGCTTGCCTTGTTATTTTGATTATGGGATAGCTCCTGTGTCATGTGCAAGGGGTACCTCGTTGGCGGTTCTCAATGATACACATGTATTTACAATGACAAGAGCTTACTTGTGACTGAAGTGGAGCAGCATGAGGTTCGGTACTCATAAGTAAGGGGCATGAGATTTCCACTTATAACTTGTCAAGCATATCCTCTTAGTTGTGTCACTTTAACCTTAATCACCAAGAGATGCCTATGATAGGGCCAATGAGAGCTGAAAGCTAGTAGGTATCATAATTTTTGGGAGCTCTTTATGAGACTTGCAATCCCTGCTTCCCTCTGCAAAGGGCCTTTCTTTTTACTTTGTAGTTGAGTCAGTAAACCTATTCCCTTCTATCTCAACAAGTATTTTGAGTTGTTGTGTTTCATTCATTCATATGATGATTTATCCAATCATGTTTCTTATATTCCTTGTTTTGCACATTGCTCTTATCTTGATGTTTACTACTTTGAAAGCTATCATTGAAAACTAGCTATTTGTGAACTCCAACAAATTATCAACTATTCTTCGACCAAGAGCTAAGTTTGCCATTACCAATGATGATTTACTTTATGTATCTTTATTGTGTTTCCTTTACTCATTGCAAGTTGAGTTATATAATAGTGAGTTGTCTTCTATTATGATCTATGTATTGATGAATGTGGTGCTTCTTGTCTGTATTCTTTTATCGACTCTTCACTCCATAAACTTGAGGTCATGTTTATTAAGCTCAGTTTCGCTTGGGGACAAGCGAATTCTAAGCTTGGGGGGAGTTGATACGTCCATTTTGCATCACTATTCTATGTCATAATTTACTGTTATTCATTGATATATTTTGTATTGAGAGGTGATACTATGTTATTTCATCTGTTTTTGCATGGTTGTTGACTTTTGGAGCATGGACCGCTGCAGTCAGGATTCTGATGGGAAAGGTGTTGTTTGGAGGCAAAATTCATGAAGATCAGAAAATCCGGGAAAATACATGGAAAATCCTATTTTTCCAGAAGACGAAGGAAGCCAGAAGGGGAGCTGGAGATGGGCCACAGGGGGCCCACACGACCTCCTGGCGCGGGCCACCCTGGGCCGCGCCACCAGGTGGTGTGGCCGCCATGGTCCACCCCTGGCACTCCCCTCTGGCGTATATATTCCTCCCGAAACCCTAAGACTCGGGGAGCGACCAAGATTCCACCGCCTCTGCGGGGCGGAAAACATCGAGAGAGAAAGATCTCTCCGACAGAGAGATTTCTTGAAGGAAATATGCCCCGAGAGGCAATAATAAAGTTGTTATTATGTATTCCTTATATATGATAGATGTTTATTTTGCATGCTAGAATTGTATTGATCGGAAACATCAATACATGTGTGTTTAATAAACAAAAAGGGTTCCTAGTTATGCCTCTCTTATAGACTAGCTTGTTGATTAACAAGATGATCAAGGTTTCCTGATCATGGACATTGGATGTTGTTAATAACAAGGTCGCAACATTTGTGAAATGATGTGATGAACATTCATCCGAAGTATAGCATTACAATCAAGTCATTATGTTTACATTGGTATAACATCATACGAAATAATATTTATCCTTAGACCATGAGATCATGTTAATTGCTAACACCGGAAGAGTATCTTGATAACATCAAATGTCACACCGTAACAGCGTGACTATAAAGATGGGTTCAGTGCTACGAAGGTGTTATGATGAGGCTCATGGATCAAGAGTGGAATTTTTCAATCCGGTGATGGATAGATATACTCTGGGCCCTCTCGGTGATATCACATTGAGATAGCTTGCAAGCAAGTGATGTGATCACTAGAATGTTATATCACGGGAACGAGAAAAGAGTGCATGTCAGTAACGAGATCAAACTAGGTATTTGGATACCGATGATCGAATCTCGGACATGTATTATATCATGAGACAAAGGGATTAAATTACAAGCGTTAAAGGTTCTCACGATCATAGAAGTCATCGTTGAATATGCAGGAGTCAGTATGGATCTCCAGGTCCCGCTTCTGATTATTGATCTGAGAGGAGTCTCAATCATGTCTGTATTATTCGCGAACCGTAGGGTGACACACTTAAGAGTTACCGGACACCATTTTGGAGCACATATGTTTCAGACGAAAGAATTGCAAAGCGCAGGAATTGTTTCGATAGAAACCGGAAATTGTTTCGGGTGAAATTGTAGAAAGTGGTTCTGCATGTGATATTGAAATAATGCAAGGGTTTATATGTGAATGTTTGTTAATTAAAGTAATTAACAAAATTCTGAATACATTTAATAAAAGAGTTTTATTAAATGAGAGAGCATTAAACTTAGAGAATTTTAAGGCATTTAAAGTGGGGACTTTAAAAGGGAATGTGAAGAGGCATTTTAATGTGGAGGGGTTACCACCACATGAATGGGGGAGGTGAGGGGTCACCCCCATGCGCCGGTCATGGAGGGGGTACCCCCTCCTCCTATAAAAGGCCACCCTCTCCCTCCTTCTTCCACACACTTCCTTGTTAAGGATCTCTCTCCCCCTCTAGAATTATTCCCCCATGGTCTCGGATTAGCGAGATACATGTTCCCGGTGGCATTTCGTCTGGAAGGAGTTGCTGCTTCCGCTGGATCACTGGAGCGAAGAGGTGGAGGTTGTCCGGTGGCTTGAACGTGTGTGCGAGTACGGATGCGCTGTTGAGTTGCGGCGCTCGGACTTCCACTCGATCTTGAGATCGGCAAGTGTACGACTACATCAACCACGAGTTCCTACTCATTAACAAAACTCGTTGTCTTCGAGGGTAAGTTCTCTATGGATGTATGTCCACCTGTTGCTCTGTACCTAGTACATAGATCTTAGCGCGTAGTTCTCATCATAGGCATTTTTTTGTTTTCTATGTTGTGGACCCAATAGTGGTATCAGAGCCTGATCTATGCGTAGGTGCTTTGCACGGGTAGTACACATATGTTTATATGTGGGTGATGATGATCATGTTATTGCATCTTCTATGTATTTTGTATATTGGTGGCATAGTGGGATGAAGCAGCCCGGACCAACCTTACATGTCATCGTACATGAGACCGGTTGCATGACTGACATGCAACTTGTTTTGCATAAGTGGCTGGCGGGTGTCTGTCTCTCCTACTATAGTCAATATCTGATTTACAACGAGTTGCTAATAACTTGGTTATCCTCGCTGTAGTTCATGTTCGTAGGTAAGAACGGTTCTATCTCCGAAAGCCCTAAGCCACGTAAAACTTGCAATTGATAAATTAGAGGCGTGTAGTTTAGATCGTTGCTGGGCTAGTGTCTTGATATGGTATTGTTGTAAGTAGATGTATGATAGATACTCTTACAACACATTCAACGTGTAAGTTCCATATACCTTGGCCTTACACACAAAGGAATGATAGAGATCATACCACGATGCAAATGATAGAGATCAAATGCATGGACCATATCATCTCACTTTACACATTAGATCTTAGCATCTTATACTGCTAGTTTGGCGCTTTTTGTAGCATTGTAAGATGATCCTTCATTTAGATATCAAGATAAAAATGTGTTCTTCCTTAAGTATGCACCGTTCTGTGGATCGTGTTTCGAGACATTACGTGATGATCGGGTGTACTCAAATCTACGCTTTCATAGGAACGGGTGTAAGACAGTTTTACACACGCGAATACTAAGGTTCTTACTTGGCGAGCCTAGCATGTACAGACATGGCCTCGGAACACGGACCGAAAGGTTAAGAATGAGTCATATAGTTGATATGATGCCCATATAGATGCTCGCCTTTGAATCTACATCAACTCACGTGATGACCGGACTTGGTGTAGTGGATTTGGTTCATGTAATCACCAAAAGGACACGAGGGATGTCGTTTTTGAGTGGGAGTTCATTAGTAATTTGGATTAGTTGAACTCACTCTATCATAAACTTAGTCTAAATAAACTTTACAAATTATGTTATAGATGGCACCACCTGCTTTTAATTTCAATGTGTTCATGGAGAAAGAGAAACTTGCTACGAATGGTAGCAACTTCACCAACTGGGCTATGAATTTGAGGATTCTCCTCACTTCTGCACAAAAGCTATATGTGCTAGAGGCGCCGCTAGGCCCCCCACCAGCTCCTGATGCCCCTGACGAGGAAAAGAATGTCTATATGACTCGTCAGGAGGACCACAACTTAGTTCATTGCGGCATACTGTATGGGCTAGAGCCAGAACTTCGAAAGCGTTTCGAAAATGGCAATGCCTTTGATACCATGGGAGAATTGAAAATGATTTTAGATACCCATGCTACCGTAGAGAGTTATAATGCTACTGAAAAGTTCTTTAGCTGCATGATGGAGGAGAATAGCTCCATTAGTGAGCACGTACTCAAAATGTCTAGGTACGCCGATAAGCTTGTGTCCTTGGGAATAACGATTCCCATTGACTTAGGCATACATCGTGTTCTCCAATCTTTGCCACCTAGCTACAAGAGCTTCATGATGAACTATAATATGCAGGGCATGAAGAAATCTCTTCCCGAGCTTCTGTCAATGCTTAAGACTGCAGAAGTGGAGATTAGGAAAGAACATCAAGTGTTGATGATCAATAGGAGCACCGGTTTCAAGAAGGACAAGAAAGGCAAGCACAAGGAAAAGAAGGGTGGCAAATCTGTTGCCACACCTGAAAAGAAACCTCGAGCTGGCCCTAAGTCTGACACCGAGTGTTACTATTACAAGGGGACTGGCCATTGGAAGCGCAATTGCCCCAAGTATTTGGCGGACAAGAAGTCCGGCAAGGCAAACAAAGGTATATATGATATACATGTTATTGATGTGTACTTGACTAGTACTCGCAGTAGCACCTGGGTATTTGATACAGGATCGGTTGCTAATATACGTAACTCGGTTCAGGGGCTGCGAAACAAGCGACAACTAGCAAGGGATGAGGTCAGGATGCGGGTCGGCAATGGATCAAGAGTTGATGTGATCGCAGTCGGGACACTACCTCTCCACATGCCATCGAGATTAGTTATAAACCTAAATAATTGTTATTTGGTGCCTACACTGAGCATGAACATTGTATCCGGATCATGTTTGATGCAAAGTGGTTATTCCTTTAAATCAGAAAACAATGGTTGGTCGATTTATAAGAATGATATCTTTTATGGTCATGCACCTGTGTTGAATGGTTTATTTCTGTTGGATCTCGATAGTAGTATTACGCATATTCATAATGTTGATGCTAAAAGGATTAAACTTGATAATGATATTTTTGCATATATGTGGCACTGCCGTCTAGGTTATATTGGCGTTAAACGCATGAATGCCATCGGTTTGAGGACAAGTACGCCATGAGGGGGTCCTCGAGGCGTGCGGGAGAGAGGGGTGTGAGACGTACGGTGTTCCGGGACGGTGAGCACACAAGTTTACCCAGGTTCGAATCCGCCGGCTTTGGACGGACCCTACTCCTGCTAGCAATCCAGTAATACGGCAGAGCCGGAATATGGGTTACAAGGGTTTCGCCTGTGCGAGTTGAGATTGTAGACTATTGTGGTGTGCCCTAAAGGCTCTCCCTAGGACAGCTTATATAGATATCCGGCCTAGGGTTTACAGGAGAGATCAATCCGGCTACGACTAAGAGTTGGTTACAGAGTACATCTTGAACTACAAGTAACATCTTGGGCCTAAGTCGGTAAGTCTTATGGGCCTTCCCGTAGTCGGATTGGACTCCGTCTTCTCTCCCTAACTGGGCCATCCGTGAAGCAAAGCTCTAACCCGAAGTGGGCCACCCTGGTCAGTGAGGATCTGTGTGGATACCTGGAAAGTATATCCCCAACAATGAAGAAACTCCATTCTGATGGAATTTTGGAATCACTTGATTTTGAATCATTTGATACATGTGAGCCATGCCTTATGGGCAAGATGACTAGAATCCCGTTTTCCGGTTCAACGGAACGGGCGACAGATTTATTGGAAATCATACATACTGATGTGTGTGGACCAATGAGTGTGTCGGCGCGAGGTGGATATCGTTATTTTGTTACTTTCACGGATGATTTAAGTAGATATAGGTATATCTATTTGATGAAACACAAGTCTGAAACCTTTGAAAAGTTCATGGAATTTCAGAATGAAGTGGAAAATCATTGTAATAGAAAGATCAAATTTCTTCGGTCTGACCGTGGAGGTGAGTATCTAAGTTACGAGTTTAGCACACACATGAAAGAGTGTGGAATAGTTTCACAACTCACGCCTGCCGGAACACCACAACGTAATGGTGTGTCGGAACGTCGTAATCGTACTTTATTGGATATGGTTCGATCTATGATGTCTCTAACTGACTTGCCACTGTCATTTTGGGGTTATGCACTGGAAACAGCTGCATTCACTTTAAATCGGGCACCATCTAAATCCGTTGAAACGACACCGTATGAACTATGGTTTGGAAACAAACCTAAGCTGTCATTTCTTAAAGTTTGGGGATGCGATGTTTATGTGAAGAAACTTTAGCCGGATAAACTCGAACCCAAAGCGGAAAATGCATCTTCATAGGATATCCTAAGGAAACAATTGGGTATACCTTCTATCACAGATCCGAGGGCAAGGTTTTTGTTGCCAAGAATGGATCCTTTCTTGAGAAGGAGTTTCTCACGAAAGGTGTGAGTAGTCGGAAGGTAGAACTCGAAGAGGTTAGTGAACCTTCTCTTCATGAATGGGCGAGTAGTGCAGCACCGGAAATTGTTTCGGAGTTGACTTCACCTGATGAAGAGAGAACTAATGATATTTATCATGAAACTCCGAAAGAGGACACTACCGAACCTCGCAGGTCAAGTAGGACACGTGCAGCTCCTGAACTGTACGGTAATCCTGTTGTGAATTTCATGGTTGATGAAATAGATGACCCTGCGACGTATGAAGAAGCGATGATGAGCCCGGATTCCAACAAATGGCTAGAAGCCATGAAATCAGAGATGGAATCCATGTACGAGAACCAGGTTTGGACCTTGGTGGACTTACCTCACGATCGAAAGGCCGTTGAGAATAAATGGATTTTCAAAAGAAAAACTGATGCTCATCGTAATGTGACCATCTATAAGGCTCGACTTGTCGCAAAGGGGTTTCTACAAATTCAAGGAGTTGACTACGATGAGACATTCTCTCCCGTAGCGATGCTTAAGTCGGTTAGGATTATGTTAGCAATTGCTGCATATTTCGATTATGAAATATGGCAGATGGATGTCAAAACTGCGTTCCTCAATGGTAATATTGAAGAAGAGTTGTATATGATACAACCTAAGGGTTTTTTCGATCCTAAGGATGCTAATAAGGTATGCAAACTTCAGCGATCCATCTATAGACTGAAGCAAGCATCTCGGAGTTGGAATCTCCGCTTTGATGAGGTGATCAAAGAGTTTGGATTTGTCCAAACTTATGGAGAGGCTTGTATTTACAAGAAAGTGAGTGGGAGCAATGTGGCATTTATGATATTATATGTGGATGACATATTATTGATTGGAAATGATATAGATCTTTTAAACAGTGTTAAAAGTTATCTAAACAACAAATTTTCGATGAAAGACCTTGGTGAAGCGTTATATATATTAGGCATTGAAATCTATAGAGATTGATCAAGGCGCCTAATTGGGCTATCGCAGAGTACATACCTTGATAAGATATTAAAGAAGTTTAATATGGACGGGAGTAAGAAGGGGTTCTTACCTATGTTGCAAGGCAAGACATTGAGCAAGACTCAAAGTCCGGCTACGGCGGGAGAAAGAGAGATAATGGATAAGATCCCCTATGCCTGGGCCATAGGCTCTATTATGTATGCCATGCTATGTACAAGACCGGATGTGGCACATGCTATTAGTTTGACTAGTAGGTACCAATCTGATCCAGGTTCGGAACACTGGATAGCGGTCAAGAACATCCTCAAGTACTTGAGAAGAACTAGGGATGTTTCTTATATACGGAGGTGAAGAAGAGCTAGTCGCTAAGTGTTATGTCGATGCTAGCTTTGACACCGATCCATATGACTCTAAGTCTCAATCCGGATACGTATTTCTTTTGAACAGAGCAGCAGTTAGTTGGAGGAGTTCCAAACAACCCGTGGTGGGTGGATCAATGACGGAGGCGGAATATGTTGCTGCTTCAGAAGCGGCGCAGGAAGCGGTTTGGATGAAAGAGTTCATTACGTAACTAGGTGTGGTTCCTAGTGCATTGGACCCAATGGTGATCTATTGTGACAACAATGGAGCCATAGCCAACGCCAAGGAACCGAGGTCTCACAAGAATTCCAAGCATATTAAGCGCCAGTTTCACTCCATCCGTGAGCATGTCAAGGATGGAGATATAAAGATTTGTAAAGTACACACAGACCTAAATGTAGCAGATCCGTTGACTAAAGCTCTCCCTAGGGCAAAACATGATCAACACCAGAACTCCATGGGTGTTAGATTTATCACTATGTGAACTACATTATTGTCTCTAGTGCAAGTGGGAGACTGAAGGAAATATGCCCTGAGAGGCAATACTAAAGTTGTTATTATGTATTCCTTATATATGATATATGTTTATTTTGCATGCTAGAATTGTATTGGTCGGAAACATCAATACATGTGTGTTTAATAAACAAAAAGGGTTCCTGGTTATGCCTCTCTTATAGACTAGCTTGTTGATTAACAAGATGATCAAGGTTTCCTGATCATGGACATTGGATGTTGGTAATAACAAGGCCACAACATTTGTGAAATGATGTGATGAACATTCATCCGAAGTATAGCATTACGATCAAGTCATTATGTTTACATTGCTATAACATCATACGAAGTAATCTTTATCCTTAGACCATGAGATCATGTTAATTGCTAACACCGGAAGAGTATCTTGATAACATCAAACGTCACACCGTAACAGGGTGACTATAAAGACGGGTTCAGTGCTATGAAGGTTTTATGTTGAGGCTCATGGATCAAGAGTGGAATTTGTCAATCCCGATGACGGATAGATATACTCTGGGCCCTCTCGGTGATATCACATTGAGATAGCTTGCAAGCAAGTGATGTGATCACTAGAATGTTATATCACGGGAACGATAAAAGAGTGCATGTCGGTAACGAGATCAAACTAGGTATTTGGATACCGATGATCGAATCTCGGACATGTATTATATCATGAGACAAAGGGATTAAATTACAAGCGTTAAAGGTTCTCACGATCACAGAAGTCATCGTTGAATATGCAGGAGTCAGTATGGATCTCGAGGTCCCGCTTCTGATTATTGATCTGAGAGGAGTCTCAATCATGTCTGTATTATTCGTGAACCGTAGGGTGATACACTTAAGAGTTACTGGACACCATTTTGGAGCACATATGTTTCAGACGAAAGAATTGCAAAGCGCAGGAATCATTTCGATAGAAATCGGAAATTGTTTCGGGTGAAATTGCAGAAAGTGGTTCTGCATGTGATATTGAAATATTGCAAGGGGTTATATGTGAATGTTTGTTAATTAAAGTAATTAAAAAAATTCTGAATAAATTTAATAAAAGAGTTTTATTAAATGAGAGAGCATTAAACTTAGAGAATTTTAATGCATTTAAAGTGGGGACTTTAAAAGGGAATGTGAAGAGGCATTTTAATGTGGAGGGGTTACCACCACATGAATGGGGGAGGTGAGGGGTCACCCCCATGCGCCGGCCATGGAGGGGGTACCCCCTCCTCCTATAAAAGGCCACCCTCTCCCTCCTTCCACACACATCCTTGTGAAGGATCTCTCTCCCCCTCTAGAATTATTCCCCCATGGTCTTGGATTAGCGAGATACATGTTCCCGGTGGCATTTCATCTGGAAGGAGTTGCTGCTTCCGCTGGATCACTGGAGCGAGGAGGTGGAGGTTGTCCGTTGGCTTGAACGTGTGTGCGAGTACGGATGCGCTGCTGAGTTGCGGCGCTCAGACTTCCACTCGATCTTGAGATCGGCAAGTGTACGACTACATCAACCACGAGTTCCTACTCTTTAACAAAACTCGTTGTCTTCGAGGGTAAGTTCTCAATGGATGTATTTCCACCCGTTGCTCTGTACCTAGTAGATAGATCTTGGCGTGTAGTTCTCATCGTAGGAATTTTTTTGTTTTCTATGCTGCGGACCCAACATTTCTGCCGAGGGAATTCCTCCCCGGAGAGGGGAGATTGTCGCCATCAACACCACCATCAAGCTAGACTTCATCGGGATCATCATCATCATCATCACCACCATCATCACCATCATCACCATCATCACCATCTCCATATTGCTGTAACAATTGTGTTGAATCTTGCATAGTTCATTGGGGAAACTTTCCCGGTGTTGATTACTCTTTGTAGTTGATGCTATTGAGTGAACCGTTGAATTATTGTTTATGTTCAGATTGTTATACATCATTATTTCATCTCTGATCATGATCCATATGATGTCTTGTGAGTAGTTCGTTTTGTTCTTGAGGACATGGGAGAAGTCATGTTGTTAGTAGTGGAGTTGTGTTGAGAAAGATTCAATGGTTTCATATTTAAGTTGTGGTGTACTTCTTATAGTGGTGTCATGTGAATGTCGACTACATGACACTTCACCTATATGGGCCTAGGGGAATGCATTATGTATTTTGCTACTAATCGTAGGGGTTGCCGGAGTGACAGAAACCTGAACCCCCGTTAGGAAACCATTGCACAAGGGACGTAAGGGTCTTAGAGTTTAAAGCCGTAGTTAGGTTTCTACCTTAATTACTTTCTTGTACTTACGGATGTTTGCAAGGGGTATAATCACAAGTATGTATTAGTCCTAGGAAGGTCGGTACATTAGCATAGGTTCACCCACACAACACTTAGCAAGCTAAAGAAGATTAACCAACTATGTGAAGCGAAAGCACTTGATAGTCTTCCCATGTGTCCTCGAGAACGTTTGGTCATCTTAAGTAATACAACCGTCTTGTCCTTTGCTGCATAAAGGATTGGGCCACTTGCTGCATTTATTCCTACCGTGTTTTATTTACTCGTACTTTGTTTACTTGCTTTATCAAAACCCCCTAAAAATCTGTTTGCTAAGTATTTGCAGAGAATTCCTGATCCATACCACTAGCCAGCACCTTCTGCTCCTCGTTGGGTTCGACACTCTTACTTATCGAAAATACTGCGATACACCCCCTATACTTGTGGGTCATCAAAGGATGTGGTCCAATGTCTTGTCAGTTTTGAGTTGGTGTCCCCCCCGTCCTTCTTCAATATTATGACGCATCTCTTAGTTCACCTAGTCGAAGAGATTTCCATTCTCGGTCCTGTATTTCTGCATAATATGTTCCCCTTCGAGAGGTTCATGGGAGTCTTAAAGAAATATGTTCGTAACCGTGCTAGGCCAGAAGGAAGCATCTCCAAGGGCTATGGAACAGAGGAGGTCATTGGGTTCTGTGTAGACTTTCTTCCTGACCTTAAGCCGATTGGTGTTCCTGAATCACGGTATGAGGGGAGACTGAGTGGAAAAGGCACGCTAGGAAAGAAAGCAATGATATTTAGGGACGGACATTCTTTGAATCAAGCACACTACATAGTTCTACAAAGTTGTACCTTCGTGGCTCCGTCTATCGAGGAACACATGAATGTTGTACGCTCCAAGTTCCCGGGGAAGGATGACTACTAGATTAAAGAAAATCACATGGAGACTTCCGGCACTTGGTTGCAATTACATCTCATGAATGACACCACTATTGGAGATCAGCTCTACTGTTGGAGATATGCCCAAGAGGCAATAATAAAGTGGTTATTATTATATCTTTATGTTTATGATAAATGTTTACATCCCATGCTATAATTGTATTAACCGGAAACATTAATACTTGTGTGTTTTGTAAACATAAAAGAGTCCCTAGTAAGCCTCTTGTTAAACTAGCTTGTTGATTAATGGATGATCATGGTTTCCTGATCATGGACATTGGATGTCGTTAATAACAAGATCATATCATTAGGAGAATGATGTGATGGACACACACCCGTAGTAAGCATAGCATAAGATCAAGTCATTAAGTTCGTTTGCTATAAGCTTTAAAATACATAGTAACCTAATCCTTCGACCATGAGGTTATGTTAATCACCATCACCGGATGGGTACTTTGATGACATCAAACACCGCTTCGTAACTGGGTGGTCATAAAGGTGTCATTGGGTATTCTGAAAGTACGTGTTGAAGCGCATGGACCAAGATTGGGATTTGTCCATCCATATGACTGATAGATATGCTATGGGCCCTCTCGGTGGAATGTCATCTAATTAGCTTGCAAGCATGTGACTGGGTCACAAGGGATGACATAACATGGAACGAGTAAAGAGTACTTATCAGTAACGAGGTAGAACTAGGTATGGAGATACCGACGATCAAACCTCGGATAAGTAGAGTATCGCGTGACAAAGGGAATTGGTTTCGTATGTTAATGGTTCTATCGACCACAAAGTCATCGTTGAGTATGTGGGAGCCGTTATGGATCTCCAGATCCCGCTGATGGTTATTGATCGGAGAGGTGTCTCCATCATGTCTGCATATTCACGAACCTTAGGGTGACACACTTAAGGTTCGAAGTTGTTTTAAGTAGATATGGAATGAGCGTTGGAGACCGAATGTTGTTCAGAGTCTCGGATTGGATTCGGGACGTCACGAGGAGCTCCGGAATTGTCCGGAGAATAAGATTCATATATTGGGGATCATTTTCTAAGTTAGGAAATGTTCTGGAGTATTTGTATGGGGATTCTAGAAGGTTTCGGAATGTTCCGGAAGGTTCTGGAAGATTTCTTGGAGTTTACTTGAAAACCAAGAAAGGATCAAGGAATCCTTGTGGAGTAAGACAAGGATTCGTGGGGGAGTAGGACTCTCCCCCCACCTCCTTGATCCGCCGGCCAAGGGAGAGGGGAGTCCTACAAGGACTCCACCTCCCCATGGCGCCTCCCTCCTTTAAATAGAGGGGTGGAGGCGCCACCCCTAGCCCCCTTCCACTCCAAACCCTAGCCACCTCTCTCCTCCTCCTTCCTTCTGCTCTGGCTTAAGCGAAGCCCTGCAGAATTCTCTACTCCACCACCACCACCACCACGCCGTCGTGCTGCTGGGATTCCGTGGAGAGATCTACTACCTCCGCTGCTCGCTGGAACGGGGAGAGGAAGGTCTGCTTCGACTCCGCACGTGTGACCGACTGCGGAAGCAGCCGGAACGCGGCGCCGGAAGGATCGTCTACTCGATCTTGAGATCGGCAAGTGATCGACTACATCAACCACGAGATCCGAATCTCGTAACGCTTTCGGATCTACAAGGGTTAGTACAGATCTATCTCGTTGCAAATGTCTAATAGATTAGATCTTGCCTTTTATCTAGATTAGATCTTGCCTTTTATCTAGATTAGATCTGGGTTTTGTTCGTTCTTGCGGTAGAATTTTTTGTTTTCCATGCTACGAACCCTTCAGTGGTATCAGAGCCGTGTCTATGCGTAGATCTGTTGCACGAGTAGACCACAATGGTTTTGTGGGCGTTGGTGCTCGTGCCGTCTTTTGCTTTGTGTACTTTGCATCTTGCGGTATGGTGGGATGAAGCGGCTCGGGCTAACCTTACATGTCATCGCACATGAGACTTGCTCCATGCTTGACGTGTAACTTGCTTTGCACAAGTGGCTTTGCGGGTGTCTGTCTCTCTCACCATACTATAGATCCAATTTACACTTTGCAACTTGATAGCACTTGTATCAACGTTGTGGTTCAGTTTCGTAGGTAAGATCCGTTCTTATTCGAAAGCCCCAAGCCACGTAAAACATGCAAAGAAAATTAGAGGCGTCTAACTTGTCTTTGCAGGGGTTTTGTGATGTGATATGGCCATCATGTGATTGTGATTATATTCGATGTATGCAATGATCCTTGTTGTAATATGGCAACCGGCAGGAGCCTAATGGTTGTCTTCAATTATGTTAAGACCTGCGTGTCTATTCATCTTGTAATAGCTTTGTTCCAAGTAGTTGTAATAGTTGCTAATGATGATGGACAACCATGAAGCGGCGCCACTGACCTTGACGCCATGCTGGTGATGATGGAGATCATGTTCGTGCTTTGGAGATGGAGATCAAAGGCACAAGAAGAAAGGGCCATATCATATCACACTAATTATGAATTGCCTGTGATGTTAATCCTTTATGCATCTTGTATTGCTTAGATCGCGACGGTAGCATTATAAGATGATCCCTCTCACTAAATATCAAGTAATAAAGTGTTCGTCCTTAGTTGGCACCGTTGCTAAGACTCGTCGTTTCGAAGCATCTCGTGATGATCGGGTGTGATAGACTCTACGTGTGCATACAACGGGTACAAGCCAGATTTGCACATGCGGAAACTAAGGTTAACCTTGACGAGCCTAGCATGTACAGACATGGTCTCGGAACACGGAATATCGAAAGGTAAAGCATGAGTCATATGGATGATATGATGAACATGTTGATTGTTCGCCTTTAAAGCTACATCATCTCACGTGATGATCGGACTTGGTGTAGTGGATTTGGTTCGTGTAATCACTAAAACAACTCAAGGGATGTTGTTTTGAGTGGGAGTTCATTTGTAATTTGGATTAGTCGAACTCAATTTATCATAAACACAATCAAAGTGAATTTGCATAGTTTGTTGTAGTCATTGGCATCCGTTCACCACCTTACGCTTAGTTATAGTTGAGATAGTGGAACTATAGAAATTCTGGATATTTACTTTACGAACTGGTATCGTATTGTTTTGAATGTCAATTTAAAGTTTATAAGTCCTATTGCAAACTTTCAGCAAACTCTACTTACTCCATGAAGTTTAATAAATAGTATTAAATCAAGAGTAACAATTCCGGTGTTAGTATCTAATGTATCATGTTTGCCTCCATGATTCTTGATACTCAAAAGATTGTTTTTTAATATCAAGTTTATCTAAGAGCTGAAAGCAATGTTTCAGAAACCATCATATGTGAAAGGTATTGCGATATCTAAAACAATGTGTTGGTTACAACATGATAGAGTATACGTCCTCATATTTGATGAGAATTTGTGAAGGTTGGAGACGCTAGTCATCCTAATCCTCCATAAGGTTTTGACAAAGAAACATTATACTCGCAATTCACCTTTATAAGCTATAGCAGCTTGATCATGAAAGTTGTCATGATAAGGATGAATAGAAGATGTAAGTAAAATATTTACTACACTAAAAGATTACTAAAGAATGGAATTTTGAAAGAATGCCAAACATTTGATGATGGTGATCCACCTCAAAGTGCAAGTCCAAAGGTATTAGTAGTTGACTATATACGCTTTGTACCATGTGTCATGTTGATGACACCACTATTGATGTTGATAGATTCTTTTAAAAGAAAAGGAATTGCTGAAAGAGAATCTATAAAATATTTGGCAGAAAATAAAAGGTTGGAGATGTCCAACTTAGGCATATAGAAGATATACATGTTATGGTTGTATTCCTTTCTTGTTAAACAATGTGGTTCTTAGGTATTGGATACCGGTATTGGATACCGAATTGGTTGGTATGAAGTGTCATATAGGACAACACAATTCATGAACTGCAATGACCTAAGTAACTAGCAAGATAAAATGTGATGATGTTCATCGAAAACAAACAAAGGGTTGTTGTGTTGCTCGTTAACATCAAAGCTTGCCTTCAAGATTTGTTTCAATAATTGTTATTTTGATCAGGTATTATGACGACAAAAGGTTGTTCAAATAATTACCGTATTCCATAATAGATGGATAATATACAAGTCTGGTAGGAGAAATAACGACCATAAAACTAATGCTAAAATGTCGCAAGACAAATAATTGAAAGATCACTTGCAAAGTGACATCGCCGTTTAAATTATATTGAAAGGATATATGAAGAAACTCCATGTTGATGGATTTTTGGAGTCTTTGATTTAGATCAAATGACGCTTGTGATACTTTCCTGGAGATAATTAAAACTCCGTTCGTAGGCCAAAAGAGGAACGGACGACTAACTGATTGGAATTTGTACATATTGATGTATATAGTCCATTATGTGTAGTCGTGGGCGATGGATTTCGACTTCATATGCTTTCTCCGAAGATTTGAGTGAGTATATGTATGTACTCACTCAATAAGGAAGAAGTATGAAACATTTGAAAAATGTTCAAAGCCTTTCAAGATGAAGTGGAAAAATCATTGTAACAAGAAAATAAAAGAGTTTATGATTGGATCATAAAGAAAGATGTTTGAGTTACAAGTTTAGCAAAACACCTAAGATTTGAGGAATCGTTCCATGGATTTGCATTTCCCAAAACACCATAGGATTATGGATTGTTCAAGATATGTAATGAAACCTTGTTTAACATGGTAAGATCAAAGATGTCATTTATAAAACTGCCATTATATATTAAAGATGAAAGCTTTAGTGACTACCGCTTTTACACTGAAAAGAGCTCCATCGTGATCCGTTGAAATGACACCATATAAGTCATGGTTTGGGATAAAACCCAGGTTGTCCTTTCTTAAAATTTTGGTATGCTAGGCATAAGTAAAATGTTTACAACCAAAGTCGGATAAGCACGTCTTTGTAGGTTATTCCAAAGCATTTGTTGGGAATTTCTCCATAACGCCGAGGACAAAAGAGTTTGTCGCTTGGAACGTCAAGTTTCTTGAGAAAGAATTTTTCGTGAAAAGTTAAGTGGGAGGACAATAGAACTTTGATAAGGTTGTTGAACCTTAGCTATATGTGCTAAGTAGCGCAGCGCCGGAAAGTGTCCCGGTGGCGGCCACAATGCTCATGGCTCTCGTGATTACAAAAGGTGTGATCTCGGAGATTAGAGTTCCTATAGAACCGTGTGGGTCGGTAAGAATCAAATAGTAAGATTTGATAAGCAAGTCGTTATTGTTTTGACAATGATGAACCGACTACATGCAAAGAAGCGATGATGGGCCCTGACTCCATAAAATGACTAGAAGTCATGGAATCCGTGATAGTATCCATACACGAGAAATCAAGTTTCTGAACTTAGAAGACCCTCCGGAAAGGCGTGAAGCCTATCGGTCGTGTTTGGATCTATAAAGAAATAGACATGGATGTTTCAAATCTATGAAATAGTCGACATGTCAGAAAGAATTTACGACAATGTTCAAGGAATTGACTATGATAAGATTTGATCTTTCATAGCGATATTTAGTCTGGACGGATTAATGTAGCAACCACTACATATATTTTGGTATATGGTAGTTGAACAAACAAAACAAGTTCTTCTAATAGAATGGTTACCTAGGACGTGTACATGACACGATCCAAAGGGTTTTGTTAATTCAAAAGATGCTAAAAGAGTATGCAAAACTTCAATGGTTGAAGTGAGCATCGCGGAGTTGGAATCTTCAGAGACGATGAAGATGTTTGCATTTTGCAAGAAATTAAGTGGGAGCGCTAAGACATATTTCTAATACATTATGTGAAAGACATATTGTTGATTAGAAATAATGTATCTTTTATTGACACAAGTTAAGAATTTCATTTCGATGAAAGACTTAGGCATAACTCAAGAATTAGGCATCAATGTCTATATGGATAGATTGAGGCGCTAATATGGTTTTGCCAAATGTACATAGATAAGATGTTGAATGAGTTAAATATTGAAACAACAAGAAAGGTTCTTGACGCACGGAAAGGACTAAATCAAGATTCAAGTGTGTTGACACGAGATTCAAGTGTTTTGACACTTGGTGAAATCACAAGAATATTTTGATCAATCATTCTTTGAGATGTACACATCCAGATATGTCCTATGCTCTAAATGTTATGAGCATATACCAGAATGATTCATAAGATGATTATTGGACAATAGTAAAGATATTCTTATGAGCTTTGGAAGAACTAAGAATATATCATGTATAAGTGACAAATAGTTAAAGGTAGTTCATTGTAAAGTGTTACATTGATACTAGTTTTGTCACAAGATACAAATTAAATTTATCTCAATTTAGACTATGGGTGGCACAATATAATGCAAAGGATATTCCATGATGGATTTGGATGAGTTCCAAAGTTGAGATATTGTGACGGATACTACAACAAAAGGCTAAGTATATAACTGCTATAGTAGCAGCAAAGGAGGGCATTTGTGTTAAGTAGTTTGTTATCAAACTAGGTGTGGTTCATAGCGGGATAATACTATGAAGATACATTGTATGACAATTGTATCAACATAATTTAATCCCAAGGAACTAAAGGTCTCACCAAAGGACCAAATTTATACAATGCCATCTCATTGGAGAATGAGTAATGCCTAGAGACGAAAGGACATGCAAATACACACGGACCTGGAAGTGTCAGATCCGAAGATTATGTTTACCACTAGCAATAGTGTCTATACAACACCAGAAAGCCATAGGTGTTGAATGCACAAGTTTTTTAACTAGATTATTGACTCTAGTGCAAGTGGGAGACTGTTGGAGATATGCCCAAGAGGCAATAATAAAGTGGTTATTATTATATCTTTATGTTTATGATAAATGTTTACATCCCATGCTATAATTGTATTAACCGGAAACATTAATACTTGTGTGTTTTGTAAACATAAAAGAGTCCCTAGTAAGCCTCTTGTTAAACTAGCTTGTTGATTAATGGATGATCATGGTTTCCTGATCATGGACATTGGATGTCGTTAATAACAAGATCATATCATTAGGAGAATGATGTGATGGACACACACCCGTAGTAAGCATAGCATAAGATCAAGTCATTAAGTTCGTTTGCTATAAGCTTTAAAATACATAGTAACCTAATCCTTCGACCATGAGGTTATGTTAATCACCATCACCGGATGGGTACTTTGATGACATCAAACACCGCTTCGTAACTGGGTGGTCATAAAGGTGTCATTGGGTATTCTGAAAGTACGTGTTGAAGCGCATGGACCAAGATTGGGATTTGTCCATCCATATGACTGATAGATATGCTATGGGCCCTCTCGGTGGAATGTCATCTAATTAGCTTGCAAGCATGTGACTGGGTCACAAGGGATGACATAACATGGAACGAGTAAAGAGTACTTATCAGTAACGAGGTAGAACTAGGTATGGAGATACCGACGATCAAACCTCGGATAAGTAGAGTATCGCGTGACAAAGGGAATTGGTTTCGTATGTTAATGGTTCTATCGACCACAAAGTCATCGTTGAGTATGTGGGAGCCGTTATGGATCTCCAGATCCCGCTGATGGTTATTGATCGGAGAGGTGTCTCCATCATGTCTGCATATTCACGAACCTTAGGGTGACACACTTAAGGTTCGAAGTTGTTTTAAGTAGATACGGAATGAGCGTTGGAGACCGAATGTTGTTCAGAGTCTCGGATTGGATTCGGGACGTCACGAGGAGCTCCGGAATTGTCCGGAGAATAAGATTCATATATTGGGGATCATTTTCTAAGTTAGGAAATGTTCTGGAGTATTTGTATGGGGATTCTAGAAGGTTTCGGAATGTTCCGGAAGGTTCTGGAAGATTTCTTGGAGTTTACTTGAAAACCAAGAAAGGATCAAGGAATCCTTGTGGAGTAAGACAAGGATTCGTGGGGGAGTAGGACTCTCCCCCCACCTCCTTGATCCGCCGGCCAAGGGAGAGGGGAGTCCTACAAGGACTCCACCTCCCCATGGCGCCTCCCTCCTTTAAATAGAGGGGTGGAGGCGCCACCCCTAGCCCCCTTCCACTCCAAACCGTAGCCACCTCTCTCCTCCTCCTTCCTTCTGCTCTGGCTTAAGCGAAGCCCTGCAGAATTCTCTACTCCACCACCACCACCACCACGCCGTCGTGCTGCTGGGATTCCGTGGAGAGATCTACTACCTCCGCTGCTCGCTGGAACGGGGAGAGGAAGGTCTGCTTCGACTCCGCACGTGTGACCGACTGCGGAAGCAGCCGGAACGCGGCGCCGGAAGGATCGTCTACTCGATCTTGAGATCGGCAAGTGATCGACTACATCAACCACGAGATCCGAATCTCGTAACGCTTTCGGATCTACAAGGGTTAGTACAGATCTATCTCGTTGCAAATGTCTAATAGATTAGATCTTGGCTTTTATCTAGATTAGATCTGAGTTTTGTTCGTTCTTGCGGTAGAAATTTTTTGTTTTCTATGCTACGAACCCATCATCTACTTGTTGGCCGCGACACTGTCTGCGACTGTATTGACTTTCCAAGGGTACAAGTTAAATGGGAATACATTCTACACGATTGCCCAAGATAAAAAGGGCACCAACCAAAATAGTGGTGTCTGCTTTGATGCAACATGCGAGAATGGGAAAAAGGACACATACTATGGTTACATAGAGGAGATATGGGAACTTGACTATGGACCTACTTTTAAGGACCCTTTGTTTCGGTGCAGTTGGGTCAACATGAATGGAGAAGGGGTAAAGGTAGACCAGCTGTACGAAATGACAACAGTGGATCTCAAGAATCTTGGTTACAGAGATGAACCATTCGTCCTAGCCAATGATGTGGCTCAGGTTTTTTATGTGAAGGACATGTCCTCTAGACCAAAAAAAAGAAAAAATAAGGAACCGAATACATCAGACGATGAGCCCAGGCGTCACATAGTTCTTTAAGGGAAAAGAAACATCGCGGGATTCGAGGACAAGACAGACATGTCAGCAGATTATGATAAGTTTGATGAAATTCTGCCATTCACCGTGAAAACTGACCAAAGCATCGCGTTAAGCAAAGAAGATGCTCCATGGTTACGGCCTAAGAAGCGATCATAGGCAAGGGATCGACATACACGACGAAGGATTCATATCCTAAACCCTAAACCCTATGTAATGTATGGAAACTTTATGTGATGTATGAAAACTTTATATGAGAACCTCGAACATGATAGGTCATTTTGTGAAGCTCTGCCACGGGAGATTTCCCAACCCTTTCCCCAACACTGTTAGAGGAGATGGAGTCTTTCATGGGCTTGCAGGGAAATTTTTCCAAGGCGGAGCTTCCGAAGATGCCGTAGGGCGTGTGCACCAACAACATCTTCGAGAAGCTCCACCATGGGAGATTTCCTAACCCTTTCCCCAACACTGTTAGAGGAGATGGAGTCTTTCACGGGCTTGCAGGGAAATTTTTCTGAGGCGGAGCTTTCGAAGATGCCGTAGGGCGTGTGCACCAACGACATCTTCGAGAAGCTCCGCCATGGGAGATTTCCCAACCCTCCATCCATGGGGATGAAACTCTCTCTACCTATGTTGGCTTGTTGAGCTATTTGCCATGGTGTATCGATGCTGCTTTTATAGGCACGGTGTCGCTTCTACTTTGTCTTGTTCCTCCGACAGGGCATCGTGCGCTACATGCTTTATCTCATCGAGCAGTGTGTCCAGCCACACGTCCTTATCCTGCCGACAGCTTTAGTCTCGGTTGCACCCACCAGCCAGGACTAAAGGTTACCCACGCGTCCTTATCCCACCGACAGCTTTAGTCTCGGTTGCACCCACCAGCCGAGACTAAAGCTTCTTAGCCCGGGGCTGAGCCTCCCTGAGCTTGAAGTGGATCTCTGATGAAATAGCATGTTGTGAACCTATAAATGATTTTTTTTAAATTCATCAGCATTATATCATGTACTTGTAGTTCTCTTGGCAACCTCCTACCAATTCAGCACGAATTTGTCTTTTTCATGAGGGATGGACGGAAAGGTTCCAGATACACCGGTTGGGAAATTGTCCATATAAGGTGGTCTAGTATTTTTGAAAAATGGGTTGGCACTAATGCCAAACTTTAATTTGGTGGTTGCTTCATAGAACACCCCGATTTCGGCACCTCAAAAATGGAAATTGGCTTTTTCATGCGTCGAAAAGAAAAACTTCCTCCTGCAACATCGTAAGCCATCCCAAGATGCACATGTGTGCACAATATGGGAACATTATCACAAACTATGCCCCGATTCTAGCCATAACATTGGTGTTTTGACCTAAATGCCATGAAACCTCGAACATGATAGGTCATTTTGTGAAGGATTTTTTATGATGTTTGCAATTTTTCAAGTTCAATATTTTTCCTTGCAACTGTGTCACATAATATAACACCACGCGAAGGTTTCACATTGTTTGGATCATTTTTGAATTTCTTATGCCCGTTTCAAACTATATTTAAAAAGGCGGGCATGAAGCTTCTTAGCCAGGGGCTGAGCCTCGCTAAACTTAGTGGATCTCTGATGAAATAACATGTTGTGAACCTATAAATAATTTTTTAAAAAATTCACAAGCATTATATCATGTACTTGTAGTTCAAATCTTGAAAAGTTTTTTAAAATTCCAAATTATGCAGTAAATATTTTGTTAATGCAATTTTAATTGAAAATAGTAAAATTGTATAGTTCAAATAAAAATATTTGAAAACAGAAAATGGTTTTTGATTAGTTATTTAAATTGAAGCACTTTTCTTGTTAAAAGTTTTTTGAAATTCCAAATTATGCAATAAATATTTGTTAATACAATTTTAATTGAAAATAGTAAAATTGTATAGTTCAAATAAAAATATTTGAAAACAGAAAATGGTTTTTGATTATTTATTTAAATTGAAGCACTTTCCTATTGAAAGTTTTTTGAAATTCCAAATTATGCAATAAATATTTGTTAATACAATTTTAATTGAAAATAGTAAAATTGTATAGTTCAAATAAAAATATTTGAAAACAGAAAATGGTTTTTGATTATTTATTTAAATTGAAGCACTTTCCTGTTGAAAGTTTTTTAAAATTCCAAATTATGCAATAAATATTTGGTAATACAATTTTAACTGAAAATAGTAACATTGTATAGTTCAAATAAAAATATTTGAAAACAGAAAATGGTTTTTGATTATTTATTTAAATTGAAGCACTTTTCCTGTTAAAAGTTTTTTGAAATTCCAAATAAATAACCATGTCAAATTGAACATCTTATTAATTAAAGAAGAAAACAAATTTGAAAATGGCGGGAAGACCAAAATATTTGCCAAAATCTGAAAAAGGGGTCAACGATCCCGGTTCGTCCCACCAACCGGGACCGATGATCCTGGGTGCGTGCGCTGCGATCAACATGCCTTTGGTCCCGGTTCGTCCCAACTACCGAGACCGTTGATCCTTTGGCCCCGGTTGTTAGGATGAACCGGGACCAAAGGCCCGCGCACGTGGCAACACAGCAACGCTCCTGCCTAGACCATTGGTCCCGGTTCATCCCACCAACCGGGACAATTGGGGACGAACCGGGACCAAATGTCTGTACTAGATAACTATTCTCCTACTTCTTCTTCCCCATTAACTTCACACGCAAAACGCCTAAGGAAAATCACACGCGGAGCAAAACGACGCCGTCAGGCTGCCGGATTTTCGAGCCGCTGTCGACCATGCCGTCGTCGCCCTCTTCGCTGTCGACCGCGCCGCCCGAGCCCACGCTGCTCCGCCTCCGACCGCGCTGCCCGAGCCCCTGCACTTGCCGCCCCTGCCCGCCGCGTCGCCTCCCGCCGGCGCCGCTGCCACCCGAGCCACGACCACGCCGCCCGAGCCCGCGCCATCGATTGCTCCGCAGGCAGCTCCGCCCCCGCACGCTGGCAGCCACCGCCGGCCGGTAAGTCTCCCCCAGACGGCCCTTTAATTAGGTTTTTAGTTCGGTTTTTAGTTAGGTTTTTAATTAGGTTTTCAGTTAGGTTTTTAGTTAGGTTTTTAATTAGGTTTTTAATTAGGTCTGACATATGGGGCTGAGGCAAAAGAGCGGAGAGTCGGGAAAGAAGTTGCCCAGCTCGGACAACAGAAAAATCAATCGATCAAACCGCTCAAAGTGTACGATACCAATGAGTGGAGAGCCTAGGAGCGGCATGATCCAAACATTGATCCGGAGTTTGTTCGACTGTACGGAGAAAAGGCCCAATTATATGGACTGTCTATTACTGAGTACATGAGCCATATGGAAGAGTTTGAGGGGTACCAAGAAACAACACACGTGTACCAGTACGGGGCTCCTCTCGTCAAACCTGAGTTAGTCAAATATCTACCAACGAAAATGTGAAGATTGCATAACTGGTACATCCAAGCCTGTGCTGAATCCAAAAACTAGATCTATGCTGCATATAAACACCACCATTACGGTCATGGAGATGGCTTCCTACTGATCGAATTTCCAGAATTATTTCAGTTTTACCAACAAGACGCCCTCGACAAAACTATCATCAGTGCCTATTGTTTGTAAGTATTATTAATTTCTGTAATTAAGTCTTTCTAGCTCAGCTCATTCGTTGCTTGTATAATCTTACTCATCACTATACTAATTATATATGCAGAATGAAGATTCTCGAATGCAACAAAGGACAAATCTATGACCTTGGGTTTGTTAACTGCAATTCCGTTCATGAAGTTACTCTAAAAACAAAACCCAAAGAGACAGAGGATAACTTGGTACAAGCGTTGAAGCATTTCAGCAACAGAAGGGAAATACTATTTCCTTACAATGCTGGATGAGTGTTACTGTCTTGTGCACATTCTATTTTCGCTTACTCGATGTTAAGCGTATAATTGACTCGTGTTATATTTTTGTTAGTGTGTCCAACTTCCACTATATTCTATTAATCATTGTTGTTGATACCGGAGTAGTAAAAGTCCTGGACTCGAAACACACACCATTAGAAAAGTAGACGGACATGCAGGAATGCCTCCAGAAGGCTTGGAAACGGTTCACCGCCAAAACTAGGGGTGTTTGGAAGCCAGAGCTTACATTTCAACCATTGACTGTAAGTACTACTTGCTAGATCCACGTATCTCTTTGATTCTAGTTTCAATACCACCATTATCATGCTTGATTATTATTTTGATTGAACTCCGTTCTCATAAAGTGCTTGACGCAGGAAGCTGGGAATAACTTATGTGGATACTATGTCTGCGAGTTCATTCGCCAGACGACCAAAGAGAAGGGCGCAGACCGGAACATCAAAAAAATTAAAGTACGATAAACAATAATCACAACTTTATTTTATTACCACCAATTGTGTTTAGTTTCATTCATATATATTGATCCCCTTCTTTATATTAGATCGAACGGATGCGGGACGGTCTTCTATCACAAGAACGCGTGCAAGCAATTCAAGAGGAAATTGCCAGATTCTTGTTAGAACAAGTCATAGATCGAAAGGAGAATACTATTACCCGCTTCATTTGGAAGGGTGAAGTGTAAACAAGAAGATGTAAATTAGATCTATCGTTTATAATTATAATATGTTTCGACCAAGAAGACGGATGAGACGGTGTATAATATATTTGTGATCATGCATGATGTGTAATATATATATCGTGGTTTCATTATTGCTGTATATATGTAGTACCATTAAATTGATAAAAAAAATCTTGCCGCGGCACAAAAATAGCCCGAAAATCCTGCCGCGGCAGAGAGACCAACGATCCCGGTTCGTGCCAAGAACCGGGACCAATGATCCACCCCCGCTCGTCTCTCGCGCTCCCACGTGGATACCATTGGTTCCGGTTTGTTCCACGAACCGAGACCAATGATCCACCCCCCCCCCTCGTCGCGCCCGCCCACGTGGAGACCAATTGGTCTCGAGACCAGCATTTGTCCCGAGTGATTGGTCCCGGTGCGAAAACCGGGACCAATGGCCCTTATAAACCGGGACTAGAGGCCTTTTTTCACCAGTGTATGAATCATGTATTATCAGCACTGTACTTTTTTGTGTGGAAGTAATCGAACCAGACATAGTTTATTGATTGTTACGATGGAATGGGGACACAAAAAATGAAACCTGCTGAGCCGGTGAATCAATTAATGACATGTTTCCAAAAAGGTGTACGAAATTTCTTCTATTGTGACTAACATTCAACATTTTTTGGCACTGGTTAATTAGTTCTCAAAAGGCAAAAAACAACAAATAATAGTGGGCTTTGCTGCCAATTCTTGGAGGATTTTCGAAAGCGTGAAACGGAGCATGATTTTAGCATTACTGGCATATTGGTCCCATATCTCAGTTCTTCCATCTGCCGTTGGATTAATTTCTGGAGCCAATTAGTTCAGTTAGTCAGTCATACTCCCTCCGATCCATATTATTGTTCTCAACTTCATCTAGATTCGGATGTATCTAGACTAGATACATCCGAATCTAGATGAAGTTGAGAACAATAATACTATGGACTAGAGGGAGTAGTAAAACGTGTATAGATATTTCTAACTGCAGAAGTTTCTGATGCCAGGAAAAGAAGGGTGCCTTAGGAAAAGAAGAATTGTAGCTCTTGGGGCTTCTTGCACAGTCTGACATATATGAAAGACAAGGTGGGTTATGGAGACCATGCAATGGCCCTTGGTTGTCCGATGCTCTCTTGGTAAGACTCTTTCGATGTGATAACTGACTGATATTTACATTTGTGCATGACATGAGGCAGAGACAGAAATTAACATAATCTGTTATTGTTTTGATAAGATATGTGACCATATGTATGTTTTCCGCATTGACTGGTCAAACAAAAAATCTCGCTATTTATTTGTGCAAGTCTCCCGATATTTCTTGTTGCATCCAACATTTAGTCCAAGAAGGTCCCAAAAAGCATGCCCACTTTGACATCTCTTCATGATTAAGACCTGCAATAAGAAAACTAATATGTTTAGCATCGCCATATGCTGAAGTGTTTAGGAATGTGATATTGATAATATGCAACCAGTTTGTTAGATAATGAGTGATTGGACTATTGTGTCTTATTTATTATAATTGGTTGATTCTTCATAAAATGATATGCATACCTAAAATGGGGAAGAAGTGATATGTTTTTAGATTCATTTGATTTTTAATGAGGTGTTGTAATAGAACCGTGATGCTATTCAGTGTAATTTTGAATCAAAGGTATTTGTGGACACAACATAGATGCGAATAAACCATAGAAGAATGCACCTGGCTCATACCTCCAACACATCTCTATAGACAATGTTCTTGATGCTTTTCCTGGATTTATCAATCTCATTGTTTGGCTTGGCCAAAATTCGTGTCGTTTGCCTCAAGACGCCCTTTGACAATGCCACATACAGTTGGCCATGTGAGAACACGGGCTCAGGATGGTAAATACCGACGTTTGGAATCGTATGACCTTGTGCCTTGTTGATGGTCATAATAAAACTCAGTCGGATGAGTCGGATGGGGAACTGTTTTCTCTTAAGCTTGAATGGGAGTGTGGTATGATCCGAGGGCGACATAGGGATTCTAGGTATGAACACCCTCTTTCCAGCATGCTGGCCACCAATAATCTCTGCAGCAATTGCATTATCCTGGAAGGCTCTGATCATAAGACGTGTTCCATTGCATAGGCCGTTATGAGGATCGAGGTTTCGAAGTAGAATGACTGGGCAGTTAACCTTTACTCTTAAGACATGTGGTGGCAAGCCATTTGGTGTGATCGAGTTTAGAAAGTCAATAGTGTAATTATTCTGCATGTCATCCTCGATAGAGTCGAAGCTATGGTATATTCTTGCCTGGAAACCTGGATATCATCTTGTCATTCAGAACGTCAACATACTCGTTCTTGGTCGAAAGAATTGCACGTGTGCTCATGTACTCTCTCGACCTAGCATTTGCGTGCAGCGATGGGAAGACATCTTCTTTTTTTTTTTGAGGAAGAATGGGAAGACATCGAAGATGGGAAGACATCTTCCATGAGCATGTTAATTGCTTCTTCACCCTTAGTATAACCAATAACAATGTCATCGGGGAGATGCAAGCGTTCAAATGCTTTTCTCCTACAATTTCTTCCGGTTTTAATTTTATTTTCCAAATTTCTTTTTTCTGGTGTAACTATTTTTTTACCGTTCTTTCTCTTTCTAACCTTTTTCCGTTTCTACTTTTTCTTCTATGTTTTTCACTTTTGAGGAAACCTAGATGGGTTTTCTCCTCCTCCTGATCTTTTGTTTAGTATTTCACATTCTTAAGAAAACCACGATAGTTGATGCATATTGGCGCTGGCAAAAAAAACCATCGATATGCAGCGCCGGAGACAAAAACGGCCCTCCAGCGCCAGAGACAAAAAAAGGGTCCTCCAGCAGAAACAGCAAAATAGTGCACGTGCTAAAAAGATTTGCAGCCCGCACCAATTTGCGCTATCCAAAGTGGTATATCTGCCGCTCCGAGTAGCGCAGCTGTAAAGTGTGGACGACTCACGCGATAGCAACTACCATAAAATTCCGATTTGGTTTGCGCGCACCTACCCTGCCTGGCCACCAGCTGTCCCTGCCTTGCCGCTCGCCGTCGCCCCTGCCTGGACCGCCTGTCGCGTCTGGAGCTCCGCTGCACCTGCAGCCCGCTCCGCGCCGCTCCCATGGCCGCGCTAGTCCCGCTCCTTCCGCCGCCTGGCCGGCCGCTCCCCCAAAATATACATCGATTTAACTTGACTATTAGAGTCATGGAAGAAATAGCTATGGTAAAAGCGACGTTTAGGAAACAGTGGAACCAACAAACTTCATTAGGAGCAGTACACGCAACGGAGCCAGTCCGACTTTCATCGGACAAACCCCTGCTTCGACACTTATTGGACCTTTGTTGTTCACACGAAAAATAAGTGCAAAAAGAAATCCGACCTGCCGGATTCGAACCAGCGACCTAAGGATTAATCTGCGCTGACTACAGTCCTCCGCTCTACCAACTGAGCTAAGGTCGGTTTGTGTATTAATTCGTATCGATATATTATTGTTCTCGTGCCATTGATGGTCGAGTTTTGATGGTCGCAGCGGCAAGAACGCCCGCGTGACATGCAGGCCATGCCAAAATTGCCGATCGCCTCAGTTCTGGTGGATGTTCTACGCATCCGTCTATCTTCGACACTTCACTGGTTTATTATTTTCCCGGCTTGGTTTCGCTGAAATACTCCGTACCCGTGATTACCCACAACCGGGCTTACTGTTTAAAGGTTTTACAGTGCAGAACAAGAGCATGCAGTTAATTTAGGCAGAGTTTTCTGAGCCGAACAAAAAAACTCCCATGCGTTGTCTGCGTCAGGCAACTTGATGGGAACCCTAACGCCACTGCCGCCTCCTCCCCGACTCCCCTTCTCGATGTTGTGGTCGGAGGAGGTCGTCTGACGGCGGATGGCGGCGACATCGAGATCAAATGCAAAAGACTGTTATGCACGGATTTTTTTCTTCGAAATGGGGTTTTCCCCGGCCTCTGCATCCAGGATGCACACAACCCTTTATTGAATAAATCAAGAAGTATCTCCTAGTATGCACACAGCCCTAACGCCACGGCCCTTTATTCAAACTTCACCGGAAATCCTTGATCAATGCTAAACAATGGTTTTCAGTTTTCTCAGTAGGGAGAATGATATCAACTCCACCGTGATGACAGTTACAATTTGGCATATATGGGAGGCCCGTAACGACGCTAGGAACAACGAGGGCTTGTTACATCCTCGTCATGTGACTTCAAAAATCACAGCATATGTCCAGCTCTTTCTGTCCACTCTGTTTAAGCAAGATTTTGCTCATGTTCAGGCTACTGCAGCTACGAAGCCGAAGTGGGAGCCTCCATCGGATGGTTGGGTGTGTGTCAATATTGACGCTGCCTTGTTCCCTCCTGAACATCGAATGGGCTGGGGCATGGTGGCGAGGGACCATCGTGGTAAATTTCTTCTTTCTTGCAGCGAAGGTTCTGCGGGTCTGCCTGCTCCTGAACTTGTAGAGGCACTCGCTGTTCGGAATGCTTTGACAGTTGCTCATGACCATGGCTTCACGAAGGTTTTGTTAGTGTCCGACTGCCTATCTTTGATCCAACGGATTAACGCTGCGTCCAGGGATCGCTCAGGTGTTGGCATTGTTGTAGGCAATATCAAAAGCCTTGACGACAGACTTTGAGAATTGTGCGTTTAAGTTTTCCAGTAGAAAGTTGCACATAAGCTGGCTCACTCAGCCGAGACTTTAGTTTGTAATCTTTCAATTGATGTAATTCCGGAACTCATTCGGAAAGAACTCTGTATTGATATTGCTTGTTCAATTAAATACCATATTCTCTCCAAAAAAAATAGTACACGCAACAGAGCCAACCCGACTTTAGTCGAAAGCGACGCGTACGCAACAGTCAAGGAACCAACGAAGTAGTACACGCAACGGAGCCAGTCCGACTTTAATGGGCCCATACACACAATCCCTGCTTCGACACTTACTGTGGATCTTTGTTCTTCACACGAAAAATAAGTGCAAAAATAAATCCGACCTGCCGAATTCGAACCAGCGACCTAAGGATTATTCTGCACCGACTACAGTCCTCCGCTCTACCAACTGAGCTAAGGTCGGTTTGTGCATAATGTTGTATCCGTTTTATTATTGTTCTCGATGGTCGAGTTTCGATGATCGCAGCGGCAAGAACGCCCGCGTAACAAGCAGGCCATGCCGAAATTGGCGATCGCCTCAGTTCTGGTCGATGTTCTACACATCCGTCTATTTTCGGCACTTCACTGGGTGACCGGAGACATTCCCATTTACCAGGTTTATTACTTTCCTGGGTTGATTTCGCTGAAATACTTCGTACCCGTGCTTATCGGTACAATTGATGATGAGCATAAGACGGTGGTGTACCCCTCAAAGAGGTGGAAATGATCGACAAAGACTCCTATCAAGAGGGGTTGCACAATTTCCGTCCTACTTACAGCGGAATATTTTGGTTCCCTCGACTATGCAACAGTCAAATTTTTTTTGGGGGTGGTGGTGGGGGGGGGGGGGGGGGGGGGCTATATAAAGCCCACTTCTTCTACAAGAGGACGCTGACCTTCCACTCTCTCTCCTGCATGGATGCTGAGCTCAATTTTCACTAAATCTCTCTCTAGACAATTAATCTTGATGCCCTTTGGGGATCTGAGGGAGAAGATCTAGATCTACACTTTCACGAAACGAATATAAATATGGAGAACAATACGCTTAATATTTGGAGAGCTCACTAATAACACTTTATGCCCTTGTTACAAATATATAAAAAATATAATAACTAATTAAACTAAAAGTTCTACTCATCAGTCATGTATTTGCTAGAGTTTGATGCTTCAGCATCGCCGGTGGCTCCTCTTGGCCCTGCGCCTTTTTTGCTTCGGCATGGGATCTTGGTCACTGCAATCCGTTAACTCGGATGTCACTTGGTATAGCATGTATGCCCGTGAGAGGTCGTTGGACATAGCCTCGATGCCATCCATGCAACGATGCTCCTTGAATGCACGATGGGGTCATGCCTCGATGGAGAATTCCAACAAATCCGGCACCTCCATCAAAGATTCCATGGAGGGAGCGGAGTAGGGAGGCACACCTTCACCGGACAGTAGGAGACCGGAACTGTACGGACCCGTACTCTGCCATGAGGCGCTTCGGATGACAGAGCCCTTAGCTCTGCCTCCATTCATGCTATGTACGTGACCAATGCTTCCTTAGTGATCTCATACTTGCAGTGGTGAGGCATCGTTTCTAGAGTTTTTTCAACCTTTCTTTATACTGTAGGCGGTACTCACCTAATTTATAAATGAGGGAGGCGACAGGAAGGCGGCTAAGCAGCTAAAAAAGGAGCCGGAACACATCACACACAGGTTGGATGAAATAAACTTTCTAGAGAGAACTAAAGAATGCACACAAGCAAATTACCCATAACAGTTTGGTTGATAAGAAATGTGTGCTGATAAAGGACAACTTCTTAGTCGGTTATTGAAAGAGAATCGTGTGCGATATACTTGTTATGGTCACAGAAAACTCTCCGTGTGCGATGTCGCCGCGAAATAGCCTACCTAGGACACGGGTAGACGGCCGAAAATTTCCGATGTCATCATTCTTCCGCACCACACACGAAAAAGGTGTTCTGTGTACGCCTTCAACAAAAACTTAAGATACTAATCTGAAGCACACCGTGTTCTTATTTGTAAACCATACCATGGGAGTGAAAAGAATGATCACATATATATTACTACCATCGACTGACAAAATTTAGACTAGATTGATTTCTCTCATGATAGATATCGATCGAGCTGTTCACGTATATATATATATATATATATATATATATATATATATATATATATATATATATATATATATATATATATATGAGAGAGAGAGGAGTCAGCCAACATGCTCCGACTCGTACATGATATTGTATCGAGCTCGTACAGGTCACGGCTCGTACGTACAGGATATGGACAGCATATATTACACGGACACGGTTTGGCCAACCGATACTAATCCTATTTCTAACACCGTCCCTTAATCACAACTTTGCAAGTTGAAATTATGTTTGAATTCCTTGAACATTCTAGTTGACAAAGCCTTTGTAAAACCATCAGCAATTTGGTCCTGTGAAGGAACAAATCGAATTTCCAGTTGTTTGTTGAGAACTCTCTCTCGGACAAAATGAAAATCTATTTCAATATGTTTGGCTCTTGCATGAAACACTGGATTTGCTGATAAGTATGGTGCTCCCATGTTGTCACACCACAAACAGGGCGGTTGAGTAGTCTTGATGCCAAGTTCTTCGAGCAAAGACTGCATCCAAATTACTTCAGCAGTAGCATTTGCAACTGATTTATATTCCGCCTCTGTACTAGATCAAGAAACCGTAGCTTGTTTCTTTGCACTCCAAGATATGAGATTGGACCCAAAGAAAACAGCAAAACCTCCAGTTGACCGACGATCATCTAAGCATCCTGCCCAATCAGCATCTGCGAAGGCACTTATCAGAGTAGACTTGTCTCTCATAAAAGTTAGTCCAACACTGATAGTATCCTTGATATATCTCAAAATTCTTTTGGCAGCAGTCCAATGCAAAGTAGTGGGAGCATGCAAATATTGACAAACTTTATTAACAGCATAGGAAATATCTGGCCTCGTGAGAGTTAAATATTGTAGGGCACCAACCATACTTCTGTATTTAGTGCTATCTTCAGGTCCTAGCAACTCTCCTTCATGAGTTGTAATCTTTTCAGAAGATGACAAAGGAGTAGGAGAACCTTTGCAATTTTGCATACCAACACGAGCAAGAACTTCCCTAGCATATTTTGCTTGATTCAATACAAGTCCATCCTTTACTTTCTTCACTTCAATACCCAAAAAAAGTTGAGATCTCCAAGATCCTTTAGAGCAAATTCCTTGCTAAGATTCTTAAGCAAAACACCGGTTGCATGCTCAGATGAACTGACAACTATAATATCATCAACATAGATCAACATATATATAGTGACATTCAACTGATGATAGATGAACAATGAAGTATCAGACTTTGAAGCAACAAAGCCAAGACTTGTCAACTGAGAACTCAACCGAGAATACCAAGCGCGAGGAGCTTGTTTCAATCCATACAACGCCTTATCCAACCCGCACACAAAATTTGGTTTGATCTTACTTCCATATCCTGGGGGTTGCCTCATATAGACCTCCTCTTCCAGAACACCATGCAAAAACGCGTTCTTGACATCCAATTGCCTCATACTCCATCCCCTTGAAACAGCAATGGCCAAAATAAGTCGAACAGTAGCAATTTTAACGACAGGACTAAAAGTGTCCTCATAATCTATAGCATAACGTTGTTTAAATCCTTTTGCTACCAATCTTGCTTTGTATCTATCAACGGAACCATCAGCTTTCTTCTTGACTCTATAAATCCAACGACAATCAATGATATTTGAACCATGTTTTTGAGGAACTAGGTGCCACGTTTTATTTTTCATAAGAGCATCATATTCTTCATCCATCGCGTCTTTCCAGTGTGGATTTGCTAAGGCATCCTGCAAATTTCCTGGCTCATCAGATACACACGTCAAACACCAGCGTACTGTATCATCCTTGTACTCCTTTGTTTGAACAATTCCTCGAGAAGATCGAGTGGTTGGACGTGTAGAAGAAGAAATAGTTGTAGAAACAGTACGTCTCCCAGCATTGTGTGTCACAGAAGATCTTGGAACACCATCATTGCTTTCATTATTGTCGTTGTGCTCCTCCTGTACGTGAACACTCTCCTCTTGATCAGATCCCACGCAACTTGACACCGAATTATTGCTGTCTGTCACGGGTGTGGAGTGGCTCCTTCCAGGTGCAGACAATTCGGACGACGACGGGGACTGCTGGCCCAAAGGTGTTGACCTGTTTCTGTCTGCACGCAAAGAACCGATCAAGCCGTCGCTATCTTCATGAGGAGAGCTGAGCGAGCGCGACGCGTCGGACGCTGACGACGCCCTGTCTCCAGATTGATGCGAGACTGTTTCAGAAGATGATCCCGAGACAAAATCTTGCTCAGCGTCCATACCGACACTGTTTTCTGCTGCTATTATTGCATGCGACCTATTTTGAATGATTTTTGTTCCTGCCGATGACAAAAACTCAGGAGAACCATTAGTAGGATTAGTCAATATTGAATCACTAATAATTTCGTCCCCATGTTCAATATTAAGAAGAGTTTGATCTAGCAAAACTAGTTCCTTGCGAAGAAGAGCGCCAGCATTGGGATGAAGTTCCTTAAAAGGAAAAACAGCCTCATCAAAAACAACATCTCAAGATATATAGATTCGACCCGTAGAGACTTCAAGACACTTGACTCCCTTATGCATCGGGCTATAGCCTAAAAATACACAACGTTTGGAGCGATAAGCAAGCTTCCTTTTATTATACAGACGGAGATTGGGCCAACAAGCACATCCAAAAACACGAAGAGATGTGTAATTGGGCGACGTGCCTAAAAGTCTATGTATAGGGGTATCATTGTTGATAACTTTTGTAGGAAGCATGTTAATAAGATAGGTGGCTGTTAAAAAGGCTCCATCCCAAAATTTTAAAGGCATAGATGCATGTGCTAGAAGTGAGAGACCAACCTCAACAATATGACGGTGTTTTCTCTCGGCATCACCGTTTTGCTGATGGGCATGTGGACAAGAGACATGATGTGAAATGCCTTGTGTTCGGAAATAAGAATTAAGCTTCTCATATTCTCCTCCCCAATCAGACTGTACAGTGAGAATTTTTCTATTCAACTTTCGCTCAACAAGTTTTTGAAAGGTCGTAAAGGCAACAAAGACATCAGACTTTTTCTTAAGAAGATATATCCAAGTAAATTTACTATAATCATCAATAAAGCTTACATAATAGTCATGACGTCCAACAGAGGTTGGTGCAGGACTCCAAACATCAGAAAAAACTAATTGAAGAGGTAAACTTGAGACACTAGTGAAAACAGGATAAGGAAGCTGATGACTCTCTTTGCCTGTTGACACGGATCACAAATAGATTCAGAACTAGAATCCCTAACGAAGGGAAGTTTATTTTTGCTAATGACTTGTTGAACAACTCTAAAAGAAGGATGACCGAGACGACTATGCCACTTGGCTTGTGACGGCTTGGAGACAAGAAAAGCGTGCTTCTGGGAGGAAGTAGCCAATGATGAAATAATAGGATATAGGCCGCCAACACATCGTCCTCTATGTAAAGTTTTCCTCGTGACCTGATCCTTGATCAAAAAGAAATAGGGATGAAATTCCAAAAATACATGGTTATCAAGAGTAAATCGATGAACAGATAGGAGATACTTTGAAGCATTAGGGACATGCAGAATATTGCGAAGTTGAAAGGATTGAACAGGGTTACGAATTATTGAGTGACCAATATGACATATATCCATACCTTGCCCATTGGTGACATTCACCTTGTCACGCCCATTGTAATTGTCACGGACTGAGAGATTGTTTAATTCGCCAGTAACATGATGTGTCGCCCCGGTGTCCGAGTACCAATTTGTATCAACACCATATGCATATGGCTCTTCAGAAGAATCATCATCATTTTGAAAACGATACCAGCAATTTTTCGCGGCATGACCCTCGCGGTTGCATATTTGACATGTAGTGTCAACCCAAGGTGTGGTGCGGCGGCGACCGCGTCCACGACCACGACCTCCACCAGCGGGCGCCCGTCCTCCACGACCGCCCCCTTGATTATTGTTGAAGCGAGGATGATCATCTCGACGCCTATCATCTTGGCGTCGATCATCTTGGCGTCTATCTCCACGGCGATCATCATAGCGACGATCATCTCGACCACCGTAGTTGTTGCGCGGTCGGTAATCATCACCGCGGTTGTTTGTTCTTGCTGCTGCGTTGGCAGAGCTCTCAAATCGACCGTCATTGCTCGAGGCGTTCAGCTCCTAGCGATTATCAAAAGACAGAACTTGATTGTATAGTTCAGCAACAGAGATCGGGGTCTTAACAATCCCAATAGCAGCAATTAGAGACTCATAGCGATCACCAAGTCCAGCCAGGAGAAAAGAGACTAGCTCGTCTTCATCAAGTGGTTTCCCTGCAGCGACCATCTCATCTGCGAAGCCCTGCATCTTGGTGAAGAACGCCGAGGTTGAGAGATTGAGTTTTTTTTGTGTTGGCCAGCGCAATGCGGAGATTCGTGATCTTGGAAATACTCTGCGCGGCGAACATGTTCTCTACCGCTTTCCAGACATCGGCAGCATGCTCCATCCGAAGAACATGCATAAGAATCTCTTTTGAGAGCGATTTGAGGAGATAACCAAGTACCTTCTGATCCCGGGACAACCAGGATTTGTACTCGGGATTGGGAACCTTGATCGGCTCCTTTGTTTTGTCTGGATTTTCCACAGCGATGGTTGTAGATGGCGCGGCATCGGTGCCATCCAAGAGACCCATGAGCTGCGCACCGCGAATTTCTGGCAGAACCTGTGCACGCCATAAAGGGAAGTTGCTCCGAGTCAGCACCTCCGTCGGCGGTGACCCAAGGTTGATCTCAGCATGGTTTGAAGACGATGTCGCCATACCCGCTGACCTTGGTTGACGTTGGATCGATGGAGTAGTTGGATCTAGGCTTTTTTCTTGTCTATGGAAGAGGTAGCTCTGATACCATGACAAAATTTAGACTAGATTGATTTCTCTCATCGATAGATATGGATCGAGCTGTTCACGTATATATACATATATATATATATATATATATATATATATATATATATATATATATATATATATATATATATATATGAGAGAGAGAGAGAGGAGTCAGCCAATAGGCTCCGACTCGTACATGATATTGTATCGAGCTCGTACAGGTCACGGCTCGTACGTACAGGATATGGATAGCATATATTACACGGACACGGTTTGGCCAACCGGTACTAATCCTATTTCTAACATCGACTACAGATATGCTTGGACTGAATTTGGTGGCTGTACAATACTATTAGGAAAGAATTTACATTCACACCTTTCAATGTTAGCATCTGTTAATTTTCATATAAAATAAATGCAACGGTTCAGATAAAGCAGATTTGGATACTAGTAGTTTACAAATGATTTTCAGTTCTGCATTTACATAGGAGCTATTTCATCTATCTGCAACCGGTTCTGCTCGCCAAAAAAAGGGTAGTCGTCAAAATCAGTGTTCCATTACACATCTAACAACTCCCTGAAGCAAAGCAGCGGCAGGAAGCTAGGCGAGGCAGAGGGGCAACGAACGCGGCGCGAGCTCAACTTTATCAGCGAGACACGGGCACCATGTGCCGCCTAGTCATGGCGTAGACCTTCATACCAGTTAGGCACCGAGTAAACAGCTCCCAGACCACGAAGTAGAACCCAGGGCAGCCCACTTGGAGCAGCGCGAACGCGATCACAGAGACGATGGGAATGCGCGAGAATGGAAGAACGCCGTCTGAGTTATTCAACGGCCGGTTGAAGAGGAGCACGTGGCCGGTGGCGACCATGGCGGCACAGACGGAGACGACGAGGCACAACCAGGCGGCTTCGGTCCACGGCAACGGCTGCGGCTCCGGAAACTCGTCGTCGTAGATCGGGCCCGGCTGCGCCTCCACGTAGCCGCCGCCGCCCTCGTCCATCATGTGATCGATCGGTCCTTCTCGTCGTCGTTGACGCGGAGGTAGAGCGTACCTGTCTCTGTCCCTTGAAAACGGGCTCGATCGTATATCATAGTACTGCCTATGAACTCGAATACGGACCCCAACAAAGTACCTACCTACTCTTTCGTCCATTGGTCGATCCATGCGTGTCAATCAAATTTAATAACTTATTCACACGAAGAACTAACGAACATACGTGGGCAAGTCAGAATCATACTACTCCCTCCAATCCAAATTAGTTGATTTGGTTTTGTCTAGATTCGAAGGTATCTAGCACTAAAATAAGTCTAGATACATTCGAATCTAGACAAATCTAAGTTAACTAATTTGGATCGGAAAGAGTATGTGAATGTGTAGGCCGATTAGCAATTGTTGAAGGACGTTGCTAGCAGCCTACGGGGCTGGTTAGTCCAACCGAGTCCTCAACCTAAAAACAGAAATTTAGCATACGGATACCACACATTTAATTTTGTGCATAACCTTTAAACCGCATGTCGAAATTCTGATCCGTTTTCACCGATATGCCACTCGCCACGAGAGAAGATCTTGTTTGTATATTTTTCTATAAACTTTTTTTAGAAATAACTTAGATTGTGGCGAAGCAAATTTCTTACAAAGTGTTGCTTACACCACTTTGTTAATATTTTTGGCCAACTTAATTTCCCAGATGCTCACTTAGCAATAATAGATACCATAGTTTTCAAAACCAAAGCGGTTATGTGGTCTGACCACAAAAAACCTGAACCGACGGTCTCATCGGTTTTTAAGAGGTAACGATACAAACAGCAAAAAACCAAATCAAAAAGAAATATGTTATAACATGAATCGAACTTAAGACCTTCTGCTAGGAAGAAATAACACCAACTAAGGCCCAATATCACTTGGGTTCACCATCTTTTGTGACTACATATTGAAAATATACCATATATACCTTTTATGGTCATTTTATTTTGAAATTTGATTAAATTTTATTTAAAAATACCGGTTTTTTTGTCGCCATCGAACAAGATGAACCGGTGGTCCCACCGACGAACCAGTAAACCAGTCGTCTCACTGGTTCGCTCACCGCTCCGGTTTTTAAAACTATGACATATACTTCCTCCGTCCCAAAATATAAGATACCTAAGGATTAGTTAAAAATCAATATTTTCTATGTTTGATCAAGATTATAGACAAAAATATGAATATTTACAATACCAAGTCAATATCAATAGATTCAACATAAAGTACATTATCCAAATGTGTCCATTCAATATTATAGATATAGATGTTTTTTTTTCTAAATATTCGGTCAAAGTTAGTAAGATTTGACTTTTGACTAATTCTTAGATGCCTTATATTTTAGGACGGAGGAGTAGCAACTTCATAATACTGTGACCCACAACTTTGCACTACTAGTTGTCTACTATAATTTTTAGTATCGTTGCTAACTTGGTTTCTGATATGGACAACTTAGTAGCAACGAAAGTATAACTTCATAACAAACAATACACAACTTAGGAGCAAGCAGGGTAGATAAGTTCGCAAGAATGATTGGTAACTTCACAATAGTGATGCTAACTGATTTAGTACTACTGGTAGGCAACTCTAGCACGGTGATAGACAAGTTTACGATGATGGTGCACAACTTTAGAATTATTTCCCAACTAGGGTTTCATTTTGTGTAGGATATAGTTTATGCACTCCTATGAAGAGTTGTTACCGCACTAGTAGAAAAAGGGCCTTTGGTTCGGGCCACTAGTCCAGGCCGTGGCTGGGGCCGGGACTAATGGTCCGAACCGGACGGCCCGAGGTCGTCGAATTCTGTGTCCCAGTCCGTAAGAGGCCACTAGTCCCGGTTTGAGACACAAACCGGGACTAGTGGGTCTGGGCACACCCGCGTGGTCCTGGCAGAACCATTAGTCCCGGTTTGTGTCTCAAACCGGGACTAATGGTCTGGCCCTATATATATGCACCTAGCCCTCCACTCTCTCCTGTTTTTTTCCTATGTGAGGTGGGTATAACTTTGTGCTAACTTTTTTTCTTCATATGCACTAGAGGTGTTCGGTGAAATGCCTGTTAGAACGATGCCACTTGAGTTCACACAAGACAAAACATGATATGAGGTGCCAGAGCGACACTTAAGGTTTCTCCTCTTTGTTTTGAAGTGTCCTAAAAGGTTAGCAACTATTTTCTCGTTTTGACCGCACGGTACTAATTTAAGCATCGTGATTGCGTTTGATATATATGATGCAGATGAGCCACCCATGGATGTACAGTGACCGACGCTCTGACGCTTACAGAGAAGGCGTGCGTTCTTTTCGCCTTATGGCCGAGGCGAACAAGCAGCGGGATGGTTTTATGTGTTGTCCATGTGTTGAATGTCAGTCCCTGAATACGATGATACCGCAGTTGAAGATAATGAAGAAGAAGGGGGTGAAGAACGGGAACCAGATGAGCCCGTTGATGATTTTGGTCGGGTCATTAGTGATGCAAGGCGAGACTGCGACACAGAAAAGGAGAGATTGCAGTTTGAGCAGATGTTACAGGACCACCACAAATTGATGTACCCAACTTGTGAAGATGGCCAGAAGAAGCTGGGTAGCACACTGGAATTGTTGAAGTGGAAGGCAGAGACCGGTATGACTGACTCAGGATTTGAAAAGTTACTGCTAATAATGAAGAAGCTGCTTCCAAGAAATAACCAATTGCCCTCTAGTACGTACGAAGCAAAGAAACTTGTCTGCCCTCTAGGATTAGACGTGCAGAAGATACATGCATGCCCTAATGACTGTATCCTCTACCGCGGTGAGAAGTACGAGAATATGGATAAATGCCCAGTATGCACCGCATTGCGGTATAAGATCAGAAAAGATGACTCTGGTGATGTTGAGGGCGAGCCACCCAGGAAGAGGGTTCCTGCCAAGGTGATGGGGTATGCTCCTATAATACCACGGTTAAAACGTTTGTTCAGAAATAAAGAGCATGCCAAGTTATTGTGATGGCACATGGAAGACCGTAAGAAAGACAGGATGTTGAGGCACCCTGCTAATAGTCGGCAGTGGAGAAAAATCGAGAGAGACTTCCCGGACTTTGCTGGTGACGCAAGGAACTTATGGTTTGGTCTAAGTACCGATGGTATGGATCCTTTTGGGGAGCAGAACTGCAGTCACAGCACCTGGCCTGTGACTCTATGTATCTACAACCTTCCTCCTTGGTTGTGCATGAAGCAGAAGTTTATTATGATGCCAGTGCTCATCCAAGGCCCGAAGCAATCCGGCAACGACATTGATGTGTACCTAAGGCCATTAGTTGATGAACTTCTACAGTTGTGGGCCAAACCAGGTGTACGTGTGTGGGATGAGCACAAACAGCAGGAATTTGACCTACAAGCGTTGTTGTTCGTAACCATCAATGATTGGCCTGCTCTTAGTAACATTTCAGGACAGACGAACAAAGGATACAATGCATGCACGCACTGTTTAGATGAGACTGAAAGTATATATCTGGCTAAATGTAGAAAGAATGTGTACCCGTACAATCGTCGTTTTCTTTCGCCCAGTCATCCCTTAAAGAAGAAAGGCAAGCATTTCAATGGCAAGGCAGAAACCCGGACGAAGCCTATCCCCCGTAGTGGTGCTGATGTATTTGGTATGGTCAAGGATTTGGATGTAATCTTTAGAAAGAGTCCTGGAGGACAACATGTTCCAAAAGACGCCGACGGACACGCACCCATGTGGAAGAAGAAATCTATATTTTGGGAGCTACCCTATTGGAAAGTGCATGAGGTCCGCTCTGCAATCGAAGTGATGCACCCGACGAAGAATCTTTGCGTGAATATTCTAGGCTTCCTGGGCTTGTATGGGAAGTCAAAAGATACCCCGGCAGCACGGGAGGACTAGCAACATCATAAAGGACGAGACATCCGAAATACCATGACACTCTGGAGAGTCCGGCCGCGCCACCACAGCCAACGGCCGGCTTCGTTGAAGTTCGAAGGAGGTGGGCCATCCTCCTCGTGCCTGGCGAGCGCCCTCTCATGCCGATTGATGAAGAAGGCTTCCCAAGTCGGGAAATAGTCAGGATGCCAGTTGGGATTCCTCCGCTGCTCTGGCGTGAGCTCGAGGTAGTAGTGGTTTGTGATGGCCATCTAGCGCTCCACAACTAGAGGGACAGGAGGGACCGGCACGCCTCCGGTGCTCAGCATCCAGCTGGTGGGGACGTGGTAGCCCGGTGGGCAGGGGTAGTTCGAGGCGCAAAGCGCCTCCGCCTCCCTGGGGGTTAGAGGTATGGTGGAATCCATGGGAGAGAGTGGAGAGAGGCGGCAGATATGAGTCTAGATGTGCTATGGCAACGACCCAGCCTACATATATATAGTGAGAAATGGCGGGAAGTCAGAGGAGGGAAGCGGTGGAAAAGGCGGGAAGAAAACGGGCGGGAAAAAATAAGGCGGGAAGAAATAAGGCGGGAAGAAACGGACCTTTAGTACCGGTTTCGCGCAAATTTTTTATCAACCGGGACTAAAGGGGCTTATTTTTTGTAATAAAATAATAAAAAAATGCGGTCAAAACCCGAAACCGGGACTAAAGGGGAACAAATATGACATTTATTTCTATGTTGAGATACATATGTGCGCCGAAACCCGAAACCCTAACGGTCGCCGTAGGATATTCTTACAATAAACTTGCAATTTTAATTCATAAAGAGGTTCTAATCTTTCTTGTGATTCCGTAGTCATATTATCTGCAATTTTCTTATTAGTAATTATTTTCTTACGAATTTATTGCTCCAAAAAAGGTATTAATCTTATTTAAATAATCACGACAAATACTTACAGTAATATTCCAAAAAGGGTATTAATTCATAAACTTGGCGCGCGTGGCCCCCGGTCTAGGGTTTCGTCGGAGGAAGACCACCGGAGCGTCAGAATCATATGAAAACTTGCATGTGCCCCTAGGATATGTGTGTGAGAGTGGTGCAAGGTTGGTAGGTGCCATGTGTAGACCCCAGGTGTGACCCCCTTCCCGGACATGCGTTAACACTTAGTAAAATCCTGGATCTGTACGTGAAAACTCCCACCGCGGGACAACCGGGGCCTGGAATGTGGCAAAGTTGGCCCAACATTTGCTCTCCATGTACATATGTCCTAAACAAACCAAAACAAATAGAAAGGTCCACCGCGCTACCCTCGTACGGAGAAAGCTATAGGGGTAGACGATCCGAGGCCCCCGGTCTAGGGTTTCGCCAGAGGAAAACCACCGGAGCGTCAGAATCACATGAAAATGACAAAATGGTTAATAGTTTGACTAGTTAGAATAATTATTTTATAAAACAGAAAATGCTACACACCGGGACTAAGGAGCTAAACCCTAAACCCTAAATATAATAGTTAAACCTGAAACCCTAAACCCTAAACCCTAACCCCTAAACCCAAAACTTTAAACCCTAAACCCGAAACCCTAACCCTAAACCTTAAACCCAAAACTCTAAACCCTAAACCCGAAACCCTAACCCCTAAACCCTAGACCCTAAACCCGAAACCCGAAACCCTAAACCCTAAACCCTAAACCCTAAAATATTGTAAACTTTTATCAGATTTAATAATATTGATATATAGTAGTTTATTTATAACATAGTATGCAATAAGGTGGGAAACAGAGGTTGTAGTCAATTTTTTTAAAAAGGGGCCTTTAGTCCCGGGTTGTGGCGTGGCCCGGGACTAAAGGGTGTTGTTGGCGCGCACCCCGTGGGCGGTGCCGAAAAGCCTTTAGTCCCGGGGCGAGCCATGGACCGGGACTAAAGGTTCATCCACTTAAATACGCGCCGCTTCGCTCCCCCAATCTCCATCTCCACACTCTGCAGACGCGCGCGAGGACGAAGACGACGCCGGCAGGCTGCCAAAATTTGGACTGCCTCGCCGCCTCTCTAGCCGCCCTGTCGTGCATCCGCCTCTCAGACGCCGCGGACGTCCGCCCCACCGCGTGCCGCGCCTCCTCCATCGTCCCCGGCCCCGGCGAGCCCCGCCGGAGGTAACTCCCTCCCCCCACCGCGCACCGCGCCTCCTCCATCCCCGGCCCCGGCAAGCCCGGGCGGCGCCCCCGACCGCGCTGCCTCTATCTATCCCTACCGGCCCCGGCCACTTTTTTTTAATTTTGTGTATCTTTTTTTATAGTATATTGTATATATAGTATATTGTATATTGTATATATATTATATGTTTTTTTATAGTATATTGTATATATGTTTTTTATAGTATATTATAGATATAGTATATTTTATAGTATATTATAGATATAGTATTTTGTATATATGTTTTTTTATTTCGTGTATCTTTTTTTATATGTTAATAATTATTACTAGTATATAGATATAGTATATATATATGTTTGTGTATAGTAATAGAATATATATAGTATATATATATATGTTTTTTTATTTCTTGTATCTTTTAGATATAGAATATTGTAATATAATAGATATAGTATATTGTATATATATGGAGTATAGTATATATGTGTATAGTATATATAGTATATATGTTATTAATAGATATAGTATAATAGATATATGTTATTCTCGCGGGACCCCTGGAGATAGGGTTAGGGTGGTGGTGCTCGCGGGCCTCGGACTTAGGGTTAGGGTGGTGGTGCTCGCGGGCCCCGAACTTAGGGTTATGGTGGTAGTGCTCATGGACCCCGGGACATAGGGGTTAGGGTGGTAGTGCTCGCGGGCCCCCGGACTTAGGGTTAGGGTGGTAGTGCTCACGGGCCCTCGGAGATAGGGTTAGGGTGGTGTAGCTCGCGTGCCCCTAGAGATAGGGTTAGGGTAGTGGTGCTCGCAGGCCCCTGGAGATAGGGTTAGGGTAGTGGTGCTTGCGGGCCGCCCGGACTTAGGGTTAGGGTTAGGGCATCACTAGAATTTTGCCATTGTTTAGTATTATTGTAGCAAATTGCGTGTTCATATTATTGTTTAGTATTATTTTATGCAGCAATATTGAATGAAAAATGTTATTGTGTGCATTTTGTAGAAAACGATGGATCCAATCTAGAGAGACCTAGCATAGGAAGAAATTCTCGAGGATATGATCAACGACACCCCCCATGTTGATCCACCCGAATCTCTGTCGATTTATCTGAACCCCACCGGTAAGGGAGAGGAGGTCGACCGAAATGATCAAGGAGAAGCCGACGACTCCGGTGGTGGAGAAGCCGACGGCGAGGTATACATATGAAGTCTGGTGATCAGTAGATGCATTAACTGAGTTGTATATATATAAATTGACGAATGTTTCTTCTCTTAGGCCTCCACATCGAGCAAAAAATATTCCAAACGAGGCCCGGCCAAAAAGTTGGACGCATCTACGTGTTATACAATTACGGTGGTATCAACACGGGGTGAACCGTTGGAACCCGAAAAGGCTAAGAGTGTATTTGTACAACAATGTGGAGTTATGGTTAGGGATCGCATCCCGATCACCGTTCGAGAGTGGAATAATACCAAAGGGGTGGAAGAGGGTGAGTATGTCGCTGACAGGTACAAAGAGGGTCTTTTGAATGACCTCATGACACATTTCACCCTGCCAGAATGTGAGGATGATGCCGACACAGCTGCATTGAGGAAGAAAGTCAAGCAGTGGACTCTTACGAAGATGGCCGAACTATTCAAGAACTGGAAGAAAGCATTATGGCAAAAGTATTAGAAGACGAAGACTCCTCCTAAATTTGAATGCTATCTAACGAAGCAGCAGGCTAAGTGGGTTGCATTTGTGAAGTACAAGGAGTCAGAACCTGCTATGGAAAAGTCGGAAAAAAACAAGAAAAATGCCGCGATGAAGAAATATCACCATCACCTAGGGCCAGGGGCTACGCGGCTGCCATGCCAAAGTGGGATGCTAAAGAGAATGAGCCGCTTGCTAAAGGGGTCACTCTAGAACCAATACGCGAAGAATGGGATCTAAGGGCAAGGAATTGGTTCCTTGGGCATGGGAGTGAGTATGACGAAAGTACATGGGACCTTATTTGCAGTGACGGGATTGGGATACCCCAGGATACATGGCAGAAAGTGGTGAAGGAGATTAAAGCGGGGACAACAAAGTTCTGTCCCGATAGAGAGAAAGACTTGCTGACAAAGGTCCTCGGGAATGACGAACGCGGAGGACGTGTACGAGGCCTTGGCCCTAGTTATACGTGGGATATGGGGTTTCCCAAAGACAGAGATACTTATAGGAGCCGAGAGAGAGCAAAGAGGCGACGGCGGGAGGAGGAGGGAGACATGTTCACCGAGTTGCTAGGAACACTTCGAATGCATCAGCAACAGATTGACGAACTTCGAGGAGCAGCGCGCCTGCAAGGTCCTGTACTCGATATTACCGCCGTCCCATCTCAGCGGAGAAGCAGCGTGGCTAAATCGGAGGTCCCTTCTGACGATGCACGTATGGTAGATGGCGGTCCCGGCTACCCCGTGGATGGAATCAAGGAGCAGGCATCTTGTGGGCTCCATCAGAAGGTGAAGAACCTGTCCATCAAGGTGGCGGTCGGATGTGCTTTACCTTGTCCACCTGGCGCACGCTGGCATGGCCGTGAGATTCCAGCTGGCTATGCTAAAGTTACTGTGGATGAAATCGCAATGGGGTGGGACTCAATGGAGCTTGACATCCCTGGACCTGAAGGTGAGAGGACACTCGGAGAAGTATTGGGTGGTATCATTCTATGGGACAAGAACAACATCAAGCTTCCAGGCTGGACGCCAAAGCCAACACTGCCTCCGAGTCGTCGCATGTCACCTTCACCTCCATCACCTCCAAGAAGCCCACCCCATGACTACGACCACTACAGCCCGAGTCCATCTCGATCTCCGCCGCAGCCTCCGATTAGTACTAAACGACGCAGCAGCCCAAAATGACAAATGTCGCCCCTCCCAAGAGTACCTCATAAGAATCTTCCCATCAAACCTTACGATCGTACTGACGAGGAAAATGCAGCAATCACAAAGGCCCATTGTGATGCGCATTTTCAAAAGAAGAAACCCGAGCCTGCCCCGGTATACACCGAGAAGCAAAAAGCATATGCACACTCTTTTCTGAACACAAAATCGCAGTATGAGTTGCACCATAAGCCAGATGACTATGTACGCACACTTCGGAAGGAAGCAAAGAAGAGAAAATCAAGTAGAAGTGCAAGCAGGAGCAAATCATCAGGTCAAAGTGCAACCGGGAAAAGAATGGACGTCCCCCAGCTCGGGAAACAGGCCAAAAAATCGATCCCACCCCTCCAGGTGTTATCCTATGACACTCCCCAGCAGGATATGGAAGAAGCTAGGAAGCTTGCGGCCGCTATGAATGTGACTGTTGAGGAATTGCTAGGTGCCCAGGACGACAAGTTACCCAAGGCTCAGGTAGTCCCTACATATGTCCCAGGGAAGCCTCTGGTCAGCTTTGAGCAGTTCCAACAACTACCAACACAAATGCGGAGTTTACATAACTGGTACTTGAAAGCCGTAAAGCAGGAGAGAACAATGATCATGGCGAAAGTCCCACATGACTACTACTTCCGAGAAGAAGAGGTCCATGTTGAGTTTCCAGAACTCTTCTAGTTATATAGTTTCGACGCCCTCGACAAAAGTCTCATGAGTTGCTATTGTCTGTAAGTTGTTGAATTCATTGTCTATATATAAGTTGTTCATTTTTTCATTTGTTCAGTTCATTGCATATAATTATCCTCATTATATCCTTTTGTACTCTGTTATTATGCAGAATGAAGATCATGGAATGTAAAAGAAGGTCACTCTTTAGTGTTGGGTTCATTGACCCAGATAAAATACATTGTAAGACGCTAAAGGATAAACCCGAGGAGACGCAGGAAAACCTTCTAAGGTTTCTAACAGAGCAACATTTCTTTGACCACATATTGTTTCCTTACAATTTCCGGTGAGGGTCTTACTATGTTGTACACATTCACCTTTTCTTACTCGATGTTAAATGTAATTGATGAGTTACTGATGTATATATAAACGTGTGTAGTTTCCACTGGATTCTCATGGACATTCAACTTGATAAGGGAAGAGTTGAAGTCATGGACCCATCGAAGAGACCCCTGGAACAGTTTAGGGACATGCTCCAGAGGTAATTTCCGTGCTACATCGGTCTCTTTATTTGATTTCCTGAGATATCACGTAATAAATAACTCATTCATTCATTTTCTTTGTCGGGCAGGGTTTGGAGCATGTCCAAGAGTAGGGTTACGGATTCCTTTAGTAAGGAGCTAACGTTTACTCTGGTCTCAGTAAGTAATACGTGATATGTTCGCGCATCTCTTTACTTCTAGTTTCAAGACAATTATGATGCTAGATTATAATTTTGATTGAATTCTATTCTCGTAAAGTGCGCGAGGCAGCCACAGGGGACGAATCTATGTGGATACTATGTTTGCGAGTTCATTTGCACGTTTACCACTGAGCACAATGATAATAGAGTCGACGTAAGCAATACATTCACAACATTATTTTATTACCATCACTTTTTGTTATCATGATTGCTATTCATATTGATCTCCTTTTCTTATATAGTTCGAGAGAATGCGGGATCAGCTCCTACCAGAGCAACGCATACTAGGAATTGTTGAAGAACTGGCAGGATTCTTGATGACCGAGATGATAGATGACGCCGGGGAATTTAGCGTGAATAGGCGCTACCGATGATCCCCGACCGTGTAATTAAATCGTCGAATTGTGATCTCCATGTAACTATCATGATCATGTATATATTTGTATGCTCGATCTTAAGAGAAGTTATCTTATGTATGCACGAACGTGTACGGTATGTGGTAGGGTAGAAACTATTTTTGAAATGAAAAAGATAAAAAAAGATACAAATTGAATTCTCTACCGCGGTAGAGAAAGTGCCTAAACTTCTGCCGCGACAGAGAACCATTTTTCCGGTTCGTAATACGAACCGGGACTAATGGGGGGCACCCAGCGCCCGCAGAGACGGCCATGTGGATACCCATTGGTCCTGGATGGTAAGCGATCCGGGACTAGTGGGGGGCTTTAGTCCCGCCCCTCTAGTCCCGGTTACCAGGACCGGTACTAAAGCCCCTTACGGGCCGGGACTGGAGGCCATTTTTCCACTAGGTGGTGTTTTAGCTACAACCATCCCATACTGGGTTACAAATGGAGAAGACGTGATTTACTGTTAGCAAAATGCATCATCTCAAACATGCAATTTTATTTGCTTATTCTAGTTGTAACCTAGTTGGTAAATGGATACAACTTGGGGTAAAAAACAGAACCTTGCTAGCGGTGAGGGTTAGTTGCAGCCTTACCCCCACTGAGTTGCATTTGGCACATATTATAATTGTTGTCACTTTTTTGGATAAGCTTCTACCACTCTGGTGTAGAGATCGGCAACTTCACACATGGGTATGCAACTTAGCACTCGTCGGTAGATCACTTAGCAATAGTGGAATGCAACTTAGCATGCGTCGGTAGATCGCTTAACAATAGTGGAATGCAACTTAGCACATATGAGAAGCAACAATTTAATGTCTACAAACACAACTTACCATATGTGTTAGTGAACAACTTATGTTGTGTAGAATACAACTTAGCCCATCTGTTGAACCAATTATACCGCCAGCAAAAATACAACTTAGCACGTGTGTGAAGAAACAATTTGATATGTTCGTGGAAGCCACCGCCTTAAGGTACAAATCCACCTTGATTAACTTGGATGCAGGTGGTGCCAGTCGTAACACCTTTATTAGAGGCAAATTCATTTCTACTAAATGTGGGTCCACTTTTATTAGAGCTGGATTCGTTTAAGAGAGATAAAACCCGCTCTGGACAGGGTGACACACGGGCGATTCAGCAACCCTAGCGCACCATGGTCTTTCCCTCTCCTCTCTCGTGCTTCGCTACTTCCCTGGTCCGTGGGATGCGTTTCTCCAGTGTTTTTGGGTGGTCATCTGGTGCGTGCTGGGGTTGTGGCTTCTTGGCGAGCTGATTTGTGGCTCGAGCACTACCAAATATAGAAAAGAAGAAATTAACTTCTACGATATAAAATAAACATATTATAAAAATATGTTTGATGATTAATCTATTGACATTGATTTGGTATTACAATCGTTCATATTTTAGTTTAAAATATTGGTTGAACTTAGAAAAGGTCAACCGAGAGTATATTTAATTCTCTGTCAAATTCTAATGTCACTTGCAACCTGCTTGTAACCTCACTTACTACTGAAAAATGTCGGTTGCAACCTCACTTGCAACTGAAAATGTCTCGGATGCAAATTCACTTGCAATTGGATTTTTTTTTTGTTGCAATCGAATCGTGATGCAAACCCAGTGACTTAATAAAGACCTGACCGAGCACTAAGTTGATTCTCAGTCATACCGTTAAGAAAACCATTATAAGAAAAACAATGTGACAGACTGTATTTACTAGCTCTCTATCGCTCAAGATCGTCTCCCTGGGGCAAACAATCTTTTCGGTTCACAAGTATCACCCACGCATGCATATCCGACGGACAGAAAAACAAAGTAAAGCGTGAAGAAATCAGATGAACATTCCACTATATTCATGAGAGTAACTTTATATGATCCGATTCTTAGAGATTACAAGCAATGTTTATCCTACAAAAAGCATAAGATGTGGTAGCGGCGGCGCGTAGGTCCAGGTACGCTAGCCACGTCGAGACAAAGCGCCCACGAGCACACGATCGAGTTGTTCATCTTCATCAGGGTGACGGGGCACCATGTGCTGCGGTGTCATGTCCTCGAGCACGCGACTTCTTTGGCAATCTTCCACGAGCACGTGGACCATGAAGGCTATCCCGGTGACGCGAGACCACCGCTCCGCCAAGATCCGACGTCGCTGCCCTGGCAGACGGCTCCCCCGACGAGAGCATGCGCGCCGCGAGAGCCCCCGCCTCCGTCGTTGGCAGCACAAGCTTCGCCAGCTGCGTCCTCCGACATAGGCAGGGAAGGAGGCAGGGGCGAGGGGGGCCGGCGGCGGTGGCGCCTTCGCGTGGTAAACTTTTCGTCATGCCGCTATGATTTCATGGAAATTGGCGCTTCACCCACATATAATCTTCTTTTTCAACATTTTCGTACCATGTATAGAACATGCACATATTTTAATAATTACTAAACCAAGTGAACTTGTAAGACGCATTTAACCATGAAAGAACTAGCAAAGTTTCGTGGCGGTTCAATTCATACTCTAGAAGTTTTACTATATAAGGTTATCTACCCATACACTAAAAATCGCTATTATGATAAGTTTTGGACCACAACTTTTATAGTTCTCTACCATATATATACACTAGGGTTTATGAAATTGTCAAAACCAATCTTACAATTTTTAATACAAAATAGAAAGTAATTGTAGCAGGATGGGTAACTTTCAATGATATAATAACGATATAATAAAGAACTCTACTAGTTAAATATAAGAAATTTTGTTTTGCTAAATAAAAATATTATCTTTATTAAGAGTGAAGCATGATAAAATAATTCTATGGAAGTATAGAAGTTCGGTATAAATTTAAAATTTAATTTGCTAAGTGTCCAGATATGTCTTGGACCGGTCCTAGTCACAGGCCTCCATCCTGAGGATGACCGTGCAAAGAGCATATTGGATGAGTGTGATGGATTGCCAGCCGCGAGTTACTAGTGATGGAAATTATGCCTCTTTGATATATCTAAAAATGTGTTCTTGACTGTGGATCTTGAGAAGGAGACGTGGAGCTAAACAATCTTGTAGTTAGTCGTCTGCCTGGATTTAGTGACATGAGAAGGACTTATGTCAAGTTCTACCAAAGCATGGAAAACCATGATGGATGAGTGTGTTTGTCGTATTTCAGCATGTACCAAAATGGCAGTTGGATAAGCGGAGAGGGTTTTGCTCGAAAATTGGAGCCAAAAATTTTAGTTGCCAAAGAAAGTGTCATCATTTGTTTTAATAAGCTAATCGACAAAAGTTTAATTGCAAAAATGACAACAAGTGTAAAATTCAGGGTAGCGGCAGCGGCAAGGCTTCTTCTCGCAGCTTCCATGGATCCTTGGGCGGCGGCTCTCAAAGGTCTTTGGTGGCCATCGGGTGCGTGCGTGGTTGCGGCTTTTTGACGAGTGGCTCTGTGGATCAGCGGGTAATGGATTATGGTGCTCGAAGCCCCATCAAAGCTCCTGGATTACTAATTTCGCAAATCACCCCATGATCCTCTAGAGGCCAAAATGCAAATCGATTCAATCGGGGGGCATTTGTAAATTAAGACATTCCCTTTAAAAAAAGGGTACGTCTAATTATCAGTCGAACGAGAATAATTGGATTCATAGTCGACTGAAAGTGCATTTAGTTCCCCGTCAAGTTCCAACGTCACTTGCAACCCGCTTGTAATCTCACTTACAACTGAAAAAACCTCACTTGAAACTAAAAATGTCTTGGTTGCAACTCCACTTGCAATTGAAATATTTTAGTTGCAATCGAATCGTGATGCAAATCTATGACTTAATTAAGACTTGACTGAGGACTAAGTTGATTCTCAGTCAAACCGTTAAGAAAAAGAATGTACGGACAGAAAAATAAGTAAAGCACGAAGAAATCAGATAGACATTCCACTATACTCATCAGAGCAACTTTATATGATCCGTTAAAGATTACAAGCTGTTTTTATAAAAGAAAAGCGTAAGATGTGCTAGCGGCGGCGCATAGGTCGAGGTACTAGCCACGGCGAGCGGGGGTTGTACACGCAGGGCTAGCTAGGCGAGACAAATCAGCAACGAGCGACCATCCAGTTGTTCATCTTCATCATCGGGGCGACGCGGGCACCACGTGCAGCCGAGTCATGGCCTCGAGCTCGCGACTTCTTCGGCGATCTTTCACCAGCTCGCGGACCACGAATGCCATCCCCGTGACACTCAAGACGATCACAATGGAACTTATCACGAAGATGACGCTACGGGGGACCCGAAAGCCAACGCCGTTGGGGTACTGCGGCCGGAGGAAGAGGCACACGATGCCGGCGGCGAGACCGACGATAAAGAAGGAGATGACGAAGCACCACCCGGCGGCTCGGATCCACGTGAACGGCTCCCGCTCTTGGACCTCGTTGTAGCAGTTGGTCGGGCCCGGCTGCGCCTCCACGTCGCCGCCGCCGCCGTCGTCCATTAGGTGGTCGGTCGGTTGATGCTTACCTGCACGTACACCCGGCCGGCTGCGGCAAGATAGAGCCCCCTCTCCCTCACGTCTAATACGCAACCACCGTACGCCCATTTATCTATCCGTATGTGTATGCATCATGGATGTCAAAACAACTTGAACGAAAAGATAGATAGATGATTTCGTAGAAAAAGAACTTACGTGCGCAACTGGGATTCATAGGTCTGACAAAAACTGACCCCATCCAAAATAGTCGGATCCTAGCACTGGTGGCCCGATGGCTATGCACACATTTAAAATACACTTTTCCTACAGAATACTTGGACCGATTTAAAACTAGATTTAAATTTTAGGATTTGCGTGCTTTCTTCATGCTGCTTTTATTAGGCCTTTTCTAGGCTTTCTCGAAACAGCATTGCGCCCCCTTTTTATAAATAAAACAACATCTAGATACAAGCAAGATCCAACATATGACAGTGCCGGCCGAAGCCAAAAACTAAAAAGAGGTACAATAGCTCACTGAGAGATGTGAGGGATTAATGGATCGGATAATTTTAAAGTTCAAGAAAAAATTTGAAAAAAAAAATTGGAAAAAAATTTGAAAAACAAATCTTTAGTCACGCTCGATGCAGCCTCGTGGGGACCTTTAGTCCCGGTTTGTGGCAGAACCGGGACTAAAGGAGGTGACATTTAGTCCCGCCTTCATAGTCCTGGTTGGCAAACCGGAAAGGCCCTTACAAACGGAACTAAAGCCCGTTTTCTACTAGTGACAATGTCTCCGGTGGGTTTCCGGTGATGTCTCTAGCAAAGTCAGTTTTGCTATATTAGGATAATCTTTTTGCTACAACTGTTACATGTTTTTGCTACTGTAGTCTAATGTTTTTACTACGAGGTGTGTGTCCGGAAAAGTTCCCAACAGAAGTCTCCGGGGAGTCATCTTTTTTCTACATTATCACGTTTTTTTGCTACCATTGTTTTATGGTTTTGCTACAATATTGTAAAGTTTTTGCTACATTAGCACGAGTCGACGTCTCGCTGCCATCCCCGCCCCTCCTTCACCGGAGCCAGTCATAGTTTGTTGTAGTGGAGCATGTTGTAGTAGATACATGGGAAGTCGTCATGGTAAGACCCCAGAGGACCAACGCACTAGAGAAGCAATCAACGCCAATGATGATATCAGTAGATTGGAAAAGACTGGCCTGAAATCACATCAGCGAACACGAAAATAGACAAGATCCTAGGAGACCTGCCAGACACAAAACTCCACGCATCCTCCGTCGATGCTAGACACACCACCGGAGCGAGGATATGACGGAGAGGAGGTTATTCTAAATTCAGGATGTAGCCGTCACCTCACCATCCCCAAAAGACAAAAAACAGTCTAAACGAAGAATAAAGGCACGTTGTTAATTGTTTTTGGTTTGTATGTCTATTTTTGTGTAGGAAAAAGCTTTTGTGCGGTTCGAATGTTCCAATCAACCGGTTTGTCGCTCGTGCGTGCCACACGCACAGGCTGCTAGCCTGCTATATATGCCGCACCCGCATCACGTGGTCGCCCTTGTTCGAACTCTAAAGGCCAGCCTAGCGTCACGACTGAGGGGCACTGTCACACGACCCAAGGCCAGGCACCTCCGAGCCGTTGTCGTGTATCGTCATGGATGGTTTTCTTGCGCATGTAGCCATGGATGTTCGGCGAGAGAGTTCTAATCCGAAGCCCTTTCGATCTCAGGGATCATCGGACCCGACGACACGACGACGATCGTTCGGCGATTTGGATCCATCGCCCGCTAGCTCCCTGATTGTGAAAGGTCATTTATTTGGATTTCGTGATGTTCCAATGAGCGTTTCCAAGTTCTACGAGCGACTACTGCCTGTGTACCCACAAGTAAAGTGTTGCATAGATTTCTGGGTGTATGCTACAAAGGGATTTTCAAGGCTGCAAACATGTTCCTATGATGTTGGATGCGTGAGGCACATATGTTGGACGAATTAGTTCTTTTCATTGCACACTATGACATATTTTGTTAACGTTTTACTACAAATAAATGGAGACATGTTGGGTATGCTATTTGTACCTTCTACATGAATGTGTCGAAAATGCAGCATCATTTTTTACACAATTATATGGGCCACCAAAAAAATATGGTTGGATACACAAACGAAAAATGAATCAGGGTTGCATTGAGTCGATCACCTGGTTCAAAACCGATTATATAGATCACCTGGTTCAAAACCGATTAATAAACCACCTTATGCTTGGCCTACAGGGCATAATTGTTTCTTTCTCAGGGTTAGCTAACAGCATAATTCATCGATGACATGGTTGTATAGTTCTATATTACCAGACAAGTTGGGAATTCATCACTTTGACTCATGCACCACCGGGTGTTGTTCAATAAAAACCCCCAAGGAACTAGGGGAGATTTTAGACACAAAACAACAGCTATACTACATGCGAGGGATGGGGAACAGCTTCCTATTCTTCTCCTCTCACCCAAGAGCCTAGATTCAGATTCTCAGCATTTTAGCGCATTGCTTGGCCACAACAGCCTCAGGCAGTCATCAAGAACCTTTGCGGTTTCCGAGAGCCAGAGCAACGCAAGTCCCAGCCTTGCCGTTTGTCAGCCGGAATAAGTTTGAACAGACAAAGAACACCTCGTTAGGAAAGTTGGCCTGCGTCAAGGTTGAGTCAATGATTTGGGTGTGAGCTGATATAGTTCCTCGTCGCCTCGCTGAGAAGTAATGTGTTTCAAAGGGACCGCCCAGGTGTTTCTTCGCAAGCAATCTGCTACGCTAATGTTGGATCTTTCAGCATGCCAAAGCAGAGCAGGCAAAGTATAGCACAACGGCCCCTTAGGTGTCCACTATCCCTTGTGTCTAATTCAGTTTAGTTTTCTTATCTGTTGGTTTTCGGGTGCCTTCGCTTTGTGGCTTTGAACAATGTTGATTAGCCGTGGAGAATGTGTATGCTAGTCTTTAGTGTGTACTGTCTAGTTATATGAACATATCGTGACACTTAATCTATTCGCTTCAGTTACTAATTCTGTGGACACTTGTTACGTCCCTCGTGTGTATTAAATGTGAGAACACCCTATATATATTTGTAAATATCTGAATTTTCACCTCTTCTTTTCTACTCATTTTTTGCAAGTATGCTTTGTATGCAAATCTCTCCAAAAATCGGTCAACGTTCGATCTCCCGGTTGCACTAAAGTTGTATCTCTGTAGCCTCCCATGAAGCGGCCTATCTGTTTGCTACCATGTTGTCGTCCCGGACGTCATACTAGCCCTAGATCTTTTTTCTCTCAAAGTGAGCTTGTTTGAACCATTTTTCCCAAGGCGCATTCCGCGATGTATACAGACTGGGAAAAAACTTGGTCTGAAGAGAAGTCATTTTGGATCTAAAGGTTCTTGATTCCTGAAAAGATCTGCATATGTAAATCCAAGGCAACCAAACAATCACTGCCATTAATTTCATGTTTTTCCCTTTCGAGAAGAAGGATCGGAGAAGCTTATTAATTTCGTTTGTCACCCATATATAGGCAGCTTGAGAGTTGAGACAGGACATGATGATGTACCGACTTCGCCAGGGTTACGGTACCTGGTACCAACTTCACTAGGTTTAGCCGCTCCTCCTCTCGTAATGTAACATTTGTGGGAGGTCAGCGGCCTGGCCACAACGGAGATGCAAGGAAGGAAATCGCTTCTCGGTGATTGATCGGAAATGGGACCCTGAAAACCAGGGCATTAGTCTATGTCTATGCGCCTACCTACCAACCTATGCCTATCTCAAACATATACTCCCTCCATTCGAAAATATAAGTTTGTGCAATGTGTGTATCTAGACATTTTTTTTAGTGTACAGGTTCACTCCGAACCTCTACGAACCTATACACTAAAAGATGTCTAGATACATTCGATGCACAAAGTTAAAACATCTTATATTTCCGAATGGAGGGAGTACACACCAAGTGTAGTTTTGCTAAGATGCATCTATATTTCCTCTCTCGAGTTTGAACAACCCACAACCTGTGTACTACTGCATGTTACATACTCCTCTCTATATCTATGCATTTGCTAAGCTAAGGAAACCAATAATAGAACTGTTGATTCCTAGAATAGGGAAGGAATACTCGAGGGTAGGCTGGGGGGTTTCCCTCCTTTTTGGAAAAAATAGAAGTTGTAACAGCAAGCATGCGAGCTTCCCTATGTGTAGCTTCTTCGAGAAGTCGATCACGTGCAGCAGAGCTTCCTCGCAACACCTCTACCTGTGGGGGTGCAGTTGCTAAGACGCATACATCCAGGAGGCAACAAACTAAGAATGGAATTGTTCGCTGATTCATCCAAGAGGTTTAATCCTTGATAAAGCAGCTCATCTCAGTTTCCACATGTGCTCTCCTCTCTGAGAAAAGAAAGATTCTCCGAGAATCACTGGCGTAGTTGTACCAGCCAAGGGGTTTAATCCTTGATTCATCCATGAGGAAAACAATCTAAGAATGGAATTGTTCGCTGATTCATCCAAGAGGTTTATAATCCTTGATAAAGCAGCTCATTTCAGTTTCCACATGTGCTCTCATCTCTGATGAGAAAAGAAAGATTCTCCGAGAATCGGTGGCGTAGTTGTACCAGCCAAGGGGGTCTAATCTTTGATACGGCAGCTCGTCTCAGTATCCACATGTGTGCTCATCTCTGAAAGAAGAAAAGCTTCCAAGAGAATCAATGGCGTATGCCGTATGCATTGCAGCAGAAGCTCCAGCCCTTCTTCACTCCACTCCATATAAAGGCCGCATCATGAGTGTAACCCAACAGTCGCCACAGACAAAAAGGAAGACCCTTCTCTCGCAATTCGCAACTTCGATCGTTCCTCGTATGGATCATGATGCCGCTCGTCTACATTTCACTTCTCATTTCCTTTTCAGTGTACCATTGATTTATTTATATCGGGTGTTTGGCTGTGAGCAGGCACAGGGGGGAGAAGGATCCATCCATGGAGGGGAAGAGGAGGAAGAGGGTGGTAGCTGCCGCCATCTGGGTGCTCGCCATCCTGCTGTCGGTCAAGCAGCAGCGCGTTCTTCCGGTGTCCGACGCCGCGTCGGCTTTCTGCCAGTGCTATGCCAGCTGCTACCCGGACTGCAGGGCCAACCACGGCCGGGCGTTCTGCAAGGTGCTCTGCGGCTTCGTCTGCGTCGCCGGCGGCCAGGCCGGGGGCGGGTGCCCAGGGGTCTGCCTGCAGGCCTCCCTCTGCGGCACTGTGGTAGCCGCTGAAGGTGATGGCGGCGAGCCAGGAGCTGCTGATGCCGTGGCGGCGGCTTGTGCGGAGGACGCCGAGTACTGGAAGGCCAGGCACGGCTGAGTTGATCAGCTAGGGGATCCGAAGGCTGCATGGGAGGTTGATGATGATGTCTTGAGCTTCAATAAATTGATAAGAGTGTTGGTAGTAAAAGAGCAGTGTAGATGAAAAAAGTAGTAAGTACTACAAAAACCTTGATTGGTTTCCACTCGGTTCAGTGAAATCTACTCTCTGTTTTCCTTTGTGCAAAGTCCATTGCCATCAACTTAAGTTCGTTGGAACTATCGCTAAACATGAAGCGGCTCAACTCTACCAGTCCAGTCAAATGATGTTTAGTGTTATCTTATGTTCTTGGTAGAATCAAGTAAAATTGTGTGCCTATATGAGGAGTTGAGGACCTTCCTACACCTTATTTCTTGTGTTTGAAATGTAATAGGAGTATAAATAAGTGACACAAAATGCAATATCAGGCCTGTCGCTTCTGCCAGGATACATTAGGTCCAGATATCAAAAGGTATAAACGTCATGTCCCGTTATGAATACACAATGACAATCACCATTAATGATTCGAGTAACTTTGCGCACCTTAGCGCTCTAGTAGAACAGCCTAGCAAAAGAGCCTGGGACAAAGTAATGAGGAAATAATCAAAACACCACTAGCTGTGAAAATGGCAAAGTCTAGGTCTCGCGTGTCAACGAAAATCATAAGGGTGCATGAGCATCAAAACTTGGTGAACGCAAAACAGCAGATGATATTGGAGCATCCCATCCCATGCGATTTATAAGGTGTGTCTGCTACATACAACAGCAACAGCAGCAGCAGCGGGCACATATTCAGCAAAACTTGAAGTTCGCCTTGCCAACCTAAGAAGATACAAAACTCCCGACACTGGAAGGAAACCAAGCAACTTAACTTGACGGTTGGCTGCCGTTTGTATTTTCAGTGCCGTTTTATTACAAAACGCAAGAATAACATCCATTAGGTGTGGCTTGCAGTACCGGCCGTCACTTGATAAGAAAAATCACAGGTCAACCGGCATTTCGAAACACCGGGAGGATTATCATCGATCAGGACCTACAGGAAGTTTCTAATGTCCAACTTCCTGACGTCAGGCATCTCCTCATCTTTAAACTCCTCTCTGGGGGCAAATCATGTCAGTGAGTTGCTATCTACAGTACTATAGAAGGATACAAAAACTATAAATTTCCTGTTAAAAAAGAAACTACGTATATATTTCCTAACTTTATGATGACTTAAATACATTACTACCAAGCGTAAGATTGAACTACAGTATGTTGAAACTTGGCCCACAAACATTGCTAGCTTTCTAATAACAAGTACGTGACTGATTCGAGGACTAATTCAAGAAAAAATAATGATGAATTAGTTAAAACATACCTCTTTAGTTGACCCTCCATTGCTTCAACACATTCCTTCTTAAGTTCTGACAGCTCACTTTTAGCAATTTCCATTTCAAGTGCTTCCTCGATCTTGGGAAGATCTTCCTTCCGAATGCCAAGCCTATTTCAGATTCCAAAAGTTAAGAAAAAAAAATGTAAAACACATGCTACTCCAGCTAAAACTGATAATAAGATGAAACAAGTCTAGCATGGACTTAACAGTACTGAATCTGCGTCCGCTGCAATTGAACCAGATCACCAACCATGAGGAACAAGATACAGTTGGCCATGCAATCGTTTTAACGGTTTTGCAGTATGAAAAAAAAACTAATGCAAGTCAATCATAGGACTTGTGCATTCTTTTTCCCAAGGGAAACTGGAAATGACAATCTCACTCGATGACTGGGTTAAGTTATCAAAGTGATAATAAGGTAATACTCCCTCTGTTCCAAAATACTTGACGTGGTTTTAGTTCAAACAGGGAGTAGCATGCAAATGATCCAAATTCAGTGGTCAGCACAGATGTATTTATATGAACCTATCAATGATATATCTTGCAATTGAAACAAAATTGACACTATCACAATAAGATGGAAGATACACATATTTACATACTTTTTGTTAATCTTATCAAACTCAGCAACAAGGAGAGCCATATTCTTCTTGTCACTCCTCAGAAGTGGCTTCTTAATGTCTTTTTCAACTTTCTCGAGAGCTTCCATCATCAAAGCCTCAACACCAAGATCATCTATAAGCCCACTCCTTTATCACAGAAAAGAAATGTTCATATAAGAAGTTAGTTGCAAAAAAATGGCAATGCCAACAAATGTTCATAGAAAAGAACATTAAGCATTTCTGGCATTGGCCATTTGGAACAATAGACTTTTGACTAGGTAACACACATACTTTTTCCTGATCCCCTGCAGGGTATTCAAGTAGGTCCTTGCATCAGGGATGCCCTTTGTGAAAGTCTCGATAGTATATTTAATTCTCTGAGAATCAGAAAGAAGACCTGCCCTGCATTTAGACAACGGTAGCAGAATAGGGTGGTCAGGTCATTGACAACAATCTCGAATGAGATTACAAATTTAGGCATGCTTGTTTGTCGTGGTACATTCGTGCGGAACTCCTTTTACAGATGGTTATGTCCAAACACGTTACTTGCAAAAAACAAAATCTTATCAAACAAAGACGTATTAAAAGCTAATTTTTTTTAAATAATACACTTTTTTTATTCAATTTCGAGAATATTACGCAAAAAAAGTAAATTACAGATGTAACACACTGTCGTTTTTTGAGAAAACGAAGTGGCCGTGTCGTTTTTTGAGAAAACGAAGTGGCCGTGCCGTCTTTTGAGGCGCCGAAAGCAGCACCGCGGGCCCCACCCTGCCGGGCTGCAGGAGGACAGACGCGCGCGTCGTTGCATGGAAAGACGACCTGGTTGCTTCGTCTTTTGAGGAAACGACCGGCCGGCTCGTCTTTTGAAGCAACGACCAGCGCCTCCATATCCCCGCGCCGCGCCGCGCCCAGCCCCGCGCCGGTGCATTCTCTTCTTCCTCCTTCGCTCTCTCTCGTGTTCTTCTTGCTGGTTCATCTGCCTAAGCGAGCTGCACTGATTTAGAGCTCAGTTTTGCACCGTTTTTCACCAATAGCTGCTGCTGAAACACATTAGACACTTAGTAGAGTCCCGATCTACTAATGGGATAGTCTGGTGAGGTGATTTGAGGCATTTTTTAGGGGGATTTCGTGGAGTTCTTGAGGGGCAATGGCTATGGTGGAGGCTGGTGGTGCAGCTTGAGTGGAGGCAGCTGTTGTTGAGTGGGGGTTGCTGATCCGTTGAGTGGAGGCAGCTGCACGGCAGGATTTCTCACGCTTCAAGGGTAAACCCTAATTTCTTGCTAACTGTAGTCATTTGTGTATTTTTATTTTATCTGTAGTTTTGGATGTGGTAGGTTAGCTGCCAGATTATTCAGCTATAGGATTATAATTATATTTGCGGGCTATGCAAGATTATTCGGCTATAGGATTATTAGTATATTTGTGTGCTAAAATCTGCCACTGTACGGGCATTTGACAAATTGTGGTATTTTTTTAGGTCGTGAACATAACTTCTGACCATAGCCATTGCCCCTCAAGAACTCCACGAAATCCCCCTAAAAAATGCCTCAAATCACCTCACCAGACTATCCCATTAGTAGATCGGGACTCTACTAAGTGTCTAATGTGTTTCAGCAGCAGCTATTGGTGAAAAACGGTGCAAAACTGAGCTCTAAATCAGTGCAGCTCGCTTAGGCAGATGAACCAGCAAGAAGAACACAAGAGAGAGCGAAGGAGGAAGAAGAGAATGCACCAGCGCGGGGCCGGGCGCGGCGCGGCGCGGGGATATGGAGGCGCTGGTCGTTGCTTCAAAAGACGAGCCGGCCGGTCGTTTACTCAAAAGACGAAGCAACCAGGTCGTCTTTCCATGCAACGACGCGCGCGTCTGTCCTCCTGCAGCCCGGCAGGGTGGGGCCCGCGGCGCTGCTTTCGGCGCCTCAAAAGACGGCACGGCCACTTCGTTTTCTCAAAAAACGACACGGCCACTTCGTTTTCTCAAAAAACGACAGCGTGTTACATCTGTAATTTACTTTTTTTGCGTAATATTCGTGAAATTGAATTTAAAAAAGTGTATTATTTAAAAAAAATAGCTATTAAAATGTGCATGTAAAACTTCTTTAATTCCGAGAAATACATCTTACATACTGAAAAATGGTATCTTTGCAAGAATTCCAGCAAATAATACAAATGTCGAACCTTTTATTATCATACTGATATTGTAATCTTACACTATAGGGTTTCGTGAATCAAAGGTTTAAAAAAACAGAGATGAAAACAAATTAAGATTTGTATTAGCAAATGCAGAACTTAGACCAGATTGTAGAGGAGGGCAATCCAGCTAATTGTTCTTCAGGATACTAATAAGCATTTGTTAACTCACTCTTGATTGGTATACAGTATCAACTCATAGTACTTAATGATGGAATTTCCGATCCACATTTACTAGCAACTAAACACTGCCAATAGATCGAACATTGTGTGCAACAGAACACAAAAAAGAAAATACAGCAGGAAAGTGAGAAGAGAAGATTGGTCATGAATACATGTAATACAAAAGCCTATAATTTTCTTACTTGTCTCTTACAGTCCTCATGACTTGGGCATAACCAGCAACTGCTGTTGGGTCATCTGGATCAATCGTGATCTTCTCCTTCTTAAGGACACTAAGTGCTGTCTCAAACTTTTTCTTTACCTCAAAAAATATGCCCTTCAAAAGATCTATACAGAATGAAAAAAAAAAGGGATTAGGACTACACAAAGTAAATACATGCATTATATCTAGCAAGAAAACTAAAGCACTAATGAGACTACAGTCGTCATAAAACAAGAACAGAAATTATAAACTGACAAACTAAATGGAAATTCAAAATGAGAGCACATGTTGCATATTCGCGGGAAGGGGATGTACTCATTGATCTGGCATTCAAGGCGTAGCTTAGCCATAATAGGTTCATTGAATAGACTAAACTTAAACCAATATGAGCCATTAGGTTTTATTGTGCAGCAGCATCAGCAATTCATTAATTAAAATATTGCGACAAGCCAGGAAACGGTAGAGATTACAAAATTTCTAAAGCTTGTATGAAAATCTTGCAAGGGATCTAAACTTAAACTGTTATCAGGTTATAATTTGACAGTTTTTCCAGAACTATCACTACTAGACGTAATCGATGCACAGAATCATAAACACTCATTAGCACCTAAACTCAAGAACTAACACTACTACATATACATTAAGATACATACCATCTCCGCTGACAGGAGGGCGGTCAGCTGGAGCTGCCTCCTTGGCATAACAGCGGGCTTGAGAGACGCCTCCATTGGCCAAAGCAGCTTGGGCAGAATATAGCTACAGGAACATTTAATCAACAAACTGATCATCGTTCACACGGTGTAAATTTGAGAAAAATAGCTCCATACTGAAGCTTCACAGACTAATGACTTGTTTGAAATTAAACTCTCACTGACGTTAGCACTAGATGCCGTAGAATAATCCTAAGCAGAATCAGCAAAACATATGCCAGAATAAGTTGACCTCGAATTCGACGAGAAGGCTCTGTTGGCATTTCAGCACAAGAGGTACACACGGCTCGGAAAGAATGAAAGTAAGAACACTGAGACATAACGAACTGGGGCTGGAAGATCTGGAGCTATCGGGAAACAAAGCTGTTCCTTAACTTATCCCGTCCGATCTCCTGCACCGGATGGATGATTCGGAACATTTCCCCTCCTCACCGAGACGCTCCCACTCATCCCAGCCCAATCGATCTGACAACCGCGAGCGAGTCGAACCGCATCGTACTAGGACAACCGCAATGACTCGCCCCATCGCATCGGGCACACAGCACTAGGATGGACGATCAACGGAAATATATCGCGGAGAGACCGAGATCCCGCGCGGACCAAACCAGGCGGGGCGGCGGCGCGCTGGAGTAGACGGCGCCGGAGCGGATCTGCCGGGAAGCTACGGTTTCCGACGGGCGGGGGAGCGAGCGAACCTGGCGGGAGCGGGAGACGAGGCGAGCGGCGAGCGCCATGGCTGGTGCGGCGGCGGCTCCAGAACCTCCCTCCGCCGTCCGATCTCGCACGGAACCTGCGTGTGGGGCTCGTATCTCAAAGCGCGCCCAGGTGCGGGTCCAGCGCCTACTCCCGTGCACGGTGAGCCGGGTCGTCCATCCGTTGGCGACAAAAATGGCAAACTAACCCAAAGTTTTTTTAAAATAAACCATATATTTCATTAGACAATCGGGAGATTACAGATATGGTCAACACCTAAGACAAACATGCTTATCAAGCAACTTTGCACAAAGAACTCCGTAAGTAAAATTATAATTCCACCTTTGGAGAAGCTTGTGCCTCGCCGAACCATCGTCCATCTACCTCCGCTGCCACCATGGTAGCGTCGGAAAAAGAGGCGAACAACCGCCATAACTAGATCTGGGAGAGCACCATCGCATACAAGGGCTTTTCGAGCCGATGAACCGAGTCGTCGCAAGCGACGAGACCGAGACTTTGTGGCACGTCGGCCGGAGATCTTCCCCGTGATCACCAGATCCCGACATCGTCGTCTTCATCTGACGTAGTCGGAGAAGAGAGACGTTGTCGCCAGCCATCTTCCACGCGCATAGCTGCAAGACGTCAAACACTACTGCAACAGCCGACTCAACCATCACCCGCGAGAATGACGAATGTCGACCACCAGACACAAATCTCATTGGATCCAAAGACCGGCGAGATGACCAGGCCACCTGCCCCCCGACATCACCGGCTAGAGCGACAACGAGATGGAGGAAGAATAGAGGCAAATTATTCTGATATGACGTAGTCTCCTCCATGGAAGCCACGCCTCAAGGAAGAAGAAAGCCTGCCCTAACTACAGGCTTGTAACACCCTCAAATCGGCCCTATGCAAGTTTTAGCGCTTTCCGCCAAACCCGTATAGAAACGATTCAAGGACGCCCACCAGGCACTTTCGTGCGGGTGGAAAACGAAGTAATACCATTACACAACAGTCCTCGATGGGACCCACAGATCATATATATACATCAGCGACTCCATGAGTCAATAATACAGGTATAATATACAAAGATCCAAATCACCTTTAAAACGATAGAGCATCCGACTACGAACAAGATGCAAATGGGGCTAAGAGCCCTGAAGAATAACCAATGGCGTCCATAACCCTGCCCAGGCCAAGCCGGAAGGGTAACCCTGCTAACGACGGCGATCTCAAACCTGCTAAAACAAAAGGGGTGCCGACAAAGGGCAAAGGAAAAAGAGGAGCGTCAGTACTGAGGCCAGTACACGGCGAGGCTAGAATTCGGCTCTCGCCTACATAGATATGGTGGACTGAAGCGGCAGCGCAGCGGCACTAAACAACCTATAGAGACTCTGTAATACTGGCGGCTACTAGAGAGGGGTAAGAAAGACCTATTCGGATCCAACCTGATGCTAACACCACACATACCCATCCTGGTATTCCCCCTCGAGACCAAACGAGGAAGTCAAGCTGAGGAAAACTCACACGGTTGGCAGTTTCATGTAATCTTTCCATGGCAGTTATCCAACTTGTTATTCATCTCGGATACAGGTCAAATTATAACAGTAAACTTTAGTTATAGTTATCTATGATCGAGAAACTGTGCTTCAAGTCGTCCATAACCGCGGACACGGCTTTTCGAAAAGATTTAACCCTGCAGGGGTGCACCAAAGTATCCACACGCACTTCGACCCTTTTTGCCAGATCAATTAACATACACCCATCGGTATGTCGGCGGGGCCTAAGTCATGACGTTTCCCAGACCCAAAGCAAGTACATGGGGGCCACCCCACTAAGCTACCCGCAACGAAGTCGGCCGGCTCCGAGACGGACCCAGGATTTGCGACGACGGCTGTAAACGACTGGGAACCCGAAAAGTGTGACTGGGCTTGTCGATACCGCGAAAACGTGGCACGATCCAAAACAGTACAGGTGCTCCACGCACAATCGTAAATAAAGCAGTAACATGGCATAAGTACACAGTAGTAATAAAGCCCCAAACTACTTGTGGCCCCCGGTACAGTACTTTGAAATCAGGTAGTAAGCTGATGGGGGTGCCCACACACCCCACCTGTGGTTAGCGCGCTCGATCTCGGAACAGGTGTCAAGAACTCGGGTCCTAGGGGACACTAGTGAGCGGTTAAGAACCAAATAATTACTATTACCAACCGGTGCCTCTGCATTAATCTACTAACAACATTAATTAATTACCCGTAATTAGAATCATGATCAACACGACCATTAAACATTTGCCAACCTCCCAACAACTGTGAAACATCGACGGCGCGAAGCAACACCTGAGCCAGCAACTACGACTCGCAAAGGTCGACTATCTATCAATCAACATGCTATAGGATGTGTCCAAGGCAATATAGGGGCTGCAGGGAATATAAATGGTGCACAGAAACTAAAGCATCGCAATACGGATATCAATAGATCATCAGAAAGAAGTAAGACTATAAATGCAAAATAGGTAGAAAGGGGGAGAGATGCTCGCCTGGGAAACACTGCCGGAGATTCATATCCGGAGAACTTATCGATACTCGCATCCACTCATCGGCCTAATCCGCGAAGAAGCAAAGCACTAAAAGAAACACCGGATGAAATATTTAATATTACGGCAGAAGATCCGGCATGATTATGAGATGATGCAGATGCGGTGCAATTAGGAAATATTAACCGGAACCGGGGTCCCGACAATTAATCAATAGGTTCAAGTTGTTTAGAAAACCCCGCAATTTAAATGTTGGATAAACAAGGCGAAACAGGGCAACGGTTTGCTACACAAATTTAAATGGAGCCAATATAAGACTAGAAAAACCCTCATATAGACTCCATATTTAATTATGATGTGATTCGACTATACAACCCAGACCCGCGAAATATGTATGCAAGCATGTATAATTGATATGCAACAATTTATATAGATGTCAATTTATAAAATAGGGCTCGGAAAAGGGGTCACACATGGGGTTCGAGGATCTTGGGTTCGGATCGGAAGTGAGAGCGCCAGGGTTCGGTCTTGGCGTCCAGGGTGAAGAACTTGGCGGCCTCGAGGAAGTACTTGGCGTATCCGTGTCGACGACCTTGGCGTCCGGGTTCTCGGCCATCGGACCCGGGAAGAAGTACTTGTCGCATCTGTGGATCGGTCCTCGGGGTCGAAGAACTTGGCGTGCCAGGGTCGGTCTTCGGATTCGGGCCTTGGCGTCCGAGAGGCGATCTTGGCGGTCATCGGGTACGGGAGCGGTTCTCGGTGTTCCGTGTCGGTGAACTTGTCGGTATGGTTCTTGGTGGATTCGTCGGCGGTGGCAATGATGCCGGTGGAGGGACGATCTCGATCAAGGTCAAAGGGATCTCCGGGATGTAACTGAATGGAGAAGAGCAGATGCCTAGCAGACTTCTAGACCACATAAGAACACACGCGCACAGAATAACCACATATAGCAGCAAGGTAACGGGCACTACCAACAACAGGAGCATGGCACGAACTCGCGCCTCAAGAACAAGTCTGTGTGTAGTAACAGAGGAGGAGTCCTGCGGCCTGTAAAACCGGAGGCAGAGGCGTCCCCGTGGTCTGGGAGACGGAGCAGAGGAGGCCAACAACGCTGCTCGCGGGGAGGTAGTCGCGGGCGTGGCGGCGGAGCCCGACGGGGAGCTTGGGGAGGCGGGTCGGCTCGGTGAAGGGCTCGGCTCCGGCGAGGTGAGGTGGAGGCGGCCAAGGCGGGGAGGGGAAGAGGCGGCGGTCGGCGCGGGCGACGGCGCGGAGCGCCGCGGGGAAGAGGCGAGAGGGCGACGGCTGGCGCGGGAGGAGGAACAGGGGCGGCGGGGCTCGGTTCGGGCTCGAGCGGCGGCCTTGGTGACGCGGCCGAGGTCGCCGAGCACCGGCGAGGGCGGCGGTGGCGGCCGGGGATCGGAGCGAGGGCGGAGAGCGCCGGGGCCGGGGAGCTCGGCCGGCGCGGCGGGCGTCAGGTTGGAGGCGGGGTCGAGGAAACCGAGGAGAGAGGAGGGGCGCGGGGCTGGCGGGGTCCGCGTGGTGGGGTGCGGATCGAGGTGGTCAGGGCGTGCGGCAGGTGTGAGGGAGTGGGGCCAGGGCGACGAGAGTGGGCGGGTGAGAGCGGCAGGTGGTGGTGGGGCCAGGCGCGGGCCGGGGTGGCTGTCCGTTGGGGTGGGCCAGGGAAGAGCAGGTGGGAGGAACCCGAGGTGGGGCGTGTCAGGTGGGGTGAGCTGGCGGTGGGGCCCAGGGGCAGAGAGAAGGGCGGTAGGGGGTGGTGGCTGGCTGGGTGAGGTGGCGACATGGGATTGGAGGGGGTGAGGTGGAGGGGCTGGGTAGGAAAAATAGGGGTAGGATATTTGGTGGGAAAAGTTTTGGGTATTTTCTGGGTAGGTAGGATTTTTACCTGGAGGTGGCCGGCTAGGCCTTCGGGCCTAGCTGGCTGCCTCCCAAAAATAATTTAAATATTTTATTTATTAAAAACGAGGCTTTTGCAAACCGTTGGTAGACAAAACAAAATATTCCGGAGACCCGGGTTTTGGGTTTGAAATAACAATGGGGCGTTTAGAAAACAAAAACAGACTTTTCGAAAATAGTTTTATGCAAACAAATGCAAGATGACATGACGATGCTCAAATGCAAGGTGGCATGATGATATAAGCATGCGGTCATGACGATGCAATGCACAAAAACAACGCAATTTTTTAGTAGTGGTTTTGGCAGGGCGCCACAATTCGACACCACTAACAATGGATCTCGCCCTCGAGATCCGCCTCATGGTACCGGAAAGAAGGTCGACGATCTGAAACTTCTCGCTTCGAGTAGACCCGCGCGACACCACTAACAAAGATCCTTTCTTCATGTTGAAATCGGCGACACCACCAACAAGGGGTCGTTGCCTAGGCTCGTCGAGAAACACTCCGGGAAACAAAGGGCGAAGGTAGAGGTATCAACAAATAAAGCCACATCTAGCTTCCGTGGACAGAGTAAAATTGCTGGATCCACCGATCCAATGTACAAAGCGAATGATAAGAGTAGTGGGATGGTAGCTACTCCATCCCGCACTCAAAGCATTACTTTGCACATGAATAGGGAATTATGCAACCAACTCTCGGGATTCAGACTGAAGATCTCGACAAGCGAGGTTCGGAAACAAGGGAGGGATGCAGACTCTGCATCGGATCTGGCATAGATGATGTCGTCGCGTCGGAGAACACCGGAAAGCACAACAAGGAACAAAGAATGGTACCACGGATAAAGGATCTCTCAGATAGCATGAAGTCCGAAGGTAGAAACACCGTTACCAAAGAAGGAAGCGAAACCTTGAAGGTACAACGGAAAACCCAACCACGAGAATCCTGGACTCGAAGAAAGATGAGAGAGTAGAATCAAAACACGCCGAGGTAAGAAGGGAATAGCAGAGGGGTAAGGAGTAAAATCAGACCTAATCAGATCTATCCAACCGATTTTGCAAAATAGTTTTGACACTCTACTTCGGCCGTTAGCTAGGTTATCCTACAGGCTGGACTTGCGGGGTATCACAACTGCTGAGCTCTGCTACCACTCTGTAACACCCTCAAATCGGCCCTATGCAAGTTTTAGCGCTTTCCGCCAAACCCGTATAGAAATGATTCAAGGACGCCCACCAGGCACTTTCGTGCGGGTGGAAAACGAAGTAATACCATTACACAACAGTCCTCGATGGGACCCACAGATCATATATATACATCAGCGACTCCATGAGTCAATAATACAGGTATAATATACAAAGATCCAAATCACCTTTAAAACGATAGAGCATCCGACTACGAACAAGATGCAAATGGGGCTAAGAGCCCTGAAGAATAACCAATGGCGTCCATAACCCTGCCCAGGCCAAGCCGGAAGGGTAACCCTGCTAACGACGGCGATCTCAAACCTGCTAAAACAAAAGGGGTGCCGACAAAGGGCAAAGGAAAAAGAGGAGCATCAGTACTGAGGCCAGTACACGGCGAGGCTAGAATTCGGCTCTCGCCTACATAGATATGGTGGACTGAAGCGGCAGCGCAGCGGCACTAAACAACCTATAGAGACTCTGTAATACTGGCGGCTACTAGAGAGGGGTAAGAAAGACCTATTCGGATCCAACCTGATGCTAACACCACACATACCCATCCTGGTATTCCCCCTCGAGACCAAACGAGGAAGTCAAGCCGAGGAAAACTCACACGGTTGGCAGTTTCATGTAATCTTTCCATGGCAGTTATCCAACTTGTTATTCATCTCGGATACAGGTCAAATTATAACAGTAAACTTTAGTTATAGTTACCTATGATCGAGAAACTGTGCTCCAAGTCGTCCATAACCGCGGACACGGCTTTTCGAAAAGATTTAACCCTGCAGGGGTGCACCAAAGTATCCACACGCACTTCGACCCTTTTTGCCAGATCAATTAACATACACCCATCGGTATGTCGGCGGGGCCTAAGTCATGACGTTTCCTAGACCCAAAGCAAGTACATGGGGGCCATCCCACTAAGCTACCCGCAACAAAGTCGGCCGGCTCCGAGATGGACCCAGGGTTTGCGACGACGGCTGTAAACGACTGGGAACCCGAAAAGTGTGATTGGGCTTGTCGATACCGCGAAAACATGGCGCGATCCAAAACAGTACAGGTGCTCCACGCACAATCGTAAATAAAGCAGTAACATGGCATAAGTACAGAATAGTAATAAAGCCCCAAACTACTTGTGGCCCCCGGTACAGTACTTTGAAATCAGGTAGTAAGCTGATGGGGGTGCCCACACACCCCACCTGTGGTTAGCCCGCTCGATCTCGGAACAGGTGTCAAGAACTCGGGTCCTAGGGGACACTAGTGAGCGGTTAAGAACCAAATAATTACTATTACCCACCGGTGCCTCTGCATTAATCTACTAACAACATTAGTTAATTAACCGTAATTAGAATCATGATCAACACGGCCATTAAACATTTGCCAACCTCCCAACAACTGTGGAACATCGACGGCGCGAAGCAACACCTGAGCCAGCAACTACGACTCGCAAAGGCCGACTATCTATCAATCAACATGCTATAGGATGTGTGCAAGGCAATAAGGGGCTGCAGGGAATATAAATGGTGCACGGAAACTAAAGCATCGCAATACGGATATCAATAGATCATCAGAAAGAAGTAAGACTATAAATGCAAAATAGGTAGAAAGGGGGAGAGATGCTCGCCTGGGAAACACTGCCGGAGATTCATATCCGGAGAACTTGTCGATACTCGCATCCACTCATCGGCCTAATCCGCGAAGAAGCAAAGCACTAAAAGAAACACCGGATGAAATATTTAATATTACGGCAGAAGATCCGGCATGATTATGAGATGATGCAGATGCGGTGCAATTAGGCAATATTAAGCGGAACCGGGGTCCTGACAATTAATCAATAGGTTCAAGTTGTTTAGAAAACCCCGCAATTTAAATATTGGATAAACAAGGCGAAACAGGGCAACGGTTTGCTACACAAATTTAAATGGAGCCAATATAAGACTAGAAAAACCCTCATATAGACTCCATATTTAATTATGATGTGATTCGACTATACAACCCAGACCCGCGAAATATGTATGCAAGCATGTATAATTGATATGCAACAATTTATATAGATGTCAATTTATAAAATAGGGCTCGGAAAAGGGGTCACACATGGGGTTCGAGGATCTTGGGTTCGGATCGGAAGTGAGAGCGCCAGGGTTCGGTCTTGGCGTCCAGGGTGAAGAACTTGGCGGCCTCGAGGAAGTACTTGGCGTATCCGTGTCGACGACCTTGGCGTCCGGGTTCTCGGCCATCGGACCCGGGAAGAAGTACTTGTCGCATCTGTGGATCGGTCCTCGGGGTCGAAGAACTTGGCGCGCCAGGGTCGGTCTTCGGATTCGGGCCTTGGCGTCCGAGAGGCGATCTTGGCGGTCATCGGGTATGGGAGCGGTTCTTGGTGTTCCGTGTTGGTGAACTTGTTGGTATGGTTCTTGGTGGATTCGTTGGCGGTGGCAAAGATGCCGGTGGAGGGACGATCTCGATCAAGGTCAAAGGGATCTCCGGGATGTAACTGAATGGAGAAGAGCAGATGCCTAGCAGACTTCTAGACCACATAAGAACACACGCGCACAGAATAACCACATATAGCAGCAAGGTAACGGGCACTACCAACAACAGGAGCATGGCACGAACTCGCACCTCAAGAACAAGTCTGTGTGTAGTAACAGAGGAGGAGTCCTGCGGCCTGTAGAACCGGAGGCAGAGACGTCCCCGTGGTCTGGGAGATGGCGGAGGAGGCCAACAGCGCTGCTCGCGGGGAGGTAGTCGCGGGCGTGGCGGCGGAGCCCGACGGGGAGCTTGGGGAGGCGGGTCGGCTCGGTGAAGGGCTCGGCTCCGGCGAGGTGAGGTGGAGGCGGCCAAGGCGGGGAGGGGAAGAGGCGGCGGCCGGCGCGGGCGACGGCGCGGAGCGCCGCGGGGAAGAGGCGAGAGGGCGACGGCCGGCGCGGGAGGAGGAACAGGGGCGGCGGGGCTCGGTTCGGGCTCGAGCGGCGGCCTTGGTGACGTGGCCGAGGTCGCCGAGCACCGGCGAGGGCGGCGGTGGCGGCCGGGGATCGCAGCGAGGGCGGAGAGCGCCGGGGCCGGGGAGCTCGGCCGGCGCGGCGGGCGTCAGGTTGGAGGCGGGGTCGAGGGAACCGAGGAGAGAGGAGGGGCACGGGGCTGGCGGGGTCCGCGTGGTGGGGTGCGGATCGAGGTGGTCAGGGCGTGCGGCAGGTGTGAGGGAGTGGGGCCAGGGCGACGGGAGTGGGCGGGTGAGAGCGGCAGGTGGTGGTGGGGCCAGGCGCGGGCCGGGGTGGCTGTCCGTCGGGGTGGGCCAGGGAAGAGCAGGTGGGAGAAACCCGAGGTGGGGCGTGTCAGGTGGGGTGAGCTGGCGGTGGGGCCCAGGGGCAGAGAGAAGGGCGGTAGGGGGTGGTGGCTGGCTGGGTGAGGTGGCGACATGGGATTGGAGGGGGTGAGGTGGAGGGGCTGGGTAGGAAAAATAGGGGTAGGATATTTGGTGGGAAAAGTTTTGGGTGTTTTCTGGGTAGGTAGGATTTTTACCTGGAGGTGGCCGGCCAGGCCTTCGGGTCTGGCTGGCTGCCTCCCAAAAATAATTTAAATATTTTATTTATTAAAAACGAGGCTTTTGCAAACCGTTGGTAGACAAAACAAAATATTCCGGAGACCCGGGTTTTGGGTTTGAAATAACAATGGGGCGTTTAGAAAACAAAAACAGACTTTTCAAAAATAGTTTTATGCAAACAAATGCAAGATGACATGACGATGCTCAAATGCAAGGTGGTATGATGACATAAGAATGCGGTCATGACGATGCAATGGAGAAAAACAACGCGATTTTTTAGTAGTTGTTTTGACAGGGCGCCACAAGGCTGAAGCCCAGGGTCCCCAGCCCCTCCCGTCGTCGGAATGGCCGATGGAGGAGGCAGGGACCGGCGGCGGCTGTAGATTGGGGGGCAGATGCGATCGCCTGGGAGGGAGTTCCGTAACCCCTAGACGTGCGAACTAACCCAAAGTTAAACACAAAATAACCTGGTCATTAATTGTTTTTGAAAACTTCCAGTTTCAAAAAATACGAAAAAAATATAGGATGTAGATAATGATTTATAATACGCGTATGCACAAAATCATGTAAAAATATTTTATATTTTGGTCAGAGAAAAAAAAGAGAAAAGTTTAGATCTAAGCGTGAACAGTGTAATATTTGAATGGACCTTCGTTTTTCTAAAATTTATTATATTTGTCTTTTTTGCTGTGCCCAAAATACAAGCTATTTTCATTTGAAATTTTATAGATTTTTATTACGGATTGTTGTCCACACAAATATATACTTGTTGAATTTTATAAAGCTTTTTGAAAAAATCAAAAAAAAATCCTCCATTGAGGACGAGCTCTAAAGCGATTTTTCGGGTCAGCCGCCTCCTACTTTTCAAGAAACCTAGCCGCCGCCTCTAAAAACTTTATGGATCGGTTCTCCCTCATTTGGCCAGTCTGGCCGGCGAACCTGATATATGGTTGGAGTTTTTAATAAAAAAAAAGTTTATCAGTTGTTTAGTGTCGGGTTTTGTGATCTCCTTCTTGGCTTTCTATTGATAGACACGACAACTTCTTCAATATGTGTTATTCGGTTTTCCGTTCGACGACTTGAGTCACTTACCGACGCAATGGTGTATAAAGATCAAATTTATTTAGATGTTGTATTTAGATCCCGGATCCATTGTGGATCGTTTTTTATGGTGGTTGTGATGAGGTTTGTCCTTGCAAAAATGTACCATGATTGTTACCTCCTCGACAATGGTAATTCGTACTCTCGTCTTCCCAGCGACGTCGACCAGACAGTTTGGTTCGTCCTGAAATACTAGTGTTGGCATTCTTGCCGATGTTTGTTGATTATTTTAATAGTTGCGCCCGTGCACTTAGTCTTGGGCACTGTCGCTCAAATTAATATTATAGGAGAACCATTGTTGTTATTTATAGTTTTGTAGTTTGATACCTATACTTTTTATGCGGCTGCCTTCGAGAAACTACAAGATTGTATCGCTGAAGAAGAAAGAGTATAAAGACCTTGACGATTTGCTATATTTTAGACTTTTTGTAATTTTTGTATCATGTAGGAAAGCTGATTTAGTAGTCTGAACAATTTGTAAGGTTATGCACTAAACTCTACACTAGGGCGAGTTAATGTACTAAAACTAACCGCATGTTTCAATATTATTATTATGTAAATAGAACCAAGTAAAAGGGAAAGTGGTGGCACACACATAGTAGAATACACTCATAAGGCCAAACTAGTGCGGACATGAATAGATGACAAACCACGTGTTGGCAACTAGTAATAAAATCCTGTGAACCTCTCATTTCAAAAAAAAATGAACTTTTTTTTAGCCTCGCTCTTTGTAGAAACTTCCATCAAGATATTTATATATAACAAATAAGCACAAACATACATAATCATACATTTGCGTGATTTTTTCCTATGGAATTGATTTATTTTTTGTCTCCTTATCCTCCATTTAGATTTAGATGGAAAATGTTATGTAAAATATGAAGAAAATTTTGGTGACAAAAAGACTTCTAGTTTAGCATTGTAATTCTAATAATAGAACGTTGTAACTATAATAGCAATAAACTTTGAGGTTGGACAATTTGAACAGTGTTTGATGGTTCGTTTTGTTAGGTGTAATATTGTAATTAGTACTTTACATTTTGTAATAAAGATTTTCAATCTGGTAATAGTTAATGTTTAGTGACTTGTGAGTTGTAAAGAAGTAAAAATGTTTAATATAAATATTTGATCATTTATTTGACTCATTGACACAACCATGACCATCAGTCATCTTGGCACTACATAGGTGGACAACATTGAGAGGTAGCCTCAGCTCAAACCTCTCCCGTGAGGGAACTAATACTAATGCATATAAATTTCCAGCTAAGCCTTACCCAATTCAGGTAGTGTGGTTGTACGGTAAATTTGGAATGGTATCGCATCCGAATCCAATCATCAGTTTTATAAAAGGGTTAAGGCTCATGCCTCAACATTTTCATCATCATCAACCATTTTTGTGTTTCTCAACACATGTCAAAACATCTCACTAGAATGACTCATCATTCCAAGGTTTTCATAATTCATTTTCACCAAGTTTTCCCATCTAAAGTGACTACTAAGTTAAGAGTGTTCACTAAGGTGTAAAAGATGGGTTCAATCACATGCCATAGAATGACATCTAAAGGGTTCTGAATAGGTCAAGTTTTATACTTTTTATGCTACCTTTAAAACAAGTAAAGAACTTTGTGTAAACTAAGGGAGGTAAAACTTGTAAATGAGACTTTGGGTACTAATAGTCAAAGGAGTGTGATCAAAGCAGGCCTAAGGCATCTTTGCTAAACCATCTAGTTTGATCCTAACTTGCGAAGCACTAAACTTGCAAGTGTTAGCTTGCACTATTAATGGTGGCTTGCCTTGGTTGGTGCAGTGGTTGAAGTTTTCTTCTTCTTCTTCTTCTTCTTGGTAGAACTCCTCTTCCTCGAAAGCTTGGTCGGTACTATCGTCTATCAATACATATGGAGTACACAATCACCAAACAATACTTAACTATGCTAAGTAGCATTCTAAGACACATATTTGATGATCTATTACCATCACAAGCATCACAAGTTTAATCCAATGGTTCCATCCTTTTTATTTTAGAAAAGTAATTTCTACTCATTGAAAAATTAACTAAAATTTAATATTCACCACCTAAAATATGGGATCATGTTGACACATATAATCACCACATATTCTAACATGGGGGAATGAGATTTAAAGGTTGGATCAATATTACTTTGGTTTAAGTTCATTATTTAATGATTTAAAGTGACTAGAAATGCCTATATAGCATTATTTTGGTACTAGTCCAAAGTCACTGTATGTAAACCTTAATATATTACATATTTAGATAGATATGATGAAATGTGATTTTTGAGAGTTGGAAACAACTCAAAAGCTAAATTGGTTGATTTTAAAAAAATGTTGCAAGGTGCAAAAGCTTCTGTTTTATTATTTTTATTAGAAGAGATCTATAACTCTAATAGAATTAAATCCAACGGTCTTGGATAGGTCATCTTAATATCTTTCAGACAAAACTAGTTTCATGCAATTTGGATTTATAAAACTCTCAGAATTGAATTTTAAACTAGTGGACAGAAACTAGATCCAACTTAAAAAGAAAAATCAAATTTTGAATGGCTGGGCTAGCGCGGGAAAGAACTTGGGCCGGCTCAGTGGCGCTCCGCGGCGCGGGGCTCAGCTGACAGGGGGGTCCCGCCTGTCAGTGGGTCTTAACACGCGAAACGGTACGCGCGCTGTGGGCCGTAGGATTAGAAGGGGGATCTACCACTAAGGGTCGTCGTCGACGACGAACAGGTAGCCGGTGAGCTCGAACCCTAGCGGCTCGGTGGGGGTCTGGTGGGGACGTACCAGGGCTCCAGCGACGACGGCGAGGCGGGCAAACGAACTGGGAGACGACGGCGAGCTCAGGGACGGTCGAGGTAGCTCCGGGGGTGGTCGCAATCAGCGGCACCCTTCTCCTCCAGAGGCGGCGGCTCCGGCTCCAATTCCGGCGAGCTGCTACTCCCCTTGCTCCGGCTAATGGTGTGGGGTGGTCAGTGAGAGGTGGGGAGTGAGTGGATGTGGAGAAAAGAGGCTGGGGAGGCCAGTTTATATAGGCCCGACGGTGAGACCGAAGGGTATGGGCAGGCGACTCCGGCGACACGGCTACGGGTGGCTAGCGGCATGGCTGCGGGTGGCGATCGACAGGCGGTCACCTAGCGGTGCGCTAGGAAGTGAATGCAGGCGTAGGGGCGGTGGTATGCGGTCTGGGCGAGGTGGCGCTCTGAGCGGCAGAGGCGACGGTGTCCACGACGAGCGGTGGCTGTGAGGCGTTGGGCGGCCAGCGGGGGTGTCTGGGGTGTTCCCCAGGTCGTGGCGGAGCGGTGGGCGCAGGCTGCGGCCAAGGAGCGGTCTGTGCACGCGGGGACAGAGCGTGCTCTGCGGGCGGCGTCGGCATGGTCGACCAGCTCTGGGCGCGGCGGTTTCTGGCCGTTCCTGTCGCTGGCTCTGGCCTGGGGCTGGTTGGACGGTGGCAGTGGACCACTGGCGACGTGCTAGACATGGCGAGCGAGGCTGGAGAGGTCTACTGCTGCGAGTGCATGGTCGGCCGGCGAGGAGTGGCTCGACATGGCAATGTAGTGCAGCTAGGAGGTAGGGGATGTGCTGGTGTGGGTCTGGTTGGGCTTGAGGGAGACAAAGATGATCAAAACACTTCAATTTGCTAGACAAAAATCAACCCAAAACAGTAATAGTTAGGCCACTTTGATCTTGCCCACCAAGTGTTTGATGAAATGGCCGAAAGAGAAAAACTTCTGAATTTTGAGTTCAAATTTTTTTGAGTGATCTCCGCTGGTGCTAGGTAGTCTCTGGTTGCAAGGGTTTTGGAAGTGGAGCTCAAATAGGTGGTTTTTGAAATAGGGGTGATCTATGCATATGCATTGGATTCAATTTTCAAATGCCATTTAAAATAAGTAAAAGAATGTTTTTAGCAGATCAAAAGGTGGGCCTTGGTACCTCATTATGTGTACTAGCAAGGGGTACAAAGATCATGAATTGTTTCTGTTAAGAAATGAGTGCTAGGAACACTCAAAGTAGTGTAGTGGATTAAAATGGCCAAAATGACCATTCCTCTTTTTTTATTCTTTTTGATTTGATTTTCTTTAGGAAAAGTTTGGGAAAGATGTAGATGATGTTTAAATCACCTAAGAAACATTTTAAAAGCAAAGAATCACAGAACCAAGGCAATTCAAATCAATCCCTATTTTAAATGCACATACACATGAATGCTTTCATTTTTAATTTGGAAAAGTTTTTGTTAACCCCAAATTTGATGATTTAGATCTTGATAAGCTTGGATTGAAGTTTTGGGATGTTACAAACCTTCCCCCTTAAACAAAATCTCGTCCTGAGATTAACAAAGAAAACTAGGAACTAAAGAGATCTGGGAACTCTGTCCTAATGTAATCTTCGCGCTCCCAAGTGGCTTCCTCCTCGGTATGGTTGCTCCACTAAATCTTGAGAAACTTGATACTCCTGGTCCTGGTGGTTCGGTAGGCTTATTCTAAGATACAGATGGGTACTTCTCTATAGGTCAGGTCCTTGTTGATTTCCACAGCTCTGTGATCGATGTTCTTGAAAACTTCAGTCTTCTCAGGCACTTCCAAACATTTGCGAAGTAACGAGGTATGGAACACATTGTGGATGGCTGACATCTCTTCAGGTAGTTCCAGTTGATATGATACTTCTCCTCGACGGTTCATAATCTTGAAAGGTCCGATATATCTGGGGGCTAACTTTCCCTTCAGACTAAAGCGTTGAGTTCCCTTCAATGGTGAAACCTTGAGATATACAAAATCGCCGACATTGAAAGTCAGGTCTCTCCTTCTTTTGTCAGCATAACTCTTCTGTCTGAATTGGGCGGTCTTGAGGTGCTCACGGACTTTGTGAACTTTCTCTTCTGCTTCCCGAAGGATGTCGGGTCCGAAGATCTGACTCTCTCCTACTTATGAACAATTCAAAGGGGTATGACACTTTCTTCCGTATAGGAATTCAAATGGTGCCATCTGCAAACTAGCTTGATAACTGTTGTTATATGAGAATTCTGCGAAAGGCAGGCAGTCTTCCCATTTTGATCCATATTCCAACACACAACCTCTAAGCATATCCTCTAGGATCTGGTTGACTCTCGCAGTCTGTCCATCTGTTTGCGGGTGATACGCTATGCTGAAGTTCAACTTGGTTCCTAATCCTTCTTGGAGTTTCTGCCAAAATCCTGAGGTAAACTGGGTTCCTCGATCTGATACGATGGACTTGGGGGTTCCATGCAGACTAACAATCCTAGCAATGTATAGCTCTGCTAACTTTGCACTCTGGTAAGTTGTCTTGATAGGTATAAAGTGGGCTACCTTGGAAAGTTTATCAACTATGACCCAGATTGAGTCATTCCCCCTACTAGAAGTAGGTAAACCAGTGATAAAGTCCATTCCGACGGAATCCCATTTCCATTCCGGAATCTGCAATGGTTGTAGCAGTCCTGCAGGTCTCTGATGTTCTGCTTTGACTCTTTGATTAGTGTCGCATTTGGCGATGTAGCTTCCGATCTCTCTCTTCATCTTGTGCCAAAAAATTGCTCTTTCAAATCCTGATACATCTTTGTTCCTCCGGGGTGGATAGAATAAAGAGTATCATGAGCTTCCTTCATGATAACTTCCTTCAGCTCCGAATCTGCTGGCACACAGATACGTCATTTGTACCACAATACTCCTTCTTCATCTTCAGTGAAACCAGGTACCTTTCCTGTACCAATACGACGCTTGATTCCGCCGATACTTTCATTCCCCTTCTAGGCTTCCTTGATTTGGCTAATCAAAGTGGGTTGAAGTTCAATGCTAGCTAAGAATCCTTTGCTAACTAATTCGGTCCTGAATTGCTCCAACTCTTCATACAAACTTGGTTACTTCTCCTTGATCATGGTGTTTAGCCTACACGGCAATCTACTAAGAGCATCCGCTACCACATTGGCTTTGTCGGGGTGATAGTGAATGTCAAGGTCATAATCCTTGATTAACTCTATCCATCTTCTTTGCCTCATATTCAGCTCATTCTGAGTGAAGATATATTTTAAGCTCTTGTGATCTAAGTAAATCTCACAGCGATTACCCATCAAATAATGACGCCATGTCTTCAATGCTAGAACCAAAGCTGCTAGCTCAAGATCATGGGTCAGACAGTTCTGCTCATGCTGCTTCAGTTGTCGAGACAGATACGCGATGACTTTGCCTTCTTGCATCAATACACATCCTAGACCAATCTTGGATGCGTCACAATACACATCAAATGGCTTCTTGATATCAGGCATGACCAATATTGGGGATGATATCAATCTCTTCTTCAGCTCCTGAAAACTGGCTTCACATTTGTCTGTCCATTCAAACTTATTGTCCTTCAACAATTGGGTCATGGGTCGGGCGATGCTCGAGAATCCTTCTACGAACTTGCGGTAATATCCCGCTAATCCGAGAAATGCACGAACTTGGGTTTGAGTGGTTGGGGCTTCCCATTCTTCGACATCTTTGATCTTGGCGGGATCAACAGAGACTCCTCCGGCAGACACGATATGTCCTAGGAATCCTACTTCCTTTAGCCAAAACTCACACTTGCTGAACTTGGCATATAGCTGATGCTCTCTCAGGGTTTATAGGATAACTCTCAGATGTTGCTCATGCTCTTCTTCTGACTTGGAGTAGATAAGGATGTCGTCGATAAGCACAACTACAAACTTATCTAGGAAATTCATAAAGATCTTATTCATGAGATTCATGAAATAAGCAGGGGCATTGGTTAATCCAAAAGACATAACCGTATACTCGTATAAACCATAGCGAGTAGTAAAGGCGGTCTTCGGAATATCCATTGCACGAATCTTAAGTTGGTGATAACCAGTCCTAAGATCAATCTTTGAGAATTCCTGAGCTCCGGTCAACTGATCAAATAGATCCTCTATCTTTGGCAAAGGGTACTTGTTCTTGATGGTGACATCATTCAACTTTCTGTAATATGTGCATAGACGGTTGTCTCCATCTTTCTTTTCGACGAATAACACTGGGGATCTCCATGGCGATGTGCTTGGTTGAATCAAGCCTTTCTCTAACATGGCATCCAACTGCTTCTTTAGTTCCACTAACTCTGAGGGGTTCATGCTATAGGGTCTCTAGGCTATAGGTCCGGTTCCAGGGATTAGTTCAATAATGAACTCAGTATCCCTATCCGGGGGCATACCTGGCAATTCATCTGGGAATACATCGGGGTATTCACAGACTACTCTGACTTGGTCTATGGTGGGCAGGGCTACACTCTTGTTGCACTTGAATTGATGGGGTAAGGTTTCAGAGATATGCTCTACTGTGACTCCAGAACTACTGGTCATGGTGATGGCTTTCTTAGCACAGTCTATCAATCCTTTATGCCTTGACATCCAGTCCATACCTAGTACTACTTCTAATCATTTGGTTCCAAGTACAATTAGGTTGGCATAAAAATCTATCCCATGTATTCTGATAGGTACAGCTTTGCAAATTTTTCTAGCTTTGGTTGTTGAACCGGGGATTTGAACTATCATGACATGCTTTAGGTTGGTTGGACGAATCTTACTAGTGCATGCAAATTCTTCGGTGACAAATGAATGCGATGCTCCCGAATCAAACAATACTCTTGCTAAAACTGAGTTGATAGAAAACATACCCAGCACTACATCTGGCGCTTCCTGGGCTTCTTCTGCGTTCATGTGGAAGAGACGGCCATTGCGGTTATGAGGGTTCCCTGGGGCAAATCTCCTTCCTGGCTGAACACGACGCTGCTGCTGAGCTGGGGCATTCACATTGGCATTGGCTGCAGTCTTCTTGGGACACTCATTGGAGTAGTGACCCTTCACTCCACACTCAAAACAAGTGATCTGGGACTTGTCCTTGACTGCGACAGGCACAACATTGCTGCCAGTTCTGGGTGCAGTGTTGTTGTTGTGGTGGTTCTTGGGAGGCGCACTGTTGAAATTGTTGGCGTTATCGGAGTTGTGATTGTTTCCTCCGGGCTTCACATTGCCTCCGCTACGGTTGGGGTAGCTTGGGCGAGACGTTGGGGGTCGGTTGTAACTTGGTGCATGTCCTGGTGAAGGGTTGGGACGGTACTTCTGGTGACTGTTGGATACAGACTGCTGCATCATACGACGCTTGCGGTTGTTGTTTGCCTGATTAATCTTCCTTCCATCCAAATGGCAGAGTCGACTAGCTCTTCGAGATCCTGGAAACGGATGTTGACGAGGACAGTCTGCATCTCATCATGCAGTCCGTTCAAGAATCTCTCCTTTTTCTTGGCCTCCGTGTTGATCTCATCAGGTGCATATCTGGCAAGTGACAGGAATCTGTCACGGTACTTCACCACAGTCATCCTTCCTTGCTTTAATTCGCGGAACTCATCTCTCATTCTGTTAACTAGACCTTGTGGCACGTGGGTGCGGCTGAACTTGATTTTAAATGCTTCCCATGTCATCACTTGACCATGGTTCATATTGCGGATGCTATTCCACCAAGCTCTTGCATCTCCTGCTAGATAGTGGGTGGCGAAGAGAACTTTCTCATTTTCATCAACTATGGCAACTTCTAAGTTGTTTTCCATGGTCTGTAACCAGTCATCAGCATCTAATGGGTTTTCAGATTGGTTGAAGATTGGGGGATTGGTGTTCTGAAAGTTTTTGAGTTTGGATCCCTGGTGATCCTGATTTCCGTGCCCTTGGTTGTTGAGGGCCATATGGACGATCTGTTGAAGTGTTGCTAACTTGGCTTGACGTTCTGACCTGCTTGCTTCACGGTCTGCTATGAGATTCTGCAAGATCTGCAGCATTGGGTCTTGCGACGAGCTGCTCCCTCCTTGGTTTCCACGAGTCATCTGAATATTGAGAAGGATATAGAGGTAAGAGGGAAATTCTAAGGTTCATGGTTTTGGGTTTTCAAAGCTAAAACTTTGAGTTAGACTCAGGTTTTTTCAACTAACTTCATTTTCATTCATGCAAGAAAGCACACGGTACAACACACACCACAACAATCAAAGGGAAAACAGATGGTTTGAAGAACCATTCTGTAAGCTACGATGTAGTGAGATCGATACATCTCATGCTACGACAGTGCTCTAGTGCATCTACTCATCGTCGATGAAGTCGGAGTCATCATCATCAGTGTAGAAGTCCACGGCATCCTCCTCCAGAAAGTCATCATCGTTGTTGAGGTAAGAATCCATGTCTCCCTAGATGTCTTCACCCTCATCTTCTTCTTCCTTTGCTGCAAGCTGAGCTTCCTGCTCCTTGATGGTCTTCTCAAGGTCGGCCACCTTCTTGCGAAGACGGGCGATGGTGCGATCCTTCTTGGCACGCTGGCGGCAAAGAGACTGGCGGTCTTGGACAAGCAGTGTGAAAGTCTGGGCCTTCTGGTCGGCAATGGCACGGTTCTGGTTGGCTCACTCTCTAGCATTGTCCAGTTCCTGCTGTCTGTCATGCAGCAAGAAGTCAAGGTTCTCCACTTGACGCCTCAACTCGGGGTGACCCGGCATCTCCATTGGCATTCCCATGAAGTCACGTCTTGCATAGTGGTCAAAACGAGTTCCTTGGATCTTGTTGACGCTGAGGGCACATAGACGTGCGAGAGCTTCATGCATTGCCCTGGCTAATCCATCTAGCCAGTTGTTCTCTCTCACGGAGAACTGAATTCTCCCAGAAGTTGGTGCTTCAATGCTTCCTCTAAGATCTGCGGTGACGAGCCACTGTAGGTCTCCTCCTGGGGGTCCTGGAAGTTGAGCTCCAAGAAACTCCGGGTGCGGGCGTCCCAGTAACTCCGACAGTGAATCCAGATCCCTCTCGAAGATCAGCTGACCTCTGTTTCCCAACTGGTAGAACTTGCTGAACTGAGTCTCCATCTATAAGAGTTAAGGATGAGGAAGTTAGTGAAGTGATCAAGTGTGTCAAATTTTAAGTAGTAGTGTAAGAATTTTGAGGAACATGAATTTTTGAGAAAGAATGAATTCACAAGGATAAGAGAGGAGATAGTTTTTCATAAATACTCACTTTGGTTTTGAAACTAAGTTTTTGTTCGGACGTCCATTCTAACTAGGGTCTCCTATGGTCAACCTGGCTCTGGTACCAACTTGTCAACACCCGGATTTTTAATCCCAGATGCCCGTTATGCCATACCTTGCAATCCCAGGATTACCATTTTTGCGAGACATAACGGATTGGATATCACAGTACATCATCCATTACAAACCATACATAAGGTCTTACACAAATAAGGATCTCATGATCCAGTCTTAATACAACAAGCAGCGGAAATAAAAGATAAGCGTAGCGGTGGGGTCCATCTTCAGGCGCACAAGCAATGCCGACGAAGGCAGATAGTCCTAGTTATCATAGCTGTCCTGCTGGCCATCATCTTGATAGTCTCCTTCATAGTCTGGCCATGATAATAGCCAGGGACAAAAGCCATGAGTACTCTTTAAGTACTCACAAACTACCACTAACAAGCACTATAATTCTAAGTTAAAGTGCTAAATCCAAGTTTAACTATAAAGTTAAGTTTGAAACCTAAGCTGAGTTCTGAAGCAAAGAAAGATAAAGTAAAGTTCTAGAATCACTTAAGTGGGAAGCTAAGGTCATAAACACAACCCTGTTGTGGTCAAGTCAAAATTCATCATTCATTTCAAAGTACTTAGAAAACATCCGACAACGAAACAGTATGGCCATTCCAACTGTCCATAACCGCGGACGCGGCTATTCGAATAGTTTGACACTCTGCAGAGGTGGTACACTTTCACCACAAGATTCGATACATCTATTAGGGATAACCCTGAATCATCATACTTAGTATGCAGATAATCAAACATAACCTTCCCTTTACACACCCTACTATAAGCACCTCTCCTATGAGCATGGCCTCCCAACCATGACCATCAGTCATCTTGGGTACTGCATAGGTGGACAACATTGAGAGGTAGCCTCAGCTCAAACCTCTCCCGTGAGGGAACTAATACTAATGCATATAAATTTCCAGCTAAGCCTTACCCAATTCAGGTAGTGTGGTTGTACGGTAAATTTGGAATGGTATCGCATCCGAATCCAACCATCAGTTTTATAAAAGGGTTAAGGCTCAAGCCTCAACATTTTCATCATCATCAACCATTTTTGTGTTTCTCAACACATGTCAAAACATCTCACTAGAATGACTCATCATTCCAAGGTTTTCATAATTCATTTTCACCAAGTTTTCCCATCTAAAGTGACTCAAGTTTTGATCTACTCTAAACTACTAAGTTAAGAGTGTTCACTAAGGTGTAAAAGATGGGTTCAATCTCATGCCATAGAATGACATCTAAAGGGTTCTGAATAGGTCAAGTTTTATACTTTTTATGCTACATTTAAAACAAGTAAAGAACTTTGTGTAAACTAAGGGAGGTAAAACTTGTAAATGAGACTTTGGGTACTAATAGTCAAAGGAGTTTTATACTTTTTCTTCTTCTTCTTCTTCTTCTTCTTGGTAGAACTCCTCTTCCTCGAAAGCTTGGTCGGTACTATCGTCTATCAATACATATGGAGTACACAATCACCAAACAATACTTAACTAGGCTAAGTAGCATTCTAAGACACATATTTGATGATCTATTACCATCACAAGCATCACAAGTTTAATCCAATGGTTTCATCCTTTTTATTTTAGAAAAGTAATTTCTACTCATTGAAAAATTAACTAAAATTTAATATTCACCACCTAAAATATGGGATCATGTTGACACATATAATCACCACATATTGTAACATGGGGGAATGAAATTTAAAGGTTGGATCAATATTACTTTGGTTTAAGTTCATTACTTAATGATTTAAAGTGACTAGAAATGCCTATATAGCATTATTTTGGTACTAGTCCAAAGTCACTGTATGTAAACCTTAATATTATTACATATTTAGATACATATGATAAAATGTGATTTTTGAGAGTTGGAAACAACTCAAAAGCTAAATTGGTTGATTTTAAAAAAATGTTGCAAGGTGCAAAAGCTTCTGTTTTATTATTTTTATTAGAAGAGATCTATAACTCTAATAGAATTAAATCCAACGGTCTTGGATAGATCATCTTAATATCTTTCAGACAAAACTGGTTTCATGCAATTTGGATTTGTAAAACTCTCAGAATTGAATTTTAAACTAGTGGACACAAACTAGCTCCAACTTAAAAAGAAAAATCAAATTTTGAATGGCTGGGCTAGCGCGGGAAAGAACTTGGGCCGGCCCAGTGGCGCTCCGCGGCGCGGGGCTCAGCTGACAGGGGGTCCCGCCTGTCAGTGGGTCTTAACACGCGAAACGGTATGCGCGCTGTGGGCCGTATAATTAGAAGGGGGATCTACCACTAAGGGTCGTCGTCGACGACGAACAGGTCACCGGCAAGCTCGAACCCTAGCGGCTCGGTGGGGGTCTGCTGGGGACGTACCAGGGCTCCAGCGACGACGGCGAGGCGGGCAAACGAACTGGGAGACGACGGCGAGCTCAGGGACGGTCGAGGTAGCTCCGGGGGTGGTCGCAATCAGCGGCACCCTTCTCCTCCAGAGGCGGCGGCTCCGGCTCCAATTCCGGCGAGCTGCTACTCCCCTTGCTCCGGCTAATGGTGTGGGGTGGTCAGTGAGAGGTGGGGAGTGAGTGGATGTGGAGAAAAGAGGCTGGGGAGGCCAGTTTATATAGGCCCGACGGTGAGACCGAAGGGTATGGGCAGGCGACTCCGGCGACACGGCTACGGGTGGCTAGCGGCATGGCTGCGGGTGGCGATCGACAGGCGGTCACCTAGCGGTGCGCTAGGAAGTGAATGCAGGCGTAGGGGCGGTGGTATGCGGTCTGGGCGAGGTGGCGCTCTGAGCGGCAGAGGCGACGGTGTCCACGACGAGCGGTGGCTGTGAGGCGTTGGACGGCCAGCGGGGGTGTCTGGGTGTTCCCCAGGTCGTGGCGGAGCGGTGGGCGCAGGCTGCGGCCAAGGAGCGGTCTGTGCACGCGGGGACAGAGCGTGCTCTGCGGGCGGCGTCGGCATGGTCGACCAGCTCTGGGCGCGGCGGTTTCTGGCCGTTCCTGTCGCTGGCTCTGGCCTGGGGCTGGTTGGACGGTGGCAGTGGACCACTGGCGACGTGCTAGACATGGCGAGCGAGGCTGGAGAGGTCTACTGCTGCGAGTGCACGGTCGGCCGGCGAGGAGTGGCTCGACATGGCAATGTAGTGCAGCTAGGAGGTAGGGGATGTGCTGGTGTGGGTCTGGTTGGGCTTGAGGGAGACAAAGATGATCAAAACACTTCAATTTGCTAGACAAAAATCAACCCAAAACAGTAATAGTTAGGCCACTTTGATCTTGCCCACCAAGTGTTTGATGAAATGGCCGAAAGAGAAAAACTTCTGAATTTTGAGTTCAAATTTTTTTGAGTGATCTCCGCTGGTGCTAGGTAGTCTCTGGTTGCAAGGGTTTTGGAAGTGGAGCTCAAATAGGTGGTTTTTGAAATAGGGGTGATCTATGCATATGCATTGGATTCAATTTTCAAATGCCATTTAAAATAAGTAAAAGAATGTTTTTAGCAGATCAAAAGGTGGGCTTGGTACCTCATTATGTGTACTAGCAAGGGTTACAAAGATCATGAATTGTTTCTGTTAAGAAATGAGTGCTAGGAACACTCAAAGTAGTGTAGTGGATTAAAATGGCCAAAATGACCATTCCTCTTTTTTTATTCTTTTTGATTTGATTTTCTTTATGAAAAGTTTGGGAAATATGTAGATGATGTTTAAATCACCTAAGAAACATTTTAAAAGAAAGGAATCACAGAACCAAGACAATTCAAATCAATCCCTATTTTAAATGCACATACACATGAATGCTTTCATTTTTAATTTGGAAAAGTTTTTGTTAACCCCAAATTTGATGATTTAGATCTTGATAAGCTTGGATTGAAGTTTTGGGATGTTACACAAAAAGACTTCTAGTTTAGCATTGTAATTCTAATAATAGAACGTTGTAACTATAATAGCAATAAACTTTGAGGTTGGACATTTTGAACAGTGTTTGATGGTTCGTTTGTTAGGTGTAATATTGTAATTAGTACTTTACATTTTGTAATAAAGATTTTCAATCTGGTAATAGTTAATGTTTAGTGACTTGTGAGTTGTAAAGAAGTAAAAAATGTTTAATATAAATATTTGATCATTTATTTGACTCATTGACACAAGGAAATAATTTTTTGGCTACTCTATGGAATGCATGGCTACTATATTTCGTAGAGTTACAGACTGTAATAAAGTGGTAAATATGTTCTTTTCTTTGTTAAGATAATTTGGAAATTTGGGTTATCCTATTTAAATCATAGAGTTTCAAATAGTGAATGTTAATGATTTTGATTATTTAATCAATTATACATTTATAGTGTTGTCGATGACTATTTTTGGTCTTACAAGTACTATACTAGAACTATATGCAACAGAGTATTTCTTACGAGTATGGGGTCATGAGTTTTTTCATTTGGTTTTGTTTGTTTTCTTGTATTTTTCTTCTCTGTATTGCACATAATTAGCACGAAGAAAATTAAACGTTGTTTGGGAATAAAGCATTCATGACAATTTGATTTTTTTTATATAGGACGACAGCAAGAGTTGTGATAAACCAACACTCCGAGTACATGTATGAGGTGGAATGGCTGCTTAGGTGAACATTGAATTCAGAAAATATATCTGATGTATTTAAAAGAAATCATATGCATACATTTGCATGTATTCTATTTTCCAATTTCAAAATAGAGTATTTGTGGCCCTAAAACCAAATCTCGAGTGTCAAAAATCCCCCTCAACGCTAATGGTTTCCATCTGACTCCAACCCGAACTAGTTTGAGGTGAGATATGTCATATGTGGGATTTTGCCACCAAAACAAGTAGCGCAAGTTTAGTTTCGCCATTGTGGATTTGCAGAGTCCATGCTATGGTGCTAATCATGAAAGAGCATGCTAAAGTGCACTAAAAATGCTAATTGTTAATGAAGATTTTGGTTCGTAGGGTTAATATATTAAAAATATGTTAACTTTTTTTTGGAAAGGAGCATTTATTAATATCATAAAATCCCAATTACACCCAGCCTATGCAACAACGCATTGCCCTAACGGACATACTAATGCACACGGTCAAAAAAAGAAAGACGGATTACAAAAATGAAAAGTCCCGCTACAGTGACACATTCGTTGAAACAGCGGTACACTACCACCAAGACAGCACGAGAAGTCGAGCTTCTCCAAAAGCGACGCCTCCAAGAAGAAAATAGTGCGCAAACACTTTCATCGCCCGATCATAGATCTTAGGTTTTTACCCTGAAGAAAGTTCACTCTCTCAAAACAATATCTTCAAGAAGGTCGTTCTCAGGCATAACCAATTAAGGCCAGACCCTGGATTTTCACCCAGAAAGGTAGGACTATGAACCTCTCATGTGCAGTCGCTCCCACTCGCATGCCACTTCTCTAAGTCATGAGTCACCAAGCCAATTCATCATCACCACCCAGACTCGAACCACCATTGTCAGTCCTCAGATCTTGGTCTCCATGACATTCTCCGTCAGCATCATGGAACGAGAACATGCTCCATGATATTAACAGCCAACAGAGTTCCGAAACAGTCCCTCTAAAACCAAACGGTCAGAGTAAAATATGGGTGCGCATGACCGAATCCAACCGATCTAGCAATCTCTTGGCATGAACGCATTATGGAGTTTGCCGGCGTCTTCCGGAACACGATATAGAAACCATATCAATGAAGAAAAACAGCAAGAAGATCTTCGTCTTGGCTTGAGAGGAACCCTAGGACCGCCTCCTTTATTGAAACCGAGTCAGTAGCCCCCACGTCACCCACCGACAACTAGCAGCAGGATCCGCCGCTTGACGGCAAGACCACCCGGCCGACCCTTCTGAAAGGATAGAGATGTCGTCTAGAGGGGGGTGAATAGGCAATTTCAAAACTATTATGGTTTTGGCTTGATAGAATGCGGAATTAAACTAACGTTTATTTTACAAGCACAAAACCTAAATACACTAGGCTCAACTAAGTGCACCAACAACAAGATAAGCTAAGCAAGATAGCACAAGATAAATATACCACAAGTGATAAGCAAGATATAAGTACTTCAAGCTCGATGGCTATCACAAGGAAAGTAAGCTTGGGTACAGAGATAACCGAGGCACGCGGAGACGAAGATGTATTCCCGTGTTCCCTTACAAGTAAGGTACGTCACGTTGGAGAGGTGTGGGATTCCACGAAGGATTTTCCAACGCCACGAAGGCTCACCTTCTTCTCTGAATCTATCCCATAAAGGAATAGGCCCTTTCCTTATGGATAGCTTTTCCTCCACTCCGGAGATAGAAAGCTCCACAACCACTTCACAAGCTCCAAAAGGAGAAGCCCAGGTCTCTTCACAATCTTCCACGAAGAGGACACCACGGCACCAACCGCCAAGCCAACTAGGAGGTCACCCTCCAAGAGCAACAAGCTCACGCTCTCTCACTCGAACAAATCGTAGTGGAGAGCTCAACACTTATGCAAGAATGCAAAGCAAGAACACCAAGGGTGTTCAAATCCTTCACTCTCAAATCCCACCAAAGCAACAAGTGCTAGGGAGGAATTAGAGAGGAAGAACAATGGTGGAAGTCAACCAATGACTCCAAGATCTAGATCCAAAGGGTTCCCCTCACTTAGAGGAGGAATTGATTTGTGAGGATTGTAGATCTAGATCTCCTCTTCCAAAGCCCTCAAAAAGATGCAAGAATCATAGGAGGGAAGGGAGAGGAAGCAAGCTCAAGAGGGTCAATAATGGAGGTCAATTTCCAGCTCAAGAACACCCAAAAACGTTAGGGGAAGAACCCCCTTTTATAGGGGAAAGCAAATATGGCCGTTGGGAGGAAAGGTTTCAAAGTCGGTTGGACCGGCCCTAGAACCGGGAAACTCGGTCCCCAGGCCGAATGACCGACCTACAAACCGAAATACTTCTGTTTGCCAATCCGGAATAGACTCGGTCGCGAAAACCGGAAAATCCGGTCTACCAGAGCTGGAACCGGACCGTCCAGTGTGGGACTCGATTGAACCGGATCCACAACCTAGATGAAACAGACTTCACGAAAAACGCAATAACTTTTGCATCCGGACTCCGATTTTGATGATATTGGGCTTGTTTTGACGAGGACAACAAGCTCTACAATATGGTGCATTAAAACATCATAGTACAACAAAGGAGTATAGAACCAAATTAGGAAAGGTATGAAGCCTCCCTATAAGAAGAACCGGTAAAACCTTCAAAGTCGAAAACGCCATAGAAGATGCATACGAATTCCGTTTTCGATGAACTTGGGCTTGTTGAAGAGCTAGCAACAAGCTCAAGAACCTCACATGGATAAACACCAAGAAGCAACAAAATAGGAAGATGCAAAGTATGCAAAGGATTGAGCTCCCTACGACGATGTGATCAAGTTACCCAACCGAAAGCCCCTCTTGATAGTGTGGCTATCTATCCTATAATCCGGTCTCCCAACAACCACCTTGAGACCGGTAAAAGGAAAACCTATAAAGGACATACCTTTGCCTTGTGCATCCCGCTTGATTTTGATGACAACGCTTCAAGCTCCATCCAAGCCGGAATGCATCACTTGATCATTGTTGCTTCGTGAAGACTCATAATTTGCTCCCCCATACACCACTATGGGATAGCTTTACTAGGACACATCTTCACATGTCCATTATCACCAATATGGACGGCAAGCTTCAAGCAAATGATCTTGTCGAGATGCTTATCTTGAACTTTCCCTTCTCAACCCTGACGATGATCATCACTTGATGTCATCCTCTCATGGGCTATATGAAATCTTCACTTTTGAAGCATGCCCATGGAAAGATACCTATCCCATATAGGAAACACAAAGGCACATATATAATGGGTTAGTTTATGATGCATAAATAACAAGGCTTACCATACCGCAAGATCCATGTGGTATATTCTTTATGCTTCATGTGTTGACCAACTTGAAATCACTCTTCACTCTTTGTATTGGTCAACCAAGTATCTTCTCATGCTCCATCTCAATATCTTAAGGTACATAAAAAATTCTTCATTTGATTACATGCTCTAAATCTTAGTCAAACATAGTTCAACTAATGAGGCTATCATGACACCGGCTTAGAGCCATATCTTAAATTCTTCTATTGAGATCACACTCTCAAGATCTTGAATATATCATATTCTTCTCTTCAATTTGATGATCTTGATGCCAAAACTCAAGGTATATCTTTATCTTCACGGCATCCATACATGAATCCTACATATGGACTATAAACATGACCTATGAAATATTCCTTCATATAAAACTCCATGAAAACATTAGTCCATAAAAATTATCATTAATCACCAAAACCACACATAGGGGCAATTACCCTTTCACCCTCCAATGGAGAAGGAGGTTACCACCACCATGCCAGGGACAGATGCCCCAAGCATCCTCGTGTCGTAGACATGGTCCGGGAACCTGAGCGAGCCGGCGTCGGGCGACGAACGGACAGCCGATCCAACCCGTCTAGGCCCATCTAGGATCCGAACCCCCGCTGCCGCTTGTTGCCTACCAACATTCATCGAGGTCCTCCAGCCGCCGCCTGCCACGACACCACCGTCAACACCGGGTGGGGGCGCCGCCGCCAGCACGAGATCATAATTAGATAGGACGATCTGAATCCACACTAGGGTAATACCTACGGTAGTACTATTTCTCTGCCGCCGCCTCCAATCGCCGAACGGCCGAAGAACCCCCCTCCGCCTCGTACACCCGCTGCTTTGTCCCAATCCCATATAGACCCGGCGTGAAGGTTTGTAGATGATCATCAAAATCAGGTTATCTTCCGTCAAAGGTCGTCTCCCTATCTTCGCGTTCTAGCTAATCTCTAAGTATATTTCATCTCGTTTCATCAGAGAGGCTGGCGGCTGAGAAGATCCAGTTTTCTCGTTGCAGAGACGAACTCATATGAAGAGGCGGCTTGTGAATCTGGTGACGCGGAGCTGGGCCGGCTGGACCCGATCGGCGGAGCGCGTTTATTCGGTGCGCCGCCTCGATCCTCACCACAATTTCTTCTACGGGTCAGTGGAAGCGGCGCTCCAAGAAGCAGACGACGCGGCCAAGAAGAACGAGCCCTTTCCGGCGACGCAGACCCTGCAGCTGCCGAGCCCGACCATGAACTTCAGCGGCGACCTTGGCATGTTCGCGCTCCTCAGCCAAGGCAGAATGGCATACGCCAACACGACCGGCGAGGCCGGGATGTACGACGCCGACAGGCACCTCCAGTACTGCCGCCTGCCCCGCCTCGACTCTCCCAAGGGGCTGAAACCCATGTGCCTGTCCGTCGCCGAGCGGCCCGGTGGGGGTGAGCAGGAGCACAGCATGTACGTCATGGACAGGTTCCCTCTGAAGGGCGCTGCCGGTCGATGCTTCGAGGTCCTCCAGCTGCGCAGAGTAATGAGACACTCGATACTACCGCCATGGCGCTGGAGGCTTCTCCCGCCGCCTCCCTTCCTCGACGAACCGGATGACGAACACGCCTCCGGCTCCGTCGTCGCCTTCGCCGCCGCCGTGGCCGACGGTGACGGTGACGGTGACGGTGATGGTGATGGTGATGGTAACAATGGAGGTCGTTCCACCATCTACATATCATGCTGCGGCGGCATCGGCACCTACGGCTTCGACACTGGAATCTCCGACTCTATTCGTCGCAGTCAAGGATCGGAGGAGGCATGGAGTCACGTCGGGGAGTGGAAGCTGCCCTTTCGTGACAGAGCCCAGTACATCCCGGAGTTCAACCTGTGGTTTGGCTTCCTGGCCTCCAGCCCCAACCACCTGTGCGCCGTGGACCTCTCCTCTGCCGCCATGCACCGTGGACAAGGACGACCGCCCGCCGTGCAGCAGGTCTGGCAAGATCTGGCGGACCCGCGTGAGGGAGAGGAGTGGTTCCCGTGGCAACTCGAGCTGGTCGACCTGGGCGATGGCAAGTTTCTCATCGTCAAGATCTTTCAAGTAGGGGGAGGAATCGGCGGCGAGCGTTTTGCTCTGCTCACAGGCGTAGAGATGATTCCTTGCGTTGGTGGAGAGAGCCTTCAGATGGTCAAGCACAAGTGCGCACGTTTTGTCTTCGGGACTGACACCATCGAGTGGGTGCTTTGAATCAACCAATATCTTGCTATCTCTGAAACTAAGAACCTGGTCTCTTTTTTTGCGAATGAAGAACCTGGTCTTTTGGAAGAATGTAAAGCTTTCTACGTTCCATTTCCTAGCTTTTGCTTCTTAGAATTTGTATGACTATTCCTTGTGCCAAGAGAATCATGCTAGAATGAGTTGTCAATATGTTGTACTCCTCTAGTCTTAAAATAGATGTCGCAAGTTTGCAAACTTTGGATGAATCGATTCATCCAAATTTTGACAATTTGCGGCAACTATTTTGAGACGGAGGGAGTACATTTTATTTCTTAGATAACCAATGGGAATGTCATATGACTTAGCCATCGGATTTGCTAGCTTCTGGTTTTCTGTTTTGGTTCAGAGATGATACCTGAGATGTCAGTGGGCAGAGCCTTCAGATGATCAAACACAAGTCCGCGTGCTTCATCTTTAGGACTGACACCATCGAGTGGGTGCTCTGAATGAACGAATAATCTTGCTCCGCCTGTCGCATTTGTTACCCTATATGTGCTTTGAATGAATGAAGAATTTCGTTCCCTATGGGCTTTGAAACATGTTCACTAGGTGAGATTGATTACATGGCTATGAAAGTTGTGAGTGAACACCATGAAGCTTCGCTACAAAATGAGCTTTTCGAAATAGGCTTTCGCCCTGCTATATTAATATAGCAATCACACTGATACATTAGTTCGAAACAAAGCAAATGTTGGGGCAATATCACAAACATGCCCAAAAGAAAAAATGAAGACAACGGCGAATTGACGAAGTGATGATGACCCGCAACCGTTGCGCCCTTCGACTTTGGCCCACCACGCTCCAAGCACCCTGAAGCGCCGAGTACCAAGAAACAACTTCACAGGGAAGCATCGCCGACACGGTGTTGCTACCCGGACCATGGTCCTAGGGTTTCCTCCCACACTCAGAGTAAAGTTCCAGGAAGGAATGTTGCCACTCGAAGGTGGCACTGCGTCAGGGTCGGATGATCCGACAGAGATTTCTCCCGACCTCCACCCCCACAGAAAACCCTGGCGCAACAGAGCACCACCACCCATCTTCGCCGCCCACTAGCATGCACCACCATGATATTAAAGTCACCATCACCGTCTCTTCGTGGACACTAGCACGTAGTCATGACACACACAATATGTATATACTTTAACTTACGGTTTTGTATTTCCTTGTGGTGTGCCATGGCTTCCACTTTTGGTGTTAAGAGTATGTGGAAATTGAAAACATGCCACCGCTGTGAAAGAGATTGAAAAGTGAACTAAGAACCAAATTAAGGAAGCTCTCTTAGTTCCACTCGCAACTTTTGATTCTTACAAACTTTATGATCTATGATTACTTGTGCTAGTCTTTCTATTGCTAGAATGAGTTGTCAATATGATGTACATATTGTTTTTGAGATAAGCAATGAAAATATACTTTTGGACAGTCATGTTAGTCTTCAATTTCGTGTAATAATGTATTTGCTTTGAAGTTTTTATTGCGTGCTAAAATTGCTGCATAGTGTAGCGTTTCCATACTATTTATCTCTGACAGAATTTCTATTGATCGCTGATTGAGATTTTCTTATTTCGAGGTCAACATAATTAGCCATCATATTTTCTTCTGGTTTTCTGTTTTTTCAATTGTATTTGTCCAGTCTATCCTTCGTTAATAATTTAATGAGAAGTGCAAGATGGGGGTGAGAGGGGCCACTGGCCGATCCCAAGGGGCATCTTCAAGGGAAGCAAATTCTATAAGACCTTGTTTATTTTTCTCATCTTTTTTGACCTATGATGACGTGTGCCAGGTGTCTTTATGGATCACAAAGTATCTATATTCTTTCCCAAAAGTTCCTCTGATCTCCCCCAAACTCCAAAAGTACCTTATGGTATCTTTGTGACCTGCACCGACAATGCTCAATCTCTATCCTGATGTTCTATTATAGTGGAAGACTGATCATTCTCAGCGAAGTCGATATCTCGACAAAGTGACTGGATGGACAAAAGTTGTTCATGAGTAGTTCTGTTGCGTGTCCGGTTTGTGGCACACCCTCATCTCTGATCCGGCATTTGTCGGCACACACAGAACTTGCACTAGTAGAAAACAGACCTTTGGTCCAGGGGTATTAGCCCCGGTTTTGCTACAAACCGGGACTAATGCCCCGGTCCAACGGCTAGATCTGGCCCCAGGGGGTGGCAGGCACTAACCCCGGTTTGAACGGGACCTTTAGCCCTGGGCCGTGTAACAAATCGGGACTAAAGGGTTTCAGGCAGGCCTAGTCGGGTGCCAGATCCTTTAGTCCCGGTTTGTTATACGACCCGGGGCCAAAGGTTGACCTTTAGCCCCGGTTCTAGACACGAACCGGGACTAAAGGTCTGGCGATATCTTCTTCCCCTACCCGAGCCACCATCCAAGCTGGTGGCTCTCCTCTCTCTCTTTCTTGCTTCAAGCTCGAGTTCATGCTCTTTTTTTCTCAAGATTTGTCTATATTTTGTGGTGCCCCATCTATCCAAAGGTTCTAAAAGGTGAGCAACTTCATCCTTTGAACTCTCATTGCTATATTAGCTCATTTTATGCTCTATCTTGTAGATGGATTTGTAGATTTAGTTTGGTAGTAATTTTTGCAATGATAGCATGAGATCTATCTATCTTGTATTAATGTAAGGAACTCTAAGGTAAATATCACAATATGTGGATTCTATCTATATATATCTTGTTTTGGCACATAGTCTCGAAACTTGATTTTAGAAGCACACACATGCGTGAGTTCATCATTCTAACTAGCTGGGCAAAATATCCTTCTTCGTCTACCTGCGTTCAAACTGAAAAAATTGTAACAAAGATAGGGTTAATTAATAAAAGCTTGATAAGAAGACATCACAGTACATCTTCGAGAAGCTCCTCTATGGCGAGCTCCTCGAAGATGTCTGAGGATAGGATCCTAAGACATCTTCGAGAGAAGCTCCGCCGTAGTGGTGTCCCTCTGGCACCATCTTGGAGTTAATAACTTCTCTAGCTATAGATTAATACGACGGGTAACTAAAACAATTCACATATTAGGGAGTGCCTCTATGGCGAGCAACTCGAAGATGTCTGAGGACGGGATCCTAAGACATATTCGAGAAGCTCTGCCGTAGTGCTGTCCCTGCTCTTGCACACCATCTTTCAGTTTATATCTTCTCTAGCTAGATGAGTATGCTGGTGGAGCTAACTATTTCATATATTAGAAAGTGCCTCTACGGCGAGCTCCTCGAAGATGTCTGAGGACGAGGTCCTAATACATCTTCGAGAAGCTCCGCTGTAGTGGTGTCTCGGTCTCGCACACCATCTTGTAGTTCTTCACAAGAATGCATACCTATTTATAGATTAAGCAACACAATATATTGTCGGGCACTGATGACATAATGTCGACACACTCACCCCTGGCACAGTGCTGCCACCGACCCAAAATAGTGTCGTCATTTAATTTACTGGCTTAGTGCTGCCCTTTGAGGACATAGTGTCGACATGTTGTCTCCACATCCACATTTAGTCCCGGTTGGTGCCTCCAACCGGGACTAAAGGTTCATCATATCTTTAGTCTCGGTTGCTGGCTTTAATTTTGTTTTTTAGATTGGTACTAATTAATTATGATTATGCTGTCACCCACCCAAAATAGTGTCGTCATTTAATTTACTGGCTTAGTGCTGCCCACTGAGGACATAGTGTCGACATGTTGTCTCCACATCCACATTTAGTCCTGGTTGGTGCCTCCAACCGGGACTAAAGGTTCATCATATCTTTAGTCCCGGTTGCTGGCTTTAATTTTATTTTTTAGATTAGTACTAATTAATTATGATTATGTTTGATATACTTAATTAATTATATAATGCAGATGAGCCGGAAATGGATGTATGCTGACCGACTCTCTAACGAGTTCATTAAAGGCGTGCATTCTTTTCTTCTTGTGGCCAAGGCAAACAAGCGGAATGGTTTTATGTCTTGTCCATGTGGTGTCTGTCGGAATCATAAGGAATACTCTTCCTCAAGAGTCCTTCACACCACCTGTTTCGGTCTGGTTTCATGACTGGCTATAATTGTTGGACCAAGCACGGAGAAAGAGGGTTTATGATGGAAGACAATGAAGAAGAAGAGAATGATAACGACTACCCTAGTATGTCCCATGAATACAATGGTACTACAATGGAAGACATTGATGAAAAAAAGATGAAGAACGGGCATCAGATCTGCCCGATGATGATCTTAGTCGGGCCATTGCTGATGCCCAGGAAGAATGTGTAACTGAAAGGGAGAGGTTGAATTTCAAGAAGATGTTAGAGGATCACAACAAATTGTTGTACCCAAATTGTGAAGATGGGCACAAAAAACTGGGTAGCACACTGGAATTGCTGCAATGGAAGGTAGAGAACGGTGTGACCGACAAAGGATTTGAAAAGTTGCTGAAAATAATGAAGAAGTTGCTTCTAAAGGATAACGAACTGCTCGCCAGTACCTACGAAGCAAAGAAGGTTGTCTGCCCTCTAGGATTAGAGGTGCAGAAGATACATGCATGCATTAATGACTGCATCCTCTACCGCGGTGAGGAGTACAAGAAGTTGGATGCATGCCCAGTATACACTGCATTGCAGTATAAGATAAGACGAGATGACCCTAGTGATGTTGAGGGTGAGCGCGGCATGAAGAGGGTTCCTGCCAAGGTGATGTGGTATGCTCCTATAATACCACGGTTGAAACGTTTGTTCAGGAACAAAGAGCATGCCAAGTTGTTGCGATGGCACATGGAAGACCGTAAGAAAGATGAGATGTTGAGACACCCCGCTGATGGGTCGCAGTGGAGAAAAATCGAGAGAGAGTTTCCAGACATTGCAGGTGATGCGAGGAACTTATGGTTTGGTCTAAGTACAGATGGCATGAATCCTTTTGGGGAGCAGAGCTGCAGGCATAGCACCTGGCCTGTGACTCTGTGTATCTATAACCTTCCTCCTTGGTTGTGCATGAAGCGGAAGTTCATTATGATGTCAGTGCTCATCCAAGGCCCGAAGCAACCCGGCAACGACATTGATGTGTACCTAAGGCCATTAGTTGAAGAACTCTTACAGTTGTGGCACATACAAGGTGTACGTGTGTGGGATGAGAACAAGCAGAAGGAATTTGACCTACGACCGTTGTTGTTCATAACAATCAATGATTGGCCTGCTCTTAGTAACATTTCAGGACAGACAAACAAGGGATATAATGCATGCACACACTGTTTAAACGAGACTGAAACTATATATTTGGATAAATGTAAGAAGAATGTGTACCCGGGGAATTGTCATTTTCTTCTGCCCACGTGCACCCTAAGAAAGCAAGGTAAGCATTTCAATGGTGAGGCAGACAGCCGGTGTAAGCCTATCCGCCGTACTGGTGATGATGTATTTGATATAGTGAAGGATTTAAAAGTAATCTTTGGAAAGGGTCCTGGTAGACAATATGTTCCAAAGGACGATGTCAGACACACACCCATGTGGAAAAAGAAATCTATATTTTGGGTGCTACCCTATTGGAAAGTCCTAGAGGTCCGCTCTACAATTGATGTGATGCACCTGATGAAGAATCTTTGCGTGACGCTGCTAGGCTTCTTAGGCGTGTATGGGAAGAGCAAAGATACACCTGAAGCACGGTAGGACCAACAACGTATAAAAGACCGAGACGGCATGCATCCAGAGCTGTTTGAAGGTATTGCTAGCTACGCTCTTACCAAAGAAGAGAAGGAAATCTTTTTTAAAGTCCTTTACAGTATCAAGGTCCCGTCTGGTTTCTCGTCGAACATAAAGGGAATACTAAATATGGCGAGAAAAAATTTCAAAACCTAAAGTCTCATGACTGCCACGTGCTTATGACCCAGCTGCTTCCAATTGCATTGTGGGGACTCCTGCCGGAAAATGATCGAGTACCCATTGTGAAGCTATGTGCATTTCTCAATGCAATTTCTCAGAAGGTAATCAGTCTAGATAGTCTACCAAGGTTACAGAAAGATGTGGTCCAATGTCTTGTCAGCTTCGAGTTAGTGTTCCCACCATCCTTCTTCAATATTATGACTCACCTCCTAGTTTACCTAGTCGAAGAGATTAACATTCTTGGTCCTGTATTTCTACACAATATGTTCCCCTTTCAGAGGTTCATGGGAGTGTTAAAGAAATATGTTCATAACCGTGTTAGGCCAGAAGGAAGCATCTCAAAGGGATATGGAACAGAGGAGGTCATTGAGTTTTGTGTTGACTTTAATCCTGACCTTAAGCCCATCGGTGTTCCTGAATCACGGCATGAGGGTAGACTTAGTGGAAAAGGCACGCTAGGAAAGAAAGCAAGGATATGTATGGACGGACATTCTCTCACTAAAGCACACTACACAGTTCTGCAAAGTTCCACCTTGGTGGCTCCGTATATCAAGGAACACAAGAATATTGTACACTCCAACAACCCGAAGAAGCCTGACTCCTAGATTAGGGATGAACACATGAGGACTTTCGGCGGTTGGATGCAGACACATCTCATGAATGACATAAATGTTGGAGAGCAGTTGTACTTGTTGTCTAGGTCACCATCTTCGACTATATTGACTTTCCAAGGGTATGAGATAAATGGGAATACATTTTACACGATCGCCCAAGATAAAAAGCGCACCAATCAAAATAGTGGTGTCTGATTTGATGCAACAGACGAGAATGGGCAAAAGGATACATATTATGGTTACATAGAGGAGATATAGGAACTTGACTATGGACCTTTTTTTAAGGTTCCTTTGTTTCGGTGCAAATGGGTCAAGCTGACAGGAGGTGGGGTTGAGGTAGACAAGAAATACGGAATGACAATAGTGGATCTCAACAACCTTGCATATAGAAATGAACCATTTGTCCTAGCCAATGATGTGGCTCAAGTTTTTTATGTGAAGGACATGTCTACCAAACCGAGAAAAAGGAAAGATAAGTAAAAGAATACAACATCCGATGAGCCAAAGCGCCACATAGTTCTTTCAGGAAAAAGAAACATCGTGGGGGTGGAGGATAAGATAGACATGTCAGAAGATTATGATAAGTTTCATGAAATTCCGCCCTTCGCTGTGAAGGATGACCCAAGCATCCCGTTAAGTAAGGAAGATGCTCCATGGTTACGGATTAGAAGAAAACCCTAACTGTTGGGCCACGTAGAGATAAACAAAACTTTTTCCCTACGCGGTGATCCCAAGATCCAGCTCAGGTAGAAGGCCACGAGGATTACCACTAGACGCGTAGTTGCGGAATTGATGAAGCATGTCGCTTGATGCAGTGCAGTCCTCGCGATCCGTTCCGGTTCCACGATCCACGATCCGTACTTTCTTCACGATCGTCGAAGTGCTCAATGTACAGCACCTCCGCCGGTATCCACACGTACGAGGAGGAGCGTCGGCGATGGACTTCTAGGTCCGGTACGGCGGCGACAGGACGGACTGGGGCTAGGGTTTCCAACACATGGAGTGACCTAACCTTGTGCTCTAAGCACCTGCGCCCCAGCTTATATAGGGAGTGAAAGTGGGCTCCACTCACTTGTGGCCCATTCAGTAAAAGGCCTATATTAGCCACAGCAAGTCTCACTTGCTGACTAAGTCCATGTCTCTATTTGCGTCCAACCCAAATAGGTTTCCTGTTTGGGTCTAACCCAAACTTGCTCCCACTCTTAAGTGTGTGACCCGACAGGCTCATGGTAACCCGGACACGATTCCGAGTCTCACTCGTGATCGATCAGTTGGTAGCGGCTCCTAGCAGAACGTGCCAACTCCCAAGTACCAATAAGTCATGACGACATACCTTCCAATGTGACTTTCGTCTGAGTCCCTTTTGCCTCACGATATACCTTGTCGGGCTATAGGCGAATGATCGTCATCCTTTAAATAGTCTGACTCTCTCTCTCGATCCAAGATAAGTGATTCATCCGATTAACTATTAGTCGGCTGCATCGGTTAACACTTAACCGTGACGCGCATGGTCATGCTTTCCGAATCATATCTTTCGAGAGGGCCCAGAGAATATCTCTCCAGATGGAGGGGCAAAATCCCGTCTTGGTTATTCACATCACGCAGCTTGATTCTCAGACGACCCGGACTCCGCCTTTATAACTGCCCAGTGACGGAACAACGTTTGACAGACCTAAGTCGGAGATCCTCAACTCGGATTGTGCAATAACCTCAGGTCTAAGGATTACATTGATTGAGACATGCAAATGACGACTTGTTCGTTGCATCTCAATATGGGTCAGTCCGACTCGCTAAACTCTTTAGCCGAATCCGTGTAAGTCGGAATAGCATCTCCATGCCCATGACAAGTGGAACCTAGTCATCTGCCGACTTTCACATTGGTCTAAGTTGTGTGTCCGGCACAACCTCAATGACCAAGGACAATTAGTATGAACAACATGAATATGTAGTTCCACAATCAAATCACATATTCGATGATACATATCAGCAGTTCATACATGGACCATAAGCTTATGAATACACGGGAATATCATCATTCATGATTGCCTCTAGGGCATATTCCCAACACTAACATGTGTGGATGTTGGTGATGTACAATATTATTAAACCTTTATTTTTAATGATCTTCTTATATGTATATGGATATGAACTATCTCAATCTCAATAGGTAGTATTGCAACTTGCTGTGGCCAGACATTTATTAATATTAAAACGTAAAAATTAGTCATAATCATATCTAGCCCTATATTACACAGCTTCAGGGTCGTCTTCGGAATCGTCATCGTCATCATCGTCGCTCGTAGCACGCGGATGGATCCTCAGCCCTTCCTCGTAGCACGCGGATGGATCCTCCGGCCTCGGATTCACGACGCGCGGGGGAGGGGGCTCCCGGATGACGATCCCAGTACGCCCTAGGCCTTCACCACCACCACCATTCTTGTGGCTATGCGGCTGGTGAAAGTGCGGGTACCTCAGGCGAGGATGGTCTCCCATGGCGATGTAGCGCATCACGCCGGCGATAGTTCGGTTCGCCCACCACAGGCGGTGACCAGCCTCGTTGTGGTTCACTGGGGGTGGGTCGTCACCCTCGTACCTGGCGAGCTCCCTTTCCCACCGGTTTGCGAAGAAGGCATTCCAGGTGTCGAGGTTGTCGGGATCCCAATGGGGATCCATCCGCTGCTCCAGCGTGAGCTCGAGGTAGAAGTGGTTCGTGATGGCCGCCTGGCAGGCCGAACCTTGAGGCATAGGAGGAACAGGACCCCCTCCAGTGCTCAGCATCCAGCCAGCGGGCAGCCGGTATCCCGGTGGGCATGGGTAGTTGGAGGCGCACAGCGCCTTGATCTCCTCGAGCGTTAGAAAGGCCCAGTAAGCGGTGTCCATTGTTGTGAGAGAGAATGTGTGGATGTGTGGACGGACATGGCGGTCGACCTAGATATAGAGGGAAATAGCGGAAGAACATGGCGGGAAGCGGGGAAAATGGCGGGAGAACATGGCGGGAAGCGGGGGAAATGGCGGGAGAACATGGCGGGAAGCGGGGGAAATGGCGGGAAAACATAGCGGGAAGTGGGGGAAATGGCGGGAAAATATGTTTTAGTCCTAGTTACTAGGTTTAGTAATAAATATTATATTTCTAATGAGTCTATTATTTTTGTGAATATTTTGGTATATTATATGTATTTTTTGTTTTTAAATAATAAACTATATTTTTCCAACATTTGTACTAAATATAATACTTGTTAAACAATAGATAATTTCATTTTAAGTTGTCTAATAAAGTATGATAATAGATTTAAATTATAGATCTTCTTTTTCTGAAAATTTTAATATATAATACATAATTTTCTGAAAATTATAAACCATTTTTGGTTTTGGCGCCAAAAATAACCTTTAGCCCCGGTTTGTATTACAAACCGGGGCTAAAGGCCCGGTTAGCCCCGGTTTTCGGCCACCTCCTCCGCTGCCCCGCCACGTATGTCTCCACGGCGGTGTGATCTAGGGCTCTCCGGGTCGTGTCACGACCCGGGGCGGGGGTGGGGTATTTATACCACCTCCTCCGCCGCCCCTGCAGGTGAGGTCGATTTAAGTACGTATTAGCTAGGTTAATTAGTATTAGTAGGTTAAGTATTAGTAGGTTAATTAGTATTATGTTAGTATATATATAGTTAGTAGGTTAAGTATTAGTATGTTAATTAGTATTAGTAGGTTAAGTATTAGCTAGGTTAATTAGTATTAGTTGGTTAAGTATTAGCTAGGTTAATTAATATTAGTAGGTTAAGTATTAGTAGGTTAATTAGGTTAAGTTAGTATATAGTTAGTATATTAGTTAAGTATATAGGTTAATTTAGTATATAGGTTAAGTATTAGGTTAATTTAGTTATTAGTTAGTATAAATACCCCCACCTTCACCCCGGATGTTAGGTTTAGGGTTAGTGTTATTAGGGCAATACTTAGTGATTTAGTTATTGTTTATGTTTTATGATTGTTTATTGCTATTATTTAGTTACACCGCGTCCATCTCGTCTGAGCCCAGTGGACTCCGTCGGTTCCGGGGATGTTCGAGTCTGGGCTCCGCCGGGTTGGCACTAGAAGGTGCTACCTGTCGGGACTCGTACCTTGATGAGGAATCTGGGTATCATCGTCGACCCAGAGCTTCTTTGGTGGCGTCCACGAGGTCCAAGAGCGGTGCAGAGGGAACCGGCCCCCGAGGAGGTGGTACGTCGTCGTATCAGGGAGGAGGACGAACACGTACGACGATACATGTATATTTTGGAGACTAGGTTCTCCAATATCTGGCAGGTTCACGGATCTCACCCGAGCTATTCTCCGGTGATGGTTCCTCTTCTCTGGCTGTAGAGCTCCCGTAACACAGAACGCGGCAGCCGCGTTCGCTAGTTGGATATGAGAGAGATGTATTAATAATATACTTTATATTATGAGCGAGATGTATTAATAATGTACTTTATCTTATATTATTGTACTTTATCTTAATCACTAAGTACTGTATTCGAGTTGTCGCAATTGTAATATTCTTTTACTTAATGCAATATTCTTTTTCTGTATTAGTTAAGCTATGGACGGTAGACAGAATGAAGAGGAGCTTCTCAACATGATAGATGAGGGTACTGGGGGTTCTTATTACGATGGCTCCGAATATCTTAATTTGTCTGAAGGAGACGATGGTGGAGACGATAGTGGAGACGATGGTGCTGACCATGGTGGAGACCATGGTGAAGACACCACAATAATAACAAACTCCGTCGAGGTATATAAAGCCTCTATCGATCGTTCACTACTATAGATGTACTAATTGATTCATATATATATACTGACGAATGTTTCTTTTCTTAGACCTCTACTTCCGGCCAATCTTCTACAAGGACAAGAGGCCCAACACACAAGTTGCCCGCTGATGTCCGTTTCGGCATTGACTTAGTCTCTCTGCTGGGTCAACCGTTGGAGCCCAAAGAATCTACAAATGCATTTACAAGTCAATGCGGAGTGATTGTTAGAGACACCGTCCCGATCACCACGCGAAATTGGAATAAGCTAGGAAAGAAAAATGATCCAACTAAGGCTAGTTTTGTAGATGACAGAGCGAGAGATACGATGTGAAATTCTCTCATGACACATGTTACCCTACCAGTCTTGGAGACTGATGAGCTCACACAGCAAATGACGAGGAAAGTCAAGCACTTTGCTCTTAAGAAGATGGCCGAACTATTCAAGGAATGGAAAAAAGATTGTACCACAAGTATGTCTTGAAGAAAAAACTCCTCCATTCACTGGCCCACTAGAGTTGCAGCAGGATAACTAGGACGCATTTGTGGAATACAAGACCTCGGCACCAGCTAAGGCAATGTTAGCAAAGGATAAGTTAAATGCAACCAAAAAGTAATATCACCATCATATGGGCACAGGTGGCTACAAGAGTGCCATGCCTAAGTGGGATAAAGCTGAGCTGACCTGGAGGCTAAAGGTGTCACTCCAGCTACGTCTCGTTGGCCCAGGAGGTCAAGAAATTGTGTACTCGGGCATGGGGCATCGTTAGACCCAGAAACATGCGAGATTGTTGCAGCTGGAGAAGTTTCTTCACCCAAGAATGAACTTATTAAAGTGATAAAAGAGGTTGAAGAGGGAACGTTTGTTCCCGACAGAGAGAACGATGAGCTGACAAAGGCTCTCGGGAATCCTGAAAAGGCTGGACGAACAAGAGGGTTCGGACCTTCTTATCCATGGCTTATCGGGTTTCCCGAGCACCTTGACACGTACAGAAGCCGAACGAGAAAAACAAAGCGGCAAAAAGAGAAGGATACGGAGCGGTTCACGAGGTTTGAAGCCATGCTGCAGGAGCATCGCCAGGAGCTTAATGAACTTAAAGGACTCCGACAGCAAGATCCTGCACCAGATAGTACGGTCGGCCCATCACAACGGAAAAGCAGCATAGCTTCCACGGAGGGCCACGGTAATGATGCAACGATGGATGTGTACCCCGTGGATGCAATTAAGGATAAGACTAGTTGTGAGCTACATGTTGAACTGAAGAATATATCCATGAAGGTGGCGGTCGACTTTGCTTTACCTTCTGCACCGGGAGCGACCTACCATTGCAATCCGATTCCAGCTGGCTATGCTCGTGTCGGTGTGGATGAAATTCAACCTATGTGTCAGTCACTACAGCTTGACATCCCTGGAGGTGAAGGGGAGACACCACTGGGAGAAGTCACGAGTGGCTTCATTCTTTGGAAAAAAGAATACATCAAGTTTCTAGGCTCGACACCAAGGCCACCTTCTCCACCGAGAAACAATCCATCACCTCCGAGGCAACCGTCTCCTCCCAGTAAAAGTCCACCTCCAAGTGCACCGTCTCCTCCTAGTAAAAGTCCACCACCTCCAAGTCCAATCCATGACCCCAACACGAGTCCATCTCAATCTACGCAGCCACCTCCACCCACTAAGGGCCAAAAGCAGAAGAATATCACCGCTCCGTCGAGCGATAACCGACGCCCAAAGCGACAGTTTTTTTTGTCGCCCCTCCCAAGAGTACCGCTGGTTCCTCCCAAGAGGGCTTACGACCTGACCGATGAGAAGACCGATGTGGTCGTACAGGCCGAAGTGGATGCTCATTTTAAAAAGAAACAACCTGAGCCAGAGGTCCAAATAAAACCAGAAACCAAGAAGTACTTTAGGAAATTACTGACGCAGCCATCCCAAGCTCAGTTAAATGCGCCAGATGACTATACACGATGTCTTCAGAAGACACCAAAACAGAAGAGATCAAGCAGTAGAGGAATCATCACAAAAGAGGTTCCCCAGTAGGGGGAACAAGCAAAACAATCGAGTGGTAGCGGAAGCATTAGAACAGACGTCTCCCAGCTAGGGAAACAAGCAAAACAATCGAGTGGTAGCCGAAGAACCAAAAGAGATGTTCCCCAGCTGGGGAAACAAGCAAATCAATCGCTCCCCCACTCCAGGTGAACATACCCGAACCTCAACTATATGAGGTAGAACCTATAGATCCGGAAATGGCTAGGATATTGGCCGAGCAATGTAATATGTCTATTCATGACATTCTTCACAGTGATATGCCCAAGGCTGAGGTAGCACCCAAATTTGTTCACGGGGAGCCCCTGGTCAGTTCTGAGAGGCTTCGGTATATGCCAACACAAATGCGATGATTCCATGAATGGTACATGAAAGCATCAAAAGAATAGCAATATTGGCTCTTACTGAAAGTTCGAAAATCGCATTACTTCGCTGAAGACGAGGTCCCTGTTGAATTTACAGAATTATTTCAGTTATTCAATCTAAAGGAACTCGACAAAACTATCCTCAGTTCCTATTATCTGTAAGTGATTACTTTATTTATATAATTAAGTCTCTATCTCAGCTTGTTCAATTTATTGCCGGTAAGTATACTCACTATATTCTTTTGTACGCTATATATAATGATGCAGAAAGAAGATGCTCGATTGTAAAAGAAAGGCTATCAATGGATTTGGGTTCATTGACCCACATCGAGTTCATGGAGCTATACTAAAGGATAAACCACTGGAGACCAAGCACAACTTGTTCCGGTTTCTCACGAACCAACATTTCTGTAATGAAATACTATTTCATTACCATGACGACAAGTGAGTTCTTGTACACATTAAATTTTGCTTACTCGATGTTCAGTGTAAATGATGAGTTACTGACGTATGTAAACCTTGCGTAGGTACCACTGGATTCTTCTAAGCATTTCAGTTGACTTGGGAAGAGTTCACATCATGGACTCACTAAACAAAGATATTGAAAACTACCGCAGTATTATCGATGCGCTCCAGAGGTAATTTCAACCATTATCGCACTATATCGGTTTCTTTCGTTCATTTTCTGAGATATCAAGTAGTTATTAACTCACACATTAATTTTCTTTGTCAGGTAGCGTTTGGACACGGTTCAAGAACCATGTCCGCGGTCAATGGCGTGAGGAGCTATTTTCTAAATCACGCTCGGTAAGTAGTACGAGCTAAGTCCGCGCATCTATTTAATTCTAGTTTATGTGCATTTATCATGGTAGAGTTATTATTTGATTGAATTCTATTCTTGTAAAGTGCGCGAGGCAGCCACAAGGGACTAATCTATGTGGATTCTACGTGTGCGAGTTCATTTGCATCAGTATTGAGAAGCCCTTGGAAAATGTTCGAGTAAATAAACAATATATTCACCCTTTATTTTTATTACAAAAAGTTGTGCTGAGTCTAATTCATACGATCTCCTTTTTATATAGTTGGACGCGATACGAGACAAGCTCCTACCCGAGGAGCGCCTAATAGCAATCCAAGAGGAATTTGCTGTATTTTTTGTCAGCGAGGTTATAGACCCACGCGGAGAGTACTCTATACGTAGACCATAAAGCATCCATGTAATGATCTCCATGTAATCAAATAGACATGCTCTGGACCCGGCTGGGACTCCATGTATGCTTGTAAGAGAAATTATATTATATATTGTATCAATGTGTACAAGTACTGTGTAGTAGCATTCTGTATGTATACGAAAACTTGTTTCTAATGAAAACACTGAATGAAAATAATCCAACACAAAACACAAAATGAAAAGAAAAACACAAAACCCTAAAACCCCATCCCCTGCCGCGGAAGCCAAATGGCCCAAAACTCTACCGCGGTAGGGAACCTTTAGTCCCGGTTCGTACCGCCCAGCGCGGCTCGCAGGGCCACATGGTTGGACCTCTAGTCCCGGTTCGTAACAGAACCGGGGCTAAAGCTTGGACCTTTAGTCCCGCTTTGACAGTCTCGGTTCGCAATTCGGGACTAAAGGTCCTTACGAACCGAGGCTAATTGCCTGGTTTCTACTAGTGTTGCTACGTCGCGCCACTTTGTTGTTGTTACCCCTTCACGCGGTGGAGGTTGTGACTTGCGGCTTATTGATATGGATGGCACCGTTGTGATAGTGATAAAAGATGTGGGATGTTCTAGATTGATTTCTGCAAGCATGGGTGACTTGATTTGCATCACCACAAATTTTTCCGACTTCGGTTAAGTGATCTACCCCACCACTGGAAATGTGCTTCTTAACTGGCCGAAACAACATGATTTACCCCACATATTAGGCTTTGATTGTGTTGTCCTATCTAGTGCGTACAAGCTAGTCTACCTCAGTAGGGATTGCAAGGTCCTCACTTTAGGAGACATCATAAGATGTAGGTTGGCATTGTTGCCGCCAACATACATCTCAAAATAAGAAGCTCTCTTCTTGTTGTTAATGGTGTCATGTACGTTTTGTTCTCATGTGATCAACTGAATGCCGACTTACTTTGATTTGACCTTGAAAACAAAGAGTAAAATAAGTTGATAAAAGACTCAAAAAAGGTAGCGGGTCCGGAGGCATGGAATAGGACAAATTATCCATGTGTGGATAACTTTTAGCTAGAAGACAGAGTAACTACTTTGTGATGATAACTATACTATAAACACATGGCCTGAAAACTCTGTAAGTAAAAAGTAGATAACTATTATGTAGAGAGCATGATAACTACATCGATCTGATGACGATAGTTATATGGTAAACACATGAGTAACTGTACCTTGAACAATTGGATAACTCCAATTGGAATCAGTTGATAACTATAACCTAATCAAGTGGATAACTTCATAAGAAGTGGGTGGATAACTTTTATCTAAAGGGTGAGTAACTACATCTAACTAGTGATGATAGCCATGTTGTAACACAAGCTAATTGGTGATGATAGCTATATTGTAAACACCTAGATAACTACCTAGAGAGAATTGTAAATACGTCAATCTGATGATGATAGCTATGTGGTAGACATATGGGTAACTCTACCCTAAACACCTAGATAACTCCATATGAAATCAGTTGATAACTATAACCTTATCAGGTGAATAACTCTTCAAGTAGTGGGGGATAACTTTTATCTAAAGGGTATGGTAACTATATCAAATTGGTGATGATAGCTATGTTGTAACACCTGACTGGATAACTCTATAAGCAATAGGTGGATAACTATTGCATAGAGAGCATGATAACTATATCGATCTGATAATGATAGTTATATGGTAAACACATGGATAACTGTATCCTGAACAGCTGGATAACTCCATTTGGAATTAGTTGATAACTATAACCTAATCAGGTAGATAACTCTATAAGAAATGGGTGGATAACTTTTATCTAAAGGGTGGGTAACTACAAAATGAATATAGTAAAGTATAAAGCCTGCACGCACATAGCACTGAAAATTACGAAATGAAAAATACCATTTGCTCCCTAATCATGCAGATTTGATGTGGGAATACGAAAGGATTTATTTTTTCCCAAGATAACGCCAATGCATACACTAAGAAGATGGAAAAATAGTTACAAGAGACTGAATTTGGTTGCGAACAACAAGATTCAATAAACACCTCCACCACCTAGTTTACACTAGGCTCACACCAAAGAACAACCATGCAACTACTATCTATGTTTGATGAACCTAGCGCCAGCTAAAATCCATCGCTCAGGAGTGCTGATCTTTGCAAAGCCATAATGGAAAAAACTCTGACGTTTCTTTACTTTCGAATTCTCTAAGTAGTGAGCATGATCAGGGAGTCGAGGCCTTTGCGAGCATTGCCTGATATGGCAAGTCATGCCCATAGCCACCAGGTCTCTAGGTTATCATTAGTATTTGGAATTTGAACTTCCAGGTATAATCTAGCTAGAAAACTATACTAGATTTCCCTTGAGAAAACACACTCGGCAAGTAGATGATCTATGTTGTCTTCCTCTTGAAGGCAGATAAAACAAGGTGAAGGAGCAGCCTCCAATCCATGTCTTTCTTGCCTATTGGAGGTCCATATGCGATACTTAAGTGCGAGCCAAATAAAAAAATTGCAGGTGAGAGGAGCCCAACTTTTTCATAGGCAGGTGGCCACTTGGAGGAGCATGGTGCATTTGCATAAAATCTTGTACACCGAACTGACTGAATAGCCACCAGATGCGCACTACTTCCAGGTGAATTTGTCCTCAAAGTCATGTAACATTACCAGCTGAATTGTTGCCGTAAGAATTGCTGGCGTAAGAGAATAGCTGAATAGGAATATAACCTTACCAGCGATGTCCATCAGTTGTGTGTCGTTGCTAGCTCCTTCAGCTACGGTTCTCTTTTTGAATGTAGCCTTTCAAACCTTTCTAGTGATAAGATATTCAGAGGGGCAATATCATGCGTAGACCTGCCTTTGAGGCATCCTTCCCGCCAGAACAAGATCGTACCATCATCTCCCATCTCGATTTGAACCAAGCTATCGAAAATTGCACAAGCTTTTGGTCACATACCAGATCAAGTCCTTGCCATGATCTAGTTGGATCCACTCTTTTTAATCATTTCCACCTTCTGCGGAGAGAAATACTAAAGGATCTCATCAAGGACTCATTAGTTGCAGCTTCTATAGAGCCCAAATTCTAGATCAGAAAAATCTAGGAAGCAAAATCAGGAAGAGTTTTAGAAGGCGAGATGGATAACTGCCAGCATATCCCTGCTCTTCAAGAGGCGGCATCGCCAGAGCACAAGGCCGAACGGGAGGAGTTGCCGAAGGACGGGCACGCACTGGATCGGGGGTGGGTTGGTGGAACAAAATGGAAACAACCTCCACCATCTCCTCCGCTGGCCGACTCTCCCCTCCTGCTAGCTAGGGTTAGTGGTGATGCGATTGGAGGGGGTGCGACGGAATATGCGAGGAGGAGGAGGTAGAGGTGCGCGTGCGCCGGTGGGTGAGCGCCGACAAGGGCCCGCATGGGTGCAGGTGGAGTGAGGGGGGGCGAGCGAGATGCAGATGGAGGAGGCAGAGGTGTGCCAGCGGGTGAGCGCCGACAAGGGCCAGCATGGGCGCAGGCAGAGTGAGGGGGACAAGGGAGATGGATGTCGGGCTGAGTGCGAGAGAGAGAACGGGTGTTGCTGCGATTGGTTCCGCTCGTCCGTGTCAATCGCTACCGTTCGCTCTGGATCAGACGGATAAGGCGAGCCCGTCGGCTAAGACAACGTTACACGTGACCGTTTTCTAGATTTGGCTTTTTTATTCAAACATGGTTTGTATGAACATGTTGGGGCGTGTTTGGTTGGCCCGACGGGCGTTTCTCGCACGACGCTGGAAGAAATAAACCCGTCTAGAGAGTTGAGCTGCACGAAATCTCTGCACCGCACGGGTCTTAAATCAGGCCAAAACTTGGCCCGCTAGGAATGCCAATTTCGGGCGTTTCCATGGGGACAGGTCGTTGGGTGCAAATTATTCTCCCTGCGTGCAACCCAGGTATGTGAACTTTCCTCTCTAAACGTGCTTAAGTTAAGAGTTAAGTGCACTTTTGGTCCTTCAAGTGTTGCAAAATTCTAATTGTGGTCCCTCAACTCTGTTCCGGTCTAATCCTGCCCGCAAACTCGTAAGAACGTCTACTTTTCGTCCCTAGGTGTAGTTTAACGTGGGTTGACCGGTTTTTGACCTCTTATGTGCCATCGTGGACAGGATCTGGCTGGTTTAATCCACGTAGGATCGTCTCACCTAGAGATCAGTTATGCAATTAGGCGCGTTCCACGGCACGATCGCGATCATTCTCCTTTTGGGGAACGAAACCTACCTCGTCCACAACACCTAACGACGGCGGCTGACAAGACGAGGGCGGCTCACCGGGCAGGAGAGGTGGAGGCGGCTGACACGACGAGGGCGGCCGCGCCGGGCAATAAAGAAGAGGGTGGCAGACGGACGCTCGCTTGAATCTGCAACAAACTGTAAGTGCCAGTCTGAACTCCCGTGCTTTTACCCATTGAGTTCGAAATTTTAGGAGGACGCCATGTGATCTTCAGGAAGTCTCGTAGATCAAGAAATGCACTAGATGCTATTGCCTTGAGTCTGGATTCACCACAAGGGCATTGGTCCCCCGGCATCACAGGTGCCCTATGATTGTTGGAGATTCGTGCAAAGTCCCTGAAGTCAACAACTGCCACACATTTACACTTAAGCCCCTCGGAAAGTTGGAAACAATCTGAGCTCCACCCGGTAGTGAAACTTCTATGTTTCTTGACTGGATCTACTGAAATTTGTATGAATCTTCAAATTTTTATTATTTTTTCTAATTTTCTACTATTAATTTAGTTGTTTTTTCTATTTTTTCTATGGTTGCTATTGAATCGTGTATGTGTCTGCAGATTCAAAGCAGTTTCAGATCTCTAATAAATCTTGTATGAATCTAGACTGAAGTGAAAGGGTTTTCCTGTAAAATAGTTTGCACGAATCTCCAACAAATCAATGGTAACGATGATGCCGGGGGACCAACGTATGTGTGGTATTGCATTTCCGTATTGCCTCCCCTCTTTGATATTTGGATTCATTCTGGTCTGAGTGAAGCTACCTGACTAATTATTGTTCTAGTCCCGGTGATGCATTGCTTGCTTTCTACTACTTCAACCCATATCAAAGCAGCCTGGACATTGTTCATGTACTATATTTTTTGGTGGACTCGTTCATGTAGTTGATCTATGTTAAAACTTGCCATCGCCGGATCTTTTTATCAGTTTGAATTAACTAAAGCCAGCAACTCGGGATAAATAATTTTGTCATCGCTGACTTTGTATTTTATTTGCACTCATGCAGGTTTGAAATGGATCCTTTGGATTTTGTTGCCAGTACAATTTCACTTTAGTGGATCGTAGGTGCAAACTGGAGCAAATATGCAATACATAAATGGCATTCAGGAGATGGTTCATGTGGAGCGCGATAAGATGTCCTACCCGGAGATAAGAGGGCAGTTCAAGGAGATTTCGGAAGCTCGTGGAGAAGATGTTCAGAGGGAAGAAGTTTGCCGTTATTACCGGTTGCTGCCTGGGCATGAATTCAGTAATGGTTTGATGCTGCTAAATGATGACAATAGCTGCACCTAAATGGAGACATCGGATGTAGTGTTGTTGATATTTTTGTTGATGATGTATCTGAGAACTTACAAACAAGTGAACATCGAAGTGAAATCGAGCAGGTTGAGGTGATGAATGCATATTACACAAGTCCAATGGGCGGGAAGAGAAGCAGTACTGTGAAGAAGAAAGGGAAAGAGAAAGTCCAAGAGGATACCGACGAAGATGAAAGCTCGGACAATGACTATATGCATAAAGATGACAGCTCCTCTGAAGACGATGATGAAGTTAGAGAGATTAATAAATGTTACAAAGATGTCAATAAAAAGATGAAGGTAGGCGAGATTGAACATTTGGATGATGTACTCATTGAGTGTGCACGTGTAGGTACAAAAAAGCTAGTTGGTGAAGAAGACGTCAGTGATAACACTTCTTATGCCGATAGTAGTGAATTTGATGATTCATTTGACGAGGTGTGCAGCGATGAGCAGATTGTTACGAGACCATCCAGATATAGAAGATTCAAGGAAACTGAAGGTGTGCCAAAGTTTTCCCTTGGCATGAAATTTGGGTCCAAGCAAGAATTCAGACAAGCCATGGTCAGATATGGACTTGCAACAAGAAAAGTCATTAAATTCCAGAAGAATGATGTCATTCGATGTGTGGTTGTTTGCACTTGGAAAACATGCCGATGGTATTGCAGACTTTCTTCAACGACCTTAACTGAATCGTGGCAGATTACTACTTTTAATAACCTTTATACTTGCCCACAAAGGAAGGATAACAAGCTAGTCACCTCATCTAGGATAGTGGCAAAATATGATACGCTAATAAGAGCATATCCAACATGGAGGATAGATAGTATGCAATCCCATATCCAGGAAGAGATGTTTGCTAACATTAGCATATCTAAGATCAAAAGAGCTAAGAAGATAGTAATGACCAAGTGGCTAGATGCTAAGAAGGGGCAATATGCAAGGGTACATGATTATCAGGAAGAACTGCTGAGGAGCAACCCTAGAAGTGTTGGAAATATGCCCTAGAGACAAATAATAATAAGGATTATTCCCATATTTCATAAAGTTTTTATTAAGTTTTATATCATGCTATAACAGTATTGAAAGGAAACGTCAATACACGTGTGATATATAAACAACCAGGGGTTCCTAGTGAAACTCTAGTCACTGGTTCATTGGTCAATAGATGATCAAGGTTTCCTGATCATGTGGCATTTATGTCAGTTGGAAATGGAGTCAACTCATTTTAAGACTGGGATGATGAACCAATACCCAACCTAAACATCATGACCCGATCATATCACGAAGTTCAAGTTACAATGATTAGAATGGATCCTCGTAGACTATTCCTTAGACCGTGAGGCTATATCAATCACTGTCTCCTGAGAGTTCTTAGATAGCATCAAGCGTCACTTGGTAACACAGTGATTATAAAGGTGTGTTCAGGTACTCGGAGGAACCGTAGAGGAAATATATGTCAAGAGCAGGATTTGTCCGTCCACGTTACGGAAAGATACTTAAGGGCCCACTCGGAGAAGTTATATCCAGTAGCTGCGCAGCGTGTGATTTGATCACAGGGATATCACTTGTCGGAACGAGTCAAGTAGCATTGTTCGGTAACAAGATTGAACACGACATGGTCATGTCATTGATCAGATCTCGGGCAATGCAAATATCGAGAGACAAAAGGAATAAGACACGACTGTCCTGGTTCAAACGACGAAAGATCTTCGTGGAATGCACAAGGGTCACATGGCCATCCAGGTCCCTCTGTCGATCATTGGTCCTGGAGTGTCCCGACCATGTCTGGAGTGTTCCCGAACTGTGGGGTATCATGCTTAAGGGCTTGATGATGCTTAGAGTGTTTATAGGATCGGTAGAATCACTGAAGAAGAGTAGAGAGAAAACCATAAGGGTTTCGGTAAGTCCAGAGGATGTCCGGAGTGGAGATGGAAGGTGTTCCATAACCACGGGGATTGAATAATATGTGAATGAATGTTAAATATTAATTTAATCATTTATTCATAACTATTTAATAAAAGAGAAAATCAATTAAATGGTCAAAGGGCTTAATGGGCTAATTCCCGGAGGGGAAAAGGCCTAAGAGGGGACCACAACCCTATGAGAGGCTTAGGGGGTGGCCGACGGCCCTAGTAGGACTGCCCCACGTGGGGCCCATGGGTGGGGGCTGGCCGGCACGCCTCCCCCCTCTCCCCCTCCTTTAGTCCCACCCCGGGACTTTGAGGGAGGTAGTACCTCCCCTCCCCTATATATAGTGAGAGTATTTGGCCAGATAAATCACTTTTAGAGAGACCTCCAATTGATATTATCTCTCTCTCTCTCCCGTGACTGTGGTCCCAAGTTCGGACTGCACGAACGAGAGACATCTTCACCGCGGAGCGCCGTCGCGCTGCAGGATTCAGATCCAAGAGCTCTACTTTCGCAACTGCTGCTGGATGGGGAAAGCGGGAGTCATCGCCAGGCACCGGACGTGTGTAACTCCCCGCGAGGTGTCACACTTGAGCCACTCAAGTCGTTGAGCCACAAGAGCGCAAGGACTTCATCACGACCTTGAGGTCAACTTCAGCTCATCTACATCAACCACGCTCTCTTGAGCGTTGAAAACGCTTTTCGGTCTTCAAGGGTAAGTTCGTAAAAAGCCCCTCCCGGTACTGTATTACTAATAGATAGGTCCTGGCAACATCATGGGTTCAGGGGCATAGGGTAAAATTTTAATGTTTTCATACGCAAACCCCTACAGTGGTATTAGAGCTAGATCTATGCGTAGTAATGCTAGTATGGGTAGAACACAGAAGATGTAGTGTGTGGGTGTTGATCTTTTAGTTGTTACCCTCCCACGTGTACTTGTGTATACCACAGTAATGCTTGATGAAGCGGCCCCCAACCAACTTTATGCGTTCATTCGCGAGACTGGTCCACGCTTGACATACGGCTTGTACCGTATAAAGTGGCTTTGGGGGGTGTCTGTCTCTCTCGCATTAGTTGGTATGCAATTTGCAACGGAGGGCCCCAAAAGGGGTATAGTATAGACAACTACTTAATCAGCGTTGTGGTGAAAGTTCGTAGGTAAGAACGGTTCTTGTGCGAAAGCCCATTCAGCCACATAAAACATGCAAAGATAAAGTAGAGGCGTCTAACTTTGTTTTGCAGGCGGCGTTGCTTTGTGATATGGTTGTGGCAAAGTGATACATTGCAAATGTATCTATAATTTTTGATGTTCCATGCTTGGTTTTATCTACTTTCTTATGTTTTGTTCCAACTTTGGAGTACTTTTCATATGATTTCTTGGACTAACCTATTAACAAGATGCCACAATACCAATTGCCTGTTTTCTGCTGTTTTTGGTTCCGGGAAGTCAGAAAATGAATATTCTCAGAATTGGACGGGACAAAAGCCAAAGTTCCTATTTTACCGGAAGACTCACGGAGCCAGAATACGAGATGGAGGAGGGGCCAGGGTCTGGCCACACCATGTGGTGGCACGGGCTAGCCCTGGCCGTGCCACCAGGTGGTGTGGGCCCCCTGGCACTCCACCGACCTTGCCTCTTCGCCTATAAGAAGCCTCCCGATGCATAAACCCTAAATAATCAAACCTCCACCCACGAATTTGCAGCCACCAAAGCCACGTTTTTGCCTCCTCCATTGATCCCATCTCCATGGGGAAGGGCTCCCAAGAAGCCATGAAGGAAGGGTGCTAAGGGGCAGTGCTCCCCTGTGATACCGGCGGCGGGGAAGGAGTCCTCCGCGCCGCCGCTGCCGCCTCTTCACCATCTTCACCGCCATCTCCATCGATCTCCACCACCATCTCCATCACCATTGTTGATTCCCATGATGAGGAGGGAGTAGTTCTCTCTCGAGGATAAGGGTTCTACCGGTAGCTATGTGTTCATCTCTCTCTCTATGCATGATCCTATTGAGATCATGAGCTTGTAATCTATAGATCTACCTTGCTACTCAAGTGCTTTAATAGATCTCTACTCTCCCCATGTGTGTGAAAGTGACAGCGTGCACACCATGGTGGCACTTAGGCTAGAGATTACAAATACTTGTTATGAGTTATATTTGGAGTTGGATGTCTTTATGAAATTGTGGTGTTTGTTTGAACCATCTAGTGCTCAAGGTGACAGTGTGGGGTTTTCTAGATGGGAAAGACTTACTTTGAGGTGTGTTGTTATAGCCCTACCATCGATTAGAGTGTTCAACCAGAGAGTAGTTAAGAGTAGTATCATAAAGAGAATATATTTATATGAGAGTGTTCACTAGTGAAAGTATGATCCCTAGGCCTTGTTTCTAAGCATTGAAATACCGTTTGCAACTAGATCTGTTACATGTTTGCTTGCTTCCATCTTTATTTCAGATTGCCTTTAGTCTCTTCCTACCCGTCAAGCTCTTTTCTGGCACCATTGTCTTATATCCATACCACTTGTATTTCACTATCTCTTCGCCGAATTAGTGCATCTATACACCTGACAAGTGTATTGGGTGTGTTGGGGACACAAGAGACTTCTTGTATCTTGATTGCAGGATTGCTTGAGAGGGAATACCTTTGACCACTTCCTCCCTGAGTTCGATAAACCTTGGGTGATCCACTTAAGGGAAAACTTGCTGCTGTTCTACAAACCTCTGCACTTGGAGGCCCAACAACTGTCTACAAGAATAGAAGTGTGTAGACATCACAGAGGTAAAGTGATTACCTTATGTTACGAAGTAGTAGTAGTAGATAGTCACGAAGGTGACGTACTACCACGCCGGAAAGACACTGGTACCCTAGTGTCTACGGCGCCGAAACCCTGGCACCGGAATCTGGTGACGCCGGATGGAGATCACGACATGAAGGACCATATCACATTGCTTTTACATTCAATGTTATTGTTTGTATATCTTATTGTGTGCTACTATTAGATACTCTACGGTAGCCTAATAAGATGATCCCTGTTTAAAAAGTACCAATGATTGTGTTCCCCCTTAGTGTGCACCACCAAGAAAGTTCTTCGGTATGAGGCAGGCCGTGATGATCGGGTGTCAGACATATCTACGTTCGCATACAGTGGGTGTAAGCCATGTTGCACAATGAATACACTAAGGTTGAGTTGGCGAGCCTAGCATGTAGCGGACATGGCCTCGGAACGCGGATGGTCGAAAGATCGAGCACGAGTCGCATGAATGATGTGGCTAATGTTTAGCGTCCACCCAAGAACCCACATTGATGGCGGTGATGATCGGGGGAGATGTGGGGAAAAGGGATCGTGTTATCACTAGAACCCTTCAGAGGATAGGTGTTTCTTAGTGGAGTTATTATTAACTCATTTAATTATAAACTTAGTCTAAATTTATTTTTGCAATTATAAATGTAGAAAATGGTTCTCCTCGAGATTACCTTCCCTATTGACAATTGGTTAAAAGGAGAAAAGCTCATGTTAGATGGATCCAACTTCTCTGTATGGGTCATGCGCCTTCGTGATCTCCTTAGCAAGAACAAAGTGTCCAACTACATGATCTGCGAGATGTACTTGGAGCCGCCCCTATCTTCATGAGACCCAGGAGCAGTGGGATCACCGCTGCTGTCGTCGTGTGATGGCCACATTCATATTAGTAACGATGCGCCTCAGGATGGAAGACGGCTATGGATGATTGTGGGAAGTCTTAATCCCCGAACGGTTATGACACATCTGAAATCACATTTCGTGGAACAAGTGCGCATATGGGAGTATGAGCTGATGGGGGATTTCCTGTCCATGAGGATGGAGGAGAACTCCTTGCTGGAAGATCACTTGTTATGCATATATGATGCATACATGAGTCTTGCATACTTCCTGGACAACTGGTTCACAAGCTCTTTTGCAATAGGCGTGTTGCTACGGCCGCTGCCACCAAGCTACCAAGCACTTGCCAGGATTTGCATTATGAGAGGTGACGCGGAAACACGGGATTTCCACGAGTTCATATCACATTTCAGAGATGTGATGGTTGAACCTATTGTCGCTGAGGTCATCAATGACAAAGGTATATATTTGATATACAATTTTATAAATGTTATAATATTGCAAACACATTTGTAGTGTTAAGTATATTTGATACTTGTTATGTTTTGTTGAAAACAAGTCCATCTGCATAGACGTGCTTGCTGGAGAGGAGGTGACGTTGCGTGTTGATGGCGAGCATGATGATGATGGCCAACGACACTCTCCCTCAACATTTATTACTTAGTTTATGGATTTTGGATAGTTATTGTAATCAAAAGATGTGAACTTCTTTAGTGTGTCTCACACTTTGTGAGACGGTTATTCATATGAGCTTGTAACAAACAGTTGTTCTACTTTATGAATGGTCTCTATCGTGTTCATATCTTGTTCGATTATGTGTAAATTATCCTAGTTATGAAACTAATTGATAATACATGAACATTTGTAAAATATAGAAATGCCTTGAAAAATACCCAACTTAATGATATGTTCATTACTGAATGAAAACCATTATTTAAATTCAAAGTTATGTGATAATATGTGAAAGACACTTGTATTCTTGTCACATATGAATCATGCCTAAGTTCAGCAAAATAACTTAAACACCGTGTATTACATGAATAGAAAGTGTTCGATGAATTGTTAAAGAGAATACATATTCGATGTATTGTAGTTTAACAAAATGGTGATTATCATTATATGATTGTTTAAATGTGTAAATAAGTTTACCAAAGGAAACATGAATATGACACTATTTGATATGATCAAATTATTTCATCAACAAAGGGTATTAAAGATAAATAATAATCTAATTACTACGATTTGATCAATAGTAATGAAATTTGACTTTATAAGAATGGCATAAAGAATATTGGGAAATGCAATGCGTTTGAAATTTCAAAATGCAAAGCATCACAATATGATATTTGATATCAAAATGGGTGAATAGATGTCACCAAATAAATCGTTGTAGTGTAGATGTAGAGACCATTAGTTAGAAATAGTTAGCACTCAATTAGAACATATAGTGAACCATCTAGATTCATGAGATTGGCTCCATAACTAGTATGGATCGTTGTGGAAGTTTTGGGGTTATTCAATATAACCAAAACAATAGCGAATAAGTCCTTGTAGAGTATTCATTGGAAACTTTGAATACAAAATCCATAGCTGAAACCAAAAGATAAGCAAAATTAGTATTACTTGGATTTTGGTGCATTCTCGAGAAAGTTCACATTTAGTGATATTTCTCGATTATGGAGCAAATGGAAGATAGTGAAAAACATGATGAGGATTCAATTCCCTGCATCAGAGTGTTGAGAAGCGCAACGGAAAGCGTTCCTGAATGATTCTCCTCACAAAGGAAAGAATCAATGATAGTGATCGTTGTGTTTTTCCCACTAGTGTTTTCACTACATGAAGTAGGATTCAAAATGTAGCCCATATCTTGTATGGAGACATTTGTGAATAATTTGTCATGATTACCGGAATATGACATACCTACAAACTACTAAGGAAATAATGGTAAGCTAAAGCTATGAGAAATCCCAAAGCAAAATTCCCTTGAGATTAGAAAGCAATTCATTGCTGAATCTTACAAGTAAAGGGGTTACTTGGATTTTCCCAAATGACTGCAAATCCATAGTGGAAAAAGGGGTGAATGACAAAGCAAAATTTGTTGAGTATTGGACAAATTCAAATGAATTTGATTCAAGTGTGCTGAAAGTCTGGTGGATTTAATACTAGTAAAGTACTAGTATCTCATAGTAAATCTCCTAGTTTGATATTTGATCAAAGGATTTTTAAGTTGTTCAAAATAGTGAGTGGATATGCAATTTGCATGAAATCGAGTGGGAGCTATGAAAGTCTTCCTAAAACAATATGTGAATGACATATTTTTGACTGGGAGAAATGTAAGTCTCGAACTCAAATGTGTCGGGACCACATTTTGAGTGGGAGCAATATAAGTCTCAAATTCAAATATGTAGGAACATAGTTTGAGTAAGAGTAGTGACTCATACCCAAATATGTTGGGAACATATTTTGAATAGGAGATTAAATGAGTGATTCTTAAGTGTGTATACGACACATTAAGAATAAAAGCGCAAGTACCAATAAATAATGATTTATAGGGAGTAGAAGTTGATAATAAGAATATTACGATATTATGTAGTATTCCTTAAAGGATTCTGAAAAGGGTTTCAGAGTAGAAGTTAATTAAGGAACATGTCCTTGATAACTCAAATTAGGAATACTATTAAGTTTAACATCAATGGTTAAAAAAATAAAAGGATGATCATCATCCACTATGTTGAGACATAGGTTCTATCTTAGAAAACCATGATGATAACTTAACATAATGTATGATCCAAGAAGAAAGGTTTGAAAAGTGATTAAGTTTGAATCACGGAACGTTGAGCTAAGTTTGTCTGTAGTGTCTAATAGAGAACTGTAGACATGGTTGTCCAAATCCATGAAGGATGACATATCTTAAAGCATAAAGGGTTATGTTATAAGGGAATATGTTGGAAACTCCTGTAATACCAACTAAAGTCAAGTAGGAAGCGAGGCGAACAAAAACATCAAAAGTTGCATAGGGTGCACTTGTGTTTCGATAATTACATTTATAATAATAGATAAGGGTACCATCTAAAGTGTTGTATAATGTTATGGCGGGGATAGTTCGCTTTTAACGTACTACGATGTGTCCCAGGGCACAGTGCCCATGAGAAAGCCCTCAAGGTTGATCTAAAGTCACTGTAGGCTCTTGGAATACGGCCTCGTTCTGCTGCCATAGCAACGATGCATATACAAAGATGTTATCATATGATGATAAAGTATTAATGTCAATCAAGGTGACATTAGTAAGTGATGACCCACAAGTATAGGGGTGTATCGAAGTATTTTCGAGGGAAGTGAAACCCAATTTATTGATTCGACACAAGGGGAGCCAAAGAATATTTATAAGCCGTAAGAACTGAGTTGTCAATTCAGCTGCACCTGGAAACAATCTTGCTCACAACAGTTTATCAGTAGCAACAGTTTTATGGTAGCAATAGTAAAGTAACAGCAGAGTAATAGCAGTAGTAAAAGTAAGACAGTAGTAACAGTAGTAGTAAACAGTAGGATCGAAGCGCGGTAGGCATAGGGTTGGATGGACGGGCATTGCATGGACAAGACAATTCACATGGCAATCAAGACATAGGGCAATTGCAGATAAATAAGATAAAGCATCCAAGTACTAAATAATCATAGGCATGTGTTCCATATATAGTCATAAGTGCTTGCAATGAGAACTTGCACAACATGTTTTGTCCTGCCAGCCCGTTTGCAGTGGGGCCTCAAGGGAACTACTGGCAATTAAGGTGCTCCTTTTAATAGAGCACCGGAGCAAATCATTAACACTCCACGAACACATGTGATCCTCACATCAAAGCCATTCCCTCCGATTATCCCGATTGCTGTCACTTCGAGGCCATTGGTTCCAGACAATAACGTGCGTATACAACTTGCAGGTAAGACCAAAAAAAATACTATCATAATGAATCAATAACATGTTCAGATCTAAAATCATGGCACTCGGGCCCTAGTGACAAGCATTAAGTATAACAAGTTGCAACAAAGTCAAAAAGCACTAATAATAAATACTAGGCACCATGCCCTAACAATCCGATGCCATTACATGAACAATTTCATCCAATCTCTACCATCCCCATAGCCTACAGCGGGGGATTACTCACTATAGATGGGGGAAACATGGATGGTCGATGGAGAAGCAATGGTGGTGATGATCTCCTCCAATTCCCCGTCCCGGCCGGGTGCCAGAACGGAGTTTCTAGTGCTGATTCGCGGAATCTGGTGGTGGCGGCGTAGCGGAACTCTTTCTGGAAAAACGTTGAACCCCCCTTGGTTTTTAGGTCAAGAGGCAACTTATAGGCGAAGAGGGAGGCCAAGGGGGTGACCGAGGCGGCCACACCACCCCCAGGCACAGCCTGGACTGGCCCGCGTAGCCAGGTGGTGTGGGCCCCTCGTGGCCCTACTCCGTCTCGCCTTCTGGCTCCGTGAGTCTTCTGGTAAAATAGGATTTTTGGCATATTTTCCGGGATTTTTCCTGATAGTTGATTTTCTGCAAAAAAAACTAGACACCAAGGTAATTCTACTGAAAATAGCGTCAGTCTGTGTTAGTTGTATCCAAACCACACAAGTTTAGAGGAAAAACAACAGCAAAAGTATTCGGGAAAGTAGATACGTTTTGGACGTATCAACTCCCCCAAGCTTAGCTTACTGCTTGTCTTCAAGCAATTCAGTTGAAAACTAAGTGCGATAAAATAAACTTTCACAAACATATTTTCTTCATAAGATGTATATACTCTCAGCATATGATCAACTACTTAGGAAATTCAAAATAAAGAGTATGCTACTAAGTTTACTTATTAGTCATTGCAAGCTATTAAGAGATTCCAACTCAAGAATAATAAGTAGTATGAAACATAAGCATAAGCAACATTACAATGCTCATAACAAGTTATGATAGAGTGGTATCTCGCTTGCCTTTGATTGTAGAGCATGAGTGCCAAGGCACCTCTGAAATTCAAGTGAAGACTAGAAGTAAAGATGTCAAAGATACAAGCATCAAAGTCATAACACAATTAATCAAGTTTTGAGACAAGCACATTATACTAAGAATGACAACTATGCTCTCAAGAAAGTGCTCATAGAATGTGTCGAGACTCAACAAGGAAATGAACAGGTTTTGAAAAGTTTGAAAGGCTTCCAAATGCTGAAAGTATGGTACTCATTAGCTTTGAGCTCTCCTTGCCCCTATCATAAGCATCTTTAATATGGTTAAGGTGAAAGTGAGGTTCGATCTAAGTTATATGCTTGACAGACTATAAACTGGAAATCTCATGTCCCTTGAGTACGAGGGTCGCTCCTCATGCTACTCAACTTTAGTTACCGGTAAGTTCTTGCCATAGTAAATACGTGCATATCATAGAGAACCGCCAACGGGGTACCCCTTGCCCGATGATACGGAAGTATCAAAATGACAAGGCAAGCAGACAACAAGTATCTCTGCAGTCTTCTTATTTACCATGGGAAAATGGTGTTTTTTCTCTCTTTCCTCTTTTCTCATAATTCTATTTTTTCTTTTCTCAATAGCTATATCTTTTTTATAAGAAGAATGTTCATAGATACTCATTATGGTTACACTGCAGGTTTCCACCATGATTACGCATGGATTAGACCGGCGGCCCAGACGTTTCTCTAACACACATACATAACTCCATGGACTCACAAGCTCCCCTTTTATTTCACACCGACGACATCTGCAAACAAAAGAGCATGATATCAACTGGATATATATTTACAGGTGTTGAAAGCTTTCCCCGTGACAGCATGGTTCTGCTAATCCCCAGCCTATAATTTGCAAGCATATAACTTTCATGGACAGTCACAATAGTTCAGGTTTATTAAGTGCAGGAAATAAAGTGTGCCATCAAGTTCGTGAGAGCTTTACTAACTAACTTTCTCATAACAAGCAAACATTTTGTTCGGAAGAAAACAAGGCATATTGAATATGCACGGAACAACAAATGACGCTAATAGGTAGGTATGGTGGACACTTTTGGCAATATTGTTTTGGGGGAATTGGAAACACGAGTAGAGCTCATACTCAGTGCAAGTGGAGGCTAGCAATAGAGAGGGAGTGACAAACGAGAGAGCAATAACTGTCATAATCATGCTTGCAACAAAACATGACTAATCATGGCATGAAAGTGATTCAAGACCCCTGAGGCAAAATAATTCATCGAGGATTAACTGATTGTTTCAGTCATATGCATGCGTGAGCATGTGCCAAGTCAATTCAAGTGAAACATTCAGAGGAGGATACCACAGTGTCATACCAATTTATGAATAGAGCAATGCAAGCAAACATTCACATGACATGCTACAAACTATTAGCGGGATGGAGCTAATCATAAGAAAGCAAGAACTACTAAGCATCCATAAATAACATACACCCTACATGAACAGACTAAGCATGCCTACAATGATGAGTATATGTCGTTACCAGCCTCTTACCACACCTCAAGTTGTCATTAATCCTCATTGTTGTCCATCACTTGTGTGGCTTGAATAATAACATGAAACCAAATTCCATTGAGGAATGCTGAACCCTACAACAAACTTCACAAAACCAAAAGAAGAAGAACAAATATTTTGGTGTTTTCAATTTCTAAAACAAGAACCAAAAAGGCAGAACAAGCAAAGCAAAATCTTTTTGGGTTTTCTTAATAATTAAGACAAAGCCAAAAGGAAGAAGCAAACCAAGGCAAAAAAGAAGAAGAAGCAAACAAAGAGAAACAACAGAAATATTTTTGATCTTTTTGTGTTTTAGAAAGCAAAAACAAAGCAAGAACGAAAACTAAAAAAAGAACAAAGCATGGATATACAAAGTACCGACTAAACATGATATGGAGATGAGTGTGATGTTGGTGTACCTCCCCCCAAGCTTAGGCTTTTGGCCTAAGTGGGTATCAATACCAATGTGGGTAAGGGTTCCAAGCAGGCAGGTCATTGTAAGAATGATCGTGGTTAGGCCCTTGGGACGAAGAAGAAGCTCCCTAATCATAGGTAGGCTGCTGATATGAAGACTCCCCCTCATTCGAGGGTTGGACCGAATCATTTGTAACCTCCCTTCTAGGATCCTGCTCCTATTGGGAGAGCTCTCCCAGGTACGTATCAAGCTCCTCCTCAGTGAGTGACCATCCTACCCTGGTATCAAGGTTAAACAAAACAGGTGCAGGCAAAAGAACAAATTGCTCGCTTTGAGAAAGGTTATTTCATAAGACAACTCACTCAAATTAGCCCAAGAAGAAACACACTTATGTTGTATCATGGAATTAAGATCAAGCCTTTCTATGGGAAACTGTAAGTCTAGATGATGAGGCACTAAATCATGCAAAGCTAATAAACGAGAGGCAATGAGGCCTCCACAAATTCCACCTTTCTCGCGGTTAGCAACAAGACGGAAAGCTATCAAGGCACCCAAGTTATAAGTCCTATCTCGTTTTAAAGCAGCTGAGATGAATGCTAGATCATATGAGGATAACTTATTAGCAGTTTTCCTAGCGAGGACACACTTAGAAATAAAGTAAGCAAAGTAGCGAATAGATGGGAGATGAATGTTACGGATTTTCCCATTCTCCTTTGAGAAGCTGCTCCCTTGGCAAATCTCCGCGTACAAGTCCATGAGTGGTGTAGGTCGCTCTTTAATCCTTCCACATGATCCCCACTGAGGTACTCTAATAGCTGCGCAAAAATCATCAAAAGGGAGGTCAACAACTATATTGTAAATTTTGTAGTGAACCATGGTGTTAGGCAAAGAGCAACTAAATCGAAAGTCCTGTACTATAGACATTGTTAGTTTCACAAATTGACAAGGTTCATCTTCCACAAAGTGCTCCAACCCTGCATTAGCAACTAAAGTATGGAAGTCCTGGGAAATTCCTGCAGCCCTCATGAATTTGGAGCATGGATAGATGGAAGGAAAAACTTCCTCCTCTCGGTGAACCTTCATAACCTCAGGCACCCTCAGTTCATGTTGGTTGAGTTGATGCTCATTCATCTTCTATTCTGAAATTTAAACATTCATTAAACAAGTGATTGCAAAGTGAATACATAATGAAGGGCACTACTCATAGGGACTTGTAAGAGGCCTAAACATGCATCAAAATAATATCTCTAAGCATTGAACAAGCTTGCAAGCTCTCAAAACATGTCACCTACAGCAGCAAAATATTCAAGATATAAACCACTAAACACAAATCTACTTGGAAAGCGGGGGAGTTACATACCGGAGAACAATTGCTCCAAATTTCAGCACCAAAGATGGCATGAGTAGGGAGATCGACAAATCATGGGCAAGAACAGCAAGAACGCGATTTCGAGCAAAGAGCTGGTGTTTTCTCGGGAGAGAGGAAGCAGTGGCAAGTGAGAGAGTGAGTGGAGGGCCAGGGTGGCCCACACCATGGCCAAGCGTGCCCCTGGGCTGGCCGCGCCACCAGGTAGTGTGCCTGCCTGGTGGGCCCCCTGGTACTCCCCGGGCACTTCTCTGCCCCTTTTTCACGTAAAACTTTAATATGAATTTTCTGGGATTTTTCAATACACTTTATTTTTGAGCAATTTTCAGGTATAGATGAATGATTTTTCTGCAGAAAAGTGATTTTGAAATGATGCAAAAGCAAAACTAAGCTAAAACTTCAGAACTTCTAAGACACTCTAAAATGCAAGCACTAGCAAAAGAAAAGTAAACTAAACGAAAGCAAAAACTAGAAAAGATAAGATAAAAGTAAACAAAGATAATCATGGTGAAAACATTGTTTTGTTCATTGAAATCCTTTTGTTAACAAGGTTGATCAGGTCTTGTTACCAAAAAAAATCAAATGAAACAACACTTTGTATTCCACTCAATGATTATCTTACCTTAATCTTGATAGCAATGGTCCCAATCATAATAATTTCATATTTTTCTCTTGGTATGGGACAATATATTTCTCCAACTTGAATGCCCTCAACATGTTAAATTGAATTCAAACCATAAGTCCTATCAATCTTCTTGGGGAAATAGACAGTATGCTCCTTGTCATTAACATTAAAAGTCACCTTTCCTTGATTACAATTAATAACAGCTCCTGCAATATTAAGAAAAGGTCTCCCAAGAATAATAGACATATTATCATCTTCAGGCATTTCAAGCACAACAAAATCAGTTAATATTAAGCAATTATAAGCCACTTGAACAAGTACATCCTCACATATACCAACAGGAATAGTAGTAGATTTATCAGCCATTTGCAAAGATATATCAGTTGGTATTTGTTTTTCCAGTTGAAGTCTCTTGTAGAGAGAAAAAGGCATAACACTAACTCCTGCTCCCAAATCACACAAAGTAGTTCTAACATAACTATTTTTAATAGAGCACGGGATAGTTGGAATCCCGGGGTCTCCAAGTTTCTTTGGAACCTTACCATTAAAGGAATAATTAGCAAGCAGAGTGGAAATTTCTTCATTAGGGATCTTCCTTTTATTAGAGACAATATCCTTCATATACTTTGAATAAGGAGGCAATTTAATAACATCAGTCAAAGGGATTTGCAAAAATAAAGGTTTCATCCACTCACAAAACTTATTATAGTGTTCATATTCCTTTGACTTGTGTTTCTTATCAGGGAAAGGCATAGGTTTTTGGACCCAAGGCTCTCTTTAATTACCATATTTCTTAGCAACAAAATCTTCTTTAGTGTATTTAGTATTCTTAGTGTGCTTTCAGGTTCTTCTTCAACTTTTTCTTTATCAGGAGCATGATTTTCTTCATTACCACTTTCAGTTTCAGCATCAGAGACAGATATACTATTAGGATCTATAGTAGGTTCAGGAGATTCTACAATAGTTTTATGTTTCTTCTTTCTTTTCTTAGGAGTAGTACCACTATTTTCAGCTTGTTGAGAATCCTTCTTAATTCTTTTAGGATGCCCCTCAGGATATAGAGGATCCTGGGTAGTAGCACCACTTCTAGTTGTAATTTCGTAAGCATGTTTTTCTTTGGCAGCATTAACTAGCAAGTCTTTTTGCACTTTAATAAGTTGATCTATTTGAGTTCGAACCATTTGAAAATGTTTAACAAGCATTTTAACATCATTAGAGGTTCTTTCCACAATATCTTTTAACTCAACAATAGCTCTAGAGTTTTCCATTAAATGATTTTGCACCCTTTTATTAAAATTATCTTGCTTAACAATAAAAATATTGAATTCTTCTAAGCATTGATCAGGAGGTTTAGAGTAAGGGATGTCACCTTCATCAAAATGTTGGAGAGAGTGTACCTCAATAGTGGATGAGTGGGGGATTGACTTACATAATTATTCTATAGGAGGTAAAATCTTGACATCTGTAGCTTTAATTCCCTTCTCCTTAAGACATTTACTAGCTTCCTTCATCACTTCATCATTTAGTTCAATAACTCTCCTCTTCTTTGATGTTGGTGTAGGTGCAGGGATAGTTGGTTCAGGTATAATTGTTTAAGGTATAGCTGGTTCATGAGGAGTCCAATCTTCATAATTCTTTCTTATTTTAACCATTAATTCCTCAGCTTCCTTGGGAGTCCTATTCCTAAAAACACAATCAGCACAACTATCCAGGCATGTCCTAGATTCTTCAGTTAGTCCATTATAAAATATATCAGGAAGCTCATTCTTAGGTAATGGACATCCACCCTATGCATGAATCAAAGCACAAAACCTTGCCCATGATTCAGGCAATATCTCTTTTTCTCCCTGTTTAAAATCAAAAAGTTCCTGCAAAATAGCATGTCTAGCACTAGGAGGAAAATATTTCTGCAGGAAAGTACTAATCAAGCAATCAGGACTATCAATAGATCCAGGAGGTAAATTATTAAACCAAGTTTTAGCTTCTCCTTTCAGTGAAAAGGGGAAAATTTTAGCAACAAAGTAGGTGCGCATCTTAATATCATCAGAAAATAGGCCACTCATGGTAGAGAGTTCAGTCATATGTGCTACCACACTTTCATTCTTAGTCCCACAAAAAGGTTCTTTCTCAACAATAGCTATGTAAGATAGATCAAGAGAGAAATCATAATCATTATCTTCAATGTTTATGGGAGACTGATACGTCAATTTTGCATCACTATTCTATATCATAATTTACTGTTATTCATGATATATTTCATATTAAGAGGTGATACTTATGTAATTTCACCTGTTTTTGCATGGTTGGTGACTTTTGGAGCATGGACCGCTGTAGTCAGGATTCTGATGGAAAAGGTGTTGTTTGGAGGAAAAATTCGTGAAGATCAGAAAATCCGGGAAAATATACGGAAATCCTATTTTTCCAGAAGATGAAGGCTGCCAGAAGGAGGAGTGGAGATGGGCCATAGGGGGCCCACACCACCCCCTGGCGCGGGCCACCCTAGGCCGCACCACCAGGTGGTGTGGCCGCCCTGGTCCACCTCTAGCTCTCCCCTCTGGCATATATTATCCTCCCAAATCCCTAAGACTCTGTGGGCGACCACAGAAAGATTCCGCCGCCTCTGCGGGGTGGAAAACACCGAGAGAGAAAGATCTCTCCGGCAGACAGAATTCTATCGGGGGAATTCCTTCCCAGAGAGGGGAAAGCGTCGCCATCAACACCACCATCAAGTTGGACTTCATCGGGATCATGATCGTCATCATCACCACCATCATCACCATCAGCACCCTCATCACCATCTCCATATTGCTGTAACAATTAGGTTGAATCTTGCATAGTTCTTAGGGGAAACTTTCCCGGTGTTGATTACTCTATGTAGTTGATGCTATTGAGTGGAACCATTGAATTATTGTTTATGTTCATATTGTTATACATCATTATTCCATCTCTGATCATGATCCATATGATGTCTTGTGAGTAGTTCATTTTGTTCTTGAGGACATGGGAGAAGTCATGTTGTTAGTAGTGGAATTGTGTTGAGGAAGATTCAATAGTTTGATATTTAAGTTGTGGTGTACTTCTTCTAGTGGTGTAATGTGAACATCGACTACATGACACTTCACCTATATGGGCCTAGGGGAATGCATTGTGTATTTGGCTACTAATCGTAGGGGTTACCGGAGTGACAGAAACCTGAAGTCTGATGTGCTCGTCATTGACGTGGGAGTCTCTTCTTCTTTTAGTCCCCGGCAACGACGCCAGAAAATCGCTTGATGGCTCAATGCACGGCGCCCAGAAAAATGCTTGATGGCAGTGTTGATGTAGAGCTCGTTGGGAACCCCAAGAGGAAGGTATGATGAGCACAGCAGCAAGTTTCCCTCAGTTATGAAACCAAGGTTTAATCGAACCAGTAGGAGCAAGGAAACACCTCAAAGGTGTTACTAGCTGAGCTTTGGCAGGGCGCACTACCGGTGCTAGTAGCAACATGGAGACCTGCACAACACAACCACAGAACTTTGTCCCCAACTTGCGATGAGGTTGTCAATCTCACCGTGTTTTGCAAAAAACAAAGGATTAAACGTATCAAATGGAAAGAAGTAAAAGTTTGCAGAAAGTAAACACAAAGCAGAAACAGTTTATAGATTCTATGTAAAGAAAAGGACCGAGATCCATAGTTCACTAGAGGTGGCTCTCCTTAGATAAATAACATGCTGGGTGAACAAATTACAGCGGGGTAATTGACAAACACCGAGAAAGCAATACATGCATATACTAATCATCTTGACTCCTTTGAGACTTGATTGGGTATTACAACATAATACATAGCCCGCCATCCAACTGCATCTATGACTAATAATCCACCTTCAGGTTATCATCCGAACCCCCTCCAGTATTAAGTTGCAAGCAACAGATTATTGCTTTACGAACTGTGTGTAAAGTAAACAATACGATTGCTCTATGAACAAAAGATTGTTTTTTTCTCCCTAGTAGCAACAGCACATCTAGTACCTTAGAGATTTCTGTCACTTCCCCAGATTACCAGAGGCATGAACCCACTATCGAGCATAAATACTAACTCTTGGAGTTGCTAGCATCTACTTGGCCAAGATAGCTACTAACAACGGAAAGCATGCAAGATCTCAAATAACAAAGACATGATAGAATCAATAATCAATCTCAAATAGCATATCAATATCCATCGGATCCCCACAAACACAACATGTATGAATTACAAATAGATGATCTTGATCATGAACGGAGCTCACAAGATCTAAACATGAAAGCACAAAGGAGGAGAAACCAGCCATCTAGCTACTACATGGATCCGTAGTCCAAGGATGAACTACTCACGCATCACACCGGAGGCTTGCATGGTGATGAAGAAGGCCTCCAGGGTGAATTCCCCTCTCCGGCAGGGTGCCGGGAAGAGCTTTAGATCCTCCCCCCTGATCTAGGGACAGAGACGACGGCGGCTATAGACTCTTTCGTGGATTTTTGATCGGGTACCTAGGGTTTTTGTCCCGAGGGCAACTTATAGGCGAAAGGAGAGGCCTAGGGGGTGTTGGGGTCGGCCAGACCACCCCCTGGCGCGGGCCAGGCCTGCCCGCGCGGCCAGGTGGTGTGGCCGGGCCCCAGCCCTTCTCCGTCTCGTATTCTGGCACTTGATCCCTTCTGGAAAAATAGGCACTTTGGCTTTTGTCCCGTCCAATTCCGAGAATATTCATTTTCTGACTTTTCTGGAACCAAAAACAACAAAAAACAGGCAGCTGGCATTGTGGCTCTTGTTAATAGGTTAGTCCAAGAAATCATAATAAAAGTACTCCAAAGTTGGAACAAAACACAAGAAAGTGGATAAAACCAAGCATGGAACATAAAAAATTATAGATACATTTGCAATGTATCAAACCCCCGTTAGGAAACCATTGCATAAGGGACGTAAGGGTCTTAGAGTTTAAAGCCGTAGTTAGGTTTCTACCTTAATTACTTTCTTTTACTTACGGATGTTTGCAAGGGGTATAATCACAAGTATGTATTAGTCCTAGGAAGGTCGGTACATTAGCACAGGTTCACCCACACAACACTTAGCAAGCTAAAGAAGGATAATCAACTGTATAAACCGAAAGCACTTGACAGTCTTCCCATGTGTCCTCAAGAATGTTTGGTCATCTTAAGTAATACAACCGGCTTGTCCTTTGCTGCATAAAGGATTGGGCCACTCGCTGCATTTATTCTTATTGTCTTTTATTTACTAGTACTTTATTTACCTGCATTATCAAAAACCCCTAAAAATTCATTTGCTAAGTATTTGCAGAGAATTCCTGATCCATACAGTTAGCCAGCACCTTCTGCTCCTCGTTGGGTTCAACACTCTTACTTATCGAAAAAATACTGCGATACACCCCCTATACTTGTGGGTCATCAAGACTATTTTCTGGCGCCGTTTCCGGGGAGTGAAGCGCTATTGGAGAGTGGAACTGGTAAAGGAAACTTCTAGTATGAGTATTGTTTACTTCTGTTAGTTGCTTTATTTTCAATATGGATAATTCGCTGAGTTTCTTATTTCATAATGCTACTACCACTTATAAGGTAGTAGATGAACCACCACCTGCTAAGAATGATACTTTTAAAATACCTACAAGAATTATTGATCGTGTTATGGATAACTACTATGTTGGGGATGGAACTATCCATCCCGGTGATCATTTGCTCTTTATACATGAATTATGCAGGTTGTTCAAGTGTGCAGGTATTACTACAGATCAAGTTAAGAAGACGTTATTCTCATTATCACTGAAAGGAAGAGCTGAGAAATGGTATAAGCTGTTGAAGAATGGTCAAGCTCTTGAATGGGAGGAAATAGTACCTCTCTTTTATTCAAAGTTTTATCCTCCTAGTGAGATTCATAAAGATCGGAATCAGATATACAACTTTTGGCTTCTTGATGGAGAGAGTACAACTCAATCTTGGGGGAGATTGAAGTTACTAATGCTCAAATGTCCCATTCATGAGCTTCCCAACAATATTATTATCAATAACTTTTATGCAAGGCTCCCTCTACATGATAAGGATTTATTGGATGCTTCTTGTGCTGGATCATTCACTCGCATGGAAGAAGAAGCTAAATGGGATCTTCTGGACCATATTCAAGATAATGCTGAAGCATGGGAGAATGACGAAGGAAGAAAGTCAGGTATAAATTATGATTATGAATGCATTGAATTTTTTATGGGAACTGATGACTTTCAAAATATTAAAAAGGCTTATGGTCTAGACTCTCAAGCTATTGCAACTTATTTTAAGGCTATTGCTTCCTATATGGAAGTGCCTACAAAGAAGTGGAATAAGTATCATGAACCATATAAAGATGTTGCTAAGAGTGTTCCTACAAGAAATACTGAAGTTTAGACTGCTAATCATGTTTTACCTGAGCCTTATATTGAGAAAATGCCTTTCCTAGTTAAGATAAAGGAACATTCTATGATAGCTAGTATGGTTAATGAAAGTACAAATAAAGTTGTTGAACCTGGTAAACAAATGGATGATGAACCTATAATGGCAAATGTGAAAGATTTTGTCACCAAATATGTAGAAGAGGGACACACTATCCTTTGTAAGGATACCTCTAATATTGTTTCACAAAGTAGTGTTATGAGAGCTAGTGTTCCTGTGTTTTCTGTTAGAATAAGTGATCATTCCTATGATGGTCCTTGTGATAGTTATATTGTTAAGTTTATGCATGATACTAAAAGTTATTACGAGAGAGGGAAAAGTGTTCTTATGCATCTCAATAATATCAAGTTTCCTCGTTTTATGCTTAAAGTCTTTATGTTGTGCTTGTTTTGCCTTCTTATGCTTGCGGTTTCTGGTTTCAACAATTTATTTGCTTACAAAGTTCCCTTGCATAGGAAGTGGGTTAGACTTAAATATGTGTATTTTTGCATCTTAATGCTCTCGTTTACTTCAATTCATATTCTTATGTGAGCATCATCAAAATTATTATATGCCCATCTTAATGGCTATAAAGAAAGAGCTTTTTGGGAGACAACCCAATTTATTCTTGCTTTTAGTTTGATTTTGTTTCTTTGAGTCTTGGAAGTTATTACTTTGGTAATAACCTCTCCTTATCCTTTTTGTTTGGTTTTTGTGTCAAGATCAACCTCTAATGAGGGAGAAGTAATATTTAGGGAAGTTGCTTTCCCGAAACAGATTTTTGTGCTTCACCGTAAAAATTCGTGAGAGATCTCTGTATGTCAGAATGAGCTGTAATTTTTTGTGCTTCTGACCCAGACTGTTATTTAACTTTCGTTAGTTTTTTACTTTTTGATTTGAGCAACAGAAGATTTTCTAAAAAAATGATCTTTACCTGCTGGTCTGTTTTGACAGATTTTGCCATTCTTGCATTTGCTTCTTAAAACGATTTCCTTTTTGGATTCTTTTTGGATTTTCGAAAGGAGTTGCTATAGTAGCTTATGTTTTGATGGTTTTAAGTTGAAATTGAACTCAAAAGGTTTATTACCTCGTATGCACTAATGTTGCTAATGAGAACTGTGTGAAGTTTTGTGAAAACAATTTCCAGGTTAGTGGAGAAAATGGTGTCATAAGAAAGAGAAAGGTTTCATGACTCAAGCAATTTGTGTATGAAGATGAAGATATTGATGTTATTCAAGTGGTAACTCTAGAAAAATTTATCAAATAACAAATTCAGAGACCTGCAGAGTCCGTTTTCAAATAGCTAACAGTTCTGGTAAGAAAAGTTCCGCAAAAGATCTGTCTAGTTATATTTTTGCAGTTTTTATCCAACAAGGAAAGTTACAGAGCGAAAGAGGGACAGAAATGGAGCCAGGGTGGCTCACACCACCCTGTGGCGCGGGCCCTCCCCTGGTCGTGCCACCAGGTGGTGTGGCCACCTCGGACTCCGTATGTGACCCGTTTTCTTCCAGTACCTTCCTTTTGTTGTAAAACTTCGTAATATATAATCCCCTGGATCCCCCGAGGTTCGTATATCGTGTTCTCGTCGTGTTTTCGTTTCGATCTGTTTTTGCCAGGAACTATTCTTGAAAGCTTAGAAGCACAATGGTGTCCACCAAGGATAAAGGAAAGGAGCCTATGAAGGAAGATCTCCATGACCCTAGGCAGGAGAAGGAGATCAAGAGTGAAGGTGAAGAGGAGACAAAGCAAAGGCAACATCCACACATCGACACTACCGTTGCAAGCATTGGAGTGGTGGTGAATCCTACCAGGATCAGAAGGACTGCACGGATGTCAACTGGAGGGAAGCCTCCGCGTCACTGTTTGCCACCACAGACACCTTTTCCAAGCACCAAGAGTCCCTTCCATACCTTTATCCATAACCATGTAGGAAAAGAAGACCACAAGGAAGGAGAGTGGGGAAAGAATCGCAAGAGCTGGGATTCACAACCTGACATGATCATGCACCGCATCGAGCACAACTCGGAGTTGATTCGTACTCTCACCTTCGATATTGAGGACTTGGGGAAATTGATCAAAGAGCTCATCGATAGAATACCACCACCACCGAAGGAGTAATTCATCATCAGGTTTCGCATCCCCTTGGTTTGTTCCAAGCTTGGGGGAGTGTCGCGGTATCACATCACTATCTTCTATCTTTTTACCTTTTTAGTAGAGTCATATCATGAATAGAGAAGTTATCATGTAGGACGGTTTGCATTATGGAAGTGTCCCCTCTCTTGTTAGATATGTATCCCTTAGTGTGATTTGCTGTAATGGAATATTAATGAGAAGTTCTATCATTTACTCTTTTGCATATCTTATATTAGTTTTCAATTCATGGTTGTATGATTGATCTTGTTGTTAGTATTGGTATCGCTTTGAGATCATTGAGTTAATTTAGTTGGTTTTGGCAAACCTGGCTCGGTCAGTAGCAACACTATTTTTGAGAGTTGAATGAAAAAGATAAAAGTACTATAAAGAAATATAATTTCATCATCTTTCTTTCTTGATTTGCTCATGAGTTTAGTATTCTCTAGTTAAGATCTTTTGTGCTTCCAAGGAAGATTGCATGTTTGTTTTTATCACTTGTATGTTTGTTTGTTTCCTTCAACTCTTATACTTGCTACCCAGCCTTGCTAGCCAAAAACTTGTACTGAGAGGGAATTCTTCTTGTGCATCCAATCCTTAAACCAAACCTATGCCATTTGTGTCCACCATACCTACCTATTAGCATTATTTCTATTCCAAGTAAATTCATGTTTTTCTCTACCTTCCAAATTAAACTTGTTATGTGCAAATTAGTGATTAAAGCTCTCACGAACTTGATGGCACACTTTACTTTTCTTGCATTTAATAAACTTGAACCATTGGGTCCTTTGTTGTGTATATGCTTGCGCTTTATGAGTTGAAGTTAGCAGAACCATGTATCATGGGGAACGCTATCAACACTGCATTGGTACTTTGTACCTAGTTGATATCATGTTCTTTTGCTTATGAATCCCGGCGGTGTGAAATAAAAGGGGAACTTGTAAGATCATGGAGTTTGTATGTGTGTTAGAGAAACGCCTGGGCTGCTAGCCTAAGCCATGCCTAATCATGGTGGAAACTTGCAGCATAACTATAATGAGCATTCTATGAAGCATCCTCAATAAAAACCTATGCAAATAGCAAATAAAAAGATCGCTGAGATGCTCATTGTCTACTTGCCTTGTCATTTGATTATGGGATATCTCATCTGTCATGTGCAAGGGGTACCCCGTTGGCGGTTCTCTATGATACATATGTACTTACAATGACAAGAGCTTACTCATGACTGAAGTTGAGTAGCATGAGGTTTGGTCTTCGTAAGTAAGGGGCATGAGACTTCAATTTATAACTTGTCAAGCATATCCTCTTAGTTGTGTCACTTTAACCTTAATCACCAAAAGATGCCTATGATAGGGGCAATGAGAGCTAAAAGCTAATAAGTACCATAATTTTTGGAAGCTCTTTATGAAACTTGAAATCTTTGCTTCCCTCTGCGAAGGGCCTTTCTTTTACTTTTCTAGCTGAGTCAGTCAACCTTTTCCCTTCTATCTCAGCAAGTATTTTGAGTTGTTGTGTTTCATTCATTCATATGATGATTTATTCAATCATTTTTCTTATGTTCCTTGTTTTGCACTTTTGCTCTTATCTTGGTGTTTACTTCTTTGAAAGCTATCGTTGAAAAACCAGTTATTTGTCAACTAGCAAATTGTCAACTATTCTTCGACCAAGAGCTAAGTTTGCCATTACCAATTATGATTCTCTCTATGTATCTTTATTGTGTTTCCTTTACCTATTGCAAGCTAAGTTATATAATAGTGAGTTGTCTTCTATTATGATCTATGTATTGATGAATGTGATGCTTCTTGTCCGTATTCTTTTATTGACCCTTCACTCCATAAACCTGAGGCCATGTTTATTGACCTCAGTTTCGCTTGGGGACAAGCGAAGTCTAAGCTTGGGGAGTTGATACGTCCATTTTGCATCACTATTCTATATCATAATTTACTGTTATTCATTGATATATTTCATATTAAGAGATGATACTTATGTAATTTCACTTGTTTTTGCATGGTCGATGACTTTTGGAGCATGGACCACTGCAGTCAGGATTCTGATCGAAAAGGTGTTGTTTGGAGGCAAAATTCGCGAAGATCAAAAAATCCGAGAAAATATACGGAAAATCCTATTTTTCTAGAAAAACGAAGGCTGCCAGAAGGAGGAGTGGAGATGGGCCATAGGGGACCCACACCACCCCCTGGTGCGGGCATCCCTAGGCTGCGCCACTAGGTGGTGTGGCCGCCCTGATCCACATCCAGCTCTTCCCTCTAGCGTATATATCTTCCCAAAACCCTAAGACTCGGGGGGCGACCACAGAAAGATTCCGCCGTCTCTGCGGGGCGGAAAACACCGAGAGAGAAAGATCTCTCCGGTAGACAGAATTCTGCCGGGGGAATTCCTTCCCGGAGAGGGGAGATCGTCGCCATCAACACCACCATCAAGCTGGACTTCATGGGGATCATCATCATCATCATCACCACCATCATCACCATCAGCAGCCTCATCACCATCTCCATATTGCTGTAACAATTTGGTTGAATCTTGCATAGTTCTTAGGGGAAACTTTCCTGGTGTTGATTACTCTTTGTAGTTGATGCTATTGAGTGGAACCATTGAATTATTGTTTATGTTCAGTTTGTTATACATCATTATTCATCTCTGATCATGATCCATATGATGTCTGGTGAGTAGTTCGTTTTGTTCTTGAGGACATGGAAGAAGTCATGTTGTTAGTAGTGGAATTGTGTTGAGAAAGATTCAATAGTTTGATATTTAAGTTGTGGTGTACTTCTTCTAGTGGTGTCATGTGAACGTTGACTACATGACACTTCACCTATATGGGCCTAGGGGAATGCATTGTGTATTTGGCTACTAATCGTAGGGGTTGCCGGAGTGACAGAAACCTGAACCCCCGTTAGGAAACCATTGCACAAGGGACGTAAGGGTCTTAGAGTTTAAAGTTGTGGTTAGGTTTCTACCTTAATTACTTTCTTGTACTTACGGATGTTTGCAAGGGGTATATCACAAGTATGTATTAGTCCTAGGAAGGTCGGTACATTAGCTCAGGTTCACCCACACAACACTTAGCAAGCTAAAGAAGATTAATCAACTATATGAAGCGAAAGCACTTGACAGTCTTCCCATGTGTCCTCGAGAACGTTTGGTCATCTTAAGTAATACAACCGGCTTGCCCTTTGCACATAAAGGATTGGGCCACTCGCTGCATTTATTCTTATTGTCTTTTATTTACTAGTACTTTATTTACCTGCATTATCAATAACCCCTAAAAATCCATTTGCTAAGTATTTGCAGAGAATTCCTGATCCATACCGCTAGCCAGCACCTTCTGCTCCTCGTTGGGTTCGACACTCTTACTTATCGAAAATACTGTGATACACCCTCTATACTTGTGGGTCATCAGAGACGCAGCAAACTTAGCATTAGGAGTCAATTTGGGTTTTATAGTACGCCTCTCAAGGAGACTCTTAGCAGCACTCCTATCATGGGTGTTTTGACATTCTTTAATAAATTCATCGGTCATCTCAATATAACCGTCTTCAATATCATAGCTCTCTCTAGACTCAGGTGAACTAACATGTGTAGTAGTGTCTTCATTAGGAGTTTCAGTATTTCCAGCTATAGTTCTAGCAATCATAGCATCTAGGAAAGGACCTAACGAACCACTCTTATCAAGCACAGTAGAAGCAGCATCATAAGTATCAGAAGTTTCAGATTCAGCAGTAGTAGCAGTGTGTGTAGCATGTGTATGTGGTGGTGTAAGGAACTTACTCCTAACAGATGGTGAATCAAGAGCAACAGAGGTGTTCAGAACCGTACCTCTTCTTGTAGTGGATGGTAAAATAGGAACCTTTCCATCATGAGACTTACCCGTGATGGATGGATGGCAGCAAACAATAGTGATTCCAAATGAACTTGATAAATAGAGCTATGGTCCCCGGCAACGGCGCCAGAAAATAGTCTTGATGACCCACAAGTATAGGGGGTGTATCACAATATTTTTGAGGTAAGTGAACCCCAATTTATTGATTCGACACACGGGGAGCCAAAGAATATTTATAAGCCTTAACAACTGAGTTGTCAATTCAACTGCACCTGGAAACAATCTTGCTCACAACAGTTTATCAGTAGCAACAGTTTTATGGAAGCAATAGTAAAGTAACAGCAGAGTAATAGAAGTAGTAAAAGTAAGACAGTAGTAACAGTAGCAGTAAACAGTAGGATCAAAGCGCGGTAGGCATAGGGATGGATGGACGGGCGTTGCATGGACAAGACAATTCACATGGCAATCAAGACATAGGGCAATTGCAGATAAATAAGATAAAGCATCCAAGTACTAAATATCATAGGCATGTGTTCCATATATAGTCATACATGCTCGCAATGAGAACTTGCACAACATCTTTTGTCCTGCCAGCCCGTTTGCAGCGAGGCCTCAAGGGAACTACTGGCAGTTAAGGTGCTCCTTTTAATAGAGCACCGGAGCAAAGCATTAACACTCCGTGAACACATGTGATCCTCACATCAAAGTCATTCCCTCCGGTTATCCCAATTGCTGTCACTTCGGGGCCATTGGTTCCGGACAATAACGTGTGTATACAACTTGTAGGTAAGACCAAATACAATACTATCATAATGAATCAATAACATGTTCAGATCTGAAATCATGGCACTCGGGTCCTAGTGACAAGCATTAAGCATAACAAGTTGCAACAAAGTCAAAAAGCACTAATAATAGATACTAGGCACCATGCCCTAACAATCCGATGCCATTACATGAACAATCTCATCCAACCCCTACCATCCCCATAGCCTACAGTGGGGGATTACTCACTCATAGATGGGGGAAACGTGGATGGTCGATGGAGAAGCAATGGTGGTGATGATGGCGATGATCTCCTCCAATTCCCCGTCCTGGCAGGGTGCCAGAACGGAGTTTCTGGTGCTGATTCGCGGAATCTGGTGGTGGCGGCAAAGCGGAACTCTTTTTGGAAAAACGTCGAACCCCCCTTGGTTTTTAGGTCAAGAGGCAACTTAAAGGCGAAGAGGGAGGCCGAGGGGGTGACCGAGGCGGCCAGGTGGTGTGGGCCCCTCGTGGCCCTACTCCGTCTTGTCTTCTAGCTCCGTGAGTCTTCTGGTAGAATAGGATTTTTGGCATATTTTCCGGAATTTTTCCTAATAGTTGATTTTCTGCACAAAAACTAGACACCAAGGTAATTCTGCTGAAAACAACGTCAGCGTGTGTTAGTTGTATCCAAATCACACAAGTTTAGAGGAAAAACAACAGCAAAAGTGTTTGGGAAAGTAGATATGTTTTGGACGTATCAGTAAGTTGCAAAGGATTTAAGATTGTAAAGTACAGGCCCAAGACTCAACCTCTTCCATGAGCAAGCATGTTCAGGGTACCAGAAATACGGTGCCAATGATTAAGAACAAATGCAACTAGTTTATTTGTACTCTAGTGCAGGTGCGAGACTGTTGGAAATATGCCCTAGAGACAAATAATAATAAGTATTATTATCATATTTCATAAAGTTTATGATTAAGTTTTATATCGTGCTATAACTGTAGTAAAAGGAAACGTCAATACATGTGTGATATATAAACAACCAGGGGTTCCCAATAAAACTCTAGTCACTGGTTCATTGGTCAACATATGATCAAGGTTTCCTAATCATGTGGCATTTATGCCTGTTGGAAATGGAGTCAACTCATTCTGAAAATGGGATGATGAACCAATACCCAACCTAAACATCGTGACCCGATCATGTCACGAAGTTCAAGTTACGATGATTAGAATGGATCCTCGCAGACTATTCCTTACACCGTGAGGCTATATCAATCAATGTCTCCCGAGAGTGCTTAGATAGCATCAAGCGTCACATGGTAACACATTGATTATAAAGGTGTGTTCAGGTACTCGGAGGAGGCGTAGAGGTAATATATGTCAAGAGCAGGATTTGTCTGTCCACGTGACGGAAAGATATTTAAGGGCCCACTCGGAGAAGTTATATCCAATAGCTACGCAGCGTGTGATTTGATCACAGGGTATCACTTGTCGGAATGATTCAAGTAGCATTGTTCGGTAACGAGATTGAAAACGACATGGTGATGTCATTGATCAGATCTCGAGCAATACAAGTATCGAGAGACAAAAGGAATAAGACACGATTGTCCCGGTTCAAACGACGAACAATCTTCATGGAATGCATAGGGGTCACATGGCCATCCAGGTCCCTCTGTCGATCATGTGTCCGAGAGTGTCCCGACCATGTCTGGAGTGTTCCCGGACCATGGGGTATCACCCTTAAGGGCTTGATGATGCTTAGAGAATGTTTATAGGATCGGTAGAATCACTGAAGAAGAGTAGAGAGAAAAACGGAAGGGTTTCGGTAAGTCCAGAGGATGTCTGGAGTGGAGATGGAAGGTGTTTCATAACCACAGAGATTGAATAATATGTGAATGAATGTTAAATATTGATTTAATCATTTATTCATAATTATTTAATAAAAGAGAAAGTCAATTAAATGGTTAAAGGGCTTAATGGGCCAATTCCCGGAGGGGAAAAGGCCCAAGAGGGGACCACACCCCTAGGAGAGGCCTAGGGGATGGCTGATGACCCACAAGTATAGGGGTGTATTGCAGTATTTTTGATAAGTAAGGGTGTCGAACCCAACGAGAGCAGAAGGTGTTGACGAGTGGCTTGGAGCAGGAATTCTCTGTAAATACTTAGCAAACGGATTTTTAGGGGTTTTTGATAATGTAGATAAATAAAGTACGAGTAAATAAAAGACAATAATAATAAATGCAGCAATTGGCCCAATCCTTTCTTTAGCAAAGGACAAGCCAGTTGTATTACTTAAGATGACCAAACGTTCTCGAGGACAAACGGGAATATCGTCAAGTGCTTTCGCTTCATATAGTTGATTAATATTCTTTAGTTTGATAAGTGTTGTGTGGGTGAACCTGTGCTAATGTACCGACCTTCCTAGGACTAATACATACTTGTGATTATACCCCTTGCAAGCATCTGCAAGTACAAGAAAGTAATTAAGATAGAAACCTAACCACAACTTTAAACTCTGAGATCTACGGGGGTTCAGGTTTCTATCACTCCGGCAACCCCTACGATTAGTAGCCAAATACGCAATGCATTCCCCTAGGCCCATATAGGTGAAGTATCATGTAGTCGACGTTCACATGACACCACTAGAAGAATAACACCACAACTTAAAGAACAGACTATTGAATCTTTCTCAACACAATTCCACTATTAACAACATGACTTCTCCCATGTCCTCAAGAACTAAACGAACTACTCACAAGACATCATATGGATCAAGACCAGAGATGGAATAATGATAAGTAACAATCTGAACATGAACGATAATTCAATGGTTCCACTCAATAGCATCAACTACAACAACTAATCAAGACCAGGAAAGTTTCTCCTAAGAACAATGCAAGATTCAACCCAATTGTTACAGCAGTATGGAGTGGTGATGATGGTGATGGTGGAGATGATGATGGAGATGATGATGATCCCGATGAAGTCCAACTTGATGGTGGTGTTGATGGCGACGATCTCCTCTCTTCGGGAAGGAATTTTCCCGGCAGATTTCTACCTACCCGAGAGATCTTTCTCTCTCTACAGTTTTCCGCCCCGTAGAGGCGGCGAAATCTTTCTATGGTCACTCCACGAGGCTTAGGTTATCGTGGGGATAATATACGCCAACGAGGAGAGCTGGAGGTAGGCCAGGGTGGCCACACCACCTGGTGGCGCGGCCAGGGGTGGCCCACGCCAGGGGGTGGTGTGGGCCCCCTATGGCCCAACTCTGCTCCCCCTTCTGGCATCCTTCGTCTTCTGGAAAAATAGAATTTTCCATGTATTTTCTTGGATTTTCTGATCTTCACGAATTTCGCCTCCAAACAGTGCATTTTCCATTAGAATCCTGGCTTCAGCGGTCCATCCTCCAAAAGTCATCAACCATGCAAAAACGGATGAAATAACATAAGTATCATCTCTTAATATAAAATATATCAGTGCATAAGTGTAAATTATGATATAGAATAGTGATGCAAAATGGATGTATCAGTGGCCGAAGGCCCTAGTGGGCATGCCCCACGTGGGGCCCATGGGTGGGGGCTGGCCGGCGCGCCTGCCCCCTCTCCCCCTCCTTTAGTCCCACCCCGGGACTTTGAGGGAGGTAGTACCTCCCCTCCCCTATATATAGTGGGGGTATTTGGCTAGATAAATACACATAATATTCAATAAAGGTTTCCTCACTTTTGGGGAGACCTCTAATTGATATTCTCTCTCTCTCCCGTGACCGTGGTCCCAAGTTCGGACTGCGCGAACGAGAGACATCTTCACCGCGGAGTGCCATCGCGCTGCAGAATTCGGATCCAGGAGCTCTACTTCTGCAACTGCTGCTAGATCGGAAAAGCGGGAGTCATCGCCAGGCACCAGACGTGTGTAACTCCCCGCGAGGTGTCACACTTGAGGCACTCAAGTCATTTAGCCACATGAGCGCAAGGACTTCATCACGACCTTGAGGTCGGCTTCGGCTCGTCTACATCAACCATGCTCTCTTGAGCATTGAAAACGCTTTTCGGTCTTCAAGGGTAAGTTCGCAAAAAGCCCCTCCCGTTATTGTATTACTAATAGATAGGTCCTGGCAACATCAGGGCTTTAGGGGCGTAGGGTAAAATTTTATTGTTTTCATACGCGAACCCCTATAGGAAGCACCGTTGCCGTGACAAATGTGCAACTACCAGGTGATTAGCCACCTATATTTGGGATGATGTATGTATGCCTTGATGCACTTAAGAAAGGGTTCATGGATGGATGCAGGAAGGTGATAGGGCTAGATGGTTGTTTCTTTAAGGGTTCCACTACTAGAGAGCTTTTATATGCTGTTGGGAGAGATGCAAACAACCAGATGTACCTTGTAGCTTGGGATGCTGTTGATAAGGAGACGAATGATTCATGGGATTGGTTTGTCAACTTGTTTTTTAGAGATGTCAAATTTGGCGATGGACAAGGTTGGGTGATCATCTCAGACCAACAAAAAGTAAGTGAGAAAGTATTTGTCGGATTAGTAGCTAGCATGTTAAAATTATACGAACTTACCACTTTTTATTTTGTTGTTTTGTAGGGAATTCTGAACGTTGTGAAGAATTGGGCCCCTATGGCTGAGCATAGAAACTGTGCAAGGCACATATACGCTAATTGGAGAAAGACATACAAGAAGAAAGAATTTCAGAAAAAAATCTGGAAGTGTGCTAAGGCGCCTAGTGTTATCCTGTTCAACCTAGCAGTTGCAAAGCTTAAACAAGTTACCAAAGAAGGAGGTAGAGCAATCTTGAAAACCGACCCTCACCATTGGAGTCGAGCGTACTTCAAATTGGGGTCTAACTGTGACTCGGTGGATAACAACATGTGCGAGAGCTTCAACAAATGGATAGTGGAAGCTCGGTTCTTCCCTGTCATTAGCATGTTTGAAGCCATAAGGAGAAAGGTAATGGTGAGAATTCAAGAACGGAGAGACAAGTCTGATGCGTGGACAGAACATATTTGCCCAAACATTAGCAAAAAGCTCAACACTTACATCAAGCTTTCAGAAAACTGCAGTGCCATATCTAATGGGGAGGACAAATTCGAGGTAATGTATTTTGATGTTCATCGATTCACTGTCAATCTCAATGAGAAAACATGCAACTATAGATATTGGCAGCTTTCTGGCCTTCCATGCCCTCATGCAATAGTGTGCATCCACCACAAAACCAACTCATTAGATGACTATGTGGCACCTTGCTTTAGAGTTAGTGAATTCAAGAAGACATACGATCACTGCTTAAACCCTGTAAATGGCATGCCAATGTGGCCTAAGTCGCGAAGAGCTGCTCCTATAGCACCTGGTTATATCAAGATGCCAGGGAGACCCAAAAAAGAGAGAAAGAGAGAATTTCATGAGAAGCCTAAGGCAACAAGAGTTACTAAGGTCGGCACTATTTCAAAGTGCTCGGTGTGCAAATGTTCTAGGCACAACAAGACAACATGTAAAGAACCCGGAGGTGGTCAGGCTTCAGGAGTGCAAACACCACAACTACGCTCTGCACGTGTGCCAGCTCCACCTAAGCAGATTGTGCAAGAATCACAGCAAAGCACGGCTCCTCCAAGAAAGAGAAAGTCCTCTTCAAATAGGAATGTAAGATTCATAAATATTTTTCAATTGTTTGTATCTTAGACAATAATTACTAAATATTTTTTGGTTCATGTTCAATAGGAGGTGGGAGAAGCTAGCAATGGCACAAAAGGTTGCAGGCAGGAAGTTGAATGCATCTAGGCAAGGAGACTCAAATATATCCATTAATGTGTGTAGTTCTGGAAGAGGTCAAGCAACAACTGTAGAACCATCTACAAGGCCTAAGTTACCACAACTTTGCTTAGAAGACTAAGAGTACAAGAAAGATTAGCTCGATACTTTTGCAGTGGCATTGTATTATGTGTTTGATTGCAGACCATAGCATTTTATTCCAGATTTTGTAATGAAATTTTGTTGAACATATAATTTGTGTGCTCTCGTGAAACATAACCTTTCAATTCCAGATGAAATATCTTTACCACGTAAATTTGGGCCATATTTAGCTACAACTGAATGCACATCAGGACAACCATGTCAATATTTTCTGTATAGTTGGCCAGTTTCCTTTCAGATTCCCTAATTACATAATACTCTCTTTCAGGCCCCAAGATCAACACATTTTGATTCCCTAATTACACACACACTCTATTTCAGGCCCCAAGATCTTGCCACCTAGTCAGCCAACATCATTCCCTTCTTTGTACTTTAATTCAGACAATGCATCTGTTGATGAGAAAATTCACGAATTTGGTTGGAAGCCAATATCTCTGTACATCCCTTCGAGGAGAGGTGCTCTAGGTACAGTGCAGTGCGCCATTGTGTGGCAGCCAGGCATGGCGGGGCTCGCTGGTACATGGAGTTAGCAGTCTGAGAGCCCGACAAAGACAGAACGCACCATGAACGATGGACGTACGACGAGTCGCTTGCCTGACGTGTTCGTCCGCGCGGACCCTTGTTGGGCGTGAGTGTTCGCCGACGCTTGGCGTTGGCGGTCGAAAACTCCAGTCGAGGGAGCAGGGGTCATGCACGAGGGACGCCCACGAGGTCCGTCGATAGCTCTGGGACGCCATCATCTGCGCAGACTGCCACCATGAGCAACATCTTGGGGAGCTAGGGATCCCGCCGAGATTGGGATGGCAAGGGGATTGCGAATCAGCATCGCTTGATGTTGGTTGAGGACGAATTGATCTCTAGGTGAGATGATCCTACGTGGATTAAACCGGCAAGATCCTGTCCACGGTGGCACATATGAGGTCAAAAACCGGTCAACTCACGTTAAACTACATCTAGGGATGAAAAGTAGACGTACTTACGAGTTTGCGGGCAGGATTAGACCGAAACAGAATTGAGGGACCACAATTAGACTTTTGCAACACTTGAAGGACCAAAAGTGCACTTAACCCTTAACTAATCCACTTTGATCTACAAAACTATGCATCGATTCAAGATAAGTTGTACATGAAAAAAATGCGAATCGATATTGCGAATCCATCCTGATGATCGGTTCCTAGTTTCGTTGACCTTTTATGGGTCTATTTCGTGTTCATGTTTATACGTTTGGCGCCAAATTCTTTGTACATGGGTGACCGTTTAAAATTTTCTTTGAGGTCTAGCTTCGTCTCACCGAATCACACAATTTTCATGTTGAGCGTTTTTCGTTTTGACATTAATAACTACGTAGATCTAAACTATTGTATTATACGTACGTACACGTAGATCTACTCGTATAGCAATATCAAAATAGAAAACTTATAACATCAAAGTCGTGTGAAATGATGAACTAAATCTTCCCTTCATTTCTTTTTTCAAATGATCAACCGTGTGTGACGAATTTGACAAAATTCGTTCAAAAAAGTTTTAAAAGAGAAAACGACATAGCGTTTCAAACACTCAACGAAATTACAAATTGTTCACCACAATTTATTCATAATATCAAGGGACATCTTTTTCATGTACAACTTATCTCGAATGGAGGCATAGTTAGGTAGATTAGAGAGGATTAAGATTAAGTCTGTTAGATTAGAGGGATAATATTTATTGTCTAACGTGTGCAACAAGAAACCAAACGCTGGGCCGTTTTGGAGGGAAACCAGAATACAAGAGGCCAAACTTGGTCCAAATCAAACCTCTCTCATACAGCATCCACCGGGCCAAAAAGGCAAAAACGAAAAATTGTAAGCCGAGTAAGCAAACACGCCCTTAGTGTACTCGGTCGTGCAAGACTTTTTTTTTCCAAGTTTAGTTACAAATTTATTTGAATATTTAGAACACTTTTGCTTCGGTGTCCCCCCCTCTAAAACTTTGAAGGGGTAAGATGGTCTTTTACCATTAATTGCTGATTATTAGTTGCTAAACCAAATTAGACTACGTTGGTCCGCAAAGCTCATACACAGTATTTACATGTACCAACTAAAACCGTGTGCTAAAAAATACTCCTCGCCCTTTTGACGGATTAACCAGTTGTACAATGGCGGCGAGCCGTCACATGACCTGATTCAGTGAACGTCGTAAAAACCGCAGCGGGTGAAACAAGCAGAGGTCCTCATCGCGAACCATGCCGGTCGCCGTCATAGTGTGTGTGGCCGCTGAACTACACGTGCTAGTAGCTATGACCGTGTCCATTCCGGCAACACGTGCACGTATACGGTAATACAGTATACTAGACTAGTAAGGTGATGATTTTGAATGGACTTTGATAATCACCTCTACCAATCCCAAATCGTGTCTATGCGTGTGTAGTTTAGCAAGTAATAATCAATAATTAATAGTAAAAAACCATCTTACCCCTTCAAAGTATGGGGAGGGGGGACACCGAAGCAAACATCTATTTAGAAATGGACCATGATTTGAGGTGTATACTTTGACTCGAAGATCGACATGCATCGTTTATTCATTCGCCACTTTGAGTTTTTTTAGGACTAGTTAAATGCCCGTGCGCTCCCACGGTTACTCCCATGTCTTGTGGTGACTTCTTTTTTGCATAGTATTCTAAAAACATTTCGAGTCTGCTTTGCTTAAGATTTCAATTAGGTTGTTACGAAGTGTTCGTGCATGACTAGTTATCTTGATTTATCTCTCTCATGGGGAGATTTATCTCATTGGGGCTAATGGAACTGCACTTGTCTCGTCGACGCCCAGATGTATGCCTCCATCGCATCATACAGCGAACCTAAATACTCCCTGTCTCGAAATAGATGTCGGAGATTTGTCTAAATTAGCATGTCCCTATACACTAAATTTATCTCATGTGGGGCCAATGAAACTACACTTGTCTTGCCGACGACCAGATGCATGCCTCCATCACATCATATGGCGAAACTAAATATCCCCTCTATCTCGAAATAGATGTCGGAGATTTGTCGAAATTAACATGTCCCCATACAGTAAAACACATATAGGTACATGTGAGTCTAGACAAATCTTCAACGTCTATTTTAAGACGGAGTGAGTATAACATTTTAACCAAGTAGTTCTCGCGATAGTCAATGTCACCACTTAAGGGAACAGGAAAGTAGGGCTGCGGGTAACTTGAAATGGACTAAATATTTAATACAAAGAAGATACGCCTTGTCCATATCATGTACATATGAACTATACTTGAAAATAATCTCTACCTTCCATTGATGTGTTCTTTAGCGGCTTCTTGTAACTCAACCAATCAATGTTAGCACTACTAAGCATACAAAATTCAGCACCACTTATACCATTGCAAAAAACTGCTCAAATTAATGAATGATCCATGCACACAACCAAAGATTCAGAAACATATGAACTACCATTTGAAGACAAAGACACATACACATTGTCATTAGGAATGCCGGCTGCCAGTCCGATGGACAGGGCGGACAGTCCGCTAGAAATTAGTGCATGCAAATTTTCGAAAATGATTGTTTAATTAGGTTGGTCCAGCTCCGATTTGAAGAAATAGTGGACATGATTAGTTGACTTAGTGGACGTTCCCTTACATCCCGAAATTTCACTCGTACCCATCTCCATGCCATCCAGTCCACAAATGTAGAGTAGCTATCGTTCTTCTTCAGAAATTCCTATTCTGTCTAAACGCACATGTTCTCTCCTTGGTCGTTAGTGTGCTCTATTTCTCCCTGCCTAATAATATTCATCTTCTCAAGCTCCTGCTGTTAATTTATGCAATGCAATGAACGCAAGGTTAAGTATCACAAGGAAGTATTGCCTACCAATAAATCGTGTTAATATGAGCGATCATATTCTGCTTTAACCTCCTTGGAGAGCAAAGAACAACTCGCTAGAACTCCCAAGAACCATGCCAGACCGCTGGCACATATGTTAGTACAACTTTCATCATAATTGTAAAATAACATTTCCCGCAAGAATGACCTCAACAATGCAATACCAGTCCTTATGGGCTATGGAAACCCGCACACAATTATCCTGATGTTGAAAACTTAAAGATAAGAGCAATGGGCAACACAACAATACCGCCCCTCTTGTGCAACAAGACGCCTAACTCCCAGTTATGCACATTAGCACCATGCACTTGGCCTGGCCGACTATGGCTGTGAAGAATGTCAGAGTTAGCATTGTTGGTCGTACTGTTGCTTCTCTCATTTGTGTGAAATTTACTTCAAACTTTGATTTGGCAATGGATAGCCTTCTGAACAGTATTAAAATAGTATGAACACTATTAAAGCTGATCTATTTTCTTCATCTTACCTTCTGAATTCAATGCGGAAGATTTACCCAATCACTTTCTTCTTAACATGCCGAGCCAAACCTTTATCTAGTAAGGAATAAGACACCTTAATCTTCCTTTTGCAATTGCAGAGCCAATTTTGTAACCCACTCTAGTTGGATCTCCCTCTGTCTCCTGTTTCTGAAAAATCTAGAAAATTATGAACTTATTGAGGCTAACCACAATATCAAACCTCCATCCAGGATACTAACTTACAAACAAACTTATTAGAATCATAAAAACATGTCTTACATGCATTTAACCAAAGGGATCTTCCTACTACTTCAGGAGCTTGGCCATGGAGGCCAGCTCGTCCGATCCGCAAGCATGGCCATGAGAATACCAGGCCAGTGTCCCTCCCTTCCTCCCTCTGAAACCCTAGGGAAGGGAGGAGGCAGGGATGGGACTCACCAGAGAGAAGGGCTTACTGAAGCCAGAGGAGGTGTCCATCGGTAGTGTTCCCAGGTTGGCGTTTCGGTCGTCGCCTCCGGTCTGCATCATCGCCTCCGATCTATGCTCGCGTCTTCCTCGACGAAACATGAGGGTCGGGTCATTTGTGGGAATACACGAGCTACCAGGGGTTTGATGGTGGAATTTTCAGGATGGGCTGGGAAGAAACTCGGAAATACCAAAGAGAATGGATTACTGAAGCCGGAGGAGGTGTTCGTAGGCAGTGTTCCCAAGTCAGCGTTTAGGTCGTCTCCTCTGGTCTCCATCGTCGCCTCCGATCTATGCTCACGTCTTCCTCGATTGCACACAAGGGTCGGGTCGCTTGTGGGAATACACGAGCTAACACAGGTTTGATGGTGGAATTTCTGGGATGGGCTGAGAAAAACTCAGAAATACCGGAGAGGTAAACGGGCCATCGGAGATTTTCCGAGATCATGGGTTGGGCCGGGAAAATCCCCTTCGAACCCTGCAAAACCCGGACAAGTACATGAGGCCTTATAGACCAGAGAAAAAAATCATCATGATTAGGAGCTAAGACCATTGATATAACTTTGTCAATTCCAATAGCCTGTAAAGTATGATACCCGTATGACATGTAAACATCACTCATATAACTTTGTCAATTCTAGTAGCCCGTAATGTATTATTTTTCTATTTAAATATTGGATTTTCCAATAACATTAGTAAATGCTTATATGAGAAAGTTATGATTCTAAGATAAGAAATAAGCCTATAAATAAGTCTTAGAGTAGAGAATCATCATCCTTACTACAGAAGTTAAAACTACAGAAAGTGTATTTCTTCTTATTGGTAAATAGTTATCAGACATTAGTAAGGAGGATGACTCTTCTCTAAGAGTTACGATAAAGTAATGCTTAAAAATTATAGCTTGGCATTGGGAACCATTATGCTTCCTGTAGCAAATCATAACATATAATTTTCCAATAACATTGCTCCATAGGCATTAATTTACAAGCTTGTTTCTTATCCTAAAATAACAAGATTCAGTTTTCCTCCTCATTCCAACTTATTACACAAGCATATACAAGCAGTACACACATTTGAGCAAATATCATAAAAGTGAAAACTCTTCTTTTGATAATCTGAATGACAACAATCTGCTACCTGTGATTTGTTGATGCCTCTGTGGGAAGCTAATTCCTCCATGTCATATGTGCCTCATTAACCTGATCTTTTGTATGGTACATGAAATCGCAAATATCAGATCAAAACTATGCATTTTAGGAAGGAGAGTTTAAGAAATTTCGAGAGGGCAAGAGGGTCCTTGCTCACATTGTTTCTCACTCGAGCTCCTCTAGATCCTATGCCACCCCTTGCACCTAAGTTCTTTAAGCATCACCAAATCATAGTAAAGCACGAATCATAATCAGAATACCATAGAGACCAAGAGGCAAGAGTACCGATGAGTACGCTAAGTTCCTTCATTATACAATAGCCAGATTTACAGGAAACAGTAAACATGTAACGCTGCATCAATAGATTATGCACAAGTATCCAACACACAAAATAGAACAACCAAAATTCTAGAAAATTTCATGGAACACGTCACTTTTGGACAACTGGCAGTGAAGGAATAAAATAACTTCACGATAGTTAAAAGTGTGAAATTAATTAAAATGTGAAGATGCACAAGTATATTAAGAATTACTTGGTCATCAGTCTACAAGATTAAGTGATTCCGTACATTGAATCAAAAGAGGATTTGGTACTTGAGTACCAGTAATTTCATACCTTTAAAATTAGCATGTCTCTGAAATAAGTTCAAGCCATAATCTCTAACCATACCTGAAAAGCAAGGTACTTCAACATGTTACTGGTTAGCTTAATTTGGTTATATTCCGTGCTTCAGAGTTCAACATAAACATAAAAATCAGCTAGTGATACTTTAAGTTTAACAAGGTCTGATGCATAGATCTGGCATACATCCATGTTCGATAGATAAAAGAAGTCAGAAACTACATGCAGTGTACTCTAGCTCAGAGTAGTTCTCCATCCATATGACTTTTAGATTAGACAATTTTCTATAAGTTGATTGATTGGTAGAAACAAAACAATTGCTTTACGATGCACATTTTTTTTGAAAGAAACCCACACCAATTTCATAAGATCCATCATTATCATATACTCATATTCATGAGGATCCAAATCCTCGAGGAGTGGACACAAGTACGGCGAAATTAATTTTTCCTCATTCCAATAATATATTTCTCAAATAGTGTGAGGCATGCAAGGTGCCAGTAGCAATTGCAAGTAACGAAAGTAATGAAAAAATGATTAATTAGGAAGAGAAGGTGCACTAACCTCTTGGAGGCCTTGGCCTTGCATTTCTTGGAGAAGACCACCGACTTGGTAGCCTTGTTGTATGACGGTAGTCTTCATCTCGCCTCCACCTGTCGTCAACCACTAACTCGTCTCAACACCTCGTAATATTCCCTATTATTGGTTAAAGTCTAAGATATCAGAAGTAACATTCAAATTTTGCAAGTGCGCATGTATTTGAAAAAACTGAAATAAAAATCACAACAATGGTCCATCTTCTTATAGATAAAACAATATGCCTCTTTTACCTTGCAAGACACCCCGCTGAATTCAATCATAGTTCTGTGACAAATAAAAGGATTAATTGTGTCTACACACCAATTTACTCCAAGAAACACATCAAGATGTTATGGCCCTTTCAAGGGCCTTTGAAGCTTCCTTTAGCTCTTCATCAACATGCCTAGGCAGGATAGTGTGACCTAAACATTTGATTCCCACTGCTACAAAATATATTAATAGTGTTTAGACGCAATAGTAAGAGTAAATTTTTTTGGACAATGTTTTCTTCTGAATCTTAAGTGCCATTGCACTACATAATTAAAAAATATATGAGTAGGAACAGTCTGGTATCAATTGTCCTACATGGAACTAAGAGCAAGCTGTGTAAAAGAAACATATTTTTTACAGAACGCATTAGAAAAAATCTTACAAGCTGTCCATAATTTAAATAAAACGAAGTTGCACAAGCATTAGCACCCTCATTTGAGACCTTAGAAATCTGAACAGTTACTACTAATACCCAGCAAACAATATGGCTAATTAAGTAGCCAACGCTCCACTCCCTAATTCTCTATGAGAAACTACGCTCCTTAATTTGCTACTTCAAGAAGCTACACTCAATCGCTAACCATAAATAATATAATAGTATCAGAGTACAAGCTCTAGTGTGTTAGTCCTGCTCTCTTTCTCCAAAAGTCGACTCAGGTCATTGATGGCTAGACTACGGATTAAGAAAGCAGGCAAGCAGCAACAACTCTGGTTTAGGATTTGGAGGCAGCAATAGTCCGGCAGTCGCATACCTTGGCAGGCGGATAGGAAGGGGATGCGTTGGGAGATGCTCAGCACGCGGTTGTCCGTCCAGTTGCATCATTCGGCTGTTGTAGTCAGCCGATTGATGGTAGGCGGACCCTCGTGGAGACCCGGCGGCCGAGGACTGACCTCCTCGACATCCTCCGCTCACCCTACTCTGGTCCACCACAGGAGCATGCTCTCCCCGATCACCTGCAACACCCCACATTAGATTGAACAAATTGGACGAAAAATCCCCACAATGCCACGCCAAATCCGATGCAACATCTACGGCATAAACATATCGATCGATCGCGTCGACCATAGTGCATACTGAAACCCAAAATACCCGGGAGCTACGACGAGGCACCGGGGAGAGGGTACCTGTGATGTCGAGGCGAAGGGGTGGCATTGGAGGGCAGGGCACGCCGCATAGATCCTGCGGCGTGACGTGCCACTGAGAACTCGACCACCACCACGCCTGCTGCGGCTGCTACTCCTCGTATGGAAACATGGGCGGAGATGTGTTGGCCCTTTCCATCGGAGGGGATGCGGGGGGCTTGACACAGGGCCGCTACCGCTTTCTCTCCAGCGTCATCATCGTCAGGCGCATGCGTGAGCAGTAGCAGGGGCTATGGAGGGATCCAAAGGAGAGGTTGGGGCGCGATGTAGCGCCGCCGCCAAGGTCATGCGTCACGAGGAGAGAGAGAGCTATTGTTTCGGGACGAGATTTGCAAAGCGAGGGAGAGTCACAACCAGGCCTGGTCCATGTGGACGACGAAGCGCGATGACATAGTGCGATTGGGCAGAAAACGGAACACCGAGAAAATTTGATGAGAGGCAAAACAGTCTTAAAAAAATGTTGGACGAAACGCACTAATCGGAGGAAACAAAGGAAATTCCTTCTTTTTAAGTAGTATAAGTAGTAGAGAGAAGAGATAATTCCCCACTTTAAGTTGGTGTTGCGTTTTCACTCGTTCGGAAGGCGCACGCCTCGCCCAGGTCCGTTGATCCAGCACCTCCGGTGTACGGTGGGCCGGGTCCATCCGTCAGCTGGGTTCGATCCAACCCGCTCGCCTCGTTGCTTCCTAGGCTAAGTGGTGTCCTCATCATCGTCTCCCTCCTCGCCTCGGCGGCGTTGACCTTGGCTAGCTTCGCCATGCACTCTCTACTCTTCAGGCCACTCCCGAGCCCGACTACGAGCGGAAGACTGGGCGGTCTGGTATCTCCGGCGGCGCCGAGGCGACCCGGCGCGGTGGTTTGGTCCGGCGACCGGAGATGCCGGCGCGGCGGCGTTGTGGCGGCGGGTGCGGGGGCGTGGATGGAGGAGGCGGGGACGGCGGTGCTGGAGGAGGCGGCGCGGCGGAACCCGGCGCTGTCGGAGTCGTACCGGCCGGCGGGGCTGCCCCGGCCGAACGGCACGGTGCTGGAGGCGCAGGGACGGGTGTGCACGGGGCCCGAGCAGACGCGCCCGCTCGGGGAGGACCAGGCCATGCGCGTCCTCGACACCATCCTCCGCTCCGGTGAGCACTCCGCCTCCTCTTCGCTGGCTCGCTTCCATCCTGCGTCATGTACACCGTTTGCTGTGGTGATTGATTGTCACTTATCATTAGTGATTGGAATTTAGAAGTTTGATGCTTGCTGATTATCATATACTGTACTACACATAGTAGAGAATGATATTTGCTAAGTCTGGGCCTAATGCTTAATCTGAGATTTGCTAAGTCTGATGCTCGGGTGATAATTCAGCTCATATTATTATGTCCAGTCCGAGCCTAATGCTTACTCTGAGATTTGCTGTTTATGCACTAAACAATTGGGTAACCACTAACCACTCTGTTATCTAGGCAACAGACAATAGCTTGATATGTAACTTTCTAAAGTTCTGCTATTTCATGGAACATTTAACGCATGACTCAAGAACATATATCTGATGCTTAATTGTGTAGAAGTTATTATTGCATATATTTGTCTGATGGATGAAGGATTACTGCTTTTTATTGTTTGCCGGTAAGTACTTCCTCTGTTCCTAATTATAAGAAGCGTGCTAAAACTTCTTATAATTAGGTACAGAGGGAGTACTTATCTGGGAGGCGTTATGGGTCTGGCTTTGATTTCCTTTTTATTCTATTTCCTTACATAAAATTAACACTACATAAAATAAACTCTTGTGCAGCGACAGGAGAACTCAAAGATGATCCAGTGTCCAGTGCTCAGCTGGGGGCATTCTTTGCTGGCATGACAATAAGAGCTAATTGTTTTCCCGAGGCCACTCAATGGAGTGAGGGTGAGCGACGTGCCATGAGCTTATTCTGGCCACGCCTTATCCATGTTCTGCCTCCTGAGGTGAAGTTTATAGCAGACCCTGAAGGAACGATCATGGGAGCAAACGGTTTAACAGGACCTCGGTATATCGGTCAAGGAACTGCAGAGATGAGACTGGTTGGCGCTTTGAGGGAAGTGCTTGCTGGTGGCCATTTAGGCTATGAGGAAGTTCAGTGTGTACTGAAGGATGTTCTACCAGTTGGGTCGACGAGTGCAAACTCGAAAGTAGTTAGCGAAGCACTGCTAGCAGCATTTTTGATTGGACAGCGGATGAATAGGGAAACTGATCGTGAGCTCAAAGGATACTGTCTAGCCTTCGATGATGAACTAGGTAGCACCAAGTGGGTTTATCTTTGGTAAACTGTGTAGAAAAAACCAATAATGTCATTAACACAACTTTTTATCAGGTCCTCCCCCAGTTGCTGATGTCGATTCGTTGACACACTATGGTGAGCCCTATGATGGGAATACACGCTTTTTCAGGAGCACTCTGTTTGTTGCAGCTGTTAGAGCCTGCTATGGCGAGTCTTGCCTCCTCCATGGTGTCGAATGGATGCCACCTAAGGTCAGTACGGAGCATATCCAGCAACAGTCATCGTACATAAGAGTATTCTAAGTAGTATTGATCTTGTGGCCTGTTATATAGTTATTTACAAAAACCCTCTGTATTACTTAATAATTAAGGTTTTCAGGGTGGCATAACAGAAGGGCAGATGCTGAAATTCATGGGTGCAAACACACACTTGTCTCCCACACAGGCCAAAACACTATTGGAGGTTTGTGTGTTATGCCTTCTTTACCTGCAACCCTTTTTCTGCTGCTGATTGTTGCCTCAATCTGACCACATGAACTGTGTGGTTGCTTTCAGGATGAGAATACTGGTTTTGCATATCTGCATCTCCAAGAAGCTTGCCCGCCATTGTAAGTATGACATTTCTTTGATAACATTATGCACAATTGGCCTAAGGCATTGTTGAGTGAACCTTCCTGCAGATATTTTTATTAGGACAGAATCACTGTCTCTGCATATTAGAAACAGCAAGCAGGATGTACTTTTTCGGTGCAAAAGTATCTCATTTGATTTGACTTGTGTTTAAATTAATTAGTTGTTTTTCATGTAAAGCTGTGTACTAACTCGGTGTTATTGCAGATATTCTATTATCGGGCTTAGGGAACATATTAAGAAAAGACCGCCCTTGGCTACCTCTGAGAAAGTTCAACAATTTGTGAGAGTGAGTATCTCTTCTCATGGTGTGTGAAAAAGTTAAGAACTGGTAGCATGAGAGCACCATGATATAACAAGTGCTCTGTTATTTTTGTAGTATTTTATATTTATATTCTATCATCATTTATGCTTATCAATACCATACAAAGATATTATTCACAATTTTACAGCTGCTATATTCTATCATCATTTATGCTTATCAATACCATACAAAGATAGTAAATGGAGTGCCAAATCAAAAGCTTATGTTTGGCAGCGGCTAGTTGTTTCTTTGTAATTATCCAATTCCATGTCACCGAAGATATTGGACATAACCTATATGTATCACCACTTTATGGGACTATGGAGTATCTGTTGAGAAGTAACGAGATGTCTGTTTGTTACTTGACCTTGTTTGTGTATTCTTTGTTGTAAATATCGCACATGCGACTTCACTTAATGCTACTGGTTTATTGTTAAAAATATTATTGGTCTTTATTTTATCACAGGCACGTGGAAGAGAATCTATGGTTGCTGGATTTTATCATGTGGGCTATGAAGATCCATTGCTTATGCTTATGAGAAGGAGAACTGTTCATGCTGGATTAGTTGTTAAGGTAAGCAGATTTTTTTCTCATGCCATCTTGAGAGCTTAAATTAGTGTCACTGTTTATTTGTATTCCTCTACTTAGCTAAATCTTATGGTTATATATGTGGAAAACTTGGCCTGCTTGCAGCAGTATCATTTTGAGTGTCATTTCTTATGTATAGAATATTTTTTGGATTAATTGGATCCAGTACAGTTATTTACCTTTGCTGTTCTTGTCAGAACGCGAATATGGTCGTTAAATACTCTTCTTTAATCAATTTATTGGTTGTTACTCCTGCTAAGACGCATTTATGGTACCTACTAGGGTGAGGAGGGTGCACTTTCTTTGACAACCAAGGGAAGGTCAGCTAATGCATCAAAAGGGCTTCCAGTGAACCATTGCTCAGGGTTCCGTACACCAAACAGCGCAAATTACTCCAAAACTGACGGTACAAACCTGAAACCTGCTACCCTTGTTATTGATTATTCATACTTAGTTTAGAGTGGTCACTATGGTGTATGGTTGAGGCGATGGGGCACTTTTTAACTATTATTACTTTTCTGGCACGGAATTTTGTTATTGAAGTTAGGATTATATTGATTTTTCTCATATTCAAGATTTGTGAAATGGTTCCAGGCTGAGCTCGTCTCATTTATCTTGCAGGTATTTCTAGAGAAAGCTTCAGTGTTGCTGTGAATGCTCAGGAACTTGGTTTCAAATCCACTGAAACTCCAAGAACTGATAGATCAGTAAGTCTATTCTCCCTGGCCGTGGTTGCCGCTATCTCCAATTCACATTTCTACCATCTGTGTTCCAATGAAGGATGGCCATTATGCATTCAACTCTGTTAGCGCTTTGTGTTCCTGTGCGTCAACCAGAACGGTTGGCATGATTTTTTTTATTTTTTTTTGCATTTGCATAGTTATTATTTTCCTTAATGTGTCCCCACATTGAATCAGGTCCTGAAAAACTTGGAGCTTGGTTTGTCGGCACTGGGTGGGGACAAAGGTCCTGCTTACGACCGGATAGTTCTCAACGCAGCTATGGCTGACCACTTGTTAGGCTGTAGCGGAGCTCAGGATATCAACTCCGCGCTAGACAGGGCAAGAGAAGCCATCGACAGTGGTAATGCTCTGAGAAGGCTCATGAACTACATAAAGATATCGCACAAGGTGTCGTAGCTAGCCTCTACCAAATGCTGACTGTACAATTTTGGTCCCAAACATACTTTTGCCTTTTCAAACTGGGAAATCTCCTTACATGCCACTGGAAAATTTTGTAACCCATCACCGACGCCTCACTGAAAAGGTGGGTCTAGGCCCCACATGTCATTGACAGAAGCGATGAGAAAGCATTGTGGTGGCCCAAAAAAGAGATTTCCCCTTTCAAGTCGCTCAATTAACATGGATATAAGAGCAGGTATGTGAATCCTGCCTTACAAGGCCTTGTCAATAAATGAGATTTTAACTGAAACGAACCAGAGCTTGTCGAGGATTTTAGTTGCGAGAGAAGGCTATGCTCTGTATAACACATCCAAACTATGTTATTGAGATGTATGATCCATATATAGCTGGCATGATCGTGTAAAATGCTGAACACTTGCAGCAACAACTGTGTCACGAGAACATATCCTGTAGTACTATACTTGCTTCCGTGTGTTCCTTTCCTATCTAGAAATCGGTAACCATTGTGATGAGTAAAAATTCACACCATTGGCACAATCTGGTCATGAATCAGCATAGAATTATCATTGCTGCCACGTAAACTATCTTCGTATTTATTTCCTGTTTAGCAAGCTATGTCTCGAATTCAGATCTGAATACTCGAGACAGCCACACGAGCGAAGGCATCAAGGGATGTACATGTAGTTTTGCAGAAAAGCTATGGACGCTGCCACTGATGCGTTACCATCCCAGGTGATGGCATGCTCGCAAGAGCAAGAAGATGATTCTCATGCGCGTAGCTTCGTTCGCAATTCGCCAGGAGCTCAAGGATGCACTCACGCCCGTTTCACTGAAAGGCGCTTCCAAAAAACGACCAACTTTATAGATTACTTGGTGACAACACACTGTTCCAAATAAACTGAATCGAAATAAAATGAGAAACGCCCTTAGATAAAACTGAGAGATACATAGGTCCTATGGAGTCGTCATCTCCAACTTCGTCCTTGCATCTCGGTGTTCCTTTGCCTCCTATCAAGACGTTGCAGAAGACCAAACACACAGAAAAGTGGGCCTTACTCACAGACATTGAAACGCAACACGAACCATCGACTGCAGTATGGTGATAACCTAATGTTGATGGATGTTTGTACCAAAAAGAAAGTTCATAATATTAGAGTAAAGCTCTATGATGGGTGGGTTCCACAAATATTGTGTAGATGCCAAAAAGCTTGTCGAGGATTTAGTTGGTGAGAGGAATACTTGGTTTAAAATCATGTCTTGTTCATGTCATGAGATGAGGCGATGCTGTGCTACGTTCTTGAGATGTATGGTCCATAGCTTCTTGTGATTGTGTAAAATGCTGAATACTTGCATCAACAATTGTATTGCGAGAACATATCATGTACGTATTTGATGCGTGGGGGTACTTTCGATACTCCTATGTGTTTTCCCCCTCTACAAATCGCTAACAATTATGATTAAAAAATTCACACCGTTGACTCGAAGTACTATAGCTCACAATTCTGAAATCAAAATTTGACCTATAGCTCGAGAAATAAATTGAAAAATCCAGTGGTGAATGGTAGCTGACTCAAATTAGGTGAAGAGTTGGTCTATTATCATTGCCGTCACTAAAATTATCTTTAACTTTTCTATTTAGCTAGCTATGACTTGATCATCGATTTGAATATTTGAGAACAGAGACTTGATAAATAAATGTTATGCTAATGTCATGAATAAAAAATTATGACTTTTAAGATGAGTTTTTCAAGCTTGGGAGTACCTATGAGTCCCATATGCGTGTGAACACTAGACACATTCCTCTAGTGGATTAGACCTATGACATATGGTCCCAAAGGTCTGTATTGATCGACGTGTTTACCTGGCCAACATTGACCATTGGTCTCCCATGACTCGCCTATATGGCAAGAGATACGACTTAGTGAGTAAATTCAAAATGAATCATGGATTTTTTTTAAAAATGGTAAAGAACTCATACTCATTACAAGCTATAACATGCATAAAACCTATCATTGTATAGTTAACGGGGAAACAATTAATTTTTAAATAGCACTCTACTCAACGTTTTTTATGAGTAGAGTGCTATTTAGCAAGAGACAATATCCCAAATAGATAAAAATCACTTTTCTCCAACTATAACATGCATAAAACCTATCATTGTATAGTTAATGGGGGAAATAATAAAATTTTAAATACCACTCTACTCACCTTTTTTCTGAGTAGAGTGCTTTCTCCAACTATAACATGCATAAAACCTATCATTCGATAGTTAATGGGGAAACAATGAATTTTTAAATAGCACTCTACTCGGCTTCTTTTAGTAGAGTGATACACACTCTACTCAGAAAAAGTGATTTTCTCTATTTGGGATATTGTCTCTTGCTAAATTTATTTCCTATTCTAGCATTTCATATATTCTCAACAAAACAATTATCTTGAGTGGAAATTTGTGTATGCATGCTTATTTTGGAACATTTTTTATTTGTGAAATGCGCACTCCGTTGAAGGATAACTTGGATTCACTATACTCCCATAAGTGTATGCTGACGCCAACCGTCAAACTAGACACATCAATGTGAAAGGTTAATTGCCCCTATGTGTGGTTTTGGTGATTAATAACAATTCCTATGGACTAATGTTTTCATTGAGTTTTATATGAAGAAATATTCCATAGGTCATGCAATGTAGTCCATATGTTGGATTCAAGTATGGATGCCATGAAGATAAAGATATACCTTGAGTTTTGGCATCAAGATCATCAAATTGAAGAGAAGAATATGATATGTTCAAGATCTTGAGAGTGTGATCTTAATAGAAGAATTCAAGATATGGCTCTAAGCCGGTGTCATGATAGCCTCATTAGTTGAGCTATGGTTTACTAAGATTTAGAGCATGTAATCAAATGAAGAATTCTTTATGTACCTCAAGATATTGAGATGGAGCATGAGAAGATACTTGGTTGACCAATACAAAGAGTGGAGAGTGATTTCAAGTTGGTCAACACATGAAGCATAAAGAATGTACCACATGGATCTTGTGGTATGGTAAGCCTTGTCATTTATGCATCATGAACTAACCCATTATATGTGCCTTTGCGTTTTTTATATGGGATAGGTATCTTTCCATGGGCATGCTTCAAAAGTGAAGATCTCAATAGCCCATTAGAGGATGGCATCAAGTGGTGATCGCCATCAAGGTTGAGAAGGGCAAGTTCAAGATAAGCATCTCGAGAAGATCATTTGCTTGAAGCTTGCCGTCCATATTGGTGATAATGGACATGTGAAAACGTGTCTTAATGAAGCTATCCGATAGTGGTGTATGGGGAAGCAAATTATGAGTCTTCACGAAGCAACAATGATCAAGTGGTGCGTTTTGGCTTGGATGGAGCTTGAAGCGTTGTCATCAAGATCAAGTAGGATGCGCAAGGCAAAGGTATGGCCTTGATAGGTTTTCCTTTTACCGGTCTCAAGATGGTTGTTGGGAGATCGGGTTATAGGATAGATAGCCGCACTATCAAGAGGGGCTTTCGGTTGGGTAACTTGATCACATCATCGTAGGAAGCTCAATCCTTGGCATACTTTGCATCTTCCTATTTTGTTGCTTCTTGGTATTTTATCTATATGGGGTTCTTGAGCTTGTTGCTAGCTCTTCAACAAGCCCAATTTCATCGAAAATGGAATTCGTATGCATCTTATATGGCGTTTTCGAGTTTGAAGGTTTTACCGGTTCTTCTTATAGGGAGGCTCCATACCTTTCCTCATTTGGTTCTATCTTCCTTTGTTGGACTATGATGTTTTCATGCACCATATTGTAGAGCTTGTTGTCCTCGTCAAAACAAGCCCAAGATCATCGAAATCGGAGTCCGGATGCAAAAGTTATTGCGTTTTTCGTGAAGTTTGTTTCATCCCGGTTGTGGATCCGGTTCAACCGAGCCCCACACCAGACGGTCCGGTTCAGCTCCGGCAGACCGGATCTCAGATCGGATTTTCCGGTTTTCGCGACCGAGTCTATTCCGAGTTGTCAAACAGAGGTTTTTCGGTCTGTAGGCCGGTCCACCGGCCTGGGGACCGAGTTTCCCGGTTCTGGGGCCGGTCCAACCGACTTTTAGACCGGGTTTTCGCTGTTTTCTCTCCAACAACCATATTTGCTTTTTCCTATAAAAGGGGATTCTTCCCCCAACATTTTTGGGTGTTCTTGAGCTCGAAATTGACCTCCATTATTGACCCTCTTGAGCTTGTTCCCTCCCCCTTCCCTCCTATGATTCTTGCATCTTTTTGAGGGCTTTGGAAGAGGAGATCTAGATCTACAATCCCCACCAATCAATTCCTCCTCTAAGTGAGGGGAACCCATTGGATCTAGATCTTAAAGTCATTTGTTGATTTCCACCATTGTTCTTCCTCTCTTATTCCTCCCTAGCACTTGTTGCTTTGGTGGGATTTGAGAGTGAGGGATTTGAACGCCCTTGGTGTTCTTGCTTTGCATTCTTGCATAAGTGTTGAGCTCTCCACTACGATTTGTTCTAGTGAGAGACCGTGAGCTTGTTGCTCTTGGAGGGTGATCTCCTAGTTGGCTTGGCGGTTGGTGCCGTGATGTCCTCTTCGTGGAAGATTGTGAAGAGACCCGGGCTTCTCCTTCGTGGAGCTTGTAAAGTGGTTGTAGAGCTTGCCATCTCCGGAGTGGAGGAAAAGCTAGCCATAAGGAAATGGCCTATTCCTTCGTGGGATAGACTCAGAGAAGAAGGTGAGCCTTCGTGGCGTTGGGAAATCCTTCATGGAATCCCACACCTCTCCAACGTGACGTACCTTACTTGTAAGGGAACACGGGAATACATCTTTGTCTCCGCGTGCCTCGGTTATCTCTATATCCGAGCTTACTTTCCTTGTGATAGTCATCGAGATTGAAGTACTTATATCTTGCTTATCACTTGTGGTATATTTATCTTGTGCTATCTTGCTTAGCTTATCTTGTTGTTGGTGCACTTAGTTGAGCCTAGTGTATTTAGGCTTTGTGCTTGTAAAATAAACGTTAGTTTAATTCTGCATTCTATCAAGCCAAAACCATAATAGTTTTGAAATTGCCTATTCACCCCTCTCTAGGCGATATCTCTATCCTTTCACAATGACTAGAGAATGCTATCCCAGCTAGATATGTGTAATCACTTGTTTTACGAAAACTAAAAAAAGGTATATTTTGCTAGACATTTGACATATAGACCAAAATATTATCATTTGTTTTATGTGAATAATATATTAATGTTTTTTATTCATTCGCCTCACACAAAATAATGCGAGAACCATTTCAATACATCATTTGCGGTTTTATTTTTCAAAACATTAACTCGCTATTGTAGAAAAAGATTTAATACATCATGTGTACTACTCTTCACAAGGACTGGCGGAGAAGAGGCGTAGAACAACTTTGCAATAAACGAAATCACAAAACAGAACTCGACGTGTGGATAATTTATAGTCTAGGAATCCGGATTCAAGTTCATGGAACCACAACTTGGTCCATTGATGCCCTGAAAAGTTTGAGAAAACTTTATATATCGGTTGTCCTTCTCACTAATTTATATTAAATATTTTTACTTCTTAACCTTATACTTTGTGTGGAAATCATAATCACTTCTTTTTGTATTATGACTAACACAATTAATCATGTTAATCCTCTTTGGATACTAAGGCCACATTTATCAATACAATGTTTTTCTCGTAATGGAGCAACACAAATTTTTCAAAAAAAGAAAGTTTTTAAATTCACCACATATATAGTTAGAAAGGAACCGAGACTTCTTTACTCCAAATCTTAATTTTCTTTAGAGTTAAAGCGTGTTTTGTATGGTGGTGCCCATAGTATCCTTAAGTATCTGTATGGGGTGTTTGGAAGCATGCAGGTGCAACAAATATCTTGATAGATGCCTATATAGTACAAGACTATCAAAATTAGTGCAAGTAACTACAAGGGTTTAGAGTATATGTGGTTTAAAAAACCAGGTTGTCCTCATGCCACCTCCTATTTCCCTCATTCATTCGTAGTGCTCATTTATTGGTTCTTTTGTGGTTAAATATGCCATTTTTTCTTTTTGTTAAATGATTCACCAATGGCACATCTGTGCTCCGTACTTAGCCTCGAAATGTCACCATTCATACATGATTTTTGTAGATTCTATACTTTTTAATATTGTTATATTACTCATCTTTTTTTGAAGTAATCTTTTTATTTTATGAATTGGAAAACAATGCAACTTGCTCCATATGTGTACCCCTCCCCCAGTGTATCCACCTTTCATTTAACTCGTTCGAGTTTTTGTATGTACCACGTGATTGAAATAATTTAGCCCACGAGTTAGCTGCTTATGGTGCGACACGGCATAACACTAAACTTCTATGGCCGGAGCCGCTACCACACGACATACGTGGTTTGGTGGCCAGCGCTTCTGCTGACCCTAGTGTTTAATGGAATCATGTGTTCCATCTAAAAAAAACCTTACAAAGCAACAACCGTGTCTTTGTTGATTATGTAATGACAACACACCAGTTCAAATAAAACTGGAAAAAAAGAGAAGCACCTTATGGTAGAATCTAGAGCTACATCAAAGTCACGTGAAGTTGCCATCTCCAACTCCTTCCTTACATCCCCGTGTTCCTATGTTTCTCATGTCGATATTTCTAGAAGATCAAACATGCACAAAGTTGATCTAATCACGTAAACTTTCAAATGCAACATGAACCATGGTTTGTGGTGATAAGCTACTAGATGCACACCGTGGCTAGGACATGCATGCATAGATGAAACACAGGGGAACTAAAGACCAAAACTTGGCACCAGGTCCATGTGACACATGCGTAGTAAGAATATATGCTAGACCATATGCCAACATACCTCTGACCGAATAAACTTTCATATATTTTATAAATTATGTAACATATAGATATGCTTTGCTTTGGACATATGAAGATGTATGGTATGTGTAGTACATTTTTTGTGGAACGTATTGCAACTTCATTGTATAGCATGCATGTCTGCACAATTTTGTTCGCCCTTGTAACAAGTTACCACCATATTTTTGTTGTTGTTGTGATAGCCTATCAACATATGATAGTCCCGAATGATTTTCATTGCTACCATAATTCACCGGAGAATAACTTTAGTTACAATAACATATCACAACAAATAAGTTCCATTTGCTATAGAGTGATGGCATACTAAGGTCTCAAATGGATTACATTTGGTTGTGATAGCATATCACCACCCAAAAGATTTTATTGCGATAGTCTTCCACCATGTAATACATTTTGTTCTGATGGGATACCGCCACGATAGCTGGTTGTTGCGATAGCTTACTGCCAGAACATTATCTTCATCGCAGCAGAATATCTCAACGCCTTCAATCAAGTTGTGCTAGGCCATTACGAGTAAAAGTTGTAGCAACATGCTTGTATGGAAACAAAAAAAATTGTAGGCACAAACCAAAACGGTTGCAATAGCATCCCACAACAAAACACGATTCATTATTTAGTTGCAATAGTTACTATGTTTTGTTCTCAATATGGCTCTATTTAAGGATTTGGGGCCTCTTGCAAAAAAAGATTTTAAAAATACAACTTTGCTATATTGTTTTGGGCTCGACACAAACAAAAATACATAAAAGGTGTGGCAAAATAGGAAATCGGGAGATTTAGGTGTTGGCCTCCATAGAGCTTGAAACTAAAAAAAAAATGAAATGATATTCAGAAATTACAATTTCAAATTATCCTAAAAACAATTCTACATTACGCATGTACTCCATCCGTTTCATAATATAAGATGTTTTAATTTTGTGAACTTAATGTATCTAGACTTCTCTTAGTATGTAGAGATTCACTCTGAACCCACACGCTATAAAGCGTCTAGGTACATTGTTATCACAAAGCTAAAATATCTTATATTTTGAAATATGTGAAAAGATTTATCATCATGCACTTTAACATGTACGATACATGTATCAAATTTACGGTCACACCTCTGAACGTCACTACAAGTCGACCGTTGAACGTCTCAAAATTCACAAATTTCCCCCAAAAGGACTCGTTCATCGAGTTGCATACTGCCATACTCTGCCCAAGAAACCTGCGGCTGCGCAGACAGGTTGACGAGCTTGACAGTTGATCTCTCCTTCGCGCACCTCGCCAATTCCGCCGCCGCCGCCGCCGGGGTAGACAGAGGGAGGAGTAAGCTGCGAAGGCTGAACGGCAGCCGGCGCAGTTGGTCTGTCCGCGCGCGGCCTCTACGGTTTGTGCCTGCAACCTGTTCGACGCTCGTCCACCTCCGCCGCGCGCCCAGCCGCCGAGGGATGGTTGGTCGGGCTCCTCTGTGCCCGCTCAGGAACCCACAGAGCGCTAATGGTCGCCGCGACGTGGGGGCGAGCACTGCGCGGGCGTGGAAGAGGCGGATAGCCGGGCCCGGGCACAGTGCGCGACGGGGTGTCCTTCTGTCTGCGACCTGGCGCTGACCTAAGTCAGCTTCTCGCCATGGTGATTTTCGGCCGAGGGGACTGCCTGAATTTCCATTGGGATCACACAGAGAGCTTTGGCCGTCGTGCCGAACCCTGGGTGAAGAGCAGCTGATGGCGGTGGTCAGCACGTTCCAGGCGCCATTTGTTATCTCCGTGGCATGCCAACCACCTGTTCGACGCTCGTTCACCTCCGCTGCATCCCACTGTCCTCTCACTGTCTCACAGGAATCCACTGACCGTGGCCGCCTAGTGACGTCGTGCGGGTACAGAGCATCGCACGAGCAGGGTAGCAGTGGCCAGACCGAAGGGGATCCTGCAGCCTACGTGGCTGTGCATCACACTGTGGATGGTTTGGTCCGCACTGTGGTGGTGGCTCAGTTGAGTTGCTTCTTACGAAAGACATGGGCATGGTGGAGATTATGAATGACAGGATAGGCTCACTGCAATCGGAACGTTCATCATGTGGAGATCTTCACCCATCGCATCACACCAGGTTTGCCCCTAACTGTTCTCGATCTCCCCATTCTTAATTTTTCTCGTCCCAGTGGACGGTGTGATTAAGCAACATAAGAAGATCCTTCTTGTTTGATGAGTCTGGAGTCGTGCTTTCTCTACTGTACCTATGCTCCTCATTATATTGGACTGAGTTACTCTGATTGGCACTGCATGTTCCTTCTAGTACTTTCTTTCAATCATTTTAAGGCCACACTGCTCAGAACTAGAGCAAAAGCACAGAGTAGCCGCACATGGTTTTAGGAGGAAAGACAAAATATGTTGCACGATGACCAAGTAGAAGTATGTACAATGAGTGAAGAAGAAAAAAACAATCTTACTTTCTCATATTGTACTCAGTTATACCTCAAACTCAATCAATTACCATACTTTGATTTACACACTATCTATATTTACAATCATTCTTCAATATCACAACATTTCAATGCAATAGCCATAGAGAAACCTTAAATTTCACTAGTGCCATCACGGCATACTACACCACAAGTAAATAGCACATGAAAGTACAAATATCAACAAAAATGTACATGTCTAAGGAGAACTTGGTTTCAAGATTTTGCTAATTCAGATTTTGTGTGAGCAGGCTTGCCGATGATAGCTTTCTTCACTTTCGCTAGTTGGTGCTTTACCTTTGACCCGACACCAGATAAGATATTGTGTTTCTTAGGTGATGCCTTCTGTCCTGTCCCTCGTTCTTCAGTTTTCATTGGTGCTTCATCAGTGAAATTCTTAGCTTCCTCGTCACTTTTTGTCTTCTCGTCATAACTATTGTCTTCTGCCATGTGTGATTCATCTTCCTTTGGACTCTGCTCTTCATCTGTGCTGAACTCTGGTGTTTTTATATCCACAAAACTTTCTTCACTACCAGGAGCTTCCGTTGGTAAAACCACATTGAGATCACGTGTTTGATCATGTGACACCTTCTGTACTGCTCCTTGTTCTTCAATTTTCGTTGCCACCTCATCAGTGAAACTCTTAGCTTCCTCTTCATCATTTGTCTTCTCAACACAAGTCTTCTCTCCTGCCATGAATGATTTATCTTCCTTTGAACTTTTTTCTTCATCTGTGCTGAATTTTGGTTTTGCCATTTCCACAATATTTTCTTCAGCCTCAGGAGATTCTTTTGCTGAAACCACATCGAGACCACGTTCCTGAACCTGTGGCATAAATATTTCTTGCTCTTCACTGGGTTTCGTATTCACTGTTTGCACATGGGCTTCAATTGTTCTATTTGCATTCTCTTCTTTGATAACAGGCTCTGTTATGGCCAAACAATTCTGATCACCTCCATCAGATTCTTTAGGAGACTCTTGTCCAATTTTGGTTTCCTGCTCCTCATGCAAATTAGACTCTCCTGGTTTGTCTAGCAGGTTGTTCTTGTCCATCACAATTTGGTCTCCAGCAAATTCATCTTGCTTATCTTGGTTTATATGCAAGCTGGAACCATCTGACTGAATATCGAAAGCTTTCTCAGAGCTCTGTAGTTCACTGTTAGATAACTTAGAACTTTGTGTTTCTTTCTCACATTCTGAGCCTGTAAATATCTCCTTTTCATGAACCAAATTTATCTCAGTGCCCATAACTGGTTCAGTAATTTCAGCTGTCTGCTCATCAGATATTGCCTCTGTTCCTTTCTGCGAGTTACCATGCAAGTTTTCTATCTTTCCTTCAGTAGCTCCACCTGTGTTGGTTGTATGCTGTTTCTCTTCTTCCTTCTCTACTTCATTTTCCAGTTCTGCCTCGATAGCATTTTCAGCCCCAGTGATGGAAGATTCAGTGAACTCTTCTCCTTTTGTGCTCAGAGGACTTTGAGTATCATCGTTGGCCTTTGGCAATTTCTTTTCATCACTGGTATCCGGTTCTGTCGACAAGAGTGTTTGCTCTGCCACTGCATCAGAACTTATGTCTTCAGGTAAAGCCACATGCTGAAGGTCTGTTTTTCCTTCCTCTAATGTATCCTCTTGAGAAACCTTTGGGTTTGTTGAGTCACCAAGGTCGTTTTTCAAGCTTCTTTCTTCAGAATTGGTTGTCTTTTCACCTAGCTTGATGTCTCTAGTTTCCACTTCTGTCATCAGGCCATGTCCACCTGATACCAGTTCACTAGAAATTTCACCTTGGACATTGTTTTCGCATACTGGTGCTTCCAAATTATGTGTGTTCCTACTGAGAACTTCATCACTTTCCATCTTGAAACCATGTATTTCTTCAGAGCCTTCTAGATTATGTTTTCCTTGTTCAAAGATGAGCTTGTTGTCCACCTTATTTTCTGTAGGAACTGGCACCAAGCTTTCTTCATGTTGAGAGGTGATCAAACAACCGTCATCTTTTGTGATTTCTTCTTGCTTCTTTTCAGCCTCAAATTCCAAATTTCCATCTGGTTCAGTGCTCTCTTTTCCCATTATCAGGTTCATCAGAAAATTGGACACAGGCAAATCACTTTGTTCATCTTCTTTATCTTCTTTCTCCGTGTCACCAGTTTCTTGCCCATGTATGTCTTCATCTTGTTCTTTGGTTGTTTGACTTTCTTCATGCTCTTCTGATTCAGTGGGGAGTGACTTCTCTGGAAATAACAGCCCTCTTTCTGTCACCTCTGAGCCAGATGTTGTGTTTCCATCCACTGCAGAGTATGCAGGAAGAGCAAGATTATGATGTTCCTTGTCTTCGTTCATACTTTCTCCTGATGCTGTAACTACAGATGAAGCTTCAAGATTCCTTCTGTTCTCCTCAAAGGTCTCGACATTTTCATCAGATAGTGCTCCATCAGCTCCACTAGCCTAAATCGGAAACGTGAAGTTAGCTTAAATAGAATACATTTAAGTCTGAATTAATAATGGCTAAGGAATTTGACTACTCACCTTATTGTTGATAGCTTCATCAAATTTGACTGCTTCAGTGACTGCTGTATAGCTAGTCGCCATTTCCTCATCCGAGTTAGTTTCAACTTCTGCACCATTCTGCTCTGCTGTTGCCAACTTGTCATCTCCAACCTGAATGACATAATTGTTTTTCCGCTTATTTATTTTACTATAAAGTATCAGCATTAACAATTTATTAAAAGCAGATTTATCTGAAAATTTGGTCACATTAACTTGTTAAAAGTATCAGTACTGACCTTTGGATGAATGATCAAGTCCTGCTCAACATCATTCTGTTTAGGATATTCCGCAACATATTCTGAAATGGAACTAAACCCCTTGTTATCCTCCACCTCTTCAATTTCTGTGGGCTGTGCATCTATACTTCCATGTACCATTTCTGCATAGGGGCTCATGCTATCATCCATTTTACTATCCGTGCTGTCAATGGAATGCAGTTCAGATGCCTCTTCATCTACAGGTTTGGTCTGAACTTCATCATTGTTAACATCAGTGTCTTCATTTTTCCTTTCTTGCTTTTTTTCCACTTCATCAACGATCTCTTCTTCTGATGCTTGACTGGCCTCCATATCATCGTTGGCCTTGTTTATGCATTCTCTCTCTTCTCTATGAACTCTAGGTTCGACATTTTCAGGAACCACTGTAGTATCCTGCACATCAATTATGATTGCTCATTTTGCTGATCATTATGATAGAATTAAATATGTAGATGGAGAGTGACTGGTATCTTTGTTTCTTGAACCGCAGATTCAGAAACAAGCTGCTCTTAAGAGGCATGCAACCGTGGGGGAAAATAGGAAAAAATTGCTTAGAGATGAACTACCACTAAAATTACAGATGCAGATGCTGCGGAGAAGACTTATTTCTCTATAGGCTGCAAATATGAAGCTCATGTCTCTTCATTTTACTGATATTCTGTATTGTCTGTATAACTAGGTGTGTTGTTGCTATCTTTGATTTTCTTTAATGTGGGTCTTATCTGCTGTTAAAAAAGGGGGACACTTTTAAAGGACTCTAGTTGACCCACCTTTGAAAATAGTTACATTAAAGAATGAAAAGGATTATTATTCTTTCAAAGTATATGAAATCATGAGTATTAATCACTTAAAAAAATCTTACATTTTGTAGTGTTTCTTCATTTGAAGGAGCTGGGTCAGATCTTTTTTGAAGATCTTTCTCGACAGGTGACGCCAAACCATTTCCAACCTGCAAGAGGAACAAAACTTAGAATGTTTTGAGCATGACTGATGAGAAGTTTCCACCAATAATCTTACTGTGTTTTTTAGCTCTGTACTGTAAATTTTTATCATATGTTAGCTTATGCCATTGTGAACTCGTATGGATCATTCTGATCTATTTACTTTGATCTTAATGATAATTCTACTTAATAGCGATCCTATGAAATAATTAGTGTGCTAGGAGTAGTAGGAATCAGTGCTTAGTATTGCAATGCAGACGATATTTTCTGAAAAAAAAACTTCCCAATCAATGTTACATTACGCTCAGGGTGATGTCAGGAACATGAATTAAAAATATCTTCCTCTTTAAGTTTTAACATTTTTCTGTATACTAACCTGCAAAATTGGTGTTTCTTAGAACAGATCCCTAAAAGATTTAATTTATGTTGTCCAACATAGAAGTTATAAACAAAACAAGATCATGACTAAATTTCTCAGAATGAGTTAATAGAAAATTTGGACTGACCTCTTCATTTATAGTTTTGTCAGCTGTTCCATCCTGTTCGTCAGTAGAAGGTTTTGCTACTACTGCATCTATTTCTATATTCTCCTTCTCATCTTCATTATAATTTTCAGCATCAGCATTGGTATATAAAGTGCCAATGTTGTTGGGTGCTTTTTCTTGTTCAGGGGTTTCTTCTATTTCTGTGGAGTTCTCGACCTTCACATCTACAGTGCTTGGGATGGATCCCTGCGGCACATGTAGGGTTTGTTCATTCATGAGCATTTCAGTAGCCACTGTCTCTGTTTGTTTAGCCTGGAAATCATTGAATAGGAGCTGCATGAGAAAAGTTTAAAGATAAGTTATAAAATGCATTGAGTTTTAGAAATCTTCACCTCAAACTCATCAGTGTCTTGATTCAAATCTGTTGTGCTAATTTCATTGCTCTGGGGTTCCAGTACTGTCTCTGTGGTTAAATCAGTGCTACTGTCATCATGTTTCTGCTCATTTCCCTGAATTTCTTCTGTTTGCTCTTCAATCGCCTCATCTTCCTTCTGCTGCTGATCCAAGTTAACCTTTTTTTCGTCCTTGTCTGGCTGCTCAATGGATGAAACATCCACTGACCGCTCACAAACTTGCATCTGAAGTTCCACATTGTGAAGTTGCTCGTCACCTTGATCACTGGTATGTTCACCACTTTTTATTGTGTCAGCTTCAGTTACAGCTTTTGGTTGTTCTTCGATTTGCTCAATATTTTTTGAAATCCCTGCTGTATCTTCACCAGAAATTTGTACATCTTCCTCAGTAGGGCTCTCACCTTTCTGAGTTGTAAAAGCAGTTTTTTCACCCAACTCAGATGATTCGTCCTGTATAAAATGCAGTAGTGATTTATCCTGTGGGTATGCTTAAATTCACACGTGTAGTGGCATATTTTGTTGCTGGTACAGACTACACAATTTCCATGACTGAAATAGAATGTTTTTAAAGTACAAGTCTTCAATCTAGTTTGCGTTTTACAACTTCAGGTAGAAAACAGTTTTACATCACTTGTTTAAACCTCGGTAATTTTTTTGTATACACCATCATGTCAGACAATGGTAGTAGTCAACCTACAAGTTGATAACATATGTAGTTACAATGTTATGATGGATGATAGTGCCTCTATGAGTCTCTTGCTACATACAATGTTGCAATGAAATTAGATGTATCGAAGTTATAAAATTCAACCAAATAAGGTGCACACCTACTTAAAATCATCCAAATATCAGTTTCCAAATGTTTTGGAGTTTTGAACAAGTTTAGCAGCACCTACATCTCTTGACATATATCCTAAACGATGTAATTGCTATATTTGTCAGATAGAAGAAACGAGTAGTTAAGTGCAAATACCTTTTGTTGTGGTGAAGTTCCATTATCTGTTGGAGATAGACCCTCCAAAGTTGCAACCTCTGTTTTCTTACAAGAAGTTTCTTCATCATCGATGGCTTCAGCGACCGTCATTTCTTTTGCTTCATCGAAGTCATTTACTTGCTGAATATCAGAAGTTGGCTCAATTGTTGCTACAATACTTTCTGAAACTAGCTCCCCTAAACCAGCATCTTGGCTTGGATGGGAGGCTTCTTCACCTTCAGTGGCCTCGATGCCTTTGTTTCCTTCCACTGATTCTAGTCCATGCTCTTCTTTAGCATCAGCGAGCGGGAAGGTTTCATTTGCAGCATTGTCTTCTGCAGTTGGTTCTTCAAGGGTGGCACCATTACTTTGGCCTGTTTCCTCTGCCTTTGCAAGTTGATCCTTTCTGTCTTCAGATTGGACAAGCAAGTCTGGGTCGCTTCCCTGTTCATTGCTTTCCTCTGGGGCTTGTTGAATATCAGCAAGTGGTGCACGTGCTGTCACACTATCATCTGTGCTCTCATGAGGGATTTCTTCAGCCTCCATGGCTTCAGTGTCATTTATCTCTTCTGCTGGGACGTCGTCCGCTGTTATACTATCTTCCGCTTCAACAGGTTTAGTATTATTGATCTCTTCTACTGCTGGCTCCTGTGCTGGCAGCATATCGACATGTACGTCAGGAACTGCCTCGTCTGCAAGAGCAACATCTTCAGTGAGCTCAGTGTTGTTTGCATCAGTGCTGTCCTTGATTGCTCGAGTTTCCATTGTCTCAGTGTCCTTCACCTCTTCTGCCAGCAGGTCATTTGCTGATATGTTTTCTTCCACCTCAACATGTTCGGCATTCTCGATCTCTTCTATCTCTGGCTCTTGTGCTCGTGGTGTACCAACTGTTACCTCAGTTGCTATTACATGTTCTTCAGGAGCTGCCTCATCTGCAACAGCAACATTTCTGTTCGCGTCTTCAGTGATATTTGCATCAGTGGTCTCGCTGATAACTTCAGTTTCCTTCACCTCTTCTGCTGGCAGATCACTGCCTGATATGTTTTCTTTCACCTCAATAGGCTCACTGTTCTTGATCTCTTCTAGTTCTGGCTCTTGTGCTTGTGGTATATCAGCAGTTTCCTTTGTTGCTTTTGCATCTTCGTCAGGAGCTGCGTCATCTGCAAAAGCAACATTGCTTTTGACATCTCCAGTGAAATCACCACTCTCATTGTGGATTTCTGCAATCTCTGTGGCTTCAGTATTCTTCACCTGTTCTGCTGGCAGGTCATTTGTCGCTACATTGTCATGCACCTCAACAGGCTCAGTATTCTTGGTCTCTTCTAGTTCTGGCTCCTCCACTGGTGGTATGTCAACAGGTGCCTCAAATTCCTGTACATGTTCGTCTGGAGTTTCCTCCTCAGCAATTCCATCAGTGCTTTTTACATCTTTAGTTTTCTCGGTTACTACTGCTGATTCTGAATCCTCTGTTTGAGTGTCAGGACTTGGTTCTGTCGCCACATTATCTTCTGGTGTGAACTCCTCAGAAGTAGAGGCAATGTGAGATGGGGAGATTCCCTGGGGTTCAGTAGCTTTAGTGTCGCAGAGTTCATCTGGTTCTTGTTCTTGAAGCTGCTGAATAGTAATGTTGCTTTCATGGGGTGTTAGTTCAGGTCTGGTGGGTTCAATGCCAGTCATCCGTGGCTCATTTTCTGTGAAGTTTTCTTCAGCTGGCAGGTCATTTACTGATATGTTTTCTTCTACCTCAACATGTTCAGCATTCTCTATCTCTTCTAGCCCTGGCTCTTGTGCTCGTGGTACATCAACAGTTGCCTCAGGTGCTCTTTCATGATCTTCCGAAGCTGCCTCGTCTGCAAGTGCAGCATTCTTTTTCACATCTTCAGTGTGCTCACTAATATTTGCATCAGTACTCTCGCCGATTACTTCAGTTTCCTTCACCTCTTCTGCTGGCAGGTCACTTGCTGGTATGTTTTCTTTCACCTCAACAGGTTCAGTATTCTTGACCTCTTCTAGTTCTGGCTCTTGTGCTCGTGGTATATTTACTGTTGTCTCGGCTGCTATTACATGTTCTTCATGAGCTGCCTCATCTTCTAGAGCAGAATTTCTTTTCACATCTTCAGCAAGCTCACTGCTGTTTGCATCACTGCTCTCGTTGATTGCTTCAGTGGCCTTGGTCTCTTCTGCTGACTGGTCAGTTGCTGATATGTTTTCGTCCACCTCAAGAGGTTCAGTATTCTTGGTCTCTTCTAGTTCTGGCTCTTGTGCTCGTGGTATATCAATTGTTGCCTCAGTTTCTATTACATGTTCTTCAGGAGCCACCTCTTCTGCAAGAGCAACATTGCTTTTCACATCATTGGTGAGCTCGGTGATCTTTGCACTAGTACTCTCATCAGGGATCACTTCAGTTTCCATGGCTTCAGTGTCCTTTATCTCTTCTTCTGGCAGATCACATGCTATTGTATTATCTTCCACTTCAACAGGTTCATTATTCTTGATCTGTTCTTGTTCTGAATCTTGCGCTTGTGGTATAACAGCAGTTGCCTCTGTTACTTCTGCATCTTCATCAGGAGCTGTCTTCTCTGAAAGAACTACATTGCTTTTGACATCTTCAGTGAGATGACCACTCTCATTGTGAATTTCTGCAATCTCTGTGGCCTGAGTATCCTTCACCTCTTCTGCTGGCAGGTCATTTGTCATTACATTGTCATGCACCGAAACAGGCTCAGTATTCTTGGCCTCTTCTAGTTCTGGCTCCTCCACTGGTGGTATGTCAACAGGTGCCACAAATTCCTGTACATGTTCCGCTGGAGTTTCCTCCTCAGAAATTGCATCAGTGCTTTTCACCTCTTTAGTTTCCTCACTTACTGCTGCTGATTCTAAATTCTCTTGAGCTCTCTCTCCAACAATAGACACACTGCTTTGGTTGGATATTTCTCCAGCTTTCACATCATTATGTTCATCTATCAGTTCTGGTTCTTCAGTTTGCACTTCTTTGATATCAGAACCTGCTTCTTTTTCTGTCACATCTTCAGTGAGCTTGCTGGTGTTTGCATCGATGCTCTCGTTGATTGCTTCAGCTTCCATGGTATCAGTGGCCTCGATCTCTTCTGCTGATTGGTCAGTTGCTGATATGTTTTCTTCCAACTCAGCAGGTTCAGCATTCTTGATCTCTTCTAGTTCTGGTTCTTGTGCTCGTGGTATATCAATTGTTGCCTCAGTTTCTATTACATGTACTTCAGGAGCTGCTTCTTCTGCAAGAGCATTATTGGTGAGCTCAGTGATCTTTGCACTAGTACCAGGGATCACTTCAGTTTCCATGGCTTCAGTGGCCTTTATCTCCTCTTCTGGCAGATCACATGCTACTATATTATCTGCCACTTCAACAGGTTCATTATTCTTGATCTGTTCTTGTTCTGAATCTTGTGCTTGTGGTATAACAGCTGTTGCCTCTGTTGCTTCTGCATCTTCATCAGGAGCTGCCTTGTCTGAAAGAACTACATTGCTTTTGACATCTTCAGTGAGATGACCACTCTCATTGTGAATTTCTGCAATCTCTGTGACCTGAGTATCCTTCACCTCTTCTCCTGGCAGGTCATTTGTCATTACAGTGTCATGCACCGAAACAGGCTCAGTATTCTTGGCCTCTTCTAGTTCTGGCTCCTCCACTGGTGGCATGTCAACAGGTGCCACAAATTCCTGTACATGTTCCGCTAGAGTTTCCTCCTCAGCAATTGCATTAGTGCTTTTCACCTCTTTAGTTTCCTCGCTTACTGTTGCTGATTCTAAATTCTCTCGAGATGTCTCTCCAACAATAGAAACACTGCTTTGGTTGGATATTTCTCCAGCTTTCACATCTTTATGTTCATCTATCAGTTCTGGTTCTTCAGTTTGCACTTCTTTGATATCAGAAGCTGCTTCTTTTGCTGTCACATCTTCAGTGAGCTCGCTGGTGTTTGCATTGATGCTCTCGTTGATTGCTTCAGCTTCCGTGGTATCAGTGGCCTCGATCTCTTCTGCTGATTGACCAGTTGCTGGTATGTTTCCTTCCACCTCAGCCGGTTCAGCATTCTTGATCTCTTCTAGTTCTGGTTCTTGTGCTCGTGGTATATCAATTGTTGCCTCAGTTTCTATTACAAGTTCTTCAGGAGTTACTTCTGCAAGAGCATCATTGGTGAGCTCGGTGGTCTTTGCACTAGTACTCTCATCAGGGATTACTTCAGTTTCCATGGCTTCAGTGTTCTTGATCTCTTCTTCTGGCAAGTCACTTGCTATTGTATTATTTCCCACTTCAACAGGTTCACTATTCTTGGTCTCTTCTAGTGCCTCTGTTGCTTTTGCGTATTCGTCAGGAGCTGCCTTGTCTGCAAGAGCAACATGGCTTTTGACATCTTCATTGAGATCACCACTCTCATTGTGGATTTCTGCAATCTCTGTGGCTTCAGTATTCTTCACCTCTTCTGCTGGCTGGTCATTTATTGCTACATTGTCATGCACCTCAACAGGCTCAGTATTCTTGGTCTCTTCTAGTTCTGGCTCCTCCACTGGTGGTATGTCAACAGGTGCCTCAAGTTCTTGTACATGTTCTTCGGGAGTTTCCTCAGCAATTGCATCAGTGCTTATCACATCTCTACTCTCCTCGGTTACAGTTGATGATTCTAAATTCTCTTGAGCTGTCTCTCCAACAACAGACCAACTGCTTTGGTTGGATATTTCTCTAGCTTTCACATCATTGTGTTCATCTATCAATTCTGGTTCTTCAGTTTGCACTTCTTTTGTATCAGAAGCTGGTTCTTTTGCTGTTACATCTTCTTCTGGAACAGACTGTTCTGAACTTGAAACAATGCTTTGTTGTGAGATACCTTGCGGTTCAGTGGGTTCAGTGTCTCTCATTTCTTCAGCAGCTTCTGGTTCCAGGACTTTTGGCTCACTTGCTGTCGTATTTTCTTCTGTTTCGTGGTCTTCTGACTGAGTTACTTCACTTTGAGGCATCTCTTGACCTTCAGTGGCTTCACTACTGCTCACTTCTGCTGATTCCATCACAAGCAACACACTTGCGGTTGGGTTATCTTCCTGAGTTGGATTCTCAAGGACGGCAGCATCTAATTGATTATCAGTGTTCTTGGTCTCTTCTATTTCTGGCTCCTCCACTGATGGTGTATGAACAGGTGCCTCAAATTCCTGTACATGCTCCTCTGGAGTTTCCTCCTCAGCAACTGCATCAGTGCTTTTCACATCTTTATTTTCTTCAGTTACTGTTGCTGATTCTAAATTCTCTGCTTGAGAGTCAGGACTTGGTTCTGCCGTCACATTATCCTCTGGTGGGGACTCCCTGGAAGTTGAGACAATGTGAGATGGGGAGATTCCTTGAAGTTCAGTAGCTTCAGTGTCCCTGAATTCAACTGGTTCTTGCTCTTGAAGCTGCTGAATGTTGGCATCTGTTTGGATTGTTGTGTTATCTTCTGTGGCCATTTCCTCTAGATTAGCCACGTTGTTTTCATTGCTTTGACCAGAGATATCTTTAGTTCCAGTATCTTTGTTTCCCTCAACATCTTCTGCTTGTTCTGAATTTTCCACTTCTTCAGCGTCACAAGTTATTTCACTTGCTGTTATATTTTCTTCTGAAGCAGGCTCCTCAGAAGTGGAAATATTGCTTTCCTGGGGAAGTGCTTCGGTTTTGGTGGCTTCAGTTTCCTTTCCTTCTTCTGTTGACTCAGTCTTTAGCATATCACTTGGTATACTATCTTCTTGAGCAGGGTCTTCCAAGAGAGCAGGATGCCTTTCATCAGAAGCTTCTTCTGTTTCAACATGTTCAGTTCTCTGTATTTCTTCTGGCTCAACCTCCTGCATTTGCTGTTCAGACACATCCTCACTTGTTAGCACATTGTGTTCTTGATCTGCCTCTTCAACAGTTGCCACATTAGAGGCTTCGACGATATTGTCATCTGTGTTGTCCTTAATTTCTTCTACTGATTCTACATTCTCTACCTCTTTGGCATCAGAGGTTGGTCCTTCTGTTGTTACATCATCTTCTGCAGAGTCTTCCTCAGAAGCAGAAATAGTTCTTTCATGGCAGATTTCTTGAGTCTCAGAAGCTTCTGTGTCCTTAACTTTAACTGACCCTTGTTCCAGGGTCTGCTGGATATCATCATTCCGTGAGTCAACTGCCATAGAATTATCTTCTGTTACTAGTTCCTCTGAAGCAGCAGCATGACTTTGTGGAGTGATTTCTTGAGTTTCAGTGACTCCAGTGTCCTTCACCTCTTGTTCTAATTCAGTCACCTGGGGTGGACATGCTGGTACACCGTCTTCTTCAGCATGGTTATTGAGGACATCGGCATGTGGTTGATTGGAAGCTTCCTCCACTTCGACAGTTCCAGTGCTCTTAGGTTCTTCTTCTTCCAATCCTTGCAGTGGTTGTATATCTTCTGTTGCTTCCTTATCTTGAGCTGCATCTTCAGCAATTATCACATTGCTTTCATTGGAGGTATCTTCAGCTTTGGCATCTTCAAGACCCTTGTTTTCTTCCAATTCCACGTTATTTAATTGTTGGATATCAGAACTTGGTTCAATGGTTGCTACTTTATCTTCTGCTGTTGCCTCCTCAAAAGCAACACCACTTTGCTGAACTGTTTTCTCGGAATCAACTTCTTTGGCATCTGCTATTTCTTCTGCTAATCCTTGGCTCTGCACATCTTGAACATCAAGGGCTGGCTCCCTTGCTGTTGCATCATGTTCTGGAGTTGTCTCCTCAGAGGCAGACACATTGCTCCCATGGGAAGTTTCTTCAGTTCTTTCACACACAGGGTCAATGGTTTCTTCTGCCAATTCTTGATTCAGCTCTTCTTGATCACCGGGGTTCGTTGAATCACCAGCTTGCCCAGCTTTAGTAGTATCTTCTGGCTCATCAGTTTTCTTGCTTGTAGGCACATCTTCCGTCACCGACTCTGCATCCGCATCATCAGTTTGCTTACTCGGTTGATCTTCTAGTTGGATAATTTCATTTGCATGTTCTGCAATATCTTCATCTTCTGTACAGCTCTCTTTATCCACTTTAGCTGGTTCTGTTTCTGTGTTTCCATCACTAGCATCTGGAAGGGCACCAGAATCACCGACATTAGGCTCCAGAGAAGTTTGGACTCCAGCAGGTGCTTCAGTTACAACTTCGTCATGAGGAATATATGACGTGCTTGCATGCTGTGTGTCCTCGGTTACTTCTGCTGGTTCCAGATTCTGGCCTTGTTGAGCATCGACTGTTGGCTCGTCAGTTTCTACTGTGTCTTCGTGCACCATTTTGTCCTCTACTGCGGCACTTTCTACATCTTGCTGATAATGTTCCTTGGGCTCTTCACTCTCATCTGTTAGCAGGCTGGTATCTTCTGTAGTGCTCTCAACATGGCCCAACGAATCAATTGCCTCTTCGCCATTACTTCTGTTGCTCTGATCAGTTCTTATTCCATCCGGTGAAGCTTCTACCTGCTCGTTAGCTTTCCGACCATTTTCTTGTGGCTTTTCATTTGAAATCTCCCCTTCTTTCATATGGCCATTCAGAGAAGATGCCGTACCATTTGGAGTATGTTCTGGAGGAATTTCGACTACAGAGGGTGCTCTTTCTAAAACTTGATCCTCTGTAACCTTCAATGTTCCTTCAGTTGGATCCATGATTTTTGCCTCGTCCTTCATTCCATGAGCTGAAAGCTTGCCATCAAGGTTCATTTGCAAATGGGCTGTTCCTATATCCACAGCTTCCACTTGAACTTCCTGGGAAATGAACAAGTAAATCCAACATTCAAATCGAAGTACACTGCATGCCACTCTGGGCTGTCATTATTACAAAAAAGGAGGGATGCAAAAAATGAAGTGCTGATCTATGCATTCTTAGATTCGGTATTATTTGGTGTTGTCCCCTTCCAATTATTATTGATACAATAGGATATCCAACAACATGATGATACTGGAGGACTACGAAACTACAAATATAATGTCCTACATGACAGCAAGGATTTCCCCAAGTATGTCCTAGTAATAGATGGCACTGAATGGCACATGTAGGTTCAGTGCATGAAGAGTATAGATTTCATGGCTATAGTACTCCTCAGAGACTGGTCAACAAAATAGAAGGAATAACTTTTTATACAATACAGCAGTAGCACATGCTTAAGCTCTCCATCCAGAATCTGGCATGTGGGCATCCTAACTGGACAACCTTGTTACTCGAAGAGCCTTGACCAACTTCTACATGCAGCAGAGATTGTCAACAGTATAATATGCCTATAATTAATTAGTGGATTAGTTCTGTACTTACATGCTTCTGCACGTTTTAAGTAACGCACTTTGTGCCTATTTCTTACCACAATACACTTGACAATTCACGCTCAGTGTAACTTTCAGGCTTCAGTTCATGTAAAGGTTAACCTTCTCCCCGTAGGAGACAACGTCTAGTGCTTTGTCAAGTTTTTTTCTAACATATTTTTTTGTTAATATTGACCGAATCTGCATGCCAATTAACTTCATATCAAGTTCAAAAATGAATTACGGAGTGGGCAAATAGAGGGGTACTGCTAATGAATACTTTTGTCAGTAATCAAGAGAACAGAGCAGAGTGTATCATAGACTGTACTTGCCACTAGTAAATAGTCTATGGAAGTACATGTTGATTCTTTTTGCCCACCAAGTTAGTCTTTCGCTGAAAAAGGTTCCTTCTAAATAACTGCTAATCCATGCTTTATAAACATATCTGGAGAACACCTATTTTGGAAAGTTAGACATCTTTATCCAGTTTGTTATGGGTCAAACTGGAACCTGATCGCTCATCTAATTTGTTTTCACTCGTTGCACTATCTAAGAGACCTTGCTTTGATTCTGGATTGTTTGTTTAGGAACCCAGAAATGTGTGCAGCATCATTTCAACAAAACAAAGAGATTGTTGAACGAGAAGTAAGACGCAGTGATGATTTCTCTTCCAGAACTGGCGGAAGTCTACTGATGAACTGTTAAAAATATGCTCCTCGCTGTGCAGCTGATTCTGCAATCGTGGAAGCTCTCTGCATCGATTCACATCTTCACAGAGAGAGTATGCATGCATGGAAACAGAAGGAAGCAAGTGCTGCAAAAAAGCTCTCAGAGACTGCAAGGAGCCATTGCTTACCTCTCCATCTGCCGCCGCCTCTCGTGCTTCCTCTTCGGTCACCATTGCTCCAGATCAGGATGGGAAGAAGAGAAAAGAAAGTGGAAAAAAAGGAAAGAAAGAAAGAAAGAATGGGAGCGAGAGAGTGAGGGGGGCTTCTTTACATACAAGTCTTGTTGGTGCTTGAAAAGCTGGTGGGCTTTATACCGACCTTTCCTCTGTCAGAGTGTGTTTTCTATTGCTGAGCAGCGGTTAGGGAAAGCAGTGACAGACTGACAGTCTGCTCTTGACAGTGAGCTGGTACTCGCTTAATTCCCCAAATCCTGATCAAGCCGGAGGAATTATCCCTGGAATGGGCAGATCAGTGAACATGGGAGTTCTGCATTAGGTGCCAAAATGACAACTGGTGCTTGAGGCACATGGTAGTGGTAGCTGGACCAGTGTGTTTACAGTCTTGCATTGCTTGGACCCAGAGAACCTTTTCCTCCGAGGAATTATTGGGTCCATAATTGACCGATCAGGATTATCGTTCTTGGATCCTATTATCTCCCATTCTTTTCTGTCCCCTGGAATGCGTGCAGCTCGAAATAAGAGTCCCATTTTCCGTGTGAAAATACCGTTATTATCTGCTCATGCTCTTTTTTTTGCTGCCTGGTAGTATTTGACATGTAACGTTGGTAGGAGTACATGATTGCCTTTGTGGTGTCCCTTGAGGTGCAAATGATCTCTCACGGTAGGCAGGCAGACGTTGGATGTTTTGTCACATTCAGCTTTGGATGCAGATTGGCTAAAGGTGTCCGCGAAAGGTTGTGTTCAGCTTACCTCATAACGCACCAGGGGGGCAGGGGAGGGGAGTCAAACCAATGACGGATCAGGCCGGTTATCTCTGCAGCCAATGGAAAGTTGTGGTGAATCGGATCGAGCGAGAAGCGGGACAGGATGATAGCAAAACTTCACCGTGGTAAGCTATGCTCTACTTCCAGTTAAACACTTTCCAGAAAAAGTTTGTGTTAGCTCGAGTGTCGTTATTCTTCCTGCATCTCTTTCGCACTTGAATGTCAAACGAAATGGTTTTTTCGCTTTGAGAAGAATACTACTAGTAGTGATCAAATCTTTCGCTCTTGAGCTCGATCGTTGCTTTGTGATCCAGGATTTTACAGAAGCACCAAGGGGGCAGAGAAAGAACGAATGGAGGAGGTGCACAGCGCCCTGAATATTGAATCCGGCCAAGTGGCTGCTGATGACAGCGAAAGAATTCCACATGGATCGGCCGCTTTAGAGAAGGAAAACACCAAGTTGGCCAGACCGAAGCGCCATGCTGGACCGACCCAAATTCCTCTCGCAGAAAAGAAATGCACCGACCGGACCGACCCGTCATCCTCGACGACGCTTTTGGGAAACTAGTATAACCAAGAGACGGTTCCTATAAAAACATGAGGCAGGCAAATGTAGTCCAGGGAGGTGATGGATGGATTATCCTAGCCAGCGTACCGTGGCACCGAAAGGGCGAAATTGATGTGCTGGAGCCGTGTAGCCGGATGACATGGACGGTTTGGGAAATGCTTATCGTCGGAGCCTCCCTAGCCGCCACCCCCCTGCCAGTGCATCCATCGGGATCATCCGAGTCAGCGTCGCACGGACAACACTCTGGTGGAAGAGAAAGAGGATGAGAAAGCTCATGTTTTGTTTGCTGGCACCGTTTTCTTTTCCTCGCTGGAATATAAGCAGCCAAGTCACTTGGTGGTCCTATATATCCCACAAGGTAATAATTGAAAAAAGGGCCGTGCTAGGCGTCCCCGGGGGATAACTGCCCCCGATCCCCCAGGTCCGCAGGCCAACACGTGTCCTCCAAAAAATACCCCCAATCCCGTTTTTGCTACAAATAACCCGCTTTTGCTACACGTAGCAGAAAACGGTTCGGCCAAAAAAAGAAAAATAGACCGGATCTCGTCGGAGATTTTGCCGGAGACCTCGTCGGTGACCGTGTAGCAAAAAAGTTGTGCTATTGTAGCATATCCGACCTCGCCGGAGGATTTCGCCAGTAGACCTCACCGGAGAACTCGTGTAGCAAAAATATTGTGCTAAATAGCAAAACCGGAGAACAATTGTAGCAAAAAAAAAATGCAGTAGAGTAGCAAAAAAACGACTTCATCGGAGCATCGCCGGGACACCCTCCAAAATTTATAGCCAGAATTTGTAAAAATTGGAGAATATCAATGTAGCAAAACCTAAACGAGTACATAGCAAATCATAAACGAATATGTAGCAAAAATCAGCTCCACCGATTAGGTAGCAAATGCCACCATGATCGGTAGCAACGTCGTCGACCCGATATAGCATCACCGACCACCAAATGTAGCAACTGTAGACACTGTAGGTAGCAAAATATGTCGCCAAACTTCGTGGGGAGCAATGTCGGCCTCCACAGGTAGCAACAATGGTCGCAGCGGGGAGCAACTCTAGACTACATGGGTAGCACAACCAGCTTCCGCAGGGAGCAACTCCGGTGATGATGTGAGCAGGGCCGCCGTTCTCTCGCGGGAGCATGAGCAGCGCGGGGTGGAGGAAGGCCTGCGGCCGTCCACAGCCTCGACCACCGGCACCATGGCAGAGCGCCGCCATGGGGAGACAACAGCTGCCCACGTGCAGTAGGGCTCCTGTCCTTAGAGGAGTTGGCGGATGGGGAGGGCTCACCGGCGGAGCAGCAGAAGACGCTGCGGGGCGCGGGGTAGGGGGGCGAGACATGTGTCGATGAGAAGGCCATGGCGGCGCACCATGGCTGTGGGTGAGTTGGGGGTGCTGGGGGAGGCAACACGCGAGACCAGGGCGGTGGCGGCGTGCGGTAGCGGCGTGCGGCAGCAGTGGTGACGGCGGGTCGTGGTGGCGGAGGGGCGTGGGGGGAGGGCGGCACAAACCAGCCGATACGTCTATGTAGTTGACCGCAACGGAGAAGAGATAAGGGAAGGAAGAAGCCTATCGTGGTGGGCCTTCTCCACGCGTGAAACCAGGGCGGGCGAGCGACGACCCGGGGGATCAGATCGTTCGATCCCCCGAGGGAACCGTATCATTTTCCTTGAAAAAAATCGGAAGTGTTTACTTACTCCCTCAGGTTTTATTTAGTCGTAAAGATTCGATATCTTACATTCCAGAACGCATGGGATGAAGCAATTTAACGCTGCTGATAAACCAAATTAGCTAATCTCTCTGCACATAATGACGTTGGATGAAAGGAACAGGAGAGGGGGAGGGGGTGGTGTTTGTTTGTCTTGTTTGAACGGAGAAGAGGAGGCAGCGGTTTTTGGCATGCACCGGCCCTGCGGAAAGCCGGCTTGGCATGTTGTGCCGCCAAAGCCTTGACCACCGCTCGATGGTGATCCCATCGTCGTCACATCTTGTCATGAGTGGATGTGAACCATGAATGAACTCGTCCGAGCAGTTTCGGCCTGGCAGGGAATGCATGATAACGACGTAGTATAGGACAGAGAATTAGCTTGGGCGAGCAAGGTGTACTGAAGGCGGTAGAGGATTAGTCTGGAGGGAGAAGCTAGCAAGGCAGGTGCGGCTCTGTGTTTGTTTCCTGGAGAGTGATTGAGCATTTGCTCGTGCCGTGTACGCATCTGAGTTCGTGGGCAGGATTAGAATGCTACAGTATTTTGAGTTTTACTGGCATTATTTAAACAACATAAAATAGCTTCAGAGAGGCATTTGCATACCATGTAAAAAAATACTACAAAAGGATAAAGTTAGATGCCAACAAGACAATGGGGATACATTTCTTGTCATTAGGACAATGAATTTGCCATGTTGGATTTTCGCTTAGTTGGAGGAGAGAGAATTAAGAAAGAGAAGGTTGCCTTCCATTAGATAAGGGATGATCCCTTAAAAATAAGAGAAGGCTATTTTCTATATTGTACCTTGTGACTTCTCTTATAAACATAATTTTTACTATAATTAGACAATTCACATTAATTTTTAGAGATGACAATAAGAGATGATCCACTGTACGACTTATTGTTATTGTCTTCTCTAGACTATGTGGAGTGCTAAGAGAAGACCCGCCTTCTCTAGCATTGTACATGCCCTTACAACGGGACTTGAGTGGGGTTGCCCTGGCGCTTCTGGTCATCGTGGTGATCAAGTTTGGGCTGGTGGTTGAGGTGGTCGCTAACTTCAATGCAAGTCTTGACATTCTCCATCAAATGATGGATGGAGTGTGGTTTCTCCTCAACCAACTTTGTCGAGCACCGTACATTGTGCACTACATTCTTGATAGTAACTTCAGAAGGGGTATGATATCATATTCAATTGAACATCGAAACAATGGGCGAAGTCACAGAAGTTGTTCCTTTTCTCCCACGAAGATACGCTACAAGTCCTAGGAAAGTCCCTATGTGTTGTCGTTTGCTGGCAAGAAAGCTTTGACAAAGAGGGCTTGGAAAGCTGACCAGGTGCGGATTGAACCTAGTCGTTTATTGCGAATCCCAATTATCGTGCTTCCCTTGAGGAAAGTCATGATGATATTGGTCATGGTTATCATATGGCCTCACACGTCTGTGATCACTTAAGTGAACTTTTCCAAGTATACAACTAGGTCGGTCGTGCCATCGTACTCCTCGTACGAACTTTGCCGCGTGGACCGAGGGATGGTGATTCTTGCAAGGTTCCGAGCTAATGCCTGACATCAGGAGATAATCGGTGTTAAGTTTGCTTCTAGAGTGTATGATCTCCTGCATGACAACTAAGAGTGATGGCGGTGGCCGCCACTATCGTGCATGTACCAGTGCGGTTGGGGAGAGTGTGATCTACTTTCATGGTATCATGAATGTCAATGAAGGTGTGGAGTAGGAGAGTGTTGGCCATTGTTACTCCCTGAGTCGGCCAGACTTGAGCTGCGAGCCTCGCTGTCATGCATCGGAGCTTGTTGTGTAAACTTGGCTTGGCACATCCATGATGTCATGGTGGCGAGTTGCCCATGAATTAGTGGGAGGACTAATGTGAGCATGCAAGTTGCCCATGAAACTTGGGTCACAGTACGTCAAGTACACAATATGTTTATATGGAAGAACCTATGACCGAGGCATATGAGATGAAGAACATCTCCTTTCTTCCCTTTTAACCATTGTTTGTAATACTGAGATTAACTCAATGCTTCATCTAGATATACAAGTAAGAACTTCTTTTTTAGCTTGTTTTATTCTGAACTTATTCATAATCTTATCTAGGACATTCTGAACAACTTCATAATCAAATCCAGAAAACATTTCGACTATAATATTTATTGAATGTATTGATCTATATTGATAGATTTCAATGCTTAATACTTGTTCAACTTCATCAAATATTTACTTATCTTAAATAACCATTAATACCAATTATATTATTCACCATATGTTAACCACATACCCAAGAATGTTGTCACGCTCCCACTCAAATAAGTCCTCTACTCAATTCATTATAAATGTAGGCCCTCTCAATATTTTGGTAATTACAAAATTCCTTGATCATCCATCAACTCGCAAATTCTTGCTATGAGACACTAGAATCTATATGGTTTTACAAAACCTACTTGTTGTACCGATTACAACCCTTCTTCAATCATGTCATTGAAGAATATGCGGTTTTTGACAACCTTCTATCAAATATAGAATTGTTAGTGTAAATCCAATAGTCTAAGCATCGCTACACATTATAGTCAACATTTGAATTTGTCAAAACATTTTTGTCACAAATCGAGCTTTTGTGTCTTCCTTAAAGTTTCATTTCTTCCCTACAACTTTGTAGTCATTTGGGAAGATCGAGTAGCATCCTTACTTGATAAGATCGAGTAACATTTTACATTGCAATCTTAAATGTAACTTAATATGAGATTTTATAACTCTTAGTCATTTCTCGTACTTAGGTCCATCATTGCTTCTTCGTGGTTCGTATGTATATCTTGTTCCATCAACATGACAACTGAACCAATAATATAATTCTGCAAATTGGTAGAATGTATTCTTGAATTCTACTTTCTTTAGTAAAAGTATTAGCAATCATTGTCATTAGATTCCCCTCTACTTGTAGAGTTTAGTACCCGGAATATTCCGTTGCGCCACTTGAAAGTTGGAGGTAAGGTCAAATACCTTGTTTTGAACTTTTACTTTCTTCCACCAACACTTTCATCAAACTCCTTCTCGAGAAAACAATGTGTTAGGCAACAACAGGTTTGCCCTTTTGGTCTTAGTTGTGGAAGATGCATTCATAGTTGCCTAAGAATACACTACAAAGATTTATTCGTTACAATTTCGAACTATCGCATAACTCAAAATTCTAGAAACTAGAACATGACATAACTCATATGGTGTTGTTTTTACGAATCTTAGATGGTTCCTTATTTCTAAAGTGAGTGTTTGTTGTTTAATCTCTAACTCTAATAATAACGATAACCCGATAAGAGATAACTTACATACCATATGGTATATGATACAATATGATTATGATTTCTTAGATATATAAATATACTTTGAAATATCCAATCATCATAATTTGTGAAGACATCTTTCACAAGTACTTGTGCCAAAACTATAACTCAAATATGATGTCACTTTGATAAAATCGCAGAGACTTTGATATGCTTGTTAATTTAATATCCAGCTTCATTCTGAAATTCTTTGAACATGTCAAATGTTTTCAGAATCGCATTTCATTTAGTAAATACACATATTCATTTAAATCCACAATGAAGCTTACAAAATAATGATATCCACTAATTTGCTAAATTCCAGTCATCATTCATGATATTCAACAATTCAATCCACAACCTGTTTTGCCAGAACGTAGAGTTTTAGTCATCTCACCTAGTGAGGCATGGTTTGCATAAAGTCAAAAGATCAAGTATCTAAAGACTCCATGTTTCATCAAAATGAAAATACCAATATGACTTAAGCAATAGTGTCATTCAAAATGCCAATATATTAAGTTTGGATATCTTTTGGCATTTTCAATTTATAAATTCTTAAAGTACTATCATTTAGATAAAGACAAGAATAACTCATTCATAACCATAACGTGACCATAAAAGAAATTATTCATAGAAATATAACAACTGGTTTGTTTCTCACTTATATGAATAATCGTCTGACAAAATGCAAGACACACTAACAAGGTTCAAACACTTGATGATTTCAAAGCTTTTATTAAAATCCATAAACTAATCTAAAGATAGATGTCGAGGGAGAATGTTGTTGGCCATCAACCAGTTTGCTTGCCATCAACACGCCATTGTCACCTCATCTCTTCAAGTAACTCTCAAGCAGAAGGTCTTGTTTTCATAAAACATAATAAGTATCAAATACTTAGTAAACTTCAACAAATGTTTGCAAGGAAAAACATTCATAACTTGTATATCAATTATATACTCTCTTCGTCCATGACATCCACTCGATCGGTTCTACCTTGAGAGTTCTTAACTCAGACACGAAGTCATGAAAGGTGAATAGTTCCTCTCTCATGATATAGCCTTTCATGACATGTTTGTAGCTGGTATGAAGCGAGCACAACACCTCGTCTATCACAAATTTGTCCGATATCTAGTAGTCCACATCGTATGAAGCCCATGCATAATCGCTAAGTGATTCTCCAAGAAGGGTGTTTTCTTCCATCTTGGTTGAAAGAAACGCGTCCAACAACTCATACTTCATAAGCCTGACTTACCGTGTGAAGAGCGCCTTCAAATCATCAACCATCTCATATGCATCGGTGATAAAGAAACGCAACCGCAACTTAGTCTCCGTTGAATAGAGCATGGCGCATTGGACAACAATGGAGATGTCACTGTGAGCACGATAATCATCATTCTCTTGCTCACTCGCCGAGTCATTAGGATAATATCCTAGTGGTTCTTGTATCATGTATATAAGATCATTTATCTCAAGGGTACCCCTGAGGAGTTGGTACCAATTTATGAAGTTTGACCCATCTACTTTAACTTTCACATCATGCAGGAAAGACCCATGGTCAAAAACACTGGGACTGGCCATGATCTACAAGGATATTTGTAAAGATGCTTAGACGAAGTTCATAATACGAGTTCAAATTATAATCAATTTATTTATTGAGATCCCACTAAAAATATCACCCCTAAGATGGTTTTAGTGATTACACGATCCCAATTCACTACACCACCCCCAGTCGTCACGGCCGGTGACATACCTGCAAAGGTGTAAAACACAGTGTTGATCACATCATTCATGTGACTCATGCTCGATCTTTCGATCTCTTGTTTTTTGAAGCTATGTCTATACATGCTAGGCTGACCAATTTAACCTAAGTGTATTTGATGTGCAACATTGTTTTAACTCACGGTATGCGAACGTCGATATGTCTAATACCCGATCATCACAGTGTGCTTCATAACGAAGGACAATTTTAGTGGTGCACACTAAGGGAGAACACTTTTATTGGTATTAATTAAGGGATCATCTTATATGATGCTACCATCTAGTATCTAATACTAGAAAAAAGATGCATAAAGGATTAACATCATATGTAGTTATAGTGATATTATATGGTCCTTGTTCATGCGCCTTGATCTCCATTGAACGCTTTGGCATGATCTCCATCTTTCCCACTGGTCCAGCGCCAAGTCCACGATGCCATCAGTTGGTCGTCCATCAACTATTACTACAACTTAGCAGCATAAAGTAAACTACTTTACCTTAACTACGACCATGACCATATCACATCACATGCCCCCTGCAAAATAAGTTAGATACCTCTACTTTATCTTTTGCAAGTTTTACGTGGATGGTAGGGCTTTCATGATAGAACTATTTTTACCTACAAAATTTCAATCACAATATGGATCAAATAGTCTATGACACCCCTTTCGATGCCTTCCATTGCAAATTCCATACCAATTACTGAAAGAGAGACAGACATCCGCTAGTCACTTATATGGTACAAACCATATGTTGAGCATGGAACCAATCTCGCGTAAGATTACGTGCAAGGCCGGTCCGGGCTACTTCATCAAACTGTGTCGTGATATAAACAAGTGCATGTTAGAGGGTAACAACTACATGATTAATGCCCATATTCAGCATGTGTTCTAACCGTAAAAGAAATACTATGCATAGATCAACTCTGATACCACTAAAAGGGTTCGCGGCAGAAAATAATATTTTTTCTTAACTAGTGCAACACCATAAGCCAGGATTTATCTAGGAGTAATGTTGTAACGGAGAAGATTTCAGTAACATACCCTTGTAAACCGAAAGTGTTTAACGTTCCATGGGGAAAGTATATGATGTAGTTGTACTCATAGCTGACCTCGAGGTTGTGAAGCTCTTCGCACGACAATCCAGGTGCAACAAGTGGCAGCACCTCCGTGGTTTCATACATGTCAGGTGCATGATGATGACCCTCGGTTCTCTGATCCAGTTGAGAGTGTGGAAGTAGATCTTATGGACTGAATCTCCACAGCATGACGACATGCTACAGAGAAGCAATATCTTACGCATGCAACCCTTACTTGGGGTCATAGTTGCAAGAGAGGAGAGAGAGAGTGGAGGAGAAAGCCTCAAAGCTTGAAATAATTGATGTGATTTAATTCCTCCACATGTCTCCCTTTATATATGGGGAAGGATGTGTACCCTTTCCAAGAGCTCCCCCATGTGGGACTAAAAGAGGGAGTAGGGAGAGAGGGGTGGTGGCTGGCGGTGGAGGGCATGGGCCCCACGCGCCTCTAGGCCCACCCACCCATCCTTCCTTAGGGCGGAAACCTCCCTCATGGGCCCTTCCCTCTAGGAGGACCCAATAAGGTGTGTTACCCCTAAAATCTCAATTTTAATATTTAAATATACATATAAATAATATTAATTCCATTAATTAATATATTTACATAATATTTAATTCTTGTGGCTCTGTAACTCCTTTCGAACCACTACGAACATCCTTCAAACTTTCTCGGAACCCTTTCGGTTTTTCCTTCTCTCTCCTTTGGTGATTCTGATGTAACCAAAATAATCTCCGAGCGTCATCGAGCCCTTAAGTGTGTTACCCTACGGTTTGGTTACATCACATAAATGATTGATACGCTTCTCAAATCGATGATCATTAGCGGGATCTGGATACCCATAAATACCCATGTGCATTTCACGATATCAATGTAGTTTGAACCATAAACGTTGAGTCCAATTCCCTTTGTTTCTTTTATACTTGACTTGTCCGAGATTTGATCATTGGTATCATCATACCATATTAAATCTCGTTACCGACAAGTGCTTCTTTAACTCATTTTCGTGATATTCCGTCCTCATGATCTGGTCATATGTTGCGCAAATTATGGATGTAATCTCACCGAGTGGGCCCAGTGTATCTTCCCATCATGCTTGAGAACAAATCCCGATCTCTATGCATACGCCTCAACATATCCCTTTGTAATACCTGATAGGCACCTTTATGATCACCATGTTACGGTGGGACGGTTGATGCAGTCAAAGCAGGCTCGGGTGATAGTGATTAAATATAATCTCATGATCTAAGGAGTAGGATACTTTGTTTCTAGTTATTACAATGATGAAATTGTGACTTGATCATGTCGCAATACTTATGTTGGTAATGTCCATCACATCATTCACTAATGATATGACTTCATTGTCAATTAGCATAAATGCTCCATGATCAGGAAACGTTAATCATCAGTTTCCGATTGAACTAGTTGAATAGAGGTTACTAGGGACTTTAGTTATGTACCACATGTGTACCAATGTTTCCGATTGATACAGTTATAGCATGGTATAAAAAAATATGACTGATGAGATAGGATAATAAACACTCTTCATTATTTTCGTCTAGGGCATATCTCCTTCACTCTCATCATATGAACATGCGGAGGACATGTTTCTTTTGAAAAGAACGTGGTATAGGAAGCCCCTACAATGATAAGAAGTCATACCTGCGTTTGTGAGGAGTTGAGCCTGGGTAGTTGAGTTTTACATCCACTTTCCTAACTAAGTGAGTTTCTTAATTAATGGAGAGTTATTGATGACGCCTACTACTCAACGTGTTATAGTGGTAGAGTCAGAGTAGTGGTCATAGTCACGACTCTTGTCAAAGTACGTGTTGTAGAAGTTCTGATATGGAAATATGAAAGGTGTGTGGAGGGTTCTTGTCGTACAATATCGTTGCCAATGATATCCGAAGAGTGGGCGTAAGAGACTGAGTATTGGCCACTCCAGCAGAAAAAAAGCAATCTGGGCGATCACATCTATGCCCTCGACTATTGTAGCCCTCGCTGGTCCCTGTCTCCTCTGTTCACCGCTCCAACAACAGAAGGAGGTGGGGACCCCGGGCTCTAGCATGTAGTTAGGGTGGCCTAGTGCTTCCTTTGGGCGTTGCTTTCCTAAAGGAGGTTGCGTCGAGTCAGAATAATTTGCCAATGCTCTTCCTCCTTCTCAGTGTCGCTCTTATTGGTGGCGTCGGGGGGGGGGGGGGGAGGGGGCAGGTGGCTCGGTCTTTGGATCCGGCGAGATTCGTGTCTGGTGGTGGACATTTGGCACTCTCACGGGCGGCGACCGTGTCGACAGTTGTAGTTGTGTTTGTTGTCTTGCAATTGTGCATGTGGAAGATGGCAGGCAGCGGCGTTTCTCTTCTCTGACTTCGTCAGATGAAGATGGCGGCATTGGGATCTGGTGACCACGTGGAAGATTCTTGGCCGACGTGCCACAAAGTCTCGGACTCGTGGCTTGCGACGATTCGGTCGGCTCGAAAAGCATACTGCTATGCGATGGTGCTCTCCCAAATCTAGGTATGGTGGTTATTTGTCTCTTTTTCTCGCGCTGCCATGGTGCCGGCAGAGGATGATGGACGGCAGTTAGGCGAGACACAAGTTTCTCCAAGAGTGGAATTATAATTTTACTTGCGGGGTTCTTTGTGCAAAGTTGCTTGAGAAGCATGTTTGTCTTAGGTGTTGATCATATATGTAATATTTGGATTGTCTAATGAAATATATATTTACTTCAAAAAAAGATTGAGTATTGACCCATACCATAAATCACACGTACCAAAAAACATAATAAGAAAATTGTGGTGCATTTAAAAGATATTCATGTATTTACAAACAGAAAAGGAGATAGTAAGAAACTTGTGTATTTCTTAAAAAACATAATAAAACAAAAAGAGTGAGAAAAAAACTGGGGTAAAATAAGAAACTAAAAAACTGCCAAAACGTATAATGAAAATATAGGAGGTAGACCATTGTCTGATATAGGATACGTCCCTCCCGCGTCACTCCCGTGGGCGGCAGGGAGGGATCCCTAACCCTAACTCCCGAGCACCCCCCACCTACCTCCCCCTCCCCCTCGCCACCGCCAGGCGGCGTTGCCAGGCGAAGCCTATGCACTGGCAGCAGCGGGGCATCCTCTTTCCCTCGTGTGTGGAGGCGATGGCGTGGGCCATGGCGGGCGGCGAGCTCGGGGAGGGACACGCCAGCGCGGCCTTGGAGATGTGGTGGCCTTGTAGGCTGGCGTTCCTGGACAGCGGCGATGGCTTCCTGTGGACTGGCATCGACGGTGGTTCGTGGGTGGCACGACAAATAGGGGAGATCCCGCCCGGTGGTGGCGGCCAGTCATGGCGGCGGCGCGGCTCACCGGAGTAGGAGGTGGCGTGGATGGTGTAAGAGCGGCTCTTGGACGGGCTGCTAGTGGCGCTGGCCGGTGTTGCGAGGCTTCGGCCTTGGCCTAGATCTGGCCCCTTGTAACACCCCAACATTATAACTTAGAAATAAGCTGAGATGAGGTGTGTGCATTGCATTCATGCATAGAAAATCTGGATAATTTTCGCGCGAACTAAAGAAGCTAGCAAGGGATCGGGATCTCTCTTGTTCTGATGAAAACATCCAGGCGAGTGCGACAGATTCCTGCATGACCTCGACTGTATCTTTGTGTTTGAGGGGAATCATTTCATATTTGAAAATACAAATGATTAAATTGAATTCAAAAGATATTTGAATTAGATTATAAATAAAGAAATGAGTTATTGAATTCATTAATGTTATATAAATATTACAATGAATAACTAAAATGAATAATATATAAGACTTAATAATAGAAATGGATAATCTTTATTATTACATATATACATATAGTATTATTGTTTTTTTACAATAAAAGAATGAAAGTAAATTACAGTAAACAAATAAATAGAAAAGGAAAGTACATAAATGAAATAACTAAAAGAATTCTTTATTACAAGACAATATATATATATATCACAATGTCTTTTACAAATGAATAAATAAATTACAATAAGAATAATACAAAGTTTACATCAGGGATAAAGAAGATTACAAGCACACAGAATAAAAGATAGACTAAATTTCCTATCTATTTCCTTCATCTTTTATATTTTCAATATCCTTGTCCCTGCAAAAGAAATAGACAAACAAGATAAATGATAAACAGGGGGTTAGTTTATTAGTTATACTTTCAGATTTGGCCTAGAGATGCTACCGCCTGACTTCATCATCGAGTATGTAGTCAAAAAGGGGCCATTTCGTATCTATTTTTATCAGACTTTTGCCTTAGTGCAACAGCACAGGCAGGGGCAAGTTTCACCAGATTAGTAAAAGGCAAAAGGTAAAAAACCCAAGAATTATCAGGATGTAGTTGATCTGATCCACACCTAGCAATAGACAGGCAGGCTGCTCACACAATATCATGCAGCTGTGTGTTGTCAACAGAGTCGCAACCGTAGGAAACAAATAAGAAGGGAGTTCCAACCATAGCCAAAGCTGCTAGCTACTAGTTCCACCCTTTTCATCTCTACACAATAGCTAATCCATCTGTTCTTCTCAGAACACCACAAGCCATTTCACAACCATCTCAAGAACACAACCAAGAACATTATTTGTTCTTATCGGTCCATCACCAAAAAATCACCATAACTCAACAGAGTTCATCAGGAAAGACAAGTTAAAATCACTAGGAGGAAAAGGCACCAGTAGCAAGGAGATCAAGTACATGTACAAAGATAGTTGTCTGATTAAGCGCATTAATAGCAAATTCTAGAAACTCACCCAACATCAGGTATTCTCTATTCCGATGATCAACCATAGCATCTGTTCTTATTAGCTTGCACCATCATGATCAAAGGAAAATCAAGGTAAAGCATCCAAAATAATCAAATCCAATTACCCTACAACTAGAACATGTCTAGGAGGATAGGTGGATTATTTCTCTCAGAACTGCAAGGGTTGCTATGCAAAATCATCACAGAGAATTTAAAAGTCATCAAGTAATATCTATTCTTAAATAAAATCTTGCCTCACCCTATGCATCATTGGCAGGGTCATAGCATCAGGTCACGCTTATTAGATCCACTGTTGTGCACTCACCTCAAGGGGGCACCACAACAGTAGATCTAATGACAACAGAAGCCACTAAATTATTTAAACACAAAACTTCTAGTACCAAGTATGTTTTATTTAAACACTGGCCTTAGCCTTTGCATCATGGTCGAGGGACCATCTATAGTATAATTGAGGCATATGAATGACCAAACAAAGATCAGGTAGATGATCTTTGCTACTGTGCATCCTCCAAGGAGGTACCACAACAGCAAGATCATCTATGAAGGACACAAGCCACAATCCTTGTACGGAGGGACTAGCCAATAACTCAGTGAGCCAACCTCACAATGTACTAATTAAATTAAATCATTTTCCTAGGGTAAACCACTAGAAATCATTCCAAGTAAATCTTACTGCCATGTTGGTAGCACAAATATGTCAAACAATTCCATCTGCAAGTAATAACACCTATACATAAATCATCTTCCTAGTCCCCAATCTAGGAATCATTTCATTCTTAGAAATCATGTGAAGGAACAACCACAAGTTCATTACTGTTTTCTGTTCTGTAGTATAGGAAGCACATTAATAAGCTAAATAACTTTTATCCAGTAGCAAGCATCACAAATAGGTTGAACACCGTCCATCACTAGGCCACAATATGCAAGCTCTCAGGAAACCCGTAAGGTAAATCATCTTCCTACAAGCAGATAGGAATCACAACAAGAATGAATTCACACAATACCAACTAGGCAATGAAAGAATGTTCTCTGACAGAGAACATAGTGACAAAACATGCACAATAAAGTGGTTATCTGACAGAGAGTAAAGTAACAGATCATAATCAATAGTGGTTGGTAATACACCAACCGTAGGACATCATCAAGGATTTGCATAGATTAATCAAGGAGCCCAGCTTAAAATTACTACGGGGGGGAATGAACCCTAAATGGGGAATTCGTTGCAGTAGTCACATGGCACGGAGCAGAGGGAAGAGAGAGCACAGAGAGAGAAGTAGAAGAACTTACTCGAGATACTCGCGAGTATACAGAAGAGGAAGTAGAGGCTAGAGTCGAGGCAGCACATGGCGGCACAAGGAGCACCCTAAAGGGGCACTGCAACCACGGTGTCCACAAGATAGGGTGACACCCCACCATCTCCAAGGCACCAGAGCAGTGATACATTGCAAATGTATTTATAATTTTTGATGTTCCATGCTTGGTCTTATCTATTTTCTTGTGTTTTGTCCACACTTTGGAGTACTTTTCATATGATTACTTGGACTAACCTATTAACAAGAGCCACCGTGTTTTCTATTGTTTTTGGTTCCAAGAAGGTCAGAAAATGAATATTCTCAGAATTGGACGGGACAAAAGCCAAAAATCATATTTCACCAGAAGACTCCCGGAGCCAAAATATGAGACGGAGTGGGGCTGGGGCCCAGCCACACCACCTGGCCACGCGGGCTAGGCCTAGCCGCGCCAGGGGGTGGTCTGGCCGCCCTAGACTCCTCCTCGGTCTCCCTCTTCGCCTATAAGTTTCCTTCTGACCTAAAAACTCAGGGGGTCAACGTTTTTCTAGAAGGAGTTCCGCTCCGCCGCCACCACCAGATTCCACGAAACAGCACCAGAGACTCTGTTCTGGCACCCTGCCGGGATGGGGAATTGGAGGAGATGATCGCCATCATCATCACCATCGCTTCTCCATCGACCATCCATGTTTTCCCCATCTATGAGTGAGTAATCCCCCATTGTAGGCTATGGGGATGGTAGGGATTGGATGAGATCGTTCATGTAATGGCATCAGATTGTTAGGGCATGGTGCCTAGTATCTTCTATGAGTACTTTATGACTTTGTTGCGACTTGTTATGCTTAATGCTTGTCACTAGGGCCCGAGTGCCACGATCTCAGATGTGAACATGTTATTGATTCATTATGATAGTATTGTTTATGGTCTTATCTACAAGTTGTATGCACACGTTGTTGTCCGGAACCAATGGCCCCAAAGTGACAGAAATCGGGATAACCGGAGGGAATGACTTTGATGTGAAGATCACATGTGTTCACGGAGTGTTAATGCTTTGCTCTGGTGCTCTATTAAAAGGAGCACCTTAATTGCCAGTAGTTCCCTTGAGGCCCCGGTGCAAACGGGCTGGCAGGACAAAAGATGTTGTGCAAATTCTCATTGCGAGCACGTATGACTATATATGGAACACATGCCTAGGATTATCTAGAACTTGGATGCTTTATCTTATTTATCTGCAATTGCCCTATGTTCTGATTGCTATGTGAATTGTCTTGTCCATGCAACGCCCGTCCATCCATCCCTATGTCTACCGTACTCGAATCCTACTGTTTACTGTTATTGTTACTGTTGTCTTTACTTTACTACTGATGTTACTTTACTATTCCTACTACAAAACTGTTGCTACTGATAAACTGTTGTGAGCAAGATTGTTTCCAGGTGCAGCTGAATTGACAACTCAGTTGTTAAGGCTTATAAATATTCTTTGGCTCCCCTTGTGTCAAATCAATAAATTGGGTTTCACTTCCCTCGAAATACTACGATACACCCACTATACTTGTGGGTCATCAAGACTATTTTTGGCGCCACTGCCGGGGAGCATAGCTTTATTTATCAAGTTCACTTGGATTCTCTATTGTTCGCTGCTATCCATCCATCATGGGTAAGTCTCATGATGGCAAGGTTCCTATTTTACCATCCACTACAAGAAGAGGTACGGTTCTGAACACCTCTGCTGCTCTTGATTCACCATTTGTTATAAGTAAGCTCGTTACACCACCACATACACATGCTACACACACTGCTACTACTGCTGAATCTGAAACTTCTGATGCTGCTTCTACTGTGCTTGATAAGAGTGGTTCATTAGGTCCTTTCCTAGATGCTACGATTGCTAGAACTATAGCTGGAAATACTGAAACTCCTAATGAAGACACTACTACACCTGTTAGTTCACCTGAGTCTAGTGAAAGTTATGATATTGAAGATGGTTATGTTGAGATGACCGATGAATTTATTAAAGAATGTAAAAACACCCATGATAGGAGCGCTGCTAAGAGTCTCCTTGAGAGGCGTAATATTAGACCCAAATTATCTCCTATTAATAAGTTTGCTGCCTCTCCCATAAACATTATAGATAAAGATTATGATTTCTCTCTCGATCTATCTTACATAGCTATTGTTGAGAAAGAACCTTTGTGGGACTAAGAATGAAAGTGCGGTAGCACATATGAATGAACTTTCTACCATGAGTGGCTTGTTTTCTGATGATATTAAGATGCGTACTTACTTTGTTGCTAAGACTTTCCCTTTTTCACTGAAAGGAGAAGCTAAAACTTGGTTTAATAATTTACCTCCTGGATCTATTGATAGCCCTGATTGCTTGATTAGTACTTTCCTGCAGAAATATTTTCCTCCTAGTGCTAGAAATGCTATTTTGCAGGAACTTTTTGATATTAAACAGGGAGAAAAAGAGGTATTGCCCGAATCATGGGCGAGGTTTTGTGCTTTGATTCATGCACAAGCTGGAAGTCCATTACCTAAGAATGAGCTTCTTGATATATTTTATAATGGACTAACTGAAGAATCTAGGACATACCTAGATAGTTGTGCTGATTGTGTTTTCAGGAATAGGACTCCTAAGGAAGCTGAGGAATTAATGGCTAAAATAAGTAAGAACTATGAAGATTGGACACCTCCTAAACAAGCTATACCTGAAGTAATTGTACGTGAACCTACTATTCTGGTGCCTATTCCAACATCAAAGAAGAGGGGAGTTATTGAATTAAATGATGAAGTGATGAAGGAAGCTAAGAAATGTCTTAAGGAGAAGGGAATTAAAGCTGCAGATGTCAAGAATTTACCTCCTATAGAAGAATTATGTAAGCCTATTCCCTACTCACCCACTATTGAGGTACACTCTCTCCAACACTTTGATGACGGTGATATCCCTTACTCTAAACCTCCTGATCAATGCTTTGAAGAATTTGATATCTTTATTGTTAAGCAAGATAATTTTAATAAAAGGGTGCAAAATCATCTAATGGAAAACACTAGAGCTATTGTTGAGTTGAAGGATATTGTGGAAAGAACCTCTAATGATGTTAAAATGATTGTTAAACACTTTTAAATGGTTCAAACTCAAATAGATCAACTCATTAAAGTACAAAAAGACTTGCTTATTAATGCCGCTAAAGAAAAACATGCTTATGAAATTAGAACTAGAAGTGGAGCTGCTACCCAAGATCCTCTTTATCCTGAGGGGCATCCCAAAAGATTTGAGCAGGATTCTCAACAAGCTGAAAATAGTGGCTCTACTCGTAAGAAAAGGAAAAAGAAACATAAAACTATTGTAGAACCCTCTGAACCAGCTATAGATCCTAATAGTATATCTATTTCTGATGCTGAAACTCAAAGTGGTAATGAAGAAAATGAAGTTCCTAATGAAGAAAAAGTTGAAGAAGAACCTGAAAACCACACTAAGAATACTAAATACACTAAAGAAGATTTTATTGCTAAGAAACATGGTAGTGAAAGAGAACTTTAGGTCCAAAAACCTATGCCATTCCCTGATAAGAAATACAAGTCAATGGAAGATGAACACTATAATAAGTTTTGTGAGTGGATGAAACCTTTATTCCTGCAAATTCCTTTGATTGATGCTATTAAATTGCCTCCTTACTCAAAGTATATGAAGGATATTGTCTCGAATAAAAGGAAGATCCCTAATGAAGAAATTTCTACTTTGGTTGCTAATTATTCCTTCAATGGTAAGGTTCCAAATAAACTTGGAGACCCAGGGATTCCAACTATCCCTTGCTCTGTTAAGAACAGTTATGTTAGAACTGCTTTGTGTGATTTGGGAGCTGGAGTTAGTGTTATGTCTTTCTCTCTCTATAAGAGGCTTCAACTAGAAAAACTAATACCAACTGATATATCTTTGCAAATGGCTGATAAATCTACCACTATTCCTATTGGTATATGTGAGGATGTACCTATTCAAGTGGCTCATAATTGCTTGATATTAACTGATTTTGTTGTGCTTGAAATGTCTGAAGATGATAATATGTCTATTACTCTTGGGAGACCTTTTCTTAATACTGCAGGAGCTGTTATTAATTGTAATCAAGGAAAGGTGACCTTTAATGTTAATGACAAGGAACATACTGTCTAGTTTCCCAAGAAGATTGAAAAGACTTATGGTTTGAATTCAATTGAACATGCTGAGGGCATTCAAGTTGGAGAAATATATTGTCCCATACCAAGAGAAAAATTTGAAACTATTATGATTGGGACCATTGCTATCAAAGTTGAGGTAACATAATCACTGGTGGAATACAATGTTTTGTCTCATATGAAATTGTTTTGGTAGCAAGACTGATAAACCTTGTTAACAAAAGGATTTCATTGAACAAAACAATGTTTTCACCATGATTATCTCCACTTACTTCTATTCTATCCATTTTAGTTTTTGCTTAGGCCTAACTTAAAGGCGTTAAAGAAAAGTACTTATTGGGAGATAGCCCAAAAGTTTTAGATGAGTCTTGGAAGTTACTTCATTAATAACCGCTCCTTATCCTTTTTATTTGCTTTTTGTGCCAAGAGTAACCTCTAATGAGAGAGAAGTAATGATTGGGAAAGTTGCTGTCCCGAAACAGATTTATGTGCTTCACCATAAAAATTCGTGTAAAATATATGTACGTCTTTTTGAGGCGTGAATTTGTGCTTCTGCCCCAGGTTGTTATCTAACTTTAGTTAGTTCAACACTTTTTTATTTGAGAAGCAGAAGGTCTTCAAAAAAATTCGTCTTTACCTGCTGGTCTGTTTTGACAGATTTCTGCCATTTTCTGCATTTGCTTCTTGTTGATTCCTTTTTGAGTTCTTTTGGGGAATTGAGCTTTTTGAGGGAAGTGCTACAGTACCTTGTGTTTTAATGGAAGTTTTATTGGTGTTAGAACTGAACCTAAAGACTTATTATGTTGAGTGCACTAATGTTGCTAATAAAGATTGTGTGAAGTTTTGTATGAAGGAAAAAAATCAGGTGTATGGAAGGAACGAGTAATGAGATGAAGGATGGACTAAAGCGCAAGCTTGGGGATGCCACACGTGTCACCCCAAGAAATATCCAAGAAGTACAAGCGTCAAAGCTTGGGGATGCCTAAGGCATCCCCTTCTTCATCAATAAAAATCCCAGGTTCCTTCCAAACGTTTCATTTTTATTGTTTCATGCACAATTGTGTTGTTCTTGGAGCGTCTTCTTTTTCTTTTTCGTTTTTCGTTTACTTTGTTTGCTTAGTTTGCTGAATAAATTGGTTGGACCCCCTCTTTCATACATTGGTTTTCAAATAGTTTGGTTTGGTTTGGAAAAGAGTAGTAAAGCTCATGCTTAAGAGGTAAAGAGAGCTTGTTTTTGACTGTGGCCTATGCTTTGTCATGCCATGCTTGATTTTGTTTTGGCTTTATTCTTAGTATTCTTTGTTGTAGCATGACTTGTTATAAACAATTGAGATTGCTTAATGTGCCTTGGATGAATCATGCGTTGTTTTAGCATATTAAAGCATAGTATAGTGGTATTCCCCTTTGATGCTTTATTTGGGTTAACTTGGCACATGCTCACACCATGTTATGACTATCCCAAGTCACCATAGACTTTATGATCCTTTCGTTTTCAACTTGTAGTATCACTTTATGCTTTGATCAATGATGTTTTGTCGCTCTGCATGATTATGGCCATTATTGCTCTCTTAGTTTGTCGCTCCCAGTCTTTTGCTAGCCTCTGCAACCAAGTATGAGTTCCACTCATGCATCCAACTCCCTAAACCAAGTTATTCCAAAGAGTCCACCATACCTACCTATTAGCATATGCTATTCAAAGTATATTCATGCTTTTGTTTACCTTCCAAATTAAACTTGTTATGAGAAAACTAGTGATTAAAGCTCTCACGAACTTGATGGCACACTTTATTTTCTGGACTTAATAAACCTGAACCATTGTGACTATCCATGAAAGTTATATGCTTGCAAATTATAGGCTGGGGATTAGCAGAACCGTGTTGTCACGGGGAACGCTTTCAACACTTGTAAATATATACCCAGTTGATACCATGCTCTTTTGTTTGCGGATGTCATCGGTGTGAAATAAAAGGGGAGCTTGTAAGTCCATGGAGTTATGTATGTGTGTTAGAGAAACGCCTGGGCCGCTGGTCTAATCCATGCTGACATGGTGGAAACCTGCAGCGTAACCATAATGATATCTATGAAGCATTCTTCTTATAAAAAAAGAGAGATAGATATTGAGAAAAAGAAAAAAAAGAGATTTATGAAAAGAGGAAAGAGAGAAAAAAAGCACCATTTTCCCATGGTAAATAAGAAGATTGCTGAGATACTCATTGTCTGCTTGCCTTGTCATTTTGATATGGGGATTCTTCCGTATCATCGGGCAAGGGGTACCCTGTTGGCGGTTCTCTATGATACGCACATATTTACGATGACAAGAACTTACCGGTAACGAAAGTTGAGTAGCATGAGGAGCGGCCTTTGTACTCAAGGGACATGGGATTTTCAGTTTATAGTCTGTTAAGCATATAACTCATATTGGACCTCACTTTCACCTTAACCACATTAAAGATGCTTATGATAGGGGCAATGAGAGTTGAAAGCTATAAGTATCATAATTTTTGGAGGCTCTTTATGAAACTTGAATCTCTGCTTCATTCTATGAAGGCCTTTCTTCCGCCATTATATTGAGTCTCCACCTTCTACCTTTATGCACCTACTTTGAGAGCATAGTGGCCATTCTTAGTTCTATGTGCATTGTCCCAAGACTTGTTGATTGATGCATACCTTGATATTGCTTGTTCTAAACTATTTGTATCTAGTCACTCTTATGAAATTTGAAGGTGTCCTATGCATTTATATTTGCTACCCTATGAGGGACAAGCTGAATACTATTATGCTATGTTTTCTTTATGTGAAACAAACAAACGTCTTGCAAAGCATTGTTATTCATGAATCTTTTGTTTGTGACTTTTCATGTTGCATCTTAGTTTCTTTGTCTTATTGCTAGAACTTTGTCTTTCATGTTATGATTGAAGTACTATGATCCCAGCTTTGAATGTTTTACAAATACTTTGATCAAGTCTTTGATGGTGCATGTCACCTCAAAAATAATTCTTTCTTTTTATCACTTACCTACTCGAGGACGAGAAGGAGTTAAGCTTGGGGATGTTGATACATTGCAAATGTATCTATAATTTTTGATGTTCCATGCTTGGTTTTATCTATTTTCTTGTGTTTTGTCCACACTTTGGAGTACTTTTCATATGATTTCTTGGACTAACCTATTAACAAGAGCCAAAGTGCTAGCTGCCTGTTTTCTGCTGTTTTTGGTTCTAGGAAAGTCAGAAAATGAATATTCTCGGAATTGGACGGGACAAAAGCCAAAAATCCTATTTCACCAGAAGACTCCTAGAACCAGAATATGAGACGGAGTGGGGATGAGGCCCAGCCACATCACCTGGCCACGCGGGCTAGGCCTGGCCGCGCCAGGGGGTGGTCTGGCCGCCCTAGACTCCTCCTCGGTCTCCCTCTTCGCCTATAAGTTTCCTTCTGACCTAAAAACTTAGGGGGGTTTGTCGTTTTTCCAGAAGGAGTTCCGCTCCACCGCCACCACCAGATTGCACGAAACAGCACCAGAAACTCCGTTCTGGCACCCTGCCGGGATGGGGAATTGGAGGAGATCATCGCCATCATCATCACCATCGCTTCTCCATCGACCATCCATGGTTCCCCCATCTATGAGTGAGTAATTCCTCGCTGTAGGCTGGGGATGGTAGGGATTGGATGAGATCGTTCATGTAATGGCATCAGATTGTTAGGGCATGGTGCCTAGTATATTCTATTAGTACTTTATGACTTTGTTGTGACTTGTTATGCTTAATGCTTGTCACTAGGGCCCGAGTGCCTTGATCTCAGATCTGAACATGTTATTGATTCATTATGATAGTATTGTTTATGGTCTTCTCTACAAGTTGTATACACACGTTGTTGTCCGGAACCAATGGCCCCGAAGTGACAGAAATCAGGATAACCAGAGGGAATGGCTTTGATTTGAGGATCACATGTGTTCACAGAGTGTTAATGCTTTGCTCCGGTGCTCTATTAAAAGGAGCACCTTAATTGCTAGTAGTTCCCTTGAGGCCCCGCTGCAAACAGGCTGGCAGGACAAAAGATGTTGTGCAAGTTCTCATTGCGAGCATGTATGACTATATATGGAACAGATGCCTAGGATTATCTAGAACTTGGATGCTTTATCTTATTTATCTACAATTGCCCTATGTTCTGATTGCTGTGTGAATTGTCTTGTCCATGCAACACCCGTCCATCCATCCCTATGCCTGCCGCACTCGAATCCCACTATTTACTGTTATTGTTACTGTTGTCTTTACTTTACTACTGCTGTTACTTTACTATTCCTACTACAAAACTGTTGCTACTGATAAACTGCTATGAGCAAGATTTTTTCCAGGTGCAACTGAATTGACAACTCAGTTGTTAAGGCTTATAAATATTCTTTGGCTCCCCTTGTGTCGAATCAATAAATTGGGTTTCACTTCCCTCGAAAATACTGCAATATACCCGCTATACTTGTGGGTCATCAAACAGCGTTAGAAGGGCACCGGAGCACCAAGTCGCTGATACATTGCAAATGTATCTATAATTTTTGATGTTCCATGCTTGGTTTTATCTACTTTCTTATGTTTTGTCCACACTTTGGAGTACTTTTCATATGATTTCTTGGACTAACCTATTAACAAGAGCCATAGTGCCAGGTGCATGTTTTCTGCTATTTTTGGTTCTAGGAAAGTCAGAAAATGAATATTCTCGGAATTGGACAGGACAAAAGCCAAAGTCATTATTTTACCGAGGGACACCTAGAACCAGAGTACGAGACAGAGAGGGGCTAGGGCCCGGCCACACCACCTGGCTGCACGGCTAGGCCTGGCCCGCGCCAGGGGGTGGTCTGGCTGCCCCAGGAACCCCCTCGGCCTCTCCTTCTGCCTATATATTGCCTCTGATACGGAAACCCTAAGTACCCGATCAAAATTCCACGAAAGAGTCTATAGGCGCCGTCATCTCCATCCCTAGATCGGGAGGGATCTAAAACTCTTCTCGGCACCTTGCTGGAGAGGGGAATTCACCCTGGAGGCCTTCTCCATCATCATGCAAGCCTCCGGTGTGATGCGTGAGTAGTTCATCTCTGGACTATGGGTCCATGTAGTAGCTAGATGGCTGGTTCTCCTCCTTTGTGCTTTCATGTTTAGATCTTGTGAGCTCATTCATGATCAAGATCATCTATTTGTAATTCTGCATGTTGTGTTTGCGGGGATCCAATGGATATTGAGATGTTATTTCAGATTGATTATTGATTCTATCATGTCTTTGTTATTTGTGATCTTGCATGCTTTCCGTTGTTAGTAGCTATCTTGGCCAAGTAGATGCTAGCAACTCCAAGAGTTAGTATTTATGCTCGATAGTGGGTTCATGCCTCTGGTAATCTAGGAAGTGACAGAAATCTCTAAGGTACTAGATGTGATGTTGCTACTAGGGAGAAAACAACAATCCTTTGTTCATAGAACAATCGTATTGTTTACTTTACACACAATTCATAATGCAATTATCTGTTGCTTGCAACTTAATACTGGAGGGGGTTCGGATGATAACCTGAAGGTGGATTATTAGTCATAGATGCAGTTGGATGGTGGGCTATGTATAATATTGTAATGCCCAATCGAATCTCAAAGGAGTCAAGATGAGTAGTATATGGTTGTATGCTTTCTCGATGTTTGTCAATTGCCCCGCTGTAATTTGTTCACCCAACATGTTATCTATCTTAAGGAGAGCCACCTCTAGTGAACTATGGACCCCAGTCCTTTCTTTTACAATCAATCTACAAACTGTTTACTGCTTTGTGTTTACTTTCTACAAACTATTTCTTCCTTCCATTCGATACGTTTAATCCTTTGTTTTCAGCAAAACCGGTGAGATTGACAACCACATCGCAAGTTGGGGGCAAAGTTCTGTGGTTGTGTTGTGCAGGTCTCCACGTTGCTACTAGCGCCGGTAGTGCGCCCTTCCAAGGCTCAGCTAGAAACACCTTTGGGGTGTTTCCTTGCTCCTACTGGATTGATAACCTTGGTTTCGTACTGAGGGAAAACTTGCTGCTGTGCTCATCATACCTTCCTCTTGGGGTTCCCCAAGGAGCTCGTTATATTTTGGGCCATTAAGCATATTTTCTGGCGCCATTGCCGGGGTATCAAGGACATCTTCACAAGGGGAGTCCCTCATAATCAATCTCTTTACTTTGTTATTTTTATTTTGCTTAGTTTACTTTTGTTTTGTTTGCTTGTTTCTTTATCAAAAACACAAAAAATTAGTCGTACTAGTTTGTTTTCTTTATTAAAAACACAAAAAATGACTACTCTTGAAAACACTAAGTTGTGTGACTTCACTAGTACCAACCACAATGATTTTATGAGCACACCTATTGCTCCAACTGTGCCTAAAGCTACTTTCTTTGAGATAAAAGCTGCTTTACTCAATCTTGTTATGAGAGAACAATTTTCTGGTATTGGTAATGAAGATGCTGCTGCCCATCTAAATAACTTTGTTGAACTTTGTGAGATGCAAAAGCATAAGGATATAGATGGAGATATTATTAAGCTGAAATTGTTTCCTTTCTCTTTGAGAGGAAAAGCTAAAGAGTGGTTGAATTCCTTAACTAGGAATAGTATTGATTCTTGGATTAAATGCAAAGATGCTTTCGTTGGAAAATACTATCCTCCTGCTAAGATTATATCTATGAGAAGTGAAATAATGAAGTTTAAACAATCTGATAATGAACATGTTGCTCAAGCTTGGGAAAGAATGAAATCTTTGGTAAAGAATTGTGCCACTCATGGACTGACTGCTTGGATGATTATCCAAACTTTTTATGCAGGATTGAACTATTCTTCAAGGAACCTATTGGATTCTGCTGCTGGAGGTACCTTTATGACCATTACTTTGGGTGCTGCAACAAAGCTTCTGGATAATATGATGGTTAACTACTCTGAATGGCATACTGAGAGAGCTCCACAAGGTAAGAAGGTAAATTCTGTTGAGGAAACCTCCTCCTTGAGTGATAAGATTGATGTTATTATGTCTATGCTTGTTAATAGGAAGGCTCATATTGATCCAAATAATGTTCCCTTAGCCTCTTTGGTTGCTCAAGAAGAGCAAGTTGATGTGAACTTTATAAGAAATAACAATTTTAGCAACAATGCCTACAGGAATAATTTTGGTAGCAACAATTATAGGCCATATCCTCCCAAAAATGGTAATGCTTATGGAAATTCCTACAACAATAATAGGAGTGCACCCTCTGAACTTGAAGTTATGCTTAAGGACTTTATTAGTAAACAAACTGCTTTCAATAAAACTATTGAGGAAAAACTCTCTAATGCTGAAAGAAATATATCATCTTTGGCTAAAGGTCAATCTTCTTTGAATAAAATGGCTTCTAAACATGAAACTAATGATAATCCTTTTGCAGCTACTAATGCCGTACAAGTAAGAATTGATGAAAATGTTAGACTATTAGCTGAATTACATGCTAAGTGGGAAAGAGAAGATGAAATTGCTAGAAACATTAGTGTTTCTACTATCACTACCACTAGTGTTGAGGCTAGTAATAGTTCTACTACTCTAGATGATAATTATGATTTGGATCTTGATGGTTGCAACATCTCTGAAGTTATTAAGTTCCTACAAAAGCTTGCTAAAAGTCCTAATGCTAGTGCTATGAACATGGCCTTTACAAAACACATTACTGATGCTCTCATAATGATTAAAGAAGAAAAGATGAAACATAAAGCTTCTATTCCTATAAAACAATAAGATGGTTGGGAACCCATCATTAATATGAAAGTGAATGATTTTGATTTAAAAGCTTTATGTGATCTTGATAGTAGTGTTTCTATTATGCCTAGAAGGATTTATGATATGCTTGATTTGCCACCACTTGAAGATTGTTATTTGAATGTGCCACTTTATGATAATGCTAAAAAGAAACTCATGGGGAGTCTTAATGATGTTCTTATTATGGTTAACAATGCCTATGTCCCCGTTGATTTCTATGTTTTGGATGTTGAATGCAATGCTTCTTGTCCTATTACTTTGGGAAGACCTTTTCTTAGAACTGTTGGTGCCATTATTGATATGAAAGAAGGCACCATTAAATATCAACTCCCACTAAGGAAAGGTATAGAATATTTCCCTAAGAAGAGAGATAATATTTCTTTTTCCTCTCCTATGAAAGCAAAAATTTCTCAATGCTTCTTCATTTGAGAACACTTGATTCTTTTTCTTGCTTCTTATGCCTAACTTAAAGGCGTTAAAGAAAAGTACTTATTGGAAGATAACCCAAAAGTTTTAGATGAGTCTTGGAAGTTATTACTTCAGTAATAACCACTCCTTATCCTTTTTATTTGCTTTTTGTGCCAAGAGTAACCTCTAATGAGAGAGAAGTAATGATTGGGAAAGTTGCTGTCCCGAATCAGATTTCTGTGCTTCACCGTAAAAATTCGTGTAAAATATCTGTACGTCTTTTTGAGGCGTGATTTTTTTTCCTTTTGACCCAGGTTGTTATCTAACTTTCGTTAGTTCAACACTTTTAGATTTGAGCAACATAAGGTCTTTGAAAAAATTCGTCTTTACTTGCTGCTCTATTTTGACAGATTTCTGCCATTTTTTGCATTTGCTTCTTGTTGGTTCCTTTTTGAGTTCTTTTGGGGAATCGAGCTTTTGAGGGAAGTGCTACAATGCTAGTGTTTTAATGGAAGTTTTATTGGTGTTAGAACTGAACCCAAAGACCTATTATCTTGAGTGCACTAATGTTGCTAATAAAGATTGTGTGAAGTTTTGTATGAAGGAAAAATTTCAGGTGTATGGAAGGAATGAGTAATGAGATGAAGGATGGACTAAAGCTCAAGCTTGGGTATGCCACGCGTGTCACCCCAAGAAATATCCAAGAAGTACAAGCGTCAAAGCTTGGGGATGCCCAAGGCATCCCCCTCTTCATCAATAAAAATCACAAGTTTCTTCCAAACGCTTCATTTTTATTGTTTCATGCACAGTGTGTTGTTCTTGGAGCGTCTTATTTTTTGTTTTAGTTTTGGTTTTTAGTTTGCTTGGTTTTCTTAGTTTTCTGAATAAATTGGTTGGACCCCCTCTTTCATACATTGGTTTTCAAATAGTTTGGTTTGGATTGGAAAATAGTAGGAAAGTTCATGCTTAAGTGTTAAAGAGAGCTTGTTTTTGACTGTGGCCTATGCTTTGTCATGCCATGCTTGATATTGTTTTGGATTTATGCTTAGTATTCTTTGTTGTAGCATGAATTGTTATAAACAATTGAGATTGCTTAATGTGCCTAGGATGAATCATGCGTTGTTTTAGCATATTAAAGCATACTATTGTGGTATTCTCCTTTGATTCTTTATTTGGGTTGACTTGGGCATGCTCACACCATGTTATGACTATCTCAAGTCACCATAGCCTTTAAGATCCTTTAGTTTTCAACTTGTAGTATCACTTTATGCTTTGATCAATGATGTTTTGTCGCTCTGCATGATTATGGCCATTATTGCTCTCTTAGTTTGTCACTCCTAGTCTTTTGCTAGCCTCCATAACCAAGTATGAGTTCCACTCATGCATCCAATTCCTTAAACCAAGTTATTCCAAAGATTCCACCATACCTACCTACTTGCTTATGCTATTCCAAGTATATTCATGTTTTTGTCTACCTTCCGAATTAAACTTGTTATGTGAAAATTAGTGATTAAAGCTCTCACGAACTTGATGGCACACTTTACTTTTCTTGCCCTTAATAAACTTGAACCATTGGGTCCATCTTTGTTGCGTATATGCTTGCGCTTTATAAGTTGAACTTAGCATAACCATGTATCATGGGGAACGCTTTCAACATTGCACTTGTACTTTGTACCCCGTTGATATCATGTTCTTTTGCTTATGGATCCCGGTGGTGTGAAATAAAAGTGGAACTTGTAAGATCATGGAGTTTGTATGTGTGTTATAGAAATTCCTGGGCCGCTAGCCTAAGCCATGTCTAATCATGGTGGAAACTTGCAGCATCACCATAATGATCACTCTATGAAGCATACTCAATTAAAACCTATGCAAATAGCAAATAAAAAGATTGCTGAGATGCTCATTGTCTGCTTGCCTTGTCATTTTGATTATGGGATAGCGCATGTATCATGTGCAAGGGGTACCCTATTGGCGGTTCTTTTATGATACATATGTACTTACAATGACAAGATCTTAATCGTGACTAAAGTTGAGTAGCATGAGGTTCGGTCTTTGTAAGTAAGGGGCATGAGACTTCGGTTTATAACTTATCAAGCATATCCTCTTAGTTGTGTCACTTTAACCTTAATCACCTTCAAGATGCTTATGATGGGGGCAATGAGAGCTGAAAGCTAATAAGTACCATAATTTTTGGAAGCTCTTTGTGAGACTTGAATCCCTACTTCCTTTTATGAAGGCCTTTCTTTTACTTTTATGTTGAGTCTCCACCTTCTACCTTTATGCACCTACTTTGAGAGCATAGTGGCCATTATTAGTTCTATGTGCATTGTCCCAAGACTTGTTGATTGATGCATACCTTGATATTGCTTGTTTTAAACTATTTGTATCTAGTCACTCTTATGAACTTTGAATGTGTCCTATGCATTTATTTGCTACTCTATGAGGGACTGAATAGCACTATGTTGTGTTTTCTTTATGTGAAACAAACAAACGTCTTGCAAAGCATTGTTATTCATGAATCTGTTGTTTGTACCTTTTCATGTTGCAACATAGTTTCTTTGTCTTATTGCTAGAACTTTGTCTTTCATGTTATGATTGAAGTACTATGATCCTAGCTTTGAATGTTTTACAAATACTTTGATCAAGTTTATGATGGTGCATGTCACCTCAAAAATTATTTTCTTTTTATCACTTACCTACTCGAGGACGAGCAGGAGTTAAGCTTGGGGATGTTGATACATTGCAAATGTATCTATAATTTTTGATGTTCCATGCTTGGTTTTATCTACTTTCTTATGTTTTGTCCACACTTTGGAGTACTTTTCATATGATTTCTTGGAATAACCTATTAACAAGAGCCATAGTGCCAGCTGCCTGTTTTCTGCTGTTTTTAGTTCCAGGAAAGTCAGAAAATGAATATTCTCGGAATTGGATGGGACAAAAGCCAAAGTCATTATTTTACCGAGGGACACCTGGAGCCAGAGTACAAGATGAAGAGGAGCTGGGGCCCGGCCACACCACCTGGCCGCGCGGCCAAGCCTGGCATGCACCAGGGGGTGGTCTGGCCGCCCCAGGCACCCCCTCGACCTCTCCTTCCGCCTATATATTGCCTCTGATACAGAAACCCTAAGTACCCGATCAAAATTCTATAAAGAGTCTGTAGCCGCCGTCATCTCCATCCCTAGATCGGGAGGGATCTGAAGCTCTTCCCGGCACCCTGCCGGAGAGGGGAATTCACCCTGGAGGCCTTCATCATCATCATGCAAGCCTCCAGTGTGATGCATGAGTAGTTCATCTCTGGACTATGGGTCCATGTAGTAGCTAGATGGCTGGTTCTCCTTTGTTCTTTCATGTTTAGATCTTGTGAGCTCTGTTCATGATCAAGATCATCTATTTGTGTTTGCGAGGATTCGATGGATATTGAGATGCTATTTCAGATTGATTATTGATTCTATCATGTCTTTGTTATTTGTGATCTTGCATGCTTTCCGTTGTTAGTAGCTATCTTGGCCAAGTAGATGCTAGTGATGACCCACAAGTATAGGGGGTGTATTGCAGTATTTTCGATAAGTAAGAGTGTCGAACCCAACGAGGAGCAGAAGGTGCTGGCTAGTGGTATGGATTAGGAATTCTCTGCAAATACTTAGCAAACGGATTTTAGGGGTTTTCGATAAAGCAAGTAAACAAAGTACGAGTAAATAAAAGACAGTAAGAATGAATGCAGCAAGTGGCCCAATCCTTTATGCAGCAAAGGACAAGCCGGTTGTATTTCTATAGATGACCAAACGTTCTCGAGGACACATGGGAAGACTGTCAAGTGCTTTCGCTTCGTATAGTCAATTAATCTTCTTTAGCTTGCTAAGTGTTGTGTGGGTGAACCTGTGCTAATGTACCGCCCCATCCAAGACTAAATACATACTTGTGATTAAACCCCCTTGCAAACATCCGTAAGTACAAGAAGTAATTAAGGTAGAAACCTAACCACAGCTTTAAAATCTAAGACCCTTACATCCCTTGTGTAATGGTTTCCTAACGGGGGTTCAGGTTTCTGTCACTCCGGCAACCCCTACGATTAGTATCCAAATACACAATGCATTCCCCTAGGCCCATATAGGTGAAGTGTCATGTAGTCGACGTTCACATGACACCACTAGAAGAAGTACACCACAACTTAAATATCAAACTATTGAATCTTTCTCAACACAACTCCACTACTAACAACAAGACTTCTCCCATGTCCTCAAGAACAAAACGAACTACTCACAAGACATCATATGGATCATGATCAGAGATGGAATAATGATGTATAACAATCTGAACATAAACAATAATTCAATGGTTCACTCAATAGCATCAACTACAAAGAGTAATCAACACCGGGAAAGTTTCCCCTAAGAACTAATGCAAGATTCAACCAATTGTTACATCAATATGGAGATGGTGATGAGGGTGCTGATGGTGACGATGGTGGTGATGATGATGATGATCCCGATGAAGTCCAGCTTGATGGTGGTGTTGATGGTGACGATCTCCCCTCTCCGGGAAGGAATTCCCCCGGCAGAAATCTGTCTGCCAGAGAGATCTTTCTCTCTCGGTGTTTTCCGCCCCGCAGAGGCGGCGGAATCTTTCTGTGGTCGCTCCCCGAGTCTTAGGGTTTCGTGGGGAAGATATACGCCAGAGGGGAGAGGCTGGAGTGGGCCAGGGCGGCCACACCACTCCCTGGCGCGGCCTAGGCCTGCCCGCGCCATGGGGTGGTGTGGGCCCCATGTGGCCCACCTCCACTCCATCTTCTAGCATCCCGAGTCTTCTGGAAAAATAGAATTTTCCGTATATTTTCCTGGATTTTCTGATCTTCGCGAATTTTGCCTCCAAACAGCACCTTTTCCATCAGAATCCTGACTGCAGCGTTCCATGCTCCAAAAGTCATCAACCATGCAAAAACAGATGAAATAACATAAGTATCACATCTTAATACGAAATATATCAATGAATAATAGTGAATTAAGACATAGAATAGTGATGCAAAATGGACGTATCAACTCCCCCCAAGCTTAGACTTCGCTTGTCCCCAAGCGAAACTGAGCTCAATAAACATGGCCTCAGGTTTATGGAGTGAAGAGTCGATAAAAGAATACGGACAAGAAGCATCACATTCATCAAATACATAGATCATAATAGAAGACAACTCACTATTATATAACTCAACTTCTAATGAGTAAAGGAAACACAATAAAGATACATAAAGTGAATCATAATTGGTAATGGCAAACTTAGCTCTTGGTCGAAGAATAGTTGATAATTTGCTGGAGTTCACAAATAGCTGGCTTTTTCAAAGAAAGCTTTCAAAGTAGTAAACATCAAGATAAGAGCAACATGCAAAGCAAGGAACATAAGAAACATGAATGCATAAATGATCATATGAATGAATGAAAAACATCAACTCAAAATACTTGCTGAGATAGAAGGGAATAGGTTTACTGACTCAACTACAAAGTAAAAGAAAGGCCCTTCAAATAGGGGAGCAGGGATTGCAAGTCTCATAAAGAGCTCCCAAAAATTATGATACTTACTAGCTTTCAGCTCCCATTGCCCCTATCATAGGCATCTTTAGGTGATTAAGGTTAAAGTGATCAAAAATGAGGATATGCATTGACAAGTTGTAAGTTGAGAATCTCATGTCCCTTGAATACGAGGGCCGCTCCTCATGCTACTCAAGTTTAGTCACCGGTAAGTTCTTTTCATCGTAAGCATATGTGTATCATAGAGAACCGCCAACGGGGTACCCCTTGCCCGATGATACAGAAGAATTCCCGTATCAAAACGACAAGGCAAGCAGACAACAAATATCTCATCAATGTTCTTATTTACCATGAGAATATGGTGCTTTTTTCTCTCTTTCCTCTTTTCATAATATCTCTTTTTTTCTTTTTTCTCAATATCTACCTCTTTTTTATAAGAAGAATGCTTCATAGATACTCGGTATGGTTACGCTGCAGGTTTCCACCATGTCAGCATGGATTAGACCAGCGGCCCAGGCGTTTCTCTACAACACATGCATAACTCCATGGACTTACAAGCTCCCCTTTCATTTCACACCGACGACATCCATAGACAAAAGAACATGATATCAACTTGGTACAAAGTACCAGTGCAATGTTGAAAGCGTTCCCCATGATAGCATGGTTCTGCTAATTCACAACTTACAAAGTGCAAGCATATACGCAACATTGGTGAGCACAATGGTTCAGGTTTATAAGTGCAGGAAATAAAGTGTGCCATCAAGTTCGTGAGAGCTTTAATCACTAATTTTCGCATAACAAGTTTAATTTGGGAGGTAGACAAAACATGAATTTACTTGGAATAGCAATAATGCTACTAGGTAGGTATGGTGGACACAAATGGCAAAGGTTTTGGTTTAAAGGAGTGGATGCACGAGAAGAATACCCTCTTAGTACAGGTTTTTGGCTAGCAAGGCTGGGTAGCAAGTATAAGAGTTGAAGGAAACAACCAAACATACAAATGATAAAGACAAACATGCAATCTTCCTTGGAAGCACAAAAGATCTTAACTAGAGAATACTAGACTTATGAGCAAATCAAGAAAGAAGGATGATGTAATTATTTTTCTCTCGAGTACTTCTATCTTTTTTCTTTTCAACTCTCAAGGTGTTGCTACTGAATGGGCCAGGTTTGCCAAAACCAACTAAATTAACTTAATGATCCCAAAGTGATACCAATACTAACAACAAGATCAATCATATAACCACGAATTGAAAACTAACATAGGTTATGCAAAAGAGTGAATGATAGAACTTATCATTAATAAACCATAACGGAAACTCACACCAAGGGATACATATCTAACGAGAGAGGGGACACTTCCATAATGCAAACCATACTACACAATAACTCCTCTATTCATGATATGACTCTACTAATAAGGTAAAAAGATAGAAGATAGTGATATGATACCGTGGCACTCCCCCAAGCTTGGAACAAACCAAGGGGATGCCAAACCTGATGACGAATCACTCCTTAGGTGGTGGTGGTATCCTCTTGATGAGCTCTTTGATAAGTTTCCCCAAGTCCTCGATCTCAAAGGTGAGATTACGAATAAGCTGCGAGTTTTGCTCAATGCGGCTCATGATCATGTCGGGTTGAGAATTCCAGCTCTTGCTATTCTTTCCCCACTCTTCCTCCTTGAAGTCTTCTTTTCCTGCATGGCTAGAACGAGGCAAATCCCAATTGGAGGGTAATTTCTCCTTGGGCATATTCTGGTATTGATGCTTATGGATAAGGGTATGGAAAGGATTCCTGGTGCGTGGAGGACGTGATCGTGGAGCCAAACTGTGACGAGGAGCTTTCCTCCAATGGCTGGATTTTCCACTACTCCGATGCTTGCAATGGTAGTGTCGGTGTGCTTTGCCTCCTCTTCACCTTCACTCTTGATTTCCTTCTCCTTCTCGGGGTCTTGGAGATCTTCCTCCATGGGCTCCTTTCCTTTATCCTTGGCGGACACCATTGTGCTTCTAAACTTTCAAAGAGTGTGTCCTGGCAGAAACAGATCGAAACAAAAACATGACGAAAACACGATATACGGACCTCGGGGGATCCGGGGGTTATATATTACGAAGTTTCATATCAAAAGGAAGGTACTGGGAGAAAACGGGTCGGAGACGGAGTCCTGGGTGGCCTCACCACTTGGTGGCGCGGCCAGGGGTGGACCCGTGCCATGGGGTGGTGTGGGCCACCCTAGCTCCATTTCCGTCTCTTTTTCGCTTCGTAGCTTTCCTTATTGACTAAAAACTGCAAAAATATAGTTGGATTGTATTTTTGCGGAACTTTTCTTACCAGAACTGTTACCTCTTTGAACACGGACTCTGCAGGTCTCTGAATTTGGTATTTAGTGGATCCTTCCAGAGTCACCACTTGAATAACATCAATATCTTCATCTTCATACACTTATTACTTGAGTCATAAAACCCTTCTCTTCCTTATTACACCATTGTCTCCACTTCCTGGAATTTTTTTTCACACAAAACTTCACACAGTTCTCATTAGCAACATTAGTATAAGTGAAGTGATAAACCCTTTTGTGTCCAACTCCAACTTAAAACCATCAAAACATAAGCTACTGTAGCAACTCCTTCCGAAAACCCAAAAAGAATTCAAAAAGGAAATCGAATAAAGAAGCAAATGCAAGAGTGGCTAAATCTGTCAAAACAGACCAGCAGGTAAAGATCAATTTTTTCAAAAATCTTCTGTTGCTCAAATCAAAAAGTACAAAACTAACGAAAGTTAAATAACAACCTGGGGCAGAAGCATAAAAAATTACAGCTCAAACCTCATACAGAGATCTCTCACGAATTTTTACAGTGAAGCACAAAAATCTGTTTTGGGACAGCAACTTCCCCAAATATTACTTCTCTCTCATTAGAGGTTGATCTTGACACAAAAACCAAACAAAACGGATAAGGAGCGGTTATTACTGAAGTAATAACTTCCAAGACTCAAAGAAACAAAAACAAACTAAAGCAAAAACAAATTGGGTTGTCTCCCATAAAGCTCTTTCTTTATAGCCATTAAGATGGGCATGATAATTTTGAAGAAGCTTTCATAGGGATATGAATTGAAGTGAAAGAGAGCAATAAGAAGCAAAAACACACACACATTTAAGTCTAACCCATTTCCTATGCAAGGGGATTTTGTAAACAAACCAGTCATTGAAATCAAAGGCTACTTGCATAAGAAGGCAAAAGAAGTGCAACATAAAAAATTTCAGCATAAAACGAGGAAACTTGATATTATTGAGATGCATACGAACACTTTTCCCTCTCTCATAGTAACTTTCAGTATCATGCATAAACTTGACAATATAGCTATCACAAGTACTATCATAGCAATGATCACTTATTCTAACAGAAAACACAGGAATACTAGCTCTCATAACACTACTATGTGAAACTATATTAGAGGTATCCTTACAAAGGATAGGGTGTCCCTCTTTTTCATACTTGGTGACAAAGTCTTTCACATTTGCTATCATGGGTTCATCAACCATTTGTTTATCAGGTTCAACAGCCTTATTCATAATTTCATTAACCATACTAGCTATCATAGAATGTTCCTTTACCTTAACTGGGAAAGGCATTTTCTCAATATAAAGTTTAGGTAAGACATGATTAGCAGTATAAACTTCAGTACTTCTTGCAGGAATACTCTTAGCAATATCTTTATAAGGTTCATGATACTTATTCCACTTATTTTTAGGCACTTCAATATAAGAAGCAAAAGCCTTAAAATAAGAAGCAATAGCTTGAGAGTCTAGACCATAAGCATTTTTAATATTTTGAAAGTCATCAGTTCCCATAAAAGATTCAATGCATTCATAATCATAACTTATACCTGACTTTCTACCTTTGTCATTTTCCCAAGCTTCAGCATTGTCTTGAATACGATCTAGAAGGTCCCATTTAGCTTCTTCTTCCATACGAGTGAATGATCTAGCACAAGAAGCATCTAATAAATCTTTATCATGTAGGGGGAGCCTTGCATAAAAGTTGTTGATAATAATATTGTTGGGGAGCTCATGAATGGGACATTTGAGCATTAGTAACTTCAATCTCCCCCAAGCTTGAGCTGTACTCTCTCCATCAAGAGGCCAAAAGTTGTATATTTGATTCCGATCTTTATGAATCTCACTAGGAGGATAAAACTTTGAATAAAAGAGAGGCACTATTTCCTCCCATTCCAGAGCTTGACCATTCTTCAGCAGCTTATACCATTCCTCAGCTCTTCCTTTCAGTGATAATGAGAATAACTTCTTCTTAACTTGATCTGTAGTAATACCTGCGCACTTGAACAACCCGCATAATTCGTGTATAAAGAGTAAATGATCACCGGGATGGATAGTTCCATCCCCAACGTAGTAGTTATCCATAACACGATCAATAATTCTTGAAGGTATTTTGAAAACATCTTTCTCAGCAGGTGGTGGCTTATCTACTACCTTAGCAGTGGTAGTAGCATTACCAAATAAGAAACTCAGCGAATTATCCATAACGAAAATAAAGCAACTAGCAGAAGTAAACAATACTCACAGTAGAAGTTTCCTTTACCAGTTCCACTCTCCAATAGCGCTTCACTCCCCGGCAATGGCGCCAGAAAATAGTCTTGATGACCCACAAGTATAGGGGGTGTATCGCAGTATTTTTGAAAAGTAAGAGTGTCGAACCCAACGAGGAGCAGAAGGTGCTGGCTAGTGGTATGGATTAGGAATTCTCTGCAAATACTTAGCAAACGGATTTTTAGGGGTTTTTGATAAAGCAAGTAAACAAAGTACGAGTAAATAAAAGACAGTAAGAATGAATGTAGCAAGTGGCCCAATCCTTTATGCAGCAAAGGACAAGCCGGTTGTATTTATATAGATGACCAAACGTTCTCGAGGACACATGGGAAGACTGTCAAGTGCTTTCGCTTCATATAGTCAATTAATCTTCTTTAGCTTGCTAAGTGTTGTGTGGGTGAACCTGTGCTAATGTACCGCCCCATCCAAGACTAAATACATACTTGTGATTAAACCCCCTTGCAAACATCCGTAAGTACAAGAAAGTAATTAAGGTAGAAACCTAACCACAGCTTTAAACTCTAAGACCCTTACGTCCCTTGTGCAATGGTTTCCTAACGGGGGTTCAGGTTTCTATCACTCCGGCAACCCCTACGATTAGTAGCCAAATACACAATGCATTCCCCTAGGCCCATATAGGTGAAGTGTCATGTAGTCGACGTTCACATGACACCACTAGAAGAAGTACACCACAACTTAAATATCAAACTATTGAATCTTTCTCAACACAACTCCACTACTAACAACAAGACTTCTCCCATGTCCTCAAGAACAAAACGAACTACTCACAAGACATCATATGGATCATGATCAGAGATGGAATAATGATGTATAACAATCTGAACATAAACAATAATTCAATGGTTCACTCAATAGCATCAACTACAAAGAGTAATCAACACCGGGAAAGTTTCCCCTAAGAACTAATGCAAGATTCAACCAATTGTTACATCAATATGGAGATGGTGATGAGGGTGCTGATGGTGATGATGGTGGTGATGATGATGATGATCCCGATGAAGTCCAGCTTGATGGTGGTGTTGATGGCGACAATCTCCCCTCTCCGGGAAGGAATTCCCCCGGCAGAAATCTGTCTGCCGGAGAGATCTTTCTCTCTCGGTGTTTTCCGCCCCGCAGAGGCAGCGAAATCTTTCTGTGGTCGCTCCCCGAGTCTTAGGGTTTCGTGGGGATGATATACGCCAGAGGGGAGAGGCTGGAGTGGGCCAGGGCGGCCACACCACTCCCTGGCGCGGCCTAGGCCTGCCCGCGCCATGGGGTGGTGTGGGCCCCCTGTGGCCCACCTCCACTCCATCTTCTGGCATCCTGAGTCTTCTGGAAAAATAGAATTTTCCGTATATTTTCCCAGATTTTCTGATCTTCGCGAATTTTGCCTCCAAACAACACCTTTTCCATCAGAATCCTGACTACAGCGGTCCATGCTCCAAAAGTCATCAACCATGCAAAAACAGATGAAATAACATAAGTATCACCTCTCAATACGAAATATATCAATGAATAATAGTGAATTAAGACATAGAATAGTGATGCAAAATGGACGTATCAGCTAGCAACTCCAAGAGTTAGTATTTATGCTCGATAGTGGGTTCATGCCTCTGGTAATCTGGGAAGTGACAGAAATCTCTAAGGTACTAGATGTGTTGTTGCTACTAGGGAGAAAACAACAATCCTTTGTTCATAGAACAATCATATTGTTTACTTTACATGCAATTCGTAATGCAATTATCTATTGCTTGCAACTTAATACTGGAGGGGGTTCGGATGATAACCTGAAGGTGGATTATTAGTCATAGATGTAGTTGGGTGGCGGGCTATGTATAATGTTGTAATGCCCAATCGAATCCAAAGGAGTCAATATGAGTAGTATATGCTTGTATGCTTTCTTGATGTTTGTCAATTGCCCTGTTGTAATTTGTTCACCCAACATGTTATCTATCTTAAGGAGAGCCACCTCTAGTGAACTATGGACCCCCGGTCCTTTCTTTTACAATCAATCTACAAACTGTTTACTGCTTTGTGTTTACTTTCTGCAAACTATTACTTCCTTCCATTCGATATGTTTAATCCTTTGTTTTCAGCAAAACTGGTGAGATTGACAACCTCATCGCAAGTTGGGGGCAAAGTTCTGTGGTTGTGTTGTGCAGGTCTCCATGTTGCTACTAGCACTGGTAGTGGGCCCTGCCAAGGCTCAGCTAGCAACACCTTTGGGGTGTTTCCTTGCTCCTACTGGATTGATAACCTTGGTTTTGTACTGAGGGAAAACTTGATGTTGTGCTCATCATACCTTCCTCTTGGATTTCCCCAACGAGCTTGATATATTTTGGGCAGGGGGAAGCAAAAGAAGAAGCACCACCAGCAGAGAGCACGAGCCACGAATCAAAGAGGGTAGAGCGACATAGCGCTATCGGCAATGTCGTATTGCATAGCGGCGACAACCGGGGAGGTCCATGGCGGCCGAAATCGGTCGGCGGTGACGACGCGAGCCACGTTCACCCACGTGACCGAGAGAGGAGAGGATAAGATCACGCGAGCGAGATACAATAGCGACTAGGTTGGTGGGGGCGATCTAGTAACCCTGGGTTGGTTTAACCCAACCCAGTGGGTTGGATCGGGCCGGGCCAGCCCAGTGGGCCAGGCCCATCTTTCATAGAGGGCTTAATTAAAATATCTAATGACAAATATACCCCTGGAGTTAACTAAGCTCTAGAAAAACATAGAAAGATCCTAAAAATATATATAATATATCAAAAAGACCACAAAAATAATATCTACCTAAGAAAAATATAACCTTACTTGTTTAATTTAAATAAAAGACAAATAATTGTTAAGGACATTAAAACTCTAATTAAAAGTTAATAAAAGAAGGAAAAAGTCCTAAAAATGAATAAAAATCATTTTTGCATATGAAAATAAAACTAATATTTGAGAAAAAAAATACTAAATTAATTTTTATAAATAAAAACTTGATACAAATATTTAAAAAACATTTAATCCTTTGTACAATTTTGTACAAATAAAAATAATACTTTAAAAATAAATAAAAATTGTTTTTAATATCTTGAGTAAATAAATTTTACTAGAAAAATACTAATAGTATTTTCCTAAAGATTTTTAAGATTTTAAGGAAATAAATCCTTACCTATTTTATAAAAGACCTAGCTTGTAAATTTTATAAAAACATCTCTTAAGTAAAAAATATATAATCACAATTCTATATAAAACACCTTAAATCCCTAATAACTAAATACTAAGTCTAAAGCTATAACTTGGATTGATAATAAAACTTAAGTGTAACTTATTAACCTTATAAAACCCTTTTAAAATCATAAATCCAAATTAAACCAACAAATTTTAAGTAAATTTTGAACATCATAAAAATGAATGCTATTTATCTATAAACTATTCTTAAACATGATTCTAGCTCTAACAAATTATTCAAATCATCTAAATTTACTTTCCTTAATAAGATAAACTATATTCATAATAACAAATCACATTTAAACCCATCATTCACTTAAGCTGAAAGTGAATGATCCTATACCTTCAAACATGATTGTTGCAAGATTTAAAGCTTATTAATATTTTTAAACACATCACACCCTAGATCTAATTGTATTTTTATAGTTAACTTTTGTCTGTTCCAAATTAAGTCATAAGGCATTTCAAATCCAAACTTATCGAACAAACGCAAATGACATCGATCACATTCTAATAACCATAAAGATTGGTTAAACCTTATCAACGAAACCTTTCCTTCAAAAGTTATTTCTTTTTCCACTTTAAACAATAATCTCATAATAACTTCTTCAACTCTTATCAATCTAAAACATGAACTTCCATAATAGTTGCATAATACCAAATAACTCTAATCATGTGTTGTTATACTTACTTTGAATCATACATGTTAGTAATAAGTTCCTTGTATTTATATATTTGTTTGTAAAGTAAACTTATAGACAAATTAAATTTTAAATAAATCACCCAAACTTAACCTATTCACCATATTGGGTATTACTTCGGGGTTTTCCCAACTGCATTACATTACTTAGGCATCATAGTATATTGATTCTTTAAACATTAGTCCTTACCGGACCAATGATGCTATTTCTAGATTTTGGATCTTCTATTGTCTTGAAGACTGTGAGTGCATAATCTTGCAATCACAAAAGGCAAGTCCACAACTTGCTCATGTCCTTTGATTATTTTCTATCAAATGATTGTAACTCAATGTTGTCATCACCTCCATTTCAAAAAGGTCGAAAACACTATTTTCATAATTAACTTGAAGTATCGGTTACTAATCTAGGGTGATCAGCTAACCTATCATAACTGGCAATGGAAACCCCATTGTACAGTAATGTATCATCTAGGACTTAACAACCAATGTTGCCAGTGATTCTAGCGTGGTATATTACACATTAACCATAAGATTTGAAATGGGACGGGAAAGTCAGCTGTATCTTCTCCCTTTCGCATGGACGGATGACCTTATTGTGAGGCTGTTGATTTCTCGTGGCGAATCCAGAGAATCCAGCACATGGGTGGGACCCCTTAGTTCCTCGTGAGCTAGGTGTCTAGATTATCTATGCATAGCTGTCTTGGTGTAAGCTCACCATATCTGATGGTGGCTGCCAGACAGAGCTACTTGGGGGATCGTGTCTTCATGCGGGGTCACGGAGAGGGCAGTACTGGCTTGGATCTTAGACTGGGCCCCATACCAAGGAAGTGTGAACAAGCTTGCGGCTTGGATGTGCAACAAGGCTAAGGTCTCTTACGGGAAAAGTGACGCACCTCTGCAGAGTGTAAGAATTGTGACATGTTACTCCCTGTTCCAGGAAGGAGCTACGAACGCGGCAGGAAAGGAACCCCATGAAGGTTCTGGTCAACCTGTGAAGGGTGTCAGACATAGTTTTCAGAATAAAAGCAACCTTTGGCGAAATGTTTACAAAAACCTACATTGCCTACGACCTTTGGTCTATGGCTGTAGAGATAGTGCATCAAACACTCCTTTTTAGTGAACTTGCTGAGTACGCTCGTACTCAACCGTACCTTCTTAACCCTTGCTAGGTTCTAAGCCGTTGAAGACAACGCCAACATCAATTTCTGCTCAAGAAACCATCAACAGCTCAAGTTCTTCAAGAGAGTCAATGAAGTCAACATATATATCAATCGGAGTGAAGATAAAGTTCTTAAGTAGATAGGAGTAGATTCTCTAGCCATAAAACCTACTTCTGTAGAGCATTGCAATAGCAGCAATGGCAAGCCAAATAGTTTAGATACTATTCTTAGTTACTAGATAGTTCTGAGTTATTATTTATGGTTCTTCTTTGTAAGAAGTTCTTTCTGTCTCTTTAACCTAGAGTGTTCTCTGGATCTTTTATAAAGAGTCGCGTTGTAATCTATAGTCATGTCTTGGACCTGCTGTGTTTCTGTTGTACTACTCTAAGGGGTGTAATACTAGTGAATGGTGTTTCATTAGTGTTGCGTCAATGACTATAATGTACTACATCATGCAGTGGTATGCTGGGTCACCACAGCTAGTATCAGAGCATATGCTTTGACCTTAGGATTAAATGTTTTTAGGAAGATCTGTAGGTTGGATAGTGACTATAGGAGCCATCTTATCTAAACCAAGATATGTGATGGGTACCCACTTGCGGATAACTTTGTCACACTTAAGTTGGATGTTTCTATCATCTTTCTTAAGGATTAGTTATCCATCTTCTCTAGAGAAATGCGATTTTAGTGTAGCTATAAATAGGTATAACACCACTAAAATGATGTCTGAAGTAAGTTAAAATATCAAAGAAGATTAGGACTGAGATTAGAATATCTTGTGGAGTAGTTTAAATGGTGTAGTCTATCCATAGGATCTATGTAGGGTAGAAAAATCTTATCATTAGGTGGTAATGATAGGCTACATGATGAAGACCATTATAACATGTATATATGTAATGGGAAGTAAAACATGTGGGATTCATTGGAGAATTCTACGTGATGAAGTAGGATTTGGTTCAAAATCAACCACTTTAAGATAAAAATAAGAGTTATCATGGTGGGATTAGCTCCGAGACCATGCTAAGTTTTTAATTAGGACTAGTACAAAGTAAATAACCTTGTAATAACAGTATGAAAAGAGCAGTGTAGTCCTATGATAGAAGGCATATGTGACATAACATTACGATAATTGTTGGATTAAGGTAGTAACTACAATGTTGTTAGGAGTTTCGAGAGATCATGTGAGGATAGTTTACGATATAATGGAAACTGGTAGTCTTTATAGTCCCAAAAGAAAGAAAAGAGGTTAGTTAGAACCAAAGTGAGACCACTTTGCTCAAAATTATCCAACTACAATTGGGTAGTTTGGGTAAATATTGAGACAAAGAGTAGTTAAACCCGTAAGTGCTAAGTATCATGATGTAAACCTATACTAGGAGGTGTCATATATTACACAGCTAAGCCTGAATTCTAGAGATGTTTTACTCAACTACTATATTCCGGGCTTAGAATAATGTGTGTTATATGTACCACATTTGGATTTCTTGGTTTTTCTTGGATATTCTTGATTGACTAGATCTGTGCATGAAGTTTGACTTGATGTGCAAATGCATGTTGCATCATCATGTTATTACTTGATGTTATAGACCTAGATAGAAAAGGGAATTCATGTAAGGGAGTGACGAGTTCTGAAGATCAAGATGAAGGCTTACATGAAGAGTGCAGCCAATTATAAGGAGTATCAACACTATTGTGAAGGATGGATTAATCCCAACTTATTATTAGTTGGCAACAAGAAGGAATATTAGTGCAGAAAAGGTGTGGAGCAACATAAAGGAATGAACTTAAGTTCACTCAAAAAAGATGGTGTTGCTAAGAAGCTAATGAAGTAGTTATACCAAGTTCATGGAAGTAACTTGGAAGGGTACAAAGAAGAAGTCTTGGAACAAAAGGGGTATTCAAGCTCTGACAACTCAGAGAGGATGCCAGTAAGAAGTAGGAAACCTATAGGGTAATCCATATACCTTGGAGGATCTGCAGCTAGTATCCATAGTTGGTATCCGTAGCTAGTATCCTAGTGGTTTAGTCAACTAGGTCATCTTTGTAAGGTTTAAAGAGCATAAAACTTGGCCTAAGTTGAGAGAGACATAAAGAAGTATAAAGATTAAAGCGAACGACTTTCTAGGCGTTCATGAAATCGGGTTCATTAGTGAGGGATGATGTCTAACAAGATAAAAGTAAGACAAGTAATGTTGGGAGATTCATTTCGGAGATCCACAACTATGTAAGTATACCATAGATTCTTTCGTGAGACCTTATATATGTAATATATAAGCTAGATGGAGACCAATATCCTTACTATTGAGTTAATGGGTATTATACATGAAGTTTAGATACCATTAGGAAACCCCAAGGTGGAGAGTAAACAATAAACACAGAAGTGTTGTTGTCTAACTTTCTCACTAAAGGTTGTAGAAAAAGTACAAAGTTAGGATGAGATTAAGACTTATTCTCATAAGGCTATAAAAAGCCATCATTATAAAGTATCCCCGAGATTATGTCCGGATAAATGGTCGAAGTAGACATAACAGCTTAAACCCAGTGGACTAGTTTAAGAATAAAACAACTCGTAAGTTATCCTTAAGAGTAAAGAGATAATTCCAAAATAGACCGGTGTAGTGTAATAGGAAAACCAGATTGGAATGGACGAAATGTGACCACCAGCAATTCTAAGTAAGACTATAAGGACATAACCCCAAAGGGATATTCGTAAAAGGAACCGTGGGATAACTTAGAACTACAGTTGTATATTGTCGGATATGAAGAGGATTCAAGGAAAAGGTATGGATATGGGATACTGTAATTATCATCAAATATGATCACAATGGAGTTGAGAAATGGCGTGATCAATACAAGTCAACTCTTTATTCTGAAACGAAAGAGAGTACGAACTACGGGGACAAAGTTTATTTTAAGGGGGAGAGTCGGTAACATCCCAGCATTATAACTTAGAAATAAGATGAGATGAGGTGTGTGCATTGCATTCATGAATAGAAAATCTGGATAATTTTTGCGCGAACTAAAGAAGCTAGCAAGGGATCGGGATCTCTCTTGTTCTGATGGAACATCCGGGCGAGTGCGACAGATTCCGACATGACCTCTACTGTATCTTTGTGTTTGAGGGGAATCATTTCATATTTGAAAATACAAATGATTAAATTGAATTCAAAAGAAATTTGAATTATATTATAAATAAATAAATGAGTTATTGAATTCATTAACGTTATATAAATATGATAATGAATAATATATAAGACTTAATAATGGAAAGGGGTAATATTTATAATTACATATATACATATAGTATTATTGTTCTTTTACAATAAAAGAATGAACGTAAATTACAATAAACAAATAAATAGAAAAAGAAAGTACATAAATGAAATAACTAAAATAATTCTTTATTACAAAACAATATATATATCACAATGTCTTTTACAAATGAATAAATAAATTACAATAAGGATAATACAAAGTTTACATCAGGGATAAAGAAGATTACAAGCACAGAGAATAAAAGATAGACTAAATTTCTTATCTATTTCCTTCATCTTTTATATTTTCAATATCCTTGTCCCTGCAAAAGAAATAGACAAACAAGATAATTGATAAGCAGGGGTCAGTTTATTAGTTATACTCTCAGATTTGGCCTAGAGATGATAGAGCCTGACTTCATCATCGAGTATGTAGTTAAAAAGGGGCCATTTCATATCGGTTTTTATTAGGATTTTGCTTCAGTCCGCATCACAGGCAGTGGGAAGTTTCACCAGATTAGTAAAAGGCAAAAGGTAAAAACCCCAAGAAATATCAGGATGTACTTGATCTGATCCACACCCAGCAATAGGCAGGCAGGCTGCTCACACAACAGCATGTATCTGTGTGTTGTAAATAGAGTAGCAACCGTAGGAAACAGATAAGAAGGGAGTTCCAACCATAGCCAAAGCTGCTAGCTACTAGTTCCACCCTTTTCATCTCTACGCAACAGCTAATCCATCTGTTCTTCTCAGAACACCACAAGCCATTTCACAGCCATCTTAAGAACACAACGAAGAACATTATTTGTTCTTATGGGTCCATCACCAAAAAATCACCATAACTCAACAGAGTTCATCAGGAAAGACAAGTTAGGATCACCAGGAGGAAAAGGCACCAGTAGCAAGGAGATCAAGTACATGGACAAAGATAGCTAGCTGATTAAGCGCATCAACAGCAAGTTCTAGCAACTCACCCAGCATCAAATATTCTCTATTCCCATGATCAACCATACCATCTGTTCTTATTAGCTTGCACCATCAGGATCAAAGGAAAATCAGGGGAAAGCATCCAAAATAATCAAATCTAATTACCCCGCAACTAGAACATGTCTAGGAGGATAGGTGGATTATTTCTCTCAAAACTGCAAGGGTTGCTATGCAAAATCATCACACATAATTTAAAAGTCATCAAGTAATATCTATTCTTAAATAAAATCTTGCCTCAGCCTATGCATCATTAGCAGGGTCATAGCAGCAGGTCATGCTTATTAGATCCACTACTGTGCGCTCACCTCAAGGGGCACCACATCAGTAGATCTAATGACAGCAGAATCCACTAAATTATTTAAACACAAAACCTTGAATACCAAGTCTGTTTTATTTAAACACTGGCCTCAGCCTTTGAATCATGGTCAAGGGACCATCTATAGTATAATTGAGGCATACGAATGACCAAACAAAGATCAGGTAGATGATCTTTGCTACTGTGCATCCTCCAAGGAGGTACCACACTAACAAGATCATCTATGAAGGACACAAGCCACAATCCTTGTACACAGGGACTAGCCAACAACTCAGTGAACCAACCTCACATTGTACTAATTAAATTAAATCATTTTCCTAGGGTAAACCACTAGAAATCATTCCAAGTAAAGCTTACTGCCATGTTGGCAACACAAATATGTCAAACAATTCCATCTACAAGTAATATCACCTATACATAAATCATATTCCTAGTCCCCAATCTAGGAATCATTTCATTCTTAGAAATCATGTGAAGGAACAACCACAAGTTCATTACTATTTTCTGTTCTATAGTATAGGAAGCACATTAATAAGCTAAATAACTTTTATCCAGTAGCAAGCATCACAAACAGGGTCAAGACCGTCCATCACTAGGCCACAATATGCAAGCTCTCGGGAAACCCCTAAGTTAAATCATCTTCGTACAAGCAGATAGGAATCACAACAAGAATGAATTCGCACAATACCAACTAGGCAATGACAGAATGTTTTCTAACGGAGAACAGAGTGACAAAACATGCACAACAGGGTGGTTATCTGACAGAGAGCAGAGTAACAGATCATAATCAAAAGTGGTTAGCAATACACCAACCGTAGGACATCATCAAGGATTTGCATAGATTAATCAAGGAGCCCATCTAAACATTACTACAGGGGGAATGAACCCGAGAAATTAGGGATGAACCCTGAATGGGGAATTTGTTGCGGTAGTCACATGGCACGGAGCAGAGGGAAGAGAGATCACAGAGAGGGAAGTATAAGAACTTACTCGAGGTCCTCGCGAGTATACATAAGAGGAAGTAGAGGCCGGAGTCGAGGTAGCACACGGCAGCACGAGGAGCACCCCGGAGTGGTGCTGCAACCCGCGCCGAGCCGTAGCCACGGTGGCCACAGGATAGGGCGAGACCCCACCATCGCCAAGGCACCAGAGCGGCGTCAGAAGGGTACCGTAGCGCCAAGTTGCCGGCGAGATCCTAACCCTAGTCGCCAGGGGGAAGCAGAAGCACCACTAGTAGAGAGCACGAGCCACGAATCGAAGAGGGTAGAGAGACGTAGCACCGTCAGAAACATCGTATTGCACAGCGACAACAACCGGGGAGGTCCATGGCGGCCGGAATCGGTCAGCGGCGACGAGGCGAGCCACGGTCGCCCACGTGACTGAGAGAGGAGAGGATAAGATCGCGCAAGCGAGAGATGGTAGTGACTGGGCCGGTGGGGGCGGTCTAGTAACCCTGGGTTGGTTAAACCCAACCCAGTGGGCCGGATTCGGCTGGGCCAGCCTAGTGGGCCAGGCCCGTGTTTCATAGATGGCTTACTTAAAATATCTAGTTACAAATATACCCCTGGAGTTAGCCAATCTCTAGAAAAACATAGAAAGATCCTAAAAATATATATAATATATCAAAAATACCACAAAAAGAATATCTACCTAAGAAAAATATAACCTTACTTGTTTAAGTTAAATAAAAGACAAATAAATGTTAAGGACATTAAAACTCTAATTAAAAGTTAAAAAACTAAGGAAAAATTCCTAAAAATGAATAAAAATCATTGTTGCATATGAAAATAAAACTAATATTTGATAAAATAAATACTAAATTAATTTTTATAAAGAAAAACTTGAAACAAATATTTAAAAAACATTTAATCTTATGTAGAATTTTGTAAAAATAAAAATAATACTTAAAAAATAAATAAATATCATTTTTAATATCTTGAGTAAATATATTTTACTAGAAAAATACTAACAGTATTTTCCTAAAGACCTAGCTTGTAAATTCTTACCTATTTTATAAAAGACCTAGCTTGTAAGTTCTATAAAAACTTCTCTTAAGTAAAAAAAATATAATCACAATTCTATATAAAACACCTTAAATCCCTAATAACTAAGTACTAAGTCCAAAGCTATAACTTGGATCTATAATAAAACTTAAGTGTAACTTATTAACCTTATAGAACCCTTTTAAAATCATAAATCCAAATTAAACCAACAAATTTTAAGTAAATTTTGAACATCATAAAAATGAATGTTATTTATCTATTAACTATTCTTAAACATGATTCTAGATCTAACAGATTATTCAAATCATCTAAATTTACTTTCCTTAATAAGATAAATTATATTCATAATAACAAATCACATTTAAACCCATCATTCACTTAAGCTGAAAGTGAATGATCCTATACCTGCAAACATGCTTGTTGCAAGATTTAAAGCTTATTAATACTTTTAAACACATCACACCCTAGATCTAATTATGTTTTTATAGTTAACTTTTGTCTGTTCCAAATTAAGTCATAAGGCATTTCAAATCCAAACTTATCGAACAAACACAAATGACATCGATCACATTCTAATAACCATAAAGATTGGTTAAACCTTATCAATGAAACCTTTTCTTCAAAAGTTATTCGTTTTGCCACTTCAAACAACAATCTCATAATAACTTCTTCAACTCTTATCAATCTAAAACATGAACTTCCATAATAGTTGCATAATACCAAATAACTCTAATCATGTGTTGTTATACTTACTTTGAATCATACATGTTAGTAATAAGTTCCTTGTATTTATATATTTGTTTGTAAAGTAAACTTATAGACAAATTAAATCTTAAATAAATCACCCAAACTTAACCTATTCACCATATTGGGTATTACTTCGGGGTTTTCCCAACTGCATTACATTATTTAGGCATCACAGCATATTGCTTCTTTAAACATTAGTCCTTACCAGATCAATGATGCTATTTCTAGATTTTGGATCTTCTATTGTCTTGAAGACCGTGAGTGCATAATCTTGCAACAAAAGGCAAGTTCACAACTTGCTCATGTCCTTTGATTATTTTCTATCAAATGCTTGTTACTCAATGTTGTCATCACCTGCATTTCAAAAAGGTCGAAAATACTATTTTCATAATTAACTTGAAGTATCGGTTACTGATCTAGGATGATCAGCTAATCTATCATAGATGGCAACGGAAACGACATTGTACATGAATGTATCATCTAGGACTTAATAACCAATGTCGCCAGTGATTCTAGTGCCGTATATTACGCGTTAACCATAAGACTTAGAATGGGACGGGAAAGTAAGCTGTATCTTCTCCCTTTCGCATGGACGGATGACCTTATCGTGAGGCTGTTGATTTCTCATGGAGAATATATAGAATCCAGCACTTGGGTGGGACCCCTTAGTTCCCTGCGAGCTAGGTGTCTAGATTATCTATGCATAGCTGTCTTGGTGTAAGCTCACCATAGCTGATGGTGGCTGCCAGACAGAGCTGCTTATAGAGTCCTCGAGAGGCTACACAAAGAGTATCTGTGGTAGTCCTTCTTGGGGGATCGTGTCTTCATGCGGGGTCACGGAGAGGGCAGTACTGGCTTAGATCTTAGACTGGGCCCATACCAAGGAAGTGTGGACGAGCTCATGGCTTGGATGTGCAACAAGGCTAAGGTCTCTTATAGGAAAGTGACGCACCTCTGCAGAGTGTAAGAATTGTGACATGTTACTCCCTGTTCCGGGAAGGAGCTACGAACGTGGCAGGAAAGGAACTCCATGAAGGTTCTGGTCAACCTGTGAAGGTTGTCGGACATAGTTTTTAGAATAAAAGCAACCTTTGGAGAAATGTTTACGAAAGCCTGCATTGCCTACGGCCTTTGCTCTGTGGCTATAGAGATAGTGCATCATACACTCCTTTTTAGTGAACTTGCTGAGTACGCTCGTACTCAACCGTACCTTCTTAACCCTCGCTAGGTTCTAAGCCGTTGAAGACGATGCCAACATCAATTTCTGCTCAAGAAACCATCATCTACAACTCAAGTTCTTCAACAGAGTCAATGAAGTCAACATATATATCAACCAAAGTGAAGATAAAGTTCTTAAGTAGATAGGAGTAGATTCTCTAGCCATAAAACCTACTTCTGTAGAGCATTGCAATAGCAGCAATGGCAAGCCAAATAGTTTAGATACTATTCTTAGTTACTAGATAGTTCTGAGTTATTATTTATGGTTCTTATTTGTAAGAAGTTCTTTCTGTCTCTTTAACCTAGAGTGTTCTCTGGATCTTTTATAAAGAGTCGCGTTGTAATCTATAGTCATGTCTTGGACCTGCTGTGTTTCTGTTGTACTACTCTAAGGGGTGTAATACTAGTGAATGGTGTTTCATTAGTGTTGCGTCAATGACTATAATGTACTACATCATGCAGTGGTATGCTGGGTCACCGCACCCCTCTGGTTGGATTAGGGCTACTAGGCCCTGCTTTCTAGGTTTCAGGGGATCCCATGAGAGCCCACCCCCTGGCCATGTGGATGGCGTGCCAAATCTGGGTGATCTGGCGGCCGCCCGGCGGCCCCTTCAGGGCTCTACGAATCATCTTCTGCATTGTTAACTAACACCATCCTCTCTTGCTCATTCTAGTGGATTGCACGTGCGTCTCTATGGCAAGCGACGTGGAAGCGGCGATGGTCTGGCTCTTTTAGCCACGAGGGTGGCAAGGAGCGGGCGTTGGGGGACCCTGTTGCTGATGATGCTTCGGCAAGGATAGCTCCTAGGTCTTATGGTGAAGGCCAAGTTTGGGGTCTGTAGCTTGTCCAACATACCATGTGTGGTTTTGATGGTTTTTCCGGGCGAAAACTCTGTGCTACGGCGCCAACAACGGTGGACCCTGCGGGGTTCATAACCCTCTTGAGGGTGCCGTTGTGGTTACCATCTCCACACTTGAGCTCTAGGCGAAAACCCTTGATCTTTTGGTCTCAATGACGGTGGCGCTTAGCGTCGTTACCCTCTTGGGGGCATTGTTGTGGAGCCCTGGTGTGTGCAGCCTCTCAGGTTTTGGTGGCAATCTCAGTGCTTCTTGTTTTCTCTTGTTTATCTTTGATCTGCTTTGTAAGAGGATTCCCTCATCACTTTATATCGGTTCAGCCGTTGTGGTTTTATTTATAAGGGATATCTATTTTTGTGCCCTCGATTCCTTAGTTGTACTCAGTTTTCCCCAACCGCTTAAATTTTCCTCACTTTTGCCCATCTCCTTGTATGAAACTCTCACATGATCTAAAACTCACTGTCCGTCATCCTTGTCGTTACGTGCTGATAAGTGGGGCCGCGTTCAGTCGGGTCCCGTAGTGGACCCTCGCCATTACGTGCTGACAAGTGAGGCCCCATTCTGTCGGGTCCCGTAATGGAACCTTGTTGTTACATGCTGACAAGTGGGGCCGCGTTCAGTCGGTTCCCGTAGTGGACACCTCTCTCTACTTACCCAGATCAGCATGGCACCCATAGCTTATCCACGTGAGGGCCGGACCCACTGCTTACCCAGGTTGGCGTTGCAAGATGGGACCCCGAGCCAGCCCCGCACCCGTGCTCGTGTCGTTGCCTCCCCTTTCTTCTTCTTCTTCTCCGGTGACGATGACCCTTTGTATAGCTTCACTTCGGCCTCCTGTTCGTCCTGGCCGAAGTATGGTGCGTCCCGTTGACCTGTATGAAGGATCACAATGGCAACCATGCGCTTGATGTGGACAATCAATAGGCGCAACTCGGGATCTCAATTGGGTGCGCGCTTGCTGTGGAGAATGTGGGCGGCGAGCCGTTAAGATGAATTAATTGGTTTATCGAGTTAATGTCTCGGCTGCAATCAATTGAATCTATGAGGTGAAAGTCAAACTTTGAGATCTAGGGAGATGGATGTATAAGAAATAAGAGAATGACACAACTCTTGAACACTTTCAAATTAAAAAAATTATACAACTCTTAATGTAAAAGAGTGTTTATAATTGACACAACTCTTGAATACTTTCAGATTACAATTTGGACATGATAATGTTGTCCTAGGAAAATCTTGAGAGTTTACCATTTTTAGAGCATGAAAAGTGATCCCCTAAACTAAAATATGTATGCCTCGTGCATATACGAAAATTATACACCTTCAAACACTGTGAAGTCGCACTTAGGACATGATAATGTTGTGCTAAGAAAATCTTGAGAGTTTGTCATTTTCATGGAGTGAAATATTATGCATAAACTTGGATATACGAAAATTATACACCTTTGATCACTCTGAAATCACACTTAATACGTGATAATGATGTGCTAACAAAATCTTGAGAGATTATCATTTTCATATATTCAAATGTAATGCATAAACTTGCATATACGAAATTATACACCTTTGAACTCTTTGAAATCAGACTTAGGACATGATAATGTTGTGCTAATAAAATCATGATCATTTATCATTTCCATGGAGTGAAATATAATGCATAAACTTGCGTATATAAAAATTATAAACCTTTGAACACTGTGAAATCGCACTTAATACGTGATAATGATGTGCTAAAAACATTTTCAAAGATTATCATTTTCTCCCCCATTTTCATAGAGTGGAATGTAATGCATAAACTTGCATATACGAAAATTATACACATTTGAACTCTTTGAAATTGCACTTAATACGTGATAATGTTGTGCTAAGAAAATCTCGAGAAATTTTCATTTTCATGGAGTGGAATGTAATGCACAAACTTGCATATACAAAAATTATACAACTTTGAACACTTTTCCGTCAAATTATATTCAAAATCATTTCTTTATGGAGTTAAAGTATCGATGGCAAACTCGTTATTTTGCATGGATAGAGGGATGCCCCCGACAGTTATAGAGGTTATCCTATCTGCTAGATCACACAGGAGCAACGGTTGGTGGGCACACAACTGTCTCAATCAATCAGAGCATAGCAACCAAGATGAGCAGAGGTGTGAGAGTTTGTGACTAAGAGAGAGGGAAAAACTGAGTAGAACTTAAAAACCAAGGGCAAAACTGAGTAGAACTTAAAAACCAAGGGCAAAACTGATAAAGAGATTTCAATAGAAAATAGAAAGAGATTTAAAAAATGGAAAATGTGTCTTTTATACAATAAAATACATCTTGACATATATCAAACTATTTGTAATTCAAATATACACCAGTTTGACAATTATTGCCTCATTCAGACAAACTATGTTTTAGGGAGGGATGTTTTGGGAAGAGGCTTGAGTAGAAAGCCATGAACCTTCATAGGTAGTAGGTGATTTGAGAAGTGGTGATTTAGGTTAAAACTTCATTTCTATATATTTCTTATGGTGACAGGTCACATAATAAGACTCCTTGGTAGATGCAACTATGTTTTGATCTTTTTGAATTTGTTCTGCATAAAATGAATCAATTAGCTAGCTAAAACCCATTCGTTCACTCTCTATTAACTAGCCACCGGAGGGTAAAACTTAGTATATTGCACACGACAGTGTTAGTAGGAGGGCAAAAATGAGTACAACCAAACTGCCAGTGTTACATGATGGCTGAATGCACGACGCCCAGAAAATTGCTTGATGGCGGTGTTGATGTAGAGCTCGTTGGGAACCCCAAGAGGAAGGTATGATGAGCACAGCAGCAAGTTTCCCACAGTTATGAAACCAAGGTTTAATCGAACCAGTAGGAGCAAGGAAACACCTCAAAGGTGTTACTAGCTGAGCTTTGGCAGGGCGCACTACCGGTGCTAGTAGCAACGTGGAGACCTGCACAACACAACCACATAACTTTGTCCCTAACTTGCGATGAGGTTGTCAATCTCACCGTGTTTTGCGGAAAACAAAGGATTAAATGTATCGAATGGAAAGAAGTAAAGGTTTGCAGAAAGTAAACACAAAACAGTAAAAGATTGTAGATTGAATGTAAAAGAAAAGTACCGGGATCCATAGTTCACTAGAGGTGGCTCTCCTTAAGATAGATAACATGCTGGGTGAACAAATTACAGCGGGGCAATTGACAAACACCGAGAAAGGAATACATGCATATACTAATCATCTTGACTCCTTTGAGACTTGATTAGGCATTACAACATAATACACAGACCGCCATCCAACTACATCTATGACTAATAATCCACCTTCAGGTTATCATCCGAACCCCTCCAGTATTAAGTTGCAAGCAACAGATTATTGCTTTACGAACTGCGTGTAAAGTAAACAATACGATTGTACTATGAACAAAATATTATTGTTTTCTCCCTAGTAGCAACAGCACATCTAGTACCTTAGAGATTTCTGTCACTTCCCCAGATTACTAAAGGCATGAACCCACTATCGAGCATAAATACTAACTCTTGGAGTTGGTAGCATCTACTTGGCCAAGATAGCTACTAACAACGGAAGGCATGCAAGATCTCAAATAACAAAGACATGATAGAATCAATAATCAATCTGAAATAGCATCTCAATATCCATCGGATCCCTGCAAACACAACATGCAGAATTACAAATAGATGATCTTGATCATGAATGGAGCTCACAAGATCTAAACATGAAAGCACAAAGGAGGAGAACCAGCCATCTAGCTACTACATGGATCCGTAGTCCACGGATGAACTACTCACGCATCACACCGGAGGCTTGCATGGTGATGAAGAAGGCCTCCAGGATGAATTCCCCTCTTCGGCAGGGTGCCGGGAAGAGCTTAGAATCCCTCCCGATCTAGGGATGGAGATGACGGCGGCTATAGACTCTTTTGTGGATTTTTGATCGGGTACTTAGGGTTTTCGTCCCGAGGGCAATATATAGGCAGAAGGAGAGGCCGAGGGGATGCCGGGAGTGGCCACACCACCCCCTGGCGCGGGCCAGGCCTGGCCGCGCGGCCAGGTTGTGTGGTGGCTCCCTGGCCCTTCTCCATCTCGTATTCTGGCACTTGATCACTTCCGGAAAAATAGGCACTTTGGCTTTTGTCCCGTCCAATTCCGAGAATATTCATTTTCTGACTTTCCTAGAAGCAAAAACAGTAGAAAAGAGGCAGCTGGCACTGTGGCTCTTGTTAATAGGTTAGTCCAAGAAATCATATGAAAAGTACTCCAAAGTTGGAACAAAACACAAGAAAGTGGATAAAACCAAGCATGAAACCTCAAAAAATATAGATACATTTGCAATGTATCAACATCCCCAAGCTTAACTCCTGCTCGTCCTCGAGTAGGTAAGTGATAAAAAGAAAGAATAATTTTTGAGGTGACATGCACCATCAAAGACTTGATCAAAGTATTTGTAAAACATTCAAAGCTGGGATCATAGTACTTCAATCATAACATGAAAGACAAAGTTCTAGGAATAAGCAAAGAAACTATGATGCAACAAGAAAAGGCACAAACAAAAGATTCATGAATAACAATGCTTTAAAGGACGTTTGTTTGTTTCACATAAAGAAAACATAGCATAATAGTATTCAGCTTGTCCCTCAATAGAGTAGCAAATATAAATGCATAGGACACCTTCAAAGTTCATAAGTGTGACTAGATACAATAGTTTAAAACAAGCAATAACAAGTTATGCATCAATCAACTAGTCTTGGGACAATGCACATAGAACTAAGAATGGCCACTATGCTCTCAAAGTAGGTGCATAAAGATAGAAGGTGGAGACTCAATATAATGGTGGAAGAAATGCCTTTTGTAAAAGGAAGTAGGGATTCAAGTCTCATAAAGAGCTTCCAAAAATTATGGTACTTATAGCTTTCAGCTCTCATTGCCCCTATCATAAGCATCTTGAAGTGATTAAGGTTAAAGTGAACAAACTATGGTGTACATGCTTGACGAAGTATAAGTCGGAAATCTCATGTCCCTTGTATACGAGGGCCGCTCCTCATGCTACTCAAGTTTAGTCACCGGTAAGTTCTTGTCATTGTAAGTATATGCGTATCATAGAGAACCGCCAATGGGGTACCCCTTGCCCGATGATACGGAAGAATCCCCATATCAAAATGACAAGGCAAGCAGACAACGAGCATCTCAGCATTCTTCTTATTTACCATGGGAATATGGTGCTTTTTCTCTCTTTCCTCTTTTCATAATCTCTTTTTTTCTCTTTTCTTTTTTTTCTCAATATAAGACTCTCTTTTTTATAAGAAGAATGCTTCATAGACAACTCATTATGGTTACGTTGCAGGTTTCCACCATGTCAGCATGGATTAGACCAGCGGCCCAGGCGTTTCTCTAACACATATACATAACTCCATGGACTTACAAGCTCCCCTTTCATTTCACACCGACCACATCCATATACAAAAGAGCATGATATAAACTAGGTACAAGTACCAAGTGCAATGTTGAAAGCGTTCCCCATGAAAGCATGGTTCTGCTAATTCCCGACAAATAAGTGCAAGCATATACAACATAGAAGACACAATGGTTCAAGTTTATTAGAGGCAAGTAAAGTAAAGTGTGCCTTCAAGTTCGTGAGAGCTTTAATCACTAGTTTTCTCATAAAAAGTTTAATTTGGAAGGTAAACAAAAGAATGAATATACTTGGAATAGCATAAGCTAATAGGTAGGTATGGTGGACTCTTTGGAATAACTTGGTTTAGGGAGTTGGATGCATGAGTGGAACTCATACTTGGTTGTGGAGGCTAGCAAAAAGACTGGGAGCGACAAACTAAGAGAGCAATAATGTCCATAATCATGTAGAGCGACAAAACATCATTAATCAAAGCATAAAGTGATACTACAAGTTGAAAACTAAAGGAGCATAAAGGCTATGGTGACTTGAGATAGTCATAACATGGTGTGAGCATGTGCCAAGTCAACCCAAATAAAGCATCAAAGGAGAATACCACTATACTATGCTTTAATATGCTAAAACAACGCATGATTCATCCAAGGCACATTAAGCAATCTCAATTGTTTATAACAAGTCATGCTACAGCAAAGAATACTAAGAATAAAGCCAAAACAATATCAAGCATGGCATGACAACATAAGCCATAGTAAAAAACGAGCTCTTTTTACCACATAAGCATGAACTTTCCTACTCTTTTCCAAACCAAACCAAACTATTTGCAAACCAATGTATGAAAGAGGGGTCCAACCAATTTATTCAGAAAACTAAGCAAACAAAAGCAAATGAAAAACCAAAACGAAACGAAAAAGAAGACGCTCCAAGAAAAGCACAACTGTGCATGAAATAATAAAAATGAAGCGTTTGGAAGAAACCTGGGATTTTTATTGATGAACAAGGGGATGCCTTGGGCATCCCCAAGCTTTGACGCTTGTACTTCTTGGATATTTCTTGGGGTGACATGCGTGGCATCCCCAAGCTTGAGCTTTAGTCCATCCTTCATCTCATTACTCATTCCTTCCATACACCTGAAATTTTTCCTTCATACAAAACTTCACACAATCTCATTAGCAACATTAGTGCACTTAAGATAAATAAGTCTTAAGGTTCAGTTCTAACACCAAATAAACTTCCATTAGAACACTAGCTACTGTAGCACTTCCCTCAAAAAGCTCAATTCCCCAAAAGTGTTGGGTCCACAGCATAGAAAACAAAAAAATTCCTACGGTGTGAACTACACGCCAAGATCTATCTACTAGGTACAAAGCAACGGGTGGACATACATCCAACGAGAACTTACCCTCGTAGACAACGAGCTTTGTTAACGAGTAGGAACTCGTGGTTGATGTAGTCGTACACTTGCCGATCTCAAGATCATCAGGAAGTCCGAGCGCCGCAACTCAGCAGCGCATCCGCACTCACACACACGTTCAAGCCACCGGACAACCTCCACCTCCTCGCACCAGCGATCCAGCGGAAGCAGCAACTCCTTCCAGACGAAATGCCACCGGGAATATGTTTCTCGCTAATCCGAGACCATGGGGGAATAATTCTAGAGGGGGAGAGAGATCCTTCACAAGGAGGTGTGTGGATGAAGGAGGGAATGGGTGGCCTTTTATAGGAGGAGGGGGTGCCCCCTCTCTCCATGGCCGGCGCATGGGGGGTGACCCCTCACCTCCCCATTTATGTGGTGGTAACCCCTCCGCATTAAAATGCCTCTTCACATTCCCTTTTAAAGTCTCCACTTTAAATGCATTAAATTTCTCCAAATTTAATGCTCTCTCATTTAATAAAACTCTTTTTATTAAATTTATTCAGAACTTTGTTAATTACTTTAATTAACAAACATTCACATATATCCCCTTGCAATATTTCAATATCACATGCAGAACCACCTTCTGCAATTTCACCCGAAACAATTTCCGGTTTCTATTGAAACAATTCCTGCGCTTTGCAATTCTTTCGTCTGAAACATATGTGCTCCAAAATGGTGTCCGGTAACTCTTAAGTGTGCCACCCTACGGTTCGCGAATAATGTAGACATGATCGAGACCCTTCTCCGATCAATAATCAACAGCGAGACCTGGAGATCCGTACTGACTCCTACACATTCAACGATGACTTCTGTGATCGTGAGAACCTTTAACGCTTGTAACTAAATCCATTTGTCTCTCGATATATTACATGTCCGAGATTCGATCATTAGTATCTCCATACCTAGTTTGATCTCGTTACCGACATGCACTCTTTTCTCATTCCCGTGATATAACATTCTAGTGATCACATCACTTGCTTGCAAGCTATCCTAATGTGATATCACCGAGAGGGCCCAGAGTATATCTATCCGTCATCTGGATTGAAAAATTCCACTCTTGATCCATGAGCCTCAACATAACACCTTCGTAGTACTGAACCCATCTTTATAGTCACCATGTTACAGTGTGACGTTTGATGTTATCAAGATACACTTCCGGTGTTAGCAATTAACATGATCTCATGGTCTAAGGATAAAGATTACTTCGTATGATGTTATAGCAATATAAACATACTGACTTGATCGTAATGCTATACTTTGGATGAATGTTCATCACATCATTCCACCAATGGTGTGACCTTGTTATTAACAACATCCAATGTCCATGATCAGGAAACCTTGATCATCTTGTTAATCAAGAAGCTAGTCTATAAGAGAGGCATAACTAGGAACCCTTTTTGTTTATTAAACACACATGTATTGATGTTTCCGATCAATACAATTCTAGCATGTAAAATAAACATCTATCATATATATAAGGAATATATAATAACAACTTTATTATTGCCTCTCAGGGCATATTTCCTTCAGTATCCCACTTGCACTAGAGACAATAATCTAGTTCACATAGTGATAAATCTAACACCCATGGAGTTCTGGTGTTGATCATGTTTTTCCCTAGGGAGAACTTTAGTCAACGGATCTGCTACATTTAGGTCTGTGTGTACTTTACAAATCTTTATATCTCCATCCTTGACATGCTCGCGGATGGAGTAAAACCGGCGCTTAATATGTTTGGAATTCTTGTGAGACCTCGGTTCCTTTGCGTTGGCTATGGCTCCATTGTTGTCACAATAGATCACCATCAGTTCCAACGCACTAGGAACCACACCCAGTTCCGTAATGAACTCTTTCATCCAAACTGCTTCCCGCGCCGCTTCTGAAGCAGCAACATATTCCGCCTCCGTCGTTGATCCAGCCACCACAGGTTGTTTGGAACTCCTCCAACTAACTGCTGCTCCGTTCAAGAGAAATACGTATCCGGATTGAGACTTAGAGTCATCCGGATCGGTGTCAAAGCTAGCATCGACATAACACTTAGCGACTAGCTCTTCTTCACCTACGTATATAAGAAACATATCCTTAGTTCTTCTCAAGTACTTGAGGATGTTCTTTACCGCTATCCAGTGTTCCGAACCTGGATCAGATTGGTACCTACTAGTCAAACTAATAGCATGTGCCACATCCGGTCTTGTACATAGCATGGCATACATAATATAGCCTATGGCCGAGGCATAGGGGATCTTATCCATCATCTCTCTTTCTTCCGCCGTAGTCAGACTTTGAGTCTTACTCAATGTCTTGCCTTGCAACATAGGTAAGAACCCCTTCTTACTTTCGTCCATATTAAACTTCTTTAATATCTTGTCAAGGTATGTACTCTGCTATAGCCCAATTAGGCGCCTTGATCTATCTCTATAGATTTTAATGCCTAATATATATGACGCTTCACCAAGGTCTTTCATCGAAAATTTGCTGTTTAGATAACTTTTAACACTGTTTAAAAGATCTATATCATTTCCAATCAATAATATGTCATCCACATATAATATCAGAAATGCCACATTGCTCCCACTCACTTTCTTGTAAATACAAGCCTCTCCATAAGTTTGGACAAATCCAAACTCTTTGATCACCTCATCAAAGCGGAGATTGCAACTCCGGGATGCTTGCTTCAGTCCATAGATGGATCGCTGAAGTTTGCATACCTTATTAGCATCCTTAGGATCGACAAAACCCTTAGGTTGTATCATATACAACTCTTCTTAAATCTTACCATTGAGGAATGCAGTTTTGACATCCATCTGCCATATTCATAATCGAAATATGCAACAATTGCTAACATAATCCTAACCGATTTAAGCATCGCTACGGGAGAGAATGTCTCATCGTAGTCAACTCCTTGAATTTGTCGAAACCCCTTTGCGACAAGTCGAGCCTTATAGATGGTCACATTACCATCAACATCAGTTTTTCTTTTGAAAATCCATTTATTATCAACGGCCTTTCGGTCGTGAGGTAAGTCCACCAAGTTCCAAACTTGGTTCTCATACATGGATTCCATCTCGGATTTCATGGCTTCTAGCCATTTGTTGGAATCCGGGCTCATCATCGCTTCTTCATACGTCGCAGGGTCATCCATTCATCAACCATGAAATTCACAACAGGATTGCCGTACAGTTCAGGAGCTGCATGTGTCCTGCTTGACCTACGAGGTTCGGTAGTGTCCTCTTTCGGAGTTTCATGATCATTATCATTAACTCTCTCTTCATCAGGTGAAGTCAACTCCGTAACAACTTCCGGTGCTGCGCCACTCGCCATTCCATGAAGAGAAGGTTCAATAACCTCTTCGAGTTCTACCTTCCGACTACTCACACCTTTTGCGAGAAACTCCTTCTCAAGAAAGGATCCATTCTTGGCAACAAAAACCTTGCCCTCGGATCTATGATAGAAGGTAGACCCAATTGTTTCCTTAGGGTATCCTATGAAGACGCATTTTTCTGCTTTCGGTTCGAGTTTATCCGGCTGAAGTTTCTTCACATAAACATCGCATCCCCAAACCTTAAGAAATGACAGCTTAGGTTTGTTTCCAAACCATAATTCATACGGTGTCGTTTCAACGGATTTAGATGGTGCCCGATTTAAAGTGAATGCAGCTGTTTCCAGTGCATAACCCCAAAATGACAGAGGTAAGTCAGTCAGAGACATCATAGACCAAACCATATCCAATAAGGTACGATTACGATGTTCCGACACACCATTACGTTGTGGTGTTCCGGCAGGCGTGAGTTGTGAAACTATTCCACACTCTTTCATGTGTGTGCTAAACTCGTAACTTAGATACTCTCCTCCATGGTTAGACCGTAGAAATTTGATCTTTCTTATTACGATGATTTTCCACTTCATTCTGAAATTCCTTGAACTTTTCAAAAGTTTCAGACTTGTGTTTCATCAAATAGATATACCTGTATCTACTCAAATCATCCGTGAAAGTAACAAAATAACGATATCCACCTCGCGCCGACACACTCATTGGTCCACACACATCAGTATGTATGATTTCCAATAGATCTATCGCCCGTTCCATTGAACCGGAAAACGGCGTTCTAGTCATCTTGCCCATAAGGCATGGCTCACATGTATCAAATGATTCAAAATCAAGTGATTCCAAAAGTCCATCAGAATGGAGTTTCTTCATGCGTTTAACGCCAATATGACCTAGACGGCAGTGCCACATATATGTAGACATATCATCATCAAGTTTAATCTTTTTAGCATTAACATTATGAATGTGTGTAGTATTACTATCAAGATCCAACAGAAATAAACCATTCGACATAGGTGCATGACCATAAAAGATATCATTCTTGTAAATCGAACAACCATTGTTTTCAGATTTAAAGGAATGACCACTTTGCATCAAACACGATCCAGATACAATGTTCATGCTCAGTGCAGGCACCAAATAACAATTATTTAGGTTTATAACTAATCCCGATGGCAAATGGAGAGGTAGCGTCCCGACGGTGATCACATCAACTCTTGATCCATTGCCGACCCGCATCCTGACCTCATCCCTTGCTAGTTGTCGCTTGTTCTATAGCCCCTGAACCGAGTTACATATATTAGCAACCGATCCGGTATCAAATACCTAGGTGCTACTGCGAGTACTAGTCAAGTACACATCAATAACATGTATATCACATATACCTTTGTTTGCCTTGCTGGACTTCTTGTCCGCCAAATACTTGGGGCAGTTGCGCTTCCAATGGCCAGTCCCCTTGCAATAGTAGCACTCGGTGTCAGACTTAGGGCCAGCCCGGGGTTTCTTTTCAGGCGTGGCAACAGACTTGCCACCCTTCTTTCCCTTGTGCTTGCCTTTCTTGTCCTTCTTGAAACCGGTGGTCCTATTGATCATCAACACTTGATGTTCTTTCCTAATCTCCACTTCTGCAGTCTTAAGCATTGACAGAAGTTCGGGAAGAGACTTCTTCATGCCCTGCATATTATAGTTCATCATGAAGCTCTTGTAGCTAGGTGGCAGAGATTGGAGAACACGATGTATGCCTAAGTCAATGGGAATCGTTATTCCCAAGGACACAAGCTTATCGGCGTACCCAGACATTTTGAGTACGTGCTCACTAACGGAGCTGTTTTCCTCCATCATGCAGCTAAAGAACTTTTCTGTAGCATTATAACTCTCTACGGCAGCATGGGTATTGAAAATAATTTTCAATTCTCCCATGGTATCAAAGGCATTGCCATTTTCGAAACGCTTTCGAAGTTCTGGCTCTAGCCCATACAGTATGCCGCAATGAACTAAGTTGTGGTCCTCTTGACGAGTCACATAGACATTCTTTTCCTCGTCAGGGGCATCAGGAGCTGGTGGGGGGCCTAGCGGCGCATCTAGCACATATTGCTTTTGTGCAGCAGTGAGGAGAATCCTCAAATTCATAGTCCAGTTGGTGAAGTTGCTACCATTCGCAGCAATTTCCTCTTTCTCCATGAACACATTGAAATTAAAAGCAGGTGGTGCCATCTACAACAGAATTTGTAAAGTTTATTTAGACTAAGTTTATGATAGATTGAGTTCAACTAATCCAAATTACTAATGAACTCCCACTCAAAAATGACATCCCTCGTGTCCTTTTGGTGATTACATGAACCAAATCCACTACACCAAGTCCAATCATCACGTGAGTTGATATAACTTCAAAGGCGAGCATATATATGGGCATCATATCAACCATATGACTCATGCTTAACCTTTCGGTCCGTGTTCCGAGGCCATGTCTGTACATGCTAGGCTCGCCAAGTAAGAACCTTAGTATTCGCGTGTGTAAAACTGTCTTACACCCGTTCCTATGAAAGCGTAGATTCGAGTACACCCGATCATCACGTGATGTCTCGAAACACGATCCATAGAACGGTGCATACTCAAGGAAGAACACATTTTTATCTTGATATCTAAATGAGGGATCATCTTATAATGCTACCAAACGCGCCAGACTAGCAGTATAAGATGCTAACATCTAATGTGTAAAGTGAGGTGATATGGTCCATGCATTTGATCTCTATCATTTGCATCGTGGTATGATCTCTATCATTCCTTTTTGTGTAAGGCCAAGGTCTATGGAACTTACACGTTAAGTGAGTTGTAAGAGTATCTATCATACATCTACTTACAACAATACCATATCAAGACACTAGCCCAGCAACGATCTAAACTAGACGCCTCTAATTTATCAATTGCAAGTTTTACGTGGCTTAGGGCTTTCGGAGATAGAACCGTTCTCACCTACGAACATGAACCACAACGAGGATAACTAAGTTATTAGCAACTCGTTGTAAATCAGATATTGACTATAGTAGGAGAGACAGACACCCGCCAGCCACTTATGCAAAACAAGTTGCATGTTAGTCGTGGAACCGGTCCCATGTACGATGACATGTAAGGTTGGTCCATGCCGCTTCATCCCACTATGCCACCAATATCCAAAATACATAGAAGATGCAATAACATGATCATCATCGCCCACATATCAACATATGTGTACTACCCGTGCTAAGCACCTACGCATAGATCAGGCTCTGATACCACTGTTGGGTCCGCAGCATAGAAAACAAAAAATTTCCTACGGTGTGAACTACACGCCAAGATCTATCTACTATGTACAAAGCAACGGGTGGACATACATCCAACGAGAACTTACCCTCATAGACAACGAGCTTTGTTAACCAGTAGGAACTCGTGGTTGATGTAGTCGTACACTTGCCGATCTCAAGATCGTGAGGAAGTCCGAGCGCCGCAACTCAGCAGTGCATCCGCACTCGCACACACGTTCAAGCCACCAGACAACCTCCACCTCCTCGCTCCAGCGATCCAGCGGAAGCAGCAACTCCTTCCAGATGAAATGCCACCGGGAACATGTATCTCGCTAATCCGAGACCATGGGGGAATAATTCTAGAGGGGGAGAGAGATCCTTCACAAGGAGGTGTGTGGATGAAGGAGGGAATGGGTGGCCTTTTATAGGAGGAGGGGGGTGCCCCCTCTCTCCATGGCCGGCGCATGGGGGGGGTGAACCCTCACCTCCCCATTCATGTGGTGGTAACCCCTCCACATTAAAATGCCTCTTCACATTCCCTTTTAAAGTCTCCACTTTAAATGCATTAAATTTCTCCAAATTTAATGCTCTCCCATTTAATAAAACTCTTTTTATTAAATTTATTCAGAATTTTGTTAATTACTTTAATTAACAAACATTCACATATAGCCCCTTGCAATATTTCAATATCACATGCAGAACCACCTTCTGCAATTTCACCCGAAACAATTTCCGGTTTCTATTGAAACAATTCCCGCGCTTTGCAATTCTTTCGTCTGAAACATATGTGCTCCAAAATGGTGTCCGGTAACTCTTAAGTGTGCCACCCTACGGTTCACGAATAATGTAGACATGATCGAGACCCTTCTTCGATCAATAATCAGCAGCCGGACCTGGAGATCCGTACTGACTCCTACACATTCAACGATGACTTCTGTGATCGTGAGAACCTTTAACGCTTGTAACTAAATCCCTTTGTCTCTCGATATATTACATGTACAAGATTCGATCATCGGTATCTCCATACCTAGTTTGATCTCGTTACCGACATGCACTCTTTTCTCGTTCCCGTGATATAACATTCTAGTGATCACATCACTTGCTTGCAAGCTATCCTAATGTGATATCACCGAGAGGGCCCAGAGTATATCTATCCGTCATCTGGATTGACAAATTCCACTCTTGATCCGTGAGCCTCAACATAACACCTTCGTAGTACTGAACCCATCTTTATAGTCACCCTGTTACGGTGTGACGTTTGATGTTATCAAGATACTCTTCCGGTGTTAGCAATTAACATGATCTCATGGTCTAAGGATAAAGATTACTTCGTATGATGTTATAACAATATAAACATAATGACTTGATCGTAATGCTATACTTCGGATGAATGTTCATCACATCATTCCACCAATGGTGTGACCTTGTTATTAACAACATCCAATATCCATGATCAGGAAACCTTGATCATCTTGTTAATCAACAAGCTAGTCTATAAGAGAGGCATAACTATGAACCCTTTTTGTTTATTAAACACACATGTATTGATGTTTCCGATCAATACAATTCTAGCATGTAAAATAAACATCTATCATATATAAGTAATATATAATAACAACTTTATTATTGCCTCTCATGGCATATTTCCTTCAAAAAGAACTCAAGAAGGAACTAACAAGAAGCAAATGCAGAAAATGGCAGAAATCTGTCAAAACAGACCAGTAGGTAAAGACGAATTTTTTCAAAGACCGTCTGTTGCTAAAATCAAAAAGTGTTGAACTAACTAAAGTTAGATAACAACCTGGGGCAGAATCACAAAATATTACATCTCAATCCGACATACAGATCTCTCTCACGAATTTTTACGGTGAAGCACAGAAATCTGTTTCGGGACAACAACTTTCCCAATCATTACTTCTCTCTCATTAGAGGTTACTCTTGGCACAAAAAGAAAATAAAAAGGATAAGGAGAGGTTATTACATAGGTAATAACTTCCAAGACTCATCTAAAACTTTTCGGTTATCTCATAATAAGTACTTTTCTTTAACGCATTTAAGTTAGGCATAAGAAGCAAAGAAAGAATCAAGTGTTCTCAAATGAAGAAGCATTAAGACCAAATTTTGTTTTCATAGGAGAAGCAAAAGAAATCTTTTCTCTCTTTTTAGGGAAGTGTTCTATACCTTTCTTGAGTGGGAGTTGATATTTAATGGTGCCTTCTTTCATATCAATGATGGCACCAACACCTCTAAGAAAAGGTCTTCCCAAAGTAATAGGACAAGAAGCATTGTATTCAACATCCAGAACATATAAATCAACGGGGACATAGGAATTGTTAACCATAATAAGAACATCATTAAGACTCCCCATGAGTTTCTTTTTAACATTATCATCAAGTGGGATATTCAAATAACAATCTTCAAGAGGAGGCAAATCAAGCATATCATAAATCCTTCTAGGCATAATAGAAACACTACTATCAATATCACACAAAGCTTTGAAATCAAAGTCATTCACTTTCATATTAATGATGGGTTCCCAACCATCTTCTTGTTTTATAGGAATAGAAGCTTTATGTTTCATCTTTTCTTATTTAATCTTTATGAGAGCATCAGTAATGTGTTTTGTAAAAGCCATGTTCATAGCACTAGCATTAGGACTTTTAGCAAGCTTTTGTAGGAACTTAATAACTTCAGAGATGTTGCAACCATCAAGATCAAAATCAAACTTATCATCTAAAGTAGTAGAACTATTATTAGCCTCAACACTAGTGGTGGTAATAGTAGAAACACTAATGTTTCTAGCAATTTCATCTTCTCTTTCCCACTTAGCATGTAATTCAGCTAATAGTCTAACATTTTTATCAATTCTTACTTGTATAGCATTAGTAGCTACAAAGGGATTATCATTAGTTTCAGGTTTAGCAGCCATTTTATTCAAAGTAGTTTGAGCTTCAGCTAAAGATGCTATATTTCTTTCAGCATTAGAGAGTTTTTCCTCAATAGTTTTATTGAAAGAAGTTTGTTTATTAATAAACTCTTTAAGCATAACTTCAAGTTCAGAGGGAGCACTCTTATTATTGTTGTAAGAACTTCCATAAGCATTACCATTGTTGGGAGGATATGGCTTATAATTGTTGTTACCAAAATTGTTCCTATAAGCATTATTACCATAAGCATTGTTGCCAAAATTGTTATTTCTTATGAAGTTCACATCAACTTGCTCTTCTTGAGCAACCAAAGAGGCTAAAGGAACATTGTTTGGATCAATATGGGCTTTCCCATTAACAAGCATAGACATAATAATATCAATCTTATCACTCAAGGAGGAGGTTTCCTCAACAGAATTTACCTTCTTACCTTGTGGAGCTCTCTCAGTATGCCATTCAGAATAATTAACCATCATATTGTCCAAAAGTTTTGTTGCAGCACCCAAAGTGATGGTCATAAAGGTACCTCTAGCAGCAGAATCCAATAAGTTCCATGAAGAATAGTTCAATCCTGCATAAAAAGTTTGGATGATCATCCAAGCAGTCAGTCCATGAGTGGGACAATTCTTTACCAAAGATTTCATTCTTTCCCAAGCTTGAGCAACATGCTCATTATCAAGTTGTTTAAACTTTATTATTTCACTTCTCATGGATATAATCTTAGCAGGAGGATAGTATTTTCCAATAAAAGCATCTTTGCACTTAGTCCAAGACTCAATACTATTCCTAGTTAAGGAATTCAACCACTCTTAGCTTTTCCTCTCAAAGAGAAAGGAAACAATTTCAGCTTAATAATATCTCCATCTATATCCCTATGCTTTTGCATCTCACAAAGTTCAACAAAGTTATTTAGATGGGAAGCAGCATCTTCATTACCAATACCAGAAAATGGTTCTCTCATAACAAGATTGAGCAAAGCAGGTTTATCTCAAAGAAAGTATTTTCAGCCATAGGTGGAGCAATAGGTGTACTCATAAAATCATTGTTGTTGGTGCTAGTGCAGTCACACAACTTAGTGTTTTCAAGAGTAGTCATTTTTTTGGGTTTTCAAATTAGAAAGCAAACAAGTAAAACTAATTTTTTTGTGTTTTTTGGAAGAACAAAACAAGCAAACAAAGCAAAAAGAAACTAAGCAAAACAAAAATAACAAAGTAAAGAGATTGGTTATGAGGGACTCCCCTCGTGAAGATGTCCTTGACTCCCCAGCAATGGCGCCAGAAAATCGCTTGATGGCTCAATACACGGCGCCCAGAAAATTGCTTGATGGCAGTGTTGATGTAGAGCTCGTTGGGAAGCCCAAGACGAAGGTATGATAAGCACAGCAGCAAGTTTCCCTCAGTTATGAAACCAAGGTTTAATCGAACCAGTAGGAGCAAGGAAACACCTCAAAGGTGTTACTAGCTGAGCTTTGGCAGGGCGCACTACCGGTGCTAGTAGCATCGTGGAGACCTTCACAACACAACCACATAACTTTGTCCCCAACTTGCGATGAGGTTGTCAATCTCACCGTGTTTTGCGGAAAACAAAGGATTAAACATATCGAATGGAAAGAAGTAAAAGTTTGCAGAAACTAAACTCAAAACAGTAAAAGATTGTAGATTGAATGTAAAAGAAAAGGACCGGGATACATAGTTCACTAGAGGTGGCTCTCCTTAAGATAGATAACATGCTGGGTGAACAAATTATAGCGGGGCAATTGACAAACACCGAGAAAGCAATACATGCATATACTAATCATCTTGACTCCGTTGAGACTTGATTAGGCATTACAACATAATACATAGACCGCCATCCAACTTCATCTATTACTAATAATCCACCTTCAGGTTATCATCCGAACCCCCTCCAGTATTAAGTTGCAAGCAACAGATTATTGCTTTACGAACTGCGTGTAAAGTAAACAATACGATTGTTCTATGAACAAAAGATTGTTGTTTTCTCCCTAGTAGCAACAGCACATCTAGTACCTTAGAGATTTCTGTCACTTCCCCAGATTACCAGAGGCATAAACCCACTATCGAGCCAAAATACTAACTCTTGGAGTTGCTAGCATCTACTTGGCCAAGATAGCTACTAACAACAGAAAGCATGCAAGATCTCAAATAACAAAGACATGATAGAATCAATAATCAATCTGAAATAGCATCTCAATATCCATCGGATCCCCGCAAACACAACATGCAGAATTACAAATAGATGATCTTGATCATGAACGGAGCTCACAAGATCTAAACATGAAAGCACAAAGGAGGAGAACCAGCCATCTAGCTACTACATGGATCCGTAGTCCAAGGATGAACTACTCACGCATCACACCGGAGGCTTGCATGGTGATGAAGAAGGCCTCCAGGATGAATTTCCCTCTCTGGCAGGGTGCCGGGAAGAGCTTCAGATCCCTCCCGATCTAGGGATGGAGATGACGGCGGCTACAGACTCTTTCGTGGATTTTTGATCGGGTACTTAGGGTTTTCGTCCCGAGGGAAATATATAGGCGGAAGGAGAGGCCGAGGGGGTGCCGGGAGCGGCCACACCACCCCCTGGCGCGGGCCAGGCCTGGCCGCGTGGCCAGGTGGTGTGGTGGCTCCCTGGCCCTTCTTCGTCTCGTATTTTGGCACTAGATCACTTCTGGAAAAATAGGCACTTTGGCTTTTGTCCCGTCCAATTCCGAGAATATTCATTTTCTGACTTTCCTGGAACCAAAAACAGCAGAAAACAGGCAACTGGCACTGTGTCTCTTGTTAATAGGGTAGTCCAAGAAATCATATGAAAAGTACTCCAAAGTTGGAACAAAACACAAGAAAGTGGATAAAACCAAGCATGGAACATAAAAAATTATAGATACATTTGCAATGTATCAGTACCCCTTGCCCGATGATACGGAAGAATCCCCATATCACAATGACAAGGCAAGCAGACAACAAGCATCTTAGCTCGATGATCAGCAATCTTACTCGAGGGTATAACTAAGCACAACTAAGTCCCCAGGGGTAGACATGAGGGAAAAACATGACTCTCGATACACGCGTCATGGTGCACGAGGCAGTAGCGGACACGTGTGGTCGTGCACGGTGCATTAGCGTACGCAGTTACACGGTGCACGGTAGTGTAACGAAATGTCCCTTCCCTTCTGAAGGAGATATGCCCTAGAGGCAAATAATAAATAGGTTTTTATTGTCATATCTCAATTAGTGCCAAGTAGAAACATTGGTACAGGTGTGGTATAAAACAACAAAGTCCCTAGTAGCCTCTATTCATACTAGTTCGTTGGTCAGGAAGATGATCTGGGTTTCAAGATCATGGACATTTATGCCGACTGACAACGAGATCATGTCATTGGAGAATGATGTGGTTGGACATTCCTCGAAGGATTGCAACACGATCAAGTCATATAGTTCATTGTTGCAACAACTATACCTAGACTCCTTCTGCTTAGACCGTGAGCTCATATTACTCACCGTTTCCCTAGGCTGCTTTGACTGCATCAAACGTCATCTGGTAATACGGTGATTATAAAGGTGTATGTTGGGTATTCCGAAGGAACAGTAGATGACATGTGACTGCCAGACCGGGATTTGTTCACCCACATGACGGGTAAAGAAACATACGGCCGGCTTGGTGAGATTACATCCATATATGTTGCAACATGTGACTAGGTCACGGGGATGTAATATCACGGTAACAAGAAAACAGAACTTGTTGTGAACGAGATTGAACAAGGTATAAGATACCATTGATCGGTTCTCGGACAAGTTGTATCGAGAAACAAAAGTAAGAGGATGCTACATTTAGACGGTTCAAATGACATTGTCATCAAGAATGCATAGGGGTCACATGGATATCCCTGGTCCCTCTGTTGATCATTGATACAGATCATGTCTAGAGCATTCCCGAGCCGTGAGAGGATACACTTAAGGGTACGATGAGAGCGATCATTCGTAAGACGGAATCATAGTAGAGAAAGAGAAAGCCGGAATCGTTCCGCGGAGAGATCCGAAGTTGTTCGGAGAAATAATAAAGGAAAAGCCCTGGAAAGTGTTTTCGGATAAATGGGAATTTAAATATATATTTATTATATGTTAATTATGAATTAATATATTATAAATAATATTTAGATTAAGATTTATAAAGTCAACTTTTATATTAGGCTAAATCCCGGAGGGAAATAGTCTAGAATAAAAGCTTCAGAAAAAGAAAAGAAAAAAGAAAAAGGAACCTGCTGCCGCGTGTGACCCTAGCAGCCCACAAAGGTGGGCGGCTGGTATTAGCTGTCGCACGTGGGCAGGCAGAGCGCTGGCCGCCGCCGCAGCAGCCGGTCCACCCGGGCTCCGCCTCCAGGCGCACGAGCTGGGCCATTGGTTCGAGTCGGCACACCCGGGCTGGGTTGGCAGGCCGCCGGGTTGAGCCGGGCCGTGGGAGCCAGCGGGGCGCCGGGGGGTGGCCAGCCCACCCGGGCTGCCTCGCCGGGCTGCCACCGCAGGGGACTGCTGGGCAGCCGGTGGGCAGGCCGGCCCACCCGGCCGGCTGGCTGCTGCTGCCCCTTTTCTCTTTTTCCTTTTATTTAGTATTTTCTGTTTGCTATTTGGGCTGAGTACTTTTGGCCCATTTGGTAGTCCAAATTTCTGCTGACTTTTTCCTTTAGTATTATTCCCACATAGCTTAGCCTTTAAGAAAGGTACACCCCCCTAGCCTATATAAAGGGGTCCCCATGGGTGGGATTAGAGACACCAAAAACACACCAATATTTGGAGAAGTCCTTTGGTTGACTTCCTCCTTCTCTCTCTCCCTCTATACCTCGTGACCATGGCCCGAAGTCTAGGTTGTGCGATCGAGGCACACCTGCAGTACGCCATTGCGCTGCAGGGATTCCTAGCCGGATATCAACTTCCGCACTCCCAGCGGGATCGGAGAGCCGGAGGTCTCATCGTGCACCGGATGTGTACGAAGACACGAGGCGCAACACTTGGGACGCTTAAATATCATGAGCCGGAGCTGTTGCGCGATGAAGATGATGAAGATCAAGAAGGAGCAAGGGGTGATCTGCGAGGAGCTTCGCGACCTTGAGGTCGGCTACGAGTACGACTACTTCAACCACGTTCGCCGCGGAACGTTAAACGCGTACGGTATACAAGGGTATGTATTCTCTCCGCATCGGCCGTTACCGCATTACTACATAGATAGATCCTAGGCTAAGTTTCCGGGGTTCCGTCGTAGGAAATTTTTTGTTTTCTGCGCCGATCCCCAACAGTGGTATCAGAGCCGATCTATGCGTAGGAGTGCTGTACGGCCAGTACGCACAAGTTTTGTGCGAACATTGATCCCTTAGTTGTTACCCTCTAACGTGTACTTGTTTATATCGCGGTATTGTTTGATGAAGCGGCCCGGACCGACCTTACGCGTATTCGTACGCGAGACTGGTTCCGCGCTCAACATACGGCTTGTACCGTATAAGTGGCTAGCGGGTTTCTGTCTCTCATTCAATAGTTGATATAGCATTTACAACGGAGGTCTCCAAAAGGGGTGTAGTAGAGATAACTGTCGGATCCCTGTTGTGGTTGGAAAATTCGTAGTTTAGAAACGGTTCTAGTGCGAAAGCCCTAACAACCATGTAAAACTTGCAATAGATAAAAGTAGAGGCGTCTAACTTTATTTTGCAGGGGGGCATGTGATTATGATATGGCATTGGTCGATAAGAAGGTAAAGTAGTTTACTTTTCTATTACTAAGTAGTAGAGTAATAGTCATCGTTCCGATGGATGACCTGGTGGAGGCGTCATGAACTTGGCGTCAAACCAAGGGCACGATGGAGATCATGCTGCAGCGCTTGATGGAGATCAAGGCGCAAGAAATACCATATCATATCACATTATACATATGATATTGATACCTATTTTACATCTTATTGTGTGCTAGTATGTAGATACTCAACGGTAGCAAATAAGATAATCCCTATTTAATTCCAATGTTCCGTGTTCCCCTTGTGTGTGCACCACCAAGAAAGTTCTTCGGTATGAGGCGATCCAGGGTTACAGGCCTGGGTGTCAGACATATCTACGTTCGCATACAGTGGGTGTAAGCCATGTTGCACAGCGAATACACACAAGTTAGATTTGGCGAGCCTAGCACGCTAGAGAAGCGTGGCCTCAGAACACAAGAGTTCGAAATATCGAGCATGAGTCACATGGATGATGTGATTGACATTATTGAATGTCTACCTTTGATACTTCACTGATGGTCGTGACGATCGGGGGAGGTGCAGAGGATAGGGATCATGCGATCACTAAAATCGTCCAGGGAATGACCGTTTTAGTGGAGACCAATTATAAATTGATCTCTTATTATAAACTTCTAGATGTCTGTTTGCAAATATCTTAGTAGACCTTAGCCTATCCCATTGAGGTCCTTTGCGACCATGGGAATATATTGCTTAATTTGGAACTTAGCAAAAGGGTCCAACTTCATAGATTAATACCCACACCTGAGGGATATCCTCGTAAAAGGTGATCTTCTCTTCTTGTTACAATAACCATTAGGAGATAATTCGATGACTCCGGAATGTTTGGAAAAACACTTAGTGATCTTGCATTAGAGTTAAGAACTCTTAGAAGGGCTTGATTGCAAATGGAGTCATAGATGGAAAAGGTATATGTAAGATATACAAAATTATAAATGTGGTTCTTGCAAAACTCGTTGCAAATTGCAAAGTATTTGATACTTATCCCGTTTTGTGAAAGCAGGAGGATCTGCTTGAGAATTGTTGGTTTTGAGGCAACATGACTTGATGACGGCAAGCAAAACAGTTGATGGCCGACATCACCTCTTCCCTCAAAGTTTGTCATTTGGATTAGTGGACTTGAATATAATTTTGTAATCCTAGTTTGTGTGTCTCGCTTCAGTCGAGACGATTATTTATGAACAAGTTACAAACCAGTTTGTACTATTCTTATGAACAATACCTTATGGTCACATTACGATTGCAAATAAGTTATTCTCATCACTATGTTAATGATAATAGTTTAAACATTTATAAAGGATTAGAATGCTAAAAGATATCCAAAGTATAATAATGAAATGACACTACAGTTTAAGTCATTTTGGTTATTGCAGGTTCTTTATGAAAGATCGGGGTCCTAGATGCATAATCTAGAGACTTTGCAACACCATGCCTCTCAGGCAGAATGACTAAAACTCCGCATTCTGGTAAAACGGTGATATGCGAAGAAATGTTGAATCTTATACATAGTGATGTATCATATTTTCAACAAGTAGTGGAAATCATTAATTGTGGACTTAAGTGAATAAGTGTATTTACTTAATGAAACATGAAGTTTGAAATGATTTGAATTGTTCAAATGAGTTCATAACTAAATGGGATATTGAAATTAACAAGAATACGAAGTCTCTTCGATTTGATCGACATGACTAAGATATTCAAGTTAAGCTTAGCATAAAAGGAACTTGTGAAATATGTTTCACAAATTATGATAATTGGACGAATTCAAACTTTGTTGAAATGTCTGAACATCATAATCATCATGTATTAGATACATATGGTATACTATCATCTCTTATGGGGTTGTAGTTGTCGTTTAGAGTTAGAGATCGAAATAAGCAAAACACTCATTTGAAATACAAAGGAACATCTGAAGATTCGTGGAAACAACACCATAAGTGTTATGGCACGTTCGAGTTTCTGGAGATTTCGATAAGTCAAAATCGTGGCGAATAAACAAGTCTTTGTAGAGCATTCTTAGGAAGCTATGAATGCATCTTTCACAAAGGGGCAAACCGGTTGTTGTCCTAAGTTGATGTGTCTTGATGAAGATACAGGTGGAAGAAAGTAAAAGATCAAAACAAGGTATTTGACCTTGCCTCCGAATTGTTGAGTAGCGCAGCGGAATTCGTTTCGTGAATCCAAACTCTACAAATAGAGGAGAAACTATTGATAATGATCATAAATTTTTAGGGAATACTTTTACTAAAGAAAGTAGGATTCAACCATATATTCTACAAGTTTGTGGAATTATATTGTTGATTCACTTATAATGTTTTGAACAAGACATACCTACGAAATACAAAGAAGCGTGATGGACCTAAGTGCGAGAAATGAATGGTCATTGAAATCTCGTTAGCGGAATTTTCGATTTGATGGTGATCAAAGAATTTTGGAATGTCCAAGATTATCGAGAGGACCTAGATTTGAGTGGGAGCAAATCAGCTTGGCTAGTTCATAATATGTAGCTGACATATTCTGAGTGGGAGCTAAGTGAAATCCCTGGATCTCAAACATGAATGTCATATTTGAGTGGGAGCGTGAAATCATTCTGGGATATGTGGACGACATATGTGAATGATGTGATTGGTGTTAATAACGTTTAAGTTAGATAAATAAGGATGAAGTTGAAGTTATTAAACAAAGATATCTATCAGGATAGATTGGTGAGTTTAATAAAACACTGAATGTCGAATGCTTCCTGGACTTGATTCTGAAAGGTGTTCAGAATGTCCTAAGCAAGATTCTGAAGAAGTTCAGAATGGAACAAGGTAAGAAAGAAGTTCTTATTATATGAAGCATTGAGTATTGAAACTATGGTTGAAAGAAAGAGATGCATTGCATCTCCTATGCCTCAGTCATAGGTTCTTCCATATAACCATGTTGCATACTCGACATAATGTCACCCAAGGTTCTGGTTGGAAGGACTAGCTCTTAACTATAAAAACATGTCTTTAAGTGATTCCTGAGTAGATCACTGAACCAGAATTAAGTTTGTACTTAAAATCAAGAAGCAATGTAAGTGGCATAGATGCATTTCATGCACTAGGATCTACATAGATACAGAAGTATAAAGGGTACATCTAATGTGATGTATAATGTTATGGCGGGGCTAATTTGCTTTTAACATAGAATGATGTGTCCTAGGGCCCAGTGCCCATGAGAAAGCCCTCGAGGTTGATCTAAAGTCACTGTAAGCTCCTAGAATCCGGCCTTGTTCTGCTGCCATGACTATAGTATATACACAAAGGATAGCAAAGTGTGTTTCGAAGTTTAGATGACAACAGTGAATAACGACCGTCATCATAAACACAAGAAACAAAAGTCTCACTTTGTCGCCAAACAAATACTTCGACCCATTATAAGATAATGGTATGAATGTCAAACTTAGGAAGACATTAACGATTTGCAAAAGACATAATGATCTGGTAAAACAGAACATGGACATGACGTTTCCCATGAGCATGCATGATCTGTAAACGCATATGGTATATGGTTTATATGAGTAAAATGCAAGCTAGTTTATTTGTACTCTAGTGCAAGTGGGAGACTGAAGGAGATATGCCCTAGAGGCAAATAATAAATAGGTTTTTATTATCATATCTCAATTAGTTTATAATAGTTTCATATTTTGCTAGAACTGTGCCAATTAGAAACATTGGTACAAGTGTGGTATGAAACAACAAAGTCCCTAGTAGCCTCTATTCATACTAGTTCGCTGGTCACGAAGATGATCTGGGTTTCAAGATCATGGACATTTATGCCGACTGACAACGAGATCATGTCATTGGAGAATGATGTGGTTGGACATTCCTCGAAGGATTGCAACACGATCAAGTCATATAGTTCATTGTTGCAACAGCTATACCTAGACTCCTTCTACTTAGACCGTGAGCTCATATTACTCATTGTTTCCCTAGGCTGCTTTGACTGCATCAAACGTCATCTGGTAATACGGTGATTATAAAGGTGTATGTTGGGTATTCCGAAGGAACAGTAGATGACATGTGACTGCAAGACCGGGATTTGTTCACCCACATGACGGGTAAAGATACATACGGCCGGCTTGGTGAGATTACATCCATATATGTTGCAACATGTGACTAGGTCACGGGGATGTAATATCACGGTAACAAGAAAACAGAACTTGTTGTGAACGATGTTGAACAAGGTATAAGATACCATTGATCGGATCTCAGACAAGTCGTATCGAGAAACAAAAGGAAGAGGATGCTACATTTAGATGGTTCAAACGACATTGTCATCAGGAATGCATATGGGTCACATGGATATCCCTGGTCCCTCTGTTGATCATTGATACAGATCATGTCTAGAGCATTCCCGAGCCGTGAGAGGATACACTTAAGGGTACGATGAGAGTGATCATTCCTAAGACGGAATCATAGTAGAGAAAGAGAAAGCCGGAATCGTTCCGCGGAGAGATCCGAAATTGTTCGGAGAAAGAATAAAGGAAAAGCCCCGAAAAGTGTTTTCGGATAAATGGGAATTTAAATATATATTTATTATATGTTAATTATGAATTAATATATTATAAATAATACTTAGATTAAGATTTATAAAGTCAACTTTTATATTAGGCTAAATCCCGGAGGGAAATAGTCTAGAATAAAAGCTTCAGAAAAAAAAAGAAAAAAAGAAAAAGTAACCTGCTGCCGCGTGTGGGCCTGGCAGCCCACAAAGGTGGGCGGCTGGTATTAGCTGCCGCACGCAGGCAGGCAGAGCGCTAGCCGCCGCCGCAGCAGCCGGCCCACCCGGGCTGGGTTGGCAGGCCGCCGGGTTGAGCCAGGCCGCAGGAGCCAGCGGGCCGCCGGGGGGTGGCCAGCCCACCCAGGCTACCTCGTCGGGCTACCACTGCAGGGGGCTGCTGGGCCGCCGGTGGGCAGGCCGGCTGGCTGCTGCAGCCCCTTTTCTCCTTTTCCTTTTATTTAGTATTTTCTGTTTGCTATTTGGGCTGAGTACTTTTGGCCCATTTGGCAGTCTGAATTTCTGCTGACTTTTTCCTTTAGTATTAGTCCCACATGGCTTAGCCTTTAAGAAAGATACACCCCCTTAGCCTATATAAAGGGGTACCCATGGGTGGGATTAGAGACACCAAAAACACACCAATATTTGGAGAAGTCCTTTGGTTGACTTCCTCCTTCTCTCTCTCCCTCTATACCTCGTGAACATGGCCCCAAGTCTGGGCTATGCGATCGAGGCACACCTGCAGTACGCCGTTGCGCTGCAGGGATTCCTAGTCGGATATCAACTTCCGCACTCCCGGTGGGATTGGGGAGCCGAAGGTCTCATCGTGCACCGGATGTGTATGAAGAAATGAGGCGCAACACTTGGGGCGCTTAAATATCGTGAGCCGGAGCTGTTGCGCGATGAAGATGATGAAGATCAAGAAGGAGCAAGGGGTGATCTGCGAGGAGCTTCGCGACCTTGAGGTCAGCTACGAGTACGACTACTTCAACCACGTTCCCCGCGGAACGTTAACCGCGTACGGTCTACAAGGGTATGTATTCTCTACGCATCGGCCGTTACCGCATTACTACATAGATAGATCCTAGGCTAAGTTTCCGGGGTTCCGTCGTAGGAAATTTTTTGTTTTCTGCGCCGATCCCCAACACCTTCTCCTTTATAGAGGCCTCCTCACTCTCACTCATTACTCACTTGCCCACTCACACAAACGTCTCTATTGTGCCATCACCTTCTGCAAACCCCCAAGAAAACCCCAACCACATCGGCGATAGAGAAGAAAAGTGTGGTGGCCATCATCGCCTCCAAGTCCGCCAGGGAGGAGGCCCCCGTCCCCGTACAGGCCCCCATCAAGGCATTGAAGGCAGCTGTCATCCCCGTCCAGACCCCCGTCCCCGCTTCCGCCGTAGCCACCGGCGAGGAGGCCCTCTCCAATCTCAGGCAGATCCAACTCGGCTGGGACCCCTACAAGGAGCATGATTACATTAGGCCGGAGAACCCCTACGACACCAACATCACCGACCCATGGTCGGAGGTAACTAGGGTTTTCTCCCCTTCCCTTGTTCTTCCCCCATTCCCATTGTTGGATGCTAGATCCTATGTTATTAGGGTTCGGATGTTTGTATTTTCAATTGTTGGATGCTATGTATTTTTACAATAGCTAATTCTCTTGTGTTAGATCTCGTATTTCGACGAACCCCCATTCCCGTATTTCAATCATATTTTATTTGTCCTCCAAGTTTTAGGGATTCCCTAGTTAGTACTAGCGTCAATCTGTAGTTGGGATCAATATTCGATTTGGTTGAGATTTAGGGATTGGGGAATAATCAGGTGATCTCAATTGGTTAATTTATGCGAATAATCAATCCTGATAATCAAGGTATCTCAATCATATCCTTATTGCACTCTACTTTTTTCCCAACAGAAGGATAGTAGCGACATCTGCAGCGACGATGAGTCCAAGGACACCAAAACTTGTCATGCGCTGAGGAGGCTGAAGTCCGGCCAGTACGACAACTTATTCACCGACGACGTCTACAGGTGCCCCTTCCTCACCACCATTAGGCTCCACGCCACCGACTTCAACTCCCTCGTGAAGCATGCCGAGGACGTGAGGACCTGCGTCGAGTCCGTGAATGTCCACGGCTTCAGAGCCAAGCACCAGGCGCTCGGTCTTCACCTCCGCAACCTCCAGAAGGTGGCCATCGAGAAGGTTCGTATGCCCCTGATCAAACCCAAGGCGCCCAAGGTCAAGAGACTTGGCATCAAGAAGTGGAGGAGGTGCCAGAGGGTGAAGGCGAAGGCCCTCCTGACGGAGGCCATGAGCAGCCACTGATCTTGTGCTGCTGCTGTTGTAAAGCAGCTTCTTCTGTATTGTCTATGTTGAATTTGTCCGCTGCTGCTGCTGAGTAGCCTAATTGCCGAATCTCGTTAAGTATTATACAATATATCCTATGTTAGCTGCTTTATCTACATCTACTATATATCTATATTAGCTGATTTATGTACATCTGCTTTGTTTACTAAATGTATTTATGGTGCTGGTTAGATTTGTTGCTCTATATTTGCTACCGGATTGTGTGAAATGAGGGCCAAAAGGACAATGAATGAAGAGAAAAATTGTTCTAGATTCGCTACCTTTTTGGGCAAAAACACAACTGTTAGCGAGAGAGAGAGGGGAGGCATTGTTAAAAAGACCAATCATAAAAATAACAAAAACAAAACTTTCAATTTAGACGAAGGGTGCACGTAACCACCAAACGCGTCCCATATGGTCCCACCTCATGTCCCCCATAACGCGTTCCAGACCAACCGGCCCCAGGGAGTCCCACATGGCGCGGCCCCATACGTCAGCATAACGCGTTCCTGACCAACCGGCCACACGTGGTCCCACACCGCGTTCACACGTCAGCCAACGGTCAACCTGAGGCAGCTGCCGTTTAAGCTCTTTGATGAGTTTCATACAAGAAGATGGACAAAGTGAGAAAAAGTTAAATGGCTAGGAAAAGAAATTCATATTTATAAAGCAGAACGAAAGCCTGATTCGAAGAATTATAATAAAAATATAAATGAAAAAATAAAATGAAAATGAAAAAAAAATTCACATGGGCTGTGTTGTGCGCCTCCGTAGCTACTAGTGGCATATCGGAAAACCAAAACTGGGCTCCAAACGGCAGTAATGGAAGAATCAATAATGCAAATGTTTCATTGATATAAAAGCTTGCAAGCTCCAGTCTACCTGGTGGCAGCGTGGACATGCAAGGCTGGTCTTAATGGAAGTATCATAGCTAGTACTGTGCATGTCATGTTGCAAAAATCTGATGTGACACAATAATTAATAAAGAAAAAAGATGGTTAGAATATAATAGGTAGCTACGGTATCATAACACGTAAAACTAAAAAATCCTCGTGCAAATAAAATCTTATACATAATTTTGTATTAAGATTCTACAAATCATTAAATATAGTACTAGTAAGATACTACCATATGATACCATACACTATGGAGATGGTATCATACTTCCTCCGTCCGCAAATAAGTGTACTTCTAGCCTTGTCCTAAGTCAAACTTAGTAAACTTTGACTAAATTTATAAAAGAACATAGCAATATGTATGACACTAAATTGGTACCACTAGATTTGTTTTTAAATTTAGTTTCATAACATGACAATTTCATGTAATACATGTTGGTATATTTATCTAAAAAGATGACCAAATTTAATAAAGTTTGACTTAGACAAAATATAAAAGTATACTTATTTACAGACGGAGGGAGTACAACTAGTATCATATGCATAGTACTGGTAATACGGTACTACCGGCGCTATGACCATACTAATTAGCAAAACTTTGTACCAGGGTAAACGGGACGGGAATCTCAAAGCAGATGCAGTGAGGGGTCTCGTCCCATGGTTGAGCTGTCAGTGCCCATGGCGCAAACCTTTACCTGGATCCACCGCCGGTGAGATTAGGTGTCTGAATCTTTTTTAAATGATATTTTACACCGATTATGATTTGACATTATATCTGCAAAAAGCCAAATTGAACTGTCGGTGTACTGCGTACATGCATGCATATGCAACTGATCAATCGAGGGCTAGCTGAGCTGGCGTGTCCACGTCAGCACGTTGTGTCCAACAAACGACACAGTGTGCATCCATGCGAGATCATCCTCATTAACTGAATAAGTGACACTGAACAGATCAAGATTGGGGATGGGATTTTTCAGGTCTGCGAGAACAGACAGTACCGACAGTTTATAGATTGATGGAGAGCAATGCTGAGATGAGAGATTCGCTTTCAGAAAAGGAGAAGACAGAGGGAGAAAGAGCTGAGTTAGCGAGTGTGGTATTTAATTTGGGCCCCGTGACATTAATGTGCTGAATGGGCCTTCCAGTCCATAATATGGCCCGTCAAGCCATTAGTAACCAGACATTGCAATACTGGGGGAATGTATCTGGTGCACCAAGTAATGGTTGACACTTGATTTTTTTCAAAGTAATGGTTGACACTTGATTTTTTTTCAAAGTAATGGTTGACACTTTTTTAAGTCTCAGAAAATTTAACAAAAAATTAACAACATAGATACTAATTGTATCTAACATGTGACAACGTTTTAAATCAAAATTCTTAGCACAACTCAAAAATTAAATATGACACATTTCCTATCGATAGTGATAGTGGGCCAAAATTCAGAGCCCAGCGTAACAGGTGCTATGTACTGCCAAATTTGTCTATTAGTTTACACGTCCTGTATTATAAATTTGGATTTTAAGTTGTGTGTCATGTTAGATCCAAGTATTATCTATGTCGTACATTTTTTCTAATTTTTTCAAAACTCCTAAATATATCAACCAAGAGTGGGTGCACCGGTGCACAATAAGTGTGGGTGCATGAGATATCTTCCCGCAATACTTGTTCTAAAAAATACGTTTTAGGCATGCATACATGGCCCAATATGCAACTTTGAATGTTGTAAGTTTTTACATTGATACATGTTCATTGGTGAATAAAAATGAACTGTGAAATATTTCACATGATATCTAGTGATATGATTATTTTAGTTCGACCAATCTCATTATCATTTTTATGCATTGATGGTCAAAGTTAGATAAACTTTATTGCACACACTTTAGCTTGTTCTATCTATTTTGCAGATGAGTATTTTCCTTTGACACGTGTGCAATATCTTGAGTCTCAGGCGCCATCAAGCCTATCTTTTGAGAAATCCAAAACGACAATTTGAAGTTTCAAGAAAATCTCAAACTAATCCTAGATTTCATCAATGATGTATTCTACCAACATGAAAAATCTCAATACGTAAATACTCTGTGTTCTGAGCTACGCAAGTATGAAAAAGTGTTGTAAAGTAGGGAACAATGCAAACTTTCAAACCTTCAAAAAATTCTAGATTTTGTCATTTTTTGCATAGTCTAGAGTAGAAAGGTATTTTGCGTTGAGATTTTACACGCTAGTAAATTCATCGTTGACTAAATCTCAGATTTTTTGAATTTTTTAAACTTTGAAATTGTAAATTTTCAGTAATAAATAAGCTACAGGAGCTTGAGATCTAAACCAATTTTCTGTATTCGACACAAACTAGTTGAATTTAATTTGCTAATGTCAATCCTTTAACCAACCTTTTACTCCATCCATCTTAAAATAGATGTCGCAGATTTATCAATACCTGAATGAATCTAGACCTTGTTTAGAATATAGACTCGTCCAAATTTTAACAAATTTGTGACATCTATTTTAAGACAGAGAAAGTAGAAATTTTTGTAGATTCTTTCAGCATTGTGCATGCGTCCCACCTGTTACTTTGGCCCGAGAGATGTTGTGGAGCTACCGCTTTTGCCACTCCCATAGGTTTTAGGTGCCATTGTCTACCCTTGCTCGACACAAGGAGCGTGTGTTGCCACCGTATGGTGTGTTGGCCTAGCCTGCCATTACCCATGGTCGTGGCTCCTAAATGGCCACCCGCTATTGATAGGAAGAATGTTTGGAAACTAAAACATTTATTCTCTTAAATAGGAGCAAAAACTCCACTAGCAAATTAGTTAGTGTGTGAATAAAGTTGTCTTTGTAAAAAAAAGGTAGAAAATCAAGTACTCCCTCCGGTCCATATTAATGGGCTCAACTTTATCTAGATTCGTTTGTATCTAGTTAAGTATATTTAGATTACATGCATTCGTATCTAGACAAAGTTGAGGCCATTAATATTGAGTGGAGAGACTATAAAATATGATTGGTATGAGGAGTTGATGATTTAAGGAAAAGAGTGTCCATAGAAACAACTATTGATAAACACACTGATTTCTTGGACTACAAGAAACAATGAAGAGAGATTTTAGAAAAAATAAACTTCATAGTTTATGAGGAGGGATGTAACCTTATTGTCATTGGACTATCCAAAGGGGAAGGTGCGGAAGGATATTGATTGTGGTAAATCAAGATGTTTTGGAAAATGAAAGTGGAATTTATTTCGCTAGAGTTTTAGTCTATGACAAAAAACTTGACAATGGAATTTTATCTCAGTTTATGGGAATGCTTGGCCTACTAGGAAAGCTTCCTTCCTAGCAGAAATTTCTAGAGTTTTCCTAATTAATGATTATCCTTCTGTTATGGTAGAAGATTCCAATATTATAAGAAAATCGATTGAAAAGAATAAACCTAATGAGACTAATCATTAGAGCATTTGTGTTCAGTAATATTACTGAACATAATGTACCGAGAGAGTTGCCTCTCAATGGCGAAAATTTCACTTGGGCTAATAATTTGAGCCCCCCCCCCCCCCCCCCCCGCGAAAAGTCGGATATCGTTTTGATTTTCGCGGATTGGGAGCACAAATATCCATTCACATTTATTCCAACTATTGAAAGCAAATTGTGTGACCATACACATGAATCATTGACGCTAGCAAATCTACCAAAGTCCCCCGCCCCAATTTTTACATTTTAAAAATGCTTGGTTCTAGAGAGAAAGATTAATACAAAATATGGAGAAAATTCCGAAAGATCCCAAATGTATGCAATATGGATTGGATAAATGGCGGAGGGAAATGAGACATATGATGAAAAATGTGAAAAGAAAGGTGGAACAAAAATGTTGATGCATCGTAAAAAAAGTAAGTCCAAAATTATAAAGACACTAGATGATATCGATAAAAATTGTGAGATTTTTGGCTAGAAACTGTCATGACACAGGACTGAGAGGTTTGAAATAACAAATACAATGGGTACTTTAACAATAGAAAGCTAAATGGAAACAAATATCGAAAGATACTAAAAGCAAAGGGACAAGACCAGCAGGTGTAGCATCTATTCATTTCACAAATAAGCCTCAGTACAACTTCATAGGCAGAAAAGGGGCAAGTTTCACCAGGGATGGAATTAGTAAGAGGTGAGGGATTTTTAAACAAAATCACCCGATCTCATCCACAGCTAGTAGCAGTGAAGCTGCTCACACACCTAAATGCATGCATTGAGGTGTCGACAACGGGGAACAAGAGAGAGGGGTTTAAAACCAGCAACACAGTGCAAAGCAGGGCTTTGCTACTCATTTTCACAGAGCCAAGCACCAGTTTATCACAAGACTACTCAAGAACACACGGGTTCTTGCAAAACCATCACAAGAACAGACACCTTTCAGCATAGCAAACCTAGGAAGCACCAGCCAAGATGGTGACCTGAGGAGAAGGTGGTTAAGGTGGACAGCAAGGTTGTAAAGGAACTAAAGCACCAGGTTGAACAAGATCAAGCCAAGGAGAAGGCAACAGCAACCAGCACCAAGCTACAAGGGTATAACCCAACCCTTTTGAATCAAATATTTATTCCTGGCATAGTCATGAATGCAATCATATGGATCTGATCTTGTAAGAGCATGATAAACACATGAATAAGAAGCATCAGGTAGAAAACTAGTGATTTCTACTTGAGATGGTCTCGGGCCAGCATCACAGACCAGTGGATCTGGTTTTAACTAGATCTATACTCATCACACTAATGGTACATGGCACATCCCCAACTAGGTAGCACCTCTGTACCAATAGGTTCATCATTTTTAAGGATAAGCCTAAGCAGCATCTCTCAAAATATTTAATAGTTTCCTAAATGATTTAGGAATCATAATAGACACTTGATTTAGAAAGGATAGTAAATATCAACATTGTCTATCACCAAGCCACACTAGACATAGATCATTATGTGAATCACTTTCCTATAAACAAACTAAGCACTAGTAATCTCAATTTTACAAAGTACCAGGATGGAATCCTGAGACCAGACTCAAAGGTGTTTCACAGAAGGTATCAAACCAACCAACACCAGCTTAACAATAAGGCACCACAACTCTGTGAGATTTAAGCTACTAACAATAACCATTTAGGTTTCCACGGTAAATAAACCATGCATCCATAGAGTGTTCTCTAATAGAGAACAAAGTATTTGAATGCAATCAACAGAGTGCTAATTAACAGAAATAAGAGTAGCAGGCTGAAGATCAACAAGGGTGTGATACTACACCATAGCAATACATCATCTAGGAGGTTACCACAACCAAGATGAACCAAGGAGCCTAACTAAGCATCACTGTAGGGGGGTATGAACCCTAGGTGCAGAGATGAACCCGAACAGGGGATAACCACAGTAATCACACATAGCATGGCTAGATAGAGCACAGAGAGGAGCATAGAGGGGGTATCACAACGAATTTACTCGAGGTCCTAGCAAAAGTTATCGAAGAAGAAGCAGAGGAGTGGCCAGCGATGGAGAAGAGGCGACGGTACGGGGAGCACCCCGAAGGGGCGCTGCAACCCACGCCTACAGCGCGTCAGGAGCAGCCGGAGAAGAAGGGGAGCATGCCGTGAGAAACCCAGCGCACCACCGAAGAAGCACTGAGGCGGCCGAACCCTAACCCTAGGCACGGGCAGGAGTCAGCGCGGCCAGGAGAGGGCCCCAACAATGAATCGGCTCGGATAGAACCGTGCGGCGGCATCAACTTAGTCGTCTTGCATCGTGGAGGCGGCCGCAAAGGTGGGACCAGGCCGTAATCGTGCACGGCGGCGGCGACATCGAGCGAACGAGGAGAGGGCGAGAGCGAGAGAGTGGAGAGGAAGAGAGTGAGGGTGGGGGGTACTGGGCCGATGGGCTGCCCAGTACCACCTAGGAGTCTTTGACCAGGCCGGGTGGTCCGGGTTAGGTTGGACCGGGCCAGCCCAGTGGGCCAGGCCCTTTTTTAAAACGAATTGTTTAAAAATAAATATTTACAAATATGTCCCTGAAACTAAAACACCTCTAGAAAAATAAATAAAAATCCTAAAAATATAAATAATATATCTATGAGCTCATACAAATATCCTTTAATCAATAAATAGAATTTTATGTAACTAAATTTAGGTCTATTATTTTTATTGTACTTATTCCTTCTATAATTTTTTAAAAAATACATAAAATTGAATAAAATCCACTTTTAAGACCCTAAAGGGATATTCTATTATATAAAAATACTAGTTTGTATTTTTGGAAAGTAAATTAAGTGTGATAAAAATAAAGTCTTTATTCCTTATTGGAATAATAAGAAAATATTTGAAAGAGTTAAAAATCAAATTAAATCATTTTTAAACTCTTAGAGTTATGCTAGTTATTATAAAAATACGAGATATAAGAATTATGTGAAGTTGAAAGTATTCGACTATGATTTTTTTTGATTAATTAAAAGAAATATAAAACCTTTATAAGGTGGGTAAAACACGCAAACAAGAAACATAATAAAACATTGCATGACATTACTATGCATTGCATATTGCTTCTTTAAATATTATCCTTATCGGGCAATAATGGTCTTCTGTAGAAACCAGAGCTCAAGGTCAAGTGGAAGTATCCGACTTCACTACCTTGTAATCACAAGGTAAGTTCATCACTTGCTCATGTCCTTTGAAGAGTCTTTATGAAAGTATTTGAAAATTGTGTGTTATCACATATGTTCTAAAAGAGACCAAAAATAAGTATTTTCCCCAAATAAATGAAATGCTATTATCATCCTAAGTGGTGAAAAATACTAAGAATGACAATGAAATCTAAGATTCCAGTTGCCAAACAACTAGGGCTTAATAACCCATGACATCAGTGATTCTAGCGCCATATAATACGCGTTAACCATAAGATTTGGAATGGGACGAAGAAGTCAGCTAGATCTTCTTCCTTTCACATGGACGGATGACCTTATTGTGAGGCTATTGATTTCTTGTTGAGAACTTAGCACATGGGTGGGACCCCTTAGTTCCCCATGATATTGGTGTCTATATTATCTATGCATAGTTGTCTTGGTGGAGGTTCAACATAGCTGATGGTGGCTTCCAGGTAGAGCTACTTACAGAGTCTTCGAGAGGCTACCCAAAGTGTAACCGTGGTAAACCTTCTTGGGGGATCATGTCTTCATGCGGGGTCACGGAGAAGGGTAGTGATTGGCTTGGATCATCTACTGGGCCCCACATCAAGGAATTGTGGAGTGGAAAGTATGCCCGGTTGTGCAACGAGGATTTGGTCTCTTATGGGTAAAGCAATGCACCTCTACAGAGTGTATAAAAGTGTGACATGTTACTCCCTGTTCCGGGAAGGAGCTACGAACGCGGCAGGAAAAGAACTCCATGATGTTCTGGTCAATCTGTGAAGGATGATGGGCATAGTTTCTGATAATAAAATCAATCTTTGAAGAAACGTTTATGAAAACTGCATAGTGCCAAAGACTTAGAGTCTGAGGTGGTAGTTAGAGCATCAAACTTCCCACCTTGCATATAGTGATCTTGCTGGGTAACGCTATTACTCACCCTTTCCTTCGAACCCCTTGCTAGACTCTAAGGAGCAGAAGGATAACCAGGTGTATGCTACTGAAGTCCATAATGACGTCTACTTCGAAGAGTCGGAAATGTATGGTGGAGTTGAAGGGGTGGACTATGGGATATATGTTGGAGCCGAAGAAAAAGAGTCAAAGTAGTTGTTAGGCCGTAACTTAGCTACCTAGGTTGAGCCGAGCAGCATGAACCCTATATAATAAGTTGTTGAGCTCACGTCTTTCTTATCGTTGTGTCTTTTGTTCTTCCACTGAACTTATTAAGTAAGTTATTTGGTTTTTAAGTTTGAACCATTCAAGGATCTTGATCTTTTGGTATTGTAATAATAATATGTGAATGTTTGTAATTTGGACCCGCAATGTTTCTGTTGTACCACTCTGAGGAATGTAATATTTGCGGATGGTGTTCCATGAGTGTTATGTCAACGACTATAGTATACTACAACATACAGTGGTATGATGGGTCACCGCAGCTGGTATCAGAGCAATTGCTCTAACCTTAGGTTGGAAACCTAGTAAAGGGAATTACCTGTAGGAGTCTAGGAGCAATAGTAAAGAGTTCGCTAGAATATATGATGAATATTCAATTGGAAATATTTCGTTATATTGTTCTAGTGCGATAATTCTTTCTTATGATGCACTGTTACTAATTAAAAATATTTTGTATATAGCTAGAATCGCACCAAGGTATCCTAAGCAAACTTTTACCAAGGTGAAGGATAGTCTTGATGATTATCAGGGAGAGTTGACGGATCCGTTTCGAGAACTTTTGGGAGTTTTTTGGAAGTGAAGCCAAGATTCCAGTGCAGACTTTTGCATAATTCGATGGTCAAATGATTGTGAAGTACCGAGTCAACATCTGTTTACCGGACAAGCTGAGACTCAATTTCACTATGTCACATGGTGAAGGTCATAGTCAGTCCGTAGCATATAATATTGCACTAGTAGATGCACTTGCCACTATTCGAGAGCACAATGCGGAATTACTTGCTGGGAGCACTGATACGTTGCAAACGTATCTATAATTTTTGATGTTCCATGCTTGTTTTATATCTACTTTCTTATGTTTTGTCCACACTTTGGAGTGTTTTTACACATTTTCTGGAACTAACCTATTAACAAGATGCCACAGTGCTAATTGCCTGTTTTCTACTATTTTTGGTTTCAGAAAAGCTAGTAAGGAAATATTCTCAGAATTGGACCGGATAAAAGCCCAAGTCAATATTTCACCAGAAGGAATACAGAGTCCGGAGGAGAGACGAAGAGGGGAACCAGGGCGGCCACACCTGGTGGTGGCGTGGCCAGCCCTTGCCGCGCCACCAGGGGTGTGGGCCCCTTGGTACTCCACCGACCTTGCCCCTTCGCCTATATATTGCGTCTAGGATGAAAAACCTAAGTACCCGATCAAAATTCCACGAAAGAGTCTGTAGTCGCCACCATCTCCATCCCTAGATCGGGAGGGATCTGAAGCTCTTCCGGCACCCTGCCGGAGGGGAGAGATCACCTTGGAGGCCTTCTTCATCACCATGCCTGGCTCCGGTGTGATGCGTGAGTAGTTCATCCCTGGACTATGGGTCCATGTAGTAGTTAGATGGTTGGTTCTTCTCCTTTGTTCTACCATGTCTAGATCTTGTGATCTCCGTTCATGATCAAGATCATCTATTTGTAATCTTACATGTTGTGTTTGCGGGGATCTGATGGATATTGAGATGCTATTTCAGATTGATTATTGATTCTATCATGTCTATGTTATTTGTGATCTTGCATGCTTTTCGTTGTTAGTAGCTATCTTGGCCGAGTAGATGCTAGCAACTCCAAGTGGGAGTATTTATGCTCGATAGTGGGTTCATGCCTCTAGGAATCTGGGGAAGTGACAGAAATCTCTAAGGTACTAGATGTGTTGTTGCTACTAGGGAGAAAACAACAATCCTTTGTTCATAGAACAATCGTATTGTTTACTTTACACACTTTGCTTAATGCAATTATCTGTTGCCTGCAACTTAATACTGGAGGTGGTTCGGATGATAACCTGAAGGTGGATTATTAGTCATAGATGCAGTTGAATTACGGTCTATGTATAATGTTGTAATGCCCAATCAAATCTCATAGGAGTCAAGATGATTAGTATATGCATGTATGCTTTCTCGGTGTCTGTCAATTGCCCCGCTGTAATTTGTTCACCCAACATGTCATCTATCTTAAGGAGAATCACCTCTAGTGAACTATGGACCCAGGTCCATTCTTTTACCATCAATCTACAAGCTCTTTACTATTTTCTATTTACTTTTTGCAAGCAATTACTATCTTCCACACAATACGTTTAATCCTTTGTTTTCAGCAAAACCGGTGAGATTGACAACCTCACTATAAGTTGGGTGCAAAGTTCTGTGGTTGTGTTGTGCAGGATTTAGTTGGAAACAACACCTTGGAGGTGTTTCCTTGCTCCTAGTGGTTCGATAACCTTGGTTTCATAACTGAGGGAAAAATTGTCGTTGTGTTCATCATACCTTTCTCTTGGGGTTCCCAAATGAGATCGACGTGTTGAGCCAATCATCAAGACTTTTTCTGGCGCTATTGCTGGGGAGTCAAGGACATCGTCACAAGGGGAGTCCCTCATAACCAATCTCTTTACTTTGTTTTATTTGCTTTGCTTAGTTTATTTCTGCTTTGTTTGCTTGTTTCGTTATCAAAAACACAAAAAATTAGTTGTACTAGTTTGCTTCTTTATATTAAAAACACAAAAAATGACTACTCTTGAAAACACTAAGTTGTTTGATTTCACTAGCACCAACAACAATGATTTCATGTGCACACCTATTGCTCCACCTGTTCCTGAAGCTACGTTCTTTGAAATTAAACCTGCTTTACTCAATCTTGTTATGAGAGAACAATTTTCTGGTATTGGTACTGAAGATGCTGCTGCTCACCTTAATAACTTTGTTGAACTTTGTGAGATGCAAAAACATAGGGATATAGATGGAGAAATTATTAAGCTTAAATTGTTTCCTTTCTCTTTGAGAGGAAAAGCTATAGAATGGTTGCAATCCCTAACTAGATGCTTTCATTGGAAAATACTATCCTCCTGCTAAGATTATATCTATGAGAAGTGAAATAATGAAATTTAAGCAATCTGATAATGAACATATTTCTCAAGCTTGGGAAAGAATTAAATCTTTGGTAAAGAATTGTCCTACTCATGGACTGACTGCTTGGATGATTATCCAAACCTTTTATGCAGGACTGAATTATTCTTCAAGAAATCTTTTGGATTCTGCTGTTGGAGGTACCTTTATGACCATTACTTTGGGTGCTGCAACAAAGCTTCTGGATAATATGATGGTTAACTATTCTGAATGGCACACTGAGAGAGCTCCACAAGGTAAGAAGGTAAATTATGTTGAAGAAACCTCCTCCTTGAATGATAAAATTGATGTTATTATGTCTATGCTTGTTAATGGGAAAACTCATATTGATCCAAATCATGTTCCCTTAGCCTCTTTGGTTGCTCAAGAAGAGCAAGTTGATGTGAACTTTATCAGAAACAATAATTTTAGCAACAATGCCTACAAGAATAATTTTGGTAATAATAATTATAGGCCATACCCTCCCAATAATGGTAATTCTTATGGAATTTCCTACAACAATAAAAGTGCACCCTCTGAACTTGAAGTCATGCTTAAAGATTTTATTAGTAAACAAACTGCCTTCAATAAAACTATTGAGTAAAAACTCTCTAATGCTGAAAGAAACATAGCATCATTGTCTGAAGCACAATCTTCTTTGAATAAAATGGTTGCTAAACCTGAAACCATTGAAAATCCCTTTGCTGCTACTAATGCCATACAAGTTAGAATTGATAAAAATGTTACACAGTTAGCTGAATTGCATGCTAAGTGGGAAAGAGAAGATGAAATTGCTAGAAATATTAGTATTTCTACTATCACTACCACTAATGTTGAAGCTTGTAAACGCAATGGAACCTTTTCTAATAAAAATGCTGAAATTCTTAGAAATATAGGAAACAATAGCTCTACTACTTTATATGATAATTATGATTTTGATCTTGATGGTTGCAATATCTCTGAGGTAATTATGTTCCTACAAAAGCTTGCTAAAATTCCTAATGCTAGTGTTATTAATATGGCCTTTACAAAACACATTACTGATGCTCTCATAAAAATTAAAGAAGAAAACATGAAACATAAAGCTTCTATTCCTATGAAATTAGAAGATGGTTGGGAACCCATCATTAATATGAAAATGAATGATTTTTATCTCAAAGCTTTATGTGATCTTGATAGTAGTGCTTCTATTATGCCTAGAAAGATTTATGAAATGCTTGATTTGCCACCATTGGAAGATTGTTATTTAAATGTCTCACTTGATGATAATGCTAATAAGAAACTCATGGGGAGTATTAATGATGTTCTTATTATGGTTAACAATGCCTATGTCCCCGTTGATTTCTATGTTTTGGATGTTGAATGCAATGCTTCTTGCCCTATTACTTTGGGAAGACCTTTTCTTAAAACTGTTGGTGCCATTATTGACATGAAAGAAGGCACCATTAAATAGCAATTTCCACTCAAGAAAGGTATAGAACACTTCCCTAAGAAGAGAGAGAAGATTCTTTTTGCCTCTCCTATTAAAACAAAGTTTGCTCTTAATGCTTTTTCATTTGAGAATACTTGATTCTTCTCTTGCTTCTTATGCCTAGCTCAAAGGCGTTAAAGAAAAGCACTTATTGGAAGATAACCCAAATTTCGTTAGGAATCTTTTGTTGAGTCTTGGAAGTTATTGCTTTAGTAATAAACTATCCTTATCATTTTTGTGTGGTTTTTTGCCAAGAGTAATCTCTAATGAGAGAGAAGTAAGATTTGGAAAAGTTGTTGTCCGGAAATAGATTTTTATGCTTCGCTGTAAAAATTCGTGAAAACATCTCTGTAGCTCGGTTTGAGCTGTAATTGTTTGTGCCTCTGCCCCAGGTTGTTATCCAACTTTCGTTAGTTCAAGACATTTCGATTTGAGCAACAGAAGGTCTTCGAAAAAATTGGTTTTTACCTGCTGGTCTGTTTTGACAGATTTCTGCCATTATTTGCATTTTCCTCTTAATCTCTTTCTCTTTGAGTTCTTGCCAAAATTCTTGAAATTTTAAAAGGAAGTACTATAGTAGATTTTGTTTTAATGAAAGTTTTATGTGTTGAAACTAAACCAAAAGACTTATTATCTTGAGTACACTAATGTTGCTAATGAAGATTGTGTGAAGTTTTGTATGAAGGAAATTTTAAAGTGTAGGGAAGAGTAATGTGATAAGATGAAGTATGGACAAAATCTCAAGCTTGGGGATGCCACCCGTGTAACCCCAATAAATATTCAATAAGTACAAGCGTCAAAGCTTGGGGATGCCCAAGGCATCCCCTTCTTCATCAATAAAAATTCCAGGTTTCTTCCAAACACTTCATTTTTATTGTTTCATGCACAATTGTGTTGTTCTTGGAGCATCTTTGTTTTATTTTTTAGTTTTCGTTTGCTTAGTTTGCTTGAATAAGTTGGTTGGACCCATTCATATACATTAGTTTTCAAATAAGTTTATTTGGATTGGAAAAGAGTAGGAAATTTCATGCTTAAGTGGTAAAAAAGGAGCTTGTTTTTGACTGTGACTTAGACTTTATCATGTCATGCTTGATATTGTGGCTTTATGCTTAGTGATTATTGTTGTAGCATGACATGTTATAAATAATTGAGATTGCTTAATGTGCCTTGAAAGAATCATGCGTTGTTTTAGCATATAAAAGCATAATATTTTGGTATTCTCCTTTAATGCTTTATTTGGGTTGACTCGGCGCATGCTCACACCATGTTAAGACTATACCAAGTCACCGTAGCCTCTATGATCATTTAGTTTTCCTCTTGTAATATCACTTTATGCTTTAATTAATAATGTTTTGTCGCTTTGCATGATTATGGCCATTATTGTTCTCTTAGGTGGTCGCTCCCAGACTTTTGCTAGCCTCCATACCAAATATGAGTTCCACTCATGCATCCAACTCCAAATAAAACCAAGTTATTCCAAAGAGTCCACCATACCTACTTATTAGAATTAGCTATTCCAAGTATATTCATGTTTTTATCTACCTTCCGAATTAAACTTGTTATGTGAAAATTAGTGATTAAAGCTCTCACAAACTTGATGGCACACTTTACTTTTTTTGCCCCTAATAAACTTGAACCATTGTGTCATCTATGTTGTATATGCTTGCACTTATACGTTGGGATTAGCAGAACCATGTTGTCATGGGGAACGCTTTCAACATTGCACTTGTACACTGTACCTAGTTGATATCATGCTCTTTTGTTTATGGATGTCGTCGGTGTAAAATGAAAGGGGATCTTGTAAGTCCATGGAGTTATGTGTGACACCCCCGGGATTAGGGCTAGACAAATCCCAGACCTTCGTCTGATATAAGCCTAACCTAAATCTCGGAAGTATATAGAGAAAGAATCGGAAACATTACAGTGACCCTATGATACATTGCAAATGTATCTATAATTTTTGATGTTCCATGCTTAGTTTTATCCACTTTGTTGTGTTTTGTCCACACTTTGGAATACTTTTCATATGATTTCTTGGACTAACCTATTAACAAGAGCCACAGTGCCAGCTGCCTATTTTCTGCTGTTTTTGGTTCCAGGAAAGTCAGAAAATGAATATTCTCAGAATTGGACGGGATAAAAGCCAAAGTGCCTATTTTTACGGAAGTAATCAGATGCCAGAATACGAGACGGAGAAGGGCTGGGGGCCGGCCACACCACCTGGCCGTGCGGCCAGGCCTGGCCTGTGCCAGGGGGTGGTTGAAAGAACATTTCATGTTTTCCTATGTTTTGCGTGTTAGATAACAATACCGTGGAGATTATTCATGTGCGCTAAGTGTGCAGGAAGCTTTGAGGAGGGCCGGATAATCCGCCCCACCAAGGGCCGGATAATCCGGCCTACCTCATTGCTCAAAGGGAGCCAAGGCGCGTCGCTCGGTATCAGGTCGGATTTTCTCCTAGAAAATCCGAACTGGGGCGGTTTTTCCTCCCCAGGCCGGATAATCCGGCTGTCGCATGGGCCGAATAATCCGGGCCCCAGTTTTCGAGCAAAAGCAGCCAAGGCGCGTCGCTCAGTATCCGGTCGGATTTTCTCCCGGAAAATCCGAACTGGGGCAGTTTTTCTCCCCAGGCCGGATAATCCGGCCCTCGCATAGGACCCGATAATCTGGCCCCCAGAAGTTGATCAAGGGCAAGCTCGGCGCGACGCTTTGATAGGGGGCGGATTATCTGCCGGATATTCCGAGTCTAGGGCGGTGTTTTCCCCAGACCGGATAATCCGACCCTCACTTGGGCCAGATAATCCGGCCCCCAAAGTGTCCAACGGCTGGTTTCTGAAGGGGGTCTAAATACCCCTTCTTCCCCAACGTTCAGAACTCTTGATTCATTCAAAATTGTCCAGACATTGTGCAAGAGCTCTCATTCTCGATCTCCCACTTATACCACCCGAAGGTCTTGATCTTTGGGGGAATTGAGGGAGGAGAAGTTCATCATCATCATCACGAATCAAGGGCTTCAACTCCTCTCCATTCACTTGGAGAAATCCCTGATCTAGTATTCTTGTCAATACCTAGATCTTGTTTATTGTATTTGATAGCTTTGTTCTTGTGGCAGCTTGTTGTCATTTCGGGAGCCTCCAAGTTGTTGTGGAGTTGTTGCCCCGCTAGTTGTGTAAAGGCGCTGGTGCTTGCCTCGAAGGGTACCTATAGTGGAAAGGTGGATCAGGCCTTTGGTGGCGAGATCCATCGGAGAACAGGGTGAGGCCTATTGTGGTGTGGTGGTCTTAGTACCGCCCACCCCTCCAACGCAGACGTACTTCCCTTAACAAGGAAGGAACTGCGGTCAAACAAATCCTGTGTCTCCGTGTGCTTCACTTCGGTTTACCCGTTCCTCTTCCACTCGCTCTTTACTCGCTAGTAGATAGGTTTGCATATAGGGAAATTCCACCTAATAGTTTATCTAGAGAACTTACCCTTTGTGCTAAGCCTAAAACTAAAAAAGTATTAAAATTTGGTGTAGCACCTATTCACCCCCCCCTCTAGGTGCCCATATGATCCATTTCAATTGGTATCAGAGCCCCGGCTCTTAATTCGGTCTTAACCGCCTAAGAGTAGTATGGGTACCAAGGATGATGGAAATGAGGCTGTGGATAAGGTCACAATGGATGATCTCAAGTCGTTGGAAACAACCTTATTGAAATCCTTTGGGGCCAAGATGGAGGAGATGAATCAAATGATTGCTCTCCTTACATCATCCATAGCCCCATCTCCATCCTCCTCTGAGGCTGCCACACCATCATCTAAGGAAAGGGTAACACCGGATCCAAGGATGATGATGTGGAAGGTGAAAAACTTAATGGTTCCACCTACAAGAAGGGAAGTGGTAAGGAGGAATATAGTGAGGTTTGCCACGTATATTCCCCCGACCCACCTATCCCTCATCCTCATATAAACAATAGGGGTGATCCACCCAAGCTCACTGCATCCTCTTTCAATCAATGGCAATTCCTAATGAAATCTCATGTTTACAGCTCCTCTATTGAATTGTGGAGGATTATTGAAGAGGGTCTTCATATTGGAGATCAAACCAACCTAACGAGAAGAGAAGTTGTGGACAGCCAGTTGAATGCCACCGCTCTCCACATGATACAGCTGGGTGTGGGTCCCAAGGACATGCCACACATTGAACATCTCAACACCGCTAAAGAAGCTTGGGATGCTCTTACGGATCTCTTCGTTGGAAATGAAAGCATGAGAAGGAACAAGTATGATGCCCTTAGTAATGAAGCTGGGATTCTACATGTTAGATGGTGAAAACCATGAGGACATGTATAGAAGACTCAAGGGCATCGCAACAACATTTCGAAAGCATGGGGCCACTCACATTGATTATGCATGGATAAAAAGGAAATATGTGAGTGCCTTAGTGCCTTTCGAGCCAACGGACTTGAAGAGCCTGCAAGGTAGACATAACTATCATCAAATGACATCCAATGAAGTCATGCAAGAAATGGCGTCATTCAAAGTGGCAGCAAGGAATGCTGAAGATGCCCGTGCGCGGGCCAGTGGAATGCAAAAGGGTGTCAAGTTAAAGAAACTAAAGAAAGAAAAGATTGACTTTGGGGCTGTTCATGCTAGACTTTTGGAGAAGTTTGATAATCTTGAAAGTGCTCACAAGGCATTGAAGAGTGATCATTCTACTTTAAATGAGTCTCGTGACCAGCTCCAAACTCAATTGAAACGGTATGATGTGCCAAGTACCTCCACCTCATCCTCTAGAAAAGAAGACCTTGCAAGAAGTTCTCAACACAAAGGTAAAGGAGTTATTGATGAGATACTGAGTAGGCAAAGGACAAACAATAGTAAAGAAGGTCTTGGTTACATACCCAAGACAAAGAGCAAGAAAAACAAGAAGAAGAAGAAGAAGAAGAAGAAGAGCAAGACTGCTCAACCAAAGACTAGCAACATTACCAATGACAAGACTAATTATGATGGTTTTGCAGGGATCAACAATCCTAACTTTGAACTATATTGCGATTATTATGGTGATATTTATGCTAGTTATGTAGGGCCTTATGACTGTTACATTCCTTGGTCTATTTGGGTTCCCAAGACCCTTGTCACTAACATGAGAGGACCCATTGAAAAATGGGTACCTAAAACCAAGAAGTAATTTTCTTGCAGGGCTATGCTTCTGGTGGTTCTAAATGGGTACTCGATAGCGGTTGCACGAGTCATATGACCGGAAGCAAGGAGATCATCACGGAGATGCGGCCAAACCATGATCACATAACCGTCTCCTATGGTGACAAGTCAAAATCTGAGGTATTGGGTCTCGGCAAAGTTGTGGTGGCTCACGATATCTCTCTCGTGGACGTCATGCTTCTTGAGACCCTCGGGTACAACTTACTTTCAGTTCGCGCCCTCGGCAAGATGGGCTTTGTAGTTTATATTGATGCTGATTTGGTGGTACTCTTGTGGAGCAAGTCTCTAAAAGTCGCTTTCGTTGGATATGTCGAAAATGACTTGTACGTGGTGGACTTTTCGGGGAAAACCACTACAGGCCTGATGTGTCTCTTCGGAAAGGCTGACGCGGGTTGGCTATGGCATCGCCGACTAGCCCACGTCAATATGAGAACTTTGCAAAGCCTCCACAAGGGTGGCCACATTCTTGGACTAAAAGAAAATGTCTCATTTGCCAAAGATCGTGTTTGCAGGGCGTGTGTTGAAGGGAAAATGCTTGACTCACCTCATCGAAGGAAAACTATTATCTCTTCAAAAAGGATTTTGGAACTCCTTCATGTGGACCTCTTCGGACCTCCATCTCATGCAAGCCTCGGTGGGAAGAAGTATTGTCTAGTGATTGTTGATGATTATTCAAGATACACTTGGGTTTATTTCTTCAAGTTGAAGAGAAAAACTCAACAAACCATCATCGACTTCGCCAATGAGGTTCAACGTCAACACAACGTCCCCATTCTGGCTATAAGGAGTGATAACGGCTCTGAGTTCAAGAACTACACCTTAAATGAGTTCCTAAGTGAAGAGGGGATAAGACATCAATATTCCGCTGCGTACACCCCTCAACAAAATGGTGTAGCCGAGAGGAAGAATCGAACTCTAATGGATATGGCAAGATCAATGTTAGCCGAATTTAAATCTCCATATAACTTCTGGGCTGAAGCAATCTCTACTGCTTGTCATTCATCCAACCGATTATACCTCCGCAAGATCTTGGACAAGACCCCGTATGAAATACTTACCGGTAACAAGCTAAACATCTCATACTTTTGGGTATTCGGGTGTAAGTGTTTCTTTCTTATCAAGGGAGTTCGTTTATCTAAGTTTGAATCTAAGGCTCTAGAAGGTATTTTTGTTGGTTATGGTGCCGAATCCCACACTTATAGAGTCTACAATAAGCTCTCCGGAACTGTTGTAGAATCTTGTAGTGTGGTGTTCGAGGAAAATGACGGTTCCCGTGCGGAGCAAGTTGGTGTTTGTGATGCAGATGTTGAAATACCCCAAGATGCCATAAGAAGAATGGGCGTGGGATTTTTCCACTCCATTGAGGAACCCCTTGTGGTAGATCAGGAAGGACAATGCTCTTCCCATGAAGAGCCCTCATCTACACATGCCCAACAAGTTCCCACCACGGGAGCAAATTCTAAACCATCTCCATCAACTACTGAAGGTCAAGCTATTCCAGAAAACTCCAGGCCGGATTATCCGGTGGACATCGGATTATCCGGCCACCCCGCTCCAGCTGACCATATTTCTCCTGGTGGTGAAGATATCATCGCAAGCTCCAGGCCAGATTTTCCGACAAGCCCCGAATTATCCGGCCCCTCGCCAGTTCAAGCAAACCCCAGGTTTCCTGATGAAGCTGCTTCAAATACTCCCAGGCCGGATTATCCGGCCTCTCCATCAGCCGGATTATCCGACCCTGACTCTCAAGTTCAATAGCCTCCTGTTACGGCTACTGATTCACCTCAAGAGCACGTGTCACCACCACCCGCTGCTGATATTCCAGTTCCTGATCAAGGTCGAGTTCATGCTTCCAATGAAGATTCAAGCGATGAATCTACTCCTCCAAGAGACAACAAACTTACTGAACTTCGTCGCAAGGCTCGAGCTGATCGAAACCTTGAGTTGAGAGGTCACACTCTCGACAAAGTTGTTGGTGATCTTCGACGAAGGGTTTCTACGAGAAGAGAATTGGCCAGCTTTGGTGAACATCAAGCTCATATCTCTATGGTGGAACCTAAGAAGGTCTTTGAAGCTCTTGAAGACCTAGACTGGGTTGTTGCTATGCATGAAGAATTGAACAATTTCGAGCGCAACAAAGTCTAGAAACTCGTGGAGAAACCCAAAGAGTGCCGCAATGTTATCGGCACCAAGTGGATATTCAAAAACAAGCAAGACGAGAATGGCATTGTTGTGAGGAACAAGGCAAGACTTGTGGCACACGGTTACTCCCAAGTTGAGGGCATTGACTTCGGGGAGGCCTATGCTCCAGTGGCTCGCCTTGAGTCCATCCGTATCCTTCTTGCTTATGTTGCTCATAACAATTTTAAGTTGCAGCAAATGGACGTCAAGAGTGCCTTCCTTAACGATCCTCTACATGAGTTGGTATACGTAAAGCAACCCCCGGGGTTTGAGGATCCTAACTTTCCGAACCATGTCTACAAACTCGATAAGGCACTCTATGGCCTTAAACAAGCCCCACATGCGTGGTATGAGCACCTTAAAGAGCTTTTGTTAGATCGTGGCTTCGAAGTTGGGCAAATCGATCCCATTCTTTTTACTAAGAAGGTTAAGGGGGAGCTATTCGTATGCCAACTATATGTAGACGATATCATCTTTGGTTCTACTAATAAAGCTTTTAATGATGAATTTTCAAAGCTTATGACTGACAGGTTTGAGATGTCTATGATGGGGGAGTTACGGTTCTTTCTTGGATTCGAGATCAAGCTACTTAGAGAAGGAACTTTTATTAATCAAGCAAAGTACATCCAAGACATGCTCAAGAGATTCAAGATGACGGATCTAAATGGTGTCTCCACTCCGATGCAAACAAAATGTCATCTTGAACTTAACCACATGGTAAAGATGTGGACCAAAAGGTATACCGGTCCATGACCAGCTCTCTTCTTTACCTCTGCGCATCTAGACCCGATATAGTGTTGAGTGTGGGGGTGTGTGCAAGGTATCAAGCAGCTCCTAAAGAAAGCCACTTAGTGGCGGTCAAGAGGATCTTTCGATATTTGGTTCATTCCCCCAACTTTGGTCTCTGGTATCCCAAGGGCTCCAATTTCTCTTTATGTGGTTATACTGACTCAGATTGGGCTGGTGATAAGGATGATTAGAAATCCACTTCTGGAGCTTGTCAATTCTTGGGAAGATCTCTTGTATGTTGGTCATCTAAAAAGCAGAATTGTATATCTCTCTCCACCGCCGAAGCTGAATATGTTGCTGCTGCCAGCGCTTGCACTCAACTATTGTGGATGAGGCAAACTTTAAAGGAATACGGTGTCAATTGTGAAAAGGTGCCTCTTTTATGTGATAATGAAAGTGCAATCAAAATTGCGTACAATCATGTTCAGCACACAAGGACGAAGCATATTGATATTCAGAATCATTTTATTCGAGACCATGTTGCTCGGGGCGATATTGATCTTTCCTTTGTGAGCACGAAGAACCAACTTGCGGATATTTTAACAAAACCACTTGATGAAGCAAGATTCTGCCATTTGCGGAATGAGCTAAATATCATTGATTCCAGGAGCTTGTCTTGATTACCCATGCACTCACTTGTACATCTCAATCCTTCTTTGGTCTAGGTTGGGCATGGATATAGGGGGAGTGTGGTCCTAATTCATTGGGCTAACCCTCCCCCCTTAATGCCAAAAGCAAGATAAATCATTTCTCTTAATATCATTTTGTGATATGTGAGCTTATTGATGAGTATTGGTCGTGAACCCAAGATATATCTTCGCGGTGTGACACCATACACTCCAAAAAGGTGGCTTCGGCCACTACCCTCTCCCTTGAGGAGAATCGGATCTTTTTGGATGTTCTTTGCTGTCTCATGTTCTTATGGGAATCACACTCAATCTTGGCTTTTATTTGACTTGGATCTTGCAATTTTGAGTGTCTAGTACCATCTCAGTTTGGCTTTCTAATCCTAAGCCTTTCCCTACCCCTAAGCCATCTATTCTAGCACACAAGTCCCTTGTACACCTTATGGGGGTGTTGTTTGGGGACGCGCAGGCCTGGTTCTGTGTTCACCAAAATCCTAGATTTGAGGCCGGATAATCTGGCCCAAGTGTAGGCCGGATAATCCGGCCCTGGCGGATTTCATCTTAAAGGGCAGGGATCGGGGGGAAGGGATCATAATGAGCAGCACTTCTCCCCCAACCCTCTCCTCCTCCCCAGCCGCCGCCTGCCGTCCCCCACCTTCCCCGGAGCCTCTCCGGCCACCGGATTTTCCTGGCCTCCCCGGATCTTCTTCTCTGCGCCTCCGGGGTACCTTCTCCTCCGTGTTCTTCTTCCAATGAGTGAGGGTAACTCCCTCCCTCCCCATCTTTGTCTAGATGTGTAACTTGTTGGGTGGAACGTTGTCTAGAAGGATGTGTTTTCGCATAGAAATCGTAGTCTTGCAGTTTCTAGGCCCGATCTACTTTTTTGCATTCAATCTAGGTGAAATCGAAATTTTTTGCCAGGGCCGGATTATCCGCCCCTGGCCAGGCCGGATAATCCAGCCTGATAGATTCGATTCTGGTTCAGTTTCACTATGGAGTATGCATTGAGTAGTTTTGTCCTATGAACTTTTTGACTATCTTTTCCATGCTCTCTCCTGGACTTGTGTGTATGCTTATCCCCTTGCTATCGCCCTTATTCTCCTCACAGGTGGTTCCAGTGTTCCCAAGATCTACACGCGCCGCCCTCGCGCCAAATACTTTCGGGACGATGGACAGGGTAACTTAGTGGACGAAGTTGAGTTGAGGAGAAGAAAGAACGAAGAGAAGCGCATGGCTGAACAAGCAAAGAGGACTAGGAAGGGGTGTCCAAGAGGAAGGGCAAGGAGCCCAAGATCAACTACAGGACTTTGGATGCGGTCTCCTATTCCGCCATCCGTCACCGTGACTTGTTTGCTGAGCTGCCTCGTGATGATGAACTGGGGGATACTCGTTTTTGGTGTGCAGAACAGAAGGGCATATATGAAGATGTGTATGCCAGGCTGAACATTAGGCCTATGCACCCACTGGTACTTGTTGATGCTTTGAGAAGGCTCATCTTGTGGATGCGATGTATGTGGTTGAGAGGATGGGGCTGCACCATCTCATGTCTCTCCAGTGCTCCTTTGACTCTGAGGTGGTGAAGCAGTTCTTCTCCACTTTGGTTATTTGTGGGGATGAGCGTCGCACTATGAAGTGGATGACTCATGACAGGCCTATGACTGCTGATTTTCACGTGTTTGCTGAGGTTCTTGGATACTCTTTCCGCAGCAAGGATAGAGCCAGTGGCCACCGCATCATCACCCAGCTGAAGCCCAACAAAGATGCAGCTCTCTCTCCTTGCACTATGGACAATGGCATTGTGGGCACTGTGGTTGGCCTTGCTCCCATCTATGCTGCCTTAGTGGGTCTCTTCCGTGACTCCATTACTCCGAGTGGGGGCAACAATGACAGCATCCGTGGTCACCTTGTTCAGTTACTTCAATTTTCTCATGAGGTTGCCTCTTGCGAGGACGAGTCAGTGCAGTACAGGATGGATGTCATGGACTTCATTTACCATGAGCTGTGTGATGCTATGTTCAACCGTCTGTCCATTCCCTATGCACCCTACATTATGATGCTCATCCGGCACCTGCTTCCTACTGAGGAGTTCCACATCGACTCGGTGCACAAGGCCAAGAAGATCTACACCAAGGTTCGGAAGACCTCTCACCCCTCCTCTGCTCCTGAGGGCCTCATGAGGGATGCTCGCCGGCCACCTGTGCCTCCAGTTGCCCGTGAGATCAAGCAGCTGAACTGGTTCTAGTGTAACATACTTTGCATGGGCGGGGACACGCGCAAGGGTCAGTACGAGGCATACAAGCAGTGCCATGAGTTGGCTCACTCCCAGCAGCTCATTCTCCACCATGTGTCTGGTGCTTCGGGTGATCCTCCGGCTCCTACACCTCCCACTCCGTATGCTCGGTGGAACTCTTCCTCCGGGTTGAACTATGGTGAGTTGGAGCATCACTTGTTCCCCTCTGCGCCTGCTGCTGATGATCAGGATGAGGAAGGTGACACTGAGGAGCTTGAAGATGAGGATGAGGATGAGAATGAAGACGAGGAAGAGGATGAGGACGAGGGCTACAAGTGATCCTATGGGGCGCTAGCATCGCTCTTCTCCATTTTTGGTGTCCCGATGCCAAAGGGGGAGAATTAGTTCTATTAGGATGTCCGTGGATTTGCATGGGTCGGGCATAAGCACTTGTATTTCTCTATTCGTTGTTTTCTTGCTTATGCCCATTTAGCGTTGAACTTTAAATTTGTGGTTTGTGGTGTTTGAGACTCTATGTGGTTATTTGGATTATGCCTATGGATTTCATCTCATGGATTATGCCTATGGATTTCATCTCATGGATTATGCGTATGGATCTATCTATTCATATCCTATTGCTGGAGGTTTTTATCATGGAAGGCGCTTATATTAGTTATCAAAGATCTTCCCTCTACCTCGGTGGTATGTTTATGTTGCTCATATGTTTATGGAATAGATTCACCTATTTGTGTGCATTTGTATTCTAATGCAAAATTCTATTATGCACACATTGAGGGGGAGTCTCTTTCATAGTTATCACTGTTTGTCTTGTGACTTTCTCCTGCAAATCCTGGTATTGTCATCTAACACCAAAAAGGGGGAGATTGAAAGAACATTTCATATTTTCCTATGTTTTGCGTGTTAGATAACAATACTGTGGAGATTGTTCATGTGCGCTAAGTGTGCAGGAAGCTTTGAGGGGGGGCGGATAATCCTCCCCACCAAGGGCCGGATAATCCGGCCTACCTCATTGCTCAAAGGGAGCCAAGGCACGTCGCTCGGTATCAGGTCGGATTTTCTCCCGAAAAATCCGAACTGGGGTGGTTTTTCCTCCCCAGGTCGGATAATCCGGCTGTCGCATGGGTCGGATAATCCGGCCCCCGGTTTTCGAGCAAAAGGAGCCAAGGCGCGTCGCTCGGTATCTGGTCAGATTTTCTCCCGGAAAATCTGAACTGGGGTAGTTTTTCCTCCACGGGCAGGATAATCCAGCCCTCGCATAGGACCGGATAATCCATCCCCCAGAAGTTGATCAAGGGCAAGCTCGGCGCGACGCTCTGATAGGGGGCGGATTATCTGCCGGATATTCCGAGTCTGGGCGGTGTTTTCCCTAGACCGGATAATCCGGCCCTCACTTGGGCCGGATAATCCGGGCCCCAAAGTGTCCAACGGCTGGTTTCTGAAGGGGGTATAAATACCCCTTCTTCCCCAACGTTCAGAACTCTTGATTCATTCGAAATTGTCCAGACATTGTGCAAGAGCTCTCATTCTCGATCTCCCACTTCAACCACCCGAAGGTCTTGATCTTTGGGGGAATTGAGGGAGGAGAAGTTCATCATCATCATCACGAATCAAGGGCTTCAACTCCTCTCCATTCACTTGGAGAAATCCCTGATCTAGTATTCTTGTCAATACCTAGATCTTGTTTATTGTATTTGATAGCTTTGTTCTTGTGGCAGCTTGTTGTCATTTCGGGAGCCTCCAAGTTGTTGTGGAGTTGTTGCCCCGCTAGTTGTGTAAAGGCGCCGGTGCCCGCCTCGAAGGGTACCTATAGTGGAAAGGTGGATCAAGCCTTTGGTGGCGAGATCCATCGGAGAACAGGGTGAGGCCTATTGTGGCGTGGTGGTCTTAGTACCGCCCACCCCTCCAACGCAGACGTACTTCCCTTAACAAGGAAGGAACTGCGGTCAAACAAATCTTGTGTCTCCGCGTGCTTCACTTCAGTTTACCCATTCCTCTTCCACTCGCTCTTTACTCGCTAGTAGATAGGTTTGCATATAGGGAAATTCCACCTAATAGTTTATCTAGAGAATTTACCCTTTGTGCTAAGCCTAAAACTAAAAAAGTATTAAAAATTGGTGTAGCGCCTATTCACCCCCCCCCCTCTAGGTGCCCATACGGTCCATTTCAGTGGTCTGGCCGACCCCAGCACCCCCTCGGCCTCTCCTTCCGCCTATATATTGCCCTCGCTACGAAAACCCTAAGTACCCGATCAAAAATCCATGAAAGAGTCTGTAGCCGCCGTCATCTCCATCTCTAGATTGGGAGGGATCTGAAGCTCTTCCCGGCACCCTGCCGGAGAGGGGAATTCACCCTGGAGGCCTTCTTCATCACCATGCAAGCCTCCGGTGTGAAGCATGAGTAGTTTATCCTTGGACTACGGATCCATGTAGTAGCTAGATGGCTAGTTCTCCCCCTTTGTGCTTTCATGTCTAGATCTTGTGAGCTCCGTTCATGATCAAGATCATCTATTTGTAATTCTGCATGTTGTGTGTGCGCGGATCCGATGGATATTGAGATGCTATTTCAGATTGATTATTGATTCTATCATGTCTTTGTTATTTGTGATATTGCATGCTTTCCGTTGTTAGTAGCTATCTTGGCCAAGTAGATGCTAGCAACTCCAAGAGTTAGTATTTATGCTCGATAGTGGGTTCATGCCTCTGGTAATCTGGGGAAGTGACAGAAATATCTAAGGTACTATATGTGTTGTTGCTACTAGGGAGAAAACAACAATCCTTTGTTCATAAAACAATCGTATTGTTTACTTTACACGCAATTTGTAAAGCAATAATCTGTTGCTTGCAACTTAATACTGGAGGGGGTTCGGATGATAACCTGAAGGTGGATTATTAGTCATAGATGCAGTTGGATGGCGGTCTATGTATAATTTTGTAATGCCCAATCAAGTCTCAAAGGAGTCAAGATGATTAGTATATGCATGTATTGCTTTCTCGATGTTTGTCAATTGCCCCGCTATAATTTTTTCACCCAGCATGTTATCTATCTTAAGGAGAGCCACCTCTAGTGAACTATGGATCCCGATCCTTTTCTTTACATACAATCTATAAACTGTTTACTGATTTGTGTTTACTTTCTACAAACTTTTACTTCCTTCCATTCGATACGTTTAATCCTTTGTTTTTAGCAAAACACGGTGAGATTGACAACCTCATCGCAAGTTGGGGACAAAGTTCTGTGGTTGTGTTATGCAGGTCTCCATGTTGCTACTAGCATCGGTAGTGCGCCCTGCCAAGGCTCAGCTAGCAACACCTTTGGGGTGTTTCCTTGCTCCTACTGGTTCGATTAAACCTTGGTTTAATAACTGAGGGAAACTTGTTGCTGTGCTCATCATACCTTCCTCTTAGGGTTCCCAACGAGCTCTACATCAACACTGAGCCATCAAGCATTTTTCTGGCGCCGTTGCCGGGGAGTCAAGGACATCTTCACAAGGGGAGTCCCTCATAACCAATCTCTTTACTTTGTTATTTTTGTTTTGCTTAGTTTCTTTTTGTTTTGTTTGCTTGTTTCTTTATCAAAAACACACAAAAAATAGTTTTTACAACTTTGCTTTCTTTATCAAAAACACAAAAAAATTATTTCCTACTATAGTTGTTATTTTCATTGGTCTATTATTGTCTTGCTTTATCATGCTTTCTATCAATGGTTGGTTTCTTTGAAACTGAATCTTATTGGCAAGGTGGGTTCACGGAAGAACAAAAATATTATTATAAGCAACACCGCTTGTCACAAAAAGGGAAACACTTATGGGAACAAATTGATAAATTGTATACCATTGCTATAAACGTGTGCTCTACTTATAATGTTACGTATTGCTTTGATAAATCTTGTTGCTGTAGGAGGTATAAACACCTCCCTTTTCAATGTGATTATAATGATAATGTTACCATATCTTCTTATGTTCAAGGAAATTATGACTTTTATGATGTAGAACAAATTGAAGAATTTATTGCTTGGAAGGGTGCATTTGAACTTGCTAGTTTGCTTGAAAATAATGACGATGCACCTTATAAATATGAGGTTTATGATATATTTCAATTTTGCTTTGATAATTACAAGGAAGAAAATGGCTATATTCTTTAATATCTTAATAAATGCTCTCCACCAGCGGAAGAGACTAATGCCTTGCAGGAGCCTATGGAAGAAGAAATTGCTGAAACTAGAAGCTCATTGGATGAAAAAGAGGAGGAGAGTGATGATCAAAAAGAGGAAGAATGGATCTGCCCATTCCTACCTTCTAATGAGAGTAACTCTTTACCCCTTACAATATTTGATTGTCCCCCATGCTTACTAAAGGAGGATGAATGTTATGTTCCCGAGGATTCCTTTGAAAATGTTTATAACAAAGCTCCAGTGCTTGTAGATCATGAAAAGCCTTCTTTATATGATAGTTATATTGTTGAGTTTATTCATGAGGCTACTGAAAATTATTATGAGAGAGGAAAATATGGTTGTAGAAGTTTTCATGGTACTGAAACACCTCTCTATGTGCTGAAAGTTTGGAAGTTACTTTTGTTTTATCTTCCGATGCCTGTTACTTTGTTCTTTGTGAGTTTATTTGCGTATAAGATTACAATGCATAGGAAGTGGGTTACACTTAAATGTGTTCTGAATTTTCTGCTTGATGCTCTCTTTTACTTCAATTCATATTTCTTATGTGAGCATCATCGAAATTCTTATGCGAACTTAAAGGCGTTAAAGAAAAGTACTTATTGGGAGATAAGCCAAAAGTTTTAGATGAGTCTTGGAAGTTATTACCTCTGTAATAACCGCTCCTTATCCTTTTTATTTGCTTTTTGTGCCAAGAGTAACCTCTAATGAGAGAGAAGTAATGATTGGGAAAGTTGCTGTCCCGAAAAATATTTCTGTGCTTCACCATAAATTTCGTATAAAATCTCTGAACGTCTTTTTGAGGAGTGAATTTTTGTGCTTCTGCCCCAGGTCGTTATGTAACTTTCGTTAGTTCAATACTTTTTGATTTGAGCAACATAAGGTCTTCTAAAAAATTCGTCTTTACCTGCTGGTCTGTTTTGACAGATTTCTGCCATTTTCTGCATTTGCTTCTTGTTGGTTCCTTTTTGAGTTCTTTTGGGGAGTTTAGCTTTTTGAGGGAAGTACTACAGTAGCTAGTGTTCTAATGTAAGTTTATTTGGTGTTGGAACTGAACCTTAAGACCTTTTATCTTGAGTGCACTAATGTTGCTAATAAAGATTGTGTGAAGTTTTGTATGAAGGAAAAATTTCAGGTGTATGGAAGGAATGAGTAATGAGATGAAGGATGGACTAAAGCTCAAGCTTGGCTATGCCACGCGTGTCACCCCAAGAAATATCCAAGAAGTACAAGCGTCAAAGCTTGGGGATGCCCAAGGCATCCCCCTCTTCATCAATAAAAATCACAAGTTTCTTCCAAACGCTTGATTTTTATTATTTCATGCACAGCTGTGTTGTTCTTGGAGCGTCTTCTTTTTCATTTTCGTTTTGGTTTTTAGTTTGCTTGGTTTGCTTAGTTTGCTGAATAAATTGGTTGGACCCCCTCTTTCATGCATTGGTTTGCAAATAGTTTGGTTTGGTTTGGCAAAGAGTAGGAAAGTTCATACTTATGTGGAAAAAAGAGCTCGTTTTTGACTATGGCCTATGCTCTGTCATGCCATGCTCGATATTGTTTTGGCTTTATGCTTAGTATTCTTTGTTGTAGCATGACTTGTTATAAACAATTGAGATTGCTGAATGTGCCTTGGATGAATCATGTGTTGTTTTAGCATATTAAAGCATAGTATAGTGGTATTCTCTTTTGATGCTTTATTTGGGTTGACTTGGCGCATGCTCACACCATGTTATGACTATCTCAAGTCACCATAGCCTTTATGATCCTTTAGTTTTCAACTTGTAGTATCACTTTATGCTTTGATCAATGATGTTTTGTCGCTCTGCATGATTATGGTCATTATTGCTCTCTTAGCTTGTTGTTCCTAGTCTTTTGCTAGCCTCCACAACCAAGTATGAGTTCCACTCATGCATCCAACTCCCTAAACCAAGTTATTCCAAAGAGTCCACCATACCTACCTATTAGCTTATGCTATTCCAAGTATATTCATGCTTTTGTTTACCTTCCAAATTAAACTTGTTATGAGAAAACTAGTGATTAAAGCTCTCACGAACTTGATGGCACACTTTACTTTTCTTCCCTTAATAAACTTGAACCATTGTGTTATCTATGTTGTATATACTTGCACTTATTTGTTGGGAATTAGCAGAACCATGGTGTCATGGGGAACGCTTTCAACATTGCACTTGGTACTTGTACCTAGTTGATATCATGCTCTTTTGTATATGGATGTCGTCTGTGTGAAATGAAAGGGGAGCTTGTAACTCCATGGAGTTATGTATATGTGTTAGAGAAACGCCTGGGCCGTTGGTCTAATCCATGCTGACATGGTGGAAACCTGCAGCGTAACCATAATGAGCTGTCTATGAAGCATTCTTCTTATAAAAAAGAGTCCTATATTGAGAAAAAAGAGAAAAAGAAAAAAAAGATTATGAAAAGAGGAAAGACAGAAATAAGCACCATATTCCCATGGTAAATAAGAAGATTGCTGAGATGCTTGTTGTCTGCTTGCCTTGTCATTTTGATATGGGGATTGTTCCGTATCATCGGGCAAGGGGTACCCCGTTGGCGGTTCTCTATGATACACATGTACTTACGATGACAAGAACTTACCGGTGACTAAACTTGATTAGCATGAGGAGCGGCCCTCGTATACAAGGGACGTGAGATTCCTAACTTATACTTCGTCAAGCATGTACACCGTAGTTTGTTCACCTTAACCTTAATCACTTCAAGATGCTTATGATAGGGGCAATGAGAGCTGAAAGCTATAAGTACCATAATTTTTGGAATCTCTTTATGAGACTTGAATCCCTACTTCCTTTTATAAAGGCCTTTCGTCCACTATTATATTGAGTCTCCACCCTCTACCTTTATGCACCTACTTTGAGAGCATAGTGGCCATTCTTAGTTCTATGTGCATTGTCCCAAGACTAGTTGATTGATGCATAACTTGATATTACTTGTTTTAAACTATTTGTATCTAGTCACTCTTATGAACTTTGAAGGTTTCCTATGCATTTATATTTGCTACTCTATGAGGGACAAGCTGAATACTATTATGCTATGTTTTCTTTATGTGAAACAAACAAACGTCTTGCAAAGCATTGTTATTCATGAATCTTTTATTTGTGCATTTTCATGTTGCATCATAGTTTCTTTGTCTTATTGCTAGAACTTTGTCTTTCATGTTATGATTGAAGTACTATGATCCCAGCTTTGAATGTTTTACAAATACTTTGATCAAGTCTTTGATGGTGCATGTCACCTCAAAAATTATTCTTTCTTTTTATTACTTACCTACTCGAGGACGAGCAAGAGTTAATCTTGGGGATGTTGATACATTGCAAATGTATCTATAATTTTTGATGTTCCATGCTTAGTTTTATCCACTTTCTTGTGTTTTGCCCACACTTTGGAGTACTTTTCATATGATTTCTTGGACTAACCTATTAACAAGAGCCACAGTGCCAGCTGCCCGTTTTCTGCTGTTTTTGGTTCCAGGAAAGTCAGAAAATGAATATTCTCAGAATTGGACGGGACAAAAGCCAAAGTGCCTATTTTTCTGGAAGTCATCAGATGCCAGAATACGAGACGGAGAAGGGCTAGGGGCTGGACACACCACCTGGCTGCACGGCCAGGCCTGGCCCGCGCCAGGGGGTGGTCTGGCCGACCCCAGCACCCCCTCGGCCTCTCCTTCCGCCTATATATTGCCCTCGGGACGAAAACCCTAAGTACCCGATCAAAAATCCACGAAAGAGTTTGTAGCCGCCGTCATCTCCATCCCTAGATTGGGAGGGATCTGAAGCTCTTCCCGGCACCCTGCCGGAGAGGGTAATTCACCCTAGAGGCCTTCTTCATCACCATGCAAGCCTCCGGTGTGAAGCGTGAGTAGTTCATCCTTGGACTACGGATCCATGTAGTAGCTAGATTGCTGGTTCTCCCCCTTTGTGCTTTCATGTCTAGATCTTGTGAGCTTCGTTCATGATCAAGATCATCTATTTGTAATTCTACATGTTGTGTTTGCGGGGATCCAATGGATATTGAGATGCTATTTCAGATTGATTATTGTTTCTATCATTTCTTTGTTATTTGTGATCTTGCATGCTTTCCATTGTTAGTAGCTATCTTGGCCAAGTAGATGCTAGCAACTCCAAGAGTTAGTATTTATGCTCGATAGTGGGTTCATGCCTCTGGTAATCTGGGGAAGTGACAGAAATCTCTAAGGTACTAGATGTGTTGTTGCTACTAGGGAGAAAACAACAATCCTTTGTTCATAGAACAATCGTATTGTTTACTTTACACGCAATTTGTAAAGCAATAATCTGTTGCTTGCAACTTAATACTGGAGGGGGTTCGGATGATAACCTAAAGGTGGATTATTAGTCATAGATGCAATTGGATGGCGGTCTATGTATAATGTTGTAATGCCCAATCAAGTCTCAAAGGAGTCAAGCTGATTAGTATATGCATGTATTGCTTTCTCGATGTTTGTCAATTGCCCCGCTGTAATTTGGTCACCCAGCATGTTATCTATCTTAAGGAGAGCCACCTCTAGTGAACTATGGATCCCGGTCCTTTTCTTTACATACAATCTACAAACTATTTACTGCTTTGTGTTTACTTTCTGCAAACTTTTACTTCCTTCTATTCGATACGTTTAATCCTTTGTTTTCAGCAAAACACGGTGAGATTGACAACCTCATCGCAAGTTGGGGACAAAGTTGTGTGGTTGTGTTGTGCTGGTCTCCATGTTGCTACTAGCACCGGTAGTGCGCCCTGCTAAAGCTCAGCTAGTAACACCTTTGAGGTGTTTCCTTGCTCCTATTGGTTCGATTAAACCTTGGTTTCATAACTGAGGGAAACTTGTTGCTGTGCTCATCATACCTTCGTCTTGGGGTTCCCAACGAGCTCTACATCAACACTGAGCCATCACCCTACGACACAAAAATTATTACAGCAAGCTCATAACTGAGCAGAGGACCAAAATATTACAAGCAGAGGTCACTGACCACAAACATCAAACAATGAAAGGCAAATTATGCTATTAAGTATAGCAAACTTAACCAATGGCCTAAGAGGCCTGAAGCATAACGATGACGTCCCAATCCTTAGATTCCAGGCTGTCGACCGGGAACCCCAAGCTACTCGTCGATGTTAATGTTGTAACAGACTCTTCTTCTGTAGTAACACTTACCTGCTGCAAAAGTATCAACAAAGCAAAGGCTGAGTACAGGGTGTACTCCACAATACTGATGGCTTGTGTGGTTACTTTGCATAAAGCTAACTTTCTTTGTAAAAGAGGGAGGAGAAGCTCCACTAAGTAGAACATTTGAAAGGGGATAAGAAAACGATATCACTAGCTTTGATCTTCTTTGATATCCACCGAATCATCATCAACCGAACCTACTAACTAGGATCACCCCCCTCGATCCCTGAGGAAGCATCCTTAAGCACACCTCACATCTCTTGTCAAGTTTTACGATTAGGTTATTCTTCTCTATGATCTTAGAATCCGTTCCCAAGTCGTCCATAACCGTGGACACGGCTTTTTGAAAAGATTAATACCCTACAGGGGTGCACAACTTTACCCACATGTACCACCCTCCTCTTAATGCCAAATATTATTAGCCTTCTTCCTTGGAAGGCCGGGAGAGAGCGGATGGACACTACCTTTACCTTGCTTTCACCAAGACCATGAGTCACGCCCTAAGGAGATGCTGCCATATCGGCTCAAGTCCTAAAGACGGTCCCTAGAGATGTGAACAGGGTTTGAGATTACGGAGGCCGTTCCTCTCCCATTCCCTGCCACGTTTACCTACCTGTATGAATTCACCTCTTCCACCTCCTTTGAGAACAACCAGAATGCATATGTCGAATGGAATGCCCGAACTATGTGACTCATGGAATCTACTAGGCAAGTTAGTTGGTCGAGGGGGTTTCTAGGCCCCCCGTGTGGCTGTACGCTCGTCTTGGTTCAAGAGGCAAGAACTCAGGTCCGAGTAGTGGCAAGTATGGGACTGCAAAAATCACAACCCGGCGTGGCCTCCCATACAAGCCTTAGCATGTTTAACTTTCATCTCTGATCATACCACGTCATCCTATCATACTAGGTTCATTCGCAGCTCTGATTCATCAACCGAATGGATCAGCGATAACCGCTAAGCATGGCTAAGCACAGACGAATATACCAGCTCTATCGAAGCTCATAAGCCAAACCCTAGTTATGCTAGGAGCAGTGGATCAGGGAAATATAGGCTACAAGGGAACATGCATCAGATAGGATTACTGTATCTATCGATAAAAGACTTTGGGATCGTATGCACATGGCAAGAATGAAATACTTTGAAAGCATAGGCATTTATCATGTGTGGGGCTTTGCTTGCATTTGCCTATTGATACTCAGATATAGAACTTCAGGTTCATCTTCTTGGCGTCATTCGTCGATAACCTTTGATGGTGTTGATCTCGATCTTCAATCTTGGACTCGATATCGTTGCTCACATCAACTCCGAGGACTACCGAGAGGAAGCAGAAACATCGGAGAGGAAAGCAACAATCAACGCATGGCATCGATGCAATGCTCAAGCAAGGATGATGATATGACAAGTTAAAGTGTATTTAAATGTCACCCTAAAGCATGCTTGGCAATTTAAGCGGGATCCGAGGGGTACAAACCCTAAAATAGGGGGAACCTCAGAGTCACATGCGGGGTTCAATTAGTTCTTCTAATTAAACTTGTCATGTAAGTTTCTTAACAATACATGATTATGAGTCTATTGGGTAGATCTCGTTTTTCTGAACATTTTGATATATTATTTGTATTTTCTGATTTAAAATGAATTAGTTATGATTTTTCTCAATTTTAATTCGTTTTAAATCATTTTAAAACAATTAAACAATTTTGGATTATATTTAATTATTTTCCAGCTGGCCCCACATGTCATATATTTAATAATTTCAGAAATATTTTCTAAAAGATTAAAAGTCTGACAGATAGGGCCCACGGAGATATTTATATATCTAGAAATGATTTTCAAAAAACATTTAAAACAAAAGAAAAGGGGGTTACTGCGTCATGCTGACGTCATCATGATGTCAGCAATGGGGATGCCCACTGCTGGGGTTCGAATCAGGCGATTGGGGACACGCGGGGCAATGAGGAGGCGCGCGATTGATGCAGCGCTTCGCGCTGAGCCGTATACTGGCGGGAGGTCACTAGAGAGGGCAGTATGATGACAACCGACGGCGGAGCTTGCAGTTGAACGGCGAGGGGACGCTGCAGAGCGAGAGGGAGGAAGCGGAGGAGCAAGGGAGAACCGGGATCTCACCCTAAGCGCGATGGAGGGTGCGGCGTGGCTGGTCGAGGTCGAACAATGATGAATTGATGGCGGAGGCGGCGACTGGACTTTGGGAAGGAACTATCAATTGGGGCGATTGGAAGCTTCTCCAGCTAGGGCGCTAGGACGAGGAGAACAAGGAGAAGTAGGCGGCTCCAATGGTGGCCTTGGAATGGCGAGGGGAGCTCGGGAACAGCAGGGCGCCGACGATGTATGGGGGCTAGGGTTTGGCCTCGCGGAAGAATGAGAGAGAGAGGGGGAAAACTGGCGTGCTAGGGTTTTCCAGGGGCGAGGCGGGGTCCTTGTAGGCACCGGCTGTTGGTGGCATGAATCTTGACGCAGCTCCGGCGGCGGACAGCAGACGGCGTGACAACGACATGCTTCCTCTGTCGGGGAGGAAGACGATGAATAGAGAGATGGCCGAAGCGGTATCGGGCTGGGATGGGCTGGCTTGGGCCTCAGCTGGGCTGCGGCAAAGCTTGCTAGGCGGCTGCCGCTGGCTGCTATCTGCTGCGCGGCGTGGGAGAGAGGAGGATGGGCTGCGGGCTGCTGCGGCGGCAGATAGAGGAAAGAAGGAGATGGGCCGGCCTGGCTCGGTTCTGTCTCTGTTTTTATTTGTAAAAACCTTTTTCTTTTTCTGAAATATGTTCTCTTTTGTATTTTCAAATTCATTTCTGTTTTGAACATTTTGAAAATACCAGAGGCTTTGTAAATGTATAGGAATATTACAGGGGCCCTTATAATCCATTTGGGCTCCGATAATTTTGGTGCTTTTCGAAATTCAAAAAATTTTGAATTGATTTGAGAGAGGGAAAATAGGGTTTAGGGTTTTACTTCCTTTGTATTGCATGCATCTTTAAAAGATGATGCTCATGAATGCACACTCAACCCTAATTATGACTTAACTAAAACTAAGGGTGTTACATTATGTATGTGTGTTAGAGAAACGTCTGGGCCGCTAGCCTCAGCCATCCCTAATCATGGTGGAAACTTGCAGCATCACCATAGTGAGCAATCTATGAAGCATTCTTCTTATAAGATAGAGATTGAGAAAAAGAAAAAAAGATGAGAAAAGAGGAAAGAGAGGAAAAGTACCATTTTCCCATCGTAAATAAGAAGATTGTTGAGATGCTCATTCTCTGCTTGCCTTGTCATTATGATTATGGGATAGCTCCTGTATCATGTGCAAGGGGTACCCCGTTGGCGGTTCTCTATGATACACATGTACTTACTATGACAAGAACTTACCGTTAACTAAACTTGAGTAGCATGAGGAGCGGCCCTCGTATTCAAGGGACATGAGATTGCCAACTTATACTTTGTCAAGCATATACTCCATAGTTTGTTCACTTTAACCTTAATCACTTCAAGATGCTTATGATAGGGGCAATGAGAGCTGAAAGCTAATAAGTACCAAAAATTTTGGAAGCTCTTTATGAGACTTGAATCCCTGCTTCCTTCTATGAAGGCCTTTATTTTACTTTTATGTTGAGTCTCAATGTGCATAACTTTCATATTTCTTGTTCTTAAACTACTTGTATCTAGTCACCCTTATGAGCATTGAAGGTGTTCTATGCATTTATGTTTTGCTACACTATGAGGGACAAGCTGAATACCATTCTAATTATGTTTTCTATGTGTGAAACAAACAAACGTATTTCAAAGCATTGTTATTCATGAATCTTTTGTTTGTACCTTTTCATGTTATAACATAGTTGCTATGTCTTATTGTTAGAACTATACCTTTCATGCTATGTTAAAGTACTATGATCCCAGTTATCAATGTTCTACAAATACTTTGATCAAGATTATGATGGTGCATGTCACCTAAAAAATTATTCTTTATTTTTATCACTTACCTACTCGAGGACGAGCAGGATTTAAGCTTGGGGATGTTGATACGTTGCAAACATATCTATAATTTTTGATGTTCCATGCTTGTTTTATATCTACTTTCTTATGTTTTGTCCACACTTTGGAGTATTTTTACACATTTTCTAGAACTAACCTATTAACAAGATGCCACAGTGCCAGATGCCTGTTTTCTTCTGTTTTTGGTTCCAGAAAAGCTAGTAAGAAAATATTCTCGTAATTGGACCGAACAAAAGCCCAAGTCAATATTTCACCAGAAGGAATACAGAGTCCGGAGGGGAGACGAAGAGGGGAGCCAGGGCAGCCACACTTGGTGGTGGCAGCCAGCCCTAGCCGTGCCACCAGGGGGTGTGGACCCCCTGGTAATCCATCAACCTTGCCCCTTCGCCTATATCTTGCCTCTGGGACGAAAACCCTAAATACCCGATCAAAATTCCACGAAAGAGTCTATAGCTGCTGCCATCTCCATCCCTAGATCGGGAGGGATCTGAAGCTCTTCCTGGCACCCTGTCGGAGGGGAGAGATCACCTTGGAGGCCTTCTTCAACACCATGTCTGCCTCCGGTGTGATGCGTGAGTAGTTCATCCCTGGACTACGGGTCCATGTAGTAGCTAGATGGTTGGTTCTTCTCCTTTGTGCTACCATGTCTAGATTTTGTGAGCTCCGTTCATGATCAAGATCATCTATTTGTAATCTTACATGTTGTGTTTGCAGGGATCCTATGGATATTGAGATGCTATTTCAGATTGATTATTGATTCTATCATGTCTTTGTTATTTGAGATCTTGCATGCTTTCCATTGTTAGTAGCTATCTTGGCCAAGTAGATGCTAGCAACTCCAAGAGTTAGTATTTATGCTCGATAGTGGGTTCATGCCTCGTGTAATCTGGGGAAGTGACAGAAATCTCTAAGGTACTAGATGTGTTGTTGCTACTAGGGAGAAAACAACAATCCTTTGTTCATAGAACAATCGTATTGTTTACTTTACACGCAGTTCATAAAGCAATAATCTATTGCTTGCAACTTAATACTGGAGGGGGTTCGGATGATAACCTGAAGGTGGATTATTAGTCATAGATGAAGTTGGATGGCGGTCTATGTATTATGTTGGAATGCCCAATCAAATGTCATAGGATTCAAGATGATTAGTATATGCATGTATGCTTTCTCGATATTTGTTAATTGCCTCGCTGTAATTTGTTCACCCAACATGTTATCTATCTTAAGGAGAACCACCTCTAGTGAACTATGCACCACGGTCCATTCTTTTACCATCAATCTTACTATTTTATGTTTACTTTCTACAAACAATTACTATCTTCCACACAATACGTTTAATCCTTTATTTTCAGCAAAACCGGTGAGATTGACAACCTCAGTGTAAGTTGGGGGAAAAGTTATGTGGTTGTGTTGTGCAGGATTCCAAGTTGGAAACAACACCTTGGAGGTGTTTCCTTGCTCCTACTGGTTCGATAACCTTGGTTTCATAACTAAGGGAAAACTTGTTGTTGTGCTCATCATACCTTCCTCTTGGGGTTCCCCAACGAGATCGACATGTTGAGCCGATCATCAAGCACATACACTGTGATTCCTCATGATTCCATGGACTTAGATTTAGTTGTGAATCATCTTCAGCTAGTCAAGGAGCACCCAAGGTTAGATTCTAAGTACATGGATCAATATCAGATGGTAGTAGAGTCACTCTACAATGCTCATCGTCTGATAGTGGAAGACAATGATAGTATGCTTGAGGATCTCACTAATCCTTAGAAGCTGGAATTTTTAGCAGCCCAGTTAGAGAAGGAGGCAGGAGGTGAAGTTAGCCCAATATCCAAGGATATACCTATATACCCAGTATCCTATACGCTATATCCTTATTCACCTATACCAGAACCCACTAGATATCTGAATGAAGGTACTAGTTATCCTATACCACAAAATTATAGGGGAACTGAAGATTCGGAACTTCCTATCAGAAATTCTGAAGGTTGGAGGTATGGATCGACTGACGGGTCTACTAGGAATCCTATTCCTGTAGAAGATTATGTTGGTGATGTAGGGAAAACTAGTCGAATGGGTGTGATGTCTTATTCCACTGATGGAAGAGATGTCCACGTGTAGAATGTAGAGTCAGATGAGGAAGATCCCGAAGAAGTAGAGTTTGAATCCTCTGGGTTTTCCATGACTCCGGAAGATGTTCCTAATTCTTATATTAATGAAGAATGGATTCAAGGGATCTATGAAAACTCAGATGTGGAACCTGACGATGAAGATGACTCAAATGAGTTGGAAGGAATGGACGCACTTCAGCTGGATGGTGTGTCGAGTCCTGATACTTCTAATACTGAGAATGTTCCATCTAGGAGACAAGCTGTTCCACGGACTGTGCATAGGACTTGATGCCAGTACGGATGGATTCTAGGCATGTACAATGAACGTGGAGGCTACTGAGGATAAGGATCGTCAAGGGGAGTTAGTAGTTTGGTAATGCGTATTGTAGAGTTTGAGAGCTTGATGTAATTAAATAAGTGAGGTAGCGCTCACAAGGATATGTAGCACTTGTATAATATGGGTTGTAATGTACTATACCACCTATATTAATGTAATGTATATTATGTGTGTTGCATATTTGGTTCTTATTTGGATCTTGATTTCCACTGTGTGACTAGTTCTGAACATGAAGTTGAGCTCAGAAAGCATGGCATGATGTAATTATGAGTTTCGCTTTATGTACAGAACTAGGGGGTTATGGAACGGGTGTAGAGGACGAGTCCAAATAGAAGCGTATCGAGTGCGAAGCTAAGGGAAAGGTGGATGAAGATGCCAGAATGCACGCAGAATTACCACCACCAATAAGGCCATTGATGGAGTAGGATTTCATGCAATACATGCAGATGATGCAAGAATCCCAGAATAAGTTCATGAAAGGATTAATGGATCGAGTTGGAAATCAGAGGGAACTTGAAGGTCATTGTGCAACCACAACCAAGAGGAAGGTCATATGTCACAATTGTAAGCTTCCGGGGCACATTAGCAGGGATTGCCATAAGCCGGTGATCATATGGTATGGGTGCAGTTAGAAGGGGCACATGAAGTCTCATTGTCCCAAGAAATCACCGGGTGGTTGGCCCACATCAAGAGGTGGTCAAGCAAAAGGCATAGGCAGACAACCTAACAGGGGTGGAAATGGATAGTTGTAGTGCTGGGAATGGATTGCATGACTGAACATGGAGCATAGATCAACTATGAAGACAAGACTGTCTCAATAAGGACTCTAGGAGGAGGAATATTAGTTTACAAAGCAGATAAACACACACATATAGTTGTGGACCTACAATTAAACTCCATGAGTAGAGTCAAGTTGGAGGATATTCCCGTAGTAAATGAGTTTCAAGATGTTTTCCCAATAGAATTACCAGGAATGCCACCTGATCGGGAGATATAGTTCACTATTGACTTAATACCTGGTACATCACCTATTGCTCAAGCATCGTACAAGATGGGTCCTAAAGATCTAAAGGAACTTAAAGAACAAATTGATGAGTTGGCTAGAAAAGGTTTCATTCAAGAGAGTGTGTCCCCATGGGGAACTCCAGTGATTTTTGTTGATAAAAGAAATGGAGGACGATGGATGTGTGGAGATTACAGAAATCTAAACAACGTCACCATCAAGAACAAGTATCCTTTTCCAAGAATTCAGGATCTATTTGATCAAGTCAAGGGAGCCGGAGTGTTTTCCAAGATTGATCTGAGGTCAGGCTATCATCAAATCAAGATTAAGCCTGAGGATGTTCCAAAAACAGCATTATGTCACGATATGGACATCATGAGTATTTGGTCGTACCATTTGGGTTGACTAATGCACCAGCAATTTTCATGAATCTGATGAATAAAGTTTTTATGCCATATCTAGACAAGTTTGTCATAGTGTTTATTGATGACATTTTGATATACTCAAAGGATAAGGAGGAACATGCTGATCACTTAAGGACATTGTTACAATCTTAAGAGAACACCAGTTGTTTGCCAAGTTCAGTAAGTGTGAATTTTGGTTGGACAAGGTTGAATTCCTTGGTCATGTCATTCGTAAGGATGGTATTGCAGTCAATCCATCCAAAGTTCAATTAGTGTTGGATTGGAATGCACCAACAAATGTTAAACAAATCAGAGGTTTCTTAGGAATGGCAGGTTACTATCAGAGATCCTTTGAAGGTTTCTCTAAGATAGCAGGACCAATGACCAAAATTCTAAGGAAAAATACTCCTTTTGTGTGGGATGAAAAGTGTGTAGTCAGTTTTCAAGAGTTGAAAACTAAGTTGACTACAACACCAGTCTTAACCATACCAGAAACCGGGAAAGTTTACATGGTATACTTTGATGCATCCAAGGAGGCATTAGGATGTGTTATAATGCAAGATCGCAAGGTGATTGCTTATGGGTCGAGACAACTCAAACCTCATACCCAACACATGATTTGGAATTAGCGGCAGCAGTTTTTGCTCTAAAGAGTTGGAGGCATTTTCTTTATGGAGCAAGGTGTGAACTATACACTGATCATAAAAGTCTCAAATATTTCTTCACTCAAAAAGAATTGAACATGAGGAAAAAAAGATGGTTGGAGTTGATTAAGGATTATGACCTTACAATTAACTATACTCCAAGAAAGGCTAATGTAGTAGCAGATGCTTTAAGTCGTAAAAGTGCAGATGTTCAACCGACAAATCGAGAACTACCAAAGGAGTTGCAATTGGATTTCGAAAGGTTGGAAATAGAGTTATTAATAGAAAACGTTCGTATAAGTTTAGCTACCATGAGAGTTGCTGAAGAGCGGAGCAGTGATCTTCGTTATGAGATCTATCGACATTAACTTGATGATCCATCCATTGAGGAAGAAATCAAAAGAATTACCGAAGGTCAAACATCAGTTTTTCACCTTGGAGATTATGGATCTTTATGGTTTCAGAATTGTCTTTGTGTACCAGATGTACCGGACATTAGAGAGCTAATACTCCGAGAAGCACATGAGACACCATATTCAATTCATCCAGGAAGTACAAAGATGTACATGGATCTTAAGGACTTATTTTGGTGGAAAAATATGAAAAGAGACATTGCAAAGTATGTGTCTGAATGTCATACCTGTCAAAGGGTAAAGGTAGAACATCAATGTCCAGCAAGACCACTACAACCACTACAAATTCCAGAGTGGAAATGGGAAGAAATTGGTATGGATTTCATTACATGACTACCGATGACCCCAAAGAGGAAGGATATGATCTAGGTAATTGTGGATAGACTTACCAAAAGTGCACATTTTATTCCAGTGAATCAAAGGGATAATGCTGAGAAACTAGTAGAGTTATATGTCAAGGAGATCGTGAGTAAGCATGGGGTACCCAAAAACATAGTATCTGATCGAGGGTCTGTGTTTACATCAGTGTTTTGGAAGCAACTACATGAAGCACTCGGGTTAAAACTGGATTTCAACACAGCTTATCATCCAGAGACCAGGGGACAAACAGAAAGGACCAACAAATCTTAGAAGATATGCTGAGAGCTTGCTTTAGATTTTGGAGGTTCGTGGGAAGATCATCTACCTTTGGCAGAATTTTCCTACAACAATAGCTATCAGCGTAGTCTGAAGGCAACACCTTATGAGGTACTTTATGGACAGAAATGCAGATCGCCAAAATGTTGGTATGAACCAGGTAGGCGCAATGAATTTGCACTGGATTATATAGAAGAAAATAAAAACATTATCGATACCATCTGGGATTGATTGAAGATAGCTCAGAGCCCTCAAAAGAGTTATGTGGATCAAAGTCGTAGAGCATCGCATCCAGAAGTGGGAGATATGGTATATCTCAAAGTCAATCCAACGAAAGGAGTTAAGAGATGCGGAGTAAAAGGGAAACTAAGTCCAAGGTATATCGTACCATTCAAGATACTGAGCCAGAACAGGAATACCGCATATGCTTTAAAGTTACCAACAAGGCTAGTTCAAGTTCACAATGTTTTCCATGTATCATAACTCCGGAAATGTCTTAAAGTTCCTAAGATGCAATCATACACCAAGAGATTGAATTGCAAGCGGATTTGCCTTATGTTGAGAGACCGTGCAAGATTTTGGAAGATAACTGGAAAAGGTCAAGGAACCGAGCTATTAAGTACTACAAAGTACAGTGGGCACAACATCCTGAGCGGGAAGCAACATGGGAGAAAGAGGAGGATCTATGAGAAGCTTATCCCGAGCTATTCAGGTACAAATCAGTAAAACTTCGGGACAAATTTTAATTTAAAGGGGGAAGACTGTAACATCCCAGTGTTTAGGAACCAACGAATGGTAGAAATAGAAATTTGGGCATTTGCATGCATTCATTTGTAAAATTTGGGGTATTTTTTTTGCCAAACAAAATCCTGGGGGGATCATAGTTTCTTTCACTACTTTGAGTCAAGGTTTAGCTCTTAGAAGTGTTTGCTAAGAATTCTGACATGAACCTTAGGAGACATATGAATTTGGGTGAATAATTTGAATTGAATTAGATTAAGTGAATTAAAGGTATTAGTGTTTATATTAGAAAACAAAAAGGAATTTAGTTATTATTGTTTGAATATTAAACAAGTATTAAACAATAAAGGAAATGGACATTAATACAAATATATGTTGGAGATATGCCCAAGAGGCAATCATAAAAGTGATTATTATTATATCTTTGTGTTTATGATGAATGTTTACATCCCATGCTATAATTGTATTATTAGGAAACACTAATACATGTGTGTTTTGTAAACATAAGAGAGTCCCTAGTAAGCCTCTTGTTAAACTAGCTTGTTGATTAATTGATGATCATGGTTTCCTGATCATGAACATTAGGATGTGATTAATAACAAGGTTATGTCATTAGGAGAATGATGTGATGGACACACACCCATAGTAAGCATAGCATAAGATCAAGTCATTAAGTTCGTATTGCTATAAGCTTTTAAATGCATAGTAACCTAATCCTTCGACCATGAGGTTGTGTTAATCACCATCACCGGATGGGTACTTTGATGACATCAAACACCGCTTCGTAACTGGGTGATCATAAAGGTGTCATTGGGTATTCTGAAAGTATGTGTTGAAGCGCATGGACCAAGATTGGGATTTGTCCATCCATATGATGGATAGATATGCTCTGGGCCCTCTCGGTGGAATGTCATCTAGTTAGCTTGCAAGCATGTGACTGGGTCACAAGAGATGACATATCACGGAACGAGTAAAGAGTGCTTATCAGTAACGAGGTAGAACTAGGTATGGAGATACCGACGATCAAACCTCGGATAAGTATAGTATCGTGTGACAAAGGGAATTGGTTTCGTATGTAAATGGTTCAATCGATCACGAAGTCATCGTTGAGTATGTGGGAGCCATTATGGATCTCCAGGTCCCGCTGATGGTTATTGATAGGAGATGTGTCTCTGTCATGTCTACATATTCACGAACCGTAGGGTGACACACTTAAGGTTCGAAGTTGTTTTAAGTAGATATGGAATGTGCGTTGGAGACCGAATGTTGTTCGGAGTCTCGGATTGGATTCGGGACATCACGAGGAGATCCGGAATGGTCCGGAGAATAAGATTCATATATTGGGGATCATTTTCTGAGTTAGGAAATGTTCCGGAGTATTTGTATGAGGGTTCTAGAAGGTTTCGGAATGTTCCGGAAGGTTCTGGAAGGTTTCTTGGAGTTTGCTTGAAAACCAAGGAAGGGATCAAGGAGTCCTGGTGGGTCAAGACTATGAGTCGTGGGGGAGGAGGACTCCTCCCCCCCTCCCCAATCCGCCGGCCCTAGAGGGAGGGGAGTCCTACAAGGACTCCCCCCCATGGCGCCTCACCCCCTTTAAATAGAGGGGCAGGGGCGCCCCCTCCACCCCTGCTCCATAACTCCCAATCTCTGCCGCCTCTCTCCTCCTCCTTTCTTCTGCACAGGCATAGGCGAAGCCCTGCAGAATTCTCTACTCCACCACCACCACCACACCGTCGTGCTGCTGGGATTCCGTGGAGAAGATCTACTACCTCCGCTGCTCGCTGGAACGAGGAGAGGAAGGTCTGCTTCGACTCCACACGTGTGACCGACTGCGGTAGCGCTGCCGAAACGCGGCGCCGGAAGGATCGTCCACTTGACCGACTGCGGAAGCGCTGCCGGAACGCGACGCCGGAAGGATCGTCCACACGATCTTGAGATCGGCAAGTGATCGACTACATCAACCACGAGATCTAATCTCGTTAACGCTTTCGGATCTACGAGGGTTAGTTCCTATCTATCTCGTTGCACATGTCTAATAGATTAGATCTTGGCTTTTATCTAGATTAGATCTGGGTTTTGTTCGTTCTTGCGGTAGAAATTTTTTGTTTTCCATGCTACGAACCCATCAGTGGTATCAGAGCCGTATCTATGCGTAGATCTGTTGCACGAGTAGAACACAATGTTTTTGTGGGCGTTGATGCTTTTGTTGTCGGTGTCTTAGCATGTACTTTGCATCTTGCGGCATGGTGGGATGAAGCGGCTCAGGCTAACATTACATGTCATCGCACATGAGACTTGCTCCACGCTTGACGTGCAACTTGCTTTGCACAAGTGGCTTTGTGGGTGTCTGTCTCTCCCACCATAGTTAAGATTCAATTTACAATGAGCATCTGACAACACTTGTATCAACGTTGTGGTTCTTGTTCGTAGGTAAGATCGGTCTTATGCCAAAGCCCCAAACCACGTAAAACATGCAAAGAAAATTAGAGGCGTCTAACTTGTTTTTGCAGGGGTTTTGTGATGTGATATGGCCATCATGTGATTGTGATTGTATTTGATGTATGCAATGATCCTTGTTGTAATATGGCAACCGACAGGAGCCTAATGGTTGTCTTTAATTCTGTTAAGACCCGCGTGTCTATTCATCTTGTAATAGCTTTATTACAAGTAGTTGTAATAGTTGCTAGTGATGATGGACAACCATGAAGCGGCGCCACTGACCTTGACGCAATGCTGGTGATGATGGAGATCATGTTCGTGCTTTGGAGATGGAGATCAAAGGCGCAAGAAGAAAAGGCCATATCATATCACACTAATTATGAATTGCCTGTGATGTTAATCCCTTATACATCTTGTATTGCTTAGATCGCGACGGTAGCATTATAAGATGATCCCACTCACTAAATATCAAGTAATAAAGTGTTCACCCTTAGTCGGCACCGTTGCTAAGACTCGTCGTTTCGAAGCAACTCGTGATGATCGGATGTGATAGATTCTACGTGTGCATACAACGGGTGCAAGCCAGATTTGCACATGCGGAAACTAAGGTTATCTTGACGAGCCTAGCATGTACAGACATGGTCTCGGAACACGGAATACCGAAAGGTAGAGCATGAGTCATATAAATGATATGATGAACATGAAGATTGTTCGCCGATGAAACTACATCTTCTCTCGTGAAGATCGGACTTGGTGTAGTAGACTTGGTTCGTGTAATCACTAAGACAATGTGAGGGATGCTGTTTTGAGTGGGAGTTCACCTAGTTAGTTTAAGAATTAAATTTGAACTCAATTTGTCATAAACTTAGTCTAAACTACTTGCAAATTGTTGTAGATTATGGCGACCCCCTCCATTAATTTCAATGCGTTCCTAGAGAAAGAAAAACTTAAGAACAATGGAAGCAATTTCACGGACTGGTTCCATGGACTGAAGATCGTCCTCAGGGCTGGTCAGTTGACCTATGTGCTCGAAGCACCGCTAGGTGACCCACCTGCAGATAATGCCACCAATGACGTAAAGAATGTTTACGCCACTCGGAAAAATCATTACTCCACAGTTCAGTGTGCCATACTGTACGGTTTAGAAGCGGAGCTCCAAAAGCGTTTTGAGCACCACGACCCGTTCGAGATCATTAAGGAGCTCAGGCTAATTTTTGAGACTCGCGCGGCCATGGAGAGCTATGAAGCCTCCGAAAAGTTCTTTAACTGTAAGATGGAAGAAGGAAGCTCCGTTAGCGAGCACGTGCTCACCATGTCTGGGTACGCAAACAAGCTCCAAGAATTGGGGATATCGATTCCTAATGAATTGGGGATTCACCGTCTCCTTCAATCACTGCCACCAAGTTACAAGAACTTTGTGATGAACTACAACATGCACTGCATGAACAAGACGTTGCTTGAACTATCGTCCATGCTAAAAACTGCTGAAGTGGAGATCAAGAAGGAGCACCAAGTGTTGATGGTCAATAAGACCACCAATTTCAAGAGACAGGGCAAGCCTAAGAAGAAGGGAAAGTTCAAGAAGGACGGCAAGAAAGCTGCCGCACCTGCTAAGAAGCCCAAGGCTGGTCCTAAGCCTGAAACTGAGTGCTTTTACTGCAAGGGTGCTGGTCACTGGAAGCGTAACTGCCCCAAGTACCTGGCGGATCTGAAGAACGGCAACATCAAGAAGAAAGGTATATTTGATATATGTGCTATAGATGTGTATCTTACTAGTAATCGTAGTAGTGCCTAGGTATTTGATACTGGTTCGGTTGCTCATATTTGTAACTCGAAACAGGAGCTGCGGAATAAACGAAGACTGGCAAGAGACGAGGTGACGATGCGCGTTGGAAATGGCTCCAAGGTTGATGTGATCGCTGTCGGCACGCTCCCTCTACATCTACCTTCGGGATTAGTTTTAAATTTGAATAATTGTTATTTGGTGCTTGCGTTAAGCATGAACATTATATCTGGATCATGTTTATTGCGAGACGGTTACTCTTTTAAGTCCGAGAATAAAGGTTGTTCGATTTATATGAGTAATATCTTTTATGGTAATGCACCTGAGATGAATGGTTTATTCTTACTGAATCTCGATAGTAGTAATACACATGTTCACAACATAGATGCTAAACGAATAAAATTGAATGATAATTCTACATACATGTGGCACTGTCGTCTTGGTCACATTGGAGTGAAGCGTATGAAGAAACTCCATTCAGATGGACTTCTTGAATCACTTGATTTTGAATCACTTGAAAGATGCGAAGCATGTCTAATGGGAAAAATGACTAAGACTCCATTCTCTAGTACAATGGAGCGAGCTACAGACTTACTGGAAATAATACATACCGATGTGTGCAGACCAATGAGTGTAGCATCGCGTGGTGGATATCGTTATGTTCTCACTTTCACAGATGACTTGAGTAGATATGGGTATGTCTACTTTATGAAACATAAGTCCGAAACTTTCGAGAAGTTTAAGGAATTTCAAAGTGAAGTAGAGAATCATCGTAACAAGAAGATTAAGTTTCTGCGTTCTGACCGCGGAGGTAAATATCTGAGTTATGAGTTTGGCATGCATTTAAAGAAATGTGGAATACTTTCGCAGTTGACACCGCCGGGAACACCACATCGTAATGGTGTGTCCGAACGTCGTAATCGAACTCTCTTAGATATGGTTCGGTCTATGATGTCTCTTACAGATTTACCGTTATCATTTTGGGGCTATGCATTAGAGACAGCCGCATTCACTTTAAATAGGGCACCATCTGAATCCGTTGAAACGACACCGTACGAATTGTGGTTTGGTAAGAAACCTAAGTTGTCGTTCCTTAAAGTTCGGGGTTGCGAAGCATATGTAAAGAAGTTACAACCTGATAAGCTAGAACCCAAAGCGGAGAAATGCGTCTTCATAGGATACCCTAAAGAAACAATTGGGTATACCTTCTATCATAGATCCGAAGGCAAAGTTTTCGTTGCAAAGAATGGATCCTTTCTTGAGAAGGAGTTTCTCTCGAAGGAGGTGACTGGAAGGAAAGTAGAACTCGATGAGGTTATTGAACCTTCTCTCGGATTTGAGAGTAGCGCAGCACCGGAAGATGTTTTTGTGCCGCCTACACCAATTGGAGAGGAAGCTAATGATAATGATCATGAAACTTCAAATGAAGTTACTGCTGAACCTCGCAGGTCAACAAGGGTTCGTACCACTCCTGATTGGTATGACTCTGCCTTGAATGTCATGTTACTGGACAACGCTGATGACCCTGCGACGTATGAAGAAGCTATGGTGAGCCCAGATTCTGACAAATGGCTAGAAGCCATGAAATCCGGAATGGGATCCATGTACGAAAACCAAGTGTGGACTTTGGTGGACTTACCGGATGGCCGTAAGGCTATCGAGAACAAATGGATTTTCAAGAGAAAAACAGATGTTGATGGTAATGTTACCGTCTATAAAGCTCGACTTGTCGCGAAAGGGTTCCGACAAATTCAAGGAGTTGACTATGATGAGACATTCTCACCAGTAGCGAAGCTAAAGTCTGTGAGGATTTTGTTAGCAATTGCTGCATATTTCGATTATGAGATTTGGCAGATGGATATCAAAACGGCGTTCCTTAATGGTGACATTGAGGAAGAGTTGTATATGGTACAACCCAAGGGTTTTGTCGATCCTAAAGATGCTGACAAGGTATGCAAACTTCAGCGCTCCATTTATGGACTGAAGCAAGCATCCCGGAGTTGGAATCAACGTTTTGATAATGTAATCAAAAACTTTGGATTTATACAAACTTATGGAGAAGCTTGTATTTACAAGAAAGTGAGTGGGAGCTCTGTAGCATTCCTAGTACTATATGTAGATGACATATTGTTGATTGGGAATGATATAGAACTTCTTAATAGCGTCAAAACCTATTTGAATAATAGTTTTTCAATGAAGGATCTTGGCGAAGCGGCATACATTCTAGGCATCAAGATTTATAGAGATAGATCAAGACGCCTAATAGCGCTTTCACAAAGTACATACTTGGACAAAGTTCTAAAGAAGTTTAGAATGGAAAATAGCAAGAAAGGGTTCGTGCCCATGTTGTCAGGTAAGACCTTGAGTAAAACTCAAAGTCCAGCTACGGCAGAAGATAGAGAGAAAATGAATAATATTCCCTATGCCTCGGCCATAGGTTCTATCATGTATGCCATGCTGTGTACAAGACCGGATACAGCACATGCTGTTAGTTTGACTAGCATATATCAAAGTGATCCTGGAATGGAGCACTAGACAGCGGTCAAGAATATCCTAAAGTACCTAAATAGGACTAAGGATATGGTTCTTTCTTATGGAGGTGATGAACAGCTTGTTGTAAACGGTTACACCGATGCTAGTTGGAACACCGATCCGGATGACTCAAAGTCACAGTCGGGATACGTATTTATTTTGAATGGTGCTGCAGTGAGCTGGAGGAGTGCGAAGCAAAGCGTTGTGGCGAAATCTTCAACTGAATCGGAATACATAGCTGCTTCGGAGGCTGCACAAGAAGCCGTTTGGATGAAGGAATTCATTACTGAACTTGGCGTGGTTCCCAGTGCGTTGGACCCGATGGCCATCTACTGTGACAACACAGGTGCCATAGCTAATGCACAGGAGCCAAGGTCACATAGCAAGCTGAAGCACATCAAGCTACGTTTCCACGCTATTCGCGAGTATGTCCGAGATGGTGACATAAATATTTGCAAAGTACACACTGATCTGAATGTGGCAGATCCGTTGACTAAACCTCTCCCTAGGGCAAAGCATGACCAACACCAGAACGCCATGGGTGTTCAGTATATTACCATGTAATCTAGATTATTGACTCTAGTGCAAGTGGGAGACTATTGGAGATATGCCCAAGAGGCAATAATAAAAGTGATTATTATTATATCTTTGTGTTTATGATGAATGTTTACATCCCATGCTATAATTGTATTATTAGGAAACACTAATACATGTGTGTTTTGTAAACATAAGAGAGTCCCTAGTAAGCCTCTTGTTGAACTAGCTTGTTGATTAATTGATGATCATGGTTTCCTGATCATGAACATTAGCATGTGATTAATAACAAGGTTATGTCATTAGGAGAATGATGTGATGGACACACACCCATAGTAAGCGTAGCATAAGATCAATTCATTAATTTCGTATTGTTGTAAGCTTTTAAATGCATAGTAACCTAATCCTTCGACCATGAGGTTGTGTTAATCACCATCACCGGATGGGTACTTTGATGACATCAAACACCGCTCCGTGACTGGGTGGTCATAAAGGTGTCATTGGGTATTCTGAAAGTATGTGTTGAAGCGCATGGACCAAGATTGGGATTTGTCCATCCATATGACGGATAGATATGCTCTGGGCCCTCTCGGTGGAATGTCATCTAGTTAGCTTGCAAGCATGTGACTGGTTCACAAGAGATGACATATCACGGAACGAGTAAAGAGTGCTTATCAGTAACAAGGTAGAACTAGGTATGGAGATACCGACGATCAAACCTCGGATAAGTATAGTATCGCGTGACAAAGGGAATTGGTTTCGTATGTAAATGGTTCAATCGATCACGAAGTCATCGTTGAGTATGTGGGAGCCATTATGGATCTCCAGGTCCCGCTGATGGTTATTGATAGGAGATGTGTCTCTGTCATGTCTACATATTCACGAACCGTAGGGTGACACACTTAAGGTTCGAAGTTGTTTTAAGTAGATATGGAATGTGCGTTGGAGACCGAATGTTGTTCGGAGTCTCGGATTGGATTCGGGACATCACGAGGAGATCCGGAATGGTCCGGAGAATAAGATTCATATATTGGGGATCATTTTCTGAGTTAGGAAATGTTCCGGAGTATTTGTATGAGGGTTCTAGAAGGTTCCGGAATGTTCCGGAAGGTTCTGGAAGGTTTCTTGGAGTTTGCTTGAAAACCAAGGAAGGGATCAAGGAGTCCTGGTGGGTCAAGACTAGGAGTCGTGGGGGAGGAGGACTCCTCCCCCCTCCCCAATCCGCCGGCCCTAGAGGGAGGGGAGTCCTACAAGGACTCCCCCCCATGGCGCCTCACCCCCTTTAAATAGAGGGGCAGGGGCGCCCTCTCCACCCCTGCTCCATAACTCCCAATCTCTGCCGCCTCTCTCCTCCTCCTTTCTTCTGCACAGGCATAGGCGAAGCCCTGCAGAATTCTCTACTCCACCACCACCACCACACCGTCGTGCTGCTGGGATTCCGTGGAGAAGATCTACTACCTCCACTGCTCGCTGGAACGAGGAGAGGAAGGTCTGCTTCGACTCCGCACGTGTGACCGACTGCGGTAGCGCTGCCGAAACGTGGCGCCGGAAGGATCGTCCACTTGACCGACTGTGGAAGCGCTGCCGGAACGCGACGCCGGAAGGATCGTCCACACGATCTTGAGATCGGCAAGTGATCGACTACATCAACCACGAGATCTAATCTCGTTAACGCTTTCGGATCTACGAGGGTTAGTTCCTATCTATCTCGTTGCACATGTCTAATAGATTAGATCTTGGCTTTTATCTAGATTAGATATGGGTTTTGTTCGTTCTTGCGGTAGAATTTTTTTGTTTTCCATGCTACGAACCCATCAATATATAATTCAAATAAGTCTTTCTTATTTGTTTCCTTTATTCCTCAAGTAACAAATGAACATAGATATATATTATGAAGAAAGTACTTTACAAAGACAATATTGAAGGAAATCAAAACTTTATTAATAATAAACATATATTACATTTGTCTTTACAAAAGAGGAAATGAAGAGATTACAATTGAAAGCTAATAGACTAAACCTAGACTAAATCTTCTAAATCTTCACTTGAGCTTGTACTTGCAAATAAGACAGAAAAAGAATTAAAAAAGTGAGGGGTTAGTGTTTAAATACTCTCAATCATTAACAATGAAGTGCACTGTTTCTTAACATCACTGAGTCTATTCTTTTTAAAGAAGGGATAATACCAACAAGTGTATCATCTATTCATTTCACAAATAAGCCTCAGTACAACTTCATAGGCAGAAAAGGGGCAAGTTTCACCAGGGATGGAATTAGTAAGAGGTGAGGGAGTTTTAAACAAAATCACCCGATCTCATCCACATCTAGCAACAGTGAAGCTGCTCACACACCCAAATGCATGCATTGAAGTGTCAACAACAGGGAACAAGAGAGAGGGGTTTAAAACCAGCAGCACAGTGCAAAGCAGGGCTTTGCTACTCATTTTCATAGAGCCAAGCACTAGTTTATCACAAGCCTACACAAGAACACACGGGTTCTTGCAAAACCATCACAAAAAAGTCACCTTTCAGCACAGCAAACCCAGGAAGCACTAGCCAAGATGGTGACCTGAGGAGAAGGTGGTTAATGAGGATAGCAAGGTTACAAAGGAACTGAAGCACCAGGTCGAACAAGATCAAGCCAAGGAGAAGGCAGCAGCAACCAGCACAAAGCTACAAGGGTATAACCCAACCCTTTTGAATCAAATATTTATTCTGGCATAGTCATGAATGCAATCATATGGATCTAATCTTGTAAGAGCATGATAAACACATGAATAAGAGGCATCAGGTAGAAAACTAGCGATTACTACTTGAGATGGTCTCAGGCCAGCATCATAGACCAGTGGATCTAGTTTTAACTAGATCTATACTCATCACACTACTGGTACAGGGCACATCCCCAACTAGGTAGCACCTCTGTACCAATAGGTTCATCATTTTTAAGGATAAGCCTAAGCAGCATCTCTCAAAATATTTAATCATTTTCCTAAATGATTTAGGAATCATAATAGACACTTGATTTAGAAAGGACAGTAAATATCAACACTGTCTATCACCAAGCCACACTAGACAAAGATCATTAATGGAATCACTTTCCTATAAACAGATAGGAATCCTCCAGTTATGTATCATCTCCTATTACATCACAAACAAGGGACTAAGCTCTTGTAATCTCAGTTTTACAAAGTACCAGGATGGAATCCTGAGACTAGACTCAAAGGTGTTTCACAGAAGGTATCAAACCAAGCAACACCATCTTAACAATAAGGCACCTCAACTCCATGAGAGTTAAGCTACTAACAATAACCATTTAGGCTTCCACAGTAAATAAACCATGCATCCACAAAGTGTTCTCTGACAGAGAATAAAGTATCTGAATGCAATCAACAGAGTGCTAACTAATAGAAAGCAGAGTAGCAAGCTAAAGATCAACAAGGGTGTGATACTACACCACAGTAATACATCATCTAGGAGGTTACCACAACCAAGATGAACCAAGGCACCTAACTAAGCATCATTGTAGGGGGTATGAACCCTAGGTTCAGAGATGAACCCTAATAGGGGGTAACCAGAGTAATCACGCATATCATAGCCAGATAAAGCATAGGGAGGAGCATAGAGGGGGTAGCACAACAAACTTACTAGAGGTCCTCGCAAAAGTTATCGAAGAGGAAGCAGAGGAGTGGCCGGTGACAAAGAAGAGATAGCGACACAAGGAGCACCCCGAAGGGGCACTGCAACCCGTGCCTGTAGCGCGTCAGGAGAAGACGGAGAAGAAGGGGAGCACGCCGTGAGCAATGCAGTGCACCACCGAAGAAGCACGGGGGCGGCCGAATTTAACCCTAGCCACGGACAGGGGTCAACGCGGCCGGAAGAGGGGCCCAACGACGAATCGGCTCGGACAGAACCATGCGGCTGCATCGACTTAGTCGTCTTGCACCACGGTGGCGGGACCATGCCGGAATCGTCCGCGATGGCGGCGACATCGAGCGAGCGAGGAGAGGGCGAGAGCGAGAGAGAGGAGAGGAAGAGAGTGAGTGTGGGGAGGGGTACTAGGGTGGTGGACTGCCTAGTACCACCCAGGTGTCTTTTACCAGGACGAGTGGGCCGGGCCAGCCCAGTGGGCCAGGCCCGTGTTTTAAAACGAGTTGTTGAAAAAGAAATAATTACAAATATGTCCCTGAAACTAAAACAGCTCTAGAAAAATAAATAAAAATCCTAAAAATATAAACAATATATCTATGAACTCATAAAAATATCCTCTACTCAATAAAAATAATAAATAGAATTTTAGGTAAATAAATTTAGGTCTATTATTTTTATTATACTTATTCCTTCTAGAATTTTATAAAAATAAATAAAATACTTAAAATTGAATAAAATCTAGTTTTAAGATCCTAAAGGTATTCTATTATAGAAAAATACTAGTTTGTATTTTTGGAAAGTAAATCAAGTGTGATGAAAATAAAGTCTTCATTCCTTATTGGAATAATAAGAAAATATTTGAAAGAGTTAAAAATCAAATTAAATCATTTTTAAACTCTTAGAGTTAGCTAGTTATTATAAAAAATACGATATATAATAATTATGTGAAGTTAAAAGTCTTCGACTATGACATTCTTTTATTAATTAAAAGAAATATAAAACCTTGATTAGGTGGGTAAAACACACAAATAAGAAACATAATAAATCATTGCAAGACATTACTATGCATTGCATATTGCTTCCTTAAATATTGTCCTTATCAGGAAATAACGGTCTTCTGCAGAAACCGGAGCTCAAGGTCATATGGAAGTATCCGACTTCACTACCTTGCAGTCACAAGGCAAGTTCATCACTTGCTCATGTCCTTTGAAGAGTCTTTATGAATGTATTTGAAAATTATGTGTTATCACCTATGTTCTAAAAGAGACAGAAAATAAGTATTTTCCCCAAACAAATGAAATGCTATTATCATCCTAAGTGGTGAAAAATACTAAGAATGACAAAGGAATCTAAGATTCCAGTTCCCAAACAACTAGGGCTTAATAACCCATGATATCAATGATTCTAGTGTCGTATAATACGCGTTAACCATAAGATTTGGAATGGGACGGAGAAGTCAGCTGGATCTTCTTCCTTTCGCATGGACGGGTGACCTTATCGTGAGGCTATTGATTTCTCATTGAGAACTTAGCACATGGGTGGAACCCCTTAGTTCCCCGCGATATTGGTGTTAGATTATCTGTGCATAGCTGTCTTGGTGGAGGTTCACCATAGCTAATGGTGGCTGCTAGGTAGAGCTGCTTATAGAGTCTTCGAGAGGCTACCCAAAGTGTAACTGTGGTAAACCTTCTTAGGGGATCATGTCTTCATGCGGGGTCGCGGAGAAGGGCAGTGATTGACTTGGATCATCTACTGGGCCCCACATCAAGGAATTGTGGACGGGAAAGTATACCCGGTTGTGCAACAAGGATTTGGTCCCTTATGGGTAAAGCAACGCACCTCTACAGAGTGTATAAAAGTGTGACATGTTACTCCCTGTTCCGGGAAGGAGCTACGAACGTGGCAGGAAAGGAACTCCATGAAGTTCTGGTCAACCTGTGAAGGATGATGGGCATGGTTTTTGATAATAAAATCAATCTTTGAAAAAACGTTTACAAAAACTACATAGTGCCAAAGACTTATAGTCCGAGGCGGTAGTTAGAGCATCAAACTTCCCACCTTGCATATAATGATCTTGTTGGGTAGCGTTGTTAGTCACCCTTTCCTTTGAACCCTTTGCTAGACTCTCAGGACCAGAAGGATAGCCAGGTGTATGCTACTGAAGTCCAGAATGACGTCTACTTCGAAGAGCCAGACCTGTCCAGTAGAGTTGAAGGGGTGGACTACGGGATATACGTTGGAGCTGATGACAACGAGTCAGAGTAGTTTTCAGGTCGTAACTTAGCTAACTAGGTTGAGCCGAGCAGCATGATCCCTATATAATAAGTTGTTGAGCTCACGTTGTGTCTTTCGTTCTTCCGCTGAACTTATTAAGTAAGTTATTTGGTTTGTAAGTTTGTACCGTTCAAGAATCTTGATCTTTTGGTATTGTAATACTAATATGTGAATGTTTATAATTTGGACCCGCAATGTTTCTGTTGTACCACTCTAAAGGATGTAATATTTGTGGATGGTGTTTCGTGAGTGTTATGTCAACGACTATAGTATACTACAACATGCAGTGGTATGTTGGGTCACCGCATTGGCATTCCCTCTCTCCCATGTTATTTGATCTAGCTGCGAATGCTCTGGCTATAATAATGGACAATGCAAAAAATATGGCTGTGTTAAAGTTTTTTTTCTAAATAAATGAAACAGTAATAACATGTATGTTGAGGATGCAGTTTTCCTTTTGCCGGATGATACTGAAAGTACAAAGTATTAAAATTTATTGCTTTTTTAACAAATATCAGGTCCGGAAATTATTTGAAACTGAAGTGTACTTGTTTGGGGAGAAATACTTGACGAGAGAGAAATACAAAAGAATCTTCACATGTCAAATTCAGGACTTTGTATTGTGGTATATTTTTTTGGAAAATCTCAAAACTTGGTGCGCAAATGTGGTTCTAAATTCTAAGGCGCATAAATTATTCTGGACTTTGGAGAAATGGAATTTATTCAGCAAAGTCTCTTTATAGACAATTGATTAAAAATGACATTGGAAATCTAGAAAAATTCATGTGGAAGGTCAAAATAGCACAAAAGATTAAGGTTTCTTATGGTTCGTATTGAGGAATAGCGTACTCACCAAAGATAATCTGATAAGGATAGGATGACAAGGTAGTGTGAAGTGTCAACTGTGTACTGAAAATGAAACAGTGGATCATTTGTTTCTAGGTTGTTCTGATGCTAATCTGATCTGGAGCATCATGAATTGTGCATTTGGTTTCTATCCGATTCCTAGCTTTGTTAATGAATTCCTAGGGTCTGGCTTAAAAGATTTACTCCCTCCGACCCATATTAGTTGACTCGAATTTGTCTAGATTCGGATGTATCTAGACATGTTTTAGGACTAGATACATTCGAATCAAGAAAAATCCAAATGAACTAATATGTCGGAGGGAGTAGCAAAAATGAGAAAGAAATGGTCACAGCTGTCAGCTGGTATGGTTGTTGTGCTCCGGACAATTGGAAATTCAGAAAGCAATCTGTATCTTTAACATAAATCAATTCATGGTCCTTTTATCTTGATAAGGATTGTTGGTTATTGGTTAGTGATTGGTCGATTTTGCAGAAAAAACAGAGGGGAAATAATGTGTGTGTGTGTGTGGGGGGGGGGGGGGGGGGGGGGGTAAAACTCTTCGAACGAGTGGCAAGTGAAGTTTTCCGAGCTGCAAAAGGGTTGAGGATGAATGTCCCCAGGCGTAGAAGCCTAATTTGGTCTCTGTTAATAGAAATGTGAGAGGAAACTCTCTTTTTTCCCTAAAATGTACCAACTCCGAATCAAGGTGTCCACCGTTGATTCTTGCTTTAAGATCCCTGCCACGTATGTAACCTCAACCTCCACTGAACATTGCTGCTTTGGATCCGTGACACCTAATTTGCACGCATCATTATGAAACGGCTCCGGTAGGCACCGACGTACCGTTCCCGGTAAAGGATGCGTTGGCCCCTTCAGGACGTCCTCTGCTTTTACCTCCCTCGGCTGCACGCACCATGCTACTACTACCATCATCAATCAGCTAAAGCCCAACCACCCCTACCAAAAGCAATTCACCCTTCCCCTGTCCCCATTATATATCTCGAGCAACCCCTCCTCGCTTTCACAAAAGCCCGCCCGGCCTCTCACACCATTGTCGCTGGCTTCTCAGCTGCTCTGCTCGACACGCTCAGACCGCACAAGCTAGTCCCGCTGAGCTGACCGGCTGCAAGAGATGGAGGAGCCACAGCTGCACCGACGCGGCGGCATGGGAGTGGGAGCCGCTGCCACTGCCACCGTCGACGACCAGGCAGCGGGCGCCGGGAAGAAGAAGAAGACGGCGGCGGTCTGGATCGCCCTGCCGCTGATCAGGCCCGTCAAGGCAGGCCGACGACGACACGGCGACGGCGCCACCGAGGAGGACAAGGAAGAGGAGGAGGAGGTGACGACGCCGAGAGGGGACGGGTGCAGAATTCCGGCCGAAGCGGCGACGTGCCCTCCCGCTCCCAAGAAGGCGAGGACGGCGGTGGCCATCGTCGCCGACCGCCGGTGCAACCGCGACGACGGCGACGTGACGGAGTACTACCGCGTCCCCGCGGACCTGGACTCCGTGTTCGCCCTGGTCGTCGGCCGCGTCGCCGAGGCCAACTGATCGAGAGCCGTGTTTTGTAATGCTCCAGTAGCGCAACCGTTCCAAGAAAAGAAAAGTCGATCCTAGTAATGTATAGCTGTAAAAATTTCGCATTGTCGTCGGGTTGAACTTTTCTTCTGTTGCTGTCGAAATTAATCGAGATGGAGGAATGCGTTTTGTCATCTTATCTCTCGCTCTCTCTCTCAAGTCTCAACTATTTTGGTGTATGATTAGTCTGCTTCTGCTTCATCTTTCCCCTTCGGAAGGCTCGCGGATGGTGTACCCTTCCTTTTGCGGCGACAGATGGTGTACCTTTTAGGCTGTACTAAATTACATTTTTGAAATTTTGTGGAACAAGACACAAGACGTCAACAAATTTCTCTCTCTTGAGAGCATCTAAATAACTACTCCCCCTTCCGGAAATAAGTGAACTTTGATTTGTCTAGATTCACATAAATCTAGACACATTTTAGGTATAAATACACGTGAATCTAGATACATTCAAGTCACTTATTTCTAGATGGAGGGAGTACATTTTTTGAGACTACTAATTATCCTTGCACTAACTACAATTAGTAAAGTGTTAACGTTTTATTTAAAAACTATATTAAAGCTCGAGAGATCCACAAATCTCCATGTGCAATTTTAATTTTTTATACTCCCTCCATCCTGAAAAGCTTGTCGTAGATTTGTCTAAATTCAAATGTATCTAATCACTATTTAGGATATAAATTTATTCAAATTTTGACAAACTTGCGATATCCTTTTCAGGACGGATGGAGTAGATATGATGTGAAATACTAGCATTTCCATGCACATGACTGTACCTCTACATGCTATAACCCTCTAAGCCCGCCAAAATTTGAAACACTGACTTCTAAACAGAAGATCAATTAAATCCCAGAAAACCTGTGTCCCACGCCACTTTTAGTACGGAGTACATAATAATGTAATCAGTAGTTTTTTCTCTAAAGTGGGCTGCTTTCTCGAGCTTTGAGACGGGGAAATAATGTCATGGTACGATCCCGATTTCAAGTACTAATAAATCTAAACAAGATGCATGTTGCCAAGTCCTTTGCATGTTTTACAAAAGGAAAAAGATGACCTGCTCTTTTGTACGTGCAGTACTTATTAATTTAAGAAAAAGAACAATGATTGATGCTGGCTATTTCAAACAATTTAACCACAAATTTTCCCACTACACTCTTTATTTCAACAAAACAAACTACTCCCTCTGATCCATAATAAGTTAATAAGTGTCGGGTTTTAGTTCAAATTTAGACTAAATTGAACTAAACCCTTGACACTTACTATGGATCGGAGGGAGTAATTTTTTCAATGACATCATCATTTTGAACAAAGTAAGTTCATTTTTTGAACTATAGAGGGTAGAGGGTAGGCTAATGTTGACACACTTGCATCTATAGAAGGATCCATCCATTTGATTTCGGTTAGATGTGTGAAATTACTACTAGCAATTACTCGTACTAGATAAAATCATACACCATCCGTTCAAAGGGCCAGAAGTCAACAGGGCAAACATATGGATGCACATGCTATGCTACCAGCTTCTTTCTTTTATTCTCATCATCACTAGCCTTGAAGATCTGATCTGATCAGATCAGCTCAGCTCAGACCAGATCAGATCAACACCAGTTCCCACGTAGTTATGCAGCCTAGCTTCAGCAGGTATCCCAATGCTGGCACTATGATGGAATGTTCCAATCTTTAAAATACCAAGACTCAGATGCTGCTGCACACATGCAGCCACAGTCTGATGAGCAGAGCAAATAGATGGACGGACGGATGACCTGTCCATATCAGATACTAGTATTAACGGCTCCACTAGGGCTTGGTCAGTCAGTGCTATCCTTTTCTCCCTTGGATCCCTCTATGCCTGGGCCACCACATTGCTCAGAGGCTGGTTCATCCCCGCTTCTCCTCGTTTGACCCTGCACAGTGAAAAAGGCAGTAATATTTAGCTTGTAAAGTTACAGTACTACTAGTATACTTTGCTTGTGTAATTCTGTCTCATCTCTTTTCTTGCGCAATTTGGATATAAAAGAACGGTACGTTAAGTGAAAAGCCACTTTACATATGGTCAGTGATGATTGTTCACATCATATTGATCCAACCATCAAAACTTTGCTTGCTTCAACAGAACTTCGTCTTCTTTTTTACCTTTTAGTGGAGCACGGAAGCGCTTCTCCATGCATACATATATTAACAAGAAATAACGTGCGTTTGCAGAAGAGCAACAAGCCATAGATAAAACAGACATAGGCACCTAAATCAGAGTTTGGAAGTAAAAATACACTGGTAAAATTTCAAGGCTATATATATCTAGGATCCATATTACAGATCCTCTTGCAGATAAAGCTAGGGTATGGTTGATCAACCTGAATGACATCCCTGAGTTGGGTATGTGTCCAAATGATGAAAGCTCCAGTTAAGGGTACTGGAGATGATTAGGGGGGATAGCTCCACTTTATTATGTCTGCCATTATAAGCTTTTACATGTATAATCTATTGGCCCATGGGGTCTTTTCCCAAACTACACAACAAGAGAGAGCACTATTTAGTATATGTATGTCGATGTAACAAGACACCAACGTTTGTCGTGGCTGATGTGTGCTAAAACGGTGATCTAATTATTGGACTGGATGTGCCATAAATGAAAAGGATAGGAGAGCCTGATGAGCGCCAAACTAAGATGCATATCACCTCGATCATTGGATCTTAATTAGCCCTAAGTAAGATGTTCAATGAAAGCGACGAAAAGAAATCCCCAAGCATTGTTGAAATACATGCATGAGTTGGCCGAACGTGATGGGCATAAAGAAAAAGTAAGGCTCAATCCCCGTTGTCAGTGAGCATTATAAAATGATAGAGAGGCTATAAACCTAAGGTTAATCTATTAAAACTTAGCTAGTAAGACTGTAGGACAAGTTGTTGCCTCTTTGTTTTGTAGTATTTGTTCCGAAATACACTTTGATCATTGCACTTATCCATCATAATTATTGGACATGCACTTAATATGATGTCTAACTAAGTTCACGTGTAGTGATGTCTCCTTTTGCATTCATCGGCATTAAGGGGTTGCGTTCATCAGGAAGCAACGCCAAGATCCAGTGTAGTCTTTTCTTTCCAGCTATTTAAGAGAATATGACATGTCTTTCATATAGGCAGGTCACTTCTCACCCTCCCACGCATAGCCCTACTGTGCTTTACCATTTCTGTAACAACACTTGATAAATCATGAGCCCTTTCCAAGCCATTATCATGATTCTGGAAAAAAGGCCTACGCAAATCATGTCTGGTGCTGTGGTGCATGCACATGTTCCAAAACAACAGTGAAGTGGACAAAACATGGACACGCGCGTAGAGATCCATAGGAGTTTGCATGTACAGTCACCTCGTTTATCACAGGCTGGGCTGGGTTCTTTTCATCAATGCATCAGATGTAAAAATATCGAAGCATAACATTTGGAATGTGTGATCAATATGGCAAAATATTGGACAGTTTGTGCAAAGGTAGGCGATTGATATAATGATATGATCAAATGCGATATTGTAATTTGTAAAACTGAATCATATAGTCGAACACGAACAAAGATGGCATGATTCTTTTAAGGAAAAGAAACAAGACGCATGTGACAATCTGGGTGAGGGAATCTAAGGGGTTGATGTTATGTTACATAAGGGGGCAAGCCAAGTACTCTTCTATCACAGGGGACAACGGTTGTACACTTGTTCCAATGAAGACTCCGGTACTGTTTCCTTTAGCTATCCCTTGACTCTTACTCGACCAGAGTGCAACTGGTTCTTATAAAAGGGATACCAAATTCATAATTTTGTGCCTGCCAGTTGCTCTAGTATGCCAGACTATCAGATGAATGTAACAAGGCACTACAAATCCTACAAGTTGCAAGCAGCATTCTCAATACAAATATATAAAACCAATATGCATCGATGGATCATAATGTGGCCGTATTTGGGTTTCAGACATCAGCAGAGACTATGATCAATCTGCAGTTTCCTTGGAGTCAGTTATGTTACAAGGATGCTTCATTTGCACCAGGCTATAAGAGTTAAAGAGAAAAAATACCAGAAGAGTCGAAGAAATATAATGCATCACTTAAGAGCTCACTCCATCAATGCAGTTCAAAGATTAAGATCTTGCAACGTACCAGAATACAGAATACAACCAGGTTAGTGGGTTGATCATTTACTCTTTTAGAGCTACAACAAGGTGCCAAATACTGCTGATAGTAGATGACAAGAAGGCTGAATCCCCTATCACCAAAAGCCAGCTGAATAAGAACTTCAATTAAACTCAGCCCTGTGACAGCCAGGTTAGTGAGTTGATCTTTAACTCCTTTAGAGCTACAAAAAGGTGTCAAATACTGCTAGAGTAGATGAAAAGAATTTGAATCCCCTAAGTCAGCTGAAGAAGAACTTCGATTGAACTCAGCCTTGTGACAGCAGAACGATGCTACACACACGACCGATATCAGTCTGATGAGATGGCCAGCTTGCTGACGACTACTAAACTGAGATGGGCAGGAACACAGCTTGGTATATATGATTGGAGTCTCCACCAGATATGCATGATACAATGATCAGTTCGGGGCTTGGGGCATCATGAGGAAACTATTATCATCTTAAACTCAAGTCAACGCTCCAGACATGAAAGAGACATTCCTTCAAGTGACGAGCAAGAAAGTGGGAACTCGTCCATAGCAGAGCTAAGGCATCCAGTAAGTTCATCTATCTGACGCCCCATCATGTATAACTGTTCAGCCCGATATTTGGATGACCACTCCTCTACTATCCTGCATAATGGAAACCATAGAAGATGAGACAAGAGGGCAGCAAAACAGAAGAATACAAGCATGGCATATTACCCTTGTGACTTTGCACACAACAGACATGCAGAAATACAGTCAGCTGTTGAAATTTGATATTGACATGCATTTAAGGCTTTAGACAGTCTGATAGGTTAGTAAACATCATTATACTTCTCATAATGGAAACCATAAAAGATGAGACAAGAGGGCAGCAAAACAGAAGAACACAAACATGGCATATTGCCCTTGTGACTTTGCACACGACAGACATGCAGAAATGCAATCAGCTGTTAAAAATTGATATTGACATGCATTTAAGGCTTTAGACAGTCTGATAGGTTGGTAAACATCATTATACTTCTCATCAACAAAAATACTAGGTGTAGGTTTAGCGTTCAATGTACCTTAAGTCTGCTTCTGAGGCATTACTGCAGTTAGAATACAGGAGCTTAACCGTAGGCTGCAGATGTGCTGTCCCATGTGAACCATCCATATCATTTTCATAGCAGTAACCAGAAAACAGCCATGTTTTTGAACTAAGAAGGACTATTTGCAGCATGGGCCTTTTGGTTTTCAGATCTCTCACTACTGTACGAAAAGATATTTCATCTTCAGCTATTTCAAGCAACAAGTTAACAAAAAGTTTTCCCAATGTATGTCCCCTGCACAGAGATAATGTGTGGCCATGTCAGTAATGAAATTAGCTCGTAAACACCATGCCAATGCAGAATATTCATTCAGAGAGGGACACGGAGCAGCAGTTCTAACTGTCAAACAAGGCATAATAGTTGTAATTTACTTCCTTTTTTCAATCATTGGCAATACACCAGTTATCTCAAAACTAGTAGGAAGCACATATACGAACCTGAACACATCATGAGGACCCCCAACAGGAAGGTTTGAGGATGTGTAGCACTTGAATAACCGTACCCGCCCATCCGACAAAGCATCTGAACATTGCGAAGGGTATGACCCAAGAGATGACGAGCAATGAGAACACAAAAGTTCAACCCAGTTAACATCTTTCAGAAAGTTTGATTCTTTAACAATAAAGCTACTACCAAGAGAGATGCTCTTTGTTAATTTATAATCTCTTCTGTTCTCCAATGTAGAGGGCATTTCTGAAGTGTTACATTCAGCTTTTCCGCTATCTCCACTGCCACAGCAGCAACTCCATGGATCTACCAGAAACAAATCAGCCTCTTGAGAAGTCCGCTTCCTGTTTTCAACAAAACAGTCACTTGTAGACTTCTCAGAGTTCACATCAACACCATTGTTCAGCTGGATAGTATCACAGTGATCACTTGAAGGAGTGCCTCCATTATTTCCAGTACTTCTTTCGGTCTTAGTAATACAAGGACCCTCTTCCAATAGAACAGGAGGTTGCATGTGACTAGAATCATTTTTCTTTTCGTGACATGCTTCTTCTGAAGTATTCAATTTTATCCTATCGGTAGTATGATCACTTTCTAGAGTAACATTAGACATAGCTTCTTGTAGTGCAACAAAATCAATACTGGGCACTAAATTATCTATTCTGGATACTAAATCGATCTCAAGATAATCCTTCTCTATTATAATGGAGGTAGCATCTAGTAGCGTTGTTCCCTCCAGGCAACCGTATGCATTGATAAACTGTGATACTAACTTTTCACTTGCCCCTCCAAATGATGTACAACATCCACCAAACCAATTGTCAGCCACATCCTCCCAATCTAAAGACGGCATTTCCACAATATCCCTGAAAAGTGGTTATCTTAATCGTGAGACTCACCAACAAGATAAGGAACATAGGAAGCTGTTGGGTCATAATAATATTGAAAAAGAAGTTCTGCGCCTAGTTTTCAAGTCCAGTACAAACTATTAGCACCCACGAGCAGTAGATCGCACCAGCTCATGAGTACGCAGATAACTTTGAGTAATAACCTGATGCTTTGCAATGAGAAACTCTTAGGGTTAATGATCTGTAGATCGCAGCTATTATTAGTTTATTACAACTTAGGGTTCTCGAAATGTTGCTCCTCAGACAAATTCAGAAATGTTAGTGCTTCTTTAGGACATTTATGTTCGAATACAACTTTGTAAACGTATATGATGATTGATGAGCAGAACCATTAGCCTATATTAAGTTCCCTCCGTTTAAAACCAAGGTAGATGATATGAAAGTGCAAGGCATTCTGAACCACTTACCAAACAAATGTGAAAAGAATAGGTTGTGCTGGAAACATGAACAATGACAAACAGTTTAAGTTGATCAACAAACCTCTACTTGCAATTTATGCTATATATTAGTATCATTCCAGCTTCTACAAAGAGTTGATGTAATAAACATGCAGTTTGATTAAATATCATGATTCTTCCATAGCACACTAAAAAATACAGGACGCTGTGGCCTTGGATATTGCTAGCTATAATGCACTGAGCATCAGCAATTTGATTTGACTAGGTTCCATCTGTGTATTAGCACCTAATTTTGAAGTCCAGTACAAACTATTAGCACCTACTACCTCCGTTCCATAATGTAAGCCTTTCTAGCAGTTCAAATTGCACTGCTAGAAAGGCTTTTTTGGAACGGAGGTAGTACTATTTTTCAAGTCCAGTGCAAACTATTAGCAACCATGAGCTGTACGCGGCACCAGCTTATGAGTAAGCCGATAGCTGTGACTCATAGTTCACAGCTATTATTAGAACTTAGGACTTTAGAAATTAATCAAATTATGTACTTGGTCAATAATATATCTTTCAAGTGACGCCAAAACATAAGACTACACCATAAACAGCAAACACTTCCCTTGCCACCGACCATGTTGCTTGTCAGCAAATTCAGACACTTATAGTGCTTGTTTAGGACATCTACATTCCAATAAACTTTGTAAACATCTGTGGTGCGATCATTGATCAGCAGATCCATCACCTAATAGTGAGTTCTCTCCAATTCAGAAACAAGGGAGATGATATGAAAGTGCAAGGAGACATGGACAATGAACATGCAGTCTGAGCGTAAACATTAACATCATTCCAGTTTCTGCAAAGTGTTGATGTAACAAACATGCAGTGCGAGCATAATAAACACTAAAAAAGAGGGAACACTGTGGCTCTGGGCATTGCTAACTATGAAGTACTGAGTGCCAGCAATTTGATTTGAGTAGGTTCCTTTTGCGCACATTTATATATCTAAGAAAGTGAAGAGTAAACACTGCAAGGTACAAAGCTGCCATATGTGTACCTTAGTGGCTGTTTTGTCAATCTTGCTGAGCATGTTTTGCAATACAAATGGACATCTCCAGAAGATAGACTCTTCAAATCTTCTTATCCATGAAAATGAATCAAAAAACAGATTATAAATTCATCTGAAAAGGGGAGGTACAAAATGAAGGTAATCTACGAACATTTCACTAGCATTTGAAAGTAGAAATCAGATTATACACAAAAGTTCCAGGAGCTACGGTCGTCTCTTAGTGACTATTGACTCGATGCTACACTTAAATACGGTTGGACTAAGAAACCGAGCTACAATTCATGCAAAAATCACTGCAGGAGGCAATTGGGAAAACTAGACCTGACCTAACTTCGAAAGGAAATACAGGTCGCCAAAAGCTCACCGTCGCGGAGAGAGAGGGGCGCGGGCGGGTCGGCGCCAGGGAAGGCAGCAGCGACGACGGGGTGGTCGACGGGGAGGACGAGGGTGAGGCGGACCTCGAGGTGGTCCCCCGCGGCGCGGCACTCGGGCGGGGCGGAGGGGTCCACGAGCACCCTCGGCACGGGGACCCTGAGGGAGACGGGGCCCGCCCCTGGGAGGGAGAAGGAAAGGAGGAGCAGGGAGGCGTCGAGGCGGAGGTCGGCGCGGAGGCCGGAGACGGGCGCGGCGGCGGAGAGGGCCGGGTGGAAGAGGTAGAGACGCAGGAGGGGGAGGTGTGCCAGGGTCTCCCAGGTGTACCGCCACTGCCGCCGGTTCGCGCGGTCGCCGGCGGCGAGGGAGGAGGCGGCGGCCATGGCGATGGTGCTCGGCGACGCACTGCCGAGGTCTATAGGACGCGGCGCCTGTGAGGTTTAGTGAGGTTCTAGGTCAGGTTGCGTGCTTCGATCGGGACCGTCCATCCTTCAACGGACAGAGGGAGTTGCCCTGCAAAGTGTGGTTAGGCCCTTCCCAAAGTCTCCAAGTCGAGAAGGCATGTTCGTGCTATCCTTACAATGCACGAACACTCTAGTACTATTTATTCCAAAAAAAAGTATAGTTCCACATATAATTCACAAGAATACCTTAAAAAACAGTCTTTGCTTGGTATCTTTATCGAGGAGTTATTCTTATAAAAGATAACCTTATTAAGCGGAATTGACATGGGAATCCTGAGTGTGGGTTTTGTCGTCATAACAAATCTATCAAACACATGTTTTTCCAATATAATTTCGCTAGATCTATATGGTCAGTTATCGAAGCAGCTTCAGGTTTGTATCCACCATGTAGTATTGCCAACATTTTTAGGAATTGCTTACATGGTATAGATCACAAGTATAAGTTACTTCTTCGGGTTGGAGAGATTGCCATTATATGATTGCTATGGCTATGTAGAAACAATAAAATCTTTAATGATAAAATTATTCTCGCTTGCAGGTTATTTACAGATGCACCACAACCTTGCAGGCTTGGTCAGCACTACATCGTCGGTCGGAGGATACAGCGCGGGATTTGTTTACCCGACATGGCTGGTAGCATAATCTACGAATAGGCCCTTCTTCAGCATCTTAGGCGTTTTACAATTTCTCATTTTGATATGTAACTCGCGTTCTTTTATTTTTCTCTGTTTGGACATGTGAACTTGTGACAGCTGTGTGGATCCTAACTATGCAGATGCCAGGTGTAATACTTAAAACTTTTAAGTAATAAAGTGTCCCTTATAAAAAAAATATAATTCACAAGAGTTTCACCTAGATTTGTGAAACACATTTTCATGGAAAAACAACGATGTTATAAAGAAGCTTGCATTTGATAGTAAAATGGGAACATTTCAAACAAGTGTTTTTTGGAGCAACCAACAAGAGCACTGCCTTTTCATATAGAAGAAAAGAGATGGCCAGTTTAGAAGGGAAACTGGCCGAAATCTGATACAGACGTATATACACACATGTCCGGCTAAAAGGAGAACCCGACAAGAAAAAGGCCCCAAAACGGCATTGTTTTTCAGGGAAAATCGGCACAAATCCCACAAGGCCACACTACCTAGCAAGACTAGGTCTGGAGCTCCGTCGAACGACACCAGCACAACGGCAACGGCGAGCACCACGAAAATCCTAGTCCATGTACCGGGGACGAAGTCAGAGCCGAGGGAGAAAAGGCTAGGCCTCCCAAGCTTCATGGCGAGAGGCAGGCTGCAAAGAACACGCCAGCGGCACTCGCACGCTGAAAGAACCTGAAGGCGACGACTTGACCGGCAGCACTAGCAATATCGAGATCGGTGCCCCACACTCCGAAAAATAACGCTTCTAAGGAGGTGACGACGTCCAAGACGCCGCCGTCATCCAATCTGGCAAGCCAGATTTTGGTTTCCACCCCGGAATGGTGGAACAGAGAGGTGTCTGTGTTGGGTTCACAGCATAGAAAACAAAAAAAATCCTATGATAAGAACACCTAAGCACCAAGATCTAACTACCTATATACAACCAACAGGTGGATATACATCCATAGAGATCTTATCCTCGAAGACCGGAAAGCTTTGTTAACAAGATCTGATTTCGTCGATGATGTAGTCTGATACATTGCAAATGTATCTATAATTTTTGATGTTCCATGCTTTGTTTTATCTACTTTCTTGTGTTTTGTTCCAACTTTGGAGTACTTTTCATATGATTCCTTGGACTAACCTATTAACAAGATGCCACAGTGGCAGTTGCCTGTTTTCTGCTGTTTTTGGTTCCAGGAAGCGAGAAAATGAATATTCTCGGAATTGGACGGGACAAAAGCCAAAGTTACTATTTTCCCAGAAGACTCACGGAGCTAGAAGGAGAGTCGGAGAGGGGCCGTAGGGTGGCCACACCACCCCTAGGCGCGGGTCCACCTAGGCCGCGCCAGGGCATGGTGTGGGCCCCCTAGCCGCCCACCGACCTTGCCCTCTGGCCTATAAGAAGCCTCCCAAAGCCAAAACCCTAAGTGGTCAATCAGAAATCCACGAAAAGTTTCGCTGCACCGCCGCCACCGAAGGGGAGATTCGGAGGATAGAAAGTCTCTGTTCCGGCACCCTGCCGGGACGGGGAAGTGCCCCCAGAGCCATCTCCATCGATCTCCACCACCATCTCCATCACCATTGTTGATTCCCATGATGCGGATGGAGTAGTTCTCTCTCGAGGCTAAGGGTTCTACCGGTAGCTATGTGTTCATCTCTCTCTATGCATGATCTTATTGCGATCATGAGCTTGTAATCTATAGATCTACCTTGCTACTCAAGTGCTTTAATAGATCTCTGCTCTCCCCATGTGTGTGAAAGTGACAGCGTGCACACAATGGTGGCACTTAGGCTAGAGATTACAAATACTTGTTATGAGTTATATTTGGAGTTGGATGTCTTTATGAAATTGTGGTGTTTGTTGGACTCATCTAGTACTCAAGGTGACAGTGTGGGGTTTTCTAGATGGGAAAGACTTACTTTGAGGTGTGATGTTATAGCCCTACCATGGATTAGAGTGTCCAACCGGAGAGTAGTTAAGAGTAGTATCATAAAGAGAAGTTATTTATATGAGAGTGTTCACTAGTGAAAGTATGATCCCTAGGCCTTGTTTCTAAGCATTGATACACCGTTTGCTACTAGACTTGTTACATGTTTGCTTGCTGCCATCTTTATTTCAGTTTGTCTTTAGTCTCTTCCACGCCATTAAGTTATTTTCTATCACCGTTATCACTTATAATTATCTATACCACTTGTATTTCACTATCTCTTTGCCGAACTAGTGCACCTATACACCTGACAAGTGTATTGGGTGTGTTGGGGATACAAGAGACTTCTTGTATCTTGATTGTAAGGTTGCTTGAGAGGGGATACCTTTGACCACTTCCTCCCTGAGTTCGATAAACCTTGGATGATCCACTTAAGGGAAAACTTGCTGCTGTTCTACAAACCTCTGCACTTGGAGGCCCAACAACTGTCTACAAGAATAGAAGTGCGTAGACATGAAGCTATTTTCTGGCGCCGTTGCCGGGGAGGTAAGGTAAAAGGTATTCACACCGGAGGATTAAAGAAGAAGAACCTCCCACGGCAGACGCCTATTTTCTGGCGCCGTTGCCGGGGAGGTAAGGTAAAAGGTACTCACATCCTCCGGTGTGAGTGCTCGAAGTTATTTCCTTTAGATTTCGTCTTTTTGTTTCTTGTTTTCACTAGTTAGGCTTAATGGAAAATAACAAAAAAATTAGAGAGCTTTATAGTATTTATCTTGAGTTAGGACATGAAGTGTTTGAAGAGAAAATTAAAAAACCTATGGAACTTTATTTGCATACTAATAGCAATATTGTTAGTATGAATTCTTTGGACACTATTATTGCTAATGCTATGGAAAAGTCTAAGCCTGGGGAAGCTAGTTTTTATGAAAATGATCTTTTTAGTTCCCCAGCTTTGGAAGATAGCTATTCTATTGCTTATGATGATACCAAACCTCCAATATATGATGATTACAATGATGAATATGATATTTTCAGTCCACCTACTATTGAGGAGAAAATTAATTATGATTACAATATGCCTCCTATATTTGATGATTATGGTGATGAGAATAATAATGATTGCTATTTTGTTGAATTTGCTCCCACTATAATTAATAAGAATGACTATGCTTATGTGGAGAGTAATAATTATTATATGCATGTGGCTCATGATAAGAATGTTTTATGTGATAGTTATATTGTTAATTTTATTCATGATGCTACTGAAAGTTATTATGAGAGAGGGAAACATGGTTTTATGTATCTCAACAATATTAAGTTTCTCCTCTTTATGTTGAAATTTTTGAAGTTGCACTTGTTTTGCTTTGCTATGCTTATTGCTTTGTGCTTTCATTACTTGCTTCTTTACAAGATTTCTATGCATAGTAAGTGGATTAGACTTAAATGTGTTTTGAATTTACTTCTTGATGCTCTCTTTTATTTGAATTCATATTTTTTATGTGAGCATCCTCTCAAATTATCATGTCTAACTTAAAGGCGTTAAAGAAAAGTACTTATTGGGAGAAAACCCAAAAGTTTTAGATGAGTCTTGAAGTTATTACCTCTGTAATAACCGCTCCTTATCCTTTTTATTTGCTTTTTGTGCCAAGAGTAACCTCTAATGAGAGAGAAGTAATGATTGAGAAAGTTGCTGTCCCGAAATAGATTTCTGTGCTTCACCGTAAAAATTCGTGTAAAATCTCTGTATGTTTTTTTTAGGCGTGAATTTTTGTGCTGCTACCCCAGGTTGTTATCTAACTTTCGTTAGTTCAACACGTTTCGATTTGAGCAACATAAGGTCTTCGAAAAAATTCGTCTTTACTTGCTGGTCTGTTTTGACATATTTCTGCCATTTTCTGCATTTGCTTCTTGTTGGTTCCTTTTTGAGTTCTTTTGGAGAATTGAGCTTTTTGAGGGAAGTGCTACAGTAGCTAGTGTTCTAACGGAAGTTTTATTGGTGTTGAAACTGAACCTAAAGACTTATTATCTTGAGTGCACTAATGTTGCTAATAAAGATCGTGTGAAGTTTTGTATGAAGGAAACATTTCAGGTGTATGGAAGGAATGAGTAATGAGATGAAGGATGGACTAAATCTCAAGCTTGGGTATGCCACACGTGTCACCCCCAAGAAATACCCAAGAAGTACAAGCGTCAAAGCTTGGGGATGCCCAAGGCATCCCCTTCTTCATCAATAAAAATCCCAGGTTTCTTCCAAACGCTTCATTTTTATTGTTTCATGCACAGTTGTGTTGTTCTTGGAGCGTTTCCTTTTCGTTTTTGTTTTGGTTTTTGTTTGCTTGGTTTGCTTAGTTTTCTTAATAAATTGGTTGAACCCTCTCTTTCATACATTGGTTTGCAAATAGTTTGGTTTGGTTTGGAAAAGAGTAGGAAAGTTCATACTTATGTGGTAAAAAGAGCTCGTTTTGACTGTGGCCTATGCTTTGTCATGCCATGCTTGATATTGTTTTGGCTTTATGCTTAGTATTATTTGCTGTAGCATGACTTGTTATAAACAATTGAGATTGCTTAATGTGCCTTGGATGAATCATGCGTTGTTTTAGCATATTAAAGCATAGTATAGCGGTATTCTCCTTTGATGCTTTATTTGGGTTGACTTGGCGCATACTCACACCATGTTATGACTATCTCAAGTCACTATAGCCTTTATGATCCTTTAGTTTTCAACTTGTAGTATCACTTTATGCTTTGATCAATGATGTTTTGTCGCTCTGCATGATTATGGCCATTACTGCTCTCTTAGTTTGTCGCTCCCAGTCTTTTGCTAGCCTCCACAACAAAGTATGAGTTCCACTCATGCATCCAACTCCCTAAACCAAGTTATTCCAAAGAGTCCACCATACCTACCTACTAGCTTATGCTATTCCAAGTATATTCATGCTTTTGTTTACCTTCCACTTGTTATGAGAAAACTAGTGATTAAAGCTCTCACGAACTTGATGGCACACTTTACTTTTCTTGCCCTTAATAAACTTGAACCATTGTGTCGTCTATGTTGTATATGCTTGCACTTATTTGTTGGGAATTAGCAGAACCATGCTGTCATGGGGAACGCTTTCAACATTGCACATGGTACTTGTACCTAGTTGATATCATGCTCTTTTGTATATGGATGTCGTTGGTGTGAAATGAAAGGGGAGCTTGTAAGTACATGGAGTTATGTATATGTGTTAGAGAAACGCCTGGGCCGCTGGTCTAATCCATGCTAACATGGTGGAAACCTGCAGCGTAACCATAATGAGCTGTCTATGAAGCATTCTTCTTATAAAAAAAGAGTCCTATATTGAGAAAAAAGAGAAAAATAAAAAAAAGATATTATGAAAATAGGAAAGAGAGAAAAAAGCACCATATTCCCATGGTAAATAAGAAGATTGTTGAGATGCTCGTTATCTGCTTTCCTTGTCATTTTGATATGGTGATTCTTCCGTATCATCGGGCAAGGGGTACCCCGTTGGCGGTTCTCTATGATACACATGTATTTACAATGACAAGAACTTACCGGTGACTAAACTTGAGTAGCATGATCAGTGACCCTCGTATACAAGGGACATGTGATTTCTGACTTATACTTCGTCAAGCATGTACACCATAGTTTGTTCACTTTAACCTTAATCACTTCAAGATGCTTATGATAGGGGCAATGAGAGCTGAAAGCTATAAGTACCATAATTTTTGAAAGATCTTTATGAGACTTGAATCCCTACTTCCTTTTATAAAGGCCTTTCTTCCACCATTATATTGAGTCTCCACCTTCTACCTTTATGCACCTACTTTGAGAGCATAATGGCCATTCTTAGTTCTATGTGCATTGTCCCAAGACTAGTTGATTGATGCATAACTTGATATTGCTTGTTTTAAACTATTTGTATCTAGTCACTCTTATGAACTTTGAAGGTGTCCTATGCATTTATATTTGCTACTCTATGAGGGACAAGTTGAATGCTATGCTATGTTTTCTTTATGTGAAACAAACAAACGTCTTGCAAAGCATTGTTATTCATTAATCTTTTGTTTGTGCCTTTTCATGTTGCATCATAGTTTCTTTGCTTATTGCTAGAACTTTGTCTTTCATGTTATGATTGAAGTACTATGATCCCAGCTTTGAATGTTTTACAAATACTTTGATCAAGTTTATGATGGTGCATGTCACCTCAAAAATTATTCTTTCTTTTTATCACTTACCTACTCGAGGACGAGCAGGAGTTAAGCTTGGGGATGTTGATACATTGCAAATGTATCTATAATTTTTGATGTTCCATGCTTTGTTTTATCTACTTTCTTGTGTTTTGTTCCAACTTTGGAGTACTTTTCATATGATTCCTTGGACTAACCTATTAACAAGATGCCACAGTGGCAGTTGCCTGTTTTCTGCTGTTTTTGGTTCCAGGAAGCGAGAAAATGAATATTCTCGGAATTGGACGGGACAAAAGCCAAAGTTACTATTTTCCCAGAAGACTCACGGAGCTAGAAGGAGAGTCGGAGAGGGGCCGTAGGGTGGCCACACCACCCCTAGGCGCGGGTCCACCTAGGCCGCGCCAGGGCATGGTGTGGGCCCCCTAGCCGCCCACCGACCTTGCCCTTTGGCCTATAAGAAGCCTCCCAAAGCCAAAACCCTAAGTGGTCAATCAGAAATCCACGAAAAGTTTCGCTGCACCGCCGCCACCGAAGGGGAGATTCGGAGGATAGAAAGTCTCTGTTCCGGCACCCTGCCGGGACGGGGAAGTGCCCCCAGAGCCATCTCCATCGATCTCCACCACCATCTCCATCACCATTGTTGATTCCCATGATGCGGATGGAGTAGTTCTCTCTCGAGGCTAAGGGTTCTACCGGTAGCTATGTGTTCATCTCTCTCTATGCATGATCTTATTGCGATCATGAGCTTGTAATCTATAGATCTACCTTGCTACTCAAGTGCTTTAATAGATCTCTGCTCTCCCCATGTGTGTGAAAGTGACAGCGTGCACACAATGGTGGCACTTAGGCTAGAGATTACAAATACTTGTTATGAGTTATATTTGGAGTTGGATGTCTTTATGAAATTGTGGTGTTTGTTGGACTCATCTAGTACTCAAGGTGACAGTGTGGGGTTTTCTAGATGGGAAAGACTTACTTTGAGGTGTGATGTTATAGCCCTACCATGGATTAGAGTGTCCAACCGGAGAGTAGTTAAGAGTAGTATCATAAAGAGAAGTTATTTATATGAGAGTGTTCACTAGTGAAAGTATGATTCCTAGGCCTTGTTTCTAAGCATTGATACACCGTTTGCTACTAGACCTGTTACATGTTTGCTTGCTGCCATCTTTATTTCAGTTTGCCTTTAGTCTCTTCCACGCCATTAAGTTATTTTCTATCACTGTTACCACTTATAATTATCTATACCACTTGTATTTCACTATCTCTTCACCGAACTAGTGCACCTATACACCTGACAAGTGTATTGGGTGTGTTAGGGATACAAGAGACTTCTTGTATCTTGATTGCAGGGTTGCTTGAGAGGGGATACCTTTGACCACTTCCTCGCTGAGTGCGATAAACCTTGGGTGATCCACTTAAGGGAAAACTTGCTGCTGTTCTAAAAACCTCTGCACTTGGAGGCCCAATAACTGTCTACAAGAATAGAAGTGCGTAGACATCATAGTCGTTCACTTGCCGATCTCAAGATCGTGATGATTTTAGCAACAATGCCTACATGAATAATTTTGGTAATAATAAGTATAGGCCATATCCTCCCAATAATGGTAATGCTTATGGAAATTCCGACAACAATAATAGGAGTGCACCCTCTAAACTTGAAGTTATGCTTAAATTTTTTATTAGTAAACAAACTTCTTTCAATAAAACTATTGAGAAAAAACTCTCTAATGCTGAAATCATTTTCAACAATTTGACCAAAAACAATTCTGGTGTCCATCAAAATAATCTCAGCACTTTCAAATCATTTCTCTGGTATTATATATGCTCCATTTGGTGTTGGTATACATTAAATGTGTCACCCTACGATTCGCGAATAATGCAGACATATCAAGACCCTCCTTTGATGAATAATCAGTAGCGGGACCTAGAGATCCGTACTGACTTCCACATATTCAACAATGACTCTAGTGATCATGAGAACCTTCGATGTCGTAACTAAATCCCTTTGTCTCGCGATATATTACATGTCCGAGATTCAATCATCGGTATCCCCATACCTAGTTTGATCTCATTACCGACAAGTAATCTTTTCTCGTTCCGGTGATATAACATTCTATGTGATCCAATCACATGCTTGCAAGTTGTGTCAATGTGATATCACCGAGAGGGCCCTGAGTATATCTCTCCGTCATTGGGATGGAAAAATCCCACTCTTGATCCATGAGCCTCAACATAACACTTACAGAGTATCCAAACCCACCTTTATAGTCACCCTATTACGGTGTAATGTTTGACGTTATCAAAGTACCTTTTCGGTGTTAGCAATTAATATGATATCATGGTCTAAGAATTAGGGTTACTTCGCATGATGTTATAACAACGTAAATATAATGACTTTGATCGTATTACTATACTTTGGTGGATGTTCACCACATCATTCCACCAATGTTGTGACCTCGTTATTAACAACGTCCAATGTCATGATCAGAAAACATTGATCACCTTGTTAATCAACGAGTTAGTTTGAATGAGAGGCATAACTAGAAAGTCTTATTTGTTTACTAAACATACATGCATTAGCATTTCCTATTAATACAGTTACAGCATGAGAAATAAATATTTATCATAAACATGGAATAATATAATAAACACTTTATTACTGCCTCTCTGGAATATTTCCTTCAGTACTAGAAACACTAAGAGTGCCTTCGTCCCCGACGTGTTCTCGAGTCTGGCAAGCTTGGATATGCGTCTCGTCTTCATCGACATTGACAACGTCTTCTTAAGCATCAACGTCCTCCACTATGACTATCTTGACCGCATCATCAATGAGTTGTTCTTTGCGTACTAGGTTCTGGCAAAATCATACTATGCTTCCGTCCCCGGCGTGCCTCTAGTTTTGGCAAAACTATGACCGCACCTTGTCCTCGATGGTTCGGACGATATCATCTTTAGCATCAACATCCTCGACAACTGCCTCTAGACGCGTCTCTATCCTTCTACTCGCGCACTATGTGCTTGCGACTTCATGTGCGACTACCTCGACATTGGCACCCGACCACAACATCGACCACGGCGACCCGTTGCACGGCTAACTCGACCAAGGTCGTAGCGCTTAATGCACCCAATACTCTCGACTTCATCGATTCGGCACAAAGGGCTATCACCTCGCATGATGAGCATCTCCTCGGCTTCTTCTACAGTCCAAGCATCTGTGCTACGACACCATCCACGCCACTCCCTTTGCGACTGCGGGGATGTCAGCCTACTGGATTCTACTTTGGGTTATCTCTAGTTTGACCATCCATAACGTTCCTATTATTCCCGACGCTACCGCTATGGCCGTGGGGAGGTGTTAGAGGTATATTAGGCAGTTAGAGATTGTATGTGATTAGATTGGAATTATTTCCATATTATCTTTAGAAGCCTTCTTAACCTTTAAGTCTTTTACTATATAACTCAGCCCGGGAGGCTCAATACAACATCCACCACATTACGTATGTCCTCATACTCTTTCACCTTTAAATGTGTTGTTCTACTACACTACGCGTTTACCCTAATTTATATTGCACTCGCTAGAGCCTAGTGTATTTTACATTAGTATTTATGGACTTCTGCACTAGTTTTTACTGTATTTTACACTCCTTTCTATTGCATTTTACAATCTAGTACTAGAGTATGTTTAACTTAATTTTTTCTAGTATATTTTATCACTAGCTTCTACTGCATTTTACGTGTTGGTTTCTTGTTGAGTTTGGCATACCGCTTAGCAGGGGTGGAGCCAAGATTTATCCACGAGGGGTACAAGGATTTGGGGAAATGCTAGCAAGAGAGCTTGTAGTGCTCTCGAACCTTGTGTAACCATCTACGTTTGGCATCCAAACATGTATGTGCACACCATCACTATAAACGTGAGGGATAGCACCGAATCATTTTAATTTTGTGTTGGCTTTGAAAGTTGAATGCCAATTTTTTCGATATAGTAGCTTTTGTTGGAATCCAACCGTGCACGTGTACACCATCGCTGCATAGGATATGAAAATCGACCTTATTTTTTTGTTGGCTTTCAATGTTGAAACACCAAAATTCCTAGTAAGCTTTTGTTGTTATGCAACCATGAAACCATCGCTGCAAGCTTGAAGGATGGAAAGTCGAAACACCGATTTTTTTCTGTTTTAGCTTTTGGTGGTATCCAACCATGCACACCTCAAACGTGAGGGACATGGAAACCTAAGGAGAATTAAGACAACTAGAAAGAAGAATCTTCAGATAAAAGAAAGACTAGAGAACAACAAACATGGATTAACGTTTATAAGGAAAATGCAACCAGAGGAGACGTTTCATAAAGAAAAGCAACTTAAAATGAAAAAAGAAACAAAAAACACAAGACGGCGGTGCGTCTAGGAGGTTCTTTGTCGCACGGATACGCTGGCTTTCAGTGACTTTTCGAAAGAAATAGTGTGTGTGGTTGTTTCTGTTTATGATGTTGTCAAGACTTGTGGCTTGTGGGGTGGCTTTGGCTTTTTGGATACGACAGTTTTTGCCAAAAACTCCTTTAGCTCCTGAGCTCTAGTTAGTTCATTTTTTTTTTTAAAACTTCATTTTATGTATTAACAAATTTGCATTGAAATAATTTTGTATGTGGTATGCACAAAAGAGACAAATGTTGAAAGAAAAATAAAGTTATTTTAGTCATTTTAAAAGCTACAATTTTATGATTTTTGTGTAGCCAAAAATACAACTTATTATTTGGCAAAATTCTGCACATGTATAGTGACCATGTGCATGTATCCATGTGATTTTTCTTAAAGAAAGCATTTCGACTTTTTGTAATATCGAGCTTATCCGAGCTCAGCACCTTTTGCCCTCTTTCCTTTGAGCCATCGTTTTCCAGTAGTTTCTTCAAATACAGCCCTGTGTAGCAACGTCTTCTTCTGAAACTAAAAATATAGATAAAGGATAAAAATAAAATAAAGATTTTTTTGACAGAAAATAAAATGAAGATTGGTAGAATGATAAAAGGGGAAAAGGTACCAGGATAAAACAGAAATCAAGTTGGCCCAAAATACACAAAAGAAAAAAAAAACAGACTCTTTCTTCTTCCTTCTTTCCTTCTTCCAAGAACAAAATTTCTGTTCCCGTCTGAATCCAAAGCCACATCCTACAAATGCCAATGCAGGTGCAGATGCTGCTCCACCGCCACCTGAATCCCGCCTTCGCCCTACCGTTTCCCCCGCGCTCGCCCTCCCCCTCCTCCGCTTCGCCGCGGAGACCACCTGCAAGGGCGCATTCCGCCGGCGCCCCCGCGCTCGGGACCCAGAGGAGGACGCCCGCCGCTGCCTCGCCGAGGAGGCCGCCCATGGCGGTCGGGGAGACCGGCGCCTCCGCCGGCACCGCGGTCGAAAACGAGGCCGCCGAGGCCATCCAGGTGCTCCTCCCCCTCATCGCCTCCCTCCCCGCCGTTTCTAGCGTTACGAATCGTCACTAGGTCCCTCCGTTCCCGCCGAATTGAACAACTGCCCCTAGGCCCCGACCTGGCAGCCTCATGGCGAGCTTCCTCTTTTTGTGGCTGCTTGCAGGCGTTCATGCCGGACGCCAGGGCGTACTGGGTGACCAGCTCTCTCATCGCCTGGAACGTCAGCGATCAGGAGGCTTCATCCGTCTGTCTCTACGCCAGCAGAGGCGCCACATTGCACCTCTCGCCGTCAAATCACGGCGACATCCAAGGTACCTACCTAGGCCAAGTCCTTACATGCAGCAAAACTTTGTCATCAATCACGGTAGCAAGCTGGGCCTGACGCATTGTGAATCCATTTGCTGATCTGGTAGGCTATGACTCCAAAGTTGAGCTGCAACCGGAGCACGCCGGGCTCCCAGAGAGTGTAAGACATATCACGGATTCGATTCTGATCGATTTCCGATTTCCTCCTGTTCTGCCTGCAGTGTCCAATGGGGACATTGAATTTTATCTACTAAACCTACATTGCCCATCCAAATGTTTCAGGTGACCCAGAAGTTCCCTTTCATTAGCGGCTACAGAGCCTTCAAAGTCCCGAGTTCGGTTGACGTCGCCAGCCTCTTGAAATGCCAGCTGGTCGTTGCTTCTTTCAGTGGTACATGGAATCCCTAGTCTTTGCTTCCTTTCTGTATATTTATATACACGGTTGGATACGAAGTTCATGTTCTTGTTTATGTGTGCAGCTGATGGGAAACACACCAATGTTACTGGGCTGCAGCTACCTGGTGTATTGGATGACATGTTTGCATACACTGGACCACTCGGTGCGGTTTTCTGCGAGGAAGCTGTGAGCCTGCACCTTTGGGCCCCTACAGCACAGGTCCGGGTTCCCTCTTAGGATCTCAAGTGTTATCTCTAGTCTCATGTTTCTGCTTATATGTAAAGTGTCCCCGATATTTGGTGCAGGAGGTGAGTGTGTGCTTCTTTGATGGCCCAGTGGGGCCCGTACTGGAGACTTTGCAGCTCAAGGAGTTAAATGGTGTTTGGAGTATTACTGGACCAAGAGACTGGGAAAACCGGTACTATTTGTATGAAGTCAACGTGTATCATCCAAGTAAAGCGCAGATTGAGAAAGTTTTAGCTGACGATCCTTATGCAAGAGGGTATGTGCCAATGTGCATCTCCTTACGTTAGTTCTTAGTACTCAGATGGAGGAAGAAATCAGTGCTGTGTTCATTCTATCAGGCTTTCTGCAAATGGTGAGCGGACTTGGTTAGTTGACATTAATTGTGAAACAATGAAGCCATCTTCCTGGGATGAATTGGCAGATGAGAAGCCAAAGCTTGATTCCTTCTCTGACATAACCATCTATGAATTGCATATTCGTGATTTCAGGTGAGCTGTGCCGCTTGATTATTTATGCGGCTGTAAGTTTGTAGGATTTTACGCGTACTCATCTGTAAAACTTCACTTCCCTGTTTCCTATGGATTTTTAATTGCAGTGCCCATGACAGTACAGTGGACTATAACTCTCGAGGAGGGTTTCAGGCATTTACATATCAGGTCACTTAATTTGGTAGAAACTGGCATATTTCGTAATATTTTTCCACAAACATGCATCCTGATTGCATTGTGGGTCTTCTGGTACAGGATTCAGCAGGAATGCAGCACCTACAGAAATTGTCTGATGCTGGTCTTACTCATGTTCATCTGTTGCCAAGTTTTCATTTTGCTGGTGTTGATGACATCAAGAGAAATTGGAAATTTGCTGGTAAAGAAATATTTGTCTCTATCTTTTACCAGCCAACAATGCAAACTATTTAGCTTCCTTTAAGTCGTTGGTGTACCTTGCATGTTTTTTCTTGTTTCAGTTGAAACCCTTATTAAGACACACAAAATTAGATTCCAAACTGATAAATCTCATCTAGAGCACTGGGAACAGGCATGACGATTGCACAAACCACTTACCACCCTGAGATGTAGCCTAATATGGAAGTTTTTGTCTTAAGTTGTCATTCGGTATTTTTCTTTCTTGTTGATGAAGAAAGTTTGTTGTGGTTCGGTCTCTTGTATATCATCTTGCTTTACTGCTTAATGAGAATATGTGCAAAGCTGTTGCACGTTCTGTAAAAAAATCTGGCACATACACAGTTTATAATCATAAAAAATACAGGTCCTTTTTGTGTTCAGTTTCTAGACATCTCTCATTTTCTTGTTAGATGGATTTGACTGAGGAATATTTATAAGTATTTAGTGTGCTAAACTGTACTTCTCCATTTTCATCTGGTGTACTTTGAGTATATTCAATTATTCCTGCTTGAATCACTGGGGACCTTTATTTACTCTGGCAGATGAGTGTGAACTAGCAAAATTCCCTCCAGGGTCAGATATGCAACAAGCTGCAATAGCAGCTATTAAGGAAGAGGACCCTTATAATTGGGGGTATTGATTCCACATACTTATCTTTTCTTCTTAAACTTGCCATATACAACGTGTTATGCTGGTATTAAGATAGGTAATTTTTTCGTTCTTGCGAGTAAATTGTTCTTACATATGGTCATATGCATCGTAAAGGTATAACCCTGTGCTTTGGGGGGTTCCAAAAGGAAGCTATGCAAGTAACCCTGATGGTCCTAGTCGCATTATTGAATACCGTCAGATGGTCCAGGTGTGTTTTTCTTTGTAACTCTGCAAGTATGTGACCCTGCTTGTAAGATAGGATTCAAGAAAGAACTACAGAGCATTTGGACTATTTCCCATACAATTCATGTGTTCCAAATGAGGTTATCCCACTCAAACATGTGCGAACTTGGAGCTCATCCTGTTACAGTAATTAAAGTTTCTAAATGTGGTTAGCTTGATGCAGGATACATGTTACTTCTCTGATAAACTTTGGACTGCAGGCACTCAATCGCATAGGTCTTCGTGTTGTTATGGACGTTGTATACAATCATCTAAACTCAAGTGGCCCTTTTGGTATCACCTCAGTGCTTGACAAGGTTATTAATAATAATGTTTTCATCATGCGTATTGCAACTAGAAGAACATCCATCATTTTTTATTTCAGAAAATTTTACAGCATTTCCTTACCATGTTAAAAGTCAACTTAAAGTACTACCAGTCATGTTAAAGTACTATTCCTTTCGACTTGGTTCATCGAAGAGCATTTCTGTAACATATTTAAGTACTACCAGTCATGCTACATTGTGTACGAAGCGAACGAAATATGTATTATTGGCAAGAAATGGCAAGTACTAGAACTCATTATCATTGTCCCATTGATGTGTTTGTAGATCTAATAAATACATGTCAACTAAACTGGGTTTTTTTCTTCGTTTCTTGGTAGAATATATGTTTGCCTAAAGGTTTGGACCTTCCTAATGTGTATCTTGTTTCTTTTTCTGTATGGGTTATATACAGATCGTTCCTGGATACTACGTTAGAAGGGATACTAAGGGCCAGATTGAGAACAGTGCAGCTATGAACAATACAGCAAGTGAGCATTTCATGGTTGATAGGTTAATCGTCGATGACCTTGTGAACTGGGCAGTAAATTACAAAGTGAGTTAGTTGTGGTACCAGTATTCTAATTATTGGCATTATATTATGATAGTACTGGTCATTTCAGACTTAATGGTTCTATCAAACTTATGGCCATCAGCCACTTTATGCACAGAAAAATGCATGCATCCATGGCACAGTCTTGCTTCTTCCCTTTCCTTCATATCTGGACAATTTCATGTTGTTTACTTGCCGTGCCTTTTCATAATGCTTCTTAACCATCATATAATTGTTGCCTTAGGTTGATGGGTTCAGATTTGATCTTATGGGCCATATCATGAAACATACCATGGTAAGTAAGCTCATATCCTTACTCAGTTAAATAACATGTTGATTTGCTGCTTAAACCCAATTATCTTGTATCTTACATTCCAGAACTACACACCTTGCCCTTCTTTAGAGAGCGTGCAAGCACAGTTGCACATCTTTTAATTAAGAGAACAAGCAAGTAGATGCAAGATCTAGGCAGAAAGTGCCGAGATCAAAGACCACACAATGCACAAACGATTCACGCAACTGGCAAGTGAAAGCCTGCCACCATCGCCCCATCTGCGTCTTGAAGTCATTTTCGATATACAGGGGATCCTTGCTCACTCTCTGGAACACCCTGCTGTTACACTGCTTCCAAATGGACCAACCATTGAGGCCGACCGTGGAATTAAAACCCTTCCTTGTGTTCCTAGGTCTGCTCTTGTGCATAGTCAGCCACCACTCCCCCAGGGAGTCTGTCGTGGTGTGGATCGCAGGGCCATGGCCATCCTAACTAAGGGCAGGACCTCAAAGTTGTCGTGACCATGGGCAGCGGATGAAGATGTGCTCTGCTGTTTCCGGTTCCTGGAACACATGGGGCAGGTGCCATGGCCGGGGAGACCGTGGCGCCCAAGCCTATGAGCAGTCCACTCGAGGGGCACATGAGGTCGAGCCAAATCAAGAAGCGATACTTGAGGGGCACCTGAGCCTTCCACAGAATTTTGTGACATGGGAATACAGTGCAGCCAACAAATAAGATCATGTACGCAGATTGTGCTGAGTACTTCAAGTCCAAAGACCAAAGCGATAATACCACGTGCACCTGGCTGGAGGAGAGGGGTGCACCACTAACGTGGTACTACACACATAACCTGCAATTGCCTACATGAGTTTTACTGGTTAGAGTTTTACTAAAACAAAATTTCTGTTTACAATAATTGTGGGACAAATTGTTTTTCTGTATCACCAAAATTGTACAACTTGACTAATTCCCTTCCAACTTATGCCTTCAACATATTAACACTTCACCTCGAATTATTTCAGCAATTTTTCATTAAAGTGAAAATAGTGAGGAAATTTCAAGCTCTTAGTTTGGTTACTGACTTTCAAACCTTTCGATGTCTTATTGATATATTTAATTTAGTGGCATTCACTTGTCTATACTTATCAAGTCAGTCAATTTGGATCATACATTCTTTGTAGTGTTTATGCCAGAGTCAAAAACCATTCTGTGGAACTTTTGTATCAAATGTCTAAGATATGCAGCAATGCTGGTTGTTTTTGGAAATTGGCTTCAGATGTGCATTTATGACTTAGTCATTGCGATCACTGCCATTAGAGAGAAAATAACAATTTCCTTCTTGTGACTATGTGGCCCATATGACTTGATTGCACATAATTGGCTTCCTATATTTTGTAGTAAGTGCATCACACTATGTGCTGGATAACCTTTTTGTTTAATAAATACAGATGAGAGCAAAATCTGCTCTTCAAAGCCTTAAGAAGGATGCACATGGAGTTGATGGTTCGAAAATATACTTGTAAGGACTGAGATTCCTCAGTTTCAGAGTAACCAGTTTCAATGGCAGCGGCACACATTCTCAGTGTATTGGGCTAATAAGGACAATGGCACAGGTATGGTGAAGGATGGGACTTTGGTGAAGTTGCACGCAATCAACGTGGAATAAATGGATCCCAGCTTAATATGAGTGGAACAGGTATTGGTAGGTAAGTCTGAATTTATTAGTACTAACTTCCTATTTGCCGAGGGGCTTACAGTTTCTTTGTTCTTGCTTTTTTTTGGTTCTGTTTGTTAGGCTAGGATCTTTTTCTTTGGGCTTCGTTTTTTATGCTTTGTGTCGTCTTGACGTCTTCTTCTAAAGTTCTAATAGAAAATGACACATGTTCGAGAAAAGAAACTAATTGCTGTTAGAAGTGAGCACCTTTCAGTGTTGACCAGAATCTTGTTCCCGTTTTACATTCAAATTAACCAATTGGTCAATTTTTTTAACATACCCTCCCATCATACTTTGCAGCTTCAATGATAGAATGCGGGATGCTGTTAATGGGGGTAATCCATTTGGTAATCCACTACAGCAAGGCTTTACTACTGGTCTGTTCTTACAGGTAATCTTAATGTCCTTTATGCCAGTTCCCTTCCTAGAAATGAAAGTTACGATATGATATTTCTGTAACCAGTTTCTTGCTTTTCATCATTCATAAGAACACAACAGTTCTCTTTTTCCTCTTAGTACAGTTTTCCTGAATTTGGGGAATTCTTTCTGGTTAAACCATTTTCTGAAACTCATAAGGAGGTTCCTTTTACTGCAACTAAGTAGTTTACTGTTGCTACTTTAAGGTTTCTAACTTTCTATTAATTAGTGTTTCGCACAATTAGACCTGTGTACCTTGGAGATCATGTACTCACGTGTTATTATGGATCATACAATGTTTGGCAGCCACAAGTTTTGTTATGGTCTCTGCTAGTATTAAGCCATCCTTAGTTATGGAGTATTTTGGAGGTTTATTGAACTAGTTGGATACTATTTTGTGTGCCGTAGCTGGGACCAAAATTTTTCTGGACTTCAAGGTCTCAAGTCTCAACTGGAGTTGTAATGCAGAGTTGCACTTTACTACATTTTATCTAAATATTTCTAGATTAGCTCACAGGATTCCATCATGCTTATTATTTGGTATTTTCCCTTTTGTGCAGCCGAATGAATTTTATCAGGGCAGCGAAGCAGATACCAGAGTCGCGCTTGCTACTTATGCTGACCACATACAGGTTGGCTATCAATAGTCATGTTCTTAAAAGTTTGTCCATGGATTGGATATTAATTTGTTTCCAACCTATCAATTTGATGAAAAATATACCCTGTTGATTGTTTTGTCTTGTTGCAAAGAGCCATGGTTAATCAAGTTTCCTGACATAACTGGAGAATGATACTTGATTGATTTTCTTTTCATACCTGTTATTCTTCCTCACTATCTGTTCCATGCAATCCATGGTGAATATTATTTAGATGGACACATAAAACTTATTTTTAGATTTGTCTGATTTATTGGACAAGAGATCAAACATGAGCAAATCTGAGGAGTTAGACCTAAGCAATCATTTGGATACAATTCAGAAACAAATTGTTTTGGCCACAAATGGAGTTCGATGGGGTAAGTTATGTTAAAATATTAACTTTTTGGATAAAACAACTGAATAGAATTGAATAGTTATTAATATCTCTATAAAAAGTTTGACATGCAAAATGGAATTGTTTCTCCTTAATAAATTTGCCAGGCAAGATGAAATATTTTGTACACTTTTTTCAGATTGGATTAGCTGGTAATCTGAAGGATTATGTACTAATATCTCATACTGGAGAAGCAAAGAAGGGATCTGAAATTCACACTTTTGATGGATCACCAGTCGGCTATACTTCGTCTCCAATCGAAACGGTATGGTTATTGGTAACAGTATCATTTGTTCACAGGAATAGCATAATGTGTTTTCTGGCTTGCATGGTTCTGACGTTCTGTACACGATTGAACTTTGTGCCCCTTTTCTTTAATGCACTGCCACGAGTCTTACTAAAATACACACTGCTCTGCTCATTTCAGATAAACTATGTTTCTGCCCATGACAATGAGACTCTGTTTGATGTTATCAGTCTAAAGGTATGGCATGTATCCTGTTATATAAATAACTTATATTATTATTCTTTCATCAGTTATTACCGTCTTGTAATCATTGTTTTTCCTTTTCATGTTTTACAAACCATGAAACTTACAAGACTGATTAGCATGAATGTATTTATATTTATTTTTAATACAGTGCTCTATAATTTTAATTGGTGACGTCACTTGCTGAAATTAGGTAATCCTTTGGAAATTTAATTAACATTCCCAAAGCAACAACTTAATTCATGTTGCAAGGAAAAGAATCCTCATTAGTTCTTTTACCGCAAGGATGAGCTTCAATTTCATTTCTCAAACATCCCACAATATTGAATTCTTGAACTGTTCTGTTGTTGTTTATACAGACCCTAATGGACCTCTCAGTTGATGAGAGATGCAGGATAAATCTTCTAGCCTCAAGCATGATGGCACTATCCCAGGTTTGTATGTGAACAGAATATGGATCATAAAACCTACAATTTTCCATTGTATGTGAACCATGGTTTTTAAGGCGTCTTAAGGCAACATAGGGGCGCTCTGACGCCTAGGCGACGCCTAGGCGGGCGCTTTGGACGCCTAGGCGCGTAAAGCGGCCAATTTTGCAAGGCGGAGGAGGGGCGCCTGGACGCCTAAGCGTCGCCTAGGCGACGCCTTTAAAACCATGATGTGAACAGAATATACATGAGATATAACTTGAACCTTTGAGCTGGAGTCCTCAACTTTGTTAACTTGTCCTTTCAGGGAATACCCTTTTTCCATGCTGGTGACGAGATACTGAGATCCAAGTCCATTGATCGAGATTCATATAACTCTGGTGATTGGTTTAACAAGTAATAAACTTCCCTTCCTACTTTGATGAGAACATCAGTTCTTTTCATGAACTAAAACAATTGAATTTTCCAAGAGAGGGAAAATTTATTAAAATTTCCTTGAGAAATAATAATTATGACCATACTTCTTTACCATATACGAAGAAAAGTTCAAGGGACAATAGTAGTTCCTGGCATCTTTAACTGCATGGTGATGTTCTGTTTTCCTCCCTTTGTTAAGGCTTGATTTTACCTATGAAACAAACAATTGGGGTGTTGGGCTTCCTCCAAGTGAAAAGAATGAAGATAATTGGCCCGTGTAAGTTTCTGAACTTTTGCATCTTTTGTTACTATTATGAACATATGTTTGGTCATGTCCTTAACTAAATAACTTAAAAGAATAGTTCTCATATATTCTTTTGTATGAGCATGCATTTGATAGTTCGGAAACTATGCTGCAGGATAAAACCAAGGTTGGAAAATCCATCTTTCAAACCTGTCAAAGGACACATTCTTGCTGTCCTAGACAGTTTTGTTGACATCTTGAAGATCAGATACTCATCTCCGCTTTTTCGTCTTAGTACAGCAAGTGACATTAAGGTACATGTATTTTTCATATCTTTGCCAGTAAATTAGCCTGAACTCCACTTTCGGACTGCTGAAGTGCTGTAATGTAGGCAAGCTTTTTTTCTTTTCAAGGGATGAGTAGCTTTGTTAACTAGCTGCCGTTCTCGAAACTTTGTTCTACATGTCCAGCAATATTTACCGAACTGAGCTGTTGACTGTTGTGTAGATCTGACTGCACTTCCTGTCATATTTTCAGCAAAGGGTTCACTTCCACAACACAGGGCCCTCCGCAATCCCAGGTGTTATTGTCATGAGCATTGTGGATGCAGGAAATGATAGGCCTGAGATGGCTCAGCTAGATGCCAAGTAAGTAGCATCGATATAGTTATCATTTGCATAAAGATACTCCCTCCGACCCAAATTAGTTGACTTAGATTTGTCTAGATTCGATTGTATCTAGACATTTGTTGTAGATCTAACCACCAATCACTTTCTGCAGCTTCTCTTATGTCGTAACCATCTTCAATGTATGTCCGGACGAAGTATCCATGGATATCCCCGCTCTCGCTTCGATGGGGCTTGAGTTGCATCCAATGCAGGTAACTGTTCCAAGTTGTTCTCGACTTGAGCAATATTCAGTTGTTACTTACAGCACTGAACTACGGAGGACAGTGCAATCCCCATAGTTCAGAGCTTCTGTTTTAAAACCGCTGAAATCAACAAACCAAGAACCGAGTTCTAGTAGTAATCTCATTCAAGCCCTGAATCTACTGAGTCAGTCTGCAAGTTCCGAGTCTCAGTTTCCTAAAGCCATTGGAATATCAATACAAAAGTTGTAGAAATGGGAGAACAATTCTAAACACTAACGAACTGTTTCTTTCAGGCGAATTCATCCGATCCTTTAGTGAGGCAGTCTGCGTACAAGGCGGAGACAGGCCGTTTCACCGTACCCAGAAGAACCGCATCAGTGTTTGTCGAACCTCGGCGCTGATGCGTTGCCTTGCGTGAAGAACAAGCTCAGTTTTGAACCGAAGTAAATAATAAATATATATATATATTATATTATATATGAAGAATAAGAGAGGAGATGCACTGCTGCCAGAGTACATCGCTGAAGAAATAAACCGAAGAATAAGAAGCTGTCAAGGCGTGGCTTTATTTCTCATCCGTTTTGGGCTCCACTCATTATCAAACCAAAATAGATATATGTGATCATGGCATATGTATTGTACATAACAACATGTTAAACAATGATACCATAAAGATTTGTCTCCATCTTTACTCTGCATTTCATTTTCTAACTTTTGGTCCCTCACGAGCTAGCTGCATCGATCATAATGCTGCCAAAAGAAAAGAAAAAGGCAAAGTGGCAAAAATCTTGCTAGGTGTCATGGTGAATAAGCTTAATAATTATGAAGTCGTACGTTAGCTTCCACTGAACATGAATAGTACTACTCTCAAGCCCTGAGTCAAGTGATGGTTGATCTGACAAAAGAAAAAAAGGCAGTTTGGGGAAGGACATGAAAAGTGAACCTTTTTATTTCTGGGGTAGGTTTTAATTCTTGTTGTGTGTGTTTGATTGGGTGCACACCACCAGAAATAGGAATGACCTGGATGCATGGAGTACCCAAACTCAATCTATAGCTCGAAGAAATAAATAATACATATTTATTTATTTTTTAAAGTGTCATCGGGCCAAATTTAGTGCTAAAATAGTGAAAATGGTCCTGGTTCTCTTAGCCAACTCTACTATGTACTGAAATTACCCACTGAATTCAATCTACATGGCGAGAATCGGAAGAGAAAAAAATCAATAGCAAAAGAGTAATTTCGGAAAGGAAAATAAACAAGGAGAAGCTCTTTTGATAAGGTTATTTTTGGTTTCTCTTAAGGTATATCTCAGTTTTGGTTCACATTTTGAATGCTAGTTTCATCATAACATATTCTACGTACCTAACATTTTTTAGAAATTTTCATGACAAAACTACCCTTGCTTGAATAATGACCCAGATGTCGAGCTTTCGAACGGGGCTCGGTACAGCCCATCCTAAAAAAGGCAAGCCTGGACAAGGGAACTATGCCTATTTTGTAAAAAAAAAGGTGTACCTAGTGCTGAAATCTCCCACACATTGTGGGGTTTGGGGAAGAAAATTTCTCCACGATCTTCCCCTACATTTTTTTGCAAAACCTCAAGACACAAGTCGAGGTGCTCTTTAAGTTCAAATAAAAAGTGGAGGTGCCCTTCCACTACGGTAGCTCAACACATGTCTCTTTCCTATTTGAAAATATTAGGCTACACTTTTTTTTTTGAAATAGGCTACACTTTTTCAGGATAAAATAATGAAGTGTTAGTACCTCGAAAAAATGTAAAAGGCACCCACTTTGGGGTTTTTTAGTCTTTGGGCCGGGCATCAGGCAGTTACTGAGGCCCGACCCGGCCCGAGCATCGGGATGCCCATGGCCAGCAGGCCAGTTGGCCAGGCGCCACCGAGCCGCTCGAGGGGCTGATTCGGTCTCTCTGTCCTCCATCTCCCGCAACCGCAACCCGGATCGACGGACGCTCCCTCTCCGTGTCTTCCCCCGCGACGGCGACGGAGGCGGCGACCAAGCTCCAGCTTCTGTCAAGGTGAGTCTCCTCCACCAATTTTCCCCGTTCCTCTTCATCAGCCCGGGACATCGCTGCCGCCGGTCCGACCGCTAGGGTTAGGTCAGGGAAACGAGATAGAGACAGAGACAGGGAGAGAGATTGGGGAAAATACGCGACAGAGGGTAGATGGCTCACCTTGCCTCCGCCGGGGTCTGTTCGCCCCTGCTCTAGGCATGGATTGGAGCAGGGGATGTTCGGTCGTTGCAGGCCTGCATCCGTAGATATAGCTAGACGATGGTGACACCCAAAGTTTCCGTATGGTAAACGTAGGAACTGGGGAGCTGTCACTTTCGATGCAGCATAATTCTATCGTTCGATCAAACACTACCGTGGAGCATTTTGTTTACCTCACTCTGCCACCATGGTCTGCATCTGTATCCTTCGGTACAACTCTCTAGCCATTTGGGTTTGACTAGTGGAGGACGAGTGGGTAGCAGGAAATGTTTCTATAGGCTAAGTATAAGTTCCTTGCTAGAAACGTTGTTTTGAGCACTTGGGAAAGCTTTGGTGTTGCTGTTGATGTGATCCTCTGGTTCGTCACAGGGCTCATCTTTGTTACGTGATCTTGGGTGTTTGATCGCAATGAATGAGTCTGGCAATCTAGCATCCTGCTAATTGTTCTTAGGGTAATTCAGCTGACCAACAGAACGCTGATAGGCAACCTGTACTCCTGTAACTCATAAGCAACCTGTAGCACATCCATGGTTCTGCCCTGGAAAATCTGTCTCCTTCCGTACGTTCCAGAGGCATGTACATGTGGATCTCACTAGAATTCTTTCTCTTGTCACTTTCCTGGTTTTCAGTGTCTGGTGGATGCATATTTGCATGATTCAAAATAAGATTAATTTGAATATGCGCAAGTTAAAATCTTCTTTTACTTATTGTTTATACTTCATCACTCCATAGAAAGGGGGGTCGTTCTTGTACTTCAGTCAATTTAAAATCTACTAGATGCCTTTTGATCTAATGTGTGGATGCTTTTCTACATCATGTTGAAAGAAAAACAAAGTTTTAACTATGGTATTATGTATCCTGAATGATTTTTGTCCCTTGGCAGTTTTAAGGCAATCACATGTCCAGGGCACGCAATGCTCTAGTTGTCACTGGCTTGGTGATCTTTGCTGGTTCCGGACTAGCATTTCCCTTCTACTTTGTGTAAGTGAATCCTTTTTTCGTCTTTCTAGTACTGGTCAAGAAACTGGAGCACACGTGTTGCGTGTTAACCTTTCTTTGTGTATCCTTTCCCCCCAGGAAATCAAAGAACAAACCTATCATCGATTCATCGAAGCCTCTGCCACCGCAGGCTACTTTTCGAGGACCCTATGTGAATACTGGTTCACGCGACATAGGGCCTGATCATACCGAGTACCCCAAGAAGTGATATCTCTTGTTTTTGTTCTCTCTCTTCCTATTTTATGGATAGGAACCTGGTGGAACTTGTAATGCTTTTTATTAGTCAGATTGTAACCGGCTTGTGATGTTGGGCTGGATGGGCAATGCAATTGCAGTAGAAGATTGGTTTCAGCTTCAGGTGTTACATGCAGAATGCATCTATATGTAGTCCCTCATGGATTATAAGCGTTTTGATCATTTCTTGTGCTCCAGTAGTGACTATTCCTTCCAAAGCAGCTATGTTATTTTGACTCCTTGATCCCAACCACGGCCATAATTGGACAGAGGCAAGTAGTGTGAGGTACTTGCTGTGAAGTTCTGTTTTCCAAAACACTAAGCTACATCATGATACAAATAGAGTGTTACTAAGGCTTTTTTCACTGAAGCTAATTGTTTATACTTTGATGTAAGCCGTGAACTGATTGGCAGTAATGTTATGTTATATCTTTCTTCCATTTAAAGTATGAAACCATGAAATGTCATATATGTGATACTCTCTGCTGGAGTCGTTCTTATTATGTGGGTTTGATAATTTTTCGTCTTTCTCATTCTTCCCTGTATATCGGTTTCATATCTATTTTCTTGACAATCTTCTGTTACCTATTCTCAACATTATTCAGGTCTATCATTATTTGCAAAAAAAATGTAGGGATCATTTCATACGGAGTTATGTTTTACATGATAGGTGGGTTTTCTGTAAATTTGATAAGGAAACATGTGCGCAAGAAGGTGACTAAGCCACCCTTCGATTCCATAATCCGAAGATGAGAAGGCACTCCGAGGACAAAATCTAGAGAAGATGAGAGGAAAATTGGCAGTCTACCAAGCCACTTTCTGAGAAAACAGTTATACTAGTGAAAACACATGGAATATATATCTGTGTATCAGTTTTTCTTTTCTTTTCACGACACGTGGTTGTCTAGCAGTTAACTCCTTAATCACATGGATCTTCATGCATACAGTCAGCACTTCAGTCCCAATCTTTCAGAGTTGACTAGAATCTTATGCTGCTAACACCATGTCTAAGTTGTTCTGTATTCATTCCGAAGTAATCTTGCTTGCTATGTATATACCTGCATCTGAGCTTGAGTCTCATAACATGCATATATGTAAACCTTGGAACAAAATATGCAAGGGCATGCATATATACATTCCTTTACACTTTGTCACCTGTTCTGTATTGATCGGATGTAGTCTGAATTGACTGCGCTGATTGCTATATCTGTTAGGTCACCGCACGGCATGAGTGATTCATTTCTTACTCTCTTGCAGAAACTTTTCGGCAGCTATGTCTTTGCAACTGCACAAAGACGACATGCCTGGTCTAGAATCAAAAGCCTTCAGTCTCTACACCTGAACCTTTTGCTCCACTTCTTGAGTAGCTGTTCTATATCAGCATCCATTCTTGTTCCTCTGCCTCCCCACACTAGCATATGAGCAAGATCCGTAATTGAAGATCCATCGACCTCATGCACCGGTTTGAAACCCATCCTTGTGTAGAACTTAACAAGCTGAGAACCAAAACAAAAAGGGCACCCGCTTAAACACTCAAAATGAATAACTTCCCCCAATTTAAAACTCTGCTCATAAACACAAAATAGAATGGAACTTTTGGTTTCTGTCACGCATGATCCTTGTTTTTTTCACCTCTCAGTTACGGATTCCGTAAAACAGGTTTGTGTCTAACTCATAGAAAACTTGGAAAAGAAAAGGAAAATACTAGAAACTGTAGATGAAAATGGGGAGTGATTCTAGCTCAGTCCACTATATGTTTTTGCAGTCATCCGATGAATTAAGCAGTAGCAACAACACGATGCCAATCTAAAGACAGTGCGACAACACTAGCAGGGTAACAGCAAGCTGGCCAGATGTGCACGGACGCATACCTTGCCGTGGTAGAGCGGCGAGTCGTTGATGGCGAGCAGCTCGGCGCGCACGCAGCCGGCGTCGAAGCCGTGGCGCACGGCGACGGCGCCGAGGAAGAGGCCGAGGCCGAAGAGCGGGCGGTCGGGGACCTCCAGCGTGGCGCGCGACATCCGCATGGAGTCCAGGTGCAGCACGGATCCCCCGGGCCAAGGCAGGACTGCGCCCTCGGCGCGGCCCAGCTCCACTGCCGCCGCCTCCTTCTCGGCGCCGTCGCGGATCGCCGTGACGCGGAAGAAGGGGCCGACCGTGCGCACGCTGACGCGCAAGCCCTGCGCGCGCGACGCCGCCATGATGTCCGCCATGGTCGGGAAGAGGTGCGTGGGACTGCCTGGCGTGGGCGGCGCGGCCATGGGGACGGACTATGGCAGGAGAGAGGAGAGGAGCGGGAGCACCAGGAGGAGTCGGGAGTGGAGGGGAGGCTGGGCACGTCTCAGTTGAGGAGGATAACTGTCCGATTTGGGAGGAGCCTTTTTTTTTCCGAATGTGATTTGGGAGGAGCTGCTCGTGAAATTCATATACTCCTTCCGCTCCACATTATAGGATTGTTTCTTCCGGTTCAACACTTTTTTAGACTCTTTTATCCTCTCATCAAATAACAAATTGCTCACCAATACCATCGGTAAGTCAAATAGACTAAAACTGAGTTTTGAAAAAGCGGAACGTTTTTCCCTCGTATTCCCGTGGCTGACTACTCTAATCTATCGGTGTCGCAGTTAAAAAAAAGAGACGGGCCAAATCAAAACTACTTGTGCCTAGCATCACACTAGAGATAGGCTAGGCAAACTGCCTCTGTCTAGCATCGCATTAGAGAGAGACCATGTCCGGAAAGATCGCTATCATTGTTGAATGCGCCGGATCGCACGTACGCCTAGGCACACGGTGCAGCTTCAACCCTTACGTTTCAATAGCAGCCAACATGCGCATGTAAGATCCGGTACTCATCAAGTTTAGTCCCACCTTGCTTTATTAATCAGAATCCTACCAACTTATATACGTACGTAATTTTCTTGGAGTATCCTGTCAACAAGCTGATCAACCAGCAGCACGGTTGTTTCGACCGAAGACCGAAATCCAATCTAAGAGAATTATGCTTGATGATGGGCTCTGCTCGGGGCCTGTGCGTGATGCACAATTGAAAGGTGGGACAAAGGGGGCCTAAATAAACTGGACGGAATTTGTGGGGTTGCCTTGTACATGGTGACAACGAAGGGGATTAAACAAGCGGTTAGGGGAAAAAAGGCAAGTAGGCAGGCTCCAGTCAACTTTCCAGAAGACGCAGAAGAAGATGGTGTAGACAACTAACTAAGTTAGAGATGTTTATTTCGATTTTTTATGCTCAATTGTTGCCCACCATAAGTAGTATTTTGATTAAGACGGATTTACCAACCGCCAATTTGTGTTATTTATGTTTTTATTTTTTCCTAAAGGGCTACCCGATTTTCTATCAAGTTTGTTTATGGGTCCTCGTTATTGTCATATTGGCAGTGTGTTGTAGTGCTCTCATTTTTTACAGTTTATTACCCGATTTCTCTGAACTGCTACTCTACAGGAATCGATGATAGCATCGATTAGTCCCACCTCGCTCCTATGTAGTAAATCTTACCAGTTCATATACCTTCTCACGGTGCTTCAAATCAGCAAGCTAATCGGAACCCAAATAAGCAGCACTACCGTTGATCCATCTCTTAAATCAAATGAGATGAGATAAAGAAATTAAATCCCAATGTCCCAATGGGAAGATAAGGCAATGCCTAGACTGACGGGGGGAGAGGCCGCAGTGATGCTCAAAACAGGGCCGCTGGCGGCTTGTGGAGGTAGAAGTGCTGGGTCGGCTGGTCTCCGGTCGAGGACGGCGGAAGGGTGCCCGTGGCGGCGCCGGTGAGGGGAAGCAGAGGTGACGGCGGAGGTGATCGAGGTGAGGCCCGGACGCGCTTGCAGGAGAAGGGGCTCGTGCAGCTGCTGGCCGAGGAGGCGGTGGCCATGGCGCAGGAGGTGGCAAGCGACGGGATGCAGAGGAAGGAGGAGGTGTCCGGACAGCGGCAGGGCACCTCGGGCTTAGGCGGCACACGGGGCGACGTCCGTGTCTGCAGGGGCGCCACGACCCTGCGGCGCTTGGGGAGGTGGTTGGGGAGGAAGGGATGGCGGCGACGGTTCTTTGCGGGAGGGGAAGCAGCATATGGGAAGGAAGAAGCGGCCGTGTGAGGGAGAGAGGCTAGGTGGGGCCGGCGTGTTGTCGGAGAGGGAAGCGGGGTGGGATGCAAGCGAGGCGGGATGGTGGCGTGGCGTGCGAACGGCGTTGTAGGCCGCGGGGTAGGGCAGCCAGGGACGTGCAGGTGGAAGCATGTCGAGGGATTTATAGAAATTGGCGGGATCTATTCCTTTTCGGAAATTAAGTATGATGGCTTCTTCGTTAAAGCAGACCACGAGGAGATGAAAGGAAATCACGGCAAGAAAGTTTGCAAATTAGAATAATCAATTGATCGAGGAGCACATGTCACCAAGCGAGTAAAAAAACTGTCTATGCTACGACGTGTCACTAATTTAAAAAACTAACTGTCAGCACAATAACTACTAACTTTTTCGCAGCAACGCGCGGGCATTTTGCTAGTAATAATAAAGGACGAATTGTTTCTTCCGGTCCAACACTTTTGTGGACTGATTTACCCTTCCACCTAACCACGTATTACCCCTTATACCACCGATATGTAAAAAAAACATGTTTTTTCGGTCGCAGCCGGTAAGTAAAAGCGGTCCGATGCGTGGCTCGAGGAGGATGCGGTGCTCCAGCTTGGCGTGCTCATTGAGGCGCGGCTAGACGTCCCCTTGGTCGTCGCTGCGATTCATGGATGCGTGGGCGTGCTCGCGCTGCTTCTCTGTTCATGGACGTATTGGTGACTGCAGCCTCCCGCGTCGTCCCATCGCTGGCGTCGGCATGCGAGGAAGGAGCTGGTGGACATGCTCCACAGGCGTGGTGAGCCCGCTGTGCGCTTCCATTCCTATTTCTCCCACGCGAGCAACCATCAGCGGACCAGCACACCACGCTGCCGATTATTTGGCAGTTGTGCCTAATTAATCAGACAATCCTAGCTAATTAATACGGGAGTTTCTTTTGTCAAAGGTCACGGTAATTGTTTACATGGCTAATTAATGGTTAATGGTTAGTCGGTGCGTGTTTATGGGCTGTCCTTTGTGGGCTGTATGCCAGGTTCAAAAAGAGCACCGAGTAGGCAAATATTTCTGAGGGAATTTCCTTGTGTAGATAGTCCCACCTTGCTCTCTTAAGTACTGTTATAGCAATTTATATACGTTCGTAGTTGACTGGAATAACAAGCGGATTCAAGCATCGGCAAATTAGAGGGGACTTGGCATGGATATAATTAATCGGGATTTCTGGACCGGTTGCCCTTTGACTTACTATGGGAAAGGAGGGAATTTGTAGGGCTGTAATTAAAGAGATGTGGGCCAACCTGCTGGTACATCATGCGAGTGTCTAAGCTGGCGTCGTTTCAGACCCAAGAGGAACAAAGAGGGAGATGCATTCGTACTACACCTCCATCCAAAGACATCTAGAAAGACTAAGTTGCAAAAAAGACATCTAGAGAGACTATAGACGACGGTCGTGGATGGTGATAGGATGATTGATGCTTCAGTTGGGCAGATCCATGGCGATCTTCTCCTCTTCTTAAAACATTTCCCACTTTTTAAAGAAAATTAGAGGAAAAGTGTAGGAATAAAATTAGAGGGCTTCAAAAGAAAAGAAGGGGAGTAAATTTGATGTTCATCTAGGCAAAAAAAGGTTTTTTTTAGCTTGATTGAGCAATTCATAGGGTTAAAAATGGCTCTAGCATAGCATTCGTCACGCTTCTCCTCCTTCATTACGAAATAGATTGTCAGTCACTCAGGAGAAATATAAAGAGAAAAATAAGAAGTTTTGGAAGAAAGAAAGAAATCTTTACCCATGAAATGCACTAATGCATGCAAGATGCATGATTAAAAAGAAAGTCACCTATGAGGACGGCGTCCAGCGGGGCGGCGGATGGCGCCGAGGCCGCTGTCAGGCGCCGTTGAGAGGGTGGCGGGGGGCAGAAGCGAGGGCGATGGCTACTAGAAGAGAGAGAGAGGGATGGCGCGGCGCCGAGCCAAGCTTGTTGGCGGAACGGAGAGGCTGGTGATGCAGCGGTGGGCGGGGAAAACGGCGGCGGAGAGCGCAGCGAGGAGGCGCTGCGGTGGGGGAATCAGGTATCAGGAAGGGGCGGTAGGTGGGGAAGACGAGGATGGAGGCGGGGTGAGAGCGGGAGAGGGGAGAGACGTGTGCAGCGCGGTTTGCTGGTGGGGCCAGGTGAGCGAGGTGGCTGTGTTGGCGGGTGGGTGGGTTGCAGCTAGGAATACGTGTGCGGGACGGTCGGGTCAGGGTGTGTATGGCGGCCGGGTGTCTGCTTGGGAGATACGTGCACGAGCACGACAACACAGAGCAGACTACCTCAGAAAAATACCGGTTCAACCAACGACTATGTGGGTCAATTCTTTGGGCAACAACATGTGTGATGATAATGTATGCATCATATGAAAAAACAAGTTACAAAAATTCTGGCATCTTTTTAGGACACCAAACCTAACCCTAAAATTGAATTATCCTTGCATCTTAGGTTAATTTTAGACCAAATCCACATTCCAACTCCTCCCCGACATACGCAAATATATTTTCCTTCTTTGCGGATCTTTTCATATGTGTCATCTAATTAGAACAATCAGTTGATCGAAGAGCGGATGTAACCGAGCAAGTTAAAAAAAGACGTCTATGCTACAATGTGTCACTGATTTTAAAAAGACTCATCATCGGCACAACAAAGACTAACTTCTTCCGCCACAACGCGCGGGCATTTTGCTAGTAGACGATAATGAAGGAAACTGCTAGGCGTCCCCGGACGATGGGGGAGTTCCCATCGTCCTACTCCCCGCGTGACACGTGTCCACCGAAATCGCTCTAAATCCCGCTTTTACTGCAAAACACACATTTTTACTGCATATGTATCCGCTTTTGCTTCCGAAGCAACAAAACGGTTTGTTTCAGAAAATAGAAAGTCTTGTCGGAGACCATGAAGCAAAAAAATTGCGCTAATGTAGCAAAACCGACCTCGCTGAAAAAAACTCGCTGGTGACTCTCGCCAGAGACCTTGTAGCAAAAAGTTGACGCTGTTGTAGCAAAAGAACAAGACGTTTGTAGCAACAAAGTTCTTCTAATGTAGTAAAAACCTACTTCGCCGGAGATTTTTCTGGGCACCTCGTCGGAGACCTCATTGGGGATGTCTTGGCAAAAAAACAGGAGAACGGTTGTAGCGAAATATTTGTACTACTATAGCAAATCCATTGGCCGTCGGTAGCGACGACACTGGCCATCGGTAGCAAAAATCCGTCGACATACATGTAGCAACAACTTCAGTCATTGCTAGCAGCCCCTCGTACCCCTTGCAGCAATGTCGTCGGCCGTCGATAGCCGCCCTAGCTCCCTTCGAGATCTCCTCTGCCGCCAGGCGCTCCACCACGAGGGCCGCTCACATCTCGCCACCGCCCCGCGCAGCCGTGCTCCCCATCGTCGACCTGAGATGGCCGGATGACGGGGCGAAACCAACGAGGGCCGCGCAGCCGGACAAGCGCAGGGTTGCGAGCCGACCAGAGCGGGTTGCCGGCGGGGCGAGGCACAGTCGGCGAAGCACAACCGAGCTGGTGCGGGAACCAGCCGTGGTAGAGGGCGCGTGGGCGGACGCGTCGGGCGACAGCGAGGCTTGCAGCGGCGTACGGGCGCGCGGAAGCTAGGCCCCCCAAGTGGTGGCGGTGCTCGTGCAGGCGGGGAGGACCTGCGTGTGGCGGCGATGCGGAGCTTGCCGCGGGCGACGGTGCTACGGAAGATGGCGGAGGGGACCACGGGCGGGTGTTGCGAAGGATTCGGGCGCGTGCGGTTGATGGCCAGGACGATGCATCGTCCGGGAGATGGAGATCATTTTCTATAATAAAATATCTAAAACATCTTATAATTTGGAATAGAGGTAGTACAATAACAGGTTTGAAAATAATAGAGTGAAAAAACATACCAAGTGTACATGCCCACATGGCTGCCGTTACCGTTTGGTTTCTCGGTGGTGTCCATGTGGCGTCCTCTTGATCTCGATCGAGTGGTTGGTATACGTCGAGTCATCCTGGCATTGGTTGAGACGAATGCTGTCTGTAACCTGTCTCCACGTCACGGCCAAAGAATTCTACGGACACAGTATACAACAGGTTGTCTATTTGACCGTCTGTATGCACTGAAAAATCTGAAGATTTAGTTAATCAAACGAAGAGTAGCTTTTGGCCACGATACACGACGCTCGGTAGTACACTGGGAAAGAGGCTGTCTACAAGCCCCGGTTTCTGCGGCAATCGCCCGTCTTCAATTCTGTCGACGGAGGTCTTCTCTCTCCTTCATCTCTCTCTTCCAGGTAGTGTAAATTTACTAGGTGGCCAATTTTACAGATAGCTGATATCATCTATTGTACACGCCCTTATGTTAGTACGTGCTTCTAATTCTATCTGACTAAGGGCCTCTTTGATTCATAGGAAAGGATAATCAAAGGAATGGGAAAGGGATAGGGAAAGGAAAGGATGGCAGGTGTATTACTTGCCTTGTTCCTTGTGCATAGGATTTAAAGAATGAACTCCAAGTGAATTTTTCTATTCCTATACGTTTTGCCTTGAAAATGAGTTGTGAAGGAAATTTTCCTTTAGTTTCCTTTGCAGCGTTCCCATGAATCAAACGAGTGAACAGTTGTATCTCAGGAAATTTTCCTAACTCTGTACATTTCCTCCAAGTTTCCTTCAAATCAAAGGAGCCCTAAGTACCATCAGCATGCATCTATGAGTAGTTAAGAACATACTTCTGAGTATAATTGTGTGCATTGACTTAGAAGTAGATTTTGCACCGAAACGATTTATAAGGTGTCTCAAGCGCACACACTCTTGAGAAAGTAACATGTCTAGCATGAGCCGGACTCAATTAACCCTTGGCAACATGAGTTAGAGCATAACACGTAGGGTAGGTTGTTGTTTGCGCTGCATACTTTGTTACAATTTTTAGTACTACTTTCTTCCTCACTTTGTTCGCACATAATTATCTATTTGGACATTTTATTGCACTTCGCTTGAACCGACCAAACCCAATCCCTCAATGTCAAAGTCAGGTACACTCTTTAAATCGAGAAGCTCAAGGTTAAAAGTGGATTTTTTTTTACGGAAACAGCAGGCGTTGTGCTTTTGCATTAAGAGCATCTCTAACCGATCTCCTAAAATTGGTTAGAGGAGTAAATTTACGCAGCGGTGGGACCTAACCGAACTGGTAAACGGTTAGAGGAGTAAATTTTTACTCATCGGAGGAGTAAACTTGGCCTCCAACTCCTAAATATACTCCTCCAAAACCAAATTCGAGAAAACACCCCGCCGCTCGACCCGCCTCACCCTTTCCCGCCGGCGTCGCCGCCGGTGACCCCCAACCCCCGCCGCCCCCATCCCGGTCCCTCCACCGCTCTCCGGCCCACCTTCGGTCGCCACCTCTCGCCGTCGCCAGAATCGACGGGGTGAGGTCGTTTTCGCCGGCCGCTGGCCTGATTTGGAGGAAAACGAGCTCTGTCGTCGACGATTCGCCGCGACTTCGAGCCGTCGGAGGCCAGAAAGGTTGTAGAACGCAGGCACCGTCCCCCTCGACGCCTCCTCTGGCCTACCCGACCGCTACCCGACCGAAACCTCGTTGCCTCCTCCGCCCTTGAGGTGTTCAACCGAATAGCAAGGTGAGTTTTTTTAGCCGAATTTATTTGTTTTGTTTTCAAATTTGACCGGCGCCATCCTAGTGTAGATGAAGAGGTTGAGGGAGTATCTCTTGGACGATTCATCGCCGGAGGAAGAGGAGGAGGACGGCGACGATGTCGAGATGGCCATGGCCATCATATTGAATGATGAAGTTCGGCGACCGATGCTAGGCTCGTAGTTTAGTCGCGCATACATCAACCAGGATAGAGCCGAGGGCCATGCCAAGATCATGCGCGACTATTTCAACCCCAATACCATCTATCCGGAGAAGTATTTTCGCCGCCGTTTCCGTATGCACGAGAGCCTCTTTCTCACCATTGCCAAAGCGGTGGAGAAGCATGATGATTGGTTCAAGCTTCAGAGGAGTGCATCCGGTGAGATAAGCGCAAGCCCGTTGATGAAGTGTCTTGCAGCTGTTCAGGTGCTTGCATATGGGTGTTCTGCCGATGCCATTGACGACTATGTTCGTATTGGCGAAGATACCATCTTGGAGGCTATTCGGAGGTTCACCATGGCTAAGATTGAGATCTTCGGGATGAGTATTTGAGGGCACCCAATGAGGATGACACCGAGAGGCTCTTGGGTGAGAGCCAAGAAAGAGGATGGCCAGGGATGCTTGGCTCAATCGATTGCATGCATTGGACATGGAAGAATTGTCCAGCAGGATGGAAGGGGCAGTACAAGGGCCATTGCAACGATCCAACAATCGTCCTAGAGGCGGTGGCATTGATACGTCCAAAACGTATCTACTTTCCTGAACACTTTTGCTATTGTTTCTCCCCTAAACTTGTATGATTTGGATACAACTAACACGGACTGACGCTGTTTTCAGCAGAATTACCTTGGTGTCTAGTTTTTGTGCAGAAAATCAACTATCAGGAAAAATCTCGGAAAATATGCCAAAAATTCTATTTCACCAGAAGACTAACGGAGCCAGAAGACGAGATGGAGGAGGGCCACGAGGGGCCCACACCACCTGGCCGGCGCAGGCTAGGCCTGGTCGCGCCAGGGGGTGGTGTGGCTGCCTCGGCTACCCCCACGGCCTCCCTCTTCGCCTATAAGTTGCCTCTTGACCTAAAAATCAGGGGGGGTCGACATTTTTCTAGAAAGAGTTCCGCTACGCTACCACCACCAGATTCCGTAAACCAGAACCAGAAACTCCATTCTGGCACCCTGCCGAGACGGGGAATTGGAGGAGATCATCACCATCATCGTCACCATCGCTTCTCCATCAACCATCCATGATTCCCCCATCTATGAGTAAGTAATCCCCCACTGTAGGCTATGGGGATGGTAGGGATTGGATGAGATCGTTCATGTAATGGCATCAGATTGTTAGGGCATGGTGCCTAGTATCTATTATTAGTGCTTTTTGACTTTGTTGCAACTTGTTATGCTTAATGCTTGTCACTAGGGCCCGAGTGCCATGATTTCAGATCTGAACTTGTTATTGATTCATTATGATAGTATTGTTTGTGATCTTACCTGCAAGTTGTATACACACATTGTTGTCCAGAACCAAAGGCCCTGAAGTAACCATAATCGGGATAACCGGAGGGAATGGCTTTGATGTGAGGATCATATGTGTTCACAGAGTGTTAATGCTTTGCTCTGGTGCTCTATTAAAAGGAACACCTTAATTACCAGTAGTTCCCTTGAGGCCCCGCTGCAAACGTGCTAGCAGGACAAAAGATGTTGTGCAAGTTCTCATTGTGAGCACGTATGACTATATATGGAATACATGCCTATGATTATTTAGTACTTGGATGTTGTATCTTACTTATCTGCAATTGCCCTATGTCTTGATTGCTATATGAATTATCTTGTCCATGCAACACCCGTCCATCCATCCCTATGCCTACCGTGCTTTAATCCTACTGTTTACTGCAATTGTTACTATTGTCTTTACTGTTACTACTTTGCTATCGCTATTACAAAATTGTTGCTACTGATAAACTGCTGTGAGCAAGATTGTTTCTAGGTGCAGCTGAATTGACAACTCACTTGTTAAGGCTTATAAATATTCTTTAGCTCCCCTTGTGTCGAATCAATAAATTGGGTTTCACTTCCCTCGAAAATACTGCGATACACCCCCTATACTTGTGGGTCATCAAGACTATTTTCTGGCACCGTTGCCGGGGAGCATAGCTTTATTTATCAAGTTCACTTGGAATCACTATTGTTCGCTGCCATCCATCTATCATGGGTAAGTCTCATGATGGCAAGGTCCCTATTTTACCATCCACTACAAGGATAGGTATGGTTCTCAACACCTCTGTTGCTCTTGATTCACCATCTATGATGAGTAAGCTCCTTACACCACCACATACACATGCTACACATACTGCTACTACTGCTGAATCTAAAACTTCTGATACTTATGATGCTTCTTCTACTGTGCTTGATAAAAGTGGTTCATTGGGTCCTTTCCTAGATGCTACGATTGCTAGAACTATAGCTGGAAACACCGAAACTCCTAATGAAGACACTACTACACCTATCAGTTCACCTGAGTCTAGAGAGAGCTATGATATTGAAGACAGTTATATAGAGATGACTGATGAATTTATTAAAGAATGTCAAAACACTCATGATAAAAGTGCTATTAAGAGTCTTTTTGAGAGACATATTGTTAGACCTAAATTATCTCCTAATGCTAAGTTTGCTACATCTCCCATAAACATTAAAGATAAGGATTATGATTTCTCTCTTGATTTATCTTACATAACCATTGTTGAGAAAGAACCTTTTTGTGGGACTAAGAATGAAAGTGTTGTAGCACATATGACTGAGCTTTCTACCATGAGTGGCTTATTTTCTGATGATATTAAGATGCGCACCTACTTTGTTGCTAAATTTTTCCCTTTTTCACTGAAAGGAGAAGCTAAAACTTGGTTTAATAATTTACCTCCTAGATCTATTGATAGCCCTGATTGCTTGATTAATACCTTCCTTTAGAAATATTTCCCTCCTAGTGCTAGACATGCTATTTTGCAGGAACTTTTTGATTTTAAACAGGGAGAAAAAGAGATATTGCCTGAATCATGGGCAAGGTTTTGTGCTTTGATTCATGCACAGGTTGAATGTCCATTACCTAAAAATGAGCTTCTTGATATATATTATAATGGACTAACTGAAGAATCTAGGACATACCTGGATAGTTGTGCTGATTGTGTTTTTAGGAATAGAAGTCCTAAAGAAGTTGAGGAATTAATGGCTAGAATAAGCAAGAATTATGATGATTAGACTTCACCTAAGCCAACTGCACCTGAGTTAACTGTGCCTTAGCCAACACCAACACCAAAGAAGAGGGGAGTTATTGAACTAAATGATGAAGTGATGAAGGAAGCTAAGAAATGTCTTAAGGAGAAGGGAATTAAAGCTGTAGATCTGAAGAATTTACCTCCTATAGAAGAATTATGTAAGCCAATCTCCTACTCATCCACTATTGAGGTACACTCTCTCCAACATTTTGATGAAGGTTATATTCCTTACTCTAAACCTCCTGATGAATGCTTAGAAGAATTTGATGTTTTTATTGTTAAGAAATATAATTTTAATAAAAGGGTGCAAAATCATTTAATGGAAAACTCGAGAGCTATTATTGAGTTAAAAGATATTGTGGAAAGAACATCCAATGACGTTAAAATGCTTGTTAAACATTTCCAAATGGTTCAAACTTAAATTGATCAGCTTATTAAAGTACAAAAAGACTTCCTAGTTAATGCTGCTAAAGAAAAACAAGCTTATGAAATTAGAACTAGAAGTGGTGCTGCCACCCGGGATCCTCTATATCCTGAGGGGCATCCTAAAAGAATTGAGCAAGATTCTCAACAAATTGAAAATAGTGGTACTTCTCTTAAGAAAAGGAAAAACAAACATAAAACTATTGTAGAATCTTCTGAACCTGCTAAAGATCCTAATAGTATATATGTCTCTAATGCTGAAACTAAAAGTGGTAATGAGGAAAATGATGCTCTTGATAAAGAAAAAGTTGAAGAAGAACTTGAAAGGCACACTAAGAACACTAAATACACTAAAGAAGATTTTGTTGCTAAGAAACATGGTAGTGAAAGAGAGCCTTGGGTCCAAAAACCTATGCTTTTCCCTGATAAGAAACACAAGTCAAAGGAAGACGAACACTATAATAAGTTTTGTGAGTGGATGAAACCTTTATTTTTGCAAATACCTTTGACTGATGCTATTAAATTGCCTCCTTATTCAAAGTATATGAAGGATATTGTCTCTAATAAAAGGAAGATCCCTAATGAAGAAATTGTACTTTGCTTGCTAATTATTACTTTAATGGTAAGGTTCCAAAGAAACTTGGAGACCCAGGGATTCCAACTATTCCGTGCTCTATTAAAAATAGTTATGTTAGAACTGCTTTGTGTGATTTGAGAGCAGAAGTTAGTTTTATGACTTTTTCTCTCTACAAGAGGCTTTAACTAGAAAAATTAATACCAACCGATATATCTTTGCAAATGGCTAATAAATCTATTACTATTCCTGTTGGTATATGTGAGGATGTACTTGTTCAAGTTACTCACAATTGCTTGATATTAACTGACTTTGTTGTGCTTGAAATGCCCGAAGATGACAATATGTCTATTATTCTTGGGAGACCCTTTCTTAATACTGCAGGAGGTGTTATCAATTGCAATCAAGGAAAGGTAACTTTTAATGTTAATGACAAAGAGCATACTGTCTATTTTCCGAAGAAGATTGATAGGAATTATGGCTTAAATTCAATTGAAAATATTGAGGGCATTCAAGTTGGAGAAATATATTGTCCCATACCAAGAGAAAAATATGAAACTCTTATGATTGGGACCATTGCTATCAAGGTTGAGGTAACATAATCATTAGTTGAATACAAAGTTTTGTTTCATATAAAATCGTTTTGGTAACAAGACCTGATCAACCTTGTTAACAAAGGGATTTTAATGAACAAACCAATGTTTTCACCATGATTATCTTCGCTTACTTGTATTTTATCCATTTTAGTTTTTTCTTTCGCTTAGTTTACTTTTCTATTGCTAGTTTCTTGCTTATTAGAGTGTCTTAGAACTTCTGAAGTTTTAGTTTTGTTTTGCTTTTGCACCTTTCCGAAAACATCTTTCTGTCAGAAAATCATTCATCAATACCTGAAAATTGCTCAAAAATAAAGTGTCTCGAAAAATTCTAGAAAATTCATATTAAATTTTTACGTGAAAAAGGGGCAGAGAAGTGCCTGGAGAGTACCAGGGGGCCCACTAGGCAGGCACACCACCTGGTGGCGCGGCCACACCAGGGGCGCGCCTGGCCATGGTGTGGGCCACCCCTGGCCGTCCACTCACTCTCTCACTTGCCACTTCTCCCTCTCTCCCGAGAAAACATCAGTTCATAGCTTGAAATCGCGTTCTTGCTGTCCTTGCCCATGATTTTTCGATCTCCTTGCTCGCTCATCTTTGCTTCTGAAATTTGGAGCATTTGTTCTCCGGTATGTGACTCCTCCGCTTGTCCAAGTAGATTTGTGATTAGTGGTTTATATCTTGAGTATTTAGCTACTATAGGTGATAGGTTTTGTGAGCTTGTAAGCTTGTTCAATGCTTAGAAAATTTGTTTTGATGCATGTTTAGTCCTCTTACAAGTCCCTATAAGTAGTTCCCTTCATTGTGTAATCACTTTGCAATCACTTGTATAATAGTTGTCTAAAATTTCAGAAAAGAGGATGGATGAACACCAACTCAACCAACATGAACTAAGGGTGCCTGAGGTTATGAAGGTTCACCGTGAGGAAGAAGTCTTTCCTTCTATCTATCCATGCCCCGAATTCATGAGGGCTGCATGGATCTCTCAAGATTTCCATACTTTAATCTCTAATGCAGGATTGGAGCATTTTGTTGGAGATGAACCTTACCAATTTTTGAAACTAACTATGTCTGTGGTGCAGGACTTTCGATTTAGTTACTCTTTGCCTAACCCCATGGTTCACTACAAAATTTACAATATAGCTATCAACCTTCCTTTTGATGACTTTTGTGCAGCTATTAAAGTACCCCAGTGGGGATCGTGTGAAAGGATTAAAGAGCGACCTACACCACTCATGGACTTGTATGTGGAGATTTGCCAAGGGAGTAGCTTCTCAAAGGAGAGTGGTAAAATTCGTAATATTCATCTCCCGTCTATTCGCTACTTTGCTTACTTTATCGCCAAGTGTGTTCTCGCTAGAAAAACTGCTAATAAATTATCCTCATATGATCTAGCATTCATCTCAGCTACTCTAAAGAGAGATAGGACTTATAATTTGGGCGCCTTGATAGCTTTCCGTCTTGCTGCTAACCGCGAGAAGGTGAAATTTGTGGTGGCCTCATTGCCTCTCGTTTATTAGCTTTGCATGGTGTAGTGCCTCATCATTTAGACCTACAGTTTCCCATAGAGAGGCTTGACCTTAATTCCATGATACAACATAAATTTGTTTCTTCTTGGGCTAATTTGAGTTATTTGTCTTATGAAATAACCTTTCTCAAAGCTAGTTGGAGAAGGAGTAGGTCCGAGCGTGTTTTTCTTTTGCCTGCACCTGCTTTGTGTAACCTTGATGCCAGGGTAGGATGGTTGCTCACTGAGGAAGAGCTCGATACATACCTGGGAGAGCTCTCCCAACAGGAGCAAGATACTGGAAGGGAGGTTACAGATGATTCGGTCCAGCCCTCGAATGAGGGGGAGTCTTCGTACTAGCAGCCTACCTATGATTGGGGAGCTTCTTCTTCTACACAAGGGCCTAACTATGATCATTCTTATGATGACCCGCTGGCTTGGAATCCTTACCCGCATTGGGATTGATACCCACTTAGGCCAAAATCCTAATCTTGGGGGGAGGTACACCGACATCACACTCATCTACATATCCTATTCAGTCGGTACTTTGTATATCCATGTTTCATTTTTCTTTTTTTAGCCTTCGCTCTTGCTTTATTTCTTCCTTCCAAAACACAAAAAGACCAAAAATATTTTCATTGTTTCTCTTTGTTTGCTTCTTTGTCTTTTTAGCTTTGGTTTGCTTCTTCCTTTTCGCTTTGTTTGGATTATTCGAAAAACCCAAAAAGATTTTGCTTTGCTTGTTCCTCCTTTTTGCTCTCGCCTTTAAAAATCAAAAACACCAAAAATATTTTCTATTCTTCTTTGGTTTTGTGAAGTTTGTTGCAGGGTTCAGCAGTCCTCAATGGAGTTGGGTTTCATGTTATTATTCAAGCCACACAAGTGAAGGGCAATAATGAATATTAATGACAACTTGAGGTGTGGTAAGAGGCTGGTAATGAACTCTATTTTTTTCTGTTTTGTACATATACTCATCACTGTGGGCATGCTTAGTCTGTTCATGTAAGGTGTATGTTATTTATGGATGCTTAGTAGTTCTTGCTTTCTTATGATTAGCTCCAGTACTAATGGTTTGTAGCATGTCATATGAATGTTTGCTTGCATTGTTCTATTCATAACTTGGTATGACAGTGTGGTATCCTCCTCTAAATGTTTCACTTGAATTGACTTGGCACATGTTCACGCATGCATATGACTGAAACAATAATCAGTTAATCCTCGATGAATTATTTTGCCTTAGGGTCTTGAATCATTTTCATGCCATGATTAGTCCTGTTTTGTTGCAAGCATGATTATGACAGTTATTTCTCTCTCGTTTGTCGCTCCCTTACTATTGCTAGCCTTCACTTGCTCTGAGTATGAGCTTTACTCGTGTTTCCAACTCCCCAAAACCAATATTGCCAAAGTGTCTACCATACCTACCTATTAGCATCATTTGCTTTTTCGTGCATATTCAGTATGTCTTGTTTTCTTCCAAATAAAATGTTTGCTTGTTATGAGAAATTTAGTTAGTAAAGCTCTCACGAACTTGATGGCACACTTTATTTCTTGCACTTAATAAACTTGAACCATTGTGACTGTCCATGAAAGTTATATGCTTGCAAATTATAGACTGGGGATTAGCAGAACCGTGTTGTCACGGGGAACACTTTCAACACCTGTAAATATATACTTAGTTGATATCATGCTCTTTTGTTTGCGGATGTCATCGGTGTGAAATAAAAGGGGAGCTTGTAAGTCCATGGAGTTATGTATATGTGTTAGAGAAACGCCTGGGCCGCTGGTCTATTCCATGCCTAATCATGGTGGAAACCTGCAACGTAACCATAATGAGCAATCTATGAAGCATTCTTCTTATAAAAAAAGAGAGATAGTTATTGAGAAGAAAAAGAAAAAAAGAGATGAGAAAAGAGGAAAGAAAGAAAAAAGCACCATTTTCCCATGGTAAATAAGAAGATTGCTGAGATGCTCATTGTGTGCTTGCCTTGTCATTTTGATATGGGGATTCTTCTATATCATCGGGCAAGGGGTATCCCGTTGGCGGTTCTCTATGATATGCATGTATTTACTATGACAAGAACTTACCGGTAACTAAAGTTGAGTAGCATGAGGAGCGGCTCTCGTACTCAAGGGACATGAGATTTCTAGTTTATGGTCTGTCAAGCATATAACTCGTATTGGACCTCACTTTAACCTTAACCATTTAAAGATGCTTATGATAGGGGGAATGAGAGCTCAAAGCTAAGGAGTACCATACTTTCAGCATTTGAAAGCCTTTCAAACTTTTTAAAACCTTTTCATTTTCTTGTTGAGTCTCCACATATTCTATGAGCACTTTCTTGAGAGCATAGTTGTCATTCTTAGTGTAATATGCTTGTCTCAAAATTGGATTAATTGTGTCATGACTTTGATGCTTGTATTTTTGATATCTTTACTTCTAGTCTTCACTTGAACTTCAGAGGTGCCTTGACATTCATGTTTGCCCACAATCAAAGGCAAGCGAGATACCACTCTATCATACCTTTTTATGAGCATTACAATGTTGCTTATGTTTATGCTTCATGCTACTTACTATTTTTGAGTTAGAATCTCTTCATAGCTTGCAATAACTATTGAGTAACCTTATTTGCATACTCCTTATTATGAGTTGTCTAAGTACTTGATCATATGCTGAGAATATATACATCTTATGAAGCAAATGTGTTCGTGAAAGTTTCTTTTATCGCACTCAGTTTTCAACTGAATTGCTTGAGGACAAGCAATAAGCTAAGCTTAGTGGGAGTTGATACGTCCAAAATGTGTCTACTTTCCCGAACACTTTTATTATTATTTCTCCCCTAAACTTGTGTGATTTGGATACAACTAACACGGACTGGCGTTGTTTTCAGCAGAATTACCTTGGTGTCTAGTTTTTGTGCAGAAAATCAACTATCAGGAAAAATCCCGGAAAATATGCCAAAAATCCTATTTCACTAGAAGACTAATGGAGCCAGAAGACGAGACGGAGGAGGTCCACGAGGGGCCCACACCACCTGGCCGCGCTAGGGGGTGGTATGGCCGCATCGGCTACCCCCTCGGCCTCCCTCTTCGCCTATAAGTTGCCTCTTGACCTAAAAACCAAGGGGGGTTCGACGTTTTTCCTGAAAGAGTTCCGCTACGCCGCCACCACCAGATTCTGCAAACTAGAACCAGAAACTCTGTTCTGGCACCCTGCCAGGATGGGGAATTAGAGAAGATCATCACCATCATCGTCACCATCGCTTCTCCATCAACCATCCATGATTCCCCCATCTATGAGCGAGTAATCCCCCGCTGTAGGCTGTGGGGATGGTAGGGATTGGATGAGATCGTTCATGTAATGGCATCAGATTGTTAGGGCATGGTGCCTAGTACCTATTATTAGTGCTTTTTGACTTTGTTGCAACTTGTTATGCTTAATGCTTGTCACTAGGGCCCGAGTGCCATGATTTCAGATCTGAACTTGTTATTGATTCATTATGATAGTATTGTTTGTGATCTTACCAGCAAGTTGTATACACACATTGTTGTCCGAAACCAAAGGCCCCGAAGTGACAATAATCGGGATAACCGGAGGGAATGGCTTTAATGTGAGGATCACATGTGTTCACGGAGTGTTAATGCTTTGCTCCGGTGCTCTACTAAAAGGAGCACCTTAATTGCCAGTAGTGCCCTTGAGGCCCCGCTGCAAACGGGCTGGCAGGACAAAAGATGTTGTGCAAGTTCTCATCGCGAGCACGTATGACTATATATGGAACACATGCCTATGATTATTTAGTACTTGGATGTTGTATCTTACTTATCTGCAATTGCCCTATGTCTTGATTGCTATATGAATTGTCTTGTCCATGCAACACCCGTCCATCCATCCCTATGCCTACTGCGCTTTAATCCTACTGTTTACTGCAATTGTTACTACTGTCTTTACTTTTACTACCGTTACTAATTTGTTATCGCTATTACAAAACTGTTGCTACTGATAAACTGTTGTGAGCAAGATTGTTTCCAGGTGCAGCTGAATTGACAACTCAGTTGTTAAGGCTTATAAATATTCTTTGGCTCCCCTTGTGTCGAATCAATAAATTGGGTTTCACTTCCCTCGAAAATATTGCGATACACCCCCTATACTTGTGGGTCATCAGGCATCGAAGGATCTATGGATTTGGCATGCCTTCTTTGGAATACCTGGGTCTCACAATGACCTCAGTGTGCTCTCTAGATCACCACTTTTCTCTAGGCTTGTTGCAGGTGATGCTCCTCCTGTTAGCTATGAAGTCAACGTCCATGAGTACACCATGGATTACTATCTTGCAGATGGCATCTATCCTCCATGGGCCACCTTTGTGAAGAAAATTCCAAGAACTCTCATCAACAATCCCAAGAAGTCTCACTTTGCCAAGGTTCAAGAGTCTACGAGAAAGGATGTGGAGTGTGCTTTTGGTGTGCTTCAGAAGAGGTTTGACATCATCAAAGGCCCTGCTGAGTATTGGAAGCCGAAGGTGCTCTGGCAAATAATGAAGTGTTGCATCATCTTGCATAACATGATCATTGAAGATGAGCGTGACATGCCCGAGAACTTCCGGTACATCTCCAATGGTGATTTGGTAGAACCATCACGTGATCCCAACATGATCCAAGCATTCCTTCATGCCCATGTGTGCATTGAGAACAAGGAGGTGCATGAACGGCTACAGCAGGACCTTGTTGAGCATCACTAGGCTCTCCATGGTGCTACCTAGGTTAGTTTGAACTATTTTGATGATTTGTTGAATTTGAACCCTGCCATGTGTTTGGCTTTGAATTTATTTGGTCTGTAAAGTTATTATTTATTCATTCCTAAATATTTATTTGATTGTATGTGAACTATGCCGAATGTTTAGCTATGTTCTAGTTTGATTTCTAGAAAAAAAAGTTTACTCCTCTAAGTTTAGGGGATCGGTTCCGCGCCACCAACCTTTAGAGGAGTAAATTTACTCCTCATCATTTTACTCCTCTAACCGATTGGGATCAATTAGAGATGTCCTAATAGAAGAGGGAAATCCCATTACAGGATACACACCCAAGTGGGTTTAGATCATCGACAAAATGAAAGGGGTAAACAGCAGCTGCACTAAACTACAACCTCCCTAGAGGTTTTACACTCCAGCCTTAGTATTTCAAGATCGTCTCTGATCAAGCCATCCATAGCTGCCGCTGTTGCAGATTTATCCTAGAAAATTCTTCTCCTCTTTCTTTCCATATGTGCCAGAAAGTGTAGACATACCAACTAATGTTTTCCTTCTTCTGGTCATCCATCCCTCCTCGGCGATCTTTAGCCCACCATTTGCTAATTGACCTTGTACTTGATAGATTTTGAACTGTTGTAGGATACGCTTGCAGGAAATAACTCCAAACTTCCTTGGCAAATGGGCAATGTAGAGCCAAGTGAGCTGTCGTTTCTAATTGCTGGTCACATAGGCAGCATGCGTCATCATGTGGCCATCCTCTCTTCCTTAATCTATCGGCTATCCAATTTATGTTTTGCAAGAGCAGCCAAAAAAAGAACTTTACTTTTCCTTCAGCTCTAATGCCCCAAGCTTGCTGCAAATCCGGCTGTTTAATCCTCCCACAAAACTGTATGGTATAAGCAGAGCTAGCCGAATAAACTCCATCAGTTGTCAAGTTCCATTTAATTGTGTCTCTTGAATCAGCTAAGTCCACCTTCTGAATCAGTGTCCATAGTCTGACAAAAATTATCTATCTGATCTTCAGTGTTGATTATGTGTAGCCCTCTCATCCAGTGCCCATTAGCCAGAGCCTCCTTGACTGATAATGATTTTCTTCTTGCCAACAAAAATAGGTGTGGGGCCATCGTGACCGGAGCCACTCGATTTAGCCAATGATCCGTCCAAAAAAGAGCTGTGGATATTGATAAAAGGGTTGAGAGTGGATATATCATCACATCTTTCCTTGCCAAGATCAACCCAAGGTAACTCAACTATTTCTAATGAAGCTATAATGCAGCATTTATCGAGCCAAGTCAAACTTGGTGAATTTTAAGTTTGGTTTGACTGTCTTGCAGGGAAAGCACAATGACGTTCATGATGTGCATTGTCATTGGTGTGAGCCCTTCACTACGGGAAGGTTTTGTGAATTGGGCATATAAGAAGGCCTCATTGCAAGTTCTGAGTGTCGCATGTCTCTAGCAAATATGAAATAGTTAGCATGTTTGTGTCACCAATTGGTGGCTGAGCCCAGTGAAACATAAAGATAAGTAGTTGACCATAAAATGCAATAAAGCAGCAACATGAAAAATCCATTGAAAAGTTTGTCATAAAAAATACAATTTTCTTAGATCGTGGGCTTTGGAGATCTCTTCAAGAATGCAATCCTTATATGTTACCATTTGAATGATCAATTAAATCTTATGATCAACTTTTTCACAAAGGAAGTCTTATAATCAACTATTACCAAAATTGGAGTGGTGTTCATGTGAATATTAACTGGAGCTCATTTCATCACGTGATCAGCAAAGGACCAAAATCATCATCACCTTGTTACTAAAGTGTCTTTATGTACTGGTTTCCTCGATTTTTGTTACTAAGATGGGGTCAAGGACTCATCGTTTGGGGACCTCAATTTTTAGGGCCAAGCCCAACGTGGTCCTATGACTACGGAAACTTCCCAATGCAGCTACATTTGTCACATTACTGCACTTGCCTTGGTCCATAATCCATCTAGACTATGTGAGAGGTAGTAACAAGATATTTACTAATATTTAGCACACACACACATATATATATATATATATATATGTAGGGGTTCGTGTATGAAAACAATAAAATTTTACCCTACGCTCCTGAATCCCTGATGCTGCCAGAACCTATCTATTAGTAATGCAGTAACGGGAGGGGCTTTTCGCGAACTTACCCTTGAGACCAAAAAACATTGTCAACGCTCAGGAGAGCGTGGTTGATGTAGACGACCCGAAGCCGACCTCAAGGTCGTGATGAAGTCCTTGCGCTCCTATGGCTCCAACGACTCCTAGTGCCTCAAGTGTGACACCTCACAGGGAGTTACATGCATCTGGTGCCTGGCGATTACTCCCGCTTCCCCGATCCAACAGCAGTTGCGGAAGTGGAGCTCCTGGATCTGAATCCCGTAGCACGACGGCGCTCTACGGTGAAGATGTCTCTCGTTTGCGTAGTCCGAACTTGGGACCACAGTTATGGGAGAGAGAGGGAGAGAATATCAATTGAAGGTCTCCCCAAAAGTGAGGAAACCTTTATTGAATATTGTGTGTATTTTTCTAGTCAAAATACCTCACTATATATAGGGAAAGGGGAGGTACTACCTCCCTCAAAGTCCCGGGGTGTGACTAATCATGGGAGAGGGGTGGGGAGGCGCGCCGGCCAGCCCCCACCATGGGCCCCACGTGGGGAAGGCCCACTAGGGCCGCCGGCCACCCCTTAGGCCCCTCCTAGGGACGTGGTCCCCTCTTGGGCATTTTCCCCTCCGGGATTTGGCCCATTAAGCCCTTTGACCATTTAAATTGATTTCTCTTTTATTAAATAATTATGAATAAATTATTAAATCAATATTTAACATTCATTCACATATTATTCAATCTCTGTGGCTACAAAACAGCTCCCACCTCCACTCCGGACATCCTTCGGACTTACCGAAACCCTTTCGGTTTTCTCTCTTTCTATTCTTCGGTGATTCTAAAATCCTGTACACACTCTCCAAGCATCATCAAACCCTTAAGCGTGATACCACACGGTTCAGGAACACTCTAGACATGGCCGGTACACTCTCGGACCAATGATCGACAGAGGGACCTGGATGGCCATGTGACCCCTGTGCATTCCACGAAGATCTTTCGTTGTTTGAACCGGGACAATCGTGTCTTATTCCTTTTGTCTCTCGATTCCCTCATTGCCTGAGATCTAATCAATAACATCACCATGTCGTGTTCAATCTCGTTACCGAACAATGCTTCTTGACTCGTTTCGACAAGTGATATCCATGTGATCAAATCACACGCTGCGCAGCTATTGGATACAACTTCTCTAAGTGGGCCCTCGAGTATCTTTCCGTCACGCGATGGACAAATCCTTCTCTTGACATATATTGCCTCTACTATTCCTCCGAATACCGGAACACGCCTTTATAATCACTATATTACCAAGTGACGTTTGATGCTATCTAAGCACTCTCGGGAGACAGTGATTGATATAGCCTCACGGTCTAAGGAAAAGTCTACGAGGTCTATTCTAATCATCGTAACTTGAACTTCGTGACATGATCAGGTCACGATGTTTAGGTTGGGTATTGGTTCATCATCTCATTCTCAGAATGAGTTGAATCCATTTTCCAACTGGCATAAATGCCACATGATCAGGAAACCTTGATCATATGTTGACCAATAAACCAGTGACTAGAGTTTCACCGGGAACCCCTGGTTGTATATATATCACACGTGTATTGACGTTTCCTTTCAATACAGTTATAGCATGATATTAAACTTAATCATAAATGTTATGAAATATGATAATAATCCTTATTATTATTTGTCTCTAGGGCATATTTCCAATAGTCTCCCACTTGCACTAGAGTACAAATAAACTAGCTGCATTTGTTCTTAATCATTGACACCATATATCCTAGTACCCTGAACATGCTTACTCATGGAAGAGGTTGAGTCTTGGGCCTATACTTTACAGTCCCAAATCCTTTGCAACTTACTAATGTCACCTTGATTGACATTAATACTTTATCATCACATGATAACATCTTTGTATATGCATCGTGGCTATGGTAGCAGAACGAGGCCGGATTCCAGGAGCCTATAGTGACTTTAGATCAACCTCGAGGGCTTTCTCATGGGCATTGTGCCCTAGGACACAACATTCTGCGTTAAAAGCGAACTAGCCCTGCCATAACATTATACATCACTTTAGATGGTACCCTTATCTATTATTATAAATGAATCCATCGAAATGCTAGCCCACCCTATGCAACTTTCGATGTTTTGTTCACCTCGCTTCCTACTTGACTTTAGTCGATATTATAGGAGTTTCCAACATATTCCCTTATAACATAACCAAGATATTTCATCCTGTATGGATCTGGAAAACATGTCTACAGTTCTCCATTAGACACTACGGACACACTTAGCACAACGTTCCGTGATTTGAACTTAATCACTTTTCAAGCGGTCCTTCTTGGACCATATATTATCTTAAGTTGTCATCATGGTTTTCCAAGATAGAACCTATGTCTCAACATAGTGGATGATGATCATCCTATTCTTTCTTTCAACCATCGATGTTAGACTTAATTCTATTCCTAATTTGAGTTATCAAGGACCAGTTCCTTAACTAAATTCTATTACGAAAACCCTTTTCAGAATCCTTTAAGAATACTACATAAGATCGTAATATTCTTATTATCAACTTCTACTCCCTATAAATCATTATTTATCTATACTTGCGCTTTTATTCTTAATGTGTCGTGTACACACTTAATAATCACTCCTCTAAGCTCCCACTCAAAAATTTGTTCCCAACATATTTGGGTATGAGTCACTAGTCTTACTCAACATATGTTCCTACATATTTGAATTTGAGACTTATTTTGCTCCCATTCAAAAATATGTCATTCATCTTGTTTTAGCAAGACTTTCATATCTCCCACTCAATTTCATGCAAATTGCATATCCACTCACTATTTTGAATGACTTCAAAAACCTTTGGTCAAATATCAAACTTGGAGATTTACTATGAGATACTAGTACTTTACCAGTTTTTATATCCAGTGGACTTTCAACACACTTGAATCAAATTCATTTGAGTTTTTCCAATACTTCAAAAATTGTGCTTTTGTCATTCACCCCCTTTTCCACTATGGCTTTGCACTTGATGACCCACAAGTATAGGGGGTGTATCGCAGTATTTTCGAGGGAAGTGAAACCCAATTTATTGATTCGACACAAGGGGAGCCAAAGAATATTTATAAACCTTAACAACTGAGTTGTCAATTCAGCTGCACCTGGAAACAATCTTTCTCACATCAGTTTATCAGTAGCAACAGTTTTGTAGTAGGAATAGTAAAGTAACAGAAGTAGCAAAACAAAGACAGTAGTAACAAAAGCAGTAAACAGTGGGATTCAAGTGCGGTAGGCATAGGGATGGATGGACGGGCGTTGCATGGACAAGACAATTCACATAGCAATCAGAACATAGGGCAATTGCAGATAAATAAGATAAAGCACCCAAGTACTAGACAATCCTAGGCATGTGTTCCATATATAGTCATACGTGCTCGTAATGAGAACTTGCACAACATCTTTTGTCCTGCCAGCCCATTTGCAGCGGGGCCTCTAGGGAACTACTGGCAATTAAGGTGCTCCTTTTAATAGAGCACCGGAGCAAAGCATTAACACTCCGTGAACACATGTGATCCTCACATCAAAGCCTTTCCCTTCCGGTTATCTCGATTTCTGTCACTTCGGGGCCATAGGTTCCGGACAACAACGTGTGTATACAACTTGTAGATAAGACCAAGAACAATACTATCATAATGAATCAATAATAAGTTCAGATCTGAAATCATGGCACTAGGGCCCTAGTGACAAGAATTAAGCACAACAAGTCGCAACAAAGTCATAAAGCACTAATAAAAGATACTAGGCACCATGCCCTAACAATCTGATGCCATTACATGAATGATCTCATCCAATCCCTACCATCCCCATAGCCTACAGCGGGGGATTACTCACTCATAGATGGGGAAACATGGATGGTCGATGGAGATGATGGTGGAGATCGCTGGAGATGGCTCCGGGGGCTCTTCCCCGTCCCGGCAGGGAGCCGGAACAGAGACTTTCTGTCCCCCGAATCTCCCCTTCGGTGACGGCGGCGCAGCGGAACTTTTCGTGGAAAAACGTCGAACCCCCCGAAGTTTTTAGGTCAGAAGGCTTCTTATAGGCGAAGAGGGAGACTGAGGGGGTGCCTGGGGCCACCACACCATGCCCTGGCGCGGCCAGGCCCAACCCGCACCTGGGGGGGTGGCTAGCCCCTGACCCTCCTCCGTCTCGTATTCTGGCTCCTGGAGTCTTCTGGAAAAATAGGCACTTTGGCTTTTGTCCCGTCCAATTCCGAGAATATTCATTTTCTGACTTTCCTGGAACCAAAAACAGTAGAAAACAAGCAGCTGGCACTGTGGCTCTTGTTAATAGGTTATTCCAAGAAATCATATGAAAAGTACTCCAAAGTGTGGACAAAACACAAGAAAGTGGATAAAACCAAGCATGGAGCATCAAAAATTATAGATACATTTGCAATGTATCAGCACTCATTTGGGAAAATCCAAGTAACCCTTTTTACTTGTTAAGATTCAACAACAAATTGCTTTATAATCTCAAGTGAATTTTTCTCTGGGATTTCTCATATCTTTAGCTTACCATTATTTCCTTAGTAGTTCGTAGGTATGTCATATTCCGATAATCATGACAAATGATTCACAAATGTCTCCATACAAGATATGGGCTACATTTTGAATCCTGCTTCATGTAGTGAAAACACTAGTGGGGAAATCACAATGATCATTATCATTGATTCTTTCCTTTGTGAAGAGAATCATTCAGGAACACTTTCCATTGCGCTTCTCAACACTCTGATGCAGGGTTTTGAATCCTCATCGTGTTTTTCACTATCTTCCAAAAGCTTCATAATCGAGAAATATCACTAAATACGAACTTTCTTGGGAATGCACCAAAATCCAAGCAATACTAGTTTTGCTCTCCTTTTGGTTCTAGCTATGGCTATTGTATTCATAATTTCTAATGAGTACTCTACATGGACTTATTCGCTATTGTTTTGGTTATATCGAATAACCCTAAAACTTTTACGATGATCCATACAATATATGCCATCGATCACACGAATTTATATGGTTCACTATATATTCTAATTGAGTGCTAACTATTCCTAACTAATGGTCTTTTACATCTATACTACAATGATTTATTTGGCACCATCTATTCACCCACTTTGATATCAAATATCATATTGTGATGCTTTGCATTTTGACATTTCAAACGCATTGCATTCTACAATTTTCTTTATGCCAATCTTATAAATCGAATTTCATTACTATTGATCAAATCATAGTGATTAGATTCTCATTTATATTTAATACCCTTTGTTGATGAAACACTTTGATCATATCAAATAGTTTCATACTTATGTTTCCTTTGGTAAACTTCTTTACACATTTAAACAATCATATAATGATAATCACCATTTTTGTTAAAACACAATACATCGAATATGTATTTACTTTCAACAATTCACCAAACACTTTGTATTCATGTAATACATAGTGTTTCAAGTTATTTTGCCGAACTTAGGCATGATTCATATGTGACAAGAATATAAGTGTCTTTCACATATTATCAATATAACTTTGAATTTAAACAGTGGTTTCATTCAGTAATGAACATATCATTAAGTCGGGTAATTTGAAGGCATTTCAATGTAGGGGTTCCACGTATAAAAACAATAAATTTTACTCTACACCCCTGAACCCCTAAAGCTGCCAGGACCTATCTATTAGTAATACAGTAACGGGAGGGGCTTTTCGCGAACTTACCCTTGAAGACCGAAAAGCGTTGTCAACGCTCAGGAGAGTGTGGTTGATGTAGACAGGCCGAAGCCAACCTCAAGGTCGTGATGAAGTCCTTGCGCTCCTTCTGGCTCCAAGGACTTGAGTGCCTCAAGTGCGACACCTCGCGGGGAGTTACACACGTCCGGTGCCTGATGATGACTCTCGCTTCCCCGATCCAGCAGCAGTTGCGGAAGTAGAGCTCCCAGATCCTAATCCCGCAACGCGACGGCGCTCCGCGGTGAAGATGTCTCTCGCTCGCACAGTCCAGACTTGGGACCACGGTCACGAGAGAGAGAGGGGGGAGAGAGAAAATATCAATTAGAGGTCCTCCCAAAAGTGGGGATACCTTTATTGATTATTGGTGTATTTTTCTAGGCCAAATACCCCACTATATATAGGGGGAGGGGAGATACTACCTCCCGCAAAGTCCCGGGGTGGGACTAAAGGAGAGGAGGGGGGAGGAGGTGGCCGCCGGCCACCTAGTAAGCCCCGCGCGGGGGGGGGGGGGCTAGGCCCAGCCGGCCTCCCCCTTGCCCCTTCTCCCTCTCTCCTTTCCCCTAATGGGCCCTCTCCCTCCGGAATTGGCCCATTAAGCCTTTTTGACCTTTAATTGATTTTCTCTTTATTCAATAATTATGAATAAATGATTAAATCAATATTTAACATTCATTCACACATTATCTAATCTCCGTGGCCATGGAACACCTTCCACCTCCACTCCGGACATCCTCCGGACTTACCGAAACCCTTCCGGTTTTCTCTCTTCTCTTCTTCGGTGATTCTACCGATCCTATAAACACTCTCCAAGCATCATCAAGCCCTTAAGCGTGATACCCCACGGTTCAGGAACACTCCAGACATGGTCGGGACACTCCCACACCAATGATCAATAGAGGGACCTGGATGGCCATGTGACCCCTGTGCGTTCCACGAAGATCTTTTGTTGTTTGAACCGGGACAGTCGTGTCTTATTCCCTTTGTCATTCGATACTTGCATTGTCCGAGATCTGATCATTGACATCACCATGTCGTGTTCAATCTCGTTACTGAACAATGATACTTAACTCGTCTCGACAAGTGATATCCTCGTGATCTAATCACATGCTGCGCAGCTATTGGATATAACTTCTCCGAGTGGGCCCTTGAGTATCTTTCCGTCACATGGACGGACAAATCCTGCTCTTGACATATATTGCCTCTACGGTTTCCTCTGAATACTTGAACACACCTTTATAACCACCGTTTTACCAGATGGCGTTTGATGCTATCTAAGCACTCTCGGGAGACAGTGATTGATATAGCCTCACGGTCTAAGGAATAGTCTACGAGGATCCATTTCTAATCATCGTAACTTGAACTTCGTGACATGATCGGGTCATGATGTTTAGGTTGGGTATTGGTTCATCATCTCATTCTCCGAATGATATGACCTCATTCCAACTGGCATAAATGCCACATGATCATCTGTTGACCAATGAACCAGTGACTAGAGTTTCACTGGGAACCCCTGGTTGTTTGTATATCACACGTGTATCGATGTTTCCACTCAATACAGCTATAGCATGATATAAAACTTAATCATAAACTATATGAAACATGATAATAGTGCTTACTACTATTTGTCTCTAGGGCATATTTCCAACAGTCTCCCACTTGCACTAGAGTACAAATACACTAGCTGCATTTGTTCTCAATCATCGGCACCATGTTATCGGTACCCTGAACATGCTTGCTCATGGAAGAGGTTGATTCTTGGGTCTGTACTTTACAGTCCCAAATCTTTTGCAACTTACTAGTGTCACCTTGATTGACATTAATACTTTATCATCACATGATAGCATCTTTGTGTATGCATCATCGCTATGGCAGTTGAGCGAGGCCTGATTCCAGGAGCCTACAGTGACGTTAGATCAACCTCGAGGGCTTTCTCATGGGCACTGTGCCCTGGGATACATCATTCTACGTTAAAAGCGAACTAGCCCCGCCATAACATTATACAACACTTTAGATGGTACCCTTATCTATTATTATAAATGTATTCATCGAAACACTAGTGCACTCTGTGCAACTTTCGATGTTTTGTCCATCTCGCTTCCTACTTGACTTTTGATTGGTATCTACAGGAGTTTCCAACATATTCCATTATAACATAACTCTTTATGCTTTAAGATATGTCATCCTTTATGGATTTGGAAAATATGTCCATAGTTCTCTACTAGACACTGCGGACAAACTTAGCTCAACGTTCTGTGATTCGAACTTAATCACTTTCAAACATTCCTTATTGGATCACATATTATGCTAAGTTGTCATCATGGTTTACTAAGATAGAACCTATGTCTTAACATACTAGATGACGATCATCCTTTTCTTTCTTTCAATTGTTGATCATAAACTCAACACTACTCCTAATTTGAGTTATTAAGGACCAGTTCCTTAATTACTTCTATTCCGAAACCCCTTTCAGAATCCCTTAAGGAATACTACATAATATCATAATACACCTATTATCAACTTCTACATCTTATAAATCATTATTTATAAGTATTTGCGCTTTCATTCTTAACATACTTAAGAATTACTCCTATAAGTTCCCACTCAAAATATGTTCCTACATATTTGAATCTGAGACTTATATTGCTCCCACTTCAAAATATGTCAATCACATATTGTTTCAGGAAGACTTTCATAGCTCCCACTCAATTTTATGCAAATTGCATATCTCCTTACTACATTGAACAACTTCAAAAATCCTTTGATCAAATATCAAACTTAGAGATTTACTATGAGATACTAGTACTTTACTAGTTTTAAATCCACTAGACATTTAGCACATATGAATCAAATTCATTTGAATTCATCCAATACTTGACAAATTGTGCTTTTGTCATTCACCCCTTTTTCCTACTATGGCTTTGCAGTCATTTGGGAAAATTCCAAGTAACCCCTTTACTTGTGAGATTCAGCAACGAATTGCTTTCTAATTTCAAGGGAATTTTGATTTTAGGATTTCTCATAATTCTAGTTTACCATTATTTCCTTTGTAGTTCGTAGGTATGTCATGTTTCAAAATCATGACAAATGATTCACAAATGTATCCATACAAGACATGGATTTACATTTTGAATCCTACTTCATGCAGTGAAAAACAATAGTGGAGGTAAAACACAATGATCAAAATCATTGATTCTTTCCTTCCGTGAAGAGAATCGTTCAGGAATGATGTCCGTTGCGCTTCTCAACACTCTGATGCAGGGTTTTGAATCCTCATCATGTTTTACACTAACTTACATTTGCTCATAATTGAGAAACATCACTAGAAGTGAGCTTTCTCAAGAATGCACCAAAATCCAAGCAATACGAATCTTGCTTTCGTTTTGGTTTGAGCTATGGTTTTCATATTCAAAGTTTCCAATGAATACTCTACAAGGACTTATTCTCTATTGTTTTGGTTATATCGAATAACCCCAAAACTTTCATGAATTCAAATGGTTTACCAATTCTAATTGAGTGCTAGCTATTTCTAAACTAATGGTCTCTACATATACACTACAACGATTTATTTGGTGCCTTCTATTCAACCCCTTTTGATATCTAATATCATATTGTGATGCTTTGCATTTTGACGTTTCAAAACACTTTGCATTCCACAATTTCTTTTATGCCATTCTTATAAATTTGAACTTTATTACTATTGATCAAATCATAGTAATTGGATTCTCTTTTATATTTATACCCTTTTATTGATGAAACACTTTGATCAAATGAAATAGTTTCATATTCATGTTTTCTTTGGTAAAATACTTTACACATTTAAACAATCATTTAATGATAATTACCATTGATGTTAAACTCCAATACATCGAATATGTATTTACTTTTAACAATTCATTAAACACTTTGTATTCAAGTAATACACGGTGTTCAAGTTATTTTGTCGAACTTAGGCATGATTTATATGTGAGAAGAAATCGAATGACTTTCACATATTATCACATAACTTTGAATTTAAACAATGGTTTCATTCATTAATGAAATATCATTAAGTTGGGTATTTTAAACAAGGCATTTTAATGTTTTACAAATGTTCATACATTATCAATTAGTTTCAAACAACAAGGATAATTCACACATAATCAAACAAGATATGAACACGAATAGAAATCATTCATAAAAGTAGAACAACTGTTTGTTACAAACTGATATGAATAACCGTCTCACGAAGTGTGAGACAAACTAAAGAAGTTCAAATCTCTCGATTACATTAATCATCCTAAAACACAAACTAAATGATAAATGTCAAGGGAGAGTGTCGTCGGCCATCATCATCATGCTTGCCATCAACATGCAATGTCACCTCCTCTTCAGCAAGCACCTCTCATGCAGAAGGACATGTTTTCAGTAAAACAGAACAAGTATCAGATATACTTAACACTACAATGTGTTTGCAAGATTATTACATTTATAAAACTGTATATCAAATATATACCTTTGTCGTCGACGACTCCAGCGACGTTGGGTTCATCTACCACATTTCTGATATGTTATGTGAACTCGAGGAAATCCAATGTTTCCGTGTCGCCTCTCATAATGCAGATCCTGACTTGTGCTTGGAAGCTTGGTGGCAGTGACCGCAGCACAGCAGCATTTGCAAAAGAGCCTGAAATCCAGACGTCCAGGAAGTATGTTGGCCTCATGTACACATCATGCATGTGCTGCAAGTGGCTGTCTAGTGACGAGTTCTCCTCCATCTTAATGGAGATGAAGTCTCCCATCAACTCATGCTCCCAGATGCGTGTCTGCTCCACGAAATGTGTCCTAAGCTGCAGCATTACCGAACAAGGGTTGACATCACCCACGAAAGGCCACAGCTCGTCCACCATTCTGAAACGCATCACAAATGAAATATAGGAGGCCATCTCACGATGGAGATAGCGGTCTTTCCGCTCCTCTGGGGTCTCAAGGTCCGTGGACAGATCCAAATGCATCCCGTCGAGTATGTAGTCGACCACGTCGTTCTCGCTAAGGAGAACATGGAGACTAGCAACCCAAATGGAGAAGTTCGATCCATCTAATCTGAGCTTCTCTCCTTCTAACCATTCAATTGTCAACACGAAAGGTCCCATATACATTTATAATTGCAAAAGGAATTTAGACTAAGTTTATAATTAAATGAGTTAATAATAACTCCACTCAGAAACACCTATCCCCAAAGAGGGTTCCTAGTGATAACACGACCCCTATCAGCCACATCTCCCCCGATCATCACCGCCATCAATGTGGGTTCAAGGGTGGACACTAAACGTCGGTCACATCATTCATGCGACTCGTGCTCGATCTTTCGACCATCCATGTTCCGAGGCCACGCTTCTCTAGCGTGTAGGCTCGCCAACTCAACCTTAGTGTATTCGCTGTGCAACATGGATTACACCCACTGTATGCGAACGTAGATATGTATGACACCCATGCCTGTCACCCTGGATCGCCTCATACCGAAGAACTTTCTTGGTGGTGCACACTAAGGGGGAACACAATCGTTGGTAATTTTAACAGGGATCATCTTATTAGGCTACCGTCGAGTATCTAATACTAGCACACAATAAGACATACAAACAATAACATTGAATGTAAATGCAATGTGATATGGTTCTTCACGTCGCGATCTCCATCCGCCGTCACCGGGTTCCGGCACCAGGGTTCCGGCGCCGTAGACACCAGGGTACCGGTGTCTTTCCGGCGTGGTAGTTTGTCATTACCGTGACTATCTACTACTATGCGACAAAAGGTAATTACTTTACCTTTGCCAAAACCATATCACAAAGCAACGCCCCCTGCAAAACAAAGTTAGACGCCTGTACTTTATCTTTGCATGTTTTACGTGGCTGAATGGGCTTTCGTACAAGAACCGTTCTTACCTACGAACTTTCAGCACAACGCTGATCAAGTAGTTGTCTCTACTACACCCCTTTCGGGGCCCTCCGCTGCAAATGGTATACCAACTAATGCGAGACAGACAGACACCCCCCTAAGCCACTTTATACGGTACAAGCTGTATGTCAAGCGTGGACCAGTCTCGCGAATGAACGCATAAAGTCGGTTGGGGGCCGCTTCATCAAGCATTACTGCGGTATACACAAGTACACGTGGGAGGGTAACAACTAAAAGATCAACACCCACATGCTACATCTCGTGTGTTCTACCCGTACTAGCATTACTACGCATAGATCTTGCTCTGATACCACTGTAGGGGTTCCGCACATAAAAACAATAAATTTTACTCTACGCCCCTAAACTCCTGAAGCTGCCAGGACCTATCTATTAGTAATACAGTAACGGGAGGGGCTTTTCGCGAACTTACCTTTGAAGACCGAAAAGCGTTGTCAATGCTCAGGAGAGCGTGGTTGATGTAGACGAGCCGAAGCCGACCTCAAGGTCATGATGAAGTCCTTGCGCTCCTTCTGGCTCCAACGACTTGAGTGCCTCAAGTGCGACACCTCGCGGGGAGTTACACACGTCCGGTGCCTGACGATGACTCCCGCTTCCCCGATCAAGCAGCAGTTGCGGAAGTAGAGCTCCCGGATCCGAATCCCGCAGCGCGACAGCGCTCCGCCGTGAAGATGTCTCTCGCTCGCGCGGTCCAGACTTGGGACCACGATCACGAGAGAGAGAGAGAGAGGGGGGAGAGAGAAAATATCAATTAGAGGTCCTCCCAAAAGTGGGGAGACCTTTATTGATTATTGGTGTATTTTTTTAGGCCAAATACCCCATTATATATAGGGGGAGGTACTACCTCCCTCAAAGTCCCGGGGTGGGACTAAAGGAGAGGGGGGAGGAGGTGGCCACCGGCCACCTAGTGGGCCCCCCGCGGGGGGGGCTAGGCCCAGCCGGCCTCCCCCTTGCCCCTTCTCCCTCTCTCCTTTCCCCTAATGGGCCCTCTCCCTCCGGAATTGGCCCATTAAGCCTTTTTGACCTTTAATTGATTTTCTCTTTATTAAATAATTATGAATAAATGATTAAATCAATATTTAACATTCATTCACACATTATCTAATCTTCGTGGCCATGGAACACCTTCCACCTCCACTCCGGACATCCTCCGGACTTACCGAAACCCTTCCGGTTTTCTCCCTTCTCTTCTTTGGTGGTTCTACCGATCCTATAAACACTCTCTAAGCATCATCAAGCCCTTAAGCATGATACCCCACGGTTCGGGAACACTCCAGACATGGTCGGGACACTCCCACACCAATGATCAATAGAGGGACCTGGATGGCCATGTGACCCCTGTGCGTTCCACGAAGATCTTTTGTCGTTTGAACCGGGACAGTTTTGTCTTATTCCCTTTGTCATTCGATACTTGCATTGTCCGAGATTTGATCATTGACATCACCAGGTCGTGTTCAATTTCGTTACTGAACAATGCTACTTAACTCGTCCCGACAAGTGATATCCTCGTGATCTAATCACATGCTGCGCAGCTATTGGATATAACTTCTCCGAGTGGGCCCTTAAGTATCTTTCCGTCACATGGACGGACAAATCCCGCTCTTGACATATATTGCCTCTACGGTTTCCTCTGAATACCTGAACACACCTTTATAACCACCGTTTTACCAGATGGCGTTTGATGCTATCTAAGCACTCTCGGGAGACAGTGATTGATATAGCCTCATGGTCTAAGGAATAGTCTACAAGGATCCATTTCTAATCATCGTAACTTGAACTTCGTGACATGATCGGGTCACGACGTTTAGGTTGGGTATTGGTTCATCATCTCATTCTCTGAATGAGATGACCTCATTTCCAGCTGGCATAAATGCCACATGATCAGGAAACATGATCATCCGTTGACCAATGAACCAGTGACTAGAGTTTCACTGGGAACCCTTGGTTGTTTGTATATCACACGTGTATTGATGTTTCCACTTAATATAGTTATAGCATGATATAAAACTTAATCATAAACTATATGAAACATGATAATAGTCCTTACTACTATTTGTACCTAGGGCATATTTCCAACATTCAATATTTTACAAATGTTCATGTATTATCAATTCGTTTCAACAACAAGGATAATTCACACATAATCAAACAAGATATGAACACGAATAGAGATCATTCATAAAAGTGGAACAATTGTTTGTTACAAGCTCATATGAATAACCGTCTCACGAAGTGTGAGACACACTAATGAAGTTCACATATCTCTCGATTGATTACAATAACTATACAAAACCGTAAACTAAGTGATAAATGTTGAGGGAGAGTGTCGTTGGCCATCATCATCATGCTCGCCATCAACACGCAAAATCACCTCCTCTCCAACAAGCACCTCTCATGCAGAAGGACCTGTTTTTAGCAAAACAGAACAAGTATCAAATATACTTAACACTGCAACATGTGTTTGCAAGATTATAACACTTATAAAATTGTATATCAAATATATACCTTTGTCATTGATGACCTCAGCGACAATGGGTTCAACCATCACATTCCTAAGATGTGATATGAACCTATGGAAATCATGTGTTTTCGCATCGCCTCTCATGATGCAAGTCCTGGCATGTGCTTGGTAGCTTGATGGTAGCGGCCGCAGCAACACGCCATTTGCAAAGGATCTCGTCATCCAGCTATCCAGGAAGTATACATGCCTCATGTACGCATCATGCATGCGGTCCAAGTGGTCTTCAAGTGAAGAGTTCTCTTCCATCTTAATGGAGAGGAAATCTCCCATCAGCTTATGCTCCCATATGCGTGCTTATTCCACGAAATGTGTCCTAAGCTGTACCATTGTCGCACGAGGGTCAAGATTACCCACAACTGGCCATAGATCATCCAACATCATGTAGCACATTGTAACTGATATGAAGGTGGACATCTCACGACGATAATATCGGTCCTCCCGTTGTTCTGGGGTTCATAGAAATAGGGCTGCTCCAAATCCATCTCGTTGAGTATATAGTCGACCACGTCATTCTCACTAAGGAGAACGTGGAGACACGCAACCCGCATAGAGAAGTTTGATCCGTCTAGCCTGAGATTCTCTTCGTCTAACCAATCGTCAACACGAAAGGTAGCATCGAGGAGAACCATTTTCTATATTTATAATTGCAAAAAGGAATTTAGATTAAGTTTATAATTAAATGAGTTAATATAATAACTCCACTAAGAAACACCTATCCCCTGAAGGGTTCTAGCGATAACACGACCCCTTTTCCCCACATCTCCCCCGATCATCACGGCCATCAATGTGGGTTCTACGGTGGACGCTAAACGTCGGTCACGTCATTCATGCGACTCGTGATCGATCTTTTGACCATCCATGTTCTGAGGCCATGTCTACACATGCTAGGCTCGCCAACTCAACCTTAGTGTATTCGTTGTGCAACATGGCTTACACCCACTGTATGCTAACGTAGATATGTCTAACACCCGATCATCACGGTGTTGCCTCATACCGAAGAACTTTCTTGGTGGTGCACACTAAGGGGGAACATAATCATTGGTAATTTTAATAGGGATCATCTTATTAGGCTACAGTCGAGTATTCAATACTAGCACACAATAAGATATACAAACAATAACATTGAATGTAAGAGTGATGCGATATGGTCCTTCTCACCGTGATCTCCATCCCGCGACTCTGGATTCCGGCGCCGTAGGCACTAGGGTACCGGTGCCTTTCCGGCGTGGTAGCCCGTCACCTCTTGACCGTCTACTACTACTCAGCAACATAAAGGATGTACTTTACCTTTTCCACAACCATATCACATCATAATGCCCCTGCAAAACAAAGTTAGACGCCTCTACTTTATCTTTGCATGTTTTACATGGCTGGATGGGCTTTCGCACAAGAACCGTTCTTACCTACGAACTTTCACCACAACTCTGATCAAGTAGTTGTCTATACTACACCACTTCGGGGCCCTTCGTTGTAAATGGCATACCAACTAATGCGAGAGAGACAGATACCCCCCCCCCAAAGCCACTTTATACGGTACAAGCCGTATGTCAAGCGTGGACTAGTCTCGCAAATGAACGTGTAAAGTCGGTTGGGGGCCGCTTCATCAAGCATTACTGCGGTATACACAAGTACACCTGGGAGGGTGATACATCGTAAACGTATCTATTTTGATGTTCCATGCTTGTTTTATATCTACTTTCTTATGTTTTGTTCACACTTTGAGGTATTTTTATACATTTTCTGGAACTAACCTATTAACAAGATGCCACAGGGCCAGTTGCCTGTTTTCTGCTATTTTTGGTTTCAAAAAAGCTAGTAAGGAAATATTCTCGGAATTGGATGGGACAAAAGCCAAAGTCAATATTTTACCCGAAGCAACACGTCGTTCGGAGGGGAGACGAAGTGGCGCACCAGGGCGGCCACACCTGATGGTAGCGCGGACAGCCCTAGGGCGTGCCACCAAGGGGTGTGGGATCCCTGGTACTCCACTGACCTTGCCCCTTCGCCTATAAAAGCCTCCCGGGACAAAAACCCTAAGTACTCGATTAAAATTCCACAAAAGAGTCTATAGCCTCCGCCATCTCCATCCCTAGATCGGGAGGGATCCGAAGCTCTTCCCGGCACCCTGCCAGAGGGGAGAGATCATCCAGGCCTTCTTCATCACCATGCATACCTCCAGTGTGATGCGTGAGTAGTTCATCCTTGGACTACGGGTCCGTGTAGTAGCTAGATGGTTGGTTCTCCTCCTTTGTGCTATCATGTTTAGATCGCGTGAGCCCCATTCATGATCAAGATCATATATTTGCAATCTTACATGTTGTATTTGCGGGGATCCGATGGATATTGATATGCTATTTCAGATTGATTATTGATTCTATCATGTCTATGATATTTGTGATCTTGCATGCTCTCCATTGTTTGTAACTATCTTGGCCAAGTAGATGCTTGCAACTCCAAGAGGGAGTATTTATGCTCGATAGTGGGTTCATGCCTCTAGTAATCTGGAGAAGTGACAGAAATCTCTAAGGTTGTAGATGTGCTGTTGCTACTAGGGAGAAAACAACAATCCTTTGCCCATGGGACAATCATATTGTTTACTTTACACACTTTGCTTAATGCAATTATCTATTGCTTGCAACTTAATACTGGAAGGGGTTCGGACAATAACCGAAAGGTGGATTATTAGTCATGGATGAAGTTGTATTATGGTCTATGTATTATGTTGTAATTCCCAATCAAATAACATAAGAGTCAAGATGTCTAGTATATGCATCGTATGCTTTCTCAAATCTGTCAATTGCCCCGCTGTAATTTGTTCACCCAACATGCTATTTATCTTAAGGAGAATCACCTCTAGTGAACTATGGACCCTAATCCATTATATTACCATCGATATGCCATCTACTATTACTTTTTGGTGTTTACTTTCTTCAAGTAATTACTATCTTCCACACTATACGTTTAATCCTTTGTTTTCAGCAAAACCAGTGAGATTGACAACCTCATTGTAAGTTGGGGCAAAGTTCCGTGGTTGTGTTGTGCAGGATTCCAAGTTGCTAGCAACACCTTGGAGTTGTTTCCTTGCTCCTACTGGTTTGATAACCTTGGTTTCATAACTGAGGGAAAACTTGATGTTGTGCTCATCATACCTTCCTCTTGGGGTTCCTAACGAGCTCTACATTTTGAGCCATCAAGCACTTTTTCTAGGGAGTTAAGGACAGCTTCACAAGGGGAGTCCCTCACAACCAATCTCTTTACTTTGTTTTTTGTTTTGCTTAGTTTAGTTTGCTTTATTTGCTTGTTTCTTTCTATCAAAAACACAAAAAAATTAGTTTCTATTTTAGTTTCTATTTATGTTGGCTTGCTTTATTATGAAAAAATGAATACTCCTGAAAACACTAAGTTGTGTGACTTTACTAGCACCAACAACAATGATTTCATGTGCACACCTATTGCTCCACCTGTTCTTGAAGCCGCTTTCTTTGAAATTAAACATGATTTGCTCAATCTTGTTATGAAAGAACAATTCTCTGGTGTTGGTACGGATGCTGCTGCTACTCACCTTAATAACTTTGTTGAACTTTGTGAGATGCAAAAGCATAGGGATATAGATGGAGATATTATTAAGCTTAAATTGTTTCCTTCCTCTTTGAGAGGAAAAGCTAAAGAATGGTTGCTATCCCTACCTAGCAATAGTATTGGTTCTTGGATTAAATGCAAAGATGCTTTCATTGGAAAATACTATCCTCCTGCTAAGATTATATCTATGAGAAGTGAAATAATGAAATTTAAACAATTTGATAATGAACATGTTTCTCAAGCTTGGGAAAGAATGAAATCTTTGGTTAAGAGTTGCCCCACTCATGGACTAACTGCTTGGATGATTATCCAAACCTTTTATGCATGACTGAATTATACTTCAAGAAATCTGTTGGATTCTGCTGCTGGAGGCACCTTTATGACCATAACTTTGGGTGCTGCAACAAAGCTCCTTGATAATATGATGGTTAACTATTCTGAATGGCACACTAAGAGAGCTCCACAAGGCAAGAAGGTAAATTCTGTTGAAGAAACCTCCTCCTTGAGTGATAAAATTGATGTTATTATGTCTGTCTTGTTAATGGAAAAGCTCATATTGATCCAAATCATGTTCCCTTAGCCTCTTTGGTTGCTCAAGAAGATCAAGTTGATGTGAACTTCACTAGAAATAATAATTTTAGCAACAATGCCTATAGGAATAATTTTGGTAGTAACAATTATAGGTCATATCCTCCCAATAATGGTAATGCTTATGGAAATTCCTACAACAACAATAGAAGTGCACCCTCTGAACTTGAAGCCATGCTTAAGGATTTTATTAATAACAAAACTGCTTTCAATAAAAATGTTGAGGAAAAACTTTCGAATGCTAAAAAAAAATCATCTTTGTCTGAAGCACAATCTTCTTTGATTAATAAAATGGCTGCTAAACCTGAAACTATGGAAAAACCCCTTTGCTGCTACTAATACCATACAAGTTAGAATTGATGAAAATGTTAGACTGTTAGCTAAATTGCATGCTAAGTAGGATAGAGAAGATGAAATTGCTAGAAATAATAGTATTTGTACTATTACCACCACCAATGTTGATGCTAGCAAACCGCATGAAGTCCCCATTCCTTTTGCAACAATGCCTAAAACCAATGGAACCTTCCCCAATAAAAATGCTGAAATTCTTCAAAATATGGGAAACGGTTCTACTTTCTTGGATGGTAATTTTGATTTTAATCTTGATGGTTGCAATATTTCTAAAGTAACTAAGTTCCTACAAAAGCTTGCTAGAAGTCCTAATGCTAGTGCTATGAATATGGCCTTTACAAAACACATTACAGATGCTCTCATAAAAATTAAAGAAGAAAAGTTGAATCATAAAGCTTCTATTCCTAGGAAATTAGAAGATGGTTGGGAACCCATCATTAATATGAAAGTGAATGATTTTGACCTCAAAGCTTTATGTGATCTTGATACTAGTGTCTCTATTATGCCTAGAAGGATATATGAAATGCTTGATTTGCCACCATTGGAAGATTGTTCTTTAGATGTCCAACTTGATGATAATGCTAAAAAGAAACTCATGGGGAGTATTAATGATGTTCTTATTATGGTCAACAATACCTATGACCCTGTTGATTTTTATGTTTTGGATGTTGAATGCAATACTTCTTGTCCTATTACCTTGGGAAGACCTTTTATTAGCATAGTTGGTGCTATTATTGACATGAAGGAAGGCACCATTAAATATCAACTCCCACTCAAGAAAGGTATAGAATACTTCCCTAGGAAGATAAAGAAGACAGCTTTTCCCTCTCTTATTAAAACAAAATTTGATCTTAATGCTTCTTCATTCGAAAATACTTGAATCTTGCTTCCTATGCCTAGCTCAAAGGCGTTAAAGAAAAGCACTATTGGGAGATAACCCAAATTCTATTCAGTAAGTTTTTCTTTTGTTGAGTCTTGGAAGTTATTACCTCTATACTAACCTCTCCTTATCTTTTCTGTGTGGTTTTTGTGCCGAGAATAACCTCTAATGAGAGAGAAGTAAGACTTGGGAAAGTTGTTGTCCCGAAACAGATTTTTATGCTTCACTGTAAAAAATCGTGAAAAATCTCTGAATGTGGGATTAATCTGTAATTTTTTGTGCTTATACCTAGGTTTTTATCTAACTTTCGTTAGTTCGGAACTTTTCGATTTGAGAAACACAAAGTTTTCGAAAAAAATGGTTTTTACCTGCTGGTCTGTTTTGACAGATTTCTACCATTATTTGCATTTGCTTCTTAATCTCTTTCTCTTTGAGTTCTCTTTGATCACTTGAGCTTTTAGAAGGAATTGCTACAGTAGCTTGTATTTTTGGAAAGTTTTACTTGTGCTGAAACTAAACCAAAGGACCTATTATATTGAATACACTAATGTTGCTAATGAGGATTGTGTGAAGTTCTGTATGAAGGAAATTTTTAAGTGTAGGGGAAGAATAATGTGATAAGGAGAAGTATGGACAAAATCTCAAGCTTGGGGATGCCACCCGTGTCACCCCAAGAAATATTCAAGAAGTACAAGCGTCAAAGCTTGGGGATGCCCAAGGCATCCCCTTCTTCATCAATAAAAATCTCAGGTTTTCTTCCAAAACACTTCATTTTTATTGTTTCATGCACAATTGTGTTGTTCTTGGAGCATCTTCGTTTTTTGCTTTTAGTTTTATTTTGTTTAGTTCTCTTAAATAAATTGGTTGCACCCCTGCATTCATATGATATTTCAAATAAGTTGATTGGTGATTGGAAAAGAGTAGGAAAGCTCATACTTATAAGTGGTACAAAGGAGTTTTGTTTTGACTGTGGCCTAGACTTTATCATCTCATGTTTGATATTGCTTTGACTTTATGCTTAATAATTGTTGCTGTAGCATGACTTGTTCCAAACAATTGAGATTGCATAATGTGCCTTGAAAGAATCATGAGTTGTTCTAGCATACAAAAGCATAGTATTGTGGTATTCTCCTTCGATGCTTTATTTGGGTTGACTTGGCACATGCTTACACCATGTTAAGACTATGAACAAGTCACCTTAGCCTCTATGATCATTTAGTTTTTTGACTTGTAATATCACTTTATGCTTTAGTTAATAATGTTTTGTCGCTTTGCATGATTATGGCCATTAGTACTCTCTTAGTTGGTCGCTCCTAGTCTTTTGCTAGCCTCCACATGTACCAAGTATGAGTTCCACTCATGCATCCAACTCCCAAGAAAACCAAGTTATTCCATAGAGTCCACTATAAATCCCTAGGCATGGTGTTTTGCACTATTCCAAGTATATTCATGTTTTTATCTACCTTCCAAATTAAACTTGTTATGTGAAAATTAGTGATTAAAGCTCTCACGAACTTGATGGCACACTTCACTTTCTTGCACTTAATAAACTTGAAACATTGCGTCCATCTATGTTGTGTATATGCTTGCACTTTATAAGTTGAAAATTAGCAGAACCATGTATCATGGGGAACGCTTTCAACATTGCACTTATTATTCAGTTGATATCATGTTCTTTTGTTTATGGATACCGACAGTGTGAAATAAAAGGGGAGCTTTTAAGCTCATGTAGTTTGTATGTGTGTTAGAGAAACGCCTGGGCGGGTAGCCTAAGCCATGCCTAATCATGGTGGAAACTTGCAGCATAACCATAGTGAGCATTTTGTGAAGCATCCTCAATAAAAACCTATGCAAATAGCAAATTAAAAGATCGCTGAGATACTCATTGTCTGTTGCCTTGTCATTTTGATATGTGATAGCTCCTGTATCATGGGGAAAGGGGTACCCTGTTGGCGGTTCTCCATGATACACATGTACTTACAATGACAAGAACTTACTTGTGACTAAAGTTGAGTAGCATGAGGTTCGGGACTCGTAGGCAAGGGCATGAGATTTTCGGCTTATAACTTGTCAAGCATATCCTCATATTTGTTCACTTTAACCTTAATCACCTAAAGATGCTTATGATAGGGGAAATGAGAGCTGAAAGCTAATAAGTACCATAATTTTTGGAAGCTCTTTATGAAACTTGAAATCCCTGCTTCCCTCTTATGAAGGGCCTTTCTTTTTACATTTATGTTGAGTCTCCATCTTCTATCTTTATGCACCAATTGAGAGAGCATAGTGATCATTCTTAGTTTAATGTGCATTGTCCCAAATCTTATTGATTGATTCATAACTGTGCTATTGCTTATTCTTAAATTATTTGTATCTAGTCACCCTTATGAACTTTGAAGGTGTTCTATGCATTTATGTTTTGCTATACTATGAGGGACAGGCTGAATACCATTCTAATTATGTTTTCTATATGTGAAACAAACAAACATCTTTTAATGCATTGTTATTCATGAATCTTTTGTTTGTAACTCTTCATGTTGCAACGTAGTTGCTATGTCTTATTGTTAGAACTCTATCTTTCATGTTCATGTTAGAGTACTTTGATCCCAGCTATCAATGTTTTACAAATACCTTGATCAAGATTATGATGGTGCATGTCACCTCAAAAATTATTCTTTTTATCACTTACCTACTCGAGGACGAGCAGGAGTTAAGCTTGGGGATGCTTGATAAGTCGTAAACGTATCTATAATTTTTGATATTCCATGCTTGTTTTATATCTACTTTCTTATGTTTTGTTCACACTTTTAGGTATTTTTATACATTTTCTGGCACTAACCTATTAACAAGATGCCACAGTGCCAGTTGCCTGTTTTCTACTGTTTTTGGTTTTAGAAAAGCTAGTAAGAAAATATTCTCGGAATTGGACGGGACAAAAGCCAAAGTCAATATTTTTACCCAAAGCAACACGGAGTCCGGAGGGGAGACGAAGTGGCGCACCAGGGCGGCCACACCTGGTGGTGGCACGACCAGCCCTAGGGCACGCCACTAGGGGCGTGGGCCCCCTGGTACTCCACCAACCTTGCCCCTTCGCCTATAAAAGCCTCCCGGGACGAAAACCCTAAGTACCCGATCAAAATTCCATAAAAGAGTCTGTAGCCGCCGCCATCTCCATCCCTAGATCGGGAAGGATCCGAAGCTCTTCCCGGCACCCTGCCGGAGGGGAGATATCATCCATGAGGCCTTCTTCATCACCATGCTTGCCTCCGGTGTGATACATGAGTAGTTCATCCTTGGACTACGGGTCTATGTAGTATCTAGATGGTTGGTTCTCCTCCTTTGTGCTATCATGTTTAGATCTTGTGAGCTTCGTTCATGATCAAGATCATCTATTTGTAATCTTACATGTTGTGTTTGCAAGGATCCGATGTATATTGAGATGCTATTTCAGATTGATTATTGATTCTATCATGTCGATGTTATTTGTGATCTTGCATTCTCTCTGTTGTTTGTAACTATCTTGGCCAAGTAGATGCTTGCAACTCCAAGAGGGAGTATTTATGCTCGATAGTGGGTTCATGCCTCTAGTAATCTGGGGAAGTGACAGAAATCTCTAAGGTTGTAGATGTGTTGTTTCTACTAGGAAGAAAACATCAATCCTTTGTCCATGGGACAATCGTATTGTTTACTTTACACACTTTGCTTAATGCAATTATCTATTGCTTGCAACTTAATACTGGAAGGGGTTCGGATGATAACCGGAAGGTGGATTACTAGTCATAGATGCAGTTGGATTATGGTCTATGTATTATGTCGTAATGCCCAATCAAATCTCATAGGAGTCAAGGTGTCTAGTATATGCATTGTATGCTTTCTCAAATCTGTCAATTGCCCCGCTGTAATTTGTTCTCCCAACATGCTATTTAAAGGAGAATCACCTCTAGTGAACTATGGACCCCAGTCCATTATTTTACCATTGATATACCATCTACTGTTACTTTTTACTGTTTACTTTCTACAAGCAATTACTATCTTACACACTATACATTTAATCCTTTGTTTTCAGTAAAACCAGTGAGATTGACAACCTCATCGTAAGTTGGGGCAAAGTTTTGTGGTTGTGTTGTGCAGGATTCCAAGTTGCCAACAACACCTTGGAGTTGTTTCCTTGCTCTTACTGGTTTGATAACCTTGGTTTCATAACTGAGGGAAAACTTGCTGCTGTGCTCATCATACCTTCCTCTTGGGGTTCCCAACGAGCTCTATATTTTGATCAATCAGAGGGTAACAACTAAAATATCAATGCCCACACGCTACATCTCGTGTGTTCTACCCGTACTAGCATTACTACGCATAGATCTAGCTCTGATACCACTATAGGGGTCCACCTATGAAAACAATAAAATTTTACCCTGTGCTCCTGAACCCCTGATGCTGCCAGAACCTATCTATTAGTAATGCAGTAATGGGAGGGGCTTTTCATGAACTTACCCTTGAAGACCGAAAAGCGTTGTCAATGCTCAGGAGAGCGAGATTGATGTAGACGAGCCTAAGTCGACCTCAAGGTCGTGATGAAGTCCTTACGCTCATGCGGCTCCAAGGACTCCTAGTGCCTCAAGTGTGACACCTCATGGGGAGTTACATGCATTCGATGTCTGGCGATGACTCCCGCTTCCGTGATCCAGCAAAAGTTGCGGAAGTAGAGCTCCTGGATCCGAATCCCACAGCGCGATGGCGCTCTGTGGTGCGTAGTCCGAACTTGGGACCACGGTCACGGGAGAGAGAGAGAGAGAGAGAGTATCAATTGGAGGTCTCCCCAAAAGTGAGGAAACCTTTATTGAATATTGTGTGTATTTTTCTAGTCAAAATACCCCACTATATATAGGGAAAGGGGAGGTACTATCTCCCTCAAAGTCCCGGGGTGGGACTAATCATGGGAGAGGGGTGGGGAGGCGCGCCGGCCATCCCCCCACCATCGGCCCCACGTGGGGCATGCCCACTAGGGCCGCCGGCCACCCCCTAGGCCCCTCCTAGGGATGTGGTCCCCTCTTGGGCCTTTTCCCCTCCAGGATTTGGCCCATTAAGCCCTTTGACCATTTAAATTGATTTCTCTTTTATTAAATAATTATGAATAAATTATTAAATCAATATTTAACATCCATTCACATATTATTCAATCTCTGTGGCTATGGAACACCTTCCACCTCCACTCCGGACATCCTCCGCACTTACCGAAACCCTTCCGGATTTCTCTCTTTCTATCCTTCGGTGATTCTACCAATCCCCTAAACACTCTCTAAGCATCATAAAACCCTTAAGCGTGATACCCCACGGTTCGGAAACACTCCATACATGGTCGGGACACTCCCGGACCAATGATCGACAGAGGTACCTAGATGGCCATGTGACCCCTGTGCATTCCACGAAGATCTTTCGTTGTTTGAACCGGGACAGTCGTGTCTTATTCCTTTTGTCTCTCGATACTTGCATTACTCGAGATCTGATCAATGACATCACCATGTCATGTTCAATCTCGTTACCGAACAATGCTTCTTGACTCGTTTTGAAAAGTGATATCCCTGTGATCAAATCACACGCTGCGTAGCTATTGGATATAACTTCTTCGAGTGGGCCCTCGAGTATCTTTCCGTCACGCGGATGGACAAATCCCACTCTTGACATATATTGCCTCTATTGTTCCTCCGAATACCTGAACACACCTTTATAATCATTGTACTACCAAGTGATGTTTGATGCTATCTAAGCACTCTCGGGAGACAGTGATTGATATAGCCTCACGTTCTAAGGAATAGTCTATGAGGTCTATTCTAATCATCGTAACTTGAACTTCGTGACATGATCAGGTCACGATGTTTAGGTTGGGTATTGGTTCATCATCTCATTCTCAGAATGAGTTGATTCCATTTTCCTACTGGCATAAATGCCACATGATCTGGAAACCTTGATCATCTGTTGACCAATGAACCAGTGACTAGAGTTTCACCGGAAACCCCTGGTTGTATATATATCACACGTGTATTGACGTTTCCTTTCAATACAGTTATAGCATGATATTAAACTTAATCATAAATGTTATGAAATATGATAATAATCCTTATTATTATTTGTCTCTAGGGCATATTTCTAACAGTCTCCCACTTGCAATAGAGTATAAATAAATTAGCTGCATTTGTTCTTAATCATTGGCACCATATATCCTGGTACCCTGAACATGCTTACTCATGGAAGATGTTGAGTCTTGGGTCTGTACTTTATAGTCTCAAATCCTTTGCAACTTACTAATGTCAGCTTGATTGACATTAATATGTTATCATCACATGATAATATCTTTGTATATGCATCGTCGCTATGGCAGCAGAACGAGGCTGGATTTCAGGAGCCTACAGTGACTTTAGATCAACCTCGAGGGCTTTCTCATGGGCACTGTGCCTTGGGACATAACATTCTACGTTAAAAGTGAGTTAGCCCTGCCATAACATTATACATCAGTTTAGATGGTATCCTTATCTATTATTATAAATGTATCCATCGAAATGCTAGTACACCTTGTGCAACTTTCGATGTTTTGTTCATCCCGCTTCCTACTTGACTTTACTCAGTATTACAGGAGTTTCCAACATATTCCCTTATAACATAACCCTATATGCTTTAAGATATGTCATCTTGTATGGATCTGGAAAACATGTCTACAGTTCTCTATTAGACACTGTGGACAAACTTAGCTCAACTTTCCGTGATTTGAACTTAATCACTTTTCAAACGTCACTTCTTAGACCATATATTATGTTAAGTTGTCATCATGGTTTTCAAGATAGAACCTATGTCTCAACTTAGTGGATGATGATTATTCTATTCTTTTTTTCAACCATCGATGTTAGACTTAATTCTATTTCTAATTCTATAATGGATCTTGTAACCCAGGACACAAACAATCAGATAATATAAGCTCTCCTTTACCTTAAAAAAAGTTGTATTTTACCCATACTAAAAAAAATGATTTTAGGGAGGTTCATTGTTTTTCCTTAAGTAGGAATCACTGTTTTTTCTTAGCAAATCTTGTTACTCCATTTTTTCGAGAACGAAAGAGTACAAAAGTAAGGCCCATAAAACCGGCATATGGTCCAAAAGACCCATCCAAATTATTGTTTTTAGATTTATTTAGATTCAGATGGAGATAGTAGTACATTTTACAATGAATTTTTAACTCTGACCAAGTTTTACTGCAGTCACTCCAGCAGAGTGAGCGGGGCCGCCGGGAAGAAGGGGAGCAACGGCAGCAGAGCTAGCTCAATTGAACCAATGGCGAATCATCGTCCCCGTGGCCGCTCCAAACCCTAGCCCCACCCCAGGCCCTTCCCGCCATGACACACCGCCATGGCATCCCCTCCGCACCCTCCTTGCCGCTCGCTAGGGTGCGCCTCGAAGACGTGGCGCCGCACGACGGCGCCGCCGCCCCGGCCTACGCGCGCGCCGTGGGCGCCCTCGTCGCCTCGCTCGCCCGACGCGGCGCCGCCGTGCTCGAGCTCCCCGCCGCGGACGCCGCCGTCGTCCGCTGCGCCCTCGAGTCCGCCCGCGCCTTCTTCCGCGGCCGCCCCGCCGCCTACCTCTACCGCGCCGGGAGGTACAAGCTGACACCTTACGCCAGCCTATTTCGATTTGGTAGCACTATCCGTTAGTATCTCGCATGTATTTCTATTCCACTTTGGTTCAGTGCCGGTGTGTGAAACGAAATGGCAACATAAACATCTAATTAGCAGGTAGTGAACATTTCCCTCAAAAAAGCAGGCAGTGAACGTCTCCAGTATTCTTGGCAAAAATCGCATATCGCCGTCGTTTCCTCTGTAGGATGATTGGTTATCTCTCTTAGATAGATGGCAGGTTTACTGAGTCCCACCGAGCTGTCAGATTGTTCTTTGTGCATGATATTGTCTCTGTAATACAAAAATGTACTAGCATTGCATCATCTATGCATGTCTTGTTAGACTATTTTGCACAAAGGATCATCAGATGCAACCTAGGTACTATAGTTAGCTCAACACTTTACAGATGATTTTTGCTTCTCCGTTCAATTAGAGAACATTATGCGTCTACTCCAATAGTTTCCGGTGTGTTTGCATTACTCTACTCTATGTCAGGACTTTGGAGGATGGAGAGCTATCCCCTGCCTGCATGGCTGATGCTTTTAGATGTTTGGGCAAGGCAGCCCGTGCCGCTCTCAGTGCAATAGCACGGCATCTGCGCTTGCGTACAGAGTACAGTTCTCACCCTTGTTGAATTCTTTAACTAATAATAACCTTCTTCTCACATTTTCTTCTACTTGCTAATGATCATGCTCTGCTATTCAGTGTATTCAACCATTTGCTTGACGATGCCCCGTTGCCTTTTAACGAGGTCTCATCGTCAGAGTTGCTGGTGGCATATTCTCATGAGCAGCCCCAGAGTGGGCAGGCACTCATGGGATGTCTCAGGTCCTCAATGCCTGTAGTTGATAGGGGTTTTGTGACGCTCGTTGCTTCAGATCACCCCGGAATCGAGGTAATGTAATTCTGCTCCGTTCACCATCTAAATCATGGATGCAGCGATTGAGCAATCGAGTATTGGATACTTTACTTCTGGTTAAATGAACTGCTGTTTTCTTAGCCTTCCCTATTGTTTACTTCATGTTTTCTTCTTTTGCAGTAACTGATTTCAGTCTTATTCTCTGCAGTTGGTAGGTACTGTTTGTCTGCCAAGTCATAATCGTTTAGCCGTTTCTTTGGTAGGTATGTGACCCAAATGGCCACTGGTACCTAGCAGACGGGGGTTCAGGCCCAAGTGATCTCTTGCTTCTGACGGGAAGTTCCCTAAGTCATGTTACTGCTGGTCTTCGCCCAATTTCCCGGTATCGGGACACTAATGAGAATAGGTCAGAACTATGGAGTTCTAGACTCTCTCACTATCTCATTTCATATACATTTTTGTATTTCTTGGTCATATTCTTTGTGCTGATGTACGAATGAATTGGTCATCTGACCACATTTTCCTTCTTGCAGGGCATCACTCACCTTTAGATTAATGCCTCATGCTAATGCTATATTGGATTGCTCTCCAATTTTAGCTGCTGGCCATTCCATACGACAGATATACCAACCCATACCTGCAAGTCAATTTATGCATGATTCATATGCTGAAGAGCATGATGTTTTCAGTCACTTGGAAGAACCTTTGGTAAGTACACGTTCAAAGCTACATAGTTACTGTAGCACAGCATGCATGTCATACATATTCAATCATACAGTGCTACAACAGCTGCCACAGAATTCTCCAAGAGTACGAAAGGGTCACACTGAAAAAGACTGGTTGTTCTGTGAATTTAGTTCTCTGTCCATCAGAATTTTATTGCTCATATTAGCCAATTTCGATTGCAGGAAACTCAGGGCAACTTTGTTAGTGATCCATCGCTCAGAAGTGTCCTCTCGGACCCTTTATCGTAAGTTGTTCCTTGTGAGATGTACCTGTTAATCACAAATGTGTCCACTGGCTTGTTCTGCAGGGGAGGGTTGAAATTACTGAAAATGAACATACATATAGTTCTGTTTCTCCAGTTCAAACTAATGTTACATTACATATCATTTCATTATTCGTCTTATATGTGCATGAGTGCATCATAGTCCGCTGATGTCCTTGATTAATTCAGTGATTTTTTGTTTCTTTTCAGCGGGGCTTTTCTTGAGGATGCTATGGTTCTCCAATGTGGGCACTCATTTGGTGGCCTCATGCTGAAGAAAGTCATTGAAATGGTATGCTTTGAAATTTCTATTCAGCCTTGCTGATAGTTATCCATGTTGTGGTTGTAAATTTGAGAATAAAGGTCACTGTTTTCCTGCAAATTGCAGTCCTTAATGTTCTGTTAGCTGCAACTGAAGTTAGCAGTTATACTTAATGCTTATGCTGGTACTATTTGTCAAAAATGAAAAATATGTTATTTAATAGAGGCAGAGAGCCATAGTATCAGATAATCCAACTGGAACTTAGTAAGAAGAGTAGTGTTATTTTCAGGAACCTTCTCGTAGCAAAGGCATATTTTAGTATATAAGCCTTAAGTACTAAATGTCTTTTCTATCTGCTTCAACTCCAGTCTATTGGGCTGTCATCAACCGGCAAATTGTTTCTTTTCTTGCTATAATCAGGCTAGATGCACCATTTGCAACGAAGAAGTTGATCCAGCCTCCTTGTTTCCTAATCTTGGTATGTGTCTGCCATATATCTATCTTCCTCGAAACAGTCGTTAGATACTAAAATGTTTTATTTTCTCACTTACGGTCCGTAGTATTTGGACATGGCAGCTTTGAGAGCAGTAGCCACAGTGGTGAAGATGGAAGATGACAGGAGACTCTTTCACAACGCTGCTCTTCGAAAACGCAGGAAAGACGTGACCGAGCACGCGACGGACGTGCCAAAGTGTACCGGGAGTAGCAGCAGAGTACTACATGTATAACGCTTCGAACATGCATCCAGTGATTTTACAGTCTCTGCATGCCGTCTTAGATAGTTGCCGCATTGTTTTGTCTTTGTCAGGACGAGAACGGCGCTGAAAGCCTGGCAACAGCAGTCAAGGGAGTCCAGTATCCATTCGTGGTGGGCGAGAGGGTCCTGATCATGGTACATCTGGAACACGTTGCTTTACCGAGAGTAGTAGAATGATGTGGGCAAGGGCGGTGCTCTGATTGATTATCGGGCGCTCGCAGGGAAACAAAAGGACACCCGAGAAATTTGTGGGGAAGAAGGCGGTCGTCACCTCTCAGTGTTTGAATGGCTGGTAAGTTGCATTTGATCCACTCTCTCTTTTTCTCGGGAACAGGATAGGACCGTGGATTCACACTTGTTACACGCTGCGGCTTCCGCTGAAGTATAATATTTTCTTCCGTACGGATTAAAAACTGTTTGGAATGGACCACGCAGGTATCTTGTGAAGGCCCTTGACAGCGGAGAGAGCACGCGGCTGCAGTACCGGTCCCTGAGGAAAGTACCGGAGATGCAGATGCAGGGGCCGGTGTCTCTACGAGACTGAAGCTAAAAGATGAGAATGGCATACCATGGATGAACCATGGCCATCATCCAAGGCGTCAACCAGGTAGGAGGTGAAAGACGGTGTCGTCTGCTTCTTTCTTATAGATACATGCATGTTATTTTCCTGTGCATAATAAAACAAAAAAGACTGCTTGTTTTCCTGTGTGTTCTTCAGGGGAGCTGGGGAGGTTGTAAAGCGCATCAAGTCGGCAACTAACTCATTCCATTCTTGGAAGCCTGTGTGTTCTCTGATCCGTTGTCACGCGTGTTGAAGTGGGAGGCTGTGAAGAGGAATCTGTTAGCCAGTCTGTGTCTGCAAGGGTGTTCAGACTAGCTAAAATGCAGTCAAGTCAAACAGTTGTAGTAGTAGTATTGCTAATCCTCTTCAAAGGAAAATCCTACTGTATGATGATGATACATCCATCCTGGTACACGAGTAGGACAGTATCTGTCTCTCGAGGGTGGCTGCCCAAGTACATACATTGTGGTATTGCAGTTGACTAATTGTTGAATTACTCCATTCACACAACAGTGCCAGTTTTTCTCGTCAAGCAAACTCGAGTTTTTAGTACTAGTATATAAACATGTGTAATGACAGTACTGCGGATAATCGAACCAAAGGCTTTACCTATGGCTCTGTTCGCGTTACAAGTTTCTCTTGTGTCTGGTCAGCAATGGCTCTGGTAACTGGTTCTGAAGAATCACAGGCGACGCGTTCTTGAACTAGTCAGGTTGAGCGGTGTTCTTGTTAAACGAACCAGTCAGACTGAGCAAATATCAGACGAGCCCTGTTATGAGCAAATAAAAAAGCTTGCTCCATACTAGCTGGAATGCCCGGCTGGAACGTAAGACTCTTATCTTATGATTGTGAATCAGCAGATGGACGCGGCGGCAGAGCACAGGTGTGACCATGGTGATGCAAAAATAACAGAGTACACCAGCTCTAGCAGGCTAGCAGCGATCGTAACACATAACCCCAGCTTCTGGAACACAAGTTCCAGATGTAGCCACGATGAGCTGCATTGTAGCCCATCATCTCGTTACAAATGATCAATGTAACCAGGTAGATATATCTATCATCCATCAATTAAAATTAACTAAGGAATTACCAGGGTTTAGCAATTGCATTAACAAATCCTTCGGCGGTATTAAGCACAACCAAGGACACGAAGAACTAATATTCTTACTTTCTTTTTGTCTAGCGTACAACGGGCCAAAGAACGGGACAGGGAAGGGAAAACATAAGAATGTGGATGCTTGAGCAAGAAGGTGAGCCACAGTAGCCTATCTTGGTCCAGAGAGAAAGATGGGGAAACAAAGCTTCAAGGTGCATGTATCAGCCGCGGCTGAGGAAAGAATAGCCCAGGCCAGTCAGCATATATGTACATATAAATGGCTGCGTGATGTATTTTCATAAGAACCAACATGGAGTATCTAACTTTGACGAGTTTGTGAGTCACCTACCCGTTGACACAAAAGTGAGCTAACCCAGGAAAATGGCCAGCATGTTTCCAACCTAGCACAACATTAAACACTTAAGGATATCTCTTCCTCTTCTCTTACAAGAAGTGTATAAAAGAGAGTGTTACTATGGTATGAAGCATGGAGCAGATTGGCTAAAAAATGCTGCTTGAACACGACTTGACCAATGTTGCTTTCCTGACTTTGAAAGGTACCCAACGAAATAACAGGAAACTTAAGCACCAAGAACAGCATAAGCAATTTAACAACCTATATCAGTAATGAATCATCTATCAGATGCACAAAAGCTACTAGATGCTGCAGCACGAACATGCTGAGCAGAGCAACAAGGATAAATAGATCGAGTGGCTGCAAAGCGCACCATCACAATAAAAGCCACGGCAATGTTTCCAACACAAAAGAACCGTACAACTCTTACATATTAGAGTACGACAAATTCAGCTTGCTTACAACATGTCCTGCTTAAATATGGCATATTACCGTCATAGCAAAATACATGATGGTTTATTCCTAATGAATAATACTAACATATTTCGTAGATAATTTGGAGCACGATCATTGTCCATCCTCCGTTCTCCTCAGAGGCATCATAAGCATGACGGCATATCCATGGCCCAAGAGCAGAGCGAGCTCCTCTCTGCAGATTTATTTAGTTACTAAAACTTGAAACTACTAGCAGCTCACATAGATTCAGTAGGAATATTTTGTTTCCATAGTTCTACAGCAAGGAATTAGTATGTGCAAAACTGATAACATGGAAAACTTTGATACAGAAGACATGTATGCAGCTCATCATGCCTCAAAAGAGTCCCATAGCCATCTTATTACAGTTAAGAAGCAGTATACACAAACAAGAAGCAGACACATGAGATGTGAACAGTTAATTAAAGCCTTTCTAAGATGTGAACGGCCCACAAACATTAACTGGTGCGCACATTGGCATTGTGCAAATCTGGAATTTCTTTCCAGCTATGAAAAATAAATTCTTTACTTTACTTGGTTAGTCACATGGCAATTACTGAATAAGAAACAAATCATGTGGACCTTCCCTGGTTGGTAAGTTCATTGGAAAATTACTTTATAGATTAACAATTATGACAGCAAAGCACAACAGACATAACCAAAACAGACTTACCACTTCATACAGTCGGCGTTGATAACGACGGAGGGAAGCCAAAGTACCAGCAAACATCTTCATACAGGAAATATTTCTTCTTCCTCCTACAAATCTTTGCAAGTTGAGAAGTCCTGACATCCAGCGCAAAATAATCTACATCCCACTCAGTCAGCGAAAACAACTCCGGGGAGTCATCATCAATGTCCGGCTGATCTTCTGTAGTGGCTCCAAGAAATAAGAATCCTTCAGCTGCACCTATGGTGAAATATTCATACCGACGAGGCAACGGTATAATATTCTCCAGCTGCCACTCCTTGGAAGACTCACGGTTATTTTGCTGACTGGTATGATAGAGATCAAACGAGCCATTTGGGCTGTGATCACCAACGAGAGAAAACATGTGAATGGCTCCTTCTGAACCCACTACAATGCGAGGCAGACTTCTGGACTGGGCAGGCCGGGATCTGGGGGGCATATTGTTTCCTGCGAGAACATATTCTGCCTGGCCAGGCAGACTTCTGAGATGTGTATGGTAGCCAGTGCGATCGTCGACAGTGGAGAACTCCATTTTCCACGGGTCCAGCACAAGCAACTTGTCTATCCAAGGCGACATCGAGTAGATGCATCCGCGCACATTGTCGAAAGAAGACAAACCACGGCATCCTGCCCAGGGTATTGTGCGAGATGAACACGGCCGGGTCGTGCCCAGAGAGCTCCAGCTGGGGGATGCAGCTATACACCATTGCCCCGTGAGTGACGAGAAGACTAAAGCGACGAGGTTGTATCGATAGGAACCAAAGCATATCACCTTGAAGGACATCTCGTCCTCATCATCGCCAGTGGGAGCGAGGATGGGCACGAATTCACGAGGGCGCTCTTTCGGGTCACCAGCCAGGTCCTCAGGTATGGGCGGAATCAGCCGGTAGCGCCGGGACAGTGGATCGCACACCGCGAGGTTGCTGAGTTTTCTCCAACCTGGGTTATCCACCTCGAGAAGGACGCGGCCGTCGCGGACGTCGCACGCTCTCCAGGACCCCCTTTTGGGCTTGGGGACGAAGGAGTAGGTGAAATCGGCGGCGTCGGCAACGGCACGAGCAAGCGGTGCGGAGGGGTGGGGCGCCTGGGCGGGGTGGAAAGCGGAGGGATTGGGGAGGAAGAAGTAGGCGGGTTCACCTTTGTCGACGATACCGAGGAGCGGCGGCGGATGGCGTTTGCGGAAGCGGCGGAGGAAGGAGCGCTCGGTGATGATGCGGTGGAAACGGGGACAGGCGATTGACGCGCGGGCGAGGTCGGCCGGGGCGGGCAGGCAAAGGAATATCTCCTCCAGGATCCCGTCGACGAAATGCGGCGCCGGTGTGTCCATGGCGGGCGGCGGCCGCCGTAGTGGTGGGAGAATGAGGATGAGCGGCTAGGGTTTCAGGCGGAGTGAGTGAGTCGAGTGAGTGTGTGTGTTTGGTCTGGTCTGGTCGCCGCCCAGCAAAGGCAAAGGCTACGCACGGAATGGAGCACGATGTTGCCAAATCTCTTTCCACCGCCGTCCGCCGGCCGCCTAGCCCCACCTCCACGGACCCACGGCCGTCGCTGCATCCACTCTCCCTGAGATCTGGCCCGTTCGAATGTCCGCCCATTTTTCCTCCGCCACAGTGCATCTGGCGCTTGGAGACGAAGAATTTTGATTCTTTTTTCGAGTTATTAAATACACTGGCACTCTGTATTGGTGCATGTGAGGGCATCACCTATGTATAGGTGAACCTTTGCTATAAGATGGGAACCCCGCAGCTTATAAAAATAGCTAAAATATATGGGGTCAAGTTCACTCTAAGTTGGGACGCACTTATCTGTTAAAAGTACACAAGCAAGAAAGAGAGGAGAGAGTAAAATAATTGTTTATTGTTTATGGACAACCCACAAGCTTGTAGGTCACCCTTAAGAAAATTCCTCTAAAGTGAACCTCCACTATGTATATGAAAAGCCTTGTGGACTACTTTTTGTCTTATAGATAACCTTATGGACAACATAGTGCTGACTCAATTTAATCATGTACTTGAAATTTGCAGAATTTTACTCGTCTACTCCCTCCGTTCTATATGAACTACACACAAAAGGAGTCTAGACTCCTTTCACGTAACTAAAACATCTTACTCCCTCCGTTCTAAAATAAGTGACGTGGGTTTGTCTAGATTCAGATGTATCTAGACACGTTTTAGTATATAAGTACATGCGAATCTAAACAAACTCAAGTACTTTTTAGTGTGTAGGTTCATAAAGCTAAAACGTCTTATATTTCTAAATGAAGGAAGTACTTGTCAATTGTTATCCATTTAGTACTAAACTAGATTTGCCATCCAAATTGAGCCGACGTAGATAACACATGGACGTTGGTTCCACTTGCAGGAGAGCATTTGTCCTCGAAATTTGTACTTAGAACCTCCCACAGGCTCCATGACAATACACTAATTGCAAGTGAATTTGTACACTAAATTTTATCTTATATTTTTCATTGATAGAAACAATGTATCGTGGGAATGGTCACAACAGTGGTAGCGATTGAGTAGAATGGGACAAGAGAGAGTATGCCATTTGTGGATCGAGATTGCAAGGACTCGGGTGTTTACCCAGGTTCGCCCCCCTCCCTAAGGGAGCGTATATGAGTAGAGGTTGCCCCCAAAGAGTTTATATAGAGTCACATCGTTAGGGTTTACAAAGATCAGCATCAGATCAGATAAGGATTTAGAAGTTTGACCTAGTCGACTAGGCCTAGCTACGCTTCTGGAATTTCTAGTTACAGTCGCCATATTCTTTCAGGTCCACTCATCATGGGTCGTCCAGTCACCAGGCTAATGAGCCCACAACGATGGGCCTCCCCTATTTGGTGAGGCGACTCCACTTCATGGGCACGTCCCGATTGGCACATCTCCATCAGTAGTCCCTGAGTGCGTCAGGGATTCGCTGGTGGCTTCAAGCTTGGCAGTCAAAGTAGGCGAGTCAAGTAGGAGACTCTAGTCGAATCAGTGGTGAACTCCTAAAACGGAAAAGATAACATGTAGAAATGTCGCTTAATTAGGTGAATCAACGTCGCAGGTAGGGCTAGAATTTGAGCCGAGCCAAGCCAGCTCGGCTCGACTCGCTAAAGCTCGTTCAACTAACGAGCTAGCTCGGCTTGGCTCGTTTATAGAACGAGTCCATATTTGAAACTCGGCTCGACTCGGTAAACTCACGAGTAGATCGTGAGTAGCTCATATAGCACGTAATAAGTTGCGAACAAGAGTACATATAAGAAAAACTAATAATTCTTCTACTAATTAAGAACTAGAACAACAATAGTACTTTTACAATAACATGAAGGCAAGATCAATGAAAAATATAGTAACTCTACACCATTACATGTATAAGAAACATTCATATTATGATATTCATCTGTGAAAAATTTCAAACTTTGTATTTGAATGAGTTAAACGAGTAGCTCCTCGGCTCAACAACCAGGTTGAAAGATCACGGATGTCGCCTAGAGGGGGGGGGAATCGGCGATTAAAAACTTCTACGAGTTGGGCTTAACAATGGCGGAATAAAACTAGCGTCTTCTTTTGTTAAGCACAAAGCCTAGATATACTAAGATTCACCTATGCACCAACAACTTATGCTAAGCAAGACAAGCAACAATACGATAGAAATATAATTACTTCAAGCACGATGGCTATCACAATGTAAAGTGCATAAGTAAAGAGCTCGGGTATAGAGATAACCGAGGCACGCGGCGACGATGATATTTTACCAAGTTCCTCCCAATAAGGGAGTACGTCTCGTTGGATGGGTGGGCGGTACTAAGACCACCAACGCTATAAGAGGCCTCACCCTATTCTCCCAAGCACCCATCATGCGGCAAGCACCCGTTCCACTATGGGACACTTGAGGACGGTCACCAAACCCATACAAGATTGGAGCAATCTCCACAACTTAATTGGAGGCTCCCAATAATCACCACCAAGGACAATATCTTGAAGAGAGCTCCACAACTTAATTGAAGGCCCCAAGAACACGTCACAAAGGCCATACAACCGTCTAGGGTTCCAAGAACCCAAGAGGGACAAACTTCTTGATTTCACCAACTAAATCCTCCGAGGAGAACTCAAATCGATGCACCTAATGCAAAAGGCAAGAACACCACAAATATGCTCCAGTCCCTCACTCTCAAATTCCAACAAAGCTACTAAAGAAATTGGGGGAATAAGAGAGGAAGAACAAAAGAGGAAATCCACAAAAGAAACCCCAAGATCTAGATCCTAAGATGTTCCCCTCACATAGAGGAGAGATGGATTGGTGGAGTTGTAGATCTAGATGTCCTCTTTCAAATCCCCCAACAAGATTCAAGAAATATGGGAGGGATTGAGGGGAAAAGCAAGCTCTTGAAGGTACAAACAATGGAGGAGAGAGAACAAGCAACCAACCCAAGGAGGAAGAAGGGGGCTTTTATAGGCCCTCCCAAGAAACTAGCCGTTGCAGCATCACTAACCCCGTAGTCTCTGGTCACCAGGGTCGGAGTATCCGGGCAAGGCCGGAGTCTCCGGGGTGGACGCTAGACTTCGGGCAGGACTCTAGTGGGGGTTACTGAAAGCTTTTCGAGCCACCACGGAGTCAATGCTGGAGACAAGGCAGGAGTATTCGGGCTCCTGTCACGGACTCTCCGGTGAGGCGCATGACTCCGGACCCAACTCCGGGGGAGGACACTGAGAGAAAAACCAGGGGGGCGGAGACTAGCCCAGAGACCAGGGTCGGAGTCTCTGGTCCAAAACCCCGGAGTCTCCACACTCAGGGGACGCAGCAGACCAAAGCTTACAACAAAGGCACCTTCTTCATTAAAACAAATAGGCAAACTTCAAACACAGATAACTTGAGTTTGGCAACTCCGATTGACCCGAAACCAATTTTGTTGAAATATTGGATACTGCCAAGTGAGAATGTATCAAGTATTATAATGTGAGATACCTCTCTTGGTGAGGATTCAAAAAACCTCCAAGATCAAAAACGCAATAAGATATAAAGGGGAGATTTGTTTTTTATGAACTAGAGCTTGTATTGACCACAAGATCTAGAACCAAACATGGCTAATACCCAAAGAACAACCAAGAATGATGATGCTAAGAATGCAATGGTTTGAGCTCTCTCCAAACGATATGATCGAGATACTCACTCGAGAACCCCTCTTGATAGTACGGTTATCTATCCTAAACCCGGTCTTCCAACAACCAAAAGAGACTGGCAAACGGGGAAAATCTATCAAGATAATACCTTTGACTTGAGCAATCCAGTTGAGCTCGATGTAGACGATCTTGTCCTTCACAAGATGGACACCTTTCTTGATTCCTCTTCCTTGCACTTGCTAGATGAAGATTTGCACTTTGCTCCCCCATACACCATGGGGAAACCTTTACTTTGACCTTGTCTTCATCGATCCATGACCACCGAGAATGGCAAGCATCAAGCATGAGATCTTCTAGAGATGGCGCATCTTGATCTTGCACAACACTTTTTCTTCTACAAGATTCCAATAGGCCCAAAGCCCCTAGACAATGCTTCTTCTTCTTCATTTCTTCTACCTTGAAGCCAACTCATGCTCCAAGCGATGCCAAAAGACAATTCCTACAAGTGCAACTTAATACACACATTAGTCCATAAAGATTGTCATTAATTACCAAAACCACACATGGGGGCCCACATGCTCTTTCACAGGTGTCCTCCCGAGAGGCACCTATAGTCACGGCTTGAGGCCATGGAGCATGCTCTGATTCGCACACTCTACTTGGCTGTGCGAATTGGGATGGGCGATTGAGTCAAGGTCGAGTGGAATCCCATGCTCCTAGCAGGACTCTGCCATGGTACCTTTGGCAAAGTTGGTGCCGTTTTTGGTGATGATGTTGTGCGGGTAGCCATATCGGTAGATGAGCTCACGAAGGAAATTGGTGGTAGTCTTCCCGTCGCACTTCTTGATGAGCTTGGCTTCCACCCACTTTGTAAATTTGTAGACGATGACAAGTAGGTGGGTCAAGCCGGATGAGGCAGTTTTAAATTGTCCCACCATGTCAATCCCCTAAACCGCGAATGGCCAGGTGATGTGTATCTTCTTCAATGCCGAGCCAGGGAGGTGCGTTTGGTTGGCATATTTTTGGCACCCAATGTAGCGTTGGATGATGTCGACTGCGTGGGCATGGGAGGTGATCCAGTAGAAGCCATGGCACAGGGCCTTGTCAACGAGCGACCGCGTGCCGGCGTGGTGGTCATAGTCCCCAGCGTGGATGTCGTAGAGGATTTGGCCACTAATGAGTCCAAAATTGAAGCATATTTACCTTTCATTTTTGCATAAATAGATTAGGGATTTTGGTATTTCACTGCATTTGCACGCACCTTTTTATCCTTGTTTTAACAGGATCCCGAATTACTAAGTATCTTATGAACATATCAATTGGAACTATCATATTATATTTTAATATGATATTTTTAAGTGATAAAAGTCATTTTATTAATTTACCTTCGCACCTAGGAGAATACAAAATGTGGGGAAGGCACCTACATCGATAATGACCAGTGGTACGAGTGGAGTCCGCCTGTACCATGTAGCAGCGCTTCCGCCTTGTCAAATACTTTCCCCTGGCGAAGACGGCTGACAAATCCGACATTCTCAGCAACCTAGAACCATGAAAAACCACACCAGAAAGGGATCTGAAGGAGGAACTTGGAGAAGGACAAATCTATGCTGCCTCACGGATCATTGGAGGACACTGCATCATCCCCTTCATCATCAACCGCTGCATCTCCATCACCATTACTACCCCCATCTCTCATCTATTAGATCTTGTTGTAATTCCAGATTCAATTGTGGTTTGCACTAGATTTATTCTCGTACTTTTATCCATTCATTTGATCGTGATGATGTCGTTGATTGCTTCCTGTGTGAGTAGTTTTCCCTCATTCTTGGGGAGATGGACAAATCCTAGCACTATTATGAACTTGCAACAAAGATGATCTATTCTTGTGTCCATGTGACTTACTAGTCTATGATAGGTTTATGATTTGTGTTTAATCTCTTAGATGGTATGTGTAGTCGGTCACATATCATTTTCCTTCATGACTAAAGATGAGGGAGAAATCCTTTGGACGTGTTTGGAAGTGTGCCTGGAAATCTTCGTGAAAATTGGCATTGGCTAGCAACCTGCACGGTCAAAGGAGGATAAAGTCATAAAGAGAGACTCCCTAAGCTAATTACAATATCCATGGAAAGATCCTTAATTGTGGTGGTCTGTATGGGTGATTCCTCTTAGACATCGCGGTGGTTATTTAGAGGTGACCTCATTCTTGGCTAAACAAAGTGGCTTCCTACAAGCCTTGTAGTGAACATCTTATTATGGAGCTATATCTACACATATCATAACACAAGAAGTAGGTTAGCCTAATTATGATTAATAATATTATGCTAGTGGTGTATCCTACACCCCCGAGAACGCTTTAGCCCTATGGAGTTCAACCACGTTTCCAAACGCTCTTGTTACTTGTTTTCTTTTACTTGTTTTTATTACTTTTCTACACTCAACCAAAAACATTTTAAACACCCATTACTTGAGATCAAAGGCATCTTATAAGTATCCTTTGGTAGACACTGACGAGGGTCATAACGACCTTAACCAAATAGTTTTATGTGGGTACTATACTCTTATTTTGAAACTAGCTAAAATTGATATGTGCACTTGCAACCATCAAGCTATTTTCTAGCGTCATTTCCAGGAAGCTAAGTGCTTTTGGTCTTTGTTCTTAGTTAATTATTCTACTAATTGTTTTACTAAATTTGTTTAGTAGTTTCAGGTGAGCACCATGACTACACTCGGACTGATGAATCAACTTGATGCAACTAAACACCTCGGGGAATTCAATAGAGGACTCGTCAAATGATTCCCAAGTGGGAGTGAACTAGAATACGAGGTTAACCCTCGCTTTATCGCTATTATTAAAGAGAAAACTTTTGCAGGAGATGATCCCGATGAGGATCCTTACACTCATTTAATGCATTTTACCGAGTTATGTTGGACACTTAAATTGAGGGGTTATTTTGATGATTAATTGAAACTTAAATTGTTTAGCCAATCGCTAACCAACACTGTTTTAGCTTGGTATAGAATTTGCCCTGCAGAGAAAATAGATACCTAGGAAAAACTCAAAAGAGAATTCATATTTCGATTCTGTCCCGATCACAAACTTCAAAAACTGCCTAGGTGAAGGCTTGGTAAGGCCCTTCAAAAGGTATAAGTTCCTACTTAATAAATGACCCATCATGATTTACCTGAATGGTATGTTTTATATATTTTCTATGCGGACTTAATCAAGAAATTAAACATAAGCTTGACACAAACTCTGGAGGCTCTTTTATGGAGCTAAATATAACTAAAGCTTGGGAACTATTAGATCGTATTCACCACAATAGAGAAGCTTGGGGGGTTTGATTTAGGCGGCGAAGGAGTTATAGAAATTGAATATGATTGTCTCAATGCTTATATAGAATCCGGTAAAGTGAAATAAACTGCTGATGAACTTCAACTTGATGATAATATTATTTTACAAATCCTTCAGTCTTTTACAGAACACATTGAAGCCCCTAAGAAAGATTGGATTCAATATAATCCTCCACCTGAGCCAGCTGAAGAAGAAGATTCAATAATTGTAGCTCATATAGAACCATTAAGGGAGATGGCCCATATGTTGAACCCCTTCCTTTTCCAAGGATGGCGAGAAAACATATGATGGCTCAACAACTTGAAGATCAACGCGAAAAAGATAGGCTATTCCTCAAGATGCTAGAAGAGGAGGCACAAACAAGAAAAACTAACGAATTAAGTATACAAGAGACCGAGGAATCAACGAAGGAGGATATTTTAACCATGTTTGCACATTGCAACCTGATAGAGCTAGACATCGAAGCTTCATAGTTCGTTAAAGGAAAGATAAAGGCTAAAGAAGTTGGTAAACCTATTATTCCTTATACTTTTAGTGGAACTTCTTATTACAGCCTCTGCGACATTGGAACGGCTGTTAATGTAATCTCCTTTAATATTTTTATTTGAAAATCCAAAATGAACTAACCCTAGCTGAATTAGAGGATACTGACATGACTATAACACTTGCAGCTAAGACATTTAGAGTTCCTATTGGAACAATTAGAGATGTTTCAATCTGTATTGGACCATATAATATCCCATTGATTTTATGCTTATTGATATGCCTACTGATGTTTATTGTCCAATTATTTTCGGAAGAACTTTCTTAAACACCGCAGGAGCAAACATTCATTGCAAGAGATAAACTATATCTCTCAAGTTTGGTGAATAGATAGACTTCCACTTCTCTAAATTTGACCATAAGCCGGTTATCGAAGATTTGTACAATTATGAGTGTGAACAAGAAGAGGAAGGTAATATCATTAGTCTTGCTTCAGTAGTTATTGAGATGCCTAATGATAATTTAGCGAGGAGTTTAGCCAATAATAATAATATTCTTCAAGATAGAAAAATGGAAACAAATGATTATCTTGACTCCACACCTGAGGTGGATCCCGAGATGAATCAAAAGTATGAAGAACCAATAAGAAAAGGAGATGAGGCACCTCCACCTCCTACTCTCAAAACTAATTTACCCAAGGAATTAAAATATAGGTTTCTTGATGGAACTAAGAATTTCCCTGTTATTATAAGTTCTAACCTTGCAGAAAAATAGGAGGAAAATTTAATGATGGTTCTCCGGATGCATCGAAATGCTCTTGGGTATTCGATGAGTGACTTGAAAGGGACCAGTCCCTCGATAGCCACCCATAGAATATTTATGGAGGAGGGAGCCCAACCGACTACAGAATTTTAGAGGTGACTCAAACCCCACATGAAAGAAGGGGTAAGAAAGGAAGTAATATGTTTATTAGATGGAGGGATCATATTTCATGTGGAGGAAAGTGAATGGGTAAGTCCTATTCACTGTCTTCCTAAGAAAGGTGGATTTACTGTTGTTGAAAATGAACACAATGAGATGATACCTACTAGAACCGCTGTTGGTCACATGATTTGTATTGACTATAGAAAACTTAATAAAGAAACTAGAAAGGATCATTATCCTTTGCCTTTTTAGATCAAACTTTACAAAGGCTTGCTATGCATTCTCATTTTTACTATCTAGATGGTTATTCTGGCTTTTCCCAAATTTTTGTTCACCCTGATGATCAACTTAAAACAACCTTTATTTCTCCTTATGGTCTATACGCCTATCGTCGTATGCCTTTCGGTCTTTATAATGCCCCTGCCACCTTCCAAAGGTGTATGACTGCTATATTTGCCGATTATGTTGAAAGGATTATGAAAGTATTCATGGATGACTTTTCTGTTTATGAAACTTCCTTTAATCATTGTCTCCATAACCTTCATAGAGTTTTGCAGAGATATGAAGACACTAACCTAGTCTTGAATTGGTAAAAATGTTATTTTATGGTTCAAGAAGATATAGTGCTTGGTCACAAAATCTTAGGTAAGGGTATAGAAGTTGATAAAGAAAAGTTTGAAACAATAGAAAGGCTTCCCCCTCCTCGAGATATAAAAAGTATAAGAAGTTTCTTAGGCCATGCTGGATTTTATAGAAGATTCATTAAGAACTTCTCAAAGACTGCGAGACATTTAACTAACCTTCTTTAAAAAGGAAGTTATTTTTAATTTTGATGAAAACTGTCTCACCGCTTTCAATATATTAAAACAAGCCCTTCTTGTAGCTCCCATTATAAAACCACCTAATTGAAAGAAACCTTTTGATCTATTATGTGAGGCTAGCCACGGATCTGTGGGAGCAATTTTTTGCCAGTAGGATGGTGATGACCTCAATATCATTCATCATGCTAGTCACACCTTAAACGGCGCTCAAAGAATTACCCTATGACAGAAAAAAACGGTGTGGTTTTCTCCTGTGACAAGTTTAGATTTTATGCATACTGATCGTGTTGGCTTAAAAAAGATTCTTGAAAGGACTGACTTTAAGTCAAGAATGATCTATTAGACTTTAATTTTGCAAGAATTTAATTTACAGATTCTCCAAAGAAAAGAAGAACAGGAGGAAGCATCCATGGATGTTGAGGAGATTGATCCACCTAGGGCAGTGTCATCCATCTGCATACCCTCAGGAACTAAAATTCCTAAAAGGAAATTTTTGGTTTCTCTTTACAATGGTTTTAGCAAAAAGATGCAACCAAACCTGTTCAAGGGGAAAAAGAAAAAGTTGATCCAAAAGTTAAAAGAAGGTGAAGGTACCCTAATAAACTCATTCCCTCTCGATGAATAAGATATTTGAAATCTTAAAATACATTTGTCCTGCATGGTTATTTGTTGTTTCCTTTTTGCATATTCATTTTTATTTTGTTTTTTGAGTTCAATACCGGTCTTACGAGGTCGATACGGGGCGGTATGACCGGACCCGCCCATACCACTAGTCGTTAAGGCGGCAGTACTCCTTGCCGCGTCTTCCATATATCGGTACGACCGGGGAGTACGGAGCGCATTTGCCCGTACGGCTGGTCGTTACCGACTCTGTATTTTCCCGTTCGTTTCTTATTTGATTGTCCAAAAATAGAAGAAGAAAGAGAAACAAAATCGGTAACAATCAGTATGGACAGGCCCCACCCGTACCACTTAGTCGGTTGATTCAAAGGATTTGCATAGAAATTTTGGAGGACATGATTCCTTAGGAAAATTTTCTATGGTGGTCGTTAAAAAACGTGATATATTGATAGTAGCGAATAGTAGATAGTAGAAATACTCAAGTTGTCTTATGCGATTACAAGTGAAGTGTAAAAGAAACAAGCAAATTATCGAGATCTTCAAACTCTTTCTTATTTAATGACACAATCTTAAGGCAGTAGCAGTAAAATGATATCGATAGCAAAGCATAAACCCGTAAATACCAATAAGAATTCTTCTATAATTTTGATTTTCAGCATCAATGCCAAGGCTAGCCACTTGATGCAGCCATTAGTGCAATTAACCAACATCAACAAGAGTACCAATATAAATATTCCAGTGAAAATCAACTAAACAGTCTGGACGACATCACAAAGGGGTTGAGAGTACCAATCATTATTATCGCGGACGTAGCAGCTAGGAAAAATATTGTGAGGATCAACCTCCTCACGATAACCATAAAAACATCCAAATTAATCTGGCCAAGCAAGATCGAAAAGATCATACCTGGAGAAAATAAATCCTCCAACACCACTATTAATGTTGGGAAGGAACCACTATCATCGAACAAACAGCCAAAGAGCACTTATTTATCGAAGAGTATACCGCCTCCCTGACACAAAGGCCAAAAGACGATGCCTACCAAAATTCTAAACTAACCTACTTAAAAAAATATTTTTATTGAAAAACTACGCCCATTATTAGATTACGCGCCCCTCTAGACCTGCTAGAGGAGGGGAACCGGTGGATGGAGAAGACATAGTTCGAACCGCTAGATTTTCCTGAGGGTGGGATACAACGGCTGTGTTAGTATTTATGATTCCTTATGGTGGTTGTTTGATTTTGATGATCTGAAACTATGGAATTTTTTCCTAAAATGATTTGCACTAGATTTTATAGAAATTCTAACATCCGCAAAAACATATTTTAGAATCTTTGTTTTCTTGTGATGGAGTTAAACAAACACCGGTGCATAAGAACATTCCGATCATACTTTTCTCTATTTCTGTGTTTTTAGAATCCTAAGAGCATCTCTAAGAGGCGATGCATGCGGCAGCAACGTAAATAACTACCGGATGCGACAACGCGGGGAAAAAAAAACATATCCAACAACTACCGTATCTGGTTTCGGTGCTGCATAATTTTTGAGACAGGGCGGGCTTGTGTGGCATACATGCGACAGCCACACAGCTGCCGCATATTCTAGCCTAGCAAAGTCGCACGACCCAACTACCAAATCCCCATCTACTGCTTTCCCGCGTGCAACAGTGCTAGAGACGCCTGATCCTGCCGCCGCCGCCCCCCATCCCCTTTAGATCTAGCTACCGCAAGCCCTCTCCTAGCCCCAATTTAAGATCCTGCCGGTCAGTCGCCGCCGATGACCACAGATCGGAGTCGCGCGTCGCTGAAGCCTCCTTCGCCGAGATGTCATTACGTCGCTAGCCGAAGGGCATCGCCATGTTCTTCGGAGTGAAGGAGCGCCCCTCCGAATGCTTCGCAACTGGTACCAGCCACGACGGAGTGCGCTGGTGGCTCGGCACCTACGATAGCGCTGGCGAAGCCGCGCACATGTACGACACGGCGGCGTGGAGGATCGACCGGCCCTGCAACGACCTCAACTTCCCGGAGATTGAGTTGCTGGAGGAGGCGGAGTTCCTCGCTCCGCCGATGCACTTCGTCGACTGCGAGGCGCGCAGGCAACAGCATCACGCGACGCGACAACAGGAGGTCACGACGCTCGACGAAATGCGGATGGCGCAGCTGCGCCGCGAGCAGCCAAAGCTAGTGTAGGCCTAGCTCTCCTTAGACGCGGCGCGGGCGAAGAAGAACACCGACGACGCCGGGCCATCCAACGCCGCGCCGCCGCCACCTGTCCCCGTCGACTCGGGTTCGTCCCTAGGTACCGGTTTTTGGGACTGACGACTCCGATCTCGATTGGGAGTAGATTGTAGGGTTAATTTGTAGTTTTCCTTTCAAACTATGTTGAACCTCGTTTAAATTCCAGAATGTAGTTTAAATTTTTTTACAATGTTTATGTAGTCTACTTTGGCACAGTGAAAAAAAATGCAAAACAGTGTTTTACGACAGCTGCTGGGGTCGTGTTGCAAAATACGGCAGATGGTACTGTAGCTGGGGTGGACAGCCTGGCCCGGCCGGCCTGACATGGCCCGAAAAAAGACTGACAGGCCAGGCCTGTGCTTTAGATATGCGGTCTAACGACTGCACGAGCTGGGCTCGGGCGAAATAAAACACAGAAATAAGGGAGGCCTGGCCCGTGGCCTGAAGGATTCTGCACTGCGCTGGCCAGGTTCAGGCCTAGATTTGTGACCCAACAACCGGGCCAGGCCGGACTTAGCATGGGAAATGTGTGGACGGGTTTTCTCCGGCCTAACCCGCGCCCGACCCGAAAAATGCCAGTATAGCTGGTAAGCAAAATTACCGCTCGCTCGGGACATGTACAATAGCGTTGAGTCAGCTGTCTATAACAGGAGGTTATAAATGTTTTGATGATATGGAGAGGAGAGAGAGTAGGGCCGTCTATAAAATTCTAGATAGTCTGTTTAGAGACAACTTACAGATGGTATTTTGTTGTTGTATGAGTGGTGTCTGTAATTTATACTCACACATAGCTGGCTAAAAATAGACATCTTACAGACAAACTATTGTATAAGTTGTCTACAGTAATATCTATACAGACACCACCTGTCTAAACCAATGTGCATGTCCTCAAACAGATGTTCTGAGACGGACTCAGGGTTTGTGTAGACGGCTGTAAATGACTGGGAACCGAAAGTGTGGTTGAGCTTGTCGATATCGCGGAAACGTGTCACAAGTCCTAAACAGTACATGTGCTCCACACACAATCATAAATAAAGCAGTAAAACATGGCATAAGTACAGAATAATAATAAAGCCTCAAACTAGTTCGTGGCCCCAAGAAATAAAGTGTGAATCAAGCTCAGGCAAAGGGGATCCATAGGGTCTCCCGTATGTGGATAGTGCGAATAGTCAAGGAACAATTATACGTAACCGAACCGGTACGTACCAGAGAAGATCAGGAGGCGACGACAAACCTATCTAGGGTTCCTCCCTCCGCCGGCGACGCCACCGGTCCGTCCCGTCTCCGGCAGCTTTAGGATCATGGAGACGTGGCGGATCACGGCCTCTCGTCGGCGAGAGGTTTAAGTGTTTTGTTTAGGCTATTTTTAGTGTCTTCTTCAGGATGTTGAGGCAGCGGCTACGTCCTGAGGTCAGTCCTTCCCGTCCTATCCTTGCTCTGGTGGTGCGTCTAGCATCAGTGGAGGGCGCGCAGAGTCATGTGTTTAAAGGATTCTTTGGGTTCGGTCGTTTTTCGTATGTGTGTTTTGAGGTCGGTTTTTTTCGATCTACGTTGTTCATCTTCGGCGATGGTTGCTGCTCTGGTGCGTGGTCCTTTTAGGACCTTAGCACGACGACTTCCCATCCGTCTACTACAACAAGCTCTACTACGAGAAGCTTTGCCCGGCTCCAGTGATGGAGGGGCAAAGATGGCGGCACGCCTTCGGCTCGTATCAGTGTTTGTAATCGTCGCTAGGTGGTTGAGTTATCTATTTATAATTTATATTACTTTTAGGACCCTGTAATGTTGTTGATGATTATTTAAAGGTCGGTAGAATTTTGAAAAAAAAATAGATGCTGCGTTTATTTAGATTTGCTCAAAGAGATGCTCTAAGATTCAAAGAGGGCATAAAGACGACGTCGGAAGGAATAGAATGCACCTATGAAATTCTTTAAACCAAACTGGGTCTTATCCTATTTCCAAAAAAAATCTGTAACTGCAATCATCGATATTTTTTTTGCGAGGGAAAATGAAATGATATTAAAGTCCCGTTCTTACAAAAAAGATCCAGCAAAAGAGAAAAATTACAATCAGCTCCACTGGAACTTGAAGTCGAAGATGAGCTCGATGCCGCCGGTGGCGCGCCGCCGCCGCCGTACCTCTTGATGGCTTGGAACAGGTACAGGCCCTCCGCGGCCGGGAAGTCGCCGGTCGCCAGCTCCTGAGAGCTTACACCACAGCCCTTCATCTCCTTCGCGAGACTCCACTCCAAATCCTTCTCCTTATTCAACAAGATCCCGCCCGACCGCCACGCCGACGCCAGAGAGGGCCGACGAGCTCCACAGATCCGAAGAAACGAGAGCTCGGGAAAGGCAGGATCTCCACCGCAGAGCTCCGGAGAACGCTGTCATCGAAGGGGACGAGATCCGCCGCACACCGCCTACCCGGCCGCACCACCCCCTCCACAGCGCCGCCGAGAGGCCTCCAAACCGAACCTACACTATATACAAGCCACAGATCGACGATCCCCCGTCCTCCCGCCGCCGGAGTAGCTGCCGGAGAGCGAGGAATCGCCGATCTGACAGCGAGTGAGGTGGCTCTTCTTGGAAGTTTCAGAAAAAAAGTCGCTCCCTGCTGTAGCGGGGGAGGAGGAGGGACGACCAAGCTTCGTCCGATATTTACAAGCATATCGCACTCAAAACAATATACACACGGTTGGTGACCCACGAGGAAAATATCACGCCCTAACAGATAATGTAAAAGGCCAAAACCCGTAAAAGTCCAGCCGGTTCACAGTTTTGGTGCCAAAATATGGCACAATCAGAAACCGTATCGTCAGGCCGGCCCATAAAAAAATTCCGAAGCACGGAAAATCTTCGGTTTGGAGGGTTCAATACGGATCGAGATCCCATCCCCCCTTCCTCCACACCTTCATCGCCCGCCGCTCAAATCGAAGACCTCCGGCAAGGAATCCACAACCGCTAGTTGCAGATCCGCCACCGCCATCGCAGCATGAGCCACCGGGGAGCTTAGAGAGGCGTGGGCGGCGGCCAGGTTGACCGTGCCGCCCAAGCACGCCGTCGGAGCGACGACGGCGACGAGGAGGAGCGCCGCCACGGTGTGCATGGCGCACGGAAGTGCGCGTCCCTGCACTACCGCTACCACGGCGCCGAAGTGCCACGGAAGCTGCTCCAGCGCGAGGTGGAGGAGTTCGAGCGTCATCGTCGCAGTGTGGGGGAGGGAAACTCTTCCGCAGCCACGCGTCTTCCACCGCTGGCGATAGGGGAGGAGGAGGAGCTACAAGGGTACGACATGGCGGCTTTCGGCTTCGGGTTCGTGGCAGAGGACCTCGTCGATGACGCCGAGCTCGAGCGCATCACATCGCTCATCGTCCAGCGCATCGCCTCCGAGGAGGATAACTGGCTCCGCCGTCAGCGCGACCTCGACATCGACGGCATCCTGCTCGAGCAGGGCATGCGCGCGAGCCGGAGGACCTGCTCCGGCGCCAGGAGTGGGAGCGCGAGCAAAAGATGCAAGTCGACAAGTACGTTGACCTTGTCACCGACGAGGAATGAAGCTCGACGCCGCCACACCCATAGGCTCCGGTGAGAGCCTACTTTTGGTTTTTAGAGTTAGGGTTAGGGCGGTGACCACCGTAGATCTATCCTTGCAACGTAGTATCTACGTTTTGTAGGTAGGATCGCCGAATCACGGCGATGAACCGGTGTTTGTGAATATGAACTCGCGCTAGATTTCAAATTTCTCGTAATTTATAGTTTCATTTATAGTTTCTTCGTATGCGGTGTCTTCTCTGCTATTGCCATTTCCAGCCCGTAAACGTGAAAAAGCTCGACCCGTAAAACAAAAACACGAGATGCAGATCGACTTTTATCTGCTAGAGATGATCTAACCACCGAGGATGGTAAATGCCAAACCAGCTTCTTTTAGCGGCGTATAGAACTACGGAACGACCAAAATTGGGATGACAGATCCTAGAATTAGAGAAGCTTCGAGTGATAAATCTGAAATTTTTTCTCACGATTTGCTGCCGGCAGAGTGGCAGACAGCCTACAATTGAATCGAATTGTCAAATCCTCTCCACAAATCTACAGTACTCATGTCTCCACCTACACATCCGGCTACAGAACCTCCTCTGCTCGTCGTCGTCCTCGTCCCAGCTTTCTGACGTCTCCTCCATCTCCCCGCACCGCGGGTCCGTGCAGGGAGAGGCCGTCTTCCAGCGACTCATCGTTAGCCTTCTCATCACCGACGCGGCCTCTCGCCGCACGGAAGCGATCTTGCCCCTCGTTGTTCTTGGGGCAGAGAGTGCAGAGCCTCCCTCCAGATATCCCATCGCCTGCTCGATCCCCTCGAGGTCGTACGAGTCGCGCAGCATGATCATGCCGACCGTGTACGCCGCGGCGGCGTGGCCGTGCTCCATGGCGCGCCGGAGGTGCCGGAGCCCGCTCGCCTTTCTTCTCCGGTTGCATATCTCCTCCTGCCAAACCGTAGCAGCTGTGTTGGTTAGCGCGCGGACGATGGAACTGCTCTGTATGGTGACTTCCGTGGTTCAGACTTCAGAGGGTTACCAGTCCGAGGATGTAGGAGGCGTCAGCGTTGCCGCTGGCCGCGCACCGCCGGAGCACCGACAGGAACCTGGCCTTGTCCCACCAGTGCAGCCGCCACTCCCTCTGCACCGCCATACACCGCCCCACCTCTCTCGAAGCCGTCGCGTCACGGAACACCTTACACCTGCAGTGAACACATGCGCGTGCTGTAGATATGATTCTGTATGTTCTGAATGGTATCACGGACGAACACCAGAAGTGAATCGAATGATTGGTCACTTACGATCGCCTGAGGCTGACGATGTCGTTGAGGGGCGTCGTGGACTCGCCGGCGATCCTGGCGGTCACCTCCACGAGGATGTCGGAAGGGAGGCCGGCGACGTCCATCCCTGACACGAGCTCTTAGGAGGCTCCTCGTCGTCGATCCCCTTTTGCCTTGTTGAGGTAGACGATGGCCTGAACATAAGCACGTGTAAGTACAGACCAATTATAGCAAGTTGCAAGGGCGGTTGGCAGAAAGGAAGTTGTTTGTGGTCAGAGAAAAGCGGTGGGGGGACATACTACCAATGTATCACGCAACACAAGGACCAAGAAGATATACTAGTACTGATTTATATAGTCGTCTAGCTAGTGGGCTTCAGATGTCAAAGTAAACCAGCTCTCGTTTCCATTGGTTGGTTCACCAGTTGCAAATTAGCTGGCGTAGTACTACTCACACAGCAACAGTAATTCTTTCCTATCTCTACCAAAGATTATGCTCTAAATATAAGTAACCCTTAAATATCTTTATTATAGTCTAAAAATATCTCTTGCTAATTTACTACTTGCTAAAAATAAATATCGCATCAATAAGAACAGGATCTGATTTTACACTGAAGTATCTTTCGGGCGAAAAAAGAAGAGTGCCGACATATGGAGCTCGAATGCCGGTGAACGTGTAAAAATTTTACGAACGTGTAAAATTTTGTTAAAAGTTATGTTGTGTTTTCGCTACACAAAAATATGGCTCTAAATAGGCAGTAAAAAACTTGATGTTGGTCTTTACATTTGTCCTTTTTGTGTACTCCCTCCGTCTCAAAATAGATGTCGCGGATTTGTCAAAATTTGAATGAATCTAGACACTATTTAGTATATAGATGCATTCAAATTTAGACAAATTTCTGACATCTATTTTAAGCAGAGGGAGTAGATCACATCTGAAAAGATAATTCAACAAACTTTAAATGAACATACTAGACATGTAACATACTTGTATGTTTATTTCCCAATCTATTGTAAGTGTAAATATAAAGTTTTTGAATATTTTTAAGAACGGGCTTATTGTACCCCGAGCTCCATATGGGGTTTTCGTCACGATGTAATTGTGAATTTGTATATCTAACATATCATGTTCTACTAGATATTATTTTGTATATCTAACATCTCATGTTCTACTACTAGATATTGAAGTCTAAGAAGGGAAAATGCATACAAAACAAACAAAATTGGTAGCTCAAATCAGGTCAGTAGTACACTCAACAAGTTTGCAATCTGGAACAACGCCAGGGGCGTCTGTTGTTATAACAACGCCAGGGACCAAGAAGAAATGCTCCTAGTTTATATATAGTTGGATGGACGTGTAGGACTTCCGCGTGGGCTCCAGATATTTAAGTAAACCAGTCCTACACTCCTAGTTTCCATTGGTTGGTTCGTTGGTTGGTTCACTGTTGCCAATTAGCTGACGTGTCACAGAACAGTCCTAGTTACTGCAGGATGAGAAAGGGAATAACGCAGTCTTTATTATTCTCTGTGAAATAGCGTGCGCTTAAAATTTTAAGCCTCAAACGTCTATTATTTTTCCTAAAAGAGAGCATTTAATTATTATGAAAAGAATCTGATTTACACTAACATGTCTTTGCTACAAAGTGTAACCTTAAGGCCTTTTGATTCGCAGAATTCCAAAAATGCAGGAATAAACATAGGATTGCACGGTCACGCCCATTCAAATCCTACATGAGTTTGTTTGATTCCATTATGGAAAAAGCAAAGGAATCTTACCAAAAGCTTTGAGTGGATGTTAAAGTACTAGCACAAAGCATTCCTTGAGGGAAAAAAATCTTATGATATAATCCTACAAATCAAACAATCACCGTACAAATAAATCCTGATTATTTGAATGCTCCAAATTTCTTACTAAAAAATCCTTTGAATCAAAGGAACCATCTTTCGTCTGCAGGATTTCTCAAACATAGTAGTAGTAGGAAAAACACAGGAATAGGGTGTCACCCATCTTCAATACTACAGGATTGCATGGACACTGATTTTGCAAAGGAGTGGAAGTAAATTTTCCAAGGAAACCTAGTGCAAATGAATTCTAAGGATAAAATTCCTACGGATTGTAATTCTACGAATCAAAACAAGGTGACGAACTGAACTTTTGCCATGAGGTAATTGTGAATTATAAATATACATCACATGTACTAGATATTAAACTCTAAGAAGGAAAATGCATTCAAAACAAACAAAATTGGTAACTCAAGTAAGGTTATTGATGCTCACCAAGTTTGCGATCTGGAACAACATTAGGGTATGCTGATGTGTACAACATTCGTCATCAGATCACCAGTGAATCTCTACACAACAATATGCAAGAAAAGTATTGTTCACAACAAATTACCTCAAACTGTACAAATCAAACTGTTCTTCATACAGTAATGCAAGCATACCAATTCACATTCAGAACAGTATGGAGCATTGGTTTCTGATCAGTAGCACTCAGACCTAAAGCAGTAAAACTAATCTATATGTAGTCTAACATCCGTATTCATTCATTGGGAATCTGAAAACTGGGAATATTTTGCAAACCCCAGCGACAGAAGGAATACAAAGACAACAGAGATAGATCTAAGTCAGAAGTTAGATGACTGATTTAAGAATGCATGAACCCAACGTATGAAAGTAACTTGACAAATCTAATCGCTTGTAAAATGGGGCCTTCATTGGGAATCTGAAAACTGGGAATATTTTGCAAACCCCAGCGACAGAAGGAATACAAAGACAACAGAGATAGATCTAAGTCAGAAGTTAGATGACTGATTTAAGAATGCATGAACCCAACGTATGAAAGTAACTTGACAAATCTAATCGCTTGTAAAATGGGGCCGGGTCCATAACACTAACTACTGAAGTGTTAGCCTGAAGGACTAAGGGTGTGTCTGGTTCAGCTGTAGATTTCTGAAAAGCTGCTGTGAGCTGTGGAAAATCCGCTGTGCGCTGAGAACTGTGAGAAAGTTGAAAGTTGTTTGGTTGAAACAACTGTGGAACTGTGAATTTGACGGGAATTGTCTGTAATACCTATGAGAAATTGAAGACTATTTATATACACCGATTGAAAGTAAAATACTGACATGTACAGTTATTTTATATATAAATAAACATTTTGAAAGAATAATTCTTCAAAATAAAAATTGCACCGAATTCATGAATAACTTGATTTCATTGGTTGATGTTATTCCACACATAGAAATATCACCAATCCTTTTTTAAGGGAAAAGAAATATTTCCAATCCTACTTCAAACATCGATACGTCAAAATCAAATTGGATCAAACAAAAGAATCAAAACCAAACATATTACTCCCTCCGTCTCAAAATAGACGTCGAAAATTTGTTAAAATTTGAATGTATCTATATACTAAATAGTGTCTACATTCATCCAAATTTTGACAAATCTGCGACATCTATTTTGAGACGGAGGGAGTACATGCTTATTCACATGACCATGTCGAAACACATCTATCCAAATATTAAAACTCAACGCTCTTTCGCTGCAAATCAGTAACACGAATAAAGTAGATTCACAAAAAAAAAGTAACACGAATAAAGTAGTACCTCCATTATCATATTGGAATATCTGTGTGCTATCTAGTTTGCATCGACTCTCCAATGTTCCAAGCAGAGAGCACGTACGATGACATCCAGTCCACCCCGCGCTACGCACGCACGTACGCCAGCGGCCACTACATCCCTGCCATACGCCGGCAGCCACCTCAGGGCAAGCACTCTTCTGTGCAGCGTACAGCCGGAGAAGTCCGTGTTCACGCAATGAGGAGCACCTCGTGAGGATGGACAACTTTCCGAAGATCTAGTCTAGCGCCAAAACCACAGCCAGTGAACATCTGTTCCTCCATATCCGCCACGGCACCACAGAGAACAACCTCGGGGAGAGACGACTCGCGAAACTGCAAAGACGCGGGGAGTGGCGGCGCACATAACTGCAGAGATGAGGGAGGTGGCAGAGTGCGGCTGGAGAGGATCCTGGCGACATGGAAAGCGGCAGGGGACGCTGGAACCCTGGCGGCAGCAGCTCCTGGTCTCCTCCATGACCGAAGTGTGAGATGCAGTGGAGAAGGAGTCGCGTGGTGATGTGAAGAAATAAAGAAATGAACCGGTATGACTCGTTGGTGGCATGGTGGGTAATTTTGTGCAAAATTTGGAATCCACCGCGGTGGAAGCAGGGGGTTAACTGCTGTGGGAAATACACAAGGAAAAGTAGGTGGATTTTTAGAATCTGCTACGAGGAAATGCCCCTTTGGTTAGCTTTTGGATTTTTGGCAGCAAAATCAGGTTGAGGAAGTCAAACCAAACGCACTCTAAGTCCAGGTAACCCATTAACTTAGAAGGCACAATTTTGAGCTTCCAAACAGTGTGAAAGGGTGCATGATCATGCGCGTGATTGCAAACCTTACCAGATATACGAGGTCTCCTCAACAGCCCTTCTTCAGAAATAGCTTTAATCATCAGGTTTGTCTGAAAGGGTGGCAAAAGAACGAGACAGTGTTGCCGTTCTTATTAATCACAATCAACCTGCACAGCAGAACAAGAATTCAAAATGATTATCCTATTCTCTGCAACTATTTTTTTAAAGTGAACTCAGGGCTTCCTAATGTACAAACTAACTGTTTAGCAGAAATAACCTGGGTAATGCAGACACAGCAAAGGTATGAACATATTTGAGAAGAGCCTGCATTAAACAAGAATCACGTTGACGTGTTTAGCAATCAGCATATTGAAGCTTTCAGAACATATGCTTTCAGTCACAACCAACTTCTCAAACTTTCCATGATGTTATTGTTTAGTGCTCTAGAATGATGAGAAACTTACTCAGCCGGTGTTCTCCAAAACATAAATGTCGTCATCCTGCTTCCGTTTATGCTCGTATACATTGCCTCTTTGGCCCCATCCAGTTCGCACTCTATTGGTAATTTTCATAATCGTGTGAGCGCTGTCATCTCTGTAAAACAGCAATAAAGTAAGTCATTGCAGCTCAGGTCCAAGAATGGAACAGGGAAAGTGAAGACTTCACTGTCTTGTTAGAACAGTTTGCATTACTGATTTTTCTGAGTGCATGTGGCTTGATAATGTATTAAACTTAATGTGATAATTATACTCTAAGCGTCACGGAAAACTTGCAACCAAATAAAGAAAAGATTCTAGCAAACAGAGAACAAGAAAATGTTCATGATAATACCTGTGCAGTAGAGCATGCCAGTCACTTTCAGGATACTTGTCATGCTCATGCTTCGCGTTTCTAGGGGTAACTGCACCAGAAACAGCAACATTACCATCATTACGATCTGCCATTTCCATCATCTTTTCTGAAAGCATATCAGCATCCTGTTTCTTTCCCATTACAGTTAATGCATCTATGACAGGCATGAATGTTGATGGATCAAATGAGTGCCCTTTAGCAATAAACAACTTGAGTAGACTATGAGCGTGATCTGCCTCGCTGATGTCACAGAGCCCAACAATTATCTGCTTGTATGGGAAACTTTGGATAGAAATTCTCATTTCAAGTGCCGTTTCTAGAATGTTCTTGGCTTGTATCCATCGAGCATAAGTGGAGAGCGCAGTGCACATTAAGCAATAGAGCACTTCCTTCTGGCCACACGTACTCAAAGCAACATCAAATACTCTCTGAGCTGCAGAGAAATCTGTAATCTTGCAAAAAGCCTTAATCAACAAGCCGAAAGAAGTTACATTAGGAACTATTTCATTCTGTAACATTTCATCTAACAAAGGCATTGCCTTGTTCACCATTCCGCTTTCACAAAAGGATTTTATCAAGCTGTTGTAGGTCATGACGTCAGAAGAAATCCCCTTCTCCTTCATTTCACTCATCAATTCAAGAATCTCATCTGACTTGTGCTTTTCTTGAAATCCCCAGATCAACAAGTTGTATGACCTTGTGCTTGGGTTGCAAGCTTTCTTTTCCATGTCTCTCAGAACCTTAATGGCCAAAGAGGTTTTGCCATGCTTGCAGTACCCATGGATAAAGGTATCATATATAACTGAATCGGGAGAAATATCTTTTGCTATCATCTCAATTAACTTCTTCCTTGCTTCATCAAACCTTCCTTCTTTGCACAGTGCATTAATCAAAGTTGAGTAAGTGATTCGGTCAGGAAGACACCTTTTGGCGAGGGAAGAATCACTAACTAAACCTGCAAACGAACTACCCAATCTGCCAAGGGCCAGGCTTCCTTCGTTCCACATTCCATCGACAATGCCCATAGCCATATCTAGTTTACTGCTTCTGCATAGCCCATCAATAATTATATTGCAGCTCGATGTGTCCAAGCTATATCCTTTCTCACTCATCCTCTCTAACAAGCTTTCTACCTCTGTAGTCCTACCAGCTTTCCACAAACTCTGAAGCAAAACATTGTACGTGAACAAATTCGGGGCACAGCCCTTCTGTGCCATCTCATCAAGGATCCTATTGGCAGCAGCGGTATTGCCCTTCGAGCAATAAGCACGGAGCAAACTAGTATAAGTCACAACATCTGGTGTCATCACACCACTCCTCACGAAATCCTCCACTCTCCTGACATCAAACGCCTTGCCCTCCTTGCACAACCCATCAACAATGATGTTGTACGTATAGCTATTAGGCTGGACGCCCTCGTGAGCCATCTCGCTCAGCAACTCCTGCGCCTCTCCGACCCTGCCATTTCTCACCAATCCTGACAACCAGCGGTTGTAACTCTCTACCTTCCTCAGGAACCCGCCACATCTCATGATGTCCACCAGCACCCTCGCCTCGTCCACCATACCGGCATCACAGAACCCACTGAGCATCACGTCGAACGTCACCTGGTCGGGCCTCGGCAGACCCTGCTCCCACGCCTCCTGCATGTCGTTGAATATCCTGTAAGCGTCCAGCACCCGTCCAGCCTTGCAGAGGGCGGAGATCCTGCCGTTGAATGTGACCACATTGGGCGCGAGCCCCTGCGCCCGCATCCGCTCCACCAGCCTCTCGGCCTCGTCCACCCTTCCCTCCCGGCAGAACCCCGCGACCACCGTGTTGCAGACCACCAGGTTCATCCTGGGCATCGTGTCGAGCACCCTCAGAGCGTCGGTGGACCTCCCCACGCGGCAGTACCCGCGTGCCAAGATCCCGAAGCTGAAGTCGTTCTGGGCGGGCATCGCGTCGAACACCCTGTGCGCGAGGTCCATGCGGCCAGCAGCACAAAGCGCCTGCAGCAGGATGTTGCGCGTGAAGACGTCCGGGGCGGCGCCGGAGAGGAGGAGATCCTTGTAGAGCGACTCGACGAGGTCGAGGCGGGACTCGTTGAGCGCGGCGAGGAGGAGGCGGTTGTAGACAGGGGTCGGCGGCGGCGGGAGCGCGGAGAGCGACCGGAGGGAGCGGAAGGCGGAGAGGGAGAAGGCAAGAGGGACCCGCGGGGAGGCGGATGCGGCGGAGAGGAGCTCGAGGAGGTGCTGGGAGGGGTCCGGGAGGGAGAGGAGGTGGCCGAGGAGGCGCGGGAGGAGCGGGTGGGTGGAAGGATCGGAGGCGAGGAGACGGGAGATGAACGAGGTGGAGTGCGGCGGCGGAGGAGAGGCTGGGGAGGAGAGGTGGAGGAAGAGGCGGAGCGCGACGGCGGGTGTGGCGGCGTTGCGGCGGAGGAGCGCGAGGAGGCTGGTGGCGGGGGTGGGGGAGGCGGACATGGGATGGTGGCGGCCGCGGCGGGGGCGGCGGCGAGGGTGGTTTAAACGTGCCCCGGCTGGCTGGCCGGTGGGGTACGCTGTTAGGTCAACGGTCCAGTCCGCTCTCACTGTCTCACTGATCTGTGGGCCCCGTTGTCCTACTACTATGTGTTTGCTACTCTGGAGTATTTCACTTGGTCCGTATCCTGCTCCACTCCTGAGCTCACTCTAAACCACTATGGGGGCTATGTCTTGCCTAATTTGTTACTCGCATTCTTTCTTTCTTTCTTTTTTGACAGTATTGTTACTCGCATTCTTAGGTCATGCTTCGACCAAATGAATCCTACTCTCCGTATCAAATTACAAAGAAAAGGACTGGTTTAATTCCAGTTTGATGTTAGCAAAACCTTTCACAAAACTATGATTGATGAATAAATCAAAGGTTGGGAAATAACAGCCATTGGCCCAAAGAATCGCCAACATATTTTTATTTCATTTTCAGGGATAAATTGGCCATTCTGTTCCAGATCATAATAGCCTGGGCGAGCTATTTGACATCTGGTGAAATCCACAGCTCCAGACAATGACTACACAATAGCAGCTCCTTCAAATTTTCAACTATTGTTATTTTCTGAGAATTTTCAATTAAGCAGGAACACTGGAATGAGCATACAGCGAACACTAGTTATCCAGGAAAACCGCGCTTGTTTATTTCACGCGCCTGTGAAAGAATTGTAAGTTGGTAACAACAGACAGACACACACAGACTCGGACAGCACAGGTGGTACATCACGTTACATCAAAGGAGCAGCACAAACCACAACTTGACTCAACACTCAACAAGGAGAAGGTCGGGAAAAAAATAAGGAGATGATTGCCTAGGCTATTACGGGTAAGAAACAGAACCAAAACCTCAATGCCGAGGTGAGGATCAGTAAACGAAAGGAGGGGAGGGGGGATGCAACAAACGAGATCCTAATGTCTGAAGATCAGAAGCATGAAACGTTCTCAGTTTTCATGACCAGGTTGCACGTCGAGTAGATCGACGCCGCAGCAGCTTGCACTGCCCACTCGCTCTCGGAAATCTCCGGACTCTTCAGCTTCCTGCACATACACATCGGCAAGGTGTTCAGCAAAACATTCTTTTCACAAACACAAATTTGCACGCAGCTGTCAAGCGAAAATTACTAGGTTTGTCACAAAACTCAGAAAATTAGTGGTTAATTTGCTGTTCTAGTAACTCGGTTAGCTTATCCCCGTAAATCATAAGTTCTAAAGTGGTTAAATGGTCAAATGGGGTGATGAACTAACCATAGTTCGGCCATTGGGCCTAGTAGTGGAGCTTCGCAGGTCACTTGTTTTAGCCCTTTATCACAATTCAATAACATTGCTTGCACTTCCTTCATCCGATTTTCCTGCGAAAAGTTTCAAGTAATTGGCATGGTCAGGAATGTGGCAGCTTAAAGAGCATGCATACTTTTTGTTCAAAAAATAATACTAACGCATAACATGCAAATTGTTATCAGACTTTTTTTAGCTGAAAACTGTAGGGGAGGCCCCAACAGTATTGTTATCAGACTGATATTTTATATTACAAATATGAAATGAAGCATAAATCTCAAGATCATAATTTGATATCTATGCTGATCAAAATTTATGAGAAGGAATCTAGACTCCTATGTCTTATCTATTAGATATTAAGAACAGAAAAGGAAAATAATTGTAAATTAACACCCCAATGTTTGGTCTGTCACAAAATACACTTATGCACAAACTCACCAATTGCCTTCCCTCTTCCTGCAGTGTTCTGTCCATCTGAACAAAAAGAGACCTCCACCGAGCAACATGTGCTTCTGAAACTGTTTTTCCAGTGGATCCGCCTTCAGCAATGGATGAGTCGTTCTCTTGGTTAGATGAAAATTCTGTTGATATCAGGTGCGGCAGTTCTGTTTGAAGAGCATTCCTGACTCTCTTCCTACTGCGCTTCAGAGCTTCAAGGATGAAGGGAGCATAATTAAGTAGAATGCATAGGTTACAATTTCAGATTATAGTTTAAGTTTTTCATTGACTGTAGAAGTATTACCAGCAAGTCGGCCTCTTATGTCTTGCTGTAATAGCTCCAACCACTGGGAGGCAACACTGGCCGCTGGTCATTGAAAAGGAAGAAAACTGTCAGATGCGGATATTGATATAAATAGTTAACACTTGCAGAAAGTAGCAAGCTAAGCAATCGAGCATACCCTTTACCGATAGCATAGTCATGCAGTCATCTTTCGATTCAAGATCATCAGCTAATGTACTGCATGTCCCATCTGAAGCCATAGTGACTGCTGATGAGAGTTGCAATTTCAGATTTGCACCATCCTCTGGGAAGAATTTTGATGTGGTAGGCAGCCCAAACATCGAGTTCTTACCTTCCATCATGAACTGGCACTTCATCAAACTATCCACATACTTCTGCTCCTGAATTCTATCACAAACTTCTTTCCCTCTTTCACCTATTTGGCTAGAAAAACCAGGCGCATTCTGTAGCTCCTCGGAGCGTACCATTGCCTTTATAATGGAATACACTTGCTTGCTATTTCTTACATGGTTTATGATTCCCGGATTTAGCCCAGATAATAGGCCACTAGGAGCAGCAACCTTCGTGAACTTAGTTTGTTCATTCTGGGTCAAAGTGCTCCTCTTGAGTTCATCATCCCTTTTCCGCTTGGGGGGTCGACCACGTGGCTTAGGTGCCACTGTGGTTCCATGAGATGAAGAAAGGAATCCATTCTGCTTCATTTCTCTCCATTTTCTATGTGACTCACTCTCTCCTGTAGCACCAGTTGTACTACCACATTCTGATGGATCGCTAACTTTTGACTGCCCCAGCTTCTTGTAAGGAAAGAAGGGATTAAGCTCTGCCGGATCCGAAGGATCCACTGCATTGAGATCCAATCCAAGGGGAGCGTCACTCATCCTATTCTCATCGTGTTTTGCATCAGGCTTAGGTTGCAAGTATATCCTGATGTTTTCTTTGCCACGTGCCAAAGGATCGGTATCATGCAAATTTTCTGCCAACACCGCATTCGAAGCACGACCCAAGGTCAGGCAAGCAGGTTCTAACTGAAGAAGTCCACCAGTTTGGGGCAATGAAGGGGCCCCATATTCACAATTTGTGGCGCCTTCAGCAGTAAATTGAGGTACATCCTTCTTATTACCTGGATGTAAACATCCTCTTATTTGATCTGAAGATTCCAAAATCCCCACCCTTAGATCTACAAGAGAGAAGCAATGACAAGCATGAGTGAGATTAAGCTACAAAACGAAATTAAGTAACTAAACACAATAAAGAAACGAGTTTGTTGTTTCCATAAGCAAATCCAAGTAAAGATAAATCATGGCATAGGCAGAACAACATTATGTGATGTGGGGGAAGACACCAACTTCAAATCCATTGAATTGAAGCTATAATAATAGAACTGTAGCAGTGATTAGTATCGCATGCTTCCATTTTATCCTGCCACTAGGGAGTTTATCCAAGATTGACAACAAGAGCAGTGCTTCAAAGAGGCCAGCCATCAGAATCAGAATGATGATTATGACATGAAAAAAGAAAGTGAGACGCACATGAACTCTCAGCAATTCATAGTTAAAGGAATTTAAACCCCCAGGAACATGCATGATTTATCAACTTTCCATACCACAGCACATCAATTGTCAACACAAATGCCATGTGGATAACATCGCTAGCGTGTTCTACATATCTGACGGATGCATGTGTTGAAAGGTTCTAAGTTGATGCTGCCCTATTATTCCATAACAGGAGCAACATAACAGAAATGATGGGCTATAACTACATGAAAGGCTAGTTAAAATTCCATGTACTCGCAGACTTAGATCTGCCCTGAAAGATTATAATGTACTGTGTCCACATCTCAGTTTTATGTTCAGTCAGTGAATGAATGCAGGACTTCCTGTTAAGAATTCAAGAACGACCGAAGAATTCAGAACTGGTAGCACATCAAATTCAATTTCCAGCAAGGATGCTCTCAGGGTTCGCAGGCGTCGCATATATAAGATAAGAATAAGAAAAGGTGCTGCTACTAATTAAAGAGGGCAGAAATTGTCCATGGATGCGTTCCTGAACGGAACAGAGGTGGCGTTTTTGTAGTCATAGGAGCTTAGATCTGTTCCAGGACACACAACCATAATTTGTCTGTCTCGAATTTTCGTTCTACTGGTGAATTCGGGACTGCCAACTAAGGATTCGGGGACGAGGATAATGGGTAAGATGGTAACGAAGCTACGTTTCCAGTTCGGCCCGCGCTAGGCTAGAGGCACGGGGGAAGCAGAGACCGGGACCACCGAGAACACACCTCCCAATTCGACCACCGGAGCCGACCCGCACGCCTCCGCGGCGCCGCTCCCGGCCGCCCTCGCGCCCAATTCCTGCAAGGGACGAGCAGCACGACGTCAGCACCACAGCCCCCCAGCACCCTGACACAAAAAGCAGACGCGGGAGACGGTCCGGCCCAACCCACCTCGGTGCGCGGCGGCGGCGGCGCGCCCGATCCGGCGGGATCCGACGGGCCCGGGCGCAGGCCCGCGGGGTCCATCGGAGAGCGGGGGAGCGCGGGGGGCGGCGACGCGGGCGCCGAGGGAGGGGAGGGATCTGGGCCGGCGGGAGGCCCCTAGGGTTTGGTGCCGGAGCGGATTGGATGGGAGCGGGGGGCAGGGAGACGCGAAGCTTTGCGTGATTTTTGAAATGGAGATGTGTGAGGAAGGGGGCTGCGTGGGGGTGGGGGTGGGTACGGGGGTTGGGTTTTATGCGTGCGGGATTTTTTGAATTCGAGCGGAGGTGGGCGCGGTTTCGATGGGGCATCTGGCGAATGAATAGGGGCCCTTTTTAATCACACGCAGGAGCGCCCTATCCGATCCGATCCCACCGATGGGTTTGAATATTTTTGGGTGGAGAACCCTTTTGGATTTGAATTTGGGGGTGGACCATGGAGAGGTAGACGATTTCAGTTTTTTGGCCACCAATGGTGGATCGATCGGCAGCTCTTGGTGATGAATTCAGGTGTGGCCGGTTGGAAACTCACGCGTGATGTACTAATTTAGATATTGTATTTTTTTTGAACTGTAATATAGACATAATTATATGCTTAGAGTAGATAGTGATTGCTTATTGTCGCTTTGGTGGAAAAGTTCGGCAGAGATTGAGTTTGCTCTCTTTTGATTGTATGTGCATGAGAAAATGTAAAAGCGAGGCCGGATCGAGCTACATGCAATATGGGTTTTCTCTGACTTGTCTCCGGCCACTTGGGTATAGCATATAATGATGGAGGAATCTGACCACCTCGCTCTTCTTATCCAAGTAATGGGATCGTTCCTAACCAGGCAACGCCTGGCCCCTCGCAGTTTTCGCTTTGAAGAAATGTGGACGAGACATGAGGGGTACACGGAGACGGTGGATCAGGCGTGGGAGGTAGAGGATCGAGGCGACCAGGGGATTCACACGGTATGGAGCAAACTACAGCGCGTCTCGGGTAGCATGCAATCATGGAGCTACACAACTTTTGGCGCGGTAAGAAAATAAATCAAGCGGTTGTGTGACAAGCTGGAGGTTGCTCGCCATCGTGCTACCCTCTCTGGCGTGCTACCCTCTATGGCACCTCACGGGAGATCAAGGAGATCGAGTGTGGTCTGCCCAAGTACTATGAGAGAGAAGAAATAATGTTTATGAATAGATCGCATGTTGAATGGCTCAAAGTTTGGGATATGAACACACGATATTTTCAAAATAGGGCTTCACACCGAAGGAGGAAGAACACTATACATGCCCCCGATGAGCGGACGGTGGTCATTGCTCGACGGATGAGGAAACGAGAGCACTCACTCAATCTTTCTATGTGGATTTGTACACTTCCGAGGGCATTATCAATGGTGTAGAGGAGTTGGTCTCAGATGAGATGAACTCAAAGCTTTTTGCACCATTTCTGGATGATGAGATTGAATAAGCCTTTTTCTATATGGGCCTGATGAAGGCCCCCGGACCAGACTGGTTGCCTGCTATTTTATCAATGCCACTGAGCGATGGTTAAGGGAGAAGTTTACTAGGCCAGCAAGAAGTTTTTAAATGGCGGTTGTCTTTCCAGAAGGATTCGCCAACCTCCAAATCCTCCTCCATTAGGGAGTTCAGCCGAGAGTTAACGATATTCTCTTCCTCCTGAGGGTCACGGCTAACAACTGCAACAACAAAGAAGAATGGCACATCAGAACAGCTGGCAGTTTAAAAGGACACAGAGGAATTGAAACAGTCTTCAAGTACTCACACTTCAGATACTCATTGATATACTCCAACTCCCCAAACAGATACTCTTCCCAAGAAAGCGTGGCAGCATCATATTTAATTGAAGCGGAGCATGTAGCTGTTTCAGAAGTGGTGTGGGTAACATTTTGGATGAGGAGTTCGTATCTGAGGTAGATGTGGTTCCTAGTGTGTTGGATCCACTGTCGTCTACTATTAAACCAGAGGTGCCATAGCCAATGCCAAGGAGGCAAGGTCACACAAGAATTCCAAGCATATAAAATGTTGTTGTCACACTAGTCGTGAGTATGTCCAAGAAGGAGACATAACAATTTTCAAAGTAAATACAGATCTAGATGTCGCAAACCCATTGACTAAACCTCTTCCACAAGCAAAACATGATCAACACCAAGACACATGGGTGTTCGATTTTACCGATGTAAACTAAATTATGGACTCCAACGCAAGTGGGAGACTATTAGAAATATGCCTAAGAGGCAATAATAAAGTTATTATTATATTTCATGTTTATGATAAGTGTTTATTCTTCATGCTACAATTGTATTGACTAGGAACTAAATACATGTGTGAATATATAAATAACACTATGTCCCTAGTAAGCCTCGAATGGACTAGTGATGTCTACGCATTTCTATTCTTGTAGACAGTTGTTGGGCCTTCAAGTGCAGAGGTTTGTAGAACAGCAGCAAGTTTTCCCTTAAGTGGATCACCCAAGGTTTATCGAACTCAGAGAGGAAGTGGTCAAAGGTATCCCCTCTCAAACAACCCTGCAATCAAGATACAAGAAGTCTCTTGTGTCCCCAACACACCCAATACACTTGTCAGGTGTATAGGTGCACTAGTTCGGCGAAGAGATAGTGAAATACAGGTGGTATGGATAATTATAAGTGGTAACGGTGCCAGAAAATAGCTTGATGGCGTGGAAGAGACTAAAGGCAAACTAAAATAAAGATGGAAGCAAGCAAACATGTAATAGATCTAATTGCAAACAGTGTTTCAATGTTTAGAAACAAGGTCTAGGGATCATACTTTCGCTAGTGAACACTCTCATATAAATATCTTCTCTTCATGATACTACTCTAAACTACTCTCCGGTTGGACACTCTAATCCATGGTAGGGCTATAACAGCACACCTCAAAGTTCGCTTTCCCCATCTAGATAACCCCACACTGTCACCTTGAGCGCTAGATGGTTCCAACAAACACCACAATTTCATAGAAACATCCAACTCCAAATATAACTCATAACAAGTATTTGTAATCTCTAGCCTAAGTGCCACCATGGTGTGCACGCTGTCACTTTTACACACATGGGGAGAGCAGAGATCTATTAAAGCACTTGAGTAGCAAAGTAGATCTACGTGATTACAAAGCTCATGATCACAATATGGTAATGCATAGAGAGAGAGATGAACACATAGCTACCGGTAGAACCCTTAGCCTCGAGAGAGAACTACTCCCTCCTCATCATGGGAATCAACAACGACGATGGAGATGGCGGTGGAGATCGATGGAGATGGCTCCAGGGGCACTTCCCCGTCCCGGCAGGGTGCCGGAACAGAGATTTTCTATCCCCTGAATCTCCCCTTCAGTGGCGGCGGTGCTGCGGAACTTTTCGTGGCTAGAGGCTGTTCGATTTAGGGTTTTCGTCCCAAGGGCTTCTTATAGGTGAAGGGGCAAGGTCGGTGGCCAGCCAAGGGGCCCACGCCATGCCCTGGCGCGTCCTAGGGCTGCCCATGCCAAGGGGTGGTGTGGCCCCCTTCGTCTCTCTTCAGACTCCATGTGTCTTCTGGTAAAATATTGACTTTGGCTTTTGTCCCGTCCAATTTCGAGAATATTCATTTTCTGACTTTCCTGGAACCAAAAACAGCAGAAAACAGGCAGCTGGCACTATGGCATCTTGTTAATAGGTTAGTCCAAGAAAGTGTATAAAAATACTCCAAAGTGTGGACAAAATATAAGAAAGTAGATATAAAACAAGCATGGAACATCAAAAATTATAGATACGTTAGCAACGTATCAACTAGCTCATTGATCAAATGATGGTTAAGGGTTCCTAACCATGGACATGTAATATCAATTGATAACAAGGTCATATCATTAGGAGAATGATGTGATGGGTAGACCCAAATCTAAGCATAGCATTTGATATTTTTTCACTAAGCTTAATTGATGTAGCTTCCATAAATGTCAAGTATCGAAACCCTAGTTATGTTAGGAGCAGTGGATTGAACATGCTCCCCACTCACGTCCTCATCGGCGGTAGATCGCCGGTGACTGAGTGGAGGCAGGCGATTTTCAGATGCTCAGGTACGGGGGATCTGGCTCCACGTAGATCAGGTGCGATCGAGGTAGTTGGTGCGCATATCACGTTGCTCGATGAAACGGGGCAGCGTCTCGCGTCCCCGATCCAGTTTGTCCCACCTGTCACGTATGGGGATCATGTGCGGTGTGGTATATGGCATGTTCTGGTCGGCCCGCGGAGAGATGTGCGGAGGCACCGACACGATCGTGCCGGCGCGCCACCCTATGCGTGGGCGTGTCGGACGATCGTGGTCGGCGGTTGTGCGCGGCGCCGTACCTCTGGAGGTGGACCACTTGTACGCGAGGGCCACCCAGCAGAGGATATTGCTCAAGGGGTTGCGGCTGCGGCGGTGAGTCAGAGTTTGAGAGGGGAATCCAGATCGTCGAGCGGTTCGGGGATCTCTCTCAACCCTAGGTTGGAGGGGGTGGGCAGAGTGGTGTTCATTCAGTCGCCGCCTTCGTCGTCTCCCACGATCCCCCAACCCACAAACCCTATTATGTGGAGAGCCACCAGATCTTGTGATATTAGGTTGTTTGCGCAGGTTGTGGTAGATCCGCCGACGACGATGGATCGCCATTACCAGGGCTCGAGGAGATCTCCTTTGCGTCGTCAAAATCGACATGTTCCCTATGCGAACAGATCGAGATTTGACGACGATGCAGGTCGTCAGTTAGGGGATAGGCGTCTTCCAGATGCTCGTCGTCGTGATGGAGGGTGGATCAGAGAGCAGGAGAGGCGCAGGGAAGAAGAACGCCGGTGGGAGGAGGACCGCCTGGAAGATGAACGGAGGCAGGCGGAAGATGAGGCAAGAGCGGAGAATCGGCACCGTGATGAAGCTGCTAGGGTTGCGAGGGCTGAGGCTCAAAGGCGTGAGGATCTGGCAAGGGAGAGGGCTTTGGTGGAGGCTCGCCGTAGGGAGGATGAACAAGCCAGGAACCGGAGTAGTTGGAGTCATCGGCCAGAGATGCACAGGGATTCTCATTCCATGGCGTCAGATTCGTCATTCAGGGGGAGAACAGGTAATACGACAGACATCTCCTCTCGTCGTCCTACTCCAGTGTTTGCGCGAACTGTTGAGCAACCACCGGTGGTCAGATATCCTGCGCCAGCATCTGTCACCGTTAGTAGATCTGCTGCACCGGAGGTAATTCCCCCTGTTCGTGCTAATCCCTCTATGAGTATTCCTAGTTCGATTTCGGTGAGCGCACCATCTGTTGCTGCCAATTTCTCTACTGCTCTACCTCTGGTTGGTCAATCTGAGGCTGTGGCCACAACACTGGTGGGGTCCTCTGTACCTTCACCGGTTGTTGATGTGCCTGCGAATCAACAGAGGGTAGTGGAGGTCAGCAATTTCCCACTAACGAACACAGAGAATGTGGAAGTGCAGGAATGTGAAAACTGTGGGAAGAATCACAACATTTTGGTCTGTCAAGAAAGAAAGCCATGGGAGTATGTACCTTTATTTTTTGGGTGTACTGACTTTGATCAGGGGTTCTATTCAATTCCAGTAACTGAATCATCCATCCAGTCTCTTGATAATTTGAATTTGGCTCATATCACTGTTGTTAGAGAGGATGTTACTGGGAGAGACCTAGAGAGGGAATTTCAGGCTTGGGCAGATTCAGTTGGCTCTAGCTGGAGGTTTACTGCAATGCCAATTAATGATGTGGAATTTTTGATGAGATTTCCCTCAGCGAAATCCATTGATGATTTCCACTTTGGGAAGGTATTCATGAAAACAATTCCTGATGCTGTGATTGAGTTGTCAAAATGGAATGGTGACTTGGATCCTTTGGAGTGGATGGAGGAGGCCTGGTTCAGAATAGTGGGTATTCCTATGAAATACAGGGAGAGATCAACCGTTTTCTATGTTGCCTCTTTGATAGGTAAACCCCTGGGAATGGATAGAAACAGTCTCATGAATCTGGCATATGTTAGGGTTAGAGTTGCATGTCTGGATGTCATCTTAGTGCCTAATACAAGGAGAGGGGAGATGAAATGTGGTTTGTATGAATTTAAATATACCAGGGAGATTTTTGCTCCTGGAGAAGTGCCAGCTATACCTATTTCTGTTAATGTAGGTGGGGGAGATGCTCAACCTGCTGTTAATGCTCCTGAAAAAAGTAGCAGACCTGTGCTCACAATGACTAATGTTGATAGGGTTGAATCTAGTCTGGGGGCAAATGCTGCTGCAACTGGTGCATCTGGTGAGGAGGGTCAGACCAACAGGGACCTCCCACAATGTGCTGACTAGGAGAAAGGGAAGGGTCCTAGGGAAGAGGATAGGGAATCTACAGATACAGGGGACATGTCTTTTGGTGCTAGGGTGGCTCAAGTTTGGCCAAGTGGTAATCCTGCAAGGGGTATTGTGATTAGTGATAATAATGGGCCAAATGTTGTTAGTCAGAATCAACAGGTGGAGGGGGGTGCTGGTAGCAATATGCAACAGAGAGCTGTGATTGAACCAGTTCAGGACCAGGAAATGGGAGAAATGCACCTAGAAGTTGGTCAAGCTTTGGCTCCCCAGGAAATAGGGGCAGTGGTTAACCCTGATGATCCTACTGGTGGAGGTCAGTCTTTTCAGGACTTTGTGCAGGATCTGCTGCAAAATAAGAGTAGTGATAAGTATTATGAGCACAAGAAAATGTATGGCCATCTGTTGGAACAAATTGAGGAAGAAGAGGGAGGTGCTGAGGAAGATGATGATAGCAGTGTAGATGGATCTGATGAGCATGATACTTCTTCTGCTGAAAGTGGTGCTGATGTGGAGAATAATCCTCCTACTATTCAGGCACTGAATGCTGGGGTAGGGGTGGAGCAGGTGCAAGAGCAGGTGGAGTTACAGGTGGGGGCTTCACAGCCTGAAAACTTGACTCAGGAAAGTCAGAGTTCTCAGCAGGAGTCTCAGGGGAAGGGTGTTGAAAAAACTGAAACAAATGTGGAGGACCCTTTGATAAGGAGTGAAAGGCTGGCTACTCAGGGTGGGGATTTGAATATGAATGAAAGTTCCATGGCTTAAGCTTCACGGAGAGATCTGTCAGGTACTAACTTGTCCTTTTTTAATTCCTTTGCTGTGTTGGATGATGAAGATATTTTTAGTAGAGCTTTAGAAATGGGGGTAGAACATTCTTCTTTGAGTTTTGAGTTTATTAATTCTCTTAAAGACTTAGAGATAGCTAGACATAAGCTAGCTGATAAGGAAAGGGGGAAGGGTGATGAGGTTGTTGATCAGGTGGGACAGGTAGAATATCTTGAGTGGAGAGATGGTGAGGAAGAGAATGTTGAGTTTACTCCTGTGATTTCTAGGAAGAATAAAAAAAGAGAAAGTCAGGTGGAAATTTGAAGATTGGGCAAGGTAAGTTAAAGGCAGCTGTTGTGAAGGTTAACAACTATCACCCTATGAGTGGTGTTGTAACTGGAACAAGGGAGAGGAAAAGTATCATGATAGGTGCCATTATAAATTGCAGGGGGCGGGTAAGAAAGGTATGAGTTCCTATCTGAACAATTTGATGCAGAGGGAACAACTGGATTTTGTTGGTTTACAGGAGACAATGAAGAAGGATTATTCTGATGGATTTTTTAGGAAAATTGATCCTATGAATCAATTTTCTTGGAGTTGGTTGCCTTCTGTGGGGAAATCTGGTGGTATCCTGGGGGGCCTACGTTCCTCCAGGTTTGACAAGTGTGATTCTTTAGTGGGGAAGTTCCATGTTAAGTTGAAAGTATATGACCTGGATAAGCAGACTCATTGGCACTTGGTGGTGGTGTATGGGGGTGCACAAAATGAACATAAGGAGGAATTTTTGATTGAATTGGCTGATTTTTGCAGGGATCGGAGTATTCCTTTACTAGTTGGAGGGGATTTTAACATCATGAGATTTATCTCTGATAAAAACAAGGTCCATGTCCTAAGTACATGGAGTCATATGTTCAATTCTATAATAAATACTTATGGTATGAGGGAACTGAAAATGTCAGGTGGACAATTCACCTGGACCAACAATCAAGTTGTTCCTACTTTGGAGAAGCTAGATATGATTCTTGTTTGTCAAAAGTGGGAAAGCATGTTTCCTTTGTCGATAGTTCATAAGTTGTCTAGAGAGATCTCTGACCACAGTCCTTTGCTGCTGGATACGATGGAAGGGCAAGCAGGTGGAAAGAAAGAATTTAGATTCGAGAAAAGTTGGTTGGGAAATGCTGAGTTTATGGATAGGGTAAAAAAAGTGTGGAGTAAACCTATCAGAAGCAAAAATAGTTTGGATAGGCTACAGAAAAAACTGAAGAATGTCAGGAATGATCTGAAAGGGTGGGGGTGCATATCAGAGGTCAGGAGAAAAAACATAGGAAACAGCTGGATGAAGAGCTGAAAGTTAGAAGAGATTGAGGAACTCATTCTACTTAATAAAGAGCAACAAATAAGAAAAGCTCAAATTCAAAAGGAACTTTTAGAAGTATATGAGAAGGAAGAACAATATTGGCAACAGAGATCAAGAGATAATTGGATCATGAAGGGGGATAGTAATACTGAATATTTTCACAGAGTGGCAAATGGAGTCAGAAGGAAAAAATGATCTTTTCTATGCAGGATGGGGAAAGGCAGATTCAGGGGACCTATGATCTCTTGAAACATGCCACTGATTATTATAAGAAGCTGTTTGGCCCTGCTGATGGTTTTGTTATTAGGCTAGCAGACAACAACTGGACTGCTGAGGAAAAGCTTAATGAAGAAGATAGAGAAAATATGGGGAGACCTTTTTCAGAGGAGGAGATTAAAGATGTAATTGAACAAATGGAAAAAATAAGGTTGCTGGCCCTGATGGTTTGCCTATATAATTCTATCAATTCTGCTGGCAAATTGTCAAACATGACATTATGGAGGTTTTTGATGATTTTCATTCTCACAAAATTAATCTTGCAAAAATCAACTATGGGATCATCACTTTGTTGCCTAAGAGTGAGGAGGCTGACATTATACAGAAGTTCAGACCTATTTATTTGCTACAGGTTATTTTCAAAAAAATTACAAAAGTTTTGACAGTCAGAGTTGAACCTGTGATGCAAAAACTGATTGAAACTTGTCAGACAACTTTCATTAAAGGAAGATATATAGCAAATGGGGTCACCCTGCTACATGAAATTTTGAAAGAGGCTACTTTTTAGAAGCAACAAGGGGTGGTTCTGAAGTTGGATTTTGAAAAAGCATATGATAAGGTTAACTGGGACTTCTTGTTTCATTGTTGTAAGCAGAAAGGGTTTGATGATGATTGGCTGATTTGGTTAAAAAGTGCTGTTACTCAGGAGACTCTCAGTGTAAAAAATCAATGATGAAATTGGACCTTATTTTGGGAGCTATAAAGGTGTGAGACAAGGTGATCCTTTTTCTCCTTTCCTGTTTAATATGGCAGGGGATTGTCTGGCCAAGATGGTACTGAATGCATAGGCAGGAGATTTGTTCACTAGGCTTGCTGATAATCTATTTGTAAAAGGTATAGCCATTTTGCAGTATGCTGATGATACCATTTTATTCATTAAGGATGATGTGGAGGGTGCCAGGAACTTGGAACTGTTGTTATACCTGTTTGAAGCAATGTCTGGGCTCAAGATCAATTTTGAGAAAAGTGAGTTGATGATGGTCCTGGAAGATGATACAAAGCAGGAGATGTATGCTACGTTGTTTAACTGTCAGACAGGGGAATGGCCTATCAAATATCTGGGTCTTCCCGTGGGTAGTAGGAAATGCTCTGTATCTGATATGAGATTCATAGGAGAGAAACTGGGTAAAAAGATGGATGGATGGATGGGAGGTACACTCTCTATGGGTGGTAGATATATCAAAATTACTTCATGCATTTCCAGTGTGGCTGTATATCCCCTGTCTATGATCCTTTTGAATAAGACAAATGTGGAGGAAGTGGAAAAGCAAACCAGATCTTTCTTCTAGTATGGTAAAGCAGGGAAAAAGAAATACCAGCTTGTTAAGTGGAAATATGTGTGCAGACCTAAGAAAAAAGGGGGCCTGGGGATAAAGAATATTAGAATTTTCAATATCAGTTTGTTGTGCAAGTGGTGGTGGAGGTTAGAATCTGAACATGGTCCATGGCAAATGTTTGTGAGGAAGAAATACCTTGGCAGTGGAGGAATCTTCTCCATCAAGCATAAACAAAGGGATTCTGCTTGCTGGGCTGATCTACTGAAAGTCAAAGAAATTTACATGTCTGGGAGAAGAATGGTGGTGGGGAATGGGGTGCGAACAAACTTCTGGGGGGATGCATGGTGCCTGGATATACCTCTAAAAAAGAAATTTCCTGAGCTGTTTGAGATATGTAGGCAGCAAAGTGTGACTGTTGCTGAGATGGCTGGAAGAAACTGGCACTGTTCTTTTAGGAGATGGTTGGACATGGATAAGCATGTGCAGTACAGAAGTATGCAGGAGATGTTAATTGGATTTTCGCTGACGGGTGAGGAAGATAAACCAAGATGGTTGTGGAAAAAGTCAGGGGTGTTTACGGTTAAATCGATGTATAATCATCTGGCAAATGGTGGTGTGGATAGGAGTTTTAAACACATGTGGAAGGCAAAAATTCCTTTGAAGATTAAAATTTGGCTATGGCTTATCTGGCATAATGCAATTCCTCCCAAAGATAATATGAAAAAAAGGAAGTGGGAGGGTGACACAACTTGCAGATTTTGTGACCAGGAGGAATCTATTGGGCATCTTTTCTTCTACTGTCCTGCGGCCAAGTATGTTTGGAGTGTGGTTGCAAATTTTGTGGGTGCTGATACCAGACCTGGATCCTTTTATTAATATTTTCGGTGGATAGTCAGGTTTTTAACTATGAGTCGTAATATTCAGATAACAGCTATTGCTGCTATCTGTTGGGCTATATGGAAGCTTAGAAATAGAGCTTGTTTTGAACACAAACTAATCAAGTCCCCTGTGGATCTAGTCATGTATGCTTGTGTATTTTTGAAACATTGGGCAGGTCTGCATGATGCTGAGGAAGGGGAGATGCTGCGTGAAGGAGTGATGACCCACAAGTATAGGGGGTGTATCGCAGTATTTTCGAGGGAAGCTAAACCCAATTTATTGATTCGACACAAGGGGAGCCAAAGAATATTTATAAGCCTTAACAACTGAGTTGTCAATTCAGTTGCACCTGGAAACAATCTTGCTCACAACAGTTTATCAGTAGCAACAGTTTTGTAGTAGAAATAGCAAAGTAACAGCAATAGTAAAGCAAAGACAGTAGTAACAAAAGCAGTAAACAGTGGGATTCGAGTGCGGTAGGCATAGGGATGGATGGGCGGGCATTGCATGGACAAGACAATTCAAATAGCAATCAGAACATAGGGCAATTGCAGATAAATAAGATAAAGCATCCAAGTACTAGACAATCCTAGGCATGTGTTCCATATATAGTCATACGTGCTCGCAATGAGAACTTGCACAACATCTTTTGTCCTGCCAGCCGGTTTGCAGCGGGGCCTCAGGGGAACTACTGGCAATTAAGGTGCTCCTTTTAATAGAGCACCGGAGCAAAGCATTAACACTCTGTGAACACATGTGATCCTCACATCAAAGCCTTTCCCTTCCGGTTATCCCAATTTCTGTCACATCGGGGCCATAGGTTCCAGACAACGACGTGTGTATACAACTTGCAGATAAGACCAGAAACAATACTATCATAATGAATCAATAATAAGTTCAGATCTGAAATCATGGCACTCGGGCCCTAGTGACAAGCATTAAGCACAACAAGTCGCAACAAAGTCATAAAGCACTAATAAAAGATACTAGGCACCATGCCCTAACAATCTGATGCCACTACATGAACGATCTCATCCAAACCCTACCATCCCCATAGCCTACAGTGGGGGATTACTCACTCATAGATGGGGGAAACATGGATGGTCGATGGAGAAGCGATGGTGATGATGATGGTGATGATCTCCTCCAATTCCCCGTCCTGGCAGGGTGCTAGAACGGAGTTTCTGGTGCTGTTTCGTGGAATCTGGTGGTGGCGGCGGAACGGAACTCCTTCTGGAAAAACGTCGACCCCCCCCCCGAAGTTTTTAGGTCATAAGGCTCATTATAGGCGAATAGAGAGGCCGAGGGGGTGCCTGGGGGGCCCACACCACCCCCTGGCGTGGCCTGGCCTGGCCCGTGCCACCAGGTGGTGTGGCCACCCTAGGGCTCTTCTCTGTCTCGTATTCTGGCTCCTGGAGTCTTCGGGTGAAATAGGATTTTTGGCATATTTTCCGGGATTTTTCCTGATAGTTGATTTTCTGCACAAAAAGTAGACACCAAGGCAATTCTGCTGAAAACAGCGTCAGTTCGCATTAGTTGCATCCAAATCACACAAGGAAACAATAGCAAAAGTGTTCGGGAAAGTAGATATGTTTTGGACGTATCAACTCCCCCCAAGCTTAGCTTATTGCTTGTCCAAGCAATTCAGTTGAAAACTGAGTGTGACAAAAGAACTTTCACGAACACATTTGCTTCATATGATGTAAATATTCTCAACAATGTGATCAACTACTTAGACAATTCATAATAAAGAGTATGCAACTTAGTCTACTTAATAGTCATTGCAAGCTATGAAGAGATTCTAACTCAAGAATAATAAATAGCATGAAGCACGAACATAAGCAACATTACAATGCTCATAGAAAGGTATGATAGAGTGGTATCTCGCTTGCCTTTGATTATGAATGCCAAGGCACCTCTGAAGTTCAAGTGATGACTAGAAGTAAAGATATCAAAGATAAAAGCATCAAAGTCATAACACAAATAATCAAGTAATGGAACAAACACAAAGAATGACAACTATGCTCTCAAGAAGGTGCTCAAAGAATATGTGGAGACTCAACAAGTAAAAGAAAAAGGTTTTGAATAATTTTGAAAGGCTTCCAAATGCTGAAAGTATGGTACTCATTAGCTTTGAGCTCTCATTGCCCCTATCATAAGCATCTTTAATGTGGTTAAGGTGAAAGTGAGGTCCAATCTGAGTTATATGCTTGACAGACTATAAACTGGAAATCCCAAGTCCCTTTAGTACGAGGGCCGCTCCTCATGCTACTCAACTTTAGTTACCGGTAAGTTCTTGTCATCGTAATTATGTGCGTATCATTGAGAACCGCCAACGGGGTACCCCTTGCCCGATGATACAGAAGAATCCCCATATCAAAATGACAAGGCAAGCAGACAATGAGTATCTCAGCAATCTTCTTAATTACCATGGGAAAATTGTGCTTTTTTCTCTCTTTCCTCTTTTCATAAAACTCTTTTTTTTCTTTTTCTCAATAGCTATCTCTCTCTTTTTTTATAAGAAGAATGCTGCATAGATATCATTATGGTTACGCTGCAGGTTTCCACCATGTCAGCATGGATTAGACCAGCGGCCCAAGCGTTTCTCTAAAACACATACATAACTCCATGGACTTACAAGCTCCCCTTTTATTTCACACCGGCGACATCCACAAACAAAAGAGCAAGGTATCAACTAGGTATATATTTACAAGTGTTAAAAGCGTTCCCCGTGACAGCACGGTTCTGCTAATCCCCAGCCTATAATTTGCAAGCATATAACTTTCATGGAGAGTTCACAATGGTTCAGGTTTATTAAGTGCAGGAAAATAAATTGTGCCATCAAGTTCGTGAGAGCTTTTAGTAACTAATTTTCCCATAACAAGCAAACATTTTATTTGGAAGAAAACAAGGCACATTGAATATGCACGGAGGTAGCAAATGATGCTAATGGGTAGGTATGGTGGACACTTTGGAAATGTTTGGTTTAGGGAGTTGGAGACATGAGTAAAACACTCAGTGGAAGTGAAGGCTAGTAATAGTAAGGGAGCGACAAACAAGAGAGCAATAGCTATCATTATCATGCTTGCAACAAAACAAGACTACTCATGGCATGAAAGTGATTCAAGATCCTCAAGGCAAAATAATTCATCAAGGCTTAACTGATTATTACAGTCATGAGCATGCGTGAGCATGTGCCAAGTCAATCAAATGAAACATTCAGAGGAGGATACCACGGTGTCATACCAATTTATGAATAGAGCAATACAGACAAACATTCATAAGACATGCTACAAACTATTAGCGAGCTGGAGCTAATCATAAGAAAGCAAGAACTACTAAGCAACCAAAGAAAACATACACTCTACATAAACGGACTAAGCATGCCCACAGTGATGAGTATATGTACAAAAATGAAAACAAATAGAGTTCGTTACCAGCCTCTTACCATGCCTCAAGTTGTCATTAATCCTCATTATTGCTCTTCACTTGTGTGGCTTGAATAATAATATGAAACCAATATTCCACTGAGAACTGCCGAACCCTGTAGCAAACTCACAAAAACCAAAGAAGAACGACAAATATTTTTGGTGTTTTCGATTTTTTAAACAAGAACCAAAAAGGAAAAAAAAGGAAAATCTTTTTGGATTTTTCGAATAGTTCAAACAAAGCAAAAAGGGAAAAGCAAACTAAGGCAAAAAGAAGAAGCAAACCAAAGAGAAACAACAAAAATATTTTTGGTCTTTTTGCGTTTTTAGAAAGCAAAAGCAAAGAAGAATCGAAAACTAAAAAGAGAACAAAAACATGAATATATAAAGTACCGACGCAACATGATATGGAGATGAGTGCGGTGTCGGCGTACCTCCCCCCAAGCTTAGGCTTTTGGCCTAAGTGGGTATCAATCACAAGCTGGCCAGGATGAAGTATCACCGTGGTATGACGAGGAAGTACCCTCGTCCTGGTGCGAGCTCGAGTACGTCCCTCTGTAGTGCGCGAAGTAATCGTAGGAGGGCACATCCTCCTGGTGCTGCTCGTGGAAACCCAGCAAGCGAAGCTGCTCGTCCACCTCCTCCTTGGAGCGCGACCACGGTCTCCTGTCAACACTAAACAAAGCAGGCTGTGGCAAAAGGATCTCCCTTTCATCCCCGTTAGTGAAAAGCATCCTATATACTAGATTGTTCAAATCAGAGGTAGTAGTGACAAAGTGATGAGTTTTCATGGCAACAAGGTCGAGCCTCTGTGGTGCTAGCATAGCATCATCAGGATCCACTGAAAGACCTAACGCATTGACTACACACGAGGCAATGATGCCCCCATAGATAGGCCCCTAGCAGCTAGGCGGCGAGCAATAAGCGAGCCAAGATTGTACCGAGTATCATTGTTAAGCGCAGCAGCAAGGAATGCTAAATGATAGTTGGAAATATTACTAGTGTTCTCCCTACCCAAAACACTAGTGGCAAGTTAATATGCAAAGTATCTAAGAGCAGGGAGTTGGATATTTCTTATCTTTCCGCACTTCGCCACACAGTCATCATCATTGGTCACCCCTCGGTATAGCTGTAACAAATCAGCGGGTCGCCCTTGAATTTTCTTCACGGTCCCAGTCATACGCACACCTACAATACTGCAAAATCTCTCCAAAGGCATGGTGAAGGGCATATCATAGATTTTAAAAGAGACAGTAGATTGATAGGGTGTGTTAGTAAATGAGAAGCTCTCAACAAAAGTTTTGGTGAGTATACAGTATTGTGCACTCTCATCTTGCATATAAGAGGTCAAAGCAACCCTCTCAATCAGTAGCAAGAAATCATCAAGAATACCTGCATCTTGCAAGAAAGTAAAACAAGGAAAAGAGGATGGGTGAGCATCTCCATCATCCCTTTCACTGCCAATGCGTGTTGCAATGAGGTCTTCATTGTATGATGGCCTAGCTTGAGAGGCTATTCTTGAGGGCCTCGACCTCCTGGGTGCATCACTCTCAAATATCTCTCCAAAAGTACGGTTGTTCATGCTTGGTATTCTGAAATTTAAACACCTATTAAACAAGTGATTGCAAAGTAAATATAATGAAGGATTCTACTCATATGGACTTGCAAGAGGCCTAAACATGCATCAAAACTATATCTCTAGGCATCAAACAAGCTTACAAGCCCTCATAACCAGTCACCTACAACAGCAAAATACTCAACAAATAATCCACTAAACACAAATCTACTTGGACAAGGGGAGGAGTCACATACCAAGGAACAATTGCTCCAAAATTCAGCAAGAAAGATGGGCTGAGCAAAGAGATCAAAGAAATCGAGAGCAAGCACAGAAAGAACACGATTTTGAGCTATGAACTGGAGCTTACTCGGGAGAGAGAAGAAAGTGGCATGTGAGAGTAGTGGGGGGCCAGGGGTGGCCCACACCAGGGAATGGCGCCACCTAGGGCTGGCCGCGCCACCACATGCTGTGCCTGCCTGGTGGGCCCCCTAGTACCTACCAGGTACTCCTCTGCCCCTTTTTTCACGTAAAAATTTAATATGAATTTTCTAGAATTTTTTGAGACACTTTATTTTTGGGCAATTTTCAGAAATAGAAGAATGATTTCTCTGACAGACAGATTTTTTTCTTTTTTTTGGAAACATCATGCAAGGACAAAACAAGGCTAGAACTACAGAAGTTCTAGCATGCAAGCAACTAACAACACAAAGAAAACTAAACGAAAACAAAAACTATGATGCAAAGGATAGAAATAAACGGAGATAATCATAATGAAAACATTGTTTTGTTCAATGGAATCCTTTTGTTAGCAAGGTTGATCAAGTCTTGCTACCAAAACAATTGCATATGAGACAAAACTTTGTACTCCACTAAAGATTATGTTACCTTAACCTTGATAGCAATGGTCCCAATCATAATAGTTTCAAATTTTTCTCTTGGTATGGGACAATATATTTCTCCAACTTGAATGCCTTCAACATGTTCAATTGAATTCAAGCCATAAGTCCTTTCAATCTTCTTGGGGAAATAGACAGTATGTTCCTTGTCATTAACATTGAAGGTCACCTTTCCTTGATTACAATTAATAACAACTCCTGCAGTATTAAGAAAAGGTCTCCCAAGAATAATAGACATATTATCATCTTCAGGCATTTCAAGCACAACAAAATCAGTTAATATCAAGCAATTATGAGCCACCTGAACAGGTACATCCTCACATATACCCACAGGAATAGTGGTAGATTTATCAGCCATTTGCAAAGATATATCAGTTGGTATCAATTTTTCAAGTTGAAGCCTCTTATAGAGAGAGAAAGGCATAACACTAACTCCAGCTCCCAAATCACACAAAGCAGTTCTAACATAACTGTTCTTAATAGAGCAAGGGATAGTTGGAATCCCTGGGTCTCCAAGTTTCTTAGGAACCTTACCATTGAAATAATAATTAGCAAGAAAAGTAGAGATTTCTTCATTAGGGATCTTCCTTTTATTCGAGACAATATCCTTCATATACTTTGAGTAAGGAGGAAATTTAATAGCATCAGTCAAAGGAATTTGCAAGAATAAAGGCTTCATCCACTCACAAAACTTATTATAGTGTTCATCTTCCTTTGACTTGTGTTTCTTATCAGGGAAAGGCATAGGTTTTTGGACCCAAGGTTCTCTTTCACTACCATATTTCTTAGCAATAAAATCTTCTTGTGTATTTAGTAGTCTTAGTGTGGTTTTCAGGTTCTTCTTCAACTTTTCTTCATTAGGCACTTCATTTTCTTCATTACCACTTTCAGTTTCAGCATCAGAGATAGATATACTATTAGGATCTATAGCAGGTTCAGAGGGTACTACAACAGTTTTATGTTTCTTTTTCCTTTTCTTACGAGTAGAACCACTATTTTCAGCTTGTTGAGAATCCTGCTCAATTCTTTTGGGATGCCCCTCAGGATATAGAGGATCCTGGGTGGCAGCTCCACTTCTAGTTCTAATTTCATAAGCATGTTTTTTCTTTAGTAGCATTAACTAGCAAGTTGTTTTGCAGTTTAACGAGTTGATCTATTTGAGTTTGAACCATTTGAAAGTGTTTAACAATCATTTTAACATCATTAGAGGTTCTTTCCACAATATCTTTCAACTCAACAATAGCTCTAGTGTTTTCCATTAGATAATTTTGCACCCTTTTATTAAAATTATCTTTCTTAACAATAAAGATATCAAATTCTAAGCATTGATCAGGATGTTTAGAGTAAGGGATATCACCTTCATCAAAGTGTTGGAGAGAGTGTACCTCAATAGTGGATGAGTAGGGGATAGACTTACATAATTCTTCTATAGGAGGTAAATTCTTGACATCTGCAGCTTTAATTCCCTTTTCCTTAAGACATTTCTTAGCTTCCTTCATCACTTCATCATTTAATTCAATAACTCCCTTCTTCTTTGATGTTGGAATAGGCACAGGAATAGATGGTTCAGGTTCAATTACTTCAGGTATAGCTTGTTTAGGAGGAGTCCAGTCTGCATAATTCTTGCTTATTTTAGCCATTAATTCCTCAACTTCCTTAGGAGTCCTATTCATGAAAACACAATCAGCACAACTATCTAGGTATGTCCTAGATTCCTCGGTTTGTCCATTATAAAATATATCAAGAAGCTCATTCTTAGGTAATGGACTTCCAGCCTGTGCATGAATCAAAGCACAAAACCTTGCCCAAGATTCGGGCAATACCTCTTTTTCTCCCTCTTTAAAATCAGAAAGTTCCTGCAAAATAGCATGTCTAGCACTGGGAGGAAAATATTTCTGCAGGAAAGTACTAATCAAGCACTCAGGGCTATCAATAGATCCAGGAGGTAAATTACTAAACCACGTTTTAGCTTCTCCTTTCAGTGAAAAAGGAAAAATCTTAGCAACAAAATAAGTACGCATCTTAATATCATCAGAAAACAAGCCACTCATAGTAGAAAGTTCATTCATATGTGCTACCACACTTTCATTCTTAGTCCCACAAAAAGGTTCTTTCTCGACAATAGCTATGTAAGATAGATCGAGAGAGAAATCATAATCTTCATCTATAATGTTTATGGGAGAAGCAGCAAATTTAGCATCAAGAGATAATTTGGGTCTAATAGTACGCCTCTCAAGGAGACTCTTAGCAGCGCTCCTATCATGGGTGTTCCTACATTCTTCAATAAACTCATCAGTCATCTCAACATAATCTTCTTCAGCATCATAACTCTTACTAGACTCAGGTGAGCTAACAGGTGTGGCAGTGCCTTCATTAGGAGTTCCGGTATTTCCAGCTATAGTTCTAGCAATCGTAGCATCTAGGAAAGGACCTAATGAACCACTTTTATCAAGCACAGTAGAAGCATCATCATAAGTATCAGAAGTTTCAGATTCAGCAGTAGTAGCAGTGTGTGTAGCATGTGTATGTGGTGGTGTAAGGAACTTACTCAAAACAGACGGTGAATCAAGAGCAGCAAGAGATGTTTAGAACCATACCTCTTCTTGTATTGGATGGTAAAATAGGAACCTTGCCATCACGAGACTTACCCATGATGGATGGATAACAGCGAACAATAGAGAATCCAAGTGAACTTGATAAATAAAGCTATGTTCCCCAGCAACGGTGCCAGAAATAGTCTTGATGACCCACAAGTATAGGGGGTCTATCACAGTATTTTCGAGGGAAGTTAAACCCAATTTATTGATTCGACACAAGGGGAGCCAAATAATATTTATAAGCCTTAACAACTGAGTTGTCAATTCAGCTGCACCTGGAAACAATCTTGCTCACAACAGTTTATCAGTAGCAACAGTTTTGTAGTAGAAATAGCAAAGTAACAACAGTAGTAAAGCAAAGACAGTAGTAACAAAAGCAGTAAATAGTGGGATTCGAGTGCGGTAGGCATAGGGATGGATGGACGGGCGTTGCATGGACAAGACAATTCAAATAGCAATCAGAACATAGGGCAATTGCAGATAAATAAGATAAAGCATCCAAGTACTAGACAATCCTAGGCATGTGTTCCATATATAGTCATACGTGCTCGCAATGAGAACTTGCACAACATCTTTTGTCCTGCCAGCCCGTTTGCAGCGGGGCCTCTAGGGAACTACTAGCAATTAAGGTGCTCCTTTTAATAGAGCACCGGAGCAAAGCATTAACACTCTGTGAACACATGTGATCCTCACATCAAAGCCTTTGCCTTTCGGTTATCCCAATTTCTGTCACTTCGGGGCCATAGGTTCCGGACAACGACGTGTGTATACAACTTGCAGATAAGACCAGAAATAATACTATCATAATGAATCAATAATAAGTTCAGATCTGAAATCATGGCACTCAGGCCCTAGTGACAAGCATTAAGCACAACAAGTCGCAACAAAGTCATAAAGCACTAATAAAAGATACTAGGCACCATGCCCTAACAATCTGATGACATTACATGAACGATCTCATCCAATCCCTACCATCCCCATAGCCTACAACGGGGGATTACTCACTCATAGATGGGGGAAACATGGATGGTCGATGGAGAAGCGATGGTGATGATGATGGCGATGATCTCCTCCAATTCCCCATCCCGGCAGGGTGCCAGAACAGAGTTTCTAGTGCTGTTTCGCGGAATCTGGTGGTGGTGGCGGAGCGGAACTCCTTCTGGAAAAACGTCGAACCCCCCGAAGTTTTTAGGTCAGAAGGCTCATTATAGGCGAAGAGAGAGGTCGAGGGGGTGCCTAGGGGGCCCACACCACCCCCTAGCGCGACCTGGCCTGGCCCGCGCCACCAGGTGGTGTGGACACCCCAGGGCTCTTCTCTGTCTCGTATTCTGGCTCCTGGAGTCTTCGGGTGAAATAGGATTTTTGGCATACGGGATTTTTCCTGATAGTTGATTTTCTGCACAAAAAGTAGACACCAAGGCAATTCTACTGAAAACAGCGCCAGTTTGCATTAGTTGCATCCAAATCACACAAGTATAGAGGAGAAACAATAGCAAAAGTGTTCGGGAAAGTAGATATGTTTTGGATGTATCAAGGAGCTGAGATTTTGCAGAGGAATGCGTTGGGTGACGCTGAAGGCATGGATAGGGCGAGGGTGCCTCTGTTGGGGCTGCCATCAGTTAGCCGCGAATGCCCCAGGTCGCCAGCGGATGAGCAGGAAGAAGATTGAGGAAGAAAGGAGGAGTCATTTGCCATTTACAGACAAACGCTTTGTGGTATCAGATTGGAGTTCTCTTTTGGCATGTGTTTGCCTTTTGCTTTGGTCCTGGTGTCTGTGGTGCTTAGTCGGGAAAGTTTAAAAACACTAGCCTCATCTGTGGCGGTGATCTTGCGTCTCTCTGTATTCATATTCTATTTTGGGATAGCTAGTCCTAGAAAAACATCTCTGGTTTGGTTTGACAGAATTTAGCTCCCAGGAGCATGAACTTGAGATCGTGGATGTTGGTGTGTGATGTTTGTTCCGTTATCGATTGATAGTGGAACCCGACCCCTATGTGATGGGGGTTGTATGGAAAAAAATGTCAAGTATCATTTCCTTAGACCACGAGGTCATGTTACTCCTGAAGGAGATATTCCCTAGAGGCAAATAATAAATAGGTTTTTATTGTCATATCTCAATTAGTTTATAATAGTTTCATATCGTGTTATAACTGTGCCAAGTAGAAACATTGGTACAGGTGTGGTATGAAACAACAAAGTCCCTAGTAGCCTCTGTTCATACTAGTTCGTTGGTCATGAAGATGATCTGGGTTTCAAGATCATGGGCATTTGTGCCGATAGACAATGGGATCATATCATTGGAGAACGATGTGGTTGGACATTCCTCAAAGGATTGCAACACGATCAAGTCATATAGTTCATTGTTGCAACAGCTATACCTAGACTCCTTTTCCTTAGACCGTGAGCTCAAATTACTCACTGTTTCCTGAGGCTGCTTAGACTACATCAACCGTCATCTGGTAATACGGTGGCCATAAAGGTGTACATTGGGTATTTCGAAGGATTAGTAGATGACATGTGACTGCAAGACCGACATTTGTTCACCCACATGACGGGTAAAGATACATACGGTCGGCTTGGTGAGATTACATCTATAAATGTTGCAACATGTGACTCGGTCACGGGGATGTAATATCACGGTAACAAGACAACATAACTTGTTGTGAACGAGATTGAACAAGGTATGGGATACCAATGATCGGATCTCAGACAAGTCATATCGAGAAACAAAAGGAATTCGATGCTACATTTAGCATTCAAACTACATTATCATCAGGAATGCATAGGGGTAACATGGATATCCCTAGTCCCTCTATTGATCATTGATACAGATCATGTCTAGAGCATTCCCGAACCGTGATGGGATACACTGATACATTTCAAATGTATCTATAATTTTTGATGTTCCATGCTTAGTTTTATCCACTTTCTTGTGCTTTGTCCACACTTTGGAGTACTTTTCATATGATTTCTTAGACTAACCTATTAACAAGAGCCATAGTGGCAGCTGCCTGTTTTCTGCTGTTTTTGGTTTTAGGAAAGTCACAAAATGAATATTCTCGGAATTGGACGGGACAAAAGCCAAAGTGCCTATTTTTCCGGAAGTCATCAGATGCCAGAATACGAGACGGAGAAGGGCTGGGGGCCGACCACACCACCTGGCCACGCGGCTAGGCCTGGCCCACGCCAGGGGGTGGTCTGGCCAACCCCAGCATCCCCTCGGCCTCTCCTTCCGCCTATATATTGCCCTCGGGACGAAAACCCTAAGTACCCGATCAAAAATCCAAGAAAGAGTATGTAGCCGCCGTCATCTTCATCCCTAGATCGGGAGGGATCTGATGCTCTTCCCGGCACCCTGCCAGAGAGGGGAATTCACCCTGGAGGCCTTCTTCATCATCATGCAAGGCTCCGGTGTGATGCGTGAGTAGTTCATCTCTAGACTACGGGTCCATGTAGTAGCTAGATGGCTGGTTCTCCTCCTTTGTGCTTTCATGTCTAGATCTTGTGAGCTCCGTTCGTGATCAAGATCAGCTATTTGTAATTCTGCATGTTGTGTTTGCGGGGATCCGATGGATATTGAGATGCTATTTCAGATTGATTATTGATTCTATCATGTCTTTGTTATTTGTGATCTTGCATGCTTTCTGTTGTTAGTAGCTATCTTGGCCAAGTAGATGCTAGCAACTCCAAGAGTTAGTATTTATGCTCGATAGTGGGTTCATGCCTCTGTAATCTGGGGAAGTGACAGAAATCTCTAAGGTACTAGATGTGCTATTGCTACTAGGGAGAAAACAACAATCCTTTGTTCATGGAACAATCGTATTGTTTACATTACACGCAATTCGTAAAGCAATAATCTTTTGCTTGCAACTTAATACTAGAGGGGGTTCAGATGATAACCTGAAGGTGGATTATTAGTCATAGATGTAGTTGGATGGCAGTCTATGTATAATGTTGTAATGCCCAATCAAGTTCCAAAGGAGTCAAGATGATTAGTATATGCATGTATTGCTTTCTCGGTGTTTGTCAATTGCCCCGCTGTAATTTGTTCACCCAGCATGTTATCTATCTTAAGGAGAGCCACCTCTAGTGAACTATGGATCCCAGTCCTTTATTTTACATATAATCTACAAACTGTTTACTGCTTTGTGTTTACTTTCTGCAAACTATTACTTCCTTCCATTCGATACGTTTAATCCTTTGTTTTCAGCAAAACCGGTGAGATTGATAACCTCATCGCAAGTTGGGGACAGAGTTATGTGGTTGTGTTGTGCAGGTCTCCACGTTGCTACTAGCACCGGTAGTGCGCCCTGCCAAGTCTCAGCTAGCAACACCTTTGGGGTGTTTCCTTGCTCCTACTGGTTCGATTAAACCTTGGTTTCATAACTGAGGGAAACTTGCTGCTGTGCTCATCATACCTTCCTCTTGGGGTTCCCCAACGAGCTTGTTAATACATGAGCCATCAAGCACTTTTCTGGAGCCGTTGCCGGGGAGTCAAGGACATCTTCACAAGGGGAGTCCCTCATAACCAATCTCTTTACTTTGTTATTTTTGTTTTGCTTAGTTTCTTTTTATTTTGTTTGCTTATTTTGTTATCAAAAACACACAAAAAATAGTTTTACTAGTTTGCTTTCTTATTTGAAAACACACAAAAAAATAGTTCCTATCTTAAGTTGCCTTTATGTCTAGCCTTGCCCCAATCACTATGTCACCCGTGGAAATGATTTTCACTTTTAAACAAGGAATTGAGGAAAGCTTCAAGGAAGCTTGGTCTAGAATCTCTGATCTACATGAAAAAACCGAGCCTAAAATGACTCAAAGCTTGTTCCTTAGTAGTTTTTACCTTGGAATTGCTCTTTGCTATAGATATGCTTTAGATGCTGTTGTGGGAGGAGATTTACTCCAATGTAATGAGGATGATGCTATTAATGCTATAAAGAAATTGATCCTCACTTACAACTTGCCTAGCCAAATTGATATTTCTTTCGCAAGAATAGTTGCTGGATTGAACACTCTTGGGACTAGCACTACTAGCTTAAAAGATTGCTATAATACGCTTAGGGAGCATCATAACTATGTTCCAATAAATTCTGAACCATCAAAGTGGCTCCCCACAGTAAAGATTGATATAAATACTGAAACTTTTCAAGCTCGGTGTGATGTCATGTCTGAATTTTGTCTTATGCCGAAAGATATTTATGAATCTTTGAATCTTTGGGGGCTTACTGAAGGAGGAAAAGAAATATCTCATGCTAATAATGCTACCATATTACCTATTGGAATAGCTAAAGGAGTGTTTACAAAGATCCTTGGGAAAATGATTTCTACTGATTATCTTGTTATTGAATGTTTAGAAAAAGGACAAATTACACTTGGAAGGTCCCTATTAGAACCCCTTGGAGCAATAATAGATGTGGGAAAGGGGACCATGCACCTTTCTTCTCCACCAAACAATCATATATTCCCCAAGGTTAACAATAAAAGTAAGAGAGGTAAGGGCAAGAAATTTGGACTTAATGCTTCTTCATTTGAGAACACTTGATTCTTTCTTGCTTCTTATGCCTAACTTAAAGGCGTTAAAGAAAAATACTTATTGGGAGATAACCCAAAAGTTTTAGATAAGTCTTGGAAGTTATTACTTCAGTAATAACCGCTCCTTATCCTTTTTATTTGCTTTTTGTGCCAAGAGTAATCTCTAATGAGAGAGAAGTAATGATTGGGAAAGTTGTTGTCCCGAAACAGATTTCTATGCTTCACCATAAAAATTCGTGTAAAATCTCTGAACGTCTTTTTGAGGCGTGAATTTTTTTGCTTCTGCCCCAGGTTGTTATCTAACTTTCGTTAGTTCAATACTTTTTGATTTGAGCAACAAAAGGTCTTCGAAAAAAATCGTATTTACCTGCTTGTCTGTTTTGACAGATTTCTGCCATTTTCTGCATTTGCTTCTCGTTGGTTCCTTTTTGAGTTCTTTTGGGGAATTGAGCTTTTTGAGGGAAGTGCTTCAGTAGCTAGTGTTCTAATGGAAGTTTATTGGTGTTGGAACTGAACCTTAAGACCTTTTATCTTAAGTGCACTAATGTTGCTAATAAAGATTGTGTGAAGTTTTGTATGAAGGAAAAAATTCAGGTGTATGGAAGGAATGAGTAATGAGATGAAGAATGGACTAAAGCTCAAGCTTGGGGATGCCACGCGTGTCAACCCAAGAAATATCGAAGAAGTACAAGTGTCAAAGCTTGGGGATGCCCAAGGCATCCCCTTCCTCATCAATAAAAAACCAGGTTTCTTCCAAACGCTTCATTTTATTGTTTCATGCACAGTTGTGTTGTTCTTGGAGCGTCTTCCTTTTCGTTTTCGTTTTGGTTTTTCGTTTGCTTTTGTTTGCTTAGTTTTCTAAATAAATTGGTTGGACCCCCTCTTTCATACACTGGTTTTCAAATAGTTTGGTTTGGATTGGAAAAGAGTAGGAAAGTTCATGCTTAAGTGGTAAAAAGAGCTTGTTTTTTACTGTGGCCTATGCTTTGTCATGCCATGCTTGGTATTGTTTTGGCTTTATGCTTAGTATTCTTTGATATAGCATGACTTGTTATAAACAATTGATATTTCTTAATGTGCCTTGGATGAATCATGCGTTGTTTTAGCATATTAAAGCATAGTATAGTGGTGTTCTCCTTTGATGCTTTATTTGGGTTGACTTGGCACATGCTCCCACCATGTTATGACTATCTCAAGTCACCATAGCCTTTATGATCCTTTAGTTTTCAACTTGTAGTATCACTTTATGCTTTGATCAATGATGTTTTGTCGCTCTGCATGATTATGGCCATTATTGCTCTCTTAGTTTGTCGCTCCCAGTCTTTTGCTAGCCTCCACAACCAAGTATGAGTTCCACTCATGCATCCAACTCCCTAAACCAAGTTATTCCAAAGAGTCCACCATACCTACCTACTAGCTCATGCTAGTCCAAGTTTATTCATGCTTTTGTTTACCTTCCAAATTAAACTTGTTATGAGAAAACTAGTGATTAAAGCTCTCACGAACTTGATGGCACACTTTACTTTTCTTGCCCTTAATAAACTTGAACCATTAGGTCCTTCTTTGTTGCGTATATGCTTGCGCTTTATAAGTTGAAGTTAGCAGAACCATGTATCATGGGGAACGCTTTCAACATTGCACTTGTACTTTAAACCCCGTTGATATCATATTCTTGTGCTTATGGATCTCGGCGGTGTGAAATAAAAGTGGAACTTGTAAGATCATGGAGTTTGTATGTGTGTTAGAGAAAAGCCTGGTCCGCTAGCCTAAGCCATGCCTAATCATGGTGGAAACTTGCAGCATCACCATAATGAGCAATCTATGAAGCATCCTCAATAAAAACCTATGCAAATAGCAAATAAAAAGATCGCTGAGATGCTCATTATCTGCTTGCCTTGTCATTTTGATTATGGGGTAGCTCCTGTATCATGTGCAAGGGGTACCCCATTGGCAGTTCTTTATGATACATATGTACTTACAATGACAAGAGCTTACTTCTGACTAAAGTTGAGTAGCATGAGGTTCGGTCTTCGTAAGTAAGGGGCATGAGATTTCGGTTTATAACTTGTCAAGCATATCCTCTTAGTTGTGTCACTTTAACCTTAATCACCTTCAAGATGCTTATGATTGGGGCAATGAGAGCTGAAAGCTATAATTATCATAATTTTTGGAAGCTCTTTATGAGACTTGACTCCTTTCTTCCACCATTATATTGAGTCTCCACCTTCTATCTTTATGCACCTACTTTGAGAGCATAGTGGCCATTCTTAGTTCTATGTGCATTGTCCCAAGACTAGTTGATTGATGCATAACTTGATATTGATTGTTTTGAACTAATTGTATCTAGTCACTCTTATGAACTTTGAAGGTGTCCTATGCATTTATATTTTCTACTCTATGAGGGACAAGCTGAATGCTATTATGCTATGTTTCTTTATGTGAAACAAACAAACGTCTTGCAAAGCATTGTTATTTATGAATCTTTTGTTTGTGCCTTTTCATGTTGCATCATAGTTTCTTTGTCTTATTGCTAGAACTTTGTCTTTCATGTTATGATTGAAGTACTATGATCCTAGCTTTGAATGTTTTACAAATACTTTGATCACGTTTATGATGGTGCATGTCACCTAAAAAATTATTCTTTCTTTTTATCACTTACCTACTCGAGGACGAGCAGGAGTTAAGCTTGGGGATGTTGATACATTGCAAATGTATCTATAGTTTATCATGTTCCATGATTGGATTTATCCACTTTCTTGTGTTTTGTCCACACTTTGGAGTACTTTTCATATGATTTCTTGGACTAACCTATTAACAAGAGCCACAGTGCCAGTTGCCTGTTTTCTGCTGTTTTTGGTTCTAGGAAGGTCAGAAAATGAATATTCTCAGAATTGGACGGGACAAAAGCCAAAGTGCCTATTTTTCCGAAAGTCATCAGATGCTAGAATATGAGACAGAGAAGGGCTAGAGGCCGGCCACACATCCTGGCCGCGCGACCAGGCCTGGCCCGCGCCAGGGGGTGGTCTGGCCGACCCATGCATCCCCTCGGCCTCTCCTTCCGCCTATATGTTGCCCACGGGACGAAAACCCTAAGTACCTGATCAAATATCCACGAAAGAGTCTATAGCCGCCGTCATCTCCATCCCTAGATCAGGAGGGATCTGAAGCTCTTTCCGGCACCCTGCCGAAGAGGGGAATTCACCCTAGAGGCCTTCTTCATCATCATGCAAGCCTCTAGTGTGATGCGTGAGTAGTTCATCTCTGGACTATGGGTCCATGTAGTAGCTAGATGGCTGGTTCTCCTCCTTTGTGCTTTAATGTCTAGATCTTGTGAGCTCCGTTCATGATCAAGATCATCTATTTGTAATTCTACATGTTGTGTTTGCGGGGATCCGGTGGATATTGAGATGCTATTTCATATTGATTATTGATTCTATCATTTCTTTGTTATTTGTGATCTTGCATGCTTTCTATTGTTAGTAGCTATCTTGGCCAAGTAGATGCTAGCAACTCCAAGAGTTAGTATTTATGCTCGATAGTGGGTTCATGCCTCTGTAATCTGGGGAAGTGACAGAAATCTCTAAGGTACTAGATGTGTTGTTTCTACTAGGGAAAAAACAACAATCCTTTGTTCATAGAACAATCATATTGTTTACATTACACGCAATTCGTAAAGCAATACTCTGTTGCTTGCAACTTAATACTGGAGGGGGTTTGGATGATAACCTGAAGGTGGATTATTATTCATAGATGCAGTTGGATGGTGGTCTATGTATAATGTTGTAATGCCCAATCAAGTTCCAAAGGAGTCAAGATGATTAGTATATGCATGTATTGCTTTCTCGGTGTTTGTCAATTGCCCCACTGCAATTTGTTCACCCAACATGTTATCTATCTTAAGGAGAGCCACCTCTAGTGAACTATGGATCCTGGTCCTTTCTTTTACATACAATCTACAAACTGTTTACTGCTTTGTGTTTACTTTCTGCAAACTATTACTTCCTTCCATTCGATATGTTTAATCCTTTGTTTTCAGCAAAACCGGTGAGATTGACAACCTCATCACAAGTTGGGGACCGAGTTCTATGGTTGTGTTGTGCAGGTCTCCACGTTGCTACTAGCACCGGTAGTGCGCCCTGCCAAGGCTCAGCTAGCAACGCCTTTGGGGTGTTTCCTTGCTCCTACTGGTTCGATAAAACCTTGGTTTCATAACTGAGGGAAACTTGCTGCTGTGCTCATCATACCTTCCTCTTGGGGTTCCCCAACGAGCTTGTTAATACACGAGCCATCATACACTTAAGGGTACGATGAGAGCGATCATTCGTAAGACAGAATCACAATAGAGAAAGAGAAAGCCAGAATCGTTCCGCGGAGAGATCCGAAGTTGTTCGGAGAAAGAGTAAAGGAAAAGACCAGAAAAGTGTTTTCAGATAAATGAGAATTTAAATATATATTTATTATGTGTTAATTTTGAATTAATATATTATAAATAATATTTAGATTAAGATTTATAAATGCAACTTTTATATTAGGCCAAATCCCCGGAGGGAAATAACCTAGAAGAAAAACTGCAGAAAAAGGAAAAGAAAAAGGGCAAACAGCCCAGCCCACGTGGGTAGCGGATACTCCGCACCGCACGGGGGTCAGGCACCAGCTGCCAGCCGCAAGAGGTGGCCTGTCTCGACCCCGGCCCATGCAGGTCTTGCGGGGGAACCGGCCAGCCAGCTGGGCCGGTAGGGTAAGTGGCCCACCCGGGCTAACCCAGGCGCAGGCGGGAGCTGGGCCGCGAGGGGAGCAGCCGGCCTACCCAGGCGCCAGCCGCCGCTGCCTGCTGGGCCACCGGGACGCCAAGGCCCACCCGGGGCTGGCTCTGCCTCGCGGCGAGCTGGGCCGCCGGTGTGGCACTAGGCCCACCCAGCTGGCCACTGTTGGTTGCTGCTTTGCCTATTGGGCTGAGCTGAAAATAGCCCGTTCGGCTGGGACGAAAATCCTGGTATTTTTCCTTTAGCTTTTAGTTCCACATGGCTAACCTAATGGGGAGGGCACACCCCCTCCGCCTATATAAAGGGGTGCCCATGGGTGGGATTAAACACACCAATATTTGGAGAAGTCCTTTGGTTGACTTCCTCCTTCCCTCTCTCTCTAGCCCTTGTGACCATGGCCCCAAGTTTGGGCTGTGCGAACAAGGCACACCTGCAGCACGCCGTTGCGCTGCAAGGATTCCTAGCCGGATATCAACTTCCGCACTCCCGACGGGATCGGGGAGCCGGAGGTCTCATCGTGCACCGGATGTGTACGAAGACACGAGGCGCAACACTTGGGGCGCTTAAATGTCGTGAGCCGGAGCTGCTGCACAATGAAGATGAAGAAGGAGCAAGGGGTGACCTGCGAGGAGCTTCGCGACCTTGAGGTCGGCTACGAGTATGACTACATCAACCACGTTCCCCGCGGAACGTTAACCGCATACAGTCTACAAAGGTATGTATTCTCTACGCATTGGTCGTTACCGCATTACTACATAGATAGATCCTAGGCAGTTTTGGGGTTCCAACGTAGGATTTTTTTTGTTTTCTGCTGCAGATCCCCTTTAGTGGTATTAGAGACGATCTATGTGTAGGAGTGTTGTACGGCCAGTACGCACATGTATTGTGCGGGCATTGATCCCTTAGTTGTTACCCTCTAACATGTACTTGTTTATATCGCGGTATTGTTTGATGAAGCAGCCTGGACTGAACTTATGCGTATTCGTATGCGAGACTGGTTCCACGCTCAACATACGGCTTGTACCATATAAGTGGCTAGCGGGTGTCTGTCTCTCATTCGATAGTTGATATAGCATTTACAACGGAGGGCCCCAAAAGGGGTGTAGTAGAAACAACTGTCGGATCCATGTTATGGTTGGAAAGTTCGTAGCTTAGAAACGGTTCTATTGCGAAAGCTCTAACAACCACATAAAACTTGCAATAGATAAAGTAGAGGCGTCTAACTTTATTTTGCAGGGGCATGTGATTATGATATGGCATTAGTCGTTACGAAGGTAAAGTAGTTTACTTTTCTGTTACTAAGTAGTATAGTAATAGTCATCGTTCCGATGGACGACCTAGTGGCGGCGTCATGGACTTGGCGTCAAACCGATGGCAGGATGGAGATCATGCCGGGGCGCTCGATGGAGATCAAGGAGCAAGAAGCACCATATCATATCACATTATATATATGATGTTGATACCTGTTTTACATCTTATTGTGTGCTAGTATTAGATACCCAACGATAGCAAATAAGATAATCCCTATTTAATTCCAATGTTCCGTGTTCCCCTTGTGTGTGCACCACCAAGAAAGTTCTTTGTTATGAGGCGCCCTGCGGTGAGTAGGGGTCAGACATATATATGTTCGCATACAGTGGATGTAAGCCATGTTGCACAGCGAATACACATAAGTTAGATTTGGCGAGCCAAGCATGTGCAAACATGGCCTCAGAACACAAGAGATCGAAAGATCGAGCATGAGTCACATGGATGATGTGATTGGCATTAGTGAATATCTACCTTTGATAATGCACTGATGGCCGTGACGATTAGGGGAGGTGCAGAGGATAGGGATCATGCGATCACTAAAATCGCCCAGGGGATGACAATTTTAGTGGAGACCAATTATAAATTGATCTCTTATTATAAACTTAGTCTAGATGTCTGTTTGCAAATATCCTAGTAGATCTTAGCCTATCCCATTGAGGTCCTTTGAGACCATGGGAATATATTGCTTAATTTGGAACTTAGCAAAAGGGTCCAACTTCATAGATTAATACCCACGTCTGAGGGATATCCTCGTAAAAAGTGATCTTCTCTCCTTGATACAATAACCATCAGGAGATAATTCGATGACTCCAGAGTGTTTGGAAAAACACTTAGCGATCTTGCATTCGAGTTGAGAACTCTTAGAAGGGCTTGATTGCAATAGGAGGTCATGAATAAAAAGGGTAATGTAAGATATATAAAGTTATAAATGTGGTTCTTGCAAAACTCATTGCAGTTTGCAAAGTATTTGATACTTGTCATGTTTTGTGAAAATAGGAGAATCTGCTTGAGAATTGCTGTCTTTGAGGCAGCGTGACTTGATGTCGGCAAGCAAAATAGTTGATGGCCGACATCACCTCTTTCCTCAAAGTTTATCATTTGGATTAGTGGACTTGAATATAAATTTGTAATCCTTGTTTGTGTGTCTTGCTTTTGGCGAGACGATTATTCATATGAACAAGTTACAAGCCAGTTTGTATTATTCTTATGAACAATACCGTTATGGTCACATAACGATTATAAACAAGTTATTCTCATCACTATGTTAATGATAATAGTTTAAACATTTATAAAAGGATTAGAATGCTAAAAGATATCCAAAGTTTAATAATGATATGACACTATAGTTTAAGTCATTTTGGTTATTGCATGTTCTTTATGAAGATCGGGGTCCTAGATGCTTAATCTAGAGACTTTGCAAAACCATGCCTCTTAGGCAGAATGACTAAAACTCTGCATTCTTGTAAAACAATGATATGCGAACAAATGTTGAAACTTATACATAATGATGTATCATATTTTCAACAAGTAGTGGAAATCATTAGGTAATTGTGGACTTAAGTGAATAAGCGTATTTACTTAATGAAACATGAGTTTGAAATGATTTGAATTGTTCAAATGAGTTCACAACAAAGATGATATTGAATTAACAAGTCTCTTCGATTTGATCGACATGACTAAGGTATTCAAGTTAAGTTTAGCATAAAAGGAACTTGTGAAAGATGTTTCACAAATTATGATAATTGGACGAATTCAAACTGTGATGAAATGTCTAAACATCATAATCATTATGTATTAAGATACATATGGTATAATATCATCTCTTATAGAGGCTATAGTTGTCGTTTAGAGTTATAGATCAAAATAAGCAAACACTCATTTGAAATACAAAGGAACATTTAAAGATTCGTGGAAACAACACCATAAGTGTTATGGCAAGTTCGAGTTTTTGGAGATTTCGATAAGTCGAAATCGTGGCGAATAAACAAGTCTTCGTAAAGCATTCTTAGGAAGCTATGAATGGATTGTCCACAATGGGCAAACCTGCTTTGTCCTAAGTTGACGTGTCTTAATGAAGATACAGGTGGAAGAAAGTAAAATATCAAAACAAGGTATTTGACCTTACCTCTGAATTGTTGAGTGGCGCAGCGGAATTTGTTTCATGAAACCAAACTCTACAAGTAGAGGATAAACTAATGATAATGATCATAAAGTTTGAAGTAAATACTTTTACTAAAGAAAGTAGGATTCAACTATATATTCTACAAGTTTGTGGAATTATATTGTTGATTCACTTGTCATGTTTTGAACAAGACATACCTACGTATTACAAAGAAGCGTGATGGACCTAAGTACGAGAAATGAATGGTCATTGAAATCTCGTTAGTGGAATTTTCGATTTGATGATGATCAAGGAATTTTGGAATGTCCAAGATTGTCAAGAGGACCTAGATTTGAGTGGGAGCAAATCAGCTTGGTTAATTCATAATATGTAGCTGACATATGTTGAGTGGGAGCTAAGTGAAATCCCTGGATCTCAAACATGAATGTCATATTTGAGTGGGAGCGTGAAATCATTATGGGATATGTTGATGACATATATGAATGATGTGATTGGTGTTAATAACGTTTAAGTTAGATAGATAAAGATGAAGTTGAAGTAATTAAACAATAAGATCTATCAAGATAGATTGGTGAGTTTAATAAACACTAAATGTCGAATGCTTCCTGGACTTGACTCTGAAAAATGTTCAGAATGTCCTAAGATAAGATTCTGAAGTAGCTCAGAATGGAGCAAGGTAAGAAAAAAGTTCTTACTGTATGAAGCATTGAGTTAGTATTGCAACTATGGTTGAAAGAAAGAGATGTGTTGCATCTCCTATGCCTCAGTCATAGGTTCTTCCATACAACCATGTTGTATACTCGACGTAATGTGACCCAAGGTTCTGGTTGGAAGGACTAGCTCTTAACTGTAAGAACATGTCTTTAAGTGATTCCTGAGTTGATCACTGAACCAGAATTAAGTTTGTACTAATGGCAATAAGCAAAGTAAGTGGCATAGATGCATTTCATGCACTAGGATCTACATAGATATAGAAGTATAAAGGCTCCATCTGCTGTGATGTATAATGTTATGGCAGGGCTAGTTTGCTTTTAACGTAGAATGATGTGTCCCAAGGACCAGTGCCCATGAGAAAGCCCTCGAGGTTGATCTAAAGTCACTGTAAGCTCCTGGAATCCAGCCTCGTTCTACTACCATGACTACAGTATATACACAAAGGATAGCAAAGTGTGTTTCGAAGTTTAGATGACAACAGTGAAAACGACCGTCATTATAAACACTAGAAACAAAGTCTCACTTTATCGCCAAACAAATACTTCGACCCATTATGTGATAATGGTGTGAATTTCAAAATTAGGAAGACATTAACGATTTGCAAAAGACATAATGATCTGGTAAAACATTGGTACAGGTGTGGTATGAAACAACAAAGTCCCTAGTAGCCTTTGTTCATACTAGTTCGTTGGTCATGAGGATGATCTGGGTTTCAAGATCATGGACATTTATGCCGATTGACAACGGGATCATATCATTGGAGAATGATGTGGTTGGACATTCCTTGAAGGATTGCAACATGATCAAGTCATATAGTTCATTGTTGCAATAGCTATACCTAGACTCCTTTTCCTTAGACCGTGAGCTCATATTACTCACTGTTTCCTGAGGCTACTTAGACTGCATCAACCGTCATCTGGTAATACGGTGGCCATAAAGGTGTACATTGGGTATTTCGAAGGATCAGTAGATGACATGTGACTGCAAGACCGGGATTTGTTCACCCACATGACGGGTAAAGATACATACGGCTGGCTTGGTGAGATTACATCTATAAATGTTGCAACATGTGACTCGGTCACGGGGATGTAATATCACGGTAACAAGAAAACAGAACTTGTTGTGAACGAGATTGAACAAGTTATGGGATACCAATGATCGGATCTCGGACAAGTTGAATCGAGAAACAAAAGGAATTGGATGCTACATTTAGCGGTTCAAACGACATTGTCATCGGGAATGCATAGGGGTCACATGGATATCCCTGGTCCCTATTGGGCTGAGCTGAAAACATCCCATTCGGCTAGGACGAAAATCCTGGTATTTTTCCTTTAGCTTTTAGTTCCACATGGCTAACCTAATGGGGAGGGCACACCCCCTCCCCCTATATAAAGGGGTGCCCATGGGTGGGATTAAACACACCAATATTTGGAGAAGTCCTTTGGTTGACTTCCTCCTTCCCTCTCTCTCTAGCCCTTGTGACCATGGCCCCATGTTTGGGCTGTGCGAACAAGGCACACCTGCAGCACGCCGTTGCGTTGCAAGGATCCTAGCCGGATATCAACTTCCGCACTCCCGACGAGATCGGGGAGCAGGAGGTCTCATCGTGCACCGGATGTGTATGAAGACACGAGGCGCAACACTTGGGGCGCTTAAATGTCGTGAGCTGGAGCTGCTGCACAATGAAGATGAAGAAGGAGCAAGGGGTGACCTGCGAGGAGCTTCGCGACCTTGAGGTCGGCTACGAGTACGACTACATCAACCACGTTCCCCGCGGAATATTAACCGCGTATGGTCTACAATGGGTATGTATTCTCTACGCATTGGCCGTTACCGCATTACTACATAGATAGATCCTAGGCAGTTTTGGGGTTCCAACGTAGGAATTTTTTGTTTTCTATTGCGGATCCCCTTCATCTCCCTAGTACCGAAAGAATTCTTTGTGGAAATCAACCATCACTTCGTAATTGGGTGATCATAAAGGTGTTCTTCAGGTATCTTTGAAGATACTTGTTGGTTACATGGATCAAGACTGGGATTTGTCACTCCATGGGAAAGAGAGATAACTCTGGGCCCTCTCGGTAACACAATATCATAAGTAGCTTGCAAGCATGTGACTAATGAGTTTAGTCATGGAGATATTGTATTACAAAACGAGTAAATTGAGCTTGATGAGATTGAACTAGGTATAGTGATACCGACGATCAGATCTCGGGCAAGTTACATATCACGAGACAAAGGAAATTGCATACGGGATCACTTGAATCCTCGACATCATGGTTCGACCAATGAAAGATCTTAGTAGAATATGTGGAAACCATTATGGACACATCCATTGTCCCGCTATAGGTTATTGACTGGAAAGGTTGTCTCGGTCATGTCGACATGTTCTTGAACCTATAGGGTCACACACTTAATGTTTCAATGTCGCTAGAGTCTCGAATGGGATCCAAGATATCATGAGAATCTTCAGAATGGTTCACTGATAAAATTTCATATAAGAAAAGTTTATTTTGGGATTTTAGAAAAGTCCAGGATTTTCCTGATATCGTACCCATAGGGTTCTAAAATGTTATGGAGGTCCACCTGTGAGGAGGGGGCACATGGAGCTGAAAGGGGGGCACTATGGCCTACATGGGCCAGGGCTCCATAACCCCAAGGTGAATGTGCCAAACCCACTAGGGGAAACCCTCGGGAGTCTATGGAAAGGGGAGTTTCCCCTCCCTCTTTGGTTGCCCGCCCATCATCTTGGAAGGGCTAAGTCTTGGAATGCCCCCTCACTCCTATAAATAGAGGAGGGGAGAGCCATGGCACATCATCCATTGCTCTATTGGCCGCTGCCTCCCTCTCTCCCTCTCATATACCTCTCCTCCACATCGCAGTAGCTTGGTGAAGCCCTGCAGGAAATCCACCATACTTCCGCCACCACTCCATCGTGTTGTCGTGATCGATCTAATCCACCTACCCCCTCGCTTGTTGGATCAATAAGGAGGATATTCCATCAAGTTGTGCGTGTGTGCAACTCAGAGGTGTCGTTTGTGTGATGTTGCATTTGATTGATCCTAGAAAGAATGACTACATCATCCACAGTCTATAGATCGTTAACACGCGTGTTTCTACAAGGATATGTAGATATGATCGCCCTTTCTACTAGAATCTCATAGATAAGATGTTGGTTCTTCTCGTTCTCTCGTAGGATTTTTTCAATGCAACGAAACCACCAAAAAGATACTTTTGCTTACCAAAGGTGATGGGCATGTTGAAAGATGGTGTTTTCCAGTACATTACTGAACGTTTTGGAAACAAGCAACTTCTACATCAACACGCATTTTCTCCAGCGGTTATGCCCTCTAGAGTTATCTCCAACCGTCCATTGCATCAAGATTGGTGACCAGTTTTTGCAGAAAAAGCCCTCATATGGAACAAATTCCTCTCATGAAGTCCTGCCAGCTTACAACCACATAAACCATGCATATAAAGTTCCTCGCGATTGTCCAGAACGATCCGACAAATTATACATAAAGTATTGTGTATTTTTACATGTATTTTACACTTAGGTATAAAGTCCTTTGCAACTGTTCGTAACAATCTGGCTATGTGTTTACAAGTTCTTCATAATTTTTCAAGGGAGTTTGTAACCACAAAACCAGAAAGTTCTTCATAATTTTCATCTAGATCTGTGTATGTGTTCACAAAGGACTCTTAATAATTTGTAGTAATGAACATGAACACACGAAATCAGAAGATCCACACGAGAAATATGGAAAACAAAAATTATGAACAAAAAGAACAAATAAAATCTGGCTCCAACTCCTCCAGATCGGGCCCTCCTAGATCAGAGACTTGACGGAGGTCGGACGTGACTAGGGGTCAGGAACGAGCGTCGTGAGGGTCAAGGACGAGGTGCAACAACGATCCGACCAGCGGGGCAGAGGGAGGCGGTGGTGTCGAACCGCCGTGGCTCATGGTCCGGAGCTCCTGCCGACTAGCGGAGGAGGGAGGAGGGAGGAGGAGGAAGGAGGAGGGAGGACGGGGCAACGACTTTGTGTTGCGGGACGACAAGAGGAGGCGGCGGCGGCATGTGCTAGACGGGGGTGGGAGATGGTAGCGTCTTGTGTTGGACGGGGGTGAGATCTGGGACGTTAGGATTCCAGCTCTCTTCTTATCCACTCCCTGGTAGACTATAGGCAAAATTCCAATTTTTTAGAGCTTTTTTTTGCAAATAGTGAAGTCCGAATCTAATCCCACGAGTGGTCGACCTGGATACACGCTTAGCGCCCTATATGCTAGAGATTCTACTTTCGCTTCTACATACGACATGAGTAGTTGGCTTACCGAAGGTTGTCGAAGAGAGGAAAGGAGATTCTAGTCAAAACTGTCATACACGGTGACTTCTACATACTCCATGAGTAGTTTAAAATTCAACAAGAAGTAGAGCAAAAAGCTCATGTCCATTTTTTCTGACTTTTGGTGGGGTGATACAGATGGGTCTAAACGAGTTCACTAGATCTTGTGAGACAAGATATGCCAGCCTAAGAGAGCGGGTGGAATGGGTTTCAGAAACTTTGAGGCCTTCAACCAAGCGCTCCTGGCAAAGCAGGCCTGTGGGATTTTAACCGTGCCAAACTCGTTGTGTGTGAGAGTTTTGAAGGCCTGTTATTGAAGGAGATATGCCTTAGAGGGAAATAAGAAATAGGTTTTTATTATCATATCTCAATTAGTTTATAATAGTTTCATATTGTGGTATAACTGTGCCAAGTAGAAATATTGGTACAGGTGTGGTATGAAACAACAAAGTCCCTAGTAGCCTCTATTCATACTAGTTCGTTGGTCATGAAGATGATCTGGATTTCAAGATCATGGGCATTTATGCCGACTAACAACAGGATCATATCATTGGAGAATGATGTGGTTGGACATTCCTCGAAGGATTGCAACACGATCGAGTCATATAGTTCATTGTTGCAACAGCTATACCTAGACTCCTTCTCCTTAGACCGTGAGCTCATATTACTCACTGTTTCCCTAGGCTGCTTTGACTGCATCAAACGTCATCTGGTAATGCGGTGGCTATAAAGGTGTACGTTGGGTATTCTGAAGTAACAGTAGATGACATGTGACTGCAAGACTGGGATTTGTTCACCCACATGACGGGTAAAGATACATACGGCCGGCTTGGTGAGATTACATCCATATATGTTGCAACATGTGACTAGGTCATGGGGATGTAATATCACGGTAACAAGACAACATAACTTGTTGTGAACGAGATTGAACAAAGGTATAGGATACCGGTGATCGGATCTCGGACAAGTTGTATCAAGAAACAAAAGGAAGAGGATGCTACATTTAGACGGTTCAAATGACATTGTCATCATGAATGCATAGGGGTCACATGGATATCCCTGGTCCCTCTGTTGATCATTGATATAGATCATGTCTAGAGCATTCCCGAGCCGTGAGAGGATACACTTAAGGGTACGATGAGAGCAATCATTCGTAAGATGGAATCACAGTAGAGAAAGAGAGAAAACCGGAATCGTTCCGCAGAGAGATCCGAAGTTGTTCGGAGAAAGAATAAAGGACCGGAAATGTTCTGTAGAAAGATCCAAAGTCGTTCGGAGGAAATCGAAAGGGAACCGAAAGGTGTTTCGGGTCAAGATGTATTTTGTAATATGTGTTTACATATTAATTAGTGTAATTAATATTAAATATAATATTAAAATCTAATTTGAAGAGTTATTCCACTAATGGGCCAAACTTCCTAGGGAAATAGGGCCCATGAGAGAAAACCGGAGGAGGGAAGGGCCAAGGGCCAAAGGGTCAAGGCCATGGCGCCTTGAGGGGGCCCACCCTTGGCCGGCGGCCCATGTGGCCCATGCGCCCCCTCCCCCCTCTCCCTTGTTTAGTCCCACATGGGAAACCCAATGGGGAGGGCACACCCCCTCCCCCTATATAAAGGGGTGCCCATGGGTGGGATTACCACACCAATATTTGGAGAAGTATTTTGGCTGACTTTCTCCTTCTCTCTCTCTCTCTATACCTCGTGACCATGGCCCCAAGTCTGGGCTGTGCGATCGAGGCACTCCTGCAGTACGCCGTTGCGCTGCAGGGATTCCTAGCCGGATATCAACTTCCACACTCCCGGAGGGATCGGGGAGCCGGAGGTCTCATCGTGCACCGGATGTGTACGAAGACACGAGGCGCAACACTTGGGACGCTTAAATGTCATGAGCTGGAGCTGTTGCATGATGAAGATGATGAAGATCAAGAAGGAGCAAGGGGTGACCTGCGAGGAGCTTCGCGACCTTGAGGTCGGCTACGAGTACGACTACTTCAACCACGTTCCTCGCGGAACGTTAACCGCGTACAGACTACAAGGGTATATATTCTATACGCATCGGTCGTTACCGCATTACTACATAGATAGATCCTAGGCAGTTTCTGGGGTTCCGTCGTAGGGAAATTTTTGTTTTTGCGCCGATCCCCAACAGTGGTATCAGAGCTGATCTATGCGTAGGAGTGATTCACGGCCAGTACGCACAAGTCATGTGCGGGCATTGATTCCTTAGTTGTTACCCTCTAACGTGTACTTGTATATATCGCGGTATTGTTTGATGAAGAGGCATGGACCAACCTTACGCGTATTCGTACGCGAGACTGGTTCCACGTTCAACATAGGGCTTGTACCGTATAAGTCGCTAGCGGGTGTCTGTCTCTCATTCAATAGTTGATATAGCATTTCCAATGGAGGGCCCCGAAAGGGGTGTAGTAGAGACAATTCTTGGATCCATGTTGTGGTTGGAAAGTTCGTAGTTTAGAAACGGTTCTAGTGCGAAAGCCCTAACAACCACGTAAAACTTGCAATAGATAAAGTAGAGGCGTCTAACTTTATTTTGCAGGGGGCATGTGATTATGATATGGCATTGGTCGATACGAAGGTAAAGTAGTTTACTTTTATGTTACTAGGTAGAATAGTAATAGTCATCATTCCGATGGACGACCTGGTGACGGCGTCGTGGACTTGGCGTAAAACCAAGGGCAAGATGGAGATCATGCTGAAGCGCTCGATGGAGATCAAGGCACAAGAAAGACCATAACATATCACATTATACATATGATGTTGATACCTGTTTTACATCTTATTGTGTGCTAGTATTTAGATACTCAACGGTAGCAAATAAGATAATCCCTATTTAATTCCAATGTTCCGTGTTCCCCTTGTGTGTGCACCACCAAGAAAGTTCTTCGGTATGAGGCCGACCGTGATGATCGGGGGTCAGACATATCTACGTTCGCATACAGTGGGTGTAAGCCATGTTGCACAGCGAATACACACAAGTTAGATTTGGCGAGCCTAGCACGCCATAAAAGCGTGGCCTCGGAACACAAGAATCGAAAGATCGAGCATGAGTCACATGGATGATGTGATTGGCATTGTTGAATGTCTACCTTTGATAATGCACTAATGGCCATGATGATCGGGGGAGGTGCAGAGGATAGGGATCATGCGATCACTAAAATTGTCCAGGGGATGACCGTTTTAGTGGAGACCAATTATAAATTGATCTCTTATTATAAACTTAGTCTAGATGTTTGTTTGCAAATATCTTAGTAGACCTTGGCCTATCCCATTGAGGTCCTTTGTGACCATGGGAATATATTGCTTAATTTGGAACTTAGCAAAAGGGTCCAACTTCTTAGATTAATACCCACACCTGAGGGATATCCTCGTAAAAGGCTATCTTCTCTTCTTGATACGATAACCATTAGGAGATAATTCGATGACTCCGGAATGTTTGTGTTTTCTCCATAATCATCCAATAAGCCATCCTCCATTCGATGGAGAATTGGGCTGCATTTTGTATTCTACAGAATATGGCACACAGTGTATGAGCCGTTGGATGGGTTTTCCTCCATCATGGATGAAAAGAGACTATTTGGAAAAACACTTAGCGATCTTGCATCAGAGTTAAGAACTCTTAGAAGGGCTTGATTGCAAAAAGGAGGTCATGGATGAAAAAGGTATATGTTAGATATACAAATTATAAATGTGGTTCTTGCAGAATTCATTGCAGTTTGCAAAGTATTTGATACTTGTCTTGTTTTGTGAAAATAGGAGGATCTGTTTGAGAATTGCTGGTTTTGAGGCAACGTGACTTGATGACGGCAAGCAAATCAGTTGATGGCCGACATCACCTCTTTCCTCAAAGTTTGTCATTTGGATTAGTGGACTTGAATGTACATTTGTAATCCTTGTATGTGTGTCTTGCTTTTGGCGAGACGATTATTCATATGAACACGTTACAAACCAGTTTGTACTATTCTTATGAACAATACCTTATGGTCACATTACGATTACAAATAAGTTATTCTTGTCACTATGGTAATGATAATAGTTTAAATATTTATAAATGATTAGAATGCTAAAAGATATCCAAAGCTTAATAATGAAATGACACTACAGTTTAAGTCATTTTGGTTATTGCGGGTTCTTTATGAAAGATCGGGGTCCTAGATGCTTAATCTAGAGACTTTGCAAAACCATACCTATTAGGCAGAATGACTAAAAACTCCGCATTTTAGTAAAACGGTGATATGCGAAGAAATGTTGAAACTTATACATAAAGATGTATCACATTTTCAACGAGTAGTGGAAATCATTTATTGTGAACTTAAGTGAATAAATGTATTTACTTAATGAAACATGAAGTTTGAAATGATTTGAATTGTTCAAATGAGTTCATAACCAAATGGGATATTGAATTAACTGAATTAACAAGTCTATTTGATTTGATCGACACGACAAAAGTATTCAAGTTAAGGTTAGCATAAAAGGAACTTGTGAAAGATGTTTCACAAATTATGACAATTGGATGAATTCAAACTATGTTGAAATATCCAAACATCATAATCATTATGTATTAGATACATATGGTATAATATTATCTCTTATAGGGGTTATAGTTATCGTTTAGAGTTAGAAATCTAGATAAGAGAACACTCATTTGAAATACAAAGGAACATCAAAAGATTCGTGGAAACAACACCATAAGTGTTATGGCATGTTCGAGTTTCTGGAGACTTCGACAAGTCAAAGTCGTGGCGAATAAACAAGTCTTTGTAGAGCATTCTTAGGAAGCTATGAATGCATCATCCACAAGGGACAAACCTGTTGTTGTCCTAAGTTGATGTGTCTTAATGAAGATGCATGTGGAAGAAAGTAAAAGATCAAAACAAGGTATTTGACCTTGCCTCTGGATCGTTGAGTGGCGCAGAAGAATTTGTTTCGTGAAGCCAAACTCTGCAAATAGAGGAGAAACCAATGATCATGATCATAAAGTTTCAGTGAATACTTTTACTAAAGAAAGTAGGATTCAACTATATATTCTACAAGTTTGTGGAATTATATTATTGATTCACTTGTCATGTTTTGAACAAGACATACCTACAAATTACAAAGAAGCGTGATGGACCTGAGTGCGAGAAATGACTAGGAGTCATAAAATCCTATATTAAGTTACATTTAAGATTGCAAAGTAACATGTTACTTGATCTTATTAAAGCAAAGAAGTTTACTTGATATTTCTGAATGACTGCAAAGTCACAAGAAGGAAATGAAACTTAATGAATGACAAAAAGCTCGATTTGTCACAAGTTTGGACAAATTCAAGGAGTTAACTACAATAGTAGTGATGCTTAAGTCTTTTGGATTTACACTAGAAATATATGGATATTGAAGTCTCGTAATTGGAATTCTCAAATTGATAATGATCAAAGAATTTTGGAATGTCCAAGATTAATGAGAGAACCTATATTTGAGTGGGAGCGAATCAGCTTGGCTAATTCATAATATGTAGCTAACATATTTTGAGTGGGAGCTAAGTGAAATCCCTAGACCTCAAACATGAATGTCATATTTGAGTGGGAGCTGACTGAAATCCCTGGATCTCAAACATGAATACCATATTTGAGTGGGAGCGTGAAATCATTCTGGAATATATTTACGGCATATGTGAATGATGTGATTGGTGTTAATGGTATTTAAGTTAGGATGAAGTTGAAGTTATTAAACAAAAGATCTATTGAGATTGATTAGTAAGTTTAATAAACACTAAATGTCGAATGCTTCCTGGACTTGATTCTGAAAGATGTTCAGAATGTCCTAAGACAAGATTCTGAAGAAGTTCAGAATTGAACAAGGTAAGAAAGAAGTTCTTACTGTATGAAGCATTGAGTTAGTATTGCAACTATGGTTGAAAGAAAGAGATGTGTTGCATCTCCTATGCCCCAGTCATAGGTTCTTCCATAAAACCATGTTGTATACTCGACGTAATGTGACCCGAAGTTCTAGTTAGACGGACAAAGTCTTAACTATAAGAGCATGTCTTCAAGTGATTCCTGAGTTGATCACTGAACCAGAATTGAGTTTGTACATAAATGACAAGAAGCAATATAAGTGGCATAGATGCATTTCATGCATTAGGATCTATATAGATATAGAAGTATAAAAGCTCCATCGGATGTGCTGTGTAATGTTGTGGCGGGGCTAGTTCACTTTTAACGTAGAATGATGTGTACTAGGGCCCAGTGCCCATGGGAAAGCCCTCGAGGTTGATCTAAAGTCACTGTAAGCTCCTGGAATCCGGCCTCGTTCTGCTGCCATGACTATAGTATATACACAAAGGATAGCAAAGTGTGTTTCGAAGTTTAGATGACAACAGTGAAAAATGACCGTCATCATAAACACTAGAAACAAAAGTCTCGCTTTGTTGCCAAACAAATACTTCGACCCATTATACGATAATGGTGTGAATGTCAAAATTAGGAAGACATTAACAATTTGCAAAAGACATAATGATCTGGTAAAACAGAACATGGACATGACGTTTCCCATGAGCATGCATGATCTATAAACACATATGGTATATGGTTTATATGAGTAAAAGGCAAGCTAGTTTATTTGTACTCTAGTGCAAGTGGGAGACTAAAGGAGATATGCCCTAGAGGCAAATAATAAATAGGTTTTTATTGTCATATCTCAATTAGTTTATAATAGTTTCATATTGTACTATAACTGTGCCAAGTAGAAACATTGGTACAGGTGTGGTATGAAACAACAAAGTCCCTAGTAGTCTCTATTCATACTAGTTCGTTGGTCACGAAGATGATCTGGGTTTCAAGTTCATGGGCATTTATGCCGACTAACAACGGGATCATATCATTGGAGAATGATGTGGTTGGACATTTCTCGAAGGATTATAGTTCATTGTTGAAACAACTATACCTAGACTCCTTCTCCTTAGACCGTGAGCTCATATTACTCACTGTTTCCCTAGGCTGCTTTGACTGCATCAAACGTCATCTGGTAATGCGGTGGCTATAAAGGTGTACGTTGGGTATTCCGAAGGAACAGTAGATGACATGTGACTGCAAGACCGGGATTTGTTCACCCACATGACGGGTAAAGATACATACGGCCGGCTTGGTGAGATTACATCGATATATGCTGCAACATGTGACTAGGTCAAGGGGATGTAATATCATGGTAACAAGAAAACATAAATTGTTGTGAACGAGATTGAACAAAGGTATAGGATACCGGTGATCGGATCTCGGACAAGTTGTATCGAGAAACAAAAGGAAGAGGATGCTACATTTAGACGGTTCAAACGACATTGTCATCAGGAATGCATAGGGGTCACATGGATATCCCTGGTCCCTCTTTTGATCATTGATACAGATCATGTCTAGAGCATTCCCGAGCCGTGAGAGGATACACTTAAGGGTACGATGAGAGCGATCATTCGTAAGATGGAATCACAGTAGAGAAAGAGAGAAAACCGGAATCGTTCCGCAGAGAGATCCAAAGTTGTTCGGAGAAAGAATAAAGGACTGAAAATGTTCCGCAGAAAGATCCGAAGTCGTTCGGAGGAAATCGAAAGGGAACCGAAAGGTGTTTTGGGTCAAGATGGATTTTGTAATATGTATTTACATATTAATTAGTGTAATTAATATTAAATATAATATTAAAATCTAATTTGAAGAGTTATTCCACTAATGGGCCAAACTTCCTAGGGAAATAGGGCCCATGAGGGAAAACCGGAGGAGGGAAGGGCCAAGGGCCAAAGGGTCAAGGCCCATGAGGGGGCCCACCTGGCCATCCTAGGGCTGTGCCCGGGGTGGGGCCCACCCCTAGCTGGCGGCCCATGTGGCCCGTGCGCCCCCTCCCCCCTCTCCCTTGTTTAGTCCCACATGGGATACCCAAAGGGGAGGGCACACCCCCTCCCCCAATATAAAGGGGTGCCCATGGGTGGGATTAACACACCAATATTTGGAGAATTCTTTTGGTTGAATTTCTCCTTCTCTCTCACCCTCTATACCTCGTGACCATGGCCCCAAGTTTGGGCTGTGCGATCGAGGCACTCTTGCAGTACGCCGTTGCGCTGCAGGGATTCCTAGCCGGATATCAACTTCCGCACTCCCGGCGGGATCAGGGAGCCGGAGGTCTCATCGTGCACCGGATGTGTATGAAGACACAAGGTGCAACACTTGGGGCGCTTAAATGTCCTGAGCCGGAGCTGTTGCATGATGAAGATGATGAAGATCAAGAAGGAGCAAGGGGTGACCTGCGAGGAGCTTCACGACCTTGAGGTCGGCTACGAGTACGACTACTTCAACCACGTTCCCCGCAGAACGTTAACTGCGTACAGACTACAAGGGTATGTATTCTATACGCATCAGCCATTACCGCATTACTACATAGATAGATCCTAGGCAGTTTCTGGGGTTCCGTCGTAGGGAAATTTTTGTTTTCTGCGTCGATCCCCAACAGTTATTTCAAACACTCATACATCATGCATCTAGCGTGTTAAAGTATGATCCAAATTCTATTAAGGAGGCTAACTTCTGATAGAACGGAGTGAGACCCATCGCCGGAGGCTTGGGCTGTCGTGGTACGGATCGTTGAAGACTTAGGTTTCCACCGTTATATATACCTCTTGTAGGATACTAGCTGGGATAAGTTGCATCTATGAAAATCTCCGGCGTTTTGTAAACACTCCCCGATATAGTGAAGTTTTGCTAGCTAGCGCCCGTGGTTTTTTCCTCTCTTTGTTGGAGAGGTTTTTCCACGTTAAATCTATATCCCCTTTGCTGTGATTTCTTTATCGTTCTTCGTTATTTAATTGTCGCAAAGCTAACAAGTGGTATTAGAGCCCCATGTTCTAATCTAGGGTTTGCACATGTCATCATTGAAGTTCGATCTACCGCAGCTAGACTACACCACAAGATTCTCCTTGTGGCAGGTGAAGATGCGGGCGATTCTCGCCCAAACTTTAGATCTAGATGAAGCGCTGGATGGGTTCGATGGAAAGGATGCTAAGGGCTGGTCCGATGAAGATAAGCGGAAGTATCGTAAGGCCTTGTCTTTGATTCAACTTCATCTGTCCAATAATGTCTTGTAGGAAGTGTTGGCGGAGAAATCTACTGCTACCCTTTGGGCAAAACTGGAATCGATCTACATGTCAAAAGATCTAACCAGTAAGATGCATGTGAAGATGAAGTTGTTCTCGCATAGGCTGCAAGAAGGTGGATCAGTAATGAATCACTTATCCGTTTTTAGAGAGATTGTTTCTGACTTGTAGTCTATGGAGGTAAATATGATGATGAGGATCTAGGTCTCTTACTCTTATGCTCATTGTCTAGTTCTTATGCTCAGTTCCGTGATACAATATTGTTGAGATATGATACACTAACCCTTGATGAAGTACAATAGGCCCTCAAACAGAGCGGAAAGATGAAAACTATGGTACATGCAGATGGGGCGTCATCCAAGGCTGAAGCTCTGCAGGTTTGTGGCAGGACCGAGCCGAGATTTAACAACTACGGCAACCGAGAAAAGAGCAAGGACGACACATGTCATTCGAAGTCCAAGGGAAAGGATAAGTTCTGCAGGTATTATAAGAAATCTAATCATGTTATGGATGATTGTTGGAAGCTGTAGAATAAGGATAAAAGGAACGGAACTTACCAATCGAAAGATAAGTCTGAAGGTGCTGGTAAGGCTGCTGTTGTTTCTGGTGATAGTTCTGATGGTGAATGTTTAGCTGTTTTTGCTGCTTGTGCTTCTCGTGATGATGAATGGATACTTGATATTGCATGTTCATTTGATATTTGCTGTAACAATGATTGGTTCAGTTTATATGAGTCTATGCAGACTGGAGATTTTGTATGTATGGGGAATGACAACCCAGGCCATATTGTCGGAGTTGGATCTGTTAAGATCGAGACACATGATGGTGTGACACGTACGTTGACTGAGGTGAAGCACATACCAAGCATGACTAGAAACTTGATCTCCCTGAGTACCATGGATGTTGATGGATACAAGTACGTCGGCGGGCGTAGATTGTTAAAGGTATTGATGACCCACAAGTATAGGGGAGTATCGCAGTATTTTCGATAAGTAAGAGTGTCGAACCCAACAAGGATCAGAAGGTGTTGGCGAGTGGCTTGGAGCAGGAATTCTCTGTAAATACTTAGCAAACGGATTTTTAGGCGTTTTTGATAATACAGGTAAATAAAGTACGAGTAAATAAAAGACAATAATAATAAATGCAGCAAGTGGCCCAATCCTTTCTTTAGCAAAGGACAAGCCGGTTGTGTTACTTAAGATGACCAAACGTTCTCGGGGACACATGGGAATATCGTCAAGTGCTTTCGCTTCATATAGTTGATTAATCTTCTTTAGTTTGCTAAGTGTTGTGTGGGTGAACATGTGCTAATGTACCGACCTTCCTAGGACTAATACATACTTGTGATTATACCCCTTGCAAGCATCCGCAAGTACAAGAAAGTAATTAAGGTAAAAACCTAACCACATCTATAAACTCTAAGACCCTGACATCCCTTGCGCAAAGGTTTCCTAACAGGGGTTTAGGTTTCATCACTCTGGCAACCCCTACGATTAGTATCCAAATACACAATGCATTCCCCTAGGCCCATATAGGTGAAGTGTCATGTAGTCGACGTTCACATGACACCACTAGAAGAAATACACCACAACTTAAATATCAAACTATTGAATCTTTCTCAACACAATTCCACTACTAAAAACATGACTTCTCCCATGTCCTCAATAACTAAACAAACTACTCACAAGACATCATATGGATCAAGATCAGAGATGATATAATGATATGTAACAATCTGAACATAAACGATAATTCAATGGTTCACTCGATGGCATCAACTACAAGGAGTAATCAACACCAGGAAAGTTTCTCATAAGAACTATGAAAGATTCAACCCAGTTGTTACAACAATATGAAGTGGTGATGATGGTGGTGGTGGAGATGATGGTGGTGATGATGATCCCGATGAAGTCCCGCTTGATGGTGGTGTTGATGGCAATGATCTCCCCTCTCCGGGAAGGAATTCCCTCGATAGAATTCTGTCTGCTAGAGAGATCTTTCTCGCTCGGTGTTTTTCTGCCCCGCAGAGGCAGCGGAATCTTTCTATGGTACCTCCCTAGGTATTAGGGTTCCGTGGAGATAATATATGCCAGAGGGGAGAGCCTGGAGTGGGCCAGGGTGGCCACACCACCTGCTGGCGTGGCCTAGGGCTGCCCGCGCCAGGGGGTGGTGTCGCCCCCTATGGCCCATCTCCACTCCCCCTTCTAGCAATCTTCGTCTTCTAGAAACATAGTATTTTCCGTGTATTTTCCCAAATTTTCTGATCTTCGCGAATTTTGCCTCCAAACAACCACTTTTCCATCAGAATCCTGATTGCAGCGTCCATGCTCAAAAAGTCATCAACCATGCAAAAATAGATGAAATAACATAAGTATCATCTCTTAATATGAAATATATCAATGAATAATAGTAAATTATGATATAGAATAGTGATGCAAAATGGACATATCAACTCCCCCAAGCTTAGACTTCGCTTGTCCCCAAGCGAAAACTGAGCTCAATAAACATGACCTCAGGTTTATGGGGTGAAGGGTCGATGAAAGAATACGGACAAGAAGCATCACATTCATCAATACATAAATCATAATAGAAGACAACTCACTATTATATAACTTAACTTGCAATAAATAAAGGAAACACAATAAAGATACACAAAGTAAATCATAATTGGTAATGACAAACTTAGCTCTTGGTCGAAGAATAGTTGACAATTTGCAGGAGTTCACACATATAGGGATTTCAATGATAGCTTTCAAAGTAGTATTCACTAAGATAAGAGCAATGCGCAAAACAAGGAACATAAGAAACATGATTGAATAAATCATCATATGAATGAATGAAACACAACAACTCAAAATACTTGCTGAGATAGAAGGGAATAGGTTTACTGACTCAATGATGACCCACAAGTATAGGGGGTGTATCGCAGTATTTTCGATAAGTAAGAGTGTTGAACCCAACGAGGAGCAGGAGGTGTTGGCGAATGGCTTGGACCAGGAATTCTCTGTAAATACTTAGCAAACGGATTTTAGGGGTTTTTGATAATGCAGGTAAATAAAATACGAGTAAGTAAAAGACAATAATAATAAATGCAGCAAGTGGCCCAATCCTTTCTTTAGCAAAGGACAAGCCGGTTTATTACTTAAGATGACCAAATGTTTTCGAGGAAACACGGGAATATCATCAAGTGCTTTCGCTTCATATAGTTGATTAATCTTCTTTAGTTTGCTAAGTGTTGTGTGGGTGAACCTGTGCTAATGTACCGACCTTCCTAGGACTAATACATACTTATGATTATACCCCTTGCAAGCATCCGCAAGTACAAGAAAGTAATTAAGGTAGAAACCTAACCACAACTTTAAACTCTAAGACCCTGACGTCCCTTGTGCAAAGGTTTCCTAACAGGGGTTCAGGTTTTTGTCACTCCGGCAACCCCTACGATTAGTAGCCAAATACACAATGCATTCCCCTAGGACCATAAAGGTGAAGTGTCATGTAGTCGACGTTCACATGACACCACTAGAATAAATACACCACAACTTAAATATCAAACCATTGAATCTTTCTCAACACAACTCCACTACTAACAACATGACTTCTCCCATGTCCTCAAGAACTAAACGAACTACTCACAAGACATCATATGGATCAAGGTCAGAGATGATATAATGATATGTAACAATCTGAACATAAACGATAATTCACTCAATAGCATCAACTACAAGGAGTAATCAACACCGTGAAAGTTTCCCCTAAAAACTATGCAAGATTCAACCCAATTGTTACAGCAGTATGAAGTGGTGATGATGGTGCTGGTGGAGATGATGGTGGTGATGATGATGATGATCCCGATCAAGTCCAACTTGATGGTGGTGTTGATGGCAACGATCTCCCCTCTTTGGGAAGGAATTCCCCCAACAAAATTCCGTCTGCCGGAGAGATCTTTCTCTCTCGGTGTTTTCCGCCCCGCAGAGGTGGTGGAATCTTTCTGTGGTTGCTCCCCAGGTATTAGGGTTCCGTGGAGATAATATACGCCAGAGGGGAGAGCGTGGAGTGGGCCAGGGCGGCCACACCACCTGCTGGCATGGCCTAGGGCTGCCCGCGCCAGGGGGTGGTGTGGGCTCCCTATGGACCATCTCCACTTCCCCTTCTAGCAATCTTCGTCTTCTAAAAAATAGAATTTTCCATGTATTTTCCCGGATTTTCTGATCTTCATGAATTTCGCCTCCAAACAACACCTTTTCCATCAGAATCCTGACTGCAGTGGTCCATGCTCCAAAAGTCATCAACCATGCAAAAACAGATGAAATAACATAAGTATCATCTCTTAATATGAAATATATCAATGAATAATAGTAAATTATGATATAGAATAGTGATGCAAAATGGACGTATCAACTACCCCCAAGCTTAGACTTCGCTTGTCCCCAAGCGAAAACTGAGCTCAATAAACATGACCTCGGGTTTATGGAGTGAAGAGTCGATAAAAGAATGTGGAAATAGCATCACATTCATCAATACATAAATCATAATAGAAGACAACTCACTATTATATAACTTAACTTGCAATAAGTAAAGGAAACACAATAAAGATACATAAAGTAAATTATAATTGGTAATGGCAAACTTAGCTCTTGGTCGAAGAATAGTTGACAATTTGCAGGAGTTCACACAAAAAGGGTTTTCAATGATAGCTTTCAAAGTAGTACTCACAAAGATAAGAGCAATGTGCAAAACAAGGAACATAATAAACATGATTGAATAAATCATCATATGAATGAATGAAACACAACAACTCAAAATACTTGCTGAGGTAGAGGGAATAGGTTTACTGACTCAACTAAAAAGTAAAAGATAGGCCCTTTGTAGAATTAAGCTGGGATTTCAAGTTTCATAAAGAGCTTCCAAAAATTATGGTACTTATTAGCTTTCAGCTCTCATTGTCCCTATCATAGGCATCTTTAGGTGATTAAGGTTAAAGTGATCAAATATTAGGATATGCTTGACAAGTTGCAAGTTGAAAATCTCATGTCCCTTGAATACGAGGGCCGCTCCTCATGCTACTCAAGTTTAGTTACCGATAAGTTCTTGTCATAGTAAGTACATGTGTATCAAAGAGAACCGCCAACAGGGTACCCCTTGCCCGATGATACGGAAGAATCCCCATATCAAAATGACAAGACAAGCAGACAACAAGCATCTCATCAATCTTCTTATTTACCATGGGAATTTGGTGCTTTTTTCTCTCTTTCCTCTTTTCTCATCTCTTTTTTTCTTTTTCTCTTTTTCTCAATCTCTACCTATTTTTTTATAAGAAGAATGCTTCATAGATGCTCATTATGGTTATGCTGCAGGTTTCCACCATGATTAGGCATGGATTAGACCGGCGGCCTAGGCGTTTCTCTAACACACATACATAACTCCATGGACTTACAAGCTCCCCTTCATTTCACACCGACGACATCCATATGCAAAAGAGCATGATATCAACTAGGTACAAAGTATGAGTGCAATGTTGAAAGTGTTCCCCATGATAGCATGGTTCTGCTAATCCACAACTTACAAAGCGTAAGCATATACGAACATAGATGGGCACAATGGTTCAAGTTTATTAAGTACAGGAAAGTAAAGTGTGCCATCAAGTTCGTGAGAGCTTTAATTACTAATTTTCACATAACAAGTTTAATTTGGAAGGTAGATACAAACATGAATTTACTTGCAATAGCAATAATGCTAATAGGTAGGTATGGTGGACATAAATGGCATAGGTTTTGGTTTAAGTATTGCATGCACGAGAAGCATTCCCTCTTAGTATAGGTTTTTGGCTAGCAAGGCTGGGTAGCAAGCATAAGAGTTGAAGGAAACAAACAAACATACAAATGATAAAAACAAACATGCCATCTTCCTTGGAAGCACAAAAGATCTTAACTAGAGAATACTAAGATTATGAGCAAATCAAGAAAGAAAGAAAGATGATGAAATTATATTTATTTAGAGTACTTTTATCTTTTTCATTCAATTCTTAAAGATAGTGCTGCTACTGACCGAGGCAGGTTTGCCAAAACAAGCTAAATTGACTCAATGATCCCAAAGTGATACCAATACTAATGACAAGATCAATCATATAACCATAAATGGAAAACTAATATAAGATATGCAAAAGAGTAAATGATAGAACTTCTCATTAATATTCCATAACGGCAACTCAGTCCAAGGGATACATAGATACCTAACGAGAGGAGGGACACTTCCATAATGCAAACCATCCTACATGATAACTTCTCTATTCATGATATGACTCTACTAAAAGGTAAAAAGATAGAAGATAGTGATGTGATACCGTGGCACTCCCCCAAGCTTGGAACAAACCAAGGGGATGCCAAAACCTGATGACGAATTACTCCTTTGGTGGTGGTGGTATTCTCTCGATGAGCTTTTTGATTAATTTCCCCAAGTCCTCAATCTCGAAGGTGAGAGCACGAATCAACTCTGAGTTTTGCTCAATGCGGCTCATGATCATGTCGGATTGCGAATTCCAGCTCTTGCAATTCTTTCCCCACTCTTCCTCCTTGAAGACTTCTTTTTCTGCATGGTTAGAACGAGGCATATCTCAATTGGAGGGTAGTTTCTCCTTGGGCATATTCTGGAATTGATGCTCATGGATAAGGGTATGGAAGGGATTCTTGGTGTGTGGAGGAAGTGACCGTGGAGCCAAACAGTGACACGGAGGCTTCCCTCTAGTTGACATCCGTGCAGTCCTTTTGAACTTGGCAGGGTTTGCCAACACTCCAATGCTTGCAATGGTAGTGCCGGTGTGCGGATGCTGGCTTTTCTTTGCCTCCTCTTCATCTTTACTCTTGATCTCCTTCTCCTACCTGAGGTCTTCCTCCATAGGCTCCTTTCCTTTATCCTGGGCGGAGACCATTGTGCTTCTAAACTTTTAAGAATAGTTCCTGGCAGAAATAGATCGAAACGAAAACACGACGAGAAAAAGATATACGAACCTCAGGGGATCCGGGCTATTATATATTACGAAGTTTTCCAACAAAAGAAAGGTACTGGGAGAAAACGGGTCTGAGACGGAATTCGAGGTGGCCACACCACCTGCTGGCGCGACTAGGGGGGCCCACACCAGGGGATGGTGTGAGCCACCCTAGCTCCATTTCCGTCCCTCTTTCACTTCGTTGTTTTCCTTGTTGGATAAAAACTCCAAAAATATAACTGGACAGAATTTTCGCGGAACTTTTCTTACCAGTACTGTTACCTATTCGAAAACGGACTCTACAAGTCTCTAGACTTGGTATTTAGTAGATTCTTCTGGACTCACCACTTGAATAACATCAATATCTTCATCTTGATACTCATATTGCTCGAGTCATGAAACCTTTCACTTTCTTATTACACCATTTTCTCCAATAACCTGGAAATTTCTTTCACAGAAAACTTTACACAATTCTCATTAGCTACATTATTGGAAGCGAAGTAATAAACCTTTTAAGTTCAATTTCAACTGAAATCCATCAAAACATAAGCTATTGTAGCAACTCCTTCCAAAACCCAAAAATAATTCAAAAAGGAAATCAATTTAAGAAGCAAATGCAAGAGTGGCAAAATCCGTCAAAACAGACCAGCAGGTAAAGATCAATTTTTTTCGAAAATCTTATTTTTCTCAAATCAAAAAGTGCAAAACTAACAAAAGTTAAATAATAACCTGGGGCAGAAGCACAAAAAATTATAGCTCAATCCGACGTACAGAGATCACTCACGAATTTTTACGATGAAGCACAAAAATCTTTTTCGGGACAACATTTCCCAAATCTTACTTCTCTCTCATTAGAGGTTGATCTTGACACAAAAACCAAACAAAAAAGGATAAGGAGAGAATATTACCGAAGTAATAACTTCCAAGACTCAAAGAAACAAAAACAAACTGAAAGCACAATTAAATTGGGTTGTCTCCCAAAAAGCTCTTTCTTTATAGCCATTAAGATGGGCATGATAATTTCAATAATGCTCACATAATAATATGAATTGAAGTGAAAGAGAACATTAAGAAGCAAAAAATACACATATTTAAGTCTAACCCACTTCCTATGCAAGGGAATTTTGTAAACAAACAAGTTGTTGAAACCAGAGGTTACTAGCATAGGAAGGAAAAAGAAGTGCAACATAAAAACTTTCAGCATAAAACAAGGAAACTTAATATTATTGAGATGCATAAGAATAGTCTTCCCTCTCTCATAATAACTTTCAGTATCATGCATAATTTTAATGATATAACTATCACAAGAACCATTGTAGCAATGATCACTTATCCTAACAGAAAACACAGGGACACTAGCTCTCATAACACTACTTTGTGAAATAATATTAGGGATATCCTTACAGAGGATAGTGTGTCCATCTTCTTCATATTTAGTGACAAAATCTTTCACATTTGCTATTATAGGTTCATCCACCTTTTGTTCATCAGGTTCAACAGCTCTATTTGTACTTTCATTAACCATACTAGCTATCATAGAATGTTCCTTTACTTTAACTGGAAAAGGTATTTTCTCAACGTAAGGTTCAGGTAAAACATGATTAGCAGTATAAACTTCAATATTTCTTGCAGGAACACACTTAGCAACATCTTTATATGGTTCATGATACTTGTCGGAAATATGCCCTAGAGACAAATAGTAGTAAGGACTATTATCATATTTTTAGTTTATGATTAAGTTTTATATCATGCTATAACTGTATTGAGTGGAAACATCAATACACGTGTGATATACAAACAACCAGAGGTTCCTAGTGAAACTCAAGTCACTGGTTCATTGGTCAACAGATGATCATGTTTCCTGATCATGTGGCATTTATGCCAGTTGGAAATGAGGTCATCTCATTCGGAGAATGAGATGATGAACCAATACCCAACCCAAACATCATGACCCGATCATGTCACAAAATTCAAGTTACGATGATTAGAAATGGATCCTCGTAGACTATTCCTTAGACCGTGAGGCTATATCAATCACTGTCTCCCGAGTGTGCTTAGATAGCATCAAACACCATCTGGTAAAATGGTGGTTATAAAGGTGTGATTAGGTATTCAGAGGAAACCGTAGAGGCAATATATGTCAAGAGTGGGATTTGTCCGTCCATGTGACGGAAAGATACTCAAGGGCCCACTCAGAGAAGTTATATCCAATAGTTGCGCAGCGTGTGATTTGATCACGGGGATATCACTTGTCGGGACGAGTTAAGTAGCATTGTTCAGTAACGATATTGAACCCGACATGGTGATGTCATTGATCATATCTCGGGTGATGCAAGTAACGAATGACAAAGGGAATAAGACACGACTGTCCCGGTTCAAACGACGAAAGATCTTCATGGAATGCACAGGGGTCACATGGCCATCCAGGTCCCTCTGTTGATCATTGGTGCGGGAGTGTCCCGACCATGTCTAGAGTGTTCCCGAACCGTAGGTATCACGCTTAAGGGCTTGATGATGCTTAGAGAGTGTTTATAGGATCGGTAGAATCACCGAAGAAAAGAAGGGAGAAAACCGGAAGGGTTTCGGTAAGTCCGGAGGATGTCCGGAGTGGAGGTGGAAGGTGTTCCATGGTCACGGAGATTAAATGAAATGTGAATGAATGTTAAATATTGATTTAATCATTTATTCATGATTATTTAATAAAGAGAAAATCAATTAAAAGGTCAAAAGGCTTAATGGGGCAATTTCCGTAGGGAGAGGGCCCATTAGGGAAAGGAGAGAAAGAGAAGGGGCAAGGGGGCTGGCCGGCTGGGCCTAGCCCCCCGCGCGAGGCCCACCAAGGGCTGGCTGGCGGCCTCCCCTCCCCATCCTCTCCTTTAGTCCCACCCTAGGACTTGAGGGGAGGTAGTACCTCCCTCCCACTATATAAGGTGGGGTATTTGGCCTAGAAAATACAACCGAATAATCAATAAAGGTCTCCCCACTTTTGGGAGGACCCCCAATTGATATTTTCTCTCTCCCCCTCTCTCTCTCGTGACCATGGTCCCAAGTCTAGACTGCGCGAGCGAGAGACATCTTCACCGTGGAGCGCCATCGTGCTGCGGGATTCGGATCCGGGAGCTCTACTTCCGCAACTGCTGCTGGATCGGGGAAGTGGGAGTCATCGTCAGGCACCGGACGTGTGTAACTCCCACGAGGTGTCACACTTGAGGCACTCAAGTCATTGGAGCCAGAAGGAGCGCAAGGACTTCATCACGACCTTGAGATCGGCTTCGGCTTGTCTACATCAACCACGCTCTCCTGAGCATTGACAACGCTTTTCGGTCTTCGAGGGTAAGTTCGTGAAAAGCACCTCCCGTTACTGTATTACTAATAGATAGGTCCTGGCAGCTTCAGGGGTTCAGGGGAATAGGGTAAAATTTTATTGTTTTCATGTGCGGAACCCCTACAGTGGTATCAGAGCTAGATCTATGCGTAGTAATGCTAGTATGGGTAGAACACACGAGATGTAGCGTGTGGGCGTTGATCTTTTAGTTGTTACCCTCCCATGTGTACTTGAGTATACCGCAGCAATGCTTGATGAAGCGGCCCCCAACCGACTTTACACGTTCATTCGCGAGACTAGTCCACGCTTGACATACGGGTTGTACCGTATAAAGTGGCTTAGGGGGGTGTCTGTCTCTCTCGCATTAGTTGGTATACCATTTGCAACGGAGGGCCCCGAAAGGGGTGTAGTAGAGACAACTACTTGATCAGTATTGTGCTGAAAGTTCGTAGGTAAGAACGGTTCTTGTGCGAAAGCCCATTCAGCCACGGAAAACATGCAAAGATAAAGTAGAGGCGTCTAACTTTGTTTTGCAGGAGGGCGTTGCTTTGTGATATGGTTGTGGCAAAGGTAAAGTGATTACCTTTTGTTGCATAGTATTAGATAGTCACGAAGGTGACGAACTACCACGCCGGAACGACACTGGTACCCTGGTGTCTACGGCGCCGGAACCCTGGCGCCGGAACCCGGTGACGGCGGATGGAGATCACGACGTGAAGGACCATATCACATAGCATTTACGTTCAATGTTATTGTTTGTATGTCTTATTGTGTGCTAGTATTAGATACTCGACGGTAGCCTAATAAGATGATCCCTGTTAAAATAACAAACGATTGTGTTCCCCCTTAGTGTGCACCACCAAGAAAGTTCTTTGGTATGAGGCAGGCCGTGATGATCGGGTGTCAAACATATCTACGTTCACATACAGTGGGTGTAAGCCATGTTGCACAGCGAAAACACTAAGGTTGAGTTGGCGAGCCTAGCATGTACAGACATGGCCTCGGAACACGGATGGTCGAAATATCAAGCACGAGTCACATGAATGATGTGACCGACATTTAGCGTCCACCCTTGAACCCACATTGATGGCCATGATGATCGGGGGAGATGTGGCTGATAGGGGTCATGTTATCACTAGGAACCCTCACTAGGGATAGGAGTTTCTGAGTGGAGTTATTATTAACTCATTTAATTATAAACTTAGTCTAAATTCCTTTTGCAATTATAAATGTAGATGGCTCACCGTAAAGCCTACTTTGAGATTAAGGATTGGGTAAAGGGTGAGAAACTTAGACTTGATGGATCCAACTTCCCTAGTTGGCTTGTGCGCCTAGATGATCTCCTTACTAGGAATCATGTGGTAGACTACATATGCTGCACGATGGATTTGACTGACCCAGACTACTATGAGACCCCACAAGAGCTGGCAGACCACTACTATCGCCAAGAGATGTCCACTTACATTCAGATAATAATGCGTCACGGGATGGTGGATGAACTGCATCCGCTCATGGGTGATCTTGACCCATATTCGATGGTGGATCAGCTGAGAGCAGAGTTCATAGTCCATGTGCGCATGTGGAAGCACGAGTTGCTTGGAGAGTTCCTTTCCATACAGATGGAGGAGCATACATGTCTGAAGTGTCACTTAGAGCGCATGTTTGATGCACACACGAGACTGGTTCACTTCGTGGATTACCGGATGGCTGATCCATTTGCCATAGACGTACTGCTTCGGTCATTGCCTCCCAGCTACAGAGGACATGTCCGGAGTAGCATCATGAGTGGTGATACGGAAGCATTGGACTTCCATGAGTTCATATTACGTTTCCGGAATGTAAAGGTTGAACCAATCGCCAGAGAGGTCATCGATGACCAAGGTATATATTTGATATACAGTTTTATAAATGTTATAATCTTGCAAACACATTGCAGTGTTAAGTATATCTGATACTTGTTCTGTTTTAATGAAAACAGGTCCTTCTGCATGAGAGGTGCTTGCTCGAGAGGAGGTGACCTTGCGTGTTGATGGCGAGCATAATGATGATGGCCGACGACACTCTCCCTCGACATTTATCATTTAGTTTATGTTTAGGATGATTTTTGTAATCGAGAGATTTGAACTTCTTTAGTGTGTCTGACACTTCGTGAGACGGTTATTCATATGAGTTTGTAACAAACAGTTGTTCCACTTTTATGAATGATTTCTATTCGTGTTCATATCTTGTTTGATTATGTGAATTATCCTTATTGTTTGAAACTAATTGATAATGTATGAACATTTGTAAAACATTAAAAATGCCTTGTTTAAAATACCCAACTTAATGATATTTCATTAATGAATGAAACCATTGTTTAAATTCAAAGTTATGTGATAATATGTGAAAGTCATTCGATTTCTTGCCACATATAAATCATGCCTAAGTTCGGCAAAATAACTTGAACACCGTGTATTACTTGAATACAAAGTGTTTAAAGAATTGTTAAAAGTAAATACATATTCGATGTATTGGAGTTTAACATCAATGTAATTATCATTAAATGATTGTTTAAATGTGTAAAGTAGTTTACCAAGAAAACATGAATATGAAACTATTTGATTTGATCAAAGTGTTTCATCAACAAAGGGTATAAATATAAAAGAGAATCTAATTACTGTGATTTGATCAATAGTAATGAAATTCAACTTTATAAGAGTGGCATAAAAGTGATTATGAAATGCAAAGTGTTTTGAAATGTCAAAATGCAAAGCATCACAATATGATATTAGATATCAAAGGGGGTTGAATAGAAGGCACCAAACAAATCGTTGTAGAGTATATGTAGAGACCATTAGCTTAGAAATAGTTAGCACTCAATTAGAGTTAGTAAACCATTTGAATTCGTGAAAGTTTTGGGGTTATTCGATATAACCAAAACAATAGCGAATAAGACCTTGTAGTGTATTCATTGGAAACTTTGAATATGAAATCCATAGCTAAACCAAAAGGAAAGCAAAACTTGTATTGCTTGGATTTTGGTGCATTCTTGAGAAAGCTCACCTCTAGTGATGTTTCTCAAATATGAGCAAATGGAAATTAGTGCAACACACGATGAGGATTCAAAACCCTGCATCATAGTGTTGAGAAGCGCAACGGACAGCGTTCCTGAACGATTCTCTTCATGGAAGGAAAGAATCAATGATTTTGATCATTGTGTTTTTCCCCTCCACTATTGTTTTTCACTATATGAAATAGGATTCAAAATGTAAATCCATATCTTGTATGGAGACATTTGTGAACCACTTGTCATGATTTTTGTAATATGACATACCTATGAACTACAAAGGAAATAATGGTAAACTAAATTATGAGAAATCCTAGAAACAAAATTCCCTTGAGATTAGAAAGCAATCCGTTGCTGAATCTCACAAGTAAAGGAGTTACTTGGAATTTTCCCAAATGACTGCAAAGTCATAGTAGGAAAAGGGGGTAAATGACAAAAGCACAATTTGTCAAGCATTGGACAAATTCAAATGAATTTGATTCATGCGTGCTAAATGTCTAGTGGATTTAAAACTAGTAAAGTACTAATATCTCATAAGAAATCTCCAAGTTTGATATTTGATCAAAGGATTTTGAAGTTATTCAAAATAGTGGGAGATACGCAATTTGCATAAAATTGAGTGGGAGCTATGAAAGTCTTCCTTAAACAATATGTGATTGACATATTTTTAAGTGGGAGCAACATAAGACTCAAATTCAAATATGTAGGAACATAGTTTAAGTAAGAGTACTGACTCATACCCAAATATGTTAGCAACATATTTTGAGTGGGAGCTTATAGGAGTAATCCTTAAAGTAAGTTAAGGATGAAAGCGCAAATACTTATAAATAATGATTTATAAGATGTAGAAGTTGATGATAGATGTATTATGATATTATGTAGTATTCCTTAAGGGATTCTGAAAAGTGTTTCGGGATAGAAGTTAATTAAGGAACTGGTCCTTAATAACTCAAATTAGGAATAGCATTAAGTTGAACATCAATGGTTGAAAGAAAGAAAAGGATGATCGTCATCCACTATGTTAAGACATAGGTTCTATCTTAGAAACCATGATGATAAACTTAGCATAATATGTGATCCAATAAGGAACGTTTAAAAGTGATCAAGTTCGAATCACAGAACGTTGAGCCGAGTTTGTCCGCAGTGTCTAATAGAGAACTGTAGACATGTTTTCCAAATCCATAAAGGATGACATATATTAAAGCATAAAGAGTTATGTTATGAGGGAATATGTTGGAAACTCCTGTAGATACCAATTAAAGTCAAGTAGGAAGCGAGGTGAACAAAACATCGAAAGTTGCACAGAGTGCACTAGTGTTTTGATGAATACATTTATAATAATAGATAGGGGTACCATCTAAAGTGTTGTATAAAGTTATGGCGGGGCTAGTTCGCTTTTAACGTAGAATGATGTGTCCCAGGGCACAGTGCCCATGAGAAAGCCCTCGAGGTTGATCTAACGTCACTGTAGGCTCCTAGAATCAGACCTCGTTCGGTTGCCATGGCGACGATGCATACACACAGATGCTATCATGTGATGATAGAGTATTAATGTCAATCAAGGTGACATTAGTAAGTTGCAAAGGATCTGGGACTGTAAAGTACAGACCCAAGACTCAACCTCTTCCATGAGCAAGCATGTTCAGGGTACCGGGTATATGGTGCCAATGATTGAGAACAAATGCAGCTAGTGTATTTGTACTCTAGTGCAAGTGGGAGACTGTTGGAAATATGCCCTAGAGACAAATAGTAGTTAGGACTATTATCATATTTCATATAGTTTAGGATTAAGTTTTATATCATGCTATAGCTGTATTGAATGGAAACATCAATACACGTGTGATATACAAACAACCAGAGGTTCCTAGTGAAACTCTAGTCACTGGTTCATTGGTCAACAGATGATCATGTTTCCTGATCATGTGGCATTTATGCCAGTTGGAAATGAGGTCATCTCATTCGGAGAATGAGATGATGAACCAATACCCAACCTAAACATCATGACCCGATCATGTCACGAAGTTCAAGTTACGATGATTAGAATTGGATCCTCGTAGACTATTCCTTAGACCGTGAGGCTATATAAGAGTGCTTAGATAGCATCAAACGCCATCTGGTAAAACAGTGGTTATAAAGGTGTGTTCAGGTATTCGGAGGAAACCGTAGAGGCAATATATGTCGAGAGCGGGATTTGTCCGTCCATGTGACGGGAAGATACTCAAGGGCCCACTCGGAGAAGTTATATCCAATAGCTGCGTAGCGTGTGATTTGATCACGGGGATATCACTTGTCGGGATGAGTTAAGTAGCATTGTTTAGTAACGAGATTGAACCCAACATGGTGATGTTATTGATCAGATCTTGGACGATGCAAGTATTGAATGACAAAGGGAATAAGACACAACTGTCCCGGTTGAAACGACGAAAGATCTTCGTGGAATGCACAGGGGTCACATGGCCATCCAGGTCCCTCTGTTGATCATTGGTGCGGGAGTGTCCCGACCATGTATGGAGTGTTCCCGAACCGTAGGGTATCACGCTTAAGGCCTTGATGATGCTTAGAGAGTGTTTATAGGATCGGTAGAATCACCGAAGAAAAGAAGGGAGAAAACCGGAAGGGTTTCGGTAAGTCTGGAGGATGTCCGGAGTGGAGGTGGAAGGTGTTCCATGGCCACGGAGATTAAATGACATGTGAATGAATGTTAAATATTGATTTAATCATTTATTCATGATTATTTAATAAAGAGAAAATCAATTAAAAGGTCAACAGACTTAATGGGCCAATTTCCGGAGGGAGAGGGCCCATTAGGGAAAGGAGAGAAGGAGAAGGGGCAAGGGGGCTGGCCGGTTGGGCCTAGCCCCCCGCGCGGGGCCCACCAGGGGCTGGCCGGCGGCCTCCCCTCCCCATCCTCTCCTTTAGTCCCACCCCGGGACTTGAGGGGAGGTAGTACCTCCCCTCCCACTATATAAGGTGGGGTATTTGGCCTAGAAAATACAACCGAATAATCAATAAAGGTCTCCCCACTTTTGGGAGGAACTCCAATTGATATTTTATCTCTCCCCCTCTCTCTCTCGTGACCGTGGTCCCAAGTCTGGACTGCGCGAGCTAGAGACATCTTCACTGTGGAGCGCCGTCGTGCTGCGGGATTCGGATCCGGGAGCTCTACTTCCGCAACTGCTGCTGGATCGGGGAAGCGGGAGTCATCGTCAGGCACCGGACGTGTGTAACTCCCACGATGTGTCACACTTGAGGCACTCAAGTCGTTGGAGCCAGAAGGAGCGCAAGTACTTCATCACGGCCTTGAGGGTGGCTTCGGCTCGTCTACATCAACCACACTCTCCTGAGCGTTGACAAAGCTTTTTCGGTCTTCGAGGGTAAGTTCGCGAAAAGCCCCTCCCGTTACTGTATTACTAATAGATATGTCCTGGTAGCTTCAGGGGTTCAGGGGCGTAGGGTAAAATTTTATTGTTTTCATGCGCGGAACCCCTACAATACTTATTCCACTTCTTTTTAGGAACTTCAATATAGGAAGCAAAAGCCTTAAAATAAGTTGCAATAGCTTGAGAGTCTAGATCATAAGCACTTTTAATATTTTGAAAGTCATCAGTTCCCATAAAAGATTCAATGCATTCATAATCATAATTTATACCTGACTTCCTACCTTTGTCATTCTCCCATGCTTCAGCATTGTCTTGAATATGGCCTAGAAGATCCCATTTAGCTTCTTCTTCCATGTGAGTGAATGATCCAGCACAAGAGGCTTCCAATAAATCCTTATCATGAAGAGGAAGCCTTGCATAAAAGTTATTGATAATAATATTGTTGCATGAATAGGACATTTGAGCATTAGTAACTTCAATTTCCCCCAAGCTTGAGTTGTACTCTCTCCATCAAGAGGCCAAAAGTTGTATATTTGATTCCGATCTTTATGAATCTCACTAGGAGGATAAAATTTTGAATAAAAGAGAGGTACTATTTCCTCCCATTCAAGAGCTTGACCATTCTTCAGCAGTTTATACCATTCCTCAGCTCTTACTTTTAGTGATAATGAGAATAACTTCTTCTTGACTTGATCTGTTGTAATACCTGCGCACTTAAACAACCCGCATAATTCGTGTATAAAGAGCAAATGATCACCGGGATGGACAGTTCCATCTCTAACATAATAGTTATCCATAACACGATCAATAATTCTTGTAGGTATTTTAAAGGTATCATTCTCAATAGGTGGTGGTTCATCTACTACCTTAGTAGTGGTAGTAGCATTACGAAATAAGAAACTCGGCGAATTATCCAATTTGAAAATAAAGCAACTAACAGAAATAAACAATACTCACATTAGAAGTTTCCTTTACCAGTTCCACTCTCCAATAGCGCTTCACTCCTCGACAACGGCGCCAGAAAATAGTCTTGATGACCCACAAGTATAGGGGGTGTATCGTAGTATTTTCGATAAGTAAGAGTGTCAAACCCAACGAGGAGAAGAAGGTGTTGGCGAATGGCTTGGACCAGGAATTCTCTGTAAATACTTAGCAACCGGATTTTTAGGGTTTTTTGATAATGTAGGTAAATAAAGTACGAGTAAATAAAAGACAATAATAATAAATGCAGCAAGTTGCCCAATCCTTTCTTTAGCAAAGGACAAGCCGGTTGTATTACTTAAGATGACCAAACGTTCTCGAGGACACACGGGAATATCATCAAGTGCTTTCGCTTCATATAGTTGATTAATCTTCTTTAGTTTACTAAGTGTTGTGTGGGTGAACATGTGCTAATGTACCGACCTTCCTAGGACTAATACATACTTGTGATTATACCCCTTGCAAGTACAAGAAAGTAATTAAGGTAGAAACCTAACCACAACTTTAAACTCTAAGACCCTAACGTCCCTTGTGCAAAGGTTTCCTAACGGGGGTTCAGGTTTCTGCCACTTCGACAACCCCTACGATTAGTAGCCAAATACACAATGCATTCCCCTAGTCCCATAAATATGAAGTGTCATGTAGTCGACGTTCACATGACACCACTAGAAGAAATACACCACAACTTAAACATCAAACCATTGAATCTTTCTCAACACAACTCCACTACTAACAACATGACTTCTCCCATGTCCTCAAGAACTAAACGAACTACTCACAAGACATCATATGGATCAAGATTAGAGATCATATAATGATATGTAACAATCTGAACATAAACAATAATTAAATGGTTCACTCAATAGCATCAACTACAAGGAGTAATCAACATCGGGAAAGTTTCCCCTAAGAACTATGCAAGATTCAACCCTATTGTTACAGCGGTATGAAGTGGTGATGATGGTGCTGGTGGAGATGATGGTGGTGATGATGATGATGATTATCCCAATGAAGTCCAGCTTTATGGTGGTGTTGATGGTGATGATCTTCCCTCTCCAGGAAGGAATTCCTCCGGCTGAATTCTGTCTGCCGGAGAGATCTTTCTCTCTCGGTGTTTTCCTCCCCGCATAGGCGGCGGAATCTTTCTGTGGTCGCTCCCCAGGTATTATGGTTCCGTGGAGATAATATACGCCAGAGGGGAGATCCTAGAGTGGGCCAGGGCGGCCACACCACCTGGTGGCGTGGCCTAGGGCTGCCCGTGCTAGGGGGTGGTGTGGGCCCCCCGTGGCCCATCTCCATTTCCCCTTCTAGCAATCTTCGTCTTTTGGAAAAATAGAATTTTCCATGTATTTTCCCGGATTTTCTAATCTTCACGAGTTTCACCTCCAAACAGCACCTTTTCCATCAGAATCCTAACTACAGCGGTCCATGCTCTAAAAGTCATCAACCATGCAAAAACAGATGAAATAACATAAGTATCATCTCTTAATATGAAATATATCAATGAAAGTAAATTATGATATAGAATAGTGATGCAAAATGGACGTATCACTCAACTAAAAAGTAAAAGATAGGCCCTTCACAGAGGGAAGCAGGGATTTCAAGTTTCATGAAGAGCTTCCAAAAATTATGGTACTTATTAGCTTTCAGCTCTCATTGCCCCTATCATAAGCATATTTAGGTGATGTAGGTTAAAGTGATGAAATATGAGGATATGCTTGACAAGTTGCAAGTTGAAAATCTCATGTCCCTTGAATACGAGGGTCGCTCCTCATGATACTCAAGTTTAGTTACCGGTAAGTTCATGTCATAGTAAGTATATGTGTATCATAGAGAACCGCCAATGGGGTACCCCTTGCCCTATGATACGGAAGAATCCCCATATCAAAATGACAAGGCAAGCAGACAACGAGCATCTCAGCAATCTTCTTATTTACCATGGGAAAATGGTGCTTTTTTCTCTCTTTCCTCTTTTCTCATATCTCTTATTTTTTCTTTTTATCTTTTTCTCAATATCTATCTCTCTTTTTTTATAAGAAGAATGCTTCATAGAATGCTCAGTATGGTTACGCTGTAGGTTTCCACCATGATTAGGCATGGATTAAGCTGGTGGCCTAGGCATTTCTCTAACACACATACATAACTCCATGGACTTACAAGCTCCCCTTTCATTTCACACCGATGACATCCGTAGACAAAAGAGCATGATATCAACTAGGTACAAAGTACGAGTGCAATGTTGAAAGCGTTCCCCATGACAACATGGTTCTGCTAATTCACAACTTACAAAGTGCAAGCATATACACAACATAGATGGGCACAATGGTTCAATTTTATTAAGTGCAAGAAAGTAAAGTGTGCCATCAAGTTCGTGAGAGCTTTAATCACTAATTTTCACATAACAAGTTTAATTCGGAAGGTAGATAAAAATATGAATTTACTTGGAATAGCAATAGTGCTGGTAGGTAGGTATGGTGGACACAAATGGTATAGGTTTTGGTTTGAGGATTGGATGCACGAGAAGCATTCCCTCTCAGTACAGGTTTTTTTCTAGCAAGGCTAGGTAGCAAGCATAAGAGTTGAAGGAAACAAACAATCATACAAGTGATAAAAACAAACATGTAATCTTCCTTGGAAGCACAAAAGATCTTAACTAGAGAATACTAAACTAATGAGCAAATCAAAAGAAAGATGATGAAATTATATTTCTTTAGAGTACTCTTTATCTTTTCATTCAATTCTCAAAATAGTGTTGCTAATGACCGAGCCAGGTTTGCCAAAACCAACTAAATTTACTCAATGATCCCAAAGTGATACCAATAGTAACGACAAGATCAATCATATAACCATGAATTGAAAACTAATATAAGATATGCAAAAGAGTAAATGAAAGAACTTCTCATTAATATTCCATAACGGCAACTCACTCCAAGGGATACATAGATATCCAACGAGAGGGGGGACACTTCCATAATGCAAACCATCCTACATGATAACTTCTCTATTCATGATATGACTCTAGTAAAAAGGTAAAAAGATAGAAGATAGTTATATGATACCGCGGCACTCCCCCAAGCTTAGAACAAACCAAGGGGATGCCAAAACCTGATGACGAATTACTCCTTCGATGGTGGTGGTGTTCTCTCATCATCGTCCGACTTCCAAGGTAAGGGCTCCCCATCAACAAAAGACATCTTGGTCTCCATCATCCTGAAACTAGCAGCAACACTTATGTGTTTAAACCTAACCTCATACTCACAGTTTTGATTTTGCACATCGTAGAGCTGTGCTTGCAGTTGGTTGTTTGTTTGGTGGAGTGAGAGAATTTCATCCTTAAGCTCAGCAGTCTCCTTTTGGTGCTCGACGATGAGTTCGGAACAAATCTTATGGATGATGTCCACTTCGCATTCCGCCATCTTCTTGTACCTAAAGACTTCTTGCTCTAGTGCTTCCATCCTGTCCTCCAGACTTCCTTCACCTTTGGGGCCCTGAACCTCTTTTATTTGTACCTCCCCATCTTCAAGCCACAACTCCTTGGAATGAATCTTCAACTCACGCATGTATGGGTTGATGATATCCGTGGAGGAACCTTCCTTGGCTGATCCCGAGGAAGACATCGTGGCTCCAAAATAGAGACTCTACCTATCAAAAACAAATCAAAACGAAAACATAACGAGAACACGATATACGAACCTCGGGGGATCCGGGGGATTATATATTACGAATTTTTACAACAAAAGGAAGGTACTGGGAGAAAACAGGTCAGAGACGGAGTACAGGGCTGCCACACCACCTGCTGGCTAAGCTTCCGTCCCTCTTTCACTTCGTTGCTTTCCTTGTTGGATAAAAACTCCAAAAATATAATTGGACAGAATTTTCGTGGAACTTTTCTTACCAGAACTGTTACCTATTCGAAAACGGACTCTGCAGGTCTCTGAAGTTGGTCTTTAGTAGATTCTTCCGGAGTCACCGCTTGAATAACATCAATATCTTCATCTTCATACTCATATTGCTCGAGTCATGAAACCTTTCACTTTCTTATTACACCGTTTTCTCCAATAACCTGGAAATTTCTTTCACACAAAACTTTACACAATTCTCATTAGCAACATTAGTGTAGGCGAGGTAATAAACCTTTTAAGCTCAATTTCAACTGAAATCCATCAAAACATAAGCTACTGTAGCAACTCCTTCCGAAAACCAAAAATAATTCAAAAAGGAAATCGATTTAAGAAGCAAATGCAAGAGTGGCAAAATCTGTCAAAACAGACCAGCGGGTGAAGATCATTTTTTTCTAAAATCTTCTGTTGCTCAAATCAAAAAGTGCAAAACTAACGAAATTTTAATAATAACCTGGTCAGAAGCACAAAAATTTACAGCTCAATCCGACATACAGAGATCTCTCATGAATTTTTATGGTGAAGCACAAAAATCTGTTTCGGGACATCAACTTCCCCAAATCTTACTTCTCTCTTATTAGAGGTTGATCTTGACACAAAAATCAAACAAAAAAGATAAGGAGAGGTTATTGCCGAAACAATAACTTTCAAGACTCAAAGAAGCAAAAACAAACTGAAAGCACAAATAAATTGGGTTGTCTCCCAAAAAGCTCTTTCTTTATAGCCATTAAGATGGGCATGATAATTTCAATGATGCTCACATAAGAATATGAATTGAAGTGAAAGAGAGAATTAAGAAGCAAAAATATACATGTTTAAGTCTAACCCACTTCCTATGCAAGGGAATTTTGTAAGCAAACAAGTTATTGAAACCAGAAGCTGTAAGCGTAGGAAGGCAAAACAAGTGCAACATAAAGACTTTAAGCATATAACAAGGAAACTTAATATTATTGAGATGCTTTAGAACAGTCTTTCCTCTCTCATAATAACCTTCAGTATCATGCATAAATTTAATGATATAACTATAACAAGAACCGTTGTAGCAATGATCATTTATCCTAACAGAAAACACAGGGACACGAGCTCTCATAACACTACCTTGTGAAACAATATTAGAAGTATCCTTACAAAGGATAGTGTGTCCCCCTTCTACATATTTAGTGACAAAATCGTTCACATTTGCTATTATAGGTTCATCATCCATTTGTTTATCAGGTTCAACAGCTTTATTTGTACTTTCTTTAACCATACTAGCTATCATAGAATGTTCCTTTATCTTAACTAGGAAAGGGATTTTCTCAATGTAAGGTTCAGCTAAAACATGATTAGCAGTATAAACTTCGGTATTTCTCGCAGGAACACTACTAACAATGTCTTTATATGGTGCATGATAGTTATTCCACTTCTTTTTAGGAACTTCAATATAGGAAGCAAAAGCCTTTTGCAATGGCTTGAGAATCTAGACCATAAGCATTTTTAGTATTTTGAAAATCATCAGTTCCCATAAAAGATTCAGTGCATTCATAATCATAATTTATACCTGACTTTCTTCCTTTGTCATTCTCCCATGCTTCAACATTGTCTTGAATACGGTCTAGAATATCCCATTTAGCTCCTTCTTCCATGCGTGTAAATGATCCATCACAAGAGGTAAGCAATAAATCTTTATCATGAAGAGAAAGCCTTGCATAAAAGTTATTGATAATAATATTGTGAGGGAGCTCATGAATAGGACATTTGAGCATTAGTAACTTTAATCTCTCCCAAGCTTGAGTTGTACTCTCTCCATCAAGAAGCCAAAAGTTGTATATTTGATTCCGATCTTTATGAATTTCACTAGGAGGATAAAATTTTGAATAAAAGAGAGGTACTATTTCCTCCCATTCAAGAGCTTGACCATTCTTCAGCAGCTTATACCATTCCTCAGCTCTTCCTTTTAGTGATAATGAGAATAACTTCTTCTTGACTTGATCTGTTGTAATACCTGCACACTTGAACAACCCGCATAATTCGTGTATAAAGAGCAAATGATCACCGGAATGGACAGTTCCATCTCCAATATAATAGTTATCCATAACACGATCAACAAGTCTTGTAGGTATTTTAAAAGTATCATTCTCAACAGGTGGTGGTTCATCTACTACCTTAGCAGTGGTACTAGCATTATAAATAAGAAACTCAGTGAATTATCCATAATGAAGATAAAGCAACTAACAGAAGTAAACAATACTCATAGTAGAAGTTTCCTTTACTAGTTCCACTCTCCAATAGCGCTTCACTCCTCGGAAACGGCGCCAGAAAATAGTCTTGGTGACCCACGAGTATAGGGGGTGCATCGTAGTATTTTCTATAAGTAAGAGTGTCCAACCCAACAAGGAGCAGAAGGTGTTGGCGAGTGGCTTGGAGCGGGATTTCTCTGTAAATACTTAGCAAACGGATTTTTAGGGGTTTTTGATAATGCAGGTAAATAAAGTACGAGTAAATAAAAGACAATAATAATAAATGCAACAAGTGGCCCAATCCTTTCTTTAGCAAAGGACAAGCCGTTTGTATTACTTAAGATGACCAAACATTCTCGAGGACATATGGGAATATCGTCAAGTGCTTTCGCTTCATATAGTTGATTAATCTTCTTTAGTTTGCTAAGTGTTGTGTGGGTGAACCTGTGCTAATGTACCGACCTTCCTAGGACTAATACATACTTGTGATTATACCCCTTGCAAGCATCCGCAAGTATAAGAAAGTAATTAAGGTAAAAACCTAACCACACCTTCAAACTCTAAGACCCTGACATGCCTTGTGCAAATGTTTCCTAACGGGGGTTCAGGTTTCTGTCACTCCGGCAACCCCTATGATTATTAGCCAAATACACAATGCATTCCCCTAGGCCCATATAGGTGAAGTGTCATGTAGTCGCCGTTCACATGACACCACTAGAAGAAATACACCACAACTTAAATATCAAACTACTGAATGTTCCTCAACACAATTCCACTACTAACAACATGACTTATCCCATGTCCTCAATAACTTAACGAACTACTCACAAGACATCATATGGATCAAGGTCAGAGATGATATAATGATATGCAACAATCTGAACATAAATGATAATTCAATGGTTCACTCAATGGCATCAACTACAAGGAGTAATCAACACCTGGAAAGTTTCCCCTAAGAACTATGCAAGATTCAACCCAGTTGTTACAGCGGTATGAAGTGGTGATGATGGTGCTGGTGGAGATGATGGTGGTGATGATGATGATGATCCCGATGAAGTCCAGCTTGATGGTGGTGTTGATGGCGATGATATCCCCTCTCCGGGAAGGAATTCCCCCGGCAGAATTCTGTCTGCTGGAGAGATCTTTCTCTCGGTGTTTTTCCGCCCCGCAGAGGTGGCTGAATCTTTCTGTGGTCCCTCCCTAGGTATTAGGTTTCCATGGAGATAATATACGCTAGAGGGGAGAGCCTGGAGTGGGACAGGGTGGCCACACCACCTGTTGGCGCGGCCTAGGGCTGCCCGTGCTAGGGGGTGGTGTGGGCCCCCTGTGGCCCATCTCCACTCCCCCTTCTGGCAATCTTCGTCTTCTGGAAAAATAGAATTTTCCATGTATTTTCCCGAATTTTCTGATTTTCGCGAATTTTGCCTCCAAACATCACCTTTTCCATCAGAATCCTGCCTGCAGCGGTCCATGCTCCAAAAGTGATCAACCATGCAAAAACAGATGAAATAACATAAGTATCATCTCTTAATATGAAATATATCAATGAATAACAGTAAATTATGATATAGAATAGTGATGCAAAATGGACGTATCAGGTATCAAAAGGTTCTCTTATTGACATGATAGGTGATATGAATTTTGCTAAGCTATATGTTCTTAGAGGTAGCACTTTGCATGGTATTGCTGCTGTTGTTACTTCTAATGATTCTAATGATTGTGGTAAAACAAATATGTGGCATATGCGCCTTGGGCATATGAGCGAACATGGCATGGAAGATTTGGTCAAGAGAGAGCCGATTGATGATTGCAACTTGAGTAAGTTTGAGTTCTGTGAGCACTGCGTTTTTGGTAAGCATAAAAGAGTTAAATTTAATGCTTATGTTCATACCACCAAAGGTATATTAGATTATGATGCATGCTGATGTATGGGGACCTTCCCGTAAGACTTCTATTGGTGGTGTTAATTACATGCTTACTATTATTGATGACTACTCAAGAAAAGTGTGGCCATTTTTCCTGAAACATAAATTTGATGTTTTTTATGCTTTTAAGAAGTGGAAAGTTATGGTTGAAAAGCAAACTGAAAGGAAGGTAAAAGTACTAGGATATTGATAATGGTATGGAATTATGTTCTAATGAGTTCGAGGAGTTTTGCAGTAATGATGACATGATCAGGCACCACACCATCCCTTACACTCTTCAACAGAATGGCATGGCTGAGCACATGAACAGAACCATCATCTCAAGGGCTCGCTGTATGTTGTCCAATGCAGGCCTGCATATACGTTTCTGGGATGGAGCACCCAGCATAGCATGCTACCTCATCAACATGTCACCTTCTATTCCACTTGAGAATTAAACTCTCATTGAGGTATGGTCAGGTTCGCCTGCTGATTATTCACAGTTGAGAGTTTTTGGTTGCACTGCTTATGCTCACGTTGATAATGGAAAGTTGGAGCCTAGAGCTGTTAAATGCATATTCCTTGGTTATGGTTCAGGATTTAAAGCATATAAACTATGGGATACTGAAACTAAAAAGATTTTATTGAGTAGGAATGTTGTTTTCAATGAATTCGTTATATATCATGACAACTTGCCATCAGATCCCTGTCCTGTTGCTATTGGAGAGGAGGGAGTTAGTGTGCAGGTGGACCCCCTACAAAAAAAACTGTTGATAATGATGATGTGTGTCGTGGTATTGCCGACGAGTACACCATGGAGGGGTCCTCATAGTGCATGTATAGAGACGTGGGGTAAGGCGGAGAGTTGGCGGGTACAAGGTAACACAGCTTACCCAGGTTCAAGTCCCACAACTATGGCGGAACTCTACTCCTGCTATAAATCACTATAATGGCATACGTCGAGTTACAGAGATAGGTTCGATGTGCGAGTTGTTGCGGGTTGTACGATGCAATCTAAGAGGTTGTCTTGTGTGTTGCCCAAAAGGCTCCCGTAGGCCGGCTTATAAGGACGCCAGGGCCAAGGGTTACAAGGAGATTCCTAGCCGGGTACGGTTACAAAGTCCTAGACTAATACATAAACTAGTGTCTTGTCCTCCAAGGCGCCGACTTCCATCTTAGGCGGTGGCACGTTGCCTTCCATCTCCTGATTGGACTCTGTCTTGTCTATCAGCAACTGGGCCGCCCGGTTATGCCATAGGCCTAACCACCAACTGTGGGCCACCCAGGCTTGCCGGTATGAGACTATGCCGTAGGTATACCTATTTGGTATATCCACAACAGTAGCCCCTGGAGTTCTTCAAGATCCTCATGTCCCTCCGTCTAGTTTTGAGTGTAAGTATCACGTCGTCTTCAATTTGTAGGCGGGCTTTGCAGAGAATCTTGAAGAGCTCCCAAATCATATTCTCATCCGGTAAGCCTAGACAGATAGTTGCTTGTATGCTTCGGCAAACAAATCCAAGGCGGAGAACTCTCTAACGAATCGTTAGTGGTTCTTCCAAGCCCTGGGAACGTCTTCAATATCATCATCCATGTGGGACGGTTTGTAAGCCGGAAAAATCATGACTACCGGGCCACAGTCGTAAAGGCTGGGAAATTGCCGACTTAGAGCCTGCAAAGTCACGGACATAGGAGCTTGCCGAATTAAGGTCTTAGAGCATCTCAAGTCACAGACTTTTAGGCCATCGATCTGTGTAACCTAGGGAACTCCCGCGAAGGCGAAGTCGATGTCAAGCCTCCGGGTTTCGCTAGCCGGATTTCTCACCGTCATGAATGTTTTGTTGACATAACCATATGTAGCCTCCGAGCATTGAGTCGGCTTCGTCGAAGGCGGCTTGATGCTCAAAAGGACGTGTGTCAGTATATATCAAACGTTGTAGCCCCTGAGCGCCAAGTCGGAGTTTCAAAAGAAAACCGCCTTGGTGCTCTCAGAGTAGTTTTAGAGAAAATATGAATAGTGTAGCCCCCAAGCGTCAAGTCGGAAATTATTTTGGCTTGGTGCTCCAAATAGAACTTCACAAAAATTCAGCATCAGTGTAGCCCCCAAGCGTCAAGGTGGAATTCATTTGAATTTTCCGGCTTGATGCTAAAAGAGAACTTTCACCATATCTTGGAGATCAATGTACTGTAGCCTCCGAGGATTGTTCCGTCTTGGACGCGAGGCGGGACAAAACTCTTAATTTAGAGATGTCAAGCCCCCGAGCGTTGAGTCGACTTCCTCAAAGGCGGCTCATGTCTTGGTCAACAACTATGATTGCAACCTCCCAGGTGTTGAGTCTATTGCAAAGCCGGCTCAAAAACACCTTAATCCGAGGAACGCGACAATTCCATGTGTCATGTACCTGAGGCATAAACATAAAACATAATTGTATTAAATTGTTCCTTTAATTATGTCCAATAAACAAATGTAAGACGGAACAAGAGAGGTCTTTGAATAAGTGCTTTAAGCTGAAACAAAGCAGTGGTTGGACAATATAAAATTGTTTAGGAGGAAAAAACTCGACTAACTTGAACAGTTTATGTAAATTTTTGTTTAAGCAAGTGCTGGAATATCCGTTCTTCCGGTCTTATATACTTGACTTTTCGTGAGACGGCAAAACTTTAAACACAGAACATCTGCTGAGACGATAACGCTTAATAGCGAGACAATTCAGAACCTCGGAAACAAACGCGGGCTTTTAAGTGCTGAAATGGCACTACTCTGAAATCCACATATAAAACAATAGAAAATGTGTAGCCAGAAAACTTAAGCTAACGCCCGAAGGCGGCTTTTTTGCATGGTACCGAGGCCTTAAACGGACAAAACCAGTAAAAAGTTTATACTCACGAGCACTGGCAAATCATGGAAAAGATACGATAGAAAACGAAAGCGGTAAAAGATTCAGAATATGAGTGAACCAGTCTTAATAGGATGATCATAAACAATTAAAATATTTAAAAATAAATAGGTACTTATATGTTTAGCGAAGTCGGCGTCGTTCGCGAGCGGCGAAGATGAAGTGTCCGCGAAGGTCGACGGAAATAAACCGGACTGCTTCCGTTGTAGTACAAGTAGCATGTCGGACTGACAGGTTGTTTCCATCTATCGCGTATATCAGGACGAGCTTAATACGAAAACGAAAACCAAACCGGACCCGGCAATGACTACGAGCGGATTCAAGATTCACGGGAAATAACTCCGTGGCTAGAATTCCACGCACGTAGCTAGCTTGGTTGATTTGTTTTCTTCATGTGAAGTACTCCCTCCGTTTTAAAATAAGTGACTCAGTTTTGTCTAGATTTATATGTATTTAGACATGTTTTACTAGTAGATACATCTAAAATTTATACAAACCTAAGTCATTTATTTTAGGACGTAGCAAGTAGTACTCCTACTAGGCTTGGACTTTTCTTGGGATTTGTGGCCATGCAGGTCCGTTTGATTTTATTTGATCAGTACGTGTGCAGCACCACCATTATGATCACCAATTCAACGAAAACGAGCCTGGGCCTGATCCGCTTTTTCCCTCGAGACTCCAAATAGACAGATCGATCCGGCTTCCGGTACATGCGTATACGCTGGTTTATCCAGTCCGGCCTAGGCATAGTTTAAAAAATCGGACCGGTGATCGAACCGGGAAGGCTATCTGTTGAGGTTTTTACTAGTCGGACCAGTGGTTCAGTCGGTTTGATAGCCACAAAAAACCATTCTTTTTAATTAAAATTTAAGCAAAAATCGGAACAAAATGATAATAAAACGTATATTAAGCGTATATTTCAATATATAATCACAAAACATGGTGTGTTCAAGTGGTACTAGGTCTTCTTTGATGCTATTTCTATCTATGATAAGGTCTTGAGTTCGATTTCTCTTGCAACTTCTTCTTTTTTCTTGTTTTTTGCTATTTGGACCGGTGCCTCTTAAAAACCGGTGAGGTCATCGGTTCAGGTTTTTTCCGGTTAAACCACCAAACCGGTCGGTTTTTAAAACTATGGGCCTAGGTCATATGCGGGCAGAAATAACCCAATTAAATAACAAATATACAAAATAAACTCGGGTCATCAAAATTTCACGGAACTAACCCTTTTTGCAACGTCGTAGCCGATGGCGCCGCACCCTGAAGCGCAGCGCCATGCACCGTGGCGCCGCACGTCTGCCAGCGTGGCGTCGACATGGTCTCGCGGGGCCCAGTTCCGTAAGTGTGGCGCCACACACTACGGCGCCGCACTTTAGGTCTTGTACCAGTCGCGCGGCCGCCCCAGCCCGACCCATGCTCACTTCCTTACCCATCCACGAACAGAGAAGGTCAATGGCGGCGGTGTTGGAAATATGCCCTGGAAACAAATAGTAGTAAGGACTATTATCATATTTCATATATTTTATGATTAAGTTTTATATCATGCTATAACTGTATTGAGTGGAAACATCAATACATGTGTGATATACAAACAACCAGAGGTTCCCAGTGAAACTCTAGTCACTGGTTCATTGGTCAACAGATGATCATGTTTCCTGATCATCTGGCATTTATGCCAGTTGGAAATGAGGTCATCTCATTCGGAGAATGAGATGATGAACCAATACCCAACCTAAACATCGTGACCCGATCATGTCACGAAGTTCAAGTTACGATGATTAGAAATGGATCCTCGTAGACTATTCCTTAGACCATGAGGTTATATCAATCACTGTCTCCCGAGAGTGCTTAGATAGCATCAAACGCCATCTGGTAAAACGGTGGTTATAAAGGCGTGTTCAGGTATTCGGAGGAAACCGTAGAGGCAATATATGTCGAGAGCGGGATTTGTCCGTCCATGTGACGGGAAGATACTCAAGGGCCCACTCGGAGAAGTTATATCCAATAGCTGCGCAGCGTGTGATTTGATCACGGGGATATCACTTGTTGGGACGAGTTAAGTAGCATTGTTCAGTAACGGGATTGAACTCGACATGAAGATGTCATTGATCAGGTCTCGGGCAATGCAAGTATCGAATGACAAAGGGAATAAGACACGACTGTCCCGGTCCAAACGACGAAAGATCTTCGTGGAACACACAGGGGTCACATGGCCATCTAGGTCCCTCTGTTGATCATTGGTGCGGGAGTGTCCCGACCATGTCTGGAGTGTTCCCGAACCGTAGGGTATCACGCTTAAGGATTTGATGATGCTTAGAGAGTGTTTATGGGATCGGTAGAATCACTGAAGAAAAGAAGGGAGAAAACCGGAAGGGTTTCGGTAAGTCCGGAGGATGTCCGGGGTGGAGGTAGAAGGTGTTCCATAGCCACGGAGATAAAATGATATGTGAATGAATGTTAAATATTGATTTAATCATTTATTCATAATTATTTAATAAAGAGAAAACCAATTAAAAGGTCAAAAGGCTTAATGGGCCAATTTCCGGAGGGAGAGGGTCCATTAGGGAAAGGAGAGAAGGAGAAGGGGCAAGGGGGCTGGCTGGCTAGGCCTAGCCCCCCGCGCGGGGCCCACCAGGGGCTGGCCGGCGGCCTCCCCTCCCCTCCTCTCCTTTAGTCCCACCCCGGGACTTGAGGGGAGGTAGTACCTCCCCCGTATATAAAGTGGGGTATTTGGCCAAGAAAATACAACCAATAATCAATAAAGGTCTCCCCACTTTTGGGAGGACCTCCAATTGATATTTTCTCTCTCCCCCTCTCTCTCTCTCTCTCGTGACCGTGGTCCCAAGTCTGGACTGCGTGAGCGAGAGACATCTTCACCGCGGAGTGCCGTCACGCTGCGGGATTCGGAACCGGGAGCTCTAGTTCCGCAACTGCTACTGGATCGGGGAAGCGGGAGTCATCGTCAGGCACCGGACATGTGTAACTCCCCGCGAGGTGTCGCACTTGAGGCACTCAAGTCGTTGGAGTCAGAAGGAGCGCAAGGACTTCATCACGACCTTGAGGTTGGCTTCGGCTCGTCTACATCAACCACGCTCTCCTGAGCATTGACAACGTTTTTTGGTCTTCAAGGGTAAGTTCGTGAAAAGCCCCTCCCGTTACTGTATTACTAATAGATAGGTCCTGGCAGCTTCAGGGGTTCAGGGGCGTAGAGTAAAATTTATTGTTTTTATGCGTGGAACCCCTTCAAGCGACGGCTATCACCCATACTTGATCCCCTCCCCACATCTGCTGATTTTATCCAAGATTTGTGCTCTCAATCCCCTCTCCCAGGTATTTTCACGAAGTCCCCTCAATTTCATCCACAAATTTCTTACTTTTTGCCCTCATTACCCTAAGTTGGATGTGATAGTGAAATTAATATGAAGCATTGCCATGTATAGTTGATCTTTAGTCTTAGAAGCTATTTGTATAGCAATAACTTAGTATTCAATGGTAGAACTTTAGTTTGTTATTTTAGCATACAAATCCAATATATATGTTAGTATGTGTGGTTCATAGTAGCAATTTCTCTTTAATTATATTAGATGATAGATGATATTTTGCAATCCTCATAATTGATTATGGTGGGACATTTGTAGATAGATTATGGTGGGACATTTGTAATGTTGCAAGCATAGTTTTGCTAAAGTGGAATATATGTAATGTGAGAATAATTGTTCCTATGGTATCTATTTGAAATATGTAGGATGGGTCTTCTCAATCCTCACTACGATGTTCAACACCGTTCCTACAAGTTGTCGGAAAAGAGACAGGTACTAAAAAAACCACACGGTAGTTCCTATTGCTCCAGTTTGTTGAGATGTAAATCTAACCTAGGCCATTGTATGTTTGCAGGAGCTTGTACCTCTTCGACTTAGGTATCAAGAGGTCTTGTCGGTCAAGAACCTGACTTACGATGAGCGGTACACTCCGTACATCGAGCAACTAGGACTCCTCCCCTTTATCCACATGGTCACTCGGTCGACACCGAAGTTCAACCCCGCTGTGATCACCGCGCTTGTCGACCGGTGGAGGCCGGAGACACACACTTTTCACCTTAGGACCGGTGAGACTACGATCACTTTGCAGGACATGAGCATGATCCTGGCACTCCCAATCGAGGGAAACCCTGTGTGCATAAGCACAGATTCAGACGGGTGGCGTGAGCAGATGGTTAGCCTTATAGGGAAGGATCCACCCAAGGTTGTAAATGAGAAGGGAGTAACACTAAGGGTAGCTGCCGGGGCTACTTTCAGTTGGATTAGACAGAATTTTAAGACCTGCCCCGAGGATGCTGACGAGGACACAGTCATGACGTACACTCGTGTGTATGTGTGGTACATCATCACGAGGACTCTCTTTCCTGACAGCAGTGGGGATCGTGCTCAGTGGCATTGGCTTAAGGTGCTCATAGTTTTTGACTCAGATTTCAGCTGGGGTTCGGCGGCGTTGGCTTGGTTGTACCGTTAGGTAATCGCTTGTTTACAAAGTTGTCTATGTTTGCCTGACCTCAAAAAATACTATTTTACTAAACGGTGTATCACTTCATTTGCAGCTGGATGATGCTGTTGGAGATATGCCCAAGAGGCAATAATAAAAGTGATTATTATTATATCTTTGTGTTTATGATGAATGTTTACATCCCATGCTATAATTGTATTATTAGGAAACACTAATACTTGTGTGTTTTGTAAACATAAGAGAGTCCCTAGTAAGCCTCTTGTTGAACTAGCTTGTTGATTAATTGATGATCATGGTTTCCTGATCATGGACATTAGGATGTGATTAATGACAAGGTTATTTCATTAGGAGAATGATGTGATGGACACACACCCATAGTAAGCGTAGCATAAGATCAAGTCATTAAGTTCGTATTGCTGTAAGCTTTCAAATACATAGTAACCTAATCCTTCGACCATGAGGTTATGTTAATCACCATCACCGGATGGATACTTTGATGACATCAAACGCCGCTTCGTAACTGGGTGGTCATAAAGGTGTCATTGGGTATTCTGAAAGTATGTGTTGAAGCGCATGGACCAAGATTGGGATTTGTCCATCCATATGACGGATAGATATGCTCTGGGCCCTCTCGGTGGAATGTCATCTAGTTAGCTTGCAAGCATGTGACTAGGTCACAAGGGATGACATATCATGGAACGAGTAAAGAGTACTTATCAGTAACGAGGTAGAACTAGGTATGGAGATACCGATAATCAAACCTCGGATAAGTATAGTATCGCGAGACAAAGGGAATTAGTTTCATATGTAAGTGGTTCAATCGATCGCGAAGTCATCGTTGAGTATGTGGGAGCCATTATGGATCTCCAGGTCCCGCTGATGGTTATTGATAGGAGATGTGTCTCTATCATGTCTACATATTCACGAACCGTAGGGTGACACACTTAAGGTTCGAAGTTGTTTTAAGTAGATATGGAATGTGCGTTGGAGACCGAATGTTGTTCGGAGTCTCGGATTGGATTCGGGACATCACGAGGAGATCCGGAATGGTCCGGAGAATAAGATTCATATATAGGGGATCATTTTCTAAGTTAGGAAATGTTCCGGAGTGTTTGTATGAGGATTCTAGAAGGTTTCGGAATGTTCCGGAAGGTTCTAGAAGATATCTTGGAGTTTTCTTGAAAATCAAGATAGGGATCAAGGAGTCCTGGTGGGTCAAGATACGGAGTCGTGGGGGAGGAGGACTCCTCCCCCCACCTCCAATCCGCCGGCCTACAAGGGAGGGGAGTCCTACAAGGACTCCCCCTCCCTAGGCGCCTCCCTTCTTTAAATAGAGGGGCAGGGGCGCCCCCTCCTCCCCTGCTCCCATAACACCCAATCTCTGCCGCCTTTCTCCTCCACCATCTTCTGCACAGGCATAGGCGAAGCCCTACAGAATTCTCTACTCCACCACCACCACCACGCCGTCATGCTGCTGGGATTCCGTGGAGAAGATCTACTACCTCCGCTGCTCACTGGAACGGGGAGAGGAAGGTCTGCTTTGACTCCGCACGTGTGACCGACTGCGGAAGCGCTGCCGATACGCGGCGCCGGAAGGATCGTCTACTTGACCAACGGCGGAAGCGCTGCTGGAACGCGACGCCGGAAGGATCGTCCACACGATCTTGAGATCGGCAAGTGATCGACTACATCAACCACGAGATCTAATCTCGTTAACGCTTTCGGATCTACAAGGGTTAGTTCCTATCTATCTCGTTGCTCATGTCTAATAGATTAGATCTTGGCTTTTATCTAGACTAGATCTAGGTTTTGTTCGTTCTTGCGGTAGAATTTTTTTGTTTTCCAGGCTACGAACCCATCAGATGCCTGTCTTAGGAGCGCAACCGATGGATGCATCGGTGGTTGTTTGCTCCTTCTTTCGGTGTGGAGCTAGGAACGCTTCCCAGTTGGGCGGCCGAGATTGTTGAGCAACAACCCTTATGTTGATGATGGCAATAACCTCCTGCTCCCCACATGGGCTTACAAGTAGGATGTGGTCTCCGATCCCCCAACCGACCCTTTGGCGGCGTACAGGAGGTACACCAACGAGTTTGACATGATAACCATGGATCAGGTAATTTCCCAGCGTGCGGTCAATTTTATGTTATTAATGTGTAATATTTGAACTTGACATGAGTGTGGTATGTTGCAGGTGACCTGGGAGCCATACGGTCCAAGGGGGAACTTTGGTGTCCCGGACAACTATGTGCTTAACCCGAAGTGCACGGAAGAAGCCCGTCTGTGGCTAATGTGTTGCCCCATGGTATGCATGTGGGCGGTTGAGCATCACTAGCCACAACGTGTCATGACCCAGTTTGGGTTATTTCACGTGAACCCTTCCGAGTGGAAGGACACGGACATAGGGCTCCATGGGTAAGATATGAACCGCTTTCGCCTGTGATGTAATATCTTTCGAGAAATATCGCTTTATGACTTCTTGTTGTGCAGCTTGGACAGGAAGAAGCAGAGGAAGGAGAAGTATTGGTACAAGCTTCATAGGAAGTATGTTGACAAATTCAAAAGGTGTGTTATTGAGGCTAAGAAAGCAAAAGTAACACAGGAAAGTGCGTTCAATCAGGATGCTTTCAACAACTACATCACCTGGTTTCTTAAGAACACGCGCATGGAGATGTACCCACGAGCATTCCGCCCAGAAATCTTGGAGGAGCCATTGCTATTTGATGAGCTTGCAACTGAAGAATACAACAGGATAGTCAGAGAAGGGCGACAAGCCAAGTATGCTCCATTGGTCAACTTCGTGGTAATTTTTCCCGAATGTTTGTTTTCCTTGTTTACTCTTGTCGGCCCGCGGGATGCTTTACTTGTTTACTCTTGTCTATGACAGCGGGCGGAGGTAAGAAAGTCAGACGATGCATGCGAGGATGCTTTCGAGACATACCCGCGTGGAGAGAAGGGAGAGAGTCTGTTTAGAGGGTTTGTTAAGAAGCAGGCCCTACGGTTAAGGCGACTTTCAAACTTGCTAGGTTTTCGTGACCCCGAGGTGGCAACACCGTCCGCGTCACGGTCCAACACGCCCCCTGACCCTTCTGGCGATCATCACTCCTCATCCGAGGATGAGGCGGACACACCTAAGGTAGCAAAGCATTGTATTATGACGAACCCTTGCATTACTATATGTCCTTACCATTGTTCTTGTGTTGATAGCCCCAGGATGAAGAAAGCGTCGACGACGAGATGACGTTGGGCACATACACTCGATACAAGATCCACGAGCGGTCCGAGTACATGCTCAAGCCAAGGCAACCCAAGAAGCCTTACACACCCAACCCTTCCACGACCAAGGAAAAGAAGGCAAAGAAGGCCAAGAAGACGACCTACAGGTTGCAAGATGATGACGAGGAACCGGTCACGAGGAAGCTTCCTACACGAAGGGGCCGAGGGAAGAGGACGACCCGTGGGAAGTAGTTGGGGAGAAGTAGTTGTGGTCATGTACTTTATGAACTTGTCGTGAACTTGTCGTAAACTTGTTAGCCTCTAGACATGATCTATGAACTTACTATGAGGGTATGAAACTCTGGAACATGGGTAACTGAGATCATGACCTTATATTGAGCGTTTTTGAAATTTGTTTCAACTCCTACTTTGTTTCAACTCATAGTTTAAGAGGTCTGTACCACCTGACCCCATTAAACCCATTCAGTTTAAGTGGCATACATTTTCTCAACTGAAGTTCTAGGAAGGGCAGATAGCTTGGCCACTAACGCCAGGAATGTGTGGCGCCAAGCATGGTGGCGCCGCACATGTGCAACGTCGTGGCACCTAGCGCCGCACATGCACGCAGGAAAGGCGAGCTGCTCCAGGAATGTGCGGCGCCACCATGCTTGGCGCCGCACACTGTGCAATGCCAGCCTCTATGGCGCCGCACATTCGCAGAAAAGTAGACAGAAGGTTCTGTCTACTTTTCTCTAAATGTGCAGCGCCATAGAGGCTGGCGCCACACATGCAACGCCATAACTTGTGGCGCCGCACATTCGCAGAAAAGTAGTGGCGTCTTCCATGTTTAACAACCTTCCATTCTGGATCGGGCCATAACTTGAATTCCATGGTATTCCGGCCATTGAGATTGGTCCAGGTATGGGTGAAATCTAGGAGCCCATGTCTTCTTAGTAGTATCGATTGAGAATTCAGACTCTCTCACCGTAAGAGGATTATTCCAATCAAGATGTCGCCTTCGATCTGCCGTTAGCAAGTGCGAGCAAGCAAAATGAAGCAACAATGGCCTACCACAAGTGCACTCACAAGTTTTGAGCGAGACCTTGAACGCTCGACCTCCGTGTTGGACACCATCAGCCGTGTTTCCTCCTGGCTCCGTAACTTGGTAAATTAGCTCGTCATTATCAAATTCCGTGACAACTTGGGAGTCCGCTTTCTTTGACTGAAATTGCATCCAATCGTCAACCTTCGATGGGAACTTGTATTTATGCTTGTCCTTGTAGTCTCCCGCAATCTGCCTATCCGTTTTAGCTGAGTACTTTAGAAAATACTCATTCATCTTGTCGAATGTGTATTGGACTATTGCCATGACGGGCAATGCGCGGACACCTTTTAGCAACTTGTTGAAGCATTCTGCCATATTGCTTGTCATTTGACCGTACCTCCGGCCACCATCATCGAAAGCTCGTGCCCACTTTCCCATATCTCCAATGTTCCTAAGGAGGAACTCTTTGCCCCCGCATTGAGTTCTTTGTTATGGAACAATTTGTTGTACAAGTTTGAGAAACGACGCTCCGTGAAAACAAGACAACAATCTTGTAGATCATCAGACAAGTCCTTGCTCTTGCATGCCCTATAGAAGTTTGAAAAAAAATGTCTCATGCACCATCGATGGTGCAATGGGACATGTCCGGGAATGTCAAGCATCACCGATTGAGAATTCCTTGATGACGATCCGAGATGACACATAATTCCCTTTGAGCGGGTAAGACCTTGGTCCTCAAAATATGGAAGAACCACTCTCAATTGTCATTGTTTTCCACCTAAACCAAAGCAAACGTCAAAGGAACCAACTGGTTGTTGGCATCTCTAGCTATTGCAATCAAGATAGTGCCCTTGTATTGTCCGGTCAAGAAGGTGCCATCAACGGATATAACAGGCCTACAATGTTCAAAAGCCCGAACACATTACTTGAAACCCCAAAATGCACGTCCAAATACTCGAACGGTTTTTCTGTTCATTATCCTTGTCTTGTTCCCAAAAGGTTCAATGATATGAATCATGCCCGGGTTAGCATTGGCCATCGCTAACAACAACCTAGGGATCCGGTTATAAGATTCCTCCCAATCACCATACAACATCTTGAATGCGGCTTGCTTCGCCTTCCATGCCTTCCCATATTTCACCTCGTAGTGAAAGAGGGCTTATAAGCAATTAACTCGGAGAATGGACCATCTTGATGGTTATTGGAAATGACTTGATGTTATTGGAAAAGCCTATAAGCAATAAACTCAGAGGTGAGTTGTCGGTGCTCATGCTTCACATCCTTGCCATCCACCGTCGGGTCTCGGCACATGTGAGTTGATACACAACTAGATATGTGCCAACTTGGACCTCCCTTAAATGGTATTGCACGCACAATCCAAGGACATCCATCCTCCTCGCATTTAACCGTGTAATTCTTCTTCACGTCTGAGTGCACCACCGTCTAAGGGCGATGATGCTTAACCGAGAAGTCCTTTATCCATTGCTTAAATTCCAACAAGGCTTGAACCTCGATCCACGAGAAAAGCCATTATTCTCTTAATTACCATCACAGTAAGAACTTGACCTTGGTCCAAGCACTATGCCCTCCCCGCCATCAATCGTGGCTTCATCCGCGAGACTAACATCACGGAACAAAGATACCATGTGGTCCCGCCCCAATACGTTCTCGTGGATTTCGGCCTCTCTAGCCGTGAACCCCTCCTCGTCAAGTTCTTCTTCCGGACCATCATCATCCGAGTCTGATGCATAGCATTGAGTATACGGGATGTCACGGTCCATGTTCTCTTGCGTAATATATTTATCCAAATCTCCAACATTGTTGTCGTGGAGCTCAACCTCATTCTCATCGTGCCAATAATCATCATTTTGCTCTTCCAACACTTCATCTTGGTTCTTCGAAATCGGGCTCAATGTTTGGGTAAATGGAGGTTCAATCAATACCTCTTGGTTTATTGGTGGAGGACTCCTAGAACCCAATGGGGAGGCAGTACGGTTCAAATCCAAGTGCAAGTTATTATCAAACTTCTTGGTGGCAAATAGTTCAAGAGCTTTGTCTAGGGACTCCGTCACCACCTCCTTGTATGCAACCCAACGGGGCTCGGAGAAGATACGCATGGTCTTCCAATGGGTGTGCATTCCAAAAGCCACATTATGCCTTCCCTCTAACTCAACAACATCATTTGGGTCCATCCATTTCAATTCAATACTAACTTGCTCCAAGACCTCGGCGTAGGTGGGACTACGATTAAACACCAAGTCAAGCTCATCCGGGTCCGGTTCTATATTACCTCTCAAAAAGGCATCCTTGTCTACATGATGAACATGAACAATTCTTGACATTCCTAAAATAATCACAACAATAATACCATGGTCAACATACTCAATACATACTCATTGGTGACATTAACACAACACCCATCCCTATGTCAATTCAACAATACCTATGCCAAAATCTATCATACATCTTGCATAGCAATCTAGGGTTTCCAAGATATGGGTCAAACCAAGAATTTAATGGGTGAAAACAAAGAGAAAGGGGAAGAATACCTCTAGGCACTTGGGGGGATCAAAATCCATGGGGAGAAGGGTCCAATTTGGCCTTTCGGAGGGAGGGATTTGAGGGAGGAGTCCCACCACAGCCGCCGCCGCCTCTCTGTTTGTTGGGGGATTTGAGAAAGTGAGCCTGGGTCGGGCTAGGGCGGCTGCATGGATGGTACAAGACCTAAAGTGCAGCGTCGTAGTGTGTGGCGCTGCACTTACGGAACTGGGCCCCACGAGACCATGTCGACGCCACGCTGGCAGACGTGCGGCGCCACGGTGCATGGCGCTGCGCTTCAGGGTGCGGCGCCATCGTCTACGGCGTTGCAAAAAGGGTTAGTTCCGTGAAATTTTGATGGCCCGAGTTTATTTCGTGAATTTGTTATTTAATTGGGTTATTTCTGTTCAAATTGCCGTCATATGCGCGCATCAAACCGAAGGTAAGAGGACCTCGGAATTTACGCTGCATCTAGGCTTGATGTCCGATCAACCGTGCCCCTATCGCACACATTTGATGTAGATTTTCTCGACGCTATCGGCTCGGCCGCCCGAGAGGAGAGATAATAAATCTCTCTCAAGAGCGATGATGAAACTGGCGCGTCGGCAGAGATGCGATTTGGTTGCCTTCGAAGACGGCGAGGGATTTCGCCCAGATCCGTGTTGTAAGCGCCTCTAACCCCACGGTGGGCGCCAACTGTCGTGGTATTGCCGACGAGTACGCCATGGATGGTTCTCATAGTGCGTGTTTAGAGACGTGGGGTAAGGCGGAGAGTTGACAGGTACGAGGTAACACAACTTACCTAGGTTCAAGTCCCACAACGGTGGCAGAACTCTACTCCTGCTATAAATCACTATAATGCCGATACACCGAGTTATAGAGATAGGTTCGTTGTGCGAGGTGTTGCGTTTTGTACGCTGCAATCTAAGAGGTTGTCTTGTGTGTTGCCCTAAAGGCTCCCGTAGGCCAGCTTATAAGGACGTCGAGGCCAAGGGTTACAAGGAGAGTCCCAGGCGAGTACGGTTACAGAATCCTAGACTAATACATGGACTATTGTCTTGTCCTGCAAGGCGCCTGATGGCTCAATGCACGGCGCCCGAAAAATGCTTGAAGGCGGTGTTGATGTAGAGCTTGTTGGGAACCCCAAGAGGAAGGTATGATGAGCACAGCAGCAGGTTTCCCTCAGTTATGAAACCAAGGTTTAATCGAACCAGTAGGAGCAAGGAAACACCTCAAAGGTGTTACTAGCTGAGCTTTGGCAGGGCGCACTACCGGTGCTAGTAGCAACGTGGAGACCTGCACAACACAACCATAGAACTTTGTCCCCAACTTGAGATGAGGTTGTCAATCTCACCGTGTTTTGCGAAAAACAAAGGATTAAACGTATTGAATGGAAAGAAGTAAAAGTTTGCAGAAAGTAAACACAAAGCAGTAAATAGTTGTAGATTGTATGTAAAGTAAAAGGACCGGGATCCATAGTTCACTAGAGGTGTCTCTCCTTAGATAGATAACATGCTGGGTGAACAAATTACAGCGGGGCAATTGACAAACACCGAGAAAGCAATACATGCATATACTAATCATCTTGACTCCTTTGAGACTTGATTGGGCATTACAACATAATACATAGACCGCCATCCAACTGCATCTATGACTAATAATCCACCTTCAGGTTATCATCCGAACCCCCTCCAGTATTAAGTTGCAAGCAACCAATTATTGCTTTACAAACTGCGTGTAAAGTAAACAATACAATTGTTCTATGAACAAAGGATCGTTGTTTTCTCCCTAGTAGCAACAGCACATCTAGTACCTTAGAGATTTCTGTCACTTCCCCAGATTACCAGAGGCATGAACCCACTATCGAGCATAAATACTAACTCTTGGAGTTGCTAGCATCTACTTGGCCAAGATAGCTACTAACAACAGAAAGCATGCAAGATCTCAAATAACAAAGACATGATAGAATCTATAATCAATATGAAATAGCATCTCAATATCCATCGGATCCCCGCAAACACAACATGTATGAATTACAAATAGATGATCTTGATCATGAACGGAGCTCACAAGATCTAAACATGAAAGCCCAAAGGAGGAGAAACCAGCCATGTAGCTACTACATGGATCCATAGTCCAAGGATGAACTACTCACGCATCACACCGGAGGCTTGCATGGTGATGAAGAAGGCCTCCAGGGTGAATTCCCCTCTCCGGCAGGGTGCCGGGAAGAGCTTCAGATCCCCCCGATCTAGGGACAGAGACGACGGCGGCTACAGACTCTTTCGTGGATTTTTGATTGGGTACCTAGGGTTTTCGTCCCGAGGGCAACTTATAGGCGGAAGGAGAGGCCGAGAGGGTGCTGGGGTCGGCCAGACCACCCCCTGGCGCGGGCCAAGCCTGGCCGCGCGGCCAGGTGGTGTGGCTGGCCCCTGGCCCCTCTCTGTCTCGTATTCTGGCACTTGATCCCTTCCGGAAAATAGCCACTTTGGCTTTTGTCCCGTCCAATTCCGAGAATATTCATTTTTTGACTTTCCTGGAACCAAAAACAACAGAAAACAGGCAGCTGGCACTGTGGCTCTTGTTAATAGGTTAGTCCAAGAAATCATAATAAAAGTACTCCAAAGTTGAAACAAAACACAAGAAAGTGGATAAAACTAAGCATGGAACATCAAAAATTATAAATACATTTACAATGTATCAACATCCCCAAGCTTAACTCCTTCTCGTCCTCGAGTAGGTAAGTGATAAAAAGAAAGAATTTTTGAGGTGACATGCACCATTAAAGACTTGATCAAAATATTTGCAAAACATTCAAAGCTGGGATCATAGTACTTCAATCATAACATGAAAGACAAAGTTCTAGCAATAAGACAAAGAAACTATGTTGCAACATGAAAAGGCACAAACAAAAGATTCATGAATAACAATGCTTTGCAAGACGTTTGTTTGTTTCACATAAACAAAACATAGCATAAAAGTATTCAGCTTGTCCCTCAATAGAGTAGCAAATATAAATGCAAAGGACACCTTCAAAGTTCATAAGAGTGACTAGATATAATAGTTTAAAACAAGCAATAACAAGTTATGCATCAATCAACTAGTCTTGGGACAATGCACATAGAACTAAGAATGGCCACTATGCTCTCAAAGTAGGTGCATAAAGTTAGAAGGTGGAGACTCAATATAATGGTGGAAGAAAGGCCTTTTGTAAAAAGGAAGTAGGGATTCAAGTCTCATAAAGAGCTACCAAAAATTATGGTACTTGTAGTTTTCAGCTCTCATTGCCCCTATCATAAGCATCTTGAAGGTGATTAAGGTTAAAGTGACACAACTAAGAGGATATGCTTGACAAGTTATAAACCGAAATCTCGTGCCCCTTACTTACGAAGACCGATCCTCATGCTACTCAACTTCAGCCACGAGTAAGCTCTTGTCATTGTAAGTATATGTGTATCATTAAGAACCACCAACGGGGTACCCCTTGCACATGGTACGGGAGCTTACCCATAATCAAAATGACACGACAAGCAGACAATGAGCATCTCAGCGATCTTTTATTTGCTATTTGCATAGGTTTTTATTGAGGATGCTTCATAGAGTGCTCATTATGGTGATGCTGCAAGTTTCCACCATGATTAGACATGGCTTAGGCTAGCGGCCCAGGCGTTTCTCTAACACACATACAAACTCCATGATCTTACAAGTTCCACTTTTATTTCACACCGCCGGGATCCGTAAGCAAAAGAACATAATATCAACGGGGTACAAAGTACAAGTGCAATGTTGAAAGCATTCCCCATGAAACATGGTTATGCTAATTTCAACTTATAAAGCGCAAGCATATACGCAACAAAGAAGGACCCAATGGTTCAAGTTTATTAGAGGCAATAAAGTAAAGTCTGCCATCAAGTTCGTGACAGCTTTAATCACTAGTTTTCTCATAACAAGTGAAAGGTAAACAAAAGCATGAATATACTTGGAATAGCATGAGCTAGTAGGTAGGTATGGTGGAATCTTTGGAATAACTTGGTTTAGGGAGTTGGATGCATGAGTGGAACTCATACTTTGTTGTGGAGGCTAGCAAAAGACTGGGAGCGACAAACTAAGAGAGCAATAATGGCCATAATCATGCAGAGCGACAAAACATCATTGATAAAAGCATAAAGTGATACTACAAGTTGAAAACTAAAGGATCATAAAGGCTATGGTGACTTGAGATAGTCATAACATGGTGTGAGCATGTGCCAAGTCAACCCAAATAAAGCATCAAAGGAGAATACCACTATACTATGCTTTAATATGCTAAACCAACGCATGATTCATCCAAGGCACATTAAGCAATTTCAATTGTTTATAACAAGTCATGCTACAACAAAGAATACTAAGCATAAAGCCAAAACGATATCAAGCATGGCATGACAAAGCATAGGCCACAGTCAAAAACAAGCTCTTTTTACCACATAAGCATGAACTCTCCTACTCTTTTCCAAAACCAAACCAAACTATTTGCAAACCAATGTGTGAAAGAGGGGGTCCAACCAATTTATTCAGAAAACTAAGCAAACCAAGCAAACTAAAAACCAAAACAAAAACGAAAAAGAAGACGCTCCAAGTAAAAGACAACTGTGCATGAAACAATAAAAATGAAGCGTTTGGAAGAAACCTGGAATTTTTATTGATGAAGAAGGGGGATGCCTTGGGCATCCCCCAAGCTTTGACGCTTGTACTTCTTGGATGTTTCTTGGGGTGACACGCGTGTCATACCCAAGCTTGAGCTTTAGTCCATCCTTCATCTCATACTCATTCATTCCATACACCTGAAATTTTTCCTTCATACAAAACTTCACACAATCTCATTAGCAACATTAGTGCACTTTAAGATAAATAAGTCTCAAAGTTCAGTTCTAACACCAAATAAACTTCCATTAGAACACTAGCTACTGTAGCACTTCCCTCAAAAAGCTCAATTCCCCAAAGGAACTCAAGAAGGAACTAACAAGAAGCAAATGCAGAAAATGGCAGAAATCTGTCAAAACAGACCAGCAGGTATAGACGAATTTTTTTGAAAACCTTCTGTTGCTCAAATCAAAAAGTGTTGAACTAACGAAAGTTAGATAACAACCTGGGGCAGAAGAACAAAAATTACAGCTCAATCCGACGTACAGAGCTCTCTCAGGAATTTTTACGGTGAAGCACAGAAATCTGTTTCGGGACATCAACTTTCCCAATCATTACTTCACTCTCATTAGAGGTTACTCTTGGCACAAAAAGCAAATAAAAAGGATAAGGAGAGGTTATTACAGAGGTAATAACTTCCAAGACTCTTCTAAAACTCTTGGGTTATCTCCCAACAAGTACTTTTCTTTAACGCCTTTAAATTAGGCAAAAGAACCAAAGAAAGAATCAAGTGTTCTCAAATGAAGAAGCATTAAGATCAATAGCAGAAATATTTTCAACAAGGCAAGGTATATCATCCAAATAGGTTCTAGAGGATCCTCTCTCTCAATGCTCTTAGGTTCACTATTCTCATCAAAAGGGTTTGCAGGAACAATCCAATCAAGATTCTTTTCTATGGCATCATGTATTGCTACTAGTTTAAAGGGTATTGGTATCTTAGGTTCCTCCCCATTAGGTTCGGTTTTGTTCATCTTTTCTCGCGTACCAACAACATCTACACATGAGCCTAGCATATTGAAACGTTCAAAAACTTTTCTAGCTTCCTTGGCAATATCATAGAACTCCTTAAACAAAGTTTTTAGAATAAAATCCCTCTTTTTAGGATCCTCAATTTGTTTTACCTTAAGAAACATTACTTGCATTAAGGGGTTGAGGTTAACAAACCTAGCTTCTAACATGTGAATTAAAGAAGCTGCAGCAATCTCCTAATTTGGAGCAAGTTCTACAAGGGATCTATCCTCAGTATCTTCATGTCTGCTAACATGATTAAAGAATTCTTCAATGTTATCTTTCCCAATTATAGAACCACGACCAATTGGAAGGTCTTTTAAGGGTGAAATTGGGGATCAACATGGTGAGCTAAGGGGGACTTAATTTTTTTGTGTTTTTGATAAAGAAAGCAAACTAGTAAAACTAATTTTTTTTGTGTTTTTCAAGAACAAAACAAGCAAACAAAGCAAAAAGAAACTAAGCAAAACAAAAACAACAAAGTAAAGAGATTGGTTATGAGGGACTCCCCTTGTGAAGATGTCCTTGACTCCCCGGCAACGGCGCCAGAAAAATGCTTGATGGCTCAATGCACGGCGCCTAGAAAAATGCTTGAAGGCGGTGTTGATGTAGAGCTTGTTGGGAACCCCAAGAGGAAGGTATGATGAGCACATCAGCAAGTTTCCCTCAGTTATGAAACCAAGGTTTAATCGAACCCGTAGGAGCAAGGAAACACCTCAAAGGTGTTACTAGCTGAGCTTTGGCAGGGCGCACTACCGGTGCTAGTAGCAACGTGGAGACCTGCACAACACAACCACAGAACTTTGTCCCCAACTTGCGATGAGGTTGTCAATCTCACCGTGTTTTGCGGAAAACAAAGGATTAAACGTATCGAATGGAAAGAAGTAAAAGTTTGCAGAAAGTAAACACAAAGCAGTAAACAGTTGTAGATTGTATGTAAAGTAAAAGGACCGGGATCCATAGTTCACTAGAGGTGGCTCTCCTTAGATAGATAACATGTTGGGTGAACAAATTACAGCGGGGCAATTGACAAACACCGAGAAAGCAATACATGCATATACTAATCATCTTGACTCCTTTGAGACTTGATTGGGCATTACAACATAATACATAGACCGCCATCCAACTGCATCTATGACTAATAATCCACCTTCAGGTTATCATCCGAACCCCCTCCAGTATTAAGTTGCAAGCAACCAATTATTGCTTTACAAACTGCGTGTAAAGTAAACAATACAATTGTTCTATGAACAAAGGATCGTTGTTTTCTCCCTAGTAGCAACAGCACATCTAGTACCTTAGAGATTTCTGTCACTTCCCCAGATTACCAGAGGCATGAACCCACTATCGAGCATAAATACTAACTCTTAGAGTTGCTAGCATCTACTTGGCCAAGATAGCTACTAACAACGGAAAGCATGCAAGATCTCAAATAACAAAGACATGGTAGAATCAATAATCAATCTGAAATAACATCTCAATATCCATCGGATCCCCGCAAACAAAACATGTATGAATTACGAATAGATGATCTTCATCATGAACAGAGCTCACAAGCTCTAATCATGAAAGCAAAAAGGAGGAGAAACCAGCCATCTAGCTACTACATGGATCCGTAGTCCAAGGATGAACTACTCACGCATCACACCGGAGGCTTGCATGGTGATGAAGAAGGCCTCCAGGGTGAATTCCCCTCTCCGGCAGGGTGCCAGGAAGAGCTTCAGATCCCCCCAATCTAGGGACAGAGACGACAGCGGCTACAGACTCTTTCGTGGATTTTTGATCGGGTACCTAGGGTTTTCGTCCCGAGGGCAACTTATAGGCGGAAGAAGAGGCCGAGGGGGTGCTGGGGTTGGCCAGACCACCCCCTGGCATGGGCCAAGCCTGGCCGCGCGGCCAGGTGGTGTGGATGGCCCCTGGCCCCTCTCCGTCTCGTATTCTGGCACTTGATCCCTTCCGGAAAAATAGGCACTTTGGCTTTTGTCCCGTCCAATTCCGAGAATATTCATTTTCTGACTTTCCTTGAACCAAAAATAGCAGAAAACATGCAGTTGGCACTGTGGCTCTTGTTAATAGGTTAGTCCAAGAAATCATAATAAAAATACTCCAAAGTTGGAACAAAACACAAGAAAGTGGATAAAACTAAGCATGGAACATCAACAATTATAGATACATTTACAATGTATCAGAGCCGGCTTCCATCTTAGGCGGTGGCACGTCGTCTTCCATCTCCTGGCTGGACCTCCATCTTGTCTATCAGCAATTGGGCCACCCGGTTATTCCATAGGCCTAACCACCAACTGTGGGTCACCCGGGCATGCCGGTATGAAACTATGCGGTAGGTATACCTATTTGGTATATCCACAACAATGTGGTTGATAATACTCATGAGTAAAATATTGATGAACGTGTTGTTTAGCACTCACCTACTGTTTTGCAGCAACCACATGAGTCTATTGTTGATGATAGACCGAGGCGTAACATAATTCCACCTTGTCGTTTAATTGAAAAATGTAATCTTGCTCATTATGCTTTGAATTGTGTTGAACATGTAGAGCATGATTCTGAACCTGCTACATACAATGAAGCTGTTACATCCGTTGACTATGAGAATTGGGTTTTTTCTATGCAAGAAGAGATACAATCACTTGAGAAAAATGGCACATGGGATGTTGTGCGCTTTCCCAAACAAAAGAAGGCGGTCCGCTGCAAGGGGATCTTTAAGAAAATGGAAGGTTTGTCTCCTAAAGAGCCTTCGAGGTTTAAGGCAAGGTTAGTAGCTTTAGGGTTCAGTCAGATTCTAGGTATTGATTACAATGATGTGTTCTCCCAAGTTGTAAAGCATAGTTCTATTCGCACTTTCTTTAGTATTGTGGCTATGCGTGATCTTGAGCTTGAGAAGTTAGATGTTAAGACTGCTTTTCTGCATGGGGAGCTTCCGGAGGAGACATACATGGACCAACCATAAGGGTTCATAGTGCCTGGTAAAGAGGATTTTGTGTTCAAGTTAAAAAGGTCTATTTATGGCTTAAAGCAATCTCCAAGGCGGTGGTATAAAAGGTTTGATTCGTTTATGATCTCACATGGTTTTGAGATGTCTTAGTATGATAGTTGTGTTTACATTAAGTTTGTTGATGGATCACCTATATACTTGTTGTTATATGTTGATGATATGTTAATTGTTGCCAAGAGCATAAAAGAAATCACTACTTTGAAGGCACGCCTAATTAGTGAGTTTGAGATGAAAGATCTTGGTGCTGCTAAGAATAGCTTAGGTATGGAGATTACCCGAGATAGAAAATCTAGTTTGTTATTTCTTAGTCAGCAAAGTTACATTAAGAAAGTTCTTCATCGTTTTAATATGGATGGTGCCAAGTCAGTTAGTACTCATATTGCTCCTCATTTTAAATTGTCAGTTTCACAATGTCCTACTACTGATGAAGAGATTGAGTACAAGTTAAAGGTGCCATATTCTAGTGATGTTGGTTCTTTGATGTATGCCATGGTTTGTTCTCCTCCTAATGTATCATATGATATGAGTTTGATAAGTAGATACATGGCTAATCCTGGTAAAAAACATTGAAAGGATGTTTAGCAGGTTTTCAGGTACCTTATTGGCACTTCCAATGCTTGTTTGAAGTTTGGCAGGACCAGTGAGGGACTTGTTGGCTATGTGGATTCAGATTTTGCTGCCGATTTGGATAAGAGAAGATCCCTCACAGGTTATATGTTTAATGTTAGTGGTTGTGTTGTTAGTTAGAAGGCTACATTGCAGGCTGTTGTTGCACAATCTACTACTGAAGCTGAATACATGGCTATTACTGAAGCTTGCAAAGAATCTATTTGGTTGAAAGATTTGTTTGCTGAGCTTTGTGGAGATGATTCTTGCATTACTTTGTTTTGTCACAATCAAAGTGCCATATACCTTACAGAAGATCAGATGTTCCATGAGAGAACTAAGCGCATTGATGTCAAGTACCATTTTGCTAAAGACATTGTTGCTCAAGGTAAATTAAAGGTATGCAAGATCATCACTCATGATAATCATGTTGATATGATGACTAAACCTGTTCATGTTGAGCTTTGCTCGAACTTAGTTAATTTAACTGATTAGCCCAAGTGGCTATTGGTACCGAAAGTATTTTCTTTGTTTGTTTAGGGAGATGATTAATGTTAATGCTACAAGAAGGAATTTGTCTCAAGGTGGAGTTTGTTGAAGTATGATCCAAATTATATTAAGGAGACTAACTTCTGATGGAGCGGAGCGAGGTGGATCGTTGAAGACCTAGGTTTCCGCTATTATATACCTCTTATAAGTCGTCGGCTGCGATAAGTTGCATCTGTGAAAATCCCCGGTGTTGTGTAAACACTCCCCGATATGGTGAAGTTTTGCTGGCTGGCGCCCATGATTTTTGCTCTCTTTGCTGGAGAGGTTTTTCCACGTTAAATATGTGTCCCATTTGTTGTGATTACTTTATCGTTCTTCATTATTTGCTTGTCACAAAGCTAACACAGTGTGCATGGTGTGTGACTCATTATCCTAGCGCAGTATTCTTCATGGTAGGGATTTTCTCAAGCTTGGATTGATTTGGCGTATTGGCAATGGTGAAAGTGTTGATGTCTGGACTAGTAATTGGATCCCTCGAGCGAGAGCTCAAAGGCCACTAGGCCGCAAACCCGATGCACCGGCTGATGGACTTAGTAAGGTTTCATACTATTACTCACGGAGGACATATCATATTGGAGTGAGAACAAACTGAACTAGGTATTCTTTGATTTTGATGTGCAAGATATTAAGAGAGTCACAGTTGGGGGTCGGCTATGTCTGATTTCCTACTGTGGAGCTTCATGAATAATGGAATCTTCTCCATCAGGTCCATGTTCAGATGAAGCAGTGAAAGCTTCAGTTTGGTAAAGCTGAGTCATCGTCATCATTTCATGAGCACAAAGGCTGAGTGGTCTTAGGGTGCGAACATTCCTGGCATAGTGAAAGTTCACATTTGGCTGCTGCTGCAGAATGGGTTAGCAGTCAGCTCTAAGTTATAGCGGTGAAACATCAAGACATGAATCTACTGTGCATGTGCAGCATGTGGTCGTGAGGAAACGGCTCTTCGCCGATTCTTGCTATGCCCTGATACATTGCAAATGTATCTATAATTTTTGATGTTCCATGCTTGGTTTTATCCACTTTCTTGTGTTTTGTCCATACTTTGGAGTGCTTTTCATATGATTTCTTGGACTAACCTATTAACAAGAGCCACAATGCCAGTTGCCTGTTTTCTGCCGTTTTTGGTTCCAGGAAAGTCAGAAAATGAATATTCTCGGAATTGGACGGGACAAAAGCCAAAGCGCCTATTTTTTCGGAAGTCATCAGCTGCCAGAATACGAGACGGAGAAGGGCCAGAGGGTGGCCACACCACCTGGCCGCAGGGCCAAGCTTGGCCCGCGCCAGGGGCTGGTGTGGCCAGCCTAGGCACCCCCTCGGCCTCTCCTTCCGCCTATATATTGCCCTCGGGACAAAACCCTAAGTGCCTGATCAAAAATCCATGAAAGAGTCTGTAGCCGCCGTCATCTCCATCCCTAGATCGGGAGGGATCTGAAGCTCTTCCCGGCACCCTGCCGGAGAGGGGAATTCACCCTGGAGGCCTTCTTCATCACCATGCAAGCCTCCAGTGTGATGCGTGAGTAGTTCATCCTTGGACTATGGATCCATGTAGTAGCTAGATGGCTGGTTCTCCTCCTTTGTCCTTTCATGTTTAGATCTTATGAGCTCTGTTCATGATCAAGATCATCTATTTGTAATTCTACATGTTATGTTTGCAGGGATCCGATGGATATTGAGATGCTATTTCAGATTGATTATTGATTCTATCATGTCTTTGTTATTTGTGATCTTGCATGCTTTCCGTTGTTAGTAGCTATCTTGGCCAAGTAGATGCTAGCAACTCCAAGAGTTAGTATTTATGCTCGATAGTGGGTTCATGCCTCTGGTAATCAGGGGAAGTGATAGAAATCTCTAAGGTACTAGATGTGCTGTTGCTACTAGGGATAAAACAACAATCCTTTGTTCATAGAACAATCGTATTGTTTACTTTACACGCAGTTCGTAAAGCAATAATCTGTTGCTTGCAACATAATACTGGAGGGGGTTCGGATGATAACCTGAAGGTGGATTATTAGTCATAGACGCAGTTGGATGGCGGTCTATGTATAATGTTGTAATGCCCAATCAAGTTCCAAAGGAGTCAAGATGATTAGTATATGCATGTATTGCTTTCTCGATGTTTGTCAATTGCCCTGCTGATGACCCACAAGTATAGGGGGTGTATCGCAGTATTTTCGAGGGAAGTGAAACCCAATTTATTGATTCGACACAAGGGGAGCCAAAGAATATTTATAAGCCTTAACAACTCAGTTGTCAATTCAGCTGCACCTGGAAACAATCTTGCTCACAACAGTTTATCAGTAGCAACAGTTTTATAGTAGGAATAGCAAAGTAGCAGCAGTAGTAAAGTAAAGACAGCAGTAACAATAGCAGTAAAAAGTGGGATTCGAGTGCGGTAGGCATAGGGATGGATGGACGGGCATTGCATGGACAACACAATTCACATAGCAATCAGAAACATAGGGCAATTGCAGATAAATAAGATAAAGCATCCAAGTACTAGATAATCCTAGGCATGTGTTCCATATATAGTCATACGTGCTCACAATGAGAACTTGCACAACATATTTTGTCCTGCCAGCCCGTTTGCAGCGGGGCCTCAGGGGAACTACTGGCAATTAAGGTGCTCCTTTTAATAGAGCACTGGAGCAAAGCATTAACACTCCGTGAACACATGTGATCCTCACATCAAAGCCATTCCCTCCGGTTATCCCAATTTCTATCACTTCAGGGCCATTGGTTCCGGGCAACAACGTGTGGATACAACTTGTAGATAAGACCAAAAACAACACTATCATAATGAACCAATAACATGTTCAGATCTGAAATCATGGCACTCGGGCCCTAGTGACAAGCATTAAGTACAACAAGTCGCAACAAAGTCATAAAGCACTAATAAAAGATACTAGGCACCATGCCCTAACAATCTGATGCCATTACATGAACAATCTCATCCAATTCCTACCATCCCCATAGCCTACAGCGGGGGATTACTCACTCATAGATGGGGGAAACATGGATGGTCGATGGAGAAGCGAAGGTGATGATGATGGCGATGATCTCCTCCAATTCCCCGTCCCGACAGGGTGCCAGAACGGAGTTTCTGGTGCTGTTTCGTGGAATCTAGTGGTGGCGGTGGAGCGGAACTCCTTTTGGAAAAACATCGAACCCCCCGAAGTTTTTAGGTCAGAAGGCTCCCTATAGGCGAAGAGAGAGGCCGAGGGGGTGCCTAGGGGGCCCACACCACCCCCTGGCGTGGCCTGGCTTGGCCCGTGCCACCAGGTGGTGTGGCCACCCCTGGCTCTTCTCCGTCTCGTATTCTGGTTCCTGGAGTCTTCGAGTGAAATAGGATTTTTGGCATATTTTCCGGGATTTTTCCTGATAGTTGATTTTCTGCGCAAAAAGTAGACACCAAGACAATTCTGCTGAAAACAGCGTTAGCCCGCGTTAGTTGCATCCAAATCACACAAGTTTAGAGGAGAAACAATAGCAAAAGTGTTCGGGAAAGTAGATACATTTTGGACGTATTAACTCCCCCCAAGCTTAGATTATTGCTTGTCCTCAAGCAATTCAGTTGAAAACTGAGTGCGATAAAAGAACTTTCACGAACACATTTGCTTCATATGATGTAAATATTCTCAGCAATGTGATCAACTACTTAGACAATTCATAATACAGAGTATGCAACTGAGTCTACTTAATAGTCATTGCAAGCTATGAAGATATTCCAACTCAAGAATAATAAGTAGCATGAAGTATAAACGTAAGCAACATTACAATGCTCATAAAAAGGTATGATAGAGTGGTATCTTGCTTGCCTTTGATTATGAATATCAAGGCACCTCTAAAATTCAAGTGATGACTAGAAGTAAAGATATCAAAGATACAAGCATCAAAGTCATAACACAAATAATCAAGTAATGAGACAAGCACAAAGAATGACAACTAAGCTCTCAAGAAAGTGCTCAGAGAATGTGTGGAGACTCAACAAGAAAAGGTTTTAAATAGTTTGAAAGGCTTCCAAATGCTGAAAGTATGGTACTCGTTAGCTTTGAGATCTCATTGCCCCTATCATAAGCATCTTTAATGTGGTTAAGGTTAAAGTGACATAACTAAGAGGATATGCTTGACAAGTTATAAATCGAAGTCTCATGCCCCTTACTTACGAAGACCGATCCTCATGCTACTGAACTTCAGTCACAAGTAAGCTCCTGTCATTGTAAGTATATACGTATCATAGAAAACCGCCAACGGGGTACCCCTTGCACATGACATGGGAGCTATCCCATAATCAAAATGACAAGGCAAGCAGACAATGAGCATCTCAACGATCTTTTTATTTACTATGTGCATAGATTTTTATTGAGGATGCTTCATAGAATGCTCATTATGGTTATGCTGCAAGTTTCCACCATGATTAGGCATGGCTTAGGCTAGCGGCCCAAGCGTTCCTCTAACATACATACAAACTCCATGATCTTACAAGTTCCACTTTTATTTCACACCGCTGGAATCCATAAGCAAAAGAACATGATATCAACTAGGTACTAAGTACCAATGAAGTGTTGAAAGTGGTCCCCATGATACATGGATCTGCTAACTTCAACTCATAAAGCGCAAGCATATACGCAACAAAGAAGGACGCAATGGTTCAGGTTTATTAAGTGCAAGAAAATAAAGTGTGCCACAAAGTTCGTGAGAGCTTTACTAACTAAATTTCTCATAACAAGCAAACATTTTATTCGTAAGAAAAAAAGGCATATTGAATATGCACGAAAGTAGCAAATGATGCTAATGGGTAGGTATGGTGGGTACTTTGGAAATATTTGGTTTTGGGAGTTGGGAACTTGAGTAAAACATACTCAGTAAAAGTGAAGGCTAGCAATAGTAAGGGAGCGACAAACGCAATAGCTGTCATTATCATGCTTGCAACAAAACAGGACTACTCATGGCATGAAAGTGATTCAAGATCCTCAAGGCAAAATAATTCATCGAGGCTTAACTGATTATTATAGTCATGAGCATGCGTGAGCATGTGCCAAGTCAATCAAATGAAACATTCAGAGGAGGATACCACGGTGTCATACCAATTTATGAATAGAGCAATGCAAGCAAACATTCATAAGACATGCTACAAACTATTAGCGAGTTGGAGCTAATCATAAGAAAGCAAGAACTATTAAGTATCCAAAGAAAACATACACTCTACATGAACGGACTAAGCATGCCCACAGTGATGAGTATATGTACAAGAATGAAAACAAATAGAGTTTGTTACCAGCCTCTTACCACGCCTCAAGTTGTCATTAATCCTCATTATTACTCTTCACTTGTGTGGCTTGAATAATAATATGAGACCAATAATCCACTGGGGACTGCCGAACCCTGTAGCAAACTCACAAAAACTAAAGAAGAACGACAAATATTTTTGTTGTTTTTGATTTTTTAAACAAGAACCAAAAGAGGAAAAACAAGCAAAGCAAAATCTTTTTGGATTTTTCAAATAGTTCAAACAAAGAAAAAAGGGAAAAACAAACCAAGGCAAAAATAAGAGGCAAACCAAAGAGAAACAACAGAAATATTTTTGGTCTTTTTATGTTTTAGAAAGCAAAAGCAAATAAGAACGAAAACTAAAAAGAGAACGAAAACATGAATATACAAAGTACCGACGCAACATGATATGGAGATGAGTGCGGTGTCGGCGTACCTCCCCCCAAGCTTAGGCTTTTGGCCTAAGTGGGTATCAATCCCAAGCTGGCCAGGATGAAGTGTCACCCTGGTACGACGAAGAGGTCCCCTCGTCCTGGTGTGAGCTCGAGTACGTCCCTCCGTAATGCGCGGAGTAATCATAGGAGGGCACATCCTCCTGGTGCTGCTCGTGGAAACCCAGCAAGCGAAGCTGCTTGTCCACCTCCTCCTTGGAGCGCGACCACGGTCTCCTGTGAACACTAAACAAAGAAGGCTGTGGCAAAAGGATCTCCCTTTCGTCCCCATCAGTGAAAAGCATCCTATATACTAGACTGTCCAAATCAGACGTAGCAGTGACAAAGTGATGAGTTTTCATAGCAACAAGTTCAAGCCTCTGTGGTGCCAGCATAGCATCATTGGGATCCACTAAAAGACCTAATGCATTGACTATAAGCGAGGCAATGATGCCCCCATAGATAGGACCCCTAGCAGCTAGGCGGCGAGCAATAAGTGAGCCAAGATTGTACCGAGTATCATTGTTAAGCGCAGTAGCAAGGAAGGCTAAATGATAGTTGGAGATATTACTTGTGTTCTCCCTACCCAGTACACTAGTAGCAAGATAATATGCAAAGTATCTAAGAGCGGGGAGTTGGATATTTCTTATCTTTCCGCGTTGCGCTACGCGGTCATCATCATTGGTCACCCCTCGGTAAAGCTCCAACAAATCTGTGGGTCGTCCTTGAATTTTCTTCACAGTCCTTGTCATGCGTACACCTACAATACTACAAAATCTCTCCAAAGGCATGGTGAAGGGCAGATTATGGATTTTAAAAGAGACAGTCGACTGATAGGATGTGTTAGTAAACGTGAAGCTCTCAACAAAAGTTTTGATGAGCATAGCGTATTGCGCACTCTCATCTTGCATATATGAGGTCAGACCAACCCTCTCAATCAGTAGAAAGAAATCATCAAGAATACTCGCAGCTTGTAAGAAAGTAAAATAAGGAAAATAGGATGGGTGAGCATCCCCATCATCCCTTTCACTACCAATACGAGTCGCAATGAGATCTTCGTTGTATGATGGCCTAGCCTGAGAGGCTGATCTTGAGGGCCTCGACCTCCTAGGTGCATCACTCTCAAAAATCTCTCCAAAAGTATGGTTGTTCATGCTTGGTAATCTGAAATTTAAACACCTATTAAATAAGTGATTGCAAAGTAAATATAATGAAGGATTCTACTCATAGGGACTTGCAAGAGGCCTAAACATGCATCAACACTATATCTAAGCATCAAACAAGCTTACAAGCTCTCATAACCAGTCACCTACAGCAACAAAATACTCAATATATAATCCACTAAACACAAATCTACTTGGACAAGGGGAGGAGTCACATACCAGGGAACAAATGCTCCAAATTTCAGCAAGAAAGATGGGCTGGGCAAGGAGATCGAAAAATCAAGAGCAAGCACAGCAAGTACGTGATTTTGAGCTATGAACTGGAGCTTACTCGGGAGAGAGAAGAAAGTGGCAAGTGAGAGAGTTGGTGGGGGGCCAGGGGTGGCCCACACCAGGGCATGGCGCCACCCAGGGCTGGCCGTGCCACTAGGTGGTGTGCCTGCCTGGTGGGTCCCCCAGGTACTCCTCTGCCCCTTTTTTCACGCAAAAATTTAATATGAATTTTTTGGAATTTTTCGAGACACTTTACTTTTGGGCATTTTTCAGAAATAGAAGAATGATTTTTCTGACAGACAGATTTTTTCTTTTGGAAACATGATGCAAGCACAAAACAAAGATAGAACTACAGAAGTTCTAAGACACTCTAACATGCAAGCAACTAACAACAAAAAGAAAACTTAACGAAAGCAAAAACTAAAATGCAAAGGATAGAAATAAACAGAGATAATCATAAGGAAAACATTGTTTTGTTCAATGAAATTCTTTTGTTAACAAGGTTGATCAAGTCTTGCTACCAAAACAATTCCATATGAGACAAAACTTTGTATTCCACTAATGATTATGTTACCTCAACCTTGATAGCAATGGTCCCAATCATAATAGTTTCAAATTTTTCTCTTGGTATGGGACAATATATTTCTCCAACTTGAATGCCTTCAACCTGTTCAATTGAATTCAAACCATAAGTCCTTTCAATATTCTTGGGGAAATAGACAGTATGTTCCTTATCATTAACATTGAAGGTCACATTTCCTTGATTAAAATTGATAACAGCTCCTGCAGTATTAAGAAAAGGTCTCCCAAGAATAATAGACATATTATCATCTTCAAGCATTTCAAGCACAACAAAATCAGTTAATATCAAGCAATTATGAGCCACTTGAACAGGTACATCCTCACATATACCCACAGGAATAGTGGTAGATTTATCAGCCATTTGCAAAGATATATCAGTTGGTATTAATTTTTCTAGTTGAAGCCTTTTATAGAGAGAGAAAGGCATAACACTAATTCCAGCTCCCAAATCACACAAAGCAGTTCTAACATAACTGTTCTTAATAGAGCAAGGGATAGTTGGAATCCCTGGGTCTCCAAGTTTCTTAGGAACCTTACCATTGAAGGAATAATTAGCAAGTAAAGTAGAAATTTCTTCATTAGGGATCTTCCTTTTATTCGAGACAATATCCTTCATATACTTTGAGTAAGGAGGCAATTTAATAGCATCAGTCAAAGGAATTTGCAAGAATTAAGGTTTCATCCACTGACAAAACTTATTATAATGTTCATCCTCCTTTGACTTGTCTTTTTTATAAGGCAAAGGCATAGGTTTTTGGACCCAAGGTTCTCTTTCACTACCATGTTTCTTAGCAATAAAATCTTCTTTGGTGTATTTAGTATTCTTAGTGTGGTTTTCAGGTTCTTCCTCAACTTTCTCTTCATTAGGAGCTTCATTTTCTTCACTACCACTTTCAGTTTCAGCATCAGAGATACATATACTATTAGGATCTAAAGCAGGTTCAGAGGGTTCTACAACAGTTTTATGTTTCTTTTTCCTTTTCTTACGAGTAGAACCACTATTTTCAGCTTGTTGAGAATCATGCTCAATTCTTTTGGGATGCCCCTCAGGATATAGAGGATCCTGGGTAGCAGCTCCACTTCTAGTTCTAATTTCATAAGCATGTTTTTCTTTAGCAGCATTAACTAGCAAGTCGTTTTGCACTTTAACGAGTTGATCTATTTGAGTTTGAACCATTTGAAAGTGTTTAACAATCATTTTAACAACATTAGAGGTTCTTTCCACAATATCTTTCAACTCAACAATAGCTCTAGTGTTTTCCATTAGATAATTTTGCACCCTTTTATTAAAATTATCTTGCTTAACAATAAAGATATCAAATTCTAAGCATTGATCAGGAGGTTTAGAGTAAGGGATATTACCTTCATCAAAGTGTTGGAGAGAGTGTACCTCAATAGTGGATGAGTAGGGGATAGACTTACATAATTCTTCTATAGGAGGTAAATTCTTGACATCTGCAGCTTTAATTCCCTTCTCCTTAAGACATTTCTTAGCTTCCTTCATCACTTCATCATTTAATTCAATAACTCCCCTCTTATTTGATGTTGGAATAGGCACCGGAATAGATGGTTCAGGTACAATTACTTCAGGTATAGCTTGTTTAGGAGGAGTCCAATCTTCATAATTCTTGCTTATTTTAGCCATTAATTCCTCAGCTTCCTTAGGAGTCCTATTCCTGAAAACACAATCAGCACAACTATCTAGGTATGTCCTAGATTCTTTAGTTAGTCCATTATAAAATATATCAAGAAGCTCATTCTTAGGTAATGGACTTCCAGCTTGTACATGAATCAAAGCACAAAACCTTGCCCAAGATTCAGGCAATATCTCTTTTTCTCCCTATTTAAAATCAAAAAGTTCCTGCAAAATAGCATGTCTAGCACTAGGAGGAAAATATTTCTGAAGGAAAGTACTAATCAAGCACTCAGGGCTATCAATAGATCCAGGAGGTAAATTACTGAACCAAGTTTTAGCTTCTCCTTTCAGTGAAAAAGGGAAGATCTTGGCAACAAAGTAAGTACGCATCTTAATATCATTAGAAAACAAGCCACTCATGGTAGAAAGTTCATTCATATGTGCTACCGCACTTTCATTCTTAGTCCCACAAAAAGGTTCTTTCTTGACAATAGCTATGTAAGATAGATCGAGAGAGAAATCATAATCTTTATCTTTAATGTTTATGGGAGAAGCAGCAAACTTAGCAATAGGAGACAATTTGGGTCTAATAGTACGCCTCTCAAGGAGACTCTTGGCAGTGCTACTATCATGGGTGTTTTTACATTCTTTAATAAATTCGTCGGTCATCTGAACATAACCATCTTCAATATCATAACTCTCACTAGACTCAGGTGAACTAACAGGTGTGGTACTGTCTTCATTAGGAGTTTCGGTATTTCTAGCTATAGTTCTAGCAATCATAGCATCTAGGAAACGACCTAATGAACCACTCTTATCAAGCACAGTAGAAGCAGCATCATAAGCATCAGAAGTTTCAGATTCAGCAGTAGTAGAAGTGTGTGTAGCATGTGTATGTGGTGGTGTAACGAGCTTACTTATAACACATGGTGAATCAAGAGCAGAAGAGGTGTTCAGAACCGTACCTCTTCTTGTATTGGATGCTAAAATAGGAAACTTTCCATCACGAGACTTACCCATGCTGGATGGATAGCAGCAAACAATAGAGAATCCAAGTGAACTTGATAAATAAAGCTATGCTCCCCGGCAACAGTGCTAGAAAATAGTCTTGATGACCCACAAGTATAGGGGGTGTATCGCAGTATTTTCGAGGGAAGTGAAACCCAATTTATTGATTCGACACAAGGGGAGCCAAAGAATATTTATAAGCCTTAACAACTCAGTTGTCAATTCAGCTGCACCTGGAAACAATCTTGCTCATAGCAGTTTATCAGTAGCAACGGTTTTATAGTAGGAATAGCAAAGTAGCAGCAGTAGTAAAGTAAAGACAGCAGTAACAATAGCAGTAAAAAGTGGGATTCGAGTGCGGTAGGCATAGGTATGGATGGACGGGCGTTGCATGTACAAGACAATTCACATAGCAATCATAACATAGGGCAATTGCAGATAAATAAGATAAAGCATCCAAGTACTAGATAATGCTAGGCATGTGTTCCATATATAGTCATACGTGCTCGCAATGAGAACTTGCACAACATCTTTTGTCCTGCCAGCCCGTTTGCAGCGGGGCCTCAAGGGAACTACTAACAATTAAGGTGCTCCTTTTAATAGAGCACCAGAGCAAAGCATTAATACTCCGTGAACACATGTGATCCTCACATCAAAGCCATTCCCTCCGGTTATCCCGATTTCTGTCACTTCAGGGCCGTCGGTTCCGGACAACAACGTGTGTATACAACTTGTAGATAAGACCAAAAACAATACTATCATAATGCATCAATAACATGTTCAGATCTGAAATCATGGCACTCGGGCTCTAGTGACAAGCATTAATCACAACAAGTCGCAATAAAGTCATAAAGCACTAATAAAAGATACTAGGCACCATGCCCTAACAATCTGATGCCATTACATGAACAATCTCATCCAATCCCTACCATCCTCATAGCCTACAGCGGGGGATTACTCACTCATAGATGGGGGAAACATGGATGGTCGATGGAGAAGCGATGGTGATGATGATGGCGATGATCTCCTCCAATTCCCCGTCCCGGCAGGGTGCCAGAACGGAGTTTCTTGTGCTGTTTCGTGGAATCTGGTGGTGGCGGCGGAGCAGAACTCCTTCTGGAAAAACGTCGAACCCCCTAAAGTTTTTAGGTCACAAGGCTCCTTATAGGCGAAGAGAGAGGCCGAGGGGGTGCCTGGGGGGCCCACACCACCCCCTGGCGCGACCTGGCTTGGCCCGTGCCACCAGGTGGTGTGGCCACCCCTGGCTCTTCTCCGTCTCGTATTCTGGCTCCTAGAGTCTTTGGGTGAAATAGGATTTTTGGCATATTTTCTAGGATTTTTCCTGATAGTTGATTTTCTGCACAAAAAGTAGACACCAAGGCAATTCTGCTGAAAACAGCGTCAGTCCGTGTTAGTTGCATCCAAATCACACAAGTTTAGAGGAGAAACAATAGCAAAAGTGTTTGGGAAAGTAGATACGTTTTGGACGTATCACCCGCTGTAATTTGTTCACCCAGCATGTTATCTATCTTAAGGGAAAGCCCATATTGATCCAAATAATGTTCCTTTAGCCTCTTTGGTTGCTCAAGAAGAGCAAGTTGATGTGAACTTCATAAGAAATAATAATTTTGGCAATAATGCTTATAGGAGTAATTTTGGTAACAACAATTATAAGCCATATCCTCCCAACAATGGTAATGCTTATGGAAATTCTTACAACAATAATAGGAGTGCTCCCTCTAAACTTTAAGTTATGCTTAAAGAGTTTATTAGTAAACAAACTGCTTTCAATAAAACTATTGAGGAAAAAATCTCTAATGCTGAAATAAATATAGCATCTTTGGTTGAAGCTCAATCTTTTTTGAATAAAATGGCTGCTAAACCTGAAACTAATGATAATCCCTTTGCGGCTACTAATGCTATACAAGTAAGAATTGATGAAAATGTTAGACTATTAGCTGAATTACATGCTAAGTGGGAAAGAGAAGATGAAATTGCTAGAAACATTAGTGTTTCTACTATCATTACCACTAGTGTTGAGGCTAGTAATACTTCTACTACTCTAGATGATAAATTTGATTTTGATCTTGATGGTTGCAATATCTCTGAAGTTATTAAGTTCCTACAAAAACTTGCTAAAAGTCCTAATGCTAGTGCTATGAACATGACCTTTACAAAACACATTACTGATGCTCTCATAAAGATTAAAGAAGAAAAGATGAAACATAAAGCTTCTATTCCTATTATACAAGAAGATGGTTGGGAACCCATCATTAATATGAAAGTGAATGACTTTGATTTCAAAGCTTTATGTGATCTTGATAGTAGTGTTTCTATTATGCCTAGAAAGATTTATGATATGCTTGATTTGCCTCCTTATAGGCGAAGAGAGAGGCCGAGGGGGTGCCTGGGGGGCCCACACCACCCCCTAGCGCGACCTGGCTTGGCCCGTGCCACCAGGTGGCGTGGCCACCCTTGGCTCTTCTCCGTCTCGTATTCTGGCTCCTAGAGTCTTTGGGTGAAATAGGATTTTTGGCATATTTTCCAGGATTTTTCCTGATAGTTGATTTTCTGCACAAAAAGTAGACACCAAGGCAATTCTGCTGAAAACAGCGTCAGTCCGTGTTAGTTGCATCCAAATCACACAAGTTTAGAGGAGAAACAATAGCAAAAGTGTTCAGGAAAGTAGATACGTTTTGGACGTATCACCCGCTGTAATTTGTTCACCCAGCATGTTATCTATCTTAAGGAGAGCCACCTCTAGTGAACTGTGGATCCTGGTCCTTTCTTTACATACAATATGTAAACTATTTACTGCTTTGTTGTTATTTTCTGCAAACTTTTACTTCCTTCCATTCGATACGTTTAATCCTTTGTTTTCAGCAAAACATGGTGAGATTGACAACCTCATCGCAAGTTGGGGACAAAATTATGTGGTTGTGTTGTGCAGATCTCCACGTTGCTACTAGCACCGATAGTGCGCCCTGCCAAGGCTCAGCTAGCAACACCTTTGGGGTGTTTCCTTGCTCCTATTGGTTCGATTAAACCTTGGTTTCATAACTGAGGGAAACTTGCTGATGTGCTCATCATACCTTCCTCTTGGGGTTTCCAACGAGCTCTACATCAACACCGCACCAGCATTTTTCTGGCGCCGACACTGAGCCATCAAGCATTTTTCTAGCGTCGTTGCCGGGGAGTCAAGAACATCTTCACAAGGGGAGTCTCTCATAACCAATCTCTTTACTTTGTTATTTTTGTTTTATTTAGTTTCTTTTTGTTTTGTTTGCTTGTTTTGTTATCAAAAACACAAAAAAATTAGTTTTACTAGTTTGCTTTCTTATTTGAAAACACAAAAAATGACTACTCTTGAAAACACTAAGTTGTGTGACTTCACTAGCACCAACAACAATGATTTTATGAGCACACCTATTGCTCCACCTATGCCTAAAGATACTTTCTTTGAGATAAAACCTGCTTTACTCAATCTTGTTATGAGAGAACAATTTTCTAGTATTGGTAATGAAGATGCTGCTGTCCATCTAAATAACTTTGTTGAACTTTGTGAGATGCAAAAGCATAGGGATGTAGATGGAGATATTATTAAGCTGAAATTGTTTCCTTTCTCTTTGAGAGGAAAAGCTAAAGAATGGTTGAATTCCTTAACTAGGAATAGTATTGATTCTTGGACTGAATGCAAAGATGCTTTTATTGGAAAATACTATCCTCCTGCTAAGATTATATCTATGAGAAGTGAAATAATGAAGTTTAAACAATCTGATAATGAACATGTTGCTCAAGCTTGGGAAAGAATGAAATCTTTGGTAAAGAATTGTCCCACTCATGGACTGACTGCTTGGATGATCATCCAAACTTTTTATGCATGATTGAACTATTCTTCAAGGAACCTATTGGATTCCGCTTCTGGAGGTACCTTTATGACCATCACTTTGGGTGTTGCAACAAAACTTCTGGACAATATGATGGTTAACTATTCTGAAGGGCACACTAAGAGAGCTCCACAAGGTAGGAAGGTAAATTCTGTTGAGGAAACTTCCTCCTTGAGTGATAGGATTGATATTATTATGTCTATGCTTGTTAATGGGAAAGCCCATATTGATCCAAATAATGTTCCTTTAGCCTCTTTGGTTGCTCAAGAAGAGCAAGTTGATGTGAACTTCATAAGAAATAATAATTTTGGCAATAATGCTTATAGGAGTAATTTTGGTAACAACAATTATAAGCCATATCCTCCCAACAATGGTAATGCTTATGGAAATTCTTACAACAATAATAGGAGTGCTCCCTCTAAACTTTAAGTTATGCTTAAAGAGTTTATTAGTAAACAAACTGCTTTCAATAAAACTATTGAGGAAAAACTCTCTAATGCTGAAAGAAATATAGCATCTTTGGTTGAAGCTCAATCTTTTTTGAATAAAATGGCTGCTAAACCTGAAAGTAATGATAATCCCTTTGCAGCTACTAATGCTATACAAGTAAGAATTGATGAAAATGTCAGACTATTAGCTGAATTACATGCTAAGTGGGAAAGAGAATATGAAATTGCTAGAAACATTAGTGTTTCTACTATCACTGCCACTAGTGTTGAGGCTAGTAATACTTCTACTACACTAGATGATAAATTTGATTTTGATCTTGATGGTTGCAATATCTCTGAAGTTATTAAGTTCCTACAAAAACTTGCTAAAAGTCCTAATGCTAGTGCTATGAACATGACCTTTACAAAACACATTACTGATGCTCTCGTAAAGATTAAAGAAGAAAAGATGAAACATAAAGCTTCTATTCCTATTATACAAGAAGATGGTTGGGAACCCATCATTAATATGAAAGTGAATGACTTTGATTTCAAAGCTTTATGTGATCTTGATAGTAGTGTTTCTATTATGCCTAGAAAGATTTATGATATGCTTGATTTGCCTCCTTATAGGCGAAGAGAGAGGCCGAGGGGGTGCCTGGGGGGCCCACACCACCCCCTAGCGCGACCTGGCTTGGCCCGTGCCACCAGGTGGCGTGGCCACCCTTGGCTCTTCTCCGTCTCGTATTCTGGCTCCTAGAGTCTTTGGGTGAAATAGGATTTTTGGCATATTTTCCAGGATTTTTCCTGATAGTTGATTTTCTGCACAAAAAGTAGACACCAAGGCAATTCTGCTGAAAACAGCGTCAGTCCGTGTTAGTTGCATCCAAATCACACAAGTTTAGAGGAGAAACAATAGCAAAAGTGTTCAGGAAAGTAGATACGTTTTGGACGTATCACCCGCTGTAATTTGTTCACCCAGCATGTTATCTATCTTAAGGAGAGCCACCTCTAGTGAACTGTGGATCCTGGTCCTTTCTTTACATACAATATGTAAACTATTTACTGCTTTGTTGTTATTTTCTGCAAACTTTTACTTCCTTCCATTCGATACGTTTAATCCTTTGTTTTCAGCAAAACATGGTGAGATTGACAACCTCATCGCAAGTTGGGGACAAAATTATGTGGTTGTGTTGTGCAGATCTCCACGTTGCTACTAGCACCGATAGTGCGCCCTGCCAAGGCTCAGCTAGCAACACCTTTGGGGTGTTTCCTTGCTCCTATTGGTTCGATTAAACCTTGGTTTCATAACTGAGGGAAACTTGCTGATGTGCTCATCATACCTTCCTCTTGGGGTTTCCAACGAGCTCTACATCAACACCGCACCAGCATTTTTCTGGCGCCGACACTGAGCCATCAAGCATTTTTCTAGCGTCGTTGCCGGGGAGTCAAGAACATCTTCACAAGGGGAGTCTCTCATAACCAATCTCTTTACTTTGTTATTTTTGTTTTATTTAGTTTCTTTTTGTTTTGTTTGCTTGTTTTGTTATCAAAAACACAAAAAAATTAGTTTTACTAGTTTGCTTTCTTATTTGAAAACACAAAAAATGACTACTCTTGAAAACACTAAGTTGTGTGACTTCACTAGCACCAACAACAATGATTTTATGAGCACACCTATTGCTCCACCTATGCCTAAAGATACTTTCTTTGAGATAAAACCTGCTTTACTCAATCTTGTTATGAGAGAACAATTTTCTAGTATTGGTAATGAAGATGCTGCTGTCCATCTAAATAACTTTGTTGAACTTTGTGAGATGCAAAAGCATAGGGATGTAGATGGAGATATTATTAAGCTGAAATTGTTTCCTTTCTCTTTGAGAGGAAAAGCTAAAGAATGGTTGAATTCCTTAACTAGGAATAGTATTGATTCTTGGACTGAATGCAAAGATGCTTTTATTGGAAAATACTATCCTCCTGCTAAGATTATATCTATGAGAAGTGAAATAATGAAGTTTAAACAATCTGATAATGAACATGTTGCTCAAGCTTGGGAAAGAATGAAATCTTTGGTAAAGAATTGTCCCACTCATGGACTGACTGCTTGGATGATCATCCAAACTTTTTATGCATGATTGAACTATTCTTCAAGGAACCTATTGGATTCCGCTTCTGGAGGTACCTTTATGACCATCACTTTGGGTGTTGCAACAAAACTTCTGGACAATATGATGGTTAACTATTCTGAAGGGCACACTAAGAGAGCTCCACAAGGTAGGAAGGTAAATTCTGTTGAGGAAACTTCCTCCTTGAGTGATAGGATTGATATTATTATGTCTATGCTTGTTAATGGGAAAGCCCATATTGATCCAAATAATGTTCCTTTAGCCTCTTTGGTTGCTCAAGAAGAGCAAGTTGATGTGAACTTCATAAGAAATAATAATTTTGGCAATAATGCTTATAGGAGTAATTTTGGTAACAACAATTATAAGCCATATCCTCCCAACAATGGTAATGCTTATGGAAATTCTTACAACAATAATAGGAGTGCTCCCTCTAAACTTTAAGTTATGCTTAAAGAGTTTATTAGTAAACAAACTGCTTTCAATAAAACTATTGAGGAAAAACTCTCTAATGCTGAAAGAAATATAGCATCTTTGGTTGAAGCTCAATCTTTTTTGAATAAAATGGCTGCTAAACCTGAAAGTAATGATAATCCCTTTGCAGCTACTAATGCTATACAAGTAAGAATTGATGAAAATGTCAGACTATTAGCTGAATTACATGCTAAGTGGGAAAGAGAATATGAAATTGCTAGAAACATTAGTGTTTCTACTATCACTGCCACTAGTGTTGAGGCTAGTAATACTTCTACTACACTAGATGATAAATTTGATTTTGATCTTGATGGTTGCAATATCTCTGAAGTTATTAAGTTCCTACAAAAACTTGCTAAAAGTCCTAATGCTAGTGCTATGAACATGACCTTTACAAAACACATTACTGATGCTCTCGTAAAGATTAAAGAAGAAAAGATGAAACATAAAGCTTCTATTCCTATTATACAAGAAGATGGTTGGGAACCCATCATTAATATGAAAGTGAATGACTTTGATTTCAAAGCTTTATGTGATCTTGATAGTAGTGTTTCTATTATGCCTAGAAAGATTTATGATATGCTTGATTTGCCTCCTTATAGGCGAAGAGAGAGGCCGAGGGGGTGCCTGGGGGGCCCACACCACCCCCTAGCGCGACCTGGCTTGGCCCGTGCCACCAGGTGGCGTGGCCACCCTTGGCTCTTCTCCGTCTCGTATTCTGGCTCCTAGAGTCTTTGGGTGAAATAGGATTTTTGGCATATTTTCCAGGATTTTTCCTGATAGTTGATTTTCTGCACAAAAAGTAGACACCAAGGCAATTCTGCTGAAAACAGCGTCAGTCCGTGTTAGTTGCATCCAAATCACACAAGTTTAGAGGAGAAACAATAGCAAAAGTGTTCAGGAAAGTAGATACGTTTTGGACGTATCACCCGCTGTAATTTGTTCACCCAGCATGTTATCTATCTTAAGGAGAGCCACCTCTAGTGAACTGTGGATCCTGGTCCTTTCTTTACATACAATATGTAAACTATTTACTGCTTTGTTGTTATTTTCTGCAAACTTTTACTTCCTTCCATTCGATACGTTTAATCCTTTGTTTTCAGCAAAACATGGTGAGATTGACAACCTCATCGCAAGTTGGGGACAAAATTATGTGGTTGTGTTGTGCAGATCTCCACGTTGCTACTAGCACCGATAGTGCGCCCTGCCAAGGCTCAGCTAGCAACACCTTTGGGGTGTTTCCTTGCTCCTATTGGTTCGATTAAACCTTGGTTTCATAACTGAGGGAAACTTGCTGATGTGCTCATCATACCTTCCTCTTGGGGTTTCCAACGAGCTCTACATCAACACCGCACCAGCATTTTTCTGGCGCCGACACTGAGCCATCAAGCATTTTTCTAGCGTCGTTGCCGGGGAGTCAAGAACATCTTCACAAGGGGAGTCTCTCATAACCAATCTCTTTACTTTGTTATTTTTGTTTTATTTAGTTTCTTTTTGTTTTGTTTGCTTGTTTTGTTATCAAAAACACAAAAAAATTAGTTTTACTAGTTTGCTTTCTTATTTGAAAACACAAAAAATGACTACTCTTGAAAACACTAAGTTGTGTGACTTCACTAGCACCAACAACAATGATTTTATGAGCACACCTATTGCTCCACCTATGCCTAAAGATACTTTCTTTGAGATAAAACCTGCTTTACTCAATCTTGTTATGAGAGAACAATTTTCTAGTATTGGTAATGAAGATGCTGCTGTCCATCTAAATAACTTTGTTGAACTTTGTGAGATGCAAAAGCATAGGGATGTAGATGGAGATATTATTAAGCTGAAATTGTTTCCTTTCTCTTTGAGAGGAAAAGCTAAAGAATGGTTGAATTCCTTAACTAGGAATAGTATTGATTCTTGGACTGAATGCAAAGATGCTTTTATTGGAAAATACTATCCTCCTGCTAAGATTATATCTATGAGAAGTGAAATAATGAAGTTTAAACAATCTGATAATGAACATGTTGCTCAAGCTTGGGAAAGAATGAAATCTTTGGTAAAGAATTGTCCCACTCATGGACTGACTGCTTGGATGATCATCCAAACTTTTTATGCATGATTGAACTATTCTTCAAGGAACCTATTGGATTCCGCTTCTGGAGGTACCTTTATGACCATCACTTTGGGTGTTGCAACAAAACTTCTGGACAATATGATGGTTAACTATTCTGAAGGGCACACTAAGAGAGCTCCACAAGGTAGGAAGGTAAATTCTGTTGAGGAAACTTCCTCCTTGAGTGATAGGATTGATATTATTATGTCTATGCTTGTTAATGGGAAAGCCCATATTGATCCAAATAATGTTCCTTTAGCCTCTTTGGTTGCTCAAGAAGAGCAAGTTGATGTGAACTTCATAAGAAATAATAATTTTGGCAATAATGCTTATAGGAGTAATTTTGGTAACAACAATTATAAGCCATATCCTCCCAACAATGGTAATGCTTATGGAAATTCTTACAACAATAATAGGAGTGCTCCCTCTAAACTTTAAGTTATGCTTAAAGAGTTTATTAGTAAACAAACTGCTTTCAATAAAACTATTGAGGAAAAACTCTCTAATGCTGAAAGAAATATAGCATCTTTGGTTGAAGCTCAATCTTTTTTGAATAAAATGGCTGCTAAACCTAAAAGTAATGATAATCCCTTTGCAGCTACTAATGCTATACAAGTAAGAATTGATGAAAATGTCAGACTATTAGCTGAATTACATGCTAAGTGGGAAAGAGAATATGAAATTGCTAGAAACATTAGTGTTTCTACTATCACTGCCACTAGTGTTGAGGCTAGTAATACTTCTACTACACTAGATGATAAATTTGATTTTGATCTTGATGGTTGCAATATCTCTGAAGTTATTAAGTTCCTACAAAAACTTGCTAAAAGTCCTAATGCTAGTGCTATGAACATGACCTTTACAAAACACATTACTGATGCTCTCGTAAAGATTAAAGAAGAAAAGATGAAACATAAAGCTTCTATTCCTATTATACAAGAAGATGGTTGGGAACCCATCATTAATATGAAAGTGAATGACTTTGATTTCAAAGCTTTATGTGATCTTGATAGTAGTGTTTCTATTATGCCTAGAAAGATTTATGATATGCTTGATTTGCCTCCTTATAGGCGAAGAGAGAGGCCGAGGGGGTGCCTGGGGGGCCCACACCACCCCCTAGCGCGACCTGGCTTGGCCCGTGCCACCAGGTGGCGTGGCCACCCTTGGCTCTTCTCCGTCTCGTATTCTGGCTCCTAGAGTCTTTGGGTGAAATAGGATTTTTGGCATATTTTCCAGGATTTTTCCTGATAGTTGATTTTCTGCACAAAAAGTAGACACCAAGGCAATTCTGCTGAAAACAGCGTCAGTCCGTGTTAGTTGCATCCAAATCACACAAGTTTAGAGGAGAAACAATAGCAAAAGTGTTCAGGAAAGTAGATACGTTTTGGACGTATCACCCGCTGTAATTTGTTCACCCAGCATGTTATCTATCTTAAGGAGAGCCACCTCTAGTGAACTGTGGATCCTGGTCCTTTCTTTACATACAATATGTAAACTATTTACTGCTTTGTTGTTATTTTCTGCAAACTTTTACTTCCTTCCATTCGATACGTTTAATCCTTTGTTTTCAGCAAAACATGGTGAGATTGACAACCTCATCGCAAGTTGGGGACAAAATTATGTGGTTGTGTTGTGCAGATCTCCACGTTGCTACTAGCACCGATAGTGCGCCCTGCCAAGGCTCAGCTAGCAACACCTTTGGGGTGTTTCCTTGCTCCTATTGGTTCGATTAAACCTTGGTTTCATAACTGAGGGAAACTTGCTGATGTGCTCATCATACCTTCCTCTTGGGGTTTCCAACGAGCTCTACATCAACACCGCACCAGCATTTTTCTGGCGCCGACACTGAGCCATCAAGCATTTTTCTAGCGTCGTTGCCGGGGAGTCAAGAACATCTTCACAAGGGGAGTCTCTCATAACCAATCTCTTTACTTTGTTATTTTTGTTTTATTTAGTTTCTTTTTGTTTTGTTTGCTTGTTTTGTTATCAAAAACACAAAAAAATTAGTTTTACTAGTTTGCTTTCTTATTTGAAAACACAAAAAATGACTACTCTTGAAAACACTAAGTTGTGTGACTTCACTAGCACCAACAACAATGATTTTATGAGCACACCTATTGCTCCACCTATGCCTAAAGATACTTTCTTTGAGATAAAACCTGCTTTACTCAATCTTGTTATGAGAGAACAATTTTCTAGTATTGGTAATGAAGATGCTGCTGTCCATCTAAATAACTTTGTTGAACTTTGTGAGATGCAAAAGCATAGGGATGTAGATGGAGATATTATTAAGCTGAAATTGTTTCCTTTCTCTTTGAGAGGAAAAGCTAAAGAATGGTTGAATTCCTTAACTAGGAATAGTATTGATTCTTGGACTGAATGCAAAGATGCTTTTATTGGAAAATACTATCCTCCTGCTAAGATTATATCTATGAGAAGTGAAATAATGAAGTTTAAACAATCTGATAATGAACATGTTGCTCAAGCTTGGGAAAGAATGAAATCTTTGGTAAAGAATTGTCCCACTCATGGACTGACTGCTTGGATGATCATCCAAACTTTTTATGCATGATTGAACTATTCTTCAAGGAACCTATTGGATTCCGCTTCTAGAGGTACCTTTATGACCATCACTTTGGGTGTTGCAACAAAACTTCTGGACAATATGATGGTTAACTATTCTGAAGGGCACACTAAGAGAGCTCCACAAGGTAGGAAGGTAAATTCTGTTGAGGAAACTTCCTCCTTGAGTGATAGGATTGATATTATTATGTCTATGCTTGTTAATGGGAAAGCCCATATTGATCCAAATAATGTTCCTTTAGCCTCTTTGGTTGCTCAAGAAGAGCAAGTTGATGTGAACTTCATAAGAAATAATAATTTTGGCAATAATGCTTATAGGAGTAATTTTGGTAACAACAATTATAAGCCATATCCTCCCAACAATGGTAATGCTTATGGAAATTCTTACAACAATAATAGGAGTGCTCCCTCTAAACTTTAAGTTATGCTTAAAGAGTTTATTAGTAAACAAACTGCTTTCAATAAAACTATTGAGGAAAAACTCTCTAATGCTGAAAGAAATATAGCATCTTTGGTTGAAGCTCAATCTTTTTTGAATAAAATGGCTGCTAAACCTGAAAGTAATGATAATCCCTTTGCAGCTACTAATGCTATACAAGTAAGAATTGATGAAAATGTCAGACTATTAGCTGAATTACATGCTAAGTGGGAAAGAGAATATGAAATTGCTAGAAACATTAGTGTTTCTACTATCACTGCCACTAGTGTTGAGGCTAGTAATACTTCTACTACACTAGATGATAAATTTGATTTTGATCTTGATGGTTGCAATATCTCTGAAGTTATTAAGTTCCTACAAAAACTTGCTAAAAGTCCTAATGCTAGTGCTATGAACATGACCTTTACAAAACACATTACTGATGCTCTCGTAAAGATTAAAGAAGAAAAGATGAAACATAAAGCTTCTATTCCTATTATACAAGAAGATGGTTGGGAACCCATCATTAATATGAAAGTGAATGACTTTGATTTCAAAGCTTTATGTGATCTTGATAGTAGTGTTTCAATTATGCCTAGAAAGATTTATGATATGCTTGATTTGCCTCCTTATAGGCGAAGCGAGAGGCCGAGGGGGTGCCTGGGGGGCCCATACCACCCCCTGGCGCGACCTGGCTTGGCCCGTGTCACCAGGTGGTGTGGCCACCCCTGGCTCTTCTCCGTCTCGTATTCTGGCTCCTAGAGTCTTTGGGTGAAATAGGATTTTTGGCATATTTTCCAGGATTTTTCCTGATAGTTGATTTTCTGCACAAAAAGTAGACACCAAGGCAATTCTCTGAAAACAGCGTCAGTCCGTGTTAGTTGCATCCAAATCACACAAGTTTAGAGGAGAAACAATAGCAAAAGTGTTCGGGAAAGTAGATACGTTTTGGACGTATCACCCGCTGTAATTTGTTCACCCAGCATGTTATCTATCTTAAGGAGAGCCACCTCTAGTGAACTATGGATCCTGGTCCTTTCTTTACATACAATATGTAAACTCTTTACTGCTTTTTTGTTATTTTCTGCAAACTTTTACTTCCTTCCATTCGATACGTTTAATCCTTTGTTTTCAGCAAAACATGGTGAGATTGACAACCTCATCGCAAGTTGGGGACAAAATTATGTGGTTGTGTTGTGCAGATCTCCACGTTGCTACTAGCACCGGTAGTGCGCCCTGCCAAGGCTCAGCTAGCAACACCTTTGGGGTGTTTCCTTGCTCCTATTGGTTCGATTAAACCTTGGTTTCATAACTGAGGGAAACTTGCTGATGTGCTCATCATACCTTCCTCTTGGGGTTTCCAACGAGCTCTACATCAACACCGCACCAGCATTTTTCTGGCGCCGACACTGAGCCATCAAGCATTTTTCTAGCGTCGTTGCCGGGGAGTCAAGAACATCTTCACAAGGGGAGTCTCTCATAACCAATCTCTTTACTTTGTTATTTTTGTTTTATTTAGTTTCTTTTTGTTTTGTTTGCTTGTTTTGTTATCAAAAACACAAAAAAATTAGTTTTACTAGTTTGCTTTCTTATTTGAAAACACAAAAAATGACTACTCTTGTAAACACTAAGTTGTGTGACTTCACTAGCACCAACAACAATGATTTTATGAGCACACCTATTGCTCCACCTATGCCTAAAGATACTTTCTTTGAGATAAAACCTGCTTTACTCAATCTTGTTATGAGAGAACAATTTTCTAGTATTGGTAATGAAGATGCTGCTGTCCATCTAAATAACTTTGTTGAACTTTGTGAGATGCAAAAGCATAGGGATGTAGATGGAGATATTATTAAGCTGAAATTGTTTCCTTTCTCTTTGAGAGGAAAAGCTAAAGAATGGTTGAATTCCTTAACTAGGAATAGTATTGATTCTTGGACTGAATGCAAAGATGCTTTTATTGGAAAATACTATCCTCCTGCTAAGATTATATCTATGAGAAGTGAAATAATGAAGTTTAAACAATCTGATAATGAACATGTTGCTGAAGCTTGGGAAAGAATGAAATCTTTGGTAAAGAATTGTCCCACTCATGGACTGACTGCTTGGATGATCATCCAAACTTTTTATGCATGATTGAACTATTCTTCAAGGAACCTATTGGATTCCGCTTCTGGAGGTACCTTTATGACCATCACTTTGGGTGTTGCAACAAAACTTCTGGACAATATGATGGTTAACTATTCTGAAGGGCACACTAAGAGAGCTCCACAAGGTAGGAAGGTAAATTCTGTTGAGGAAACTTCCTCCTTGAGTGATAGGATTGATATTATTATGTCTATGCTTGTTAATGGGAAAGCCCATATTGATCCAAATAATGTTCCTTTAGCCTCTTTGGTTGCTCAAGAAGAGCAAGTTGATGTGAACTTCATAAGAAATAATAATTTTGGCAATAATGCTTATAGGAGTAATTTTGGTAACAACAATTATAAGCCATATCCTCCCAACAATGGTAATGCTTATGGAAATTCTTACAACAATAATAGGAGTGCTCCCTCTAAACTTTAAGTTATGCTTAAAGAGTTTATTAGTAAACAAACTGCTTTCAATAAAACTATTGAGGAAAAACTCTCTAATGCTGAAAGAAATATAGCATCTTTGGTTGAAGCTCAATCTTTTTTGAATAAAATGGCTGCTAAACCTGAAACTAATGATAATCCCTTTGCAGCTACTAATGCTATACAAGTAAGAATTGATGAAAATGTCAGACTATTAGCTGAATTACATGCTAAGTGGGAAAGAGAATATGAAATTGCTAGAAACATTAGTGTTTCTACTATCACTGCCACTAGTGTTGAGGCTAGTAATACTTCTACTACACTAGATGATAAATTTGATTTTGATCTTGATGGTTGCAATATCTCTGAAGTTATTAAGTTCCTACAAAAACTTGCTAAAAGTCCTAATGCTAGTGCTATGAACATGACCTTTACAAAACACATTACTGATGCTCTCGTAAAGATTAAAGAAGAAAAGATGAAACATAAAGCTTCTATTCCTATTATACAAGAAGATGGTTGGGAACCCATCATTAATATGAAAGTGAATGACTTTGATTTCAAAGCTTTATGTGATCTTGATAGTAGTGTTTCAATTATGCCTAGAAAGATTTATGATATGCTTGATTTGCCTCCTTATAGGCGAAGAGAGAGGCCGAGGGGGTGCCTGGGGGGCCCATACCACCCCCTGGCGCGACCTGGCTTGGCCCGTGTCACCAGGTGGTGTGGCCACCCCTGGCTCTTCTCCGCCTCGTATTCTGGCTCCTAGAGTCTTTGGGTGAAATAGGATTTTTGGCATATTTTCCAGGATTTTTCCTGATAGTTGATTTTCTGCACAAAAAGTAGACACCAAGGCAATTCTCTGAAAACAGCGTCAGTCCGTGTTAGTTGCATCCAAATCACACAAGTTTAGAGGAGAAACAATAGCAAAAGTGTTCGGGAAAGTAGATACGTTTTGGACGTATCACCCGCTGTAATTTGTTCACCCAGCATGTTATCTATCTTAAGGAGAGCCACCTCTAGTGAACTATGGATCCTGGTCCTTTCTTTACATACAATATGTAAACTCTTTACTGCTTTTTTGTTATTTTCTGCAAACTTTTACTTCCTTCCATTCGATACGTTTAATCCTTTGTTTTCAGCAAAACATGGTGAGATTGACAACCTCATCGCAAGTTGGGGACAAAATTATGTGGTTGTGTTGTGCAGATCTCCACGTTGCTACTAGCACCGGTAGTGCGCCCTGCCAAGGCTCAGCTAGCAACACCTTTGGGGTGTTTCCTTGCTCCTATTGGTTCGATTAAACCTTGGTTTCATAACTGAGGGAAACTTGCTGATGTGCTCATCATACCTTCCTCTTGGGGTTTCCAACGAGCTCTACATCAACACCGCACCAGCATTTTTCTGGCGCCGACACTGAGCCATCAAGCATTTTTCTAGCGTCGTTGCCGGGGAGTCAAGAACATCTTCACAAGGGGAGTCTCTCATAACCAATCTCTTTACTTTGTTATTTTTGTTTTATTTAGTTTCTTTTTGTTTTGTTTGCTTGTTTTGTTATCAAAAACACAAAAAAATTAGTTTTACTAGTTTGCTTTCTTATTTGAAAACACAAAAAATGACTACTCTTGTAAACACTAAGTTGTGTGACTTCACTAGCACCAACAACAATGATTTTATGAGCACACCTATTGCTCCACCTATGCCTAAAGATACTTTCTTTGAGATAAAACCTGCTTTACTCAATCTTGTTATGAGAGAACAATTTTCTAGTATTGGTAATGAAGATGCTGCTGTCCATCTAAATAACTTTGTTGAACTTTGTGAGATGCAAAAGCATAGGGATGTAGATGGAGATATTATTAAGCTGAAATTGTTTCCTTTCTCTTTGAGAGGAAAAGCTAAAGAATGGTTGAATTCCTTAACTAGGAATAGTATTGATTCTTGGACTGAATGCAAAGATGCTTTTATTGGAAAATACTATCCTCCTGCTAAGATTATATCTATGAGAAGTGAAATAATGAAGTTTAAACAATCTGATAATGAACATGTTGCTCAAGCTTGGGAAAGAATGAAATCTTTGGTAAAGAATTGTCCCACTCATGGACTGACTGCTTGGATGATCATCCAAACTTTTTATGCATGATTGAACTATTCTTCAAGGAACCTATTGGATTCCGCTTCTGGAGGTACCTTTATGACCATCACTTTGGGTGTTGCAACAAAACTTCTGGACAATATGATGGTTAACTATTCTGAAGGGCACACTAAGAGAGCTCCACAAGGTAGGAAGGTAAATTCTGTTGAGGAAACTTCCTCCTTGAGTGATAGGATTGATATTATTATGTCTATGCTTGTTAATGGGAAAGCCCATATTGATCCAAATAATGTTCCTTTAGCCTCTTTGGTTGCTCAAGAAGAGCAAGTTGATGTGAACTTCATAAGAAATAATAATTTTGGCAATAATGCTTATAGGAGTAATTTTGGTAACAACAATTATAAGCCATATCCTCCCAACAATGGTAATGCTTATGGAAATTCTTACAACAATAATAGGAGTGCTCCCTCTAAACTTTAAGTTATGCTTAAAGAGTTTATTAGTAAACAAACTGCTTTCAATAAAACTATTGAGGAAAAACTCTCTAATGCTGAAAGAAATATAGCATCTTTGGTTGAAGCTCAATCTTTTTTGAATAAAATGGCTGCTAAACCTGAAAGTAATGATAATCCCTTTGCAGCTACTAATGCTATACAAGTAAGAATTGATGAAAATGTCAGACTATTAGCTGAATTACATGCTAAGTGGGAAAGAGAATATGAAATTGCTAGAAACATTAGTGTTTCTACTATCACTGCCACTAGTGTTGAGGCTAGTAATACTTCTACTACACTAGATGATAAATTTGATTTTGATCTTGATGGTTGCAATATCTCTGAAGTTATTAAGTTCCTACAAAAACTTGCTAAAAGTCCTAATGCTAGTGCTATGAACATGACCTTTACAAAACACATTACTGATGCTCTCGTAAAGATTAAAGAAGAAAAGATGAAACATAAAGCTTCTATTCCTATTATACAAGAAGATGGTTGGGAACCCATCATTAATATGAAAGTGAATGACTTTGATTTCAAAGCTTTATGTGATCTTGATAGTAGTGTTTCAATTATGCCTAGAAAGATTTATGATATGCTTGATTTGCCTCCTTATAGGCGAAGAGAGAGGCCGAGGGGGTGCCTGGGGGGCCCACACCACCCCCTGGCGCGACCTGGCTTGGCCCGTGCCACCAGGTGGTCTGGCCACCCCTGGCTCTTCTCCGTCTCGTATTCTGGCTCCTAGAGTCTTTGGGTGAAATAGGATTTTTGGCATATTTTCCAGGATTTTTCCTGATAGTTGATTTTCTGCACAAAAAGTAGACACCAAGGCAATTCTGCTGAAAGTCTTTGTTCCGGCACCCTACCTAGACGGGGAAGTGCCCCCGGAGCCATCTCCATCGATCTCCACCACCATCTCCATCGCCATTGCTGATTCCCATGATGAGGAGGGAGTAGTTCTTCCTCAAGGCTAAGGGTTCTACCGGTAGCTATGTGTTCATCTCTCTCTCACTCTCTATGCATGATCATATTGTGATCATGAGCTTTGTAATCAAGTAGATCTACCTTGCTACTCAAGTGCTTTAATAGATCTCTACTCTCCCCATGTGTGTGAAAGTGACAGCATGCACACCATGGTGGCACTTAGGCTAGAGATTACAAATACTTGTTATGAGTTATATTTGGAGTTGGATGTCTCTATGAAATTGTGGTGTTTGTTGGAACCATCTACTGCTCAAGGTGATAGTGGGGTTATCTAGATGGGGAAAGTGAACTTTGAGGTGTGCTGTTATAGCCCTACCATGGATTAGAGTGTCCAACCGGAGAGTAGTATCATAAAGAGAAGATATTTATATGGGAGTGTTCACTAGGGAAAGTATGATCCCTAGGCCTTGTTTTTCGGCATTGAAACACCGTTTGCAAATAGATATGTTACATGTTTGCTTGCTACCATCTTTATTTCAGTTTTCCTTTAGTCTCTTCCACGCCATCAAGCTATTTTCTAGCACCGTTGTCTTATATCCATACCACTTGTATTTTACTATCTCTTCGCCGAACTAGTGCACCTATACATCTGACAAGTGTATTGAGTGTGTTGGGGACACAAGAGACTTCTTGTATCTTGATTGTAGGGTTGCTTGAGAGGGGATACCTTTGACCACTTCCTTCCTGAGTTCGATAAACCTTGGGTGATCCACTTAAGGGAAAACTTGTTGTTGTTCTACAAACCTCTACACTTGGAGGCCCAACAATTGTCTACAAGAATAGAAGTGCGTAGACATCAAGCCATTTTCTGGCGCCGTTGCTGGGGAGGTAAGGTAAAAGGTACTCACATCCTCCAGTGTGAGTGCTCGAAGTTATTTCCTTTAGATTCTGCAATCATATCTTTTTGTTTCTTGTTTTTATTTTCACTAGTTAGGCTTAATGAAAAACAACAACAAAATTAGAGCGCTTTATAGTATTTATCTTGAGTTAGGACATGACGTGTTTGAAGAGAAAATTAAAAAACCTATGGAACTTTATTTGCATGCAAATAGCAATGTTGTTAGTAAGAATTCTTTGGACACCATTATTGCTAATGCTATGGAAAAGTCTAAGCTTGAGGAAGCTAGTTTTGATGAAAATGATATTTTTAGTCCCCCATCTTTAGAGGAGAAAATTTGCTTTGATGATACTATGCCTCCAATATATGATGATTACAATGATGAATATGATATTTTCAGTTCACCTACTATTGAGGAGGAAATTAATTATGACTACAATATGCCTCATATATTTGATGATTATGATGATGAGAATAATAATGATAGCTATTTTGTTGAATTTGCTCCCACTACAATTAATAAGAATGACTATGCTTATGTGGAGAGTAATAATTATTATATGCATGTGGCTCATGATAAGAATGTTTTATGTGATAGTTATATTGTTAATTTTATTCATGATGCTACTGAAAGTTATTATGACAGAGAAACATGGTTTTATGCATCTCAATAATATTAAGTTTCCCCTCTTTATGTTGAAAGTCTTGAAGTTGCACTTGTTTTGCTTTACTATTTTTGTTGCTTTGTGCTTTCATGACTTGTTTCTTTATACGTTTCCTATGCATAGGAAGTGGGTTAGACTTAAATGTGCTTTGAATTTGCTTCTTGATACTCTCTTTTACTTCAGTTCATATTTCTTATGCGAACATCTTCTCAAACTATCATGCCTAACTTAAAGGCGTTAAAGAAAAGTACTTATTGGGAGATAACCCAAATTTTTTAGTTAAGTCTTGGAAGTTATTGATTTAGTAATAAACTCTCCTTATCATTTTTGTGTGGTTTTTGTGCCAAGAGTAACCTCTAATGAGAGAGAAGTAATGCTTGGAAAAGTTGCTCTCCCGAAACAGATTTTTGTGCTTCTCTGTAAAAATTCGTGTAAAAGCTCTATACATTGTTTTGAGGCGTGAATTTTTGTGCTTCTGCCCCAGGTTTTTATCTAACTTTCGTTAGTTCAACAATTTTCGATTTGAGCAATAGAAGGTCTTTGAAAAAATTGGTTTTTACCTGCTGGTATGTTTTGACAAATTTCTGCCATTATTTGCATTTGCTTCTTATTGATTCCCTTTTGGGTTCTTTTTGGGGAATTGAGCTTTTTGAGGGAAGTGCTACAATAGCTTGTGTTTTAATGTAAGGATTACTTATGTTGGAACTGAACCCAAAGACTTATTATCTTGAGTATACTAATGTTGCTAATAAAGATTGTATGAAGGAAAATTTTCAGGTGTTATGGAAAGAATGATGTAATAAGATGAAGAATGGACTAAAGCTCAAGCTTGGGGATGCCACGCGTGTCACCCCAAGAAATATCTAAGAAATACAAGTGTCAAAGCTTGTGGATGCCCAAGGCATTCCCTTCTTCATCAATAAAAATCTCAGGTTTCTTCCAAACATTTCATTTTTATTGTTTCATACACAGTTGTGTTGTTCTTGGAGCGTCTTTGTTTTTGTTTTTAGTTTTTGTTTGCTTGGTTTGCTTAGTTTGCTTGAATAAATTGGTTGGACCCCCTCATTCATACATTGGTTTTCAAATAAGATTGATTTGAATTGGAAAAGAGTGGGAAAGCTCATGCTTAAGTGGTAAAAGGAGCTTGTTTTTGAATATGGCCTATGCTTTGTCATGTCATGCTTGATATTATTTTGGTTTTATGCTTAGTGATATTTGTTGTAGCATGACATGTTATAAACAATTGAGATTGCTTAATGTGCCTCGAAAGAATCATGTGTTATTTTAGCATATTAAAGCATAGTATTGTGGTTTTCTCCTTTGATGCTTTATTTAGGTTGACTTGGCGCATGCTCGCGCCATGTTAAGACTATGCCAAGTCACTATAGCCTCTATGATCCTTTCGTTTTCAACTTGTAATATCACTTTATGCTTTAATTAATGATGTTTTGTCGCTTTGCATGATTATGGCCATTATTGCTCTCTTAGTTGGTCGCTCCTAGTCTTTTGCTAGCCTCGATAACCAAGTATGAGTTCCACTCATGCATCCAACTCCAAATAAAACCAAGTTATTTCAAAGAGTCCACCATACCTACCTATTAGCATTTGCTATTCCAAGTATATTCATGTTTTTATCTACCTTCCGAATTAAACTTTTATGAGAAAACTAGTGATTAAAGCTCTAATGAACTTGATGACACACTTTACTTTCTTGCATTTAATAAACTTGAACCATTGTGTTCATCTTTGTTGCGTATATGCTTGCGCTTTATAAGTTGAACTTATCAGAACCATGTATCATGGGGAACGCTTTCAACATTGCACTCGTACATTGTACCCCGTTGATATCATGTTCTTTTGCTTATGGATCTCGGCGGTGTGAAATAAAAGGGGAACTTGTAAGATCATGGAGTTTGTATGTGTGTTAGAAAAACGCTTGGGCCGCTAGCCTAAGCCATGCCTAATCATGGTGGAAACTTGCAGCATAACCATAATGAGCACTCTATGAAGCATCCTCAATAAAAACCTATGCAAATAGCAAATAAAAAGATCGATGAGATGCTCATTGTCTGCTTGCCTTGTCATTTTGATTATGGGATAGCTCCTGTATCATGTGCAAGGGGTACCCCGTTGGCGGTTCTCTATGATACATATGTACTTACAATGACAAGAGCTTACTTGTGACTGAAGTTGAGTAGCATGAGGTTCGGTCTTCGTAAGTAAGGGGCATGAGATTTCCAACTTATACTTTGTCAAGCATATACTCCATAGTTTGTTCACTTTAACCTTAATCACTTCAAGATGCTTATGATAGGGGCAATGAGAGCTAAAAGCTAATAAGTACCATATTTTTTGAAAGCTCTTTATGAGACTTGAATCCCTGCTTCCTTCTATGAAGGGCCTTTCTTCCACTTTTATATTGAGTCTCCACCTTCTATCTTTATGCACCAATTAAAAGAGCATATTTGTCATTCTTAGTTCTATGTGCATTGTCCCAAAACTTATCGATTGATTCATAATGTTGATATTTCTTGTTCTTGAACTATTTGTATCTAGTCACCCTTATGAACTTTGAAGGTGTCCTATGAATTTATTGCTACTCATTGAGGGACAAGCTGAATGCCACTATGCTATGTTTTCTATATGTGAAACAAACAAACGTCTTTCAGTGCATTGTTATTCATGTTCTTTGTTTGTATCCTTTCATGTTGCATGCATAGTTACTATGTCTTATTGTTAGAACTTCATCTTTCATGCTCATGTTTAGAGTACTTTGATCCCAGATTTCAATGCTTGCAAATGGTTTGATCTTGATTGTGATGGTGCATGTCACCTCAAAAATTATTCTTTCTTTTTATCACTTACCTACTTGAGGACGAGCAGGAGTTAAGCTTGGGGATGTTGATATGTTGCAAACGTATCTATAATTTTTGATGTTCCATTCTTATTTTATATCTACTTTCTTATGTTTTGTCCACACTTTGGAGTATTTTTACACATTTTCTGGAACTAACCTATTAACAAGATGCCACAGTGCTAGTTGCTTGTTTTTGCTGTTTTTGATTCCAGAAAAGTCAGAAAATGAATATTCTCAGAATTGGACCAGACAAAAGGCAAAGTCGTTATTTTCTCGGAAGACTCGTGGAGCCAGAACGAGAGACGGGGGGGGCCACAGGGTGGCCACACCACCCCTTGGCGTGGGTCCCCTTGGTCGCGCCAGGGCATGGTGTGGGCCCCCTAGACGGCCACCGACCTTGCCCCTTCGCCTATAAAATCCTCCCGATGCAAAAACCCTAAATCATCAATCAGAAATCCACGAAAAGTTCCGCAGCGCCGCCGCCACCGAAGAGGAGATTCGGGGGACAGAAAGTCTTTGTTCCGGCACCCTACCTAGACGGGGAAGTGCCCCCGGAGCCATCTCCATCGATCTCCACCACCATCTCCATCGCCATTGCGGATTCCCATGATGAGGAGGGAGTAATTCATCCTCGAGGCTAAGGGTTCTACCGGTAGCTATGTGTTCATCTCTATCTCTCTATGCATGATCATATTATGATCATGAGCTTTGTAATCAAGTAGATCTACCTTTCTACTCAAGTGCTTTAATAGATCTCTAATCTCCCCATTTGTGTGAAAGTGACAGGCGTGCACACCATGGTGGCACTTAGGCTAGAGATTACGAATACTTGTTATGAGTTATATTTGGAGTTGGATGTCTCTATAAAATTATGGTGTTTGTTGGAACCATCTAGTGCTCAAGGTGACAGTGTGGGGTTATCTAGATAGGGAAAGTGAACTTTGAGGTGTGTTGTTATAGCCCTACCATGGATTAGAGTGTCCAACCGGAGGGTAGTTCAGAGTAGTATCATAAAGAGAAGATATTTATATGGGAGTGTTCACTAGGGAAAGTATGATCCCTAGGCCTTGTTTCTAAGCATTGAAACACTGTTTGCAACTAGATCTGTTACATGTTTGCCTGCTACCATCTTTATTTTAGTTTTCCTTTAGTCTCTTCCACGCCATCAAGCTATTTTCTGGCACCGTTGTCTTATATCCATACCACTTGTATTTTACTATCTCTTCACCGAACTAGTGCACCTATACACCTGACAAGTGTATTGGGTGTGTTGGGGACACAAGAGACTTCTTGTATCTTGATTGCAGGGTTGCTTGAGAGGGGATACCTTTGACCAGTTCCTTCCTGAGTTCGATAAACCTTGGTGATCCACTTAAGGAAAAACTTGTTGTTGTTCTACAAACCTATGCACTTTGAGGCCCAACAACTGTCTACAAGAATAGAAGTGCGTAGACATCAAAGACCATGTGCAGACGACAACGATCCGCGCCTTAGGAGATGGCGCGGTGAAAGCCTAGATCGGCGATGCACGAGGACGGCGAAGTAGGCTGCGTGCAGCCACGCTACGACCCGTGGGCGGCATAGCTACAAGGCGCAAGTCGGTGCAATAGCCGGGAGACCACCAGCGACATACACGCCAAGGAAGGAGCGTTGGAAGCCGGTAGCGTGGACCAAAGGCGGCGGCGCTGTGGCCCGAGGGGGCGACACAGTGGCAGCCCGTAGCTCGATCGGTGGTAGGCGCGTGCTCAGGGCCATGCTTGGCATAGACAAGCACGGGATCGGTTGATCAGACCGACGGTGCGCCATATGCGCCAGGGTGTGGACAACACGTAGATCGTAGTCGATGGCGACGTAGTCGGTGAAGTCCCGGACGATGACGACAAAGACGATCCGCGGGGGGCGGCCGTAGCAGCCTTCCAAGGAAGGCGTAGCAGCCGTCCGTGGTGCGTGGCAGCCTACCGAGAGACTGCAGTGCCTCGCGGCAGCGGAGAGGGCAGGCGCACAGGCGCGGTGTAGATCGTCGATGCCGATGATCGGAGTAGAGGCGCGGCGACGACGGCGACGGTGGGCGACTCAATCCGATCTAAGATCGGTAAACAAAAAAAGAAAACCGATTAAGAGATCGGAAAAAAGACTTACAGGGCAGCCGATCACGGATCGGCAGATGAACCCTGCGTACGGGTTGCGCGGCTCCCGACAGAGATCATGGAGATCGACCTCCCCGGGGGCGGCACGGTGGAAGCGTGTTGCTCGGCTAGCGCGGCACCATGGTGGGTGGCGGCACTAGGGTTTGGTGGCGGGGGAGCCGATGGCGCCTGGGGGAGGGGGCGGCGGCTAGGGTAGGAGAATCGTGGTTAGGCTGATACCATGTAGAAAGATAGAGAGGGAGAGAGATTGGCGGAATATGATAGTTGTATTATTGAGCCTAATGGACGAGTATATATAGGCGTACAAGGATCATCTTGAAGTGCAATACAAGACACGAGATCTATCTCTACCCTGGATTACCTAACAGTACACGTATACTCTAACATCCCCCATAGTCGTAGCGGTAGCGTCGTGAACAACTGTAACGTCGCGGATGCTTAGACTGAAGATAAACCGAAGTAGCATCCAGTAGGCGGACAGGATCTATGACCAAGATGGCAGACAAAGGCGACGAAGGTGTGGTTTTTCGCGACCATGATGGATAGTTCCTTGCAGGATCGTGCCATTTTCCTCCTCCCTGGTTGACACCGAGGAAGCTGAGCTCCATGCTTGCGAGCAGTGGCAGACCTAAAATTTTACTAATGGGTATGCCGAACATAAAAAATACTGGCTATTTAGATGATATATATTTACCAATTAAATAACCGTTTATAAATTTGCATTTTAATACATTATATAAGAAAGAATGTGTGACACATTATATAGTTAAAACACCATATTATATTCTGAAATATGCGTAAAGGAAACATACAATTCTACTTTCTCTTGACTGTGATCTCCGGCCAAAGTTTCAACCTAAGAATGATTTTTTTTACGACAAAGAGATTTCATTGATGCAAGAGCTTGTTACAATCGTTACTGACGAAGGGCCTGATCTGGTCAGGTAAACACATGTTCCAGATGCCTTGCGTACCTTCTATCCTATTACATTTTGCTAGCTCATGTGCCACTGTATTACAATCTCTTTTAGCTAGAGACAGAGAAAAGTAGAACACTGAATTTCGAATCCTATTGATCTCTCTATAGATGAAACAGAGTTTGAACATATCTTTATAAGCAGCATTGACAGCCGTGAAGACAGCTGCACAGTCAGTTTCTACCTCCGTTGGGTGTATGCCCTGAGCAACACAAATTTGGAGACACTTTAAGAGCGCTTTGGCCTCCGCTTCGTGTGCGTCATCACAGCTGGTAAGCTTCTCGGCCATAGAGCAGATTACACCCGCCGAGTAGTCCCTAATGACACCACTCATGAACCCCTGGTTTGTATCCTGAATAAAAGAGGCGTCAAAATTCAGTTTAAGTTTGCCATATCCTGGAGGACTCCAAATAGCGCTGTAGTTTTTCCGGCTTGTAGCATCAGCGTTTGTAGCCCCAGGATCTTGCAAAACTGGCCTTTTACTGCATAGAGAGTACCCCGAGCAAGTAAGAGTGTGAACATAGTTTTGAAGAAAGGCCGCAGATGCCTCAATAGTGATCTGGCCATCATCGTGAACAATATTATTTCTGAGATGCCAGGCTCTCTAGAAAAGAAGTAGAATTAGGTGATGTGAGTCTTTGTTCGAATTTGCAAGCAAGATCAGCAACCAATTAGGCCCAGTAAATTTGAAATGTTCTTCATCCGGCAGGCACCAGACTTCTCTCATTTTAAACCTGAGCGCTCTCGCTTTTGTGCAGGCCACCGTGGCGTGGTAGCTGCTTTCCTCATCAGTCCCACAGATGTTACAGGTGCTGTCCACTTCGAGGGTTCTATGCCATTTATTCTTCTTAGTAGCCAGGTTATCAGAAGCGCATCTCCAAGCAAAAATACGAATTTTGTTTGGAACCTTGCATCTCCATATTAGATTCCAAATATTTCTTGAGTTATCTCCCGTAGCGTTGTTGCCACCATTAAGTTGCGCCGATCTCTGAATGTTAAATGCAAGTTTATAAGCACTTTTAACAGAAAAAATACATGTGCTTTCATAGTGCCAGGCCGGCACGTCCTCGTCATGTTTCATTGGTTCCAATTTGATGATTTCATCAGCGTCATGTGGGTAAAAAATATCTCTGATCTTGCCCTCATTCCACCGTCTAGATCCTTGTATGAACAGGTCTTTGACTTTCCTGCATCTTGTATGTGTTTTCACATTAGTGATAGTCATAGGAGTTCTTCTAGGGATCCAGTTGTATCTTTGGATATCAATTTTTGAGCCATCTCCCACTCTCCAAATAATCCCCTTTTTCAGAAGTTCCAAGCCATGTTCAATTCCCCTCTAGGTTGGTGAAGCTTCAGCTGAGAATACTGTATCTAGAAATCTCCCATTAGGAAAATACCTTGCTTTCAAGAGTCTGGCACAAATGTCTGGGTTTTGGAGGATTCTCTAGGCTTGTCTAGCTAGTAGTGCCTGATTGAAAAGTTGTGTGTCTCTAAAACCCACTCCACCCTGAACTTTTGGCTTGTCTAGCTAGTAGCAGCTGAGATTGATGGTTTCCTTACAGAATCCATCTGAGCTCCTCTTTGTTTACTTCATGATTTCATTTGGCAATAATCTGATACAATCTTTCGATATGGTTGTAAGCTCTATGAGAGCAAAACATTTATTTGTTTTCGGCGATTGGATGAGATTTATTTCATTCATTTATTCCATTATTTAATATGAGAAGGTTGTGTTCTGAAATGTTTATGTGTTTACTTACTTGTTGTAGCATCTTCCTCGCTCCATTATATTGATTAGACACTATATTTTAGAACGCGTGTGGCGCCCAAATGGAGGAAACGTGCCTTTCTGATAGCGGCACCACAAATACCATCTTGAGAGAACCAAAGTACTTTGAGTCTATTACCAAAAACCCCGGTAACATAATGACGATCGCCGGCTGCGGTCCGAATGTAGTTGGCTCCGAAAGAGCAACTATCATACTCCCGAATGGACCAACTTTGATCATTGAAGAAGCATTGTTATACCCGGAGTCGACTCGTACTCTCTTGAGTTTTAGAGACATCCGCGCAAATGGTTTCCATGTTGAGACCGATGATGATGAGAATGGAAAGGAGTTCCTACTCATTACCAAGTGTGACGAAAATGGTAAACATGTTGTCGAAAGACTTCCTTCATTAGCTACTTGGCTGTACTACACTAAGATAGTAGCACCACCTATTTACACTACCCTTAAGACTGTCTTTAGAAGCTCTGAACTATTCTGCCTTTGGCATGATAGACTAGGCCATCCCGGTCTTAGGATGATGAGAAATATAATTAACAACTCGAATGGTCATAATGTTAATGTGAAGAATTTCTCGAATCCCGATGGTTTCGTGTGCTCCGCATGCGCTACGGGAAAATTGATCATTAGACCGTCTCCTCTAAAGGCGAAGGATGAAATCCCCGCGTTCTTGGAACGTATACAAGGGGACATATGTGGTCCAATTCAGCCCCTCTCAGGGCCGTTTCGGTACTTTATGGTGCTCATTGATGCTTCCTCTAAATGGTCCAATGTTTGCCTGCTGTCAACAAGGAACCATGCTTTTGCAAAGTTGATCTCCCAGATCATACAAATACGGAATAAATTTCCTGATTATCGTTTAAAGTCTATTCGAATGGACAATGCCGAAGAATTTACTTCAAAGGCATTCGATGATTATTGCATGGCAACAGGAATCAAACTTGAGCACTCTGTATCGCACGTCCACACTCAAAATGGACTTGCGGAGGCATTGATTAAAAGAATCAAATTCATTGCCCGACCACTTCTTCAGGGTTGTAATTTACCAACTACATGTTGGGGTCACGTGGTGCTACACGCTACCAATCTCATCAAATTTCGACCATCAGCCTACAACATCCACTCTCCTATCCAACTTGCGCAAGGGTCGGCACCAAAAATTTCCCACCTTCGTAGGTTCGGTTGCTAGGTATATGTACCTATACCACCACCCCAGCGATCAGCAATGGGACCGCTCTGAAAGTCGGGGATATACGTTGGTTATGAGATTGTGTCTATAATCAGGTTCTTGGACCCCATGACAGGCGACTGTCACACGGCTCGTTTTGCTGACTGCATTTTTGACGAGGATCTTTTTCCGACTTTGGGGGAGGTAATCAACCCCTGGATGACAAAAGTCGTGAAATTACGTGGAAAGCCATAGGGATCCACGCTCATGACCCGCGCACTGTTGAGTCTAATCGAGAAGTCCAAAAGATACTAGATTTGCACTCCTTAGCGAATCAACTGCCTGATCATTTTAGTGATTTAAAGACTGTGACAAAGTCGCATGTGCCTACACGCAATACACCGAAAAGGGTTGAAATACCAAAGAAAAATGATGGTATACCCGCTCCCGTCCTAAGGCCTAAGAGGACGAGGAATCCGGTTTCTCGAATCCCAAGTACCCGGGGACGCCCGAAGAAAAAGGATAAGAGAGATTTATTACAGTCTACCCCTGAAGAGGGGAGCCAGTTGAGACCTGGCACAAGTACGGATGTTTCAGCGCACGAAATTCCGGACTTGAATTTTCCTATATTGGAAATACCTGGCGAATTTGTGTGCGCACACATCAGAGCGGGAAAACTAAAGGACCGAGCCCCCGGATTGGGAAATTCGGTGGAGCAAGAGGATGTGCCTGATGCACTCCATGACGAAATGGCCATTAACTATGTTAATTCGGGTGAGTCATACAACCGAGCCATGGCAAATGTCGACGTTAATTTTGCCAAGAAAATTGCCTCACTCATAGATCTTGACCATGAGCCTAACACGCTCGTTGATTGTAAGAAAATGTCGGATTGGAAAGATTGGCTAAAGGCAATCACTACTGAATTATTATCGTTAAACAAAAGAGAGGTATTTGGGCCTGTTTGTCTAACTCCTCACCACATTCGCCCTGTTGGCCATAAGTTGGTTTTTGTTCAAAAGAGAAACGAAAATAATGAAGTAGTAAGGTACAAAGCAAGGCGCGTTGCTCAAGGTTTCACTCAGCGACCAGGTGTCGACTTTGAGGAAACTTACTCCCCAGTCATGGATGGAATTACCTTTAGATACTTGATCTCAATGGCAGTAAACATGGACTTAAAAATGAAACTTATGGATGTTGTCACCGCTTACCTATATGGTAACTTGGATTCGGACATATACATGAAAGTACCTGAAGGTATCCCTGTTCCGAACCAGGATAGAGCAAACAGGGGCTTATACAGTGTTCAGCTTAAGAAGTCATTGTATGGACTTAAATAGTCAGGTAGGATGTGGTATAATCGTTTAAGCGATTTCCTTCACCAGAAGGGCTACACGAGCAATGAAGATTGCCCATGTGTTTTTATACGGAGATCCCAGGATGGTTTCTGTATTATCTCGGTGTATGTGGACGATTTGAATATAATCGGTACACCTGAGGATATTGAGGAAGCGAGTTCCTACCTGATGTCGGAATTCGAGATGAAAGACTTAGGCAAAACCAAGTTCTGCCTAGGTCTACAACTTGAGCATTCCCCTGCTGGGATTCTATTGCACCAGTCTGTTGGAGATATGCCAAAGAGGCAATAATAAAAATGGTTATTATTATATCTTTGTGTTTATGATGAATGTTTACATCCCATGCTATAATTGTATTATTAGGAAACACTAATACTTGTGTGTTTTGTAAACATGTAAGAGTCCCTAGTAAGCCTCTTGTTGAACTAGCTTGTTGATTAATAGATGATCATGGTTTCCTAGTCATGGACATTGGATGTCATTAATAACAAGGTTGTATCATTAGGAGAATGATATGATGGACACACACCCATAGTAAGCGTAGCATAAGATCAAGTCATTAAGTTCGTATTGCTATAAGCTTTTAAATGCATAGTGACCTAATCCTTCGACCATGAGGTTGTGTTAATCACCATCACCGGATGGGTACTTTGATGACATCAAACACCGCTTCGTAACTGGGTGGTCATAAAGGTGTCGTTGGGTATTATGAAAGTATGAGTTGGAGCGCATGGACCAAGATTGGGATTTGTCCATCCATACGACGGATAGATATGCTCTGGGCCCTCTCGGTGGAATGTCATTTAGTTAGCTTGCAAGCATGTGACTAGGTCACAAGGGATGACATATCACGGAACAAGTAAAGAGTACTTGTCAGTAACGAGGTAGAACTAGGTATGGAGATACCGATGATCAAACCTCGGATAAGTAGAGTATCGCGAGACAAAGGGAATTGGTTTCGTATGTTAATGGTTCAATCGATCACGAAGTCATCGTTGAGTATGTGGGAGCCGTTATGGATCTCCAGATCCCACTGATGGTTATTGATCGGAGAGGTGTCTCCGTCATGTCTACATATTCACGAACCGTAGGGTGACACACTTAAGGTTCGAAGTTGTTTTAAGTAGATATGGAATGTGCGTTGGAGATCGAATGTTGTTCGGAGACTCGGATTGGATTCGGGACATCACGAGGAGCTCCGGAATTGTCCGGGGAGTAAGATTCATATAATGGGGATCTTTTTCTGAGTTAGGAAATGTTCCGGAGTGTTTGTATGGGGATTCTAGAAGGTTTTGGAATGTTCCAGAAGGTTCTAGAAGATATTTTGGAGTTTATTTGAAAACCAAGATAAGATAAGATAAGGGAAATTTAAAGAGGAGACTTGGGGGGGAACCCAAGGGGTGGGCCTAGGGGTGGGAACCCTAGGCCGCACCCCTCCCTCTATATATAGAGGGGTGGAGGCGCCACCCCCTTGCCCCTCCACGCTTGCCCCTTAGCCGCCTCTCTCCTCCTCCTTCCTTCTGCTCAGGCTTAGGCGAAGCCCTGCAGAATTCTCTACTCCACCACCACCACCACGCCGTCGTGCTGCTCGGTTTCCGTGGAGAGATCTACTACCTCCGCTGCTCGCTGGAACAAGGAGAGGAAGGTCTGCTTCGACTCCGCATGTGTGACCGACTGCGGAAGCGCTGCCGGAACGCGGCGCCGGAAGGATCGTCCACACGATCTTGAGATCGGCAAGTGATCGACTACATCAACCATGAGATCCAATCTCGCTAACTCTTTCGGATCTACGAGGGTTAGTACAGATCTATCTCGTTGCACATGTCTAATAGATTAGATCTTGGCTTTTATCTAGATTAGATCTGGGTTTTTGTTCGTTCTTGCGGTAGAAATTTTTTGTTTTCCATGCTACGAACCCATCACAGTCGGCCTACACCCAGAAGGTGTTGGAACGATTTGGGTTTGACAAAGCATACCCTTCTAAGACCCCGATGGTCAGAAGATCTCTGTAGCAAGACAAGGACCCGTTCAGGCCTAAAGAAGAGGGGGAGGAAATTCTGTGACCGGAATTCCCCTACTTAAGTGCGGTTGGAGCACTTATGTACCTCGCAAATTGCGCACGGCCGGATATTGCATTCGGCGTCAATCTACTTGCTAGGTATAGTTCTGAGCCTACCAAAAGGCATTGGAAAGGCGTTAAGGATATTTTTCGGTACCTGCAAGGGACCAAAGACCTTGGATTGTTTTACCAAAAGAACCAAGACCTATCTGTTGTAGGCTATGCAGATGCTGGGTATCTTTCGGACCCGCACACGTCCAAGTCATAGACTGGATATGTTTTCCTTTGTGGTGGAACAACGATTTCCTAGAAATCGTCTAAGCAAACTCTTGTGTCAACTTCGACGAACCACTCAGAAATCATTGCATTATATGAAGCATCACGAGAGTGTGTATGGCTTCGACGAGTAGTCAGCCACATACATATGTCATGTGGGCTGAACACCGTACAAACCCCAACAATTATCTATGAAGATAATGCTGCTTGTGTTGCACAAGTCCAGACGAGTTACGTGAAGAGCAATCTTACAAAGCATATAAACCCCAAGTTCTTCTATGCACATGAATTGCAAAAGATGAACGAAGTAAAAGTATTGCACACTAAGTCCTATGAAAATCTTGCTGATTTATTCACTAAATCATTGCCAGCATCTTCTTTCGAGAGATGTGTTCGTGGAATTGGCATGATGAGACTAAGGGAGATGCAAGGTTCAGGGGGAGAATCTTCACAAACTCATCGTTGAAATCTCGATCCCGATGATTGAGTACTTAACTTTATAATTAGGTGAATTGTACCCTTTTTCCCTTAGTGAGTTTTTATGAAAGTTTCTCACATGAGGTTTTTAATGAGGCAATTCGTGCAACATAACAAGAGGTATATCATGTACTTTTCTCCATATTTTTCCCACTAGGTTTTTCGGAGTTTTAAGGCATGAATATACAGATAAGACACCTAGGAGGAGTGTTGGGAAACTAGGCCGGTAGGGGCCCATTCGGTGTGGCCTCTACCAGGCTAGGTTAGCCCATGTGGGTATCTTTATCCCCCTTTAGTCTATAAATAGAGGAGCAATCATTGTACGTACAGTTGAACAGAGATATCAATAAAGAGCTCCTTCTTCCTGTGTCAATTTCTTGTGTGATTCTTATGTGTCTTCGACTCTAGTCTTCTTCCTCTTAGTGGAGCAGCCTCGAGACCGTCCAGCCGGCAGGGGTTGCGAAATAGTTTACTCACTTCTTGGACCCTGCTACACAGTGCGCGCTCACGGTTTTGTCTTCCACGGTGCCCCCGTGTCAGAAACTAGAACTTACTGGAAATAGAAAGTGGGTCCAAGAGCTGATAGGGAACAGGTAACTGAAACTAGCATGTGCTGCCAGGAACCTTTCCCACTGGGTTTTTAGCGCGGAAGTGCGGGGATGGCACGGGAAAGACGCCTAGGTTCCAAATCACAGAAAAAACCTGCCTGTAACAAATAAAGCCTGAAGATCTAGTCTAAAACGGAAAATGAAACCCTACTTGCTCCCTCGTCTTTCTCTCCCCTCCCATTAAATCCCATGGCCTGAGCAGCCCTTAGGGCAAAAAAGTTACAGAAAATTAATCAAGGAAGGAAGGAGGACACATAGGCCAACACATGATCCACCCCAAGTGTTGTTCAAAGAACCAAACGACATGTGAAATTACAGCTGCACCTTCAGATCTGTACAAATATAGTTTCTTATAGGAACAAGAATAGGAATATGGCTAGTTGTGTGGGTGATGCATCGGGATTGATCCCCTGCGCTTCCAAACTGTCATGGATGTATATTTCTTAGTACAAACAATTAACAAAGGGCTAACAAAAGCGACGGGCTTCATCAGATAGTTTGATAACCAGCCTTTGTAGTTTGTACCACACCTCAAACTGCAAGTGAAAAAAGGATATCTGCTAGCATGAAAAGCAAGAACTGCATATACAATATTCTTCTAGGATTGCGCAAGCTCGAAATGTCCAATTATCTTCATCTAATGAATCCCTTGTTGCAAGAACTGCAAAAAACGTGGCCAAAACAAAGTTATTAGTAGCTGTTATGAGCACCAAGTTTAAATTCATGTTTTTAGAAGCAAATCATAGCTAAAGTTGAAGTAACAAAAGGCTTACAGAAATAAAATGACCACCAAGATTAAATTCATGGATCAAAAAGATACGTCGCATAGCAACAAATCTGAAGAACATATATGTAACAACTCCTACTATGATAATCTAACATAGCTTTCAGTAGCTTATGTGCATGTAACAAAACGGCAGATGGCCCATGCATCCAATATGTAGAAAAACATTGCAACCATCTGAACAAGATGCATTTACTAACCAAATTTTACATATTATGATTATTCAGTAACCCCCTCTGTGTATAATATGATCGAAAAATTCATGTGTAAAAAAGTACTCCAATACTAATGATTTTATGGGTTTGTTACATCCATATAAGAACTTGAAAAAACTACCATGATACCATATGATTTTTTTTGAGTATAATAATACATCCTATTTGTAGGAAAACACTAAAACCATGTTGACGTGATGTATTTATTATCCAAAATTTACATCCTATGATAACCCAGTACCCTCTACTATATAAAATGTTCTAAAACTTCAGGTGTAATATATATACATCATATGTATAGAATATTGCATACATATTCATGATTTTATAGGTTTGTTACATCCATAAGCAAATTTCCAGGCATGAAATACAGCGTATGGGTAAAAAAAGTGCATCAATAGCACATTTTAAGCATGGAAAATATACATACAACTGAGTTATAGAAACTTCCGTGAGCCTAGTTTCTTCTCATATTTTAAACATAACACTACATAGTGTTTGGAGAAAATATTCAGAGAACCCTATTGTTCATCTCCACACAATAAATTGCATCATACGTAGTGTGGTAGGGATGTGTATGTAACTACTGAGCCAAATAACATGGGTTACCATTGTCTACTCAGAGAAAATAAACTGATGGAAGATAAACTGCACCCTATCAGCACCACCATGACTACTAGACAAGCACCACCGTGAGCAACTAGGAGATAAATAGAACCAGTGGGGGGAGGCAACTCGTCCATGGATCCCGTGCAATACAGGAGAGCTGCGACTGCTGCGAGTGAATGCAGAACGCGGGATCCCGAGTGCGGTGCGGCAACGGGATGGCGAGGATGCTGGCGCATTGCTGTGGAAGCTCTGGCCGCCTCCCGACAGCTGTCCCAAACTCAAGAGCGTAGAAGCTAGTCACATTGCTGAACACCGAATCTAATTGACTGGATTCAGTCTATAGTTTTGGACCAGAAGTTCAAGCCATTTGAGACCGATTCATTTCTGCCCAAACCAAACCAGGCCAATCCAGTAAGCACTAAAGACTAAAGTAAGCCAAATTACTTTGGGGACTCAACCCATTCAAACCAGTCTGAAGCAGCCCAAATAGAAAAAACAAACCGAAAGTTACATCATCAAGTGGGCATGGCAGTATGCACATAATGTAGATGTAATACTACCGGAGAACTAAGACATTGCGTCCCGGCCGTTCTATCGTGACCTGACGCACGCGAGACATGAGCACTTCATAAGACAAGAACTAGCTCACGCAAGAATTAGAAATTGGGTAGTAAAAAACATACACATGATGTGTAGTACCTATTGATTTTATAGTTTTTTCTACATTGATATTCACTTGGAAAGGCCTACTGTAAAATCTTACATCATGTGTGTAGGAAAACACTGCAATCATATGAACACAAGATGTATTTACTGTCCAATATTTACATCTATGATTATATGGCAACCCCCGACTGTATAATATGTTCTAAAACTTCATGTGTAAAAACATACATCTTGTGTAGAGAATTTCCATATATACTCATAATTTTTTTGGGATTGTTACATGCATAAGCAAACGTTCTAGCATAAAAGTACATCATACGAGTACAGTGAAATAGTATATGCATAGCACATTGTACTCCCTCCATTTCAAAATATAAGATGTTTTAGCTTTGTGAATGAAGTGTATCTAGACCCCTTTTAGTGTCTAGGTTCATCTAGGTTTGGAATGAACCTAGACACTAAAAGTGGTCTAGATACACTCCTTTCACAAAGCTAAAACATCTTATATTTTGAAACGGAGAGAGTAAGAATGAAAAATACGCAACGAGCTGAGGTATAGAAACATTCTTCAAGCATGGTTTCTTCCCGATTTAAATATTAACTGTCCTAAAATTACATTAGTGTTTGAACAAAAAATTCAGAAAACCATACTGGGAATCTACACACACTACACTAAACTGCAATCGTACGTGGTTTCAATCCCATGTACTCCCTCAATCCCACAATAGCACCACCGTAACTATTACACCATCACCGCCGTGAATACTAGACCAACACCACCGTGACAACTAGATCAGCACCACCATGAACAATTGGAGGCAAAATCAATTTCCATGAGCAAACCTGCAGCTTCCGAAGCAGAGAAAAGAGCGAGATTTAAGTACTCACCAACTCAAAATAATCAACAGAAGTGTGCCGTGTTTTGAACCCATCACCACGCCGCTGATGCTCTGTCGCCGACATCTCCCAGCACGGCCACCACCAGTCTCAGACGCGTCGATACGCGAGGCCATGCCGCCGGATCTCTTCACTGACTCCTCTCACCACGTCCTCACTCCTCGTACACGTCGATTTGCGGGGCCGCGACGCCAAAGGACCCAACTCACCACGACCACCCCTCTTCGGACCCGTCGATCCGCTCGTCCGCGCCGTCGACGCTCATCCACCACTGCTTCAACCAACCAGTCCAACCGCCCCCGGGATTCCCTTTGGACCGTACGCTGCTGATGAGGCAGATCGAACAGGGGATCTGATGCGGGCCAGCGGGGGAATCGAGGAGAGGGGGATGGAGACGAGCTCACGTTGAAACAGTTGAAGGAAGGGAAAATTTGCTACAGGACAACGTTATGTTCTGCTGTTTGCTAAAACACACCGCACAATTGTGTCTTTGCTAGATACCATTACAATTTTATATCACGTTTGCCAAAACACACCGTACGACTAAAAAGAGAAAGTTTGACATGTTTTCTTCAAATCTAGCCATAACATGGTCATCCGAGTAAAAGTGCTAAATTTTTTCTTTTTTGCCACGTGGTGTGTTCTGGCAAATTATTATAATATTATAATGGTACCTAGCAAAGATATAATCAGATAATGTGTTTTAGCAAATGAAAGAAAATAAGATGTCCTGTAGCAAAAAAAATTCGTAGAAGGAAAGGGAGGATATGGACGACCAGAGCTGTGGTTTTTTTTTTAGTCTTGCGTTGTTTCGTCCGGGCCGCTCGACTGCGATCGGACGCGTGGAGGTGAGCACCGTGCAAGACAATACCGAGCCCAGGAAATAATTAGGAGGATTCTCATAGATAGAACCCAGAACCCTACGAGCAGCAGCAGCAGCAGACCACTCCGCCGCCACTCCGCGCTGCCGGCCTTCCACGACCGCTCCCTCGCCGACCCTGCAGATCCTCGAGCCGGCCGTCCGCTCTCGCCTTTGAGGTCGACCACCTCGTCCCGCCTCGGATCTCGACTACGCGGACCCACCTCCGACCTCGCCGCCTCCGGCCGCTTTCACCCCGAGCTCCTCCGACCACGGCGACCTCCGGCGAAGGGAACTGCTACCTCGACCATCCCCGGCCTCCTGTCCGCTCCGACCCCCTGCCAAGCCGAAGCTCGCCTTGAGCCACCTCGGACGGGAAGGTAAAAACTCCCCTGTTTATTTCTGTTTTGTGGAACCGGCGCTGGTACTGATAGGGTTTCATTCCCGCGTCCGTCCCTGCCGCCGCCGCAGCCTCTCTAGGGTTTCCCCGCCGCCACTGCGCCCCTAGCAGCAGCCGCCATGGCGCCACCGGGCAACTCCGCGGACCCCAAGAGCGCGAAGAAGGGCAAGAAATCAAGCTCCAAGGACGAGAGGAAGCACAGGAAGGATAAGCACGAGCGTCCTACCGCCGCCCCCGCCGACGAAGCGCCTCTCCGCAGCAGCGAGGCCAAGCGCAAGCACAAGGGCGGGAAGGAGCATGGCAAGAAGCCCAAGAAGGCCGAGGCTGAGACCGAGGCCACGGGGGCGGGTGAGGCGAAGCGCGGACAGGACAAGATGAAGCGGGCGATGGAGGACGACCGGTTCGCGGCGGCGCGCACCGACCCGAGGTTCCGTCCCATGCGGCGCAAGGAGGCCAAGGTGACCCTCGACTCGAGGTTCGATGGCATGCTCACGAACCCCATGTTTGCCTCCTCGGAGGCACCCGTGGACAAGCGCGGCAGACGCCGCAAGAAGAGCGCCAGGGAGAACCCCATGCTGCACTACTATCTCAACCAGGAGGAGGGGGATCCGAAGAAGGAAAAGAAGGAGAAAGCGAAGCTGATTCGTGAAGAGGAGGATGATGATGAGCCGGAAGAAGAGGATGGGCAAGATGAAGAAGAGAGTTCTAGTAGTGATGATGACGAGGAGGAGGAGGATGACGACAACGATGACCAGGTGATGCTTCCCATTCCAAATCTCCGATCTGATACTAAATTTTGCTTAATTACCTTTCTCTGCTAAAGATTGCAGCCGTGTCCATTTTTCTCGGCCATAATTGATAATTGATAATTAGTTGATTATTAGTCTATGCTCCCCATTTCTGAATGGGGGTATTTTCTCGTCAAGCCTCAGTTTGCCTAACAAGTAGGCTTTCCAATTCTTGGCAGAGAATAAGAGCACTTCCGTATGTTAATATGTTATAAATGTATGCTCTAGTTTGTTATTTGTAAAGACTGGCTATGTGATGTTTAATCCGATCTTTCATGTGGATAGAACATATGCTGTTTTATATTCCCATTTACGCAGGTTCAAATTATGGCGAATTTTCAACTTGTGGTGTATGTTTGTGCTTGCTGTAGTGTTGGTCTTATTTCTCTTGTAAAGCATAAAGTTTATCGATAGATCCTTGTTAGAGACAGAGATATCCATGCTTCTGTAGCTGTGCAATTCCATATGTGAATTCTAAGAACCAAGTTTAACTAAAACTCTTGATCTTCTATTCTGATTTTTCTGCAACTTGCTGCATAGTTGGTTTCATTGCCATTACGGTTCTTATGTTATGTTCTTATATGTTGGACCTCCTATGGTTACTACATTATCTTCATGCGACACTTTGCTAGCTGTATTTTTCATGCCTTCAAGAGAGACATTTTTCTTGCATTATTTCTAATTCCTCGCTTTTTTTCTATTTTGCAGTACTCTATCGGCAGTGACATTGCTCATTACTTGATGGCGAGGCATGATGATACACCTACGATTGACAAGGAAACTCACAGGCTTGCTGTTGTTAATATGGACTGGGATCATATTAAGGTGTGTACCAATTCATTAATTTCTATTATCTTGAGAAGCAATCCTTTCCTCCTAAACAATTTCAGACATATTCAGAAGGCAATTTTATTATTTTAGTTGCTTGAGAATCTCTTGAAAGAATGTGTTTGAGGTCAATATGTTTCTTTTTCTGTGAGGTTTTAACATGCATTTCTGCATTGTTTTTGCATTTCCGCGTTTACTACAGACTAATAAAACCTCTAGGGGCTGTTTGGATCGGAATTTTTTAATAGATGCTGGTTAAATAGTAGGAGTTCTGAAAAAAAAATGTTCTTTTCTAGTTTGTTAGGTTGAGGTGCGAATGCGATCCATGGATTCATGTTGTTCAGCTTAAAGATGATTTCATTTATGTTCCTTTTGTTTTGTTGAGAACAGGTGTGAATTTCTAGCACTAAAAGTCGCATGCTTTTAGTTGAGAGATAAATGCACAAATATAGATATCGAGGATTAAGAACAAAATCTGAAGTGGTGTCAAATTGCTGGGTTCTCTGGTCCATATATCCCCACATAATGATGACTTGTATATATATAGTTAAACTTGGATAAGATGGGGACGCCTGACCCGTGGTGGAATCTCCGCGTCCTCTTAGGTGCTAATTGCCAAGTGCCCAGCTAATAGGAGGGAGGTGCTTCAGTATAGTGGAACAGAACAGCTGCAGGTCATCTGGCATCTGCAAACTGTGATTTGTATAGCAACCCAACAAAATGTTTTGATACTTAATAGTCCAAATTCAACTTAACAATACCCTATTTTTGCTAAAACTGAATATCCAAACAACCCTTGGCATGCTTGGGCTCAATGATATTTATTCCTTTGTTTCCCCCCTTCAACAGGCGGTGGACTTGTATATGGTGATGACATCTTGCGTCCCGAAAGGTGGACGAGTTCTATCAGTCTCGATATATCCTTCAGAATTTGGACTGGAGTGCATGAATATTGAAACAACTCAAGGCCCGTCTGCTCTTATTGGTGCCGATGAGGATGAGGATGAGGATGATGGTGGTGACGGTGGGGAAGATGATAACGATGACGATGAAGACGATGATGGTGGTGCCGGTGGGGAGGATGATAACGATGACGATGAAGACGATGACAGTGATGATGTTGGTGGCGAAGAAGATAGTGAACATGACTCTGAGACTGAGAACAACAGGCTGCGTGCTTATGAGCTAAACAAACTGAGGTTAGCAACAAGGCATAGAGATATTTTTTCTGATTGTCATCTCGTTTATTTATCTATTTGTCTGGGACTTACTGAGTAGACTTTGCACAAGTATTTTAACCATAGTCCATAATCTTCACATTGCTAACTTAAATGTTAAAATGTTCAAATCCTATCTGTTTTCCCATTAAGCTCTCTGCTGATTATGTTGATCTTGCTGCAGGTACTACTATGCAGTTGTGGTGTGTGATTCCAGTGCAACTGCGAATCACCTATACACCACTCTTGATGGTACTGAGTTCTTGAAAACGGCAAATGTGTTTGATTTACAGTTTATTCCTGATTCTATGGAGTTCAAGCGAGCTGCTCGTGATGTAGCCACAGAGGTACCTTGAATAATTTGTATATGCATCCATATTTGTTGGTGGACATATTGAACTGTTGGCACTTGCCAGCATCAAAGTTTCTCTTTTTTCAGCAGCAGATGATTATATCATGTTTCTTTCCATACTGCTTTCAAGATTATGATGCTATGTAGGCGCAAGTTGCCTTTCACTTGTGCTAAAAGAGGTCTGTTCAGTTCTGTACTTGTTTGACTTCATGCAGGCACCTCCTAGTTACAAGGAGCCTGATTTTGAAACTCGTGCTTTGCAACATAGCAAAGTTAATCCCACCTGGGATGATGATGAACCAGATCGTAAGAAGATCTTGAGGAGGAAGTTCAAAGAGGATCAGGTCAGCTCATTTTATTTTTGACAGATTTTCTTTGCGAACGTGGAACTGAAAATCAGTTTCCCATTGACTTTTATAACTGTCAAGGGAGGAAAACCCAGTGCCAACTGTCAAAATATGCATTCAGTACTAGTGAATAATAGAGGAGGAAATACAGTATCTTCATAGACGATTGTATTTTTTTAGAGATCTACTTTGAACAGCTGTGAGTTATGCACTTGTTTTTTTCTTACAAAATCACAATTTGATAATGATGCCATGCATTTTTCTACCCCTTTATCTCATGAAAATTTTCAATCTGTTGGTCGTAGTTTCTTGTCCTGTGTTTATCCATCTTTGACATCTTATTATTTTTTGTGTTGCAGTTAGATGACCTTGGTATATTTTTAGCAAGTGATGACAGTTCATCAGATGATGACTCTGGTGATGAGTCTCTTCGAAATGGTGTAGCAAAAAGAAAGTTAACAAATAAGGAAAGGTTGGCTCTTTTATTAGAAGGAGATAAATCTGATGAGGAACAGAATGATGACCAGGACATGGAGATAACATTCAACACCGAGCTTGAGGATCTCAGCAAACGTATCCTTGAGAGAAAGAGCACTGAGAAAAAGACTGTCTGGGAGATGCACCAAGAAAAAATGAAGGAGAAGCGGAAAGCTAGGAAGAGGTCGTCAAAGGATGATGATGAATCTAGCGACGAAGATAGCGCTGATGAGAAGGATGATTTCTTTGAGGATGAGAAGTCTGACGAAGATGTTCAGCCAATCAAGAAACAGAAGGTGAAGGCCAAAGGGAAAGGAAAGGCCAACCTTCCAAAGGAGGAACATTTCGAGCCAGAAGCAACTAAAGAGGAGTTGGAGCTCTTGGTTGCTGCTGACCAGGATGCAGCCAATGGTGCAAAGGGTTATAACATAAAACGCAAGAGTAAAAAGGGCAAAAAGGGCAAGGATTCTGTTGAGGACAAACTTCCTGAAATTGATCTTAGCACAGACCCGAGGTTCTCACAAATGTTCACTTCTCATCTGTATGCAATGGATCCTACTGATCCCCAGTACAAGAGGTACCACCAGCTTCCATACTCATCATTTCCCTGTCCTTTTTTCGGGAGTATCATTTCCTTATCTTCACTACCGTATAATCTGCTCTGACGTCCATAGTGTCAATTTGTTTATGCTGACTGTGAATTGTTTTGTGCAGGAGTGCCACCTTCGTGCGGAAACAGGTTGGGAAGAAGAGTGCACGTGCAGGCACGTTGGATACTGAACCACCTGTGGAGGAACCATCTGTGGGGAACACATTGCCACCAGATGATGCATCTTCTAAGAACGCCAAGCGGAACAGTGATGGGGCGTCCAAGGATAAACTGCAGATGATGTCTGCTGTCAATTCTCTCAAAAGGAACCTGACTGCATTCAAGAAAGCAAGCAAGAGTGACCGATAGAGAGATGTTCATTTTGCTGCTGATACATTTTTGTTTGTGAAAATGCACCTAAAGTCAGGCGATGGATTTGTTCTACTTGAATAGTATAGCTTGAAGGTTTTGCAAAATTTTGTGTTATGACAGCACAGTGATCCAGTTAGACAAGTCTTGTGTTGTTAGGCTAGATGATTATGCTCAACGTTTTCTGATATTGTACAACAAGTGGTTACGCCAGCGTTACTGCAGGGGTTCCCGTCAAATTAGTAAGAAGCAGCTCATTGACTATGCAACTGTCGGACATTGTGTTTTAGCTCACAGGTCTTGATGCACCTGTTATGAAAAATATATTTTAAATGCATTTTTTTAATGTAAATTTTTTTGACAATTTTTTCTATGTACATCCAAACATTTAATGTCTGCACACAACATTTTGCACAGAAAATACATTTCTTGTGGCCTATGTAAAAAGACATTAAAAGTTCGGTAAAGGTTATTTGGAGCGTCGGAAATTTTCTTTCTACATCGGCCAAAAAATGCCTTTTTTTTTGCGAAACTTTGTTTACCAACGTGAAATATTTCGATGTACCGGGATAATATTTTCAAATTATTAACAATTTTAAAATGTTTTCTAAACAGTGGATAGTGCATCTACAATCAAAGTGGATTTCTGGCCATCATCTCCTCTTGGATCGAACTGACACCCCCTCGCCTGGTCTCAAAGAGGAAATTGCACATAACACCACTGTTTTTGCACAAAACACAATCTGAGATTCTTTTTGCATAAAACACCAAGTTTTGTTGTAATCTATTGCACAAAACACTAATCTTGTTATTATAACTAGAGACCCACTAGCGGTGCTTACCTAGCCTCCAACATGAATTCACCTAAACCGAACTTAGATAAAACTGGTCATGTAGAGAGTTGGACTGCCGGACCGGAAAGAGAAGACGAACACAGCAGCTAGGGCTGGAATACCGAGCTGCTCGACTCGTTAAGAATTGTTAAGGAGAAATTAGTATTAAGATCATATATACATAGTTCTTGAAGCTGCACACTAGATTATTCTCGGCAGGCAAATTCCGCTCATGGTCTTGACTAATAGAGCGAGGCTAAGCTAACTTAAGGATTAAAATAAGGAGAGGGGATCACATTGTACTGAATTTTTTGCGGTGCCTCCCGCGTCACCAATGCCTATTTTTTGCCCATGGAGGAAACGAGACCAGCAACCACGCTGGAGTCAGTGCCAATAGGCCCTACGTGCTTAATTCACTATTTAACTTGTTGATGATGAAATTGATGTTTTCTGCAACAATTTACAGCAAAACCTGGTGTTCTGTAAAAAAAATTCTTAGGTTGTGTCCTATGCAAAACTAGCACCAATAGGCGGTGTTGTGCGCAATTTTCTCCGGAGTTAATCCATTGTAGGCACCTGTACTTTCTTACCAAGTTCAATACAGTTGTTGTATATTGAAAATACAAGTTTACAGTCATCGAACTTGCGCGAGAGCGTCACGCGAGGTCATTGAGCGATACGTATCGAAGTATTGGGTGACGTGGAGGTGAGTGGGACCCAAATACAGTGTCACAACTGCATTGATGGTGTCCTGAGGGAGTATTTATTTGCCTATAGCCCCCTGGACAGACATGTCAACTCAGACAGGCCCTCCCACCAGTGACCATCCTCAACTTGCTCTCCCCCTTGCTCTACTCCAGGGAGCTGCTGTGGCATCCCGCTAAAATCACTATTAGAAAATCGCTGTGTTTTGTGCATTCCATCATCATGACCGCATGCTCATGTCATCAGGCCACATTGCATTTGAGCATCGTCATGTCATCATGCATCTGTTTGTCTAAAACTATTTTTCGAAAAGTCTATTTTGGTTTTCTAAATACCCCGCCTCTATTTCAAATTAAAACTCCGGTCTTTTGTGGATCTTTTATTTGTCTAAACTATTTTACAAAAGAATATTTCAAACTAAATAAAAATATAAACTATTTTTACCTGGAGAGACCGCCACAGGCCAGGCCCAGCTGGCAGCAGCCTACTACCCAGAGAAAACCCTAAAAACTAAAACTCAAACCCTACCCTATCCATCCACCGCCACACTGCCTCCACCTGCCACCTCACCCGAGCCAATCCCAGGCCACCACCTCACCTCGCTGGCCCCACCCACACCACACACTCCTGCCCACATCCCCACACCAACCCCCACAGGCACACACGCACGCTTCCTCCCTTGACTCAGCCGCATGCCTCGCGCTCTCTCGCTCACGTACACGCGCTCCCTTGGCCCCACCCTGCACGCGCGATACCCCGCCGTCCCGTTTGACACGCGCGCTACACAAAATCCAGCACAACACACACGCCACACACCTGCGGCCGCTGCACCGAACCAACTGAGTCCAACATGCTGCACCGCAAGCGGTACACGCATCGCGCAGCGGTCATCCCCATCGCATCGCACAGCTGCCCGTGCATCGCGTTGCTCTCTCTCCCTGCCGCTTCCGGCCCCACCTCGCATATCCCTCTCGCCACCGACACGCCCTGCTTCCCCTGGTCGAAATCCCCACCTACCTCTCCTTCCGCTCGCTGTGCTACCTCTCTCTCCCCGAGGCGATACCGCTCCTTCTCCGTCTCGTTCATCGCCGCCCCAGGCCCTGCCTCCTGGGCTCGCAACCACCCTCGCCGCCGCCCTCTCCCGGCGCCACGCGCGGCCGGCCCCGGGCTCGCCTCGCCTTCGCCGCACCTCCTTTCCAGAAGCAAGTCCGGCCGCCCAGGGCTCCACCTCGCCGGACCACGCGCGCTGAGTCGCCGCTCGAGCCGCCGCCACCTCGCCGTCCCTTCGCGCCTCTCCCCGCGCGTCGCCGGTGCTCTCTCACCCCGCAACCGCCGCCACGTGGCCCCGGACGCCAGGCGCCGCCGTCCCCGCTAAGAGCTCTGCGTCCTCCTCCCGGCGCCATGGATGCTGTCCTCGAGCCCGACCCCAGCGCGAACTCCTCCTTCGCCACTTCCCTCCGCTCTCCTTCCCCAACACCGGCTTACTCGTCGCCCCGACCTCCTCCGCAACCTTCCGCCAGCCGTCGTCCGCTCACCCCCGCGCGCCGAGTCGCTGCTCGTCCGTCACCGCCGCCTGGATCCCTCCGGCAGCCCGTCCTCGCCCCTCTACGTCCTTCCCCGGGCCCTACCGGCGAGCAGCACCGCCGGGCCTCCCCGGCCTCCTCCTCGCCCGCAACCTCCCAGCAGTGGCTCCGCCGCTAGCCGTTGCCTCGCCATGGCCCCAGGCTCCGCCTCCCTCGCAGCGCAGAGCCGCTGCCGCCCTGGGTCCGCCGTTCCTCCGCCTCCCCCTGCAGAGGTCGCCGCGCCCACCTCCTGCGACCGATCGGCCTCTGCCTCGTCCTCCCCATTCGAGCCGATCTCCAACGCGTGCCACGGTGGTCGCTGTTGCCTCCAGCATTTTCGTTCTCCCGTCCGTTATCGCCTTTTTGGTATCGTGCATGTGCCGGTGCCCAGATGGTTTGTGAAGGGAAGTGGAGCATCCAGATCTTTTGCCGATGTGGAGTTTTGTTAGGACACCCCGTACCACAAGATCGTCGGAAGGCGTTGTCACCGAAGGCCACAGACGCCAGTCCTACGTCATGGAACCCAAGCTCGGCACGGAAGAGGATACGGACGACATGACCGACTACATGCAATGTCAAGACCTCCCTTGGAACTCTGAAGGCCGATCCCGCCGAGACCGATACCATCGACACCAAGTTACGCCAAGGCCTCCTTCACGGGGCCTGAACCTTGTGCAGAACCCGAGATCTCCTTCCCGAACCCGGAGGTGCCGATATCCTGAAGACCACAGATGCCAAGACCCCGTTCTCGGAGGCGAAGCCAGATCCCACCAAGACCTTCATCACGAATTCCAAGGTCTTCTACACGGATGCGACAAGTTCTCCTACATGGATATCAAGATCTTCCGACGCCAAGACCCAAGACCGACACCGTCACCCGAGGACTACGACAAGATCGTCCCAACCCGCCAAGTTCGCCTACCCGGACACCGTGCGACAAGATCAACTTCCCGGATCCGAAGACCCCCGGTACCCGATCTACTCAAGTTCGCCATCGACGACAAGATCGACCGCTTGGCACCCAAGTTCTCCGTCGCGACATGACAAGTTCTCCATCTTGCATCCGAACCTCGTCGTTCCCGTTAAACCCTGAGACCGGACCCCGGACCCCCAGAACCCAAGATCTTCCGAATCCAGATGTGTGCCCCTAAGCCCCTATTTTTATAATATGACATTACCAACTATCGCATATTAAATTGTTCATGCATGCATATCTATCTGTGGTTTGGGGGCATTATGCCGATTCACCGCATAATTAAATATGGAGTGTTTATGCGGGATATCTTTGTCTTATTCCGGACTCCATTTTAATTGGTGTAGCGAATCGATGCCATGTTTCACCTTGTTAATCCAACATTTAAATTGCGGGGTTTATAAATAACTTGAACCGTTTAATTAAATGTCAGGACCCTGGTTCCGCTTAATACTGCCTAATTGCACCACATCTGCATCATATCATGAACATGCCGATTCTTTTGCCGTAGTATTAAACAATGCATCCGGTGTTTCTTTTAGTGTTTGCTTCTTCGCGGATTAGGCCGATGAGTTGATGCGAGTATCGACCAGTTCTCCAGATATGAACCTTCGGCAGTGTTTCCCAGGCAAGCATCTCTCCCCCTTCTACCTATTTTGCATTTATAGTCTTTATTTCCTCCTATTGATCTATTGCTATCCGTGTCGCGATGCAACACCCTCAAATCGGCCCTATGCAAGTTTTAGCCCTTTCCGCCAAACCCGCATAGAAACGATTCAAGGACGCCCACCAGACACTTTCGTGCGGGTGGAAAACAAAGTAATATCATTACACAACAGTCCTCGATGGGACCCACAGAACAGAGATATATACAACAGCGACTCAACGAGTCAAGAATACAGATATACAATACAAAGATCCAAATCACCTTGAAAACGATAGAGCGTCCGACTACGGACAAGATGAAAATGGGACTAAGAGCCCTGAAGAATAACCAATGGCGTCCATAACCCTGCCCAGGCCAAGCCGGAAGGGTAACCCTGCTAACAACGTCGAAGTCAAACCTGCTAAAACAAAAGGGGTGCCGACAAAGGGCAAAGGAAAAAGAGGAGCGTCAGTACTGAGGCCAGTACATGGCGAGGCTAGAATTCGGCGGCTCTCGCCTACATAGGTATGGTGGACTAAAGCGGCAGTGCAGCATGCACTAAACAACCTATAGAGACTCAGTACAACTGTCGGCTATTAGAGAGAGATAAGAAAGACCTATTCGGATCCAACCTAAAGCGAACACCAAACAAACCCTTCCTGGTATTTCCCCCTTGAGACCAAACGAGGAAGTCGGACCAAGGAACTCACACTGTTGGCAATTTTACTCATTACGTTATAGTTGCAGCAATTACTAATCAGATATAGATAGCATGAGTCATCCTGATAGCATAAGTAGTGGGCAGTTTTAGTTAACATTCCGTTGTAGTTGGAACATTTACTAGTCAGATATAATTGTCCTAAGTAATCCCAAAACCAAGCAATTGTTGGCACTTTTATCACATTCTATTGGAGTTGCAATACTTACTACGCAGGTATAGTATGACACAGAACAACCCAGATCCACCAGCTGTTGGCATTTTTAATATCCATTCCGTTATACTTGAGCTGATTACTAGTCATATATTAGGTCAAGTTTATAGCACTACTTTAGTTATGCTTGTCTATGATCGAGATACTGTGCTCCAAGTTGTCCATAATTGCGGACACGTCTTTCATAAAGTTTTACCCTGCAGGGGTGCACAAATAGCAACACACACTCGATCAACCTCGGAAAAACCAACTCAAAACCCAACGAGGCTTTCACGACAAAGCAATCACAGAATTCATAAATATTTCAGGGGGCCACCCCACTAAGCTACCCGCAACGAAGTTGGCCGGCTTCGGAACGGACCCAGGGTTTGTGACAATGGTTGTAAACGACTGGGAACCCGAAAGTGTGACTGGGCTTGTCGATACCGCGAAAACATTCCACGATCCAAAACAGTATAGGTGCTCCACGCACAATCTTAAATAAAGCAGTAAAGCATGGCATAAGTACATGATAGTAATAAAGCCCCAAACTACTTGTGGCCCCAAGAAATAGAAATGAATCAAGCTCTGGCTCAGGGGGGGTCCATAAGGCCTCACGGATGTGGATAGTGCAAATAGTCAAGGAACAGGTATCAAGTACTCGGGGTCCTACGGGACACAAGTGAGCGTGGAAGAACCAAATAACATCTATTGCCCACCGATGCCTCTGCATTAGTTATATCTAGCAATTTAAATAGTTGTGTTTAAAGTCATGATCATCTCCACCATAAACATCTGCCAGCATTCCAACAACTGTGGTACTCGACAACACAAGATCGCACCTGAGCAAGCAACTATGACTCGCAAGGTCAGCTATCTACCAAACAACAGGTATTAGGAGGTGTCCATGGCAATATAGAGGCTGCACGGGATATAACTGGCGCACGGAAACTAAAGCATCGCGACACGGATAGCAATAGATCAACAGGAGGATATAAAGACTATAAACACAAAATAGGTAGAAGGGGGAAGAGATGCTCGCCTGGGAAACACTGTCGAAGGATCATATCCGGAGAACTTGTCGATACTCGCATCAACTCATCGGCCTAATCCGCAAAGAAGCAAACACTAGAAGAAACACCGGATGCAATATTTAATACTACGGCAGAAGGTCCGGCATGCTTATGATATGATGCATGGCATGGCACAGATGCGGTGCAATTAGGCAGTATTAAGCGGAACAGGGGTCCCGACAATTGATTATATGGTTCAAGTTGTTTAGAAACCCCCGCAATTTAAATGTTGTATTAACAGGCAACACATGGCATCGGTTCGCTACACCAATTTAAATGGAGTCCGAAATAAGACAAAGATATCCCGCATATGGACTCCATATTTAATTATGAGGTGATTCGGCATAATGCCCCCAAACCACAGACAGGTATGCATGCATGAACAATTTAATATGCAACAAGATATATGGCAATTTATAAAATAGGGGCTCGGGAAAAAGGTTCACACATTGGCGTTTGGCGGTCATGGGTTCCGGGGGTTCGGGGTTCGACATGTATCGGTCTCGAAGGGAACATTCTCGGACAATGGAGTAGATCTTGTCGCATCCGGGAAGAAGGACTTGGTTTGGCGTCAGGGGGCGCATCGGATTCGCCCTGGTCGGTTTCGATCTTGTCGTCACGAAGATCTTGTTGGGTCCTCGTATCGGGTCGGTCTTGGCATTCGAGAGGAAGTACTTGGCGTTCCGTGTCGGCGACCTTGACGCTCGGCGTCCGTGAAGTAGATCTTGTCGTTCCGGCACCATCACCTCCGATCTTCGGTTGGAGTCTTGTCGTCCGTCTATTGTCGGTGGCGAACTTGACCGATGGTCTTCGGGAAGATCTTGGCGCAACCTCGGGTATAGAGGAGTAGCGGGGCTTCGGCATTCCTCAGATGGCATCTCTAGCTTCATACATCACCACCATACCATCACATCCACCACACCACACCACATATGTATCTCACCTTGAAAACACACTAGCACCACAACACGACAGGAGAAGTGAGCAACAAGACACACCATCTGAACATGAGCAACATGCCCGATGGGGAAAAAGCACATGGCGTCTTGGGGGCCAGAGGCTTGCCAGGAGGCGGCTAATAGTCGGCGGCCGGAGGATGTAGAGGAAGCTCGGCGAGGACGCACCAGCAGGTGGCACCACGCGATCTGCATGAGAAAAAGGAGTCGCCCATCGACGGCGGCAGCGCACGGAGCAACCGGCGGCGATGCAGCGGGGTCCGGGGCGAAGGAGGGCAGCATCGGCCGGGCGGGGATCGGCGAAGCGGGGAGTTGAGCCGACGAGGAGAAGAGGACGCCCGCGGCGGCGGAGCTCGGGCGACGCGGTGTGACAGAGGTGAGCGGAGCAGGAGGTGACCAGCACGGGGACTGGCGGGGAAGGCGGGGCCGCTGAAGCCGAGGGGCTCGACGAGAGGAGGGGCGGTGGAGGCGGTGCACGTCCCTGGTGGCGGCGCTCGGCGGGGCCGCGGTTCGAAGAGGAGGCCGACGGGGACGGACGAGGTGGCGGGAGGTTGCGGAGGCGTTGGAGAAAAGGAGGGCGACGGTGAGGGAGGATGGCGCGCGGAGAGGACGGCGAGGGAGCTCGGATCGCTGGCCGGAGGGGGGCTTGTGGCCGAGGACGGCGGCAGTTGGTGGGATCGAAGGGGCGGCGGACGGTGGTTGGTGGGGAGAGGATCGCGAAGAAGGGACGAGGCTAGAGGGGGTAGGTGGACCTGGGGAGGGGCGGGCAGGTGATTCTCGGTCGGGAGTGGCCTCTCCCGTGGGTGGGGCCCGGGAGCAGGTGGCGTGGTCAGTGGAGGGATGGAGCGGGGCTGGCAGGCGGGTGAGGCGACGCGGCGTTGTCGGCAGGTGGGTGTGGGCGGGAAAGGAGGTGGGGTGGGACCAGGGGACGGGCAGGTGGCATGCACACGGTTGGGGGAAGCGCGCCCAGGTGGGCGGGGATCCCGAGGTGGGGGAGGTGGACCTGGCTGTGTCGCGTGGGGTGCGAGGAGGCTACGGGCGGTGAGTGTGTGTGGCTGTGGAGAAAAGGAAGGGAGGGAGATAAGGTGGCGGCTGGTGGTCTGCTGGAGTGAGGTGGAGGTGTGAGGTGGAGGGAGGGGATTGGTCAGGGTGAGGTGGAGGGAGGCTGGGTAGTGTAGGATTGGGTAGAATTAGGATTAGATATTTTTAGACTAGGATTTGGAGGTGGCCGGCCGGGCTTTCGGGCCTAGCGGGCTGCCTCCCAAAAATAAATTAAATATTTTACTTGTTTAAAATGGGGCGTTTGAAATCTGTTTGTAGACGAAACAAAAATATTCTGGAGACCCGGGTTTAATTTGAATTAAGAGAGAAATATTTAGAAAACAAAACTAGGCGTATCGAAAATAGTTTTAGACAAATCCATGCAAGATGATGCCGATGCTCAAATGCAATGTGGCATGATGACATGAGCATGCGGTCATGATGATGCTATGCACAAAAACAACGCGATTTTCTAGTAGTCGTTTTAGCGGGATGCCACACGCGATGCTTTAGTTTCCGTGCACCAGTTATATCCCGTGCAGCCTCTATATTGCCATGGAAACCTCCTAATACCTGTTGTTTGGTAGATAGCCGGCCTTGCGAGTCGTAGATGCTTGCTCAGGTGCGATCTCGTGTTGTCGAGTACCACATTTGTTGGAATGCTGGCAGATGTTTATGGTGGAGATGATCATGACTTTAAACACAACTATTTAAATTGCTAGATATAACTAATGCAGAGGCATCGGTGGGCAATAGATGTTATTTGGTTCTTCCACGCTCACTTGTGTCTCGTAGGACCCCGAGTACTTGATACATGTTCCTTGATTTTTCGCACTATCCACATCCGGGAGGCCTTATGGACCCCCCTGAGCCAGAGCTTGATTCATTTCTTATTTCTTGGGGCCACAAACTAGTTTGGGGCTTTATTACTATCCTATACTTATGCCATGCTTTACTGCTTTATTTACGATTGTGCGTGAAGCACCTGTACTGTTTAGGATCCGTGACACGTTTTCCCTGTATCGACAAGCCCAGTCACACTTTCGGGTTCCCAGTCGTTTACAGTCGTCCACACAAACCTTGGGTCCGTCTCGGAGCCGTCCAACTTCGTTGCGAGTAGCTTAATGGGGTGGCCCCCTGAAATAATTTATGAATCCTGTGATTGCTTTGTCGTGAAAGCCTCGTTGGGTTTTGAGTTGGTTTTTCCGAGGTCGATCATGTGTGTGTTGCTATTTGTGCACCCCTGCAGGGTAAATCTTTCTGAAAGCCGTGTCCGCGGTTATGGACGACTTGGAGCACAGTATCTTGAACATAGACAAGCATAACTAAAGTAGTGCTATAAATTTGATTTAATATGTGACTAGTAATCAGATTCAAATACAACAGAATGGATATTAAAATGGCCAACAACTGGTGGAGCTGGGGTTCCTTGTGTCTTGTTATATCTGCCTAGTAAGTATTGCAACTCCAATGGAATGTGATAAAAGTGCCAACAATTGCTGGGTTTTGGGATTCCTCAGGACTATTATATCTGACTAGTAAATGTTCCAACCACAACGGAATGTTAACTAAAACTGCCCACTACTTATGCTATCAGGATGACTGATGCTATATATCTGACTAGTAAATGCTGCAACTATAACGGAATGAGTAAAACTGCCAACTATGTGAGTTCCTTGGTCCTACTTCCTTGTTTGGTCTCGAGGGGGAAATACCAGGATGGGTATGTTTGGTGTTAGTATCAGGTAGGATCTGAATAGGTCTTTCTTACCCCTCTCTAATAGCCGCCAGTGATACCGAGTCTCTATAGGTTGTTTAGTGCCGCTGCGCTGCCGCTTCAGCCCACCATACCTATGTAGGCGAGAGCCGCCGAATTCTAGCCTCGTCGTGTACTAGCCTCAGTATTGACGCTCCTCTTTTTCCTTTGCCCTTTGTCGGCCCCCCTTTTGTTTTAGCAGGTTTGAGATCGACGTCGTTAGCAGGGTTACCCTTCCGGCTTGGCCAGGGCAGGGTTATGGATGCCATTGGTTATTCTTCAGGGCTCTTAGCCCCATTTGCATCTTGTCCGTACTCGGACGTTGTAACGTTTTCAAGGTGATTTGGATCTTTGTATTGTAGATCTGTATTTTTGATTCGTTGAGTCGCTGTTGTATATAAATCTGTTCTGTGGGTCCCATCGAGGACTATTGTGTAATGGTATTACTTTGTTTTCCACCCGCACGAAAGTGCCTGGTGGGCGTCCTTGAATCGTTTCTATGCGGGTTTGGTGGAAAGGGCTAAAACTTGCATAGGGCCGATTCGAGGGTGTTACAGCTGCCGAGGTGAAAGGGGATTTAGGCAGAAGAAGCGGGAACAGCACAACGCGGAGCGGCCGAGGTGGAGCAATCGAGGTCGGCTGTGGTGGAGCTTCGTCGGCGTCTTCATCGATGACGACGTTGGAGCTGCTGACGCGATATCGCTCCGATGTCCATTTTCCCAACCCGGCAGCCGGATGGCGCTCCTCCTCCCGTCTACGTTACGTGCTCGAGACCTGCTATTTTTGAGGCAAAGAACTGATTTTTTGGTTGATTTTTTGATCTAGACTAGCCAATATGATGTGCTCTGCCATGTTTGAGAACTCTCTATGAGAGTTCTGTTGATTTGTTTGGTTAGTGGTTTGGCCGATGATTTTGGTGCGGTTAGGGCTTAGGGTTTTATGAAGATGCTTAGAAGAAAATCCTTTAATTTCAAGAAAATGTTCATGTTCTATAGGAAGATGCCATCATACCTTCATTTTGCTCTGTTCGATATTGTTTGCAAAAAAGGTTGTATTTTTTTCATTGTTATGGCCACTGAGCACTCATTTATGGTAAATCGCAGATAGGGAAAGTTCATGCTTTACATTGGAGATAAACCATGGTGGATATTTTTTAAGGAGATATGCCCTAGAGGCAAATAATAAATAGGTTTTTATTATCATATCTCAATTAGTTTATAATAGTTTCATATTATGCTACAACTAGAAACATTGGTACCGGTGTGGTATGAAACAACCAAGTCCCTAGTAGCCTCTATTCATACTAGTTCGTTGATCATGAGGATGATGTGGGTTTCAAGATCATGGGCATTTATGCCAATTGACAACGGGGTCATGTCATTGGAGAATGATGTGATAGACATTCCTCGAAGGATTGCAACACGATCAAGTCATATAGTTCATTGTTGCAACATCTAAATCTAGACTCCTTTTCTTTAGACCGCAAGCTCATATTACTCACTGTTTCCCGAGGCTGCTTCGACTGCATCAACCGTCATATGGTAATACGGTGGCCATAAAGGTGTACGTTGGGTATTCCAAAGGAACAATAGATGACATGTGACTGCAAGACCGGGATTTGTTCAGCCACATGACGGATAAAGATACATACGGCTGGCTTGGTGAGATTACATCCATAAATGTTGCAACATGTGACTCGGTCACGGGGATGTAATATCACGGTAACAAAAAAACAGAACTTGTTGTGAACGAGATTGAACAAGGTATGTGATACCAATGATTGGATCTCAAACAAGTTCGTATCAAGAAACAAAAAGAAATTGGAAGCTATATTTATCGGTTCAAACGACATTGTCATCAAGAATGCATATGGGTCACATGGATATCCCTGATTCCTCTATTGATCATTGATACAGATCATGTCTAAAGCATTTCCGAGCCGTGAGAGGATACACTTAAGGGTACGGTGAAAGCGATCATTCGTAAGATGGAATCCCAGTAGAGAAAGAGAAAGATGGAAATGTTCCGCAGAGAGATCCGAAGTTGTTCGGAGAAAGAATAAAGCAAAAGACCGGAAAAATATTTTCGATTAAATAGGAATTTAAATATATATTTATTATATATTAATTATAAATTAATATATTCTAAATAATATTTAAATTAAGTTTTATAAAAGCAAATTTTATATTATGCCAAATCCCCGGAGGGAATTAGCCTAGGAGAAAAGTTGCAGAAAAACAGGAAAAGAAACACAGTTCAGCCCACGTGGGCGGTGGTTAACAGCCGCCGCACGGGGCGACACACAGCCAGGCTTTGCCGCAATGGGCAGGCCTTGGCCTTGGGGCCCATGCGGGCAGTCGCCAGCGGGCAAGCGGCTGGGCCACGGGCAGGAAAAGCTGGCCCACCCGGGTTCCAGCTCCCGCCGCCGCTGCGGGCTACTGGCGGGCCTTGCGCGCAAGCCAGCCCACCTGGGCGCTGGCTGCCGTGGGCTGCTGCTGGGCTACGAGCCATCCCACTTATCGCCAGGCTGCTGCTTGCTACTGATGCGCTGGCTAGCTACTGGCCCATCCGGCTGTACGAATTTATTCCTGGATTTTGCTTTATTTAATAGTCCCACATTGCTAACCTAGTGGGGAGGGCACACCCCCTCCGCATATATAAAGGGGTGCCCATGGGTGGATTTATACACACCATCAATTGGAGAAGTCTTTTGGTTGACTTCCTCCTTCCCTCTCTCTAGCCCTTGTGACCATGGCCCCAAGTTTGGGTTGTGCGAACGAGGCACACCTGCAGTACACCATTGCGCTGCAGGGATTCCTAGCCGGATATCAACTTCCGCACTCCCGACGGGATTAGGGAGCCGAAGGTCTCATCGTGCACCGGATGTATACGAAGAGACGAGGCGCAACACTTGGGACGCTTGAATGTCGTGAGCCGGAGCTGATGCACGATGAAGAAGGAGCAAGGAGTGACCTACGAGGAGCTTTGCGACCTTGAGGTCGGCTACGAGTACGACTACTTCAACCACATTCCCCTCGGAACGTTAACCGTGTACGGTCTACAAGGGTATGTATTCTATACGCATTGGCAGTTACCGCATTACTATATAGATAGATCCTAGGCAGTTTTTTGAGTTCCAAAGTAGGAATTTTTCCTACTGTGGATCCCCTTCAATTTTCTGGGCATAGGCAACAATAGAAGCTATGTTGGTGGTCATGTTATCTACTATGATCAGGTTGACTCTGTTTCATGGTCTTCAACAATGCTTGAGGACATAGTTGAGGAAATTGGTTATAAAATGGCAGGTATAATTAAGGCTCACTACTGCATTCCTATTTTGACAATTGCAAAGAATGGCTTAAGAGAGTTGAAAGATGATCATGCCTTCATGTTTATGGTAAATATGGTGGACATAGGCAACCATTTCATCAGTGTTTATCTTGATCATGATGACAGCTATAGTTTCAAAGGTTGGGATGATGTTGTCAATTTCCCAGCAGTTCCTCTGCCTCGTGTCATTAGCCCTTGTAGGCCAAGTACCACCAACAAGCATGTAGATGCAGTTTTACATGATCATCATGTACGCATTCAGGTTATGTATCCAGCAAGCCCAGTTGAAGATCTAGTGGACATAGTACATGAAGCTTCTGTTGCTGGTAGGGTAAGGGCAAGGAAGAGGGTCATAACCAACTATGCTGAAACTCTGAGTACTCCAGAAGTTGTTGAACTATCAGAAGAAGAAGAACAAGACAGTGGGAGTGATGATGCTGGTAGTGTACATGCAGCAAATTTAGAGTTTGAGCTGACTGATTTTGATTATGCTCTAAGTGAGGTGATGATGATCTACATGTTGACAAACCAACAACATTGACAAAGAATGGTGCATCTATTACAATACAACTGCTTAGTTACTTATATGCTTAGTCACTTATCTTCTTAGTCACTTAATGCATTTACTTTTATACCATCAGATATATATTGGAAGCTAGAGAACTACCAGTTCTAGCAATGCATGCAACAGTGAAGTCTCAATTGCAGAGTAGGGTGTACACAAAAAACAAAGAGAGGAAGAATTGGGCTGGTCCTATCTATCCAAAGATAAGAAAGAAACTTGACAAACACATTGAACTGGCAAAGAATGTGTATGCAGATGGAGCAAGAGATGGATTGTTTGCTGTAGGAGAACTATGTGCATCAAAACCTGTAGATTATGTGGTAGACTTGAAGCACAAAACTTGTTCTTGCATAAGGTGGCAGAAAACAGGAATACCTTGCCCACATGTCATAGCTCATTTAAGGAATGATGATATAGATCCTGTCACACTTGTGGACAAATGCTATTCACTGGAAATGCATGCAAAGGCTTATGGAAGCATCATTTTTCCTTGCAAAGACAAAACCGAGTGGGAGAAGATGAATGGTACTCCTATATTGCCACCTATGTATACTAACATGTTGGTAGGCCAACTAAAAGCAGAAGGAAAGCCCCATATGAGGTAGATGCTAGAGGAGGAGGGAAGAAGCTAGCAAGACATGGTGTGATAATGCACTGCAAATATTATGGCCTTCCCGATCACAGCAGGAATGGGTGCAAATGGTTCAAAGCTGGGCTGCCACCACCTACTTCAGCAGATTAGGTATCCCCTACACAGACAACTACCACTAATGACAATGTGCCTCCACAACCTACTGTAAATGATCACAATGTGCCTCAACAACCAACTGATCAGGTACTTTGCTTTATATGTCTTACATGTCTCCATTTGAGATATTGCTCACAATGTGCTGAATAACTTGTCTCATGAATAACAACAAAACCCTTATCCACCTGTGAGGACCCAAGAATATACACTTATGAACAACATGATTCAGGAGGTTATATATCCACTATTCCTTATCAATATTTCAGTTTAATTCTATATGTGTGTGCCCCAATTTGAACTACTAAATATGTATGTCCAGAGGGTAGTGTAGAGGCATTTAGAACAAAGGGCACTCTTGAGTCTTCATTCATCACTGAAGCACATACCCAGATGAGCCAGTCTGCTTCAACTCAGTCAAGTCCTCCTACCTGCATCAGGCAAGGTGAGCTTGCTCAAAAACTATTGCAAATGCAGCAGGAGAAAGATAAAGCCAATGAGCAAAGAAAACTTGCTTTGCTGGAGGCAAAGTATCAAGCAGAGGTCAAGAAAGCACAGGAGAAAGCAAACAAAAAACTGGAGCAAGACAATGTAACTACCTCAGTGAATTACGCTCTTAGTTACATGCCTAGATGAGCGAAAGTGGTTAAAATAGTACGGTGGGGCCCGGGGCCACTCACGGTAGACCTTTCGGCCGTCCTAACCACTTTCAGAGCATCGGGACAAGAACGAGCGGCGTAATCGGCAGGCGAAGGGATCAACTACATACACAAGTGAGTATGTATGCAAGCCACATACAACAGTCCTCAGAGCCATTCCATCTAAAAGAAATAGAAATTATTGCAATGCCATACGGCAAGATTCAAATATCCTAGATAGAGATAATATTTTAGGATAGCTCCTCATACATCAAACATCAGAGTATCAGGCGGAAGCGGAAAACAAGATCCGAGTACGGATAAGAAGCAAATCGGCATAAGATGCCACATAAATAAACACATCCCGCCCACAGATCTCACGGATCCCCGTTCCCGGAATCTCTACACCGAGTGATCTTTGCCAACATCATCCGTCTCCTCCACCCAGTATCCTTCTTGCGAATACACATGTTCATCTGAATCAAACAATTTATCGTGTGAGACCCTAGGGGTACTTAGCAAGTCTTTATGCCACTAAAGGGGACACAACCTGGGGTGACGCAATTGCAGCAAAAGATAATAGCTAACAAGTCTATAGATACTCGCTAACCATCCGCCTAACCAATGATAGATGGATGTCCGTGAATTTAGACAACAGTTTTAATAGTATAATTAACAGATCCATCCTCCTCCTTGCTTACCAACGAGGAAGCGGACGAACAACCCCCATCCGTTGGCAGTTTTATTAACCATTCCATGAGTGTTGCACTGTTTACTAATCAGGTACTTAGTCAGATTAAAAGCGGGTACTTTAGTTATACTGGTCTATGATCGAGAAACTGTGCTCCAAGTCATCCATAATCGCGGACACGGCTTTCAGAAAGATTTACCCTGCAGGGGGGGTGCACAAATAGCAACACACACTCGATCAACCTCGGAAAAACCAACTCAAAACCCAACGAGGCATTCACGACAAAGCAATCACAGGATTCAAAGATATTTCAGGGGGCCACCCTATTAAGCTACCCGCAACGAAGTTGGCCGGCTCCGAGATGGACCCAAGGTTTGTGTCAATGGCTGTAAACGACTGGGAACCCGAAAGTGTGACTGGGCTTGTCGATACCGCGAAAACATTCCACGATCGAAAACAGTACAGGTGCTCCACGCACAATCTTAATAAAGCAGTAACATGGCATAAGTACAGGATAGTAATAAAGCCCCAAACTACTTTGTGGCCCCAAGAAATAAGAATGAATCAAACTCTGGCTCAGGAGGGTCCATAAGGCCTCCCGGATGTGGATAGTGCGAATAGTCAAGGAACAGGAATCAAGTACTCGGGGTCCTACGGGACACAAGTGAGCATGAAAAACCAAATAGCAGATATTGCTCACCGGTGCCTCTTTCATTAGTTATCCCATTACTACTCAGGTTAAGTTGTTTAGGTACCTCGTTATCCATCAGACACTCACATACCCTACACATGCTTTTCTACGACTCGCATGGCTCAAACAACTCCTTTAGTAATGGCTCATGGGATGGAGGAACAAGCTTCGGTGGGGTTTAAAAGTAAAGGCTATGCAGTACATGGGATTCAATTTAATGCAATCGCGACTCAATGAGGCAAGAATAAGATAGAGGCAATAGGTACTATATGTATGCAATCATGTGGTAGTTCTTGCTTGGCAACTCAGTTGAAGCGAGAGATGGATCTGGGTAGAACTCCTGTGATTCCTGGTAATTCTCCTGCTAGGCGTCTATCGAAGAAGAACCAAACAAACAAGGGCCAACATAAATAAGGTGCACAAGCATATGAATTAAAATGCGACAAGCAAACAAGCATGCCATGATGGATGATGCACAATTTACATGGCAACAAAGTATCATGGCAAGGGTGAGGTGTGGGTGCAAGAATAAAGCATTTCATTAATTATTTAACCCAGTTTTATTGCCATAAACAGTTCTGATTTTTAATAGTGACATGATGCATGCTTCAATTCAGAACAAGGAGTGCATAGATAGAACGGGCTCGTCGCGCTGATCGATTTAGACATATTATTTGTCAAATTTGGGGTTATAGAATTAAAGTTATTAATTTATTAGGAAAAGGGCATTTTATTTGTAATTTTAATCATCTCGAAATTTTAAAGTGCTCAAATAATATTTTGAATGGCATATTTGAATTCCTCACATTTTTCTGATTCAGAAACATATATCATTTGTATTATTTGGATTTATAATTTAAAAGTTATTTAAAACGGATTTGAATTTGAATTTAAACAATTTCTGGAAAAGTTTATTTAAAAACAGAAAAGCAAAAAACATTTTATACTCAGTCAGACCCAGCCCCAGACGCTGACGGGTGGGCCAGCTGCTGGCTGGGACACGCGCGCACAGAAAGGTTTTTCTCACCGCGGTCGTACCTAGCCTCTGTGAATGACAGGCGGGGCCAGCGGCTACGGGCCCACGTGACAGCGGCTGAGCACGCAGAGGCTGACAGGTGGGGACGTACTGGACCGCGGGTTAAGTGTGCCGAAAAGACAGGTGCCTTTTTGTAAAAAAATCCACAGACACCGACAGATGGGGTCAGGCTGGACCGCGGGTTGAGCCGGCAAAAGAGGGTAGGGGTGTATGTGCAAAAAGGGACGCGCACTGTAGATCTTCTCTATCGCTCTGACGCCTGACGGAAAACAGCGCGCGGCGACAGAGCGCACGGCGCGGGGAAGGCTCGAACCAGGGATCTGGGGCTCGCGCGCGGAGGCGGCAACTAGTGCGGCTGGTGGGGGTTACTGACGGGATGGGGGAGCGCGGCTAGAAGAGCGGTACGCGTCGCAGAGGCGTGCAGACGCCAGCGGCCACGGCGCACCGAGAGCGTTCGGTGAAACGCCCGGCAAGGCTAGGGTTTTACGGCGAGGCAGAGGGTGTCTAGGCGGGAGAGGAACTCACCACGGGCTCGACGGAGGGCTCGGATCGGAGTGGGGAGCAGCAGGTCGACGACGAGGCTGGCGGCCGGCGACCTAGGGTTTCGTCGGGGCGTCGATGGTTCCGGTGGTCCTGGTCCTCCTCCTCCTCGTTGGCGTGTACTGGGCGACGCAGAAGACGGCTACGGCCTTCCCCGACAGCCACGTTCTCCACGCCACCGGCTTGTACGAGAAGGAGAGGTGGAGGCCGACGGTGATCGTCGGATTTGGAGAAGAGAAGCGGGGGAAGGAAGGGATCGGCGCAGCGGCCCGGGGTGGATCTGGGCGAGATAGAGGAGGCGTGGGGAGGGGATAAACAGAGAGGGAGAGGAGAGGTGCCGTGTGGGAGCGGGGGAAGAGCAAAAAGGTGGCTCGACACCTTTTCTTCCTCCTCCTCACGTGCAGGAGCTAGGGCTCGGCTTGGGCAGAGCAGGGGCATGGCAGGTGGGCCAGGGAGAGGGCAAGGCGGGGCTCAGGTGGGACAGACCCGGCAGTGAGAGAGAGAGAGAGAGAGAGAGAGAGAGAGGAAAGGGGAGGCTCGGGTGTAGCTTCGGCTAGGGTTAGGAGTGGGGGTAGATGGGGTAGCTAGGTAGGGCCTGCATGGCATAGAGAAAGGGAGAGAGGCCGAGAGAGAGGGTCGGGTAGCTAGGGTTAGCTAGAGAGGGGTGGCTCGGGTTAGCTAGGTGGAGGGCTCGGTTAGGGTTTTGTTAGGGTGGCTCGAGTGGGTTAGGGTAGAGAGTGGGGGTAGATCAAGGGGTGGTGGTGATGGCTTAGAGAGGAAGGTGCGGGTGAGTTTATGTTTAGGGTTTTAGATTAGGGTTGGTGTTAGCTAGAGAGAGAGAGAAGGTGGTGAGGTATTAAAGAGAGGGGTAGGGTAGATGGTTTTAGGGTTTACGATCTATCAAGATCCAACAAGGTGAAAAGAGAAGGGTGAGGTGAGAGATAGAGGTGGGTATAAGATATAACCTCAAATGATCATGCATGGATGAGGTGATGGTTTAAGAGAGGGTAAGGCTTGATACACATGACAAGGTCAAAGATCAAGAGTAGGAGGTATGAGAAAGAGAGAAAGAGATGTTTAACAAAAGGGAAGATTCACTCAAAACCAAAGGGAAAACAAAAGGGGAAAAGATGGTGGTGAAGATTTGCATGGCCCATGCATGTGTAATAAATGCCATGTTTTATTCTTGTGACAACAAAATAAATATCCATGGCCTTTATACATATGCATTCCAAAATATAGTGTAAGGCCAAGCTATAGGAAAATATAATTGGATTCATCCCAACCCACATGAGCTAGATGCAAAGCCAAAAGAAAATAAAAGCCCATGGGTAATTAGGGTGGTGGGATTATAAGGTGGTGACAAAGAAAAGTGGTGGGGTGGAATAAAAGATATGCCCCCAACTCAATTTGGGCACCAAGCATTTATCAAGAATCAAATACAGTTTAACAAGTCCCAAATACAATTAATAATGCATATGAGAGAAGAACCAAATCAAAAGGGTTTTATGTGATGCTCAAATACAAGGTGGCATGATGACATGAGCATGATATAATTATGGTGCAACAATTATATGTAGGAAGTAGCCATTATATTACTAGACCAAGTAGCATTACAATTGTTAGACAAATTGGGGTGCTACAGATAAGTAAAAGGCTGAACTTGCAGTAGCCAAAGCAAATTTAGCTGCAGAGAACAAAGAGAAGAGAAGGCAACAAGCTGAACTGAAGAAGAAAGCTACACATGAGACTAGGAGAATCATCAATGAGGTGAGAAAAGAGGTAGATGAGAAGAACAAAAAAGAAGTTGCAGAAAAGAAGGAACTTGGCAAGATATTAGCAGCTGAGAAGAAAAGAAAGACAAAGAGAGATGCTCAACTTGCAGTAGAAAATTCAAAAAGGGAAACTCATGAGGCTGAAGTGATTGTCCAAAAAGCTATGATGGCAGCAAATGCTCCAGCTGAAGAAGGTGAACTACTAGATGCTCAAGTCTCTCAGATGCATGTTACAAGAACTGAAACAATTCCTATGGACAAAGTTGTTACTGAGCCAGTGCCACCATCTAGGAGGATGGAGTGGTACCTAGGTGTCAAAGTAGGTGGACAAGATGTACCAGATAACCCAGCTCAGTAGGTGTTTAGGTGGTCTAGAACAATGTAATTTTGGTTTAGCTTATCTACAAACTGTGGCTTAGCTTATCTGTAATCCAAGCACACTTAAGTGGCTTTGAGTCATGTAATTATGTGTTCTGGAATTCCTAAGTTAAGATGAACCTCTATGTTATCACTTGTCCTAGTGTGTTTTGTTATCAATCTTGTTTACTCTTTTTGATGTCTCTTTATTTAGAAGTTAAGAATCTTGTTTGCCAATGTAAATAAGCAGAATGTTGTTTGTATTGAGATTGAGAACAATATAATTTGCAATGCAATAGAATCATTCACCTGTGAGCACAACATGGTACATTTAACTCCATTATTTCAGGTTCACATACATTATGCCAAAATGCACCACATTCATCAGGTTCACAGAGTACTACATCAACAAAAGCATCACTAGATCATCACACACTAGCCTATCATACCACACACTAGAACAACATCTACTAGCCTATCACCATCAGACCTCACTGCTTCACTAGAAGAACAACCACCGTAGCACAAAGCAGACACATGACACCAACTGCAATCTTGAGAAGAAGATTGAATTGCCTCAGTTCCAGCAATATAAGGATCAATTGCTTCTCCCAGCCTTGCACACGTGTAACTATTGCCTCCTGCTTCCTAAGCTCAAGTTCTTCTCTTTTTTCTTCTGCCCAGCCATAAGCTTCAATGCAAGCATCCCCTCGAATGTGATTGTTCTCGATCAAATACCTGACGTACTCAAGCTCCCAATGCTAGAAATTGCAACCAGACTGTAGAGAAGAACAATTGAATCAAAAGGTGAGCTTAATTGAGCTCTAGCTACAGAACAATGGACCTCCATATTAAGCAAAATTGACCTAAATCCTACCCAGTGATTTTTGCATTTGTAGTAGATCCATCATGGGTGATCTGACGTCCCCGACCTCGCCCGCTTCACCGTACGAACGCAATCGGGGCACCTAATGAGGGGAAATGGAGGAACAACGCGACGGAGCGCACAACGGGATGAGTTTGCGCTGGACATGGCGGAGCAGCTCCCTTGGTTGGCGGCGGTCACTCTACTGCGGCGGCGCCGCCGATTTAGGGTAAGCAGAGGGGAACAGCGTGGGCAGGGGAACGACGCGGTCGGACTGAACGGGTCTGCTCGGACCAGGATAGGACGCTCGGACCAGGATAGGAGTTAGTACCAGAGAGGGGATTTTGCAAGAACCACCTCCAAACTTCTTCCTTCTTCTAACATTTCTTTCTAATTACCTGATAATGAGACCAAATTCTCTAATACTTCGCTACGTATCGCTCGGTGATCTCGCGTGACACTCTCACACAAGTTCGGTGACCGTAAACTTATATTTCCAATGTACACTGACTGTATTAAACTTTGAGCAAGTACTACGTGTACCTACAATGGATTTAACTCTTTCCTCCGTCTCGAACGAAACAGATAGGCGACTCCGATTCCCCACTGTGCGACGCCACCACCCTCATCCATGCGCAGCCGCGTTCACGCGAGATCGTCCCCATCGGAGCCCGTGATCTCCGCGGCGATCTCGATCTGCCGCGCGGATCGAGGCACTGCCAGATGTAGCCCTCGTCGTCGGGGAGCTCAAGGGAGCAGGGCCTCGAGGACGCGCCACCGCTTGTCCCGCGCTCGCCAAGCGGAGGTGGGTGCGGACCTCGCCGGTGACGGTGTCCGCGAGGAATCGGCGCCTGACGCGGGTTTGATGCAGAGTTCGTGCCCGAACTCCACGAGCGCGTTCGTGCTGCCCACGGCGTCGCCGAGCTGCTCCATCTAGCGGTCACCTTCTTTACACTTAAGTGACTTCTAGGAAAGATAAGACTTAATTCCTATTTTTACCCCCGAGTAATTACCTCGTTTAACATGAATCATGTTTTCTTTTATAAATGGCTAACGGAGATAATTTACAGAAGTGTATCTATCGCCTTAGAAATATATTTGCTCGTGGAAGAAGGGTACTATGATTGGCTCCATGATTGGGGCTGTCAACGTCTTCAGTCTATGATAACCCCACCCCTGTAAGAAGGATAATAGAATGAAATGTGGGCATCATGACTTGGAAATTCTGGCAAAGAACTGGCCATTCGTCCCACGTCAGACGAAGGATGACAATGTCAAAGCGCCGGATTAGACAATCCCGAGACAATCATTGGTATGGTATCCATAGAATATATAGAAATAATAACCCATAATGATACAAGTGTCTGATGTGCAAGGGCAGTAAGCACCCAACATTGTCCACAGCTCCCACCGCTGCTGCACAACACAAATATGCCGGTCCTGAGGAACATGCCCCCTTCACACATTCTGGTCATGTTAATGGCCACCAGCTTGCTGCTGATTCCATTCATGGCTGTTTCATCTCCTGCTCCAAGCAACGACATTGACCTTGTGGCGCTGCTGGCTTTCAGATCCCAGCTATCCGATCCTTTGTCCATCCTGAGGAATAGCTGGACGAGTGATGTGTCGTTCTGCCAGTGGATCGGTGTGACATGCAGCCACCGTCACCACCAGCGTGTCACCGCTTTGGAGTTGCCAGACATTCCCCTCCAAGGAGAGCTCAGCCCTCACCTCGGTAACCTCTCTTTCCTCCGTGCCCTCAACCTCACCAACACAACCCTCACCGGCTCCATCCCAGCTGATCTTGGAAGATTTGCCCGTCTTAGATATCTTGATCTTGGCGACAATAATCTGTCAGACACAATCCCGTCTACTGTAGGGAACCTCACCATGCTCCAATCTCTGGTCCTAAATTTCAACCAGCTCTCTGGGCAGATCCCTGATAATTTGCGAAACATGCATAGCCTTAGGTACCTCTCTCTAGAAAGTAACTACATAAGTGGTCCGATACCCAATTTTTCATTTGAAAGCATGCCTGCACTAAGCCACATATATGTTCAGAACAACAGTTTGTCAGGGTCAGTACCATCTGGTATTGGATCCTTACCTCCTACCATATTCAACATGTCTAGAATTGCTGACATGCGTCTGGGGAACAATAATCTAACGGGTCATATACCTAGCAATACAAGTTTCAGTCTCCCCATGTTGCAAATACTAAACCTATATAATAACAAATTCGAGGGTCCAATTCCATTGGGCCTTGCAGCGTGCCAGCGTCTTCAGAGTCTTAACATCGCGTTAAATCGGTTTGTGGATGTGGTGCCGACATGGCTGGCTAAGCTACCACAACTCATGGTGATTTCAATTGTTAGCAATGCCCTCGTTGGCTCGATCCCGGCTGTGCTCAGCAATCTTACCATGCTCAGTGTACTTGACATCGCATTCTCCAACCTAAGCGGAGAGGTTCTGATGGAATTGGGAAAACTGAGGCAACTCACATATCTGCACCTATCGTTCAATCAACTAACAGGTCCCTTCCCAGAATTTCTTGGAAATTTCTCGGAAATGTCTCTCTTAGATGTACGTTCGAATCATCTGACTGGACCAGTACCATCAACACTTGGAAACAACAGACTTCTTTCACGTCTTGATATTCAGGATAATCGTCTCCATGGGGATCTTACATTCTTGGCCAGCCTTTGTAGTTGTCGACAACTCCAAACCCTTATAATATCAAACAATCCTTTCTCTGGGAGTATCCCCAGCTATTTTGGTAACCTCTCGACTAACCTGTTACTGTTTGAAGCAGAAAACAACCATTTGATTGGGGGGCTTCCAGCAACAATATCAAATCTTAGTGGTCTTGTTCAGATAAGCTTTTCCAACAACAATCTAACGAAAGAATTACCAAAATCCATCTCTAAAATGGAGAATCTCCAGGCACTTGGTCTCTCTGGAAATAGTATCACTGGCTCAATCCCTGAGCAATTTGGTATGCTAAGGAGTATCGTGCTATTAGATCTCAGTGATAATAGATTATCTGGCTCCATACCAGATAGCATGAGCAACCTCACCATGTTAGCGTATATTTCATTATCTTATAACCATCTATCTTCGACCATACCGTCAAGCTTGTTTTATCGTAGCAACCTTATCGAATTATATATGTCCAATAACTCCCTAACCGGTACATTGCCTTCTAATCTTGGTCTTATGCAAAGTATGGATCGAATTGATCTTTCTAGTAACCTCTTGTCTGGTAGCCTCCCAAACTCATTTGGGCAGGTTGCGATGCCATTAACTTACCTAAATCTTTCGCACAACTCATTCAAGGATTTAATCCCAGATTCTTTCGTCCGCTTAACCAGCTTGGCAACATTGGACCTATCGTCGAACAATCTATCTGGAACAATACCAAACTACCTCGCCAACTTCACCTACCTTTCTTATCTGAACCTCTCTTTTAATAGGTTAGAAGGACAAGTACCAAATGGAGGTGTTTTCTCAAACATCACTTTGCAATCTTTGGTAGGGAATGTTGGGCTCTGTGGTGCTCCTCGTCTAGGACTATCACCGTGTATAGAGAAATCTCGACCAACTTCTGGTCGACACATCCTCAAGTTTATACTCCCAGCTGTCATCATTGGAGCCGGTGCATTTGTAGCTTGCTTGTACATAATGATTAAAAAGAAAAATAAGAAGCAGCCATATGTTACAGCTTCTACTGGCATGACTGATCTGATCAGCCATAGGTTAGTATCATACCACGAGATTGCTCGTGCCACTGAAAATTTCAGCGAGGATAACCTACTTGGAACTGGAAGTTTTGGAAAAGTTTTCAAGGGCCATCTAGATGATGGTTTGGTGGTTGCGATAAAGGTGCTCAATATGCAAGTCGAGCAGGCTGTGAGGAGCTTTGACGCTGAATGTCAAGTGTTACGGATGGCTCGGCATCGCAACCTGATACAAATATTGAATACCTGTTCCAACCTGGATTTCAGGGCACTGCTGCTTCAGTACATGCCCAATGGTAGCTTGGAGGCACACTTGCACACTGAAAATAGGGAACCACTAGGATTCATCGAGAGATTGGACATTATGCTCGGCGTGTCAGAGGCAATGGATTATCTGCACCATCATCACTGTCAAGTTGTCCTACATTGTGACCTGAAGCCTAGCAGTGTGTTGTTCGATGAGGACATGACGGTGCATGTTGCTGACTTTGGCATTGCAAAGTTACTTTTGGGCGATGAAAACTCCATGGTTTCAGCAAGTATGCCCGGCACAATTGGGTACATGGCCCCAGGTACGTTGTTGCCATGATCATGCTTGAGCAATGTATTGGTTAAACCGCAGTATTGGTTCGATTAGTTAACTTTCTTGAGTTTTTCTTATTAGAGCTTGCATTCATGGGAAGGGCGTCGCGAAAAAGTGACGTGTTCAGCTTTGGGATCATGCTGCTTGAAGTCTTCACAGGGAAGAGGCCCACAGATCCTATGTTCGTCGGGGAATCCAGCCTTAGGCAGTGGGTTTTGCAAGCATTTCCAGCAAAGCTCATTGATGTTTTGGATGAGAAGCTACATCAGGGTGAACAAATGAGCCAAGCCTTTCATCACCAAACACTTACTACTTCGCCCTTGTCATCCTCCATTTCCTATGACAACTTGAGATGGGTTTAGAGTGTTCCAGCGATTCTCCTGACAAGAGGGCGAGCATGAGCGACGTGGTCACAAGGCTGAAGAGCATCAAGAAGAATTACTCTGCTTTCATGGTAGCAACTCAAAGCGTGCAGCAAAAGCATTGATTTCGTAATTGTAGTGCCATGTATTGCTGCTTCTTCCACTTCGACTCAAGTTGAATCCTGATGATCACGGAAGGCTGATCATGTTTTCTTCAATATGAACTGTTTGTAGGTTAGAGGGGAGTTGCGTTAGCAGGTTTTTGTGCCGTAAGGGTGTTCGAGATCGAGCACTCACAGTGGTTTGTAGAACTCGTTATTTCCTGTAAGCAATTAATGGAAAAGGGGTTAGCCCATTTGGAAAAAAAAAATGTATGTACTCCAGTACACAATCGAGTAAAATGTATTGGGGTCCTAAACATATTTGAGATGTGTCAACCGGATCCTATAAGTTGTAAAATGTACATTTCGATCTTAAGAATGGATAAGTTGTGCATTGCAGATCCTACCCTAGTCTAACCATACCACGTGGCATGTTGACTGATGGTCCACTGAACTTATGAAATTACTTTGGGCGTACAGAAAAGTCTGAAAACAGTCTGGGAGCATGGTACCAGTTCTCCGAGTCTGACAGTGACAGGCAGCAACATGTAGATTAGACAAATGTCTATGAGGCCCACGTATGTGACTATCCTCTCTCTCAACCTTCTCCCTAATGCGAAAGTTGGATTTTCTTTGGAAGCATGCAATTTTCATTTTTTCGAAATTCCGAACTTCAACATTTTGAAGTTTGATTTTTTTACATAAGTATGATGAATGAAAATTTTAAATTTCTGAGGGTTTGAAATATTACAATTCTTTCTGTACTCCTTGAGATGACATTCAACACGGAGTATCTTCTTTGAGCAGCTGTGAGTTGTACACTTGTTCTTCTTATTAAAATCACATACTACTAATATTTAATCTGTTGGTCATTGTTTCTGGTCCAAGGATAAACTGCTGTCAATTCTCTCAAAAGGAACCTGACTGCATTCAAGAAAGCAAGCAAGAGTGACCGATAGAGAAGATTCTCATTTTGCTCCTGATACATCTTTGTTTGTGAAGACAGGCGATGGATTTGTTCTAGAATAGTATAGCTTGAAGGTTTTGCAAAATTTTGTGTTATGAAAGCACAGTGATCCAGTTAGACGAGCCTTGTGTTAGGCTAGATGATTATGCTCCAACGTTTTCTGATTCGATTGTACACCAAGTGGTTACGCCGGCGTTACTGGAAGGGTTCCTCTTTCTGGCAAAATGCTTTTTGATGGAACCTGATGATCTAGTTCTCGCAAACTAGTATGATGCAGGTCGTTGACTAGTTTAGTAGCTTTGGATGCTTGGTAAGCACACTGACTAGTAAACATCACACCATGAAGACAACTAAAAGTTCAGTTTTCCTAAGATATTTTCAGGGATCTTTTGCTCGTGCTACTGTAGGCTTGACTGCTAGCTCAACTAAAACTTATCTCAAACCACGAAAATAGTTTGTAGCTCCCGGGATCTCTCTTTAAAAAAAAGGGAAACTTCATCTTTATGTATCCAATTCTTTTATGTACTCCCTCCGACCCATATTAGTTGACTTGAATTTTTCCAGATTCGAATGTATCTAGTACTAAAACATGTCTAGATACATCCGAATTTAGACAAATTCGAGTCAACTAATATGGATCGGAGGGAGTAGCAAAAGTCTGCAGATATGTATATAACATGCGTATGTATCCACTTAGTATCTTTTAGAATTTTTGAAACTTCAAAAATACCATTTTTAAACTCTTTTAAATACCGAGATCACTACCGAGCCTCTACCATCAAATCACAAGGATGGCACTCTCGGACATTCTGTTTTGGCTCACAGGTCTAGATGCACCTATTATGAAAAATATATTTTAAATGCATTTTGAGATGTTAAAAATTTCTGGATGTACATCCGAATAGTTTATGTCCGGGCACAACATTTTGCAGAGAAATATATTTTTGTGTCCTATGTAAAAAGACAAAAAAAAAGGTGTTTGGTAAAAGTTATTTTGGAGCATCGGAAATTTTCTTTCTACATGGGCCACAAGAATATCTTTTCCGCCAAACTGTGTGTATGAACATAAAATATTTAGATGTACCGGGACACTTATTATGGATTGAGGGAGTAATATTTTCAAATTATTCAAACATTTTTAATTGTTTTCTGAACAGTGGGTGCATCTAGTACAACCAAAGTGGAGTGGATTTCCGGCCAATGGTCTCCTCTTGGGCCGAACTGACACATCCTCGTCTCCGATTCCCCACTGTGCGACTCCGCCGCCCTCATCCATGCGTAGCCGCGTCCACGCGAGATCGTCCCCGTCGGAGCCAGTGATCTCCGCGGCGATCTCCAGCTGTCGCGCGGATCGAGGCACTGCCAGATGTAGCCCTCATCGTCGGGGAGCTCAAGGGAGCGGGGCCTCGAGGGCGCGCCGTCGCTTGTCCCGCGCTCGCCAAGCGGAGGTGGGTGCAGACCTCGCTGGTGACGGTGTCCAGCGCGTGCACGCAGGCGTCCGTGAGGAGGCGGCACCTGACCCTGGTAACCGGGTTGATGCAGAGGCCGGGCTCGAACTCCACGAGCGCGTTGATGCCGCCCACCGCCTCGCCGAGCTGCTCCATCCAGAGGTCATCTTCCTTACACTTTAGTGATTTCAAAGAATGAAAAGGTTTAAATCTATTTTTTACCCCCTGAGTTTGCTATTCGTGATAGTGCTCACCTCATTTAACAAGAATCCTGTTTTTTAGCTATGCTGAAGAACTTTATTTGCCCCTGGAAGAGGGGTAACCTATGACTGGCTGCAAAATTAATGCCCGATACTTTGGTGTGCAGATTCACCAAGTCCAGGTCTTCCGTCTAATGACAATCCCAGCCCGTGCAAGAAATGTAATAGAAAGTAATCGAGTGGAGGACTGGTGGATAATCCACTCGTGGTCATTCGAGGCAACATGAGTTGGAATTGTGGTAAAGAACCGACCCCCACTTTGCACCAGGATGTCAAGCGCCGGACAGTCCATCTTTTGTATCCATATATAAGTAACTGAGGTTCCCCGCAAAAATATAGAAGTCCTGAGCCAACAAGCATACACAGTTCCTACCTCTTCTGTAAGCACAGATGCAAGCGTTGAGCGACATGGCCCCTTCATTCATTCTGGTCATGCTAATGGCCACCAGCTTGCTTCTGATCCCGTTCATGGTTGTTTCATCTCCTGCTCCAAGCAACGAAACCGACCTTGTGGCGTTGCTGGCTTTCCATTCCCAGCTATCCGATCCTTTGTCCATCCTGAGGAATAACTGGACGAGTGATGTGTCGTTCTGCAGCTGGATCGGCGTGACATGCAGCCGCCGTCACCACGGGCGTGTTACCGCTTTGGAGCTGCCCGACATTGCCCTCCAAGGAGAGCTCAGCCCTCACCTTGGTAACCTCTCTTTCCTACATGCCCTCAATCTCACCAACACAGCCCTTGCCGGCTCCATCCCAACTGATATTGGAAGATTATCCCTTCTTAGACTTCTTGATCTTGGCCACAATAATCTAATGGATACAATCCCATCTGCTATAGGCAACCTCACAACACTCCAATTTCTGGTCCTAAATTTCAACCAGCTCTCTGGGGAGATCCCCGGTGAGTTGCGAAACATGCATAGCCTTAGGTACCTCTCTCTTGAAAGAAACTACATGAGCGGCCTGATACCTAATTTCTCGTTCGACAGCATGCCTACACTAAGTCACATATACATTCACAACAACAGTCTGTCCGGGCCAGTACCATCTGGTATTGGCTCCTTGCTCATGCTCCAGGTTCTAGACTTGAGACGTAACCAGGTCTCCGGTCCAGTACCTCCAACCATCTTCAACATGTCTAGGCTTGTTGACATGAGTCTGGCGTACAACAATCTAACAGGTCATATACCTAGCAATACAAGTTTTAGTCTTCCCATGCTGCAAATTATAGATCTATATAATAACAAATTCGAGGGTCCAATTCCATCGGGCCTTGCAGCATGCCAGCATCTTCAGAAACTTGGCATTGCGATAAATCTATTTGTGGATGTGGTGCCGACATGGCTGGCTAACCTACCACGGCTCACGTGGATTTCTATGGGTGCCAATAACCTCGTTGGCCCGATCCCACCTGTGCTCAGCAATCTTACCATGCTCAGTACGCTTGCCATCGCATTCTCCAACCTAAGCGGAGAGGTTCCGGTGGAATTGGGAAAACTGACGCAACTCACATATCTGCACCTTTCGAATAATCAACTAACAGGTCCCTTCCCAGGTTTTCTTGGAAATTTGTCGGAAATGTCTTTCTTAGATTTACGTTCGAATCAACTGACTGGACGAGTACCATCAACACTTCGGAACAACAGACTTGTGTTTCTTGATATTTCAGATAATCGCCTCCATGGGGATCTTAGTTTCCTTGCCAGCCTTTGTAGTTGCCGTCAACTCCAAATCCTTTACATATCAGATAATCCTTTCTCTGGGAGTATCCCCAGCTATTTTGGTAACCTCTCGACTAACCTGTCAACATTTTATGCAGATAACAACCATTTGGTTGGTGAACTTCCAGCAACAATATCAAATCTTAGTGGTCTTCTTGCGATAAGCTTTTTCTACAACCATATAACCAAAGGAATTCCGGAATCCATCTCTAAGTTGGAGAATCTCCAGGCACTTGGTCTTTCTGAAAATAGCATCTTTGGTCCAATCCCTGAACAATTTGGTAAGCTAAGGAGTATTGTAAGGTTAGATCTCCAGGATAACAGATTATCTGGCTCCATACCAAATGGCATGAGCAACCATACCATGTTAGAGCATATTGTATTTTCTTATAACCATCTATCTTCGACCATACCACCAAGCCTGTTTTATAGTAGTAACCTTGTTGAATTAGATCTGTCCCATAACTCTCTAACCGGTACATTACCTTCTGATCTCGGTCATCTGCAAAGTATGGACCGAATAGATCTTTCTAGCAACCTCTTGTCTGGTAGCCTCCCAAATTCATTTGGACACGTTGCGGTCCCACTAACTTACCTGAATCTTTCGCACAACTCATTCAAGGATTTAGTCCCTGACTCTTTGGGCCACTTAACCAGCTTGGCAACATTGGACCTATCCTCAAACATTCTATCTGGAACAATACCAAACTACCTCGCCAACTTCACCTACCTTTCTTATCTGAACCTATCCTATAATAGGTTAGAAGGGCAAATACCGGATGGAGGTGTTTTCTCGAACATCACCTTGCAATCTTTGGTTGGGAATGTTGGGCTATGTGGTGCTCCTCGTCTAGGACTGTCACCGTGTATAGACAAGTCTCGGTCAACTTCTGGTCGACACATCCTCATGTTTATACTCCCAGCTGTCATCGTTGGAGCTGGTGCTTTTGTAGCTTGCTTGTACGTAGTGATCAAAAAGAAAATTAAGAAGCAGCCATATGTTACGGCTTCTACTGGCATGACTGATCTGATCAGCCATAGATTAGTATCATACCACGAGATTGCTCGTGCCACCGGGAATTTCAGCGAGGATAACCTACTTGGTGCAGGAAGTTTTGGAAAAGTTTTCAAGGGCCAACTAGATGATGGTTTGGTGGTTGCGATAAAAGTGCTCAATATGCAAGTCGAGCAGGCCGTGAGGAGCTTTGACGCTGAATGTCATGTGTTGCGGATGGCTCGGCATCGCAACCTTATACAGATATTGAATACCTGTTCCAACCTGGACTTCAGGGCATTGCTACTTCAATACATGCCCAATGGTAGCTTGGAGGCACACTTGCACTCTGAAAATAGGGAACCACTAGGATTCATCGAGAGATTGGACATTATGCTCGGCGTGTCAGAGGCAATGGATTATCTGCACCATCATCACTGTCAAGTTGTCTTACACTGCGACCTGAAGCCTAACAATGTGTTGTTCGATGAGGACATGACGGTGCATGTTGCCGACTTTGGCATTGCAAAGTTACTTCTGGGTGAAGAAAACTCCATGGTTTCAGCAAGTATGCCCGGGACAATTGGATATATGGCCCCAGGTACGTTTTTGCCATGATCACGCTTGAGCAAGATCTTTTTTTTTGTGAAAACGCAGTATTGGTTTGATTAGTTAACTCTCTTTAGCCTTTTCTTGATCAGAGCTTGCATTCATGGGAAGGGCGTCGCGGAAGAGCGACGTGTTCAGCTTTGGGATCATGCTGCTTGAAGTCTTCACAGGGAAGAGGCCCACAGATCCTACATTCGTCAGGGAATCTAGCCTTAGGCAGTGTGTTTTGCTAGCATTTCCAGCAAAGCTCGTTGATGTTTTGGATATGAAGCTACAGCAGGGTGAACAAATGCGCCAAGCCTTTCATCACCTGGCAATTAGTACTACTTTGCCCTCGTCATCCTCCGTTGCCTATGGAAGCTTTCTCGCGTCGACGTTCGAGATGGGTTTAGAGTGTTCCAGCGATTCTCCCGGCCAGAGGCCGAGCATGGGCGAGGTGGTCACGAGGCTGAAGAACATCAAGAAGGATTACTCTGCTTTCATGGTAGCAACTCGAAGTGTACATCAACGACATTGATATGGTGATGTGTAATGCATGAGATGTACCAAAGGTCCTAAAATCGATCTTTAGCAAAGTGAGAGGTTCTTACCCATGTTCACGTCTCATTTGTATGCAATGGATCCTACTGATCCCCGGTACATGAAGGTATCACCTGTTTCCACAATCCTCATTTTCCCTATCCTACCACTGTATAACTGATTGACCTCCATAGGTTTAATTCATGCTGAGCATGAATGGTTCTTTACAGGAGCGCCACCTTTGTGCGAAAACAATCTTGGAAGAAGGGTGGGCATGCAACCACATTGTACAGTGAACGCCTGTGGAGGAATCGTCTCTGGGAAATCCAGATGATGCAGCTTCTAAGAACGCCAATTAGAAGCGTGGTGGGGCGTCCAAGGAGGAACTGCAGATGATGTCTGCTATCAATTCTCTCAAAAGGAACCTTAAGGCGTTCAAGAAAGCAAGCAAGAATGACCGGTGGAGAAGATGTTCATTTTGCTCTGATAGGTTGGTGAAAATGCATCTAAAGTCAGCTTATAGATTTGCTTTAGAATAGCTTGAAGGTTTTGGTGTTCATGTGCGAGTACCCATGTTCGTATCAACATTTGCCGATAGGCCTTTTTTTTGTGTTATGACATCACAATCACAATCATTCTCAACATTTTCTGATTCCTTCTTGTTCAAGGCGGTATAGTATGGGTTTCGTTCCTGGTAAATGCTTTTTTGCTGGAAAATTGTGCATCTTACACGCTGGAATCTCAAGGCTACCTGCCTGATATATAGGAACATACACGCCTACTCAAGTGCAAACATGTTTGCTAGTTATAGCAATCTTCCAAGATTGAAGTGTAAAGGCAAAAATCCGTTTCGGTATCATTTGCAGATCCTACCCTGGTCTAACCAACCCATGCGGCGCGTTCACTGACGGTTCACTGAACTTATGAAGTTACTCGGGGCGTACAGGAAAATCTGAAAATGAGGCTGGGAGCATGGTACCATCTCTCTCTCTCTCTCTCTCTCTCTCTCTCTCTCTCTCCCTTCTTCCTAATGTGAAAGTTGGATTTGTTTCAAAGTATGCAATTTTCAGTTGTTCTAAATTCTGAACTTCAAAATTTTGATGTTCGAAATTCTTACAAAAGTATGGATGAAAAGTTTGAAATATTTTTCTCAAACTGACAAACAGGTGCCCACGGCTGTGGCGGCGGCAGTGGCCACTGATGCACGCGGTCGTGTATTCAAAAAAGGAAAGGAACGTTACTGTATTGAAAAAATCAAGCAAGCTCACAGTGATCCAGTTAGACAAGTTTTGTGCTGTTAAGCTAGATGATTATCATCAAGGTTTTCTGTTTCGTTCTTGTACAACAGGTAGGCTACTCTAGCTTTACTGCAAGGGTCTGGATTTCTGGCTAATTGTTTTTTTGCTGGAACCTGTTGATCTAGCTCTTGTTAAATCAGTATGAAGCAGCTCATTGACTAGTTTTGGATGCTAGGTACACACGCTGAGTCGCCGACTACTGATTATTCCCACTGAGCCTTCTATCACACTGAGCACCATCATGGAGCCATGAAGACAACTAATAAGTTTAGTTTTCATAAGATACTTTCAGAGAACTTTTGCTCGTGCTACTGTACATCTGACTGCCAGCTCAACTAAAACTTAGATCAAAAAAGCATGTCAGACCACAAGGATGCCATCGTAGTAGGTAACGGTACTATCTTACCCATGGTCAAATATAGTTCCGGTGTTTCGACCACCAAACACAGATCCTTACAACCAATACTTAATGAGCTTTTTTCACAGATAGAACAACAATTGATGAGATTCGTCTCCAAAGCATCCAGTAGTAGTTAGTACCTGAAAGGAGACAAAAGCAACCTTATCAGTAAACAAGAGTAAAATATATCGTGTAAGATCGTTTAAGATAAATTGAATTCTGACATGGCATGATTTTTTTTGTCATGTACAAACTGCATCTACTATCACTAAAAACTCATGGTAGGATCATCTTTAGCAATTGTCGGTCACAACATGTAATTCTTAGTCCGTATGGTTGAGCAATGCATACGACCAAATTTGAGAAATTCCTAAGCATCAAAATCTCTAAGACACGTACCATGTTCGTAACAATGCCCCCATCAACACCCCTGAGACCCAAGAGCATCTCCAACCCCCCCCCCCCCCCCCCCCCCCCCCAAAGGATGACCGACAAGATTGTCAGCAGTGACTTTGGGGGCCGACACCCAAACCGCCGGCGCTTTAGGGAAGTCGCCCCACACTAGCGGACCCCCGACGATCAAGCCACAAATAAAGTACACATACTTCCATTCATATTATATAGAAATTGAATTTTTTTTACATAGGAATGGTGGCGCCTGAGGTTCCCTCGCTAGGACGGATTGGCGTTGGCTCATTGAGGCCCCACTAATCTTCGAGAGAGCGGAAGATCGCTTTCTCTATCTCCAAATCCTCCCGAGCTCGGTCAAGACGGGCACGCCGGGCCGGGTCGTCGGGGTTGGCACGGGAGGCGCGCAAGCAGTCGACGTACGTATCCTGGAGTTCTTGCCGCCAAATGTGATGCAGATAGAAGATACAGTCGAGGACGTCGAACCTGAAGCGCTCCCTGGTGGTCCGGTTAACCACGCCTTGGTACGGCGTGTTATAAACGCGATAAGAAAATAACGAAGAACGAAATCACAGCAAGGGGACATATAGTTAATGTGGAAAAACCTCTCCAACAAAGAGAGGAAAAAAAACCACCGGCGCCAGCCAGCGAAACTTCACTATAACGGGGAGTGTTTACACAACGCTGGAGATTTTATAGATATAAGTTATCCCAGCCGGCGGCTTACAAAAGGTATATATAGAGGTGAAAACCTAGGTCTTCAACGATCCGTACCACGGGCCAAGTGCAGCGGAGTCTGAAGTTAGCCTCCTTAATAAATTTGGATCATACTTCAACACCGCGGCGACGGCCTACGGGGCCTTCGCTTCTGCGGCGCCACACCGTCACTATCCTCGTTGTCACCGTAGAAGCCATCATCGCTATCCTCGTTGTCGTTAGCGGTGCGGCCATCGAGTGGGTTGCGTGCGGGGGTGGGAGGTAGAGGGGCGGCTAGAGGGTGGGTTGCGAGTGGTGCCGGGAGGAGAGGATTGCTAGACATGGTTGTTTTTGGAGGTATGGTGTTGCGCTTCTACTCCATGGGGCTCGCCCCTTTTCATAGCTGAGCAGCTACTCTGGTGGGAAAGCTCGCGCGAAACGGCGGGAACCTACTGAAAACGGCGGGAACCAGCCAGAACAGATGCAAAACGGTGGCAGAACCGGGAGGAAACGGTGGCGGCGGAATCCTTTCCCCCTATAGGGATACAAGCCATCACAGGTGGGTGTTTTTGGTCACTATAAGAGGGCCCGACGTTGGGTTTCAAACATGATGCACGTTTCGAGCATCCCCAGCCAAGTCCCTAATTGCCAGGGCGGCAAGGGGGTGTCGGGCAGTTCAGTGGACGAACCAAACTATCGGCACGGTCTCCGGTGTGGGCCGTTTTTTGGCCTCCATCCCAACTAGGAGTTGGGGTCGGGTTGGATGCCCTAACCATAAAAATACTCAGAGCACGTAGCAAGAAGACATCGCCAAAAAAGATATCCAAAGAGAGGAGCTTTACTGTGCTCTGATGGGTGCTTGTACCAAAACAGAGATGGGACTGGTAGCAGTCATGGGAAAACTTTTAAAATGTTACAAATGGCAATGGTATTATTATTGTAAAAAATGAAGTTCAAGGAAACTGCTAGAGAGAGGAAAACAATTTCTTAATTTTTCTCCACTCTTTTATTTGAGGATCACACATATTGATTCAAATGTCATAGAGGATTACATGTATGTTCGGATCGACTGATGGTTCTAGAGCTTCACCATTTGACTCCCTCGTTTCATGAAAAAACAAGGTACCTCCCCTCTGTCTAGCCCTCTCCTTGACCTCAATTGGGATGCCGAGTACCAATTCATCGGCTAAATCCAACGCCTCGCGGTACGCCATAGCTTCCAAGCATCTAGGTTTGTGAACCCATCAAAGACCAATGCAGAGGCCCCCAGATAAGCTCCCTCCCACGAGCGAACGATAGCTCCTACCGCCCCTTTGATAGTAGCCTTAGCCACCATCAAAATGGGTTTTGGCTCTGCCCTCCGGCGGCGCTATCCACTTTTTCGCCCGTGTTCAAACCGGTGTTGGCCTCCTCGGTTCCTACTCAACTTTCTTGCAAACGTCCAAGTCAGCAAGGAAGCGATTTACAAAGGCCACTGTCGCCATGGGACTCTGAAAAACGTCCTCATGTATTGTTTTCCCCTTTGCATGCCAAATAGCCCATAACATGACAAATATGCGGATAAGATCCTCCTTATTCATTATCATCGCAAATATTCATTGACGTGCCTTTGGTTCAGTTGACAGTGAGATGTGCACGGTGATATCCGCCTCCGTCATCGCCCATACACATCGTGCCATATTGCACTCTATAAGGGAATGGCGCAAGGAGTCTCGCTGCCTGCAAATTGTATACGCCGGCGTCAGCGCCATATTGCGATGGTTCCGCGGAACTCCTATAGGGAGCGATTGCATCGCCAATCTCCAAAGAAACCGTATAATCTTCGACGGCACAACAATCTTCCAGAGCTTCTTCCATTCTTTCCCTTCGTCCGTTGAAAACTGGACGCAGAAGCTCGCTTATCTATCCAGCCCTCACGTGTCCGTCTAGTGGAGGACAAAGCTCTGTAACATGACCTCACAGAGAATAAACCCGATCGCTCAAAATGCTAGGACCAAAAATCATGTTGCACACGGTTAGGCAGCGGGATATTCAAAATAACTTCAACATCCATTGGAAGAAAAAAATCCTCGAGTTTTTCCTTCTTCCATGTAGCCATCTGCGGGTTTATATAATCACTAACCCGAGCAAGAGCATCTTCCTTTTGTGGAGCGATCAGCCTCAACCTCTCATCCCGCAGGAGCTGGTTATGCGTCCATGCCTAGGTGGTACGACCATCACCAATGTGCTGAATCAGCCCAATCTGAAGGACATCCCTCCCTTTCAGAATCGATCTCCAAATCTAGGATGGATGAGAGCCCAATTATGCCGAGAGAATATCACCATTAGGGAAATAGAATGTCTTCAGTACCCGAGCACTCAAAGAATTCGGCACCTAAAGGATGTGCCAAGCCTGCCTAGCTAACAGAGCAAGATTGAAAAGATCTATATCTCTAAAGCCAAGGCCACCTGCACATTTCTGTTGGGTAATTTTCTCCCATGAGACCCACGTCGTCCGTCGTTGTCCTTCTTTACTACCCACCGGAACTTCCGAAAAAGAGGGTTTATATGCTCACATAATCTTTTTGGTAGCTTGAATCAGGACACAAAAAATGTTGAAACCGCCTGGGCAACTAATTTAATTAGAATTTCCTTTCCACCGACCGAGAGAAATTGTTCCAAGTTCCAACCATCCAAGAACTTCTTTCCAAATTATATCACACAGATATTTGAAAACTCCTCCCTTATACCTACCAACATCTCATTGAGGGTCTCTTTCCAAAATCTCCTTGATCTCTCCTTTAACCATAGTGGACATCCTTTACTAAGAAAATAGAGGACTTTTCCATATTGATATGCTCTCCTGACGCCTGATAGTATTTATGCAACACACTCTTGATCTCTATTGACCCCTCCTTACTTGCTTGAAAAACCAACAGGCTATCATCGGCGAAGAACAAGCGGTTAACCGCAGGCGCGGATGAGGCCACTGAAAATCTATGAAGCAAAGATGGCTGATCTTTAAGAGGCACAAAAGACCTTCTACTGGCAATAAAATCAAATAAGTTGAGATAGGATCTCCTTGCCGAATTCCCCTAGTGGGAGAAAATTCCTCCTGTGGAGTGCCATTAAACAACATCGAGAAAGACATTGATGAAACCAGTGCATGATGAGCGCTACCCAAGAACTGCCAAGCTTCAGCATAATGGCCTCCAGATAACTCCACTCTACCTAGTCATAGGCCTTCCGCATATACATCATTAGAGCACACGAGCGATGTTTTTTTTGGATTTATTCCACTTCATGAAATAAAGGCACTCATAAGATGTAATGATGTTGTCGGTGATCAGTCTCCCGGGGACAAACGCCGACTGATCCTCTAAAATCACCTCTTGTAAAATCTTCTCGAGTCTGTTTGCCACCGCCTTAGATGCAATTTTGCAAATCATGTTGCACAAACTAATAGGGAGAAACTGATCAAGATCCTTTGGGCTAGCCACCTTTGGGATCATCACAATAAAGTTTTTGTTCACCGGCACTGGGCTATCCTCTCTAGACAGAATTCACAATACTTCCTTTGTAACTTCCTCCCTGCACAAATCCCAGTTAAGCTAAAAAAAAGTAGGCTGGAAAACTGTCCGAGCCTGGGTCCTTCGAGGGGTACATCTCGAACAAAGTTGTCTTCACCTTGCTCATATCAAAAGGTGCATCTAGCATATTGTTCATGGCAGTATCAACCCTCATAGGTACCGTGTTCAGTACGCCATCCATGCCTTGAACCCCTTTAGACATGTACATGTCCTTGTAGAAATTACTCACCATACTACCAAGTGCTCTCTCTCCTCCTTCTCTAGAGAACCATCAGTTTTTAGCAGCTCTGAGATCTTATTCCCCTTTCTATGTTGACTAGCCCACAGATGAAAGATCAAAGCGCATGTTCTGATCACCCGCAACTAGCCACTGCATACGTGAATGTTGCCTCCACATTACCTCCTCTTGATCGAGTAGTCTAGTCAAACTCACATCTACCGAGAGCTCCCTAGGAGATGGGTCACTACGGCTAGGATCACTCCTCAGGTCTCGCATCTCCCCTTGCATGTCGCGGATCTATCGTTGAATGCTTCTGAATGAAGATTTTCCCCAGCGCACCAGATCATAAGATAGGTTCGTCATTTTATGCTCCAAATTTGCAAGGGTATCACTCTGCCCCAACATGACACAATTCTTCTCCGGGGTAGTATAAAATTCCTTGTGACCTTTCCAGGCTAGCTCCGCTCGGGAAACCAGCCATTTGGATGTAACTCCGCTCGTTAACACCCTCGTGCTCGGACTGGTGTAGAACCTCATTGAAGTCGCCGATGCAAAGCCACAGAAGATCACAAGATCATTAGCTGACCATGTAAACTTGAGCATATCTCAAGTCTTGTGTCTTTCATTCACATGTGCCTCTCCATAGACAATTGTTAGGCGCCAAGGATCTAACCCTTGCTCAGTAACAACCGCGTCAAGTTGATATTGCGAGTAGTGTAAAACTTTCACATTTATTTCTTTATTCCAAAACACACCAATCCGCTGCTACGACCACAACTACTAATAGAAAAACTCTTATCAAAACCTAAAGAACTAGATAAACTCTCCACACTTCTCTTATGGATCTGAGTCTCCAACACGGGTGGGCGTTTGTGGTCGCTGGCAAGAGGGCATGGCGTTGGTCCAGCATGATGCGCGTTGCCGCGTGTTGCCGGCAGCCCCAGCCAAGCCCCTGGTTGCCGGGATGGCAAGGGCGTGCTGGATAGTTCAATGGATAGACCAAACAGTCAGCACGGCCTCCGGTGTGGGATTTTTTTAGCCTCCACCTCTAACTCGGTTGGGAGCCGTTGGAGGCCGCCGGTGAAGATGCTCTAAGCATAAAAAAATACACAGAGCACAATAGCAAGAAGACATCGAGAATTGTAGAGGAGCACTCGGGAGCTACCATCATCGATGTTCCTGTCTCACACCTGTCCTTGGCCCATTGCATGCGGATGTATAAGAGCAAGTACAATAGATCCTAGTCAGTTGACTATAGTGTTTTCCATGTCAGCAAAATTCTAGTTAGATGTGAGATAAGTGAAGAGAGAGAATGGAGTAGGCTCTATATGTATAACCCGGCTATAGCACACTAATCAAGGGCGATAGCCTGCATGCAGCCGGCGTGTGGGCTTTTAGCCGGTGTTAATTCCTCCCTGCCAATTATCTCCTTGCTCTGCATGCAAACATTTAATGCTATAGCCAAACTAGTAGCCAATCTATAGTCAGTCTATTGTAATGAGTATATTTTTATAAAGGCTTTATATGACACGGCACTACCATATAGCCGGTTGGGGGCTATTCTATTGAACTTGCTCTAAGGCCTTTGACAATGGGTGGTTCTTAGCGGTGTATCCTAGACCCTTTGTCTATGTGACACTATAGTTAATGAAAAAGAGATTAATGTTGTATCTTAGCTAAGATACATCTCTTGCACGTAGCCATAGTTAAAAATAAGTAATAGACCAATCACATGCATGCATGAGACTAAAATTATTAAATTAAGATACAACCTGAAGAAACAATAAATTGTAGAGAGTGTTTCTTAGCCATTTATTTTTAAGAAACACTCCATCATAAAAGTTCTTGAGCGTAGCGCTCATCTAGCTGTTTTGTCCTAGCCTGATATTTCCCAGAGATCTATACGACTTGATCCACATCCATCAATGTCTCGTAATACTTTCAGGCCGAAAAGTCAAGTATCGCTGCTGGATGCAGCTGTATTCATCCCTTCACTCACTTTCTCCCATGCTCTGTTCTTCATGACTCCTCTGTCCGTCGAACTAATTCTTACAGTTCTTCGATTCACGTGGAAAAAGATTTATTTTGGAGGGATTATTTCTTAGCATCCAGTTGATTCTTATTATTTATTTCTTCTCGGTCCTCACTAGCCACCGACAGTTTCTCCTACCTCAGGAGCAAATCCAGCCCATCTCTTGCTCTTCACCTTGGAGAAAAAAATAGGATTGGAGTCCAGGAGTGGAACGAAGAGAAACGTGGAGTTCGTTTTTTGGCACAGCATCTCTGCGTCTCGGCGTGAGGAGCGGCTTCGGCGTCCACCAAAGACCAGAGCGGCGGGGTTCGTTCAGACTTTAGAGCAGTGGAGGGATGACCCATGCTTTCTAGGTTGCGGTGTGTTGTCACCATCCTCCCCGAAAACTTTTTTTATCGGCGCCGGTACATGCCGGAGTTGCATCCACCACTCGCCTCTTGGAGACTCGTGCTCGACGTTTGTTCTCCGTTTCCTCCGTCCCGGTCTCTTTCCAAGTGGACCCCATGCGGTTTGTAAATATCTGCCCGTGAGCAGCGTTCTCTCTCCTTTCCATCCCAGTGTTCTCTCTCTCCTTTCCCCTAAGTTCCAGATAAGGTGAGGTTGCAGACGGCGCGGTGGCGACCTCGCCGGCGCGAGCGTTGAGGAAGCCGCGGCGGCGACGGCAGGAGCTCGAGCGGGGTGGTCGCGGCGGCCACGGTGGGTTATGCTGGACGGCGATTTCGCGGGCGCGCCATCCTCGTCGAGCAGGCCGTCTGAGCGCGTCGTCCTCGGATGGCGAGGTGGCGGCTGGAGCTTGGCGTCCGCGTCGAACTGGCCGCCTGAGCCCGTCGTCCTCGAACGGCGAGGTGGCGGCCAGAGCGCGGTGTCCGTGTCGAGCAGACCGTCGGAGCGCGCCGCCTGCTCGAAGCTTGAGGACGCGTGGGCGGAAGAAGCGCGAGCGTAAGCGGCGGTCGGCTGGAGCGCGGAGCGGCGCGAGCGGTGGGCGGCCGGTCGGTCGGAGTGCCGACGACCGAGAGGCTAGCCCGCGAGCAGCGGGCGGACCTCCCTCGTTGCGGCGAGTTGCTCAGTGCAATTGGCGCGACGCGAGCGGCGGCCAGGGCACGGCCGAGCTCGCGGGCTGAGCGCGACGCGGGCGGCGCGAGCGGATGCCGCAGGACTGGCGGGCGGCGCGAGCAGCGCTGGCCGGAGCACGAGCGATAACCAGCGCGCAGGCGGCGCGAGTGGCGGCCGGAGCCACGACTTGCCCAGCTCCGAGTTCCTCCAGGCCACGAATTGCCCAGATCCCAGTTCGTTGTGATCTACTCAGTAGTACTAACTATGAAGGCCACGATGTGGGGTAGTTGGGGTAGGATCTGGACATTGAGATCTCGGTTCCTATTTTCTCTTTGTCCTTTCTATTTTTCTTGATTTTTTTAGAATTTTTTTATAACCCAATTCAAGGTTGATATGTTTTCTTTGTTATTTTTTTGGATATGCGATTCAGATGTGGAACAAAATGAACTTGGTGGGCTGATTTGTATTCCTATAAACTGATCTTGGTTTATTTGTGAAAGTGGCAAAATTAAATGAAACTTTGTCTAAAATCAGTGAAACTGTTGGAAAAATAACAATTCGATTTTATTTTGTCAATCTAGTTTCACAAGTTTCATTATTCGTCAGTAATGTTTCAATCTCGTACCAAGAAAATGTCTACTAGTTCCATTTATGTTTCAGATCGTGATCCTGATTTGGTTTCACAAATATACCATTTCAATATATTTCTTTCTTTTGATTTTGTTTGAACACATGTGAAACAAATTGAAATCGATCCTGATCCTGATTTGGTTTCACAAATATACCATTTCAATATATTTCTTTTCTTTTGAATTTGTTTGAAACACATGTGAAACAAATTGAAACCGATCCGAAACACGGACATCAATTTCTGGAGCTTCCTTAAATTGTGAAACTAGTGAGAACAAAATGAAACGGGTGAGAAAAAATTGAAAATGTTGTGAAAAAAGTGAAATAAACGTGAAAAAGGGAAAACTGTTTCGGTAAGTGAAACAAACGTGGTTTCACAATTTAGTTCTTTTGTCAATCTAGTTCCACATGTTTCATTAATGTCAGTAATGTTTTAATCTCGTACCAAGAAAATATCTACCAGCTTCAATCATGTTTCAGATCGTGATCCTGATTTGGTTTCACAAATATACTATTTCAATATAATGAAATCACAACAACTAGCTTTGAATAAATTGAAACCATCACACTACTTTGTATGAATTTTTTGAAACCACATTGAACCTTTTTAAAACAATTGATACCAGATTGAAATCTCTTAAAATCTTTTTGATTCAATCAATTGAAACCATAGAAGCCTTTTTAAAACAACTGATACCACACCAATATTTCATGACACAATTAAAACCACACAAAAATCTTTTAAATAATTGAAACCACCACCCAAGATTTTATAAACAATTTGGCATCCTAAGAAAACTGTTCGGAACAATTGAAACCATAACAAACATCTTTTAATCAATTAGGCAAAAAAGTTAAAAATGCATTGAAACAAGTGAAACAGGGGATCAAGTATGTGGAACCATTACAAATAATCTAAACATTTCTAATACTTCATTGAAACTTTTCCGATATTTTTATCTTGATATTGGTACTTGTTATTTTCTCCAACTTAGTTTCACAATTTCTAGTCTAGTTTCAATTTTTTAAGTACGGTTTCAAAGTTTCAGTTGAGTTTCACAGTTTCAATCTAGTTCCAAATCAAATGGTTATTTTCTCAAAGTTAATTTCATAATTTTGGTCAATTTTGTAGAACTCCTATGAAATTAAAAAATGAAACCAATCTGTAATTTATGAAACAAAATTAAATCGGTCTAAAACACTGATATCAATTTTTTGAGCTTCCTTAGTTGTGAAATTGATGAGAAAAGATTGAAGCCGGTGTGAAAAAAGTGAAACGCAATTTGTAAAACAAAAAAAAAACAAATCTAAAACACTAACATCAATTTGTCGAGCTTCCTTAGTTGTGAAAGCGGTGAGAAAAATTGAAATTGGTGAGAAAAGATTGAGACTGGTGTGAAAAAGTGAAACATATGTGAAAAGGTGAAACACAATTTGTGAAACAAAATGAAATCGATCCGAAATACTAATATTTATTTTTCCAGCTTCCTTAGTCGTGAGACTGGTGAGAAAAGATTAAAATCACGCACAAATAAAACCACAAAACCATGTTTCAATAATCTAAAACCAGAAAATAATGTTTGAAATAATTAAAACCACAAAAAACATGATTTAAATAATCGAAACACAAGCACGTTTCAAAACAATTGAGACCACACACAAATCAAACCACAAAACCATGTTTTAGTAAATTGAAACCATAAAAGCATGTTTGAAATAATCAAAACCAGAAAAACATGTATGCAATAATTGAAACCATCACCCAAGAATAAATAAAATCACAAAACAACGTTTCATTACAATAAAACCACGAAACCCTATTTTAAAACAATTGAAATAACAATAACATGATTGAAACAATTGAAACCACCACCGAGCAACAAATAAAACCATAGAACCATGTTTTAACAAATTGAGACCACACAAGCATATTTAAAACAATTCAAACCACAAAAAGATGTTTCAAACAACATAAACCACACCAGCATGTTTCGATTAATTCAAATCACAAAAAGATGTTTCAAACAAAGTGAAACCTCACAAGCATGTTTCAGAACAATTGAAACCATCACTCAAAAACAAATTAAACCACAAACCCATGTTTTAATAAATTGAACCCGCACAAGCATCTTTGAAACAATTGAAACCCCAATAAGGTGTTTGAAACAACCAAAACCATCACACAAGGTTTTATAACTTTCTTAGGACCCCAAGAAACAATTTTGAAACAATTGAAACTAGAAATGTTATCTTTTAATCATTTGAAAACCACCTTCCAAGTTCTTACCAATATTTCGAAACCAAATTGAACATTTATCAAAACCATTCAAACCATATCGAACTATGCTTAAACCTATTCTAACAAAGCGAAATCCCACAAGCATTTTTCAGAATAATTGAAACCACAAAAAATGAAACCACAGACCCATGTTTCATTAAATTGAAACCACACAAACATGTTTGAAACTATTGAAACCACCAAACCAATTTGAATAAATTGAAACCACCATCGCCTTTTTGAAACAATTAAAACTATAAATAACATCTTGTAATAATTCGAAACCACATCGCAACTATTTATCAATTTTTCAAAACCGAATTGAACCTAATTGAAAACACTCTAACAATATCGTAAAATGTTGAAACATATAAGAATCCATCAGCACCTCACATGCATGTTTCAAAATAATTGAAACCATAAAACCATGTTTCAATAATTTGAAACCACAAAATCGTGTTTAAAATAATTGAAACCATAAAAACATGATTGAAACAATCGAAACCTCACAAGCACCTTTCAAAATAATTTAAATCACACACAAATAAAACCACAAAACTATGTTTCAATAAATTGAAACCACAAAAGTGTGTTTAAAATAATCGAAACCACCAAAACATGTATGAAGCAATTGAACCACCACCCAAAAACTAATGAAACCATAGAACAACGTTTCATTACATTGAAACCACCAAACCCTTTTTATGAACAATTGAAACAACAATAACATTATTAAAACAATTGAAACCACCACCGAACAACAAATGAAACCACGGAACCATATTTCAACAGATTGAAACCACACAAGCATGTTTAAAATAATTTAAACCATCAAAAGATGTTTCAAACAACCTAAAGCACACCGGCACATCTCGAACAATTCAAACCACAAAAATATGTTTCAAACAAAGTGTAACCTCACAAGCATGTTTTCCGAATAACTGAAACCACCACCAAGAACAAATGAAACCACATTGTAACCATGTTTTAATAAATTAAATCTTCATAAGCATCTCCGAAACAATTGAAACCACAAAAAGGTGTTTGAAACAACTTAAACCACAACACAAGGTTTTATGAATATTCTTGGGACCATAAAGAACCTTTTTAAAATAATTAAAACCACAAATGTTATCTTTTAATCATTTGAAACCACCTGCCAAGTTCTTACCAACATTTCGAACCAAATTAAACATTTTCTGAAACCATTCAAACCATATCGAACTATGCTAAAACCTATTCTAAAAAAGCGAAATCTCACAAGCATTTCTCAAAATAATCGAAACAATAGACCCATGTTTTATTAAATTGAAACTAAACAAGTTTGTTTCAAATAATTGAAACCACCAAAATTAGTTTGAATTAATTATAACCACGGCTGCCTTTTTAAAACAATTGAAACCACAAATAACATCTCGTAATAATTCGAAACCACATCTCAACTATTTATCATTTTTTTAAACCGAATTGAACCTTATTGAAAACACTAACGATATCATACCATGTTGAAACATATATGAACCAATCCATACCTCACATGCATGTTTCAAAACAATTAAAACCACATACAAATGAAATCACAAAACTATAATTCAATAAATTGAAACCATGACATCATGTTTGAAATTATTGAAACCGCAAAAAACATGTACAGACAAATTGAAACCATCAACCAAGAACAAATGAACCACAGAAGCATTTTTAAAATAAATCCAAACCACAAAAAGATGTTTCAAATAATTGAAATCACCACCCAACAAATAAAACAATAGAACCATGTTTCACTTGTTTTATTATACCATCATATGTTTTTCAATCTTGTTTCACTTGGCCCCAAAACAAAAATAAAATATATGTGAAACAAAACAACAATTATGTAAAAATGTAAGCACTTGTGAAACAAAATGAAAATTTCTTCACTTGTTTCACGATGCCATCGCACATTTTTCACTCTTGTTTCACTTGGGTTTCAAAACAAAAATGAAACATATGTGGAAAAAAAAGTTACGTGAAAAAAATAAGCACGCGTGAAAACAGAAATTAGTTTCAATTATTTCAGTTTTGTTTTGAAATAAAAATGGGAATATTCAACACATGTGAAACAAAACGCAAATTATTTTCACCTGTTTCACTCTGAGTTCATATATTTGTGCTAGTTTCAAATTTTAGTACAGTTTCAAATTTTAGAAATTAGAAATTTTAGTTAGAAATTTAAAATAATACCTTTAAAAATTAGTACAGTTTTAAATTTTTTAGCTGCTTATTTTAGTTAAACTTGTTTTACTCGCGATTTATAATACGTACGTACTAGTAGTTTTACCGGTCTGTACAATAGGACGAACAAACATAGAAAATCTGCATGTGGGTGGGTCCACTGAAAAAGTAAGTTCATTACTCTGTCTGTGAGGTATAAAGTGGATGCATGCGGGTGGGGTCCACCAAAGAATCTCATTATGACTATAGGATGAAAGAAGCAAATGGCAAGTTAATAGAAAAAATATACGCGAATCTCAAAGAAAATAAGAAACGGTGGATGTCACTCCTGTAGGTACCGACGCCGGTAGAATCGCTGCATTCCCGTCCTCCCGTGCTCCCCAACGTGACGTCCTCTTCTTTTCCAAATAACGATGGGAGGCTCGACCAAAGCTAGTACCGGCGAGGGGAAACACGGGAAGCTTTGGTGGAAGGACAACTTTATTTGTACTGCCTCCGACGCCAACGGGCATATTGACTTTCTCAACCAAGATAGATTCGCCAGTAGGTTCGCCTATGAGGAGCTCTCGGACACCAAGGCCATGGACCTCGTCCTGGCTCACCCGAAGAAGATGATACCAGACGCCACTGGACTGATGAAGTACCTGGTGTCTCGCTGAGCTCCTACTCGTGCAATCTCGTCAGAAAGCTGCCGGACATGCACGAGAGGTTTTCGGCAGCTCGGCGTCATGGAGAGCCTGGTGTATTTCATCTGGACGCAGCCAACACAGAGCTCACCGGCAACAGTCCATCGCGTCAAGTGCTTCGCGAGCACTCCCCTATTTTTTATGGACAGGACTGGGCATCCTCCGGAGGATGCGAGGCATCCCAGCCTACGGCTCCTACTGCTCTCACGGGTCCACTCTGCTCCAAAAGCCCATGTTTGCTTCTAAGTAGTAAAAAAATTATCCTTTTTACTGCGTGTAGTAAAAAAGTTTCGTCTTTGAAAATATAAGACAAAAATCGACTTCGTCGATGACCTCACCGGAGATCTCAGCAGAATCATCGTAGCAAAAATGATACGCGCTAATGTAGCAAAATCACATGACGGTTGTAGCAAAAAAAGGTTCGCCGGAGATATCGAAAACCTCGCCGGAAATCATGTAGCAAACAAGTTATTTTAATGATGCAAATTGACAGAACGTATGGAGCAAAGACAGTGTACTATTGTAGTGAATCTGACTTCGCCGAAGAAATTTTTACTGGCATAGCAAAATCGACTTCGTCAGAGACATTTTAGCAAAAAAAAATTACTAATGTAGCAAAACCACAGAATGGTTGTAGCAAAAATAACTTACGTACGATGCAAATCCACGGCAAAACCACAGAAAGCATGTAGCAACAAAATCAAAAACTAAATGTAGCAAAAAAATCATCCATAGCAACGTCGGTCATGGCTCAGCGCACCGCAGTCGCCGCTCGCAACATCTATAGCCAAGGCTGGCAGCATCCCGCCCCTCTGTTCGTAGCACCTCGCCGTACCGGTAGCAGCATCACCGCCCACCCATTCATCGTCGACTCCCTGCACACACATATATAGGCGCCGCCACTCGTCATAGCATGCCTCTTGCCGTTCCGGCATCATCACAACACCACCACAGAGGGGCACCATGGCCTGCATATCCTCCCTCCGTTTGTAGCATTGCTGGAACCCGCTCGTAGCACCGCCACCACCGACAGTTGTCACAGTCGCCGTCGTGAAAGCAAAACGTGGTTGTCTCTCTGCAGCGCTTGTAGCATCTCCTCCTTCTGTTGGTAGCAACGATGATGACTGCTTGTAGCATCGCCGAGCTCCATTGGTAGCATCCCGAATTTGGTTGGACAACACCACTGTCGATGGCCGGTAGCAACGCCACCCTCCCTTCGCAGCAACACCACATACCATATGCAGCTCAGCCAACCACTACATGTAGCACCTCCATCGTGGCTACACAACACCGAGCAGCGACAGTGCTCCTCGCAGTTCGAGCGGTGACGAGCTTGTGTAGATTCTCGAGGTAGAGGCGGTGGTCGGTGGAGGCGTGCGTGGCGGTGGTCGGTGGAGGCGTGCGTGTCAATGGCAGTCTACGGTGGAGGTGGAGGCGGGGGGCGGTGGAGGCGTGCTTGGCCGCAGCGGCGAGCACTAGATGTGGAGGCCGGTGGAGGCGTTCGTGGCGGCGGCGGCGAGCAGTGGAGGCGGAGGCCAATGAAGGCGTTCGTGGCAACGGCGGCGAGCTCGTGCAGATTCTTGAGATGGAGACGGTAGCTGGTGGAGGCGTGCGTGGAGGCGATGACGACGGCTAGTGGTGGCCGGTGGAGGCGTGCGTGGCGAGGACGCTGGAGGCCTGCATGAGATGGGGATCGAGAAAACTGAGCGGATGGAAGAGACCGGGATAGGAGATAAGGTAGTGGTGGCCCCACGTTGGTAACGCAATAGGTTGCTCGCGGTGCGAGAAAAAACAGCCCGGTTCCCCCGCGTCGCTCCCGCGAGCGACCGGGCGGAACCCTAGCGACTGACGCTTCTCTCGTCCCCGTTCCCCTTCTCCTCCCTCGCCACCACCAAAGGACGTGACCGGGCGAAGCCCGGCCAACGTCGGCGGCGGTGGGGTCCTTTTTCCGCCCCGAGCAGTGGGCTGGCGCGGGTCGGCGGTGGTGCTCTGGGTTGCTGCTGGGCGCGGGCCGCAGCAGCGCGACGGCGATTCGTCGGGGCGGCGCGGAGGGCTGCGTGGCGGCGCGGCTTCGCGTGGTCGTGGCGTCTCCTGAGCGGAGGCAGTGGCGGCTTTCGGGCAGCTTATCCTCCAGCGGTGGATGGCGCGGGCCTGGCCGGTCAGGCGAGCTCGATCCTGAGGTTGGCGGCGAGGTGCTGCGGTGGAGGAACCTCCTGGAGCCGACGACGAGGTGGTGGCGTTCGACTCGAGGTGGCGGCCGGAGGTGAGCGGAGGTGCCGTGGGGACTCGGCCCAGATCTGGGCCAGGTTGGCCTCGATCTAGGCTGGCCCCGCCCAGGCCCTGCGCGCAGTTCTAGGCTGGATCCCCACCTCCTGGCGCATGTTCTAGACACCGGAGCTGGCCGGGCGGGCCTTGCACCGGTGGCTCTCGGACTGCGGATTGCATGGCGATCCAGCAGCATCCCCTCCTCAGTGTCGAGGGATCTAGGCCAGGTGGGCCCTGATCTTGCTTCGACCTCCATGTTGGCACCTAGGGTCTAACCACAGCAGTGTTTATCATTCCGAGGGGTTGAGCTCGTGGGGGCCAGGGTGTATCTCTGACCGATAGTGGTCCGATAATCCCGGGTGCACGTGGTAGTGGTGCTGCTGCTACTTGGCGGCAGGGATCAACGGTGGCAGTGGATCCCCTGATGGACGGCAAAGTAGGGGCTTGCGTGGGGTTGGCTTGGACGACGGTTCCCCTGCTGCAGTACGGTGGCGGGCTTCACGAGCCCTGGTAGGCTCGGCCAAGACAGGTGGGCCTAGTTTGCCCCGTGGCTATATCTGGTCGGCTACCGCCTTCCGGTGGTGGAGGTAGTTTCCTCCCGCGCACTGTTGTTCCGACAACCCCCACAGTCGCTTCCTCTTTGTTGTTTATCGGCCCTACTTCATGTGTCACGGTGAGATGGCGGTGGTGGATTCAAGACCGGTGTGGCGTGTGCTGGCGGGCGGCGAGCATGGTGGTGCATTGCGAAGTGTTCGGGGGTGTGGTTTTTTTGAGGGGTCGGGAGAAATCCTTGTCATCTTGACACCGACGTGGTGACGCCTGCGGGTGCCACCGTCCTTCTTGAAGGGCATCGGGTGTACCTCTTTCCTACCTCCCAGAGCGTGCCGGGGGAAACCCTAGGACCTGTCCGGGCAGCAGCGTCGTCATCGTCGCTGAAAAGGAAATGGACGTCGCCTAGAGGGGGGGTGAATAGGCGTTTTTAAAATATTATGGTTTAGGCTCTAATAAATGCGGAATAAAACTTAACGTTTAATTTATCAAGCCAAAACCTATATACACTAGGTTCACTAAGTGCACCAACAACCTATGCTAAGCAAGACAAGCAACAAGGTGATAGCAAGATAAAATACTTCAAGCACAAAGGCTATCACAATATAAATTGCATAAGTAAAGGGCTCGGTTGAGAGATAACCGATGGACGCGGAGACGATGATTTGTTTCCCGAAGTTCACTTCCAAAGAAGCTATGTCTCCGTTGGAGAGGTGCGGGGGCGCAATGTACTTCGAACGCCACAAGTGACTCACCTCGAGGTGTGGTGGCACGATGCCCACCCAACGCCACACAAGGCCTCACCCCAAGATGCGAAGGCACGCAACCTACCGACGCCACAAAAGGCTCACCCTATTCTCCCATGAGCTCGGCACAAAGGCCTACTCACGTTCCACTATGGGACACTTGAGGGCGGTCACCGAACCCGTACAAGGTTGGGGCAATCTCCACAACTCAATTGGAGGCTCCCAACAACAATGCCACAAAGGCAACAAGGCCACAAAAGGCAACAAGACCACAAAAGGTCAACAATCCAACCACACAACCGTCTAGGGTTCCAAGAACCCAAGAGAAACAAGCCCAAGGGCTTGAACTCACCGAATCTCCGAGGAGAACTAAAACCTATGCACCAAATGCAAGAGGCAAGTCCTTCACTCTCAAATTCCACCAAAGCTACAAAAACTATTGGAAGAATAAGGGAGGAAGAACACAAGAGGAGAACACAAAACTCTCCAAGATCTCGATCCCAAGGATTCCTTCACAAAGAAGGGATTTTGCTTGGTGGGGCTTGTAGATCTAGATCTCCTCTCTCAAATCCCTTAAAAAGATGCAAGAATCGAGTTTTGCAAATGATGGCCTACATGGCTGTCCATGCAAGCAAATCTAGGCCCCTGAGTTCTAATATTGGATCTTTTAGACAAATAATAGGAACTTTTCCTGTAGTTTTCTCTTCCCTTCTTTTCCTTGTCGTTGCCCGTCGAGTACTTCTAGACGAAGAATGCGGTAAACAGTTTGGACTGTCGAACGTAGATGATTCTTGACTCCCAGGTTGTTGCACTATGAGGAGCAGGCAAGACTGGACACTTAAACCCCCAAATGGGGCGTGATCTCCGACCTGCAGCTTCCAGTGAAAGTGTAAGCGGCACAACTACAGCCTTACATTTACTGGTGAAAATAATTTTATCTAGACACCAATGTGTCTAAGTGAAACCAAAATTATGTTTAACAAATAATATTGTTCTTTTTCCACACACTAGTAAGCATGCACGTGCAACGCACAAGTCTTATAATTTACAATCAAAACATATATCTAAATCTTGTATTTATCTTTTAGTGATTTTTCTTATCGATCCACTTAAAGATGTCCCATGCGCAACGATGTGAGCACGGGTCTAACACACAAATTCACACACGTCTTCACATAAAATTCACAATCACAAAAATATACTCCCTTCGATCCAAATTAATGTTCTTCAATTTGTGTAGATTTGAATGTATTAGTAATATTTTACTGCTAGATATATCCGAATCCGGACAAATTTGAGAATACCAATTAGGATCCAAGAAAGTATCACAAAAATACTTACAGACAATAACTAAGCAACATCCTCTACAATTAATTCTTTGATGGATTTCTGTACAGTTATTCCGATTTTTTCTTTGATTATTCTCCCATAAAGGTTCAACGATTTATATCCCTCCGTCTCGAAATAGATGTCTTAGACTTGTTTAAATTTAGATGTATCTAATGTCTAGATACATCTAAATTTAAACAAATTTAATACCGAGATGGAGGGGGTACTATATCTCCTTCAAGGGATATTTGTTTATCGAGGGTACAAAGAATCGCACCCATGTAGATGAATTAGACACACACGGTCAAAACATACTTTCTCCGTCTTAAAGTAAGTTCACTTAAGTTGTCTAGATTCACATGTATCTCTAAATATATCTAATTTAGATAAACCCAAAGTCACTTAATAAAAAAAAGTGGACAGCAGCCACTCCAATCTCAGTTCTTCACTCCACTATGTATTCCCCTCGTCACTCCCCACCGCCCTCTAGGTTCTGTCACCAAGGTCTCCCCCGCTGGTCCCCATTCGCTTGGTCGCCATCTCCCTCTCTCAACCTCCCTCCCCCTTTGTCCTCACTGCTGGCGCGAGGACCTCGCACGCCCCTGCTCCTCTTCGCATATCCTCGTCGAATCCAGCCGCCGAAGTGCCCGAGGAGGCGCTCGAGCTCGGCATGTTCGCGGGCGACCCAGCGCTAGGAGCCAATAGAGGTGGACGTGAAGCTCTTCTCCACTGGACCGGCGACCAGTGCCATCGCGCGTCGAACAGCTCAGCGCCGGCCATAAAAAAAAGGTCAAATCTTGAATTGCGGTTTGTTTGTTGCTTTGGTAGGAAATTCTGAATCGTCTCCTTGTTGACACACCCATCAAATTGTGGTGTTCTTTTCTCAGCAGTGTTGCTCTTGATTGGCATTGGAGTGAGGATCTAAATTGGTGTCTGAGGAATGGAATCCCCAGACATAATGTCGTGTCCATTTTGTTATTGCTGTTGAGAGCATATACTTAATATTGTCGTATATTATCAGTATTGTGACAACACCTATTTTATTTATCATTATCAGTATTGTGACAACTATTTAGTCTGTGAGGTGCCAACTGCAGTCATAGAAACTTTCAGCTTTTAAACGAAATAACATGAATTGAATGACCCACTCCAGTATTTGTGTTGGACTGGTGCTCATGCATGTTTTCTGTTTGATTTTCTGAACTTAAAAGCATGCAGGCACCTGCAAGGAAAGTATATCATCGCTGCAGCTTCCTCACTCTATTCATTTCTTTTTGATAATCTTCCACCCACTAAAAAAAGAGGTCGTCCTTTTGACCACCATTTAGAAAAACCTTCAGCTAGCAGCTTGATTGTCTTGTACAAATGCATTGTAATTTCTTCAGGGTTTCCTCTGTTTGTCTTGACATGAAGCAATGAGGAGACCGGTCAGTAATCAGATTATAAGATAGCGATGAAGAACATCCATTTACCGGGCAATGAAGCCCACCTTAGGCCAATTAAAACCAATTTCCTGAGCCACATAGTTAATTTTCTGAGTGTAATGTTAATGTCTTCTTCTTTCACAGATCTTCAAAACTGCAGATATTTCTTTGAAATAATGGTATAGTCTAAGTATAAGTTCAGTTGAACATTCAAGTAGTATTATATAAGAAGAAACTTAGCTTCAGCGGTACGCAATGGCCAGATCTTTCTTCTTCTTAAGTAGATGTTATAGTTCTCAAAATAAAGTAGATGGTGTAGCTGTGTCTATTAAATAGCATAGCAGATTCCACCGATACTACATGGCATAGCTTAACAAACATTGCATGGCGATCCTTTGTGAGATTGTCAGGTGAAAATTGATTTTGATACAAATCTAGGACTTGTTATCAATCTGTACAAATTGAGGCTTATATGTGTTTTTGGAAATATTTTGTTGTTTGGAATTTAGTACATGGGTGTTAATTATATATGTATGCTCTGTTATCATTATGAGAGATCAGTTGGTATCCCAACAGTCTTATAAACTCTGGCCATCCATTCTCTAAAATCTTGCTTTCTCATCACCAGAGAGTACATGAATTTGGAAAATTTGATTATGTTATCATACGTTGATATTATTTGCTTTGTCAATTCTGATTATAACCCGAGTGCACTGGTAATAAGAATTTGGGTTCATTGAAAAGGTAATTGTCTCATATTTACTGTCATGTTTACCGTGTGTCTAACTTCTGATTGAAACCCTCATGCTAATGGAAGTGTCGTTGTTTATTTTCTCCAGATTCATATACTATGTCTCATAACTTGGATCTATGGACTATTGACAAATCTTCACGAGTGAACTGGAGTTACAGCTAATTCTCTAAGGTATGTATGACATGAGTGAACTGGAGTTACAACAAATGCATTGTCTGTTACCAATATTCATCGGTTGCTTGGAGATGATACAGATGTGCACTTGGCACTCCAGTAAGGGGTCAATCAGTAAGCATATTCTTACAGAGTTGCTCGTGAAACTGGAAAAGACAGTATTAATCATTAGCTTTTTTTTCTATCTCTTTATGGCAGGGTGAATTGTATCATGCGATGGAAGGGTAGATCAACTTACCTTGGTAATCATGTATCGGGCAGGGATCACGTTGTTCCTGCCGTGAGGGCGTCGTACGACAGCAACAACGTCCAGGAATGTCGTGAGGGCGTCGTCCAGGCACTCGATGCGGAGCGGGCGACGCCCAGGAATTCAGCGAGGGGGTCCAAGAAGGCCGCGAGGTTGCCGTCTAGTTCACGGCGAGGGCGACACCCATGAATTCGGTGAGGGAGGCCAGGAACGCCACGAGATCGCCGTCCAGTTCATGGCGCGGGTGACGCCCATAAATTCGGCGAGGGTTGCCTTCCAGGAATTCGGTGAGGGCATGGTCGTGGTGATGGCAGTCCAGGATCGCTGTGATGACGTGCAGTGATGGCGAGATTTGATCCCGTGATCAGTTTCCTATTTTTTCTGGAACCAACAACGATGGTTGAGGAAGCGGGGCGCGGGTGCATATCCTAGTCTACGGGGATAAGTTTTTGTCCGACGCTGGAAATCGCTAAGTGCACACGGGGACCTGTTTAGGCTAATCTCAGGCGTTAGATAAGCTTAAGCGGGCCTAATCGTGTGGCAGTATTCTCTCCAAGTGTGATTTGTGGGGTAGCCGAAGCTAAATTCTTGTTTGCTCCTTTATAAGTAGTAGAGATGTAGCAGGAATTCCGAATAATAAAGCTACATCTGAAATATTTTCAGATCAAAATTTTTATCTTACCGTGTCTATAGAAGACACATGTTTTTTGCTCATAGATCTGCCAGCACTCACAACCAAAAGTTTATGTATTGATCAGAGTTTGCTTACCTCCGACAGTTAAGTGACTCTGGTTTGGGCAATCAAAATTGAGGTTTAGACTATATACTATATGCACACATGACAAGAATGGTTATCATATATTCTACTACTTGTTAAATCACCATTGAAGTAGCTCTCCCTGTGAGGTCTAACCTAATTATCTAATGTCACATTTAATGCATTATATAGAATCCAGTTAAAAAACATTGGTGATTTATAGACGTTCAATAGGATCAGGGGAACCCCTTATTTTCTATGCCATAATACTGCTGACCTTGATATCCTTAAAATGCAACCCAACATGTACTCTACCATTAAAAAAATTTAAAGAAACAATACATGAAGGGAGAAACAGTTAGGAATTTGTACGTTCACCCGACACATTTCTTTTCTTTGTGTATTTTTATTTTTTCAAGACATCCTATGGTAGGCATTCTTCAAAAATAAAGACAAATACAAGGGTTAATGTGAAATATTACTTCAAGTTTGCGTACCAGTGATATCATGTGCAATAAAAAGATCTTTGCTTATTGTTGTTTCTAGTTGGCAGGCAGTTCGTTGAATAGATGCTAGGGAGGAACGATGGTGAGGCGAGCTTTGTGTATATAAGGGTACGAGAGGAATATGCGAGTAATTAAGGTCAGCTTGGACGAAAAATGGGGAAAGGGGGATTGGTTTTCTTGTAGTAGGATCTACAAAGTGCTCTCCTGCGATTTCATTTGTCCGTGATGTTATCATGTAGCAATCCAAAATCTAAGCTGCGGGAAACTACTGCGAAAACATGACATGCACAAATGAACATATTGTTGGAGTGAGGTGACTACGGTGTACACTGGCGATGTTGTTGGAGTGGATTGACGATAGTGTGTACAAAATAAAATAAAATTGAGGGTCTTGCAATGCACGGACACTCAAATTGACATGCGGGAGAAATAAAACTAGAAATACTATATTTTTCTAGAAAATTACTATATTTTATTCATCATATTATCAATGTAGTTTTAAATAGTTATAGTACCTTTTTATTAAATATTGTTGTTGGTGTATTTTCTCTCTGCTTTGCATTCAGTATCTTTGTTCAAAATTATTGCATTTTTTAGAATCAATTTAGATTTAGTATTCAACAAAACCGTTTTATTACGGTCAAGCTTACACAATGAAAGTATTGGTTATTCTCTTCTCCAAAAATCGCTAAATGATAGGAAGTCGCTAGACGTGCTAGATAAGCACACACTTATGTAGTGAAAAGGGTAAAATGGACAGAAATAACACATACTGCTCGTCTGGGTTAGAAAGGAGTAAAATGCCTGCGGTATTTGAAAAATCATTTGTGTTTGTGGTGCTCAACAAAATTCAATCAACTTTCTCTCTATCTTGTTTTTCGTAGCAACGCACGCACATAACTAGTTATTGTACAAAAAATGAAGTTCAAGGAGACTGCTGGAGAGAGTAATATTTTCTTGTCCAACTCTGCTTGAAAGCAGTTTTTGGGTTTCATTTTTATGGAGACCGCTCCTGTTTATTTAGAATATCAACGAGGCAAATGTGGCCGAGCCCATCTTCTCCTTCACTTGGGCCGAACTGGCACCCCTCGTCTCCCTCGAACGAACAGAGAGGCACGTTGGCGTTCGAGCCACCCCGATTCCCCACCGTGCGACGCCGCCGCCCTCGTCCGGGCGCAGCTGCGTCGACGTCGGAGCCCGTGATCTCCACGGAGGTCTCGATGGCCTTGATGCAGACGGATTCCCCACCAGCTTCCGCGCGGATCGAGGCAGCGCCACACGTAGACCTTGGCGTCCCGGAGCTCACGGCCTCGAGGGCGCGCCCCTTGTCCCACGCTCGTCAAGCGGAGGTGGGTGCGGACCTCACCGGTGACGGCGTCCAGCTCGCGCGCCGCCTGACGTCTGCGAGGAGGCCATGCGGCACCTGACGCGGGTCGATGCAGAGGTCGGGCTCGATGCACATCGATGCTGCCCGCCGCCTCGACGAGCTGCCGGAGCTGCTCCATCTAGCGGGTCATATTCTTTACACTTTAGTGACTTCAAGGAAAGAAAATATTTAATTCCAATTTTTGCCCCCGAGTTTGCTGTTCATGATAGTAGCTACCTCATTAGGAATCATGTGTTTTTGTACCTTCGAAAAAACCAACAATGGCTAAAGCCCATGGAGATGGCCTCTATCCGTGATAGTAGCTACCTCATTTAACAGGAAACTTACATGCCTTATTGATTTGTTTACAGAAATGTATCTATCGCTGCAGAAAGTTATCTTCTAGTGGAAGAAGGGCACTATGACTGGCTGCAGATGGCCTCTATCCTTGGGGCAGCAAATTCACCAAGTCAAGGTCTTCCACTGTGATAATTCCACTACTCCAGTCTGGAAGAACTGTAATAGAATGGAATAGACCGGAGTGGAGGGTAAGTTTGACGGGTGCAGGACAGCATCACTAATTGTGACAAAGCATGGAATTGAGCGGAGTGGAGTGGAGGACAGCATCACTTGGAAATTGTGGCAAAGAGCCAGCCATTCGTCCCACTTCAGACGATGGATGTGACTGTCAAGTGCGGGACCAGAAACTCATAGTCCGTCCTTGGTATCCGTAGAATAAGTGTCTGAGATTCACCGCAAGAGTATAAAACTAATTATATATAAGTGTCTGAAGGTGCAAGGGAAGTAAGCACACAGCTCCTAGCACTTGCAACAAACACACACAGATGCAACACATGGCCCTTTCATACATTCCGGTCATGCTAATGGCCACCAGCTTGCTGCTGATCCCGTTCATGGCCGTTTCATCTCCTGCCCCAAGCAACGACACCGACCTTGCGGCGCTACTGGAATTCAGATCCCAGCTATCCGATCCTTCGTCCACCCTGAGGAATAACTGGACAACTGATGTGTCGTTCTGCCACTGGATCGGTGTGACATGCAGCCGCCGTCACCATGGGCGTGTCACCGCTTTGGAGCTGCCAGACATTCTCCTCCAAGGAGAACTTAGCCCTCACCTCGGTAACCTCTCTTTCCTCCATACCTCACCAACACAGCCCTTGCCGGCTCCATCCCAGCTAATCTTGGCAGATTAGCTCGTCTTAGATATCTTGATCTTGGCTACAATAATCTATCAGACACAATCCCGTCTACCGTAGGAAACCTGACCATGCTCCAATCTCTGGTCCTAAATTTCAACCAGCTCTCTGGGCAGATTCCCGGTGAGTTGCGAAACATGTGTAGCCTTAGGTACCTCTCTCTAGAAAGAAATTACATGCGTGGCCTGATACCTAATTTTTCATTCGACAGCATGCCTACACTAAGCCACATAGACATTCGGAACAACAGTCTGTCCGGGCCAGTACCATCTGGTATTGGCTCCTTGCTCATGCTCCAGGTTCTGAGCTTGAAATATAACCAGCTATCAGGTCCAGTACCTCCTACCATCTTCAACATGTCTAGGATTGTTGTTTTGAATCTTGGGTACAACGGCAATCTAACGGGCCATATATCTAGCAATACAAGTTTTAGTCTCCCTATGTTGCAAATGCTAAATCTAAACAATAACAAATTCAAGGGTCCAATTCCATTGGGTCTTGCAGCATCCCAGCGTCTTCAGAAACTTTTTCTCGCAGGAAATCCATTTGTAGTGCCGACATGGCTGGCCAAGCTATCCCAGCTTACGGTGATTTCTTTGGGTAGCAATGACCTCGTTGGCCCAATCCCGGCTGTGCTTGGCAATCTTACCATGCTCAGCATGCTTGACCTCGCATTCTCCAACCTAAGTGGAGAGATTCCTGTGGAATTGGGAAAACTGAAGCAACTCACATATCTGCAACTTTCTTACAATCAACTAACAGGCCCCTTCCCAGACTTTCTTGGAAATTTGTCGGAAATGTCTGTCTTAGACTTACTTTGGAATGAGCTGTCTGGACCAGTACCATCAACACTTGGAAACAACAGATTTCTTAGGCTTCTTGATATTCGAGATAATCATCTCCACGGGGATCTTAGTTTCTTGGCCAGCCTTTGTAGTTGTCGGCAACTCCAAGTACTTGCCATGACAAACAATCCTTTCTCTGGTAGTATCCCCGGCTATGTTGGTAACCTCTCAACTAGCCTATTAGTATTTGAAGCAGAAAACAACCATTTGGTTGGTGAGCTTCCAGCAACAATATCAAATCTTAGTGGTCTTATTGAGTTAAATATTATGAACAACTATCTAACCAAAGAAATACCAGAGTCCATCTCTAAGTTGCAGAATCTCCAGGCACTTGGTCTCTCTGGAAATACCATCGTTGGCCCAATCCCTGAACAATTTGGTATGCTAAGGAATATTCTAGATTTAGAACTCCGGGATAATAGATTATCTGGCTTCATACCAGATGGCATGAGCAATCTCACCATGTTAGAATATATTTCATTGTCTTATAACCATCTATCATCGACCATACCTCCAAGCCTGTTTTATTGTAGTAACCTTATCGAATTAGATCTATCCCATAACTCCCTAACCGGTACATTACCTTCTGATCTTGGCCATATGTCGCAAAGTATGGACCAAATTGATCTTTCTAGCAACCTCTTGTCTGGTACCCTTCCAAATTCATTTGGACAGATTGTGATCCCATTAACTTACCTAAATCTTTCGCACAACTCATTCAAGGATTTAGTCCCGGACTCTTTTAGCCGCTTAACCAACTTGGCAACTTTGGACCTATCGTCGGACAATATATCAGGAACAATACCAAACTACCTCGCCAACTTCACCTACCTTTCTTATCTGAACCTCTCCTTTAATAGGTTAGAAGGGCAAATACCAAATGGAGGTGTTTTCTCGAACATCACCTTGCAATCTTTGATTGGGAATGTTGGGCTATGTGGTGCTCCCCCTCTAGGATTATCGCCATGTACAGACAAGTCTCGACCGACACCTGGTCGACACATCCTCAAGTTTATAATCCCAGCTGTCATCTTTGGAGCTGGTGTCGTTGTAGTTTGTCTGTACCTACTAATCAAAAAGAAAATTAAGAAGCAGCCATATATTACGGCTTCTATGGGATTGATCGGCCATAGGTTAGTATCATACCATGAGATTGCTCGCGCCACTGAAAATTTCAGTGAGGATAACCTACTTGGAGCTGGAAGTTTTGGAAAAGTTTTCCAGGGCCAGCTAGATGATGGTTTGGTGGTTGCGATAAAAGTGTTCAACATGCAAGTTGAGCAGGCCGTGAGGAGCTTTGACGCTGAATGTCAAGTGTTGCGGATGGCTCGGCATCGCAACGTGATACAGATATTGAATACCTGTTCAAACCTGGATTTCAGAGCATTGCTGCTTCAGTACATGCCCAATGGTAGCTTGGAGGCACACTTGCATTCAGAAAATAGGGAGCCGCTAAGATTCATCGAGAGATTGGACATTATGATTGGCGTGTCAGAGGCCATGGATTATCTGCACCATCACCACTGTCAAGTTGTCCTACACTGCGACCTGAAGCCTAGCAATGTGCTTTTCGATGAGGACATGACGGCGCATGTTGCTGACTTTGGCATTGCAAAGTTACTTCTAGGGGATGAAAGCTCCATGGTTTCAGCAAGTATGCCCGGGACAATTGGGTACATGGCCCCAGGTACATATCTGCCGTGATCACGCATGAGCAGTTCATTTCCCAAACTATCAAAAATTGGAGTATTGGTTCGATTAGTAACTCTTGACATTTTTTTCAGAGCTTGCATTCATGGGAAGGGCTTCACGAAATAGGGACATGTTCAGCCTTGGGATCATGCTGCTTGAAGTCTTCACAGGGAAGAGACCCACAGATCCTACGTTCGTTGGGGAACTCGGCCTTAGGCAGTGGGTTTTGCAAGCATTCCCAGCAAAGCTCATTGATGTTTTGGAAGTGAAGCTAGATCAGGGTGAACAAATGTGGCAAGCCTTTCATCACCAAACAGTTACTACTTCGCCCTCGTCATCCTCCATTGCACACAATGGCAACTTTCTCGTGTCGACATTCGAGATGGGTCTAGAGTGTTCCAGCGAGTCTCCCGGCCAAAGGCCGAGCATGGGCGATGTGGTCATGAGGCTCAAGAACATCAAGAAGGATTACTCTGCTTTCATGGTAGCAACTCGAAGCGTGCAGCAACAGCATTGATATGTTAATGTGTAGTGCCATCTGTATGGTGCATGAAATGTACCGAAGGTCCTGAAATCAATGTTAGCAAAGATGAGAAGTTCTTACCCATGTACCCGTCCCATCTTTATGTACTGGATCCTACTGATCCCCAGTACTAGAGGTGACCACCCGCTTATCCTACTTGTGTATAATCTGCTTGACCTTCATAGTTTAATTAGTGCTGACCTTGAATGATTTTGTACAGGAGTGCCACCTTCGTGCGGAAACAAGCTGGGAAGAAGGGTGCACGTGCTGCTACATTGGGTAGCAAACCACCTGTGGAGGAGTCGTCTCAGGGAAACACATTGCCACCAGATGATGGATCTTCTAAGAATGCCAGTTGAAAACGTGATGGGGCTTCCACGGAGAAACTGCAGCTGCTGTCCGCAGTCAATTCTCTCATAAGAAACCTCACTGCGTTCAAGAAAGCAAAGCAAGAGTGACCGATGGAGAAGATGTTCGTTTTGCTCCGGTTACATCTTTTTTCCTGGTGAAAATGCATCTAAAGTCAGCCGATGGATTTGTTTTGGAATAGCTTGAAGGATTTGGTGTTTATGTGCGGAGTATATATGTCTGTTTGGTTCTTGCTGCTAGCCCTTTTTTTGTTATGACAGCACGATGATCAGGTTGGACAAGTTTTGTGCTGTTAAGCTAGATAATTATCCTCAGCGTTTTCTATTCCGTTCTTGTACAACAGGCAGGATTACTAGCTTAAATGCTTCTTTGCTGGAACCTGTTGTCAAATTACTAGTATGAAGCAGCTCATTGACTAGTTTTGGATGCTAGGTACATGAAACCGTGAAGACAACTAAAAGTTAATTTTTCATAGGATAGTTTCTGATATCTTTTGCTCATGCTACTGTAGATTTGACTGCTAGCTCAGTTCTAACTTGGTAAAACAAGCATGTCAAATCACAAGTATGTCACTGTAGTAGGTAATAGTACCAGCTATACCCCTGGTCAACACTCAGTTCAGGCGTTTCTCCCACCAAATACAGAACCTTACAACCAATACTTAATGAACTTCTCAGGAAGAACAATAATTGACGGAATTCTTCTCCAAAACATCCAGTTGTAGTCTGTACCTGAAAAAATATGTTCTAAGATTGTTTATGGGTAATTAAATGCTAAACATGGTATGGAAAATTTACATGTACAAACTGCATCTACTCTCACTGAACTCGTGATAGGATCATCTTTAGCAATTGTCGGTCACAACATGTAATTCCTATGCCGTATGGTTGAGCAATGCATATGACAAGTTTGAGAAATTCCTAACATCAAAATCTCAAGACAAGTATCATGTCAGGTAGTAATGCCTCTATCAATACCCCTGAGGCTATGTTTGGCTGCAGGGGTTTGTAGAGTTTTTTTGTGTAATATCCACCTAGGATTTGGTGAAATCACTCCCTTCACCCAATACATTTTCCTCATCCTAATCCCCTTGCTAACCAATCCCCTTCCCCAATTCATGCTGTTTGGTTCTCGGGGATACATATCAGGTTTCTCAGTCAGGTTTGAGATCAATAAAAATCTAGTCTTTGCATCACCGATTCAGCAACTCAGTACACTTTTGTTGATGAGTTCACAATATCTCAAAAAGCATTATATAAAATCAGAATAGAATAACATCTCAACAGCTAATTAATATTTTTTGCAACAAAAATATGCAGCTTTTTTCCCATTGTGCATCTTGAGGTAACCTTATGGAGTTGATCCCTCTTTACGTATCGGATCAGAATTTTTGAAGCAAAACGAAAAAAAAGAAAACAAGGCAGGGATGCATTAGTTTGGTTGGTTCTTCCAAAGCTTGTTCTAGGAAAAAGAAAAGAGCCATGCCCATGAGTTGTTGACTACATAACATCAGTTGTTGTTGATCATCAAAGAGCCATGCTCATCAGCTTGTGCACTGGTTGCTGTCATAGAGAAAGCTAGCTCATTTTAGTACAAAAACAAACAATTATCAACAGTGCTAACTATCCTGAGTTTGATGTGGCATAAAATATATCTTCTGATTTGAGGCAACTCTAGCAATACAAATGCAGATCAACCAAAATTCTATAGGAACTTCTTATGAGAATAGTACTTGGACTCCACTCGCCTGGAAATCAGAGAACCAGGAAATCTCTTTTATAGTTTATAAGCATGGACAAAACTCCACACACAAAAATAGCATTACAGATGCCAAAAATAACTAGGATAATGCATGGTAGCCTCTTGTAATTTTGGTATTAAAATGAAATACTGGTATTATTTCAAGATATGCAATCAGTTAGGAAAGGCATACATGATTTAATACATTTAGAACAGAACAGAATGAAGCTGAATTGTATTTGAGTACAAACAGATCCCAACTTAAACAGTAATAACCAATTCATGGCTAAGCACATATCTTGGACAATACTATAGTCTTCAAAATCTAAACAGACAGAATACTAGCATGGAGGCCCATTCAAGAAAAGTAAGAGACAAGAGAAAAGATATTACCTTAGTTTAACCTAGCTAACTGCCTACGAAGCCATATGATTGCCGTGCCATCTTTATCATTGACCAGGTTGACAAAAAATTCACGGTTGTGTGCATTATTGAAGACCTCTGATGCTGTTATTTTCTCCTTGGGTGTGACACCTTCTAATGATTTCAAGGCCTCCATGCATCTGGTGATTGTGAAGTCTTGTGCAACTTCTTTTTGGGCTTCCTTTTCTTTGATTTGTACCAATCTCTCCATCACTCCTACTATCCCATCCATACTCTTCTTCTTTGGACTATTCTTAGGATTCTTTCTTGAAGCACCTATTTGTGACCTATTCCTTTCAGCAGCACCTACTTGTCTTTGCTCCACTTGTGACCTATTCTTTTTAGCAGCACCTTCTTGTCCTTGATCCACTTGAGACCTACTCCTTTGAGCAGCATCATAGCCCTTGTCCCTGACTATCTCTCCCTCCATCTCGTTTCGGTGTTCATCCATGATATGCGAGTCATCATCATAGCCCTTGTCCCCAATTACCTCTTCCTCCATCTCTTTTTGGTGTTCATCAATAATCTGCAAGTCGTCGTCATACTCCATAGATGGCCCAGCAGTTGATGTGAAGCAAAGTTTTCCCTCGGCTAATTGCCCTGCAGTAAATAGTTCGATAAGCAAACAATTGCATCGTATAAGAGTTATCCTAGAGAATCATATTGTAGTTCTATAAGCTAACACTTGCACACTTACCATCATAGAGTTCCCCAAGTGTATCATAAAGAGGAAAAGCTTTTCGCTTGAACTTCTTGAGCCTATCACCCAAAGAGGCTATCAAGTTTACCCACATATGAGGTTCAGCCTGCAACATGCTTTTTTTGCTTCATTCCAACCAACTCCACTTTGCTTTCGGGCCTCCCTTAGAGCCCTGTAGTCCCTCTTGAGATCTTTTTCTTTGTCTTGAATCTGAGACTTTATGACGTTCACATAGGGGTTTCTTTGTTGGAATATAGAAACCATCAGGTTCCAGGTTTCACTATTCCATCCATTCTGACTTCTATGGTAGGTGGTATTGTGCTCATGAAGTATCTCAACAAGAGATTTTTCCAATGCACGGTTCCATGTTGCTCTTGATTTTTCACCTACACAACACATAAAATTATTATTGTTAGTACATCTATTACCCAATGAGAGGAGATAAGTGGGGAAATTCTTGAGACGGGTAGAAAATTATTACCTATTGGAGAAGACTTTTTTCCATAATTTGGTGAAACCTTCTTCATGCTTTTTTTATGGTTGGCCTGTATCAAGTTAAATTTTGGAGATCCTTTCGGATACACTGGAGTTCCTTTTGAATGCATATCTGTAACCAAATAGAATCATTATTACAAGTTGAAATATCATAAACACAATCATTATACATGATGAAAGATCCCAAACAAAATTTATTAATACAAGTTGAAATATCCCAAACAGAATCATTATTACAAGATGGAGCATCCCACACAAAATCATTATTACATGATAAAAACTACACCAATGACATTAGCTACTAAAGTTGGTAATCGTTCCACATCTGCCAAGCTATTTGGTCTCTCAGATTGTTCCCTTAGATGTGGTTCTCTTGTTCATTGTTGACTTCATGGTTGTCATTATCATTGGGCAGGTTCACATAGTCAGCCGGATCTATGATATGATCAAGCCATCCTTCATCAAGCCAAGCTTCATCTCCACCTTGCATCCTGATTATATTATGAAAGATTGTAGCAGCAGCTGGTATCTTTATTTGATTCCTTATTGGATGGAAGGTTCCGACACGAAGAATAGGGAATCGCTTCTTCAAAATTCTCCAGTCTCTTTCTACATGGTTTCTTATGACAGCATGGCGATGATTAAACAACTCCTTATAGTTTTGCGGTCGGCGGTGACTATCGCCAAACTCTTTCAATGGGCACATGAGAACCATCTATGGCTCCTAAACAATTCTGCATTGAAGTATGGATAAGTGTCAAAGAAAAGAAGGATAAGTGATAAAGAAAAGAAGTGGAACCTAGATGGGTCAAGGAAAAATCGTAACCTGGAAATATGGAAAGAAGCGATTGTCCATAGCAATCTTTGGATGAGGTTCATTAATGTGTCGTGGCCTCACAAATTGTCTTGTCAAAATGGGAATTATATCAAAGAATTGCTTGATGTATTTGCTGAATGACCACCCACTATGCTTAAATTCTAGTTGTAAATCTTCATAGGAAGCATTATGTGAGATCATATAAAGAAAGAAGGCTAGCTTCTCTTCGACCTTGAGCCTAGAATCTGATAGCAGTCTTTCATATCTAAGGTAGTTTGCCAGCCACATAAAGATGTGAGGTTTCATTCTGAAAGCTACCAAGCAGTTCTTAATATGTCCACCAAGGATTTCCCTGACTCTCCGCTTGCCATATAGGAATGAGGGATGCCGTATTTTTTTCCACTGTACTAAGATGAACATATAGTGCTGGAAAAACAAAGAACATCAACTCATCCTCATCCCGGGCTTTTCTCTTTTTAATACGTTGTATGCTTTGTGGATCCATTCTACCAATGAAACAAAACATGTAGTACAGGATCAACAAAAAGACATTTAGAAACAATGTATGTTATGTACACAACAATAGAAGCGTATACGTATTTATAGCAGAGATGCAATCTCCAACAATTAGAAGAAATAGTAAGATGTATAACCAGGTTTAGCATTTAGGAAAAAATGTTTACCTTCGATAGGATGAGGTACAGAATCCCAGCCTGGTGGATAGTCCTCCTCTTCGATTCCTGTCCAGTAAGGCTTTGGTACCTGGAAATTATACAGTACCAGATTAAGACTAGCATACTAGCAGGCTACTACATTACTTCTCATATACTTTGCATACAAGGTACGACCAGTTCATCAGACCGCGGCAAATAATAGTTCTACTCTCCGAATAAATACATCATGAAGCAAGTATATAACTGTTACACGTAGATTAATCCATGCAAGGTACAGTACACACAGCTGAGTGTGATACTAAATGAAATATGATAAAGGCCGATTAACCCCATGATATGTGTGCCATTATAATACTACGAATTTTATAGTGATAAACTGACAGTGAGTATTATAACCAGAATTGCGGATCCGCCTTTGACAAAATGAATTGATCGTCGCAGCTCAAGCTGGCCGTCCAAGAGCATCTCCCAACTCCCCGAGCTCTGCACTGCAGCTGCAGCCCAAGGCAGAGCATTTTAATTCCTACTGCTAGTACTACACTAAGCTACACACACGACTAATCCGGGGCGACTCAACTAGCTAGCCCAGCAGCCGCCACGGACTTGCATCTTGCTTCTTCGACCAAGACAGCAGGTTCATCCCTCAATCTCGCGCCAAGGACAGTAGCGTCTTCGCGAGCGCAGATCTTGCTGGCTGAAACATAGCCTTTCCTCTTCACCACGCCTACAGCTTCGTGCTCCCGCCGGTTAGCTCGCGACGGGCACCTCCCTGGACTCCCGGTGCCCGCACCCGGACGACGTCCCGACGAGAACTAATCAAGAACTCTAGTCTACTAGCAGGGTCAGAAGAAAACGAACCGGTGAGAACGACGGCGACGGAGGTGGCGGTGAAGCGGAGACGACGGCGGATCGACGGCGAAGAGGATACTGCGGCGGGATCGACCAGTGGCAGCCTTCTCCGTTCGATGGAGCTGTGAAGCGGAGACGGCGGCGAAGCGGAGACGACGACGGAGGTGGCGGTGAAGCGGAGACGGCGGCGGATCGACGGTGAAGAGGGTACTGCAGCGGGATCCCTGCCGCCCGCGAGAGCTCTTGTGCTGCCGCCGAGTGTAAGAAACGCGACCCCCTCCTCGCGTCGGGAAAACTCCTCGATCCGGACATGTATCTAGGGTTTTACTCGGGCTTACACGAGCGAAAACCGGGCTGCTAAACAGGCCGATGAGTGTTTTTTCGTGTTATGCTTTGGGCCGGTAAAATACACGTAAATCTAGTTATAAACCGGCCTGCCAAACAAGGCCTGAGGTTTAGAATATCTGTACGAGGTGGCCGAGCCCATCTCTCCTTCTCTTCTCTTGGGCCGAACCGATACCCGTCGTCTCCTCTAGAACACCACATAAACACGCTGGGATTCGAGTGACCCCGATTCCCCACCTTGCGACGCCGCCGCCCTCGTCCGTCCGCAGCCCGTGATCTCCGCGATTGTCTCGATGGCCTTGGTCGCGACGGATTCCCCACCAGCTGCCGCGCGGATCGAGGAACTTGTCCGGCGCTCGCCAAGCGGAGGTGGGTGCGGACCTCGCCGGTGACGTCGTCCAGCGCGTGCGCGCAGGCGTCCGCGAGGAGGCGGCACCTGAAGCGGGTTGAGGCGGAGGTCGGGCTCGAACTCTACGAGCGCGTTGATGCTCCCCACACGCCTTGCCGAGCTGCCGGAGCTGCTTCATCTAGCGGTAATCTTCCCTACACTTTAGTGAAGTGACTTCAAGGAAAGAAAACACCCCGTATTTCATTTCAGTTTTTACCCCAGTTTGCTAACAAGAATCATGTGTTTTTCTGTACCTTCTAAAAACCCAACAATTGCTACAGAACATAACTTAAAGGGTAGGTACTATGACTGCCTGCAGATTGCTCGATGCTTGGGGCCGAACATCTACCAAGTCAAAGTCTTCGGTCTATGATAGCTCCAGCCTGTGGAAGAAAGGTAATACAATGGAATTGAGTGGAGAGCAAGTTTGACTGGTCACTGGGGACAGCGTCACATGGAAATTGTCGCAAAGAGCGGACCATTAGTCCCACCTCAGATGAAAGATGACAATGCCAAGCGCTGACCAAACACTCTCGTGTCCATCCATGGTATCTATAGAATAAGTGAGGGAATATCTAAATAATTATATATGTGTCTGAGGTGCAAGGGCAGTAAGCGCCTAGGATAACATGTATCGTCCACAACTCCTAGCGCTTGCACAGCATAAATAGACTGGTCTCGAGCCAAGAAACATATACACAGATGCGAGCGCTGAGCGACATGGCCCCTTCATACGTTCGGTTCATGCTAGTGGCCACCAGCTTGCTGCTGATCCCGTTAACGGCTGTTTCATCTCCTGCCCCAAGCAACGACACCGACCTTGCGGCGCTGCTGGCTTTCAGATCCCAGCTATCCGATCCTTCGTCCACCCTGAGGAATAACTGGACAAGTGATGTGTCGTTCTGCCACTGGATCGGTGTGACATGCAGCCGCCATCACCATGGCCGTGTCACCACTTTGGAGCTGCCAGACATTCCCCTCGAAGGACAGCTCAGCCCTCACCTTGGTAACCTCTCTTTCCTCCTTGCCCTCAACCTCACCAACACAGCCCTTGCCGGCTCCATCCCAGCTAATCTTGGCAGATTAGCTCGTCTTAGATATCTTGATCTTGGCTACAATAATCTATCAGACACAATCCCGTCTACCGTAGGAAACCTGACCATGCTCCAATCTCTGGTCCTAAATTTCAACCAGCTCTCTGGGCAGATTCCCGGTGAGTTGCGAAACATGTGTAGCCTTAGGTACCTCTCTCTAGAAAGAAACTACATGAGCGGCCTGATACCCAATTTCTCATTCGACAGCATGCCTGCACTAAGCCACATATACATTCACAACAACAGTCTGTCCGGGCCAATACCATCTGGTATTGGCTCCTTGCTCATGCTACAGGTTCTCAACTTGAGACGTAACCAGCTCTATGGTCCAGTACCTCCTACCATCTTCAACATGTCTAGGATTGTTTACATGCGTCTGGGGTACAACAATCTCATGGATCATATACCTAGCAATAGTAGTTTTAGTCTCCTCATGTTGCAATTACTAGATCTGTATAACAACTTCTTCAAGGGTCAAATTCCATCAGGCCTTGCAACATGCCAGCGTCTTCAGTCACTTTTCATCTGGGGAAATCTATTTGTGGATGTGGTGCCGACATGGCTGGCTAAGCTACCAAAGCTCACCAGGATTTCTATGGGTAGCAATGACCTTGTTGGCCCGATCCCGGCTGTGCTCAGCAATCTTACCATGCTCAGTGTGCTTGACATCTCATTCTCCAACCTAACAGGAGAGATTCCGGTGGAATTGGGAAAACTGATGCACCTCAAGTATGTGCACCTTTCGTACAATCAACTAACAGGCCCCTTCCCACATTTTCTTGGAAACTTTTCGAAAATGTCTTACTTAAGTTTAAGTTCGAATCAGCTGACTGGACCAGTACCAACGACACTTGGAAGCAACAGGCTTCTTAGGGTTTTTACTATTCAGGATAATCATCTCCATGGGGATCTTAGTTTCTTGGCCAGCCTTTGTAATTGTCGGCAACTCCAACACCTTGACATATCAAATAATCCTTTCTCTGGGAGTATCCCCAGCTATTTTGGTAACCTCTCGACTAACCTGTTATTTTTTGAAGCAGCTAACGACCATTTCGTTGGTGGGCTTCCAGCAACAATATCAAATCTTAGTAGTCTTGTTCACATAAGCTTTTTCAACAACCATCTAGCCAAAGAAATACCAGAATCCATCTCTAAGTTGGAGAATCTCCAGTTACTTGATCTCGCTAGGAATAGCATCATTGGCCCAATCCCTGGACAAGTTGGTATGCTAAGGAGTATTCTAAAGCTAGAGCTCTGGGATAATAGATTATCTGGCTCAATACCAGATGGCATGAGCAACCTCACCATGTTAGAGTATATTTCATTATCTTATAACCATCTATCTTCGACCATACCACCCAGCCTGTTTTATCATAGTAACCTTATCGAATTAAATCTATCCCATAACTCCCTAACCGGTACATTGCCTTCTGATCTTGGTCATATGCAAAGTATGAACAGAATTGATCTTTCTAGCAACCTCTTGTCTGGTAGCCTCCCAAATTCATTTGGGCAGGTTGCGATGCCACTAACTTACCTAAATCTTTCGTACAACTCATTCAAGGATTTAGTCCCAGACTCTTTTGGCCGCTTAACCAGCTTGGCAACGTTGGACCTATCGTCAAACAATCTATCTGGAACAACACCAAACTACCTCGCTAACTTTACCTACCTTTCTTATCTAAACCTCTCCTTTAACAGGTTAGAAGGGCAAATACCAAATGGAGGTGTTTTCTCAAACATCACCTTGCAGTGTTTGGTTGGGAATGCTGGGCTCTGTGGTGCTCCTCGTCTAGGACTGTCAACGTGTATAGGCAAGTCTCAACCGACTTATGGTAGACACATCCTCAAGTTTATACTCCCAGCTGTCATCATTGGAACTGGTGCATTTGTAGCTTGCTTGTACCTAATGATCAAAAATAAATGTAAGAAGCAGCTATCTATTACCACTTCTACTGGCATGACTTGTCTGATCAGCCATAGGTTAGTATCATACCACGAGATTGCTCGTGCCACTCAAAATTTCAGCGAGGATAACCTACTTGGAGCTGGAAGTTTTGGAAAAGTTTTCAAGGGACAACTAGATGATGGTTTGGTGGTTGCGATAAAAGTGCTCAACATGCATGTTGAGCAGGCTGTGAAGAGCTTTGACGCTGAATGTCAAGTGTTGCGGATGGCTCGGCATCGCAACCTGATACAGATATTGAATACGTGTTCCAACCTGGATTTCAGGGCATTGCTACTTGAGTACATGCCCAATGGTAGCTTGGAGGCACACTTGCACACTGAAAATAAGGAACCACTAGGATTCATCAAGAGATTGGATATTATGCTCGGCGTGTCAGAGGCAATGGATTATCTGCACCATCATCACTGTCAAGTTGTCCTACACTGCGACCTGACGCCTAGCAATGTGCTGTTCGATGAGGACATGACGGCACATGTTGCTGACTTTGGCATTGCAAAGTTACTTCTAGGTGATGAAAACTCCATGGTTTCAGCAAGTATGCCCGGTACAATTGGGTACATGGCCCCAGGTATGTTTTGCCATGATCACGCTTGAGCAATTTATTTGTGAATCCGTAGTATTGGTTCGATTAGTTAACTTTCTTGAGTTTTTTTCTTATCAGAGCTTGCATTCATGGGAAGGGCTTCACGAAATAGCGACGTGTTCAGCTTTGGGATCATGCTGCTTGAAGTCTTCACAGGGAAAAGGCCCACGGATCCTATGTTCGTTGGGGAACTCGGCCTTAGGCAGTGGGTTTTGCAAGCATTCCCAGCGAAGCTCATTGATGTTTTGGATGTGAAGCTAGATCAGGGTGAACAAATGCGGCAAGCCTTTCATCGCCAAACAATTACTGCTTCGCCCTTGTCATCCTCCGCTGCACACAATGGCAACTTCCTCGTGTCGACATTTGAGATGGGTCTAGAGTGTTCCAGAGATTCTCCTGACCAAAGGCCGGGCATGAGGGATGTAGTCACGAGGCTGAAGAACATCAAGAAGGATTACTCTGCTTTCAAGGTAGCAACTTGAAGCGTACAGCAACAGAATTGATATGGTAATGTGTAGTGCCATAGTGGCACTACACATTAGTGCTACTGTGGTAATGTGTAGTGCCATGTGTACATAATTTATTACTCTCTCTGTTTCAAAATATAAGATGTTTTAGCTTTGTGAAAGAAGTGTACCAATATTTGAAAACGAAGGGAGTAAAATGTTCTGAAGCTCCTTAAAAATCCGATATGTGTTAACCGAATCTGTAAGTATGAAAGTGCACGTCTGGATCTTTGAAATGAATAAGGGGTCCATTGCAGATCCTATCTAGTGTGAATCCTTTCGCACTTCTCCCTGTAAAATGTGCTTAACTAGTAATATAACCCTTCTGTTACATTGTGGCAGCAACTGTTTCAATTTTTTTTTTGTGTGGCAGCAACATTTTGATTAGACAAACGTCTATGAGGCCCACCTATGTTACTGTCCTCTCAACCTTCTCTCCAATGCGGGAGTTGCGCAGCGCATCGGCTGGGAGCTGCAAGCGGCGGCGGCGCCCACGATCTTAGTAACCGACGTGATTATTTTGTGAACCGTTCCCCGAATCGTGCACACCGACGAGAAACGGCTCGTTCCCCGAATCGTGGCACACCGAAGGAAAACGGCTCGCAACGCCATAACTGATCCTGCAATATCAGCGATAAACAAGGTGTCGTGCAGATGGACTTAACGGTTGTTAGGGAGAATTGACCCCCGTGGGACCCACGAGATGTGTCAACAGTGGCACATGTCACATCATCGTACAGAAAACGAGGCAACGTGCAGTAAGTGCGTGACACATATGATTGATCAATAAAATAGAGAAACACAAGGTAACATTGCGGACCATCGCAATGCTGACATGGAAAAAGAGAAAATGATTTCAGACCGAGATAGAGTTCGGCACCGACTGATTTAAGTCGGTAATGGCTAAGATTTGTCAATTACGATGCCGAGATATTAAAGTTCGGTCGACATATGATATATCGGCTAGTGAGATCTATTTCTTGTTATCAGAGGAACCTGTCATCGCCCTTCATCTAGCACTGCAGGACCACGACAACTTTGGGGGGATGACCCCTGGTAAGGTCAAGCCATAGTATAAAGTGATATCAAGAAGTTGACCAGAACTAAGGTTAACCGGCATAGGGTGACCAACATAGGCCAACATACCCTAGCCGTCATATCTTATAACCAAGTTGTCTCTTTCATGCAGGAATGGCCAGGCCGACTTACCTCGGCTGGTGCCATTGATTCGATATAAGGGACTGGCGTGTGATCAAGGATCATATGTCGGCCTCTAAGTTAATGCTCCAGTCCTTTCCCAAGAATCCCGAAGAGGATATTCGTTCTCCTGTAGGCGTGCCCCTGGATTACAGTGAACAATCCCATCGAGGATAACTCGGAGGGGACAGCGTCAGGCGTGTGCACCGTTGACAGGTCGTGTCCCATCGAGGAATATCGGGAGGCAAGAAGAGCATCTGGGCGGGCCCCAGACGAAGACATTGGTACTATTGCTGGGGAATATCCTCTATGACCAGTGCCCTAACCATTGTAACCTGGGCACCGTATATAAGGTGCCCTAGGGCCTCCAGAGAGAGGGTCGACCCATTTGTCGTTGTATTGGGAACGGCAGTACCTGAGGAGGTTAGATAGAGGTGTGGGGACTAGCAGGGAAGCTATCGACGGCGTCCGCAGGCGGGATTGGATACAAGTGAGCGTAGCGGGACGCAAGAAGTACCCAGGTTCGGGGCCCTCGTGGTGAGGTAAAGCCCTACTCCTGCCGGATCTGACTATGTGGAATACCAGAACTACAGGTGCTCCTCGAGCAGTATACGCTAGCTACTGCCTTAAATGCTGTAAGACCAACCCTTTCTACTGAGGCCTTGCCTCTCCTTATATAGGTAGAGAAGCAAAGGTCTCACTGGCCAGTCCGACTGGCGGGCCCCATAGGCGGGTCCCAGCCGACTAGTCATCTACAGTGTCCAGTATGGTTTGTCCTGTTGGAGCACGAGCGGTATGGCTGTCGTAGGCACAGTGGGCGCCGTGCGAGCCTGTCGTCAGCACCGGCCACTGTTCCTGCGTCACCCACACAAAGTCTTCGGTATGGCCGGGTAGTTGCCAGTCTTGTCACCGTACAGGGCGTACCGTGCACTGATACACACGTCGCTCTGTCCCCTTGATTGAGTCCGGCTACATTGCCGTATCCGGCTGTCTCTGCTGATCCGGCTACCGAGGATAGCCGGCCTGTCTTGCCTTGTCCGGCTGCGTCTGGTCAGCCGGACCCGATCCGACTGTCTTGTTCTTATTCGGTTGGGGGTACCTGGGGACCATCCCCCTGACACTAGCCCCCGAGCGCGTGTGGATTCCGCCCTTAGGTGAAATGTGCGCGCGCTTCCTCTTGTTTTTGAATTTGTGTCCGGCTGAGCTTGGCGGTTGCGCTACCCGTGACGTCAGTGCTGACGCCGGCCACGCGCGCACGCGCCATCATTACTTCTGCGGCGGGCAGCGTAACGTCCCATCGCACGTCGCCTCGGGAAACCACTGTCCGGCGCTTCGGTTCTCGCTCCAGGATCTTCTGCGCATCCTGCTCTGGCACACGGGATCTTAGGCGGCGGTTGGGGTGTGGGCCGCCCGGATGCGCGCCACGTGCCCCGTCGACGGTTGCCCTTCTGGCTCCTTAAAGGGACGCCGCGGGGGAGGCGATTTCTTTCCTTCGCTCCCCCGCTGCAGTTCCTTCTCTTCCGCTCCTGCGCCCTTGCTCTTTGCGCCGCCCATTCGCCGTCGTCGACGCTACGGGCCACCGTCAATCTTCCGTCGCCGCTCCCCCTCGTCAACCGGAAATGGCCGCCGACCGCGGGGCCTGGTGCGGCTCCGCCATCACCGAGGACCAAATCGCCAAGTACCACGCCACCCGCGTCCTCCCGCCGGCGGAGGAGGTGGCGGTGCGGCTGGCGCCGGCCGGGGAGGTGTCGCTGCATCCGGAGGACGGCGAGCGCGTCATCTTCCTCTCGCACTTGGCCCGCGGGTTCGCCCTTCCGGCGAACCCGTTCCTTTTGTCCTTCCTCGCTTTCTTCGACCTTCGTCTCCACCATCTCGGCGCCAACGCAGTCAGAACGTTGGCGCACTTTGTTGCTTTCTGCGAGAGCTACCTCGGGATCCAGCCGGATCTCGGGCTCTTCTGCTGGCTCTTTCGAGTCCGGCCGCAGGTGCAGTTCACCCATGGGCCACTAGTCGCCTGCGGCGGCGCCTCCATCTACTCTCGCACGCAGACCGGCTACCCCAAATTCCGTCTTCACGATACAGTACGACTGTGGCAGCAGTCGTACTTCTACGTGAAGAACCTCACCAATGTCGACCGGATCAATTTGCCGGCCTTCTAGGACGTCGAGTCCAGCCGACAGAACTGGGACTTGAAGTTCCACGGCGACAAGGCGGAGACGGACGAGCTGCTGAAGCGCATGCGCTCCCTCGTCCATTGCCGGCTGACTGGCCTGGACGGCACTCTTAGCTAGATGTCCCGGCTGATGATGCCGTTGCAGCAGCGAGCCCACAAGATGTGCTACTACTCCGACCGGCTGGACCCGACCCGGCTGTCGCGCCGCGATCCCCGCTACCCCAACCTGAAGGAGTGGGTGTGGACGATCACCAAGGAGCGGCTGCCGGAGAACTGGAAGTTCAGTCTCGCGCCTTATACTCGGGAGAACCGCGCGCCCTGGGTAAGCTCCTCTAACCGGATGCATTTTTGGTGTCTTCTTGTGCTTGTCCTCTGTGTTCGTCTGGCTAACTTTTGTATTCGGCAGATGTTCCCGTGCATTATCCGCGAGGAGGGCGCGGCGGCTCTCGAGGAGTTCACGCCCGACCTGCCCGAGCCGCGCGCTCGGCGGTCCGGCGAGGAATCGGATGGGGACGGCGACGCCTTCCCCAGCCAGAACGACGAGCCGGCCGCCGACCCGCACCCGGAGGTGCATGAGGAGGAGGCCGTGCCGACCGCGGAGCCGGCGACGCGCTCCACGACGGACGGGGGAGCAGGTGGGAGCGGCTCCAGCCGTTCCGGCTCCCGCCGCCCTGCGACGGAGGAGCCGGTCCGGCACCCTGCCGCCAAGCCGTCTCGGCCGGACGAAAGGGCCGCCTCCTGTTGTGCCTGGGTATGTTCTTTCTCCCCCTCCCTTTCTGCCTGCCTTTTTCCTCCTTTTCTGATTTTGGCTCGTTTTGCTCTTGTCCTCTTCTTGTTCTTCTTAGCGCTCTGGTTTCCTTCAGAGCCACGATCCCGGCACGCGCGCCAGCCGGGTCGCCGCCCCGCACCCCGACTACGCCGACCAGCGCCCCTCCTTCTTCTGAGGCGCAACCTTTGCCTTTCCCTCATGCTGAGCCGACTGCCTCCCCCTTAGTGCAGCCGGAAATCCCCCAGCCGGAGGCGGGGTCCTCCTAGCCGGAAGGCTCCTCCACGGGCGCGCGGGGGGCTTCCTGCAAGGAGCTCGTCGTCGTTGGCGACGACAACTCCGAAGAGGAGCCCGGGGAGGAATGGCAGACGACGGTGGTCGCGGCGAAGGAGTCCTTGGCCGTCAATGCCGTGGATGACGACGCTTCCTCTGCCGCCTCGATGTCGGACCTCACCGCCACGCTTGAGCTGGCAGTGAAGGAGATCCGGCTGCTGGAGGCCGCAGCCGATGGGAACCGGACGTTGGAGCAGAAGCTTGCTGCCGCCAACGGGACCTCCCAGAGTAAGTTTGCTTCATCCGGCTTGCCTTTTTTTTGAAATGACAGCCGGTCTTGTTGCAGCCATCCTCGTGTGCGCCCAACGCGAGATCGATCGCTTGAAGAAAGCGAACGACCGACTGAGAACTCCAACTCCACTCTGCGGCTGCCGAACAAGGATTGGCATGCGCGGGTGGACGATCTGGCGGCCACCATCAAGGAGCGTGACGCCTCGCTCGCCAGCCGGACCGAAGCTTTCTCCCTTCTCGAGGCCCAAAACAAGGACCAAGAGAAGGAGATTAAACGGTTAGCGCTCAAGGAGAAGGCGCTGGTGGAGGAGCTGATGCAGGTCGGCCACACTGCCAAGGGTGAGTTTTCTTTCCGTCTTCTTTTCTTTCCAGATCCGGTAGCCGGATCTGACTTCTTCTCTGACAGCCTTTTACCCCGGCATAGACCTGCTGGCCTACAACAGGCTGCAGGAGAACTGACCAGGGGTGCAGCCGACGGCCCAGGAGCTCGTCGTCCTTCTTGGCGAGGAGGCTGCCAAGCTTCGTCAGGCGGCGCGGGACATCTTCTCCTTCGTATGGCCGGAGGCTCCGGTTCCGGAGACAATGGCGCAGCTGGCTGCGAAGGTGGGAGAGGTGCCGGCTGCGGTGGACCGGCTGTGGGACCTAGCCGCGCGAGCCGAAGCGGAGATGGCCTTGGCTCTGATGCTCTCCTGGTACAAGGACGCCCACGTCGAGAAGATCGACGGAGGCTTCCGCGTCGGAGCTGATCTTGCCGCTATCCGCCAAGCTCATCCGGAGCTCTGTGGGTCCGCCATCAAGATCGCCGACTACGTGGACCCCGACGAGGTGCTCACCGACTCGGAGTCCGTCGGCACTCCTGATGTGGAGGCCCCGATGCCGCCGCCTGCCAGCGCCGGAACCGGATCGAGCTCCGCGCCTCCTCTGCTGCCTGAAGCCCCTGCCGGCCAAGGACTCCCCCACGGCAAGGGTCCTGTCGCCTAGATATCGCCCCGGGATGCCGGTGTATTTGTCTTGTGTTACATGTTTATGAACCTTGTCTGCTTGTGCCGGCTGTCTTTGACGCCGGGTAACTTATGGGAGCTTCATCTCTCTTTTGTTTGTCGTTGTTGGAATTCTTGAGTTTCCCTTGACTTGTGTGTTTCAAATTTTCTTTCCATACTTCGCCGGTTAACTTCGCCCGACTACACACTTTTAGCCGGGGGAACCGCACCTCCAGTGGGGGCGCGCGAGTGCACCCACTGGGTGTAGCCCCCGAGATTCGCAATAGCTGGCGTAGCCAGGTGCTTCGAATCTTCTTCTTTCCTCATTCTTCTATTTTTATCCGACTAGACTCGTCTTGGTCGGTTGTTTTCGCCGGCTGAACGACTTCAGCCGGGGGAACTAACATTCCAGTGGGGGCGCGCGAGCGCACCCACTGGGTGTAGCCCCCGAGATTTGGAGTAGCTGGCGTAGCCAGGTGCTTCGAATCTTCCATGTCTTCTCTTGCTCCTGCCCTTGCCCTCACCTGGGCACTGATCGGCCGGCTAAACGCCTTTAGCCGGTCGGGAACCACAAGATTCCACTGGGGGCGCGCGAGCGCGCACAGTGGGTGTAGCCCCCGAGATTCGGAGCGCTTGATGAAGGCAAGGACTGCGAATCTTCTTTCCTTCTCCTGAATTCCGACTCTAGGTAGTCGGACAAAACGTACATATGCATACACACATGCCCACATAGGTTAGTAGGTTAGTCTGCGAAATTGTAGCCGGAAAACGGCTTGTTTTTTTTCGAAAACTTGCTTGTCCCTTTCTAGAGACTTAGTCGCTTTCCCGTGTGCTCTGCTGTTTTCGCTGCGTCCTTGCCGGGCAGCCGGGCTGCGGTCTGCAGCCGGAATCGAAGGGAGCTGACAGTACATTGCATACGGTACTAATGGCTTAGCGGCTGGATTGGTTCGAGCTAGTTGCAGGGCCGGGACACCCGATCTGTCACGTCTCCTCCCCATTTTTCGTGTGGGATGCCTCGGGCTTTTGCTCTTGCTAGTCGGACAGCCTTGTTGCGGTCTGTAGATGAGACGAAGAGTGGGCCTCTGGCATCGTCGCACAGTACTCAGCCGGTTTGTTGACTTAGCAGGCCGGGCCAGCCGGCGATCCCCTGGGTAGGGGTTGCCGGAGCCGGAAAATAATAACCAGAAAACTGACGCATACACATTTCTAGCAAGGAGCCCCCAAGATTCTCGTGGGGGTCCGCATTTTCATTCACAGGGTTTTTGGGGTACATACACTGCCTGACGACTAGGTGTAAAACGGGCGCAGCAAGGCCGCGTTCCAGGGACGCTCGGTCTCCTCGTCTGACTTGTCCATCTTGTTCTTGCGCGGCTGCTACGCATCGATGAGGTAGTAGGAGTCATTGGGCAGCGTCCGACTGATGATGAAGGGGCCCTCCTAGGGTGGCGATAGCTTGTGCATGCCCTTCGTGTCTTGCACCAGTCGGAGGACTAGGTCGCCTTCGCGGAATGCGACTGGGCGGATCCGGCTTGAATGGTAGCGACATAGTCGCTGCTGGTACAGGGTTGATCTGGACAAGGCCAGCTCGCGGGCCTCCTCTAGGAGGTCCACTCCGTCCTCCCGCGCCTCCTGGTTGGCTTTTTCGTTGTAGAGGAGCTTGCGAGGGGAGTCGAACTCGATGCCGGCGGAGAGGACGGCTTCCGATCCGTAGACCAGGAAGAACGACGTGTAGCCGGTTGACCTATTCGGCATGGTGCGGAGGCTCCACAGCACAACCGGAAGTTCTTCGATCCAACATCCAGGTGAACGCTCCAACGGCTCGATGAGACATGGCTTGATGCCGGCTAGCACTAAGCCGTTTGCTCTTTCAACTTGCCCGTTGGATTGCGGGTGCGCGACGGAGGCGAGGTCCAGTCGGATGCCCTTGTTGCTGCAGAACCGGGTGAAGGCCCCCTTGGTGAAGTTCGTGCCGTTGTCGGTGATGATGCTGTTGGGGTAGCCGAAACGGTTGATGATGTCGGTGAAGAAGGTGACAACCGTCGCCCCGTCCAGCTTCCGGATAGGCTTGGCCTCGATCCACTTCGTGAACTTGTCCACCGCCACCAGTAGGTGAGTCATGCCCGCACGCGCTCGCTTGAAGGGACCGACCATGTCGAGGCCCCAAACCGCGAACGACCAGGTGATCGGTATGGTCTTGAGTACCGAAGTTGGCATGTGCCTGAGCTGTCCGAAGCGCTAGCACCCATTGCATGCGCGGACCAGTTGCTCGGCATCTTCGAGGGCGGTGGGCAAGTAGAAACCATGGCGGAATGCCTTGGCGACTATCGCCCTTGACGAAGCGTGGTGCCCGCACTCGCCCTGGTGGATATCCTTGAGTAGCCGGTAGCCCGTATCCGCATCGACGCATCTTTGAAAGATACCGGATACGCTGCGCTTGTACATCTCGCCGTTTATGATGGTGTACGTGTGTGCGCGGCACCGGATTTGCCTGGCCTCCACCTCGTCGTCCGGAAGTTCTCCATCGGCGATGTACCTCATGAAGGGCTGTGCCCAGGATGGCACTTCCCGGATGATGAGGACGTTCATGTCCTCCGGTTGACGGGTGTCGGGGGGTCGTCCGGGTGGCGTACCCGGAATAGCAGCCCCCGAGCCGCTAGGCGAGCCGGTAGCCCCCGGGTCTTGCGAGCCGGAAGGCGCTGCCTGGCCGGAATTGGTGCGGGTCTTGTTCTTTGGCGGCTCCGCCGGCTCCGCCCCCGCCGTTCCGTCAGCCGGAACGGCTCCTGCCCAGACGATGGAGTCCGATTCTGGCGACGGGCTGATGGATGGCTTGCGCAGGTGCTCCAAGGAGACCCCGGTGGGATGGCCTGCCTGGTGGAGCCGATCTTGGAGAGCCCATCGGTAGCCTTGTTGTTGACGCAGGGGATGTGGTGAAATTCGCACCCGTCGAAGGAGGCGCTGAGCTTCTGGATGTGGAACCGGTAGAGAGCCATGTTTGCGTCTCTGGCGTCCCATTCTCCGGATACCTGCTGCACTACCAAGTCCGAATCACCGAAGCACAGGATCCGGTTGACGCCGATCTCCTTGGCCAGCCGGAGCCCGTGCGCCAGTGCCTCGTATTCGGCTACGTTGTTGGAGGCCTTGAAATGGATCTGCAGTACGTATTCTAGCCGGTCTCCCTTGGGCGAAGTGAGCACGATGCCGGCTCCCAAGCCCCCGAGCATCTTCGATCCGTCGAAGTGCATCCGCCAATGGTCCGAATCCGGAACCGATGGGAGATACTAGGTCTCGGCCCAGTCGAGGAAGTCCGCCAACGCTTGCGACTTGATCGTGAGCCAGGGCTCGTACTGGATGGAGTAGGCGGCAAGCTCGATGGCCCACTTGGCGACTGAGCCGGTGGCGTCCTTGTTGCTGATGATTTCCGAAAGGGGTGCAGTGCACACGACCTTAATCAGATGTTCATGGAAATAGTGCTTGAGCTTCTTCCATGCCAGGTACACGCCGTAGCACATCTTTTGGTAGTGGGGGTAGTTCTGCTTGGAGAGGGAGAGGACCTCGCTAAAGTAGTAGACGGGCCTCTGAACCGGCCGAGCCTTGCCTTCCTCGAGGCGCTCCACCACCAGGACGACACTGACGACCCAGCTGATGGCTGCTATATAGAGCAACATCGGCTCCTTACTAGCCGGCGTGGCTAGAACCGGTGCTGTGGATAGCATGCGCTTGAGGTCGTGAAACGTGGCGTCGGCCTGCGAGGTCTAGGAGAACTTGTCCGTCTTCTTCATCAGCTGGTACAACGGGAGTGCCTTCTCCCCCAGCCGGCTGACGAAGTGACTGAGGGATGCCAGGCATCCGGTGAACTTCTGGACTCCAAGCAGGTTCCTAGGCGGCTGTATCCTCTTGATGGCCGCGATCTTCTCCGGATTCGCTTCGATACCTCGCTGCGAAATGAGGAAACCGAGTAGCTGGCCGGACGGTACTCCGAAGACGCACTTCTCTGGGTTCAGCTTCATCTGGTACTGGCGGAGGTTGCCAAATGTTTCTCCCAGGTCCTCGAGGAGGGTGCGCTTCTCCTTGGTCTTGATGACCACGTCATCCACGTAAGCGTGCACGTTTCGGCCTATCTGTGAGTGCAAGCATTTCTGCATGCATCGCTGATAGGTGACGCCTGCGTTCTTTAGGCCGAAAGGCATGGTTACATAGCAGAAAGCCCCATAGGAGGTGATAAATGATGTCTTAATCTGGTCAGCCGGGTTTAGCCGGATCTGATTGTACCCGGAATAACAATCTAAAAAATACAATGAATCACAGCCGGCCGTGGAATCGATGACTTGATCGATACGGGGCAAGGCGAAAGGGTCTTTCGGGCACGCCTTGTTCAGGCTGGTGTAGTCGATACACATGCGCCAGGTCTTGTTCTTCTTCAGCACCAGGACTGGGTTCGCCAGCCAGTCCGGGTGGTACACTTCCATGATGAACCCAGCTGCAAGGAGCCAGGTGATCTCGTCACCGATTATCTTTCTCTTCTCCTCTGCGAACCGGCGCGGAGGTTGCTTGACCGGCTTGGCATCCGGACGCACGTGAAGTGAGTGCTCGGCGAACTCCCTCGGTACACCCGGCATGTCCTTGGGGGACCACGCAAAGATGTCCCGATTCTCACAGAGGAAATCGACGAGCGCACCTTCCTATTTGATGTCCAAGCCGGCGCCAATGGTGACGAACTTGGTCGGATAGAGGGGTCGAGCAGGATCCTCTTCGTCTCCTTTGCCGGCTGGAAGGCTCCTTCTCCAGCCGGCTTGCTGCTAGCCGGAATGTCCTGCTAGGCCATGGCCACATTGCACATGATCACGCGCTTCTCCTCGGCTATGATGAGGGCCTCTGCCAGTTTGGAACCGGCTGAGGCGCACTCCATCGATCGCCTGAAGCAGCCGACGACGGTGATCACGCCGTGGGGTCCCGACATCTTCGTCTTGAGGTAGGCGTAGTGGGGGATGGCCATGAACTTGGCGAGGGCGGGGCGCCCGAGGAGAGCGTGGTAGGAGCTCGTCAGATTTACCACCTCGAACCAGATTGGTTCACGGCGGAAGTTCTCCTCGGTCCCGAAGATGACGTCCAGCTAGATTTTTCCTAGCGGGGCGCAGGCTGGCCCTGGCAGAACGCCGTGGAACGTCGTGGTAGTCGGGCGCAGGTCGCTTTCGCGAATGCCCAGCTTCTCCAGCGAGGACTAGTAGAGGAGGTTGAGGCTGCTGCCTCCGTCGATGAGGACGCGCGAGAATCGGCAAGTGCGCGCGTTGGAGACGATGAGGGGGTTGAGCACCATGGCGTAGCCCCCGGGAGTCGGTAGATGCTCAGGCTGATCCGCCTGGCTCCAGGTGATGGGGGTTTCCGACCAGTTCAGGTACTGGGGGACCAGAGAGGCGATGGTGTTGACCTCCTTGGAGCGTCGCCTGCGGCTGTGCTTGTCGTCCTGCTCCGTCTCGAAGATATGGTAGGCGGCGTGCGGCTAGGGGTAGCCGTTGTTGTTGTTGCCGTCGTTGCCGCCGTTACCATCATTGCCGGCTCCCCTAGCCGGTGGTGGAGGTCCACCCGATGGGGGAGGCAGGGGACGAGGCTGGTTGCCCTGGTCCTTTAGCTGGCGGGTCCAGCTGCAGTTCCGGGTGGTGTGCGTAGCCGGCTTGAAGGGACCATTGTGCCACTTGCATGGACCGCTGTTCTAGGTGAGCCGTGGCTTCTGCCTCCTTGCTTCGTTAGCCGGCGCGTCGGGCGCGCCCTCCACAGCATTGACCTGCCGCGCGTGGTAGCGAGGCTTCTGCTGTCCGGCCTGACGGTCCCCTGGAACCGGTTGTCGTTGCCGTGGCGTCTAGAGGATCCGGCTTCTCCAGCCGGATTGCTAGGTCAGTCGCGAGCCGGCTCCGTGGGAGTCGAGCGTCCGTCCGCGTTTACTCGGAGGGGCTTCTTCATGGCGGCATCCGCCGTGGCGTACTGGTCCGCAACCGTCATGAGCTCCGCCATGGTTTTCGGCTCGTCACAAAGTAGGCGCTGACGAAGCATGGTGCCCTCGCGGCAACCCTCGATGAAGAAACCGATGGCTTGGCTCTCCAGGATACCCTCACAGGTGTTGCGCAGTTCTGTCCACTTGGCGAGGTACTCGCGGTCGGTCTCGTGGTCGCCCTGGACGCACAAGGCCAGGTCGCGCGGGCGGCCTGGGCGCTTGTACGTGCCGTTGAAGTTGCGGACGAACACCTTCTCGAAGTCGGGCCAGGCGTTGATGCTGTTGGGCGCGAGGCTGTTGAGCCATGTCCTCACCGACCCGGTTAGCATGAGGGGGACGTAGCGCACGGCTGTGCGCTTGTTCCCGTGGGCGATGCCGACTGCCGTAGCGTAGTCGGTCAGCCAGTCTTCTGGTTTCATGCTACTGTCGTACTTGGGGGTGTCCCTCGGTAGGGAGAATTTATCCGGAAACGGCTCGTTCCGGATGCGGGGTCCAAAACAGACCGGGCCGGTAGAATCTTCCTCCTCCGTGACGCGCGCTTGAGCGAGGAGCTCGATGCGGTCGCGGGCATCCGGACAATCCGGGTTGGGCGCTCCCACCCGGCCCGAGAGATGGGAACCGGCTGGTCTGGGCGCCCCGGCTGACGGAGGGGGAGGTGGCGGGTTGTTGTTCACCATCTGCTCCTGGCGCGGCTGGCCCCTGTTGCCAGAGCTGTGACGCCTACTGCAGGCCCTGGACGGCTGAGGGGAGGACGCCTACTGGGTGTCGCGCGGCGCGCCCCTGCTGTTGGCAGGTAGCCTGCTCCTCGGGGAGTAGCTAAGGTCTTCCTGCATCTGCCGGTTGGCGCCAGCCTGCTCGTCCGCGACGCGGAGGAGCTCCTGCACGCGAGCGTGCTGGTGGGCTCGCTCCTCGCCCTCCAGGCTGGGTAATTCCTCTGCCACGGCTCGCGCCGCGCGTAAGTTCTTGATGGGCGTGCTGTAGGTGGGCCGTGTGAGGGCGAGCGCGGGGTCCGATTCCCCGTCCTTTTCCAACCTACCGCCTAGCTCGCCGCCCCGACGCCGTACCTGGCCGCGCTGGCTCGGCTCCGCGGTAGCCGGAGTGAGGCCATGCGCGCGGTCGTACTCGCGCCGGGTGATCTCGAGCTACTTACGGGCTGCAGCCAGCTCCATGGCCTCATGGAGGAGGATCTGTCTCTCCATGCTGAAGTTGGCCTCCGCCTCCTCCGGATTATCCCCGAGGTTAACCGGCGTCAGGAGCCGATCAATGGCGTCCTCCACCGGGTTCCGGGGCTGCGGGGGAGCGGAAGTCCCGACCTCGTCCGCGCCTTGCTCCCGCGGCTGGCGGGGATGGGGGCTGGAACCGGCCATCATGACCTCTACGCCGTGAGGTGCGGCGGAGGCGCTGCCGCCTGAGCACGGCAGCTCCGCGACAGAGATGATTTCCCTAGGGAAACGCTCCGGGACGGTGGCGACGTAAACGGGGAGGTCGCCGAATAGCAGGACGGTGCCGTTCGCCGGGAAGGAGGTTCCGGCGAAGCAGGAAGCGTTGTCGATGATGCAGTCGAACTTGCCGAGCGTGAGCACCAGGCCGGAGGCCACACGCTCGCCGGCTGAAGTGCGGAGTCCCGTGCGGAACGTGACTCCGGTCGAAGCCATCAGCCCCACGGTGGGCGCCATCTGTCGTTGTATTGGGAACGGCAGTACCTGAGGAGGTTAGATAGAGGTGTGGGGACTAGCAGGGAAGCTATCGACGGCGTCTGTAGGCAGGATTGGATACAAGCGAGCGTAGCGGGACGGAAGAAGTACCCAGGTTCGGGGCCCTCGTGGTGAGGTAAAGCCCCTACTCCTGCCGGATCTGACTATGTGGAATACCAGAACTACAAGTGCTCCTCGAGCAGTATACGCTAGCTACTGCCTTAAATGCTGTAAGACCAACCCTTTCTACTAAGGCCTTGCCTCTCCTTATATAGGCAGAGAAGCAAAGGTCTCACTGGCCAGTCCGACTGGCGGGCCCCACAGGCGGGTCCCAGCCGACTAGTCATCTACAGTGTCCAGTATGGCTTGTCCTGTCGGAGCACGAGCGGTATGGCTGTCGTGGCACAGTGGGAGCCGTGCGAGCCTGTCGTCAGCACCGGCCACTGTTCCTGCGTCACCCACATAAAGTCTTCGGTATGGCCGGGTAGTTGCCAGTCTTGTCATCATACAGGGCGTACCGTGCACTGATACACACGTCGCTCTGTCCCCTTGATTGAGTCCAGCTACATTGCCGTATCCGGTTGTCTCTGCTAATCCGGCTACCGGGGATAGCCGGCCTGTCTTGCCTTGTCCGGCTGCGTCTGGTCAGCCGGACCCGATCGGACTGTCTTGTTCTTATTCGGTTGGGGTACCTGGGGACCATCCCCCTGACACCATTGTTCACTCATTCCCCCTTTTACACTTAGAGAGAGGAGAGCGCATGGAGCTTCTTCTTCCTATCGCCATACAGCTCAAGGAGCGCTCTATAAACCATTGATACCACTTGAGGTATAGAGATGTACATGCAGGAGTAGGGGTGTTATCTCATTAGGAGATCCCCGAACCTGGGTACGTCGTGTATTCTTCTATGTGCGGTCTCCATCGCATCCTCCCTCCCTGGATCCTCCGGCATCCATTCGGCGCCAACTTAAGCCATCCCATGGCATCTGCCGTGATACCATCATGACAGTGTCAAAATAATTGCTAGAGAGATTCATAGCTGGTAGAGAAAAGAGACGAAAAGGGAGGCATCGCATTTTCCTTTGTTTGACATCGGCGGGGGTACATACTCCACTTGTCGCTCCGATGATGGTTGGTTTGTTGAGCCTGTTGTGTAGAAAGTTGTTATGGTAGATACGTTCGGTGTCTATGTTGTCGCCCCAACCAAGGTTTTCCGGGCTACCACTTCAACCATGTTCAATCATAGCGGATCTAGGAGTCATATATGAGATCGTCGAGGCGACGGAGACTTCGTGGGGGATTTTGTTCTTTTGGTTTCGGCCACATTAGGTCGGCATGCCCTGACTTTCCTTAAGGTGAGATAGGGACGAGGAATTCCGCAATTGAAAGTTCTTACTCTTTCTAGTTTTTGGAAAGATCAAACACACAATGGATGTTCCTATTTCTTTATTTCGTGATAAGTCATATGCTTGCGACAATAACGACAAAGTTTTATGTGTCTTATCGGGACCGTTGGGAAGCCCAAAGAAGTTGTATAGGAGGTGGTTGGCGTAACTACGTCGTTCAGGAAGGGGAATCTCGATGCTAGGGAGATGGGAGGCTGACAATTCTTCAACAACGATTCACTTGGTGATGACATGGCTAGATTCAAGAAGCATCGGATTTATCCTGGCTCGAGAAGTGAGTCATTTCCCTTTCACATGTCCACACCGCAAAACGGCTTCAATGGCATTTTCATGAGCTTGGCGAGTCGGAGATCGTCTTCCTCTTCTATGAAAAAAATGGTATTCTGACGGCAACAACGGTGTAAAGATGGTAGGTGAAAGGACACAAAAGGACCTAGTTGTAACTTTGGTTTTCTTTTGTTCTTTTCAGAATGTTTCTCGGTGGGCAAGCGTGAAGTGATATAGCAAGGGTGGTTTCCCCACAGGTGTAACTCAGAGTTTGATATTGAACACTTGGGAAACAGAAAGAAACTTTTCCCTCTCCTCTTCTAGCAATTTGCAAAGCAAAATAATTTGCCTTTGTGTCCCCAACTCCATCATGTGATTCTCAAGCACAAGGTTTGATATTAGAATAAAAAATAAGAAAATAAAAAATAAATTAAACTATTATGCAAGCAATTAAAGTAAATTGATATATATGCAAAGCTAAAAAAAATGAAATGGTAATGACAGTGTTGTCTTCGGGTTTTGGATGGTAAATGCACTAAGTAAATGTGTTTTCTGATTAAATAAATGCATCAAATTAAAATGTGTGTAAATGCAAGTAAAAGGTCTTCCTTATGATTAAAAATAGATCGGGTTTCATAGTTTTACTTTTTTACTCTCTTATAAACATGGTTGACTCAAAACAGTTTCCGGGATGTCATAAATCTCGATGAAACTTTCATATAGTGTCCTATAATGAACACATCTCCCTCGTGCTCCTAAAATAAACACATCTCCCTCATACTCCTCTAGTAATAGAATACTCCGCAAACTAGATTTAAGATAAACATAATATAACATTAAGCAATTTGACATGATGTTGGATAACAAGTATGCCACCTTGAACAAACGAGCTAATATCATGGCATAAGTATTCCATTCTCCCTAGTGAGACAACAAAGGATAGGTAAAGACCTTAGTAAATCCCAAATTTTCTATTAGTGTGCAGTTATTAATACATGTTTCTCCATATGATGCACACGTTCCCCCACACACATCCTATCATAATAGTTTGATCATAACATGTATACATGAATGGGGTGCATAATATCAATATGCATCTATAAATACATCAAACACATACTGAAAATTTGCAATATCTTATACTCATCGCATAAAACAAAGATCCACCACAAGGGAATTACATATATGTGACCATGATCATGTATGTCAGCTCATATGGTTCTAAAACAATCATGGCAAGAGAGAGTTATTTCCACGAACTCATAGTCCAGGGGTGGACTACTCCCTTTTCACCATGAAGATGGTGGTGATGATGTTGGAGATGGCGTAGATGCAAACGGGGGTGATTCCGGCAGTGTTTCCCCCTATAATCTTCACAAGTTCTCCCTCAGTGTCGTACTTTTGTCTCCATGCTCCACCTTTGTGTGAGATCGTGAAAGGGGCGTATATATAGTCGATTTTTTGGTCAAGACAAAGAGAATGATGCAAAGATGGACGACATCAGAGCCACGGGGCGCCATAGGCACCACCTGGTGCGACAGAAAATCTGGTTGCGCCATGTAGGCTTCCTCGGGCCTCGGGCAGCATCTCATCAAACCCAAGTGCTTCAGGTCTATATTTCTTGAAAAAAACCCGTAGAAAAATTCTCATATCATTTTGAGTTCGTGAAGGTCCATGGAAGTCAAAAGTACATAAAATAGAATTTTCCTAACCTACAGTGTTGTAACCCAAATAAAGGAGATCTTTAGGAAAATCCCCCAAAATCAATATAAAACATGATTATAATAATAGTTAGAATGCAACAGATGTTGGAATATAACACAATAAACTACAAAGTTCATGTATGCATTTACATGCATCAACATTCCCAAGCATAACCCATGCTCATCCTCGAGCATAAATGTGATAAAACTAACATGGGCTTTATAGTTTGTTGTCAATAGATACAAAGACATAGAAATAATTATAAATAAACTTCTCTCTACACGCCCAAGGCAGGACTGTTAGGCAAAACATTTGACTATACATCTACATCAGGTTAACATGGACGCTGAATGGTCTATAAGCCTTTAAATAGTGTACACATGTGCATGTAAAACTCCTCTATGCACCCCGTGGCGCGTCCGAGCTATCGGACGCTTCACGATATTGTTGCGCTATATATCCGTGCAAGAGAAAAGACATGCTATCGGAACGCTTAGTAATAACGCCTTTGGGGAACAACGTCACGTTATTATAGCGTGTGTTTGATACCTTTGATATGGATTCTTGGATGTATTATAATAGCTTTTTCCCTAGAAGACCTAGGTTTAATCGAACCTCAGAAAACAATGCTAAAAGGAAATAAAAAGGACATGTCTACAAGACTTTGTTTGTTCGTTTTACCTTAGTTTACCGGACCAATCTAGTTTACTTTATAATAGGTTTGAATCAATAGATGGAGATAGGCCCGGGTTGAAGATCTACCTACAGCTGCACATCAAATGGGTAAAAGATAATAATAAGCATAGTCATGTATAATGTTTGAATTGAGATAATATCTTGTGGGCAACACATCCTAATATTCTACAGCCCCCATGACGCAACGGGCATAGCAATAGACTTTTTTCTCATGGGAAAATGGTGCCTTTTTCTCTCTTTCCTCTTTTCTCATCTCTTTTTTTCTTTTTTCTCAATCTCTATCTCTCTTTTTATAAGAAGAATGCTTCATAGATTGCTCATTATGGTTAAGCTGCATGTTTCCACCATGATTAGGCATGGATTAGACCGGCGACCCATGCGTTTCTCTAACACACATACAAACTCCATGAGCTTACAAGCTCCCCTTTTATTTCACACCGCCGGGATCAATAAACAAAAGAACATGATATCAACTGAATAATACGTGCAATGTTGAAAGCATTCCCCATGGTATCATGGTTCTCTAATTCACAACTTATAAAGTGCACGCATATAAGCAACATAGATGGAGACAATGGCTCAAGTTTATTAAGTGCAAGAAAAAAATTGTGCCATCAAGTTTGTGAGAGATTTAATCACTAATTTTCACATAACAAGTTTAATTTGGAAGGTAGATAAAAACATGAATATACTTGGAATGGTGTAACACACCACGCATAGGAATTTATAGTGGACTCTTTGTAATAACTTGGTTTTCTTGGAGGTTGGATGCATGAGTGGAACTCATACTTGGTACAGGTGGAGGCTAGCAAAATACTGGGAGCGACCAACTAAGAGAGCAATAATAGCCATAATCATGCAAAGCGACAAAACATTATTAATTAAAGCATAAAGTGATATTAAAAGTCAAAAACTAAATGATCATAGAGGCTAAGGTGACTGGTTCATAGTCTTAACATGGTGTAAGCATGTTCCAAGTCAACGTAAATAAAACATCAAAGGAGAATACCATAATATTATGCTTTTGTATGCTAAAACAACGCATGATCCTTTCAAGGCACATTAAGAAATCTCAATTGTTTGGAATAAGTCATGCTACAACAATAATTACTTAGCATAAGGTCAAAGCAATATCAAACATGACATGATAAAGTCCAGGCCACAGTCAAAACAAGCTCCTTTTGTACCACTTCTAAGCATGAAGCTTCCTACTCTTTTCTAACACCAATCAACTTATTTGAAACTACATATGAATGAGGGGATCCAACTAATTTATTTAAGCAAACCAAACAAAAGAAAACTAAAAACAAAAACAAAGACGCTTCAAGAACAACACAATTGTGCATGAAACAATAAAAATGATGTGTTTTGGAAGAAAACTTGAGATTTTTATTGATGAAGAAGGGGATGCCTTGGGCATCCCCAAGCTTTGATGCTTGTACTTATTGAATATTTCTTGGGGTGACACGGGTGGCATCCCCAAGCTTGAGCTTTTGTCCATACTTCATCTCATCACATTATTCTTCCCTACACTTGAAAATTTCCTTCATACAAAACTTCACACAATCTTCATTAGCAACATTAGTGTATTCAAGATAATAAGTCTTTGGGTTTAGTTTCAACACAAGTAAAACTTCCATTAAAACACAAGATACTGTAGCAATTCCTTCTGAAATCTCAAGTGATCAAAGAGAATTCAAAGAAAAAGAGATTAAGAGGCAAATGCAAATAATGGTAGAAATCTATCAAAACAGACCAGCAGGTAAAAACCGATTTTTTCGAAGACCTGCTGTTGCTCAAATAGAAAAGTGCTAAACTAACAAAAGTTAGATAAAAACCTGGGGCATAAGAACAGAAAATTACAGCTTAATCCGTTGTACAGGTATTTTCCGGGATTTTACAGTGAAGCACAAAATTCTGTTTCGGGGCAACAACTTTCCCAAGTCTTACTTCTCTCTCATTAGAGGTTATTCTTGGCACAAAAACCACACAAAAAGGATAAGGAGAGGTTATTACTGAAGCAATAACTTCCAAGACTCAACAAAATAAAAACTTACTGAAAATAAAAATAATTTGGGTTATCTCCCAATAGTGCTTTTCTTTAACGCCTTTCAGCTAGGCATAGGAGCAAGGTTCTAGTATTTTCAAATGAAAAAGCATTAAGATCAATACCAGAAATATCTTCAACAAGGCAAGGTATCTCATCCAAATAAGTTCTAGAGGATCCTCTCTCAATACTCTTGGGTTCACTATTTTCATCAAACGGATTTGCAGGAACAATCCAATCAATTTTTTTTCTAAGGCTTCATGCATTCCTACAAGTTAAAAAGGTATTGGTATTTTAGTTTCCTCTCCATTTTTGGGTTTGGTTTTGTCCATCTTTTCTAGTGTACCAATAACATCTACACATGAGCCTAGCATATTAAAATGATCAAAGACCTTTCTAGCTTCCTTAACAACATCATAGAATTCTTTAAGCAAAGTCTCTAGGAGAAAATCTCTCTTTTCAGTATCCTCAATATCTTTAAGTTTAAGAAACATTACTTGCATCATGGGGTTAAGGTTAACAAACCTATCCTCCAACATGTGAACTAAAGAAGCAGCAGCAATTTCATAGTTTGGAGCAAGTTCTGCTAAGGATCTATCCTCAATATCCCCATGCTTGCTAACATGATTAAAGAATTCTTCAATATTATATTTCCCCATTATAGAGCCACTACCTATTGAAAGGTCTTTCAGGATGAACTTAGGATCAACATGGTGAGCTAGGAACGAGGTGACAACTACAGAAGAACTATTTTTTGTGTGTTTTTGATAAAAGAGAAGCAAACCAGTACAACTATTTTTTTGTGTTTTTGATAAAAAAAGAAACAAGCAAAACTAAGCAAAACAAAAACAAAGTAAAGAGATTGGTTGTGAGAGACTCCCCTTGCAAGAATCTTCTTTCTCCTTGAAAAGTGATTGACGAGGAGGAAGAGTTTGAAGCTGTCCTTAACTCCTCGGCAACAGCGCCAGAAAAAGTGCTTGATGGCTCAAAATATGTAGAGCTCATTGGGAACCCCAAGAGGAAGGTATGATGAGCACAGTAGCAAGTTTTTCCTCAGTTATGAAACCAAGGTTATCGAACCAGTAGGAGTAAGGAAACAACTCCAAGGTGTTGCTAACAACTTGGAATCCTGCACAACACAACCACATAACTTTGCCCCAACTTACAATGCGGTTGTCAATCTCGCTGGTTTTGCTGAAAACAAAGGATTAAACGTATAGTGTGGAAGATAGTAATTGCTTGCAGAAAGTAAACAGTAAATGGTAAATAGTAGATGATATATCAATGGTAAAGGAATGGACTGGGGTCCACGATTCACTAGAGGTGTTTCTCCTTAAGATAGCATGTTGGGTGAACAAATTAAAGTGGGGCAATTGACAGACTAAGAAAGCATAACAATGCATATACTAGACATCGTGACTCCTATGAGATTTGATTAGGCATTACAACATAATACATAGGCCGTAATCCAACTGCATCTATGACTAATAATCCACCTTCAGGTTATCATCCAAACCCTTCCAGTATTAAGTTACAAGCAACAGATAATTTCATTAAGCAAAGTGTGTAAAGTAAACAATACGATTGCCCCATGGACAAAGGATTGTGTGTTTTCTCCCTAGTAGCAACAGCACATCTACAACCTTAGAGATTTGTCACTTCCCCAGATTACTAGAGGCATGAACCCACTATCAAGCATAAATACTCCCTCTTGGAGTTGCAAGCATCTACTTGGCCAAGATAGCTACTAACAACAAAGAGCATGCAAGATCACAAATAACATAGACATGATAGAATCAATAATCAATCTGACATAGTATTGATACGTTGTAAACGTATCTATAATTTTTGATGTTCCATGCTTGTTTTATATCTACTTTCTTATGTTTTGTTCATACTTTGAGGTATTTTTATACATTTTCTGGAACTAACCTATTAACAAGATGCCACAGTGCCAGTTGCCTGTTTTCTACTGTTTTTGGTTTCAGAAAAGCTAGTAAGGAAATATTCTCGGAATTAGATGGGTATAAAGCCCAAGTCCATATTTTACCCGAAGTAATACGGAGACCAAAGGGGAGAGGAAGTGGCGCACCAGGGCAGCCACACCTGGTGGCCACGCGGCCTGGGGGCGTGCCACCAGGGGATGTGGCCCCCTGGTACTCCACTGACCTTGCCCCTTCGCCTATAAAAGCCTTCCGGGAAGAAAACCCTAAGTACCCGATCAAAATTCCATGAAAGAGTCTGTAGCCGCCGCCATCTCCATCCCTAGACCGAGAGGGATCTGAAGCTCTTCCCGGCACCCTTCCGGAGGGGAGAGATCACCCTGGAGGCCTTCTTCATCACCATGCCTGCCTCCGGTGTGATGCGTGAGTAGTTCATCCTTGGATTATGGGTCCATGTAGTAGCTAGATTATTGGTTCTCCTCCTTTGTGCTATCATGTTTAGATATTTTGAGCTCCGTTCATGATCAAGATCATCTATTTGTAATCTTACATGTTGTGTTTGCGGGGATCCGATGGATATTCAGATGCTATTTCAGATTGATTATTGATTCTATCATGTCTATGTTATTTGTGATCTTGCATGCTCTCCGTTGTTTGTAACTATCTTGGCCAAGTAGATGCTTGCAACTCCAAGAGGGAGTATTTATGCTCGATAGTGGGTTCATGCCTCTAGTAATCTAGGGAAGTGACATAAATCTCTAAGGTTGTATATGTGTTGTTGCTACTAGGGAGAAAACAACAATCCTTTGTCCATGGGGCAATCGTATTGTTTACTTTACACACTTTGCTTAATGCAGTTATCTGTTGCTTGCAACTTCATACGGGAAGGGGTTCAGAGGATAAACTGAAGGTGGATTATTAGTCATAGATCCAGTTGGATTATAGTCTATGTATAATGTTGTAATGCAAAATCAAATCTCATAGGAGTCAAGATGTCTAGTATATGCATTGTATGCTTTCTCAAATCTGTTAATTGCCCCGCTGTAATTTGTTCACTCAGCATGCTATTTATCTTAAGGAGAATCACCTCTAGTGAACTATGGACCCCGGTCCATGTTTTTACCATTGCTACACCTTCTACTGTTACTATTTAATATTTACTTTCTACAAGCAATTACTATCTTCCACACAATACGTTTAATCCTTTGTTTTAGCAAAACCGGTGATATTGACAACCTCACTGTAAGTTGGGGGCAAAGTTCTGTGGTTGTGTTATACAGGATTCCAAGTTGCTAGCAACACCTTGCAGTTGTTTCCTTGCTCCTACTAGTTCGATAACCTTGGTTTCATAACTGAGGGAAAACTTGTTGTTGTGCTCATCATACCTTCCTCTTGGGGTTCCCAACGAGCTCTACATTTTGAGCCATCAAGTATCTCAATATCCATCGGATCCCCACAAACACAACATGTAGGATTACAAATAGATGATCTTGATCATGAACGGAGCTCACAAGATCTAAAGATGATAGCACAACGGAGGGGAACCAACCATCTAGCTACTGTATGGACCCATGGTCCAAAGGTGAACTACTCACGCATCACTCCAGAGGCTGGCATGGTGATGAAGAAGGCCTCCAGGGTGATATCTCCCCTCTGGAAGGGTGCCGGGAAGAGCTTCGGATCCCCCCGATCTAGGGATGGAGATGGCGGCGGCTACAGACTCTTTCGTGGATTTTTGATCAGGTCCCTAGGGTTTTCGTCCCGGGGTACTTTTATAGGCGAAGGGGCAAGGTCGGTGGAGGCCTGAGGGGCCCACACCACCTGGTGGCACGCCCCCTGGCCGTGCCGCCACAGGGTGTGGCCCCTCGTGCCCCCCCTTCGGCTACCCTTCAGACTCCGTGTTGCTTCCGGTAAAATATTGACTTTGGCTTTTGTCCCGCCTAATTCCGAGAATAGTTCTTTACTAGCTTTTTTGAAACCAAAAACAGCAGAAAACAGGCAACTGACACTATGGCATCTTGTCAATAGGTTAGTTCTAGAAAATGTATAAAAATACCTCAGAGTGTGAACAAAACATAAGAAAGTTGATATAAAACAAGCATGGAGCATCAAAAATTATAGATACGTTTACGACGTATCACTTGTCAAGGAACACTAGGATGTTTAATTAGCATAATTGAGTAAGAGAGTTTCATGTCCCAAGTAGTATAACAATGAAGTGTCTTATTTACACCCACATCAACAAATCAAGTCTATCAAAAACACTTCTAATCCAATCAATATCTTTCAAGAAAAATTCGTATAGTAATGAGACCATGCCAAGGACTTGTTATGTGGATCCTCATAGATATCTTTTTTCTTCCTTTTATTTTTTAAGGATCGATGAATGTTTCTTTTGAAAGTGTTTATACAATCTATGAGAGTACCAATACTTTTGCCCATACATTGACACGTATGTCACTCATCTCATCAACTCATAGCCGAAATCCGGGGTTATACCATAGATCGTTCAAAAGCTAGCGGAGTTCTTGGCATCCCAAAGATGTGCATTAGATACATAGAACAAAGTTGTCTTACTTCTTTCTCTTTTTTTGAGCTAGTACCGTGGTTTGTTCCACAAGGTTAGCTTTAGCATGCATCACAATTAACACTAGACTTTATTTCAATCAAACAACTCCTTTCATGAGTGTCGTCAAGACTATCAAAATATCTATGGGGTTAAGTATCATCAAGGGTATACTCTTGATACATTGCAAATGTATCTATAATTTTTGATGTTCCATGCTTGGTTTTATCTACTTTCTTGTGTTTTGTCCACACTTTGGAGTACTTTGCATATGATTTCTTGGACTAACCTATTAACAAGAGCACAATGCCAACTGCCTGTTTTCTACTGTTTTTGGTTCCAGGAAAGTCGAAAAATGAATATTCTCGGAATTGGACGGGACAAAAGCCAAAGTCATTATTTTACCGGGGGACATTTGGAGCCAGAATACGAGACGGAGAGGGGTTGGGGCCCGACCACACCACCTGACCGCGCGGCCAGGCCTGGCCCGCGCCAGGGGGTGGTCTGGCCGCCCCAGGCACCCCCTCGGCCTCTCCTTCTGCCTATATATTGCCTCTAATACGGAAACCCTAAGTACCTGATCAAAAATCCACGAAAGAGTCTGTAGCCGCCGTCGTCTCCATCCCTAGATCGGGAGGGATCTGAAGCTCTTCTCGGCACCCTGCCGGAGAGGGGAATTCACCCTAGAGGCCTTCTTCATCATCATGCAAGCCTCTGGTGTGATGCGTGAGTAGTTCATCTCTGGACTACGGGTCCATGTAGTAGCTAGATGGCTGGTTCTCCTCCTTTGTGCTTTCATGTCTAGATCTTGTGAGCTCAGTTCATGATCAATATCATCTATTTGTAATTCTACATGTTGTGTTTGCGGTGATCTGATGGATATTGAGATGCTATTTCAGATTGATTATTGATTCTATCATGTCTTTGTTATTTGTGATCTTGCATGCTTTCCGTTGTTAGTAGCTATCTTGGCCAAGTAGATGCTAGCAACTCCAAGAGTTAGTATTTATGCTCGATAGTGGGTTCATGCCTCTGGTAATCTGGGGAAGTGACAGAAATCTCTAAGGTACTAGATGTGCTGTTGCTACTAGGGAGAAAACAACGAAAAGGCTAGAAAAAGCACGCGCGTTCCCGAGCGTGCTCTGTAATCGCTGATGTTTCTGCACGTGGCGTCCGAAGAGTCCTTTGTGCGTTGTCCCTAGCCTTCCCCGCGCGACACGTGGTGCCTGTAGAGAGAGGGGTGGCGGTCCTTTCTCCCTTTATTTTTTTAGATTCAAACAAAATGTGATATCTTTGAAACGAATCATCCAAACTGAGATCCGTTTTCACAATTGCGCTAGTCGCGTCGAGATCTACAAAACTAGATCCCATATGATCAGTTTTGAAGAATTTTTTGTTTTGCACTGCCCTTTGACCCTACATTGCACTGCCTTTAGTTGTGGTGCACGACATGATGTCTTGGCGGTGCACTGTCTGCGTACTGCCTTTTTGTATTATATTGCACTGCCTTCAAACGCAGTGCACGGTGAGGTGTCCATGCACTGCCTTGTTGTTCTGTGTTGCACTGCCTTAGTTCGCAGTGCACTGCGCGGTGTCCAGGCAGTGTACTACGCACTGTCCAGGCAGTGCACCGTCCATTCACTGCCTTGTTTTCATGTATTGCACTGCCTTAGTTCGCAGTGCACTGCGCGGTGTCCTAGCAGTGTACTACGCACTGTCCAGGCGGTGCACCATCCATGCACTGCCTTGTTGTTCTGTGTTGCACTGCCTTAGTTCACAGTGCACTGCGCGGTGTCCTAACAGTGTACTACGCACTGTCCATGCAGTCCACCGTCCATGCACTGCCTTGTTGTTCTGTGTTGCACTGCCTTAGTTCGCAGTGCACTGCGCGGTGTCCTAGCAGTGTACTACCTCGTTGTACTGCCTTGCACTACCTTCGGTCGTAGTGCACTGCGCGGTGTTCATGCAGTGTGATACATTGCAAATGTATCTATAAATTTTGATGTTCCATGCTTGGTTTTATCTACTTTCTTATGTTTTGTCCACACTTTGGAGTACTTTTCATATGATTTCTTGGACTAACCTATTAACAAGAGCCATAGTGCCAGCTGCCTGTTTTCAGCTGTTTTTGGTTTCAGGAATTCAGAAAATGAATATTCTTGGAATTGGACGGGACAAAAGCCAAAGTTCCTATTTTACTGGAAGTGATCAAGTGCCAGAATATGAGACGGAGAAGGGCCAGGGAGCTAGAAGGAGAGTCGGAGAGGGGCCACAGGGTGGCCACACCCCCCCAGGCGCGGGTACCCCCAGGCCGCGCCAGGGTATGGTGTGGCCCCCCTGGCTGGCGACCGACCTTGCCTCCTTTGCCTATAAGCGCCTCCCGATACCAAAACCCTAGATCGTCAATCAGAAATCCACGAAAAGTTCCACAACGCCACCGCCACCGAAGGGGAGATTCGGGGGACATAAAGTCTCTGTTCCGACACCCCGCCGGGACGGGGAAGTGCCCCCGGCGCCATCTCCATCGATCTCCACCACCATCTCCATCACCGTTGCTGATTCCCATGATGAGGAGGGAGTAGATCTCTCTCGAGGCTAAGAGTTCTACCGGCAGCTATGTGTTCATCTCTCTCTCTCTATGCATGATCATATTGTGATCATGAGCTTTGTAATCAACATTGCATGAGGAATCATGACCAACTATCTCTCTCTCTCTTAGCAGAACCATGCTTTTATGGGGAACGCTTTCAACATTGCACTTGGTACTTGTACCTAGTTGATATCATGCTCTTTTGTATATGGATGTCGTCGGTGTGAAATGAAAGGGGAGCTTGTAAGTCCATGGAGTTATGTATATGTGTTAGAGAAACGCATGGGCCGCTGGTCTAATCCATGCTGACATGGTGGAAACCTGCAGCGTAACCATAATGAGCTGTCTATGAAGCGTTCTTCTTATAAAAAAAAAGAGTCCTATATTGAGAAAAAAAGAGAAAAGAGAAAAAAAGAGATATTATGAAAAGAGGAAAGAGAGAAAAAAGCACCATATTCCCATGGTAAATAAGAAGATTGCTGAGATGCTCGTTGTCTGCTTGCCTTGTCATTTTGATATGGGGATTCTTCCGTATCATCGGGCAAAGGGTACCCCGTTGGCGGTTCTCTATGATACACATATACTTACGATGGCAAGAACTTACCGGTGACTAAACTTGAGTAGCATGAGGAGCGGCCCTCGTATACAAGGGACATGAGATTTCCAACTTATACTTCGTCAAGCATGTACACCATAGTTTGTTCACTTTAACCTTAATCATTTCAAGATGCTTATGATAGGGGCAATGAGAGCTGAAAGCTATAAGTACCATAATTTTTGGAAGCTCTTTATGAGACTTGAATCCCTGCTTCCTTTTATGAAGGCCTTTCTTCCACCATTATATTTAGTCTCCACCTTCTACCTTTATGCGCCTACTTTGAGAGCATAGTGGCCATTCTTAGTTCTATGTGCATTGTTCCAAGACTAGATGATTGATGCATAACTTGATATTGCCTGTTTTAAACTATTTGTATCTAGTCACGCTTATGAACTCTGAAGGTGTCCTATGCATTTATATTTGCTACTCTATGAGGGACAAGCTGAATACTATTATGCTATGTTTTCTTTATGTGAAACAAAAAAATGTCTTGCAAAGCATTGCTATTCATGAATCTTTTGTTTGTGCCTTTTCATGTTGCAACATTGTTTCTTTGCCTTATTGTTAGAACTTTGTCTTTCATGTTATGATTGAAGTACTATGATCCCAGCTTCGAATGTTTTACAAATATTTTGATCAAGTCTCTGATGGTGCATGTCACCTAAAAAATTATTCTTTCTTTTTATCACTTACCTACTCAAGGACGAGCAGGAGTTAAGCTTGGGGATGTTGATACATTGCAAATGTATCTATAATTTTTGATGTTCCTGCTTGGTTTTATCTACTTTCTTATGTTTTGTCCACACTTTGGAGTACTTTTCATATGATTTCTTGGACTAACCTATTAACAAGAGCCACAGTGCCAGCTGCCTGTTTTCTGCTGTTTCTGGTTTTAGGAAGTTAGAAAATGAATATTCTTGGAATTGGAGGGGACAAAAGCCAAAGTTCCTATTTTCCCGGAAGACTCACGAAGCCACAAGGAGAGTCGGAGAGGGGCCACAGGGTGGCCACACACCCCAGGCGCGGGTACCCCCAGGCCGCCAGGGCATGGTGTGGGCCCCCTGGCTGGCCATCGACCTTGCCTCCTTCGCCTATAAGAGCCTCCCGATACCAAAACCCTAGATCGTCAATCAGAAATCCATGAAAAGTTCCGCAGCGCCGCCACCACCGAAGGGGAGATTCAGGGGATGGAAAGTCTCTGTTCCGGCACCCTGCCGAGACGGGGAAGTGCCCCCGGAGCCATATCCATCGATCTCCACCATCATCTCCATCACCGTTGCTGATTCCCATGATGAGGAGGGAGTAGTTCCCTCTCGAGGCTAAGGGTTCTACCGGTAGCTATGTGTTCATGTCTCTCTTATGCATGATCATATTTTGATCATGAGCTTTGTAATCAAGTAGATCTACCTTGCTACTCAAGTGCTTTAATAGATCTCTGCTCTCCCCATGTGTGTGAAAGTGATAGCGTGCACACCATGGTGGCACTTAGGCTAGAGATTACAAATACTTGTTATGAGTTATATTTGGAGTTGGATGTTTCTATGAAATTGTGGTGTTTGTTGGAACCATCTAGAGCTCAAGGTGACAGTGTGGGGTTTTCTAGATGGGAAAGATGAACTTTGAGGTGTGATGTTATAGCCCTACCATCAATTAGAGTGTCCAGCTGGAGAGTAGTTCAGCGTAGTATCAATAAGAAGAATATATTTATATGAGAGTGTTCACTAGTGAAAGTATGATCCCTAGGCCTTGTTTCTAAACATTGAAACACCGTTTGCAATTAGATCTGTTACATGTTTGCTTACTTCCATCTTTATTTCAGTTTGCCTTTAGTCTCTTCCACGCCATCAAAGTATTTTCTAGCACCTTTATCTTATATCCATACCACTTGTATTTCACTATCTCTTTGCCGAACTAGTGCACCTATACACCTGAAAAGTGTATTGGGTGTGTTGGGGACACAAGAGACTTCTTGTATCTTGATTGCAGGATTGCTTGAGAGGGAATACCTTTGACCACTTCCTCCCTGAGTTCGATAAACCGTGGGTGATCCACTTAAGGGAAAACTTGCTGCTGTTCTACAAACCTCTGCACTTGGAGGCCCAACAACTGTCTACAAGAATAGAAGTGTGTAGACATCATAGTGCATCGTCCATGCACTGCCTTGTTGTACTGTGTTGCACTGCCTAAGGTCGCAGTGCACTGCGTGATGTTCTTGGAGTGCACGGTGTACTGCGTTGCACTGCTTTTGGTCGACAATAAACGGGTTGCACCGCTCGTGCACTGCCTTACTGCACTGCGTGGAACTACCTTTCGTCGCGTGCACTGCATGAGCAGGTAGCCACATGTCGGGCTGTCGTGTGGCCGGAAATACACGCGCTGTCGTGCAGGCGAAAATACACGCGCTACCGGACGACCGAAAATATGCATGGGTGAACTTCCACACACCACGTGTCGGGTTGCCGTGTGGCCGGAAACGTGCGCTCTGCGGCCGAAACGCGCGCTTCCTAAAGAGCACGCTCCCGCTAGTCGTTCTCAGAAAACAACAATCCTTTGTTCATAGAACAATCGTATTGTTTACTTTACATGCAATTCGTAATGCAATAATCTGTTGCTTGCAACTTAATACTGGAGGGGGTTCGGATGATAGCCTGAAGGTGGATTATTAGTCATAGATGCAGTTGGATGGCGGTCTATGTATAATGTTGTAATGCCCAATCAAGTCTCAAAGGAGTCAAGATGATTAGTATATGCTTGTATGCTTTCTCGATGTTTGTCAATTGCCCCGCGATAATTTGTTCACCCAGCATGTTATCTATCTTAAGGAGAGCCACCTCTAGTGAACTATGGACCCCGGTCCTTTATTTTACATTCAACCTACAATCAACTGTTTACTGCTTTGTGTTTACTTTCTGCAAACTATTACTTCCTTCCATTCAATACGTTTAATCCTTTGTTTTTAGCAAAACCGGTGAGATTGACAACCTCATCGTAAGTTGGGGGCAAAGTTCTGTGGTTGTGTTGTGTAGGTCTCCACGTTGCTGCTGGCACCGGTAGTGCGCCTTGCCAACATTCAGCTAGCTACACCATTGGGGTGTTTCCTTGCTCCTACTGGATTGATAACCTTGGTTTCATATGAGGAAAAACTTGTTGCTGTGCTCATCATACCTTCCTCTTGGGGTTCCCCAACGAGCTCGATATACTTTGGGCCATCAAGCTCTTTTTCTGGAGCCGTTGTCAGGGAGTCAAGGACATCTTGGGAGTCCCTCATAACCAATCTCTTTACTTTGTTATTTTTGTTTTGCTTAGTTTACTTTTGCTTTGTTTGCTTGTTTCTTTATCAAAAACACACAAAAAATAGTTTTACAAGTTTGCTTTCTTTATTAAAAACACAAAAAAACTAAGTCTTTCTATAAGTTGTTACCCTTTCCTTACCACACCATGTTGATCCCTAAATTCACCCTGAAAGACCTTTCAATAGGTAGTGGCTCTATAATTGGAAAATGTAATATTGAAGAATTCTTTAATCATATTAGTAAACATCAGGATATTGAGGATAGATTCCTTGCAGAACTTGCTCCAAACTATGAGATTGCTGCAGCTTCTTTAGTTCACCTGTTGGAAGTTAGGTTTGTTAACCTCAACCCCTTAATGCAAGTAATGTTTCTTAAACTTAAAGAAATTTAGGACCCTGAAAAAGAGGGATTTTATTCTAGAAACTTTGTTTAAGGAATTCTATGATGTTGCCAAGGAAGCTAGAAAAGTCTTAGAACGTTTCAATATGCTAGGCTCATGCATAGATGTTGTTGGTACACGAGAAAATATGAGCAAAACTGAACCTAATGGGGAGGAAATTAACATACCAACACCTTTCAAACTAATAGCAATGCATGAAGCCATATAAAAGAATCTTGATTGGATCGTTCCCAAAAACCCGTTTGATGAAAATAGTGAACCTAAGAGCATTGAGAGAGGATCCTCTAGAACTTATTTGGATGTGATACCTTGCCTTGTTGAAGATATTTCTGGTATTAATCTTAATGCTTCTTCATTTGAGAACACTTGATCCTTTTTCTTGCTTCTTATGCCTAACTTAAAGGCGTTAAAGAAAAGTACTTATTGAGAGATAACCAAAAAGTTTTAGACGAGTCTTGGAAGTTATTACTTCAGTAATAACTACTCCTTATCCTTTTTATTTGCTTTTTGTGCCAAGAGTAACCTTTAATGAGAGAGAAGTAATGATTGGGAAAGTTGCTGTCCCGAAACAGATTTCTGTGCTTCACCATACAAATTCGTGTAAAATCTCTGTACGTCCTTTTGAGGCGTGAATTTTTGTGCTTATTCCCCAGGATGTTATCTAACTTTCGTTAGTTCAACACTTTTTGATTTGAGAAATAGAAGGTCTTATAAAAAATTCATCTTTACCTGCTGGTCTGTTTTGACAGATTTCTGCCATTTTCTGCATTTGCTTCTTGTTGGTTCCTTTTTGAGTTATTTTGGGGAATTGAGCTTTTTGACGGAAGTGATACAGTAGCTAGTGTTTTAATGGAAGTTTTATTGGTGTTGGAACTAAACTAATGACCTATTATCTTGAGTGCACTAATGTTGCTAATAAAGATTGTGTGAAGTTTTGTATGAAGGAAAAATTTCAGGTGTATGGAAGGAATGAGTAATGAGATGAAGGATGGACTAGAGCTCAATCTTGGGGATGCCACGCGTGTCACCCCAAGAAATACCCAAGAAGTACAAGCGTCAAAGCTTGGGGATGCCCAAGGCATCCCCATCTTCATCAATAAAAGTCCCAGGTTTCTTCCAAACGCTTCATTTTGATTGTTTAATGCACAGTTGTGTTGTTATTGGAGCGTCTTATTTTTTGTTTTTGTTTTGGTTTTTCATTTGCTTTGTTTGCTTAGTTTGATGAATAAATTGGTTGGACCCCCTCTTTCATACATTGGTTTTCAAATAGTTTGGATTGGTTCGGAAAAGAGTAGGAAAGTTCATGCTTATGTGGTAAAGAGAGCTTATTTTTGACTATGGCCTATGCTTTGTCATGCCATGCTTCATATTTTTTTGGCTTTATCCTTAGTATTCTTTGTTGTAGCATGACTTGTTATAAACAATTGAGATTGCTTAATGTGCCTTGGATGAATCATGCGTTGTTTTAGCATATTAAAGCATAGTATTGTGGTATTCTCCTTTGATGCTTTATTTGGGTTGACTTGGCGCATGCTCACACCATGTTATGACTATCCAAAGTCCCATAAGCCTTTATGATCCTTTAGTTTTCGACTTGTAGTATCACTTTATGCTTTGATCAATGATGTTTTGTCGCTCTGCATGATTATGGCCATTATTGCTCTCTTAGTTTGTCGCTCCCAGTCTTTTCCTAGCCTCCGCAACCAAGTATGAGTTACACTCATGCATCCAACTCCCTAAACCAAGTTATTCCAAAGATTCCACCATACCTACCTACTAGCATATGCTATTCCAAGTATATTCATGTTTTTGTTTACCTTCCAAATTAAACTTGTTATGAGAAAACTAGTGATTAAAGCTCTCATGAACTTGATGGCACACTTTACTTTTCTTGCCCTTAATAAACTTGAACCATTGTGTCGTCTATGTTGTATATGCTTGCACTTATTTGTTGGGGATTAGCAGAACCATGCTGTCATGGGGAATGCTTTCAACATTGCACTGGTACTTGTACCTAGTTGATATCATGCTCTTTTGTCTATGGATGTCATCAGTGTGAAATGAAAGGGGAGCTTGTAAGTCCATGGAGTTCTGTATATGTGTTAGAGAAACGCCTGGGCCGCTGGTCTAATCCATGTTGACATGGTGGAAACCTGCAGCGTAACCATAATGAGCTGTCTATGAAGCATTCTTCTTATAAAAAAAGAGTCCTATATTGAGAAAAAAGAGAAAAGAAAAAAAGAGATTATGAAAAGAGGAAAGAGAGAAAAAAGCACCATATTCCCATGGTAAATAAGAAGATTGCTGAGATGCTTGTTGTCTGCTTGCCTTGTCATTTTGATATGGGGATTTTTCCGTATCATCGGGCAAGGGGTACCCCGTTGGCGGTTCTCTGTGATACACATGTACTTACAATGACAAGAACTTACCGGTGAATAAACTTGAGTAGCATGAGGAGCGGCCCTCGTATTCAAGGGACTTGAGATTTCTAACTTATACTTCGTCAAGCATGTCCACCATAGTTTGTTCACTTTAACCTTAATCACTTCAATATGCTTATGATAGGGGCAATGAGAGCTGAAAGCTATTAAGTACCATAATTTTTGGAAGCTCTTTATGAGACTTGAATCCCTACTTCCTTCTATGAAGTCCTTTCTTCTACCATTATATTGAGTCTCCACCTTCTACCTTCATGCACCTACTTTGAGAGCATAGTGGCCATTCTTAGTTCTATGTGCATTGTCCCAAGACTTGTTGATTGATGCATACCTTGATATTGCTTGCTTTAAACTATTTGTATCTAGTCACTCTTGTAAACTTTGAAGGTGTCCTATGCATTTATATATGGTACTCTATGAGGGACAAGCTGAATGCTACTATGCTATGTTTTCTTTATGTGGAACAAACAAACGTCTTGCAAAACATTGTTATTCATGAATCTTTTGTTTGTGCCTTTCCATGTTGCAAAATAGTTTCTTTGTATTATTGCTAGAACTTTGTCTTTCATGTTATGATTGAAGTATTATGATCCCAGCTTTTAATGTTTTACAAATACTTTGATCAAGTTTATGATGGTGCATGTCACCTTAGAAATTATTCTTTCTTTTTATCATTTATCTACTCGAGGATGAGCAGGAGTTAAGCTTGGGGATGTTGATACATTGCAAATGTATCTATAATTTTTGATGTTCCATGCTTGGTTTTATCTACTTTCTTGTGTTTTGTCCACACTTTGGAGTACTTTCCATATGATTTCTTGGACTAACCTATTAACAAGAGCCACAGTGCTAGCTGCCTATTTTCTGCTATTTTTGATTCTAGGAAAGTTAGAAAATGAATATTCTCGGAATTGGACGGGACAAAAGCCAAAGTCATTATTTTACCGGGGGACACTTGGAGCCAGAATACGAGACAGAGAGGGGCTGGGGCCCGGCCACACCACCTGGCCGCGCGGCCAGGCCTGGCCCGCGCCAGGGGGTCGTCTGACCGCCCTAGGCACCCCCTCGGCCTCTCCTTCCATCTATATATTGCCTCTGATACGTCAAACCTAAGTATCCGATCAAAAATCCACGAAAGAGTCGGTAGCCACCGTCGTCTCCATCCCTAGATCGGGAGGGATCTGAAGCTCTTCCCGGCACCCTGCCGGAGAGGGGAATTCACCCTGGAGGCCTTCTTCATCATCATGCAAGCCTCCGGTGTGATGCGTGAGTAGTTCATCTCTAGTCTACGGGTCCATGTAGTAGCTAGATGGCTGGTTCTCCTCCTTTGTGCTTTCATGTCTAGATCTTGTGAGCTCCGTTCATGATCAAGATCATCTATTTGTAATTCTGCATGTTGTGTTTGCGAGGATCCGATGGATATTGAGATGCTATTTCAGATTGATTATTGATTCTATCATGTCTTTGTTATTTGTGATCTTGCATGCTTTCTGTTGTTAGTAGCTATCTTGGCCAAGTAGATGCTAGCAACTCCAAGAGTTAGTATTTATGCTCGATAGTGGGTTCATGCCTCTGGTAATCTGGGGAAGTGACAGAAATCTCTAAGGTACTAGATGTGCTGTTGCTACTAGGGAGAAAACAACAATCCTTTGTTCATAGAACAATCGTATTGTTTACTTTACACGCAATTCGTAATGCAATAATCTGTTGCTTGCAACTTAATACTGGAGGGGGTTCGGATGATAACCTGAAGGTGTATTATTAGTCATAGATGCAGTTGGATGGCATTCTATGTATAATGTTGTAATGCCCAATCAAGTCTCAAAGGAGTCAAGATGATTAGTATATGCTTGTATGCTTTCTCGATGTTTGTCGCCCCGCTGTAATTTGTTCACCCATCATGTTATCTATCTTAAGGAGAGCAACCTGTAGTGAACTATGGACCCCGGTCCTTTCTTTTACATTCAATCTACTATCAACTGTTTACTGCTTTGTGTTTACTTTCTGCAAACTATTACTTCCTTCCATTCGATACGGTTAATCCTTTGTTTTCAGCAAAACCGGTGAGATTGACAACCTCATCGTAAGTTGGAGGCAAAGTTCTATGGTTGTGTTGTGTAGGTCTCCACGTTGCTGCTTGCACCGATAGTGCGCCCTGCCAACGTTCAACTAGCTATACCTTTGGGGTGTTTCCTTGCTCCTACTGGATTGATAACCTTGGTTTCGTACTAAGGGAAAACTTGATGTTGTGCTCATCATACCTTCCTCTTGGGGTTCCCCAACGAGCTCGATATATTTTGGGCCATCAACTCTCAAGACAATCATTCATCAAACAAGTCGTAAAATTCAGACTTTTTCTTATTGTACTTGTTTGGCAATATTATGTCCAAGGCAAGACTCGGTTAACTAAAATAACTAGAGCAAGAGCTTCAACAACTAATCATCATACTAATAAATAGCCTTACTCCAACCATATTAAATTACTTCCATTAGCATGGCATCTTACCAAATCAACCAACTAAGATAGAAAACTCAAACTTCATAAGTGGGACACATAGGACATACCTCTCATAAGTGACTTCATGATCCTCTTCCTTATAGGGATGTGTTCCTTCAAAACTCAAACACGATTACTCTCACAATGATATTAAAGCAAAGAGGCAAAGTGCAAATCCATAATTACGAAAAAAGGAAAAATGGAAAAATCTTTTTATATTTTTGAGGATAGGGATTAAAGAATAGAAAATAACTTGCGACCAAGCAAGGGTTTTAAGAAAAGAAAAACAAACAAAAAACAAACTAAAACGAAAGCAAACTAAAAAGCAAAGGAAAAAAGCAAAGTGTTGGAACAGGCTAACACGAGTGTTTCAAAACTCCCAAGGAGCTAGAGAGCAACCTCGTTATTACACAAATAAATTTGTCGGGTGATGACCCACAAGTATAGGGGTGTATCGCAGTATTTTCGAGGGAAGTGAAACCCAATTTATTGATTCGACACAAGGGGTGCCAAAGAATATTTATAAGCCTTAACAAATGAGTTGTCAATTCAGCTGCACCTGGAAACAATCTTGCTCACAGCAGTTTATCAGTAGCAACAGTTTTGTAATAGCAATAGTAAAGTAACAACAGTAGTAAAAGTAAAGACAGTAGTAACAATTGCAGTAAATAGTAGGATTAAAGTGCGGTAGGCATAGGGATGGATAGACGGGCGTTGCATGGACAAGACAATTCATATGGCAATCAAGACATAGGGCATTTGTAGATAAACAAGATAAAGCATCCAAGTACTAAATAATCATAGGCATGTGTTCCATATATAGTCATACGTGCTTGCAATGAGAACTTGCAAAACATCTTTTGTCCTGCCAGCCCGTTTGCAATGGGGCCTCAAGGGAACTACTGTCAATTAAGGTGCTCCTTTTAATAGAGCACCGGAGCAAAGCATTAACACTCCATGAACACATGTGATCCTCACATCAAAGCCATTCCCTCCAGTTATCCCGATTGCTGTCACTTTGGGGCCTTTGGTTCCGGACAACAATATGTGTATACAACTTGGAGGTAAGACCATAAAAAATACTATCATAATGAATCAATAACATGTTCAGATCTGAAACCATGGCACTCGGGTCCTAGTAACAAGCATTAAGCATAACAAGTTGCAACAAAGTCAAAAAGCACTAATAATAGATACTAGGCACCATGCCCTAACAATCTGATGCCATTACATGAACGATCTCATCCAATCCCTACCACCCCCATAGCCTACAGCGGGGGATTACTCACTCATAGATGGGGGAAACATGGATGGTTGGTGGAGAAGCAATGGTGATGATGATGGCGATGATCTCCTCCAATTCCCCGTCCAGGCAGGGTGCCAGAACGGAGTTTCTGCTTCCGAATCATGGAATCTGGTGGTGGCGGCGCAGCGGAACTCTTTCTAGAAAAACGTCGAACCCACCTTGGTTTTTAGGTCAAGAGGCAACTTATTGGCGAAGAGGGAGGCCGAGGGGTGACCGAGGCGACCACACCACCCCCAGGAACGGCCTGGCCTAGCCTGCGCGGCTAGGTGGTGCGGGCCCCTCGTGGCCTTCCTCCGTCTCATCTTCTGGCTCCGTGAGTCTTTTGGTGAAATAGGATTTTTGGCATATTTTCCGGGATTTTCCTGATAGTTGATTTTCTACACAAAAACTAGACACCAAGGTAATTCTGCTGAAAACAACGTCAGTTCGTGTTAGCTGTTATAAAATCACACAAGTTTAGAGGAAAAACAATAGCAAAAGTGTTCGGGGAAGTAGATACATTTTGGACGTATCAACTCCCCCAAGCTTAGCTTATTGCTTGTCCTCAAGCAATTCAATTGAAAACTGAGTGCGATAAAAGAAACTTTCACGAACACATTTGCTTCATAAGAAGTATATATTCTCAGCATATGGTCAACTACTCAGGCAATTCATAATAAAGAGTATGCAACTAAGTTTACTTAATAGTCATTGCAAGCTATGAAGAGATTCTAACTCAAAAATAGTAAGTAGCATGAAACATAAACATAAGCTACATTGCAATGCTCATAAAAAGGTATGATATAGTGGTATCTCGCTTGCCTTTGATTGTAGAGCAAACATAAATGCCAAGGCACCTCTGAAGTTCAAGTGAAGACTAGAAGTAAAGATGTCAAAGATACAAGCATCAAAGTCATAACACAATTAATCAAGTTTTGAGACAAGCACATTACACTAAGAATGAAAACTATGCTATCAAGAAAGTGCTCATAGAATGTGTGGAGACTCAACAAGGAAATGAAAAGGTTTTGAAAAGTTTGAAAGGCTTCCAAATGCTGAAAGTATGGTACTCATTAGCTTTGATCTCTCATTGCCCCTATCATAAGCATCTTTAAATGGTTAAGGTGAAAGTGAGGTCCAATCTGAGTTATATGCTTGACAGACTATAAACTAGAAATCTCATGTCCCTTGAGTACGAGGGCCGCTCCTCATGCTACTCAACTTAGTTACCGGTAAGTTCTTGTCATAGTAAATACATGCGTATCATAGAAAACCGCCAACGGGGTACCCCTTGTCCAGTGATATGGAAGAATCCCCATATCAAAATAACAAGATAAGCAGACAACGAGCATCTCCGCAATCTTCTTATTTACCATGGGAAAATGGTGTTTTTTCTCTCTTTCCTATTTTCTCATATCTCTTTTTTTTATTTTTCTCAATAGCCATCTCTCTCGTTTTTATAAGAAGAATGCTTCATAGATACTCATTATGGTTACGCTGCAGGTGTCCGCCATGATTAGGCATGGATTAGACCGGCGCCCATGCGTTTCTCTAACACACATACATAACTCGATGGACTTACAAGCTCCCCTTTTATTTCACACCGACAACATCCACAAACAAAAGAGCATGATATCAACTGGTATATATTTACAGGTGTTGAAAGCGTTCCCTGTAACAGCACGGTTCTGCTAATCCCAACCTATAATTTGCAAGCATATAACTTTCATGGACAGTCACAATGGTTCAGGTTTATTAAGTGCAAGAAATGTGCCATCAAGTTCATGAGAGCTTTACTAACTAACTTTCTCATAACAAGCAAAAAATTTATTTGGAAGAAAACAAGACATACTGAATATGCACGGAAAAGCAAATGATGCTAGTAGGTAGGTATGGTGGACACTTTTGGAAATATTGGTTTTAGGGAATTGGAAACATGAGTAGAGCTCATACTCAGTGTAAGTGAAGGCTAGCAATAGTAAGGGAGCGACAAACAAGAGAGCAATAACTGTCATAATCATGCTTGCAACAAAACAGGACTAATCATGGCATGAAAGTGATTCAAGACCCATGAGGCAAAATAATTCATCGAGGCTTAACTGATTATTGTTTCAGTCATAAGCATGCATGAGCATGTGCCAAGTCAATTCAAGTGAAACATTCAGAGGAGGATACCACAATGTCATACCAAGTTATGAATAGAGTAATGAAAGCAAACATCCATATGACATGCTACAAACTATTAGCAAGCTGGAGCTAATCACAAGAAAGCAAGAATTACTAAGCATCCATAAATAACATATGCCTTACATGAACAGACTAAGCATTGATACATTGCAAATGTATCTATAATTTTTGATGTTCCATGCTTGGTTTTATCCACTTTCTTGTGTTTTGTCCACACTTTGGAGTACTTTTCATATGATTTCTTAGACTAACCTATTAACAAGAGCCACAGTGCCAGCTGCCTGTTTTCTACTGTTTTTGGTTCCAGGAAAGTCAGAAAATGAATATTCTCGGAATTGGACGGGACAAAAGCCAAAGTGCCTATTTTCCGGAAGTCATCAGATGCCAGAATACGAGATGGAGAGGGGCCAGAGGCCGGCCACACCATCTGGCCGCACGACCAGGCTTGGCCCGCGCCAGGGGTGGTGTGGTGTCCCCTGGCACCCCCTCGATCTCCCCTTCCGCCTATAAGATTCCCTCGGGACGTAAACCCTAAGTACCTGATCAAAAATCCACAAAATATTCTGTAGCCGCCGTCATCTCCATCCCTAGATCGGGAGGGATCTGAAGCTCTTCCCGGCACCCTGCCGGAGAGGGGAATTCACCTTGGAGGCCATCTTCATCACCATGCAAGCCTCCGATATGATGTGTGAGTAGTTCATCATTGGACTACGGATCCATGTAGTAGCTAGATGGCTGGTTCTCCTCCTTTGTGATTTCATGTCTAGATCTTGTGAGCTCCATTCATGATCAAGATCATCTATTTGTAATTCTACATGTTGTGCTTGCGGGGATCTGATGGATATTGAGATGCTATTTCAGATTGATTATTGATTCTATCATGTCTTTGTGATTTGTGATCTTGCATGCTTTCCGTTGTTAGTAGCTATCTTGGCCAAGTAGATGCTAGCAACTCCAAGAGTTAGTATTTATGGTCGATAGTGGGTTCATGCCTCTGGTAATCTGGGGAAGTGACAGAAATCTCTAAGGTACTAGATGTGCTGTTGCCACTAGGGAGAAAACAACAATCCTTTGTTCATAGAACAATCGTATTGTTTAATTTACACGGAGTTCGTAAAGCAATAATCTGTTGCTTGCAACTTAATACTGGAGGGGGTTCGATGATAACCTGAAGGTGGATTATTAGTCATAGATGCAGTTGGATGGCGGTCTATGTATAATGTTGTAATGCCCAATCGAATCTCAAATGAGTCAAGATGATTAGTATATGCATGTATTGCTTTCTCGATGTTTGTCAATTGCCCCGCTGTAATTTGTTCACCCAACATGTTATCTATCTTAAGGAGAGCCACCTCTAGTGAACTATGGATCCCGGTCCTTGTCTTTTACATTCAATCTATACACTTTTTATTGTTTTGTGTTTACTTTCTACAAAATTTTACTTCTTTCCATTCGATACGTTTAATCCTTTGTTTTCCGCAAAACACGGTGAGATTGACAACCTCATCGCAAGTTGGGGACAAAGTTCTGTGGTTGTGTTGTGCAGGTCTCCACGTTGCTACTAGCACCGGTAGTGCACCCTGCCAAAGCTCAGCTAGTAACACCTTTGGGGTGTTTCCTTGCTCCTACTGGTTCGATTAAACCTTGGTTTCATACTGAGGGAAACTTGCTGCTATGCTCATCATACCTTCCTCTTGGGGTTACCAACGAGCTCTATATCAACACCGCTCCAGCATTTTTCTGGTGCCATACACAGAGCCATCAAGCATTTTTCTGGCGCCGTTGCCGGGGAGTCAAGGACATCTTCACAAGGGAGGTCCCTCATAACCAATCTCTTTACTTTGTTGTTTTTGTTTTGTTTAGTTTCTTTTTGCTTTGTTTGCTTGTTCCTTTATCAAAAACACAAAAAAATAGTTTTACAAGTTTGCTTTCTTTATCAAAAAAGACAAAAAAATTTAGTTCCTATCCTAAGTTGCCATTATGTCTAGCCTTGATCCAATCACTATGTCACCTGAGGAAATGATTTTCACTTTTAAACAAGGAATTGAGGACAGTTTTAAGGAAGCTTGGTCTAGAATCTCTGTCTACATGAAAAAACTGAGCCTAAAATGACTCAAAGTTTGTTCCTTAGCAGTTTTTACCTTGGAATTGCTCTTTTCTATAGATATGCTTTCGATGCTGTTGTGGGAGGAGATTTCCTCCAATGTAATGAGGATGATGCTATTAATGCTATAAATAAATTGATCCTCACTTACAACTTGCCTAGCCAAACTGATATTTCTTTCGCAAAAATATTTGCTAGATTGAACACTCTTGAGACTGGCACTACTAGCTTAAAAGATTGCTATAATATGCTTAGGGAGCATCACAATTATGTTCCAATAAATTCCGAACCATCAAAGTGGCTGCCTACAGTAAAGATTGAGATAAACACTAAAACTTTTCAAGCTCGCTGTGATATCATGTCTGAATTTTGTCTTATGCCCAAAGATATTTATAAATCTCTGAATACTTGGGGGCTTATTGAAGGAGGAAAAGAAATATCTCTTGCTAATAATACTACCATATTACCTCTTGGAATAGCTGAAGGAGTGTTTACAAAGATCCTTGGGAAAATGATTTCTACTGATTATCTTGTTATCGAATGTGTAGGAAAAGGACAAATTACACTTGGAAGGTCCCTATTAGAACTCCTTGGAGCAATAATAGATGTGGGAAAGGGGACCATGCACCTTTCTTCTCCACCAAACAATCATATTTTCCCCAAGGTTAAGAATAAAAGTAAGAGAGATAAGGGAAAGAAATTTGGTCTTAATGCTTCTTCATTTGAGAACACTTGATTCTTTTTCTTGCTTCTTATGCCTAACTTAAATGCGTTAAAAAAAAGTACTTATTGATAGATAACCCAAAAGTTTTAAATGAGTCTTGAAAGTTATTACTTCAGTAATAACCGCTCCTTATCCTTTTTATTTGCTTTTTGTGCCAAGAGTAACCTCTAATGAGAGAGAAGTAATAATTGGGAAAGTTCCTGTCCTGAAACAGATTTCTGTGCTTCACCATAAACATTCGTGTAAAATCTCTGAACGTATTTTTGAGGTGTGAATTTTTGTGCTTCTGACTAAGGTTGTTTTCTAACTTTCTTTAGTTCAATACTTTTTGATTTGAGCAACAGAAGGTCTTCGAAAAAATTCGTCTTTACCTGCTGGTCTGTTTTTACAGATTTCTGCCATTTTTTGCATTTGCTTCTTGTTGGTTCCTTTTTTAGTTCTTTTGGGGAATTGAGCTTTTTGAGGGAAGTGCTACAGTAGCTAGTGTTCTAATGGAAGTTTATTTGGTGTTAGAACTAAACCTTAAGACTTATTTATCTTGAGTGCACTAATGTTGCTAATAAAGATTGTGTGAAGTTTTGTATGAAGGAAAATTTTCAGGTGTATGGAAAGAATGAGTAATGAGATGAAGGATGGAGTAAAGCTCAAGCTTGGGGATGCCACGCGTGTCACCCCAAGAAATATCCAAGAAGTACAAGCGTCAAAGCTTGGGGATGCCCAAGGCATCCCCTTCTTCATCAATAAAAATCCCAGGTTTCTTCCAAACGCTTCATTTTTATTGTTTCATGCACAGTTGTGTTGTTCTTGGAGCGTCTTCTTTTTCGTTTTAATTTTGTTTTTTCGTTTGCTTTGGTTTGCTTAGTTTTCTGAATAAATTGGTTGGACCCCCTCTTTCATACATTGGTTTGCAAATAGTTTGGTTTGGTTTGGAAAAGAGTAGGAAAGTTCATGCTTATGTGGTAAAAAGAGCTCGTTTTTGACTGTGGCCTATGCTCTGTCATGCCATGCTTTATATTGTTTTGGCTTTATGCTTAGTATTCTTTGCTGTAGCATGACTTTTTATAAACAATTGAGATTGCTTAATGTGCCTTGGATGAATCATGCGTTGTTTTAGCATATTAAAGCATAGTATAGTGGTATTCTCCTTTAATGCTTTATTTGGGTTGACTTGGCGCATGCTCACACCATGTTATGACTATCTCAAGTCACCATAGCCTTTATGGTCCTTTAGTTTTCAACTTGTAGTATCACTTTATGCTTTGATCAATGATGTTTTTCGCTCTGCATGATTATGGCCATTATTGCTCTCTGAGTTTGTCGTTCCTAGTCTTTTGCTAGCCTCCACAACAAAGTATGAGTTCCACTCATGCATCCAACTCCCTAAACCAAGTTATTCCAAAGAGTCCACCATACCTACCTACTAGCTTATGCTATTCCAAGTATATTCATGCTTTTATTTACCTTCCAAATTAAACTTGTCATGAGAAAACTAGTGATTAAAGCTCTCACAAACTTAATGGCACACTTTACTTTTCTTGCCCTTAATAAACTTGAACCATTGTGTCGTCTATGTTGTATATGCTTGCACTTATTTGTTGGGAATTAGCAGAACCATGCTTTCATGGGGAACGCTTTCGACATTGCACTTGGTACTTGTACCTAGTTGATATCATGCTCTTTTGTGTATGGATGTCGTCGGTGTGAAATGAAAGGGGAGCTTGTAAGTCAATGGAGTTATGTATATGTGTTAGAGAAATGCCTGGGCCGCTGGTCTAATCCATGCTGACATGGTGGAAACCTGCAGCGTAACCATAATGAGCTGTCTATGAATCACTCTTCTTATAAAAAAAAGAGTCCCATATTGAGAAAAAAGAGAAAAGAGAAAAAATGTGATTATGAAAAGAGGAAAGAGAGAAAAAACACCATATTCCCATGGTAAATAAGAAGATTGCTGAGATGCTCGTTATCTGCTTGCCTTGTTATTTTGATATGGGGATTCTTCCGTATCATCGGGCAAGGGGTACCCCGTTGGTGGTTCTCTATGATACACATGTACTTACAATGACAAGAACTTACCGGTGACTAAACTTGAGTAGCATGAGGAGCGACCCTCGCATACAAGGGACATGAGATTTATAACTTATACTTTGTCAAGCATGTACACCATAGTTTGTTCACTTTAACCTTAATCACTTCAAGATGCTTATGATAGGGGCAATGAGAGCTGAAAGCTATAAGTACCATAATTTTTGGAAGCTCTTTATGAGACTTGAATCCCTACTTCCTTTTATAAAAGGCCTTTCTTCCACCATTATATTGTGTCTCCACCTTCTATCTTTATGCACCTACTTTGAGAGCATAGTGGCCATTCTTAGTTCTATGTGCATTGTCCCAAGACTAGTTGATTGATGCATAACTTGATATTGCTTGTTTTGAACTATTTGTATCTAGTCACTCTTATGAACTTCAAAGGTGTCCTATGCATTTATATTTGCTACTCTATTGAGGGACAAGTTGAATACTAATATGCTATGCTTTCTTTATGTGAAACAAACAAACGTCTTGCAAAGCATTGTTATTCATGAATCTTTTATTTGTACCTTTTCATGTTGCATCTTAGGTTCTTTGTTTTATTGCTAGAAATTTGTCTTTCATGTTATGATTGAAGTACTATGATCCCACCGTGAATGTTTTACAAATACTTTGATCAAGTCTTTGATGGTGCATGTCACCTCAAAAATTATTCTTTCTTTTTATCACTTACCTACTCGAGGACGAGCAGGAGTTAAGCTTGGGGATGTTGATACATTGCAAATTTATCTATAATTTTTGATGTTCCATGCTTGGTTTTATCCACTTTCTTGTGTTTTGTCCACACTTTGGAGTACTTTTCATATGATTTCTTGGACTAACCTATTAACAAGAGCCACAATGCCAGCTACCTGTTTTCTGCTGTTTTTGGTTCCAGGGAAGTCAGAAACTGAATATTCTCGGAATTGGACGGGACAAAAGCCAAAGTGCCTATTTTTCCGGAAGTCATCAGATGCCAGAATATGAGACGGAGAGGGGCCAGAGGCCGGCCACACCATCTGGCCACGGGGCCAGGCTTGGCCCGCGCCAGGGGGTGGTGTGGTGGCCCCTGGCACCCCCTTGGTCTCCCCTTCCGCCTAAAGATACCCTCGGGACGTAAACCCTAAGTACCCGATCAAAAATCCACGAAAGAGTCTATAGCCGCCGTCATCTCCATCCCTAGATCGGGAGGGATCTGAAGCTCTTCCCGGCACCCTACCGAAGAGGGGAATTCACCCTAGAGGCAATCTTCATCACCATGCAAGCCTCCGGTGTGATGCGTGAGTAGTTCATCCTTGGACTACGAATCCATGCAGTAGCTAGACGACTGGTTCTCCTCCTTTGTGCTTTCATGTCTAGATCTTGTGATCTCTGTTCATGATCAAGCTCATCTATTTGTAATTCTGCATGTCGTGTTTGCGGGGATCCGATGGATATTGAGATGCTATTTCATATTGATTCTATCATGTCTTTGTTATTTGTGATCTTGCATGCTTTCCGTTGTTAGTAGCTATCTTGGCCAAGTAGATGCTAGCAACTCCAAGAGTTAGTATTTATGCTCGATAGTGGGTTCATGCCTCTGGTAATCTGGGGAAGTGATAGAAATCTCTAAGGTACTAGATGTGCTGTTGCTACTAGGGAGAAAATAACTATCCTTTGTTCATAGAACAATCGTATTGTTTACTTTACACGCAGTTCGTAAAGCAATAATCTGTTGCTTGCAACTTAATACTAGAGGGGGTTCGGATGATAACCTGAAGGTGGATTATTAGTCATAGATGCAGTTGGATGGCGGTCTATGTATAATGTTGTAATGCCCAATCGAATCTCAAAGGAGTCAAGATGATTAGTATATGCATGTATTGCTTTCTCGATGTTTGTCAATTGCCCCGCTGTAATTTGTTCAGCCAACATGTTATCTATCTTAAGGAGAGCCACCTCTAGTGAACTATGGATCCCGGTCCTTGTCTTTTACATTCAATCTATAAACTTTTTACTATTTTGTGTTTACTTTCTACAAACTTTTACTTATTTCCATTCGATATGTTTAATCCTTTGTTTTCCACAAAACACGGTGAGATTGACAACCTCATCGCAAGTTGGGGACAAAGTTCTGTGGTTGTGTTGTGCAGGTCTCCACGTTGCTACTAGCACCGGTAGTGCGCCCTGCCAACGTTCAGCTAGTAACACCTTTGGAGTGTTTCCTTGCTCCTACTAGTTCGATTAAACCTTGGTTTCATACTAAGGGAAACTTGTTCCTGTGCTCATCATACCTTCCTCTTGGGGTTCCCAACGAGCTCTACATCAACATCGCTCCAGCATTTTTCTGGCACCATACACAGAGCCATCAAGCATGCCCACAATGACGAGTATATGTACAAAAATGAAAACAAATAGAGTTCGTTACCAGCCTCTTACCACACCTCAAGTTGTCATTAATCCTCATTATTTCCCTTCACTTGTGTGACTTGAATAATAACATGAAACCAAATTCTACTGAGGACTGCTGAACCCTGCAACAAACTTCACAAAACCAAAGAAGAAGAACAAATGTTTTTGGTGTTTTTGATTTTTAAAGGCAAGAACAAAAAGGAAGAACAAGCAAAGCAAAATCCTTTTGGGTTTTTTGAATAGTTCAAACAAAGCAAAAAGGAAGAAACAAACCAAGGCAAAAAGAAAAAGAATCAAACAAAGAGAAACAACGGAAATATTTTTGGTCTTTTTGTGTTTTAGAAAGCAAAAGTAAAGAAAGAATGAAAACTAAAAGGAAAACGAAGTATGGATATACAAAGTATCATCTAAACATGATATGGAGATGAGTGTGATGTTGGTGTACCTCCCCCCCAAGCTTAGGCTTTTGGCCTAAGTGAGTATCAATCTCAAGCTAGCCAAGATGGAGCGCCTCCGTAGTACGGTGAGGAGGTACCCTCGTCCTGGTACGAGATTGAGGACACCCCACCGTAGTGCGCAGATTAGTCATAAGAAGGCAGATCCTCCTGGTGCTGCCAGTGGAAACCAAGCAAGCGGAGCTGCTCGTCCACCTCCTCCTTGGAACGCGACCATGGCCTCCTATGAATACTAAACAAACTAGATTGCGGCAAAGGAATCTCCCTCTCGTCCCCGTCAGTAAACAACATCCTGTATACTAAACCATCCGTACTAGAGTCAGTAGTGACGAAGTGATGTGTTTTCATAGCAGCAAGATCAAGCCTTTGTGGTGCCAACACAGTGTCATTAGGATCCACAGAAAGTTATAATGCAACAACCATACGTGAAGCAATAATGCCCCCATAAATAGGTCCCCTAGCAGCTAGGCGGCGAGCAATGAGAGAGCCAAGATTGTACCTGGTATCATTATTAAGTGCAGTAGCGAGGAAGGCTAAATGATAATTAGAGATATTACTTGTGTTCTCCCTACCAAGAATGCTAGTAGCAAGATAGTAAGCAAAATATCTAAGAGCTGGGAGTTGAATGTTCCTTATCTTCCCGAGCTGAGCTATGCGGTCATCATCATTTGTAACACTTCGATAGAGCTCTAGCAAATCAGCGGGTCGACCTTGGATCTTCTTCATTGTCCCCGTCATGCCTATACCTATAATGCTGCAAAATCTTTCCAATGACATCGTAATAGGCTGATTATAAATTCTGAATGAAACAGTTGACTAATAAGGGGTGTTAGTGAAAACGAAACTCTCAACGAAAGTTTTGGTGATCACGGCATATTGCTTACTCTCATCCTGAATGTAAGTGGTCAAACCGACCCTCTAAACCAGTAGTAAGAAATCATCAAGGATCCCTGCAGCTTGCAAAAAGGTAAAACGAGGGAAAGTAGATGGGTGAGCATCTCCCTCATCTCCTTCATTGCCAAAGCGTGGTGCAATAATATCTTCATTGTATGAAGCCCTAAACTGAGAGGCTGACCTTGAGGGCCTTGACCTCCTAGGTGTGTCCCTCTCAAATATTTCTCCAAAGGTGTGGTTGTTCATCTTTGATATTCTGAAATTTAAACATCCATTATACAAGTGATTGCAAAGTGAATACATAATGAAGGGGACTACTCGCAGGGACTTGTAAGAGGACTAAACATGCATCAAAACAATATCTCTAAGCATTGAACAAGCTTACTAGCTCTCATAACCTGTCACCTACAGCAGCAAAATACTCAAGATATACACCACTAAACACAAATCTACTTGGACAAGCGGAGGAGTCACATACCGGAGAACAAATGTTCCAAATTTCAGCACCAAAGATGGGCTGAGCAAGGAGATCGAAAAATCATGGACAAGAACAGAAGAACACAATTTCGATCAATGAACTGGTGTTTTCTTGGGAGAGAGAAAGCAGTGGGAAGTGAGAGAGTGAGTGGAGGGCCAGGGGTGGCCCACACCATGGCCAGGCGTGCCCCTGGGATGGCCATGCCACCAGGTGGTGTGCCTGCCTGGTTGGGCCCCCTAGTACTCTCCAGGTACTTCTCTGCCCCTTTTTTCACGTAAAAATTTAATATGAATTTTCTGGAATTTTTCGGGCCACTTTATTTTTGAGCAATTTCCTGGTATAGATGAATGATTTTCGGACAGAAAAAAGTTTCTGGAATGATACAATGACAAAACAAAGCTAAAAATTCAGAAGTTCTAAGACACTCTAATATGCAAGTAACTAACAACAGAAAAGTAAACTAAACGAAAGCAAAAACTAAAATGGATAAAATAAAAGTAAGCAAAGGTAATCACGGTGAAAACATTGTTTCGTTCATTAAAATCCTTTTGTTAAAAAGGTTGATCAAGTCTTGTTACCAACACAATTTTATATGAAACAAAACTTTGTATTCCACTAATGATTATGTTACCTCAACCTTGATAGCAATGGTCCCAATCATAATAGTTTCATATTTTTCTCGTGGTATGGGACAATATATTTCTCCAAGTTGAATGCCCTCAACATGTTCAATTGAGTTCAAACCATAAGTCTTATCAATCTTCTTGGGGAAATAGACAGTATGCTCCTTGTCATTAACATTAAAAGTCACCTTTCCTTGATTACAATTAATAACAACTCCTGCAGTATTAAGAAAAGGTCTCCCAAGAATAATAGACATATTGTCATCTTCAGGAATTTCAAGCACAAAAAAATCAGTTAATATTAAGCAATTATGAGCCACTTGAACAAGTACATCCTCACATATACCAACAGGAATAGTAGTAGATTTATCAGCCATTTGCAAAGATATATCAGTTGGTATTAGTTTTTCTAGTTGAAGTCTCTTATAGAGGGAAAAAGGCATAACACTAACTCCTGCTCCCAAATCACACAAAGTAGTTCTAACATAACTATTTTTAATAGAGCAAGGAATAGTTGGAATCCCTGGGTCTCCAAGTTTCTTAGGTACCTTACCATTAAAGAAATAATTAGCAAGCAAAGTAGAAATTTCTTCATTAGGGATGTTCCTTTTATTCAAGACAATATCCTTCATATACTTTGAATAAGGTGGTAATTTATCGTGGTGGTGTCACGACAGATGGCATGGATAGGCTAAAGGTGGGGACTAAATGCACTAGGGGAATCCAGGGAAGGATAGTGTGGTGATTCCACACACATAGTTGCTTTGTATTCGATTCACTTCCACAGTTGACAAGTGCTCCTTGAGCTGTATTGGGGAGAGGAGGAAGAGGAACTCTCTTACTCTCACCTCTAGCTAGCCCTCAGGAAAAACGCTAGTAAAACCGCTACTCACTAGAGATTAATCAAGCAAAGACCAACCAACCCCTTCTACAGAGGCCTTAGCCCTCCTTATATAGGGGTGGCTAGGTCTCCAATTAGGGCATACATGGAGGCAATAGTAAGACGACCGGGTCACTTTAGCCTAGCGTCATCCATGCAGAGCCTACGTGAGCCTCTGGGGCGCCTGCGTCATCCAACATAGGCATCGTCACCTTTGTCGGCCACGCCTCGGTGGTCCTGGCCTCTGTCCGCTTCGCTCATGCTCTACGTACAGTGGTCACCTTTGACCAGCGAGATACCTTCCTTCTCTTACAAGCTTGATATAACCCGGATCGTACCTAGTTGATCCGGCCACACCTGTTCCTGCATATAAGTTAGATACATCTTACCGACATAGGGTATAAGTCGGTTGAGACCCAGTTAGGTGGACGTCCCAGTCGGTGACTGATACATTGCAAATGTATCTATAATTTTTGATGCTCCATGCTTGGTTTTATCCACTTTCTTGTGTTGTGTCCACACTTTGGAGTACTTTTCATATGATTTCTTGGACTAACCTATTAACAAGAGCCACAGTGCCAGCTGCCTGTCTTCTGCTGTTTTTGGTTCCAGGAAAGTCAGAAAATGAATATTCTCGGAATTGGACGAGACAAAAGCCAAAGTGCCTATTTTTCCAGAAGACTCACGGAGCCAGAATACGAGACAGGGAAGGGCCAAGGGCTGGCCACACCACCCCCAGGCGCGGGCTGGGCCTGGCCGCTCCAGGGCATGGTGTGGTGGCCCCAGGCACCCTCTCGGTCTCCCTCTTTGCCTATAAGAATCCTTCTGACCTAAAAGCTTCGGGGGGTTCGACGTTTTTCCACGAAAAGTTTCGCTGCACCGCCGCCACCGAAGGGGAGATTCGAGGGACAGAAAGTCTCTGTTCCGGCACCCTGCCGGGACGGGGAAGTGCCCCCAGAGCCATCTCCATCGATCCCCACCATCATCTTCATCGACCATCCATGTTTCTTCCATCTATGAGTGAGTAATCCCCCGACGTAGGCTATGGGGATGGTAGGGATTGGATGAGATCGTTCATGTAATGGCATCAGATTGTTAGGGCATAGTGCCTAGTATCTCTATTAGTGCTTTATGACTTTGTTGTAACTTTGTTGTGCTTAATGCTTGTCACTAGGGCCCGAGTGCCATGATTTCAGATCTGAACTTATTATTGATTCATCATGATAGTATTGTTTCTGGTCTTATCTACAAGTTGTATACACACGTCGTTGTCCGGAACCTATGGTCCTGAAGTGACAGAAACCGGGGTAGCCAAAAGGGAAAGGCTTTGATGTGAGGATCACATGTGTTCACGGAGTGTTAATGCTTTGCTTCGGTGCTCTATTAAAAGGGGCACCTTAATTGCCAGTAGTTCCCTAGAGGCCCCGCTGCAAACGGGCTGGCAGGACAAAAGATGTTGTGTAAGTTCTCATTGCAAGCACGTATGACTATATATGGAACACATGCCTAGGATTGTCTAGTACTTGGGTGCTTTATCTTATTTATCTGCAATTGCCCTATGTTCTGATTGCTATGTGAATTGTCTTGTCCATGCAACGCCCGTCCATCCATCCCTATGCCTACCGCACTCGAATCCCACTGTTTACTGCTTTTGTTACTACTGTCTTTGTTTTGCTGCTACTGTTACTTTACTATTCCTACTACAAAACTGTTGCTACTGATAAACTGCTGTGAGCAAGATTGTTTCCAGGTGCACCTGAATTGACAATTCAGTTGTTATGGCTGATAAATATTCTTTGGCTCCCCTTGTGTCGAATCAATAAATTGGGTTTCACTTCCCTCGAAAATACTGTGATACACCCCCTATACTTGTGGGTCATCAGTGACTTGGCCAGCACTTGCTTTGACCTTGCCGTACCTCGGGTAACTAGGCCTTTATACTCCGGTGTGACCCTACCCGGGGGTATCCCCCCAACATTAGTCCCCGAAGCTGGTGCGGTCTTAGCTGCCTTAGCCGCTAAGGCCATAGCAGGTTCAATTTTACTGAGCCTCTTGCTCCTTCTCTGAGTTACCTCATAATCCGGATTTAATAGGTTTACTTTCCCTTGGCACATTCCGAGTTTTCACTCGCTAGCCGGGTCACCACATACTCATCCGGGTGATTCTTCCTTCTCTCGTACGCTTCCCCATGTGGAGGCTAATCATTACTTTGCCTCATTTTAAGGGCCCGCGACAGTAACCGCCGTAGTTATTGTCAGAAGTTACTGTAGCACACGTCACATCGTGCCTGCCTCCTCGATAATTGTATCATAACGTCGCGTCGTGGGATCCACTGCGCCTAGTGGCCCTTCCTGTGGCTCATCGCTGATTGGTCAATCTGGGTCGTACACGGCCACACCGTGTGGCCCGCCCGCACTGCGCGATCCCACTACCCCTCAAGGTCGTGGTTAAATAGGGGAGGGGTGCGCCCCTTGGGTCTTTTCCCCACTTCCGCACCCCTCTGCCTCTGCTTCTTCCTCTTTCTCTCCTGCGACAGCGCCGCCGCCACCACACCTGAGTAGCTGCGCCGCCGCCCGTAACACCCTCAAATCGGCCCTATGCAAGTTTTAGCGCTTCCCGCCAAACCCGCATATAAACGATTCAAGGACGCCCACCAGGCACTTTCGTGCGGGTGGAAAACGAAGTAATACCATTACACAACAGTCCTCGATGGGACCCACAGAATAGATATATATATACAACAGCGACTCCATGAGTCAAGAATATAGATATACAATACAAAGATCCAAATCACCTTGAAAACGATAGGGCATCCGACTACGGACAAGATGCAAATGGGGCTAAGAGCCCTGAAGAATAACCAATGGCATCCATAACCTTGCCCAGGCCAAGCCGGAAGGGTAACCCTACTAACGACGTCAAACCTGCTAAAACAAAAGGGGTGCCGACAAAGGGCAAAGGAAAAAGAGGAGCGTCAGTACTGAGGCCAGTACACGGCGAGGCTAAAATTCGGCGGCTCTCGCCTACATAGGTATAGTGGGCTGAAGCGGCAGCACAACGGCACTAAACAACCTATAGAGACTCGATACAACTGGCGGTAATCAAAGAGGGGTAAGAAAGACCTATTCGAATCCAACCTGGAGCTAACACCAAACAACCCATCCTGGTATTTCCCCCTCGAGACCAATCGAGGAAGTCGGACCAAGAAACTCACACAGTTGGCAATTTTACTCATTCCGTTTTAGTTGCAGCACTTACTATTCAGATATAGACAGCATGAATCATCCTGGAGCATAAGTAGTGGGCAGTTTAATTACCATTCCATTGTAGTTGGAATAGTTACTAGCCAGATATCTTTGTCCTGAGGAATCCCAAAACCCAGCAGTTGTTGGCACTTTTATCACATTCCATTGGAGTTGCAATACTTACTAGGCATATAGCATGTCACAAAACAACCCAGATCCACCAGCTGTTGGCATTTTTAATATCCATTCCGTTATACTTGAGCTAATTACTAGTCACATATTAAGTCAAATTTATAGCACTACTTTAGTTATGCTTGTCTATGATCGAGATACTGTGCTCCAAGTCGTCCATAACCGCGGACACAGCTTTAAGAAAGTTTTACCCTGCAGGGGTGCACAAATAGCAACACACACTCGATCAACCTCAGAAAAACCAACTCAAAACCCAACGAGGCATTCACGACAAAGCGATCACAGGATTCAGAAATATTTCAGGGGGCCACCCCACTAAGCTACCCGCAACGAAGTTGGCCGGCTCCATAACGGACCCAGGGTTTGCGTCAATGGCTGTAAACGACTGGGAACCCGAAAGTGTGACTGGGCTTGTCGATACCGCGAAAACACTCCGCAATCCTAAATAGTACAGGTGCTCCATGCACAATCATAAATAAAGCAGTAAAGCATGGCATAAGTACAGGATAGTAATAAAGCCCCAAACTACTTTGTGGCCCCAAGAAATAGAAATGAATCAAGCTCTGGCTTAGGAGGGTCCATAAGGCCTCCCGGATGTGGATAGTGCGAAAAATCAAGGAACAGGTATCAAGTACTCGGGGTCCTATGGGACACAAGTGAGCGTGGAAGAACCAAATAACATCTATTGCCCACCGATGCCTCTGCATTAGTTATATCTAGCATTTTAATAGTTGTAATTAAAGTCATGATCATCTCCACCATAAAGCATCTCCACCATAAACATCTGCCAGCGTTCCAACAACTGTGGTACTCGACAACACGAGATCGCCCCTGTGCAAGAAACTACGACTCACATGGCCAGCTATCTACCAAACACAGGTAATAGGAGGTCTCCAAGGCCATATAGAGGCTGCACGAGATATAACTGGGGTACGGACACTAAAGCATCACGACACAGATAGCAATGGATCAACAGGAGGAAATAAAGACTATAAATGCAAAATAGATAGAAGGGGAAGAGATGCTCGCCTGGGAAACACTGTCGACGGTTCATATCCGGAGAACTTGACGGTACTCACATCTACTCATCGGCCTAATCCGCAAAGAAGCAAACACTAGAAGAAACACCGGATGCAATATTTAATACTACGGCAGAAGATCCGGCATGATCATGATATGATGCAGATGCGGTGCAATTAGGCAGTATTAAGCGGAAACCGGGGGTCCCGACAATTATTACACGGTTCAAGTTATTTAGAAACCCCGCAATTTAAATGTTGTGTTAACAGGGTGAATCATGGCATCGGTTCGCTACGCAAATTTAAATGGAGTCCAGAATAAAACAAAGATATCCCGCATAAACACTCCATATTTAATTTAGGTGAAACAATATAATGCCCCTAAACCACACGATATGTATGCGACATGAATGATTTAATGCAGCAAGTTGGTATCATATATTATAAAAAAATAGGAGAATGGATCAGGGTCACACATTAGGGGGGGGGGTCGGATCTGAGGTTCGACGGGGATCGGTCTTCAGGGTCTCGGGCTTGAACTCCGGGAAGAAGAACTTGGCGCTCCGAGGGGTTCGAGGTTTCGGCGTCCAGGAAGAAGATCATGTCGCATCCGTGGTCTTCGGGTTCGGTGTTCGGAAGATCTTGGCGGAAGCCGGGATCTCGACAAACTTGGCGTCCATGGTGAAGATCTTGGATCGATTGTCGAGGGCAGGCTTGGTTCCGGCTCGATCTGCAGTTGGCATCCAGCAATCTTCACACGAACATCATATCCGCGTCATGAGCAGGTCTTGTAGCGGTACCACCATTTCTTCATCGGCAGAATCACATCCGTAGTTTATATCAATCATCACAACTAGCAGCGTCAGGTAGCCAGCAGAATAGTGGTCTCGATACACAGATTCTCGCAACCTGGCAGCATCAAGGGACAGCCACGAGTAGGGGCTCCAAAGGTGCACATGAACAGACCAAGGTGAGCTGGGGTCGCGGGAACACCGGACTATGTGGACGTCGCAGACGGGGTTGGTGGCATGCAGATGGAGGTAGGGACATCAGCGTGATGCAGAGGAGAGGCTCAGGCAGCGGGGCGCTGGTTGGAGGTGAGTGGAGGCGAGGAGGCCGCGGGCCGGAGCTTGAGCGTGGAGGACGGCTGACGAAGCGGGGCCGCACGGCGGCGAGCGGGGTGCCGAGAGGGGATCCCGTGGCGGCGGTGGTTGCAGGAGGCGGGGCTCGGGCGCACAGACGCAGCTCGATGGTGCCTGGAACGAGCTGCGGTGGACATCAACTAGGGTAGAGATCGAGGATGGGCTGGTCGGCACCGGAGAAGCCCCAAGGCGGCGGCGTGATGCAGAACTTGAAGAGGCTCGGGGCGCGCGGGGCTGGTCGAGGAAGACAGGGACGACGGCGATATGCATGGTCGGCGAGGAGCTCTAGACGACGACGGACCTCGCAGGACGGCGACTGGAGCAGAAGGAGCGGCCAAGAGGGGCCCGCTGGCGGCGACTCGAGGCTCCGGGGTTGGGCGAGGGCGAGCTCGGAAGGAGGAGGGGGCGCCTAGCTACGGCGACGAGCCTCGATGCGGAGGGAAGATGGGTGTGTCGGGGGTAGGCGAGGAAGGCACGAGGGGAGAGGAGCGTGAGGCCCGCGGTTGGTGAGCGGGGATGGAGGACAGAGACGGGGCAGGTGGTGGGAGATGGAGGCGATGGGAGAGGGGATCGATCCAGGGGACGGGGAAGTGGGTGGGACCGGGTGGCGGGGCCAGGTCCACAGCGAGGATCCCGAGGAGGAGGGTGCCGGCACGGGATACGGTTTTCGGATGGGGAGGCCTAGCGGGACTGGGGTTGCGAGGTGAGCGGCCAGGTTGCATAGACGTGACAGGGCGGTGAGGTGTGTGGTGTGTGTGCCATGCATGTGTGGTTGTCGTGTGCGGGTGGAGTGAGTGTGGTGCCAGGTGGCCCAGCAGGTGGCGGCTGGGGTGAGGTGGCAGGCGGCGATTGGTGGGAGTGAGGTGGAGGGAGGCTAGGTAGAATAGGGTTGGGTAGAAATAGGACTAGATAGTTTAGACTAGGGTTTGGAGGTGGCCGGTCAGGCTTTCGGGCCTGGCGGGCTGCCTCCCAAAAATAAGTCAAAAATTTTATTTACTTAAAACAGGGCTTTTGTAAACCGTATTTAGACAATCCAAAATATTCCGGAGGCCCGGGTTTTAATTTGAAATAAAGACGGGGCGTTTAGAAAACAAAATCAGGCTTTTCGAAAATAGTTTTTAAAAACAAACCATGCAAGATGATGACGATGCTCAAATGCAATGTGGCATGATGACATGAGCATGCGGTCATGATGATTCAATGCACAAAAAACAACGTGTTTTTCTAGTAGTGGTTTTTGCGGGATGCCACACCGCCGCACTGCTTCCACGCGCACTAGCGTCGCTGCCACCTCCACGCATCTCCTCCACCACGGGTCCTCGCCAGTCCAGACCGCTGCCTCCCACCGCTGCTAGCGCTAGTGAGGATAGTGATCTTGAGATGACAGAGGAGGAGCTTGCCGTTGCTGAGTAGGAAATGGAGGAGGACGCGGCGAACACCGACCGCGGCGCGTGGGCTGGATCCTGGGTTTGCCAGGATGACTTGGACTGGCTGTATCGCACCAGGCGTATCCTGGAGGGCGTCACCGCATGCCTCGTTGCCGCCGAGCTTGCCCCTTCACCCAATCCGGGTGAGTATGTGGTGTTTCTATCCCACTTCCAACGCGGGTTTGGTCTCCTAATTAGTGATTTTCTCCACGACTGGCTCAATACGTATGAGCTTCAGCCGCACCATCTTCCGGCTAACGCCATCAGGGCTCTCTCTGCCTTCGCTTCCATCATCGAGGGCTACGCCGGACTATGGCCCACGAAGGAGCTCTGGATCCGGTTCTTTGGCCTTCGCCGAAACGTGATTCCAAACATAGAACTTGACCCAGAGGACAAGCAGCTCACGCAGTTTGGCGCTGCGTCGATCTCTCCCCGGAAGCAGTCCATCTTCCCCCGAGTCACGGGGCTTGACTCTTGCAAGGGATGGGCCCGGACTTTCTTCTATGTCCGGAACAACACATCTGAAGATTTGATCCGGCTGCACCCCTACGCTCCGGGTCCTCCTAATCCGGATCTGTGGGACAAGATCCCCAAGAAGCCCACTGTCCTGGCAAACCAGGTCAACAAGAGGTTCCAGGAGCTGAAGGATCTTGGATTGCACAATGAGGACGCAATGATCACATTTGTCCGCAACCGGATCTCCCCCCTCTAGAAACGCACGCATAAACTCTGTCATATGAGCTAGGGCCGCGACCCCAACCGGACCTCCTCGTTCGAGTTAAGCAACACTGAGATCTACCGCCGGGTCAAGGCCCTCTTCACCACCCACAAGGACTTCTCTTCTAAGTGGACGTGGGGGATTGAACACTTCTATCGAGACAGGCTTCCCCCTGCGGTAAGTCTCGTGCCCCAAACCCTTTCCGAATTAAGTCATATGTCAGTCTTTATCATATGTTTAATCTTGTTGCCTTTTCTTTCCCTTAGATGTTTCTTCAGCAAACCATCGAGGATGGCACCGAGCCTTCTCTCAAATGGTCGCCCGATCGGGATACCTCGGACGAGGAGGAACCGGATACGAAGATGTTCCTGTCGATGGCTGATGCGACCAAGCGACCCACCGGTAAACTCTCTTCCATTAGAGATTGGCCCGACGATGAAGATGATTCAGACGTTGAGGTGATGGAGGCATTTGACACTGTTCCCCTTTCTTATGCTTTTCCGACATCAGCTAACCCCGGTGGGCAGATCCATGAAGATCCTCCCCTTGCCGTGGGTGAGCCTATCCCGGTCGCACCGAAGAAGAAGAGGGGAGTTGCATCTGCATCTTCCTCTGGACCTTCTTAGCTAGCTAAAAGGCGAAAGAAGTCCGGGGACAAAACTGCCACCAAGCCTACAACCAAGGCCATAGCCTGGAGGTCCCGGAAGCCCAAAGAGCCTCTGACCTCGGATGAGTAAGCCACTTCTCCCTTTGCTATTTATTTGTTCTTCCTTTGTTATAGTTTCTCATCATTTATGATTTGATTCGGCAGGGCCGCGGTAGAGGTTCCCCAGAGCGGATCCGGTATTGCTTCACCGCTCTGACATAGCCCTTCTCCCCCTCGTGGCGACGATTCACGCCCGTTGAGCCCCATTCGGGAGGGTTTAGCGGCTGCTCCGGGTTCTAGCCCACCTTGTCAAGAGGAGGGCAACCTCGGAGCAGGGAAAACTGGCTTTGCCGAGGCAGCAGCAACCACCACTTCGGCTCCGCCGCAACCAGCTTCGTCCGAGATACCCATAGTACCTCCGCCAAAACGAAAATCTGCACCAGTACCATCGTCGGCTCCAGCACCAGCAGCAACAGTAAAGGCATCAGCAACAACGCCAAACCCCTCCGCCTCGTCTGAGTCTTCCAAGGCTCGGCGAGAAGGCACCAACAGCACCAAGGCAGCTCCCAAGGGCAAATCCGCTGCAGCAACTTCAACTTCTCAAGGTTCCTGATGCCACCAGAGCAGAGTCAATCGAGGCTGGACAGCGTACACTCGCGTCCATGCTCTCGAAAAAGACTACACCATCGAAGGACGCCCCTGCCGAGCCAGCTGACGAGCAACTTGTTTTGCACACCAGCCCCGCCATTGCCTAGGTTGAGAGGAGGGAAGCTCACGCTAAGGGTCTAGTTGCACCACACATGCTCAGCGGCGAACGATATCATGCGACCTTGATCGAGTTTGTGAACAACTGGAACAAGGTGGAGTTCGTCCACAATGACGATCTCCCGGAGAAGTTCGGTCCCGCCAAATTTGCTGCCCAGATGAATACCGCTGCCAAGGCAATTAACCTTGCAGGTCGGATGATGGAGGTGCGTTACTTCGCCTTTTCCTTAGCATCCAGACGATATTAGTGATATAACCATTAGTCCCCGAGCCTCCGGGGGAGTAACTCGTTACTCGGCCAGATGCTCCTTAGAGAATTAACGTAGCTCCTTAATAACTTCGAATATGCACACACCTAGAGCCGGGTTAAGTTCCACTTGGCCCGGATCTTGTACACTTCGAATATGCACACACCTAGAGCCGGGTTAAGTTCCACTTGGCCCGGATTCTGTACACTTCGAATATGCACACACCTAGAGCCGGGTTAAGTTCCACTTGGCCCGGATTTTGTACACTTCGAATATGCACACACCTAGAGCCGGGTTAAGTTCCACTTGGCCCGGATTTTGTACACTTCGAATATGCACACACCTAGAGCCGGGTTAAGTTCCACTTGGCCCGGATTTTGTACACTTCGAATATGCACACACCTAGAGCGGAGTTAAGTTCCACTTGGCCCGGATTTTGTACACTTCGAATATGCACACACCTAGATCCGGGTTAAGTTCCACTTGGCCCGGATCTTGTACACTTCGAATATGCACACACCTAGAGCCGGGTTAAGTTCCACTTGGCCCGGATCTTGTACACTTCGAATATGCACACACCTAGAGCCGGGTTAAGTTCCACTTGGCCTGGATCTTGTACACTTCGAATATGCACACACCTAGAGCCGGGTTAAGTTCCACTTGGCCCGGATTTTGTACACTTCGAATATGCACAAGACTAAGCTATCTTTTTGTACTTTTTTCAGGTGACCACCAATCACCGGAGCGCTGAGTTTCAGCGTCTCTTGGATACTCACAAGATGCTGCGTGCGAAACATACTGCACTTCTCACCGAACACGATAAAAGGGGTAAGTTTTCTCCTATGCATTTTTCCATTTCTCTTCATCTTTTCCCGCCGAACTAATCCCTCATTCGGATTTCGCAGCTGGAGTGGAGGCTGAGAATATCCTCATGAGGAAAAATTTGGACCAGATAAAGGGTAAGTTAATCTTGCTCCACCTTGCTGTGCTTTCTATCTCCTTTTCTTCTTGGCTCGGTAAATATTCATACCTCGGCATTTCCGGGTCAACAAACTATCTCAGCTTCTCTTGAAGATAGTGTGCCCGTGCCTGATATGATGCTGCATTTTCTCGAACAAGCAGGGCAGCACCAAGCTGAACTCAAGAAGAAAGACGACGAGCTTGCCCTCCTCTGGACCAAAGATGAAGAGATTGCCCAGCTTAAGGCAGATATGAAGAAGCTCAAGGCGCAGCACAAATCCGAACTAGAGAAGGCAGGCCAAGACTTTCTTGAAGAAAGAGAGCACCTCAACCTCCAGATTGCCAAGGACCAAGAACTTCTCAAGGAGGCCGACGTCAAGCTTGAGTCGGCGAATACTGAACTTGTGCAACTTCGGAAAATGCGTGATGACTGTACCAAGGAGTTGACCCGGATCCACAGCCACATTTCACGTAAGTTCTTTTTCTTCATCCGACATTAACTTCTCCGGGTTGCTTCACATGTCTTTTCCTTACTTGCTTCACTTGTGTTGTTTTCAGGAAAATTTCCAGAGGGAAATGCCATTGCAACCACTTCTATTGCCAAGTTCCGCCAGGAGAGGGTTACACCCATTGCTCCTGACACTGGAGAAATTCCTTATGACATGGAGGACCTGCCGGTCAGTCTTTCTTCTCACGTGGAAATTGTGATGAATTATGGCAAGGATAACCTTGATGTGGCAATCCAGATCTTCAACGCCTTTTGGCCCGATGAAGATACTCCGGAGGGGACCGCAGCTCTCGTCGACAAGTTAATGGAATGCGAAACCCAGCTTGACCTTTGGAGGGAATCCAATGGACGCGCCGGGGCTGAAATCGTTCTCCACTACGTTCTTACGTGGTATGAGAAAATCGACCTCAACCTCCTTACGTGCATGCGCACCGGATCCAGATGGTCCAGGGAACCGGAGTGGGTTGCTCGGCGCAAGGCTTGCACCCATAGCCTCATTGAGTATGCCCCATTCATCAATGGAATGAGGGTCCAAGCTTCCTTGGTGCCGCCGATGACGAAAATGCCAAAGATGGTTCAGGTGAGGACGAAGGAGACGACGCCTCGGATGTCAAGGAAAGTGAAGATGAGGCTGAAGCCGAAGCTAGAGCTGTACCTGCTGGCGCCGAATTTTCTCCCCTGCTGCTCCTTGAGCGAAAAAACTTTTGAATTTTATCAGATCCCCGGTATGCCGGGTGCAATTATATTAAGCACATCGGTTATGTTTTGCTACTAAGTTTTTATGCCGGATTAACTTGGGCGTAGTCCCCGAGTTTCATTTTCTTGTTTCTCCAATTTCTTGGCTCGGCTCGTGTCCACCTTGGTTCGGTTTTATGACTTATGAGTCCGAGTTTCAAAAATTGACTTAACAATAATTGGAAACTTTAGGATTAGCTCAAAATAATTTAGCGTAATAAATTTAAACTAAGCACAAGGTTAGTCCGAAAAACAAACGTTGGCTCGATTAAGTTTCTTTCCTTAGTCGTTTTTCATGTGCTACACAATTCCAAACTTGTTCTCTTGCTTGCCATGAAGCCAAATCTTGTTGGACACCAGCAAGTCGAAGAGTAAGGTTTCTGGTGCTCACACACTAGTAATCCGGCTTAAGTAGAAGCAACTTACGCCAGCTGACATATAAATAATAAATACAGAAGACAACCAATAATATTAAGGCAGTCCCTGAGTTACTGCTCGAGGTGCCAAGGTTTCATTGATAAGCTAATTGCCGGCATACATACCGACATATGAGAGACTCGGATACATACACTTCTCTGCTAAGTGTAGAAATGACGAAGTAGAGCTACATTCCATGGATGCTTGGATTCCTCGCCGGACCTGTCCGCCTTGTTCTTCTCCTGTGGTTTTGCATCGATAAGATAATAAGAATCATTGTGCAATGCTTTTCTCACAATGAATGGCCCTTCCCATGGGGGGGATAATTTATGCATGCCAGCAGTACGTTGTACCAACCGGAGTACCAGATCACCTTCCCGGAAAATTCGGGGGTTTACTTTTTGGCTATGATAGCGTCGGAGATTTTGCTGATATATGACGGATCTAGACAATGCCAATTCTCTCGCTTCTTCCAGCAGATCGACATCATTTTGCCGGGCTTCTTGCACTTCGGCTTCTGTGTATTGGGTGACCCTAGGCGAGTCATGCTCTATGTCGGCTGGTAATACAGCTTCTGCCCCATATACCAGAAAGAATGGCGTATAGCCCATTGATCGATTTGGAGTTGTTCTTAAACTCCACAGTACCGCTGGTAGTTCTTCTATCCAGCACCCCGCTGATCTTTGCAGCGGCTCAATGAGTCGGGGTTTTATCCCGGATAGCACTAATCCGTTGGATCTCTCCACTTGCCCGTTCGATGTGGGGTGGGATACCGAGGCAACGTCCAACCGGATCTTATCTCGGCAAAAACACGCAAATGCTCCTTCGGCAAAATTTGTGCCATTATCTGTTATGATACTGTGATGATAACCGTATCTCAAGATGATGTCTTTGAGGAATGTTACGGTAGTAGCTCCATCACATTTTCTTATTGGCTTCACTTCAATCCATTTCGTAAATTTGTCAACCATGACCAAGATGTGGGTCATGTTCCCTCTTGCTGGTTTAAATGGGCCAACCATATCCAAGCACCATACGGCAAATGTCCATGTAATTGGTATGGTCTTGAGCTCCGACATTGGCATATGTGTCATTGTCGCATATCTCTGACAGCCATTGCATTTTCTTACCAGATCTTCTGCTTTTTCTAAGGCACTTGGCCACTAAAACCCATGGCGAAAAGCTTTTGCTACCAAGGCTCTGGACGAGGCATGATTCCCACATTCCCCTTGATGTATATCTCGGAGGATGTCAAGTCCTTCCTCCAGGTCAACACATCGCTGGAGGACATTAGTCACACTCCTTTTGTATAGCTCGGAATTGATGATCGTGTATGCTTTTGCTCTCCTCTGAGTTTGCCTGGAAAGCACCTCCTCAGCGGGTAAAGTTCCATCTTTTAGGAATTGGAATATGGGAAGTGCCCAAGCTGGTACAGCTCACACTGGGAACACATCCTCGTCAATTTCCATCTGATCCACCGACATAACTTCAACCGGATCACGCTGTGCAGTCCCCGGGTTTGCCAAGGCAGTCCCCGGGTTTCGCGAACTACTCCCCACATCAATGTCCATGGGCACAGCCTCCGATTCCGGATTTGCTGGGATAAAAATTGAGTCGGATTCCGGGGATGGCCCGATAGATGGTTTTCTGAGGTGCTCTAATGCTACACCCGGTGAAATTGCTTGTCGGGTTGATCCGAGCTTCGACAATACGTCGGTAGCCTCATTTTCCACCCGGGGTATATGGTGAAATTCGCATCCCTCAAAGTAACTAGATATCTTCTGCACATGAAATCTGTATAATGCCATGTTTGCATCCAAAGCATCCCATTGCCCGGAGACTTGCTAGACTACGAGATCCGAGTCACCGAAGCATTGGATCCGACGTATTCCAATCTCTTTTTCCACTTTGAGCCCATGTAAAAGTGCCTCATATTCTACAACATTGTTTGATGCAGTGAAGTGGATTTGCAGCACATATTTCAGCTGGTCCTTCTTTAGCGAGGTAAGCATAACTCCGGCACCTAACCTGGTTTTTTGTTTTTGACCCGTCAAAGTGCATTCTCCAGTAGTTCGGATCTGGCAATGGTGGCTCATATTGCACCTCAGCCCAATCCACAAAAAAGTCTGCCACAGCCTGAGATTTGATTGCTTCTCTTCTGTCATATTGTGGCGCATAAGGAGCTAGCTCAATTGCCCACTTTGCAATCCTGCCACTTGCATCCTTGTTGCTCATTATCTCGGATATGGGGGCTTCACATATTACCTTGATTGGGTGCTCCTCGAAATAGTGCTTCAGCTTCTTAGCTGCCATATACACACCATATGCCACCTTTTGATAATGAGGATAGTTCTGCTTTGAGGCTGATAATACCTCGCTCATATAATACACTGGCCTTTGCACTGACTTACCCTCTTCGTCGCGCTCTACCACAATTACTGCACTTACAACTCAGTTGGTTGCGGCTATATAGAGCAGCATTGGCTCCTTTGATAGTGGAGAGGCTAACACTGGTGCAGTGGCTAACATCTTCTTTAGTTGGATAAAGGCTTCATTGGCCTGCAGCGTCCAAATGAACTTGTCCGACTTTTTCATGAGTTGATAGAGAGGCAGTGCCTTTTCTCCCAACCGACATACAAACCGACTTAAGGATGCCAGACAACCAGTGAACTTATGGACATCGTTAAGACACTTCGGCAATTCCATTTGCTCTATGGCCCGGATTTTAGTTGGATTAACCTCGATACCTCGGCTGGAGACAAGAAATCCGAGTAATTTTCCAGCCAGGACACCGAAGGTACATTTCTCCGGATTAAGCTTCATTCGGAACCTCCTTAGGTTCGCAAATGTCTGCCTGATATCATCAAGGAGCATTTTGCTTTCCTTGGTCTTTATCAAAACATCATCCACATACACCTGCACATTTTGACCAATTTGGTCATCCAAACATTTTTGCATACATCTTTGGTACGTTGCCCCTACATTACAAACCAAAAGGCATGGTGCGATAGCAATAAGCCCCATACAGGGTGATAAACGTAGTCTTTATTTGATCACTTGGGTTCAAAGGTATCTGGTGGAAACCAGAATATGCATCAATGAACGACAACAACTCACACCCAGCAGTAGAATCTATGACTTGGTCTATCCTTGGCAGTGGGAATGGATCTTTTGGACACACCTTATTTGAAGGAAATATGCCCTGAGAGGCAATAATAAAGTTGTTATTATATATTCCTTATATATGATAGATGTTTATTTTACATGCTAGAATTGTATTGATCGGAAACATCAATACATGTGTGTTTAATAAAAAAAAGGGTTCCTAGTTATGCCTCTCTTATAGACAAGCTTGTTGATTAACAAGATGATCAAGGTTTCCTGATCATGGACATTGGATGTTGTTAATAACAAGGTCACACCATTGGTGGAATGATGTGATGAACATTCATCCGAAGTATAGCATTACGATCAAGTCATTATGTTTATATTGCTATAACATCATACGAAGTAATCTTTATCCTTAGACCATGAGATCATGTTAATTGCTAACACCGGAAGAGTATCTTGATAACATCAAACGTCACATAGTAACAGGGTGACTATAAAGATGGGTTCAGTACTATGAAGGTGTTATGTTGAGGCTCATGGATCAAGAGTGGAACTTGTCGATCCAGATGACGGATAGATATACTCTGGGCCCTCTCGGTGATATCACATTAAGATAGCTTGCAAGCAAGTGATGTGATCACTAGAATATTATATCACAGGAACGAGAAAAGAGTGCATGTCGATAACGAGATCAAACTAGGTATGGAGATACCGATGATTGAATCTCGGACATGTAATATATCGAGAGACAAAGGGATTTAGTTACAAGCGTAAAAGGTTCTCACGATCACAGAAGTCATCGTTGAATGTGTAGGAGTCAGCACGAATCTCCAGGCCCCGCTGCTGATTATTGATCGGAGAAGGGTCTCGATCATGTCTGCATTATTCGCGAACCATAGGGTGGTACACTTAAGAGTTACCGGGCACCATTTTGGAGCACATATTTTTCAGACGAAAGAATTGCAAAGCGCAGGAATTGTTTCAATAGAAACTGGAAATTGTTTCGGGTGAAATTGCAGAAAGTGGTTCTGCATGTGATATTGAAATATTGCAAGGGGCTATATGTGAATGTTTGTTAATTAAAGTAATTAACAAAATTCTGAATAAATTTAATAAAAAGAGTTTTATTAAATGAGAGAGCATTAAATTTGGAGAAATTTAATGCATTTAAAATGGAGACTTTAAAAGGGAATGTGAAGAGGCATTTTAATGTGGAGGGGTTACCACCACATGAATGGGGGAGGTGAGGGGTCACCCCCCGTGCACCGGCCATGGAGAGAGGGGGCACCCCCCTCCTCCTATAAAAGGCCACTCATTCCCTCCATCCACACACCTCCTTGTGAAGGATCTCTCTCCCCCTCTAGAATTATTCCCCCATGGTCTCGGATCAGCGAGATACATGTTCCCGGTGGCATTTCGTCTAGAAGGAGTTGCTGCTTCTGCTGGATCGCTGGAGCGAGGAGGTGGAGGTTGTCCGGTGGCTTGAACGTGTGTGCGAGTGCGGATGCGCTGCTGAGTTGCGGCGCTCGGACTTCCTCACGATCTTGAGATCGGCAAGTGTACGACTACATTAACCACGAGTTCCTACTCGTTTACAAAACTCATTGTCTTCGAGGATAAGTTTTCGTTGGATGTATGTCCACCCGTTGCTTTGTACCTAGTAGATAGATCTTGGCGTGTAGTTCACACCATAGGAATTTTTTTTGTTTTCTATGCTGCGGACCCAACAGTGGTATCAGAGCCTGATCTATGCGTAGGTGCTTTGCACGAGTAGTACACATATGTTTATATGTGGGCGATGATGATCATGTTATTGCATCTTCTATGTATTTTGGATATTGGTGGCATAGTGGGATGAAGCGGCCCGGACCAACCTCACATGTCATCGTACATGAGATCGGTTCCACGACTGACATGCAACTTGTTTTGCATAAGTGGCTGGCGGGTGTCTGTCTCTCCTACTATACTCAATATCTGATTTACAACGAGTTGCTAATAACTTAGTTATCCTTGTTGTGGTTCATGTCCGTAGGTGAGAACGGTTCTATCTCCGAAAGCCCTAAGCCACGTAAAACTTGCAATTGATAAATTAGAGGCGTCTAGTTTAGATCGTTGCTGGGCTAGTGTATTGATATGGTATTGTTGTAAGTAGATGTATGATAGATACTCTTACAACACACTCAACGTGTAAGTTCCATAGACATTGGCCTTACACACAAAGGAATGATAGAGATCATACCACGATGCAAGTGATAGAGATCAAATGCATGGACCATATCATCTCACTTTACACATTAGATGTTAGCATCTTATACTGCTAGTTTGGCGCTTTTGGTAGCATTATAAGATGATCCCTCATTTAGATATCAAGATAAAAATGTGTTCTTCCTTAAGTATGCACCATTCTGTGGATCGTGTTTCGAGACATCACGTGATGATCGGGTGTACTCGAATCTACGCTTTCATAGGAACGGGTGTAAGACAGTTTTACACACGCGAATACTAAGGTTCTTACTTGGCGAGCCTAGCATATACAGACATGGCATCGGAACACGGACCGAAAGGTTAAGCATGAGTCATATAGTTGATATGATGCCTATATGGATGCTCGCCTTTGAAGCTACATCAACTCACGTGATGATCGGACTTGGTGTAGTGGATTTGGTTCATTTAATCACCAAAAAGACACGAGGTATGTCGTTTTTGAGTGGGAGTTCATTAGTAATTTGGATTAGTTGAACTCAATCTATCATAAACTTAGTCTAAATAAACTTTACAAATTCTGTTGTAGATGGCACCACCTGCTTTTAATTTCAATGTGTTCATGGAGAAAGAGAAACTTGCTGCGAATGGTAGCAACTTCACCAACTGGGCTATGAATTTGAGGATTCTCCTCACTGCTGCACAAAAGCAATATGTGCTAGATGCGACGCTAGGCCCCCCACCAGCTCCTGATGCCCCTGACGAGGAAAATAATGTCTATGTGACTCGTCAGGAGGACCACAACTTAGTTCATTGCGGCATACTGTATGGGCTAGAGCCAGAACTTTGAAAGCGTTTCGAAAATGGCAATGCCTTTGATACCATGGGAGAATTGAAAATGATTTTCGATACCCATGCTGCCGTAGAGAGTTATAATGCTACAGAAAAGTTCTTTAGCTGCATGATGGAAGAAAATAGCTCCGTTAGTGAGCACGTACTCAAGATGTGTGGGTACGCCGATAAGTTTGTGTCCTTGGGAATAACGATTCCCATTGACTTAGGCATACATCGTGTTCTCCAATCTCTGCCACCTAGCTACAAGAGCTTCGTGATGAACTATAATATGCAGGGCATGAAGAAGTCTCTTCCCGAGCTTCTATCAATGTTTAAGACTGCAGAAGTGGAGATTAGGAAAGAACATCAAGTGTTGATGATCAATAGGACCACCGGTTTCAAGAAAGACAAGAAAGGCAAGCACAAGGGAAAGAAGGGTGGCAAGTCTGTTGCCACGCCTAAAAAGAAACCCCGAGCTGGCCCTAAGACTGACACCAAGTGCTACTATTGTAAGGGGACTGGCCATTGGAAGCGCAAATGCCCCAAGTATTGGGCGGACAAGAAGTCCGACAAGGCAAACAAAGGTATATGTGATATACATGTTATTGATGTGTACTTGACTAGTACTCTCAGTAGCACCTGGGTATTTGATACGGGATCGGTTGCTAATATATGTAACTCGGTTCAGGGGCTATGGAACAAGTGACAACTAGCAAGGGATGAGGTCAGAATGCGGGTCAGCAATGGATCAAAAGTTGATGTGATCGCCGTCGAGACGCTACCTCTCCATTTGCCATCGGGATTAGTTATAAACCTAAACAATTGTTATTTAGTGCTTGCACTGAGCATGAACATTGTATTTGGATCGTGTTTGATGCAAAGTGGTCATTCCTTTAAATCTAAAAACAATGGTTGTTCGATTTATAAGAATGATATCTTTTATGGTCATGCACCTATGTTGAATGGTTTATTTCTGTTGGATCTCGATAGTAATATTACACACATTCATAATGTTAATGCTAAAAAGATTAAACTTGATGATGATATGTCTACATATATGTGGCACTGCCGTCTAGGTCATATTGGCGTTAAACGCATGAAGAAACTCCATTCTGATGGACTTTTGGAATCACTTGATTTTGAATCATTTGATACATGTGAGCCATGCCTTATGGGCAAGATGACTAGAACGCCGTTTTTCGGTTCAATGGAATGGGCGACAGATCTATTGGAAATCATACATACTAATGTGTGTGGACCAATGAGTGTGTCGGCGTGAGGTGGATATCGTTATTTTGTTACTTTCATTGATGATTTGAGTAGATATGGGTATATCTATTTGATGAAACACAAGTCTAAAACTTTTGAAAAGTTCAAGGAATTTCAGAATGAAGTGGAAAATCATCGTAATAGAAAGATCAAATTTCTATGGTCTGACCGTGGAGGAGAGTATCTAAGTTACTAGTTTAGCACACACATGAAAGAGTGTGGAATAGTTTCAAAAACTCACGCCTGCCGGAACAGCACAACGTAATGGTGTGTCGGAACGTCGTAATCGTACCTTATTGGATATGGTTCGATCTATGATGTCTCTGACTGACTTGCCACTGTCATTTTGGGGTTATGCACTGGAAACAGCTGCATTCACTTTAAATCAGGCACCATCTAAATCCGTTGAAATGACACCGTATGAATTATGGTTTGGAAACAAACCTAAGCTGTCATTTCTTAAAGTTTGGGGATGCGATGTTTATGTGAAGAAACTTCAACCGGATAAACTCGAACCCAAAGCGGAAAAATGTGTCTTCATAGGATACCCTAAGGAAACAATTGGGTATACCTTCTATCACAAATCCGAGGGCAAGGTTTTTGTTGCCAAGAATGGATCCTTTCTTGAGAAGGAGTTTCTCGCGAAAGGTGTGAGTAGTCGGAAGGTAGAACTCGAAGAGGTTATTGAACCTTCTCTTCATGGAATGGCGAGTGGCGCAGCACCGGAAGTTGTTTCGGAGTTGACTTCACCTGATGAAGAGAGAGCTAATGATAATGATCATGAATCTCCGAAAGAGGACACTACCGAACCTCGCAGGTCAAGCAGGACACATGCAGCTCCTGAACTGTACGGCAATCCTGTTGTGAATTTCATGGTTGATGAAATGGATGACCCTGCGACGTATGAAGAAGCGATGATGAGCCCGGATTCCAACAAATGGCTAGAAGCCATGAAATCCGAGATGGAATCCATGTACGAGAACCAAGTTTGGAACTTGGTGGACTTACCTCACGACAGAAAGGCCGTTGAGAATAAATGGATTTTCAAAAGAAAAACTGATGCTGATGGTAATGTGACCATATATAAGGCTCGACTTGTTGCAAAGGGGTTTCAACAAATTCAAGGAGTTAACTACAATGAGACATTCTCTCCCGTAGCGATGCTTAAGTCGGTTAGGATTATGTTAGCAATTGCTGCATATTTCAATTATGAAATATGGCAGATGGTTGTCAAAACTGCGTTCCTCAATGGTAATATTGAAGAAGAGTTGTATATGATACAACCTAAGGGTTTTGTCGATCCTAAGGATGCTAATAAGGTATGCAAACTTCAGCGATCCATCTATGGACTGAAGCAAGCATCCCAGAGTTGGAATCTCCGCTTTGATGAGGTGATCAAAGAGTTTGGATTTGTCCAAACTTATGGAGAGGCTTGTATTTACAAGAAAGTGAGTGGGAGCAATATGGCATTTCTGATATTATATGTGGATGACATATTATTGATTGGAAATGATATAGATCTTTTAAACAGTGTTAAAAGTTATCTAAACAGCAAATTTTCGATGAAAGACTTTAGTGAAGCATCATATATATTAGGCATTAAAATCTATAGAGATAGATCAAGGCGCCTAATTGGGCTATCGCAGAGTACATACCTTGATAAGATATTAAAGAAGTTTAATATGGACAAAAGTAAGAAGGGGTTCTTACCTATGTTGCAAGGCAAGGCATTGAGTAAGACTCAAAGTCCGGCTACGGCGGAAGAAAGATAGATGATGGATAAGAACCCCTATGCCTTGGCCATAGGCTCTATTATGTATGCCATGCTATGTACAAGACCGGAGGTGGCACATGCTATTAGTTTGACTAGTAGGTACCAATCTGATCCAGGTTCAGAACACTGGATAACGGTAAAGAACATGCTCAAGTACTTGAGAAGAACTAAGGATATCTTTCTTATATACGGAGGTGAAGAAGAGCTAGTCGCTAAGTGTTATGTTGATGCTAGCTTTGACACCGATTCGGATGACTCTAAGTCTCAATCAGGATACGTATTTCTCTTGAACGGAGCAGCAGTTAGTTGGAGGAGTTCCAAACAACCTATGGTGGCTAGATCAACGACGGAGGCGGAATATGTTGCTGCTTGAGAAGCCGCACAGGAGGCGGTTTGGATGAAAGAGTTCATTACGGAACTAGGTGTGGTTCCCAGTGTGTTGGACCCAATGGTGATCTATTGTGACAATAATGGAGCCATAGCCAACGCAAAGGAACCGAGGTCTCACAAGAATTCCAAGCATATTAAGTGCCGGTTTCACTCCATCCGTGAGCATGTCAAGGATGGAGATATAAAGATTTGTAAAGTACACACGGACCTAAATGTAGCAGATCCGTTGACTAAAGTTCTCCCTAGGGCAAAATATGATCAACACCAGAACTCCATGGGTGTTAGATTTATCACTATGTGAACTAGATTATTGTCTCTAGTGCAAGTGGGAGACTGAAGGAAATATGCCCTGACAGGCAATAATAAAGTTGTTATTATATATTCCTTATATATGATAGATGTTTATTTTACATGCTAGAATTGTATTGATCGGAAACATCAATACATGTGTGTTTAATAAACAAAAAGGGTTCCTAGTTATACCTCTCTTATAGACTAGCTTGTTGATTAACAAGATGATCAAGGTTTCCTGATCATGGACATCGGATGTTGTTAATAACAAGGTCACACCATTGGTGAAATGATGTGATGAACATTCATCTAAAGTATAGTATTACGATCAAGTCATTATGTTTATATTGCTATAACATCATACGAAGTAATCTTTATCCTTAGACCATGAGATCATGTTAATTGCTAACACCAGAAGAGTATCTTGATAACATCAAACGTCACACCGTAACAGGGTGACTATAAAGATGGGTTCAGTACTACGAAGGTGTTATGTTGAGGCTCATGGATCAAGAGTGGAATTTGTCAGTCCAGATGACGGATAGATATACTCTGGGCCCTCTCGGTGATATCACATTAAGATAGCTTGCAATCAAGTGATGTGATCACTAGAATGTTATATCACGGGAACGAGAAAAGAGTGAATGTCGGTAACGAGATCAGACTAGGTATGGAGATACCGATGATCGAATCTCGGACATGTAATATATCGAGAGACAAAGGGATTTAGTTACAAGCGTAAAAGGTTCTCACGATCACAGAAGTCATCGTTGAATGTGTAGGAGTCAGTACGGATCTCCAGGCCCCGCTGCTGATTATTGATCGGAGAAGGGTCTCGATCATGTCTGCATTATTCGCGAACCATAGGGTGGTACACTTAAGAGTTACCGGACACCATTTTGGAGCACATATGTTTCAGACGAAAGAATTGCAAAGCGCAGGAATTGTTTCAATAGAAACCGGAAATTGTTTCGGGTGAAATTGCAGAAAGTGGTTCTGCATGTGATATTGAAATATTGCAAGGGGCTATATGTGAATGTTTGTTAACTAAAGTAATTAACAAAATTCTGAATAAATTTAATAAAAAGAGTTTTATTAAATGAGAGAGCATTAAATTTGGAGAAATTTAATGCATTTAAAATGGAGACTTTAAAAGGGAATGTGAAGAGGCATTTTAATGTGGAGGGGTTACCACCACATGAATGGGGGAGGTGAGGGGTCACCCCCCCATGCACCGGCAATGGAGAGAGGGGGCACCCCCCTCCTTCTATAAAAGGCCACCCATTCCCTCCTTCATCCACACACCTCCTTGTGAAGGATCTCTCTCCCCTCTAGAATTATTCCCCCATGGTCTCGGATTAGCGAGATACATGTTCCCGGTGGCATTTCGTCTGGAAGGACTTGCTGCTTCCGCTGGATCGCTGGAGCGAGGAGGTGGAGGTTATCTGGTGGCTTGAACGTGTGTGCGAGTGCGGATGCGCTGCTGAGTTGCGGCGCTCGGACTTCCTCACGATCTTGAGATCGGCAAGTGTACGACTACATCAACCACGAGTTCCAACTCGTTAACAAAACTCGTTGTCTTCGAGGGTAAGTTCTCGTTGGATGTATGTCCACCCTTTGTATGTACCTAGTAGATAGATCTTGGCATGTAGTTCACACCGTAGGAATTTTTTTGTTTTCTATGTTGAGGACCCAACATTATTCAGGTTCGTGTAATCGATACACATACGCCAAACCACTGCCACGTTCGGATCGTCTTTCTTCTTCTCCACTAGCACCGGATTAGACAGCCAATCTGGGTAAAGCACTTCCATGATAAATCCTGCAGCCAACAACCGAGCTATCTCATCTCCTATGACCTTTCTCCTGTCTTGGGCGAAGCGGCGGAGAGGTTGCTTCACCGACTTTGCTCCGGGTCTGACATTCAAAGAGTGCTCGGCCAACTCCCTCGGAACAGCTTGCAAGTCCTGTGTGGACCAAGCAAAAATATCCCGATTCTCACGGAGGAAGTTGACGAGCTCGCTTTCCTATTTGTCATTTAACCCGGCACTAATTGTCACGGTGCGCTCTAGGAACATATCATCAACATGCACTTTCTTTGTATCTTTTGTTGCTTGGAATGAGACACTACCATGCGGGTTGCTCAGCGCCGACATATACTGCTGCGCGGACTGAGCCAATGCCGCCACTTCTTGGATCTTTCTCTTCTCCTGCGCGATCACAAGTGACTCGGACAGGTTAGATCCGGCAGATGCACACTCAATGGAACGTCGGAAATCCCCAGCTATGGTAATTACACCGTTTGGCCCGGGAAACTTCATCTTCAGGTAACTGATGTGACAACTTGCCATGAATTTGTTCAAGGTAGGCGTGCCGAGCAACGCGTGATACGCACTTTCCAAATTGACCACTTCGAATTCCAAATTCTCAGTCCGGCAGTTATCTCTCGTGCCGAACAACACGTTAACCCGGACCTTGCCAATGGGTTCACAAGAAATGCCTGGCACAATGCCATGGAAAGTTGTCCTTGTAGCTTGGAGCATGTTCTCCGAGATACCCAACTTGCGCATCGTGTCCACATACATGATGTTGATGCTACTGCCATTATCAATTAGCACCTTTGAGAACCTCACATTGATGTTAGGCCCAATGAATGTTGGATCCAACACCAGTGCATATGAAGCAGGACTAGGCCTAAGCTTCGGATGATCTTTGATGCTCCAGGTAATCTCCTGATCCGAGCAAGGCATATACCTCGTCACGGCCGGCATTACTGCATTGACCTCCATATGTCGGCGCTGCAAGCTCTTTCTGTATGTTTCTTCCGTAGTGAACACACAATAACTCTGATGATGCTCTCTGTACTCATTCCTCCCCTCGTTTCCGAGGTACATCTGATCCGGTTGGTTTTGGTTCTCCACCTGATGCACTGCATCCCTTCTCTCATGGTTGTCATACCTCGGCGGAGGGGGAGGCAACATTAGCTGTTGTGTGTTCGCTCCAGAGAGCAATTGCTGCCGGGGTAAGTCCTGCTGAGGTTGATCATTCTGGGGTGCCTGAGCATTCCCCAAACCACTTTGTTCTTCTTTCGCATCCATTCACACTGCCTGGTTGTGTGACCCGCCGAGTTACTCGGATTTGGTGTGTGAAATTTACATGGCTGATCTAGCATTGCCTCATAGGTATACCTCGGATGGTCCTTCTTTTCTTTCCACTGTTTTTTATGCTCTGGCGTCCAAGTTTTCTTGCCATCATTGCTTGGAGTCCATTGATGTCCTCCAGTTTTCTGACATTGACTGCTTCCTGCTCCGGGTTGATCCTGATTCACAGCTGCAACTTGTTGCGAACTATACCGATAATCCGGTCTGTCATCCCTTCTTTTACCTCGGTAATCATTTCTCCTGGATGACCCGGCCCCATCTCGCTGACAATACTCCTCACTTGACTCATTTGACGTGAGCCTAGGTTGCGTCGGATCACCCAAGGCATATGAATCAGCAATCCGAATTGTTTCTACCAACGTGGTTGGCATATCTCTTTGCAACCTTTGCCATAGCATGCTTGCATATCTGCATCCTTGCGCAAACCAAGCTATGGCCTGTGACTCAATCACACCCTCACATGAGTTTTGCACTGTGCACCAGCGGGTCAGGAATTCCCGGTCTGTCTCATTCGGTCTCTGCCTGCACATTGCTAGGGTCTGTGGCCTGTTGGGCCTCTGATACGTACTTGAGAAATTGCTAACAACCATCTCCTCAAAATCGATCCAACAGTTAATACTTCCGGGTGGCAAGTTGTTTAGCCATACCCTCGCAGGCCCCTCCAGCATCTGGGGTACATATCTCACAGCCCATCTCAAGTTGCATGTCGCAATTTTCACAGCAGTTGCATAGTTAATCAACCAATCCTTTGGCTTAGTGCTGCCGTCATACGTCTTTGTGCCTCTAGGTAACTGGAAGTTAGGTACCGGAGGTTCCTTCATGATCCGGGGCCCAAAACATGCTGGACCCGGAGGACCTTGACACTCAATTTGCTCCGACCTATACAGCCGAGCCAGTTTTAACCTGGCATCATCAGGCATCAAGTTCCTGCCTCCCAATCTTGACCCTATCACGTGATAGTCTGGCCTGGGATAGCCAGCGTTCACCATCTCCGAATCACCATCATTGTATCTATCTTGCTCCTGTGGAGCTGTTCTCTGTTGCATACCTTGGACGGCACTATGCTCTTGCCGTGGTATATTCCGCTGCTGCGGTTGACCTGCACCTACCGAATTACGCTGTTCGGCATTGCCGTTTACAACATTCCCTTGACCGGCATTGCCTTGGTCGTGGTTACCTCGGCCAGCTTCACCTCGGCTCACACTCCTTCGATCCTCATTTCGCTTCACTTCTTTTCCTTTCCCTGCCCTTGTCGGGTCATATTAGACTATCTGCTTATTCCTCCTGGCCGAAGTTACTACCTCTTCTCTCCTAGGACCACCATGAGGAGACGATGCGGCTCCAGCGGATTTCTCTAGGTTACCCACCGCCGAATGAGCAATCTTGGAGGCTCCAGTTCTCTCCGGGTTAGCCCTGAGCAACTCCTTGTTTTGCATGTTCGCGATCCAAACCAACTCATTGATTCTATCCTGCTGTCTTTGACGGGCTTCACCCGTCAAGCCTTCTAACTCGGAGGCAGCTGCATCTGCTGCTCTGAGGTTCTTTGCCGGGGTACTATACTTTGGCAGCCCCACGGACAGACAGTTCTCTGACTCCTCAATCCTAGTATCACCCTCTTTGTTCATTTCACTCATGAGGTTTCTCCCCTTCACTTTTACAGTATCTACCTTATTTGCCTTTGCGTACTCATGCAGTGTCATGTTCAACGACTACTGAGCCGTGGCTATCTTTTTCGCACCCTCTAGCTCGGCCTGTGCCTGAGCCGGATCTACTACTGCTGCTACTGGGTTTGCCAAGCTATCCATCGCCTGCTACAGCACATTCTCTGGAATCTAACGGAGGACCTCTACTTTTCCTTGGTGCCTTAGGTGTTATCTCTGGATCTGGTGCCGGATCCTTGCTTGTGCCAGCGCCAGGAGCGGTCATCATTACCTCAACGTGGTCCGGGGAGCGAGTGATACGCGCCCCGCGAGCCGCACTAAGGGGTGGCTCGCCTCCTTTGAAGACGTGCCGCGGATGAACGCACGACACATCGACAGCAACGTAGATCTTGTGCATGCCGAGCTTGACGAAGAGCCATTGCGCGGGAGAGGACGCTTGCCGAAGCAGCCAGCGTTGTCGCTGACGAAATCCAGCGCTCCAAAGCGCTGAACGAGCCTGGAGACGATGCGTTTGCCGGTGCCGATGAAGTTTCCTATCCGGATCTTCACCCCTGCTAGCGCTGCTAGCCCCATGGCGGGCGCCAACTGTCATGGTGGTGTCACGGCAGATGCCATGGATAGGCTAAAGGTGGGGACTAAATGCACTTTGGGAATCCAGGGAGGGATAGTGTGGTGATTCCACACACACAGTTGCTTTGTATTCGATTCACTTCCACAGTTTACAAGTGCTCCTTGAGCTGTATTGGGGAGAGGAGGAAGAGGAACTCTCTTACTCTCACCTCTAGCTAGCCCTCAGGAAAAACACTAGTAAAACCGCTACTCACTAGAGATCAATCAAGCAAAGACCAACCAACCCCTTCTACAGAGGCCCTAGCCCTCCTTATATAGGGGTGGCTAGGTCTCCAATTAGGGCATACATGGAGGCATATTCCAAGGAATATGCCTCTTCCCAAAATAGTAAGCCGACCGGGTCACTTTAGCCCATCGTCATCCATGTAGAGGCTACGTGAGCCTCTGCGGCGTCTGCGTCATCTGACATAGGCATCGTCACCTTTGTCGACCACGCCTTAGTGGTCCTGGCCTCTGTCCGCTTCACTCACGCTCTGCGTACAGTGGTCACCTTTGACCAGCGAGATACCTTCCTTCTCTTACAAGCTTGATATAACCCGGATCATACCTAGTTGATCCGGCCACACATGTTCCTGCATATAAGTTAGATACATCCTACCGACATACGGTATAAGTTGGTTGAGACCCAGTTAGGTGGACGTCCCCTGGTCCGGGTTACTCCGTGATTCGGCCTGCCTTGAGGTGACTCGGCCAGCACTTGCTTTGACCTTGCCGTACCTTGGCTAACTAGGCCTTTATACCCCGGCATGACCCTACCCGGGGGTATCCCCCTAACATAATTTAATAGCATTAGTCAAAGGAATTTGCAAGAATAAATGTTTCCTCCACTCACAAAACTTATTATAGTGTTCATCTTCCTTTGACTTGTGTTTCTTATCAGGGAAAGGCATAGGTTTTTGGACCCAAGGCTCTCTTTCACTACCATATTTTTAGCAACAAAATCTTCTTTAGTGTATTTAGTATTCTTAGTGTGCCTTTCAGGTTCTTCTTCAACTTTTTCTTTATCAGGAGCATCATTTTCTTCATTACCACTTTTAGTTTCAGCATCAGAGACAAATATACTATTAGGATCTTTAGCAGGTTCAGAGGATTCTACAATAGTTTTAGGTTTCTTTTTTCTTTTCTTAGGAGTGGTACCACTATTTTCAGCTTGTTGAGAATCCTACTCAATTATTTTAGGATGCCCCTCAAGATATAGAGGATCCTGGGTAGCAGTGCCACTTCTAGTTCTAATTTCATAAGCATGTTTTTCTTTAGCAGCATTAACTAGCAATTCTTTTTTACCTTAATAAGCTGATCAATTTGAGTTTGAACCATTTGAAAATGCTTAACAAGCATTTTAAATTCATTAGAGGTTCTTTCCATAATATCTTTTAACTCAATAATAGCTCTAGGGTTTTCCATTAAATGATTTTGCACCCTTTTATTAAAATTATCTTGCTTAACAATAAAAACATCAAATTCTTCTAAGCATTGATTAGGAGGTTTAGAGTAAGGAATATCACCTTCATCAAAATGTTGGAGAGAGTGTACCTCAATAGTGGATGAGTAGGGGATTGGCTTACATAGTTCTTCTATAGGAGGTAAATTCTTGACGTCTGCAGCTTTAATTCCCTTCTTCTTAAGACATTTCTTAGATTCCTTCATCACTTCGTAATTTAGTTCAATAACTCCCCTATTCTTTGATGTTGGTATAGGCGCTGGAATAGTTGGTTCGGGTATAGCTTGTTCAGGAGGAGTCCAGTCTTCATAATTCTTGCTTATTTTAGCCATTAATTCCTCATCTTCCTTGGGAGTCCTATTCCTGAAAACACAATCAACATAACTATCCAGGTATGTCCTAGATTCTTCAGTTAGTCCATTATAAAATATGTCAAGAAGCTCATTCTTAGGTAATGGGTATCTAGCCTGTGCGTGAATCAAAGCAAAAAAAACCTTGCCCATGATTGAGGCAATATCTCTTTTATCCCTGTTTAAAATCAAAAAGTTCCTGCAAAATAGCATGTCTAGCAGTAGGTGGAAAATATTTCTTAAGGAAGGTACTAATCAAGCAATCAGGGCTATCAATAGATCCATGAGGTAAATTATTAAACCAAGTTTTAGCTTCTCCTCTCAATGAAAAAGGGAAAATTTTAGCAACAAAGTAGGTGCGCATCTTAATATCATCAGAAAATAGGCCACTCATGGTAGAAAGCTCAATCATATGTGCTACCGCACTTTCATTCTTAGTCCCACAAAAGGTTCTTTCTCAACAATAGTTATGTAAGATGGATCAAGAGAGAAATCATAATCCTTATCTTTAATGTTTATGGGAGATGCAGCAAACTTAGCATTAGGAGACAATTTGGATTTTATAGTACGCCTATCAAGGAGACTCTTAATAGCACTCCTATCATGGGTGTTTTGACATTCTTTAATAAATTCATCGGTCATCTCTATATAACTGTCTTCAATATCATAGCTCTCTCTAGTATTGTCTTCATTAGGAGTTTCAGTATTTCCAGCTATAGTTCTAGCAATCGTAGCATCTAGGAAAGGACCTAATGAACCACTCTTATCAAGCACAGTAGAAGCAACATCATCAGAAGTTTCAGATTCAGCACTAGTAGCAGTGTGTGTAGCATGTGTATGTGGTGGTGTAAGGGACTTACTCATAACAGACGGTGAATCAAGAGCAATAGAGGTGTTCAGAACCGTACCTCTCCTTGTAGTGGATGGTAAAATAGGAACCTTGCCATCACAAGACTTACCCATGATGGATGGATGGCAGCGAACAATAGTGATTCCAAGTGAACTTGATAAATAGAGCTATGCTCCCCGGCAACAACGCCAGAAAACAGTCTTGATGACCCACAAGTATAGGGGGTGTATCATAGTATTTTTGAGTGAAGTGAAACCCAATTTATTGATTCGACACAAGGGGAGCCAAAGAATATTTATAAGCCTTAACAACTGAGTTGTCAATTCAGCTGCACCTAGAAACAATCTTGCTCATAGCAGTTTATTAGTAGCAACAGTTTTGTAATAGCAATAGTAAAGTAATAGCAGTAGTAAAAGTAAAGATAGTAGTAACAATTGCAGTAAACAGTAGGATTAAAGCGCGGTAGGCATAGGGATGGATGGACGGGTGTTGCATGGAGAAGACAATTTATATGGCAATCAAGACATAAGGCATTTGCAGATAAATAAGATAAAGCATCCAAGTACTAAATAATCATAGGCATATGTTCCATATATAGTCATACGTGCTCACAATGAGAACTTGCACAACATCTTTTGTCCTGCCAACCCGTTTGCAGCGGGGCCTTGCTTAGCCCAAAATATATCGAGACCGTTGGGGAACCCCAAGAGGAAGGTATGATGAGCACAGCAGCAAGTTTTCCCTCAGTTATGAAACCAAGGTTATCAATCTAGTAGGAGCAAGGAAACACCTCAAAGGTGTTGCTAGCTGGACTTTGGCAGGGCGCACTACCGGTGCCAGTAGCAACATGGAAACCTGCACAACACAACCACAGAACTTTGCCCCCAACTTGCGGTGAGGTTGTCAATCTCACCGGTTTTGCTGAAAACAAAGGATTAAACATATCGATGGAAGAAAGTAATAGTTTGTAGAAAGTAAACAGAAAGCAGTAAACAATTGATTGTAGATTGATGATAAAAGAAAGGACCGGGGTCCATAGTTCACTAGTGGTGGCTCTCCTTAAGGTAGATGACATGTTGGGTGAACAAATTACAGCGGGGCAATTGATAAACATCGAGAAAGCATACATACATATACTACTCATCTTGACTCCTTTGAGATTCGATTGGGCATTACAACATTATACATAGACCGTAATCCAACTGCATCCATGACTAATAATCCACCTTCAGGTTATCATCCGAACCCCCTCCAGTATTAAGTTGCAAGCAACAGATAATTGCATTACGCATTGCGTGTAAAGTAAACAATATGATTGTTCTATGAACAAAGGATTGTTGTTTTCTCCCTAGTAGCAACAACACACCTAGTACCTTAGAGATTTCTGTCACTTCCCCAGATTACTAGAGGCATGAACCCACTATCGAGCATAAATACTAACTCTTGGAGATGCTAGCATCTACTTGGCCAAGATAGCTACTAACAACGGAAAGCATGCAAGATCACAAATAACAAAGACATGATATAATCAATACTCAATCTGAAATAGCATCTCAATATCCATCGGATCCCCGCAAACACAACATGTAGAATTACAAATAGATGATCTTGATCATGAAGGGAGCTCACAAGATCTAAACATGATAGCACAAATGATGGGGATATGCCAAAGGGGGTATGCCCAGTGGGACGTTCCGATCGGGCCGAAGGGCCTGCGAGTGGGCCTAAAGGACGACGACTGGAGTGCGACTGAAGGAAAGGCCTGGCGACTGGAGACTAAAGGCCCATAAGCGTACTTGAAGCCCAGTCGGATTAGGTCAAAAGCCTCCGAGTCCATATCTTACTCGGTTGTAACTTGTAAACCCTAGCGAGGTGATTCCTATATAAACCTCCCTAGGGTATCCTTAGGACTTACGTTCCATCATACACCCCCTCAAGTGACTCGCTGCTTAGACGCCGAGCTCGCCACCCCTGTAACTCGCTCTCCATTAATTCAATCTAGCAGGAGTAGGTCTTTACCATCCCCCATATGCCCCCATCTCGCACCGCAGATAGCTGCCAGCTCTTCCTCACTTTATAATCAATCGCTGCCAGTAGCAGCGACTGCCGTGGATTTTTCCACGACAGTGGCGCCCACCGTGGGGCATAGTAGGCTTGCCTGAGTTTTACCGTGAGACCCTATTCGCTGATCGACCGGCCGCTCGCCACCGGCCGCATGATCGCCATCGGTGGGATCTTACAGATCCTCCCCAGCAGCTACATCCTGGCGTCACGCCCGATCACTCATGGCGTGGTGATGCCGGTCGGCTCCATCAACCTCTTTCGTCGGCTTCACCGGCGCGGTCGACCCAGCTGCAACAGGGATCTTCGGCGGATCGCTCCCGCACCGCGATCTGCTCTCGGAGGAGCAGGTCCGCTCCATCAGGAGCCTCGTCACCGAGTACGACTCGGCCGCCAGCGACGCGGCCGAGATCAACACCGCCACCAACGACGATGCCGATTATGCGACCCCTGCCTCGGTCGATAGATCTATCACCGCCGCATCATGAGAGGACTCCATCACGCGAGTCTCCAACCCGGAGGATTTCGAGGGATCTTCGATTCTGGTTCCGGCTCGGAGTCGCCTGAAGACTTCCGTGCTAGATCCAATCTCTTTAACGCGATCTACATGGCAGGCAGCATGGCCGCCCTGCCAGATCCGTTCTCCACGCCGATCCCGCCGACCGCTACGGCCACAGAGGTGGAGGAAGCCCGCCTGCGACTCGCGGAGGCGCAACGCAACGAACTCGCCGAGCACGAGAAATACTGCCTCGAGCAGGAAACAGCGTGGGAGCTATCGCTCTATCACCAGCGCTGCATCAGGACCCGCCTTAACTCCAACATCCAGGGCCGCACCCTGAACTTCAACGATGAAAGCAACCCCGCACGTGCGGCCGAGCGCGAATACTGCGAGAACGCGCCGCCGAGCGGAAGCAACCCTGCAAGACCACCACCCGATGCAGCGGCAATAGGAGCCCCTCCACCACCCATCGGTCGTGCGCCCCCGCCGGACCAACCGCAGATCATCATCTCACCTCAAGCCCGCGACGCAAACGGACTACCACTCTACTCCACCCCGATGGACAATGTCGTCGCGGCCGACGCCGCGGTCGCCAACCTCGACGTCCAAGGCGACGGCGTGCTACAGATCTAGTACGCCAAGGCCCTACTCGCTAGGGCCGTCGAGCAACAAGTTGCGGGAGTCGACCCGTGGGGAAGGATGTATTTCTGTTCCTCAGCAAGCAGAGCGTCATCAAGCGGTCACCCCACCATCGCCAACACATTGACCTTCCCACCATCGCAGCCCCTGGCGAATCAACCACGGGCCGCCAACCCTACGCTATCCACAAACGAGACGTGACCGGCGAATAACACGGTCGCCGCCAATGGGCAGCCAATTGATGCCCAAACACACATTGTCAACAACCAGGCGTGGCGGGCGCGCCAGCCCAACGACTTGAGGCACACCCTCACCAACCGCGGCGACCCGGAACCAAGAGGCTCGCTCAGTCGAGTCGGGCCGCAATGCTTCGGGCCCATGATCCGTGGGGAAAAATACCCCTCCAACTTCAAGGCTCCCAAGGAGATCGAAAAGTATGATCCGACGTACGATCCAGCTGTCTGGTTGGACACATACCTCATGGCAATGGGAATTGCCGGCCACACCGACCTGCTCGCCGCTCGCTACCTCCCCCTGATGATGGAGGGTGCAACTCGGCAATGGATCAACACCCTCCACGCTGACAGCATCGATTCTTGGGAAGAAATGCGGGACGCCTTCATCGGGCACTTCGAGGGCTCCTACACCCGTTCCACCACCATAGAAGACCTGGAGCGATGCATCCAGGGACAATGCGAGTCGACTCGCCGTTGGATCCAAAGATGGCAAGAACTATGGATCAACGCTTCCGGCATCCACCCAGATACGGCGATACATTGCTTCAAGAATGCGTGCCGGTATGAACCCCTGGTCGCTAAGATCAAGAGGGTCTACCGGACGCTCGACAACGTCCCCGACCTCCTCGAGATTACCAAGCGCTACGCGGAGGAGGACCCCAACCAAGACTCCGACGACGAGTCGGGAGGAAGACACCGAGCCAGCATCCACGATAGCGGGCGCCTACGCGACATGCGCTACAGCAACACCCGCATCACCGACAAGCGCCGCACGGACGAGCGAGTCGACTTCGTCGCCAACACCGGCTACGGTCAGCGCAACCCCAAGAACTACCGCCGTGACGGAGGAAATTACCGTGACAGCGGAAACTACCGCTCCAACAATACAACGAGGCCGAAATTCGACCCCGCTGCCCTGCTCAATCAGCCCTGCATCTACCACAGCATGGAGGGAAAACCCGCCACCCACACCACCAAGGATTGCCACTCTCTCAAAGAGATTGAAAAGGCGAGGCGAGCAAGGGAGGACCCCAACAACAACCCACCCCGGGACAACGGGAACACCGGTGGCTTCAGCAACACCGTCGGCTCTCTACACACCTTCACCGGACTCGGCACCAAGCGCGAGAAGAAGGTGCTCGCCCGCGCGGTCGCTGTCAACACGGTGACCCAAGTCGACATCCCTTGCTTCCTCAACTGGTCCGAGCAGAGCATCGCCTAGAGTCGCCAGGACCACGCGCCAAAAATCGAATACCCAGGGCGAGTCGCCCTGGTAGTCAGGCCCAAAGTGGGTGACTACTGGCTGCCCAAAACACTAATGGATGGTGGGAGCTCCATTAACATCATGTACCTAGACACGTTCAAGAGGCTCCAGCTCCCAAAAGCAGCATTCGAGCCAACCCTGACGACCTTCCACGGTATCGTCCCCGGTCAGAAGGCGTACCCGTTTGGAAAAGTGACGTTGCCGGTCACCTTCGGCACTCCGGCAAACTACCGCATAGAGAGGATCGTATTTGAGCTAGTGAGCTTCCACAACCCCTACCACTGCGTCCTGGGCCGCCAGGCATTTGCAAAGTTCATGGCGACCCCACACTACGACTACATGATGAAGCTCCCAGGGCCAAGCGGCATCATCACCGTCCACGGCGACCCCGACATGGCCATCGAATGCGAGGACAAAGGAGCCGAGCTCGTCGACGCCATTGATACATTGCAAATGTATCTATAATTTTTGATGTTCCATGCTTGGTTTTATCCACTTTCTTGTGTTTTGTTCCAACTTTGGAGTACTTTTCATATGATTTCTTGGACTAACCTATTAACAAGATGCCATAGTGCTAGTTGCCTATTTTCTGCTGTTTGTGGTTCTAGGAAGTCAGAAAATGAATATTCTCGGAATTGGACGGGACAAAAGTCAAAGTTACTATTTTCCCAGAAGACTCACGGAGCCAGAAGGAGAGTCGAAGAGAGGCCATAGGGTGGCCACACCACCCCTAGGCGCGGGTCCACCTAGGCCGTGCCAGGGCATGGTGTGGGCCCCCTAGACGCCCACCGACCTTGCCCTCTGGCCTATAAGAAGCCTCCCGAAGCCAAAACCCTAAGTCGTCAATAAGAAATCAACGAAAAGTTCCGCAGCGCCGCCGCTACCGAAGAGGAGATTTGGGGGACAGAAAGTCTCTGTTCCGGCACCCCCTGCCAGGACGGGGAAGTGCCCCCAGAGCCATCTCCATCGATCTCCACCGCCATCTCCATGGTGGCACTTAGGCTAGAGATTACAAATACTTGTTATGAGTTATATTTGGAGTTGGATCTTTCTATGAAATTGTGGTGTTTGTTGGACTCATCTAGTACTCAAGGTGACAGTGTGGGGTTTTACAGATGGGAAAGGCTTACTTTGAGGTGTGCTGTTATAGCCCTACCGTTGATTAGAGTGTCCAACCGGAGAGTAGTAAAGAGTAGTATCATGAAGATAATATATTTATATGAGAGTGTTCACTAGTGAAAGTATGATCCCTAGGCCTTGTTTCTAAGCACTGAAACACCGTTTGCTACTAGATCTGTTAGATGTTTGCTTGCTTCCATCTTTATTTCAGTTTTACTTTAGTCTCTTCTACGCCATCAAGTTATCTTCTATCACCGTTACCACTTATAATTATCCATACCACTTGTATTTCACTATCTCTTCGCCGAACTAGTGCACCTATACACCTGACAAGTGTATTGGGTGTGTTGGGGACACAAGAGACTTCTTGTATCTTGATTGCAGGGTTGCTTGAGAGGGGATACCTTTGACCACTTCCTCCCTGAGTTCGATAAACCTTGAGTGATCCACTTAAGGGAAAACTTGCTATTGTTCTACAAACCTTTGCATTTGGAGGCCCAACAACTGTCTACAAGAATAGAAGTGCGTAGACATCAGCCATCATAGCTACAGAGACCGACCACGCGGAGGAGCTTGCGAAATAGGCGGGCAACATCAACAAGGACGATCCCACCATCCTGAAGAAACCAATCGCCACGAACTCCACGTTCGAGGCGACCACGCACACCCGCACCGTCGAGCTTGTCCCGGGCGACTCCAGCCAGACGGTCACCATCGGAGCGCACATGAGCCCTGCATAGGAAAGCGCGCTCATCGGGTTCCTCCATGAGAACCGCGACATCTTTGCATGGAAGCCATCTGACATGCTAGGTGTCCCGAGGGAACTCGCTGAGCACAAACTCAACGCCGACCCCAAAGTGCGACCAGTAAAGCAGTCGCTACGACCCTTCAATAAAGAGCGCCGTCGAGCAATCGCCGAAGAAGTACAGCGCCTGCTAGCCGCAAGCTTCATTCGGCCAATCAAATACTCCAAGTGGCTAGCAAACCTAGTCCTGGTTCTGAAAAAGAAGAACACATGGAGAACGTGTATCGACTACACCAACCTCAACAGTGCCTGCCCGAAGGAGGAGTTCGTCGTACCGCGCATCGATCAGATCATCGACTCGACCGCGGGATCGGAGTCGCTGTGCTTCCTCGACGCTTACTCTGGTTACAACCAAATCAAGATGGCGGTCGAGGATGAGGAGAAGATGGCGTTGATCACGCCATTCGGCGCCTTCTGCTACACGGCCATGACTTTCGGCCTCAAGAACGTCGGCGCCACATACTAGAGATGCATGCAGGAGTGCCTAGCGAGCCAAATTGGCTGCAACATTCACGTCTACATCGACGACGTGGTGGTAAAATCTACCCGCCAGGACGACCTGCTCGCCGACCTGGCCGAAACCTTCGCAAACCTGCGGAGGTACAACATCAAGCTGAACCCCGGAAAATATACCTTCGGCGTCCCCACCGGACAGCTTCTGGGATATGTAGTCTCCAAGAGAGGCATCAAAGCCAACCCCACCAAGATCGACACCATCACGCGACTGGGGAAACCCGAGTGCCTGCACGACGTCCAGAAGTTGGCAGGGCGAGTCGCGGCCCTCAGTCGCTTCATCCCCCGACTAGGCGAGAAGGCAATGCCCCTCTACCGCCTGATGCGCAAGAACCCCACGTTCCAATGGGACGCGGAGGCCGACGATGCACTCAAAGCGCTCAAAGAAGTGCTACTCGCGGCTCCACTCCTCGCTGCTCCACTCGACAAAGAGCCAATGCTCGTCTATGTTGCGGCCTCCACTCGAGTCGTCAGCGCCATGATGGTCGTCTGATGTCTACGCACTTCTATTCTTGTAGACAGTTGTTGGGCCTCCAAGTGCAGAGGTTTGTAGAACAGCAGCAAGTTTTCCCTTAAGTGGATCACCCAAGTTTTATCAAACTCAGGGAGGAAGTGGTCAAAGGTATTCCCTCTCAAGCAACCCTGCAATCAAGATACAAGAAGTCTCTTGTGTCCCCAACACACCCAATACACTTGTCAAGTGTATAGGTGCACAAGTTCGGCGAAGAGATAGTGAAATACAAGTGGTATGCATAATTATAAGTGGTAATGGTGATAGAAAATAACTTGATGGCGTGGAAAAGACTAAAGTAAAACTGAAATAAAGATGGAAGCAAGCAAACATGTAACAGATCTAGTAGCAAACGGTGTATCAATGCTTAGAAACAAGGCCTAGGGATCATACTTTCACTAGTGAACACTCTCATATAAATATATTCTTCTTTATGATACTACTCTTAACTACTCTCAGGTTGGACACTCTAATCCATGGTAGGGCTATAACAACACACCTCAAAGTAAGCCTTCCCCATCTAGATAACCCCACACTGTCACCTTGAGTACTAGATGGGTCCAACAAACACCATAATTTCATAAAGACATCTAACTCCAAATATAACTCATAACAAGTATTTGTAATCTCTAGCCTAAGTGCCACCACACATACATGGGGCGAGCAGAGATCTATTAAAGCACTTGAGTAGCAAGGTAGATCTATAGATTACAAGCTCATGATTTCAATAAGATCATGCATAGAGAGAGAGATGAACACATAGCTACCGATAGAACCCTTAGCCTCGGGAGAGAACTACTCCATCCTCATCATGGGAATTAGCAACGGCGATGAAGATGGTGGTGGAGATCGATGGAGATGGCTCCGAGGGCACTTCTCTGTCCCGGCAGGGTACCGGAACAGAGACTTTCTATCCCCCGAATCTCCCCTTCGGTGGCGGCGGCGCTGCGGAACTTTTCGTGGCTGGAGGATTGACTATTTAGGGTTTATGCATCGGGAGGATTCTTATAGGCAAAGAGGCAAGGTCGGTGGAGGCCAGAGGGGCCCACACCACCTGGTGGCGTGGCCAGGGCTAGCCCGCGCCACCACATGGTGTGGCCAGGCCCTGGCCCTCCTCCGTCTCGTATTCTGGATTCGTGAGTCTTCCGGAAAAATATCAACTTTGGCTTTTGTCCCGTCCAATTTCGAGAATATTCATTTTCTGACTTTCTAGAACCAAAAAGAGCAGAAACAGGCAACTGGCACTGTGGCTCTTGTTAATAGGTTAGTCCAAGAAATCATATGAAAAGTACTCCAAAGTGTGGACAAAACACAAGAAAGTAGATAAAACCAACCATGGAACATCAAAAATTATAGATACATTTGCAATGTATCATCGTCGAACGACTGGAGGAGGGCAAGGAGCGCCTCATACAGCGCCCTGTCTACTACATCAGCGAAGTCTTGAAGGATTCATGATAGCGCTACCCACAGTACCAGAAACTGGTGTACGTGGTATTCTGAGCTTAGCGGCGACTCCTGCACTATTTCCAGGAGCACCCGATCATGGTGGTCTCCTCCGCACCTCTGCAGGACATAATACGCAATCGCGAGGTGACCGGGCGAGTCGCCAAGTGGGCGTCAAAATCGGCATCCACAACATCAAATACGATCCCCGCAGCGATCAAGTCACAAGCCCTAGCTGATTTCCTCGTAGATTGGGAAGAAGCACAGCAGCCGGAGAAGCTCCCGTACCTCCACTACTGGTCTCTCCACTTTGACGGCTCCAAGAACACCGACGGCGCAGGGGTCAGGGTCATACTAACGTCCCCCAAAGGAGACAAGCTCCGCTACGTGCTCCACCTCAACTTCAAGCCCTACACCAACAACTTGGCAGAATACGAGGCCCTCCTTCATGGCATGAGAGCCGCTAAGGAGATGAACGTCAACCGCTTACGATGCTATGGCGACTCGGACCTAGTCGCCGGCCAGGTCGCCAGGACATGCGACGCCGTCTCTCCAACAATGATCGTGTACCGCCAAGCGGTAGACCAGCTGGGAGGACACTTTGACGGCTATTCTGTCGAGTGGATCGACAGACGCAAGAACGAGGAGGCAGGCGCCCTTTCCCACATCGGATCGGCCTGACAAGAGCCACCAGCAGGCGTCTTCCTCGACATCATCCACAAACCTTTGGTCAGCCCACCGAAGGAGATCGACGTTGGGATACCACTGCAACCATAGCCGACCCTAGTCGCCATGGTTGTGGAGCCTAGCGACTGGACAGCACCATACGTCGCCTTCCTAGAGCACAAGATCCTCCCAAGCAACGAGACGGAGGCGCGAATGATCGTGCGCCGCTGCAAGTCCTTCGTCATCATCAACGGCGAGCTCCACAGACGCAGCGTGACCGGCATGTTCCAGCGCTGCGTACAGCCAGAAGAAGGCCGCAAGATCCTCTAGGACATTCACGCTAGCGACTGCGGCCATCACGCTAGCGCCAAGTCGCTAGTCGCCAAGGCCATGCAGCACGGTTTCTACTGGCTCACCGCACACGCCGACGCCACCAACATCGTCCAGCGATGCGTTGGATGCTAGAAGTACGCCCACCGGACGCACCTCCCTGGTTCAGCACTCAAGACCATCCCCATTACATGGCCATTTGCCGTATGGGGCATGGACATGGTAGGCCCGTTCAAGAAGGCCCCATCTGGTTTCACCCATCTCCTGGTCGCGGTTGACAAGTTCACCAAATGGGTCGAGGCCTAGCCAATCAAAAAGTGAGATGGCAAGACGGCCACCAAGTTCTTACGCGAGCTCATTTATCGATACGGCTACCCGCACAGCATCATAACGGACAACGGCACCAATTTCGCCAAGGGGGCCATGGCGGAATTCTATGAAGAACATGGCATACAACTCGACCTTGCTTCAGTTGCCCACCTGGAGTCGAATGGCCAAGCAGAACGCGCCAACCCGAGCGTCCTACACGGGTTCAAGCCGTGACTCCAGGTGCCCCTCGAGCGCACCCCAGGATGCTGGGTCGACGAGCTCCCCTCCGTAATATGGGGGATCCGCACGTCCGTCAATCGCTCCACCGGGTTCACACCCTTCTTCATGGTGTATGGCTCCGAGGCCATAATGCCAACTGACCTAGAACACGATTCACCTCGAGTCGCCAACTACGTCTAGGCGACCAACGAGGTAGCCCGCCAAGACAGCATCGATCAACTGGACGAGGCACGTGACCTGGCTCGCTCCCTCACCGCCATCTACCGGCAAGGACTCCGCCGCTACCATAGCCGCCGAGTCCGGACTCGCACCTTCTAGGAAGGCGACCTGGTCCTACAACTGGCCCAAGACAAGAAAGGCATGCACAAACTCTCCCCCATGGGAGGGGCCATTCGCCATAGGGCGAGTCCTCGGCAACGACGCCTACTACCTCATCGACATATGGGGTGACGGCCAGCTCGAGGTCGGAAGGCCATGGAATGTAAACCTTCTCAGAAAGTTCTATACATAGAACCTCAAATTGTACTCAGCCGACACATATAATGAAATTCATTCGGATAACACAAATTGTGTCTACTCGCCATATTCTTGTGCCACTCACACTCGTACAAATCAGCAATATGCTACTCACGGAAGTCAACCTTTGGTCGCGCGGCCGGCACGGCTAAGTAGTGCAGCACAAGGGCACCGGAAATACTCGGGCCTTGGGACGTCCACGAAAACGCCAACCCGGAGCCGCCACTGGAGTCGCCTAGATCTACTGGCCCACCGGGCCAAGACAACTGGTATACGCTTCCCACAGCGACCTGTCCCTCCCATCCTCGTGCAAAGCGACTCGAACGGTTAAGTACCACGCACGGGGACTCCGCAAAACGGAAATCCCCACGTGGCTCGGGAACACACCAAGTAAGAGAGTTGCCTTGGACTCGCCCAGCGACTGGCTCTCCGAGCCAGGGGAAGAGACTCAAACAACGCATTAACAACCTGCAACAGGAACGCGCCCGATACGGTTGAGCACCACGCTCGGGGACTCGCCTAAAAAACAATCCCACTCACGCTCGGGGACTCGCCCCTCAGAAGACGCGAGAGATAAAACAATGCACAACCAAAATAAAACACAAAAGTATACAATCGAGTTATACCCCATTAAAGGGTGGACGCGCTTGGGGACTCGCTTAATCAAAAATAAACACACCACACAATCCTGGTCGCAATACGAGTCGATTGACTCCCCTTGGCATATATTACAAAATGTTGATAATATTACAGCAGTCTCCACTTGGCATACATTACAAACTGCCCAACTACATTGTCTATTCCACAGGTCCTGATGAAGAAGCACCACCACCCCCCTTGACACGAACAAAAGGCTGCCATGGGTTTGACGGATAGGTCACCAACGACTTCGACAACGCCGACCGGAAGGGCTGCTCCGACTTCATGTCGCGATGCTCCGGCTCGGGGTCGCTAGGCGCCAATATCGTCTCCTGGTATGGCAGAAGATCCCCCATCGCCAAGACCTGATCGGCAAAAGGAGCGGCCTTTACAGTCAGCTTCAGTATCTCCAACATCTCCACCGTGTCGTTCACCGATGGGTAGCCACTGGTCACGTCGTCAAGGTCGAAGTCATCGGGGAAGTGGGCGAGACCCAGGCTCAATGCCGTGGTGGCCCCGCGCCTGAACGCCAAGCGCGCCATCCACTCCATGACAATAGGCGCCTCCTCCAGATAGCGCCACACCTCTGTAAGCCCCCCAGGAATAACCTCGGTGGGGGACATGCCTTGAAGAACCACTTGGACACATAACGCCGAAGCCATGGCCGCGTTCACCACGGCAGTCACGCACTGCGAAGCGTTGAAGGTCTGAACCACCGGGTCGCTTTGTCCTATCATAGTTGCAAAATCAGACGTTAGTGAAACTACGGACTTCCCCAATCAGGGACTCACCAAACAAGTCAGGCAAAGACGGAGACTCACCGAGGAGTTTGCGGTAGTTCTCCGTGACATGCTTCTCCAAGGCGGCATGATCATTGTGCAGCCCCACGATGATTGAATCCACGGCCTTGCGTTCCTCCTCAGCTGTAGTGACAGCAGCCTTCGCTCGGTCTTCAGAAGAAACTGAGGCCGCTCTCGCCTCCTACAAGTCTTGGATCAGCGAGGCAATTCGCCCATTCGCCATGTCCAGCTCGGCGACTGGAACATACCCTTCACGGGCCTTGGAAATTGCATCCAGGAGACCATCTGAAAGAGAAATCATCAGCGCGTCATACACCAACAGTTCACACCTGAAAGAGAAAAGGAAAGAAAAGCAGGTACTTACCAATAGTTTCCTGAAGTCGCTGGTTTGCCTCCTGCGCTTCGCGTAGATCCTGCTCCAAGTGCTCCCTTGCGGCCTACCGATCAGTTGATTCCCTTTGCAAACCCTGCAAACAAACAACACAATTCAGCACTTACCAAAATCAACATCCAGTTCCTAGCCGCTGAAATTCAGCGACTAAGAACTCGGGGACTGGAGAGTAGGAAAAAGTTCAGTTCCTAGCCGCTGAAATTCAGCGACTAAGAACTCGGGGACTGGACATACCTGAATAGCGGCGCCAAGCATCATGTGGAGTTCTCTGGCGTCAGTCGACGGGATTGTGAAGGAAGTGCGCCCACGACAGGACCCAATGTCTGCATCCATGATCTCCGGACTTTGTGGAGACTAGGTGTCCACCATGCCTGGAAACCCCCTAGCCATGAAGCGCGGGAACGTTGCCGACGCTCTAGCGGGAGCACTGGTTGTCGGGGCCGGCGCCTCCGTCGCAGGCGCAACCACGGTTGGCTCTAACCGTGCTGCCACCACTTCTTTGGCAACTGCCGCAAAATCATACCCCGCGGTGCCGTCCATAGCTGTGGCGTCGTCAGCGCCCCCTTCTGCTTCTTCACGCCTTCCGCGGTCGCCGCATCTCTGGCGGGTTTTCTCTTCTTGGGGAGGTCGCCCTCTCCCATGGTGGCGACCGGAGGAATCTTTGCCACCAAAGGACGGCCAATCTTCCTGGCCCCAGATCTGCCCAAATTTCCACGGTCAATACAACGATAATACAGAAACAAGAAGCGAGTTGGAATGAAGAAGCAACACTTACTCAGTGACTGGGAGAACGCGTAGCCCGGTGCTGATATGGGCAGGCTTATCCAATTCTAGACCCAGCTTGTGAGTGAGCCCCCTCTCAAAGACGTCTGAAGCCCATAACACCGCATGCTTCCTCGATGACGAAGCCGCGGTCGCCGGAATTTCCGGCTCCGAAGACGTCGGCGCTCTAGACGGCTGTGGCGACTTAGACGCTGCTGCCCAACCTCTTCCTGGCTTGGAACCCCTGAAACCGTCGGCGCAATCACCGCCAGGGGAACCACTACCGTCGCCTCGGTGTCCTTGCCCTCCAACCCCTTCGTCGGGATCACATCCTCTGGGGCCTTGTGCGAGATTTTGGGGGTGTCTTCCTCGTCAGAGTCGTCATATGACTCAAACACCACCGCTGACTTGGACGACGACATTGGCTTCTTCGCTGGTGACTTGGGCTTGCGCGCGGGCTTTGACGATGTGGCCGTACGCCGGGATGTGTGCTCCTACGCGACCCCGTCGCCTCCTTCGTGTCCTTCGAGGTTGCGACTTGCCTCGAACTCGCGATGTTTCTGCATACGAGTCTTGCGAGCCACCGGCGCTGGGGGAGGGACCTCCTCCTCGTCGTCGCTGTCGGACGAGTCTCCTTCGGAGGCCTCCTCGAGCTCCCGAGGGACCTCTTCATCGAGCGGAGGAAGCCAGCCCTCCAATACCTGAAACAGCTGAGAACCACCACGAGTAAGTACCAAATGATGCGACTGCGAATCGAGATGCGGAAATGACGACTAAGGAGAAAACTTACTGTGGGGGCTTCATTCTTCACGGGAGTGTATGGGGCGAGACCGACCGACACGGTGGTGAATTCCGCGTCGATGATCTTCTTTAGGGCGGCCTTGTAGTCCTCGGCCTCCCACGATTCTTTGCTGGTTCAGGAGGGGTCGTGCATCCCACTATACTCGTACATCCAATGCGGCTGAGCCGCTAGCGGAACCAGGCGCCGCCCAAGCCATCAATTGTAAAGATTGATCGAAGTCAATCCCTGGTCCTTCAGCTTCTGGATCTGGTCCATCATCTCCGCGACGTCCATCCTCTGGTCTTCGGGGAGCTTCTTCGGTGCCAACCGGCAAGGCTCGCTCCTCTCGACGACGAACTCGGGAAGTGCCACTTCGCCAGAGGGAGTGGATTCTTTCACATAGAACCAACTCTTCTTCCACTCGCTAGCGGCTTTCTTTGGCAAAAGGAGCTTGATGAAGTTAGCCTTCGGCTTCAATTGGAACGTGACAACGCCTGCAGCCAATATCAAGCTGCCGGACGCCTCGCGCCCGATGTGGCCGTGGAAGAGCTCCAACCACAGCGGAAAGTACGGCCTGCAGCCGAGGTAGCACTCGCAGAAGGCGACGAAGATCGCCAGCTGCTTGATGTTGTGCGGGCCGAGATCCGATGGCTTGATCGCGTAATACACACAGAAGCGCCGGAAGTAGAGCAAGGTGGGGAACCCCAAACCTCTTTCTAGATGGCTGGGGAAACAGATGAATTCGCCGGCTCGTGGTTTCGGCTCTGTCTCGGAGGAGGGCGAACCCGCTAGTTCCCCTTGCGGAGGATTCCGGCATCCTCGAAGGACTTGTGTTGGGCTATGGTGCACTTGGATTTTCCCCATGAGCCTTTGGGAGGCGCCATCAGGAAGGATGTGGAATCGCACGGTGCGGAAGGATCGAATCGGAGGAAGGCAGGAAGAGTGAATGTGGGGAAGGATCTGCAGAGCTGATTTGTCACTCCCCTTATAGGGGAACGCTACCCGCCAAATTCGGGGTAGCCGTTACCCGCGGTAATTATGCTGAAGTTACCGTTGGGATTTCCAACGGATAGTTTGACCAGAATTGACGGTCCAACTCCTCCACTTCACTCGCTACCCGCTAGTCCTTTTCATTCACCGAAGCAGCGACTTGGCAGCAGTGACATTCGCCGGAGCGTTGAATGGAAGCCTGGGGAAAATTTCCTCGGTTTTAATAGAGTCCATCACCGACTCGACTGGGCGTCCAAATTGGGCTCGCCTACCTCGACCACCAAATGGACACCTGCGCCTAAATCAACGATGGCCTCGAGGACTACTGATGGGGATATGCCAAAGGGGGTATGCCCAGCGGGACATTTCGACCGGGTCGAAGGGCCTGCGAGTGGGCGTGAAGGACGGCGAATGGAGTGTGACTGAACGAAAGGCCTGGCGACTGGAGACTGAAAGCCCAGAAGCATACATGAAGCCTAGTCGGATTAGGTCAAAAGCCTCCGAGTCCATATCTTACTCGATTGTAACTTGTAAACCCTAGCGAGGTGACTCCTATATAAACCTCCCAAGGGTATCCTTAGGACTTACGTTCCATCATACACCCCCTCAAGCGACTCGCTGCTTAGATGCCGAGCTCACCACCCCTGTAACTCGCTCTCCATTAATCCAATCTAGCAAGAGTAGGTCTTTACCCTCCGGGGGGCGAACCTGGGTAAACCATGTGCATACGCCCCCATCTCGCATCGCAGATGGCCGCCAGCTCTTCCTCATGTTACAATCAATCGCTGCCAGTAGCAGCGACTTCCGTGGCCATTTCCACGACAACAAAGGAGGAGAACCAACTATCTACCTACTAAATGGACCCGTAGTCCAGAGATGAACTACTCACGCATCACACCGGAGGCTTGCATGGTGATGTAGAAGGCCTCCAGGGTGAATTCTCCCCTCCGGCAGGGTGCCAGGAAGAGCTTCAGATCCCTCCCGATCTAGGGATGGAGATGACGGCAGCTACAGACTCTTTCGTGGAATTTTGATCGGGTATTGAGGGTTTCTGTATTGGAGGCATCTTATAGGCGAAAGGGGAGGCCGAGGGGGTGTCGGAGGCGGCCAGACCTCCCCCTGGCACGGGCCAGGCTGGGTCGCGCGACTAGGTGGTGTGGAGGCCCCCTAGCCCCTCTCCATCTTGTATTCTGGCTCCGGGGTGTCCCTCGGTGAAAAACTGACTTTGGCTTTTGTCCCATCCAATTCCGAGAATATTCATTTTCTGAATTTCCTGGAACCAAAAACAGTAGAAAACAGGCAGCTAGCACTGTGGCTCTTGTTAATAGGTTCGTCCAAGAAAGTGTATAGAAAGTACTCCAAAGTGTGGACAAAACATAAGAAAGTAGATAAAAACCAAGCATGGAACATCAAAAAATATGGATACGTTAGCAACGTATCAGGCCTCAAGGGAACTACTGGCACTTAAGGTGCTCCTTTTAATAGAGCACCGGAGCAAAGCATTAACACCCTGTGAACACATGTGATCCTCACATCAAAGCCATTCCCTCCGGTTATCCTGATTGTTGTCACTTCGGGGCCTTTGGTTTCGGACAACAATATGTGTATACAACTTGTAGGTAAGACCATAAACAATCCTATCATAATGAATCAATAACATGTTCAGATCTGAAATCATGGCACTCGGGCCCTAGTGACAAGCATTAAGCATAACAAGTTGCAACAAAGTCAAAAAGCACTAATAATAGATACTAGGCACCATGCCCTAACAATCTGATGCCATTACATGAACGATCTCATGCAATCCCTACCATCCCCATAGCCTACAGCAGGGATTACTCACTCATAGATGGGGGAAACATGGATGGTCGATGGATAAGCGATGGTGATGATGATGGCGATGATCTCCTCTAATTCCCCGTCCCGGCAGGGTGCCAGAATAGAGTTTCTAGTTCCGAATCGCGGAATCTGGTGGTGGCGGCACAGCGGAACTCTTTCTAGAAAAATGTCGAACCCACCTTGGTTTTTAGGTCAAGAGGTAACTTATAGGCGAAGAGGGAGGCCGAGGGGGTGACCGAGGCGGCCACACAACCCCCAGGCGCGGCCTGGCCTAGCCTGCGCGGCTAGGTGGTGTGGGCCCCTCGTGGCCCTCCTCCGTCTCGTATTCTGGCTCTGTGAGTCTTCTGGTGAAATAGGATTTTTGGCATATTTTTCGGGATTTTTCCTGATAGTTGATTTTCTGCACAAAAACTAGACACCAAGGTAATTCTGCCAAAAACAGCGTTAGTCTGTGTTAGTTGTATCCAAATCACACAAGTTTAAAGGAAAAACAATAGCAAAAGTATTCAGGAAAGTAGATACGTTTTGGACGTATCATCGGGGGAACACATCCCCAAGCTCAGGCTTCTGCAAGCCCTTTTGTTGCTCATTGTGGTGGCGGTGGATAATCTCCCATGTTCCATTGGCTACTCCAATCATGGAACTAGGTGGTGAGGCTTGCAGTAGCATCTTGAAGGTTTATGTAGAGGTTGTTCATGTTTTGAATATTTCCTTTGAGTGCATAAATGTCTTGATTGATGGTGTAGTAGTTTGGCGGTTGCTCATCTTGTTTGGGTCCTCCTTGTTCTACTTCTTCATTTTCTCCTCCTCCCATGGGTATTTCATGTTGGGGTAGATTAGCTTCAACCTGTGCGTCAAAACACAAACGTCCATCCTTGATAGAGAATAAACCGTTAGGCAAAGGAGTCGGGATCAAGTGATCCGCTACAGGTATATCGAAGAAATATCTACCATGAGTTTTAGAAACCACACCACATGCTCTTAGAGTAGAAAGACCGAGACGGTGACTTCCTATCAATGGTTGGATATTACTTAGGATGATGCGAAGTGCGCGTGCAAGAATAGTCACAACTCCTCCTCCGCATATGGGTCCTTGAGATTGAAGAGCATGATGCTTAAGGTAAAACACGAGAAGAGCGCCCAAATTTGGCGTTAAGTTATAATTAATAATAGCAGCTTTTGAAAGGATCAACATGTCCTCCTCATTAACTCTACTAAACTCACCACGTGCATGTAAAGTGTTAGCAATCACATAGAATAAATATCGAATAGCAGGATGATAAATTTGGTACCCCTTGGGTGTGTTTCTACGAATCTTCATTAAATTAAAGTATTGTGAAGGGGAAGGATCTAAAACAAAAGTAGTTGTGCGTACATCGGTGGTGTTATTGGTAAACCCAAAGCATTGAGCCCATTGGTTGAGTGTTAAGGTGTAGTCACAGTTCATAAGGCGGAACTTGATGCGATCAACTCCAGGCCTCTGTTCCTTGGTACAACTGTAAGGGTCCACTGTATGCGTCAAGGTGCTGAAGGACTCAAGCGTCAAGCGGCAATACATGGCAATATCCTGAAAGACAAAATCATACAAACCAATATTGTTGCAAAGTAAATCGAAATCAGCACGAATGCCAAGTTGGTTCAGGATATAAGGACACGCCCACTTGGTGGACTTGATTTCTTAGAGCTTAAGACGATTGAAACGGTTCAGCTAAAACTCCTCGGTGAACTCAATGCCAAGTGACTCGGGGGGTCAACGTCTCAACAGGTGTGCGGAGGACTCCACAGCCATCTCACGTGTACGTCTCCTTGTGTTCATCTAATAAATAAAAATAAGACAAAGTAAGTAAAATTTGCTATTTTTTTGGTGCAATATAAACATAGCATAAGTGATTCTCTACACTAACCAGAAAAGAAACTCCTCTAAAAATAATGCTAAGCATGCTTAATATCAAGATTGAATCAAGAACAAGACCTAAGTCTCGATTGACAATGATGAAAAATTGAGTGAAGCTTTTGCACAGATAAGCTGAGGATCGGAGGAGAATCATACCTTAGATGGAATGAGTGCGAAGAATCAAAGAAAGATTAAGTAAATTTGAAGATTCAATAGAGGTGGTTTAGAGTTTGGAGGAAAAAGAAAGAGAAAGATTGATTTTGGGGATTTTTAGGTTACCTCCTTGGGCTGAATATGGCGGCCGCGTATGTGGTACGGGCGGGCGGTACGGCCGGGCTTGGGTGACTTACCTTGGGGAGACGACTACTCCTAGGCGGTGCACTAGGTACGGACGCACGGTATGGTCACGCGCGCCCGTACGGCTGGTCGTTATTGATACGGTACTGATAGCTCCAAATTTTCATCACTTTTTACTATTCATTTTTCTCTTGTTTATTTCCGAATTTCAGTGAAGATTACCCTTTTCTACTAATGTTAATGTCAAAATTAGCAAATCCTTGGTTTCTTGTGATGGTTTTCATGTAATGAATCTTTATTGAAGATTTAATAGCATTTATGGGATAATTGCACCCAAAGAAGCAAATCCCCAATTGGAGCCTCTTTCATTGGAGGCGTTTAGAGCGATTAACGACCATCGATATGGTCGGGATGCGCCTGTACCACCCATCCGTACTACACACCGACGGCTCCCTTATATAAATTCAAGCAACTTTCGTTAAGAAGGGGAGACGAGAATAACTCCAGAACAAAAAATATAGCCACCACAAGCCATCCAGAGGAGGTAGATCAGATCTGGAAGATGAGAAGAACTCACCCCATTCCTCGACAATCTCCAACCTATAAACCACACACTCCACCATAATTCCCATCATTAATTAGTGAGAGAGAGATTGGCACTTGTAATATTATGGTTTGATACTTTGATCTACATTTGGTTTGTATTTGATTTGATCTTTAATCACTATTGTGGTTTGCTATAATAACTTTGAGATGATTCTAATTTGCAATACAATTATGCCTTTGATTTGCCTTCCTCTCATGTCTGAGTAAATCCCCATAGGCGTGGGAGATGTAGGATATTGGTGATATGTGTTGTGTCTCCTTGAAATCCATCCATTTGTGATTTTTGTAGTGTTTATTTAATAGTGAGAATGATTATCTATGTTTGCCTAATGCTTGCTATAATTTAAGGGACTAGGTAAAGATCCAATGATCTCATAGGTATGAACTTGTATGCTAGTAATTCAGCGACCCTCGAGTGACACGGCCAATATCAATGAAGAGCTAGTACTACTCGAGGACAACAAGGAACCATCAAGATTAAAACCTTGATCCAGTCGCAAGACCTTAATTAATATGCTGACCATGGCCATGGTAACAGACAGATGGATCATTAGGACTAGGAAGAATTGGCCATGAGGACTCCTAGTCGGTATACGGGTTGCTTGCCTACTCACTTATAAATAAGAAATATCACTATCACTTATTCCACTCTATCCATTTGGCACTTTCACTATCATCATGAGCTGTTTCTCTCTGCGCCCAACTTCTCATCTGCAAGACCTTTACATACTTTTCACATCTTTACTTTTATGCAATTTACTTATTTCCTAAGCAAGTTTCCTCTATCTTTTACTCACCACTTCCACCGTAAGCTTTTGCAGTCAATACACTCAAGACTTGTGACACCTTGGGTGCAATAGAAACACCGCATAAAAACACTTACCTAGGATCCTTGTTGGGATCGATATAAAAACTGGAATTAATACTTGTACAAAAACATTCTCTGGCGAACCTGTGCACTTGCAGACCATCAGGTACCTTTGCTTAGAAACTGATGGTTGCTCGAGGGTATGGTACGGGCACGTCCGGCCGTACTAGTGGTCATTACCGGTACTAATACATGTGGCAAAAATCAGAAATTCTATCTCCCTTTGGCTTGATGTGGTACAGGCGCACGGTGCGGTCCCTTCCAGCCATAGTAGTGGTCGTTAAGAACACTGTGAGTTACAAAACTCAATTTTTTGATTAGAAGCTCCATGTGCCTTTGCACATCTTATCAAAGGATAAAAATAACAGCAAATATACTAAGTAAAGATCTAGCAATACTTCTTAGGCCATGTGTTAGTAAAATAAATCATGGAGGATTACCTAATTTTTCTCCTCTCTTTATAGGTATTCTTGAACACTCTTTATTAAAAATAAAAACAAAACAAACACAACAAAAACTAATACATAAAAAAATTCACATGGGTTGTCTCCCGTGATGCGCTTCTAGTTAAGGTCAATTAGCTTGACCTTGATGTCAATCACCTAAGTTTATGAAGTGGAACACCCACTCTGTGGGGCCCCCAGATTAATCCTCCAAGAATCCCTATTATGCATACAACCATGATCCCATGATCAGTTAGTCGTGGCACATAACAGACAAGTATCAAAGTAAACATCCAATACATAACGAATACATGTCATACCTTAGTTGCCATTATGGCCACATCGATCAACATCAGCGGAACTTCATTAAGCGTAGAGCCCGAGCCATGCCTTAACCTACAAGCAACTGAGCAGGAGAACGTCCTAGCTCGCTTAGCCATCAACTTCATCCTCTTCTTGATATCTGACCAATTTAATAGCCAGGGACAATGCTAGTGAGTACTTTGAATGTACTCGCGAACCACCTCAGGAAAATAGTAATAACAAGAGGATATGCAATATGGATGTATTAGTAGGAGGGCTTCAAGAGAGGTTCTTTTCTCAAATAGTTTCTCTTGTAGATATAGCATCTACATATTTTTGTTGAAAACTTTTGTAAACCATTTTGGAAACCTTTTGAAAAGTTTTGTAAACACTAGGATTGGGGTACGCATTTGTTGCCGTCTTCAGGTCGTCCCACGACCAAACTCCTTTCTCCTCCTTCCAACCATACCATGGTCAAAATCTTTCTCCTTTACGACCATCCCATGGTCAAACATTTCCAAAGCCATTTCTTTTCTGAAATCCTTTTTGAAAACAAAACCAGCACCGCTCTACAGAAGTTTGTCCAACCCGTCCATAACCGCAAACACGACTATTCGAATAGATTTATGCTCTGCAGAGGTTGCACAGTTTACCCACACCATCCGGGTACACTACCCTGATCTACACCTATCGTGGGTTGAGTAACCGATCAAGACTCTCCGGATGCCCACTCCAATATAAGTGCCTACCCTATGAGTGTTACTCCCCTCAAAACCGGGACGTCGGGTACCGAGGACCAACTGGAGCGCATTTTTCCACTTCCCAAGTGTGCGCTTTCAATGAGGGGCTCATAGTAACGAGTGGAGGCTAGCAGACCCTTCGTTCCTTCTCCTGGTCGATGTTTTACATGGACCCTGCCAGAGAAGGCCCACCCTCCAGGGATTGTTATATCCCCTATAGTAGTTGTGAGGCAGCTTATATCGGAATAGACAAACATCAAATCCAGCCCTGTCCCATTCCAGAGTAATGTGGTTGCACAGGGTTAAGTTGTTATAGCTAAACTGCAAAGAACCAGGTGTGTTTTTGTAAACCTTTTTCCTCCAGCTTTCCTTCAGCATTTTTTAAAACAAAAACCTTTTTCTTTCTCAACATCTCTTGGGAGGTCCCACCTCACCAAGGTTTTATCATAAAACATTTGATAAAACTTTTTCCGGGGTCTTCCCATCCTCTAGCTTTGCTTTGGCTAAAACAGGGTCTCTAGAGGGTTATGGTGATATACACCATCTATTCTACTAGGGACAAGTAGGTGTCACCAAGGGGGTTGTACTTAATAGTACAAAAGTTTAATAGTTCGGAGGATCCAAACCACTACCATATATACATCAACATATAGTAAAACAATGCAGTTTTAAATAAACAGTAGATAAAAATGCATAAGTAAAACAGTAGGACACGGCTTATGAGCAAGAAGGTGGCTTGCCTGATGATCAGCGATGTGGAAATATGTCCATGGGCTTCTTCTTAGAATACCATAATACCAATAATAATTAACCACTTCTTCTGCTCTCCGATTGCATCGCAACTATCATCGTCCGGATAGCACATGCAAGCAAACTAAACCACAATCAACACAAGGCATACAAGCATCATTACAATACAGCAAACAAACATACCACACATTACTCAAATCAGTAGGTTTTGATAGATTGAGTGGGTTGTAATTGGAATTACTTTAATTGCCCTTGTGGTCCTTGTTTTAGGATGTATTTGTCCAAATACCACATGTTAAGGGGATTTAGAACTGGGCTTGGGTCTGTATGATATCAATATGCAAGGATGATACCATCAGGTAGATATTGACAAAATATGGCCAACAAAAGTGGTTTCACTATTTTATCACTTTTCTTTAATTTCTTATGAATATTCTAGTGATAAAAGCTCTAGTTTTAGGAAATAATTCACCAGAAAAGTTCTGGAGCTCCAAATATTATTTCCTTGGACGGTTAGGTAGGGTTTGTTGTACTTATTCACTGAGAGTTTGAATCATGTCAAAATAATTACCACAATGCCCTCAAGAAATTCCCGAAGGCAGTTCTGGAGTTGTTTTGTCTTTTTCACCAGATTAATTCTACATAAGCTTTTGATATGATTCCAAATACACATGATGGGTATTTGAATTATCTTTCCGTAGGAATTTTAATCACTCAATTTGGGTTTGTAAAACTTCTGTAGTGATTTTTATACCTAAACTACCCTAGGCAGAGATGATTAACTCACCAAAATTAACCAGAGCCTCAATAAAATTTGATCTTCTGGATTTTGATAGACCTTGGTGTACCACATCACATAGAGTTGAAATCAACTCAAAACATATTATAGTTTTTATTAAGGAATTTTCTAAAGTGAGAATTGAGGGTGTTTTGTTATTTTTACTGAAGTAAAACTAAGGCTCCACTTGGCCTGAGGCCAAAACAGATAGATAGGTACTTACCAGATAAAGTTTGGATCATCCAATTTGGATATGTGGAACTCCTTGTGGAGATTGATTACTAAAACAGATACTATTTATTGGATTAAAATCTAGAAAATGAGAAATATTATTTTGGGCAAAGTACTAGTTCTGCATGTTGTAGAAACACTGCATGTACCCATAGGAAAATTGATCTGGCCTAAACTAGGTGTTTTACATTTTTTCTTGTATTTATTTCTAGAAGCCATTCAACAGATCTGGAACAAAAGAAAAAGGATTCTAAAAAAAGAAAAGAAAAGGGGCTAGATCTAACCGAGACGGGCCTCACAGCACCGAATCGGCCCACCCGGGGCGAGCTAGGCGCGAGAGGAGCGCGGGCGCACGTTCAAACCCCGGCCGCGGGGCCCGCCCGCTAGTGGCTCTGTGAGCGAAGGGGTAAGGGAGGGCGCTGGCCGTCAGATCTAGCGGAGATTGATGGCTCCCGCTCTTCTCCTTCCTCTATCCTAGCCCAACGGGAAGAAACCCTAGGCGCGGGGAAAAAGGCAGCGGGGAGGCTCACTGGGGCCGTCTCCGGCGAAGAGCAGGCCGCAGGATGTCGAGGTACACCACAGTGATCCCAGGGATGGTCGGCATCGACCTGTTCCACGGCGGAGCGGTGCTCCCGCGACGGCGACCGAAGGGAGGGCGACGAAGCTCAACGGCAGCGTCGGTAGGTACTATCCTGGAAGGGGAGAAGGGGAGGGTTAGATGTAGAAAGAAATGGGGATCTCGGGAGAATGACATGCAGGGGGGAGGAGTAGAGGGGAGAAGGCTAAGCTCATCTTTTGAACAATGGCCGAGAGGCCATTTTCTTCCTCTCTCGGCTAAACCAGAGCAAGGGAAGGGGAGTGGAGCTCGAGGAGAGTGAGTGGGGAGCAGAGGGAGTGAATGAGGGGTAGAGGGAGGTGCGGGGTGGCCTCTGGTCCATTTAAACCGAAGGGGAGAGGTCCATGGTGATCTAGGACCATGGAGGGCTTGGGGAGGAGGGATGGTCACTGGTTGGTAGAGCTGGGGGGTGCTGGGAGGCAGTGTGGGCCTGGTGCTCGACCATAGAGAGAGAGGAGTAGAGGTGGTTGTTGCTGCTTTGAAGATTTTTCAAGATATGGCCTTGATTTGATCTCTCTCTCTCTCACTTGCTCAATAGCTAAAGGAAAAAAAAGGGTGACATGCTACAGTAGCCTCGACCAGGGAGGAGTGCTGGTTGCTATGGAGTAGTTTTTGACAATTTTGAGAAGGTTTTGATTTAACTTTGGATCATGGTTTTGAATATCTCCATTTTTGGCCATCTTGATGATCATGAAGAACCTCATGATTTTTGATCTTGGAAAGTAGAAGTGAGGATGCTGGTAGGTGGATATGGTCCAGGTACATATCCATGAATTATTTGGGAATTATTTTATGAAGTTTGGTCCACTTTATATCACCTATTCAAATAGGGCAAAAATGGTTTTTAGGAATTTATTTGGTATTTCTGAATTGTACAAGTGTGGTTTTTGGTGTGAGATTGTTCTAGATACTAAAACACACTTTGGAGAATTTTCCTACATTTTATTGGGATGGAAAAGTATTTTTGAGCTATTATTACTTGTTTCTGCCATTTAAGAAAATGGACAAACAGAAATAATGAAGATCTCCAAAAATATTTATTTTTGAAGTGGGAACATGGGTTATGATATGTGGACCTAAGTTGAGCCAAAAGTTGGGGAAATTCTTGGGCAAAAACCAAACTTTCCCTTGGGAAAGGAGTTTTGGAGATTTTGTCTATTAGAGAGATTAATTAGATTTGAAGCCATAATAATCATGGATAATATTTGATAAAGCTTGATGATCAAGGTAAATGATGTAGACAAGGTGTAACAAGCATTTTCAACCTTGGGATTGGAGAATCCAAGTTGATTTTGGTGAAAACTAGAGATTTAAGGATCTTGGGTAAGATTGTTTTCATGCCACCAAAACCTTGTTGGATCTTGGAGCTCAGATCTCCCCTTGGGGAATGGGATATATGGATGGATATACCAAGTGATGTACATCAATATGGTATAGAGATTTGAGCTTTATCTTGCTTGAGTTCACCAAGAATTGATTTCAAACTTTGAATAAAATAAGCTTGCCAGAGCAGATTATCAGATAGCCTTCAAAACCATGTGGGTTTAAGAAGTACCAAGATCCAATTAGGGCAAGTGAAGTAGGTATTGGTAGAAATATATGAGTAAATCACAACCATGCAAAGATTTTGTCAGTAGAAAGTTGGATGATGGTGTGAGCTTCTGTCAAAGTAGGCATGTTGATAAGATTTGCAGGAAAAGTTATTTTCTTGCCTGCAAAACCATCAAGAACAAGTGGGTTGGAGGATGATCTAACCAAGGCCAAAAGTGGGCCTTGGTAGTCCTTAGGATGGTTAACAAGATGGTTCAAGTGCATTACCAAAAATGCACAAGGGTTGAGAAAGGGATACATCCAAAAAGGTGATGTTGAAACAGATTCCAGACTTAGCCAAATTTGGCAGATTTAGGGTTTTTGACTAGAATGTGGGTGGTGATGATTTTGATGGGATACAAGGTACCAAAGCATCATAAAGGAGATGATGTTGAAGTGTATATTGAGTAGGAAGGATCCTTGCTTGATACTGGTCTTTATTGACTTGGAAGCTTCTAGAATTAGATCACTTCAGAGCTGATCTGGTTAAGGGTTTTAGATGATCACCTAGTATCTAGAGATTAGATCCAGATTGTATTCTTGCTTAGGGTTTGGTGATTTTTAAAGTATCTTGATCCTAGTGGATGAGCTCCTAGGGTAGCTCATACTACTTCTAAGCAATCAAGTCAAACAGCAGATCAAGGTAACTCATCTTACAAACAAATCAACTACTACTAGGGTTACCATCAAGCTTAGCTTGAGGTATGGATGGGCAATTTTGAAAGGTTGGAGTTTGAGTAAGGTAAGAGTCCTTGGTACTCTACCAAGAGTAGAATTCAAAAGCTTTAAAAGGAGCTTTTGGGAAACCTACAGATAAGAATGGTTGAACATAAGGAGATTATAATAGGTTGCTCTCCATAGTTTAGGGAAATAGAAGCTACTAAAATAGTTGGTTTGCAAAGGCTTCTTGGCTCAGGTTTTGAAATGCCAGAACATTTGAGAATATGGAAATTAAGCCAAGACAGTTTTGGGAAGTAGCTTTTGTCAACTGGTGTTGAGGTAAGGAGTATATCTTCTAATACACCATCATAAGCATAAACATAGTCAAACAACAAGCAAACACTTCAGCATTAATACAAGAAAAAGTTTTTGTTCCCCCTGATTTTTGCATTCTGGACAACTAATTAGGGTTGCTGAAATTGGGATGTTACACACTCCAAAGTAGATGGCTTTCAAAGTAATTACACCATCATCATCATTAGGCTTGGCCTTATTTTTCCTAGGTAAGTGGACTATAAAAGGATCTCTAGATAGATGGTAGCCCTATTCTCACATTCCCTTCATGTAAATTAGTCAAAGCTTTAATAGTTCTTAGGAATGGCCTACCTAGAATTATAGGTGCTATGGGATCTTCAGGCATGTCCACAATAACAAGATTAATAAGAGCGGGACTACCTTTAATCTCAACAACTATATTTGCTTTGATCCCAACAGCTTGTTTATAAGTCGAATAAGCTAGATGGAGTCTCAATTCAGTTGTAACAGATGGCCCCAAGTTTAATTTATCGAATAAGATTTTGAAAATTGTCGAGACGCTCGCACCAAGATCATAAAGTGTGGATATATCATTGACTCCCAACTTAATTTTGATAGTCGGCACAAATATATCATCTAGCTTAGCCAGAAGCTTATCGGCTAGTCTTTTATATTCCATCTCTAAATCATGAACTTTAGATGCTACTTGTTGTATAAATTATTGGTACATAGCATCATTACCTTGTTCTATACCTGAATTCTTCATGGTGATCATCTCAATAGATCTTCCATGGTATATTCCGGTGTTGGGGCATTGCTATAATCTAGCTCTTTAGGTTTTTCTTCATTAGTTACCACCCTCATCATCTTGAGGTCCTCTATCGGATTTGGCTCGGGTTTTCCAACAAACTTTGCTAGTATGAGAGCTTGGCTCTCAGCTACCTTACCCAATTGAGCCTCCACGGTCTTTGTCCTTTCATGTAGAGTATGCACATCATTTCTAATTGCAATGGCCTGGTTAGATTATTTTCCTATACTACTTGTATGGTTCTCCCTGATTTTAATAAGCATATTATTTTTCTTGGTTTGAGCTTGTATAAATGTTCTAACAGTTTTCTCAAATGGGAGATTGCCATGATTTGCTCCATTAGTATTATCATAATTATTATGAGAAGCTCTTGCAGGATTAGCATGATATTTTTGAACATTAGAAGCATAATTATTTTTCCATGCAGGATTAAAAGGAGTGCGAGCTATAAAATTAACATCATTAACATCGATAGTGATATCATTAACTTGGGTATCTTCTTTACCCTTTACTAAGCTAAGCAACTCATCTACCTTAGATGTAAGCTCTTCATTATTTACCTCGGTAATTGAACTTACTCTCTTTGAGGTTCTTTCCACATGCCATTGGGCATGGTTGTTTTGCATATCATCAAGTAACTTCTTTGCGACACTGACTTGCTTTCCCATGGTCGTTCCTCCTGCTACAATATCTAGCATAGACTTAGACATTGGGTTAAGTCCATTATAAAACAAATGTAATATAAGCCACTCTTCGGAAGTTTATTACGACTTCTTTCATTGAGTATCTTCCATCCCATGGCTAGGACAGTTTATTACGACTTCTTTCATCCTTTCCCACGCAAGTGCTAGTGGCTCACAGTCTTCTTGTTCAAAGCTTGTAATGTTGGATCTTAGCTGCATAGTCTTAGTTGGGGGAAATTAGTCATAAACAAATTAGTACATTCCTCCCAAGATTTAATAGTTCCCTTGGTAGAGCTAGCAACCAATCCTTAGCCTTTCCTCTAAGATAGAAAGGAAACAATCTTAGTTTAACAACATTTGGATCTACATCCTTAATACACATCATGTCGCAAATTTCAGTAAAAGTATTTAAGTGCATACCCGAATCTTCAACGGATGAGCCCCCAAATTGGTTTTGTTAAACCAAACTTAAAAGATTAGGCTTTATTTCATATGTTTCCGCATCAACCGCGGGCTAAGTGATGGGTGATGATGGCTCTGAAATATAGCCATCCACGTCCACATTTAAAATAGATATTATTCATAATTTTGATGAAATATCTCTCTAAATCCTGCCACTAATGCCTAATATTCAAAGCGGTATGCAATCCTTTCTTTTATATTTTTCCTGCGCAGATAATGTCATTTAAAGGAGGGAATCACTGCATTAAAGTCAAAGATACAAGATTTCCAACAACTAGAAGAAACCAGGAGCCGTAAAGCAGAGGCATACGTTTTAACGATCAACTATACGACCGGAGCAAAATTCTGGCCATATAGCTCCGGTCGTATAGTTGGCGCCGCCACTGTTAGGTGAAACAGAACAACTTTCATGAAGGGACCCCTATATAAAGAAGCCTCGGGCGACGAGAAAACAAGCCAGACCTCGCCAAAAAGTCTCTAACATAGATCACCAGCCGCCTCTAGATCTCAAAACCCTTCTCCATCTCCATAGCCATATTCCACCACTTGTAATAGTAGATCTCTTCTCCGACTTGAGACATTATAAGACTATTGCTATCAATCTTATGAGTTTCATTATAATGTTTATGATTGTTGATCTCATCTCTATGTGTGAGTAATTCTCCTTGGGCTAAGGGCTTTGGCCTAGCCATGTAGCATTTGTGCATGTTATTTATCATAGATGGGATCGTGTACTAATTTGTATGACATGATAATTATTGTATCCTCTCTTGCCTCAATCCAAGACCCTGGGGGTTGAGCCAGGAATATGGAGTATGATTAATGACTAATCTGCAGGTTGGTAACCCCAGTGACACAAGGGGTAGTTGATGGCCCAAAATATATGGAGCTCGTTGGGGAACCCCAAGAGGAAGGTATGATGAGCAGAGCAGCAAGTTTTCCCGCAGTTATGAAACCAAGGTTACCGAACCAGTAGGAGCATGGAAACACCTCCAAGGTGTTGTTTCCAACTTGGAATCCTGCACAACACAACCGCAGAACTTTGCCCCCAACTTACATTGAGGTTGTCAATCTCACCGGTTTTGCTGAAAACAAAGGATTAAACCTATTGTGTGGAAGAAAGTAAAATCTTGCAGAAAGTAAACAAAAATTAGTAAACAGTTGTGGATTGATGGTAAAAGAAAGGACCGGGGTACATAGTTCACTAGTGCTGGTTCTCCTTAATATAGATGACATGTTGGGTGAACAAATTACAGCGGGGCAATTGACAAACATCGAGAATGCATACATGCATATACTAATCATCTTGACTCCTATGAGATTTCATTGGGCATTACAACATTATACATAGACCGTAATCCAACTACATCTATGACTAATAATCCACCTTTAGGTTATCAATCCAAACCCCCTCCAGTATTAAGTTGTAAGCAACAGATAATTGTATTACGCATTGCGTGTAAAGTAAACAATATGATTGTTCTATGAACAAAGGATTGCTGTTTTCTCCCTAGTAGCAACATCACATCTAGTACCTTAGAGATTTCGGTCACTTCCCCAGATTACTAGAGGCATAAACCCACTATCGAGCATAAATACTCCCTCTTGGAGTTGCTAGCATCTACTCGGCCAAGATATCAACTAACAACAGAGAGCATGCAAGATCACAAATAACAAAGACATGATAGAATCAATAATCAATCTGAAATAGCATCTCAATATCCATCGGATCCCCGCAAACACAACATGTATGATTACAAATAGATGATCTTGATCATGAATGGAGCTCACAAGATCTAGACATGGTAGCACAAAAGAGAAGAACCAACCATCTAGCTACTACATGGACCCGTACTCCAAGGATGAACTACTCACGCATCACACCGGAGGCTTGCATGGTGATGAAGAAGGCCTCCAGGGTGAATTCTCCCCTCCGGCAGGGTGCCGGGAAGAGCTTCAGATCCCTCCCGATCTAGGGATGGAGATGACGGCGGCTACAGAATCTTTCGTGGAATTTTGATCGGGTACTTAGGGTTTCTGTATTAGAGGCATCTTATAGGCAAAAGGGGAAGCCAAGGGGGTGCCCTGGGCGGCCACACCACCCCCTAGCGTGGGCCAGGCCTGGCCGCGCGGCCAGGTGGTGTGGGCGGCCCTTGGCCCCTCTCCGTCTCATATTCTGGCTCCATGTCCCCCTCGGTGAAATATTGACTTTGGCTTTTGTCTTGTCCAATTCCGAGAATATTAATTTTCTGACTTTCCTGGAACCAAAAACAGCAGAAAACAGGCAGCTAGCACTGTGGCATCTGGTTAATAGGTTAGTCCAAGAAAGTGTATAAAAAGTACTCCAAAGTGTGGACAAAACATAAGAAAGTAGATATAAACCAAGCATGGAACATCAAAAATTATAGATACGTTTGCAACGTATCAACATCCCCAAGTTTAACTCTTGCTCGTCCTCGAGTAGGTAAGTGATAAAAATAAAGAATAATTTTTTAGGTGACATGCACCATCATAAACTTGATCAAAGTATTTGTAAAACATTGATAGCTAGGATCATAGAACTTCAACATAGCATGAAAGATAAAGTTCTAACAATAAGACATAGCAACTATGTTGTAACATGAAATGGCACAAACAAAAGATTCATGAATAACAATGCTTTCAAGACGTTTGTTTGTTTCACATAAAGAAAAACATAGCATAGTGGCATTTAGCTTGTCCCTCATAATGTAGCAAATCATAATTGCATAGGACACCTTCAAAGTTTATAAGGGTGACTAGATACAAATAGTTTAAGAACAAGCAATATCAAAGTTATGCATCAATCAACAAGTCTTGGGACAATGCACATTAAACTAAGAATGGCCACTATGCTCTCTCAATAGGTGCATAAAGATAGAAGGTGGAGACTCGATATAAAAGTGGAAGAAAAGCCTTCATAGAAGGAAGCGGGGATTCAAGTTTGATAAAGAGCTTCCAAAAATTATGGTACTTATTAGCTTTTAGCTCTCATTGCCCCTATCATAAGCATCTTGAAGTGATTAAGGTTAAAGCGAACAAACTATGGAGTATATGCTTGACAAAGTATAAGTTGAAAATCTCATGTCCCTTAAATACAAGTGGTCGCTCCTCATGCTACTCAAGTTTAGTTACCGGTAAGTCCTTGTCATAGTAAGTACATGTGTATCATAGAGAACTGATGGCCCAAAATATATTGAGCTCATTGGGGAACCCCAAGAGGAAGGTATGATGAGAACAGCAGCAAATTTTCCCTCAGTACGAAACCAAGGTTATCAATCCGGTAGGAGCAAGGAAACGTCCCAAAGGTGTTGCTAGCTGAGCCTTGGCAGGGCGCACTACCGATGCTAGTAGCAACGTGGATACCTACACAACACAACCACAGAAATTTGCCCCCAACTTGTGATGAGGTTGTCAATCTCACCGGTTTTGCTAAGAACAAAGGACTAATGTATCGAATGGAAGGAAGTAATAGTTTGCAGAAAGTAAACACAAAGCAGTAAACAGTTGATTGTAGATTGAAAGTAAAAGAAAGGACCGAGGTCCATAGTTCACTAGAGGTGGCTCTCCTTAAGATAGATAACATGTTGGGTGAACAAATTATAGCGAGGCAATTGACAAACATCGAGAAAGCATACAAGCATATACTACTCATCTTGACTTCTTTGAGACTTGATTGGGCATTACAACATTATACATAGACCGCCATCCAACTGCATCTATGACTAATAATCCACCTTCAGGTTATCATCCGAACCCCCTCCAGTATTAAGTTGCAACCAACGGATAATTGCATTACGAATTGCATGTAATGTAAACAATACGATTGTTCTATGAACAAAGGATTGTTGTTTTCTCCCTAGTAGCAACAGCACATCTAGTACCTTAGAGATTTCTGTCACTTCCCTAGATTACCAAAGGCATGAACCCACTATCAAGCATAAATACTAACTCTTGGAGTTGCTAGAATCTACTTGGCCAAGATAGCTACTAACAACGGAAAGCATGCAAGATCACAAATAACAAAGACATGATAGAATCAATAATCAATCTGAAATAGCATCTCAATATCCATCGGATCCCCGCAAACACAACATGCAGAATTACAAATAGATGATCTTGATCATGAACGGAGCTCACAAGATCTAAACATAATAGCACAAAGGAGGAGAACCAGCCATCTAGCTACTGTTGGGTTCGTAAGATAGAAAACAAAAAAATTCCTACGATGGGAACTATACGCCAAGATATATCTACTAGATACAAGCAACGGGTGGATATACATCCATAGAGAACTTACCCTCGAAGATAACAAAGCTTTGTTAATGAGTTGGAACTCGTGGATGATGTAGTCGTACACTTGTCAATCTCAAGATCGTGATGAAGTCCAGCAGGTCCGGCTCCAGCACGTCCATCAGATCTAGCTCCAGCAAGTCCAGCACCACCAAGTCCAGCACCGCAAAGAAGCGGTGCATCCGTGATCGCACACACGTCCGGTACCCCGACAACCTCCGTCCCTCGCTCCAGCAAAGCAGCGGAAGCAGCAACTCCTTTCCAGATAAAGCCACCAGGAACATGTATCTCGCTAATCCGAGACCATGGGGAATAATACTAGAGGGGGAGAGAGATCCTTCACGAGGCGGTGTGAGGAAGAAGGAGTGAGAGGCGGCCTTTTATAGGAGAAGGGGCGGGTACCCCTCCCATGGCCGGCGCCCATGGAGGGTTGATACGTCCAAAACGTATCTACTTTCCCGAACACATTTGCTACTGTTTCTCCTCTATACTTGTGTGATTTGGATGCAACTAATGTGAACTGACGCTGTTTTCAGTAGAATTGCCTTGGTGTCTACTTTTCGTGCGGAAAATCAACTATCAGGAAAAATCCCGGGAAATATGCCAAAAATCCTATTTCACCCGAAGACTCCAGGAGCCAGAATACGAGACGGAGAAGAGCCCTGGGGTGGCCACACCACTTGGTGGCGCGGGCTAGGCCAGGCTGCGCCAGGGGGTGGTGTGGGCCCCCCAGGCACCCCCTCGGCCTCTCTCTTCACCAATAAGGAGCCTTCTGACCTAAAAACTTCGGGGGTTTCGACGGGGGTTTCGACATTTTTCCAGAAGGAGTTCTGCTTCGCCGCCACCACCAAATTTCACGAAACAGCACCAGAAACTCCGTTCTGGCACCCTGCCGGGACGGGGAATTGGAGGAGATCATCACCATCATCATCACCATCACTTCTCCATCGACCATCCATGTTTCCCCCATCTATGAGTGAGTAATCCCCCGTTGTAGGCTATGGGGATGGTAGGGATTGGATGAGATCGTTCATGTAATGGCATCAGATTGTTAGGGCATGGTGCCTAGTATCTTTTATTAGTGATTTATGACTTTGTTGCGACTTGTTGTGCTTAATGCTTGTCACTAGGGCCCGAGTGCCATGATTTCACATCTGAACTTATTATTGATTCATTATGATAGTATTGTTCTTGGTCTTATCTGCAAGTTGTATACACACGTCGTTATCCGGAACCTATGGCCCCGAAGTGACAGAAATCGGGATAACCGGAAGGGAAAGGCTTTGATGTGAGGATCACATTTGTTCAGGGGGTGTTAATGCTTTGCTCCGGTGCTCTATTAAAAGGAGCACCTTAATTGCCAGTAGTTCCCTAGAGGCCCCGCTACAAACGGGCTGGCAGGACAAAAGATGTTGTGCAAGTTCTCATTGCGAGAACGTATGACTATATATGGAACACATGCCTAGGAGTGTCTAGTACTTGGGTGCTTTATCTTATTTATCTGCAATTGCCCTATGTTCTGATTGCTATGTGAATTGTCTTGTCCATGCAACACCCGTCCATCCATCTCTATGCCTACCGCACTCGAATCCCACTGTTTACTGCTTTTGTTACTACTGTCTTTGCTTTACTACTGTTGTTACTTTACTATTCCTACTACAAAACTGTTGCTACTGATAAACTGCTGTGAGCAAGATTGTTTTCAGGTGCAGCTGAATTGACAACTCAGGTGTTAAGGCTGATAAATATTCTTTGGCTCCCCTTGTGTCGAATCAATAAATTGGGTTTCACTTCCCTCGAAAGTACTGCGATACACCCCCTATACTTGTGGGTCATCAAGACTATTTTCTGGCGCCGTTGCCGGGAAGCATAGCTTTATTTATCAAGTTCACTTGGATTCTCTATTGTTCGCTGCTACTCATCCATCATGGGTAAGTCTCGTGATGGCAAGGTTCCTATTTTACCATCCACTACAAGAAGAGGTACGGTTCTGAACACCTCTACTGCTCTTGATTCACCGTCTATTTTGAGTAAGTTCCTTACACCACACATACACATGCTACACACACTGCTACTGCTCTAGAATCTGAAACTTCTGATACTTATGATGCTGCTTCTACTGTGCTTGATAAAAGTGGTTCATTAGGTCCTTTCCTAGATGCTACGATTGCTAGAACTATAGCTGGAAATACCGAAACTCCTAATGAAGGCACTGCCACACCAGTTAGCTCACCTGAGTTTAGTAGGAGTTATGATGCTGAAGAAGATTATGTTGAGATGACTGATGAGATTATTGAAGAATGTAGGAACACCCATGATAGGAGCGCTGCTAAGAGTCTCCTTGAGAGGCGTACTATTAGACCCAAATTATCTCTTGATGTTAAGTTTGCTACTTCTCCCATAAACATTATAGATGAAGATTATGATTTCTCTCTCGGTCTATCTTACATAGCTATTGTCGAGAAAGAACCTTTTTGTGGGACTAAGAATGAAAGTGCGGTAGCACATATGAATGAACTTTCTACTATGAGTGGCTTGTTTTCTGATGATATTAAGATGCGTACTTATTTTGTTACTAAGATTTTTCCTTTTTCACTAAAAGGAGAAGCTAAAACGTGGTTTAGTAATTTACCTCATGGATCTATTGATAGCCCTGAGTGCTTGATTAGTACTTTCCTGCAGAAATATTTTCCTCCCAGTGCTAAACATGCTATTTTGCAGGAACTTTTTGATTTTAAACAGGGAGAAAAAGAGGTATTGCCCGAATCTTGGGCAAGGTTTTGTGCTTTGATTCATGCACAGGCTGCAAGTCCTTTACCTAAGAATGAGCTTCTTGATATATTTTATAATGGACTAACCGAGGAATCTAGGACATACCTAGATAGTTTTGCTTATTGTGTTTTCAGGAATAGAACTCCAAAGGAAGCTAAGGAATTAATGGCTAAAATAAGCAAGAATTATGAAGACTAGACTCCTCCTAAACAAGCTATACCTGAAGTAATTGTACCTGAACCATCTATTCCTGTGACTATTCCAACATCAAAGAAGAGAGGAGTTATTGAATTAAATGATGAAGTGATGAAGGAAGCTAAGAAATGTCTTAAGGAGAAGGGAATTAAAGCTGCAGATGTCAAGAATTTACCTCCTATAGAAGAATTATGTAAGCCTATTCCCTACTCATCCACTATTGAGGTACACTCTGTCCAACACTTTGATGAAGGTGATATCCCTTATTTGAAACCTCCTAATCAATGCTTAGAAGAATTTGATATCTTTATTGTTAAGCAAGATAACTTTAATAAAAGGGTGCAAAATCATCTTATGGAAAACACTAGAGCTATTGTTGAGTTGAAAGATATTGTGGAAAGAACCTCCAATGATGTTAAAATGATTGTTAAACACTTTCAAATGGTTCAAACTCAAATAGATCAACTCGTTAAAGTGCAAAACGACTTGCTATTAATGCTACTAAAGAAAAACATGGTTATGAGATTAGAACTAGAAGTGGTGCTGCTACCCAGGATCCCCTATATCCTGAGGGGCATCCCAAAAGAATTGAGCAGGATTCTCAACAAGCTGAAAATAGTGGTTCTACTCGTAAGAAAAGGAAAAAGAAACATAAAACTGTTGTAGAACCCTCTGAACCTGCTATAGATCCTAATAGTATATCTATCTCTGATGCTGAAACTAAAAGTGGTAATGAAGAAAATGAAGTTCCTAATAAATGTAGCATCCCATCTGTCTAACATATGTAATGCTACATGGTCTAGTAATATAATTGCTACTTCCTACATATAATTGTTGCATCATCATTATATCATGCTCATGTCATCATGCCACCTTGCATTTGAGCATCATATAAAACCCTTTTTCATTTGGTTCTGATCTCATATGCATTATTAATTGTATTTGCCTCTTGATATATTGTATTTGGTTCTTGATAAATGCTTGATGCCCAAGTTGAGTTGGGGGCATATATTTTATTAACTCCACCACCTTTCTTGTCACCACCCCATAATTCCACCACCCTACTACATGTGAGCTTTGCATTTTAATTGGTTTTACCTCTAGCTCCTGTGAGTTGGGATGGACCCACTTCTAATTACACATGCTCACATATATGCAGCATGATGTTTTCACATTATTAATATGTGGAGCCACATGGCCACCTTTGCATTCTATGTGAGTGGAACCCTTTTCAAGCCTCCATACGGATTGTTTTGAATGTATGCTTATGATGGAATATTTTTGAGGCTACTATTCATCTAGTGGAACATACACACAAGCATGTCTAAATTATATTCAAATTTGAGCATCTCCATATACTCCACATGGAACATCCTTTTTAATTCTTTTAGCTTGGCCTTAGATCCATATTTTTGGAATGCATGTGGATAAAATGCCATGAGACCTTATTATTGTTTTAACAAAATAAACATGGCATTTATTACTTGTGCATGGGCCATGCAAGTCACCACCATCTTGTTCTCTTTTGGTTTCTTTGTTCTGCTTGGATCTTTTCTTTTGTGAGCTCCCCTTCTCTCTCTCTCAACCCTCACCATCTTGTGTTTCCTCTCCTTGCCAAGTGCATCGCAAGCCTCACCCCTTACCCATCTCCTTTTCATTTTTTTGCTTGATCTTGCTTTTGATCTCTAATCTCACTCTCCTTGCCTTCACCACACCCTTGTTGGATCTTGTTAGATCATACCCCAAAAACCCTAAACCCTCATGACCCCTCTCCCTAACCCTACCTCCATCACTACCCATGCTTTACCCCATCCCTCTCTCTAAAACACTAGCCCTAATCCACCTCATGCCAAACTAACCCTAACCCTCCTAGCTTCGGCTACACCCTACCCCCTCACCCTGACGAGGCACCCCTCTCTCTCTGACCCCTTGTCTAACCTAACCCGAGCTCCCCAACCCTAGCTAAACCCGACCCTCTCTCTCTCTTTCTCTCTCGCTGCCAAGTTGGCCCCACCCAAACCACCCCTTCTCCTCTCTCTGGCCCGAGCCTCCTGCCCTCCTGGCCCCACTACTCCACGTCGAGCACATGAAGAGAGAAAGAAAAGGTGACCAAAGCCACCTTTTTCTCCCGAGCCTTCCCCCACGGCTCTCCTCTCCCCCTCTGGTTACCTATCCTCTCTTCTCTACCATGCAGCTACCCTAGATTCCCCCCAGAGCCTGCCGCCACAGCCCCCTCCTCCCTTCTCCCCTACCAACCTTCCCTTCCACCCCGGCCACCACCGTCGGCATCCACCACTTACGCTAGATCGAGGAGGCGGGCGGTCGTTGAGGCGCTAGGGAAGACCAACGAGGACCCCTGCGTCGCCTCATACACAGCAGCGAGGAGGAGGAGGCCCAGGACCGCTGCACGTCCACGACGCCGACCGAAAACCCTAGCTCGTGGGCGTCTGCGCCGTCGCCGATCAGCCGCTCCCCGGCCCGAACCAACCCCACTGACGCACTCGCGGTGAGCTCCTGATGCACCCAGACATCTTCCCTCTCACCGTCGCTTCCTGGTCGTGTAGTTCCTGTCGTCGAACGCCCTCTGTGCGTCGGCGTCGCGGTTGGTTTTCCTCACCGCGGCGTCATAGAAGCACTTCTAGTCACGCAGATCCTTTCCAACAGCAACCCCTCCGAGCCGTAGTGGTCACCGCCGCGACGACGCGCTATCCCCCGCCACGACGCGCTTTTCCCCGTCAGTTTCGTCAGACACACTGCCTGGAAGAAAAACAGTGCCTGTGCGTACTTTGCAAATCCCCCCCCCCCCCACCACCTTTTTGTGTGCGCAACCCGCGGTCCCTATGGACCCACCTGTCCGCCTCTGTGGCCTTTTAACAAAAAGGTACCGCAGTTTTTGGATTCCTCAACCCGCGCTCCACCCGAACCCCACCTGTCAGCTGCTGTAGTGTTTTACAAAAAGGTCCCCGGCTCCGCCGCGTGGCACCCGCTCGCTCAGCCACTGTCGCGTGGGGCCCTTCTCGTCGCGGGCCCACCTGTCTGTCACCGTGGTTGGCTACACTCGCGGTGCAAAATGGTTTTCGCCGTGCCGTTTCGCCCAGTCACCGTTGGGCCCAGTTGTCATCGACTGTGGCTAGCTCGGCCTGGGTACGAAAAGCTTCTGTGTTTTTCTGTTTTAATAAAAGCAATTTCTGAAAATGTTTAAATATGAATTTGAATTCTGTTTTTAATAACTTTTAATTTGTAATTCCAAATAAAACAAATAATATATGTTTTTGAATCAGAAAAATGTGAGGATTTCAAATATGCCATTCAAAATATCTTTTGAGCACTTTTAATTTTCGAAATTGTTTAAATGCAATAAAAATGCCTTTTCTTAATTAATTAATAACTTTAAATCTATAACTCCAAATTTGACAAATAATATGTCTAAATCGATCAGCGTGACGAGCCCGTTCTAACTATGCATTCCATGTTCTGAATTGAAGCATGCATCATGTCATTATTAAAAACCAGAACTGTTTATGGCAATAAAACTTGACCAAATAAGTAATAAAATGAATTATTCTTGTCCCCATACCTCACCCTTGCCACATTATTGCCATGTAATTTGTGCATCATTCATCATGGCATGCTTGTTTGCTTGTCGCATTTTATTTATATGCTTGTGCACTTTATTTATGCTGGCCCTTGTTTGTTTGGTTCTTCTTCGAATAGACGCCGAGTAGGGGAAATATCAGGAATCCCAGGAGTACTACCCAGATCCGTCTCTCGCTTCAACTAAGCTGTCAGGCAAGCACTACCACATGCTTGCATACATATAGTACCTATTGCCTCTATCTTATTCTTGCATCACTGAGTCGCGATTGCATTACATTGAATCCCAAGTACTGCATAGCCTTTACTTTTAAACCCCACCGAAGCTTGTTTCTCCATCCCATGAGCCATTACTACAGGAGTTGTTTGAGCCATGCGAGTCGTAGAACAGCATGTGTAGGGTATGTGAGTGTCTGATGGATAACGAGGTACCTAAACAACTTAACCTGAGTAGTAATGGGATAACTAATGAAAGAGGCACCGGTGAGCAATATCTGCTATTTGGTTTTTCATGCTCACTTGTGTCCTATAGGACCCTGAGTACTTGATTCCTGTTCCTTGACTATTCGCACTATCCACATCCGGGAGACCGTGGACCCCCCTGAGCCAGAGCTTGATTCATTTCTATTTTCTTGGGGCCACAAAGTAGTTTGGGGCTTTATTCATATCCTGTACTTATGCCATGTTTTACTGTTTTATTTAAGATTATGCGAGGAGCACCTGTACTGTTTAGGGATCGCGGCACGATTTCGTGGTATCGACAAGCCGAGTCACATTTTCGGGTTCCCAGTCGTTTACAGCCGTTCTCGCAAACCCTGGGTCCGTCTCGGAGCCGGCCAACTTCGTTGCGGGTAGCTTATTGGGGTGGCCCCCTGAAAAATTTCTGAATCCTGTGATCGCTTTGTCGTGAATGCCTCGTTGGGTTTTGATTTGGTTTTTCCGAGGTTGATCGAGTGTGTGTTGCTATTTGTGCACCCCTGCAGGGTAAATCTTTCTGAAAGCCATGTCCGCGGTTATGGACGACTTGGAGCATAGTTTCTCGATCATAGACAGTTATAACTAAAGTACCGCTTTTAATTTGACTAAGTACCTGACTAGTAAATAGTGTAATCCTCATGGAATGGTTAATAAAACTATCAACGGATGGGTTGTTCGTACGCTTTCTCGTTGGTAAGCGAGAAGGAGGATGGATCTGTTACTTTACACTGTTATAACTGTTATTACTAATTAACGGACATCCGTCTATCATTGGTTAGGCGGATGGTTAGTGAGTCTCTATAGACTTGTTAGTATTGTCTTTTGCTGCAATTGCGTCACCCCAGGTTATGTCCCCTTTAGAGGCATAAAGACTTGCTGAGTACCCCTAGGGTCTCACACGATAAATTGTTTGATTCAGATGAATAGGTGTATTCGCAAGATGGATACTGGGTGGAGGAGACAGATGATGTTGGCAACGATCACTCGGTGTAGAGATTCCGGGGATGGGGATCCGCAAGATATGTGGGCGGGATGTGTTTATTTATGTGGCATCTTATGCCGATTTGCTTCTTATCCGTACTCGGATCTTGTTTTCCACTTCCGCCTAATACTCTGATGTTTGATGTATGAGGAGCTATCCTAAACTATTATCTCTATCTAGGATATTTGGATCTTGCTGTATGGCGTTGCAATATTTCTTTTTCTTTTAGATGGAATGGCTCTGAAAACTGTTGTATGGTAGCTTGCATACATACTCACTTGAGTATGTATTTGATCTCTTCGCATGTTGCCTGCGCCGCTCGCTCTTGTCCTGATGTCTTGGAAGTGGTTAGGACGGCCGACGGGTCTACACGTGGGTGGCCCCTGGGCCCCCGCTGTACTATTTTAACCACTTCCGGTTCATCCAGGCTTGAACTTATAGCGTAGGGTCCGAGGTAGTTACAATTGGTATCAGAGCCATCCCGCCCTTCAGGGTCTCAGCCAAATGGTCGTTGTCAGTCTAGCGAATATTTTGGTAGATATGTATACTAGGGAAAAACAAAATGTGAGAGTCGAACTGCTTCCATTTTTCTTCTTACCCACCCACCCACCCTTTTTCTGGTAAGGAAGTGTAATGTTTTCAATCCTCTTCTAAATTCAACTAGGATTCACGTGTTCGGGGTTCCGTAGTACCATAGGTTGTGTGTGTGTGAATTCTTTGTCTATCTGTTGCATCCAAATGTTATCACTATCTACCTTTTTGTTATCAACTGTTGGTACATTCCATACCGACAGGCCTTTGTAAACCGACGCGATCTATCCGATTCGTTGTATACCGGCGCGATCTGTCTTACTCTTTGTTATCCGATGCTATCTTGTTGGGGTGTTCGTTTCTGTAGTTACTAATCTTTAGGTTCATCTTAAGAAGAAGGTGTTGGGATATGTGTTTTACTTATTCATGTGCGGAGTAATGATTTCAGTGCGGGATGGAGTCGCGACCATACCACTACTTTTATCATTCGCTCTTGTATATTGAATTGGTAGGAGTTACTAATCTTGATTCGTTAAGTGGTTTTGCACATATAGTGGTATTTTAATGCCGAAATTTTCGGAAAAAATTTCTTTGTTAGCTTGTGTACCACACTCCTTGTTCAGTCGTGTGCGATATGCTTAATATCTTCGAGGTGCTTTGAACTTTGTTGATATTTTAATATCATCTTTAGTACTTTGTATCCTTTAAATCTTGGTTAATTCCATTTTGGTACTATTTTGGATTATGATTATTTTCCATTATAGTACTGACTTGTGTTTTATATCAATCACAGGATGGCACCACCACGCCGTTCTGAGGAGGACATACCATCTGAACTGGGGGCTGCGTTGGCAAGTATTGCTAATGCCTTGGGAGCAATGCAGCAGAACCAGCAGCGATTCAAAGAAAGTGTCAGGAGGAATGAGTTTGTTCCGCTACCTCCACCTCCCAAGCGAGGAGACATCAAGAGTTTTCTGAAGTTCAACCCACGCCATTTTGAGGTGTCTGATCAGCCACTTGATGCTGATGATTGGCTGCGTGAAATGTCAAGGTTGCTGATGACTACGGATGTTCCTGAGAAAGAATGGGTAAAATGTGCCACGCACCTTCTGAAGGGAGATGCAGCTTTGTGGTGGGAAAATTACCTGAAGGCAGACCACTCTGGTTTTCAGCCTACTTGGGAGCAATTCACTGGGGCTTTCAAAGAGCAATATCTGTTAGAAATTGTCATGGAAAGGATGAAGGAAGTGTTTCTCAACCTCAAGCAGGGCAATGACAATGTCAATACCTATATCAGAAACTTCATGAACCTTTCTCGGTATGGTGGCGATGAGATCTCTGATGACAAGAAGAAGCAAAAGAGGTTCAGGCAAGGACTCAATGCATCCATCAAATATGCAATCACTCATGCAAGGCCGGGGTCTTTTCTAGAACTCCAACATACAGCTCTACAGGAAGAAGCAAGTAGGCAAGTGTTTGAGGAGTCCAAGAAACACAGCCGCGATGCAGCAAGCTCTTCAGCTATGACAGCTCCTTCTAAGCGCCGCGTGTGGGTTCCTAACACCCCACCGTCGCTCCTGGCTCCACCAAGACCGTCAAGCTACGCGGCAAGGCCACCAAACTCCTTCACCGCGGCTCCTAGGGGCTACAACCACAACTACCCTGGAGCACCTGGCGGAGTCCCTGGCTACGTTGCTCCACATCCACCTGGTGCTTGCTACACTTGTGGAAACACTGGGCATCAACACTGGAGTTGTCCAATGAACAACAAAGCTCTTCCACCACCACCTCCAAGACCTGCGGCAAGTTCTTCTATGGTTCGTGCACCTCCACCGCGGGCTCTCAACATCAACACCAAGCCCGGGTCTGCTATTGCTCGTGCCAACTGTGTCAACTTCGCTCAAGATGAGCATGCACCTAGAGTTGTGCTGGGTACGCTTTCTGTTAACTCAGTTTCTGCACGAGTGTTATTCGATACTGGTGCATCGCATTCTTTTGTGTCTCAAAGGTTCTCTCAGCAACAAGGTCTTCCGCTTCAATCATTGTCCAAGGTTCTTAGGGTGCAATCATCGGGGACAACTATGAAGGCTTCTCAAATAATCCATGGGAACCAAATTGAAATTGGAAACAAAAAAAAATCCGACATCCCTCATTGAATTGGGCAATTCTGACATTGATGTTATCTTGGGCATGGATTGGTTAACAACAAATGCAGCTGTGATTGATTGTGCTGAACGCTCGGTTTCTCTGAATATTCTGAAGGCCATATAGTCTATTCTCCAAGTCTGACTCCTGCAATTCAGCTTTTCTCTTTGGCGGCTCTGAATGATGATGCTATGGAGGCTATTTAGAGTGTTCCGGTGGTCTGTGAGTTCCCAGATGTTTTTCCTGAAGAGTTACCGGGTATGCCTCCTGATCGAGAGGTCGAGTTTGTGATTGAGCTTGAACCTGGTACCGCTCCTATCTCCAAGCGGCCTTATAAAATGGGTCCTGCTGAATTGACTGAACTCAAACGTCAGCTTGATGAACAAGAGAAGTTGGGTTTCATTCAACACAGCACTTCTTCTTGGGGTAGCCCAACCATCTTTGTGAAGAAGCGAGACAAGACTGATAGACTTTGTGTTGACTATCGGGCTCTCAATGCTAAAACCATCAAGAATAAATATCCCCTTCCGCGGATTAATGATCTCTTCGACCAACTAGCTGGAGCTGTGGTTTTCTCTAAGCTTGACTTGAGAAGTGGATATCATCAAATCAAGATTTGCAAAGAAGATGTTCCCAAAACAGCTTTCACCACCCGCTATGGCCTGTATGAGTACACAGTCATGTCTTTCGGTCTCACCAACACACATGCCACCTTCTCGAGGCTTATGAACTCGGTTTTCATGGAGTTTCTTGATAAGTTTGTTGTGGTCTATCTGGATGACATCCTAGTCTATTCTAAGTCAAAGGAAGAACATGAAGAACACCTTCAGTGTGTCCTAAACAAGCTTCGTGAGAACCGCCTGTACGCAAAGTTCTCCAAGTGTGAGTTCTGGCTGCCTGAAGTCACCTACCTTGGTCACGTCATCTCTGCCAAGGGAATTGTCATCAACCTAGAAACTGTTCGGACAATTGTTGACTGGCTTCCTCCCAAAAATGTCAAAGAGGTCCGGAGTTTCCTTGGTTTGGCTAGTTACTGTCGCCGCTTCGTTCAGAACTTCTCGAAGATTGCGAAGCCTCTTACCGATCTCCTCAAGAAAGGCAAGAAATACCTTTGGTCTCCTGCATGTCAAGCAAGCTTTGAAACACTCAAAGAGAAGCTCACTTCCACACCAGTCTTGATTCCTCCAGATACATCAAAGCCTTTCCAGATATTCTGTGACGCCTCATTGCAAGGATTGGGTGCGGTCCTTATGCAAGAAAAACAAGTTGTTGCTTATGCCTCTCGACAGTTGAAGATGCATGAGATCAACTATCCTACACATGACCTCGAACTCACAGCAGTTGTCTTTGCTTTGAAAGTATGGAGGCATTACTTGCTTGGCAACCGTTGTGAGATCTTTTTTGATCACAAGAGTCTGAAGTATATCTTCACACAGCCTGATCTCAACCTTCGTCAGAGAAGGTGGATTGAAGCAATTAATGATTTCGATTTCACCATCAACTACACTCCGGGAAAATCTAATGTCATGGTCGATGCTCTCAGACGAAAAGCTTATGTCAACAACCTCATGGTGGAAGAACAACAGCCTCTCTTGTGTGAGGAATTCCGCCAACTCAACCTTGAAATTGTGGATCAAGGGTATCTTCTGAATCTTCTGGCAACCCCTCTCTTGGAAGAAAAGATTCGTGCTAGTCAGCGAGGTGATGCTTACGCCAAAAACATCATCTCCAACATTCAGCTGCCGAGGTATGAGTCCTTCCACGTCGATGATCAAGGAGCTCTATTCTTTGAACACCAGATGTTCGTTCCGAACGACTCGGGTTTGAGAGAGCAAGTTCTTAAGGAGGCACATGATTCTGTTCTTTCTATCCACCCTGGCAGCACTAAGATGTACATGGACTTGAAAACACAATATTGGTGGCCTGGGTTGAAACAATGTTGTGCCAAGTATGTCTCCAAGTGTGATGTCTGCCGCAGAGTTAAAGCTGTCCATCAGAAACCTTCTGGTCTTCTACAGCCATTGAAGCATCCGGAATGGAAATGGGAGAAAGTAGAGATGGATTTCATAACTGGTTTTCCAAGGTCGCAGAAGGGCAACAATGCAATCTTTGTTGTCATCGATAGGCTTTCTAAAGTGGCTCACTTCTTTCCCGTCAAGGAAACAATTTCTGCAATTGAGTTGGCTGAGCTCTATATCAACAGAATTGTCTCTCTGTATGGGGTTCCTCTTGAGATCAGCTCAGACCGTGGAAGCATCTTCACTTCCAAGTTCTGGGGAAGTTTCCAAAATGCTTTGGGAACAATATTGAACTTCAGCACAGCTTACCACCCTCAGTCGCAAGGACAAGTGGAAAGGATCAATCAGATTATGGAAGATATGCTCCGTGCTTGCGTTATCTCTTTCGGCATGAAGTGGGAAGAATGCCTTTCTTATGCTAAATTCTCTTACAACAACAGCTTCCAGAAAAGTCTAAAGATGGCACCATTTGAGGTTCTCTATGGACACAAATGCAGAACTCCGATTGGTTGGTCGGGCGCAGGTGAAAGAGCATTGTTTGGCCCCAACATTGTAACTCAAGCGGAGGAGAAGGTTCACATCATTCTTGAAAACCTGAAGGTTGCTCAAAGTCGCCAGAAGAGCAACTATGACAGAAAGCACACGGACATGGAGTATGTCCCTGGTGATCTCGTTTACCTCCGTGTCACTCCCATCAAAGGCACGCACAGTTTTGGTATCAAAGGAAAGCTAGCTCCTAGATACATCGGTCCTTTCAAAGTTCGTGGAAGAAGAGGAGAATTTGCTTATGCTCTTGAGCTCCCTGAAAAACTCAAGGTCCATGATGTTTTCCATATCTCTCAACTCAAGAAGTGCTTCAAGGATCCCGGCAGGACCGTGGACCATGAACTCATCAATCTCCAAGAAGATATATCTTATCAAGAACACCCCACAGAAATCCTAGAAGTCACAGAAAGAAAGACTCGCAACAAGTCCATCAAGTTCTGCAAGGTGCAGTGGTCGCACCATTCCGTTGATGAAGCCACTTGGGAACGCGAGGACGAGCTCCGTGCCAAGTATCCTACCCTCTTCGTGTCTTCTTATTCTTCCTAGAATCTCGGGGCGAGATTCCTGTCTAGTGGGGGAGAGTTGTAGCATCCCATCTGTCTAACATATGTAATGCCACATGGTCTAGTAATATAGTTGCTACTTCCTACATATAATTGTTGCATCATCATTATATCATGCTCATGTCATCATGCCACCTTGCATTTGAGCATCATATAAAACCCTTTTTCATTTGGTTCTGATCTCATATGCATTATTAATTGTATTTGCCTCTTGATATATTGTATTTGGTTCTTGATAAATGCTTGATGCCCAAGTTGAGTTGGGGGCATATCTTTTATTAACTCCACCACCTTTCTTGTCACCACCCCATAATTCCACCACCCTACTACATGTGAGCTTTGCATTTTAATTGGATTTACCTCTAGCTCATGTGAGTTGGGATGGACCCACTTCTAATTACACATGCTCCCATATATGCATCAGGATGTTTTCACATTATTAATATGTGGAGCCATATGGCCACCTTTGCATGCTATGTGAGTGGAACCCTTTTCAAGCCTCCATACGGTTTGTTTTGAATGTATGCTTATGATGGAATATTTTTGAGGCTACTATTCATCTAGTGGAACATACACACAAGCATGTCTAAATTATAATCAAATTTGAGAATCTCCATATACTCCACATGGAACATCCTTTTTAATTCTTTTAGCTTGGCCTTAGATTCATATTTTTGGAATGCATGTGGATAAATGTCATGAGACCTTATTATTGTTTTAACAAAATAAACATGGCATTTATTACTTGTGCATGGGCCATGCAAGTCACCACCATCTTGTTATCTTTTGGTTTCTTTGTTTTGCTTGGATCTTTTCTTTTGTGAGATCCTCTTCTCTCTCTCAACCCTCACCATCTTGTGTTTCCTCTCCTTGCCAAGTGCATCGCAAGCCTCACCCCTTACCCATCTCTTTTTCATTTTTTTGCTTGATCTTGCTTTTGATCATGTTAAAAACCTCACCACCTATTCTCTCATCTCACTCTCCTTGCCTTCACCACACCCTTGATGGATCTTGTTAGATCATACCCCAAAAACCCTAAACCCTCATGACCCCTCTCCCTAACCCTACCTCCATCACTACCCATGCTTTACCCCATCCCTCTCTCTAAAACCCTAGCCCTAATCCACCTCATGCCAAGCTAACCCTAACCCTCCTAGCTTCGGCTACACCCCACCCCCTCACCCTGCCGAGGCACCCCTCTCTCTCTGACCCCTTGTCTAACCTAACCCGAGCTCCCCAACCCTAGCTAAACCCAACCCCCTCTCTCTCTCTTTCTCTCTCGCTGCCAAGCTAGCCCCACCCGAACCACCCCTTCTCCTCTCTCTGGCCCAAGCCTCCTGCCCTCCTGGCCCCGCTGCTCCACGTCGAGCACGTGAAGAGAGAAAGAAAAGGTGACCAAAGCCACCTTTTTCTCCCGAGCCTTCCCCCACGGCTCTCCTCTCCCCCTCTGGTTACCTACCCTCTCTTCTCTACCGTGCAGCTACCCCAGATTCCCCCTAGAGTCTGCCGTCGTAGCCCCCTTCCTCCCTTCTCCACTGCCAACCTTCCCTTCCACCCCGGCCACCACCGTCAGCATCCACCACTTATGCCAGATTTAGGAGGCGGGCGGTCGTTGAGGCATTGGGGAAGACCAACGAGGACCCCTGTGTCGCCCCCTACGCAGCAGCGAGGAGGAGGAGGCCAGGACCGCTGCACGTCCACGACGGCGACCGGAAACCATAGCTCACGGGCGTCTGCGCCGTCGCTGATCCGCCGCTCCCTGGCCAGAACCAACCGCACCGATGCACTCGCGGTGAGTTCCCGATGCCCCCAGACACCTTCCCTCTCGCCGTCGCTTCCTGGTCGTGTAGTTCCCGTCGTCGAACGCCCTCTGTGCGCCGACGTCGCGGTTGGGTTCCCTCGCCACAGTGTCGCAGAAGCATTTCTAGCCGTGCAGATCCTTTCCACCAGCAACCCCTCTGAGCCGTAGTGGTCACCGCCGCCTGCGCGCGCCCGCGGTAGGTCGCGCGATCGATCCCCCGCCACAACGCGCTTTTCCCCGTCAGTTTCGTCAGACACACTGCCTGGAAGAAAAATAGTGCCCGTGCGTACTTTGCAAATCCCCCCCCCCACCTTTTTGCGCGCGCAACCCGTGGTCCCTGCAGACCCACCTGTCTGCCTTTGTGGCCTTTTAACAAAAAGGTACTGCAGTTTTTGGATTCCTCAACCCCCGCTCCACCCGAACCCCACTTGTCAGCCGCTGTAGTGTTTTACAAAAAGGCACCCGCAAAGTCTGGGCCTCAACCCGCAGTCCTCGGCTCCGCCACGTGGCACCCCGCTCGCTCAGCCACTGTCGCGTGGGCCCCTTCTCGTCGCGGGCCCACCTGTCTGTCACCGTGGTTGGCTACACTCGCGGTGCAAAATGGTTTTTGCCGCACCATTTCGCCCAGCGTTGGGCCCAGTTGTCAGCGACTGTGGCTAGCTCGGCCTGGGTACGAAAAGCTTCTGTGTTTTTCTGTTTTAATAAAAACAATTTCTGAAAATGTTTAAATATGAATTTGAATTCTGTTTTTAATAACTTTTAATTTGTAATTCCAAATAAAACAAATGATATATGTTTTTGAATCAGAAAAATGTGAGGATTTCAAATATGCCACTTAAAATATCTTTTGAGCACTTTTAGTTTTCGTAATTGTTTAAATGCAATAAAAATGCCTTTTTCTTAATTAATTAATAACTTTAAATCTATAACTCGAAATTCGACAAATAATATGTCTAAATCGATCAGCGCGACGAGCCTGTTCTAACTATGCATTCCATGTTCTGAATTGAAGCATGCATCATGTCATTATTAAAAACCAAAACTGTTTATGGCAATAAAACTTGACCAAATAAATAATAAAATGAATTATTCTTGTCCCCACACCTCACCCTTGCCATGCTACATTATTGCCATGTAATTTGTGCATCATTCGTCATGGCATGCTTGTTTGCTTGTTGCATTTTATTTATATGCTTGTGCACTTTATTTATGCTGGCCCTTGTTTGTTTGGTTCTTATTCGAATAGACGTCGAGTAGGGGAAATATCAGGAATCCCAGGAGTACTACCCAGATCCGTCTCTCGCTTCAACTGAGCTGCCAGGCAAGCACTACCACATGCTTGCATACATATAGTACCTATTGCCTCTATCTTATTCTTGCATCATTGAGTCGTGATTGCATTAAATTGAATCCCAAGTACTACATAGCCTTTACTTTTAAACCCCACCGAAGCTTGTTTCTCCATCCCATGAGCCATTACTACAGGAGTTGTTTGAGCCATGCGAGTCGTAGAACAGCATGTGTAGGGTATGTGAGTGTCTGATGGATAACGAGGTACCTAAACAACTTAACCTGAGTAGTAATGGGATAACTAATGAAAGAGGCACCGGTGAGCAATATCTGCTATTTGGTTTTTCATGCTCACTTGTGTCCCATAGGACCCCGAGTACTTGATTCCTGTTCCTTGACTATTTGCAACATCCACATCCGGGAGGTCGTGGACCCCCCTGAGCCAGAGCTTGATTCATTTCTATTTCTTGGGGCCACAAAGTAGTTGGGGGCTTTATTCCTATCATGTACTTATGCCATGTTTTACTGTTTTATTTAAGATTGTGCGAGGAACACCTGTACTGTTTAGGGATCATGGCACGATTTCGCGGTACCGACAAGCCCAGTCACATTTTCAGGTTCCCAGTCGTTTACAGCCATTCTCGCAAACCCTGGGTCCGTCTCGGAGCCGTCCAACTTCGTTGCGGGTAGCTTATTGGGGTGGCCCCCTGAAATATTTCTGAATCCTATGATCGCTTTGTCGTGAATGCCTCGTTGGGTTTTGATTTGGTTTTTCCGAAGTTGATCGAGTGTGTGTTGCTATTTGTGCACCCCTGCAGGGTAAATCTTTCTGAAAGTCGTGTCCGCAGTTATGGACAACTTGGAGCACAGTTTCTCGATCATAGACAGTTATAACTAAAGTACCGCTTTTAATTTGACTAAGTACCTAACTAGTAAATAGTGCAATACTCATGGAATGGTTAATAAAACTGTCAACGGTTGGGTTGTTCGTCCGCTTTCTCGTTGGTAAGCGAGAAGGAGGATGGATCTGTTACTTTACACTGTTATAACTATTGTTACTAATTAATGGACATCCGTCTATCATTGGTTAGGCGGATGGTTAGTGAGTCTCTATAGAGTTGTTAGTATTATCTTTTGCTGCAATTGCGTCACCGTTATGTCCCCTTTAGAGGCATAAAGACTTGCTGAGTACCCCTAGGGTCTCACACGATAAATTGTTTGATTCAGATGAACATGTGTATTCGCAAGATGGATACTCGGTGGAGGTGACAGATGATGTTGGCAACGATCACTCAGTGTAGAGATTCCGGGGATGGGGATCCGCGAGATCTGTGGGCGGGATGTGTTTATTTATGTGGCATCTTATGCCGATTTGCTTCTTATCCGTACTCAGATCTTGTTTTCCGCTTCCTCCTGATACTCTGATGTTTGATGTATGAGGAGCTATCCTAAACTATTATCTCTATCTAGTATATTTGGATCTTGTCGTATGGCGTTGCAATATTTCTATTTCTTTTAGATGGAATGGCTCTGAAAACTGTTGTATGGTAGCTTGCATACATACTCACTTGTGTATGTATTTGATCTCTTCGCCTGTTGCCTACGCCGCTCGCTCTTGTCCCGATGTCTTGGAAGTGGTTAGGACGGCCGACGGGTCTACACGTGGGTGGCCCCTGGGCCCCCGTTGTACTATTTTAACCACTTCCGGTTCATCCAGGCTTGAACTTAGAGCGTAGGGTCCGAGGTAGTTACAATAAAGAAAAAGTTGAAGAAGAACCTGAAAACCACACTAAAACTACTAAATACACCAAAGAAGATTTTATTGCTAAGAAACATGGTAGTGAAAGAGAACCTTGGGTCCAAAAACCTATGCATTTCCCTGATAAGAAACACAAGTCAAAGGAAGATGAACACTATAATAAGTTTTGTGAGTGGATGAAGCCTTTATTCTTGCAAATTCCTTTGACTGATGCTATTAAATTGCCTCCTTACTCAAAGTATATGAAGGACATTGTCTCGAATAAAAGGAAGATCCCTATTGAAGAAATTTCTACTTTGCTTGCTAATTATTCCTTCAATGGTAAGGTTCCTAAGAAACTTGGAGACCTAGGGATTCCAACTATCCCTTGCTCTATTAAGAACAGTTATGTTAGAACTGCTTTGTGTGATTTGGGAGCTGGAGTTAGTGTTATGCCTTTCTCTCTCTATAAGAGGCTTCAACTTGAAAAATTGATACCAACTGATATATCTTTGCAAATGGCTGATAAATCTACCACTATTCCTGTGGGTATATGTGAGGATGTACATGTTCAGGTGGCTCATAATTGCTTGATATTAACTGATTTTGTTGTGCTTGAAATGCCTGAAGATGATAATATGTCTATTATTCTTGGGAGACCTTAATACTACAGGAGCTGTTATTAATTGTAATCAAGGAAATGTGACCTTCAATGTTAATGCCAAGGAGCATACTGTCTATTTTCCCAAGAAGATTGAAAGGACTTATGGCTTGAATTCAATTGAACATGTTGAAGGCATTCAAGTTGGAGGAATATATTGTCCCATACCAAGAGAAAAATTTGAAACTATTATGATTGGGACCATTGCTATCAAGGTTAAGGTAACATAATCATTAGTGGAGTACAAAGTTTTGTCTCATATGCAATTGTTTTGGTAGCAAGACTTGATCAACCTTGCTAACAAAAGGATTCCACTGAACAAAACAATGTTTACATTATGATTATCTCCGTTTATTTCTATCCTTTGCATTTTAGTTTTTGTTTTCGTTTAGTTTTCTTTGTGTTGTTAGTTGCTTGCATGCTAGAACTTCTGTAGTGCTAGCCTTGTTTTGTCCTTGCATCATGCTTCCAAAAGAAAAAATTCTGTCTGTCAAAAAAATCATGCTTCTATTTCTGAAAAATGCCCAAAAATAAAGTGTCTCGAAAATTTCCAGAAAATTCATATTAAATTTGTACGTGAAAAAAGGGGCAGAGGAGTACCTGGTAGGTACCAGGGGGCCCACCAGGCAGGCACACCATGTGGTGGCGCGGCCAGCCCTGGGTGGCGCCATGCCCTGGTGTGGGCCACCCCTGGCCCTCCACTAACTCTCTCCCTGCCACTTTCTTCTCTCTCCCGAGCAAGCTCCAGTTCATAGCTCAAAATCACGTTCTTTCTGTGCTTGCTCTCGATTTCTTCGATCTCCTTGCTCAGCCCATCTTTCTTGCTGAAATTTTGGAGCAATTGTTCCTTGGTATGTGACTCCTCCCCTTGTCCAAGTAGATTTGTGTTTAGTGGATTGTATGTTGAGTATTTTGCTGCTGTAGGTGACTGGTTATGAGAGCTTGTAAGCTTGTTTGATGCTTGGAGATATAGTTTTGATGCATGTTTAGGCCTCTTGCAAGTCCCTATGAGTAGAATCCTTCATTATATGTACTTTGCAATCACTTGTTTAATAGGTGTTTAAATTTCAGAATACCAAGCATGAACAACCATACTTTTGGAGAGATATTTGAGAGTGATGCACCTAGGAGGTCAAGGCCCTCAAGAACAGCCTCTCAAGCTAGGCCATCATACAATGAAGACCTCATTGCAACACGCATTGGCAGTGAAAGGGATGATGGAGACGCTCACCCATCTTCTTTTCCTTGTTTTACTTTCTTGCAAGCTGCATGTATTCTTGATGATTTCTTGCTACTGATTGAGAGGGTTGGCTTGACCTCTTATATGCAAGATGAGAGTGCATAATACGCTATGCTCACCAAAACTTGTGTTGAGAGCTTCTCATTTACTAACACATCCTATCAATCTACTGTCTCTTTTAAAATTTATAATATGCCCTTCACCATGCCTTTGGAGAGATTTTGCAGTATTGTAGGTGTGCGTATGACAGGGACCGTGAACAAAATTCAAGGGTGACCCGCTGATTTGTTGGAGCTTTACCGAGGGGTGACCAATGATGATGACCGCGTGGCGCAGCGCGGAAAGATAAGAAATATCCAACTCCCTGCTCTTAGATACTTTGCATACTATCTTGCGACTAGTGTATTGGGTAGGGAGAACACTAGTAATATCTCCAATTATCACTTAGCTTTCCTTGCTGCTGCGCTCAACAATGATACTCGGTACAATCTTGGCTCGCTTATTGCTCGCCGCCTAGCTGCTAGGGGGCCTATCTATGGGGGCATCATTTCCTCGCGTGTAGTCAATGCATTAGGTCTTTCAGTGGATCCCGATGATGCTATGCTAGCACCACAGAGGCTTAACCTTGTTGCCATGAAAACTCATCACTTTGTCACTGCTACCTCTGATTTGAACAATCTAATATATAGGATGCTTTTCACTGACGGGGATGAAAAGGAGATCCTTTTGCCACAGCCTGCTTTGTTTAGTGTTGACAGGAGACCGTGGTCGCGCTCCAAGGAGGAGGTGGACGAGCAGCTTCGCTTCTTGGGTTTCCACCAGCAGCACCAGGAGGATGTGCCCTCCTATGATTACTCCGCACATTACGGAGGGGCGTACTCGAGCTCGCACCAGGACGAGGGTACCTCCTCGTCGTACCATGGTGACACCTCATCTTGGCCAGCCTGGGGTTGATACCCACTTAGGACAAAAGCCTAAGCTTGGGGGGAGGTACGCCGACACCGCACTCATCTCCATATCATGTCGCGTCGATATTTTGTTTATTCATTTTTCATTCTCTTTTTAGTTTTTGTTCTTCTTTGCTTTTGCTTTCTAAAAACACAAAAAGACTAAAAATATTTATGTTGTTTCTCTTTGGTTTGCTTCTTCTTTTTGCCTTGGTTTGCTTTTCCCTTTTTGCTTTGTTTGAACTATTCGAAAAACCCAAAAAGATTTTGCTTTGCTTGTTTTTCCCTTTTGGTTCTTGTTTAAAAATCAAAAACACTAAAAATATTGGTCGTTCTTCTTTGGTTTTTGCGAGTTTGCTTCAGGGTTCGGCAGTTCTCAGTGGAATATTGGTTTCATATTATTATTCAAGCCACACAAGTGAAGAGCAATAATGAGGATTAATGACAACTTGAGGCGTGGTAAGAGGCTGGTAACGAACTCTATTTGTCTTCATTTTTGTACATATACTCATCATTGTGAGCTTGCTTAGTCCGTTCATGTAGAGTGTATGTTATCTTTGGATGCTTAGTAGTTCTTGCTTTCTTGTGATTAGCCCCAGCTTGCTAATAGTTTGTAGCATGTCTTATGAATGTTTGCTTGCATTACTCTATTCATAAATTGGTATGACACCATGGTATCCTCCTCTGAATGTTTCATTTGATTGACTTGGCACATGCTCACGCATGCTCATGACTGTAATAATCAGTTAAGCCTTGATGAATTATTTTGCCTTGAGGATCTTGAATCACTTTCATGCCATGAGTAGTCTTGTTTTGTTGTAAGCATGATATTGATAGCTATTGCTCTCTCGTTTGTCGCTCCCTTACTATTGCTAGCCTTCACTTCCACTGAGTGTTTTACTCATGTTTCCAACTCCCTAAACCAAATATTTCCAAAGTGTCCACCATACCTACCTATTAGCATCATTTGCTACTTCCGTGCATATTCAATATGCCTTGTTTTCTTCCGAATAAAATGTTTGCTTGTTATGAGAAAGTTAGTTAGTAAAGCTCTCACGAACTTGATGGCACACTTTATTTCCTGCACTTAATAAACCTGAACCATTGTGAACTCTCCATGAAAGCTATATGCTTGCAAATTATAGGCTGGGGATTAGTAGAACCGTGCTGTCACGGGGAACGCTTTCAACACTTGTAAATATACCCAGTTGATACCACGCTCTTTTGTTTGCGGATGTCGTCGGTGTGAAATAAAAGGGGAGCTTGTAAGTGCATGGAGTTATGTATGTGCGTTAGAGAGACGCCTGGGCCGCTGGTCTAATCCATGCTGACATGGTGGAAACCTGCAGCGTAACCATAATGATATCTATGAAGCATTCTTCTTATAAAAAAAGAGAGAGATAGCTATTGAGAAAAATAAAAGAAAAAAATAGTTTTATGAAAAGAGGAAAGAGAGAAAAAAAAGCACCATTTTCCCATGGTAAATAAGAAGATTGCTGAGATACTCCTTGTCTGCTTGCCTTGTCATTTTGATATGGGGATTCTTCCGTATCATCGGGCAAGGGGTACGCCATTGGCGGTTCTCAATGATACACACATATTTACGATGACAAGAACTTACCGGTAACTAAAGTTGAGTAGCATGAGGAGCGGCCCTCGTACTCAAGGGACTTGGGATTTTCAGTTTATAGTCTGTCAAGCATATAACTCAGATTGGACCGCACTTTCACCTTAACCACATTAAAGATGCTTACGATAGGGGCAATGAGAGCTCAAAGCTAACAAGTACCATACTTTCAGCATTTGGAAGCCTTTCAAAATTATTCAAAACCTTTTTCTTCTACTTGTTGAGTCTCCATATATTCTTTGAGCACCTTCTTGAGAGCATAGTTGTCATTCTTTGTGTTTGTTCCATCACTTGATTATTTGTGTTATGACTTTGATGCTTGTATCCTTGATATCTTTACTTCTAGTCATCACTTGAACTTCAGAGGTGCCTTGGCATTCATAATCAAAGGCAAGCGCGATACCACTCTATCATACCTTTTTATGAGCATTGTAATGTTGCTTATGTTCGTGCTTCATGCTACTTATTATTCTAGAGTTGGAATCTCTTCATAGCTTGCAAAGACTATTAAGTAGACTCAGTTGCATACTCTTTATTATGAATTGTCTAAGTAGTTGATCACATTGCTGAGAATATTTACATCATATGAAGCAAATGTGTTCGTGAAAGTTCTTTTATCACACTCAGTTTTCAACTAAATTGCTTGAGGACAAGCAATAAGCTAAGCTTGGGGGAGTTAATACGTCCAAAACGTATCTACTTTCCCGAACACTTTTGCTATTGTTTCTCCTCCATACTTGTGTGATTTGGATGCAACTAATGCGAACTGACGCTGTTTTCAGCAGAATTGCCTTGGTGTCTACTTTTTCTGCAGAAAATCAACTATCAAGAAAAATCCCGGAAAATTTGCCAAAAATCCTATTTCACCTGAAGACTCCAGGAGCCAGAATACGAGACAGAGAAGAGCCCTGGGGTGGCCACACCACCTAGTGGCGTGGGCCAGGCCAGGCCGCGCCAGGGGCTGGTGTGGGCTCCCCCAGGCACCCCCTCGGCCTCTCTCTTCGCCTATAAGGAGCCTTCTGACCTAAAAACTTCGAGGGTTTCGACGGGGGTTTCGACGTTTTTCCAGAAGGAGTTCCGCTCCGCCGCCACCACCAGATTCCATGAAACAGCACCAGAACTCCGTTCTGGCACCCTGATGGGACGGGGAATTGGATGAGATCATCACCATCATCATCACCATCGCTTCTCCATCGACCATCTATGTTTTCCTCATCTATGAATGAGGAATCCCCCGTTGTAGGCTATGGGGATGGTAGGGATTGGATGAGATCGTTCATGTAATGGCATCAGATTGTTAGGGCATGGTGCCTAGTATCTTTTATTAGTGCTTTATGACTTTGTTGCGACTTGTTGTGCTTAATGCTTGTCACTAGGGCTCGAGTGCCATGATTTCATATCTGAACTTATTATTGATTCATTATGATAGTATTGTTCTTGGTCTTATCTGCAAGTTGTATACACACGTCGTTGTCCGGAACCTATGGCCCCGGAGTGACAGAAATCGGGATAACCGGAAGGGAAAGGCTTTTATGTGAGGATCACATGTGTTCACATAGTGTTAATGCTTTGCTCCGGTGCTCTATTAAAAGGAGCAACTTAATTGTCAGTAGTTCCCTAGAGGCCCCGCTGCAAACGGGCTGGCAGGACAAAAGATGTTGTGCAAGTTCTCATTGCGAGCACGTATGACTATATATGGAACACATGCCTAGGATTGTCTAGTACTTGGGTGCTTTATCTTATTTATCTGCAATTGCCCTATGTTCTGATTGCTATGTGAATTGTCTTGTCCATGCAACGCCCGTCCATCCATCTCTATGCCTACCGCACTCGAATCCCACCGTTTACTGCTTTTGTTACTACCTCTTTTCTTTACTACTTCTGTTACTTTACTATTCCTACTACAAAATTGTTGCTACTGATAAACTGCTGTGAGCAAGATTGTTTCTAGGTGCACCTGAGTTGACAACTCAGTTGTTAAGGCTGATAAATATTATTTGGCTCCCCTTGTGTCGAATCAATAAATTGGGTTTCACTTCTCTCGAAAGTACTGCAATACACCCCCTATACTTGTGGGTCATCAATGGTGTCCCTTCACCTCCCCCATTCATGTGGTGGTAACCCCTCCACATTAAAATGCCCCTTCACATTCTCTTTTAAAGTCTCCACTTTAAATGCATTAAATTTCTCCAAATTTAATGCTCTCTCATTTAATAAAACTCTTTTATTAATTATATTCAGAATTTTTTTAATTAATTTAATTAACAAACATTCACATAAAACCCCCTGCAACATTTCAATATTACATGCAGAACCAATTTCAGCAATTTCACCCGAAACAGTTTCGGTGTCTATTGAAATAATTTCAGCGCTTTCTTAAATCTTTATCTGAAACATATTTGCTCCAAATGGTGTCGGTATCCCTTAAGTGTGTCACCCTACGGTTCGCGAATAATGCAGACATGATCGAGACCCCTCTTAGATCAATAATCAGAAGCGGGACCTGGAGATCCATACTAACTCCTACACATTCAACGATGACTTCTGTGATCGTGAGAACCTTTATCGTTAGTAACTCAATCCCTTTGTCTCGCGATATATTACATGTCCGAGATTCGATCATTGGTATCTCCATACCTAGTTTGATCTCGTTGCTAACATGCACTCTTTTCTCGTTCCCGTGATATAACATTCTAGTGATCACATCACTTGCTTGCAAGTTAACTTAATGTGATATCACCGAGAGGGCCCAGAGTATATCTATCCGTCATAGTGATGGACAAATCCCACTCTTGATCCATGAGCCTCAACATAACACCTTTGTAGCACTGAACCCACCTTTATAGTCACCCTGTTACGGTGTGATGTTTGATGTTATCAAGATACTCTTCCAGTGTCAGCAATTAGCATGATCTCATGGTCTAAGGACTAAGATTACTTCGTATGATGTTATAGCAATATAAACATAATGACTTTGATCGTAATGCTATACTTCGGATGAATGTTCATCACATCATTACACCAATGTTGTGACCTCGTTATTAACAACATCCAATGTCCATGATCAGGAAACCTTGATCATCTTGTTAATCAACAAGCTAGTTTATATGAGAGGCAGTACTAGGAACTTTGTATTTTGTTTATTAAACACACATGTGTTAACGTTTCCAATTAATACAATTATAGCATGAAAAATAAACATTTATCATAAACATGGAATAAGATAATAACCACTTTATTATTGCCTCTCGGGCATATTCCCTTCAGTCTCCCACTTTCACTAGAGTTAATAATCTAGTTTGTAAACTTGTATATACAACACCTAGGTGTTGAATATACGCGTTTGCTAGTGGTCAACATAATCTACGGATCTAGCACTTTCAGGTCCGTGTGTATTTGCATGTCTTTGCGTCTCTACGTATCACTCATTCTCAAATGAGATGGCATTGTATAAATTTGCTCCTTTGGTGAGACATTTAGTTCGTTCGGGTTAAAATATGTTGATATTATTGTCCTACAATATATCTTCATAGTATTAGCCCACTTTGAACCACACCTAGTTTGATAACAAACTACTTAACACAAATGCCCTCCTATGCTGCTACTATAGCAGTCATATACTTAGCCTTTTGTTGTAGTATCCGTCGCAATGTCTCAACTTTGGAACTCATCCAAATCCATCATGGAACATCATTTCCATTACATTGTGCCACCCATAGTCTAAATTGAGCTAAATTTAATTTGTATCTTGCGACAAAACTAGTATAAATGTAACACTTTACAATGAGCTACCTTTAACTATTTGTCACTTATACATGATATATTCTTAGTTCTTCCAAAGCTCATAAGAATATCTTTACTATTGTCCAATGATCATCTTATGAATCATTCTGGTATGTGCTCATAACATTTAGAGCATAGGACATATCTGGATAAATACATATCACGGTATAATCGATCAAAATCTTCATGTGATTTTACTCACCAAGTGTTGAAACACATGAATCTTGATACAATCATTTCCATGCAGCAAGAACCTTTCTTGTTGTTTCCATATTGAACCCTTTCAATATCTCGTATATGTATGTCTGGCACAACCATATTAGCGCCTCAATCTATCCATATTGATATTGATGCCTAATATTCCGGTTTTGCCCAAGTCTTTCATCGAAATCTTATTTTAATGAAATTCTTAACTTGTGTCAATACAAGATACATCATTTCCAATCAACAATATGTCCTCTACATAATGTATTAGAAATATGTCTCAGCGCTCCCACTTAATTTCTTGCACATGCAAGCATCTTCATCATCTCCGATGAATTTAAACTCTTTTAACAGTTTCATCATGGTGACGATTCCAACTCCGCTATGCTTACTTCAACTATTGAAGTTTGCATGCCCTTTTAGCATCCTTTGAATTAACAAAACCCTTCGGACCGTGTCATGTACACGTCCTAGGTAACCATTCTATTAGAAAAACCTTGTTTTGTTTATTCAACTACCATATACCAAATTATATGTAGTGGCTGCTACATTAATCCGTCAAGACTAAATATCGCTATGAAAGATCAAATCTTGTCATAGTCAACTCCTTGAACATTGATGTAAATTTCTTTCCGATATGTCGACTATTTCATAGATGTTAAACATCCATGTCTATTTCTTTATAGATCCAAACACGACCGATAGGCTTCACGCCTTTCCGGAGGGTCTTCCAAGTTCAGAAACTTGATTTCTCGTGTATGGATACTATCACGGATTCTATGACTTATAGTCATTTTATGGAGTCAGGGCCCATCATCGCTTCTTTGCATGTAGTCGGTTCATCATTGTCCATTAAAAATAATGACTTGCTTATCAAATCACACAATTTGATTCTTACCGACCCACACAGTTCAATAGGAACTCTAATCTCCGAGATCACAACCTTTGTAATCACGGGAGCCATGAGCATTGTGGCCACCATCGATACACTTTCGGTGTTGCGCTACTTAGCACATATAGCTAAGGTTCAACAACCTTATCAAAGTTCTATTGTCCTCCCACTTAACTTTTCATGAAAAATTCCTTCTCAAGAAACTTGACGTTCCAAGTAACAAAATCTTTTGTCCTCGGTGTTATGGAGAAATTCCCAACAAATTCTTTGGGATAACCTACAAAGACGTGCTTATCCGACGTTGGTTGTAAACATTTTACTTATGCATGGCATACCAAAATTTAAGAAAATACAATTCGGGTTTTATCCCAGACCATAACTTATATGGTGTCATTTCAACGGATCACGATGGTGCTCTTTTCAGTGTAAAAGCGATAGTCTCTAAAGCTTCAATCCTTAAAACATAATGGCAGTTTTATAAATGACACCTTTGGTCTTACCATGTCAAACATGGTTTTGGTGTTTTGCTAAACCTGTAACTCAAATATCTTCCCTTCTGATCAAATCATAAACTCTTTATTTTCTTGTTACCATGATTTTCCACTTCATCTTAAAAGTCTTCGAACAATTTTCAAATGTTTCATACTTCTTCCTTATTAAGTAAATATATAAATATATTCACTCAAATTTCTGGACAAAGCATATGAAGCAAAAAAGATCCATCGCATATGGCTACACATAATGGACTATGCACATCAGCATGCACAATTTCCAATAAGCTAGTCATTCGTTCCTCTTTGGCCTATGAACAGAGTTTCAGTTATCTCGAGGAAAGTCTCACATGCGTCAATTGATCAAAATCAAAGACTCCAAAAATCCATCAACATGGAGTTTCTTCATGTTTTCTTTCCAATATAATTCAAACAGCGATGTCACTTCATAAGTGATCTTTCAATCATTTGTCTTACGACATTTTAGCAATAATGTTTATGGATGTGATTTCTCCAACTAGACTTGTAAAAGTTCATCCATCCTTTATGGAATACGGTAATTATTTGAACAACCATTGTTCTCGTAATACCGGAACAAAATAACAATTACTAAAACAAATCTTGAAGGCTAGGTTTGATGACAACGAAAAACACAATAACACTTTATTTGTTTTCGATGAACATCATCACTTATTCTCTTGCTAGTTACTTAGGCCATTGCAGTTCATGAATTGTGTTGTCCTGTATGACACTTCATACCAACCAATTTGGTATCCAATACCGGTATCCAATACCTAAGAACCACATTGTTTAACAAGCAAGGAATACAACCATAACGTGTATATCTTCTATATACCTAAGCTGGACATCTCCACCTTTTCTTTTCTGCCAAATATTTTATAGATTCTCTTTTAGCAATTCCTTTTCCTTTTAAAAGAATCTATCAACATCAATAGTGGTGTCATTCACATGACACATAGCACAAAGTGTATATAGTCAAACACTAATACCTTTGGACTTGCACTTTGAAGTGTATCACCATCATTAAATGTTTGGCATTCTTTCAAAAATCCATTCTTCAGTAATCTTTTTGTGTAGTAAACATTTTACTTACATCTTCTATTCATCCTTATCATGTCAACTTTCATGATCAAGCTACTATAGCCTATAAGAAAGAATCGCGAGTATAATGTTAGTTCCCAAAACCTTTTTGGGAGATCCAGATGCCTAGCATCTCCATCCTTCACAAATTCTCATACAATATGAGAACATGTATTTTGCTAAATTATACTCTATCATAATGCAACCAAAAACATTGTTTTAGATATCACAATATCTTCCACACATGATGGTTCCTGAAACAATTCTTTCAGCTCCTAGATAACCTTCATATTAAAACAACTTTTGAATATCAATAATCATGGAGGCAAACATGATACTTTAGATACTAACATTGAAATTCTTACTCTTGATTTAATACTACTTATTAAACTTCATGGAGTAAACAGAGTTTGCTGAAACTTTGCAATAGGACTTCTAAACTTTAAATTGACATTCAAAACAATACGATACCAGTTCGTAAAGTTAATATCCAGAATTCTATAGTTCTATTATCTCAATTAAAACTAAGCATAAGGTAGTGAACAGATGCCAATGACTACAACAAATTATGCAAATTCACTTTGATTTAGTTTATGACAAATTGAGTTCGACTAATCCAAATTAGAAATGAACTCCCACTCAAAAACAACATCCATCGTGCCTTTTTGGTGATTACATGAACCAAATCCACTACACCAAGTCTGATCATCACGTGAGTCGGTGTAGCTTCAAAGGCGAGCATCTATATGGGCATCATATCAACTATATGACTCATGCTTAACCTTTTGGTCCGTGTTCCGAGGCCATGTCTGTACATGCTAGGCTCGCCAAGTAAGAACCTTAGTATTCGCGTGTGTAAAATTGTCTTACACCCGTCATATGAAAGCGTAGAGTCGAGTACACCCGATCATCATGTGATGTCTCGAAACATGATCCATAAAATGGTGCATACTTAAGGAAGAACACATTTTATCTTGATATTTAAATGAGGGGTCATCTTATAATGCTACTAAAATGCCAAACTAACAATATAAGATGCAAACATCATATGTGTAAAGTGGGATGATATGATCCATGCATTTGATCTCTATCATATGCATCATGGTATGATCTCTATCATTCCTTTGTGTGTAAGGCCAAGGTCTATGGAACTTACACGTTAGGTGTGTTGTAAGGGTATCTATCATACATCTACTTACAACATTACCATATCATGACACTAGATCAGCAACAATCTAAACTAGACGCCTCTAATTTATCCATTGCAAGTTTTACGTGGCTTAGGGCTTTCGGAGATAGAACCGGTCTTACCTACGAACATGGAACCACAACGAGGATAACCAAGTTATTAGCAACTCGTTGTAAATCAGATATTGACTATAGTAGGAGAGACAGACACCCGCCAGCCACTTATGCAAAACTAGTTGCATGCCAGTCGTGGAACCGGTCTCATGTACAATGACATGTAAGGTTGGTCTGGGCCGCTTCATCCCACTATGCCACCAATATCAAAAATACAGGAAAGAAGAAATAACATGATCATCATCGCCCACATATAAACATATGTGTACTACCCGTGCAAAGAACCTACACATAGATCAGGCTCTGATACCACTGTTGGGTTCGCAGCATAGAAAACAAAAAAATTCCTACGATGGGAACTATACGCCAAGATCTATCTACTAGATACAAGCAACGGGTGGATATGAACCATAGAGAACTTACCCTCGAAGACAACAAAGCTTTGTTAACGAGTTGGAACTTGTGGATGATGTAGTCGTACACTTGCCGATCTCAAGATCATGATGAAGTCTAGCAGGTCCGGCTCTAGCACGTCCATCAGATCCAGCTCCAGCAAGTCCAGCACCACCAAGTCCAGCACCGCAAAGTAGCGGTGCATCCGTGATTGCACACACATCCGGTACCCTGACAACCTCCATCCCTCGCTCCAGCAAAGCAGCGGAAGCAGCAACTCCTTTCCAGATAAAGCCACCGGGAACATGTATATCGCTAATCCGAGACCATGGGGAATAATACTAGAGGGGGAGAGAGATCCTTCACGAGGAGGTGTGTGGAAGAAGGAGTGAGAGGGGGGCCTTTATAGGAGGACGGGAGGGTACCCCTCCCATGGCCGGCGCCCATGGAGGGTGTCCCTTCGCCTCCCCCATTCATGTGGTGGTAACCCCTCCACATTAAAATGCCCCTTCACATTCTCTTTTAACGTCTCCACTTTAAATGCATTAAATTTCTCCAAATTTAATGCCCTCTCATTTAATAAAACTCTTTTATTAATTTTATTCAGAATTTTGTTAATTACTTTAATTAACAAACATTCACATAAAACCCCCTGCAACATTTCAATATTACATGCAGAACTAATTTCAGCAATTTCACCCGAAACAGTTTCGGTGTCTATTGAAATAATTCCAGCGCTTTCTTAAATCTTTATCTGAAACATATTTTCTCCAAATGGTGTCAGTATCCCTTAAGTGTGTCACCCTACGGTTCGCGAATAATGTAGACATGATCGAGACCCCTCTCAGATCAATAATCAGAAGCGGGACCTGGAGATCCATACTGACTCCTACACATTCAATGATGACTTCTATGATCATGAGAACCTTTAATGTTAGTAACTAAATCCCTTTGTCTCGCGATATATTACATGTCCGAGGTTCGATCCTTGGTATCTCCATACCTAGTTTGATCTCGTTGCCGACATGCACTCTTTTCTCGTTCCCATGATATAACATTCTAGTGATCACATCGCTTGCTTGCAAGCTATCTTAATGTGATAACACTGAGAGGGCCTAGAGTATATCTATCCGTCATCGAGATGGACAAATCCCACTCTTGATCCATGAGCCTCAACATAACACTTTTGTAGCATTGAACCCACCTTTATAGTCACCATGTTACGGTGTGACGTTTGATGTTATCAAGATACTCTTCCATGTCAGCAATTAACATGATCTCATGGTCTAAGGACTAAGATTACTTTGTATGATGTTATAGCAATATAAACATAATGACTTTGATCATAATGCTATACTTCGGATGAATGTTCATCACATCATTCCACCAATGTTGTGACCTCGTTATTAACAACATCCAATGTTCATGATCAGGAAACCTTGATCATCTTGTTAATCAACAAGCTAGTTTATATGAGAGGCAGTACTAGGAACTTTGTATTTTGTTCTTTAAACAGACATGTATTAACATTTCCAATTAATACAATTATACCATGCAAAATAAACATTTATCATAAACATGGAATAAGATAATAACCACGTTATTATTGCCTCTCGGGCATATTCCCTTCAGCTACTACATGGACCCGTAGTCTAGAGATGAACTACTCACGCATCACACCGGAGGCTTGCATGATGATGAAGAAGGCCTCCAGGGTGAATTCCCCTCTTTGTCAGGGTGCCAGGAAGAGCTTCAGATCCCTCCCAATCTAGGGATGGAGATGACGGCGGCTACAGACTCTTTCGTGGATTTTTGATCGGGTACTTAGGGTTTCTGTATCAGAGGCAATATATAGGCGGAAGGAGAGGCTGAGGGGGTGCCTGGGCTGGCCACACCTCACCCTGGCGTGGGCTAGGCCTAGCCACGCGGCCAGGTGGTGTGGCCGCCCTCTGGCCCTTCTCCGTCTCGTCCTCTGGCTCTAGGTGTCCCTCGGTAAAATAATGACTTTGGCTTTTGTCCCGTCCAATTCCGAGAATATTCATTTTTTGACTATCCTAGAACCAAAAACAGCAGGAAACAGATAGCTAGCACTATGGCTTTTGTTAATAGGTTAGTCCAAGAAATCATATGAAAAGTACTCCAAAGTGTGGACAAAACATAAGAAAGTAGATAAAACCAAGCATGGAACATCAAAAATTATAGATAAATTTGCAATGTATCAAGAACCGCCAACGGGGTACCACTTGCCAAAAGATACGGAAGAATCCCCATATCAAAATGACAAGGCAAGCAGACAATGAGTGTTGGAAATATGTAATGGCTCTGTGTATGGCGCCAGAAAAATGCTGGAGCGGTGTTGATGTAGAGCTCGTTGGGAACCCCAAGAGGAAGGTATGATGAGCACAGCAGCAAGTTTCCCTTAGTATGAAACCAAGGTTTAATCGAACCAGTAGGAGCAAGGAAACACCCCAAAGGTGTTACTAGCTGAGCTTTGGCAGGGCGCACTACCGGTGCTAGTAGCAACGTGGAGACCTGCACAACACAACCATAGAACTTTGTCCCCAACTTGCGATGAGGTTATCAATCTCACCATGTTTTGTAGAAAACAAAGGATTAAACGTATCGAATGGAAAGAAGTAAAAGTTTGCAGAAAGTAAACACAAAACAGTAAAAGATTGTAGATTGAATGTAAAAGACAAGGACCGGGATCCATAGTTCACTAGAGGTGGCTCTCCTTAGATAGATAACATGCTGGGTGAACAAATTACAGTGGGGCAATTGACAAACATCGAGAAAGCAATACATGCATATACTAATCATTTTGACTCCTTTGAGATTCGATTGGCCATTTCAACAGTATACATAGACCACCATCCAACTGCATCTATGACTAATAATCCACCTTCAGGTTATCATCCGAACCCCCTCCAGTATTAAGTTGCAAGCAACAGATTATTGCTTTATGAACTGCATGTAAAGTAAACAATATGATTGTTCTATGAACAAAGGATTGTTGTTTTCTCCCTAGTAGCAACAACACATCTAGTACCTTAGAGATTTCTGTCACTTCCCCAGATTACCAGAGGCATGAACCCACTATCGAGCATAAATACTAACTCTTGGAGTTGCTAGCATCTACTTGGCCAAGATAGCTACTAACAACGGAAAGCATGCAAGATCACAAATAACAAAAACATGATAGAATAAATAATCAATCTGAAATAGCATCTCAATATCCATCGGATCACCGCAAACACAACATGCAGAATTACAAATAGATGATCTTGATCATGAACGGAGCTCACAAGATCTAAACATGAAAGCACAAAGGAGGAGAACCAGCCATCTAGCTACTACATGGATCCGTAGTCCAAGGATGAACTACTCACGCATCACACCGGAGGCTTGCATGGTGATGAAGAAGGCATCCAGGGTGAATTCCCCTCTCCCGCTGGGTGCCGAGAAGAGCTTCAGATCCCTCCCGATCTAGGGATGGAGATGACGGCAGCTACAGACTCTTTCTTGGATTTTTGATCAGGCCCTTAGGGTTTTCGTCCTGAGGGCATCTTATAGGCAGAAGGGGGGCCGAGGGGGTGCCAGGGGCCACCACACCACCCCCTGGCGTGGGCCAAGTCTGGCCGTGCGGCCAGGTGGTGTGGCCGGCCTCTGGCCCCTCTCCGTCTCGTATTCTGGCATCTGATCACTTCCAGAAAAATAGGCACTTTGGCTTTTGTCCCGTCCAATTCCGAGAATATTCATTTTTCTGACTTTCCTAGAACCAAAAACAGCAGAAAACAGGCAGGTGGGCACTGTGGCTCTTGTTAATAGGTTAGTCCAAGAAATCATATGAAAAGTACTCCAAAGTGTGGACAAAACACAAGAAAGTGGATAAAACCAAGCATGGAACATCAAAAATTATAGATACATTTGCAATGTATCAACATCCCCAAGCTTAACTCCTGCTCGTCCTCGAGTAGGTAAGTGATAAAAAGAAAGAATAATTTTTGAGGTGACATGCACCATCAAAGACTTGATCAAAGTATTTGTAAAACATTCAAAGCTAGGATCATAATACTTCAATCATAACACGAAAGAAAAAGTTCTAGCAATAAGACAAAGAAACTATGATGCAACATGAAAAGGTACAAACAAAAGATTCATGAATAACAATGCTTTGCAAGACGTTTGTTTGTTTCACATAAAGAAAACATAGCATAATAGTATTCAGCTTGTCCCTCAATAGAGTAGCAAATATAAATGCATAGGACACCTTCAAAGTTCATAAGAGTGACTAGATACAAATAGTTTAAAACAAGCAATATCAAGTTATGCATCAATCAACTAGTCTTGGGACAATGCACATAGAACTAAGAATGGCCACTATGTTCTCAAAGTAGGTGCATAAAGATAGAAGGTCGAGACTCAATATAATGGTGGAAGAAAGGCCTTTTTAAAAGGAAGTAGGGATTCAAGTCTCATAAAGAGCTTCCAAAAATTATGGTACTTATAGCTTTCAGCTCTCATTGCCCCTATCATAAGCATCCTGAAGTGATTAAGGTTAATGTGAACAAACTATGGTGTACATGCTTGACGAAGTATAAGTTAGAAATCTCATGTCCCTTGTATACGAGGGCCGCTACTCAAGTTTAGTCACCGGTAAGTCATTGTCATTGTAAGTACATGTGTATCATAGAGAACCGCCAACGGGGTGCCCCTTGCCCGATGATACGGAAGAATCCCCATATCAAAATGACAAGGCAAGCAGACAACGAGCATCTCAACCTTCTTCTTATTTACAATGGGAATATGGTGCTTTTTTCTCTCTTTCCTATTTTCATAATCTCTTTTTTTCTTTTCTCTTTTTTCTAAATATAGGACTCTTTTTTTATAAGAAGAATGCTTCATAGACAGCTCATTATGGTTACACTGCATGTTTCCACCATGTCAGCATGGATTAGACCAGCGGCCCAGGCGTTTCTCTAACACATATACATAACTCCATGGACTTACAAGCTCCCCTTTCATTTCACACCCGACGACATAGATATACAAAAGAGCATGATATCAACTAGGTACAAGTACCAAGTGCAACGTAGAAAGCGTTCCTCATGAAAGCATGGTTCTGCTATTTCCCAACAAATAAGTGCAATCATATACAACATAGACGACACAATGGTTCAATTTTATTAAGGGAAATAAAAGTAAAGTGTGCCATCAAGTTCGTGAGACCTTTAATCACTAGTTTTCCATAACAAGTTTAATTTGGAAGGTAAACAAAAGCATGAATATACTTGGAATAGCATAAGCTAATAGGTAGGTATGGTGGAATCTTTGGAATAACTTGGTTTAGGGAGTTGGATGCATCAGTGGAACTCATACTTGGTTGTGGAGGCTAGCAAAAGACTGCGAGCGACAAACTAAGAGAGCAATAATGGCCATAATCATGCAGAGCGACAAAACATCATTGATCAAAGCATAAAGTGATACTACAAGTTGAAAACTAAAGGATCATAAAGGCTATGGTGACTTTGGATAGTCATAACATGGTGTGAGCATGCGCCAAGTCAACCCAAATAAAGCATCAAAGGAGAATGCCATCATACTATGCTTTTAATATGCTAAAACAACGCATGATTCATCCAAGGCACATTAAGCAATCTCAATTGTTTATAACAAGTCATGCTACAGCAAAGAATACTAAGCATAAATCCAAAACAATATCAAGCATGGCATGAAAAAGCATAGGCCACAGTCAAAAACGATCTCTTTTTACCACATAAGCATGAACTTTCCTACTCTTTTCCAAACCAAACCAAACTATTTGCAAACCAATGTATGAAAGAGGGGGTACATCCAATTTATTCAAGCAAACTAAGAAAACCAAGGAAACGAAAAACCAAAACGAAAACGAAAAACAAGACGCTCCAAGAAAAACACAACTGTGCATGAAACAATAAAAATGAAGCGTTTGGAAGAAACCTGGGATTTTTATTGATGAAGAAGGGGATGCCTTGGGCATCCCCAAGCTTTGACGCTTGTACTTATTGGATATTTCTTGGGGTTACACATGTGGCATCCCCAAGCTTGAGCTTTAGTTCATCCATCATCTCATTACTCATTCCTTCCATACACCTGAAATTTTTCCTTCATACAAAACTTCACACAATCTTTATTAGCAACATTAGTGCACTCAAGATAAATAAGTCTTAAGGTTCAGTTATAACACCAAATAAACTTCCATTAGAACACTAGCTACTGTAGCACTTCCCTCAAAAAGCTCAATTCCCCAAAACAACTCAAAAAGGAACCAACAAGAAGCAAATGCAGAAAATGGCAGAAATCTGTCAAAACAGACCAGCAGGTAAAGACGAATTTTTTCGAAGACCTTCTGTTACTCAAATCAAAACGTGTTGAACTAACGAAAGTTAAATAACAACCTGAGGCAGAAGCACAAAAATTCACGCCTCAAAAAGACGTCCAGAGGTTTTACACGAATTTTTATGGTGAAGCACAGAAATCTGTTTCAGGACAACAACTTTCCCAATCATTACTTCTCTCTCATTAGAGGTTACTCTTGGTACAAAAAGCAAATAAAAATGATAAGGAGATGTTATTACAGAGGTAATAACTTCCAAGACTCAACTAAAACTTTTGGGTTATCTTCCTATAAGTACTTTTCTTTAACGTTTTTAAGTTAGGCATAAGAAGCAAGAAAAAGAATCAAGTGTTCTCAAATGAAGAAGCATTAAGATCAATACGAGAAATATTTTCAACAAGGCAAGGTATATCATCCAAATAAGTTCTAGAGGATCCTCTCTCAATGCTCTTAGGTTCACTATTCTCATCAAAAGGGTTTGCAGGAACAATCCAATCAAGATTCTTTTCTATGGCATCATGTATTGCTACTAGTTTAAAGGGTATTGGTATCTTAGGTTCCTCCCCATTAGGTTCGGTTTTGTTCGAATTTTCTCGTGTACCAACAACATCTACACATGAGCCTAGCATATTGAAACGTTCAAAGACTTCCTAGCTTCCTTGGCAACATCATAGAACTCCTTAAACAAAGTTTCTAGAATAAAATCCCTCTTTTTAGGGTTCTCAATTTCTTTAAGCTTAAGAAACATTACTTGCATTAAGGGGTTGAGGTTAACAAACCTAGCTTCTAACATGTGAATTAAAGAAGCTGCAGCAATCTCATAGTTTGGAGCAAGTTCTGCAAGGGATCTATCCTCAGTATCCTCATGTTTGTTAACATGATTAAAGAATTCTTCAATATTATCTTTCCTAATTATAGAACCATTACCAATTGAAAGGTCTTTCAAGGTGAAAGTAGGGATCAACATGGTGAGCTAAGGAAGAGGTGACAACTAAAGGAGACTTAATTTTTTTGTGTTTTCAAATAAGAAAGCAAACTAGTAAAACTAATTTTTTGTGTTTTTTTAACAAAACAAGCAAACTAAGCAAAAAGAAACTAAGCAAAACAAAAATAACAAAGTAAAGAGATTGGTTATGAGGGACTCCCCTTGTGAAGATGTCCTTGACTCCGCGGCAACGGCGCTAGAAAAATGCTTGATGGCTCTGTGTATGGCGCCAAAAAATGCTAGAGCGGTGTTGATGTAGAGCTCGTTGGTAACCCCAAGAGGAAGGTATGATGAGCACAGCAGCAAGTTTCCCTCAGTATGAAACCAAGGTTTAATCGAACCAGTAGGAGCAAGGAAACACCCCAGAGGTGTTACTAGCTGAGCTTTGGCACGGCGCACTACCGGTGCTAGTAGCAACGTGGAGACCTGCACAACACAACCACAGAACTTTGTCCCCAACTTACGATGAGGTTGTCAATCTCACGGTGTTTTGCGGAAAACAAAGGATTAAACGTATCGAATGGAAAGAAGTAAAAGTTTGTAGAAAGTAAACACAAAACAGTAAAAGATTGTAGATTGAAAGTAAAAGACAAGGACCGGGATCCATAGTTCACTAGAGGTGGCTCTCCTTAGATAGATAACATGCTGGGTGAACAAATTACAGCGGGGCAATTGACAAACATCGAGAAAGCAATACATGCATATACTAATCATCTTGACTCCTTTGAGATTCGATTGGGCATTACAACATTATACATAGACCGCCATCCAACTGCATCTATGACTAATAATCCACCTTCAGGTTATCATCTGAACCCCCTCCAGTATTAAGTTGCAAGCAATAGATTATTGCTTTACGAACTGCATGTAAAGTAAACAATATGATTGTTCTATGAACAAAGGATTGTTGTTTTCTCCCTAGTAGCAACAACACATCTAGTACCTTAGAGATTTCTGTCACTTCTCCAGATTACCAGAGGCATGAACCCACTATCGAGCATAAATACTAACTCTTGGAGTTGCTAGCATCTACTTGGCCAAGATAGCTACTAACAACGGAAAGCATGCAAGATCACAAATAACAAAGACATGATAGAATCAATAATCAATCTAAAATAGCACCTCAATATCCATCGGAACCCCGCAAACACAACATGCAGAATTACAAATAGATGATCTTGATCATGAACGGAGCTCACAAGATCTAAACATGAAAGCACAAAGGAGGAGAACCAGCCATCTAGCTACTACATGGATCCGTAGTCCAAGGATGAACTACTCACGCATCGGAGGCTTGCATGGTGATGAAGAAGGCCTCCGGGGTGAATTTCTCTCTCCCGCAGGGTGCCGGGAAGAGCTTCAGATCCCTCCCGATCTAGGGATGGAGATGACGGCGGCTACAGACTCTTTCGTGGATTTTTGATCGGGCCCTTAGGGTTTTCGTCCCGAGGGCATCTTATAGGCGGAAGGGGAGGCCGAGGGGGTGCCAGGGGCCACCACACCACCCCCTGGCGTGGGCCAAGCCTGGCCACGTGGCCAGGTGGTGTGGCCGGCCTCTGGCCCCTCTCCGTCTCGTATTCTGGCATTTGATGACTTCCGGAAAAATAGGCACTTTGGCTTTTGTCCCGTCCAATTCCGAGAATATACATTTTCTGACTTTCCTGGAACCAAAAACAGCAGAAAACAGGCAGCTGGCACTGTGGCTCTTGTTAATATGTTAGTCCAAGAAATCATATGAAAAGTACTCCAAAGTGTTGACAAAACACAAGAAAGTGGATAAAACCAAGCATAGAACATCAAAAATTATAGATACATTTGCAATGTATCAATATGCCCTAGAGATAAATAGTAGTAAGGACTATTATCATATTTCATATAGTTTATGATTAAGTTTTGTATCATGCTATAACTGTATTGAGTGGAAACATTAATACACGTGTGATATACAAACAACTGGGGGTTCCTAGTGAAACTCTCGTCACTGGTTCATTGGTCAACAGATGATCATGTTTCCTGATCATGTGGCATTTATGCCAGTTGGAAATGGAGTATTCTCATTCCGAGAATGAGATGGTGAACCAATACCCAACCTAAACATGACCCGATCATGTCACGAAGTTCAAGTTACGATGATTAGAAATGGATCCTCGTAGACTATTCCTTAGACCGTGAGGCTATATCAATCACTGTCTCCCGAGAGTGCTTAGATAGCATCAAGCGCCACTTGGTAATATAGTGGTTATAAAGGTGTGTTCAGGTACTCGGAGGAAACCATAGAGTCAATATATGTCAAGAGCAGGATTTGTCCGTCCATGTGACGGGAAGATAGTCAAGGGCCCACTCGGAGAGGTTATATCCAATAGCTGTGTAGCGTGTGATTTGATCACGAGGATATCACTTGTCGGAACGAGTCAAGTAGCATTGTTCGATAACGAGATTGAACACGACATGGTGATGTCATTGATCAGATCTCGGGCAATGCAAGTATCGAGAGACAAAGGGAATAAGACACGACTGTCCCGGTTCAAACGACAAAAGATCTTCATGGAACGCATAGGGCTCACATGGCCATCCAGGTCCCTCTGTCGATCATTGGTGCAGGAGTGTCCCGACCATGTCTGGAGTGTTCCCAAACCGTGGGGTGTCACGTTTAAGGGCTTGATGATGCTTAGAGAGTGTTTATAGGATTGGTATAATCACCGAAGAATAGTAGAGATAAAACCGAAAGGGTTTTGGTAAGTCCGGAGGATGTCTGGAGTGGAGGTGGAAGTGTTCCATAGCCATGGAGGTTGAATAATATGTGAATGAATGTTAAATATTGATTTAATCATTTATTCATAATTATTTAATAAATATAAAAATCAATTGAAATGGTCAAAGGCTTAATGGGCCAATTCCCGGAGGGGAGAGGGCACATTAGGGAAAGGACAGAGGGAGAAGGGGCCAAAGGGGGGTGGCCCGCACCCTATCGGGCCAGCCCCCCGCGTGGGGCCCATGGGGGTGGCCAGCGGTGCCACCCCTCCCCCTTCCTCTCCTTTAGTCCCACCCCGGGACTTTGAGGGAGGTATTACCTCCCTCCTATATATAGTGGGGGTATTTGGCCAAATAAAATACACTAATAATCAATAAAGGTCTTCTCACTTTTGGGAGGACCTCTAATTGATATTTTCTCTCTCCCCTTCTCTCTCTCGTGTCCGTGGTCCCAAGTCTGGACTGCGCGAATGAGAGACATCTTCACCGCGGAGTGCCGTCGTGCTGCGAGATTCGGATCCGGGAGCTCTACTTCTGCAACTGCTGCTGGATCGGGGAAGCGAGAGTCATCGTTAGGCACCGAACGTGTGTAACTCCCCGCGAGGTGTCGCACTTGAGGCACTCAAGTCGTTGGAGCCAAGGGAGCGCAAGGATTTCATCACGACCTTGAGGTCGGCTTTGGCTCGTCTACATCAACCACGCTCTCCTTAGCATTGACAACGCTTTTCGGTCTTCAAGTGTAAGTTCGCGAAAATCCCCTCCTGTTATTGTATTACTAATAGATAGGTCCTGGCAGCTTTAGGGGTTCAGGGGCGTAGGGTAAAATTTTATTGTTTTCATACGCGGAACCCCTACAGTGGTATCAGAGCTAGATCTATCCGTAGTAATGCTAGTACGGGTAGAACACACGAGATGTAGCGTGTGGGCGTTGATCTTTTAGTTGTTACCCTCCCATGTGTACTTGTGTATACTGTAGTGATCTTGATGAAGTGGCCCCCAACCGACTTTACGCGTTCATTCGCGAGACTGGTCCACGCTTGACATACGGCTTGTACCGTATAAAGTGGCTTTGGGAGGTGTCTGTCTCTCTTGTATTAGTTGGTATGCCATTTGCAATAGAGGGCCGCGAAAGGGGTGCAGTAGAGACAACTACTTGATCGGAGTTGTGCTAAAACTTCGTAGGTAAGAACGGTTCTTGTGCGAAAGCCCATTCAGCCACGTAAAACATGCAAAGATAAAGTAGAGGCGTCTAACTTTGTTTTGCAGGGGGGCATTGCTTTGTGATATGGTTGTGGCAAAGGTAAGTGATTACCTTATGTCACGTAGTAGTAGATAGTCACGGAGGTGACGGACTACCATGTCGGAATGACACCGGTACCCTGGTGTCTACGGCGCCAGAACCCTGGCGCCGGAATCCGGTGACGATGGATGGAGATCACGATGTGAAGGACCATATCACATCGCACTTACATTCAATGTTATTGTTTGTATATCTTATTGTGTGCTAGTATTAGATACTCGACGGTAGCAAAATAATATGACCCCCATTAAAATTACCAACGATTGTGTTCCCCCTTGGTGTGCACCACCAAGAAAGTTCTTCGGCATGAGGCGATCCATGGTACAGGCATGGGTGTCAGACATGTCTATGTTCGCATACAGTGGGTGTAAGCCATGTTGCACAGCGAATACACTAAGGTTGAGTTGGCGAGCCTAGCATGTGCAGACATGGCCTCGGAACACGGATGGTCGAAAGATCAAGCATGAGTCGCACGAATGATGTGACCGACGTTTGGCGTCCACCCTTGAACCCACATCGATGGCCGTGATGATTGGGGGAGATGTGGCTGATAGGGGTCGTGTTACCACTAGGAACCCTTATGGGGATAGGTGTTTCTGAGTGAAGTTATTATTAACTCATTTAATTATAAACTTAGTCTAAATTCCTTCTTGCAATTGTAAATGTAGATACCACCTTTCCTGTTGACGATTGATTGGTTAGAAGGAGAAAAGCTCAGATTAGATGGATCCAACTTCCCTAGTTGGCTTGTGCGCCTGAATGATCTCCTTACTAGGAATCATGTGGTAGACTACGTACGCCGCACGATGGATTTGACTAAGCCAGACCACTATGAGAGCACATAAGAGCTGGCAGACCGCTACTATCGTCAAAAGATGTCCACCTACATTCAGATAATAATGCGTTACGGGATGGTGGATGAACTCCATCCGCTCATGGGTGATCTTGATCTATATTCGATGGTGGATCAGCTGAGAGCAGAGTTCATAAGCCATGTGCGCATGTGGAAGCACGAGCTGCTTGGAGAGTTCCTGTCCATATAGATGGAGGAGCACACATGTCTGAAGGGTCACTTGGCGCGTATGCTTGATGCCCACATGAGACCGGTTCACTTCGTGGATTACTTGATGGATGATTTGTTTGCGATAGGCATGCTGCTTCGATCGTTGCCTCCTAGCTACGAAGGATATGTCTGGAGTAGCATCATGAGTGGCGATACGGAAACATTGGATTTCCAAGAGTTCATATTATGTTTCAGGAACGTAAAGGTTGAACCAATCACCGGAGAGGTCATCGATGACAAAGGTATATATTTGATATACAATTTTATAAATGTTATAATCTTGCAAACACATTTGCAGTGTTAAGTATATTTGATACTTGTTCTGTTTTGCTGAAAACGGGTCCTTCTGCATGAGAGGTGCTTGCTGGAGAGGAGGTGACTTTGCGTGTTGATGGCGAGCATGATGATGATGGCCGACAACACTCTCCCTCGACATTTATCATTTAGTTTGTGTTTAGGATGATTATTGTAATCAAAAGATGGTGAACTTCTTTAGTGTGTCTCACACTTTGTGAGACAGTTATTCATATGAGTTTGTAACAAACAGTTGTTCTACTTTTATGAATGATTTCTATTCGTGTTCATACCTTGTTTGATTATATATGAATTATCCTTGTTGTTTCAAACTAATTTATAATACATGAACATTTGTAAAATATTAAAATACCTTAAAATACCCAACTTAAATGATATTCATTACGGAATGAAAACCATTGTTTAAATTCAAAGTTATGTTGATAATATGTGAAAGTCATTCGATTTCTTATCACATATAAATCATGCCTAAGTTCGGCAAAATAACTTGAACACCATGTATTACTTGAATACAAAGTGTTTAATGAAGTTTAATGAATTGTTGAAAGTAAATACATATTTGATGTATTGTGTTTTAACAAAAATGGTAATTATCATTATATGATTGTTTAAAAGTGTAAATAGGTTTACCAAAGGAAACATAAGTATGAAACTATTAGATTTCATCAAAGTGTTTCATCGAACAAAGGGTGTTAAAGATAAAAGAGAATCTAATTACTATGATTTGATCAATAGTAATGAAATTTGACTTTATAAAGAATGGCATAAAAGAAATTGTGGAATGCAAAGAGTTTTGAAACGTTAAAATGCAAAGCATCACAATATGATATTAGATATCAAAGTGGGTGAATAGAAGGCACCAAATAAATCGTTGTAGTGTAGATGTAGAGACCATTAGTTAAGAAATAGTTAGCACTCAATTAGAATGTAGTGCACCATTTGAATTCATGAAAGTTTTGGGGTTATTCGATATAACCAAAACAATAGAGAATAAGTCCTTGTAGAGTATTCATTAGAAACTTTGAATACGAAATCCATAGCTGAAACCAAAAGAGAAGCAAAACTGGTATTGCTTGGATTTTGGTACATTCTTGAGAAGGCTCACTTTTAGTGATATTTCTCAATTATGGAGCAAATGGGAGATAGTGAAAAACACGATGAGGATTCATAACCCTGCATTAGAGTGTTGAGAAGCACAACGGACAATGTTCCTGAACGATTCTCTTCACAAAGGAAAGAATCAGTGATAATGATCATTGTGTTTTCCCCACTGGTGTTTTCACTACATGAAGTAGGATTCAAAATGTAACCCATATCTTGTATGGAGACATTTGTGAATCATTTGTCATAATTCTTGGAATATGACATACCTACGAACTACTAAGGAAATAATGGTAAACTAAAATTATGAGATGTCCTAGAAGCTAAATTCACTTGAGGTTAGAAAGAAATTCATCACTGAATCTCCCAAGTAAAAGGGGTTACTTGAATTTTCCCAAATGACTACAAAGCCATAGTGGAAAAGGGGGTGAATGACAAAAGCACAATTTGTCAAGTATTGGACAAATTCAAATGAATTTGATTCAAGTGTGTTGAATGTCTAGTGGATTCAAAACTAGTAATAGTACTAGTATCTCATAGTAAAACTCCAAGTTTGATATTTGATCAAAGGATTTTGAAGTTATTAAAAATAGTGAGTGGATATGCAATTTGCATGAAATTGAGTGGGAGCTATGAAAGTCTTCCTAAAACAATATGTGAATGACATATTTTTGAGTGGGAGCTTATACAGTGATTCTTAAGTGTGTTAAGAATAAAAGCGCAAGTACTTATAAATGATGATTTATAAGGTGTAGAAGTTGATAATAAGTATATTATGATATTATGTAGTATTCCTTAAGGGATTCTGAAAAGGGTTTCGGAATAGAAGTTAATTAAGGAATTGGTCCTTAATAACTCAAATTAGGAATAGTATTAAGTTGAACATCAATGGTTGAAAGAAAGAAAAGGATGATAATCATCCACTATGTTGAGACATAGGTTCTATCTTAGAAAACCATGATGGTAACTTAACATAATATATGATCCAATAAGGAACATTTAAAAGTGATTAAGTTTGAATCACATAACATTGAGCTAAATTTGTCCGTAGTGTCTAATAGAGAACTGTAGACATATTTTCCAAATCCATAAAGGATGACATATCTTAAAACATAAAGGGTTATGTTATAAGGGAATATGTTGGAAACTCCTGTAAATACCGATTAAAGTCAAGTAGGAAGCGAGGTGAACAAAACATCGACAGTTGCACAGAGTGCACTAGTGTTTCGATGAATACATTTATAATAATAGATAAGGGTACCATCTAAAGTGTTGTATAATGTTTTGGCGGGGCTAGTTCGCTTTTAACATAGAATGATGTGTCCCAGGGCACAGTGCCCGTGAGAAAGCCCTCGAGGTTTATCTAAAGTCCTTGTAGGCTCCTGGAATCAGGCCTCGTTCTACTGCCATAGCGATGATGCATACACACAGATGTTATCATCTGATGATAGAGTATTAATGTCAATCAAGGTGACATTAGTAAGTTTCAAAGGATTTGCGACTGTAAAGTACAGAACCAAGACTCAACCTCTTAAATGAGAAAGCATGTTCAGGGTATCGGATATATGGTGCCAATGATTAAGAACAAATGCAGCTAGTGTATTTGTACTCTAGTGCAAGTGGGAGACTGTTGGAAATATGCCCTAGAGACAAATAGTAGTAAGGACTATTATCATATTTAATATAGTTTATGATTAATTTTTGTATCATGCTATAACTCTATTGAGTGGAAACATCAATACACGTGTGATATACAAACAACCAGGGGTTCCCAGTGAAACTCTAGTCACTGGTTCATTGGTCAATAGATGATCATGTTTCCTGATCATGTGGCATTTATGCTAGTTGGAAATGGAGTCATCTCATTCCGAGAATGATATGATGAACCAATACCCAACCTAAATATCGTGACCCGATCATGTCACAAAGTTCAATCCTTAGATATGATGATTAGAAATGGATCCTTAGACTATTCCTTAGACCGTGGGCTATATCAATCACTGTCTCCCGAGAGTGCTTAGATAGCATCAAGCGCCACTTGGTAATACAGTGGTTATAAAGGTGTGTTCAGGTACTCGGAGGAAACCGTAGAGGCAATATATGTCAAGAGCAGGATCTGTCCGTCGATGTGATGGGAAGATACTCAAGGGCCCACTTGGAGAGGTTATATCCAATAGTTGTGTAGTGTGTGATTTGATCACGGGGATATCACTTGTCGGAACGAGTCAAGTAGCATTGTTCGGTAACGAGGTTGAACACGACATGGTGATGCCAATGATCAGATCTCAGGCAATGCAAGTATCAAGGGACAAAGGGAATAAGACACGACTGTCCCGGTTCAGACGATGAAAGATCTTCGTGGAACGCACATGGGTCACATGGCCATCCAGGTCCCTCTGTCGATCATTGGTGCGGGAGTGTCCTGACCATGTCTGGAGTGTTCCTGAACTGTGGGGTATCACGCTTAAGGGCTTGATGATGCTTAGAGAGTGTCTATAGGATTGGTAGAATCACCGAAGAATAGTAGAGAGAAAACCGGAAGGGTTTTGGTAAGTCTGGAGGATGTCTGGAGTGGAGGTGGAAGTGTTCCATAGCCAAGGAGGTTGAATAATATGTGAATGAATGTTAAATATTGATTTAATCATTTATTCATAGTTATTTAATAAAGAGAAAAATCAATTTAAATGGTCAAAGGCTTAATGGGCCAATTCCCGGAGGGGAGAGGGCCCATTCGAGAAAGGAGAGAGGGGGAAGGGGACAAAGGGGCTGGCCGGCACCCTAGTGGGTCAGCCCCCCCCCCTGTGCGGGGCCCATGGGGGTGGCCGGTGGTGCCACCCCTCCCCCTTCCTCTCCTTTAGTCCCACCTCGGGACTTTGAGGGAGGTAGTACATCCCCTCCCCTATATATAGTGGGGGTATTTGGCCAAATAAAATACACCAATAATCAATAAAGGTCTTCTCACTTTTGGGAGGACCTCTAATTGATATTTTCTCTCTCCCCTTCTCTCTCCTGTGATTGTGGTCCCAAGTCTGGACTGCGTGAACGAGAGACATCTTCACTGCGGAGCAACATCACGCTGCGGGATTCGGATCCGGGAGCTCTACTTCCACAACTGCTGCTAGATCGGGGAAGCGGGAGTCATCGTAAGGCACCGAACATGTGTAACTCCCCGCGAGGTGTCGCACTTGAGGCACTCAAGTCGTTGGAGCCAAGGGAGCGCAAGGACTACATCATGACCTTGAGGTCGGCTTCGGCTCGTCTACATCAACCACGCTCTCCTGAGCGTTGACAACGCTTTTCGGTCTTTAAGGGTAAGTTCGAGAAAAGCCCCTCCTGTTACTGTATTACAAATAGATAGGTCCTAGCAGCTTCAGGGGTTCAGGGGCGTAGGGTAAAATTTTATTGTTTTCATACGCGAAACCCCTACAACAAGCATCTTAGCAATCTTCTTATTTACCATGGCAAAATGGTGCTTTTTCTCTTTCCTCTTTTCTCATATCTCCGGTTTTCTTATTCTCTTTTTCTCAATCTCTATCTCTTTTTTTATAAGAAGAATGCTTCATAGATTGCTCATTATGGTTACGCTGCAGGTTTCCACCATGATTAGGCATGGATTAGACCGGCGGCCGAGGCGTTTCTCTAACACACATACATAACTCCATGGACCTACAAGCTCCCCTTTGATTTCACACCGACGACATCCATAGACAAAAGAGCATGATATCAACTAGGTACAAAGTACAAGTGCAATGTTTAAAGCATTCCCCATGAAAGCATGGTTCTGCTAATCCCCAACATATAAGTGCAAGCATATACAACATAGACGACACAATGGTTCAAGTTTATTAGGGGCAAGAAAAGTAAAGTGTGCCATCAAGTTCGTGAGAGCTTTAATCACTAGATTTCTCATAACAAGTTTAATTCAAAAGGTAGATAAAAACATGAATATACTTGGAATAGCAAATGCTAATAGTTAGGTATGGTGGACTCTTTGGAATAACTTGGTTTTATTTGGAGTTGGATGCATGAGTGGAACTCATACTTGGTTATGGAGGCTAGCAAAAGACTGGGAGCGACCAACTAAGAGAGCAATAATGGCCATAATCATGCAAAGCGACAAAACATCATTAATTAAAGCATAAAGTGATATTACAAGTTGAAAATTAAAGGATCATAAAGGCTATGGTGACTTGGGATAGTCATAACATGGTGTGAGCATGCGCCAAGTCAACCCAAATAAAGCATCAAAGGAGAATACCACAATACTATGCTTTAATATGCTAAAACAACGCATGATTCTTTCAAGGCATATTAAGCAATCTCAATTGTTTATAACATGTCATGCTACAGCAAAGATCACTAAGCATAAAGCCAAAAGAATATAAAGCATGACATGACAAAGCATAGGCCACAGTCAAAAACAAGCTCTCTTTACCACTTAAGCATGAACTTTCCTACTCTTTTCCAATCCAAACCAAACTATTTGAAAACTAATGTATGAAAGAGGGAGTCCAACCAATTTATTCAAGCAAACTAAAAAAACCAAGCAAATGAAAACCAAAAACAAAGACGCTCCAAGAACAACACACCTGTGCACGAAACAATAATAATGAAGTGTTTGGAAGAACCTGAGATTTTTTACTGATGAAGAAGGGGATGCCTTGGGCATCCCCAAGCTTTGACGCTTGTACTTCTTGGATATTTCTTGGGTGACATGGGGTGGCATCCCCAAGCTTGAGCTTTAGTCCATTATTCATCTCATTACATCACACTTTCCTTACACTTGAAATTTTTCCTTCATACAAAACTTCACACAATCTTTATTAGCAACATTAGTGCACTCAAGATAATAAGTCTTTGGGTTCAGTTTCAATACCAATAAAACTTCCATTAAAACCCAAGCTACTGTAGCACTTCCCTCAAAAATCTCAATTCCCCAAAGATAATCCAAAAAGGCACCAACAAGAAGCAAATGCAAATAATGGCAGAAATCTATCAAAACAGACCAGCGGGTAAAAACCAATTGTTTCGAAGACCTTCTGTTGCTCAAAGCGAAAAGTGTTGAACAAACGAAAGTTAGATAACAATCTGGGGCAGAAGCACAAAACTTCATGCCTCAAAACGAAGTACAGAGATTTTACATGAATTTTTACAGTGAAGCACAAAAATCTGTTTCAAGACAGCAACTTTCCCAAGCATTACTTCTCTCTCATTAGAGGTTACTCTTGGCACAAAAAGCAAATGAAAAGGATAAGGAGCGGTTATTACTGAAGTAATAACTTCAAAGACCCATCTAGAACTATTGGGTTATCTCCCAATAAGTACTTTTCTTTAACGCCTTTAAGTTAGGCATAAGAACCAAAGAAAGAATCAAGTGTTCTCAAATAAAGAAGCATTAAGACCAACTTTCTTGCCCTTACCTCTCTTATTTTTATTCTTAACCTTGGGGAAAATATGATTGTTTGGTGGAGAAGAAAGGTGCATGGTCCCCTTTCCCACATCTATTATTGCTCCAAGGAGTCCTAATAGGGACCTTCCAAGTGTAATTTGTCCTTTTCCTGCACATTCAATAACAAGATAATCAATAGAAATCATTTTCCCAAGGATCTTTGTAAACACTCCTTCAGCTATTCCAAGAGCTATTCCAAGAAAAAGAATCAAGTGTTCTCAAATGAAGAAGCATTAAGATTAATACCAGAAATATCTTCAACAAGGCAAGGTATCTCATCCAAATAAGTTCTAGAGTATCCTCTCTCAATGCTCTTGGGTTTACTACTTTCATCAAACGGGTTTTTAGGAACAATCCAATCAAGATTCTTCTCTATGGCTTCATGCATTGCTACAAGTTTGAAAGGTATTGGTATCTTAATTTCCTCCCCATTAGGTTCGGTTTTGTTCATCTTTTCTCGTGTACCAATAACATCTACACATGAGCCTAGCATATTAAAATGATCAAAGGCTTTTCAAGCTTGCTTAGCAACATCATAGAATTCTTTAAGCAAGGTTTCCAGAATAAAATCTCTTTTCAGGGTCCTCAATTTCCTTGAGTTTAAGAAACATTACTTGCATTAAGGGGTTAAGGTTAACAAACCTAGCTTCCAACATGTGAACTAAAGAAGCTGCAGCAATTTCATAATTTGGAGCAAGTTCTGCAAGGGATCTATCCTCAATATCCCCATGCTTACTAACATGATTAAAGAATTCTTCAATATTATATTTTCCAATTATAGAGCCACTACCTATTGAAAGGTCTTTAAGGGTGAACTTAGGGATCAACATGGTGAGCTAAGAAAGGGGTAGCAACTATAGAAAGACTTAATTTTTTTGTGTGTTTTTAATAAAGAAAGCAAACTTGTACAAATAATTTTTTTGTGTGTTTTTCATAAAGAAACAAGCAAACCAAGCAAAAATAAACTAAGCAAAACAAAAATAACAAAGTAAAGAGATTGGTTATGAGGGACTCCCCTTGTGAAGATGTCCTTGACTCCCCGGCAACGACGCCAGAAAAAGTTGCTTGATGGCCCAAAATATATCGAGCTCGTTGGGGAACCCCAAGAGGAAGGTATGATGAGCACAACAGCAAGTTTTCCCTCAGTTATGAAACCAAGGTTATCGAACCAGTAGGAGCTAGGAAACACCTCCAAGGTGTTGTTTACAACTTGGAATCCTACACAACACAACCACAGAACTTTGCCCCTAACTTATAGTGAGGTTATCAATCTCACTGGTTTTGCTGAAAACAAAGGATTAAACGTATTGTGTGGAAGAAAGCAAAAGCTTGAAGAAAGTAAACAGAAAACAGTAAACAATTGTAGATTGGTTGTAAAAGAAAGGACCGGGGTCCATAGTTCACTAGTGGTGGTTCTCCTTAAGATAGATGACATGTTGGGTGAACAAATTACAGCGGGGCAATTGACAAACATAGAGAAAGCATACATGCATATACTAATCATCTTGACTCCTATGAGATTTGATTGGGCATTAAAACATTATACATAGACCGTAATCCAACTGCATCTATGACTAATAATCCACCTTCAGGTTATCATCTGAACCCCCTCTAGTATTAACTTGTAAGCAATAGATAATGGCATTAAGCATTGCGTGTAAAGTAAACAATACGATTGCTCTATGAACAAAGGATTGTTGTTTTCTCCCTAGTAGCAACAGCACATCTAGTACCTTAGAGATTTATGTCACTTCCCCAGATTACTAGAGGCATGAGCCCACTATCAAGCATAAATACTCCCTCTTGGAGTTGCTAGCATCTACTCGGCCAAGATAACTACTAACCACGGAGAGCATGCAACATCACAAATAACAAAGACATGATAGAATCAATAATCAATCTGAAATAGCATCTCAATATCCATCAGATCCCCGCAAACACAACATGTATGATTACAAATAGATGATCTTGATCATGAACGGAGCTCACGAGATCTAAACATGGTAGAACAAAGGAGAATAACCAACCATCTAGCTACTACATGGACCCGTAGTCTAGGGATGAACTACTCACGCATCACACCAGAGGCTTGCATGGTGATGAAGAAGGCCTCCAGGGTGAATTCTCCCCTCCGGCAGGGTGCCAGGGAAGAGCTTCAGATCCCTCCCGATCTAGGGATGGAGATGACGGCGGCTACAGACTCCGTGGAATTTTGATTGGGTACTTAGGGTTTCTGTATTGGAGGCATCTTATAGGCGGAAGGAGAGACCGAGGGGGTGCCTGGGGTGGTCAGACCACCCCCTGGCGCGGGTCAGGCCTGGTCGTGCGGCCAGGTGGTGTGGGCGGCTCCTGGCCCTCGTATTGACTTTGGCTTTTGTCCCGTCCAATTCCGAGAATATTCATTTTCTGACTTTCCTGAAACCAAAAACAGCATAAAACAGGCAGCTGGCACTGCGGCATCTTGTTAATAGGTTAGTCCAAGAAAGTGTATAAAAATACTCCAAAGTGTGGACAAAACATAAGAAAGTAGATATACAACAAGCATGGAACATCAAAAATTATAGATACATTTGCAACATATCAACATCCCCAAGCTTAACTCCTGCTCGTCCTCAAGTAGGTAAGTGATAAAAAGAAAGAATAATTTTTTAGGTGACATGCACCATCATAAACTTGATCAAAGTATTTGTAAAACATTGATAGCTAGGATCATAGTACTTTAACATAGCATGAAAGATATAGTTCTAACAATAAGACATAGCAACTATGTTGTAACATGAAAAGGCACAAACAAATGATTCATGAATAACAATGCTTTGCAAGACGTTTGTTTGTTTCGCATAAAGAAAGCATAATGAGAATGGTATTCAGCTTGTCCCTCATAGAGTAGCAAACATAAATGCATAGGACACCTTCAAAGTTCATAAGGGTGACTAGATACAAATAGTTTAAGAACAAGCAATATCAAAGTTATGCATCAATCAACAAGTCTTGGGACAATGCACATTAAAGTAAGAATGACCACTATGCTCTCTCAATAGGTGCATAAAGATAGAAGATGGAGACTCAACATAAAAGTAAAAGAAAGGCCTTCATAGAAGGAAGCAGGGATTCAAGTCTCATAAAGAGCTTCCAAAAATTATGGTACTTATTAGCTTTCAGCTCTCATTGCCCCTATCATAAGCATCTTGAAGTGATTAAGGTTAAAGTGAAGAAACCATGGAGTATATGCTTGAAAAAGTATAAGTTGAAAATCTCATGTCCCTTGAATACGAGGGCCACTCCTCATGCTACTCAAGTTTAGTTACCGGTAAGTTCTTGTCATAGTAAGTACATGTGTATCATAGAGAACCACCAACGGGGTACCCCTTGCCCGATGATACAGAAGAATCCCCATATCAAAATGACAAGGCAAGCAGACAACGAGCATCTCAGCAATCTTCTTATTTACCATGGGAAAGTGATGCTTTTTTCTCTCTTTCCTATTTTCTCATCTCTTTTTTCTTTTTTCTCAATCTCTATCTCTCTTTTTTATAAGAAGAATGCTTCATAGATTGCTCATTATGGTTACACTGCAGGTTTCCACCATGATTAGGCATGGATTAGACCGGCATCCCAGGCGTTTCTCTAACGCACATACATAACTCCATGGACTTACAAGCTCCCCTTTTATTTCACACCGGCGACATCCATAGACAAAACAACATGATATCAACTAGGTACAATGTACAAGTGCAATGTTGAAAGCGTTCCCCATGACAACATGGTTCTGCTAATCCCCAACATATAAGTGCAAGCATATACAACATAGATGACACAATGGTTCAAGTTTATTAGGGGCAAGAAAAGTAAAGTGTGCCATCAAGTTCGTGAGAGCTTTAATCACTAGTTCTCTCATAACAAGTTTAATTCAGAAGATAGATAAAAACATGAGTATACTTGGAATAGCAAATGCTAATAGGTAGGTATGTTGAACAATTTGGGATAACTTGGTTTTATTTGGAGTTGGATGCATGAGGGGAACTCATACTTGGTTATGGAGGCTACCAAAAGACTGGGAGCGACCAACTAAGAGAGCAATAATGGCCATAATCATGCAAAGCGACAAAACATCATTAATTAAAGCATAAAGTGATATTACAAGTCGAAAACTAAAGGATCATCAAGGCTATGGTGACTTGGGATAGTCATATCATGGAGTGAGCATGCCCCAAGTCAACCCAAATAAAGCATCAAAGGAGAATACCACAATACTATGCTTTAATATGCTAAAACAACGCATGATTCTTTCAAGGCACATTAAGCAATCTCAATTGTTTGTAACTTGTCATGCTATAGAAAAAATCACTAATCATAAAGCCAAAACAATACCAAGCATGACATGACAAACCATATGCCACAGTCAAAAACAAGCTCTTTTTACCACTTAAGCATGAACTTTTCCTACTCTTTCCAATCCAAACCAACTTATTTGAAAACTAATGTATGAAAGAGGGTGTCCAACCAATTTATTCAAGAAAACTAAGCAAACCAAGCAAACGAAAACCAAAACCAAAAAAAGAAGACGCTCCAAGAACAACACAATTGTGCAGGAAACAATAAAAATGAAGTGTTTGGAAGAAACCTGAGATTTTTATTGATGGAGAAGGGGATGCCTTGGGCATCCCCAAGCTTTGACGCTTGTACTTCTTGGATATTTCTTGGGGTGACACATGGTGTCATCCCCAAGATTGAGCTTTAGTCCATTCTTCATCTCATTACATCACACTTTCCTTACACTTGAAATTTTTCCTTCATACAAAACTTCACACAATCTTTATTAGCAATATTAGTGTACTCAAGATAATAAGTCTTTGGGTTCAGTTTCAACACTAATAAAACTTCCATTAAAATACAAGCTACTGTAGTACTTCCCTCAAAAAGCTCAATTACCAAAAAAGAGAACCCAAAAAGGAATCAACAAGAAATAAATGCAAATAATGGCAGAAATCTGTCAAAACAGACCAGCAGGTAAAGACGAATTTTTTCGAAGACCTTCTGTTACTCAAATCAAAAAGTGTTGAGCTAACTAAAGTTAGATAACAACCTGTGGCAGAAGCACAAAAAATCACAGCTGAAACCGACGTACACAGATTTTACACGAATTTTTACAGCGAAGCACAAAAATCTGTGTCGGGACAGCAACTTTCCCAAGTCTTACTTCTCTCTAATTAGAGGTTACTCTTGGCACATAAAGCAAATAAAAAGGATCAGGAGTGGTTATTACAGAAGTAATAAATTCCAAGTCTCATCTAAAACTTTTGGGTTATCTCCCAATAAGTACTTTTCTTTAACGCCTTTAAGTTAGGTATAAGAAGCAAGAAAAGCATCAAGTATTCTCAAATGAAGAAGCATCAAGAGAAAATTTTGTTTTCATAGGAGAGGCAAAAGGAATCTTCTCTCTCTTCTTAGGGAAGTGTTCTACCTTTCTTGAGTGGAAATTGATATTTAATGGTGCTTTCTTTCATATCAATAATTACACCAACAGTTCTAAGAAAAGGTCTTCCCAAAGTAATAGGACAAGAAGCATTGCATTCAACATCCAAAACATAGAAATCAACGGGGACATAGGCATTGATAACCATAATAAGAACATCATTAATACTCCCCATGAGTTTCTTTTTAGCATTATCATCAAGTGGGACATTTAAATAGCAATCTTCCAATGGTGGCAAATCAAGCATATCATAAATATTTCTAGGCATAATAGAAACACCACTATCAAGATCACATAAAGCCTTAAAATCAAAATCATTCACTTTCATATTAATGATGGGTTCCCAACCATCTTCTAATTTCATAGGAATAGAAGCTTTATGTTTCATCTTTTCTTCTTTAATTTCTATGAGAGCATCAGTAATGTGTTTTGTAAAGGCCATATTCATAGCACTAGCATTAGGACTTTTAGCAAGATTTTTAGGAACATTATTACTTCAGAGATATTGCAACCATCAAGATCAAAATCATAATTATCATCTAAAGTGGTAGAGCTATTGTTTCCCATATTCCGAAGAATTTCAGATTTTTTATTAGAAAAGGTTCCATTGGGTTTACTAGCTTCAACATTAGTGGTAGTGATAGTAGAAATACTAATATTTCTAGCAATTTCATCTTCTCTTTCCCACTTAGCATGCAATTCAGCTAATAGTCTAACACTTTCATCAATTCTAACTTGTATGACATTAGTAGAAGTAAAGGGATTCTCAATAGTTTCAGGTTTAGCAGCCATTTTATTAAAAGAAGATTGTGCTTCAGCCAATGGTGTATATTTCTTTTAGCATTAGAATGTTTTTCCTTAATAGTTTTATTGAAAGCAGTTTGTTTAGTAATAAAATCTTTAAGCATAACTTCAAGTTCAGAGGGTGCACTCCTATTATTGTTGTAGCAATTTCCATAAGCATTACCATTATTGGGAGGATATTGCCTATAGTTATTATTACCAAAATTATTCTTGTAGGCATTGTTGCTAAAATTATTATTTCTTATAAAGTTCACATCAACTTTCTCTTCTCGAGCAACCAAAGAGGCTAAGGGAACATGGTTTGGATCAATATGATCTTTCCCATTAACAAGCATAGACATAATAACATCAATTTTATCAATCAAGGAGGAGGTTTCTTCAACAAAATTTACCTTCTTACCTTGTGGAGCTCTCTCGGTATACCATTCAGAATAGTTAACCATCATATTATCTAGAAGCTTTGTTGCAGCACCCAAAGTGATGGTCATAAAGGTACCTCCAGCAGCAGAATCCAGTAGATTTCTTGAAGAATAATTCAATCCTGCATAAAAGGTTTGGATAATCATCCAAGCAGTCAGTCCATGAATGGGGCAATTCTTTACCAAAGATTTCATTCTTTCCCAAGCTTGAGCAACATGTTCATTATCAGATTGTTTAAATTTCATTATTTCACTTCTCATAGATATAATCTTAGCAGGAGGATAGTATTTTCCAATGAAAGCATCTTTGCATTTAGTCCAAGAATCAATACTATTTCTATTTAGGGATTGCAACCATTCTTTATCTTTTCCTCTCGAAGAGAAAGGAAACAATTTAAGCTTAATAATATCTCCATCTATATCCCTGTGCTTTTGCATCTCACAAAGTTCAACAAAGTTATTTAGATGAGCAGCAGCATCTTCAGTACCAATTCCAAAAATTGTTCTCTCATAACAAGATTGAGTAAAGCAGGTTTAATTTCAAAGAAAGTAGCTTCAGGAACAGGTGGAGCAACAGGTGTGCACATGAAATCATTGTTGTTGGTGCTAGTTAAGTCACACAACTTAGTGTTTTCAAGATTAGTCATTTTTTGTGTTTTTAATAAAGAAGATAAACTAGTACAACTAATTTTTGTGTTTTTGATAAAGAAACAAGCAAACAAAGCAGAAATAAACTAAGCAAAACAAATAAAACAAAGTAAAGAGATTGGTTATGAGGGACTCCCCTTGTGAGGATGTCCTTGACTCCCCGACAACGGCGCCAGAAAAATAGCTTGATGGCCCAAAATATATCGAGCTCATTGGGGAACCCCAAGAGGAAGGTATGATGAGCACACCAACAAGTTTTCCCTTAGTATGAAACCAAGGTTATCGAACCATTAGGAGCAAGGAAACACCTCCAAGGTGTTATTTCCAACTTGGAATCCTACACAACACAACCACAGAACTTTGCCCCCAACTTACAATGAGGTTGTCAATCTCACCGGTTTTCCTGAAAACAAAGGATTAAACGTATTGTGTGGAAGATAGTAATAGCTTGCAAAAGTAAACAGAAAACAGTAAACAGTTGTGGATTGATGGTAAAATAAATGACCGGGGTCCATAGTTCACTAGTGGTGATTTTCCTTAAGATAGATGACATGTTGGGTGAGCAAATTACAGCGGGGCAATTGACAGACACCGAGAAAGCATACATGCATATACTAATCATCTTGATTCCTATGAGATTTGATTGGGCATTACAACATTATACATAGACCGTAATCCAACAGCATCTATGACTAATAATCCACCTTCAGGTTATCATCCGAACCCCCTCCAGTATTAAGTTGCAGGCAATAGATAATTGCATTAAGCAATGCGTGTAAAGTAAACAATACGATTGTTCTATGAACAAAGGATTGCTGTTTTCTCCCTAGTAGCAACAACACATCTAGTACCTTAGAGATTTCTGTCACTTCCCTAGATTACTAGAGGCATGAACCCACTATCGATCACCAATACTCCCTCTTGGAGTTGCTAGCATCTACTCGGCCAAGATAGCTACTAACAACAGAGAGCATGCAAGATCACAAATAACAAAGACATGATAGAATCAATAATCAATCTGAAATAGCATCTCAATATCCATCGGATCCCCGCAAACACAACATGTATGATTACAAATAGATGATCTTGATCATGAATGGAGCTCACAAGATCTAAACATGGTAGCACAAAGGAGAAGAACCAACCATCTAGCTACTACATAGACCCGTAGTCTAGTGATGAACTACTCACGCATCACACCGGAGGCTTGCATGGTAATGAAGAAGGCCTCTAGGGTGAATTCTCCCCTCCGGCAGGGTGCCGGGAAGAGCTTCAGATTCCTCCCGATCTAGGGATGGAGATGACGGTGGCTACAGACTCTTTTGTGGAATTTTGATCAGGTACTTAGGGTTTCTGTATCGAAGGCATCTTATCGACGAAAGGGAGGCCGAGGGGATGCCATTGGCGACCACACCACCCCCCGGCGTGGGCTAGGCCTGGTCGCACGGCCAGGTGGTGTGGGCGACCCCTGGCCCCTCTCCATCTTGTATTCTGGCTCCGTGTCCCCCTCGGTGAAATATTGACTTTGGCTTTTGTCCCGTCCAATTCCGAGAATATTCATTTTTTGACTTTCCTGGAACCAAAAATAGTAGAAAACAGGCAGTTGGCACTGTGGCATCTTGTTAATAGGTTAGTCCAAGAAAGTGTGTAAAAATACTCCAAAGTGTGGACAAAACATAAGAAAGTAGATATAAAACAAGCATGGAACATCAAAAATTATAGATATGTTAGCAACGTATCAAAAGCAAAACTGCATGTCTATGTCCACCGTCAAAGCTGAGTACATCTCCGCCGCAAGTTGTTGTGCTCAATTACTATGGATGAAGCAAACCTTGAAGGATCTTGGACTCTCATTTAACAAGGTGTCACTTCTTTGTGACAATGAGAGTTCCATTGCTATTGCTCACAACCCGGTGCAACACAACAAGACCAAGCCCATTGAGATTCGTCATCATTTCATTCAAGATCATGTTGCAAGGGGAGACATTTCTTTGGAGTATGTTCCTACCAAGGCCAATCTTGCGGATCTTTTCACGAAGCCACTTGATGAAGCAAGGTTCTGAGAGTTGAGGCATGAACTAAATATCATTGATTCAAGCAACGTGGTTTGAGTATCTTCCACACCTACCCGGGTCTCAAAGAATATCTTGTTTGGATGTATGCATGGTTTTAGGGGGAGTGTAGTTCCTCATATGAACCAACACTCTCTCTATTATGCACATATTAATGTATTCATTCTCTATGGTCTCTCAAGGAGACAAAATAAGCTTACATGATGAGTTTTGGTAATGAACCCAAGATACATCTTCGCGATGTCAAGGCAAATATACTCATATATGGTGGCCTAGGCCACCGACATTGTTTTGGTTGATTCCCCTTCGTATTCTATTTTTTTGGTGTTGATTTTTGTTGTTGGATCTTATTTTGTCTTTCTTCACAGTTTGTGCCTTCTATCCCAAGACTTTTCTCCTCCCCTTAACCCTATTTTTCCTACACAAGGTCACTCTCTTGCCAGTCAAAATCTGGAGAGTTTTTCCTAGGTATTGATACATTGCAAATGTATCTATAATTTTTGATGTTACATGCTTGGTTTTATCTACTTTCTTGTGTTTTGTCCAAACTTTTGAGTACTTTTCATATGATTTCTTGGACTAACCTATTAACAAGTGCCACAGTGCCAGTTGCCTGTTTTCTGTTGTTTTTGGTTCCAGGAAAGTCAGAAAATCAATATTTTCGGAATTGGACCGGACAAAAGACAAAGTTCCTATTTTACCGGAAGACACTTGGAGCCAGGATACGAGACGGAGAAGGGCCAGAGGGTGGCCACACCACCTGGTGGCGCGGGCCAGGCCAGGCCGCATCAGGGGGTGGTGTGGGCCCCTCCGGCACCCCCTCGGTCTCCCCTCTCGCCTATAAGAGCCTCCCGATGCATAAACCCTAAATCATCAAGCCTCCAGCCAAGAAAAGTTCCGCAGCACCGCCGCCACCGAAGGGGAGATTCAAGGGACAGAAAGTCTCTGTTCCGGCACCCTACCGGGACGAGGAAGTGCCCCCGGAGCCATGTCCATCGATCTCCACCACCATCTCCATCACCATTACTGGTTCCCATGATGAGGAGGGAGTAGTTCTCTCTCGAGGATAAGGGTTCTACTGGTAGCTATGTGTTCATCTCTCTCTCTATGCATGATCATATTGTGATCATGAGCTTTGTAATCAAGTAGATCTACCTTGCTACTCAAGTGCTTTAATAGATCTCTACTCTCCCCATGTGTGTGAAAGTGACAGCATGCACACCATGGTGGCACTTAGGCTAGAGATTACAAATACTTGTTATGAGTTATATTTGGAGTTGGATGTTTCTATGAAATTGTGGTGTTTGTTGGACTCATCTAGTACTCAAGGTGACAGTGTGGGGTTATCTACATGGGAAAGATGAACTTTAGGTGTGCTGTTATAGCCCTACCAACGATTAGAGTGTCCAACCGGAGAGTAGTTCGGCGTAGTATCATAAAGAAGAATATATTTATATGAGAGTGTTCACTAGTGAAAGTATGATCCCTAGGCCTTGTTTCTAAGCATTGATACACCGTTTGCAATTAGATCTGTTACATGTTTGCTTGCTTCCATCTTAATTTCAGTTTGCCTTTAGTCTTTTCCCATGTCAACCACACGCCAGCAAACTATTTTCTATCACCGTTACCACTTATAATTATCTATATCACTTGTATTTCACTATCTCTTTGCCGAACTAGTGCACCTATACACCTGACAAGTGTATTGGGTGTATTGGGGACACAAGAGACTTCTTGTATCTTGATTGCAGGGTTGCTTGAGAGGGGATACATGTGACCACTTCCTCCCTGAGTTCGATAAACCTTGGGTGATCCACTTAAGGGAAAACTTGCTGCTGTTCTACAAACCTCTGCACTTGGAGACCCAACAATTGTCTACAAGAATATAAGTGCGTAGACATCAAGCTATTTGCTGGCGCCGTTGCCGGGGAGGTAAGGTAAAAGATATTCACACCGGAGGATTGAAGAAGAAGAACCTCCCACGGCAAACACATATTTTCTGGCGTTGTTGCCAGGGAGGTAAGGTAAAAGGTACTCACATCCTCCGATGTGAGTGCTCGAAGTTATTTCCTTTAGTTTCTGCATTTTTTTCCTTTTTGTTTCTTGTTTTCACTAGTTAGGCTTAATGGAAAACAACAACAAAATTAGAGAGCTTTATAGTATTTATCTTGAGTTAGGACATGAAGTGTTTGAAGAGAAAATTAAAAAACCTATGGAACTTCATTTGCATGCAAATAGCAATGTTGTTAGTATGAATTCTTTGGACACCATTATTGCTAATGCTATGGAAAAGTCTAAGCTTGGGGAAGCTAGTTTTTATGAAAATGATCTTTTTAGTCCCCTAGCTTTGGAAGATAGCTATTCTATTGCTTATGATGATACCAAACCACCAATATATGATGATTACAATGATGAATATAATATTCTCCGTCCATCTACTATTGAGGAGAAAATTAATTAGGATTACAATATTCCTCCTATAGTTGATGATTATGGTGACGAGAATAATAATGATAGCTATTTTGTTGAATTTGCTCCCACCACAATTAATAAGAATGACTATGCTTATGTGGAGAGTAATAATTATTATATACATGTGGGTCATGATAAGAATGTTTTATGTGATAGTTATACTGTTAATTTTATTCATGATGCTACTGAAAGTTATTATGAGAGAGGGAAACATGGTTTTATGTGTCTCAACAATATTAAGTTTCCCCTCTTTATGTTGAAAGTCTTAAAGTTGCACTTGTTTTGCTTTCCTATGTTTGTTGCTTTGTGCTTTCATGACTTGTTTCTTTACAAGATTCATATGCATAGGAAGTGGGTTAGACTTAAATGTGCTTTGAATTTGCTTCTTGATGGTCTCTTTTACTTCAATTCATATTTCCTATGTGAGTATCTTCTCAAACTATCATGCCTAACTTAAAGGCGTTAAAGAAAAGTACTTATTGAGAGATAACCCAAAAGTTTTCGATGAGTCTTGGAAGTTATTACCTCAGTAATAACCACTCCTTGTCCTTTTTATTTGCTTTTTGTGCCAAGAGTAACCTCTAATGAGAGAGAAGTAATGCTTGGGAAAGTTGCTATCCCGAAACAGATTTCTATGCTTCACCGTAAAAATTCGTGTAAAATCTCTGTAAGTATTTTTGAGGCGTGAATTTTTGTGCTTATGCCACAGGTTGTTATCTAACTTTAGTTAGTTCAACACTTTTTGATTTGAGCAACAGAAGGTCTTCGAAAAAATTTGTCTTTACCTGCTGGTCTGTTTTGACAGATTTCTGCCATTTTCTGCATTTGCTTCTTGTTGGTTCCTTTTTTATTTCTTTTGGGTAATTGAGATTTTTGAGGGAAGTGCTGCAGTAGCTAGTGTTTTAATGGAAGTTTATTGGTGTTATAACTGAACCTAAAGACCTTTTATCTTCAGTGCACTAATGTTGCTAATAAAGATTGTGTGAAGTTTTGTATGAAGGAAAATTTCCAGGTGTATGGAAGGAATGAGTAATGAGATGAAGGATGGACTAAAGCTCAAGCTTGGGGATGTCACGCGTGTCACCCCAAGAAATATCCAAGAAGTACAAGCGTCAAAGCTTGGGGATCCCAAGGCATCCCCCTCTTCATCAATAAAAATCCCAGGTTTCTTCCAAACACTTCATTTTTATTGTTTCATGCACAATTGTGTTGTTCTTGGAGTGTCTTCTTTTTCGATTTTGTTTTGGTTTTTCGTTTGCTTGGTTTGCTTAGTTTGCTGAATAAATTGGTTGGACCCCCTCTTTCATACATTGGTTTTCAAATAGTTTGGTTTGGATTGGAAAAGAGTAGGAAAGTTCATGCTTAAGTGGTAAAGAGAGCTTATTTTTGACTGTGGCCTATGCTTTGTTATGCCATGCTTGATATTGTTTTGGCTTTATGCTTAGTATTCTTTGATGTAGCATGACTTGTTATAAACAATTGAGATTGCTTAATGTGCCTTGGATGAATCATGCATTGTTTTAGCATATTAAAGCATAGTATTGTGGTATTCTCCTTTGATGCTTTATTTGGGTTGACTTGGCGCATGCTCACACCATGTTATGACTATCTCAAGTCACCATAGCCTTTATGATCCTTTATTTTTCAACTTGTAGTATCACTCCATGCTTTGATCAATGATGTTTTGTCGCTCTGCATGATTATGGCCATTACTGCTCTCTTAGTTTGTCGCTCCAAGTCTTTTGCTAGCCTCCACAACCAAGTATGAGTTCCACTCATGCATCCAACTCCCTAAACCAAGTTATTCCAAAGAGTCCACCATACCTACCTACTAGCTTACGCTATTCCAAGTATATTCATGCTTTTGTTACCTTCCAAATTAAACTTGTTATGAGAAAACTAGTGATTAAAGCTCTCACGAACTTGATGGCACACTTTACTTTTTCTTGCCCTTAATAAACTTGAACCATTGTGTCGTCTATGTTGTATATGCTTGCACTTATTTGTTGGGGATTAGCAGAACCATGCTGTCATGGGGAACGCTCTCAACATTGCACTTGTACTTTGTACTTAGTTGATATCATGCTCTTTTGTATATGGATGTCGTCTATGTGAAATGAAAGGGGAGCTTGTAAGTCCATGGAGTTATGTATATGTGTTAGAGAAACGCCTAGGCCGCTGGTCTAATCCATGCTGTCATGGTGGAAACCTACATCGTAACCATAATGAGTTGTCTATGAAGCATTCTTCTTATAAAAAAAAGAGTCAGATATTGAGAAAAAAGAGAAAAAGAAAAAAATATGAGAAGAGAGGAAAGAGAGAAAAGGCACCATATTTCCATGGTAAATAAGAAGATTGCTGAGATGCTCGCTATCTTCTTGCCTTGTCATTTTGATATAGGGATTCTTCCGTATCATCGGGAAAGGGGTACCCCGTTGGCGGTTCTCTATGATACACATGTACTTATAATGACAAGAACTTACCGGTGACTAAACTTGAGTAGCATGAGGAGCGGCCCTCGTATTCAAGGGACATGAGATTTCTAACTTATACTTCGTCAAGCATATACACCATAGTTTGTTCACTTTAACCTTAATCACTTAAAGATGCTTATGATAGGGGCAATGAGAGCTGAAAGCTATTAAGTGCCATAATTTTTGGAAGCTCTTTATGAAACTTGAATCTCTGCTTCCTTCTATGAAGGCCTTTCTTCCACCATTATATTTAGTCTCCACCTTCTATCTTTATGCACCTATTGAGAGAGCATAGTGGCCATTCTTAGTTCTATGTGCATTGTCCCAAGACTTTTTGATTGATGCATAATTTTGATATTGCTTGTTCTAAAATATTTGTATCTAGTCACTCTTATGAACTTTGAAGGTGTCCTATGCATTTATGTTTGCTACTTTATGAGGAACAAGCTGAATGACACTATGCTATGTTTTCTTTATGTGAAACAAACAAACGTCTCTTTTGTTTGTGCCTTTTCATGTTGCAACATAGTTGCTTTGTCTTATTGCTAGAACTTTGTCTTTCATGTTATGATTGAAGTACTATGATCCCAACTTTGAATGTTTTACAAATACTTTGATCAAGTTTATGATGGTGCATGTCACCTCAAAAATTATTCTTTATTTTTATCACTTACCTACTCGAGGACGAGCAGGAGTTAAGCTTGGGGATGTTGATACATTGCAAATGTATCTATAATTTTTGATGTTACATGCTTGGTTTTATCTACTTTCTTATGTTTTGTCCACACTTTGGAGTACTTTTCATATGATTTCTTGGACTAACCTATTAACAAGTGCCATAGTGCCAGTTGCCTGTTTTCTGCTGTTTTTGGTTCCAGGAAAGTCAGAAAATCAATATTCTCAGAATTGGACCGGACAAAAGCCAAAGTTCCTATTTTACCGGAAGACACTTGGAGCCAGAATACGAGACGGAGAAGGGCCAGAGGGTGGCCACCACCTGGTGGCGCGGGCCAGGCCAGGCCGCGCCAGGGGGTGGTGTGGTCCCCTCCGGCACCCCCTCGGTCTCCCCTCTCGCCTATAAGAGCCTCCTGATGCATAAACCCTAAATCATCAAGCCTCCAGCCAAGAAAAGTTCCGCAGCGCCGCCGCCACCGAAGGGGAGATTCGGGGGACAGAAAGTCTCTGTTCCGGCACCCTACCGGGACGGGGAAGTGCCCCCAGAGCCATCTCCATCAATCTCGACCACCATCTCCATCACCATTGTTGATTCCCATGATGAGGAGGGAGTAGTTCTCTCTCGAGGCTAAGGGTTCTACTGGTAGCTATGTGTTCATCTCTCTCTCTATGCATGATCATATTGTGATCATGAACTTTGTAATCAAGTAGATCTACCTTGCTACTCAAGTGATTTAATAGATCTCTACTCTCCCCATGTGTGTGAAAGTGACAGCATGCACACCATGGTGGCACTTAGGCTAGAGATTACAAATACTTGTTATTAGTTATATTTGGAGTTGGATGTTTCTATGAAATTGTGGTGTTTGTTGGACTCATCTAGTACTCAAGGTGACAGTGTGGGGTTATCTAGATGGGAAAGATGAACTTTGAGGTTTGTTGTTATAGCCCTACCAACGATTAGAGTGTCCAACCGGAGAGTAGTTCGCGTAGTATCATAAAGAAGAATATATTTATATGAGAGTGTTCACTAGTGAAAGTATGATCCCTAGGCCTTGTTTCTAAGCATTGATACACCGTTTGCAATTAGATCTGTTACATGTTTGCTTGCTTCCATCTTTATTTCAGTTTGCCTTTAGTCTTTTCCCACGTCAACCACATGCCATCAAACTATTTTCTATCACCGTTACCACTTATAATTATCTATACCACTTGTATTTCACTATCTCTTCGCCGAACTAGTGCACCTATACACCTGACAAGTGTATTGGGTGTGTTGGTGACACAAGAGACTTCTTGTATCTTGATTGCATGGTTGCTTGAGAGGGGATACCTTTGACCACTTCCTCCCTGAGTTCGATAAACCTTGGGTGATCCACTTAAGGGAAAACTTGCTGCTGTTCTACAAACCTCTGCACTTGGAGGCCCAACAACTGTCTACAAGAATAGAAGTGCGTAGACATCAGGTATCACCGGTAGTTCTGGCCGCAGCTGGTACTACCGGTCCGGGCCTAATTTCCCATAAGTTACGCTCGGACCGGTAATACCGCTGCGTCCTGAACTACCCGTGTCGTCGGTAGTTCCGACCCTTGGTCGGTACTACCGGTCGAGCGAGGGCCCTTTAAGTTACAGGCCAAGGGGCATGGGGTCTTCTTCCTCACTTGCCCCCTGACCCCAACTTACTATCTCACGTTTCCCAGGAAGCTCCCCGTGGTGTCGTCGCCAGCTACACCGATTTCGGTTGTCCCTCTTCAGATCTGCTCCGTGGGATCCTTTCCCACCTCGATCTCCCGCCATGGACCCTGGTATTTGCTCCTCTCATACTCCATTCATGGAGATCTGGCCCCTTTTATGTTTGAGTAGGACATGCCATGTATAGGGCCCTTCTTTGGCTAGGACTGCTTTGGGAGATCTTGGTAGGGCTAGGATTCTGTTGTAGACCAGATTGCCCCGGTACATTGTCTAGATTCCAACCTTTGGTGCGCCTAGATCCTTAGATCTGTGAGTTCCAGTCAAACTGCCCTGCTCATTCCCTAACCGGTACTACCAGTGAGGTTCGGCTGGTACTTCCGGTTGGATCCTCTCCACCGGTACTACTGCGGGGGCACGACCGATACTTCTGGTGCACTCCATGCCACCGGTAATTCCGGCCGCTAGGCGGAACTTCTGGTGCACCAATTTTTGGTTTCTGCCTATGTACTCTGTCAATCTAGTCTAACCTGGTTGTTTTTCCTTTGACCTTGTGCACTTATCCTCTATTCCCTCCCTTCTATTTGCTTTCTTCTCAGGGCAAGGTGGTTCTCGTGGCAAATCCAAGCGGTCTTGTGCTCCTTCTCGTGGGCCTTCTGAGATTTATGAAGATGATCATGAGGTCTTGCGCCCTCCTAGTCAGACCACTCGTCAGAGGGCTGCCGCTGAGCACCGTGCTGCTGCTGCTGAAGGTAAAAGACATGTTCTGGCCAGTCAAAATAAGACCACCTGTGGGCCTGATTCGAGCAAGAAGAAGATCTCATCCTGGCCTCAGCTTGCCTATGAGAAGTTTTGCAAGATTGATCCCTACATTGTTCCTCGTGACCGTCTAGCTCAGGATCCTTTCTTCCACACCAAGCGCCAAGAAGAGATCTATTATGAGGTTTATGCTTCCAAGAAGAAGAATGTTGTTGCCCCCCAGAAGCACATCAACATTGCCAAGATGGAGAGCAACCCCGAGTACTTTGATGAAGCTCTCGATATGTGCATGCAGTTTGGGCTCATCAAGATTATGGAACACCGTGAGAACTGTGATGAGAGGGCCATTGCTCAGTTCTACTCCACCCTCTACTTCGATACGGATGCTAATGATAGAACTATGAAGTGGATGACTCAAAACAGGTATCTGACTGCTAAATGGTTCGAGTTTGCTGCTCTCCTTGGCTACCCTATTCTAGAAGGATGTCGTGCAAATGGGTGGTGTGTTCATAGGGGGAAGGCCTCCGAGCCTGAAGTTTTGGAGCCCCTGTGCATTGAGGGCTGGGGTGTCAATGAGAATGTTGCTCATCTCCTTCCCACCTATGATATCATGCGCAAGGTCTATTAGAACACCATTGCTCCCAAGGCAGGTAACTTTGACCAGCTTCATTCCTTCCAAATAGATCTCATGTATCAGACTTACTGCCACAGAGACTCTTAGGAGCACATAAATGTTATGGATTATCTATTTGAGGAGATTTGGTCCGCAATGATTGAGAATGAGGTCTTCTCCCTATGCTCCATACATCCAGACCCTCATCAATGCCAAATGGGGAGAGGCAACAGGTTCTCTCTACCCTCAGGATGCTCTCACTATTCACGAGGAGAAGACCCTCTGTGTGATGAAGCACAAGAAACCTCGCTCTTAGACTAAACAGGAAGCTGCTGCTGAAAGGGCTGCTAGGGATGCTGCTGACGCATCAGGCCAAGCTAGTGATGGGGACTGTGCTGAGGCTTCTCCTCCACCCCAACTTGTGCGACAACCCTCTTGGGCCAAGAAACTGCTGAAGAAGGTTAAGAAGACTTTCTGCTTCATTCAGGACCGCGAGTATCAGTCTTATGTTGCTCAGAGGCACAGGGTCCGGAGGGAGAAGGCCATCATGAGGAAGCTTGATATTGAGGTATCTCTTGAGTCCAGCTCCGTCATCGCGCCCAAGGATCAGTGGGTCAACGCTCATTGCAGGTGGACTGATAGTGATGACGAGCCTGAGGTGTCCGGTCTGTTTCCGCCCGCTTGGAACAATGCCTCTTGGGACCCCGAGCCTCATCCTCCGTTCGTTGGTGGGTGGGGCACGTAGACTGTCTACTTTGTCCCTTTTTGGTGTCTTAATGCCAAAGGGGGAGAAAGTGTTCCGCTAGGACCTCGGGATTTGCATGGGTTGTGTCACGAGCTCGCTCTTTCGCTGATCTTTTTATGCTAGTGCACACTTTTATTCTGTTATGTATGCATGTGGACCTCCGTTATTGTCTTTGGACCTCTTGTTTGGTTGCTACTATGTTTGTGAGACTATGTGTTAACTATGTTGGTGAGTCTATGTGTTAAGGTATCTTTGTGGTCTTCGTATGAGTGGTTGTGGTGGGCTAAGTTGTCTCATGAAGGTACATTCACTATATTCACTTATCCAATTTTTTGTCTCACCACAATGGTATTGGTGCAAGGTATGAGTTCCTCTCTCTTTCTCATTTACTTCTTTGCACCCTTGTTGGTTCATCTAGTGAGGGGGAGCTCCCTCCCTTGTGTGCTTGTTGTTTCTAGAAACTCTTGTTCTTATGCCTCACACACATCTAGGGGAGCTTCTCTTTTCTTTTATTTCCTATAGTTTTTGGTCTATGCAAATCTTGTAGGGTTGTCATCAAGCACCAAAAAGGGGGAGATTGAAAGGATATTGTTTTCTCCTTATGGTTTTGGTGTTGATGACAACTTCACTTGTGGTTTAACTATTTGCCCAAGTTGTAGGGTTTATCTACGGATGTGCTTGTTGGTGTACTTTTCTCTAGAAGAAGCTTGAAGACGGTGGCGCTTATTTACACTTTCTCTTATTTTTGTGTTTTAGGCTACCGTACTATCAAGAGGGGGTCCACCTTAGAAGGTTGTGGGAAATCACCATTTCATGCACAGACCTTATATGCACTTCCACAACCCTCCCAGGTTTCCTGTGAGAGAGAGTTCCCTACAAAGTTTGAGGGTTTTCTGCTAGGACCGGTAGTACCGGCCAGGCGGTGGTAGTACCGACCAAGGGATTTTCAGGGCTGATCGAGCGGAACTTCCGACGGAAGTTCCAGCCCTAATTCCGGCAAACCAATTTCTGGCTCAGTAATACTTCTGTTTCGCTTTGCCTATTTCCCGGAATTAGAGCTGGAACCTGCGTCGGTTGTACCGGCCAGATCCTGCGTCTAGCCCCTATCCCCTTGAGCGGTAGTACCGGCCACCATCTGGCACTCGGTTGTTCTGGCCCCAATTCAGGACCAAGTTCCGGCAACTGGCTGTGAGGCTCAGATATGTTTCTGCCTCACATTGCCTATTTGTCGGTAGTTGGATCGGAACTAGGACCGGTAGTTCCGGCCAGCTCGTGAGGGCCTGTTGACTGGTCAATCCGACCATTACGTAGCCCTCGTTGAGCAGTTGGTGGTCCGCTCACTGGTACTACCGGCCCGCCACCGGTAGTACCGATGGTGTTGGGACGGTGTTGGGGAGATACCCCCGGGTAGGGTCTCGTCGTGGTATAAAGGCTGAGTTAGCCGAGGTTCGGCAAGGCCAAAGCAGATGCTGGCCGGGTCACCTGAAGGCAGGCCGAATCACGGGGTAATCCGGACCTAGGGGCGTTCGCCTAACTAGCCCTCATCCGACTTAAGCGGTAAGCCGGAAGTGTATGTCTAACATGTATGTAGGAAAAGGGGGTGGCCAGATGAACCATCGTCCGGGTCGCAGCAACCTTCTAGGAGAAGTAAGGAATCTCGCTGGTCAAAAGGAGCCCCGGTACGCACTGCCTGAGCGAAGCGAGCAAGGACAGGACCACCGGGGCGTGGCCGACAAGCGTGACGACGCCCGTGTCAGCTGACGAGGGCGCCGCAGTGGCTCACGTAGCTAAAGCATAGGTGACGCGGGGGAAAAAGCACCCCGGTCGTCTTACCACTTTGGGAGGAGGCATATTCTTAGGAATATGCCTCCACGTATGCCCTAGGCAGAAATCGAGCCTCCACTATAAAAGGGGGGCTAGGGCTTCAGTAGAGGGGGTTGGCTGTTTTTCTCTGGACAATTCTGTCAAGGTCTAGGGTTTCAGGTGAGATCTGTGGGTGAGAGTAAGAGAGCTTCTTCTGCCTCCTCTTGCCAATACAGCTCTAGGAGCACTTGTAACCTTGGAAGGAAATCAATACAAGTACTTGTGTGGAGAATCACTTCACTATCCCTCCTTGGATTCCCCTAGCGTGTATTAGTCCCCACCTTCAGCCTATACATGGCATCTGCCTTGACACCACCACGACAGTTGGCGCCCACCGTGGGGATAGCGGCGCTAGCAGGGGTCAAGATCCAGACGGGAAACTTCATCGCCACTGGCGAACGCATCGTCTCTGGGCTCGTCCAGCGCTTTGAAGAGCGGGACTTCGTCAGCGACAACGTAGGCTTCTTCGGCACGCGCCCTCTCCCGCGCAACGGCATCTTCCTCAAGCTCGGCGCGCACAAGGTCTACGTCGCGGTGGACGTGTCAGGCGTTCATCCGCGCCACGTCGTCGAAGCAGGCGAACCACCCCTCACTGTGACCCGCGGGGAGCGTACCGCTCGTTCCCCGGACCATGCAGAGGTAATGATGACAACACCGGGTGCGGTTGCGAGCAAGGATCCGACGCCATATGCGGAGGTGACGCCCAAGGCACCAAGGAAAGGTAGGGGTCCTCCGCTAGAGAGGCCGGAAAACGTGCTGAGAGAGGCAATGGATAGCTTGGCAAACCCTGTAGTATCAGCGGTAGATCCGGCTCGTGCACAGGCCGAGCTGGAAGAGATTAGGCAGAAAATACTTGAGGGCGCAAAGAAAATAGCCGCGGCCCAGCAGTCGTTGAACATGACGCTGCGTGAGTACGCTAAGGCAAACAAAGTTGATACTGTAAAAGTTAAAGGGAGAAATCTCATGAGCGAGATGAACAGAGAAGGTGATGTCGAAATCGAGGAATCAGAAAACTGTTTTTCCGTGGGGCTGCCGAGGTATAGTACCCCAGCCAAGAACCTCAGAGCGACGGATGCAGCTGCGTCCGAGTTAGAGGGACTGACGGGTGAAGCCCGGCAAAGGCAGCAAAACCGGGTTAATGAGCTGGTTCGGATTGCGAATAGGCAAAACGAGGAACTGCTCAGGGCGAACCCGGAGAGAGCTGGGGCCTCCAAGATCGTCCATTCGGCGATGGGTGACCCAGAGAAATCCGCTGGAGCCGCGTCGCCCCCTCATGGCGATCCAAGGAGAGAGGAGGTCGTAACCTCGGCCAGACGGAACAAACAGATTGTCCCGTATGACCCGACATGGGCAGGGAAAGAAAAAGAAGCGCAGAAAAATGATGATCGACGGAGTGTGAGCCGAGGCGAAGCTGGCCGAGGTAACCGTGACCAAGGGAATGCCGGTCAAAGGAACGTTGTCAACGGTAATGTCGGGCAACAAAATTCAGCTGGAGCAAGACAACCGCAGCAGCGGAACATGCCGAGGCAAGAGCATAGTGACGGCCGAGGTATGCAACAGAAAGGTGCGCCGCAGGAACAAAACCGGTATAACGACGTGATTCGGAAATGGCAAATGCGGGATACCCGAGACCGGACTATCATGTGATAGGGTCGAGACTGGGAAGTAGGGATTTGATGCCGGACGATGCAAGGTTGAAACTGGATCGACTGTATAGGTCGGAACAGATAGAATGTCAAGGCCCACCGGGTCCAGCGTGTTTTGGACCCCGGATCATGAAAGAGCCACCGGTCCCGAACTTTCAGTTGCCCAGGGGGACCAAGACCTATGATGGTAGTACCAAGCCAGAGGATTGGCTGATAAACTATGCTACCGCTATAAAAATTGGCACAGGCAACCTGAGATGGGCCGTACGATATGTACCCCAGATGTTGGAAGGCCCGGCAAGGGTGTGGTTGAACAATTTGCCACCAGGAAGCATCAACTGCTGGATAGATTTCGAGGAGATGTTCATCAGCAATTTTTCGAGTACGTATCAAAGGCCAAATAGGCCACAGACCCTAGCTATGTGCAAACGGCGACCCAATGAGACGGACCGGGAGTTTTTGACCCAGTGGTGTACCGTGAGAAATTCATGCGAGGGCATGATAGAATCACAGGCCATAGCATGGTTTGCACAGGGGTGCGGGTATGGAAGCGAGTTGTGGATGAAGTTGCAACGGAAAATGCCAGCAACATTGGCAGAGATGATCCGGATCGCGGATTCGTATGCGTTGGGTGACCCGACCCAACCAAGGCTCGCCTCAAACGAGTCAAGCGATGAGTACTATCAGAGGGATGGATCCGGATCATCCCGGAGAAATGATTACAGAGGAAAAAGGAGAGATGATCGACCGGACCATCGGTACGGTTCGCACCAAGTAGCAGCCGTGAGTCAAGAACAACCCGGAGCAGGGAGTAGTCAGCGCCAGAAAACTAGAGGTCAATGGACCCCAAGGAACGATGGGAAGAAAACTTGGACACCGGAGCAAAAGAAGCAATGGCAAGAAAGGAAAGACCGTCCGAGGTATGCTTACGATTCGATGTTGGACCAGCCGTGTAAGTTTCACACGCCAAATCCGAACAACCCAGCGGGTCATACGACGAGGCAATGTGAGTGGATGCGCAAGATCGAGCAAGGTGGTTCGGGGAATGCTCAGGCACCCCGGAATGATCAGCCTCAGCAGGAGTTACCCCCGGCAGCAATTGCTCTCTGGGGCGAACACGCAACAGCTGATGTTGCCTCCCCCTCCGCCGAGGTATGATAACAATGAAAGAAGGGATGCAGTGCAACAAGTAGAAAATCAGCATCAGCCGGATCAGAGGCACCCCGGAAATGAGGGGAGAAACGAGTACAGGGAGCATCACCAGAGCTACTGTGTATTTACCACAGAGGAAACTGATAGAAAAAGCTTGCAGCGTAGGCATATGGAGGTGAATACGGTAATGCCGGCAGTGACGAGGTACATGCCTTGGTCCGATCAGGAAATCACTTGGAGCATTAGGGATCACCCCAAGCTCATGCCGAGCCCTGGTTCGTATGCGTTGGTGCTAGATCCTACATTCATTGGGGCTAGCAATAACGTAAGATTTTCAAAGGTACTGATCGACAACGGCAGTAGCATAAATATCATGTACGCGGACACAATGCGCAAGTTGGGTATCTCGGAGAACATGCTCCAGGCCACGAGGACAATTTTCCATGGCATTGTGCCCAACATTTCTTGCAAGCCCATAGGCAAGGTCCGGGTCAACGTCTTGTTCGGCACGAGGGACAATTGCCGAACTGAAAATCTGGAGTTCGAAGTGGTGAACCTAGAAAGCGCGTATCATGCATTGCCCGGAAGGCCAGTGCTGAACAAGTTCATGGCAAGTTGTCATATCAGCTATTTGAAAATGAAATTGCCCAGACCAAATGGAGTAATTACAATTGCTGGGGACTTCCGACGTTCGATGGAGTGTGCGTCGGCCGGATCAAACTTAGCCGAGTCACTTGTGATCGCGCAGGAAAAAAGGAAAATTCAAGAGGTGGCTGCGTTGGCTCAGTCCATGCAACAGTATATGCCGGCGCTGAGTAACCCGCATGGAACTGTCTCCTTCTAGGCCACAAAAGATACCAAGAAGGTTCGTGTTGATGACATGTTCCCAGAGCGCACCGTAACAATTGGTGCCGGGCTAAGTGATAAATAGGAAAGCGAGCTCGTCAGCTTCCTCCGTGAGAATCGGGACATTTTTGCTTGGTCCACGCAGGACTTGCAAGGTGTTCCGAGGGAGTTGGCCGAGCACTCTTTAAATGTGAGACCCGGAGCTAAGCCGGTGAAGCAACCTCTCCGCCGCTTCGCCGAAGATAGGAGGAAAGTCATTGGGGATGAGATAGCTCGGTTACTAGCTGCAGGATTTATCATGGAGGTCCTCTACCCCGATTGGCTATCTAATCCGGTGCTGGTGGAAAAGAAAAAGGATGATCCGAACGTGGCAGTGGTTTGGCGCATGTGTATCGACTACACGAACCTGAACAAGGCGTGTCCGAAAGATCCATTCCCGCTGCCAAGAATAGATCATGCCATAGACTCAACTGTTGGATGTGAACTATTGTCATTCATCGATGCTTATTCTGGTTTCCACCAGATACCTCTAAATCTGGATGATCAAATAAAGACTACATTTATTACCCCATATGGGGCTTATTGCTATTGCACCATGCCGTTTGGTCTACGTAATGCAGGGGCAACGTATCAGAGATGTATGCAAAAATGTTTGCACGACCAAATAGGTCAAAATGTACAGGTGTACGTGGATGATGTGGTTATCAAGACCAAGGAAAGCAAAACGCTCCTTGACGATATCAGGCAAACGTTCGCAAACCAAAGGAGGTTCCGATGAAACTTAACCCGGAAAAATGCACCTTCGGTGTCCTGGCTGGAAAATTGCTCGGCTTTCTGGTTTCTAGCTGAGGTATCGAAGTTAATCCAACCAAAATCCGGGCCATCGAACGAATGGAACTGCCGAAGTGTCTTAACAATGTCCAGAAGTTTACAGGTTGCCTGGCCTCGTTAAGTCGGTTTGTATATCGGTTGGGAGAGAAAGCTTTACCTCTGTACCAACTCATGAAAAAGTCGGATAAATTCATTTTGACGCCGCAGGCTGATGAAGCCTTTACCCACCTAAAGAAAATGTTAGCCACGGCGCCAGTGCTAGCCTCACCACTATCAAAGGAGCCAATGTTGCTCTATATAGACGCAACCAACCGGGTTGTAAGTGCAGTGATAGTGGTGGAGCGTGATGAGGAAGGTAAGTCAGTGCAAAGGCCGGTGTATTATTTGAGTGAAGTGTTGTCAACCTCAAAGCAGAACTACCCACATTATCAAAAAGTGGCGTATGGCGTGTACATGGCCGCCAAGAAATTGAAGCACTACTTTGAAGAGCATCCCATCCGGGTCATATGTGAGGCCCCTATATCCGAGATAATGAGTAACAAGGATGCAAGCGGCAGAATTGCAAAATGGGCAATTGAGCTAGCTCCTTACGCTCCGCAATATGACCGGAGAGAAGCCATCAACTCTCAGGCTATGGCGGACTTTTTCGTGGACTGGGCCGAGGTACAGTACGAACCACCACTTCCGGATCCGAACTATTGGCGGATGCACTTTGACGGATCAAAAACCAAAACCGGGCTAGGTGCCGAAGTTGTACTCACGTCGCCAAAGAAGGACCAGTTGAAATATGTGCTGCAGATCCACTTCACCGCATCAAATAATGTCGCTGAGTATGAAGCACTTGTGCATGGGCTCAAGGTAGCAAAGGAAATTGGTATACGTCGGATTATATGCTTTGGCGAGGAGGATTTAGTGGTGCAGCAAGTGTCCGGAGTGTGGGACGCCCTTGATCCAAACATGGCGCTATACAGATTTCATGTGCAGAAGATTTCTGGTTACTTTGATGGATGCGAATTTCATCATGTACCCCGAGTGGAAAATGAGGCTGCCGACATGCTGTCGAAGCTCAGGTCAACCAGACAGGCAATTCCACCAGGTGTAGCATTAGAGCACCTCAAGAAACCATCCATCAGGCCATCCCCGGAGTCCGAGTCCATCTACGTCCCGGAGGACACAGAGTCCGGAGCTGCGCCCATGGACGTTGACACGGGAAGTGGTGCGCAAAACCCAGGGACTGCTTCGGCAAACCCGGGGACTGCTTCGGCAAACCCAGGGACTGCTTCACAAGACCTGGGGACTGCTCAGCGTGGTCCGATTGAAGTTATGCCGGTGGATCAGATGGAGATAGACGAGGACGTGTTCCCCGTGCGGCCAATACCGGCTTGGGCACTGCCTATATTTCAATTCCTGAAAGATGGAACGTTACCCACTGAGGAGGTGTTGTCCAGGCAAACACAGAGGAGGGCAAAGGCCTACACGATCATCAATTCCGAGTTATACAAAAGAAGTGTGACCAATGTCCTCCAGCGGTGCGTTGACCCAGACGAAGGGCTTGAAATCATCCGAGATATACATCAGGGGGAATGCGGGCATCATGCCTCATCCCGAGCCTTGGTAGCAAAAGCTTTCCGACATGGATTCTACTGGCCAAACGCCTTAGAGCAAGCAGAAGATCTGGTGAGAAAATGTAATGGTTGTCAGAGGTACGCTACAAAGACGCATATGCCAATGTCGGAGCTCAAGACCATCCCAATCACTTGGCCATTTGCCGTATGGTGCTTGGATATGGTAGGCCTGTTCAAACCAGCAAGAGGGAACATGACTCACATTTTGGTAATGGTGGACAAGTTTACAAAGTGGATTGAAGTAAAGCCTATAAGAAAATGTGATGGAGCTACGGCCGTAACGTTTCTCAAAGATATCATCTTGAGGTACGGTTATCCACAAAGTATCATAACTGATAATGGCACAAATTTTGCGGAAGGAGCATTTGCTCGTTTCTGCCGGGATAGGAGGATCCGGCTTGACGTAGCTTCGGTAGCCCACCCCGCATCGAACGGGCAAGTGGAGAGATCCAACGGATTAGTATTATCCGGGATAAAACCCCGGCTCATTGAGCCGCTGCAAAGATCAGCGGGGTGCTGGATAGAAGAACTACCAGCGGTACTGTGGAGTTTAAGAACAACTCCGAATCGATCAACAGGCTATACGCCGTTTTTTCTGGTATATGGGGCAGAAGCTGTATTACCAGCCGACATAGAGCATGATTCGCCTAGGGTCACCCAATACACAGAAGCCGAAGTGCAAGAAGCCTGGCAAAATGATGTTGATCTGCTGGAAGAAGCGAGAGAACTGGCACTGTCCAGATCCGCCATATATCAGCAAAATCTCCGACGCTATCATAGCCGGAAAGTGTGCCCCCGGGTCTTTCGGGAAGGCGATCTGGTGCTCCGGTTGGTACAACGTACTACTGGAATGCATAAATTGTCCCCCCATGGGAAGGGCCATTCATCGTGAGAAAAGCATTGCACAATGATTCTTACTATCTTATAGATGCAAAGCCACAGGAAAAGAACAAGGCGGACAGGTCCAGTGAGGAATCTAAACGTCCATGGAATGTAGCTCTCCTTCGTCCTTTCTACACTTAGCGAAGAAGTGTATGTATCCGGGTTATCTCATATGTCGGTATGTATGTCGGCAATGAGCTTATCAATGAAGTGTGGGCACCTCGAGCAGTAACTCGAGGACTGCCTTAATAATATTTGTTGTCTTTTGTTATTTGTGCGTCGGCTGGAATAGGTTATTCTACTTAGCTCGGATTAGTAGTGTGTGAGCACCAAAAACCCAACTCTTCGACTTGCTGCTGTCCAACAAGAATTAGCTTCATGGCAAGCAAGAGAACAAGTTTGGAATTGCGTAGCACATGAAAAAGGACTAAGGAAAAGAATTTATTTGAGCCGACGTTTGTTTTCTGGACTAACCCCGTATTTATTTCTGAGCTAAGTCTAAAAGTTTCCCAGTATTGTTAAGACAATTTTCAGGCTCGGATTCGAAAGTTGTAAAACCAAATCAAGGTAGACACGATCCGAGCCAAAAGATTGAACGAACAAGAAAAAGAAACTCGGGGACTACGCCCAAGTTAATCCGGCATAAGTACTCAGTAGCAAAATATCACGTTTATTTGGAATACAATTCCACCCGGCATACCGGAGATCTCATGAATTTTCAAGTGTTTTTACTTAGGAGCAGCAGGAGGAAGTTCGGCATCATCATCGCCCTCTTCGATATCCGAGGCAGTGTCCTCCTCGTCTTCACCCGAGTCATCTTCAATGTTCTCAACTTCCTCTTCGCCTGGGACTTCCAGGAAGCTCGGACCCTCAGTCCATTCATGAATGGGGCATATTCAATGAGGCTGTGGGCGCAAGCCTGGCGCTGAGCTACCCACTCCGGGCCATCTGTCCATTTGGACCCAGTGCGCAGCCGTGTGAGGAGGCTGAGATCTATCTTTTCGTACCACATCAAAACGTGGTGAAGGACGGTATTGGCTGCAGCGCGGCCAGCGGATTCTCGCCAGAGGTCGAGCTGGGTCTCAACTTCTGAAAGCCTTTCAGCGAGCTGCGTGACTCTCTCTGGAGCGTCATCGGCGGGCCATAAGGCGTTGAAGACCCGGACTGAAACATCGAGGAGGTCCCTGCCGTAGTTCTTGATAATTTCCACGCGAGATGACAGGCTGACCAACAGGTCCTCCATGTCAAAGGGAATGCTCTCACCCTCAGCAGTGACCGGAGTACCTCTTTCTCGGCGGAAATTGGCGACAGCAGCACTTGCAATGGCAGTACCCTCTGGAAAGTGGCCTAGGAAACAAGGCAAGGGACAAAGTTGAGAAAATAAGACATGTGAAATAACCCGGAGAAGTAAGGCGGATAAAGGAAAAGAAGTTACGTGAGATGTGACTGTGAATCCGGGTCAACTCCTTGATGCAAGCATCACGCCTTTTCCGAAGCTGCTCGAGCTCAGCATTTGCCGACCCAAGTTTGACCTCGGCTTCCTGAAGAAGCTCACAATTCTTAGCACTTTGGAGTTTGAGGCGCTCGTGTTCTTCGGTGTAATCCTGGCCAACCCTTTTCAGCTCGGTTTGGTGCTGCGCTTTCATCTTAGCCATTTCAGCTTTGAGCTTGGCTATGTCATCATCTTTGGTCCGGAGGAGGGCGAGCTCATCATCTTTCTTCTTCAGCTCGGCTTGGTGCTGTCCTGCTTGTTCGAGAAAATGCAGCATCATGTCAGGCACATGCACACTTTATTCAAGCAATGCTGAAACTGTGTGTTGGCCCGGCAGAGCCAAGGTATGAATTTTGCCGAGCCAAGGAGGTAAAATGATGAGAAGCACAGTAAGAACAGATAAGGAGGACGTACCCTTGATCTGCTCCAAGTTCTTTCGCATTATTTTATTTTCAGCTTCCACCCCAGCTGCGGAAACCAAACAATCAGATTAGTTCGGCAAGCAAAGTGGAAGAAAAATGAGGAAAGGAATGAGAAAGAAATTTACCCCTTTTCTCGTACTCAGCGATGAGTGCAGCGCTGGAATTCGGCACTTCGGCGGTTGGTGGTCACCTAAAAAAGATACAGAAACTTAAGTCAGCCTAGTGCATGTTCGAAGTGTACTAAAATCCGGGCCAAGTGGAACTTAACCCGGCTCTAGGTATGTGCATGTTCAAAGTGTACTAAAATCCGGGCCAAGTGGAACTTAACCCGGCTCCAGGTGTGTGCATGTTCGAAGTGTACTAAAATCCGGGCCAAGTAGAACTTAACCCGGCTCTAGGTGTGTGCATGTTCGAAGTGTACTAAAATCCGGGCCAAGTGGAACTTAACCCGGCTCTAGGTGTGTGCATGTTCAAAGTGTACTAAAATCCGGGCCAAAGTGGAACTTAACCCGGCTCTAGGTGTGTGCATGTTCGAAGTTATCATGGAGCTACGTTAGTTCTATAAAAGAGCATCCGGCCGAGTAACAAGTTACTCCCCCGGAGGCTCGGGGACTAATGGTTATTATCTAAAATTTGCAAAGGAGAAACGGCATACCTCCATCATCCGTCCAGCGAGGTTAATGGCCTTGGTGGCGGTATTCACTTGATCAGATTCGTGGATTACCTCGGCCTTGTTCCAGTTCATGACGAACTCCATCAGGCTTGGGGGGTACCGTTCACCTGTGGGCATATGTGGTGTCACCAAACCTTTAGCATGTGCCTCCTTCCTCTCCACCAAGGCAAGGGCGGGGCTGGTGTGCAGAACCAACTGCTGAGCTTCGGTTGGCTCGGCAGGCACGTCCTTTGCCGCTGGTGTCTTCTTGGGGAGCATAGACTCAAGGGTACGTTGCCTAGGCTCGGCAGTGCTGGGCTTGGCAGCGTCTTGAGTCTTCTTGCCCTTGGCTTGCTGGGAAGAAAAAGCCATAGCAGCGGTTTTCCCCTGCCGAGGTTGAGAGGACTCGGAAGATGCAGAGGAACTAGGCGCTGGTACTTTCGTTGCTGGACTTGGTGTCGGCGCTGATGTTTTCGCTGCCGGGGTTGGTGCTGCTGCCGAGGTTGGAGTTGGTGCTGTTTTGGCAGCTGGTACTGGAACAGATGCTGAAGTCGAGGTAGCTTTAGTGGCTGCTGGTTGTGGCGTCGCCGAGGTAGTGGCTGCCGTTGTTCTGGCTGGGCCAGTTTCCCCCGCCCCAGGATGATCTGGAGCGGCTGCAGAGCTTTCCGGAATAGGGCTCAGCGGACGTGACTTGTCGTCACGACGGGGTGAAGGGCTGGCCCGGAGAGGCGACGAGATACTGGATCCACTCTGAGGGACCTCAACCGGAGCCCTGTGAAATCAGGTAACGTCAGAAGGAAAATTACAACGAAGTAAGGAAGAGCGAATTGCAGAAGAAAGAAGGACTTACGCATCCGAGGTTTCGGTTGCTCTGGGTTTCCGAGCCCTTCGTGCTGGGGCCTTCTTTCGCCTTTTAGTAGGTTGGGAAGGTCCGGAGGAAGAGCTTGAGGAAGCCCCGCACTTTTTCTTCGACTGGCTCATCCGTAGCGAGGGGAGGATCCTCGTGGATATGGCCACCGGCATGAGCTGATGGCAGAAAAGCAAAAGAAAGGGGGACAGCCTCAAAGGGTTCAATTATCTTGATATCCGAGTAATCTTCATCATCGGGCCAATCTCTAGCAGAAGAGAAGTTACCCGTGGGTCGTTTCGTGGCGTCGGTCATGGGGATAAACATCTCTTGGTCCGGCTCCTCCACGTCCAAAGTCTCACGGTCCGGTGCCCACTTAAGGGTCGGATCCGTGCCGTCCTCGAGCGTTTGCTGAAGGAATAGCTGAGGAAAAGAGTAAACAGACGAATCAAAAATGCAACAATAACAGACAAGTAACTGGTCCGGGGTAAGGTTGCGTAATGAAACTTACCATGGGAGGAAGCCGGTCACGGCAGAAATGCTCAATCCCCCAAGTCCAGTCAGAGGAGAAGTCCTTATGAGTGGTGAAGAGAGCCTTAACCCGGTGAAAGATCTCCGTGTTGTTCAGTTCGAAAGATGAAGTCCGGTTGGGATCACGGCCGTAGCTCATATGGCACACCTTGTGGGTGCGCTTCTGGAGAGGGGAGATTCGGTTGCGCACGAAAGTGATCATCGCATCCTCGTTGCGCAACCCGAGCTCCTTCAGCTTCACGAACCTCTTATTCACTTGGTTGGCCAGGGCCGTAGGTTTCCTCGGAACGGCGTCCCACAGATCCGTGTTCGGTGGACCCGGGGTATAGGGAAGCAACCGGATCAAATCTTTGGTGCCTGTGTTCCGGACGTAAAAGAACGTCCGGGCCCAACCTTCGCAGGATTCTAGCCCTGTGACCCGGGGGAAAACAGAGAACCTCCGGGGTGAGATGGAGGCCGCTCCGAACCGAGTGAGCCGCTTGTCCTTCGGATCAGTGTGAATGTCAGGAATAACGTTGCGGCGAAGGGCGAAAAACCGGATCCACAGCTCCTTTGTGGGCCATAATCCGGCGTAGCCTTCAATCGTAGAAGCGAAGGCGGAGAGAGAAGTAATGGCATTGGCTGGAAGATGGTGCGGCTGGAGATGGTAGGTGCTGAGCCAGTCATGAAAGAAATCACTCACCGGGAGTCCGAAGCCCCGTTGAAAATGAGACAGGAACACAACGAACTCCCCGGGGTTGGGCGAAGGAGCTAGCTCGGCGGAGGCGAGGCGAGCGGCGACGCCGGCGGGGATGCGTCTGGTCCGGTAGAGCCAGTCCAGATCGTCCTGGCAGACCCAGGAGCCAGCCCATGCGCCGCGGTCCGCAGCGGCGGCGTCCTCCTCCATCTCCTTCTCAGCAATGGCGAGCTCTTCTTCCGCCATCTGCTCCTCGAAGCCCTCGTTGGCGCTGGAGGCGGCGGGAGACAGTGGCTTGGATTGGCGAGGACCCGTAGCGGGGGATTGGCGTCGTAGTGATGGAGACGCAGAGGTGAAACAGAGAAGTGCGGCGGCGACGTTGTTTTTTGGCAGTGCTGGCAGCGGCGCAGTCGCGAGGAAGATGAAGGGGAATAGCAGCGGGCAGAGGCGTGCGGAGGGGGAAAAATCCTAAGGAGCGCACCCCTCCGCTATTTAACCACCCCCATCAGAGGTGAGTGGGATCGCACCCTGTGGACCGGCCACACACTATGGCCGTGTATTACCCGTCCGGACCAATCAGTGAGGAGCCACACGGAAGGCCACAGGGCGGACAGAATCTTGTGACATGACGCACTGATGCGGTAAACGAGGGGGCAGGCGTGACGTGACTCGCACACAGTGATAACTGACGATTACTGCGGCGGTTACTGTATCGTCCCTTAAAATAAGACAACATAATGATTACCCTTCACATGGGCTAGCGTACGAGAGAAGGAAGTAAGACCCGGATAGAGCTGTGGTAACCCGGCCGGCAAGTGAAAACTTGCAATGTGCGAAGGGAACGTAAACCCAAGCCGTCCGAGGTATAGAGGTAACTTGGCTAACAACAACAGGAGCACAAGATGGAACCTGGTGTGGCCTTAGCGGCCAAGGCGGCTAAGACCGCACCAGCTTCAGGGACTAATGTTGGGGGGATACCCCCGGGTAGGGTCTCGTCGTGGTATAAAGGCCGAGTTAGCCGAGGTTCGGCAAGGCCAAAGCAGATGCTGGCCGGGTCACCTCAAGGCAGGCCGAATCACGGGGTAATCCGGACCTGGGGGCGTTCGCCTAACTAGCCCTCATCCGACTTAAGCGGTAAGCCGGAAGTGTATGTCTAACCTGTATGCAGGAAAAGGGGGTGGCCGGATGAACCATCGTCCGGGTCGCAGCAACCTTCTAGGAGAAGTAAGGAATCTTGCTGGTCAAAAGGAGCCCCAGTACGCACTGCCTGAGCGAAGCGAGCAAGGACAGGACCACCGGGGCGTGGCCGACAAGCGTGACGACGCCCGTGTCAGCTGACGAGGGCGCCGCAGTGGCTCACATAGCTAAAGCATAGGTGACGCGGGGGAAAAAGCACCCCGGTCGGCTTACCACTTTGGGAGGAGGCATATTCTTAGGAATATGCCTCCACGTATGCCCTAGGCAGAAACCGAGCCTCCACTATAAAAGGGGGGCTAGGGCTTCAGTAGAGGGGGTTGGCTGTTTTTCTCTGGACAATTCTGTCAAGGTCTAGGGTTTCAGGTGAGATCTGTGGGTGAGAGTAAGAGAGCTTCTTCTTCCTCCTCTCGCCAATACAGCTCTAGGAGCACTTGTAACCTTGGAAGGAAATCAATACAAGTTCTTGTGTGGAGAATCACTTCACTATCCCTCCCTGGATTCCCCTAGCGTGTATTAGTCCCCACCTTCAGCCTATACATGGCATCTGCCGTGACACCACCACGACAGACGGGGCAGAAAATGCCCGTTTGGAGGTGGACTATTTAAGGCCCCCTTCTTCCTCCTCTTGCCTTATCTCTTCGTTTTCTCTCTCCACCATTAATGCAAGAGCTTGACTTGCCTAGATCTCTCTCCCTACCCACTCAAATCTCTTGATCTTTTGAGGTTTGGGAGAGGTGACCTAGATCTACACTTCCACTAAAGGGATCGTGATTTCCCCCACTCATCCTTCGTGGATCTTGTTACTATTGGGTTCTTGGAACCCTAGACGGTGTAGAGCATCCTCGAAGCTGGGGCATTTGTTGTAAAGCTTCGTGGTGTCGTTGAGGGTCTCCAATTGAGTTGTGGAGTCTCCCCTCAACCTCGTTGTAAAGGTTTCGGTTGGCGCCTTCAAGGTCACCGGTTAGTGGATTGTGAGGCCGCCTTTGTGGTGGTGCTCACCGGAGAAGAAGGTGAGGCCTTTGTGGCATTTGGGTGACCTTGTGTGGCCCCGACACCTCTCCAACGTAGACGTAGCTTCCTTGGAAGTGAACTACGGGAATTACATCTCCGTGTCCCCTCGCCGGTTCTTTCGCTCCACTCCTTTACTTCTTGCAATTACCATCTTGTTTACTTGTTGCTTTGTTTACCATTTAGGATATTCATCTAGTTGCATCTCTAGTGAACTTTACTTTGTGCAAAGCCTAAAATTGCAAGAAAAGATTAAAAATTGGTAGTCTCCTATTCACCCTCCTCTAGTCGACCAAAGTTGGGCCTTTCAACATGCTCTCATCGAATACTTTCACGGTGTCCTCACCGTCGAACTTGAAGCCCAGAAAGTGGCCGGCCACAATGTCGTGCATGCAGGCGAACTCTCTCCAGCCATTATGAAGGTACGTTTCACCAGAGCGATAGAACAAAACTTCCATGGGCCACGGGCCAATTATAAATATTGCTACGTTCTCCAATAATGTTAGTCAATTTATTAACTTATAAGTACACTTGTTTGGGTACTCTCAACGGATACGAGAGGGGGAGAGCATGAATATGAGATGAGATAGAGGTGAACTAGAAGGACCTTGCGTGTTTTGCTGCGCCGACTTTTGTTGTTCTCATTATTTTTCTCAGCTGACTTCACCTGTGATTTTTGTTTGGAGCCAATCATATCTAATTTTCATGGTAACCGGAGTGAACTGGACCGAAATATCTTCAGATCCAGGACTACATACACACTCTAGGACACATGTGGGCCTGTGGCAAGAAAAAACAAAGAATCAATGGCATCTAAAGGCCACAAAAAATTAACCGATTCCTAGACATGAATCTATAAATAACTACTATTCGAAAGGAAGATTGTCAAGCCTTCATAATTCAATTCACCATAGCACATCGATACTTGGATGGGTAAATCTGAGTAACTACAGAAGACATAAACTTAGCCTGAAATATTGTAACAAATAACCAATGAATGAGTGAACGGAGTAACTCTAAAACACTTGACCTAAAAAATTGTAAAAAGGAACCAAGGGATCCTGTACATGACTACACGCCATATATTTTCTACAGAAGGCATCACGTGTAACTGTTTTTTCATTAAGCAAGAATGAAGTACAAATGTAACATCTTCCTTTAAGCAATTATCGATCAAAAGTAGGTTGTTTGTCTTGTTCGGAAAGTAAACAAAAGAAAACTTTGCCATGAAAAATCCTGCTGCCTCGCTAATAAGTGCATCATTTGTATAACATTTCTGAGATAGTCCCACAACTACCAAGGCACGATAAAACTCAATAGTAAGTGCATTAATCTAACTCAACATGACTTCTGTACAACAATTGTACAACTACACTGCATGTTGATGCAACTAACAACCACATGAAACAAAAAAGAAATCAGAAATGGCTTGTTCTTGCAGACAATCAAGTTGAGAAAATCCTATATAACAAAATGGGTCATTCGAACTAACCTATTTTTCTATACATGTGACCTATCCAGATCATCGGTCTTGCCACGTCAACTTTACCCCTTCTCACCTTGGCAATGAAGCCACTTCATCAACCATTCTTAATATTTTTTATAGCAGCCTGCACCCTTCATGATTCTCCATAGGTTTCTGCAGGAACACCCATAACGTACCGACCAAAGATACTTGAAAGGCCACTGGAAAGTAGTGTTCCATATATGCAAACCTTTTACCAAGACATGTGGCAACACCAACATTATTTTATTTTTATTTTTGGAGGAAGTGCACTTATCACATGCATTCTTTAATTATAATTACTAACTTGATTGCCATAAATATCTATGGAACATCTTGCATCTGTAAAATGTAAATAATGTTTTTCTTGAAAATAAAAATAATTATATAAAAATACAAGGGAGAAGTAAGTTTATACAAAACAAATGAAGTACACTTGCATATACCAGTGCATGAATATTTCTGCCAAAAATACCATATTCTGAGGACACATACATATGTATAATCTCTGTACTTGTAATTCTTGTATCATCAAAAAAATGGCTGATTTATGCAATACTGTAGCGACTAATGCTTAGCATGACAAACCATGATATATACAAATAAGTCATTTGATAGTAAGAGGCGGCAGGTGAGCTTACCCAATAACATTGTTGTTTTATTTCTGCGGAGGTGTTGCATTCCTGGTCAAAATTCATTCTTTGGCATTATCAAGTTGTCGACAAAACAAAATAAATTAACTTCGCACAACAAAATTCAAGAAGCCAAGGTACATTACAAAGTAAAGTTAGGTGATCAGCTCATTTCTTTTGGTGGTTATATGTTCGATGAACGACTCTTGGTGGATCTGAAAAATATGCCTTCTTATTGCTTCCTGAAATAAAGGGTCTGATAAGATTTCAACACCAGAAAAATAGGTAGCGATTTGAGGACATCTACAAAAATATCAAGCTCATAATATAATGATAGACCAACAAGAAATAAATAACTTTCATGGAGAAAATCTGTAGATGGAGTGATGACTTGGAAAGGGAGTCACACTCGGTGGACCATTAGGTAAGCACATCCCAGACATTCTACGTGCCAGCCAAAAACATTTTCTGACAAAAAATCGTCAACGACCCGAAATCTTATTTAAGCATTGCAGGGTGTTAACAATTTTGGGTCGAGTGTCTACACATGTGCAAACCATCTTCTACCTTCAATATTCTTTTTATGGATCAAGTGTCTAATCACATAGTTATTCTGTAAACAATGTATAGAAAATTGATATCATGTAGTAATATTGTAAGAGAGAAATTAGTATATATATATATATATATATATATATATATATATATATTTTGGATCATCTAGGCAGCTGGCATGGTTAAGAGTTGTCAGAAGCTAGAACATAGTTTGCATCTGTGTAGAGAAAAATAGTACTAAAAAAAGAAAAGTTTATGCTAGATAAAGTGGCAGCTTCTTCGTGCACATTGGCCTGTTTGTCCACATGTACTGCTTACCAATTAGGTGACACAATTATTTCGTTAATTGCTCTAGGATAGTGCTGACAATATTGCCCAATAGAAGTAAGGAAAAAATGGCATGCATCTTTTGTGTCTTTAGTGTAATCATCTGTATATAATTTCAGAATACTGAGCTTACCTCTAGAATACTGAGCTTACCTTTCTCGAAAAATAAGGTCGGTTGTGTCCTTAGGCAACACCTAGACTACGCGACCTCTCCCATCTTGGCCCAAATATTTTAAGAGCTAGCAACATATAGAGTGGGTATCTCAAACCCCATGGAAACTGTACTTGGTTTAATACGAATAAGAAACATTCAGATTGAGGTAAAATGAAAAAAAAATCAGATCTTACCTTCCACATCCACCATATGAAAAAGAGAAGCAAATCCATGGCCATCAACACCAAAATGTCCGATTTCAAGAATCAGACATGTGTCCAAGTCTTCATGGGGAGCAACCGTTGCATCTGCAGCCCTCGAGCAGTTCCCAGTGTGTAGAGCTCCAGAAGTGAGTAGTCAAGATCTGAAGCTCTTGAAACTGCGCAATGATGCAAATGACTCAATTAATTTAAATTAACAAGAAACCCCAGATGTATAATCATAGATGTGTTCATTACTGAAAGTGCATGTGTGCCCCCATATGTGGTTTTGGTAATTAATGACAATCTTTATGGACTTATGTTTGCATTGAGTTTTACCTGTAGGATTTATCCATAGGCAATGCTTGAACCATATGTTGGCTTCAAGGTTGGGAGAAGAAGAAAGTGAAGAAGATTAAGTGTTGACCAAGGTTTCAATGAGTGATCTAGAGATTGGTCAAGTGAGAGTTGAGCCTATAGCAAGTGTGTCTTGAAGACTAAAGTTGGGGTGATATCTCTTATGTTCCTTCAAGACACCAACATAATGAAGAAAGAAGAAATGATGTGCAAGTTCAATATGAGCTATCTCGAAGAGATCATTTGCTTGGAGCTTGCCATCCTATGGTTATCATGGATTTGGGAAGATGATATGCTCAAGCGAGAAGCTCTACCATAGTGGAGTATGGGAGAGCAATTTGCAAGTCTTCACCAAGCTAGTGCAATCAAGAAAGGTGTTCCATCTTGAGGTGGACAAGATCGCTATCGTCAAGCTCAAGTGGAATATGCTCAAGGCAAAGGTATGTTCTTGATAGGGTTTCTTTCTTACCGGTCGCATGGTGTTAGTTGGGGAGACCGGTTTATAGGATAGATAGCCGTACTATCAAGAGGGGCTCTCGAGTGAGTAACTTGATCATATCCTTCGGAGAGAGCTCAAACCTTTGCATACTTGGCATCATATTTCTTGGTTGTTATTTGGATCTTATCCATGTGAGGTTCTTGAGCTTGTGTTAATCTTCATGACAATCCCAAGTTCATCTAAAACGGATTTATATGCATTCTCTATCACGTTTTTGAGGTTGGAGGTTTTACCGGTTTGTCTTTTCTAGATAGGTTAAACCTTTCATCATTTGGTTCTATCCTCCATTTCTGAACTATGATGGTTCTCTGTATGATCTTTTAGATCTTGTTACTATCTTCGAAACGAGCCCAAGATCATCAAAATCGGAGTCCGGATGCAGAAGTTACGGTCGTTTCAGTTTTGCTATTTCTGTCAGTTTTGCCTTGGCGGAATGTCCGGCCGTTTTTGGCCGGAGTGTCCGGCCCGGCCGGAATGTCCGGCTGATTCTTGCCGGTCTGTCCGGCCCTGGGGTTTCGTCGACCTACTCGGACATTCTGTGTGCCATTTCGGACACCACCCGGACACTGGCCGGAAACTTTGCTAGGCCGGAGTGTCCGGCTAGGCCGGACTGTCCGGCCTGTTTTTGCCGGACTGTCCGGGGTAAGTGGCTCCCAACGGCTCTATTTCCAGGGGCCCTATATATATGCCCCTTCTTCTACCTTGGTTGCCGCGGTTTTCCCAACCTCAAGAACCCTAAAACTGAGCCACCATTGTTGATCTCTTGAGCTTGGTTCCCTCTCAATCCCTCCTATGATTCTTGCATATTCTTGAGGGATTTGAAAGAGGAGATCTAGATCTACAATCCCACCAATCAATCTCTCCTCTAAGTGAGGGGAACATATTGGGATCTAGATCTTGGAGTCTTTTGTGTATTTCCTCCATTGTTCTTCCTCTCTTATTCCCCCATAAGCTTTTGTAGCTTTGGTGGAATTTGTGAGTGAAGGACTTGAGCACTTCTTGTTTTCTTGCCATTGCATTTGGTGCATCGGTTTGAGTTCTCGGTGAGGATTCGATTGGGTGAAAGGTGAGAAGCTTTTTACTCTTGGGTTCATTGGAACCCTAGACGGTTTGGTGGTTTTGCAGGTGTGTGGATTACTTGGGGCCTCCAATTAAGTTGTGGAGCTTTCCCCAAGCTTGTTTGTTGGGAGCCTCCAATTAAGTTGTGGAGAAGTGCCCCAACCTTGTGAGAGGTTCCGGATTGCCACCGACAAGTGCACCGATAGTGGAAGTGTGGATCGATCCCGTTGGGGTGAGATTCACTAGAGAACAAGGGAGGCCTTTTGTGGCATTGGTGGTTTGTTACCACCCCCTCTCCAAACGAGACGTACTCCATGTTGGGAGGAACTCGGTAAAATATTGTAGTCTCCGCGTGCCTCGGTTATCTCTATATCCGAGCTCTTACTTATGCACTTTACTTTGTGATAGCCTTCATGCTTGAAGTATATATCTAGCTATCACATAGTTGCTTGTCTTGCTTAGCATAAGTTGTTGGTGCAAATAGGTGAACCCTAGTTGTTCTAGGTTTTGTGCTTAACAAAGTAAACGCTAGTTTAATTCCGCCTTTGTTGAGCCACTCTCAGAAAAGTTTTTAAACCGCCTATTCACCCCCCCTCTAGGCGGCATCTGTGTCCTTTCAATTGGTATCAAAGCCCGGTCTCTCATTTTAGGCTTCACCGCCTTGAGAGTAAAGATGTCGGCTAGGGGATTAGTGCACGATGAAATGTTCACATTCGATGGCACACATTATGATATATGGAAAACTCGTATGCTTATTCATTTTCGGGACATGGACCCAAATTTGGAGTGATTGTAGATATAGGTTTTTCTCCTCCTATGGATTTCGAAAATCTATCTTGTGAGGATGAGAAAAACTTATATCTTGATGCTCAAGCCTCTAATGTACTTGTTAATACTTTGAGCTATGTAGTTACATCTTCAATCATACCTTTTTGGAGCGCTCATGAGTTATGGACAAAACTTCAAGATATATATGATGTGTACAACATTATTGAGGATGATTGTATTGATTCCACTTCCGGTCGTGATGAGTTCTCATCTTCTTCCACATCACCAAAGTGTGGTAAGACACAAGGTAATGATATGGTGAGTGGTGATGAATATTGAAATGTTGATAGTGAGCTTACTCTTATTGATCCTTCTTCTATATATCATTGCAATACTTCATCTTTGGACTCTAACACTTGTAGCACCCAAAACTCCTTATATGCTTGTGTTGGTAGTCCTTGCATATCATGTAGAAATGGCTTGAACAAATCTCATGATGATATGCTTGCTTTGCCTTGTTGCCATGATAAATGTGCTTCTATTTCCTCTAGTACTTGTGTTGCTAACCATGTAGAGGAAATCGAAGAATGTGTGGGCCAAGGCAAGGTTGCTATTGGAGCTTCAAGTGTTCCCCCATCATCACCTTCTCCCAACATTCACTTATGCCTCATGGCTAAGGAATCAAAGGTAACTTCTTCTTTGGATCCCAATGCACCTAATGATGATGTGAATGTCGACTTAGATGAGGTAGAATATGATGTTGCTTCTTTAAGAAGGGGGAGCTTGTTCTTCGTGCTCTACACAAAAATAAAAATGCTTGCTCCACTTTCATTGAAATCTTGAACTTTGCCATTGAAAGTAAGGAACTAATTTATGAGCATGAGGACACAATTGAAAACATGAGTAGTCTTGAGCGTGAGTATGCTAATGACATTGCAAACCTAAATGATGCTCTTGAGGAGGAACAAACCACCAAGGAATCTCTTGAGGAGAGTTTTGCTCTAGAGCTTTCTAGAGTGAAGAAATCTCATGATAGAGAATTTGAGGCAGCAAGTGCCCTCCAAATTAAAAATGATGAGCTTGAATTTGCTTATGCTAAACGCCTTGAGGATTTTGAGCACCTCAACAATGGATCTAGGGTTATCAAGGGGGATCTCATCAAACTCACCGAGTCACATGACCAACTTAAAGCTTCATACTCTAAAGAGCTTTACAAGTTACCCTCACCTCTTACCACCATTAATGATGCTTGTGCTACTAACTCTATCCCTTGTGAAGCATCTTTTGTGAAGGAGAATGTTGAGCTACATGCTCAACTTGCTTTGCTAACTAGCAACTATGGTAAATTGGAAGAGAGTCATGCTAAGCTATCAAGCTCGCATGAGGATCTTCTAGTTTCCCATGGTAGGCTAAAGTTGGCTCATGAGGCCATCATGTCAAAGGTAACATCTAGTGGGCCTCATGTGGACATTAGCACTATATCTACTCTAAATGTTATATTGCCATGTGTTAGTCCTTGTAATTCATCCTCTCACAACCATGCTATATCTCGTGATGAATTACATTTTGTGCCTTGTTGCTCTAACAATGTAGCATCCACTTCCTCTAGTACTTTTGTTCAAACTAACCATGTAGATGAAATCAAAGTTCTCAAGGCTCAAGTCACTTCTTTGAAGAATGACTTGAAAAAGGGTCATCAAGGGAAAACCGCACTCAACAAAATCTTGAGTGTGCAAAAATCTCCCATTGACAAGAGTGGGCTTGGATTCAACTCCAATGTCAAGGACAAGTCCGCTATCTATTTGAAGCACAAGGACAACAAGAAGAATGGCCAAGATCAAGTCAAGAATCCGGCCAACATTGTTTGCTTCAAGTTCAAGGAAGAAGGGCATCATGTTAGATCTTGCCCATTGAAGAAGTCTCTTAGTGTGAAGCAACAAGGGAAGCGGCCTCAAGCTCCACCTCAAGTTGTTGGGTCCGCAGCATAGAAAACAAAAAATTTCCTACGATGAGAACTATACGCCAAGATCTATCTACTAGATACAGAGCAACGGGTGGACATACATCCATGGAGAACTTACCCTCGAAGACAACGAGTTTTGTTAACGAGTAGAAACTCGTGGTTGATGTAGTCGTACGCTTGCCGATCTCAAGATCGTGTGGAAGTCCGAGCGCCGCAAATCAGCAGCGCATCCGTCCTCGCACACACATTCAAGCCACCGGATAACCTCCACCTCCTCGCTCCAGCGAATCAGCGGAAGCAGCAACTCCTTCCAGACGCAAGGCCACCGGGAACATGTATCTCGATAATCCGAGACCATGGGGAAATATCTAGAGGGGGAGAGAGATCCTTCACGAGGAGGTGTGAGGATGAAGGAGGGAATGGGTGTCCTTTTATAGGAGGAGGGGGGTGCCCCCTCTCTCCATGGCCGGCGCATGGGGGGTGACCCCTCACCTCCCCCATTCATGTGGTGGTAACCCCTCCACATTAAAATGCCCCTTAACATTCTCTTTTAAAGTCTCCACTTTAAATGCATTAAATTTCTCCAAATTTAATGCTCTCTCATTTAATAAAACTCTTTTATTTATTTTATTCAGAATTTTGTTAATTACTTTAATTAACAAACATTCACATAAAACCCCTTGCAACATTTCAATATCACATGCAGAACCACTTTCTGCAATTTCACCCGAAACAATTCCGGTTTCTATCGAAACAATTCCTGTTTCTATCGAAACATTTCCTGCGCTTTGCAAACCTTTTGTCTGGAACATATGTGCTCCTAAATGGTGTCCGGCAACCCTTAAGTGTGTCACCCTACGGTTCGCGAATAATGCAGACATGATTGAGACTCCTCTCAGATCAATAATCAGAAGCGGGACCTAGAGATCCATACTGACTCCTGCACATTTAACGATGACTTTTGTGATCGTGAGAACCTTTAACATCAGCAATTTAATCCCTTTGTCTCATGATATAATACATGTCCGAGATTCGATCATCGGTCTCCAAATACCTAGTTTGATCTCGTTACCGACATGCACTCTTTTCTCGTTCCCGTGATATAACATTCTAGTGATCACATCACTTGCTTGCAAGCTATCTTAATGTGATATCACCGAGAGGGCCCAGAGTATATCTATCCGTCATCTGGATTGACAAATTCCACTCTTGATCCATGAGCCTCAACATAACACCTTCGTAGTACTGAACCCATCTTTATAGTCACCCTGTTACGGTGTGACGTTTGATGTTATCAAGATACTCTTCCGGTGTTAGCAATTAACATGATCTCATGGTCTAAGGACTAAGACTACTTTGTATGATGTTATAGCAATATAAACATAATGACTTGATCGTAATGCTATACTTCGGATGAATGTTCATCACATCATTTCACAAATGCTGTGACCTTGTTATTAACAACATCCGATGTCCATGATCAGGAAACCTTGATCATCTTGTTAATCAACAAGCTAGTCTATAAGAGAGGCATAACTAGGAACCCTTTTTGTTTATTAAACACACATGTATTGATGTTTCCGATCAATACAATTCTAGCATGTAAAATAAACATCTATCATATATAAGGAATATATAATAACAACTTTATTATTGCCTCTCAGGGCATATTTCCTTCAGTCTCCCACTTGCACTAGAGACAATAATCTAGTTCACATAGTGATAAATCTAACACCCATAGAGTTCTGGTGTTGATCATGTTTTTTCCTAGGGAGAACTTTAGTCAACGGATCTGCTACATTTAGGTGTGTGTACTTTACAAATCTTTATATCTCCATCCCTGACATGCTCGCGGATGGAGTGAAACCGGCGCTTAATATGCTTGGAATTCTTGTGAGACGTTGGTTCCTTTGCGTTGGCTATGGCTCCATTATTGTCACAATAGATCACCATTGGGTCCAACGCACTGGGAACCACACCTAGTTCCGTAATAAACTCTTTCATCCAAACCGCCTCCTGCGCCGCTTCTGAAGCAGCAACATATTCCGCCTCCGTCGTTGATCCAGCCACCACAGGTTCTTTGGAACTCCTCCAACTAACTGATGCTCCGTTCAAGAGAAATACGTATCCGCATTGAGACTTAGAGTCATCCGGATCGTTGTCAAAGCTAGCATCGACATAACACTTAGCGACTAGCTCTTCTTCACCTCCGTATATAAGAAACATATCCTTAGTTCTTCTCAAGTACTTGAGGATGTTCTTTACCGCTATGAAGTGTTCGGAACCTGGATCAGATTGGTACCTACTAGTCAAACTAATAGCATGTGCCACATCCGGTCTTGTACATAGCATGGCATACATAATAGAGCCTATGGCCGAGGCATAGGGGATCTTATCCATCATCTCTCTTTCTTCCGCCGTAGCCGGACTTTGAGTCTTACTCAATGTCTTGCCTTGCAACATAGGTAAGAACCCCTTCTTACTTTCGTCCATATTAAACTTCTTTAATATCTTATCAAGGTATGTACTCTGCGATAGCCCAATTAGGTGAGAAGCTTTTTACTCTTGGGTTCATTGGAACCCTAGACGGTTTGGTGGTTTTGCAGGTGTGTGGATTACTTGGGGCCTCCAATTAAGTTGTGGAGCTTTCCCCAAGCTTGTTTGTTGAGAGCCTCCAATTAAGTTGTGGAGAAGTGCCCCAACCTTGTGAGAGGTTTCGGATTGCCACCGACAAGTGCACCGATAGTGGAAGTGTGGATCGATCCCGTTGGGGTGAGATTCACTGGAGAACAAGGGAGGCCTTTTGTGGCACTGGTGGTTTGTTACCACCCCCTCTCCAAACGAGACGTACTCCATGTTGGGAGGAACTCGGTAAAATATCGTAGTCACGGCGTGCCTCGGTTATCTCTATATCCGAGCTCTTACTTATGCACTTTACTTTGTGATAGCCTTCGTGCTTGAAGTATATATCTAGCTATCACATAGTTGCTTGTCTTGCTTAGCATAAGTTGTTGGTGCAAATAGGTGAACCCTAGTTGTTCTAGGTTTTGTGCTTAAGAAAGTAAACGCTAGTTTAATTCCGCCTTTGTTGAGCCACTCTCATAAAAGTTTTTAAACCGCCTATTCACCCCCTCTAGGCGGCATTTGTGTCCTTTCAATTACCTTGGCATCCACTAGGCACTTGCAGGTAAGGGCTCCTCTGAAATTCATTGGTACAGTTGCATCGCTATCCAATGTGAGAATTCGCCTTGCAAGCATATGATGCAGAGTTGCTTGTTGCCTTCCCGTAGCCCTGAAGAACATAGTCCTCCCACACATGCGCATAGTCCCTACAAAACAATGGCAGGTCAAACGCAGCTGTAAATCATTCCCCCAATCGGAAACAAACTTGGAGCTTTTGACAATTTTTTCAGGAATGGCAGCGGTGTAGTCGTCCAACAACTACAACCATCATTATTGACCTCAATCTCGCCGCACGGCCACCGACCAAGCTAGGGTTTGCCACCACCGGCGCCTGATTGGTTTGGAGAGAAAAAGAGGGATCAGAGATGGTCATGGCGGGTGGCCTTGTCTAGTTCCCGGTGTTCCAGATGGAGGAGGAGGTCAAGGAGAGGGTGCTGGGAGGTGCGGTGAAGGCCGGCGGCGGTAGCCTGTGGAGAAAAGGAAGAGACATGGGAAGACCTGCCTCACAGGAAAAAGGAGAGAAATAAATCGACTCTGTTTTCAGACGCCTCTCCAACGCCACCCTGGCATGTGGGGCCGAACCTAGCGGACACGGTGGAGCAACCACATCTCCGTGTTTCTAGGGAGCTTAAAGCTCTTAGTAGATGGTCGGAACTAGGAAGAGATGGCCCGATGGCCTCTCTGGATTGTTAATTAGATACTATCTTCATAGTACATGGTATCATATGGTAGTATTATATTAGTACTATATTTAATGATTTGTAAAATCTCAATGTAAAATCGTATACAAGATTTATTTGCATGAAGATTTTCTAATTTTACGTGCTATGATACGGTATCTACCTATGATACTCTAATTATCTCTTTCTTTATCAATTATTACGCTATATTAGATTTTTGCCAACATGGCATGCATGATACTAACTATGATATTCCCACTAGGACTAGAGTCAAATAGAGAAGCCCCGTTTGGTGCACGGTGTTGGTCAAGTGAACGGACACGTGGCGTTTCTCCGCAACCGACTGCCGACCGCCATGTGCCTTGCCGCTCTACTTTTGTTTTGAACTTCGCCTTTGCCCCCCTATATTCGTTTCATTTTCCCTCCAAAAGGCCAAAACCGTAATCCTCTCTCCAAATCTTCCTTCCCCGGCAAGATCCCCGTTCCCGAGCACACGACCGCCAACTCCAGCAATAATCCCCAAACCCAAACCCAAACCCTAGCCCCCCGATCCAGACCACCTCCTGGCCCCTCCCTCGGCTCACCCGCCATGGCTTCGCCCGACGGCGACGACCGCCACCTCTTCGCCGGCGTCCTCTTCGTCCTCGTCGGCTTCGATAGCGTCTCCGAGTCCCAGGTGCGCGCGGCTCCGCCTCCCTCCCTCCCTCCCTCGTATTTCGCCCCGCTAACCCAGCCCTACCTTTCTTGGATACCCTCTGATTTCCGTGCCGCATTTTTCGTTCCTGCAGTACCGGGCGGAGATGGTGCGGCGCGGCGGCGTCGACGCCGGGCGGTTCGGCGGCGGGTGCACCCACGTCGTCGCCTGCGGCCGCGTCTACGTGAGTCCGGGATTACGGTTCGGCCTGCGGATGTTTTTGGTGGATTTCCTGGGGGGGATCTGGAACCAATCTTGCTGTGTGTGTGTGCAGGATGACCCCGTGTGCGTGGCAGCTCGGGCTCAAGGGCACAAGGTCGTCAGCGAGCTGTGGGTGGACGATAGCTTGGATCGGGCTGCTCTCGCCGATGCCGATAGGGTCCGTTCCTGTACTAACTGTTTGTGTGTTTCACATATTATTTTTGTACCGTGCTTCAATCTTTCTCAAATTCGTTCGATTGTTGCTGCCCTGATATACTTACTTCCGTGGCCACATTTCTGTAAGTATTTAAGTTTTCTGAAGCAGCGTTGTTTTGGGTTTATTTTTGACAGGTTATTTATTGGCCAACGAGAGATCTGAATGGAATACCGGGTAGTGACAAACTGCAGATCTGTTTGACGGGGTACCAAAGGCATGACCGTGAAGATATAATGGTAACAGCTTGCTGCCTACTTGTACCCTCATACCCTCTTAGTCAAAACTCTGAAGCATTAGTTATGACAGCCTTTAGTCGATCTCCTTTAAACATATCATATCAAGGTGAAGCTTTTTGATCACATTATGGTGTAACCTTTTTGAACTCCATAATTCCAGCCCAAAAGTTTCCTTTTGCCTAGAATCATGGCCGCCTTAAATATTCTAACTATCCCAGTACAAATTAAAGTGAAAGAGAGCGCATATATTTCCGAAGTGAATGTACTTTTGTGCTCTTTGCTTTCTTGATGGGTCAGCTCAACCCCAAAGAACCGTGTTCCACTTGTGAGTAACTATAGTAATATTCTAGGATACAATAGCCTCATGTAATTCTTATTCTGATTTATTTTTGCTAGTGTTGGTTGACTCTTTTACATGGTGAAATGTTTGCTAATGTTGAATTCATTTGACCAAACACACATAGTCAATGAGTCGAGCTGAGTCGCTAGGGTACTGACTCATGGACTAGTCACACGAATTGTCACGACTGGTTGAGGTTTTTGGTTGGAACACAAGTACCGGCTCATAGACTAGTAAAGTGACTCTTAATCCGTGCATATATGTAGCTCTCAGGATAATTTGTTCACTTGTCCTTATGCTGATACCTGGGCACCTTATTCTTCTTGTGGAATTTGTTGCCTGTACTTGAGATGTAGAAATTTAGCTGATTGGATTTTAGTTGTTCACTAGTTATATATACTGACTTACAGTGTAATGTGTTCCCTTTTCATTTTAATTGCAGAAAATGGTCTCTTTGATGGGCGCAAATTTCTCCAAGCCTTTGGTAGGAGGCGTGGTCACCCATCTTGTTTGCTATAAATTTGAAGGTCTGTTGCTTTCAGCAGCCAGTCAGTGCCATAAATATGCATATATGGTTCATATTTGTTTTGTTGCTTTTCCATCCACTGACCTTCATTGCTGTTGCTCTATAGTTGTGACCATGTATTTGCAAGAGCTGGCATGAAAACTTTACTTTGTTATAGTGGCTGTTTGTTTTATATGTGATGCATATGATTTTATTGCTAAGAACTAACTCAATGGACCAGTAAGAATCTTATACCCAAATAGGTATCTTAGTGTCAATGACGTTTTCTTCCCCAAGTTTGTCATCAGATTAGGATTTTCGGTGTACTATTTGGTGAATTAGACTCGATATGATATCCATTCTAGAGATCTTGAGCTGAAGACTTAGCTAGCCAATTTTGTAAAATAATTCCAGCCCACTCTGCTCCATCTTTTATGCTAGAAGGACATGAGTGCAATGTTGAAGTAAGAATCTTTGATGTGAACAAACTGGTTAGTGCATTGTCATTTGGTAGTTGAAAACATAGCTGGCATCACATTGTTAGTCTTTGCTCTTCTTTGTTTTTTATGTTAGCCTTATAAAAAGCAATCTTGTGATCAGAGATGGCCTTTGGTATCTGTGGTGTACAAAATAGGATCCCTACACGCTCGTGATCTTTTTCCTTTTTTTTTCCAGTTTGGTTTCCTTCAATTGGGTCCTTGTGGTTAAACGGCTGGTTTCTGATAATAGAAAGAGGGGATGAAATTATCAAAAATATGTGCGGTGTACGATGAACATAAGAACTTGGGTGATTTGGTCAAATATATGCTGTGTACCTTGGGGAAAACAGTGCTCTTTGTATCGTTTAAAAATAGAGGCTTCTCAGTAACTTAAAATAAATCGCAACATGCCTATCCAATGTTTGTTTTGGACCATTTCTTTGTGCATGTATGTATCATGATGCTAGAAAATTTTGTAATATGCTCCTTGAGTGTAGTGTCTCAGTTTTTCAAATGAACCAGGTGAGAAGTACGTGCTTGCTAAAAAGTTGAAGATCAAGCTTATTAATCACCGCTGGTTGGAAGATTGGTATAGGCTGCAGCTTTTCTTTGTAATCTTAACTATGAGGCTCACATGTTAAATATCATAATATTTTTTGTTTTTCCTTTATCTTTATTTTGCAGCTTAAAGTCATGGGAAATTCTTCCAGTAGATGATTACAGCAAGAGGCAAGTAAAAGTACAGTTGCATGATTCCTTTGAGTTCTCTTTTCAACTTGTATTGTAAACATGTTCTGATTTAACCAGCTCACTATAATGCTTGCTAGGAAATCTGCTAGTTGCAGTTTGGCTATCTATTACTGAATATGCCAAAAACTAATTCTGGCTGTTTATTTCATTCAGTAGCTGGGAACTAGAGATGATGGAGGCGCAAGTCAAGGATTCAGAAGATGAAGTAGAAGATGACGACAGAAAGCCATTCAACGGCATATCTAGTGTTAAGCGCACTCCCAACCCCAAACATATCATAGGAACTTCTGGCAATCCTGATGTCGATGCACCAATCCAGCCACCTATTATTCCCTTTGAGAACCAAAATATGGATGATGACAGAAAGCCATTTGACAGCAGATCTAGTATTAAGCGCACTCCCAACCGCAAAAATAGCATAGGAACTTCTGGCAATCCTGATGTCGATGCACCATTCCGGCCACCTATTATTCCCATTGATAATCAAAATGTGGCTGTGGATAGGCATCCGAACACTCCAAGTCAGATCATAAATGAAGAAAATATGGTCAACAAGACGCATGAGATCGCAGCTCAAGGCACTCCTAGCTTTAGTAGGTCAGCAAGTTCCGCTAACGCTGATAGTGGTGCTCCCATTCAAACTCCATTTGTTATCAGTGGCAATAGAGAGGAATCTGCAGTAAGAAATCTGAACAGTCCAATTCAGGTCCAGGCAGCCGAATATGAACATGTTAACACTCCAGGGCAGATCAGAAAGGAAGAAGATATGGTCAAGAAGACACATGATATCACAGCTCAAGGCAACCCTGACTTTAGTACGTTGGCAAGTTCCGCTAACACTGATAGTGGTGCTCCCATTCACACTCCATTTGTTATCAGTGGCAATAGAGAGGAAGCTGCAGTAAGAAATCTGAACAGTCCAATTCAGGTCCAGGCAGCCGAATATGAACATGTTAACACTCCAGGCCAGATCAGAAAGGAAGAAGATATGGTCAAGAAGGCACATGATGTCACAGCTCAAGGCAACCCTGACTTTAGTAGGTTGGCAAGTTCCGCTAACACTGATAGTGGTGCTCCCATTCAGTCTCCATTTGTTACCAGTGGCGACAGAGAGGAAGCTGCAGTAAGAAATTTCAACAGTCCAGATCAGGCCCAGGCAGCCGAATACAAATATGTTGGTTCAAACATTGTAACTGGTGCACCAGGCACTCCAAGCTCAAGTAAGATGTCAGTTCCTGCTAACCATCATTTCCATTCCTCAAATGAGACCCTCACGGTACCAAAGAACACAGCAACTCCTAGAGCAAGGAAAACAGGTTACAGGAGACCCCGCAGTGCTAGCATAGAGGTTGATGGGTCAGTGGTTAACAATGGTAAGGCAGTAGTTTCTGAATCAGAGAATGACAAAATGATTCTTTGTCAGCATGCTGGTTCAACCCCTAAAGATGACTCCAGTATTGCAAGTGCAATGGAAAGAGAAAAAACTTCTCCAAAGAAAGTTCCAGTTGGCACTCGAAGCTCAAGCAGGATGTCAGTTCCTGCTAACCATCATTTCGATTCCTCAAATGAGACCCTCACGGTACCAAAGAACAAGGCAACTCCTAGAGCAAGGAGTGCAAGTGCCAAGATACCCCGCAGTGCTAGCATGGAGGTTGATGGGTTAGTGGTTAACAATGGCAAGGCAGTAGTTTCTGAATCAGAGACTGAAAAACTGCTTCCATGTCAGCTTGCTAGTGCAACATCTAAAAAGGGCTCCGGTAGTGCAAGTGCAACAGAACGGAAAACAACTCCAAAGAAAGTTCCATTTGTTGGAGTGAGGAGTGCCCATGCAAAGAGGCAACCGAGTGTACACATTAAGGTAAATGATGCACAGGTTGGATCTGAGTTGGAGTTGAATAAGGTGATTTCTCAGGAAAACATTGAAACAGACCCTAAGAGGTTTTGTAGCAGTGCACATGATGATGAACATGAAAGAAAGTCACCCAAGAAATTGCCTAATACGAGGGTGAAAAGTAGAGCTGCCAAGAAGTCTCGAAAATTTGACACCAACATGACCATTGAGTCACCAGCTGATAAAACTGAAAAAGTGGCTACAGAGTCGAAGTCTCGAAAATTTGACATGAACCTGACCATTGAGTCACCAGCTGATAAAGCTGAAAAAGTGGCTACAGAGTCACTGTTTGATGACTTGTTTCCTTCAGAAAATGTTGAAGCTTGCCCTAAAAAGCTTTCAAGTAGTGCAACTGTGGATGGTTGTGATACAATTTCCCCTGAGAACATGTCAAAAACTAGAGTTAGGAAAGTGGTTGCCAAGAGGAAAATAAAAGCTATGAAAGACAAGTCAGGCAGCAAGCATAACAAAATCGGTAGTGCGATTGTATCTGCAGCTAAAGCATTCTCATCTAAGAGAATGGAGAGCGCATGCAATATCGATGAAGTAACTGCTGATGAGGACTCCTGGAAGGGCAATAATGATGGTATAAGAGATGCATCTGTATCGTCTTGCAAAGACGGTGTCACTGTAGACAAATCAGAAGGAATGCACAAGTCTAAGTTGAGATGTAGTGAAAGAAATAAAGCTCCTGCTTCAGACCATGACAAAGAGAACCAACAAGACAATGGTAATCTCAGTTCTAAATTGGATTGTGGAAAAGGTGGTTTGAATCCCAAATTTTCTTTGAGAAGTAGTGCAAGAAATAAAGCTCCTGCTCCAGACCTTGACAAAGAGAACCAGCAAGACCGTGGTAGTCTCAGTTCTAAATCTTGTGGAAATGGCGGCTTGATTTCCAAATTTGATTTGGAATCAGTGAAGAAAAGCACAGATATGCTTGACAAGCATGGAAGGATAGAAGGAAATGGTGCTGGAACCATCATCGCATTGGACCCTGCATGCTTTATTTTAAGCGGACATCGTCAGCAGAGAAGAGATTATCGGTCGATACTTAGACGCCTGAAGGGACGGGTTTGCAGGGATTCACATCATTGGTCATATCAAGCAACACATTTTATTGCCCCAGACCCTCTCAGGAGAACTGAGAAGTTCTTCGCAGCAGCTGCTGCAGGCAGGTACAGAATGTGATCAAGATCCTTAGAAACTTAAATTTCACTAACCTGTTATTGGTTATTTTGTAGACCCAAGGCAAATGTACTGCTTATTTGGACAAATTGCATGTTTTCGTATCACAACTCTGAATGTTATCTCCTTCTCTCCCAACATAGGTGGATCCTCAAGCCTGATTACTTGACCTCTTGCAATGAGGCTGGCAAGTTCTTACATGAAGAGCCATTTGAATGGTCTGGTACTGGCCTCAATGAGGGTGAAACAATTAGCTTTGAAGCTCCGAGGAAATGGCGTGTCATAAAGCAACAGATGGGTCATGGTGCCTTCTATGGAATGCAGATAATTGTGTATGGGCAGCTCATTGCTCCGTCGCTGGTAAGTATTGTCTGTCAACCAACTTACCTGCCAAAATTGCTAGTGCTAAAGTATTTCTGACAAAAAAATGCTGCATTGTGAGCTTATCTAGACCATATATTTGGAGCTTTTAACCCCCAGTTCATCTCAAAACCTTTGTGTTCTTTGGCTACCAGGATACGGTGAAGCGTGCGGTGCGTGCAGGTGATGGCAACATCTTAGCAACCTCCCCACCGTATACCCGGTTCTTGGACTCTGGCGTTGACTTCGCCGTGATCTCGGCGAGCATGCCTAGTGCAGACGCATGGGTTCAAGAATTCATCAGTCACAATATCCCATGTGTCAGCGCTGACTATCTGGTCGAGTACGTCAGCAAGCCTGGGTACCCTCTCGATAGGCATGTTCTCTTCAAGACAAACCGTCTGGCCAACAAGTCCCTAGAAAAACTGCTGAAAAAACAACAAGAGGTGGCCGAGGATGACACGGAGGAACTCGAGGACGATGAACCTGAAGATGACCTGGGCTGCTCAGCTTGTGGAAGCACAGACCGGGGAGAGGTGATGCTGATCTGCGGCAGCGAGGATGGCGCAGTTGGCTGTGGCAGCGGTATGCACATTGATTGCTGCGACCCTCCCCTGGATCGTGTCCCTGATGACGACTGGCTGTGCCCCAAGTGCGACGTGCCGAGAGACAAGAAGAAACGTGCAAGAGCTGCGCCCAGCAAATCGAGAGGATCAAAGCGGCGGAGGTGAACACCTGGTTACGCTCCTGTTTTATTGTAATATAAAATAATGCAATACTTAGAACCACTGTAAAGTTTTAATATTTGCAAGGAATGCCGTCTCAGCATTTCGTCTGTAATAGTTGCCCTTTTCATTCCTAACTGCTTCAATTGCCTTCCGTGTGTAATTATTCGTTGTTGTAAAAGCCTTGTGAATCAATCAGAGTTTTCCTGCAACTTCCATTCATTTACTTTGTAGTATATGCAACTTCCGTTCCTTTTTTGAGGGCAATGGTCAATGTAGGGTTGCAGAAGGGGGATCCTGCATATCCGGCAAAACACATGGATTAGGAAAAATTGTACAAAAGGCCTCCATTCTAATTTAACAGTACATCCAGGTAAATTGTACTACAGACTAGTCCCGCATCTCTGCTTGCAACCTCAGTCAATGGTACAATAGCAGTGTTTTTTTTTTTTTTTGAATTGGTACAATAGCAGTGTTGGTGGACTGGGAGTCTGGCAACCGAAATGTCGAAACAGGACACTACCAGCAAGATTATCGGCGTGAGTCATGAGCCAATAAAGAGGCTTCAAATTGCCATATCATTGTTTTTGGTAAGCAAAGGTGTCCTATCATGGTTGACAGTAAAATAAAGACATTTGTTTATCCTTTTTCCCATAGTCTTGATTTAATTTAATTCTCTTTCATGACAAGTTTTATTTTTTTATCTTTTTTCCATTCTAAAGGTTGTAGTTATGTGTGAACTAAGGATGTATCTCCTGAGTCCTGACCCCTCTTAAGGGCATCTTTAACTGATCATCAAATATCGTTTAGAGGAGTAAAATATGCTCTTTTACTCCTCTAACCACACCTAACCGATGTCCAAACGGTGTTAGAGGAGTAATTATTTTACGATGAGTAAATATAGGAGTCGGTCGCATCGATGAGTAAAAGTTTCCTCTCATTCCCCTCGCGTTCAAACCACTCGCCCCGTGCTCTCCTTCGTCTCCATCTCCGGCGACCACCGACACCCCCGCCACCACCATAGCCACCGGCGGAGCCCCGCGATAGCCGGTTCCTCTCGCCGGCCGTCTCCGCCACCAATCCCCAGCACTCGCCGGCACCGCAGCCCCTCGCCACGAGCTCAAGCCTCTTCCTCTTCCCACCGCTGTTCCCCTCCTTCTCCTCCATGATTGGCGCCACCCAAGCTTCGGAGGCAGCACCGCCGTTCCGCCAGCACCTTGGACCTTCCCGTGCCGCCAACGTCGATCTACCGCGGCGTGCGGCAGCGGTCGTGGGGGGCATGGGTCGCTGAAATCTCCGACCGTAACACCCACCGAAAGGTCTGGATGGACAACTTCCAGTCGCCGGAGCAGGTGGCGCTGCCGTACGACGTGAAGAACGTCGAGCTCCACGGCTCCGACTGCGACGAGCTCAACTTCCTGCTAGGGTGCAACACGATGCCGGACTTGGAGCCGACCGGCCTCCGAATCATCTCCGACCACGAGCGGCAGGAGGACAGGGAGGCCCATGAGCGCCTCGAGGCAGAGCACCGCGACGCGGCGATGGTGGCAATGCTCCCCGGGCTCAACCCGGAGCTTGTCGAGGAGGAGCACCAGCGGCTCGAAGAATTCACCGAGGCCAAGCAGAAGGCCGACACGGCGAAGAAGAAGGGGGAAGAGGACGTCGGCAGCTCCGAGCCGACCAGGGTGAGGGAGGAGGACGGCAACAGCTCCGCAGGCCTGTCGACAACGCCAGCGGTCATCGACCTCGACAATGATTCCTCCTCGTACGACTAGGACGAGGACTAGGGTTAGGAGGAGATGTTCGACCGACTTCTGGTTGTACTATGTATATATTATGTTAAATAGATGTGTTGGTTTCAAATTTGGTTTGAATTCGGTCAAATTTGATCGGATTTGGAGGTGATCGTTTGATTTACTCCGCTAAAAATACTCCTCTAACCGATTTTGAGCAGTTTACTCCTCTAACCGATCGTGACGCATCTTCTTTTCTGACAACAAAGGATAATGAGACGTGTGCAGAGCTTGTGAAGATAGTTGATCTGTGGTGTGTTCCATAATGGCATAATGTCTTGGGTTGTCATAAGCCTCCCTCCGGGAACGCCTGGAATTTCTGCAGCATATGAGTGTTGGTGGAACGATGGTGCCATCATCTAGCTTGAACTTCGATCGATCAATGGGTATGTAGTGTGCTGCCGGTGGTGGCCAGTATTTTATAGTTCGGGAGGCTCACCTGGACGTGTGCTAAATACTCTGTACTTATACGACTCGGATTAGTTTTTTTTTAACGGGAAAGGGGTCTCGAAGGACTTCGAAGCTGCCATTAATAAACTGTCGAATGGCTACAATATGCATACATGCCCTTTACAATTAGACAACTGCAGAAAAGCCCTGTGAATAAGCAAGAAGGACCCTAAATGGTAAACTAGAAAAGCAATCAGGTCCTTTACTCTCTCCACCGTCGCTGAGCTCTTGCTGCCGGCCATCTTGATCCAGCCGAGGACGAACCACTTGGCCAGAAAGATATGGAGAAGCCCGGCGCAGAGCTCCCAGATGGCCTCCTTCCTGGAGGTTGAAGACGTGCTTTCGATGCGCGATTTTTGCCCTTCTTGGGCGAAGATGCGGGTGGCAATCAAGGCCACCGCGTTGGATGCTCGACGAGGCAGCATGGCAGCATAGACACCGACGCCATTGAGGCCTTCCTTCTCTCCCCCCTCGCCTCCTTGGCCGGACAGGTTCATGAGGATGCCATCGACACCATTGTGTCGCTGCCACCGGTGCTTATGAGGGGTTCCTGCAAGAGGAGCCGCAAATGACGCCTCCCTCCACGAGAGCTTGACGCCGCGGTTCATCGGCAACCCACTGGAGCAGCACCGATGCACCAGTGGAGAAGAACCCTGTCATCCCCCTTCCCAACCACTTCTCCACTTCAGTCCTCCCCTCTCCTCGTCTCCACAGCTGGCCAGAGAGAGAAAACAGAAGAGAGCGGAGCAACAGAGGAAGGGGAAAAACAGACACACCTTGAGCTTATTTGCGGAGATCCCCGGGGAAGCGTCGCTCCTCGATGTCTCCGACCACCAGAGCTCACCACCGAGACGCCGCCAACACAGGATGCGCTGGATCTGGCCCAAACAGCCCAGCGCCCTACTCCAAACTACGGGCAGCTCACCGAGACAACTACATCTACTCCTAAAATCTACTCCGACACCTCCTCCCCCTCCCCCTCTCCGGCCGGCAAAGCCGGCGGAGAAGGGTCGGGTTCGGGCCAGCCTTGAAAGGTCAACGACCAGACGTGGAGGGGAAAGGAGGGTTTGCCTCTCGTTTCGTGCGGCTCTTGCGAAACGAGGAGGGGAGCTCGAGTGTTCGACTTGATTTAGTGAATCTACCCTTGGGGTCTAGCGGTCTACTCTAATTCATGCTCTATTTTTGGACCGTAATTGCCTGCAAGTGGTATTCTAGGAACAAATATGCATGCAGGTGATCACTTGTTGGTTTCTTGCATGCATGGTTAACCCCGTTGGATGCATATGGGCAATGCATGCCTATTTCTTTTTTGAGAATACACCCTGAGAGATGTATTAATCATATAGAAGAGATGCCAAGAGGCATGAGCAACGCCGCGAGAGCAGCAAGTTAGTTGCCAGCTTCTCATCTTGAGGGGAGCAAAATGGACATGAGGGGGTAGACTTGATTAAATATGTGCAAAATTACAGTTCTAGTGACTATATTTCTTCACAAAACTTCAACCATGGGGGTAGCTAAGCCCCCCTTCGTCCCCCTTTGTGTCTGTCCCTTAACAGAGGTGGCAGCTCCTCGGTTACAAGAGCTGATGACCCACAAGTATAGGGGGTGTATCGCAGTATTTTCGATAAGTAAGAGTGTCGAACCCAACGAGGAGCAGAAGGTGCTGGCTAGTGGTATGGATCAGGAATTCTCTGCAAATACTTAGCAAACGGATTTTTAGGGGTTTTCGATAAAGCAAGTAAACAAAGTACGAGTAAGTAAAAGACAGTAAGAATGATTGCAGCAAGTGGCCCAATCCTTTATGCAGCAAAGGACAAACCGGTTGTATTTCTATAGATGACCAAACGTTCTCGAGGACACATGGGAAGACTGTCAAGTGCTTTCGCTTCATATAGTCGATTAATCTTCTTTAGCTTGCTAAGTGTTGTGTGGGTGAACCTGTGCTAATGTACCGTCCCATCCAAGACTTAATACATACTTGTGATTAAACCCCCTTGCAAACATCCGTAAGTACAAGAAAGTAATTAAGGTAAAACCTAACCACAGCTTTAAACTCTAAGACCCTTACGCCCCTTGTGCAATGGTTTCCTAACGGGGGTTCAGGTTTCTGTCACTCCGGCAACCCCTATGATTAGTAGCCAAATACACAATGCATTCTCCTAGGCCCATATAGGTGAAGTGTCATGTAGTCGACGTTCACATGACACCACTAGAAGAAGTACACCACAACTTAAATAACAATCTATTGAATCTTTCTCAACGCAATTCCACTACTAACAACAAGACTTCTCCCATGTCCTCAAGAACAAAACAAACTACTCACAAGACATCATATAGATCATGATCAGAGATGGAATAATGATGTATAACAATCTGAACATAAACAATAATTCAACGGTTCACTCAATAGCATCAACTACAAAGAGTAATCAACACCGGGAAAGTTTCCCCTATGAACTATGCAAGATTCAACGCAATTGTTACAGCAATATGGAGATGGTGATGAGGGTACTGATGATGATGATGGTGGTGATGATGGTGATAATGATCCCGATGAAGTCCAGCTTGATGGTGGTGTTGATGGCGATGATCTTCCCTCTCCGGAAAGGAATTCCCCCGGCAAAAATTTGTCTGTCGGAGAGATCTTTCTCTCTCGGTGTTCTCCGCCCCGTAGAGGCGGCGGAATCTTTCTGTGGTCGCTCCCCGAGTCTTAGGGTTTCGGGAGGAAGATATACGCCAGAGGGGAGAGGCTGCAGTGGGCCAGAGTGGCCACACCACTCCCTGGCGCGGCCTAGGCCTGCCCGCGCCATGGGGTGGTGTGGGCCCCCTGTGGCCCACCTCCACTCCATCTTCTGGCATCTTGAGTCTTCTGGAAAAATAGAATTTTCCGTATATTTTCCCAGATTTTCTGATCTTCACGAATTTTGCCTCCAAACAGCACCTTTTCCATCAGAATCCTGACTGCAGTGGTCCATGCTCCAAAAGTCATCAACCATGCAAAAACAGATAAAATAACATAAGTATCACCTCTCAATACGAAATATATCAATGAATAATAGTGAATTATGACATAGAATAGTGATGCAAGATGGACGTATCAACTCCCCCCAAGCTTAGACTTCGCTTGTCCCCAAGCGAGACTGAGCTCAATAAACATGACCTCAAGTTTATGGAGTGAAGAGTCGATAAAAGAATACGGACAAGAAGCATCACATTCATCAAATACATAGATCATAATAGAAGACAACTCACTATTATACAACTCAACTTGCAATGAGTAAAGGAAACACAATAAAGATATATAAAGTGAATCATAATTGGTAATGGCAAACTTAGCTCTTGGTCAAAGAATAGTTGATAATTTGCTGGAGTTCACAAATAGCTGGTTTTCAAAGAAAGCTTTCAAAGTAGTAAACTTCGAGATAAGAGCAATGTGCAAAACAAGGAACATAAGAAACATGAATGCATAAATCATCATATGAATAAATAAAACACATCAACTCAAAATACTTGCTGAGGTAGAAGGGAAGTAGTTTTACTGACTCAACTACAAAGTAAAAAAAATGGCCCTTCAAAGAGGGAAGCAGGGATTACAAGTCTCATAAAGAGCTCCAAAAAATTATGATACTTACTAGCTTTCAGCTCTCATTGCCCCTATCATAGGCATCTTTTGGTGGTTAAGGTTAAAGTGACACAACTAAAAGGATATGCTTGACAAGTTATAAGTTGAAATCTCAAGCCCCTTACTTATGAGTACCGATCCTCATGCTACTCAACTTCAGTCAGGAGCAAGCTCTTGTCATTGTAAATACATGCGTATCATCGAGAACCGCCAACGGGGTACCCCTTGCACATGACACATGAGCTATCCCATAATCAAAATGACAAGGCAAGCAGACAGTGAGCATCTCAGTGATCTTTTTATTTGCTATTAGCATAGGTTTTTATTTAGGATGCTTCATAGAATGCTCACTATAGTTATGCTGCAAGTTTCCACCATGATTAGGCATGGCTTAGGCTAGCGGCCCAGGCGTTTCTCTAACACACATATAAACTCCATGATCTTACAAGTTCCACTTTTATTTCACACCGCCGGGATTCAAAAAGAACATGATATCAACTAGGTACAAGTACCAAAGAAGTGTTGAAAGCGGTCCCCATGATACATGGTTCGGCTAACTTCAACTCATAAAGCGCAAGAATATACGCAACAAATAAGGACCCAATGGTTCACGTTTATTAAGTGCGAAAAAGTAAAGTGTGCCATCAAGTTCGTGAGAGCTTTAATCACTAATTTTCACATAACAAGTTTAATTTGGGAGGTAGACAAAACAAGAATTTACTTAGAATAGTAATAATGCTACTAGGTAGGTATGGTGGACACAAATGGCAAAGGTTTTGGTTTAAAGGAGATGGATGCACGAGAAGAATACCCTCTCAGTACAGGTTTTTGGCTAGCAAGGCTGGGTAGCAAGTACAAGAGTTGAAGGAAACAAACAAACATACAAATGATAAAAACAAACATGCAATCTTCCTTGGAAGCACAAAAGATCTTAACTAGAGAATACTAGACTTATGAGCAAATCAAGAAACAAAGATGATGAATTTTTTTTTTCTCTCGAGTACTTCTATCTTTTTCTTTACAACTCTCAAAAAGGGTATTGCTACTGACCGAGCCAGGTTTTCCAAAACCAACTAAATTACTCAATGATTCCAAAGTGCTACCAATACTAACAACAAGATCAATCATATAACCACGAATTGAAAACTAATATAAGCTATGCAAAAGAGTGGATGATAGAACTTCTCATTAATATTCCATAACGGAAACTCACACCAAGGGATACAAATCTAACGAGAGAGGGGACACTTCCATAATGCAAACCATACTACACAATAACTCCTCTATTCATGATATGACTCTACTAACAAGGTAAAAAGATAGAAGATAGTGATATGATACCGCGGCACTCCCCCAAGCTTGGAACAAACCAAGGGGATGCCAAACCTGATGACGAATTACTCCTTCGGTGGTGGTGGTATCTTCTCAATGATCACTCTGATAAGTTTCCCCAAGTCCTCAATCTCGAAGGTGAGAGTGCGAATCAATTCCGAGTTATGCTCAGTACGGCCCATAATCATCTCAGTTTGTGGATCCCAGCTCTTGTGATTCTTCTTCCATTCTTCCCACTTGGAGTCTTCTTTTCCTGCATGGTTATGAGCAAAGGTATGGAAGGTACTCTTGGTGTTCGGAGAAGGTGTCCTTGGTGCCAAACAGTGACGAGGAGCTTTCCCCCCAGTCTGCATTTCACCTTCACTCTTGATCTCCTTCTCCTTCCCGGGGTCTTGGAGGTCTTCCTCCATAGGTTCCTTCCCTTTATCCTTGGCGGACACCATTGTGCTTCTAAACCTTCAAAGAGTATGTCCTGGCAGAAACAGATCGAAACAAAAACACGACAAAAACACGATATACGGACCTCGGGGGATCCGGGGGGTTATATATTACGAAGTTTCATATCAAAAGGAAGGTACTGGGAGAAAACGAGTCGGAGGTGGAGTCCTGGGTGGCCTCACCACCTGGTGGCGCGGCCAGGGGTGGGCCCGCGCCATGAGGTGGTGTGGGCCACCCTGGCTCCGTTTCCATCCATTTTTCGCTTCGTAGCTTTCCTTATTGACTGAAAACTGCAAAAATATAGTTGTATTGTATTTTCGCGGAACTTTTCTTACCAGAACTGTTACCTACTTGGAAACAGACTCTGCAGGTCTCTGAATTTGGTCCTCAATGAATTTCTCTAGAGTTATAATCTTGAATATCATCCATATATTCATCTTCATACACTTATTACTTGAGTCATAAAACCTTTCTCTTCCTTATTACACCATTGTCTCCAATTCCTGGAAATTTCTTTCACACAAAACTTCACACAGTTCTTATTAGCAACATTAGTATAAGTGAAGTGATAAAACATTTTGAGTCCAACTTCAACTGAAAACCATCAAAACATAAGCTACTATAGCAACTCCTTTCGAAAACCCAAAAAGAATTCAAAAAGGAAATCGAATAAAGAAGCAAATGCAAGGTTGGCAAAATCTGTCAAAACAGACCAGCAGGTAAAGATAATTTTTTTCGAAAATCTTCTGTTGCTCAAATCAAAAAGTGCAAAACTAACGAAAGTTAAATAACAACCTGGGGCAGAAGCACAAAAAATTTCAGCTCAATCTGACAGACAGAGGTCTCTCATGAATTTTTACGGTGAAGCACAAAAAATCCGTTTCGGGACAACAACTTCCCCAAATCTTACTTCTCTCTCATTAGAGGTTGATCTTGACACAAAAACCAAACAAAACGGACAAGGAGCGTTTATAATCAAAGTAATAACTTCCAAGACTCAAAGAAACAAAAACAAACTGAAAGAAAAAACAAATTAGGTTGTCTCCCATAAAGCTCTTTCTTTATAGCCATTAAGATGGGCATGATAATTTTTGAAGAAGCTCTCATAGGTATATGAATTGAAGTGAAAGAGAGCATTAAGAAGCAAAAACACACTCACATTTAAGTCTAACCCACTTCCTATGCAAGGGGATTTTGTAAACAAACAAGTTATTGAAACCAAAGGCAACTTGCATAAAAAGGCAAAAGAGGTGCAACACAAAAACTTTTAGCATAAAACGAGGAAACTTGATATTATTGAGATCCGTAAGAACACTTTTTCCTCTCTCATAATAACTTTCAGTATCATGCATAAACTTAACAATATAGCTATCACAAGGACCATCATAAGAATGATCACTTATTCTAACAGAAAACACAGGAATACTAGCTCTCATAACACTACTCTGTGAAACAATATTAGAGGTATCCTTACAAAGGATAGGGTGTCCCTCTTTCTCATATTTAGCAACAAAGTCTTTCACACTTGCTACCATAGGTTCATCAACCATTTGTTTATCAGGTTCAACAGCTTTATTTGTACTTTCATTAACCATACTAGCTATCATAGAATGTTCCTTTACCTTAACTGGGAAAGGCATTTTCTCAATATAAGGTTTAGGTAAAACATGACTAGCAGTATAAACTTCAGTATTTCTTGCAGGAACACTCTTAGCAATATCTTTATAAGGTTCATGATACTTATTCCACTTCTTTTTAGGCACTTCAATATAAGAAGCAAAAGCCTTAAAATAAGAAGCAATAGCTTGAGAATCTAGACCATAAGCATGTTTAATATTTTGAAAGTCATCAGTTCCCATAAAAGATTCAATGCATTCATAATCATAATTTATACCTGACTTTCTACCTTTGTCATTTTCCCAAGCTTCAGCATTGTCTTGAATACGATCCAGAAGGTCCCATTTAACTTCTTCTTCCGTACGAGTGAATGATCCAGCACAAGAAGTATCCAATAAATCTTTATCATGTAGAGGGAGCCTTGCATAAAAGTTATTGATAATAATATTGTTGGGGAGCTCATGAATGGGACATTTGAGCATTAGTAACTTCAATCTCCCCCAAGCTTGAGCTGTACTCTCTCCATCAAGAGGCCAAAAGTTGTATATTTGATTCCGATCTTTATGAATTTCACTAGGAGGATAAAACTTTGAATAAAAGAGAGGCATTATTTCCTCCCATTCCAGAGCTTCACCATTTTTCAGCAGCTTATACCATTCCTCAGCTCTTCCTTTCAGTGATAATGAGAATAACTTATTCTTAACTTGATCTGTAGTAATACCTGCACACTTGAACAACCCGCATAATTCGTCTATAAAGAGTAAATGATCACCGGGATGGACAGTTCCATTCCCAACATAGTAGTTATCCATAACACAATCAATAATTCTTGTAGGTATTTTGAAAACATCTTTCTCAGCAGGTGGTGGCTTATCTACTACCTTAGCAGTGGTAGTAGCATTACCAAATAAGAAACTCAGCGAACTATCCATAACGAAAATAAAGCAACTAGCAGAAGTAAACAATACTCACATTAGAAGTTTCCTTTACCAGTTCCACTCTCCAATAGCGCTTCACTCCCCGGCAACGGCGCCGGAAAATAGTCTTGATGACCCACAAGTATAGGGGGGGTGTATCGCATTATTTTCGATAAGTAAGAGTGTCGAACCCAACGAGGAGCAGAAGGTGCTGGCTAGTGGTATGGATCAGGAATTCTCTGCAAATACTTAGTAAACAGATTTTTAGGGGTTTTCGATAAAGCAAGTAAACAAAGTACGAGTAAGTAAAAGACAGTAAGAATGAATGCAACAAGTGTCCCAATCCTTTATGCAGCAAAGGACAAGCCGATTGTATTTCTATAGATGACCAAACGTTCTCGAGGACACATGGGAAGACTGTCAAGTGCGTTCGCTTCATATAGTCGATTAATCTTCTTTAGCTTGCTAAGTGTTGTGTGGGTGAACCTGTGCTAATGTACCGTCCCATCCAAGACTTAATACATACTTGTGATTAAACCCCCTTGCAAACATCCCTAAGTACAAGAAAGTAATTAAGGTAAAACCTAACCACAACTTTAAACTCTAAGACCCTTACGTCCCTTGTGCAATGGTTTCCTAACGGGGGTTCAGGTTTCTGTCACTCCGGCAACCCCTATGATTAGTAGCCAAATACACAATGCATTTCCCTAGGCCCATATAGGTGAAGTGTGATGTAGTCGACGTTCACATGACACCACTAGAAGAAGTACACCACAACTTAAATAACAATTTATTGAATCTTTCTCAACGCAATTCCACTACTAACAACAAGACTTCTCCCATGTCCTCAAGAACAAAACGAGCTACTCACAAGACATCATATAGATCATGATCAGAGATGGAATAATGATGTATAATAATCTGAACATAAACAACAATTCAAGCGGTTCACTCAATAGCATCAACTACAAAGAGTAATCAACACCGGGAAAGTTTCCCCTATGAACTATGCAAGATTCAACGCAACTGTTACAGCAATATGGAGATAGTGATGAGGGTGCTGATGATGATGATGGTGATGATGATGGTGATAATGATCCCGATGAAGTACAGCTTGATGGTGGTGTTGATGGCGATGATCTTCCCTCTCCGGGAAGGAATTCCCCCGGCAGAAATCTGTCTGCCGGAGAGATCTTTCTCTCTCGGTGTTCTCCACCCCACAAAGGCGGCGGAATCTTTCTGTGGTCGCTCCCCGAGTCTTAGGGTTTCAGGAGGAAGATATACGCCAGAGGGGAGAGGCTGGAGTGGGCTAGGGTGGCCACACCACTCCCTGGCGTGACCTAGGCCTGCCCGCGCCATGGGGTGGTGTGGGCCCCCTATGGCCCACCTCCACTCCATCTTCTAGCATCTTGAGTCTTCTGGAAAAATAGAATTTTCCGTATATTTTCCCGGATTTTCTGATCTTCGCGAATTTTGCCTCCAAACAGCACATTTTCCATCAGAATCCTGACTGCAGCGGTCCATGCTCCAAAAGTCATCAACCATGCAAAAACAGATAAAATAACATAAGTATCACCTCTCAATACGAAATATATCAATAAACAATAGTGAATTAAGACATAGAATAGTGATGCAAAATGGACGTATCAAGAGCCTAATATCGTACCAACTACCACACTGGCACCGACTCAGGGAAGCCAAAAAAACTCTCCATGGAAAAACGTAGCTAACTTCCACATTCTATACTCCTCGCTGATGCTCGCCTTGACCGTCTCCACGGAAGGCACGTCACCATTGAGCACAATATCGTTACGGTGATGCCAAAGGCACCATAAAACCAAATCGAGCACCGTCCACGTGTCACGCCGATGAGCACCAGGGCAATCTCGCGTTGTCCAGGGCATGCATGTCTATATCTACTTGTTGTCATGCATCACATTATTTTTGTAATGGTAAAAAGGTATTATCTGGCCTTTCCAAATTGTTCCTACATTGTCTTTTCATTCATATAGGATTGTAGATTTGTAGTCTACAAGTTTTTTTCTTAGAACTCATTTGTAGTAGCTAGATTTCAGAGGAACTTTTTCATCCACTTAGAATCCTATGTTTTCCTCGTCCACAATCAAACGACCTTTTAATCTTGTAGTATTAAAAGATATTTCCTCCGTTCTAAAATAATTGATGCGGTTTCGTTAAACTTAGAAAAAATTTAAGCACCATTTTGCCTAAATCCATGTCACTTAATTTGGAACTGAGGGGACAACATGCAACTCTAATCATAGGTCTTCCTATTCTGGTGTTCTAGGAATCCTTTGAATCAAAGAAACTCTTAATAAAGATACTGCTAGTAAAATTGGAAAAATTCGACTCTATACTTATATAAGACAATATAGAAAAGTACTTCCTCTGTCCTAAAAGAGATGCCGCAAATTTGTCTAAATTTGAATGAATCAATACATGTTTTAGAGTGTAAATACATCCAAATTTTAACAAATCTAAAACATCCTTTTTAGGATGGAGGGAGTAATACATTTTCTTGTCCCCGTATAAATCCTCCTCCTCATTTTTATTATTGTATTGGGTACCAAACCCGCTACCTTAGTGTACCAGTGTATGGAGATAAAAGCAAAACTCCGTACACTTAATGATGATAACCATTATAACAGAAGTCCAATTCGGCTCGCGGGTGCAAATGAACTCATTGTTAGAAAGCATATTTTAAAATGTCAAAAAACATAAAAAAAATATATGCATGTCTATCTAGACATTATATGTTCGTGTACAAGTTTCAGGAAAAGGAACATTTCTTGTGTCCCACATAAAAAGACAAATTTAGGTGTTGCAACTGTGTTTTTGTTTTTTTACACAAGCCACATAAAATGTTCATTTTTTCTAAAAAAATTGTGTATCAACAAAGAATGTTCAGATGTATGTGTGATATTTTTTCAATTGTTTGACGTTTTAAATTTTGTTTTTTATGCATATTTTATAATAGGTTCATTTGCACCGGTGAGCCAAACCACCACCTCCCCATTGTAACCCCTAGTTTTCAGTTTATTCCTTGAGCACAATACAAAAGTATCTGAAGTTTAAGTTTTTTTGCAATCATCTAAAGTTTAAGTTGAACACTAAAGAACGTGTCATGAGGAAAATTTTACCACGCATGCATGTGGCATGTAGTAAAATGAATTAATGTCTCCTATTTTTCACCAAATAAAGTAACAATGATAAGTATATTAAATGTTTTTTTGGAGAGATAAGTAGATTGACGTTTATGCAGCACACGTGGCGCAAAGACAATCTGGGCCGGTTTTTGTGCATCTAAGTTGTGATGCTTATTTGCACACTACGGGAAAACTTGCTGCTACCGTCGCTCTCAGCCTTTGTCTTGTGCTAACAGGCCTAGAATACGGAAAATGATACACTGCCATGTGGGTCCATTGAGAACACGGCACGCAGCCACACGGCAGAACTCTGAAAAATAACACGATAAAGAGACGAACACTGCAAAGAGCTAATAAAGGGCACACGGCAAAGGATAAATGCACGACAACATTTCCAGGAGCACACGGTATAGTTCTCGGCACGACAAAGAGATGGGACCCGCGGTCCCACAGGTGCACCTGGCGGGAAGGAGCTAACGGCTGCAGACGGGAGGCTCTTTGCTGTGTGCCCTCGCCGCCAGCCACACGGCAAATGACAGCCTTTGCCGTGTTATTTTGTATACATGGCAAATATGTGCTTTTATTTTTTCCTTTAATTAATTAGCAAGGCTTATATTACATATATGTTAGGTGGTGCCATTTCATAGGATCATGAGTACATAAATGCGAATAGGTTGTTGTGTTCTGACATCGTCCCACTTGCGTGGCCGCCTTGTGAAATGGTGTTGTAGATCTTGGGGGCCCCCGGATTAGGATTTCTCTGGGGAAGGGGCACCGGAGTGCCGGAACGCCTCGAAAACTTGCATGTGTCCATATCATATGTTCACAAGTGTGGCAGGAGGCCTAGCTAGGCAGTTTATAGCACCCGGATGCGAGCCTGTTCACACCCATGCGATAACACTTGGAAAAGTCATGCACGTGTGGGAGGATACTCCCGCTGTGTTCTTCAGATGGGAGGAAACTCCAGTGTAAGTGTGGCGTGTTCAACCATGTGAGTGCAACGAACACCATCACCAACAACTAACAGAAGGAAAATTCAAACATTAGGAGAAAACTCGGTCCATCTATGTATGTAATTTTAATATACTATCTCTATTCTATAAATTCTACTAAACCATCTTTCGGGTGGTTTAGACTTTGAGTGGCATTCCCGTGGACGAGCTGGGGGTATCTTACTCGGCGTCAAGACAGATACTATGGATGTTTTGACTAGTTCGGATGGCGAGTACCATATTGACCTTTAAATCCGTAATAAACCTGATAACTTCACGAGTCTTGTTGTTGTGTATGGAGCTGCTTAGCATATTTATAAGACCGATTTTTTTTCGAGAAGTGGTGAACTTAGCGAAAGATAATCCATATCCTATTCTGATAGGAGGGGATTTCAATTTGCTTCGTTTTCCATTTGAGAAGAGCAAAGACCGGTTTGATGATCACTGGTCATTCTTATTCAACACTGTTATTGACAGCTTGGATTTACGAGAGATATCAATGGTTGGAAGGCGGTTTACTTGGACAAATAGCATTCTAGAACCAACATATGAAAACTCGACCACGTTCTGATGGATTCTGATTGGGAAGATAAATTCCCAATGACCTCAATACAAGCGTTAGAACGTACTGAGGCTCTATCAGACAATACTCCCATATTACTGACTAGGGGATTTCCTAGGCCGTAGTGTACTCGTCATTTTAAGTTTGAACTTGGATGGCTACACTGGGAGGGATTTCATGATATGGTCAAATCAGTATGGGAAAGACCTGTTGCTCGATGCACCCCAATACAGAGGTGGAATAATAAATCCGTGACACATGCAAACACCTTGATGATGGGTTTGCCACATAACATGTATTCTTTAAAAAGGAGAAACAACGACTTTCATCTGTTATTGACAAACTCGAAACTCTGGCAGAAGTTCGGCTGCTGAGTGTGCATAATTTGAGCTCAAGAGTCAATCCAATACATAGATAGGAAGACTTCCGCGCGAGGAGGAGCTTAAATGGAATCAATGTCTAAAGCACAATTCATACTGAAGATCGATTCGAATATAAGATACTTCCGTAGTGTTGCCACTGGTAGACATAGGAAGAAAACTATGCATTCACTTTTCTAGGATGAGGGAATGACTGAGGGTCATGAGCACCTAAAGTCATACATTACAAATTATTATAAATATTTGTTTGGAGCTTTGGAAAAAGGTAACTTCTCTTTGGATGAGACCCGAACGGACGATATACCTCAAGTGTCTAATAAGGAGAACAACCTACTTACTTCTCCCTATTTTAAGGAGGAAGTTAAAAAATCTGTTTTTCATATGGAACACAATAAAACCCCTGGTCATGATAGCTTCCCGACAAAGTTCTACTAGAACTTTTGGGACGCCATTAAATCAGATCTTCTAGAGTTGTTCAGTCACCTTCACATTGAACAACTAGAATTGTTCCGCCTGAATTTTGGTGAGATAATTTTATTACCTAAGGTTGTAACTATCAGGTTAAATTCTGTGACTGATCATGTAGTTCGTCCTCTCAGACTGCCTTCATGCAAGGCGTAACATCCTTGACGGAGTGGTTATCCTACATAAGATAGTTCACGGACTATATAAGAAAAAGTTGAATGGGGTTATTTTAAAATTGATTTTGAGAAAGCATATGAAAAGTTAGGTGGTCTTTCCTTCAACAAACTCCCAGAATGAAAGGTTTTTCTGATGAGTGGCGTGCTTTAATCTATAACTTTATGTCTAGAGGTTGTGTGACCACCAAAGTAAATGATGATGTTGGCAATTACTTCTAGATAAAAAGGTCTAAAACAAGGCGACCTATTATCACCAATGTATTCGATATAGTGGCCGATATGCTAGTTGTCATGATTAAACGTGCACATTATGAGGGCCAATTTGTAGGTGTGATTCCTCATCTAGTGGATGGTGGCTCATCTATACTTCAATATGCCGATGATACAATTATTTTTTATGGAACATGATACCGAAAAAGAAAAATATCTAAAGTTAATTCTTCCAGCGTTCGAGCAACTTTCAGGTCTGAAATTAATTTCCATAAGAGTAAGTTGTTCTATTTTAGTGATGCTAAGGAAGAGGATGGTATGTGTGCCGGATTATTTGGCTATGGACAAGGCCAATTTCCTATTAAGTATTTGGATATTCCGATTTACTATCAAAGACTTACAATGCCGAATGAAAGATTGTTGAGAAAAGATTACAATTAAGGTTAAGCAGTTGGAAAAGAAAACCGTTATCTCTAGGGGAGATTAGTACTCATTAATACAGTCCTTAATAATATGGTATTGTATATGATATTATTTTTCCAACTACCAAAAGGAGTCTTGAATCAATTGGATTAGTTTTGATCAAGATTCTTTTGGCAAGATGACCGTGAGAAAAACAAATATCGGCTGGCTAAGTGGAGTGTGGTTTGCCGATCCAAAGACCTAGGCGGTCTTGGTATTCATGATCTTGAGATCAAAAATATAGCTCTCCTTGGCAAATGGCTCTTCAAATTACTTACTGAAGATGGGGTACGGCAAACCCTCCTTAAGTAAAAATATGTTGGCTTGAAAGCCTTGTCCCAGGTTTGTTGGAAACCTGTTGACTCATATTTCTGGGCTGGTCTAATGGCGACGAAGAAGTACTTCTTCCGCTTTGGAATATTTTCAATTAAGCATGTATCACAAATATGATTTTGGGAGGATAAGTGGCTAGGCAACACTACTCTCCGAGAACAGTATCCTGCCCTATACACTATTGTTCGACAAAAAAGTGATACAATCGCTACCGTTTTGGAGTCTTCTCCACCGAATCTGACGTTCATGAGAGATTTACTTGGACCCAGATTAGCTTCTTGGAATGCTTTGCTTCAACGCTTGGCTCTAGTACAACTAGATCCTAGGACTAATGAATTTCGCTGGAACCTACTTAGGAATGGTGAATTCTCTATGGGATCCGTGTACAATGATCTAATCCAGCTAGAATTACTAGTTGATAATAATAGAAAAATATGGAAGACAAAGAAACCACTAAAAACATTTTTTTTGCATGGTATCTTCGCCGGGATATTATTCTTACTAAAGAGAATCTTGTGAGACAGAATTGGCATGGAAGCGTGAAATCTATTTTTTGTAATCATGATGAGTCAATTAAACATCTTTTCGTCTAATGTAATTTTGCCCGCTCTTTGGTCAGTTATCCAAACAGTTTCAAGCTTCTGTCCACCGCGTATTCTTGCCAATATTTTCGAAAATTTGCTACATGATATAGATTACAAGTTCAGGATCCTACTTAGCGTGGGAGCAATTGTCATCATTTGGTCACTATGGCTTTATAGCAATGATAAAATGTTCAATGATAAAATTCTACTCTCCTGTAGGTTAACACCGGTGTACATGTATGTTCTGTTTATGGTCGTCGCTACATCGTTGGAATTTCACGATCTCTTTACGGATGTATGTACATGACCGTAGAATATGGCGAGAGATCTTTTCAGCAGATATGGATGATATCATAATCTCCGGATCAACCCTCCACCCCTTAGACGTTTTGCAATTTTCTCATGTAATTCTTTTTTATTTTGTTATTACGTGATTTTGGATCTTTATCGGCTGGGTGTATCTTGTTAAGGTGTATTAGTATTGGTCTGGGAGTCCGTATTTGTCTAAATTTATCGTCTTATACCTCAAGTCAGATATACTATATATTGTAGCCTTTGGCCCCATATAATACAAGTTGCTTATTCCTAACATGGTATTAGAGCCTTAGATTTAGGGTTTTTTTTATGCACGTGCAACTCGTGCGATGTCTTCATCTGGCAGCCGCCGTTTCTCTAGGCCGGCGTTGCGCTGCCTTGTTCAATCTCGTGTGCCCTCCGTGCCACTGCTTGCTTTTCCTTCCTCTACTCATCAATTTGTTCCGCTGCTGTTGTTTCTAGTCTGGACGACCGCTGATTTGTTCCAGATTGATCTGGTTGGTGCTAGCCCAATGAGATGCACTGCTCCCGATCGATATCATGCAATTTTCCGGCTGCTCTACTCCAGGCAACTGCTGACTCCTCCACGTTGGCACTCGGCCGCTGATCCTCACCGTCATCCAAGTCGCGGCCGTCCGCCAGATCGTGGCCGCCCTCCGGATCGCGGCACACCGCTATGACCTGGACTAGTCCTGTCTAGTATTAAAAAAAAAGTGTCATGTCGTTTATCCGACACGTCTCTCTTCACTCTTTGGTGATTTTTGACGGTGTCCGTTTCGACTGTGTTTCGCACATGCGTCTGTCGTTGGGCTTAGTGCTCTGTTTTCCGCTGCGTCCACCAAATCTGTTATTCTTTTGTGTTTCTCTTGTCATGCGAGTTCACTATACTTTTCATCGTCAGCCTGTTTTTCCGGTCCTCTTGTGGCCTCCCTTTGCATTGCTGGTTGATCTGCGCCCTTTGTCTTGTCGTCGAGTTTCTTTGTCGCCGATTTCTTGGGCTATGATCTGGTGCAGCATGTTTGCTTCTCTTGATGTGCCATATTTTGACAACTCATCTTCTCTTGATGCGGTGTGTGTCTTTCTCTGATGTGCCATCGTCGCATTGTCATTGATCTACGCACATTCTTTTGCCTGGTGAGCTTATATGATGTTGGATTCTTGTGCTATGATCTTTTTTGACATGCTGTTCTTCTTACCGTTTCTCGGTCTGCGTCGATCTCTCCTTCTATCGACTGTGGCTTGACTCAACAGGTTTTGAAGACTCTTCATGCTACAAGGACACTTTCAAGATGCGGATCTTGGATTATCATTTTTTTTCTAGTTTTCACTTCTTCAAATGCAATGCTATTGCATACGCTTTGCATTTGGGGGGGGGGGGGGGGGTGTTAAGGTGTATTAGTATTGGTCTAGGAGTCCGTATCTGTGTAGATTTATCGTTTTGTACCTCAAGTCAGATGTACTATATATTGTGGCCTTTGGCCCCATATAATATAAGTTGCTTATTCCTAACATATCTTAGCTATGCAGAGATCGGGTGTAATACTTAAAACTCTTTAAATAAATAATACCCAAAAAAACTCTTTAAATAATAAAGCAACCATTATTGAAAAAATATAGGCATTCCTAGCAGTTTAAATATATTTTGGGACGGATGTACTAATACTTGAGAACATAACTAGAGGCTATTCCAAGAAAAGGTAAAAGACCAACGACAATACGACGAGGCTATTCCTTGATGTGTTCGTGGTCTAGTGCTGCTATTGGTAGTATCTAAGAGCATCTTCAATAGCCGCTCTATACGTCGGCGCGTCAGAAAACCTGTCCGTTTAGCGCGCGAAAAGCCTCTCGCGCTTCTCTAACAGACGTGTCAAAAATTCTCACGCTCTAAAAACTTTGCCCCTGCACTATTTCGCTATCCTGGGCGCCTAAACTTGGGCGGTATTTCAGGTGCGCTATAAACCGGACGCACGCGCCGCTCAACTGCCACTGAATATTCCTCTCCACGCACCCGCTCCTCTCCTCTCCTCGCTCGCTACGCGCGGCTCCGCCTTCTATTCGCTCGCCACGCGCCACCATGCCTCGCCGAGATGCCGCCGCGCTGCAGTGGGTCGTCGGGCTTCCGCCGCGTGCGCGCGCCCCAACGGGACGTTCTACGTCAAGCTGCGCGCCGGCGGTTTCCGCCTCACCCTCGGGACGTTCTACGCCGAGTTGGCCGTGCGTGTGTACGACGCGGCGGCGTGGCGACTCCAGCGCCCGAGGCGTGACCTCAACTTCCCCGAAGTTCTGTCCCTCGTGGAGGCGCCCCCTCCGTGCCTCGTCATCGACGAGGACCATCACCGCCACCGCCAGGCGCAACGCCGGCTGCTCATCGCCGAGCGCGACGAGCGTATCATGCATGAGTGGAGGGAGTCATTCCCGGAGGACGTCCAGGACGAGGAAGAATTCTAAGCCGCGCAGAGGGAGGAGAGGTGGGCGGACCGACGTCACCGTCGGGCGTTCGCCGGGCAGGAGATCGATAATCCGAACTCGACGACCAGCGAGGAGAACCCTCTGGACCGAGACCACCTCCGACGACGAGTAGTTTGTTTTAATTTTCTGCGGAAGAACTCGGTCAGAATGTTTTAATTTCATTTTTCAAATGTTTTCTAGACCCTATTCGTGCATAGCCTTGTGTAAAAATGAGTTTTTAGTCATTTTAGCGCGTCTTCTGAGAGGCTGAAAAAAGTCCGGTGGAGGTCGTGGAGGCTACGCGCGTATGCGTCATCGGATGATTGCTGCTTGGTGCTTGCTGCTCGACATGGAAAGATTGGGACTTGCACGACAGATGTCACCCGAGAATTCGACATACTCCTATGACACGCCCACATCAGGCCCCACCCGCACAGCAGGTCGACTATTCGCGACAAAAATCGGTAGATCAACCAGTGATTACGTTACTAGATCTAGTCCTGATTTTTCCATGTCGTAGTCTTTGCGAATAGGTCTTCCCATGCAGAGGGGCCCGCCTCTCACTGTCCGTAGGTGTCAGCAAAACGACGTCTCGCCACCGCCGGCCGTCGTCCTGTTCTCCCGCCGTGACACCGGCGGGATGCTGAAGTGCCAGAGCAGGCCGGCCCCTCCCACCCGGAACCGGTCGCAGAGGAACTCCTCGGCGTACATCTTCTCCACCTTCCGGTCCACGTCGTGCAGGAAGACGTCGGTGTCGCCCTCGCCAGCGCCGCCGCCGTCCATATCGCCGCCATCCTGCCCGGCGCCGACGCGAAGTACCCCTTGGGGGCGTCCAGCATGAGCACGTCCCACTCGTGCTCGTACACCTCCGGCGGCAGGTCGTGCAGCGCCAGCGGGCACGCGGCGTTTCCCCGGACGACGACGGGCTCGTCGTCGGCGCCGGCGCCGGGGACGCACGAGGGGACCTGCCTGTAGGTGTCGAAGAGGAGGTCGGCCTGGTCGAGCCGCGTGCGGTAGCTGACCAGGTGGGCGCGCAGGAACGGCGACGCCGAGCGCACGACGCGGTACCACTCCGGGTCCTCCTCCAGGAACACGGTGACGCCGCCCGGGTTGAGCGCGTGCCAGAGCGTCGAGTCGTGGCCGAGGCCGAACACCACTCGCCAGGTCGCACGGATGGTCGCACCGAGCGGGCACAGGCAAGCGGCTGAGACCGGAGGATGCCAACGACGCGTTAGGGAGGGATAGAATCAATTTCCCTTTGAAAAGCAATCAGACCTCGTTTTCTCCACGCAAACTAGACCCCTCCTGCCCTTTTCCCCTTCGTCGCAGCCTGAACCCTAGATCTATCATGAACGGAATCCAGTCGGCTCAGCCCATGGCCATCCCTAGCTGGGTGATGTTGGACCAGCTCTTCCTCTACAAGGACCAGATCTCCTTCCGCTAGCTCTTCCTCTAGCGATATTGGTCTCCTTGCTGCTGGAGGTGCTGAACAGAAGTTCGTGGTGGCGGAGCTTTGCGTCGACACCTGGTCTGCCGCTGACAAAACGGCCCCACTGGAAGCAGAGCTCTTCAGGCTAATCTCATCCTCATCACCGGCGTCCGCAGATGGTGGTGACCAGTGGGAGCTCACGCGCGCCAGCAGCCATGACGGCAAGGTCAGGTTCCAGGACATTGTCGGCTGGGAAAGTCATAGAGTTGTCCCTTTTACTACCTACCTTTGCTGGGCTGATTACAACCAAGGTGTTCTCTTCTGTGATGTCTCAAGCAAGGCTCCTCATCTGGAGTATCTTCCGTTACCGGTTGACGACATGCCTCGAGAAGATTTTCCAACGTTCTCCCGCACCCTTTGTCTCACAAACAAAGGCCGAACCATGAAGTTTGTCAAAGTTAGCAAGACGCCCTCATGCTCTAACTGTAATCCAGGACTTGGTTTCACCATCAGTGTGCACACGATGGAACGGATAAACTGCATGCGATGTTAAGAGTTGGGTGGTGGATGTCAAGATCACAGAAAAGACACTCTGGGCCATGGAGGGTTATAACCTTGATCATCTCCCTTGCTCTGTGCCGCTACACCCTCTCGTGAGCATGGATGACCCCCACATCCTGTACTTCGTGTTGACCGGCAGATCTTCTCTCTCTGAAGAAACTGTATGGATAGTCACACTTGACATTGCGAGGAACACAGTCCTGAGCTATGGTGGTATTAAAGGCTTCCCTTCTGACAACATCTTCAATGGATTTGGCTTCTTCCCTAGCGACTTCACTAACTACCTGATAAAGCACTCAAGGTACCATATGGATTCACTTCAACTATTTGCCCATTTATATATTACTTGTTCTGTTGATGTGTCTTCCATTTATGTTCATTGCTCTGATGTAATGGAAATATAATGAGACTAAATGGCATCATTATTTAGGTACTCCCTCTATGCCAAAATGTAGTGCATCCGAGTCTTGTGGAAAGTTGAGCGATGTAAGTTTGACCAAGTATGTAGAAAAATGTAACATCTACAACATCAAAATATGTATAATATGAAAGTATATTTCATGATGATTCTAATAATATTGATTTGATGTTGGAGATTCAGTTTTCTACATATTTTGTCAAGTTTACATTGTTTCACTTTTAAAAGAGACTCAAATGCACTACAAACTATCGATACAACTGAAACTGAAATGTCCCACAATATAAGTAGTGAGTCTGTTTCATCCAAAATGCATGTTTATATTAGTCAGTAGTTGTGCGTTTTTATCCATTATCTAATATATTCCATTTGATCTTTTCTTTGGCCTGTGCAACTAGGGGTTTCTTAGCGTAAAACATGTACTCCCTCCGACCCATATTAGTTGACTTAGATTCATCTAGATACGGATGTACCTAGTCAAGTTTTTGTGCTAGATACATCTGTATCTAGACAAATTTGAGTCAACTAATATGAGTCGGAAGGAGTAGGTTAAGATGGTTTCTGTTTTGATATCTCTTTTATAACTCAAATGTGTTTCTGCATAGTAACAGGTTGCACACTATTCTTTGTTTTCCCTCATCTCATCTTAGAAAGAATGTTTTTTCAGTTGCTGTGAACTCTTACCGACTTCTGCCATTGAAACGTTGATGTTGAAAAGATCTGTTTTGTAATATTTTACAGGTGGCTTAGTACATGGTTTCTTCAACGAAGTTTTTTTCATCTCTATTTATTTACTTAGAAGATTTTCAATAGAATTCTCTAGAATACTTGCGTGCGCACAAGTATTTTCAGTAGGCAAATGGCAGGGTTCTATGTACCAACTTACTGCTACGTGCACCTATTACAACGTTTGAAGATGTAATTTCATTTGTGTTTCAAAAGTGTAAAAGAACGCAAGGGAGTGAGGTAGATAGGAGACATTATGTGATGTCCTGCATTTAGCTGTAGTTTTGCATGCTTCAGGTTCATTTGCAATCTGGTGATTATCATTTTTGATAGCGATCACTACATATAATACGCGATGATGAATTCACTCCCTAGCTTTGCTCTTGCAGGGAGAATGTTGTCCTGAAGAAGGAGAAGAAGAGGATTACCAACAAGGAAAGCACCAACCATGTTTGCTGATCTGGTGGCTCGCAACAATGGTGTGCTTCAGGTCAACTGCGCCGGGGGGTTGGGGTGGTTATGGTGGTGATAAAGTGTGCTGTGAACTATAGTCTCTTACGAGTGGAATCTTTGTTCGATTTATCTTTTCAAATAATGTATTCTGTTCGAGGCTCAAGCAAAACATTTCTGACATGATCTGTGAAATTCATAAATACGCTTGTCATCCTTTTTTTATTGTTGAGATTCGTATGCTATCCTTTAATTTCAACTCGTTATGCATTAAGCGACCGATCTGTAGGAAAGGTACTTTAAGGCATCATGAGGAGTATTATCATGCAATTTCGTGAAGCAATGCGCCATGAACATATATGGATTCGGCAGCTGTCATTATTGGGAGTGCGTAGATCTCAGGGGCATAAGTTGCTTGTCATCTTAATATTTGTGTTAATCATCAGTTGCAATGTAAGATTTTTACTAATTCTCAGTTGCAGCCTAGTAGCAACTCATTAAATTCTCGGTTACTCTCTAGTTGCAACTCATCTGTAACTTTCACTTTACATAAATTATGAGATAAATCGAACGGTGAAAGAGACGACTAAGACCTAAAAAGTTCTCTGCATAGGAACTAACAAAACCGTTCATTATTAATAAAACTAGACGGCCACGCACGTTTTGCCCCGCCGTCTGCCCTTACTTAGATCTGCAGCTCAAGAGTTGCTACATAGATACCACACTGCCACATAAAAAAACACAGGAACATAAATCATTCATGCATCACATGCGCTTCTGACGGAATCATTCCAACAGAATTGTATAGTTACTTGTCCTTCTGCGCAGGCTGGAAACATAGATTTTGACCAAGTTACGCAACACATAGCTGGAGAGAAAAGAAGAAACATAGGAACGCCTCATAGGTATCCACCAAAAAGATGTCCCAACCATTCTAGTCAACTAATAAGTAGCAATAAGCAAAAGTAGACATAGGGCATACTTATTTTCAGAACGATCTCCTAGAAGCAGTTCCAGATCAGCAACATGCAAATACTCACTACATACACTTGCAATCAGAGAAAACAATCGCGCTAGATTGTTTTGGCCGAAACTACTATCTACGTCGTTCCTATTTTTTTTGGACATGGGATTTACGACGAAAAGGACATGTGGCGCCGTTGCAACGGAGCTCTGCTCTTCTGGAAGGCGGGACCCGCTACGGGTCAGGTTGAAAGAATCCAGACCACGGACGGATGTCGCGCGCGTCATCGTACCCCGCATCGCAGGAAGGTGGACAGCGCGCGCCATTGGCCCATCGTCAACGTGTGTTGACAGAGTCTCGCACTGTGAGGTGTTTCAGACGCGACACGCCTCCGCACCTGCCGTGTGGCGGGACCCGACGAGTGCCTACGTGACGTCGTCAGCCCATGCAGGCTGTGACTTCTCGTGGCCATGGGGTCGACGCATTGGTTAGCGACGAAGAGCGGGGCTAGCAGCTTAGGACGTAGGTGTCCGCGATTTCTCGCGGCCAGATCGCCCTACCGCGGACGGGTGTCGCGCACTCCGTCATACCCAGCTTCACCGGACGTGGGGGGCGGGGGGGGGGGGGGGGGGGGGGGGGGGGGGGGGGGACGTGCGCGCTTGATGGACCCACCGTCAGTGTACGTGGCAAGGTTTAGGCGGACCATGCCATCATCTACGCATCTACTCGTTGTAACATTGCAGGTTACGTGGATCCTCGCGCTCTTATGCGGTGCTGTGCGGGCGAAGGTTTCCGAATGCTAGCTTCTTATAGCTACAAACAAACACTCTTATCGCCAACTCAGATACCCCTTCCTTCTCGCCATCACTCTCTTTCTCTCTCTCATCGTGTCTACTCTGACGCGCTTCACTTTGATCAACGTCGCTGGTGTCCTGCTACGTGTGTATGCTTCTCCGCCTCTCTCCGTCGTCGAACTCATCGCCTCTCTTTGGACGTATCTGATATGTAAACTCCTACGCTCGCTTCTACATGTGTTCGTTTTTTTTTCCGCCGATAACTATTGCATTTTCGGTGATGCACTAATGCTTGCCTTCTTGTAACATCCCAGCATTAGAGTTTAAAAATAAGCTGAACACAGGTGTGTGCATTGCATTCATGCATAGAAAATCTGAATAATTCTTGCGCTTTAAATAAAACTTGTCAAAGTGATTGAAGCTTCTTTTAACTTGGTGGAACTGAAGTAGATCATCAAGTTAAACTGCGATAAGTGTCAATGTGACCTTTGCTAAAACCTTATCTTTGGGTAATATAATTTGATCTAAGGGTAGATCAAATGTAATAAAACTAAGTCACAACCCACTACTTAATAAGGAGTACTTGGTCTTCTTGAGATCATCACATGGTATTCCATACAACCACTCAAAGATGAATACTTAATGTTCTAAAGATGATATCAAAGTATTATCTACAACAAACCCTGAATACAAAGTTAAGTATAGAACTTAAGTAAAGAAAACTCTATAACTAAACCTTGATATACTTGCTTGCCATAGTTATTCCTACCATAAGAATCATGGTAGTTTCTTAACACTAACTCTTATTACAAATAGAGTAGGAAAGGAAGTTAAGCCAAGTAGATATAGATATGAAGTAAGCTTCTTTAACAAGATCAGCTTTATAGAGAGACTAGTACACGTCTACTACTTAGTTGAGTATAGATCTTGATCAGGCAATTAAAAGCCTAAGCTTTGTTTGATCAAAGGATGGTGGTCATTATTCTCAAGTCATTTGAGAATAGATAACTAGGTGTTGAAGAAGACTTGTGAGTATACCAAATTAGGTAAAGCCCTAGTAAGATGAATCATCTAGCTTGATCATGAGAAGTCAAGCTAGAGTATAATGAAGTATATAACATAAGTTGTATGGATTAGATGGAAGTATAATAGTTTAACCAAGGTAATATAAGAACAAACTTGTATTGTAGGGAGTTGTACCATACCTATTCTAGAGGATTGTTATCACATGTGATATAGAGAGAACTATAATCTTGCAAGCCTTGGAAGTAGTTGCAAGATGGATTTAAGAAAGTTAATAGATGGAGTTAGTAGTAGCTACATTGATAGGTGCATCAATGGTAGTTAATTAAGAGGAGTTATATACTAGGAGTAAGAATGGAATAATTTTGAAGTGGCATGACCATGTCATCATATGATGATAGATATGGTGGAGTCAGGTGATTATCTTATTCAGGAAGATGTGATCTTTGTGAATAAGATAAGAGAGGTATCTAGAGTATATTTAGGAAATGAATTCCTTATCTCAAGATAAGCTTAGTGAGGTATTGAGGTAAGAATTCTTTTGAAACCTTTAGCTAGCTATATATGCAGCCATGACAAGACCCATGTCTACTTCATTGTTCCAAACCCTAGAATCAAATGGATAGGGAAACCATTTCCTATTCCTAGGTAACCATTGAACAATACCTCTTGGACCATTAAAGCTTCCAAAAGATAATTAGAAAACTAAACAAGTGTTTATAGATGGAGGCCTTGTCCACCTCATTGTCTTAAACCTTAATAGAAACCTAGTTTCATAGAACTAGCAAGGTCACTCTTGGAAGAAATCTCAATAGCTCACTCTAAGATGAGTTGTTATCCATGGTACACATTTATAGTTTTTAAACCCTAACTTCTATGAAAGTCATAATAAATTATAGACTTTGATATCACCTAAGCTCATGGGAATAATATTAACCATATTGATTCCTTAGAACTTTAGGTATCATATAATAATGAAGGATCACCATATAAAAATTTCCTTAAAACTATAGAGTTAATGAGAATAAAGTTTATGAATAAGTAGTAATAAATCCTTTTATAAGTGATGGTTTATTATGCAAATTAAATTCATGACAAAGATCCTTGCAAATTATTAAAAGAAAAAGGACTTACAAAATTTAAAAGAAAAAGGACTTACAAAATTAAAAGAAAAAGGACTTACGTAAAGAAAATAAAGAAACTATAACCTTATATAATAAAATTTCACAAAATTATGCTAAATACATTTCAGTATTGCTACAACTACTTAGCAAATACATTTATATGGGAAAGAATACAAAACAGATGTGAAAATACAAATATGAAAACAAAACCGAAAATAGAAAAAAATCAGAAAGAAAAAAAAAGATCTGGCCAAGCCAGCAGGCCAGCCCAGAGTTCCTCTCTGCCTGTCTACCGCCCACACCAGCCCAACATCGTCGGCCGAGTAGCAGCCCAGCCCGGTACCCTTTTGTTCTCTCGTTGACAGGTGGGGCAGTGTTTGACTGCGGGTTGAGTTTGAAATTGTGCTAGGGGGTTTTCTGCAAAACCGCGCTTCGTCGTCTTCCTCGGCCGCTGGAAGCAGCTGCGTGTCCACGCGGCTACCATTGATCCTCCGCCGTGTTGCGATGCTCGCCGCCGTCGTTGGAGGGAGCAGATAAGACCGCCGCGTCGTCCTCTACGTCTTCATACCAATCTCATTCTCTCTCTCGCCCGGTGGAGTAAATTCCCTTCCCCACCGGAACCCTAGCCACCGCTCGCCGTTGTTCCGGCCGTTTCTGACCATTCCTCGCCTCGCCAAGGACACCGTTGGAAAGGCCGGCGTGTCCTTGTTCATCTCCGAAAAGCAAGCGCTCCACGGGTAGCGTGAAATCGAGCCTCGCATCTCGCTGGCCGTCACAACCTCACCGTCGATTATCACCGCTACCGTGCTCCTCCGGTCAACTCAACATCACCAACAACATCACGGTGAGCCTGCAGTGCTCGGGCACCATTTCAATCTTTTCCTTTTGCCCTAGATTGATCTATCGCAATAGCTCGCCGTCTGCCACCGCAGGTGCTCGTCGCTGCTACTGTTCCGGTGACCAGAACCTTGCAACGCACGCGTAGATAGCTTCGTCTCGTTGTTCTCGTTCTAACGCACATCTCCGCGTTGTCTCTGGTGCCGTATTTTGGCGTCTCCACCGTACTCCGGCGAGGGTCCGACGAGATGATGCCAGGCGCCGATGAGGTGACGTCCTCTTTGGACTGTTCCGCGTCAACGTGGTGGCCGACGTGGCCAGTGGCCCACAGGTCAATGCCTCAGTGGTATCTGATGTGGTCTTGACCCCATTGGTCAGTGACCGTGGCTTGATTAGATCTGGGTGTAAAACGTACTCCTTTGTCTAAAATTCAATAAGAAATGAGTAATAAATATAAATTTTAATATAAATAGATTTCAGGAATTTAGGAAAATGAATAAATCTTAGAAATTGAATATCTTTTGTTTTATAATTCAAATATATATATTATATATCAAATTATTCAGAAAAATAAACTCTATATTATAAACTTATTATCAAATATTATTGATTTAACTATTTAAACAATTATTATTTAATAAAGGTTTTATAAATAATAATACTTTACAATTCATGTTTTAATATTGGTCAATAAGAAAAATATAAATAATATACTAAAATGCTTGGAAAAATAAGAACTAACATCTAAAAATATAAACTTAAAATATTCTATCACTTAAATATTATTTATTATTTATTTAGTACTTATAAGTGATTAAAACTTGTAAAAATCATATCTTATTATTTAAAAATCACAAAAATACTTATGATATACCAAAATGATCACAAAAATGAAATATACACACAAAAAATATCAAATCTCACTTTTGAAATAAAATAAAAGGTAAAGGTTTAATAGAACTAGTTGAAACCCTTTTATTTTATTTTAATTCATTAAAAATAGATAAATCTTTACTTTTGCCTTTAGCATTATTTGTTTAAAATCTAAAATTGTAACAACAAGATCAATTGATGTTGCAATGAAGTTAACATAGGTTTATCTATTTTAAGAAATATTAAGAGTAATCCTTGCATACTTTTTGTTAAAAGCCCTAATTGATTCTTATTCTTGTTTAAGAAATATTTCAGATACCATGCTCCCTTTGAATGTTTTAGTATTGTATACTATTTGTTATACTTACATGCTGTTGAACACACTCTCACAAGACTTAACAAGAAGCACATGTGTAAAGCTGATATAAAAGTACCACTCATTCCAAAGAACTCATTACAAACTCCAAACCCTAGATTAGGTACGATTGTTACGGGGATTCGCGTTCATCAAACCACATTACATTACTTGTGCACAATTGCATTTTGCGTCTTTAAACATTAGTCCTTATCAGACCAATGATGCTATTTACAGAATTTGGATCTTCTATTATCTTGAAGACCGTGAGTGCATAATCTTGCAATCACAAAAGGCAAGTTCACAACTTGCTCATGTACTTTGATTATTTTCTATCAAATGCTTGTAACTCAAATGTTGTCATCACCTGCATTTCAAAAAAGTCAGAAAACACTATTTTCCTAATAATATGATTATGGATTATTTACCAAATGGTAATAATCTATTGATACAGTTCCAGTGGTAAAGAAACATAATATCTAGGACTTAACAACCAATGTCGCCAGTGATTCTAGCGCCATATATTACGCGTCAACCATAAGACTTGGAATGGGACAGGAAAGTCAGATGTATCTTCTCCCTTTCGCATGGACATATGACCTTAACGTGAGGCTGTTGATTTCTCGTGGAGTTCCAGAGAATCCAGCACATTGGTGGGACCCCTTAGTTCCCCTCGATCTTGGTGCCTAGATTATCTATGCATCTCTGTCTGGGTCTGAGTTCACCATAACTGATGGTGACCACCAAACAGAGCTGCGTACGGACTCTCCGAGAGGCTACCCAAAGAGTAACCATGGTAGTTGTCTCAGGGTATCGTGTCTTCATGCGGGGTCACGGAGAGGGTAGTACTGGCTTGGATCTTAGACTGGGCCCCACATCAAGGAATTGTGGACGGGAATAAGCTGCCCGGTTGTGCAACAAAGCTAAGGTCTCTTATGGGAAAAGTGACGCACCTCTGTAGAGTGTAAGAATTGTGACATGTTACTCCCTGTTCCAGGAAAGAGCTACGAACACGGCTGGAAAGGAACTCCATGAAGTTCTGGTCAACCTATGAAGGCTGTCGGACATAGTTTTTATAATAAAAGCAACCTTTGAAGAAATGTTTATGAAAACCTGCATTGCCTACGACCTCTGGTCTGTGGCTGTAGAGTTAGTGCATCATACACTCATTTTTAGTGAACTTGCTGAGTACGCTCGTAATCAACCGTACCTTCTTAACCCTTGCTAGGTTTTAAGTCATTGAAGACGACGTCAACATCAATTTCTGCTCAAGAAACCATCATCGACAACTCAAGTTCTTCAATAGAGTCAATGATGTCCACATAGATGTCAACTGAAGCAAATACTAAGTTCTTAAGTAGATAGAAGTAGATTCTCTAGCTATAAAACCTACTTCTGTAGAGTATTGCAATAGTAGCAATGGCAAGCCAAATAGTATATATGCTAGTCGTAGTTACTAGATAGTTCTGAGTTATTACTTCTGGTTCTTCTTTGTAAGAAGTTTCTTTCTCTCTCTTTAACCTAGAGTGTTCTCTAGATCTTTTGTAAAGAGTCGAGTTGTAATCTGTAGTCATGTCTTGGACCTGCTGTGTTTCTGTTGTACCACTCCGAGGGATGTAATACTAGTGAATGGTGTTTCATTGGTGTTATGTCAACGACTATAGTGTACTACATCATGTAGTGGTCTGCTAGGTCACCGCAGCTGGTATCAGAGCATATGCTTTGACCTTAGGATTAAAACCCTTTTAGGAAGATCTGTAGGTTGGATAGTGACTATAGGAGCCATCCTATCTAAACCAAGACTTGTGATGAGTATCCACTTGAGGATAAATCTTGTCACACTTAAGTTGGATGTTCTTATCATCTTTCTTAAGGATTAGTTATATGTATTATCTAGAGAAAGGTCATTTGAGTGTAGCTCTGAATAAGTATAACACCACTAAGATATCTTAAGTAAAGTGGAAATATCAAAGAAGATTATGGTTAAGATTAGGATATCATGTGGAGTAGTATTAGTGATGGGGTCTATATTTAGAATCCCTATGAAGTAGCAGAATCTTACCACTAGTTGATACCACTATATAATACAGGGTAGACCATCAGAGTATGTATAGATACAATTGGAAATAAATCATGTGGCATTCACTTGAGAATACCATGTGATGGAATAGAATTTAGTTAAGAATCATTGTTAGTAAGCTAAGAAGAAGAGTCGTCATGGTGAGGATAGCTCTTCAATCATGATGACTAGGTAAATCTTAACAAGTTCGTGGTGAGAATAACTCTGAGACCATGATAAGTCTATAATAAAGGACAGTGTAGGTCTATGATAGAAGTCATAGGTATTATAATATTACGATAATTTTTGGATTAAGGTAGTAACTACAATTTTGTTAGTAGTTTCGAGAGATTATGTGAGGATAGTTTACAATAGAATGGAAGATTGGTAGTCTTTAGTAGTCTCGAAAGAAAGGTAAGTAGTTAGTTGATACATTGCAAATGTATCTATATTTTTTGATGTTCCATGCTTGGTTTTATCTACTTTCTTATGTTTTGTCCACACTTTGGAGTACTTTTCATATAATTTCTTGGACTAACCTATTAACAAGATTCACAGTGCCAGCTGCCTGTTTTCTGTTGTTTTTGGTTTCAGGAAGTTAGAAAATGAATATTCTCGGAATTGGACGGGACAAAAGCCAAAGTCATTATTTTATCGGGGGACACTTAGAACCAGAATACGAGACGGAGAAGGGCCAGAGGGCGGCCACACCACCTGGCCACACGGCCAGGCTTGGCCCGCGCCAGGGGGTGGTGTGGATAGCCCAGGCACCTCTCGGCCTCTCCTTCCGCCTATATATTGCCTCTGATACGGAAACCCTAAGGACCCGATCAAAATTCCACGAAAGAGTCTGTAGCCGCCGTCATCTCCATCCCTAGATCAGGAGGGATCTAAAGCTCTTCCTGGCACCCTGTCGGAGAGGGGAATTCACCCTGGAGGCCTTCTTCATCATCATGCAAGCCTCCGGTGTGATGCGTGAGTAGTTCATATCTAGACTACGGGTCCATGTAGTAGTTAGAAGGCTGGTTCTCCTCCTTTGTGCTTTCATGTTAAAATCTTGTGAGCTCCGTTCATGATCAAGATCATCTATTTGTAATTCTTTATGTTGTGTCTGCGGGGATCCGATGGATATTGAGACGCTATTTCAGATTGATTATTGTTTCTATCATGTCTTTGTTATTTGTGATCTTACATGCTTTCCGTTGTTAGTAGCCATCTTGGCCAAGTAGATGCTAGTGATACGTCCAAAACGTATCTACTTTCCCGAACACTTTTGCTATTGTTTCTCCTCTATACTTGTGTGATTTGGATGCAACTAATGCGAACTAACGCTATTTTCAGCAGAATTGCCTTGGTGTCTACTTTTTGTGCAGAAAATCAACTATCAGGAAAAATCCTGGAAAATATGCCAAAAATCCTGTTTCACCCGAAAACTCCAGGAGCCAGAATACGAGACGGAGAAGAGCCAGGGGGTGGCCACACCACCTAGTGGCGCGGGCCAGGCCAGGCCACGCCAGGGGGTGGTGTGGGCCCCCTAGGCACCCCCTCGGCCTCTCTCTTCGCCTATAAGGAGCCTCCTAACTAAAAACTTCGGGGGGTTCTACGTTTTTCCAGAAGGAGTTCCGCTCTGCTGCCACCACCAGATTCCACGAAACAGCACCTTGATTGCCAGTAGTTCCTAGAGGCCCCGCTGCAAACGGGCTGGCAGGACAAAAGATGTTGTGCAAGCACGTATGACTATATATGGAACACATGCCTAGGATTCTCTAGTACTTGGATGCTTTATCTTATTTATCTGCAATTGCCCTATGTTCTGATTGCTATGTGAATTGTCTTGTCCATGAAACGCCCGTCCATCCATCCCTATGCCTACCGCATTCGAATCCCACTGTTTACTGCTTTTGTTACTACTGTCTTTCCTTTACTACTGCTGTTACTTTGCTATTCCTACTACAAAACTGTTGCTACTGATAAACTGTTGTGAGCAAGATTGTTTCTAGGTGCAGCTGAATTGACAACTCAGTTGTTAAGGCTTACAAATATTCTTTGGCTCCCCTTGTGTCGAATCAATAAATTGGGTTTCACTTCCCTCGAAAATACTGCGATACGCCCCCTATACTTGTGGGCCATCAAGACTATTTTCTGGCGCTGTTGCCGGGGAGCATAGCTTTACTTATCAAGTTCACTTGGATTCTCTATTGTTCGCTGCTATCCATCCATCATGGGTAAGTCTTGTGATGGCAAAGTTCCTATTTTACCATCCACTACAAGAAGAGGTACGGTTCTGAACACCTCTGCTGCTCTTGATTCACCGTCTGTTTTGAGTAAGTTCCTTACACCACCACATACACATGCTACACACACTGCTACTACTGCTGAATCTGAAACTTCTGATGCTTATGATGCTGCTTCTACTGTGCTTGATAAGAGTGGTTCATTAGGTCCTTTCCTAGATCCTACGATTGCTAGAACTATAGCTGGAAATACCGAAACTCCTAATGAAGACACTACCACACCTATTAGTTCACCTGAGTCTAGTGAAAGTTATGATATTGAAGATGGTTATGTTGAGATGACTGATGAATTTATTAAAGAATGTAAGAACACCCATGACAGGAGCGCTGCTAAGAGTCTCCTTGAGAGGCGTACTATTAGACCCAAATTGTCTGCTGATGCTAAGTTTGCTGCTTCTCCCATAAACATTATAGATGAAGATTATGATTTCTCTCTCGATCTATCTTACATAGCTATTGTCGAGAAAGAACCTTTTTGTGGGACTAAGAATGAAAGTGCGGTAGCACATATGAATGAACTTTCTACCATGAGTGGCTTGTTTTCTGATGATATTAAGATGCGTACTTACTTTGTTGCTAAGATTTTTCCCTTTTCACTGAAAGGAGAAGCTAAAACTTGGTTTAGTAATTTACCTCCTAGATCTATTGATAGCCCTGAGTGCTTGATTAGTACTTTCCTGCAGAAATATTTTCCTCCCAGTGCTAGACATGCTATTTTGCAGGAACTTTTTGATTTTAAACAGGGAGAAAAAGAGGTATTGCCTGAATCTTGGGCAAGGTTTTGTGCTTTGATTCATGCACAGGCTAGAAGTCCATTACCTAAGAATGAGCTTCTTGATATATTTTATAATGGACTAACCGAAGAATCTAGGACATACCTAGATAGTTGTGTTGATTGTGTTTTCAGGAATAGGACTCCTAAGGAAGCTGAGGAATTAATGGCTAAAATAAGCAAGAATTATGAAGATTGGACTCCTCCTAAACAAGATATACCTGAAGTAATTGTACCTGAACCATCTATTCCTGTGCCTATTCCAACATCAAAGAAGAGGGGAGTTATTGAATTAAATGATGAAGTGATGAAGGAAGCTAAGAAATGTCTTAAGGAGAAGGGAATTAAAGCTGCATATGTCAAGAATTTACCTCCTATAGAATAATTATGTAAGCCTATTCCCTACTCATCCACTATTGAGGTACACTCTCTCCAACACTTTGATGAAGGTGATATCCCTTACTCTAAACCTCCTGATCAATGCTTAGAAGAATTTGATATCTTTATTGTTAAGCAAGATAACTTTAATAAAATGGTGCAAAATCATCTAATGGAAAACACTAAGCTATTGTTGAGTTGAAAGATATTGTGGAAAGAACCTCTAATGATGTTAAAATGATTGTTAAACACTTTCAAATGGTTCAAACTCAAATAGATCAACTTGTTAAAGTGCAAAACGACTTGCTAGTAAATGCTGCTAAAGAAAAGCATACTTATGAAATTAGAACTAGAAGTGTAGCTGCTACCCAGGATCCTCTATATCCTGAGGGGCATCCCAAAAGAATTGAGCAGGATTCTCAACAAGCTGAAAATAGTGGTTCTACTCGTAAGAAAAGGAAAAAGAAACATAAAACTGTTGTAGAACCCTCTGAACCTGCTATAGATCCTAATAGTATATCTATCTCTGATGCTGAAACTGAAAGTGGTAATGAAGAAAATGAAGTTCCTAATGAAGAAAAAGTTGAAGAAGAACCTGAAAACCACACTAATACTACTAAATACACTAAAGAAGATTTTATTACTAAGAAACATGGTAGTGAAAGAGAACCTTGGGTCCAAAAACGTATGCCTTTCCCTGATAAGAAACACAAGTCAAAGGAAGATGAACACTATAATAAGTTTTTTGAGTGGATGAAGCCTTTATTCTTGCAAATTCCTTTGACTGCTGCTATTAAATTGCCTCCTTACTCAAAGTATATGAAGGACATTGTCTCGAATAAAAGGAAGATCCCTAATGAAGAAATTTCTACCTTGCTTGCTAATTATTCCTTTAATGGTAAGGTTCCTAAGAAACTTGGAGACCCAGGGATTCCAACTATCCCTTACTCTATTAAGAACAGTTATGTTAGAACTGCTTTGTGTGATTTGGGAGCTGGAGTTAGTGCCTTTCTCTCTTTATAAGAGGCTTCAACTTGAAAAATTAATACCAACTAATATATCTTTGCAAATGGCTGATAAATCTACCACCATTCCTATGGGTATATGTGAGGAAGTACCTGTTCAGGTGGCTCACAATTGCTTGATACTAACTGATTTTGTTGTGCTTGAAATGCCTGAAGATGATAATATGTCTATTATTCTTGGGAGACCTTTTCTTAATACTGCAGGAGCTGTTATTAATTGTAATCAAGGAAAGGTGACTTTCAATGTTAATGACAAGGAACATACTGTCTATTTCCCCAAGAAGATTGAAAGGACTTATGGTTTGAATTCAATTTGAACATGTTGAAGGCATTCAAGTTGGAGAAATATATTGTCCCATACCAAGAGAAAAATTTGAAACTATTATTATTGGGACCATTGCTATCAAGGTTAAGGTAACATAATCATTAGTGGAGTACAAAGTTTTGTCTCATATGCAATTGTTTTGGTAGAAAGACTTGATCAACCTTTCTAACAAAAGGATTCCATTGAACAAAACAATGTTTTCATTATGATTATCTCCGTTTATTTCTATCCTTTGCATTTTAGTTTTTGCTTTCGTTTAGTTTTCTTTGTGTTGTTAGTTGCTTGCATGCTAGAACTTCTGTAGTTCTAGCCTTGTTTTGTCCTTGCATCATGTTTCCAAAAGAAAAAAATTTGTCTATCAGAAAAATCATTCTCCTATTTCTGAAAAAAATGCCCAAAAATAAAGTGTCTCGTAAAATTCTAGAAAATTCATATTAAATTTTTACGTGAAAAAGGGGCAGAGGAGTACCTGGGAGGTACCAGGGGGGCCCACCAGGCAGGCACACCACATGGTGGCGCGACCAGCCTTGGGTGGCGCCATGCCCTGGTGTGGGCCACCCCTCGCCCCCCGGTAACTCTCTCACCGACCACTTTATTCTCTCTCCCGAGTAAGCTCTAGTTCATAGCTCAAAATCGCGTTCTTGCTGTGCTTGCTCTTGATTTTTTCGATCTCCTTGCTAAGCCCATCTTTCTTGCTGAAATTTGGAGCATTTGTTCCCTAGTATGTGACTCCTCCCCTTGTCCAAGTAGATTTGTGTTTAGTGGATTATATGTTGAGTATTTTGCTGCTGTAGGTGAATGGTTATGAGGGCATGTAAGCTTGTTTGATGCTTAGAGATATAGTTTTGATGCATGTTTAGGCCTCTTGCAAGTCCCTATGAGTAGAATCCTTCATTATATTTACTTTGCAATCACTTGTTTAATAGGTGATTAAATTTCAGAATACCAAGCATGAACAACCATACTTTTGGAGAGATATTTGAGAGTGATGCACCTAGGAGGTCGAGGCCCTTAAGAACAGCCTCTCAAGCTAGGCAATCATACAATGAAGACCTCATTGCAACCCGTATTGGCAGTGAAAGGGATGATGGGGATGCTCACCCATCCTCTTTTCCTTGTTTTACTTTCTTGCAAGCTGCAGGTATTCTTAATGATTTCTTGCTACTGATTGAGAGGGTTGGTTTGACCTCATATATGCAAGATGAGAGTGCACAATACGCTATGCTCACCAAAACTTTTGTTGAGAGCTTCACGTTTACTAACACACCCTATCAATCTACTGTCTCTTTTAAAATCTATGATCTGCCCTTCACCATGTCTTTGGAGAGATTTTGCAGTATTGTAGGTGTGCGTATGACAGGGACCGTGAAGAAAATTCAAGGGAGACCCGCTGATTTGTTGGAGCTTTACCGAGGGATGACCAATGATGATGACCGCGTAGCGCAGCGCGGAAAGATAAGAAATATCCAACTCCCTGCTCTTAGATGCTTTGCATATTATCTTGCCACTAGTGTGTTGGGTAGGGAGAACACTAGTAATATCTCCAACTATCATTTAGCATTCCTTGTTGCTGCACTTAACAATGATACTCGGTACAATCTTGGCTCGCTTATTGCTCGCCGCCTAGCTGCTAGGGGGCCTATCTATGGGGGCATCATTGCATCGTGCATAGTCAATGCATTAGGTCTTTCAGTGGATCCCTATGATGCTATGCTGGCACCACAGAGGCTTGACCTTGTTGCCATGAAAACTCATCACTTTGTCAGTGCTTCCTCTGATTTGAACAATATAGTATATAGGATGCTTTTCACTGACGGGGATGAAAGGGAGATCCTTTTGCCACAACCTGCTTTGTTTAGTGTTCACAAGAGACCATGGTCGCGCTCCAAGGAGGAGGTGGACGAGCAGCTTCGCTTGCTGGGTTTCCACGAGCAGCACCAGGAGGATGTGCCCTCCTATGATTACTCCGCGCATTACGGAGGGACGTACTCGAGCTCGCACCAGGATGATGGGACCTCTTCGTCGTACCAGGGTGACACTTCATCCTGGCCAGCTTGGGATTGATACCCCACTTAGGCCAAAAGCCTAAGCTTGGGGGAGGTACACCGACACCGCACTCATCTCCATATCATGTTGCGTCGGTACTTTGTATATTCATGTTTTTGTTCTCTTTTTAGTTTTCATTCTTCTTTGCTTTTGCTTTCTAAAAACACAAAAAGACCAAAAATAGTTTTGTTGTTTCTCTTTGGTTTGCTTCTCCTTTTTGGCTTGGTTTGCTTTTCCCTTTTTGCTTTGTTTGAACTATTCGAAAAACCCAAAAATATTTTGCTTTGTTTGTTTTTCCCTTTTGGTTCTTGTTTAAAAATCAAAAACACCAGAAATATTTGTCGTTCTTCTTTGGTTTTTGCGAGTTTGCTATAGGGTTCGGCAGTCCTCAGTGGATATTGGTTTCATATTATTATTCAAGTTACACAAGTGAAGAACAATAATGAGGATCAATGACAACTTGAGGTGTGGTAAGAGGCTGGTAACGAACTATATTTGTTTTCATTTTGTACATATACTCATCATTGTGAGCTTGCTTAGCCCGTTCAAGTAGGGTGTATGTTATCTTTGGATGCTTAGTAGTTCTTGCTTTCTTATGATTAGCTCCTGCTCGCTAATAGTTTGTAGCATGTCTTATGAATGTTTGCTTGCATTGCTCTATTCATAAATTGGTATCACACCGTGGTATCCTCCTTTGAATGTTTTTATTTGATTGACTTGGCACATGCTCACGCATGCACATGACTGTAATAGACAGTTAAGCCTCGATGAATTATTTTGCCTTGAGGATCTTGAATCACTTTCATGCCATGAATAGTTCTGTTTTGTTGCAAGCATGATAATGACAGCTATTGCTCTCTCGTTTGTCGCTCCCTTACTATTGCTAGCCTTCACTTTCACTGAGTGTTTTACTCATGTTTCCAACTCCCTAAACCGACTATTTCCAAAGTGTCCACCATACCTACCTATTAGCATCATTTGCTGCTCCAGTGCATATTCAATATGCCTTGTTTTCTTCTGAATAAAATGTTTGCTTGTTATGGGAAAATTAGTTAGTAAAGCTCTCACAAACTTGATGGCACACTTTATTTCCTGCACTTAATAAACCTGAACCATTGTGAACTCTCCATGAAAGTTATATGCTTGCAAATTATAGGCTGGGGATTAGCAGAACCGTGCTGTCATGGGGAACGCTTTCAACACTTGTAAATATATACCCAGTTGATACCTTGCTCTTTTGTTTGCGGATGTCATCGGTGTGAAATAAAAGGGGAGCTTGTAAGTCCATGGAGTTATGTATGTGTGTTAGAGAAATGCTTGGGCCGCTGGTCTAATCCATGCTGACATGGTGGAAACCTGCAGCGTAACCATAATGATATCTATGAAGCATTCTTCTTATAAAAAAAGAGAGAAATAACTATTGAGAAAAAGAAAAAAAAGATTTTTATGAAAAGAGGAAAGAGAGAAAAAAGCACCATTTTCCCATGGTAAATAAGAAAATTGCTGAGATACTCATTGTCTGCTTGCCTTGTCATTTTGATATGGGGATTCTTCTGTATCATCGGGCAAGGGGTACCCCGTTGGCGGTTCTCAATGATACGCACATACTTACGATGACAAGAACTTACCGGTAACTAAAGTTGAGTAGCATGAGGAGTGGCTCTCGTACTCAAGGGACTTGGGATTTTCAGTTTATAGTCTGTCAAGCATATAACTCAGATTGGACCTCACTTTCACCTTAACCACATTAAAGATGCTTATGATAGGGGCAATGAGAGCTCAAAGCTAATGAGTACCATACTTTCAGCATTTGGAAGCTTTTCAAAATTATTCAAAACCTTTTTTCTTCTACTTGTTGAGTCTCCACATATTCTTTGAGCACCTTCTTGAGAGCATAGTTGTCATTCTTTATGTTTGTTCCATTACTTGATTATTTGTGTTATGACTTTGATGCTTGTACCCTTGATATCTTTACTTCCATTCATCACTTGAACTTCAGAGGTGCCTTAGCATTCATAATCAAAGGCAAGCGAGATACCACTCTATCATACCTTTTTATGAGCATTGTAATGTTGCTTATGTTCATGCTTCATGCTACTTATTATTCTTGAGTTGGATTCTCTTCATAGCTTGCAATGACTATTAAGTAGACTTATTTGCATACTCTTTATTATTAATTGTCTAAGTAGCTGATCACATTGGTGAGAATATTTACATCATATAAAGCAAATATGTTCGTGAAAGTTCTTTTATCGCACTCAGTTTTCAACTGAATTGCTTGAGGACAAGCAATAAGCTAAGCTTGGGGGGGGGGGGAGTTGATACGTCCAAAACATATCTACTTTTCCGAACACTTTTGCTATTGTTTCTCCTCTATACTTGTGTGATTTGGATGCAACTAATGCGAACTGACGTTGTTTTCAGTAGAATTGCCTTGGTGTCTACTTTTTGTGCAGAAAATTAACTATCAGGAAAAATCCTGGAAAATATGCCAAAAATCCTATTTCACCCGAAGACTCTAGGAGCCAGAATACGAGACGGAGAAGAGCCAGGGGGTGGCCACACCACCTGGAGGCGTGGGCCAGGCCAGGCCGCGCCAGGGGGTGGTGTGGGCCCCCCAGGCACCCCCTTGGCCTCTCTCTTCGCCTATAAGGAGCCTTCTAACCTAAAAACTTCGGGGGAGGGGGGTCGACTTTTTTCCAGAAGGAGTTCCGCTTCGCCGCCACCACCAGATTCCATGAAACAGCACCAGAAACTCCGTTCTGGCACCCTGCCGGGACGGGGAATTGGAGGATATCATCGCCATCATTATCACCATCGCTTCTCCATCGACCATCCATGTTTCCCCCATATATGAGTGAGTAATCCTCCGCTGTAGGCTATGGTGATGGTAGGGATTGGCTGAGATCGTTCATGTAATGGCATCAGATTGTTAGGGCATGGTGCCTAGTATCTTTTATTAGTGCTTTATGACTTTGTTGCGACTTGTTGTGCTTAATGCTTGTCACTAGGGCCCGAGTGCCATGATTTCAGATCTGAACATTTTATTGATTCATTATGATAGTATTGTTCTTGGTCTTATCTGCAAGTTGTATACACACGTTGTTGTCTGGAACCTATGGCCCCGAAGTAACAGAAATCGGGATAACCGGAAGGGAATGGCTTTGATGTGAGGATCACATGTGTTCATGGAGTGTTAATGCTTTGCTCCGGTGCTCTATTAAAAGGAGCACCTTAATTGCCAGTAGTTCCCTAGAGGCCCCGCTGCAAACGGGCTGGCAGGACAAAAGATGTTGTGCAAGTTCTCATTGCGAGCACGTATGACTATATATGGAACACATGCCTAGGATTGTCTAGTACTTGGATGCTTTATCTTATTTATCTACAATTGCCCTATGTTTTGATTGCTATGTGAATTGTCTTGTCCATGCAACGCCCGTCCATCCATCCCTATGCCTACCACATTCGAATCCCTCTGTTTACTGCTTTTGTTACTACTGTCTTTGCTTTACTACTGCTGTTACTTTGCTATTCCTACTACAAAACTATTGCTACTGATAAAATGCTGTGAGAAAGATTGTTTCCAGGTGCAGCTGAATTGACAACTCAGTTGTTAAGGCTTATAAATATTCTTTGGCTCCCCTTGTGTCGAATCAATAAATTGGGTTTCACTTCCCTCGAAAATACTGTGATACACCCCCTATACTTGTGGGTCATCAGCTAGCAACTCCAAGAGTTAGTATTTATGCTCGATAGTGGGTTCATGCCTCTGGTAATCTGGGGAAGTGACAGAAATCTCTAAGGTACTAGATGTGCTGTTGCTACTAGGGAGAAAACAACAATCCTTTGTTCATAGAACAATCGTATTGTTTACTTTACACGCAATTTGTAATGCAATAATCTGTTGCTTGCAACTTAATACTGGAGGGGGTTTAGATGATAACCTGAAGGTGGATTATTAGTCATAGATGCAGTTGGATGGCGGTCTATGTATAATGTTGTAATGCCCAATCAAGTCTCAAAGGAGTCAAGATGATTAGTATATGCTTGTATTCTTTCTCGATGTTTGTCCATTGACCCGCTGTAATTTGTTCACCCAGCATGTTATCTATCTTAAGGAGAGCCACTTCTAGTGAACTATGGACCCCGGGGTCCATAGTTCACTAGAGGTGATTCTCCTTAAGATAGATGACATGCTGGGTGAACAAATTATAGCGGGGCAATTGACAAACACCAAGAAAGCATACGTGCATATACTAATCATCTTGACTCCTATGAGATTTGATTGGGAATTACAACATTATACATAGACTGTAATCCAACTATATCTATGACTAATAATACACCTTCAGGTTATCATCCGAACCCCCTCCAGTATTAAGTTGCAAGCAATAGATAATTGCATTAAGCAAAGTGTGTAAAGTAAATAATACGATTGTTCTATGAACAAAGGATTGCTGTTTTCTCCCTAGTAGCAACAACACATCTAGTACCTTAGAGATTTTTTTCACTTCCCCAGATTCCTAGAGGCATGAACCCACTATCGAGCATAAATACTCCCTCTTGGAGTTGCTAGCATCTACTCGGCCAAGATAGCTACTAACAACGGAAAGCATGCAAGATCACAAATAACATAGACATGATAGAATCAATAATCAATCTAAAATAGCATCTCAATATCCATCGGATCCCCGCAAACACAACATGTAGATTACAAATAGATGATCTTGTTCATGAACGGAGCTCACAAGATCTAAACATGGTAGCACAAAGGAGAAGAATGTTGTGACCTGGGATCCGGTAGGGATCCTAAGTCCCTGTGAATAACATGCTAGTCCCTGGATCAATAGCTAGCACTTCACAGTCGATGAGTATCATGTAAAACACAAGTCATTATTACACGAATAATCTAGAGTATAATTATTACAACTTGCATAGCTTATAGCTAGCTCAAATAAAACAGCGGAAACTAAGTAAAACTTGAGTCCATCAATGCCTCAGGCTAGCTGCGTGAAGACCCGCGATCCCTACGCACCTTTCAGTCTTCGGATTCTGCACATAAGACGTGCAGCCAACAAGTTGGGTCAATACTTTGAATGTATTGGCAAATTACACCAAGGAAGGAAAAAGACTATCTCTACATGCAAGGCTAAGTGTAGGCTTTGGGGTTCTTTTGCATAAAGCCAATTTTCTCTAAGTAAGAAGAAAAGAGAAAGAGTTTTACCCTACTTTGTAAACATTTGCTTAAGTAGTATAGATGCGAATGGAACACAAGGATATTACTCACCAAGTGTCCAAACAACCTAACACTTGGATATTACGCACCAAGTTCCCAAAATCCCACCCAATAGCGATATTACTCACGCCTTGGGGTTTATAAAACTTTAAGTTTGGAAAAAGAGAGAGGAAGATCTTTCAGAGGCTCCATCCTTCAGATGCTCAAATTGTTCTTTTCCGTGAACTCGGCTGATCGATCAGATTGCAATACTCTCGTTAGGTTCTGCACTTTCCCCACAATCCATGATGAAGTCCTTTTACAGACCAAACCATGGGGAGGCTTTCCCTTAGTAGCCCCTCTACCAGCTGGATCCAACCGTGCCAAGAACCTCCAAATGTTGGTACCCCGGTGAGGTTTCCTACTAAGTACTAGGCCAAGACAGAGCCCATATGTATTGTGGTTGCACTGGAAGCTTCTGAATTCTGAAACATGGCAGACTTCTTTGATTCCTAGGCGGCCGTCCTCCACCAAATTCCACTCATTGACCCGACAACCATTCCACCTAGAAGAAAATTTAGTTTTATTTTGAAGGGGGTTTTGAGAAGAAAAGTTCGCTCGAGAGATATTTTATACTTAGAATTTTTTTGAGTCTTTCCAACCCCCCAAAGGTACTTAGTATATATATAGCATAGCAAGAAATACTTAGCAAAACAGGGATAACCTATTAGGAAGGAAAATCCTAAATATAGAACTATCATGGCATACTACAAAATCATCGTACTTGCAAAATATTTCCAAGTAGATCTACCAAAACAATCATACACATGCATACTACTATTTTGAAGAGCAAAACATGCATAGTATTCAAAATTGGGACAATATATGAATAAGAGGTGTAACTTTCCTTGATCCGAGCAGCACTCTACACAACAGTACTCCTCAGCGCACTCCGAGCAATCTAACGAAACACAAACATAGATCCATCACAATTTGCACAAAACAATGTCATGAAGGTGAATATGCATGCATGCAACCTGGTAATATGCAAGGATGGATTCAATTTCGACCAACGGTTTTATTCTGGGGTGTTGTTGAGTTGGGGATGTCATTAGAATCGATTCCCCACAGATTTTAAGTATTTTTGGGTTAATACCTAAACAAACAAGCTCATAAATAGATCTACAACTCCAATCTACCTCGAAACAGATCTGAACACTCTAAGCAAGTTATAACAATTTTCCACAGAAGGTCTCGTAGATACAAAGCCAACACAACAAGAATCAACTAAAACGGATCTACGGATATTTTACTAAAATTAAAATACTCTAATCTAAACTTTAAATCCTACTACAAGATTGCTGCAGTAAAACATCAATAATATTATAGATCTGTGTTCTACTCAATTTTACGAATCCAACGGTATATTATATGCATTTTTTGGCCAAGTATTCGAATTACTATGAATTTTACAAGATTAAAGTATTTTCTGCCTATTTAAAAGTATTTGCAGGTGGGCGGCCATGCAAGCGACAAATGGCCGCGCGGGATTGGCCCAGCTAGCACGCGCTGCTGACGCGGTGGGCTGACGTGGGCGTGCCACGCGGCGTGACGCGGTTTGGTGATACCGCTTAGCTGGGACAGGCTGATCTACACCGCCGGATCGCGATCTAACGGACGGGGACGGAGGAAACTCACCCGGGCGGCGAGAACTTGACGACGACGAGGACGAACGGCGGCGGCGTGTCGGTGGCGATGCTCGGCGGCGTCCTAGCAAGCTCCTAGCTGTGCGAAGCAGATGACGACGTGGCCCTCCTCCTCGCGGTCCCTCTGGTACAGACGGCGTCGGGCTTCCCTTCCTCGGTTCGCGGTGGCGCTCCGCCGACGTCCTCTGTCTCCAGCAGAGCTCCGACGTGCAATCCCTGTTGCTTGACTGCACTGTAGAGAGGGAAAAGGAAGGTGGCTGACACAGGTGTTAGAGGCGGTTCCAATTTTGGAAGAAAAGGAGGGAGAGGAGCTCGGTTTCGACGAGGGAGCAACCTCCCGAGGCGGAACTCCGGCGGCGAGTTCGATCTTGGCGCAGGCGGCTCTAGGGTTTGCGATTGTTTTTGGGAAAAGGGCCGGGGCTTGATGGGGAGGCTTATATGAGGGATTTTGCGTGCGGGAGGGGTCGAACTAGCCTCAGAATCGACGGATTCCGTTAGGATCGCGTCGGTCAGTAGGAGTTGGGGATGAACACGGAGAGGTCAGGGATGGCAGGTGGGGTCGCGGCGTCAGTGAGAGGTGAGGGGAGCGGGCCGAGCGGCTAGCGGCGCTCACTAGGCCGGCCTGCGCGGCTCCTGCTGCGCTCTGCCTGGCGCACGGTAGGTAGAGGTGGGCCGGCTCGGTTGGCCCGGTTAGGTTAGATCTTTTTTTTTTTCTGTTTCACTAAATGATTCATATCTTTTGCAAACGGACTCCGAATTAAGTGAGACCGGTCTCTAAAATTTTGTAAAAATAAGGAGGTTAGAATGGGGTTATCAAATAACACTTTTGCAAGGGTTTAGGAGGATTGATTTTGTTTAACCCCTTGTTTTGTCTTTATATGACTATAGGGTTTAGGGAAAAAAAATATTTGATGCAGCTTCTTATTGTAGGATGCCAAGATGCAAAGATATGATGCATACTTCTAGTAACATCTGCAATCGTAAAATTTGGGATGTTACAAACCTACCCCCCTTAAGAAGAATCTTGTCCCCGAGATTCAGGTTGGTTAGCAAATAGGTGTGGGTGTTCTTTCTTCAGGTCTTCTTCACGTTCCCACGTGGCCTCTTTCTCGGAAAGGTGATTCCATTGAACTTTGCAAAACCTGATAGTCTTGGTACGAGTAATTCTCTCAGCTGTTTCCAGAATCCTGGTGGGTTTTTCCTCATAGGTGAGATCGTTTTCCAGTTGAACCTTGTCCAACGAAACCGTATCCTTTAGTGGTGTTTCAGCCATTTCCGGGTGACACTTCTTTAGTTGCGACACATGGAAAACATCATGAACAGTTAACACTTCGGGCAATTCCAACTGATAGACAACCTCCCCTCTATGACCCAAGATCTTGTAGGGCCCTATGAATCGGGGTGCTAACTTACCCTTGATTCCAAATCTCTTAACTCCTCGTAGTGGTGAAACTCGGAGATATGCACGGTCTCCCACTTCATAAGTCACATCCCTGCGCTTGGAATCAGCATAACTCTTTTGCCTGGATTGGGCTACTTTTAACCTGTCTTGAATCTGTCTTACTTTTTCTTCGGCATCCTTGATCAGTTCAGGTCCAAACAAACTACGTTCTCCAACTCCACTCCATAGCAGCGGAGTTCTACACTTTCTGCCATATAGAACTTCAAATGGAGCCATCTTGATACTAGTTTGGTAACTGTTATTGTATGAGAATTCCGCATATGGCAAATTATCATCCCAACTAGACCCATAGTCTAGCGCACAGGCTCTTAACATGTCCTCCAAGATCTGATTAACTCTTTTCGTTTGTCCATCTGTTTGCGGGTGGAAAGCAGTACTAAACTCCCGTCGTATCCCTAGAGACTCGTGTAGCTGTCGCCAAAACTTCGAGGTGAATTGGGTACCTCTATCAGCGGCAATCCCCTTGGGTACACCATGAAGACTTACGATCCTTGACATATAAATCTTGGCAAGTTTAGCACTTGTATATGTGGTCTTTACGGGAATAAAGTGGGCCACCTTTGTCAAGTGATCGACCACTACCCAGATGGAGTCATACCCAGAACGAGTCCAGGGTAGTCCTGTGATAAAATCCATGCCTACCTTGTCCCACTTCCAATCGGGCACAGGTAATGGCTGTAGCAGCCCTGCTGGTTTTTGATGTTTGTCTTTGACTCTGTTGCACACATCACACAAGGAGATGTATTCAGCAATTTCTCTTTTCAAGTTATTCCACCAGAATCCATCCTTCACATCCATATACATCTTCGTATTACCAGGATGAATTGAGTACGGCGAATCGTGAGCTTCCTGAAGAATTAACTTCCTGATATCGAGATCATCGGGAACGTACAAACGCTTCTCATACCAAAGTGTTCCTTGTTCATCCGTATGAAACCCTTTTGCTTTACCCTTGCTTATATTAGCTCTTATCTCTTCCAACTCTTTATCCCCCTTCTGGGCCTCTTTGATTTGATCCAGAAGTGTTGGCACTATCTCCATAGTCGCTAAGTACCCCTCTGGAACTATTTCCAACCTGAGGTCCTTGAACTATTCACACAAATCCTTTGGAAGTTCTCCCATGGTAAGTCCATTTACATAGACCTTCCTGCTTAGGGCGTAAGCCACAACATTGGCCTTTCCAAGATGGTACTGCAGGTCCAAGTCATAGTCCTTGATGAGCTCAAGCCATCTCCTTTGTCTCATATTTAATTCCTTTTGAGTGAAGATGTATTTAAGGCTTTTGTGATCTGTGAACACATCATAATGTTTGCCCATGAGGTAATGTCTCCATACCTTGAGCGCGTGCACAACTGATGCTAGTTCCAAATCGTGCGTGGGGTAGTTATTCTCATGGTTCTTAAGTTGCCGAGAGGCGTAAGACACTACTTTTCCATCTTGCATCAGGATACTACCAAGTCCTTGTCGAGAAGCGTCGCAATAGACTTGGAAATCTTTTTGGATGTCAGGGAGACACAAAACTGGTGCTGTTACTAGGCGCTTCTTCAATTCTTGAAAACTTGCTTCACATGCCTCGGTCCATTGGAACTTCTTTTCCTTCTTCAACAATTCTGTCATGGGATTTGCTATCTTGGAAAAGTTTTCAATGAACCTTCGGTAATATCCTGCAAGGCCTGGGAAACTCCTGATATCTCCCACATTCTTAGGTGACTCCCATTCTATAACGGAAGCTACCTTACTTGGGTCCACGACAACTCCTTTAGCTGACACAATATGACCAAGGAATCCCACTTCTTTTAACTAGAACTCACATTTGCTAAACTTGGCATACAACTTGTGTTCCCTTAACTTTTCCATAATTAGGCGCATATGTCTCTCATGTTCCTTCTCGTCCTTGGAATATATAAGTATGTCATCAATGAATACCACAATAAACTTATCCAAGTACTCCATAAACACCTTGTTCATCATAGTCATGAAGTATGCTGGGGCATTGGTTAGGCCAAACGACATCACGGTGTACTGATACAATCCGTATCTTGTGGTGAAGGCTGTCTTGGGTAGATCCTGTTCCCGGATCTTTAACTGGAAATAACCTAATCGGATATCAATCTTAGAGAACACACTAGCTCCCTTTAATTGGTCGAACAGGTCGTTAATATTGGGTAAAGGGTACTTGTTCTTGATTGTCACTTCATTCAACGACCGGTAGTCCACGACTAGTCTCTTGGTTTTATCCTTCTTCTCCACGAATAAGACAGACGCTCCCCAAGACGACACACTTGGTTGAATGAAGCCTTTGTCCAATTGCTCTCTAAGCTATTTCTTAAGTTCCTTCAACTCATCAACATCCATCTTGTACGGTCTCTTTGCTATCGGTCCAGTGCCAGGCATCAAGTCAATGAGAAACTCGATGTCTTGGTCAGGAGGCATCCATAGCAATTCTTCCGGAAACACATCTAGATACTCCTTCACAATTGGCACATCCTCCAAGCTAACCCCCTTAAGAGAGTTCACCATACTCCCTTTGAGTGCAAAGGCCGATTTAAAGCGGATTCTCTTCTTATCCGGAGTTGTGAGGGTGATAGTCCTTTTGGCACAATCTATGACTCCCTCATATTCGGTCATCCAATTCATGCCCAAAATTATGTCTAAACCTTGTGACTCCAGAACGACTAGGCTGGTGGGAAAGATGTGTGTCCCAATTCTTAGTTCTAACCCACGACATCTAGAGTTTGCCACTATTTCTCCTCCAGGAGAACTTACCCTTAGGGGAGTACTAATAGTCTCCGTAGGTATCTTGCCTCTATCCACAAATACCCTTGATATGAATGAATGCGATGCACCAGTATCAAAAAGAACAACCGCGGGGGTGGAGTTAAGCTTGAACTTACCAATCACGGAGTCAGGTGCCTCACGAGCATCCTCCACGGAGACATGATTCATCGTGGCCTTTGACGAATGGATTCGGCTTCTTCCCATTTCCATTACCACTGCCATTGCCATGGTTGTGTCCGTTGCCGTTCCCATTCTTCATCTTTTCGGGGCAAGTAGTTGCATAATGCCCTGTCTTGTTGCACTTGAAGCATGTCACCTCACTTAGATCCTTCCCATTGCCATTTCCATTGCGGTGTTTATGGCCATTGTGGTTATGTCCTCCATGACGATGACCATTGTGGTTATGGCCGTTGTGGTTGTGGGGTGGTGGTGACGAAGTGCGTTGCTTCTGATATGGGGCTGAGTTGTGCTTGTGTGAGGTGGACTTTCTCTTACGGTTCTCTATACTCCTTTGTTTTGCTTCAACTACAACTGCCCTGTCCAGAAGTTCTTGATAGTTATCAAACTTCAGAGCCACAAGCGAAATGGATATCTCATCATTAAGTCCCATTAGGAACTCCTCCTGCCTCTTGGCATCAGTGGAAACATCATCAGGTGCATAACGTGCCAGCTTGCTGAAAAGGTCCCCATACTCGGAGACAGAGCGATGCAGTTGTTTCAAGTCGCGGAACTCACGTCTCTTTAGTGACATGACACCCATGGCTATGTGATGAGTACGAAAGGCCGCCTCAAACTGGTTCCAGGTGATAGCTTCAATATCAGGGTGGGTGACCTGGTAATTATCCCACCATTCAGCAGCTGGTCCCTCAAGTTGGTGCGCGGCAAAGCGCACCCTGTCAGCTCCAACAACTTGGATGGTGTCTAACTTCTTGTTGGTGGTGCGGAGCCAGTCATCTGCCACAATTGGCTCTGAACTACTTGAGAAAATAGGAGGGTTCAACCTCAAGAACCGAGTCAGGCGATCCTGTTGGGGCGGTGGAGGTGGTGGAGGCGGCGGGTTGTTGTTGTTGTTTTGCATGTTTTGAGTGAGGAGTTGGATCAGTTGGTTCTGGGAGTTCAGAAGTTGTGCTATCTCTGGGGGCATGTTGTTGTTGTTGTTGTTCCCACGTCTCGCCATCTGTGGAGTTTGGGAAACAAGTTAAGAAATAGATAGAAAGCCTAAGGAATAAACTCCTACCCTTATGTAAACATGGGAAAAGCACACGAGAAAAGCAAGGCACACATAGCACATAGTTTAACACAACTCAACCAAGTTTAACTAAACCAAAATAATTTTGGTACTCATTACAATCGCGAACAACGTTTGACTATAGAAATAAAGGTGGTCCAACTATCTACTCTACTCATCATCCACTTCCTCATCCTCAATAATGAAGCCTTCCTTCTCCAGCAATGACTTGTATAACTCCATGTCCTTCGTCGTGGCTTCAAGCTTCTCCTAAAGTTCCTTCACCTCCTGCAACTCCGGTGTAGCAGCTTCGAGCCTCTTTTGAAGTTCCTTCACCTCTTGCAGCTCCTGGGTAGCAACTTCAATCTTCTCTTGAAGTTCCTTCTTCTCCTTCTGCAGCTTATTGATCAAGCTTGACCCCATAGTCATGGGTGTGATCTTCTCCTCCAAGCTCCTCTTGGCTGCTCGCAGGTCCTTCAACATGGTGGCAAAGTTTTTGAACTCCATCTCATTTTTTGCGAGCACAAGACTTTGTTCCCTAACGCTCTTGTTCTTATCTTGCACCCTCTTCTCTTGATTAGCGAACTTCTTGTCTTGGGTGGTGAGCTCCCCTCCTAGGGACTTGATCTTCTCTTCCAGCTCCTCGATCTTCTCGTCCTTCTCCTTGACTAGGGCGCATAGCTCGTCATTCCTCATGATCTCAAGGCGGCTCCCCTTCTCAAGATCGTTGATGTGGGACTCCAAGTCTTGATATTGGATCCTTCGACGCTTACATGTCTTCCTTTCCTAAGGGGTTAGCTCGATTGGAACTCCCTTCTCATCACGTCTTCCAAAGAGTTTGATGTAGTGGCCTTCAACCTCTTCATGGTGGCGTCCACAAAGGCATCCAATGAGATCCTGCATGCTGATGCTAAGTCCTTTCTCCTTGGAGTCGCTGGTGACGTTGAGTACAATGGCCTCTGTCTTGAGTTCAGACTCGTTGTGCCCCGGTTGGATGACTTCAATCGCCCAGCATCCTTCCTTGTGCATCTTCCTCAACTCGCTCCCCTTGATTGATGACATGGGCAACCCCAACGTATTGATGATGTCCAGAAGGCATTCCCCAAAGCGCAGGCACTTGATGTCTTCGGCGGTGTCGTAGTAGAAGGCCGTCATCTTTAGGTTAGGAGAATGAAAATTAGGCACAAAGTGATAAGGAAGAGAATTACTAGAAGAGCATAAATAACTTTGAAGAATATGGAAAGCAAAAACACACAATGGTAAAGGTGGTTTCCAATCCTAGGGGTCACGTCCTACAGGCAACTTTGTGCTCTGATACCATTTGTTGTGACCTGGGATCCGGTAGGGATCCTAAGTCCCTGTGAATAACATGCTAGTCCCTAGATCAATAGCTAGCACTTCACAGTCGATGAGTATCATGTAAAACACAAGTCATTATTACACGAATAATCCAGAGTATAATTATTACAACTTGCATAGCTTATAGCTAGCTCAAATAAAACAGCGGAAACTAAGGAAAACTTGAGTCCATCAATGCCTCAGGCTAGCTGCGTGAAGACCCGCGATCCCTACGCACCTTTCAGTCTTTGGATTCTGCACATAAGACGTGCAACCAACAAGTTGGGTCAATACTTTGAATGTATTGGCAAATTACACCAAGGAAGGAATAAGACTATCTCTACATGCAAGGCTAAGTGTAGGCTTTGGGGTTCTTTTGCATAAAGCCAAATTTCTCTAAGTAAGAAGAAAAGAGAAAGAGTTTTACCCTACTTTGTAAACATTTGCTTAAGTAGTATAGAAGCGAATGGAACATGAGGATATTACTCACCAAGTGTCCAAACAACCTAACACTTGGATATTACGCACCAAGTTCCCAAAATCCCACCCAATAGCGATATTACTCACGCCTTGGGGTTCATAAAACTTTAAGTTTGGAAAAAGATAGAGGAAGATCTTTCAGAGGCTCCATCCTTCAGATGCTCAAATTGTTCTTTTCCGTGAACTCGGCTGATCGATCAGATTGCAATACTCTCGAGAGGTTCTGCACTTTCCCCACAATCCACGATCAAGTCCTTTTACAGACCAGACCATGGAGAGGCTTTCCCTTAGTAGCCCCTCTACCAGCTGGATCCAACCGTGCCAATAACGTCCAAATGTTGGTACCCCGGTGAGGTTTCCTACTAAGTACTAGGCCAAGACAGAGCCCATATGAGGGATTTTGCATGCGGGAGGGGCCAAACTAGCCTCAGAATCGACGGATTCTGTTAGGATCGCGTCGGTCAGTAGGGGTTGGGGATGAACACGGAGAGGTCGGGATGACAGGTGGGGTTGCGGCGTCAGTGAGAGGCGAGGGGAGCGGGCCGAGCGGCTGGCGGCGCTCGCTGGGCCGGCCTGCGCGGCTGCTGCTACGCTCTGCCAGGCGCGCAGTAGGTAGAGGTGGGCCGGCTCGGCTGGCCCGGTTAGGTTAGATCTCTTTTATTTTTATTTTTTTCTGTTTCACTAAATGATTCATATCTTTTGCAAACGGACTCCGAATTAAGTGAGACCGGTCTCTAAAATTTTGTAAAAAGAAGGAGGTTAGAATGGGGTTATCAAATAACACTTTTGCAAGGGTTTAGGAGGATTGATTTTGTTTAGCCCCTTTCTTTGTCTTTATATGACTATAGGGTTTAGGGAAAAAAATTGATGCAGCTTCTTATTGTGTGATGCCAAGATGCAAAGATATGATGCATGCTTCTAGTAACATCTGCAATCGTAAAATTTGGGATGTTACAAAGAACCAACCATCTAGCTACTACATGGACCCGTAGTCCATGGATGAACTACTCACGCATCACACCAGAGGCAGGCATGGTGATGAAGAAGGCCTCCAGGGTGATCTCTCCCCTCCGGCAGGGTGTCGGGAAGAGCTTCAGATCCCTCCCGATCTAGGGATGGAGATGGCTGTGGCTATAGACTCTTTCGTGGAATTTTGATCGGATACTTAAGGTTTTCGTCCCAGAGACAATATGTAGGCGAAGGGGCAAGGTCGGTGGAGTACCAGGGGGCCCACACCCCTGGTGGCACGGCTAGGGCTGGCCGCGCCACCACTAGGTGTGGCCGGCCTGGCTCCCCTCTTCGTCTCCCCTCCAGACTTCATATTCCTTCTGGTGAAATATTGACTTGGGCTTTTGTCCGGTCCAATTCCGAGAATATTTCCTTACTAGCTTTTTTGAAACCAAAAACAGCAGAAAACAGGCAACTGGCACTGTGGCATCTTGTTAATAGGTTTGTTCCAGAAAATGTGTAAACATATTCCAAAGTGTGGACAAAACATTAGAAAGTAAATATAAAACAAGCATGGAACATCAACAATTATAGATACGTTTGGAATGTATCACGCGACGCTGTGGGCCACTCTATTCCTTCCTCCCACTTTCCCACCCAAACACTCAACTTCCTCTCATGGCACCTAAATGAGCATATTCCACCGAGAATGGGAAGGCTATCGCAATGGAGGCAGAGGAGGGTCAGGTGGTGAAGCGTGGCCGGGCACAATGGTTCAAGTTTATTAAGTGCAAGAGAAGTAACGTGTGCCATCAAGTTCGTGAGACCTTTAATCACTAGTTTTCACATAACAAGTTTAATTCAGAAGGTAGATAAAAACATGAATATACTTGGAATGGTAAATGCTAATAGGTAGGTATGGTGGACTCTTTGGAATAACTTGGTTTTATTTGGAGTTGGATGCATGCGTGGAACTCATACTTGGTATGGAGGCTAGGAAAAGACTAGGAGCGACCAACTAAGAGAGCAATAATGGCCATAATCATGCAAAGAGACAAAACATTATTAATTAAAACATAAAGTGATATTACAAGATGAAAACTAAATTATCATAGAGGCTATGGTGACTTGGTGTAGTCTTAACATGGTGTGAGCATGCTCCAAGTCAACCCAAATAAAGCATTAAAGGAGAATACCACAATATTATGCTTTTATATGCTAAAACAAACGCATGATTCTTTCAAGGCACATTAAGCAATCTCAATTGTGTATAACATATCATGCTACAACAGTAATCACTAAGCATAAAGCCAAAAAATATATCAAGCATGACATGATAAAGTCTAAGTCACAGTCAAAAACAAGCTCCTTTTATACCACTTAAGCATGAACTTTCCTACTATTTTCCAATCCAAATCAACTTATTTGAAAACTAATGTATGAATGAGGGGGTCCAACCAACTTTATTTAAGCAAACCAAGCAAACAAAAACTAAAAACGAAAACAAAGACGCTCCAAGAACAACACAATTATGTATGAAACAATAAAAATGAAGTGTTTGGAAGAAACCTGAAATTTTTATTGATGAAGAAGGGGATGCCTTGGGCATCCCCAAGCTTTGATGCTTGTACTTATTGAATATTTCTTGGGGTGACACGGGTGGCATCCCCAAGCTTTAGCTTTTGTCCATACTTCATCTTATTTTCCTTCATACAAAACTTCACACAATCTTCATTAGCAACATTAGTGTACTCAAGATAATAAGTCTTTTGGTTTAGTTTCAACATGAGTAAAACTTCCACAAAAACACAAGCTACTGTAGCACTTCCTTTAAAAAGTTCAAATGATCAAAGAGAACTCAAAGAGATAGAGATTAAGAGGCAAATGCAAATAATGGCAGAAATCTGTCAAAACAGAACAACAGTTAAAAACCAATTTTTTCGAAAACATTTTGTTGCTCAAATCGAAAAGTGTTGAACTAACGAAAGTTGGATAACAACCTGGGGCAGAAGCATAAACAATTACAGCTCAAACCGATGTACAGAGATTTTTCACGAATTTTTACAGCGAAGCACAAACATCTGTTTCAGGACAACAACTTTCCCAAGCATTACTTCTCTCTTATTAGAGATTACTCTTGGCACAAAAACCACATAAAAATGATAAGGAGCTGTTATTACTGAAGCAATAACTTCCAAGACTCAATAAAAGATTCCTAACGAAATTTGGATTATCTCCCAATAAGTGCTTTTCTTTAACGCCTTTGAGCTAGGCATAAGAAGGAAGAAAAGAATCAAGTATTCTCAAATGAAGAAGCATTAAAACCAAATTTCTTGCCCTTACCTCTCTTACTTTTATTCTTATCCTTGGGGAACGTATGATTGTTTGGTGGAGAAGCAAAATGCATGATGCCCTTTTCCACATCTATTATTGCTCCAAGGAGTTTAAGTAGGAATGTTCCAAGTGTAATTTGTCCTTTTCCTACACATTCAATAACAAGATAATCAGTAGACACCACTTTCCCTAGTATCTTTGTAAACACTCATTCAACTATTCCAATAGGTAATATTGTGGAATTATTAGCAAGAGATATTTCTTCTCCCCCTTTAGAAAGTCTCCAAAGATTTAAAGACTCATAGATATCTTTAGGCATAAGGCAGAATTCAGACATGATATCACAACGAGCATAAAAAGTTTCATTATTTATAACAAATTTACTGTAGGAAGCCATTTTGAGGGTTCAGAATTTATTGGAACATACTGATGATGCTCTCTAAGCATGTTATAGCAATCTTTTAAACTAGCATTGTTGGCTTCAAGAGTGTTTAATCTAGCAAATATGTTTATGAAGGAGGAATCAAATTTGCTAGGCAAGTTATATGTTGAGACCAACTTATTTATGTCATTAAAAGCTTCACCCTCATTACATTGGAGGAAATCCCCTCCTACTACAGCATCCAAATCATATCTATAGCATAGAGCAGTCGCAAAGTAAGAACTGCTAAGAAACAAGCTTAGAGTCATTTTAGGTTTAGTTTTTGCATGTAATTCAGAGATTCTAGACCAAGATTCTTTGAAACTCTCTTCAATTCCTTGTTTGAAAGTAAAAATCATTTCCTCAGGTCACATAGTGATTGGAGCAATGCTAGACATAATAACAATTTGAGATAGAGACTAATTTTTTTTGTGTTTTTAATATGAAGAAGCAAACTAGTACTAGTATTTTTTTGTGTTTTTGATAAAAGAAACAAGCAAACAAAGCAGAAATAAACTAAGCAAAACAAAGTAAAGAGATTGGTTATGAGGGACTCCTCTTGTGAAGATGTCCTTGACTCCCCGGCAACGGCGCCAGAAAAGAGCTTGATGGCTCAAGATATCTCGAGCTCATTGGGGAACCCCAAGAGGAAGGTATGATGAGCACATCGGTAAGTTTCCCTCAGTTATGAAACCAAGGTTATCGAACCAGTAGGAGCAAGGAAACACCTCCAAGGTGTTGTTTCCAACTTGGAATACTGCACAACACAACCACAGAACTTTGCCCCCAACTTACAGTGAGGTTGTCAATCTCACCGGTTTTGCTGAAAACAAAGGATTAAACATATTGTGTGGAAGATAGTAATTGTTTGCAGAAAGTAAACAGAAAACAGTAAATAGATTTGTATATTGATGGTAAAAGAATGGACTGGGTCCATAGTTCACTAGAGGTGATTCTCCTTAAGATAGATGACATGTTGGGTGAACAAATTACAGCGGGGCAATTGACAGACACCGAGAAAGCATACATGCATATACTAATCATCTTGACTCCTATGAGATTTGATTGGGCATTATAACCTTATACATAGACCATAATCCAACTGCATCTAAGACTAATAATCCACCTTCAGGTTATCATCCGACCCCCTCCAGTATTAAGTTGCAAGCAACAGATAATTGCATTAAGCAAAGTGTGTAGAGTAAACAATACGATTGTTCTATGAACAAAGGATTGTTGTTCTCTCCCTAGTAGCAATAACACATCTAGTACCTTAGAGATTTCTGTCACTTCCCTAGATTTCTAGAGGCATGAACCCACTATCGAGCATAAATACTCCCTCTTGGAGTTGCTAGCATCTACTCGGCCAAGATAGCTACTAACAACGGAAATCATGCAAGATCACAAATAACATAGACATGATAGAATCAATAATCAATCTGAAATAGCATCTCAAAATCCATCGGATCCCCGCAAACACAACATGTAGATTACAAATAGATGATCTTGATCATGAACGGAGCTCACAAGATCTAAACATGGTAGCACAAAGGAGAAGAACCAACCATCTAGCTACTACATGGACCCGTAGTCCAGGGATGAACTACTCACGCATCACACCGGAGGCATGCATGGTGATGAAGAAGGCCTCCAGGGTGATCTCTCCCCTCCGGCAGGGTGCCGAGAAGAGCTTCAGATCCCTCCCGATCAAGGGATGGAGATGGCAGTGGCTACAGACTCTTTCGTGGAATTTTGGTCGGGTACTTAGGGTTTTCGTCCCGGGGGCAATATGTAGGGAAAGGGGCAAGGTCGGTGGAGTACCAGGGGCCCACACCCCCTAGTGGCGTGGCTAGGGCTGGCCATGCCACCACTAGGTGTGGCCGGACTGGCTCCCCTCTTCGTCTCCCCTCCGGACTCTATATTCCTTCTGGTGAAATATTGACTTGGGCTTTTGTCCGGTCCAATTCCGAGAATATTTCCTTACTAGGTTTTTTGAAACCAAAAACAGCAGAAAACAGGCAACTGGCACTATAGCATCTTGTTAATAGGTTTGTTCCAGAAAATGTGTAAACATATTCCAAAGTGTGGACAAAACATTAGAAAGTAAATATAAAACAAGCATGGAACATCAAAAATTATAGATACGTTTGCAACGTATCACGTGACGCTGTGGGCCGCTCTATTCCTTCCTCCCAATTTCCCACCCCAACACTCAACTTCATCTCATGGCACCTAAATGAGCATCTTCCACCGAGAAGGGGAAGGCTATCGCAATGGAGGCAGAGGAGGGTCAGGTGGTGAAGTTTGGACGGGGACAACCGCGCGGGAGTTACCGCGGTGGTCACGGTGCTAGACGCAGCGCTATGTTGGCCTCCATGGCTGTCTTAGCGACAGAAGGGAGACGTGATTGGGGTCACCCCTGCGGAATTAGGCAAGGACGCCGTACGGGTCGCACCGACGGCCGAGGGAGTGGCGCGGAGGAGGCGCTACCACCACCCACGACATTGCAGCCAGTCTTGGTGAAGATTGAGGATGAAGCAGAGATGGTGATCGACTTCATCCTCATCCTCCACGAGTCGGACTGGGCTCAAAGGGTGAAGCTCCCTGAGCGCATTGTGCTTGGGGTCGCGAGCACCATACGGGAGGGGGAGGGGGGGGGGGGGGGGGGGGGGGGGGGGGGGCGTGCCCAATTGAGGCATTATGGCGGCACCGAGGGATGGAATGTGAATGTTTAGGACCTAGCTCCGAGGCCACGGTCCTCACCGTCTATTGGGGATGCTTCATCCTTGATCACAAAATAGGATGCGGGTTCGTGCTAAGGTTCCGTTACCACGGCCGAGGGAACTTATCTGTCTTTGTGTTCAGCACGTTCTATTGTTGTGTCGACTACCCTCGGTACCTCGAAGGTAGTTAGGCGATCTCCTTGGTGCCCCATCTGCTGCCACTCCCTACTTGACTGTAGCCTAGTGATCGATCCCATTTTGCTCCAGGGCAGTGTTGCTCCACTGAACATGACTAGTATGTAGTAATGTTTTAGATTTTGCCCGGCCGGCGTGTCTATAATGGATATGTCTCAGCGAATCTCTTTGTTGCTCTGTTTTTTGGTTCCTCCCGGGCCTTGTTTTCTTCCATGTAATCAGTCGCGACGTGCTGTTAGGGACCAGCCCCAGGCGAGGGTGACGCTACACCCTGTACCGCTTGGGACCAGCGAGTGCCATAGTCCAGACAAGGGTGGCTAGTGTGGCTCGCGAGATCATTTTTTGAGGTCCCTAGTAGCATGTCCGTGAGCCTATGGGGAAGGAAAACCCCTCGCGATGGGGAGAAAATGTCAAAAGGGGATGGAAGCAAAAACACTGAGGCTCAAGCCTTGTGGCAGTTATCTTTGCAAAGGAGGCTCTGTTGTGGCCTCTTGAGGGGGCGCTTCCTTAGAAGGGGATCTTCCTTATAGGGGGGCAATGTCGCTCTCCTGGCATTGGTGATTGATGACTTCACGTGCGCAAATCAATTGTAGCTAGTTTCAAAGTAAAGATATCGAACCAACAGAGAGTTGTTGGTAAAGGTCTTAAGGCCCCTCGTTACTATCTACCAAAGGATACTTATAATGTGCCTTTGGTCTCAATTAAATGGTGTTTGAAAGGATTTTGGTTGTTTGTAGAAAATTAATTAATATGAGTAAAAGAAAGAAAGTAACAAGGTTGTGTAAAAGTGTAGTTGAACTCAATAGGGCTAAAACGTTGTCGGGGATGTAGGATACACCACTAACATGATATTGTTATTATTAATAATTGAGATAACATATTTCTAGTGTCATGATATGTGTGGAGAGAGCTCCATAATAAGATGTTCACTACAAGACTCGTAGGAAGCCACTTTGTTGAGCCAAGAGTGAGGTCACCTCTAAATAACCATTGCGATGTCTGAGAGTAGTCACCCATCCAAACCACCGCAATTAAGGGTTTCCCCGTGGATATCGTAATTAGCTTAGTGAGTCCCTCTTTATCCTCCTTTGACCGTGTAGGTTACGAGCTGGTGCCGATCTATCACGTGGCTATTCCGGGTACGATCCCAAAACACGTCCAAAGGATTTCTCCCTCCCTTTAGTCCCAAGGGCAAATGATATGTGGCCGACTACACATACCATCTAAAGAGAGAGATAAAACACAAATCATAAATCTATCATAGACCGGCAAGTCATATGGACACAAGAATAGATAATCTTTATTACAAATTCATAATAGTGCTAGGGTTTATCCATCTCCCCAAGAACAAAGGAACTACTCACACATGTAAGCAATCAACAACATCATCATAATCAAATTGATGGATAAAAGTACGGAGATAGATCTAATGCAAACCATAATTGAATCTGGAATTACAACAAGATCTAATAGATGAGAGATGGGGGTAATGGTGGTGATGTAGATGTAGCGGTTGATGATGAAGGGGATGATGTGTTGTCCTCCAATGATCCGTGAAGAAGCTGGAATTTTACCCCAGCCAAGTTCCTCCTTTAGATCCCTTCAGATGTGGTTTTTCGTGGTTTCTGGTTGCTTTGAATGTCAGATCTCCCCCTCGTCTTCGCCAGGAGAAAGTATTTGACAAGGCGAACACGATGACACTTAGTACGAGCAGACGGTACGGGCGGGCTCCGCCCGTACCAACGGTCGCTATTGGCACTGATTGCTTCTCCTCGTTTGGTATTCTCCCGGGTGCAAAGGTAAATCCATAAAATGACTTTTATCACTTAAAAATATGATATTATAGCATAATATGACACTTCTAATTGATATGTTCATATAAGACTTAATGATCGGGTATCCTGTTGAAATAAGGACAAAAAGGTGTGTGCAAATACGGTGAAATACAAAGATCCCTACTCCCTTTATGCTTAAACAAAAGGTAAACATGCTTCAATTTTGGACTCATCAACTCCCCCAAGCTAGGCTCTTGCTCGTCCTCGAGCAAGATTGTGTCTTATGGACAATATAATCATGTTCATGAGGCACGAGTCGTTACAATAAATAAGGTAGAAATTGAAATAGGATTACAACATCAGATGTAGAGATACTTTGGGGGTATTACCATACCCTTACACATTACATGACTTAGAGGCTTGCACACCTTTTCTAGTATTAATGAAATTATAAGAAGCTTCTAGTGATTCAACATATCATATAATCATAAAGTTTAAAGGTATCGAGCACTTAGTTTTAGTAATGAAGATTCATGGTCATTCTTTTTCTTCTATAGTTGATTCTTTTCATAGCTTCTCTCTCTTATTTCTTCTTTTCTTATCCTTTTCTTCTCTCTCTATATGTATATATTTTTACTCCTTCTTTCTGTCCCCTTTTTTAGTACAACTATTTGATCATGCTCACTACTTGAATGGCTTAAAAAACTCTTAATTATAACATGGTACCATAATTCTTCTTCTCATAGCCTAATCAATACTTTTATTGGTGTGGAAGTCCCTAAAATCATGATAGCTGTACAAGTATCATAACACTCAACCTAGTTGAATCATCTAATATAATAATCATGAATCTAAACACAACTTAAAATATCATGAAGTCTTGCAACTCAACGGATATAAATGTTCTCTTGAAGAAAGGGAGCTCGAAGTTGATGCAACTAATGCAAATTCTGGAATTAAAGTCCAACATGCGTGTAGGAAAGTAAACATGCTAAAAACTGTAAGATAGATTATAAGGCTCTCATAGTTCCCCCAAGCTTGGAATCAAACTAGGTGGATCAAATAATTCCTTGCATTTATTTGATACCGTGCCACGCCCTTTAGTCTGTAGAGGTCTTGCTGGAGATCACTGCTCGAAGCCTCTTGTTTGTTTCCTCCAGGGGATATATGCGTCGCAAACACTTCTGTAGATCCGAACACAAGAGGAACATCCCGTCAGCGACCTTATTCATCATGTCATTGAGTTCCTTCTTGCCTTCTAGGTCCAAGAGGCGCTTGCGCACAATCTCCTTGTGGATGAGTACTTATTTCTGATACTTCTCCAATTTACAAAGGCGATGTTCAGTGTCCGGAATGTGTGCATTAACGGGCACGTCCAGAAGGTTGAACCCCCAATCCTCTTAAGGCTTCACGCTCATACGTGTGCTCATGGTGATCTTCTTTGTTGTTGATGTTGGGGATATGCTGTATGGGTATCCTCATAGCATGTCACCAATCCGCCTAACCCGGGTGGCCCATAGTTGGTAGCAAGGCCTATGGCCTGCTGGGTGCCCCAGTTAGACGGATCATAAAGGGAGGCCCATGCCGGATAAAGGAAGGCTACACAGGAGTCACCGACATACTCGGAGCCTTGGAGTACAAGACATGGAAGACTAGTTCGTATAGGTGTAGGACTCTTTACCTTGTCCGGCAAGGACCTTTCCCTATAAACCCTAGGTCTTGGCGCCTTTATAAGCCAGCCTATGGGAGCCTTTAGGGCACGACAACTTCTCTGATTGCAGCGTACAACACACAACACCTCGCAGAACAAACCTATCTCTGTAACTCGGCGTATTGCCATTATATTGATTTATACCAGGAGTAGAGTTCCGCCACCGTTGTGGGACTTGAACCTGGGTAAGCTGTGTTACCTCGTACCTGCCAACTCTCCTCCTTACCCCACATCTCTAAACACGCACTATGAGGACCCCTCCATGGCGTACTCGTCGGCAATACCACGACAGTTGGCGCCCACCCTGGGGCAAGAGGTGCTTCGAGCTCTACACTGGGCAAGGTCCAATCTCTTCGTGGGAATCGGCAACACCATAGCAATCAGTCGCGTTCTCTTCTCCAGCAACGTCCCGATCGTCCCTCCAGATGAGTTCTAGGTGCCGGCGAAGACAAACCCCACGCACTGCTCCGTCATCCCCTTTGGAGACATCCACATACTCATCGGCGAAACTGACTCGGGTCCTAGTTCCCATGAAGTCGGAAACTCATCAAGCCCCACATGGACCGCCTTTGAGCAGGACACATTCGTGGAAGGATCTGGGCCATACCTCTCTTTGGAGTATGGTGGCTCGGATTAGGAAATTTCAAGGCCCACACAAACCGCCCTTGTGCAGGATATAAAGGTGGAAGGACCCAGCAAATCCGCTTGGCTACCCCGAGCGTTAGAGATGCGCAGGTCACACTTTGTCGTCATCGTCACCATCTTCGATCTGGCCAGATGCATTCAAAGGGCTAGAGAATCTCCCCGCGAATACCTTGCTAGATGGATGAGGGTGAGGGAAACCCTAGAGGGAGACCGCACCGATGAGCTTTGATGGCTGACTGTATGGCGCCAGAAAAGTGCTAGTGCGGTGTTGATGTAGAGCTCGTTGGGAACCCCAAGAGGAAGGTATGATGAGCACAACAACAAGTTTCCCTCAGTTATGAAACCAAGGTTTAATCGAACCAGTAGGAGCAAGGAAACACCCCAAAGGTGTTTCTAGCTGAGCCTTGGCTGGGCGCACTACCGGTGCTAGTAGCAACGTGGAGACCTACACAACACAACCACAAAACTTTGTCCCCAACTTGCGATGAGGTTGTCAATCTCACTGTGTTTTGCGGCAAACAAAGGATTAAACGTATCGAATGGAAAGAAGTAATAGTTTGCAGAAAGTAAACTCAAAGCAGTAAAAGTTTATAGATTGTATGTAAAGAAAAGGACCGGGATCCATAGTTCACTAGAGGTTGCTCTCCTAAAGATAGATAACATGCTAGGTGAACAAATTACAGCGGGGCAATTGACAAACATCAAGGAAGCAATACATGCATATACTAATCATCTTGACTCCTTTGGAACTTGATTGGGAATTACAACATTATACATAGACCGCCATCCAACTGCATATATGACTAATAATCCACCTTCAGGTTATCATCTGAACCCCCTCCAGTATTAAGTTGCAAGCAACAGATTATTGCTTTACGAACTGCGTGTAAAGTAAACAATACGATTGTTCTATGAACAAAGATTATTGTTTTCTCCCTAGTAGCAACAGCACATCTAGTACCTTAGAGATTTCTATCACTTCCCCAGGTTACCAGAGGCATGAACCCACTATCGAGCATAAATACTAACTCTTGGAGTTGCTAGCATCTACTTGGCCAAGATAGCTACTAACAACGGAAAGCATGCAAGATCACAAATAACAAAGACATGATAGAATCAATAATAAATCTGAAATAGCATCTCAATATCCATCGGATCCCTGCAAACACAACATGCAGAATTACAAATAGATGATCTTGATCATGAACGGAGCTCACAAGATCTAGACATGAAAGCACAAAGGAGGAGAACCAGCCATCTAGCTACTACATGGATCCGTAGTCCAAGGATGAACTACTCACGCATCACACCAGAGGCTTGCATGGTGATGAAGAAGGCCTCCAGGGTGAATTCCCCACTCTGGCAGGGTGCCGGGAAGAGCTTCAGATCCCTCCCGATCTAGGGATGGAGATGACGGCGGCTACAGACTCTTTCGTGGATTTTTGACCGGGTCCTTAGGGTTTTTGTCTCGAGGGCATCTTATAGGCAGAAGGGGAGGCCGAGGGGGTGCCCGGGGCGGCCACACCACCCCCTGGCACGGGCCAGGCTGGGCCGCACGGCCAGGTGGTGTGGTGCCCCCCTGGCCCCTCTCCGTCTCGTACTCTGGCATCTGATGACTTCCGGAAAAATAGGCACTTTGGCTTTTGTCCCGTCCAATTCCGAGAATATTCATTTTCTGACTTTCCTAGAACCAAAAACAGCAGAAAACAGGCAACTAGCATTGTGGCTCTTGTTAATAGGTTAGTCCAAGAAATCATATGAAAATTACTCCAAAGTGTGGACAGAACACAAGAAAGTGGATAAAACCAAGCATGGAACATCAAAAATTATAGATACATTTGCAATGTATCAAGCTTGTGTACCAATTCTTGGAAGGGCTCACACCTGGAACCCTCCTCCGGCATACCCTTCTAAGGCGGTAGGCCGCAGGCCCTCTCACCCTTGGTGAGATGGTTGCCATCGTCAACGAATACGCGAACGCCAATGAAGAAGCCAAGGCGGCGATCACCATCGAAGTCGTAGGAGGTAACAACAACAACGACCTGCCTCCATCACCCTCCACGTCCGCCATCGCCAACACCGAAGCCAACTCCAACTCTGTCCTCGATGCACTCTACACCGACGTCAATATGGATGCCGGTGGCTCGAACATCAACTCGGAGGAATACGACGATGTTATGAGGGAGATCGAGTAGGAGATCGAGAAGGAGGAGCATGCCGAGAAGACCAACACTTCCCACCAGGTGCTAGTAGCCATTGGGAGCATGGTGGAAGAAGACGGGAAGGAACGGGAACGTGAGAGAGCTCCGCCCACGCTAGCAGTCACTAGAGCAGCTGCAGCTAAAAAATCCGCCGAGCCTCCGGCTCTGGCCAAGGCCGCACCTTCTCTGGTTACCCGCTAGCCGCCGGCGCAGGAACTTACCATGGCCCCCAATACGGCCCGACAATCGAATGAACCGCCAGTGCCACTGTCAACGTCAGTAGCTAGTAACCCACTAGCCACTCCTGCCGACAAAGCAATCTACGGCGCACTCCTCGTTGAGCCAATCACCATCACCCATATCCGGAGCATTACAGAGCTTGATGAGAAGCATGGGGAAATCTTGGCGGAGGCCAAGTGCATCATGGAGCAAGGCGCTAAGCTAGACGAAGACAGAGCTAAGGCGCAACAATCCATCAAGGCGGCAAGACCTATGGAGGCCGAATATAAGCAATTGCTGTTGAAGCATAAGGCAAAGAAGGTACCAGCTCACGTCGTCCAAGATCCTGGCGTTCGGCGAGGCTTGGGATTTGATGGGTCTAAGCCAACAAAGGCCACCGCTTACATAGATTCAGAGGGGAGGCAGGTCATGCCAACTCCCACTCTCAACATCGCCGTCACCAAGACCCTCCTGGAGTAGGACAGGTCGCCAGAAGTAGTTGCTTAGGTTTATGACCTCGTCGCTAAGGCATGCAAGCAATAGGAAATGGCCACCTCATAGAGGCTTGAGTCCAACCCGGAGCTGTGCCAGCCAACCCTGAACAACCACAGAAGGCCAAAATCTCCCCGTGACGAAGGATCACGCATAGGCTCTACAGAGCGAAGACGGAGGGAGGCACGCAACAGGACTGACGCTATCCACATATCCTCCGACCACGGAGAAAAGGCTCGTCCACACCGCTCGCCACCTCCACCACCATCTCGATGTCATGAGGAACTAGCGCCGCGCCATCGCACAAGCATGCCACCTCCAAGGTGGTCACAACCCGGTATTGTTATACGCGATCAGGGCGAACAACCTCGGCATGCCGGGGAGCACAGCAACCATGACGGACACAGGAGCAGGTCACATAAGGAACCACCATGTCCGACAAGCAACCACGATAGGCGTGAGGAGTCGCAGGAGGGGCACAACAAGAGAGCTAACCCACCACCTCCACCACTGCCATCGTCACCTAGCAGCCATCATCGTGCAGGTCTTGGCGGATCTCATAAATCGCGCCACAACTCCCCTCCCCATGACGGAAAAGGGAAGCAGCCAGAGCCATATGACGCACGATTGCAGCTGGACAAGATCCAAGAAGCTCAGGAGCTCCCATACCTTGGGCCACGTTGTTTTGGACCAGTTATACGGGCCACAACCTACCCCAAGGGCCTCCAGATAGACAAGACCATCAAGCCCTATAACGGCACCGCTAGGCCAGCAACGTGGTTACAAGACTACAGCGAAGCGATTCACATCGCAGGGGGAAACCCCAATGTCGCCGTCAAGTACCTCCCACTCATGTTGACCGACACCGTCCGACAATGGATCGACGACTTGTCGGAGAAATCAATATGCAATTGGTTGGACATGCATGAAGCGTTCACCACGAACTTCGAGGGTACGTACAAATGTCCCTACACTATCGGAGACCTACATCGGTGTGTGCCAGAAAAGGATGAAACCTCCCGTGGCTACCTCGCTCGCTGGCTGGATATGAAAAATTCCTGCGCAGGGGTGCACGAACAGAGTGCTATGGCTTCCTTCATTGATGGACTGGAGAAGGGAACTTTGCTCTGGCATATGTTGAAGCGCAGGCAAGACAACAATGACCTCAACCTCAACGCAATGATCGCCATGGCTAGTGAGTTCGCCACTATTGATGACGACATGCGTGGATCGTTGCTGGCAATAGCAATCCCTACCCAGGCCAAGAAGAACAACAATAACAAGCGGAAGAATCCGATCGAAGAGAAGCAAGTAGCCGACATGGTCGCCACAATGTTCACTAGCAGAGGCAATGGTGGAAAACGTGGACATGGTCAGGGAACTAGCAGTGGCCAGCAGAGGAGTGACACTACACCCTCAGCGCCCCGCGTTCCCCAAACATACAAAGAGTACCGCGATATGCCGTGTTTCATCCATCTCGACGCCAATGGCAAATCCACCCACACCAATCGCCAGTGTAAGTTTGTCAATGATCTCAAGGAGGACCCTGAGTCTGGCTACAAGCAAAGTCGGAAGAACAGACCCCGTGGAAAGGGCAAAGGGTTGAAGAAGGAGGAAGAAACCAAGGAATCAAGTGATATGGATGAGGACATGGACCCAAAATCTTCCGACAAGGGAGAGGATAAAGGGAAAAATCCCTTTGAAAAGAAGGCTCCATGTTACCACACTTTCCTTGGTACCCCAACCGTCCGGGCCTAGAAAACCTCACTGAGGATACTGATGGCTACCCTCCCTCCAGTTCCCTAGTATGTCAAGTGGTCAGAAGTTCCAATCACTTGGGACAGGAAGGATCATCCAGAACTCATCCCAACAGAGAATCAGTATGCCATGGTCATCAACCCTTTGATTGATGGCACGGAGTTCACCAAGTGCCTCGTGGACATTGGAAGCAGCATCAATATCATGTACCTGGATACACTGCACAAGATGAACTTGACGGAGACCTAGCTAAGGAAGAGCAACACTGTGTTCCATGGGGTTGTCCCTCGCCAATAAGCAAATTCCCTGGGCTGCATCACCCTTCCGGTCGCTTTTGGCAATGTGAAAAATTACCTCCAAGAACGCATGACCTTTGAAGTGGTACCTTTCAAGAGCGTGTACCACGTCATCTTCGGACGCGACATCTTCCACTCCTTCCTCGCAAGGCCATGCTTTGTCTACAACAAACTCAAGATTCCTGGACCAAATGGCATCATCACCGTTGACGGAAGCTTCACCAAGGCACGGGAGTGCCAGCTCAGCAAAGTCGCCTTCACCGAAGCAGTCCTCTATGGTGAGGAGTTCAAGGAGATCCAGAACCAGGTCGACACCTCGGAGATGCCGGCTTCGAAGAAGCAGATCACTGCTGTCAAACTCGCCTTCAAGGCTGCCATCAAGACCAAGTAGGTGGAGCTTGTCGAAGGTGATTCCTCCAAGACCAACGCCATTGGCACGAACCTGGATCCCAAATAGGAAGGCGTGCTTGTCGAGTTCCTTCGTGAGAATAGGGACATCTTTGCCTGGCAACCTGCCGACATGAAAGGTGTACCTAGGGAACTTGCCGAGCATAGCTCGAATATTGATCCTAATGCCAAACCGGTGAAACAACCTCTACGACGCTTTGGTGATGAAAGACGAAGGGCTATAGGCAAAGAAATGGCTAGGTTATTGAAGGCTGGCTTTATCCAAGAAGTTATTCACACCCGATGGGTGGCAAATCCTGTACTTGTCCCTAAAAAGGGAACCAATGAATTAAGAATGTGTGTTGATTACAACGGCTTGAACAAAGCGTGTCTGAAGGATCCGTTTGCTTTGCCTCGCATTGACCAAGTCATTGACTCGAAGGCTGGCTCGAAACTTCTGTGTTTTCTCGATGCTTATTCAGGATACTGCTGGCTCAATGCACGGCGCCCAGAAAAGTGCTGGTGCATGGTTGATGTAGAGCTCGTTGGGAACCCCAAGAGGAAGGTATGATGAGCACAACAGCAAGTTTCCCTCTGTTATGAAACCAAGGTTTAATCGAACCAGTAGGAGCAAGGAAACACCCCAAAGGTGTTACTAGCTGAGCTTTGGCAGGGCACACTACTGGTGCTAGTAGCAATGTGGAGACCTGCACAACACAACACAGAACTTTGTCCCCAACTTGCGATGAGTTTGTCAATCTCACCATGTTTTGCGGAAAACAAAGGATTAAACGCATCGAATGGAAAGAAGTAAAAGTTTGTAGAAAGTAAACACAAAGCAGTAAATAGTTTCTAGATTGTATGTAAAAGACAAGGACCGGGATCCATAGTTCACTAGAGGTGGCTCTCCTTAAGATATATAACATGCTGGGTGAACAAATTATAGCGGGGCAATTGACAAACATCGAGAAAGCAATACATGCATATACTAATCATCTTGACTCCTTTGAGACTTGATTGGGCATTACAACATTATACATAGACCGCCATCCAACTGCATCTATGACTAATAATCCACCTTCAGGTTATCATCCGAACCCCCTCCAGTATTAAGTTGCAAGCAACAGATTATTGCTTTACGAACTGCGTGTAAAGTAAACAATACGATTGTTCTATGAACAAATGATTGTTGTTTTCTCCCTAGTAGCAACAACACATATAGTACCTTAGAGATTTCTGTCACTTCCCCAGATTACCAGAGGCATGAACCCACTATCGAGCATAAATACTAACTCTTGGAGTTGCTAGCATCTACTTGGCCAAGATAGCTACTAACAACGGAAAGCATGCAAGATCAAAAATAAGAAAGACATGATAGAATCAATAATCAATCTGAAATAGCATCTCAATATCCATCGGATCCCCGCAAACACAATATGCATAATTACAAATAGATGATCTTGATCATGAACGGAGCTCACAAGATCTAGACATGAAAGCACAAAGGAGGAGAACCAGCCATCTAGCTACTATATGGATCCGTAGTCCAAGGATGAACTACTCACACATCACACCGGAGGCTTGCATGGTGATGAAGAAGGCCTCCAGGGTGAATTCCCTTCTCTGACAGGGTGCCGGGAAGAGCTTCAGATCCCTCCCGATCTAGGGATGGAGATGACGACGGCTACAGACTCTTTCGTGGATTTTTGATCGGGTACTTAGGGTTTACGTCTCTAGGGCATCTTATAGTCGGACGGGGAGGCCGAGGGGGTGCTGGAGGCAGCCACACCACCCCCTGGTGCGGGCCAGGCTAGGCCGCGCGGCCAGGTGGTGTGGTGGCCCCCTGGCCCCTCTCCGTCTCGTATTCTCGCATCTGATGACTTCTGGAAAAATAGGCACTTTGGCTTTTGTCCTGTCCAATTCCGAGAATATTCATTTTCTGACTTTCCTGGAACCAAAAACAGCAGAAAACAAGCAGCTGGCACTATGGCTCTTGTTAATAGGTTAGTCCAAGAAATCATATGAAAAGTACTCCAAAGTTGGAACAAAACACAAGAAAGTGGATAAAACCAAGCATGGAACATCAAAAAAGATACATTTGCAATGTATCAACATCCCCAAGCTTAACTCATGCTCGTCCTCGAGTAGGTAAGTGATAAAAAGAAAGAATAATTTTTTAGGTGACATGCACCATCAAAGACTTGATCAAAGTATTTGTAAAACATTCAAAGCTGGGATCATAGTACTTCAATCATAACATGAAAGATAACGTTCTAGCAATAAGCAAAGAAACTATGATGCAACATGAAAAGGCACAAACAAAAGATTCATGAATAATAATGCTTTTCAAGACATTTTTTTGTTTCACATAAAGAAAACATAGCATAAAAGTATTCAGCTTTTCCCTCAATAGAATAGCAAATATAAATGCATAGGACACCTTCAAAGTTCATAAGAGTGACTAGATACAATAGTTTAAAACAAGCAATATCAAGTTATGCAGCAATCAACCAGTCTTGGGACAATGCACATAGAACTAAGAATGGCCACTATGCTCTCAAAGTAGGCGCATAAAGATAGAACGTGGAGACTCAATATAATGGTGGAAGAAAGGCCTTCATAGAAGGAAGTAGGGATTCAAGTCTCATGAAGAGCTTCCAAAAATTATGGTACTTATAGCTTTCAACTCTCATTGCCCCTAGCATAAGCATCTTGAAGTGATTAAGGTTAAAGTGAACAAACTATGGTGTACATGCTTGACGAAGTATAAGTCAAAAATCTCATGTCCCTTGTATACGAGGGCCGCTCCTCATGCTACTCACGTTTAGTCACCGGTAAGTTCTTGTCATCGTAAGTACATGTGTATCATAGAGAACCACCAACTGGGTACCCTTTGCCCGATGATACGGAAGAATCCCCATATCAAAATGATAAGGCAGGCAGACAACGAGCATCTCAACAATCTTCTTATTTACCATGGGAATATGGTGCTTTTTTCTCTCTTTCCTTTGTTCATAGTATCTCTTTTTTTTCTTTTCTCTTTTTTTTTTCTCAATATAGGACTCTTTTTTTATAAGAAGAATGCTTCATAGACAGCTCATTATGGTTATGCTACAGGTTTCCACCATGTCAGCATGGATTAGACCAGCGGCCCAGGCGTTTCTCTAACACATATACATAACTCCATGGACTTACAAGGTCCCCTTTCATTTCACACCGACGGCATCCATATACAGAAGAGCATGATATCAACTAGGTACAAGTACCAAGTGCTATGTTGAAAGCGTTCCCCATGAAAGCATGGTTCTGCTAATTTCCGACAAATAAGTGCAAGCATATACAACATAGAAGACACAATGGTTCAAGTTTATTAAGTGCAAGAAAAGTAAAGTGTGCCATCAAGTTCGTGACAGCTTTAATCACTAGTTTTCTCATAACAAGTTTAATTTGGAAGGTAAACAAAAGCATGAATTACTTGGAATAGCATAAGCTAGTAGGTAGGTATGGTGGACTCTTTGGAATAACCTGGTTTAGGGAGTTGGATGCATGAGTGGAACTCATACTTGGTTGTGGAGGCTAGCAAAAGACTGGGAACAACAAACTAAGAGAGCAATAATGGCCATAATCATGCAGAGCGACAAAACATCATTGATCAAAGCATAAAGTGATACTGCAAGTTTAAAACTAAAGGATCATAAAGGCTATAGTGACTTGAGATAGTCATAACATGGTGTGAGCATACGCCAAGTCAACCCAAATAAAGCATCAAAGGAGAATACCACTATACTATGCTTTAATATGCTAAAACAACGCATGATTCGTCCAAGGCACATTAAGAAATCTCAATTGTTTACAACAATTCATGCTACAACAAAGAATACTAAGCATAAAGCCAAAACAATATCAAGCATGGCATGACAAAGCATAGGCCACAGTAAAAAACAAGCTCTTTTTACCACATAAGCATGAACTTTCCTACTCTGTTCCAAACCAAACTATTTGCAAACCAATGTATGAAAGAGGGGGTCCAACCAATTTATTCAGAAAACTAAACAAACCAAAGCAAACGAACACCAAAACCAAAACTAAAAGGAAGACGCTCTAAGAACAAAACAACTCTGCATGAAACAATAAAAATGAAGCGTTTGGAAGAAACCTGGGATTTTTATTGATGAAGAAGGGGATGCCTTGGGCATCACCAAGCTTTGACGCTTATACTTATTGGATATTTCTTGGGGTGACACGCGTGGCATCCCCAAGCTTGAGCTTTAGTCCATCCTTCATCTCATTACTCATTCCTTCCATACATATGAAATTTTTCCTTCATACAAAACTTCACACAATCTTTATTAGCAATATTAGTGTACTCAAGGTAAATAAGTCTTAAGGTTCATTTCTAACACCAAATAAACTTCCATTAGAACACTAGCTACTGTAGAACTTCCCTCAAAAAGCTCAATTCCCCAAAAGAACTCAAAAAGGAACCAACAAGAAGCAAATGCGGAAAATGGCAGAAATCTGTCAAAACAGACCAGTAGGTAAAGACGATTTTTTTTGAAGACCTTATGTTGCTCAAATCAAAAAGTGTTTAACTAACGAAAGTTAGATAACAACCTGGGTAGAAGCACAAAAATTCACGCCTCAAAAAGACGTTCCTAGATTTTACACGAATTTTTACAGTGAAGCACAGAAATCTGTTTCGGGACAGCAACTTTTCCAATCATTACTTCTCTCTCATTAGAGGTTACTCTTGGCACAAAAAGCAAATAAAAATGATAAGGAGAGGTTATTACAGAGGTAATAACTTCCAAGACTCATCTAAAACTTTTGGGTTATCTCCCAATAAGTACTTTTTTCTTTAACGCCTTAAAGTTAGACATAAGAAGCAAAGAAAGAATAAAGTGTTCTCAAATGAAGAAGCATTAAAACCAAATTTTGTTTTCATAGGAGAAGGAAAAGAAATATTTTCTCTCTTTTTAGGGAAGTGTTCTATACCTTTCTTGAGTGGGAGTTGATATTTAATGGTGCCTTCTTTCATATCAATAATGGCACCAACAGTTCTAAGAAAAGGTCTTCCCAAAGTAATAGGACAAGAAGCATTGCATTCAACATCCAAAACATAGAAATCAACGGGGACATAGGCATTGTTAACCATAATAAGAACACCATTAAGACTCCCCATGAGTTTTTTTTAGCATTATCATCAAGTGAGACATTCAAATAACAATCTTCTAGTGGAGGCAAATCACCATAAATCCTTCTAGGCATAATAGAAATACTACTATCAAGATCACATAAAGCTTTGAAATCAAAGGCATTCACTTTCATATTAATGATGGGTTCCCAACCATATTCTTGTTTTATAGGAATAGAAGCTTTATGTTTCATCTTTTCTTCTTTAATCTTTATGAGAGCATCAGTAATGTGTTTTGTAAAAGCCATGTTCATAGCACTAGCATTAGGACTTTTAGCAAGATTTTGTAGGAACTTAATAACTTCAGAGATATTGCAACCATCAAGATCAAAGTCACATTTATCATCTAAGGTAGTAGAACTATTACTAGCCTCAACACTAGTGGTGGTAATAGTAGAAACACTAATGTTTCTAGCAATTTCATCTTCTCTTTCCCACTTAGCATGTAATTCAGCTAATAGTCTAACATTTTCATCAATTCTTACATGTATAGCATTGGTAGCTGCAAAGGGATTCTCATTAGTTTCAGGTTTAGCAACCATTTTATTCAAAGTAGACTGAGCTTCAACCAAAGATGCTATATTTCGTTCATCATTAGTGAGTTTTTCCTCAATAGTTTTATTGAAAGCAGTTTGCTTACTAATAAAGTCTTTAAGCATACTTCAAGTTCAGAGGGTGTACTCCTATTATTGTTGTAAGAATTTCCATAAGCATTACCATTGTTGGGAGGATATGGCTTATAATTGTTGTTACCAAAATTACTCCTATAAGCATTATCGCAAAGTTGTTATTTCTTATGAAGTTCACATCAACTTGCTCTTCTTGAGCAACCAAAGAAGCTAAAGGAACATTATTTGGATCAATATGGGCTCTCCCATTAACAAGCATAGACATAATAATATCTATCTTATCACTCAAGGAGGAGGTTTCCTCAACAGAATTTACCTTCCTACCTTGTGGAGCTCTCTCAGTATGCCATTAAGAATAATTAACCATCATATTGTCCAGAAGTTTTGTTGCAGCACCCAAAGTGATGGTCATAAAGGTACCTCCAGCAGCAGAACCCAATAGGTTCCTTGAAGAATAGTTCAATCCTGCATAAAAAGTTTGGATGATCATCCAAGCAGTCAGTCCATGAGTGGGACAATTCTTAACCAAAGATTTCATTCTTTCCCAAGCTTGAGCAACATGCTCATTATCAAGTTGTTTAAACTTCATTATTTCACTTCTCATGGATATAATCATAGCAGGAGGATAGTATTTTCCAATAAAAGCATCTTTGCACTTAGTCCAAGAATCAATACTATTCCTAGTTAAGGAATTCAACCATTCTTTAGCTTTTCCTCTCAAAGAGAAAGGAAACAATTTCAACTTAATAATATTACCATCTATATCCCTATGCTTTTGCATCTCACAAAGTTCAACAAAGTTATTTAGATGGGAAGCAACATCTTCATTACCAATACCAGAAAATTCCTCTCTCATAACAAGATTGAGCAAAGCAGGTTTTATCTCAAAGAAAGTATCTTTAGGCACAGGTGGAGCAATAGGTGTGCTCATAAAATCATTGTTGTTGGTGCTAGTGAAGTCACACAACTTAGTGTTTTCAAGAGTAGTCATTTTTTTGGGTTTTCAAATAAGAAAGCAAACTTGTAAAACTATTTTTTGTGTGTTTTTGAATAACAAAACAAGCAAACAAAGAAAAAAGAAAACTAAGCAAAACAAAAATAACAAAGTAAAGAGATTGGTTATGAGGGACTCCCCTTGTGAAGATGTCCTTGACTCCCCAGCAACGGCGCTAGAAAAATGCTTGATGGCTCAATGCACGGCGCCCAGAAAAGTGCTGGTGCGTGGTTGATGTAGAGCTCGTTGGGAACCCCAAGAGGAAGGTATGATGAGCACAACAGCAAGTTTCCCTCAGTTATGAAACCAAGGTTTAATCGAACCAGCAGGAGCAAGGAAACACCCCAAAGGTGTTACTAGCTGAGCTTTGGTAGGGCGCACTATCGGTGCTAGTAGCAACGTGGAGACCTGCACAACACAACCATAGAACTTTGTCCCCAACTTACGATGAGGTTGTCAATCTCACCGTGTTTTGCGGAAAACAAAGGATTAAACGTATCGAATGGAAATAAGTAGAAGTTTGCAGAAAGTAAACACAAAGCAGTAAATAGTTTATAGATTCTATGTAAAAGACTGGACCGGGATCCATAGTTCACTAGATGTGGCTCTCCTTAAGATAGATAACATGCTGGGTGAACAAATTACAGCGGGGCAATTGACAAACATCGAGAAAGCAATACATGCATATACTAATCATCTTGACTCCTTTGAGACTTGATTCGGCATTACAACATTATACATAGACCGCCATCCAACTGCATCTATGACTAATAATCCACCTTCAGGTTATCATCCGAACCCCTTCCAGTATTAAGTTGCAAGCAACATATTATTGCTTGACGAACTGCGTGTAAAGTAAACAATACGATTGTTCTATGAACAAAGGATTGTTGTTTTCTCCCTAGTAGCAACAAGTACCTTAGAGATTTCTGTCACTTCCCCAGATTACCAGAGGCATGAACCCACTATCGAGCATAAATACTAACTCTTGGAGGTGCTAGCATCTACTTGGCCAAGATAGCTACTAACAACGGAAAGCATGCAAGATCACAAATAACAAAGGCATGATATAATCAATAATCAATCTGAAATAGCATCTCAATATCCATCGGATCCCCGCAAACACAACATGCAGAACTACAAATAGATGATCTTGATCATGAACGGAGCTCACAAGATCTAGACATGAAAGCACAAAGGAGGAGAACCAGCCATCTAGCTACTACATGGATCCGTAGTCCAAGGATAAACTACTCACGCATCACACCGGAGGCTTGCATGGTGATGAAGAAGGCCTCCAGGGTGAATTCCCCTCTCCGACAGGGTGCCGGGAAGAGCTTCAGATCCCTCCCGATCTAGGGATGGAGTTGACGGCGGCTACAGACTCTTTCGTGGATTTTTGATCGGGTACTTATGGTTTAAGTCCCGAGGTCATCTTATAGTCGGAAGGGGAGGCCGAGGGGGTGTCGGAGGCGGCCACACCACCCCCTGGTGCGGGCCAGGCTGGGCCGCGCGGCTAGGTGGTGTGGTGCCCCCTGGCCCCTCTCCGTCTCGTATTCTGGCATCTGACGACTTCCGGAAAAATAGGCACTTTGGCTTTTGTCCCGTCCAATTCCGAGAATATTCATTTTCCGACTTCCCTAGAACCAAAAACAGCGGAAAACAGGCAGCTGGCACTATGGCTCTTGTTAATAGGTTAGTCCAAGAAATCATATGAAAAGTACTCCAAAGTTGGAACAAAACACAAAAAAGTGGATAAAACCAAGCTTGGAACATCAAAAATTATAGATATATTTGCAATGTATCAGATACCACCAGGTCCAGATGCGAAAGTCGGACCAATTGGCCACTTTGTTTACCACTCCCTACGACACATATTGCTACGTCACGATGCCCTTTGGGTTGAAAAATGCTGGTGCTACGTACCAGCGGACGATGCAACTTTGCCTACACGACCAAATAGGTCGCAACATACACGCTTACGTGGACAACATCGCGGTAATGTCAAAGAAATCAAATGATCTTATCGCTGACTTGCAGGAAACCTTCGACAATCTCCGGAAATACAACATGATGCTGAACCCAAAGAAGTGTGTCTTCGGGGTATCATCCGGAAAACTATTGGGCTTCATCGTTTCACATCATGGAATCGAGGTGAACCTAGGGAAAATCAAGGCCATCCTCGACATCAAACGCCCGATATGCCTGAAGGACATACAAAGGCTCACAGGCTGCGTTACAACAGTAAGCCGGTTCATCAGCCGACTTGGCGAGAAGGCTATGCCACTCTACAAGTTGCTCAAGAAGGCAGACAAATTCACATGGACGGACGAGGCTGACGCAACAGTTCAGGAGTTGAAGAGAATACTCTCCTCCCTACCTATACTTGCAGCACCGGTGCCAAGGGAGCAGGAATGTTCGTTTGCAGTACCAAACTTCGTGGGTGAGCGCACCGCGATACCCGAGTTGTCATCAATCGCGCGGAGGGGCCATAGTAGAATCACCAATTGTCCAGAAGGGACAAATGGGCGTGAATACAAATCTAACGGCCAAACGGTCGTTTGAATCAGACGAAAAACGGTTGAACTAAAATACCACCGTTAGGTCAACTCTTCTTGGCCCACCATGTCAGTATTCCCCGTTATCTTTTGCGGTCGTGGACTAGCTTACCCCTGCATGGACCAGATCCCTGAGTGGACCAGATCTATTTCTTTGCTCTGCTCTGGTCTTCTCCCCTGCTCCCCTCCCCATAACATTTGCTTAGCTCCGACTGCTCGTCTTAGATCGGAGCTTGCACTTGCTCTAATTTGCGTCTCCGCCATGTCCGGTCAACCTCCCACGCCTGTAATCGAAGCTCGCAGCTGTCGCCGTTGCATTGTCCGCTGTATCGGAGCTTCGCGTCCCCGGACTAATATCTCGCCTCTGGCTAGTCCTTATCGCACGGCGGAGCGCGTCCTGTCGGGCGATCCTGGCCAGCGACCGGCCTCGGGAAGTTGTGTGCTGCCGCGCACCCCAGGCATGGTAGCCCTGGCACAACAGTTCGATGACCACGCTCTCATGGCCACCGTGCTGGGCGTCCATCCCGCCATGTCGCCGGTAGAGTTGCTGTCGGATTTCAGGTCTCGTTTTGGGATCAGACAAAATGAGGTCAACATTGAGGTATGCGCGCTGCCGTTCAATTTTTTCGTCCGGTTCGAGCACAGCTCAGACACCGAGCGTGTTCTGCATTCTTCCTATTCTTTTGAGTGCTGCGGGGAGAAAATGAGCTTCATGCGTTGGCAGCTTCGTTTCTTCTCCAAACTCGGCTTTGACGGCCTCCCATTGGATGCTTGGGAGCCGGAGGCCCTCAATAGGTCGTTAGTAGCCTTGGCGGTGAGCTGGTGGAAATCGTGCCACCGAGCGACAAATGGGTCATCGAGGTAAATGCGTGGCTAAAAGATCCTGACGCCGTTCCTAAGATGTACGATGTGCAGATTCCAAGCAGGGCAGGGCGATAGCTTTGTTGGAAGCACCCGGTCATCATCCACCTGGAGGAGGTTCTGGAATCAGTACATGGCATTCAGGGCCCCGAAGAGGCTGCCAGAAAGCGTCTTCGTCGCCTGCAGTGTTGGCCTAGAAGGATCGATGGCATAGGACCACCACCGTTTTGCGACGGCGCACACAGTTTTGGCGGGGAACCGGGCTTGGACGAGCTGGTGGTTCTGATTTCCCTCGAGTGAAGATAGAGCTCTAGTGAATTGCCGTGGTATGTGTGGCTAATGAATTTGTAGTATGGAGAGCGTAGCAGGAAGTTAGCACCGACTAAAAATGTGTAATAGTTTGAATCGATGTAGTACGTGTGTGTAATAGTTTGAAGTAGTATGTGTCTGTAATAGTTTGAATCGATGTAGTATGTGTGGGTAATGAATTTGATGTAGTGTGTGTGTGTAATAGTTTGAATCGATGTAGTTGAACACCGTGCTTTATAATTTCTGTGAATAACCAAGGACAACCTCATGAAAAGAGGGTGGTCTGGCAATGAGCAATGTCAATTCTGTGGATGCCAGGAAAATGTAGTCCATCTCCTCTTCAAGTACAAGGTAGCTACATTTGTAACACGTTGAACTGCAGTACCATTTTGCAGGCAACACAAGAGAAAGGAAAAATGGTTTACAACATAGACAGCAGACGCAAAATCTATAGTCTGGGATAAAAAGATGCCAGTTAAATGGATTGAACCACGACTACTAATTGAAGGAAACAGATACTTGATAGTATTTTCTTACAACAGTAGTACTTCCATACAAAAGGGTCTTATACCTGCACAAAAGTGGGCTAAACTTCCTACTAGTTTATAGAACAATTCGTCAGCATTTCATCTAAAAAAGCCATTCTTCATTCTAAACTTAACTATTCTACACTGAAGAAACTACAGATCTCCACCAGAAAAGTTGGCTGGCCAATTGCCTTGAGAGGACATAAGTTCTTTGATCATTTAACCCAAACTGATCTATTGCCTTCCCACCAAACTACAAGAAATCTGTATCGTTCATGCATGAGCGATTTGCGTGCGCCAGTCCCGGTTCAGTTGGACCATCCGCGCCGCCGCAACGATTTCTTCGAAACTGAAATTCGGCATCTCCTTCTTGGGATCGTAGGTCCATGTGAACTCGAACCTGAATTCCGGGGCTGAGCTGATGCCCGCCGCCGGCTCCGGCTGTCGAACAATCCAGCATGCTGAGTGTAGACGCTTGGTCGCCGCCATGGTACGACCTCCGATGGTGCGTAGGATGGAGCGTCTTTGCCGCATACGGCGTGCTCCCAGCCTCCCCAAGTGCGGTAAGGTAGTCCTCACCGAAGCGTGGACGCGAGAGTTCCTAGACCTTGGCGTTGCCCTGTTTGAGGGTGTGTACCCTCGGCGGCATGCTCTAGTGAACGATTTGATACGTACCTTGTTCCCACTTCCTAGAGCATGCTCTAATGCCGCCGCACGATTTCTCCACATTGCTCTCTTGGCCCTGCTTGCCGCATCTGGTGCCGACGACGCCGCCGTCGCTACCGGCACATTCGGGGAAATCATCCGCCTGTCAGGGCAATGGGAGACCGACCTTGAAGTAGAGCTTCATGGCCTGCCTTAGAGGGGCTAAATACCCTAGTTTTGGCGGCTGTCGCGGTGGCGGCTGCTTCTTAAGCGGGGCCATGTTACCCTAGTTGGTGCGGCGCGGAGGAGCTGCGCAAGGTGAACTGTGGTTTGTCAGAGAAGGTGAGTGAAAGACTGACAGTAGGTTTGGACTATGGGCATGCGTGAGAATAACCATCTCCCATTTCCTTAGAGGGTAATAATTCAATAACCGTTGCATTAACCACTCAATCTTTATTTCCCTTCTTAGCATAAGAGTGCGAACGTATTAAAAAGATCGGTCGTGGCTATCCACCTCATCGGGCAATGTACCAGGACAGGTAGGAGACGAGACCGGGTTTCATTTTAGAAATGTTGACGACTGTGCCCTTATGTTTATATGATATTATTTATATGCCAACATGTACCATCGATTGTAGCAACACCATAAGAAATAGGGGATGACGACGTGGTGTGTTTTCTTTTTTAAAAGGGCATTAGAAACAGGGGATGCCGACGTGGCATGTTTTCTGACTGGCGGGCCTGCCTCCTCCACCTTCGACGGCGCGCATCCCAGGTTCGAGGGATGGTGCCGCCCACCAACACATTATTGTGCAATTTTCCATGTGGAACCTGAATTCTGGCGCTGAGCTGATGCCCATGTCAAATACAGAGAATTCTGAAAGAAGCTACTAAAAACAAATACTTTGAATTCTGAAAGTACTAAAATTAAATACATTACAATTTTGTCTGAAAGGTAATACACACATTGCTGATCGAAATAATATAAATAAAGTACAAATTTCTACTTCAAAAAATAGACCTGAAAATGCTAGCAAATAACCTAGGATGAATATAGGATTCATTCTCCCCTATATATTTCGTCGTCATCGGCTCCCGTGTGCTGCAACACATATTCAGAGAACTCTCTCCGTCTATAATGTGCTGCCAGTATCTCGTCCAGAGGGTAAGGCCTCGGTGTATGTTCCAGACTTTAGCCATACGTCATTGTTGGTTCCTCTTCCCAGGCTTGAACCTCATGATTGTACAGTCTGATATAATTTCTGTAGTATATGCAACTGGGTTTGACTGTGGGGTGTAACCTGGTGTCAATGGAGATAGACCGATTGTAATCAACAAAGAGGGCACGACTTCCAATATCACCGACGGCCTCGAGAGAGCGGTTCTCTGTGTCCACCCGGTACAACACCGGTTGCCCTTTGGCGAAATCCGCGTTCAACACAAGAAGCAGATCACCATCTGACTCCACAAGGTAAAATTTGTAAGTTCCACGTACCTATTCAAAGACTAGGGCCGAAATTATTTTGGCCATCGTGACAGTGCTCGCGCGCTGCTCTAACTTGATGTTGGTCGACAAGATGTCTCCATTCTCAAGTAATGCATATACTTCCCCTCGGAATGCCGTCATGCAGGCCAGAAGCATAGCAGGAGGTGGCGAATACAATCCTTCTCCAAATGATTCATTGATTTTCCCGGTTGGGGTGCTCTCATCGGCACATGCAATATGATCTGGATAATCAGTGCAAACGAACACCATCGTCGAGGACTTCGTCACGATGACAGATTGCAGAAGATCAAATGGTATGTGTGCTTGAAACTCAGTGTTAGACTTATGAGTGATTGGGTTCAGAAGCCGAATCTGGTACGGCTCCACCCTCTGAGCAAGCACGATGATGCCACGAGAAACACTGACAAAGTATAATCTTTTGGAAGAAGAGGGCATCAATTAGCACTAAGATGCTTACAATGGAAAATACCAATAAATATCGGATGTGAATGTGAACCTGCGATGGACGTCCATTAGATTTGTCCTGAAGCAACGACTAGTGGCAAGGTTGAGGAAGGTGAAGTCGCCAACGTCTGGAAGTGTGTGATCTATCATGATCCAGTTGTTGAGATGGAATTCGGGCACCTTTAAAGTGTGGCACCAATCGGTGCAGACTTCCCGACAAGCAGCATAGGTGTCGACGTACTCCTCTTTCTCCAGCAAGTAGTCGGCGATCTTGCGAAGTGGGTCAGCCAGGAGATCGGACCAGTTCCTCTTCATCCGGCTACTGGCCATGGCTTACATGCAGGAATGTTTTGATCGAGGAAGAAAGAAGAACTACCACTGCGAGGAGAAGAAGAAGAGGATAATAGACGAGGGAGACAAAGCGGAACTACCACTGCGTGGAGACGAGGAGACGAGGGAGAAGAAGTGGAACTGCCACTTCAAGTTTGGATCAACGGGCTTTTTTTTCGGAACTAGCGCGTGAACCAGCCATGCACTGCATGCAAGTTTTGATCAAACAGACTGACATGTGGGACCTACTAAAAAATTCCGTGAAGTGCTACCGTGCATAGTGCGCTGACAGGTGGCATGTTTTTGACTGGCGGGCCCGCCTCCTCCACCTTCGACGGCACGCGTCCCAGGTTCGAGGGCTGGTGCCGCGCACCAACACATTATTGTGCAATTTTCCATGCTTTCTCGCAACCAGCTCCGCTCCTCTACTCCTGCCGCCACGCCACTCCGCTCAGTCGTGCACCGCTCTCGTCGTCCCCTTGGGCCGTCGTCCTCCCCTCCCTGCCATCCCCTCACGTTCCTTCCCTCCCTGCCCTGTCTCCTTGCCACCGTCCACCGCCCAGGCGCGTCTGGAAACGAAAACTGAGAGTCGGCCGTTGGGTTAGGGGCCAACGACGCTGGTGATCCGGATCCTGCTCGGAGATGGATCATGCGAGGCTTGAGAGCATGGATATGGGTCATGCGCGACTGGAGAGCACGGAATCTCCTTCAAGTCCGGAGAGCACAGAGGACAACGAAACAGGGGGAGAGGAAGCGGGATGCAGAGCTTTGGAGGTATGGAGCCCAGAGAAGGTGCCGTGCGTCCACATTAAAGGGTAAGAACTGTGATTCCTTTTCTGCATACCCCAATTAGTATTTCTAGTCCCGTGGTGATGGCAAGGATATGTGTTGGTAACCGCAGGACATCTGTACAGCTTGTCCTTGAGCATGATGCTTTGTCAAGCGAGCATGAAGGCACTGAAATGTGTGGCGGTGCGGATGATGATGGGAAAGCATATCCATACGTGGCTGCTGACCCTAATAGGATGGAGAGTACGGAATATTTGGTTGATTTGAACTTTGAGCCTGACTATGGGACTGATGAGGAAGAGGAATGTGAAGATGTGGAAATGGGATGTAAATACGACGACGAAGACGAGGACATGCCAGTGATACACTTTGACAGGGACAATCCAACAATTGATGAGGGGACTGCCTTTGATAATGTGGAGGACTGTAGATATGCAGTTGCAACCTATGCAATTAGAGTTGGGTTCGAATTTATCATTGAAAAGAGCGACCAAAAGAGATTTAGGGCGCACTGTAGGGAAAGTAATGTGTGTAAATGGAGATTACATGCATCTCCAGTGCGGGGTGGACACCCATTTCAGGTTGTAACAGCTACATTTAGTTTCAGTCTTTCTCATATTTATTCTGCTGATAACTAGCTCTGAATTATTTGGATTCTTATCGAATGCAGATCAAAGTAAACACGAAGAAACACAATTGCCCCAACTCGTTGTCGCGCAAGAGCGGCGCGATAGGAACCCCGACGTAGCTGAGCTCGAAGCCAGCCGGAAGCCTCGCGAATGGCGGCGCGAGTATGTCATAGTGGACGAACATCTGAGCCTCGTGCAAGCTAAGTTGGGCCTCTCCCTCTCCATGGCGATGAAGGAACACGATCTGATCTTCGGCCCCAAGGTTAAGGGCATAAGGGCAAGGACGTAGGACAAGCATCGTTGCCACTGCCAATCAGTTCACATAATAGACTTCTGGCGGATCGCCCTCGTGAAGGACATCCTTATCGTCCATGCACCCCGATCCAACAGTGCCTAACAATCGGGGATCGGGTCTTCTAGAAGCCCAGAGCGGTTGCTGGTTAGCTCTGCATCCCGATTGTTTGTCGCCAACGGCTATAGTTGAAGATAATAGACATTTCAATGACACTAGTGGATAAATATGTGATCTCTGAAGAGAACACACATCCAATGACTCTAGCTATGGTTAATGAGAAGAACACACATTTCAATGACACTGGTGGATCAATATGTGGTATGTGAAAAGAATAGTCATGAAATGACTCCAGTTGTTGTTAGTAAAAAGAACACACATGCAATGACACTGGTGGATCCATGTGTGGTCTCTAAAGAGAACACACATGCAATGACACTGGTGGATCCATATCTGGTATGTGAAAAGAACACACATGAAATGACTCCAGTTGTTGTTAGTAAAAAGAACACACATGCAATGACACTGGTGGATCCATGTGCGGTCTGTGAAGAGAACACACATTTCAATGACTCTGGTTGTTGTTAGTAAAAAGAAGACACATGTAATGACACTGGTGGATCCATGTGTGGTCTCTGAAGAGAAAACACATGCAATGACTATGGTTGTTGTTAGTCAAAAGAGCACACATGCAATGACACTGGTGGATCCTTAGGTAGATTGTGAAAAGAACACACATGCAATGACACTAGTGGATCCATATGTGGTATGTGAAAAGAACACACATGCAATGACTCTAGTTGTTGTTAGTAAAAAGAACACACATGCAATGACACTGGTGGATCCATAGATGGATTGTGAAAAGAACACACATGCAATGACACTAGTGGATCCATATGTGGTATGTGAAAAGAACACACATGCAATGACTCTGGTTGTTGTTAGTGAAAAGAACACACATGCAATGACACATGTGGATCCATGTGTGGTCTCTAAAGAGAGCACACATTTCAATGACTCTGGTTGTTGTTAGTAAAAAGAACACACATGCAATGACACTGGTGGATCCATGTGTGGTCTCTGAAGAGAACACACATGCAATGACTCTGTTTGTTGTTAGTAAAAAGAGCACACATGCAATGACACTAGTGGATCCATAGGTGGATTGTGAAAATAACACACATGCGATGACACTGGTGGATCCATATGTGGTATGTGAAAAGAACACACATGCAATGACTCTGGTTGTGGTTAGTAAAAAGAACACACATACAATGACACTGGTGGATCCATAGGTGGATTACGAAAAGAGCACACATGCAATGACACTGGTGGATCCATATATGGTATGTGAAAAGAACACACATGCAATGAATCTGGTGGT